>OY728165.1:422428976-425254809 GCA_963277665.1 Viscum album | reverse complement strand
CATGTTATTACATCCCAAAGGGCCAAATGGTTTAGTAGTGTTGTAAAATTACATACATACTTTAATTTTACATGACATTTGGAATCATAAAATAAAGCATAAAAGTTTGTTTAAGAAAAAAAATATTAACATTAGAATATTCCTAAATATAAATCATAATACATTTTCTGAAATCCTAGGGAAAAAACACGCGAAAGGGGTGATCATAGGTGCTTAAAAAGGGTACATATATAGTAGAAGATATCATGAATAAATAAGGAACAATCGATATGAAAAATGTAAATATATAAAAAATTTCCATTCAATCAATAAATTGGTCATGAATAATAATATAGAAGTAATAAATGATTATAAAATAAAATAATAACATGTTACGAAACTTATCCATCTATATCATAAATAATCAATTAATCACAAGGACATCAATAAATAATATTTTAATGAGGGAATGCATAATTTCGGACATCATAAACATAAAATCAAGGGATTTTTCCAAGAAATATTACATTAATGGGTAAGGACTCTACTCAATTACCAATATAGTATGTCTCATGATACATATTGGTGCATCTATGGGATATAATAGGAGTCACCCATCACTTACTAAGTATAATTCATTCCTAATATGAATGGGAAAAAACATAATCAATGTGAACATTGTTATTGAAAAAACAAAAAAAAATATTAATGATTTCCGTAATTAGTAAATATAATCATAATCTATCCCAATTAATACTGAAATAGTATAAAAATAGCACATCCCTAGTAAATCATAATAATAACCAAATAATTTATACATGGATGGATATATTTTAAAAATATCATAGGAAAATTTCTTGAGGAAAATAATCTTTTCACATTAAAATCAGTTATTTAAAGTCTAAAATACATCCAAAATATTAAGGAGAAAATTTTATTTGAAAATATGCTTGTAAAATATTGATTGAAAATTGAATGAAATGAGTGTTCATTTTTTGATAAATTTCGTTAATTTCATATAAGCATAAAAACATTCATTTCACACTATTTTTAAAAAGGTCAAACAGTGACCCATTCAAAAAAAGACTAGAGGATTGATTTTAATTTTTTTAAAAACTAAAAAAATGGATAAATATTTATTTAATAAATAATTTGAGAATATAAAAAAAACACTTTCATACATTTTAGAAAAAACACATAATAAAAGAGAATTATTCCCTGCAATGTGGAAAAAATGTCTATTTTATTAAAAACTTATTTTGGTATCATGATTGATTAAAGAGAAAAAATCAAAAGAAATATTCTAGTTTATACAAATAAATAGAGGATAAAAAATTATATTTATTTAAGGATATAAATATAAAATATTTCCCCTAGTGGAGACATAAACATAAACAATCCAAAATAATAATGAGATTATAAAATAACAGCTTACCTTAGGTCCAAATTTCTTCATATGTGTCCTAAACTCATGTATAATAAATATAGATTTATTATAAATATATTATAGAGACTTAATAATATATTTCATATCTTATATTATTTAATTATAATATTTTATCACCATTTTATTAATACTTTTTTAAAACCACTATTTCGGGTAATAACACATTCATTTTCATGTATGTTATGGTTTGGTATTTTCAGTAATTTCACTTTAATCAAGGTAAAATCATATTCATAATGTTAATAATTATTTAATTATAATATATATTCATTATATACATATTTATAGTCATATATATAATTTATATATAGAAAAATGAAATCCACCTTTCATAGAGATGGTTGATAGTACATATGTATAAACACTATTTCCATTTTTTGATGAATGGAACAGAGGAATGGTAAATAATAATTCAAATTTATAGAATAATTATTATATAATATATATAATATATATACTAAATATATCGTTATTATTATAAATGTTAAAATAAAATGAAAAATGTATCACATCTCATTGTGGAGGAGGTAGTCCTCATGTACGCAAAAGCGACATTATCATTTTCCAACGGATTGGAAGGTAAAAAGATAGTTGTGATATTATAATTAATAACATATAATTATTTCAATAATTTTATATATATACATTAAATTCATCATTATATATATACATGAGTGGTAGTGATGGAAAATTAATTGCATCTGTTGATGAGGCAGTTTTCCTCCGTACACACAGTCAATGATTTGTTTTAAATTTGATAGAAGAGGGTATGGATATAGGTTATAATATTAAAATAATGACAAATAAATGTATGGAATATAAAAGTGCTATTATTTTATCATTAAATTATAATATTTTAATGGGTTTTATGAATAAATAAAATGAAAATGTATTGTTAAGGATAACACCTCTTCTTGGGAGAACCTTTTTAGGTTTATAGGTAATTATTTTCTAGGATTTTCCTATGATAAAAATAGAGACTCTAGATCATGGGTACTAATGTAAGGAAGGTATGTTAGAAACAATTATCTCAACCAAAATTCCATTTAGGTGCTAAGAGGATATGATATGGGGTTTTCTTTTATAAATGGGTGATACACCCTAGAAATTTCAGTAAAGAATACAAAATTGTAACACCCCAAGCTTCCACTATAACGACCCATACTTTACATACATTGTTAATACTTCGAAATTGAAGCACACTTATTACAACATATGACAAAACCACAAAGGATCGTATAGGTATAGTGTCTTTAGAAACTGGGAAACATAAACAACTGGTTTATAAATCTTCTACAGTGTCTCCCGTTTATTTCATCATATCTAGGGTCCCTTTTAGCATATTCTATTTAATATCCATCTTCCTGGCCTGGGGAAAAGAAAACATAAAAGGGTGAGCTCAAATGCTCAGCAAGGGCAAATAAAGGAAATAAAAATCATATCATATCTTTATGAAGATCAAAACCTGCAAAAGAGATCATAATATCTTAACATGGAATAAATCATAGAAGTGAAAATGAGATCCCCATAATCATAACATAAAACTTGAAACTTTGTGGCATGCACACATAATCATGGAAAATCATTTCTTGTTAGTCATGACTCATTGCCAAGACTATCTTAGTGGACAAAGTCCCTTTATGAACCGAGTTCACTCCTCGTTTCAGTCCTGTATCACTGAACCGAAATAACCTTCCGTTCCAGCCATGTCTATCTCATGAGATATAAAATCATTACCCAATGCATTGGAGGGAGATATAGGTCCCACCCATCTTATAATGAATCCTTTCTTATGTGTGCCACATAATCATAAAACAGACATCATCGCATAACACATATAACAAAAATGGGATTCTTGAAACATCATGACATCATAAATCAATTCATATATGATAAAGGAATTCATAAACATAATTCCATCACAACATAGTCAAACCAATGTAAAAATATGGATAGAAACAGAACCCTTTATTATCTTAGATGGAAAATAATTTTGATAAAACACTTGTATTGAATTCTTGAGGAAAATATCCTTTCTTCTTCAAAAACATTTTTCCTTTCATAACATGTCATACAACTTTAAAATAAAAGAAGTTGATTAAAAATAAACTTGAAAACTTGTAAAGGAAGCTTCTTTGAAGTAATGTTTTAAAAATCCATTCATGCCGTATAAGTTAAAAAAAACATTCTTCGTACTTTTGTCGGAAAAGTCAAAAAGTACCTCGTACGGAAAAAAAACGACAAAAGATTCCTTTCATATTCTTTACTAAAAACTCACCTAAGGGTAAAATTGGATTTAAACTATTTCAAGTGGATGGAAACAATATTACATATTGAGGGAACATGGATGTGGATGATAAAATACACCCCAGTAAATACTTACGAATAAACAATCTCGGATAAAAATGAGATTGTGATATTTCCCTTACCTTAGGTCCAATTTGCTTTGTACGTGTCCGAAGATCCTGTATAATGGTTTAAATAATGTTATTGACTTATTCCAGAATCATACATATTGATATGAGATCATATATGGTCATATTATTAGCTTCTTGTTAGTAATATTTCATTGTTACTTGTTACTCGGGTCTTTATAACTTTTTGTTCTTATGCGTGTTTTGTCGAATAAATTCTTATTCTTATCTTTAGGTTATAGATAATTCATTTCCATAATGGTATTAGTGTAGTATATACCATATTCATTCATTCAATTCATTTATATAATCATTATGAAATGAAGATCATGTAGAACGAGTCGCATCACATCGTGGAGACGGTATTCCGTACGTACGCACGAGTGATGATATCGTTCCTATGATCGTGGAATTGTATTGGAGTATATATATATATATATTATTTCAGTATCAATATTACTTAATAATAATCATATATAGTTACTCATTACACCATTATACCCATCCTTGTAAGGTGATGGTGGAAAATAGATTACACCACGGCGTGGAGACGGTATTCCGTACGTACGCACGCGCGGTGATTTCATTTTTCCGTAGGATGGATAGAAGGTGAATTAGGGTTGTTTCATATTTATAATAACATATCAGTATGTAAGTAATACTGATGTTATTACTTTATCATGAAACAACTAAAGAAGAAGAAGTTGAAGAAGAAAGAAATTGAAAAGATCGGTAATGGATATTACCTCTTCTTTGGAACGCCTCTTTGAATCCTCCACTTAATGAACTAAGATTGGTCTTTGGAGAAGACCAGGACCTCTAGGATTATTATAGGGAAGTGGAGAGGAGAAAATGGCAGGGGTTGGCCGAGCTTGAGTGCTCAAATTGGTGTGAGGAGGAGGGGGAGGAGGTGCCCTTTTATAAGGGAGGAGAGGGGCACCTTAGGAATATCTCAAAATATTATTTTATATTAAAGTCAAAATCGGTTTATAATGGTTCCAAAGGGTCTTATTTCGAAGCTAAAGTGGGGATGGGTCGAAATACTATCAACCAATAGGATTTAGACAAGTTTAGGGTATTATTTTAACCTTATCAATTAGATTTAACTCTAAGTTAATTAATTTAACTTTTACCGTGTCTTTTTGTTTTCTTTCACTATATGGTTAATAAACTTACTATAACATGCCAAACGAACCCCAAATTGTTTATTATTAATATATATATCCTTATCTAAGTCATTTGGCCGAACCTTAGATTTTTAGGAATAAAATAACAATTAATAATATAATATTTGATTTAAAAACTATTTTGTGTCAATTTTGACACTATTTGATATATGATTTTTGTGAAAGTCATAACAGAATTATATGTTCGAACCTAGTTGATTAAATCATTACTAATATATCTTAGTAACCTAGAAAATTAGTGGAATTCATAAAAAGTCTCAAATTACATTTATTTTGGTATTTATATTATCAATTTTGTCAATATTTCATTAATAAGATAATTACTGCATCATCTTTGTGTCATACTTAAATTAAATTATTTGATGTCTAAAAATTACAAATAAAATACCATCATGTAGGAAATCTTTTTAGCTTTCTAATGAATATTTACAATCGAATTTATCTTATGTATAACCCTATATTAAAAATGATTTACTTATTAAACTTTGATTTTAACTATTTTAACCCTTCTTTAAATAAATTAATAATAAATGTCCTAATCTAATCCAAGTGGGCCTAAATGGTCATATTTTATTCCTAAGTTTGTTTTTGGTCGAATTACACTTGTCCAATAGAATTAGGACATGTGTTAGGGTAATATTAATATCATATTTACCCTTAGTTACCCTATTTACTATTAACCGCGGTAAAAATAGTAAAAAGTTACTATTCACCAAAAAATTATTTTCATCTCATTGAACCACATTTTAGTCCTTGATATTAACCGTGTCTCTCAGATTTTTGAAATTCCATTCACATAAGCGGTAAAATTAAGTTTTATGCAAAAATTCAGTTTTTAACCTACCACTTAGTGGTTTCACTATTCATCAAAAATTGAAAGTTTTCAGAAAAATACCAAAATTTCACCCTAGGCTAATTTCGATATTCTGAGTCCAAAAATGAAGTCCATTTTGAAAAATAAAATTTATAAAATTTCAAAAAGTGGTTATTACTATTCATAACGGCTTGTTTTAATAGCATATTGTTGTTTAGTGAAACTCGGTATTTCGTACGACGCAAGCTATCGAGGAAGGTCGCGATTGCGTGTAAAGCAAGCCAAGCAAGTGTTGTGTAGAAAAAGATTCCTTTGATGATAACATAAAAGTCTCGGGTGTTACATTCTACCCCCCTTAAAAATAATTTCTCGCTCGAAATTCGTCACTTTGCAACAAACAAATGAGGATACTTCTCCCTCATCATATCCTCAAGCTCCCATGTAGCTTCTTCAAGTTGGTGGTTTCTCCATAAAACTTTCACCAAGCGAGTGGTCTTGTTTCGTAGGACTTTTTCGCTACGATCCAGAATCTCTATCGGCTGTTCTTCATAAGAAAGATCTTGCTCCAGCGGTACAACTTCTGAGCTGAGTACATGTGAAGGATCTGGTATGTACTTTCTCAGGAGAGATACATGGAACACATCGTGAACTTGAGAGAGATTCGGTTGAAGCGCCAATCGGTAAGCTACCTTCCCAACACGATCCAGTATTTCAAAAGGACCGATATATCTAGGGCTCAACTTCCCCTTCTTTCCAAATCTCATAACCCTCTTCCAGGGAGATATTCGTAAGAACACTTTATCACCCACTTCAAACTCTAGGTCTTTTCTTCGGTTGTCGGCATAACTTTTCTGTCGACTCTGAGCTGCTCTTATGTGTTGTTGAATAGATCTGACCTTTTCTGCCATTTCATCAATGAGATCAGGTCCTAATAGCTTTCATTCCCCAACTTCATCCCAGCAAGTTGGAGTCCTGCATTTCTTTCCATAGAGAGCTTCAAAAGGAGCCATCTGAATACTGGAGTGAAAGCTATTATTATAAGAAAATTCCACCAAAGGTAGGTGTTGATCCCAACCTCCTTTGAAATCCATAGAGCAAGCTCTCAACATATCTTCTAGGGTTTGAATTGTTCTCTCAGACTGACCGTCTGTCTGGGGATGATAAGCAGTGCTGAAACTCAACTCTGTATCCAGAGTATGCTGAAGACTTCGCCAGAACTTCGAGGTAAATCTCGGATCTCGATCAGATATAATAGAAAGTGGTACTCCATGCAATCTTACCACTTCCTTTACATATATCCTGGCAAGCTGATCTAGAGAGAAATCCTCTCTAATAGCAATGAAGTGTGCAGACTTTGTAAGACGATCAACTATGACCCAGATAGCATTATTGCCTTTGGATGTTTTAGGAAGTCCTGTGACAAAGTCCATAGTGATGTTTTCCCATTTCCATTCGGATATGGGTAATGGTTGTAACATCCCCTTAGACTTCTGTCTCTCAGCTTTAACTTGTTGACAAACCAAGCATCGAGAGACATATTCAGCAACATCTCTTTTCATGCTATCCCACCAGAAGTACTCTTTCAGGTCCCTATACATCTTCGTGCTTCCAGGATGAATAGAGAATGATGAACTATGAGCCTCATCCAGCAGCTCATTCTTTAATTCGGGGATGGGAGGAAAGCAAACCCGATTCCTGAACTTTATTATCCCATCACAATCAAGGTTGAATTCAAGAACATTTCTCACCTTCTTTTGTAACTCGACATCTTCTTTCTGTTCCTCTTTAATCTTCACATGTATAGATGGTTGAACATTCATTTGAGAAAGATAAGATTTTTCCCTTTCCATTATAATTCCAAGATCCATCATTTGTAAATCCATAAATATTGGATCTTTTGTGATCCTCATCATTGATAAACTAGCATGGTCTTGTCGACTTAATGCATCTGCCACCTTGTTTGCTTTCCCAGGGTGGTAATGGATTGAGCAGTCATAATCCTTAATCAGCTCCAACCATCTTCTTTGACGCATATTCAACTCCTTTTGTGTGAAAATATACTTTAAACTTTTATGATCAGTATAAATATCACACCTTTCACCATAAAGGTAATGCCTCCAAATCTTTAATGCAAAGATTACCGCAGCCAACTCCAAATCATGTGTTGGGTAATTTTGCTCATGGATTTTCAACTGTCGTGAGGCATAAGCTATCACCATATCATTTTGCATAAGAACACACCCCAATCCCTTCTTGGATGCATCACTGTAGATCACAAACCTTTCTCCACTACAAGGCAGTGTGAGCACAGGTGCACTGGATAACCTTCTTTTCAACTCCTTGAAATTCTCTTCACATTCCTCTGTCCAGACAAACTTAACTCCTTTCCGAGTCAACTTGGTGAGTGGATTAGATAATCGTGAAAAATCTTTTACAAAACGTCGATAATATCCAGCCAAACCAAGAAAACTTCGGATCTCAGTTACTGTTGTTGGTCTTGACCATCTTTCGATAACCTCTGTTTTTGCTGGATCCACAGATATCCCCTCTTTTGAGATTATATGACCCAAAAATGCAACTTTTTGAAGCCAAAATTCACACTTGGTAAATTTGGCATAAAGCTTCTCCTTTCTCAGGGTCTTCAATATAATTCTCAAGTGATCTTCATGCTCTTCCTTGCTCTTTGAATAGACAAGAATATCGTCTATAAAGACTACCACAAATTGATCAAGATAGTCTCTAAAGACTCTATTCATTAGATCCATGAAGATAGCAGGGGCATTAGTAAGACCAAATGGCATCACTATAAATTCATAGTGTCCATACCTTGTACGGAAATCCGTCTTTGGTATATCCTCCCTTTCGACCCTTAATTGATGATACCCTGAACGAAGATCAATCTTGGAAAAGTATTGAGCTCCGCGTAGTTGGTCAAATAAGTCATCAATGCGTGGGAGAGGATATTTGTTCTTGATAGTGATCTTGTTAAGTTCTCGATAATCAATGCAGAGTCTCATTGATCCATCTTTCTTCTTAACAAATAGAACAGGTGCTCCCCAAGGTGACGCACTAGGGCGTATGAATCCCTTATCAAGATTCTCTTGGAGTTGCTTCTTCAATTCCTGCAACTCAATTGGGTCCATTCTATAAGGTGTCTTTGAAATAGGCAAAGCACCCGGTACGAGTTCTATTGAAAACTCAACTTCACGATTTGGTGGAAGACCCGGTAATTCCTCCAGAAAGACATCATCAAACTCCGGTACAATGGGAATATTCTTAATCGTGAGTTTCTCACCAACCATTTGAGATAAATAACCTTTATTTAGTGGAATCAATACCCATAAGATGGAAGAAATTTCCACTGGAAGGTTATGTTCACCCTTGAATTGATAGACGATCGTAGATTGATCTGGAATTTGAAATGTGACTTCCCTTCTTTGGCAATCGATATGAGCTCCATGTAGAGAAAGCCAATCCATGCCAAGAATCACATCAAATTCTACTAAAGGAAGGATCACAAGATTTGCAGGAAGAACTTTTCCACAAACTTCGATCAGAGAAGAATTATAAACTTTTGATGCGATTGATGTGCCATTAGGTGTTGTCACAGCTAACTCAACATCTAATTGTTGAGGTAATACGGTGATACCCTTAGAAAAGTCTTCAGAAATAAAAGAGTGGGTGGATCCAGAATCAAATAAAACATTTGCTACTTTAGAGTGGATGGTAAGTGTACCTTTCACCACATCGTTATCGTACTCCACATCGCTGATAGAAATTGCATGTGACTTTCCTTTGTCTTTAGCCTTAAGAGTTTGTTGACGTCGACCATCATCATCAACCCTTGGATTTGGGCATTGATTGGCATAATGCCCCATCTCCTTGCACTTGAAACATTGAAGTGTAGTAGGTTCATTCTGTGTATCCCTTCCTTTGCTTGCATCATTAGACATCTTCTTCCCATTATCACGACATTCAAATGCCCGATGACCTTCCTTTCCACATTTAAAACATTTACTTGTCCCTTTAAGACAACTCCCTCCATGTTTCTTTCCACACTTTGAGCATAAGGGAAAGTTCATCTTCTTTTCCGTGTGCTCTTTAGATTTTTCTTTGAATTCCATCTTCCTCTTCTTATCAAACCCATGTGACTGATGGGTTACTCCAATCTCCATCTCGACTTTGAGAGCACATCGAACGATTTCCTCGTAGCTATTGAAGTCCCTTATGGCTAACGCCCTTCGAAGACTTGGATTTAAGCCACTAAAGAATCGATCGATCTTACTCTCAGGTTGGATAATAATACCAGAAGCGTATCTTGCAAGTCTTGTAAAATTTGCTTCATAGGTACTAACAGATTCATCATCCCTTTGCTTCAGTTCAAGGAACTCTTTCTCCATCTTTGTTCGGAGAATATGAGGGAAGTACTTATTGAAAAATAAGTTCTTGAACTCGTCCCATTCCATAGATTAAATTTCATCCCTTTGCCTCGTATTCTTAACAAGATTCCACCATTGATCCGCATCTCCTTCCAAACGATACACTGCTAGGATGACTTTATCATGCTCAGAACATTGAAGAACTGAAAATATCTTTTCAGTAGTACTAATCCATTGTTCAGCAACTATTGGATCAGTAGACCCGCTGAAAGATGGTGGACGCTGCCTCATGAAGGATTCAACAGAATGTTGCTCCCTCCTTTGTTCGTTTGGAAATCCTGCATGATTCATAGCTTGAGAAAGTTGTGTGAGCATGACTACAAGATTTTGCATTCCAGCTCCCATATCGTTTGTTTGCTCAGGGGGACAATCATTGCATTGCCAATCGCATTCCGCATTAACACGGTTCCTTCGGGTTCCAGCCATTGACTAAAACCAAGAAGAATAGTGTGAGCAACACTAATTATAATAGGAAACCACATAATTCAAGAATAAAAATTTCATGCTTAAGGTCTTATCCTAGGTTATTCAAGGCCATTTCTAAAACACTAAGATTGTGTTCTATGCTTAGACTTATCCTTAGGGTTCTTACTAAGGCTTTCACATCCTAGTTTCCAAAGGTTGACTATACCTTTCCTCTGATACCAACTATAACGACCCATACTTTACATACATTGTTAATACTTAGAAATTGAAGCACACTTATTACAACATATGACAAAACCACAAAGGATCGTATAGGTATAGTGTCTTTAGAAACTGGGAAACATAAACAACTGGTTCATAAATCTTCTACAATGTCTCCCGTTTATTTCATCATATCTAGGGTCCCTTTTAGCATATTCTATTTAATATCCATCTTCCTGGCCTGGGGAAAAGAAAACATAAAAGGGTGAGCTCAAATGCTCAGCAAGGGAAAATAAAGGAAATAAAAATCATATCATATCTTTATGAAGATCAAAACCTGCAAAAGAGATCATAATATCTTAACATGGAATAAATCATAGAAGTGAAAATGAGATCCCCATAATCATAACATAAAACTTGAAACTTTGTGGCACGCACACATAATCATGGAAAATCATTTCTTGTTAGTCATGACTCATTGCCAAGACTATCTTAGTGGACAAAGTCCCTTTCTGAACCGAGTTCACTCCTTGTTTCAGTCCTGTATCACTGAACCGAAATAACCTTCCGTTCCAGCCATGTCTATCTCATGAGATATAAAATCATTACCCAATGCATTGGAGGGAGATATAGGTCCCATCCATCTTATAATGAATCCTTTCTTATGTGTACCACATAATCATAAAACATACATCATCGCATAACACATATAACAAAAATGGGATTCTTGAAACATCATGACATCATAAATCAATTCATATATGATAAAGGAATTCATAAACATAATTCCATCACAACATAGTCAAACCAATGTAAAAATATGGATAGAAACAGAACCCTTTATTATCTTAGATGGAAAATAATTTTGATAAAACACTTGTATTGAATTCTTGAGGAAAATATCCTTTCTTCTTCAAAAACATTTTTCCTTTCATAACATGTCATACAACTTTAAAATAAAAGAAGTTGATTAAAAATAAACTTGAAAACTTGTAAAGGAAGCTTCTTTGAAGTAATGTTTTAAAAATCCATTCATGCCGTATAAGTTAAAAAAACATTCTTCGTACTTTTGTCAGAAAAGTCAAAAAGTACCTCGTACGGAAAAAAAACGACAAAAGATTCCTTTCATATTCTTTACTAAAAACACACCTAAGGGTAAAATTGGATTAAAACTATTTCAAGTGGATGGAAACAATATTACATATTGAGGGAACATGGATGTGGATGATAAAATACACCCCAGTAAATACTTACGATTAAACAATCTCGGATAAAAATGAGATTGTGATATTTCCCTTACCTTAGGTCCAATTTGCATTGTACGTGTCCGAAGCTCCTGTATAATGGTTTAAATAATGTTATTGACTTATTCCAGAATCATAAATATTGATATTAGATCATATATGGTCATATTATTAGCTTCTTGTTAGTAATATTTCATTGTTACTTGTTACTCGGGTCTTTATAACTTTTTGTTCTTATGCGTGTTTTGTCGAATAAATTCTTATTCTTATCTTTAGGTTATAGATAATTCATTTCCAGAATGGTATTAGTGTAGTATATACCATATTCATTCATTCAATTCATTTATATAATCATTATGAAATGAAGATCATGTAGAACGAGTCGCATCACATCGTGGAGACGGTATTCCGTACGTACGCACGAGTGATGATATCGTTCCTATGATCGTGGAATTGTATTGGAGTATATATATATATTATTTCAGTATCAATATTACTTAATAATAATCATATATAGTTACTCATTACACCATTATACCCATCCTTGTAAGGTGATGGTGGAAAATAGATTACACCACGGCGTGGAGACGGTATTCCGTACGTACGCACGCGCGGTGATTTCATTTTTCCGTAGGATGGATAGAAGGTGAATTAGGGTTGTTTCATATTTATAATAACATATCAGTATGTAAGTAATACTGATGTTATTACTTTATCATGAAACAACTAAAGAAGAAGAAGTTGAAGAAGAAAGAAATTGAAAAGATCGGTAATGGATATTACCTCTTCTTTGGAACGCCTCTTTGAATCCTCCACTTAAGGAACTAAGATTGGTCTTTGGAGAAGACCAGGACCTCTAGGATTATTCTAGGGAAGTGGAGAGGAGAACATGGCAGGGGTTGGCCGAGCTTGAGTGCTCAAATTGGTGTGAGGAGGAGGGGGAGGAGGTGCCCTTTTATAAGGGAGGAGAGGGGCACCTTAGGAATATCTCAAAATATTATTTTATATTAAAGTCAAAATCGGTTTATAATGGTTCCAAAGGGTCTTATTTCGAAGCTAAAGTGGGGATGGGTCGAAATCCTACCAACAAATAGGATTTAGACAAGTTTAGGGTATTATTTTAACCTTATCAATTAGATTTAACTCTAAGTTAATTAATTTAACTTTTACCGTGTCTTTTTGTTTTCTTTCACTATATGGTTAATAAACTTACTATAACATGCCAAACGAACCCCAAATTGTTTATTATTAATATATATATCCTTATCTAAGTCATTTGGCCGATCCTTAGATTTTTAGGAATAAAATAACAATTAATAATATAATATTTGATTTAAAAACTATTTTGTGTCAATTTTGACACTATTTGATATATGATTTTTGTGAAAGTCATAACAGAATTATATGTTCGAACCAAGTTGATTAAATCATTAATAATATACCATAGTAACCTAGAAAATTAGTGGAATTCATAAAAAGTCTCAAATTACATTTATTTTGGTATTTATATTATCAATTTTGTCAATATTTCATTAATAAGATAATTACTGCATCATCTTTGTGTCATACTTAAATTAAATTATTTGATGTCTAAAAATTACAAATAAAATACCATCATGTAGGAAATTTTTTTAGCTTTCTAATGAATATTTACAATCGAATTTATCTTATGTATAACCCTATATTAAAAATGATTTACTTATTAAACTTTGATTTTTACTATTTTAACCCTTCTTTAAATAAATTAATAATAAATGTCCTAATCTAATCCAAGTGGGCCTAAATGGTCATATTTTATTCCTAAGTTTGTTTTTGGTCGAATTACACTTGTCCAATAGAATTAGGACATGTGTTAGGGTAATATTAATATCATATTTACCCTTAGTTACCCTATTTACTATTAACCGCGGTAAAAATAGTAAAAAGTTACTATTCACCAAAAAATTATTTTCATCTCATTGAACCACATTTTAGTCCTTGATATTAACCGTGTCTCTCGGATTTTTGAAATTCCATTCACAGAAGCGGTAAAATTATGTTTTATGCAAAAATTCAGTTTTTAACCTACCACTTAGTGGTTTCACTATTCATCAAAAATTGAAAGTTTTCAGAAAAATACCAAAATTTCACCCTAGGCTAATTTCGATATTCTGAGTCCAAAAATGAAGTCCATTTTGAAAAATAAAATTTATAAAATTTCAAAAAGTGGTTATTACTATTCATAACGGCTAGTTTTAATAGCATATTGTTGTTTAGTGAAACTCGGTATTGCGTACGACGCAAGCTATCGAGGAAGGTCACGATTGCGTGTAAAGCAAGCCAAGCAAGTGTTGTGTAGAAAAAGATTCCTTTGATGATAACATAAAAGTCTCGGGTGTTACATCCACGGTACTCTTCTCTTTGAATAAAATAGTAGTGTGTGTTGAATGCAACTTCGAGTTCTAACAAACACCACAACCCATCAAAATAGCCATTATGAATAGTAATACCCACTTTTTGAAATTTTATACAATTTATCAATCAAAATGAACTTCATTTTTTGATTTGGAATATCAAAATTAACTTAGGGTAAATTTTTTGTACTTTTCTGAAAACTTTCATATTTTGATGAATACTGAAAATTACAAAATTTTAATTAAAAAAACTTTTTTAATCGAAATAAATAATAGTGATTAATTAATAATTTGAGTAGTTATAAATTATATTTAGAATATATTTTTACAATTTAATCCAATGTTGGTCATTGGATATAATTTCACATTTAAACCGAACATAAAAATGTGTCGATCTGTTGATAGTTATTCTTTCTCAAAATCACGCTTTTTGTTTTGACAGTGGGAAATATTTTAAAATTAATAAATGAAACTTCTATGTTTTTTATTTTTTAAAATAAACTTCATTATTGAATTCAGAATATCAAAATTAGCTTACAGTAAATTTTTGGTATTTTTTTGAAAACTTTAAATTTTTGATGAATAGTGAAAAACACTGGGTTATGGTTTCAAACCGAATTTTTATTTAAATAATTATTTATTTTATTTAAATTTCTTAATTCCCAAAAAGATACATAATACCTCCATAATTTCAACTTTATTCATTGGAGTCGATTTATAATAATTTTAGTTATATAAAAATTTTATTGAACTTTTCACCGTCTTTTACCCACCTCCTAGGAGCTTTTGAAAATTCATATAAAACTCAATTTTACTGCTTATAAGATCATAATTTAAAAAATCTGAGAGACATGGTAAATATCAAGTATTAAAATTTGGTTCAATGAGATGAAAATAATTTTGGGTGAATAATAACTTTTAATTTTTATGTACCACGGTTAAAAGTAAATAGGGTAATTAAGGGTAAAAATTATATTAATATTACACTCACACATGACATATTTATATTGGACAAGCTTATCACAACCAAAAACAACATTATTAATAAAATATTATCATTTAGATCCACTTGGGTTAGATTAGGACATTTATTATCATTTAATTCAAAGAAGAGTTAAAAGAGTTAAAATCAATGTTTAATAACTAAAACATTTTTAATATAGGGTTTTGCATAAGATAAATTATATTATAAATATTAATTATCAAGATAAAAAGGTTTCCTAAATCATGGTATTTTATTTATATTTTTTAGACTTTATATAAATAAATTTATTTTTGACACAATGATGATACAGTAATTACCTTATTCATGCAAGAATCAAATAAATGGTATTATAAATATTAAAATAAATATAATTTCAAAGTTTTTATGACATCCAAGAATTTAATTGGTGAATATTACATGTGATGATTGAATCAATGTATTTTTTTTTGAAGTATTAATGTTGTTATTATTTTAACAAAAAAACAAATACCAAATACTGTCAAAATTGACATAAAATAGTTTTTAAAACAAATATTATATTATGAATTTATATAATAGTCCTAAAAATATAAGGTTCTGCCAAAATACTTATATAATAATATATATGACATTAATGAACTAATTGGGGTTCTATTGGTAGTATATGGTATGTTTATTAACCATATAGTGTAAGAATACAAGAAGACACAGTTAAAGTTAAATTATTTAACTCAAAGATAAATCTAAATGATAACGTTAAAATGTTAACCTAAACTTGTATAAAACCTATTGGTTGAGTTGTTTTCGACCTATCCCCACCTTAGACTTCAAAAAATCAACTTTGGAGCCATCAAAAACCGAATATTAATTTATTATAAAATAATATTTTTAGTTTTTCCTAAGGTGCACCTCACCCCTCTTATAAAAGGGAACTCCCCCTTCTCTCTAATTCATAGCTTCTAAGCCATTTCGCTCAGCCAAACCCTGCAAAAATACCCTCTAAAATATCCTCCCTTCATCCTAGGGGACTTATTTTGATCCTAAAGAGAACCTATGGAGCCCTTTTGATCAAATCAAATGTAAGAACCCGAAGAAGAAGTAACGATTTCACCACCCTCATTCAAGTTCCTTTCTTCTTCCACATCCTTTTTCTTTGTTGTTTCCTTTCTAAAATAATAAATCCAGTATATTATATATACTGTGATGTTATTATAATTATGGTACAACCAAATTAATTATTCTATCCACCCTTTTAATGACATGTCACCATACGTGCGTTTGTACGATTTACCGTCTCCACGTCGTGGTGTAATTGTTATTGAATACATTATTATTTGGATGGGTATAATATTGATGTGTATTTGATTTAAAAAATAAATATAAAATTATAAGGATTCTGTATATATTATATACCATCCAATTATATATTATATTAATATCAAAAGAATGATATTTTCGCTCGTGCGTACGTAGAGAGTACCATCTCCACGACGCGATATGATTCATTTCCAAGTTCACCATTCATCGACGATTATAAATATATATATTACTAATAAGTATGTAATATATGACATAATAATGATACTGGAGAGATATATATTTATATATATAAGTATTTATGTACTTACATATATCTTAATCACTTACTTCCGTTAAATACTATATGAAAACAGAAACATCGTTTATGCGTACATATGGACTACCGTCTCCATAAATGATGTTTTCCATTTCATATATACTTATATTATAAATTTTTATATTCTAAATATATATGATAAATAAATCATGTTTTATATTCTGTAAGTATTTAAATCATGATCTATGTGATACAATCAAGAGTAACAAGTTAAAACATGTACAATAAAGAAAGCGATTATTAACCGAAATATTAATATAACATGGAAATTATTATTAAATGGGTAGTATAAAGTCATAAATGAATTATGCATGACATCATAAATATTAATTTGGTTCTGGTATAATTTAATAACATACTATAGTATTCATACAAGAGGCTAAACGTACCCTCAACTAAAGGAAAGTGCAAGGTAAGGGGTTTTCATCTCACTCCTTATTCATGTGAGATTCATGCCATATTGCCACTATTACCTTTTGTGTGGCATATGTACTGCCCATAATTGTATTCTTTATGTAATACACATTAATTTATATTTATTTACATATTCATTGTATGATACCTCTTTCATGGGGTGTATGTTTCATAAGTTACCAAATTGGTAAGGGTTTATTCCACAATCTATTCATTATCCGAGGTTGTTTATACATAATGATCTACTGGGACCTCTTTATCATCCACATCCATGTTTCATAAAAATATATTCCGGAACATTATTACTATTTTACAGAATTTGGGTTAATGTCATTTATACCCTTGTTTTACTTTTTATAGGAAGTTTATAATGGAATATTTCCGTCATTTTCCAAATAAGGTCATTTTTATCCTTTTCGACAGAATTAACGTAAGAATGTCTTTTTTTACTTATACGGAGGGTACAGATATTTTTCACCATTATAAAATCTTTGAAGCTTCCCTTACAAGAATATATGAATATTTTCAATGTAAATGTTTTCTTTTATAATTATGTGACTTTTAAATGATTTTAAAAAATGACATATTTCTCTAAAATAGTTTTGATTTAATCTTGGTCAACATCTTTTGATAAATTTTACCCTTTTTTGAAGTTGATTTATTATGATACAAATCTACCATTTTGTATTAAAGGTTTTGTGATATGTTTGTCTATGGATGAGTTATTTTTATGCCATTAATGGTTTATGATTAATGTTTTTGCATTTCATATGCTTGTTTTAATACGAATGTTTATGTTATATTGAATCCTATTCTTAAGATGAATGTGTTGGACTAGTATTTTCCGGGTTGGGGAATGGTAAAAGTAAGCCCTTCGTGTTGGGGTCCACTTACAGTAGACCCTCCGGGTTGGTGTCCGGTTTTAAGAGGCACTCCGGGTTGGTGTCCGATTATTAGAGGCACTCTAGGTTGGTAACCGATTATCGAGGCTCTCCGGGATGGAGTCCGGTTACCGAGGCTCTCCGAGTTTGGTTCTGGTTACCATTATCCCTTAGGTCTAGGCACGAGGCCTTGACATAGAAATTAAAGTCTGACATTATGCATTCCATCATTATGAAAGTGGTTATTGATATTTCATGTGATTATTCGACTAGTAGAATATCCATGTGAATAAGTAAATATAATTATTTCATTTTATTTTTGCCATATTATACTGATGTTCAAGTTTAAAAGGATTTTGTTCTAGTTATACATTGACTTAATTGTCTATTCTTATTTATAAAACTTTCCACTATATCGTTATCCTTGCTGAGTATCTGAGCTCACCCCTTTCTATGTTTTATTTTTCCCAGGATTCCAAGAAGTGTATTGTGATTGATATGCAGGGTTAAGCCAAGGGAATAATGGAATTCCTAAAATATTATTTATATTGTTTTGAATGTTATAAATTGTAACGTAACATTCATGTAAGTAATTTATTTTCCAAGACTGCTAAATCGATCGGTCCTTTGGGACCTGATTCCTTGTAATCATGCTAATGAATTAAAATAATGCACCGACTCTGGGTAACTGGGGTTAGGGCGTTGCAGTTGGTATCAGAGGAAGTTTAGCAATAACCTTGGAAACTATATTTAGGTAAACTCTGATGAGAGCACATCTCCCTAAGATATAATTTGAGGATTAGTATAGGAGAACTTCCTAGAATTTTGGTATTGTAGGGATTTTCTGAGTTTTCCAAGAAATACATCCCTTTCTGGATACGAGCTGGTAGAGGTGGCTCTGGCATAGATGTACCCAGGGGTAAAAACCAAAAACACCACTTTGAGCAAGACTCATATGAGAACTGGTGCATGACAACGGGCTGTTTTGTACTCTTCGTTACGACACTCTCGGGGGAAATACATAGGATAATTATCATTTTCTTTACAAACCATTATGAACGGCTTATGAGCATGTACTTACTCAAGGAAAACATTTTTATGATTATGGATTATATCCGTAAAATATTTAATTTATGTTAAGTGTTTTACAAGTTTGGGATTAGGTATTTCTATTCATAAACTAATCTAGTGTATGCCATTTTTTAGAAAATGTTCCCAGTAGAAGTAATGAGAACTCAAAAAATACAGATGATCCAAAGAGTAAGAAGGATCATATCTTTCATGGTCCTAAGCCAGAATTTTGACGGGAAATAATCTCCCACGTATTATCATCATATGAAGAAATAGTATCATGTATTGATAAGATAAGTAAATAATTCTCAGAGTCCTATGGCTTTGAAGGGAAGCCAAAGAAGAAAAGGATGGTAGAGAGGACAGATAAAGGGAAGAAGGTAAAGAAGGATTTTCCCATATGTGATAACTATAGAAAGAATCACCTTGAAAATGTGTGAAGGGAATATGAGTATGTTATAGGTGTGGAGAAAAAGGACACCATGTACGTGACTGCCTGTGTATGAAAAAGGTTTCAAATGTACAATGCTTCATCTACAAGGAGTTTGGATACTATGCAAACCAATGTCCCAGTCATCAGACTATACCACACATGATTCTATTGGATAATAATCAGGTTATGATACTACCGCAAATGAAGAGGAATTACTTGTGTTCTTATGTTGTTATTTTGGAATTATTCATTTATGTGTTGTATCAATAATGTTCTGGAAATAAATAAAGATTGTACTGTAGCAATATTTTATTGAGGATTTGAGATTTTATGGTACTAAGAAAAGTGACTCTACAGAGAGTTAAACTATTTGGAAATTACATGGTTGAAGGAAAGATAAATCTTAATATTGTCCTAATATCGAGGTACTGATTTTGGAATAAGATATGGTTGATTTGGGTAAATTATATTGGATATTCTTAAATACCTTGAAACTAATTAATGTTTTTTCATCATTGGAGTTTTCAACATTTTTATAGGAGTATATCTAGTATTCTATAGAGAATAACTGAGCATGAATGTATTCAATAAAGATTTATGGTAATTCAAGATGTTACCATGTATTAAAATAATACATGGTGAAGGTGTTCACATGTTATTACATGGAAAAAAGGATCTTTATTGTGTTTAACATCCTTATAAATTTTGGACTGTGAGTTCGGATAGTAGTATTTTGGATAAGTCCAAAGGTTGTAATGGATTATGTTTGAAAGGTTATTTTTGGATTTTTATTAAAGGACAACATGCAGACCGTGTGACAACTCGTCACGTTGGACAAAACTACGGGAATCGAACCCACAACCATAGTGTGATTGGGTATTATCACCTACCCCTGGACTACGTGATGTCCCTAGATTGTATAATGTAGTTTCTTTTTTTAATGGGTCTGATATGTGAATAGTAGATTCATTATATTTGGAACCCTATATGATTAGGATAAATAGAGTATTTTTCAGTTTTATTATGTTTTGTAGTGAAAAATGAGTTTGTGGTAAAAATTTATTAATGGATAAAACCCTATTTATAATGTATGTATATCTCCTTATGATATTATCCAATCTCATAAATAAATTCCTCAATATTAAGAAAAGGAACATAGAATAAAAATGTTGTACTATATGGTACCTTAGATCATCACAAATTTATGGCTTTGGGATTATTGGATTTTTCATAGCCATGTTCTCTACCACTCTCCATCAGATATTGTTGGTTATATTTCTCTTCCATATCCATATATTCTTACATGGAACCCTAGTATGTGTTATTTTCGGTAACCATCAAACTTACCACTCCTTATTTTAAATGGAGGCCTCATTAATCTATTTTTCGATATGGGATTTCAACTAAGATATTTTGAAATGTCAACCCCATGTTTCCAATATCGATCTTAAATATCGAGGATGTAATTTATTGAAGGAGGGGATAATGTAACACCCTAAGCCTCCACGGTATCCTTCTCTTTGAATAATACAGTAGCGTGTGTTGAACGCAACTTCGAGTTCTAACACTCACCACAACCAATCAAACTAGCCGTTATGAATAGTAATACCCAAATTTTTAAATTTTATAAATTTTATCTTTCAAAATGGACTAAATTTTCAGATTCAGAATATCGAAATAATCATAGGGTGAATTTTTGGTACTTTTTTGATAACTTTCCTATTTTGAAGAATAGTGAAAATTACTATGTTTTAATTAAAAACAACTTATTTAATCGAAATAATTAATAGTGATAAATTATGAATTTGAGTGGTTTTAAATTATATTTAGAATATATTTTTACAATTTAATCCAATGTTGGTCATTGGACATAATTTAACATTTAAACCGGACATAAACAAGTGTCAATCTTTTGATAGTTTTTGTTTCTAAAAAACAAAATTTTTTACAGCGGGAATAAATTTAATATTATTAAATGAAACTTCTATGTTTTTAATTTGGTAAAATAGACTTCACTATTGTATTTTTAATATCAAAATTAGCTTAGGGTAAATTTTTGTTATTTTTCTGAAAACTTTTAATTTTTGATGAATAGTGAAAAACACTGAGTTAGAGTTTAAAACCAAATTTTAATTTAAATTATTATTTATTTTATTTAATTTATTTAATTAAAAAATAGATACATAATACCTATATAAGTTCAATGTAATTAATTGTAGTCGGTTTATAATAATTTTAGATATATAAAAATTTTATTGAACTTTTCACCGTCTTTTACCCACCTCCCAGGAGCTTTTGCAAATTCACATAAAACTTAATTTTACTGCTTCTATGATCTGACATATGAAAATCCGAGATATGTAGTTAATATCAAGGAGTAAAATTTTGTTCAATGAGATGAAAATAATTGTTGGTGAATAGTAACCTTTTACATTTATTTACCACGGTTAACAACAAATAGGGTAATTAATGGTAAAAATGATATTAATATTACCCTCACACTTGTATAATTCTATTAGACAAGTTTATATCGACTAAAAACAACCTTAGGAATAAAATATTATCAATTAGATCCACTTGGTTTAGATTAGTACATTTATTATTATTTAATTCAAAGAAGAGTTAAAAGAGTTAAAATCAAAGTTTAATAACTAAAACATTTTTAATATAGGGTTTTGAAAAAGATAAATTATATTATAAATATTAATTAAAAACCTAAAAATATTTTCTACATCATGGTATTTTATTTATAATTTTTAGACATTATATAAATAAATTTATTTATGACACAATGATGACACAGTAATTACCTTATTGATTAAAGAGTCAAATAAATGGTATTATAAATAATAAAATAAATATAATTTCAATGATTTTATGACATACACGAACATTATAAGTGAATTTGACATGTTATGATTGAATCAATGTATTTTTTTTTGAAGTAATCATGTTTTTATTATTTTAACAAAAAAACAAAAACCAAATAGTGTCAAAATTGACATAAAATAGTTTTTAAAACAAATATTATATTATTAATTGATATAATGGTCCTAAGAAATCTATGTTATGTCCAAAAGACTTATATAATAATATATATGACACTAATGAACAAATTGGTGTTCGATTGGCAGTATATGGTATGTTTATTAACCATATAGTGTAAGAATACAAGAAGACACGGTAATAGTTAAATTATTTAACTTAGTGTTAAATGAAAATGATAAGGTTAAAATGGAAAACTAAACATGACTAAAAACAATTGGTTGAGTTTTTTTTTGACATATCCCCACCTTAGACATTAAATAATCAACTTTGGAGACATTAGAAACTGAATATGAATTTATTATAAAATAAGATTTTAAGTTTTTCCTAAGGTGCCTCTCACCTCTCTTATAAAATAGCACTCACCCTTCTCTCTAATTCACACCTTCTAAGACATTTGGATCAGACAACCCCTACCCCAATAGCCTATCAAATATCCTCCCTTAATCTTAGATTCCGTAGATTGATCAAAAATCTAACCTATGGTGCCTTTTTGATCAAATCAAAAGGAAGAACCCGAAGAAGAGGTAATGATTTATCCACCTTCTTTCAAGTTCCATTCTTTTTCACAACTTTTTTCTTTGTTGTTTCCGTTATAAAATAATAAATCCAGTATATAATATATACTGTTATGTAATTATAATTATGGTAAAACGAAATTCATTATTCTATCCAACCTTTGAATGACATGTCACTATATGTGCGTACGTACGGCTTACCATCACCACGCCATGGTGTAATTTTTATTGAATACATTATTATTTGGATGGGTATAATATTTATGTGTATTTGATGTAAATAAAAAATATAACATGATAAGGATACTGTATATATTATATACAATCCATTTATATATTATATCAATATCAAAAGAATGATATTTTCGCTCGTGCGTACGTACGGATTACCGTCTCCACGCCGCGATGTGATTCATTTCCAAGTTCACCGTTCATCAATGATTATAAAAATAAATATTACTAATAAGTTTGTAATATATGACATAATAATTCTACTAGAGATATATATATTTATATATATAAGTTTTTATGTACTTACATATATCTTATTCACTTACATCTGTTCAATACTGTATGAAAACGGAAACAACGTTTATGCGTACGTACAGACTACTATCTCTATAAACGAGGTTTTCCATTTCATATATACGTCTATTATAAATTTTTATATTCTAAATATATATGATAAATAAAAAAAATTATATTCTTTAAGTATTTAAATCATGATCTATGTGATACAATCAAGAGTAACAAGTCAAAACACATACGATAAACAAAGCGATTATTACCCGAAATATTAATATAACATGGAAATTTTTATTAAATCGGTTGTATAAAGTCATAAATGAATAATGTATGATATAATAAATATTAATATGGTATAATTTAATAACATACTATAGGCTTCATACAGGAGGCTAAACGTGCCCTCGACTAAAGGAAAGTGCAAGGTAAGGGGTTTTTACCTCACTACTTATTCCCGTTAGATTCATGCCATATTGACACTATTACCTTTTTTGTGGTGTATGTACATCCCATAATTTTATTATTTATGTAATAAAATTTAATTTATGTGTATTTATATATTCATTGTATGATACCTCTTTCATGGGGTGTATGTTTCGTAAGTTACCTAATTGGTAAGGGTTTATTTCACAATCTTTTCATTATCTAAGTTTGTTTATACGTAATTATCTAATGGGACCTCTTTATCAACCACATACATGTTTCTTAAAAATATATTTCAAAACATTCTTACTATTTTACAGAATTTGGGTTAAATTCAATTATACCCTAGTTTGTCTTTTTATATGAATTTTATAAAGGAATCATTCCGTCGTTTTCCAAACAAGGTCCTTTTTAACCTTTTTGAAAGAATTATGTTAAGAATGTCTTTTTTTTTACTTTTAAGGAGGGTGCGGCTATTTTCCACCATTATAAAATCTTTTAAGCTTCCCTTAAAAGATTATAAGAATATTTTCAAGGTAAATGTTTTCTTTTATAATTATGTGACTCTTAAATGAGTTAATAAAATAGATATTTCACTAAAATAGTTTTGATTTTATCTATTTCAACATCCTTTGATAAATTTTACACTTGTTTGAAGTTGATTTATTATGATACAAATCATACATATTGTATTTATGCTTTTGTGATAAGTTTGACTATGGAGGAGTTATTTTTATACCATTAATTATGTATGATTAATGTTTTGGCATTTCTTAGGATAGTTTTAATACGAATGTTTATGTAATATTTCATCCTCTTCTTAAGATGAATATGTTGGACTAGTATGTTCCGGGTTGGGGACCAGTAAATGTAAGCCCTCCAGGTTGGGGTCCGGTTATAGCAGACCCTCCGGGTTGGTGTCCGGTTATTAGAGGCACTTTGGGTTGGTGTCCGGTTATTAGAGGCACTCTGGGTAGGAGTCCGATTACAGAGGCTCTCCGGGATGGAGTCCGCATACAGAGTCTCTCTAAGATATGTTCCGGTTACCGTTATCCCCTAAGTCATGGCACGAGGCCGTGACATAGAAATTAAAGATCGGCATTATGCATTCTATCATTAAGAATGTTTTCATTGATATTGCATGTGATTATTCGACTAGTAGAATATCCATGTGAATATGTAAATGGTTGTCACGACCCGTCCTCCGGGCCCGTGCCGTGACTACCCCAAGCCTGCCTTCCATAGGCCAGGGGCTGGCGACTAGCACTAAGGCGTAATTCCTAGTAAAAAGGTAAGGCATTGCCTTTATAAAGTAAACAAACACCAGAGAGCAAGCAAGAAGAAGTAATCACTAAGTAAAAACAGGGTACAACAGTAAGTGCAGAAAAGTAAGTGGGCTAGAATACAAACCCAAACTGAAAGTAAAGTACAACTGGAAAGGGAAAACAACAACTGAATGTAAAGCCACAGCCTTGAGCCGTCCACTGGAAGCCCCACCTGATGGGTGGGTAAAGATAGCCTCCATAGCTCCCCGGGTCCAGCAGTCCACTCCGTGTACGTCCCGCCCAATGGTCCACCTACAGGTACCGACCTACTTCGCAATCCTCAATCACGATCAGCGTTGTCCATCGTCTGCAACCAACACAACGTAGTGCGGGCATAGCCCATGCAGAGGTGAGTGTAAGCTACTATGTAGGGACCCTGAGACCCCCAAAGGTCTTCTAGAATCTACAAAGGATAATCCTCAAAGGGAAGATACAATCAAAAAGTAAAATCTGGTACTACTTAGGTATATGCCCATACATATACCTAAGTCATCAATTCTCATTCGGCTCTAACATCCGAGCTCAAGTACAACCCAGTCCACATAGGAAACCATAACCCAATCCACACAGGAAAGCATAACGTAATCCACACAGTATATCAAGTCAATCATATTGAAGATAAGGATTGAAAGTCAAGATACAGCTCACAAAGGTATACTTCTTTGTATGATGATAGAGATGATCAGATATAGCCACTAATTCATCTAATCTGTCGGACCCACAATGGATCGATAGGTAGTAACCCCCGCAATGACCGACACAGGATCTGACCCAAATAGGATCAAATGGTCACTAACCCCCGCAATGTCCCACGCAGGATCGGACCCACATAGGATCTGTAGGCGCTAGCCCACACAGGACCACTGAGCGCTGACCAACAAAGGATCGGTAGCACTAATCCATGTAGGATCGCTAAGTGTTGTTGTCGACTCCGTCGAATCCGCGAGGGATTTCTATACAGTCATAATCGTGGTCGTAGTCACAACCAACTCTAGGGTTCCCGCACACAGCAAGCTCATTCGGGAGGTTCCGCTCCACGAGCCAAGGGGCTGATACATCAACTGACACATAGTCTAGAGTTGATGTATGAAAAATTTTCGTATCGTCAATAGGAACTCAACGTGACAGAAGGCGCGTCGATCGGATGCACGGTCTGAGAGTTATTGGCCTTTTCATCCCAGGGCCGGTTGGTTTTTAAGTCAAAACCAACCTGACCATACTCCAACTGCGTCCTAACCTCGAGCGGAGTAAGCCAAAATGTCTGTCTCACGTAGAGGAATCCAACAAAGTCTACTACACGTCAATCGGACGTCCAGAGCTCAAGTTATAAGTATTTCCGCTCAGACGGCCCGGTTGGTTTCGTTTACGAACCAACCCGGATGAACCCTAAGTATTCCAAAACCTTGAGTGTAATATGCCTAAACGACCGTCTTGATCCGAGGATCGCTACGCAACTAACAATGTGTCAACCAGAGGCACGTAGCTCATGTTATGGGAAACATACCGAAAAGTCTGGCTCGCTTTGGCGTGGCCCAGCCCGGCCTGGTGGTCCGGTCTGGTCGCGCGGCGCGCTGGCGCACCGGCCAGAAGGCTCGGCCAAAATAGCTGAGAATTGAGACGCGAGGGGGGGGGCACTTCCCCTCTCTTACTTTGCTAATCGTGGCCCCATGGGGGGCCTGTCCTTGCCAACTGGCGCAGCCGAGCGCCGTGTCCCGCCTCCTCCGGTCCCACGCAGTCGCGAGACTAGTGGCCTGCCGCCGTGGCTTTAGCTGCGACTGCCCTTTTCGGCGGTGCGCCGGGCGCCGCCGTCTCCTGGCGGTCGGCCGGTGCCAGGCTCCGTCTCTGGCCGCCGGCGCCGCCGTGCCGGTGAGGCGTGCCGGTGGAGCATTCTGCGGACCATTGGACGAGATTCGGTGGTCGGATTTGCCTGTCATCTTTTCCAATGGCCCTCCCGGGACCAGTTCTTCACTGTGAAGACCTCACAATGCCCGTGCAGCCTGTTTCATCATTGCACTCCGATCCGCACACCCAGAACTAAGGGATGGTGGGTTCGGACTTGTTCGTTGGTCTGCACCCACCGCGTTATCGGTTTAAAAAGGCTTCCGACAAATATTTAAACATATGCCATGGGTATAAATCACAAATATTTAATTGAATCAAAACCCCTACCTCGTCGAATTCGTTGAGAGAGGGTTCATCATGGAAATGCACTTCACGGAATAAGTCTTCGCAGAAGGGGGACCGTCGCGTTGCGGAAGAAGCGTCATGGAAGAAGCGTCGTTGATTTCCGAGGATCCGGCATTCTTCGCGTTCTTCGCGTTCTTCGCGTTCTTTGCGAGGAAGAGAAGATCTTCAAGAGCCTGAGTGAAAAATCCCTAGCCTCTCAACACCACCAGCATAATAAAAATAAGATTTGCCTTATTTTTATTTGACATGTCTTGAATTTTAAAATTCAAAAAACGAAAAAAACAATTAAGTGAATTAATTGCAATGCTTAAACCGCCACATTAATGAGGCGTTTCTTAACCAGAATAAACGCAAGGATTGAATTCATTAATAGGGGGTGCAGGTGCGTTACATAATTAAAGGAGGGGGGTTAAAAAGGTGAAGGAAACGGTGTGGCTCGTGTGGGCCCCACCTCACAAATATCCTACCAAGTGGGTAGGATATTGTGGGTCCCACGTCATCCACTTAACATAGGTTAAGATAATTAAAATAAAATAGATTGGTCGCACCATTTTATTTTATTCATTTACTTAACGTAAAAAATTTAAAAAACACAACCGAGAAAACACAACTCCGGAAAATGTGTTTCTAAGAAAATATCGGCGCTGCGATTCAATCGGTGCCCTCAGAATTTGATTCCGAGGACCGGTTGAAAAGTTAGAAAAACCCTCTCATTCGTTCACTGAATGTACCCGAGCTATACTTCCGAAGAAGATTCTGGGCACACCGGGCCTCGGAATCAGGTGATGTAAGAAACTGTGTTCTTGTAAAATCTCAAAGAAAATTAAGAAAAAAATTTCCCTTGAATATTACGGTTCTTTACATTACTCCACCTCAGGGCTTTACATCCCCGTAAATATACATCAAAAACTAGGGAAACAAGTGTGGCTACTGAGCACACATCTGAGCCTCCCGCTCCCAAGTGCACTCCTGGAGGTTCTCATGCTTCCATATGATGCGCACTAGTGGAATCGACCGTCCACGTAGGACCCGCTCCTGTCGATCCACAATCTCCACCGGGACCTCCACCAAAGTCGCCCCATCATCAACATCCAGCTCCTCATGGTCAATGATAGGTGTTGGGTCATGCCCGTATCTCCTCAGCAGAGATACGTGGAAGACGTCGTGCACCCGGTGCAACTGAGGTGGTAGAGCCAGGTGATAAGCCACCTCGACAATACTGCTGAGGACCTGGAATGGTCCGATGATGTGTGGAGACAACTTTCCGCCTCATCCAAATCTCCGTAATCCATGTCGAGGTGAGACCCGTAAGAAGACGTGGTCTCCATCCTCGAACTATAGTGGCCTTCTCCTCCTGTCAGCATAAGACTTCTGCCAGCTCTGAGCTGTCCTCATCCGTTCCTGGATGACCTTGACCTTCTCTGTCGTGGCCTGGACCATCTCTGGTCCCACAAGTGCTGACTCCCCAGGTTCTGTCCAGCACAGCAGTGATCTGCAAGGTCGGCCGTACAATTCTTCATATGGTGTCATCCTGATGGTGGAGTGGTAGCTATTGTTGTACGCGAACTCCACCAAGGGTAGGTGGTCTTATCAGCTGCGACCGAAGTTGAGGACACATGCGCAGAACATGTCCTCGAGAGTCTGAATGGTCCTTTCCATCTGACTATCCTTCTGAGGGTGAACGGCGGTGCTCAGACGTAGATGCATCCCAAACGCCTCCTGCAACCCCTTCCAAAGCCGAGAAGTAAAGCGAGCATCTCGATCGGAGACGATAGATGATAGCATATTGTGAAGCCGTATAATCTTCTGAACATAGAGACATCCCAAGATCTCCACTGAGCCCTTCTCTCTGATGGGTAAGAAGTGAGCCGACTTGGTGAGTCGTTCGAAAATCACCCAAATGGAGTCATGACCCCTAGAAGTGCGTGGAAGTCCAGTCACGAAGTCCATAGATATCCCATCCCACTTCCACTCCGGGACATCCAAGGGTTGTACCAAGCCTGCTGGTACCTGGTGCTCTGCCTTCACCTGCTGGCAGGTGAGGCATTGAGAAACAAACTCTGCCCTAGCCTTCTTCATGCCCTGCCACCAGTGCTATCGTCTGAGATCCTAGTACATCTTCGCCCCTCCAGGATGTACCGCTAAAGGGGAAGTGTGAAACTCTATTAGCACCTCCACTCGTAAAGGAACTGGTACCATGGTACATCCTCTAAAAAGGACGTCATGCTCTCCTCCTAAGAAGAAACCATCAGGTGCCTGTCCTGAGGATATCTGCACACGTCGCGTCTTACAGTCGGCATCCCCACGCTGTGCCTCTCTGATCCGCTGCAGCAGTGGAGAAGTTACTGTGATTGACTGAAGGAAGGATGCTCCATCTCTATCCACAAAGGATTCCTAAAATGCGGCTAGCTTCTCTGTCACCTCCTTAAGTAGCTGAATGTCCATCCTCCTGCTGAGAGCATTGGCTACTACGTTCTCCTTCCCAGGAGTATAGACTATCTCAAAGTCATAGTCCTGTAGGAACTCGAGCCATCGCCGCTATATCAGGTTCAGGAACTTTTGAGAGATGATGTACCTGAGACTCTGATGGTCAGAATAGACTGTAAAGTGCTCGCCCATAAGATAGTGTCGCCACATCTTCAGAGCAAAGACCACTGCTACTAACTCCAGGTCATGGGTAACGTAGTTTTGCTCATGCGGCCTCAACTGGCATGATCCATAGGCGATCACTACCTGCTCCTGCATCAGGACACATCCGAGTCCGGTCCCTAATGCATCACAGTAGACTACGTAGCCTACCCCTTCCTCTGGTAGCCTCAAGATAGGTGCACTGGTCAATCTCTGTCTCAGCTCTTGGAAGCTCTACTGACATCTATCTGACCACACAAAGGGTTTCCCCTTCATCTTCAAAGCTGATAGAGGTGCCGCAACTCTGGAGAAGTCTAGCACAAATCTCCGATAGTATCCAGGTAGTCCCAAGAAACTCCGCACCTCTGTCACGCTACTGGGTGGCTCCCAAGCTAGCACTGCCTTGATCTTCGCAGGATCCACCGCAATTCCCGCCTCATAGATGACGTGTACCAAGAAGTGGACCTCACGTATCCAGATATGACACTTTGAGATCTTTCCATAAATATGGTGCTCTCGGAGTGTGTTTAGTACAACCCGCAAGTGGTAGGTGTGCTCCTCCTCAGTGGTCGTGTATATCAAAATACCGTCGATGAAGACCACGACAAATCAATCGAGGAATGGCTGAAAGATCCTATTCATGAGGCCCATGAACACTGCTGGAGCATTGGATACGCCGAATGGAATAACCAAGAACTCATAGTGGCCATACCTACATCTGAAAGTCGTCTTCTGCACGTTATCGTCCCGAACTCTGAGCTGATGATAACCTGATCTAAGGTCTATCTTTTAGAACCACTGTGATCCCTTGAGCTAATCGAAGAGGTCATCAATCCTCGGTAGTGGATACATTTTCTTCACTGTCACCTAGTTCAGGCGACGATAGTCGACACAATGTCACAGGCTCCCGTCCACCTTCGTGGAGAACAATATCGGGGAAGCCCAGGGTGAAACACTGGGTCGGATGAATCCCTTTCCCTGCAAGTCCTCCAATTGTACCCATAGCTCTCGAAACATGGCGGGAGCCATCTGATATTCTAGAGTGGATATTGGGGCTATCCCGGGGTACAAGTCAATATAAAAGTCTACCTATCTGCAAGGAGGTAGTCTTGGAACATCGTCGGGGAAAACGTCTGCATACTGATCCACCACTACAGGAAAACCAGGACTCCGCACATCAACTGATCCTAGGATGTGGCAAGCCAACTGATGAGTGATGGGCTGTCCTCGCCTCTACGAGAGTCCATCCTGTGCTGTGAAGGCTCCCTTATCACCGGTAAAGGTGAACCTGCTCCCATCGGTGCGTACACACCGCACCCTGCGCCTAATACAGTCAATATGAGCATTGACTATAGATAACAAATCCACGCCCAAGATGACGCCGTAAGTCCTCGATGCCGCTACAAGAAGATCCTAGCCAAAGCTCTCGCCTCCTAGAGTAAGCTCACACTGCTGGCACCAGTGCGTAATCGTCGAGTCTGCTCCCATAGGAGTCTCTATCCGTAGGGGTCGATCCAACCGCTCTGTCGGAATCTCCGAGCTCCGAACAAGGGTAGTGGCTATGAATGAATTACTCGCTCCTATATCTATAAGAACTGCAGCAAGGGTGGAATAGACACAGAAAGTACCTCGAATCATCTCGGGCGCACCGTGGTCATAGGCATCCGCTGCCTGGAGTTGTGCCTATCTCTGCCCGTGAGCTCCCTGTGGTCGGGGTGGACCTCCTGGTGGTGGTGGTGCTAGAGCCTCAAAGCGTCGCCCACCACCTGCTATTCGGCCAGCTCCTTTCCCTCGTCCGCCTACTCCCTGCTGACCACCATAGTCGACCCTCTGCCTCTGCCTAGGTGGCCCCTCAACCATTTGCTGCTCCTCGGCACGACGGGTCGGGCAGTCACGAGCCATGTGGCCCTTCCTGCTGCATGCGTAGCATTGTTTGTCTCTCGAAAGACTGGCTCCGCGCTGTGTGCCCCACACTACTGAGCCAATGTCCTGAGGTCATCTTCCTGAGGTTCTGGTCTGCCTAGATCCATGAGCTATCCATCGACTGCCTACTGCAGAAGACTCTACTACGTGCCGCCCTGCGGTAGGTCTCGCTGCTGAAGTAGGCTCAGCAAGGAAGCTCTCGATGAGAAAGGATCGCTCCATTACTCCTGACTCTATCGGAATTTTGAGGGAGATCAGTGATGCCCTGATATCATGCCTCAATCCCTGCTCAAAGGTCCGGACCCAGAAGAATGGGTCCCATACCATGTCTGTCGAGTAGCGCGAGAGATCGGTAAATCTCGCCGAGTACTGGGTGACTGTCAAGCTCCCCTGCCGCAGCTTTAGAAGCTCCTAGATGCGCACCGCACGGAGAGTGGCTGGGAAGAACTCCGAGCGGAAGAGGCTCTCAAATTCTGTCTAGAGGAGAGATGCCTCATTGTGCACCTGGAGCATTATGCTCCACCATCTGCCTGCTGCCACAACCAGGAGGCTCACAGTGAGGATCACCATGAAGTCTGCTGGGGTCCTCACTAACCTGAAAACTCGTACAACTGCCTCCAGCCAATCCTCGGCTGCCTGAGGGTCCGTCTCCCCGCGGAACCTGGGTGGTCGCTGGCACTGAAACTCGAGCAGTGCACTAAGGCGACGTGCATCGTCAGCAGCTGGGGCTGGTAGCATCGGTGGCTTGGTGGGGAGAGGTACCGCCGGTGCCTCTACTGTCAAAGGGCCCTGTACCGAGGCCTCGTCGCTCGGTGGGCTGTCGTCACGTACAATGCTCGGAACCCTAGCTGGCTGCCGTCGTGGGGCCATCCTGAAAAGGACACAGGTGCGCCACGGTCAAACAGTATAACTGTTGAGCTGAAAAAAAGTAATTACAAAGAAAACTTGTAACACACATGCTAACAATGTTTTCGTGCATTAAGTTGGAAATCAGAAGTCTGGGTCCTGGTGTACGGATACGTCGGCCGCCGCACCAACAGTGGACTCCCTGGACTGATATCCACACTCAATACTCTTAACACTATTGGTTCGCATATAAAAAGATCAGTGTCCTAAGTTCTGCGGTAGAACCGAACTCCTCGGATACCAATTTTCCACGACCTGTCCTCGGGGCCCGTTCCATGACTACCCCAAGCCCACCTTCCATAGGCCAGGTGCCGGCGACTAGCACCAAGGTGTAATTCCTGGTAAAAAGGGAAGGCATTGCATTTATAAAGTAAACAAACACCACAAAGTAAACAAGAAGAAGTAAACACTAAGTAAAATCTTGGTACAATAGTAAGTGCAGAAAAGTAAGTGGGCCAGAATACAACCCCAAACTGAATGTAAAGTACAACTGGAAAGGGAAAACAACAACTGAAATTAAAGCCGCAGCATCGAGCCATCCACTGAAATTCCCACCTGAAGGGTGGGTATAGATAGCCTCCACAGCTCCCTGGGCCCAGCCGTCCGCTCCGTGTACGTCCCGCCTAATGGTCCACCTCCAGGTACCGACCTGCTCCGCATGCCTCAACCACGATCAGCGTTGTCCATCATCTGCAACCAACACAAGGTTTTTCAGGAATAACCTATGTAGGGGAGAGTATAATCTACTCAGTAGGGACCCCGAGACCCACGAAGGTCTCCCAGAATCCACAAAGGATAATCCACAATGGAAAGATTCAATCACAAAGTAACATCCCATACTACATAGGTATATGCCCAAAAAAATACCTAAGTCATCAATTCTCGTTCGGCTCCAACATCTGAGCTCAAGTACAACACAGTCCACACCGGAAACCACAACCCAATCCACACAAGAAAGCATAATGTAATCCACACAGGATATCAAGTAAATCATATTGAAGATAAGTATTGAAAGTCAAGGTACAGCTTACACAGGTATACTTCTTTCATATACTGATAGAGATGATCAGATACAGCCACCGATTCATCTAATCCATCAGACCCACAAAGGATCGATAGGTATTAACCCCCACAAAGACCCCCACAGGATCTGACCCACATAGGATCGATAGGTAACTAATCCCCACAATGACCCACACAAGATCTGTAGGCGCTGGACCACACAGGACCATTGAGCGCTAACCCACACAGGATCGGTAGCACTGATCCACGTAGGATCACTGAGTTCTGTAGTCGTCGTCGTCGAATCCACAGAGGATTTATGTACAGTCGCCATCGTCATCGTAGTCGCAGCCAACTCTAGGGTTCCCGCACACAGAAATCTCATTCGGGAGGGTCCGCTCCACGAGCCGAGGGTCTGATACATTAACTGACACATAGTCTGGAGTTGATGTATCCAAAAGTTCTGTATCATCAACAGAAACTCAACGCGACAGACGGTGCCTCGATCGGACGCCCAGTCTGAGAGTTATTGGCTTTTTTGTCCTAGGGGCCCAGTTGGTTTTTAAGTCAAAACCAACCCATCCGTACTCCAACTGCATCCAACCCTTGAGCGGAGTAATACAAAAGTTCCGTCTCACTTAGATGAATCCAACAAAGTCGACGACACGTCAATAGGACGTCCGGAGCTCGAGTTATAAGCGTTTCCACTCCGAGGGCCCAGTTGGTTTCGTGTACGAACCAACATGGCCTAAACCAAATAAATCAAAACCTTGAGTGTAATATACCAAAACGACTGTCTCAATCTAAGGATCTCTACTCAACTGACAGGGCATCGATCGGAGGCCCGTAGCTCATGTTATGGGAGATAGACCGAAAAGTCCGGTTTTGGGGGGTTTAGGCCCAGTCCGACCCGGCCCGGTACCCCCTAGGTCGGCCCGAACCGGGTTGACCCGACCTGGGTCTGGGTCCAGCTCCCTTTGGCATAGCCTAGCGCGGCCCGGCATGGCAGTCCGGTCTAGCCGCGCGGCGCGCTAGCGCACCGTCCAGGAGGCTCGGCCGAAACGGCCGAGCGTTGACACGCGGGGGGGGGGGGGGGGGGGGGGGCGGAGGGGCGCTGCCCCCCTGCTTGCTTTGAGAAACGTGGGCCCACGGGGGGCCGCTACTTTGAAACGGACGCGGTCGACCGCCGCGTCCCACCTCCTCCGGTCCCGCGCGGTCACGGGACTAGCAGCCTGCCGCCGTGGCTTTAGCCGCGGCGTGCCGGGCGCCGCCGTGCTGGCGAGGCACACCGGCGGAGCGTTCCATGGACCACCGGACGAGCTCCAGTGGTCGGATTTGCCTTCCTTCTTCACCAACGGCCCTCCCGGGACCGGTTCTTCACTACGAAGACCTCACAATGCCTATGCAGCCTGTTTCATCGTCGCCCGCTGATTGGCACACCAAGAACGAAGGGAAGGTGCATTCGGACTTGTCCGTTAGTCCAAACCAACCGCGTTAGCGATTTAAAAAGGCTTCCGACAATTATTTAAACATATGACATGGGTATAAATCACAAAGATTTAATTGAATAAAATCCCATACCTCGTCGAATTCGTTGAGCGAGGGTTCTCGCAGAAAAGCACGTCACGGAAGAAGGCGTCGTGGAAGGGGGATCGTCGCATCACGGAAGGAGCATCGCGGAAGAAGCGTCACAGAAGAAGCATCATTGATTTCTTAGGATCCGACATTCTTCGCGTTCTTCACGTTCTTCGCGAGGAAGAGAAGATCTTCAAGAGCCTGAGTGAAAACTCCCTATCCTCTCAACACCACCAGCCTAATAAAAATAATAGTTTTCTTATTTTTATTTCACAATTCTTACGTTTTAATATTCAAAAACGAAAAAACAATTAAGTGAATTAATTGCAATGCTTAAAACGCAACATTAATGAGGTGTTTCTTAACCATAATAAACGCAATGGTTTACTTCATTAATAGTGGGTGCAGGTGCGTTACTTAATTAAAGGAGGGGGTTGAAAAAGGTGAAGGAAACGGTGGGGCTCATATGGGCCCCACCTCACAAATATTCTACCAAGTGGGTAGGATATTGTGGGTCCCACGTTATCCACTTAACATAGGTTAAGCGACTTAAAATAAAATAGATTGGTCGCACCATTTTATTTTATTCATTTACTTACCCGAAAAATTTAAAAACCGCACCCGAGCAAACGCAACTCCGAAAAAGGTGTTTCTAAGAAAATACCGTTGCTGCGATTCCATCGGTGGCCTTGAAATTCGATTCCGAGCACTGGTTCAAAAGTTAGAAAAACCCACTTGTTCGTTTACTGAAGTTTCCCAAGATATTTCAGAAAAAGATTACGGGCACACCGGGCATTGGAATCAGGTTCCATCAGAAACTGTGTTCTTGTAAAATCCCAAAGAAAATTAAGAAAAAAATTTCCCTTGAATTTTACGGGTCTTTACGATAGAATTATTTCATTTTATTTTTGCAATATTATACTGAAGTTCAAGTTTAAAAGGCTTTTGTTTTAGTGATACATTTCCTTAAATGTTTATTCTTATTTATGACAGTTTCCGCTATATTATTATACTTACTGAGCATTTGAGATCACCCCTTTCTATGATTTATTTTTCCCAGGATTCCAAGAAGTGTATTGTGATTGATATGTAGGTTTAACCCAATGGAATAATGGAATTCAGAAAGGATTATTTAGGTAGTTATTTATGTTATAAAGTGTAATGTAACACTCATGTATCTAATCTATTTTCCATGACTGCTAAATCGATTGGTCCTTCAGGACATGATTCCTTGTAATCATGCCAATGTATTAAAATAATGCACCGACTCTGTGTAACTGGGGTCGGGTTGTTACAAAAATGATAATTTCATTACATAAATAAATAAATCAAAATAGAAATAGATTCAAATTTTGGATAGGTTATGGTATAAATTTGGACAAAAAATAAGATTCAGTAAATTTTTAATAGTAAAACATACCCTTATCATTCAGTTTAACCCCCCTCCAATAAACCCATTTTGACATCATCCACAACTATTTTTTTTGTTTTCAATATTCATTAAGACCAAAAATTATATTGAAATTTTTACCTAATATTAATTGTTATTATTCGGAATATGGAATAAATTTTACCAAAATAAATTCACATAATTAGAAAATATTAATTTAAAATTTTTTCCCCAAGGGTAGTGAAAATGTAATTTTCCAAAAAAAGTTTGCATAACTACAAAATAATTTTATATCAAATTTCAACATCAAATTGATTCCAATGATTTAAATAGGTTTAATAATAATATTATTTAATTAATCTGACATTTAACTAAATTTTAAAATAAAATTCAAATCTGTAAATTCTTTAAAGGAAATGTAATTTCTTAATAAAAATTAGTATTTTTTCACTATTTATCAAAAAACTAATCATTTCAAACAATTATCAAAACATAAATCTAATATATTTTTGATATAATGATTTAATAAATTAATTTAATATTTTTAAATAAATTTTATAAATTTATTAAAAATTTATTTTAAAATATGTTTGAAAAATTAGATGAAACTTGTTTTCAGAAAAGATACTATTTTTAAGAAGAAATTTGGATTTATATATATCCCGTGAAATGAGAAAAATATTAGATTAATAATAAAAATATTATTTAATTTATAATATTTAATTTTTATTAAAATTATTCACAAATATTGACTAATTTAATTTATTAAGATAAAATAACAAAACACACATAAAATATTTGTTAAAAAACATTTCTTTTACGTAAAAATGATTTTTATTTTTCTTTCTATTCAATTGATAAAAAATTTATTTATTTATTCATGTGTAAACCATATAATTTTTATAATTTAGTTAGTCTAATTCATAATCGCTATTTTGATGACTAAGTTATAATGGTATGCTATATTATGGTTTTTTTGACTCGGTGTTGTGTGTATCTTAAGCTATCAAAAAGATTAAATTTATTTAAAAATAAATATACAATTAAATACCAATGTATTATATCAAGTCCTTATTTTAATAATGAAACTCAATTATATTGTTTTGGTATGCATGATCTTAAAAGGATCACCCTGTAACTCTCTTGTAAATTCAGTTGTTGTAACTTTAGAGTTCTTTTCTTTTCAAATTGGAGAACACATATTTGGAATTATAAGCATGATGTCTATTTTATCAATTCATGGAGAAGATGATGATACAAAATGTTTTTTAACCTTATAGACATGAATTTATAAATATTGAACCTTTCACATATTATCACATCCCACATCAATACTTTTATGGGAATGTGAAGTCCATATAAGCCTCAATAATTCATACAAGATTATATATAATCCCTTAGTCCCCTTAATTGCCTGATGAGACACAATGTTTCCCTCTCACATGTATCTCTTGAACTCTCTCACTTGAGCCATCTTATGTTGGGGGTCTACCATTTCCCCACCACACTTTTGTGGTTAGATCACCTTTGAGATTGGACTGGTTTCCTCTTCAGGATAGCCTAGCTGCCCAGGTTCTTATCTAGACTAAATTTGGTTAATTTTTTTAGCCAAATATCTTATTATTTTCTTTATCAAAATATCAATGTTATGAAAAATACTTCAGAAATCATCCTTCTAATTTATTTAGTTTTATATTACCCTTATCAACCTATTTTCACCATATATGAATTAAACACCGATGCCTTATTCATAATGAAATTGAAATGATCATTATAAAAACTCTATATAACATCATATCCTACAAAAATCATTTTTATTGGATTTTTTTCAATTATTTTTTCGTAAAATAACATATGTATTATAAATATTATTTTATTATTTTTTACAATATAAGAACATAAAATAACTTTTAAATTTTATTTTACATCACGAGATAATCTTGATTATAATATCTAGAAAAAATCTAGGGAGATAAAAATAAGAACAATGAAAACAATAATGTAAACACTGTAGTCTTGATTTCTCCCATTAAGATTAATAATATTATAGAAATAGTAAAACAATAAAAGTGTGATTAAATATAATAGAAACTATAAAATAATGTGTAAAATCCTCACAAGTGATGTAGTGAATAATGAAGTATGAGATGAGTGGAGTATAAATAGTGTGTAATGAAAAAATAGACTGTTATGATGAGATGATTACCTGAATATTATTCAATATAACCATGGGTAATTATGACCATTATGTGTTATAAATATTGGGAATTATGATTTCTTCCAATAATGCTACTATTAGAATTAGTGTATATAATTTTTAATGATAAAGGATAATAGATATCGATGAAAGAAATGATGGAGTCAAATAGTAGGATCATGCATTTGGAATCCCATTCATCAGAACATGGGATTGATGTAGCATAGCTCGAGTTCAATATTGTCCAATACCAAGGAGATTTTCACCAAGTATGTCTTGAGGACAATTGACGATGTGATAAATTCATGTTAGTGGATATCACAACTAGTTCAATATTAGCTAAGCCACCCCATTAAAGTATCATCATCACACACCATACCCTAAAGAATTATTCTAGTGTAAAAAGGGTATATTTAGGTTGAACTTACTATTATAGAGGTGTAATTTTCATTTATTGAAATTAAATATTTGTTTCTTAAATCCCATTTTCATTCTTATTTTTCATAATATAATACAAATTAATATAAGATGAATATGATATATATATTTTTGTATATAAATAAAAAATAATAGTATTTATTAAAAATATATATAATTTCAAATAAAATACAATTTTATGGTAAATTAATGTATTTTTAATAAAATTTACTTTAATGAAATAAACTTGAAAAATCTATTTTTTGAAATATAAACCAAAAAATGATTTTATAATTCCCCAATTAATTTTTTTAGACTTATAATGTTGATAATCTCAAAAAAACAATTATTTTCAAATAAATATGAATTTTTATTTGAAAGATAAAATTATCACATTTAGAATGTTATTTTGATAAAATAAATATCATTTTTGGAATTAGAATTTTGAAATTAGCTAGTAGTGAACATTTCATAATTTTTTGAGATAATCATTTTTTAATATGAAATATAATTTTGGTATAAAAATATAAGAAGTATTATGACATAATAATAAACTAAATTTGAATTAATAAATACTATACAAGGTTTTACTAACCAAAAATGTGTTTTTAATTAAAATATGGAATTTTATTGTCATAATAATATATTTTAAATCCTATAAAAATATTATAAAATCTAAAGGATATTTTAATAATTTAGAAACAATAAGTTCTGAATTGGACTAAATTCTAAATCATAAATTAAATTAATTTAAAGAATGAGGTTCTAAAATTAATAAAATTTTTAAAATCACTCATCCTTGGAAAATAACACGGGAAAAAAACTTAAAACAAAAAATGGTTTTGTATTTTTTATAACCTAAATTCAAAAACCAATGTTTAGAAATTAATAAAATATTACCCTATATTTTTCTAAAAAAACACTTATTATCACATTCATATCCACTACTAAGACTTTGATTATGAAGATAATATCACTTTATCCCCCTAGAGTCTCCATGAGAATGTTTTGAAGCTCTATAGAGCTCCTCCCAATAAATAAAAGCAACCACTAAAGATAAGGGTCTTTATCACCACTCTTTTAAATGTAAGCACTTCCTTTGTTATAATACTTTTTATTTTCAATTTATTATGATTCCATATATTCAGATACATCCATTAATACCCAATTAATTAGATACTACATTCCCCTCTCATTAAACTCTTCCATGAACTATTATATACTCCCACTATGATGCCAAAATTATCTCATTATTTTCTATTGTAAATTTAAATGAATACCCAAGCCTATCTCTAGTCAAGGATTTTCATCTAGATATAACTATACTTTTTTGATTTGTGACTTTCTTGTATGCATAAAAAATCCCATAATCATGGGTTAAAATGATGAAAAATGCAATTATGATATATGATATATGTGTCTTACATGAATTTTTAAATATAAATGATACCCCCTAATAGACCATCAATTAATTTGGTGAAAATTAATCTCTAGATATAAATATTTATTAAACCTTGTTGAATAACATTGTTAATATTTTTTTCTACATGTTAGTGATGAAACATGGTGATATACTTATGAATATATCATTTTTATATTAAATCCACATTTCCATTATATGCCTCATGTACTTATGATCATGCCGTCATGTTTTACCCCATGTATTTATGAGAATGCTCTATTTATAGACATCAGGTTTAACCCATAACGACCACTCATGTTCCATTTACATTATTTTTCCCTTATTGGTATTTATTCTCACCCTTTAATATTGATGTATTCCCTCATGAAATCACTTGGCGTGAGGTGATATTTGAAGGATTAATAAAAGGCTATTTGAATAGTATTAAATAACGTTTTTGTTTGGGTTTTCATTATGAAATCAATGTTATATGAACTTATTTTTCAAGATACTAAACCTAAAATGTTTCATCGGTGCTATTAAATTAATATATATTTTACGGGATTATTTTTAAAATCATTTTTGAAAAAGGTGGATTTACATAGTTGGTATCACAAGAATGTTTAGTTATTGGTTGAAATTTGTGCTAGAAAAAATTAGAACCCTAAGTATAAGTCTATATATAGTAAAACCTCCTAAATGTTGGAGAATTATATGGGAATATTATTTCCTATAAATTATATACCTATATGGATACTTGAATGTAGAAGAGGAAGTGGAAATATTAACCTAGTGGTAATCACCCTAAAAAGGATGTTATAACATTAAATTGATATCCTCTCAGTGCAAAATGGGTGGGTCTAATACTTCACACCATGATATACACTCATGTGGGATATTATTTTGTTTATTACATGCTTCACATAAAATAATTTGAAGGATTTATAGCTAATGTATTTTTTTAATTTAGGATTGAAATATAAGATCTAAGTATCATGATATTGAAAAAATAAAGCATTATAAATCTCCTTTATAAACTTTATCATAAGATTGAAAATAGTAGTAATTTTATCATTTGAGATTTATTATTTTATAAAAATAGTGGGAAATAGGAGGAACTAAGAAAAATAATGGATGTGACATGTAATAACCCAAACTTTCATTAATGGAAATCCCACATGATCTAATTAAATGCCTCTTTATGTAAAATGTTTATAAAAAATGTAAATTTCTTTGCTTTTATGATAATAATTGTGACCATTACTAATATAGCCGTTGAACAGTGATCACATGATTAGTATAAATATAGGGCTTTAACAAATCCAATTTACTCAGAAAAAGGAAGCGATGGCCTCATCAAGTAGACATGCCCCATACAAAGCCCATTTGTTAGATATCGTAAAAGAGGTGGTGTGATTGTGCTTCGATCTTGACCAAGCACAAACCTAGCTTGAATATTCTAATCTCGAGCGGGACAACCTATGAGAGAAATGGAAGTTGATAGAGATTACCACCTAAGCAATGTTATTCAAGTCATCCCAAGAGTCTGTCACCATCGCACACCTTACTCTTTGGTCTTATAAGTGTGTTATAAGGGGTTGTGTAACAAAACCTTATCACTATGTTTATGTGAAATATTTTTGTATATAATAATGAATATACTTTCATTTTATTATTGTTACCTTGTAAGTAGTTTTTAAAGCACAAATAATTTTTTTAGTTAATATTCAACTATGAAATATATTTTGATGAATTAATGGATTTTTGAATTAAATAATAATTTAATAAAATATTATTATTCTTAAATTAATTTTTATTATATATAAATGATCGTATAATATTATGAATGAAATCATAATTTTTATTAATGTTTGAAAGCCATTTTTTTCAAAACCGGTGAACTTTTTATAAATATCAGTTTATATTTTAAAAGTGAAAATTAAAATATATAGAAAATTATTTAGATAAAATAAATATTATTTCTGGAATTTGGACGTCAAAATTATCCAATGGGGAATTTTTCATAAGTTTCATTGACAGTCAAATTTTTGGTTAAAAATTAAATACCGTTTTAATATATAATGTGTTATATGACATCATAATGACCTAATATAATGTAATAAAATACTATAAGCCTTAATTTATGGAAATATATGTTTTACCATTAAAATAATTTGATTTTGGCTTTGTTTGAATTAATTTACAAAGCATTAATGGACCCTTCATGGCTTATTAAACATCTTGTCAACTTAAAATGTTTTCCTTGGGAGTGTGACTCACCTCCACATAAGCAGCCGCATTATTTTAATAATTTCTAACTTTGTCCTTATAAAATAATTTTTTCCACTTCCCTTTTCCAAATACCATGGGAAAAAACTATGGGCTTGTTTGTGTATTGGATTAGTTTAATGTGAGGGTCCCAAACCTAAATATTAATCAATTCCTTCACCTTTCCTATATAAACCCATCCAAGATCCCACTTACTCCTCACTATGAGCATTTGGAGTTCATCCGAACTCTCCCCCCATCTCTCTAGAATCCTATCAAGGTGCCCCAATCTCCCAAGAAGCCTCTATCAAGCCTCCTTTAACACATTGGAAGCACACTTCCACGTAAGGGTTTTTTCTTCATTTCTCATTTCTGTCCAATATTCATTAAATTGTTATTCCCTTTTAATTTCAATTATAAATGTTTGGGTATGGTTTATAACCTCCCCCATACTTCCATATTTATTTTTTTAATGATGGTAGACCCCTTTCTCTATCATTAAATTTCCCTATGTACACCCATTACTATGCCGAAATTCCGAAAGAAATTTCTCTCACCTCATTTATATTCAAGCAATTCTTTTGTATCATGAATCGAAATTCCATCACAATTTTTGGGAAATGTATTTATATGACCCCCTTACTATCCATTTCATGTACATATTATGAGGCAACCATTTCTCTCTCATCAACCATTTTTACGAATTCCTATGCCATGCCGTTACGCTGCTGAAATTGCATCGATTTTTCAAGCCAATGTCATTATGTAGTGAATACCATTCCCATTTATCTATCAAGGGTATTCACCTTTATGAACATTTACTTATTGATTATAAAGTTTCATATGTTACATTCACATTCCTTTATTGTGGAATAAATTATTATGTTTTATGAATCCATGTTATATGATCCATGTAAAACACTTATGCTTGAAATGAAATGTTTAAGAAGGGTGCACCCATATAATGCTCCAATGCATTGGGTAAAGTACAGTATCATGATACTTCATGTACAATGGGTGTTTACTCATTATAATTCATGTGCAATTTGGTTTTACTCATGCTTCATGTGCAATGAGGATTTACTCATTCTCCATGTCCAATTAGAATTAGCTCATGCTAATTCTGTGTTAAGTGTTGTTGACACATTTCCATGTTATGATCATCATTCTTTATCGTGCCTTTATGATTATGATTCTATTATTATATAATGATATTCCTATTTTCTGACATATATATTATTCCTTGTGTTACTCCAGGTTTATTCCCGTAATGGGCTTTATATCTCACCTATTTTTATGCATGTCCTTAGGTTATCCCATGCAATGCTAAGTACAAGGGAATGTAGTGGTCATGTAAAGGAATTATTCAATAAAGATGTTGTATTTCATGTTTTAAGTTGTTATTTAATAATCCTAATCCCCAAAGACACTATACCTCTCTATCTTATATGTCGTATCAATTAATGTTTATGTAATAAATTATGTTTAATTGTGTAATAACAGATCAGGGTTGTCATAGTTGGTATCATAGGATAGGTTTAGTTATTTTTGGGATTATGATTTAAAAACCTAGAAAAGCCATAAATACAGGACTGATTATAATAAATAAATCCCTAAATTTTGGTGATTATTGAGTAAGTGGTTCATCAAGAAAATACATCCCTGTATAGATACGAGTAGGTAGAGGCGGCTCTGGCACAGATGTATCCTATGGATAAAACCCAAAAACCCCGCTTTGAGATAGACTTGAACGGGAACTAGTGCATGACAATGGGACTTGCTGCACTCTTGGTTATGACACTCCTGGGGGAAATTCTTTGGTAAATTCACAATCTTATTATGAACCTTTATTAAGGGAATTAAAAATAATGCCCCTAAGAATATATGATAGAAATTCGATCTTGGATAACATAGATTGAAGCTTATAGATTCATTATTTAATGAAATAAAAGTTATTTATATGTTATCAGCTTTTGTCTTTGGATTACCATTTATGTGTTACCCCTAACACTCCTTTTATTCCAGCTGATGGCTGGTAATAGAGGGACATGAGCAAACAACCGATGTGAATATCCATGTGATGATTGTACTAATGAGATGCCCAATCTGATGGGAGCAGGAATCATGATCATTGTCACACTTCTCTTTCAGCTAACTCACACTTTGAATGGAAACATGGGTTAAGAAGAATGTTCAACCCCCCCCCCCCAAGAAAGAAAAAGTCTCTATCAAGAGCTTCATGAGACAAAGGCCTCTTACTTTTAATAGATCATCTGATCCCTCAATCATTGAGCAATGGATCAACTCCATTGAAGAGATCTTCTCCATCCTTCGATGTTCTGAAAAATAGAAGGTTTTCCTAGATTCTTATCATATGGTGGGTGAAGTAGATCAATGGTGGACGCCGATAAAAAATACAAATCTTGAGGAGGATATCTAGGTGTTTGAATGGAAGGATTTAAGGAAGATGTTTTTTGATAAATATTTTCCGTGCACCCTACAACTTAAGATAGAATGAGACTTCCATTCCTTTATGAAAAAAGACGACAAATATGTTGGAGCGTACAAGGAAAACTTCACCAGACTTTCACGATATTAATTTGGCTTTTTTGTTACCCCCGAATGCAAGGTTGACCGCTTCTTTGGTTGGATAAAACATAGCCTACGGAAAACGCTGACGATCTGTGACTTCGACAGCTATGAGGAAATTATCCGATGTGCCCTCATGGTTGAAATAGAGATCATAAAATCTCAAGGGTATAATGGGGATAAAAAGTGTAAGGTGGACTTAAATGCTGGAAGTCCGATGGATTAATCCATCGGTGATAAGAAGATCTATCACCCCACTTGCCAAAGGTGCAGAAAGAAGCACTCCAGAAATTTCTTGAAGTGGGCGAGGAAATTATCTAGGTGTGGAAGGGAAGGGAACCAAGCTATTAACTACTGATAAAAAAACCGATGGCTGCAACAGAGGAGAGGAATGATCTGTTCAAACCTCAATGCATTGTTCATTGCTACAACTACAAAGAAGCTGGGCATCTTGCAAATCAGTGCCCTAAGCAAAGGGTTTTCAGAGGCAACCAGTAACCTCTAAGGAAGAAAAGGAGAGCTTTTTCCATCACTTCTGCCAAAATGATCCCTGATAATGAAATTTTGACAGGTATGCTAGTTATTCATTCAATAATAGAGAATGTACTTTTTGATTCAGGTTCTATACATTCTTTTATATCTTGAAAGTTTAGTAGAACAATCCCCACACCACCAAAAATCATGGAAGTGAAGTTATCTGTGAGTACGTTAAATGGGGAAATCAATGCATCCCATAAATATAACCCCTCTCATATCATACTCTATGGATTAAACTTTTCGACGAACCTTGTCATACTCCCTCTGGTAGTATTTCATGCAATTACTGGCATGTATTGGTTTTCCTTATATACAGCCAATATAAATTGTCGTGAGAGGAAAATCACTCTCCATTTGGATAATCAAACCCCGATTCATTACAAGTACAAGGAGGAAGATGAATCTTTTTTAGCTCAATCATCTCATGTGTGGATATTACTGCCCTGTGAGCATGTGTATCTAGCTCAGATGATTGAGTCTAAGGAGGCAACCATCCTAGAAGTCATCCCTATTATGAGGATATTCGCTGAAGTGTTTCCCGAGGAATTTCCTAGTCTTCCTCCTTTATACGCCCAAGTGCTTAACCATGGGGTGCACCAGTCCTCTTCATCAAGAAGAAAGATGGGCCAATGCGCCTTTTCATTGATTATCGTGAGATTAAAAAAAATCAGGATAAAGAACAATAATCCTCTCCCACGAATTGATGACTTGTTTGATTGGCTGTGTAGAGCACAATACTTCTCCAAGGTGGATTTTCTGTTGGGATATTATCAAGTAAGGGTGAAGAAGGAAGATATCCCCAAGACTCCTTTTCGTAAAAGATACGAGCACTATGAATTCATAGTGATTCCTTTCAGACTCACTAATTCTCTAGAAATATTAATGGACATGATGAATAAAGTCTCTAGAGATTACCTAGACAAAGTTTTTGTTGTCTTTATAGATGATATCCTGATATACTTCAAAACCAAGGAGTATCATGAGGAGAATATGTGAATTGTACTAGAGACCATGCAAATGGATAAGATCTATGAAAATTACAGAAAGTGTATGTTCTAGTTGAAGGAGGTCTCATTCATGGGCCATATCATCACAAGCAATGGGATATCTGTGGATCCCTCAAACACAAATGCAATTGATCGATGACCGAGGCCAACATCGGTAACAGATATCTGTAGCTTCTTGGGGTTAGCTGGATATTATCAGCAATTTTTGAGATATTTTTCATGATTCTACAAACCTATTAACATGCTAACTCGGAAGGGAGTAAATTTGTTTTTGGAGTGATGAATACGAAGAAAGCTTCAAAGAGTTGAAAAGGAGGCTTATCACTATTCCCATGATCACTTTACCCACAAGTGGATAACTTTTTGTGTTATCTTGTGATGCTTCAATGATGGTCATGGGATGTGTGTTGATGCAAAATGAAAAAGTCATTTCCTATGCTTCAAGGAAATTGAATTTTCATGAACAGAACTATCCAACACATGACCTCGAGTTGGCTGTAGTGATCATCGCTTCGAAAATTTGGTGGCATTATCTCTATGGGGAGAAATGTGAGATATATACTGACCACAAGAGTCTTAAATATATATTCATACAGAAATATTTGAACATGCGCTAATGAAGATGGTTAGAGATGATCAAAGACTATGACTGCTCAATCCATTACCACCCTGGGAAAGCGAACAAGGTGGCAGATGCCCTAAGTAGAAAGGACCCATCGATTCTATCATTGATGAGAATTTAAAAGGATCCATTTTTCTTATATTTGATTAAGATGGATATGGGAATCATAAAGAAGGGTACATCATCAATACGTTCACAAATTATTCCTCAACCGTCACTTTTGTAAAGGATAAAAGATGCTAAAAATGATGTGGGAATTCAGGAAAAAGTGGAATCTATCGGAAAAGAGAAATCGTCAGATTTTAATGTTAATGAAGAAGGAATTTTGATATTTGGGAAAAGTATATGTGTTCCATCATGTCCAGAGCGGAAGAAGGAACTTTTGAATGATGCACATAGTTCGAATTTCTCTATTCACCCAGGAAACACAATGATGAATCGAGATCTCTGAGAGAATTATTGGCGGGATAATATGAATAAGGAGATCGCTGAATATACATCAAAGTGCCTGGTGTGTCAGTAAGTGAAGGAAGAGCGGAAAAATTCTAAGGGGATGATGCAACCATTGCCCATACGAGAATGTAAATGGGAGAACATCACCATGGAATATTTCACCAGACATCTGAAGACATCCAAAGTCCGCAATGCAATCTGGGTTGTTGTGGATTGTCTTACAAGGGTTGTAAAATTAAATTCTATTCATAAGGATTTCTCATGGGATCTACTAGAATAGGTATATATCAGTAAAGTGGTAAGGCTGCATGGATTACCAATATCTATTGTGTCTGATCGAGATCTAAGATTCACCTCTAAGTTTTGGGAGAGTCTTCAACATGCTCAGAATACTGAACTCAACTTCAGTACGACCTATCATCCTCAAACTGATGGCGAATCCGAGTGGACTATATAAACACTTGAGGACATGTTGGGACATTGCTCAATGGACTCCAAAGGAGGATTTGATCAACATATTCATCTAGTTGAGTTATCTTATAATAACATTTTCCACTCGAGCATCCAAATGTCACCATATGAAGCCGTTTATGGGAAAAGGTGCAGAACACTGATGTGTTGGGATGAGTTTGGTGAGCGTAAGCTTCTTAGGCCAAAAATGGTCTATGAAATGGTGGAGAAGGTGAATACCATTCAGCATCATATTAAGGCATCCTAGAGTTGATAGAAGAGTTAGATAGATAATCGTTAATGAGACCTTGAGATTAAAGTTGCAGACATGTTATTTCTACGCATATATCCGTGGATGAAGGTCATGAGGTTTGGAAAAAAGGGAAGTTAATTCCAAGGAACATCAGCCCCTTTGTGTTTCATGATTGTGTCGGGGCTGTTACCTATCGACTAGAACTTCCAACTACCATGGCCAAAGTACATGATGTATTTAATGTATCCCTGTTAAGGAAGTACATACCATAACATTCACATGAAATCTATTTAGAGGTGGTACAGTTAGAGGATGATCTTTCTTATGAGGAGAAACAAGTGAAGATCATAGATCGTAGAGAAAAAGTTCTACGAAATAAGACAATTCCCCTCATCAAGGTGTTGTGGTGATACCAAAAGTTTGAAGAAACGACGTGGGCATCAGAGGAAATGATGAAGAAGAGTTACCAACATCTGTTTTAGTGAGGGAAAAGGAAATTTTGAGAGTGAAATTTCTTAAGGGGGGAAGATTGCAACGACCCAAACATTCATTAATTATGATACCTCTTGGTCTAATTAAATGTATCTTTATGTAAAATTTTTATATAAAATTTAAACTTCTTTGGATTTATGTTATGAATTATGACCATGGCTAATATATCTGTTGAACAGTGACCACATTATTAGTATAAATATATGGGTTTAACAAATCCAATTTACTCTAACAAATGAAGCGATGACCTCATCCAGTAGACGTGCCCCATAAAAAGCCCATATATCAAAGATCAGAAAGGAGGTGGCGTCATTGGGCTTGACCCTTGAACAAACCCAAACCAATATTGAATATGTTAAACTCGAGTGGGACCGCCTATGAGATAAATGGAAGTTGATAGAGATTACCAACCGAACAATATTATCCGAGCCACCCCAAGAGTCTGTCTCCATCGCACACATTACTCTTCGGACTTATGAGGGTGTTATAAGGGTTATGTAACAAGACCTTATAACTATGATTATTTATATTAATTTTGTATATAATAATGAATAAACTTTCATTTTATTATTATTACCTTGTAAATAGTTTTTAATTCACAAATAGTGTGTTTAGTAAATATTTAACTAGGAAATATATTTTGATGAATTAATGGATTTTTTAATTAAGTAATATTTTAATAAAATATTATTATTATTGTTAATTTAATTTTTATTAAATATAAATGATCGTATAATTTTATGAATGCAATATTAATTTTTATTATGGTTTGTAAGCATTTCCGTCAAAACCCGTGAATTTTAGAAAAATGGCGGTTTTTTATTTTAAAAGTAAATATTAACTTATTTAGAAAATTATTTAGATAAAATAAATATTATTTCTGGAATCAAGATGTCAAAATTATCTAATGGTGAATTTTTCATAATTTTCTGAGAGTCAAATTTTTGGGTAAAAAATAAATACTGTATAAATATATAATGTGTTTTATGACATCATAATGACCCAATAAGATGTAATAAAATACTATAAGCTTTATGTTCGGCCAATTTATGTTTTACCATTAAAATAACGTGATTTTGGGTTTGTTTGATATATATTACAAAGCATTAATGGACCCTTCAAGGTTTATTAAACATCTTGTCTTTTTAAATTTTTTTCCCTGGGAGTGTGACTCACCTCCACATAAGCAACCCCATTATTTTAAGAAGTTCAGAATTTGGAATTATAAAATATAGTTTTCCACTACCCTTTTCTATAAACCATGGGAAAAGATCATGAGCTAGTTTTTGTTTTAGATTAGTTTAATGTGAGGGTCCCAAACAGAAATAATAAAGAATTCCCTCACCTTTTCAATATAAACCCACCCAAGCTCCCACTTACTCCTCACTCAAAGCCTTTGGAGTTTGTCCAACATATTTACTACTCTCTCTATAATCCTCCCAAGGTGACCCATGCTCTGAAGAAGCCTCTCTCAAGCCAATGTCAAGCCTTTGGAAGCACACTTCCAAGTAAGGTATTTTTCTTCCTTTCTTATTTTTTTCCAATATTCTTTAAATTATTATTCCCTTCTAATATCAATTATAAATATTGGGGTATGGTTTCTCACCTCCCCTACACTGCCCTCTTAATATTTGAATGATCATATACCCCTTTCTCTATTATTAAATTCCTCACATTTACACCCGTTTCTATGCTGAAATTTCGAAAGGAATTTCTCTCTTCTCATTTACATTAAAGCAATTCTTTTGTATCCTGAATCTAAATTCCATTAAAATTGTTGGGACATGTATTTATATTAACCCCTTACATATTATGTTTTATCAATCATTGTTATATAATCTATGTGTCACACTAATGCATGAAATGAAATGTTTAATAAGGGGGCTCCCTTATAGTGATCCAATGCATTGGGTAAAGTATGGTATCATGATACGTCATGTGTAATGCATGTTTACTCATGATAATTAAAGTGAAAAGAGGTTTTAATCATTAATCATATGCAATGAGTATTTACTCTTGCTCCATGTGGAATGAGACTTGGCTCATGCTAATTCCATGTTCAGTGTTGTGGCCACATTTCCATGTTATGATTATCATGCTTTATCTTGCCTTTATGTTTATGCTTCTATTGTGATCTAATGATATTCCTATATTCTAACATGTATTGTATTCTTCATGTTGCTCCATGTTTATTCCCTAACTAGACATTATATCTCACCCTTTTCTTATGCATTTCTAGCAATGCTAAGTACGACATAATGTAGTGGTCATGTAAAATTGTTTTTCAATAAAGATGTTTTATTTCATGTTTTATGTTGTTATTTAATGATCCTAATCCCCAAAGACACTAGAACTATTGATCTCCTATGTTGTATCAAGTGAAGTTTATGTAATAAATTATGTTTAATTGTGTAATAATAGACCAGTGTTGTCATATAACACACAATGCAATGATAGAATTCCCAATATAGTGGGAGGTGGAGCTAAATACTTTATCAGGATGATAAATCAAGTTATAATAACCTTAACCACCTAGAGAATATAGATTCTCCAAATGAGGAACACCAAGTAGTTTAATCTTTCTTACATTAATGACCTACTTTTATTGGACTATGCAATCATTTGATCGTTGAATAATGTATCAAAACTATATAAAATATATTTCCTATGATCAATTGTTTTGAGTAGGTGAATGTTAATTTAGTATTATATCACGTTGATGGAGATACTGATAAATGGTGTACATTAATAACAAACAAAAATCCTAAGTATGATGTTGAATATATGGATTGAGAAGAAATTTAAGTGTTTTTTCAACATGTATTTTTCTTTTTACCATTGGACCAAGATGAATAGGGAATTTATTGAGTTGAAGTAAATGAAGAATGAATCATTGGAAATTCATGAAATTATATTTACATGTCATAGATGATATTCCTTAAGAATTGTCATTTATTCTTATGGGAATATTTATTGATTATTTGATGGGCTAAGGTCTCATATTTGGAATTATTTAGAAATATATGTGTCTTGGAGTTATAAGGAAATATTAGGTTGTTATCTCAAAGTAGAGATAAATACTGGATATGTGAAATGACCTCATATAATGAATGATAAGACCATAAAGATATAGACGAATTTTGGAAGAATTTTTACCATAGAAGATAAAGTAAGAAACAATAAATACCCCTGTGAAAAAATTGTGGGAAAAAGTATTTATATAAATCTCTTCAAGGAATTGGAAATTGATAAAAGTGTAGAATGTATGTCCATATAGCTAAATACTATTATGGTGATGTAAAAAATAGAAATTTTAATGAAAATGATTGAAGTAGGATGGTGTAAGAACAAAATAAATTCTAATGATTTAAATTTTGGGGGTATATAAATTTTTCTAAACAATATCCAAATCAAAAGATAATATAATGAAACCTCTAACAACACTAGTTGAGACCAAAGGATTAAGGTCATTCTTTTTCAATCATGATAGAAGAAGTCAAGGATTCAACTAATATAGTGGTAAGTATACTCATTATTATAAATTAAATTTCTTGATTCTAGTTCTATATGTTCCATTATATAATTTATGGTTTAAAAGAACATCTAATTAAACCCTAAAATACCAGTTGTAGTGTTTCCAGTTAAAACCATGGAGGGAATATTCAGGAATAAATGATATATAGTGATTACCCTAATATCTTTTGTGAGTAAAATCTATCTATAAACTAAGTGTCCCTTCTAATGGTGTAATTTCACATCCTAATAGTTATTAATTTGATATAAAAATGTAATGAGAAGATCAAAAATCAAAGAACTGAAATATTAGTTATCTTAAAGGGAAAACATGTTTTGATTTTTATAGGAGTGATATCCCTGTCTGAGACTTATAGAGAACCACCTCTAGTTACCTTATTTATTTAAATTATTGGTAAATAAGGGGAATAAATGTATTGTTTGGATATAAGAGATGTATCATTTATTTAGGAATAAATTAATGTATTTCTAATGATTTACATGGACCACACCTAGAATGAGACATGGATTTTTCAATGAAACTTTTAACTATATATAAGAAAATATCTAAGAACCCATATTGAATGGAATATATAGAGTTATAGAAATTTAATTAGAATACTTAAGATATTTTCAATAAAGAATTTATTGAACCATGTAAAGATTCCGACCCTATGATCCTGATAATGGTGGTTACTTTACTACTTCAGAATGTGGTAAGAGTGATCATATCCCAATGGAATGAATAGGTTAGTAGTATTGGTAATCTAGATACATAATTTAATTTCAGATTCATAGGAAAACATAAATTACAACAAATTATTTTCTTGGAGAACACCATTATTTTCCATAGTATATATTTGCATATAAATTAGAAAACATATGACAACCCAGAAGCTACACTCTCATATCCAATGCTAAAAATATAAACTTTACATTTCCAGCTTTTATATGGACAAATATTTCCCAATTTTTTCCATAAAACATTATAAAATCCAAATGAATAATGTTATACTTACATTCTCAAGGACCATTTAAGTTTAGAGCTTTAGAGAATTAGGAAAAAATCATATATAAATTATACCCTTATCTTTAAGTGAACATTTTACCCACTTAACTGAGTTTTTATTATTTTATATTCAGTCTTCATAATTCAACATAGGAAACTATAAAATACATAATTAATTAAACATCATGATTGATAACATGACAGAAAAAAAACATAAGAAGGGTGAGCTCAAATTCTTAGTAAGGGTAAACATAATCACAAACAATTGAATGCCATCAATGAGAATAGCAAGTGAATAAGGTTATGATGACATATTCATAGTTATTGAGAGAATCATAAAAGTAATAATACTCATAAATACATGGATATTTAAAAAAGAAAACATGGAATAAGGATTTAACAATTTCAAGAGTAATCAGAATCAATAATCATGAGCCATGTGATATCAATCTTGATCAAAAGAAATATTTATAACCCAAATAATCATAACAAAAATGTATTGGTATATTTGTGAAATTATCATTATAAACCCCTGATATAACACTTAATAATGGAATAAATACACTTTTGACTTATATATCCAATGCATTAGAGCACTATATGGGTTCACCCGTCATATAGGATGTAGTGGGATCAACCTACGCTATCTTGGCACACCCACGTATAAGAATTTTCCAAGAACTAGAACTTGAATAAATTATATAGAACTTTAATTTCATCATAAAAATCATAAAAAAATAATTCCTAATTTTATAACATTATTAACCCATGGGAAACAAATAGGTTTCATAATGATCTCCTTGAAACATTATTAACCACCAAAAATCTTGTTCCTTAGAAATTTCTTTGGACCATGATAAAACCATGGAATATAAATGGGTTCTATTTTAATCTCTTTGAAACATGATTAAAAGATGGAAATTAAATGGTTTTGATAATAATATTTTTGAAACATGATTATCCTACATAAAATAAATGTGTTCCATAACAATCTTTTTGATACATGATTAACCCATGGAAAAGAAATGGGATCCACAAAACTCACTTTGTAAAAATCATAATATATCCACAGAAATAACGAAGATGGTATCAATACAAAAATTCCCCATTGGATCACAAGAAAAAACAATTTTTTGTAATTTTATGAATACAAATATAATTAAAATATCATTAAAATCATTCTCGGAGAAAATAACCTTTTCACTTTGAAAATCAATTTGAAAAACAAAAAATCCATAAATTATTTTGAAAAAACATTTATTTAAAAATAACATTGGATACTTGTAAAGGATGATTCTATGAAAATAATTTTCATGATGGAGGGATAATCCATTCATGTCATACATGTTAAAAAATATTCCTTTCACATTTTTGACAAAATCCAAATATGTATTGTTTGGAAAACTATCAGAAGATTGCTTTTTTTTTTCAAAAAACAATTATGTTTAAAAATGACTGGAAATTATAATAGTAATTTTTTTGAATATTTATTAGAAAACATGGGTTTTTAATGAAAATATATTTTCAACCAAAGTGAGAAATGGAGTTGAAATTTCATAAAAATAGTTTCTTTTAAAAAGAACTTTAAAAAATCTAAAAAAAGTGCACATAAAATAAACCATTTTATTTCAAAATAACCTTGGAAATATATAAAAGAAACATCAATGGAATGATGATTAATGAATTTGGTGAAATTCGTTTCATGTCATATTTTTTAAAAAAATACATTCCTTTTGAAAATAGTTGAAAAGGGAGCACTGGAAGAGGATTTTTAAAAAGGAATCATTTTTCCACATTGGAAACATTTGAATCGTAATCATCATGAATGGTTAACAATAAGAAATTTTTAATATAATTAAAAGAGTGAAATTCAAGATATAAAAATCAAATTGTGATGTATGTGCACCTCAAAATATAATATTAGTGAATAACATCAAAAATGCCTCAAAGAATGGAAATTGAGATAATGTCCCTAAAAATGACCATAATGTTGAAGTGAGAATTAATCAAAGAGTTGATTATGCGTATCAAATATAAATCCACATATAACATGCTAAAATACAACATAATATATTAAAAATTCATTGTATACATAATCTTAGAGCATTAAATGTAAATAAAAGGTAATATATCCCAATGAAAAGAAATTGAGTTATTAACTTATTTACCACCTGATAACTTTCTAGTCAAATCCACTTGGATGAAATAATTAAAATTGAAACAAAAAATAACATGATTTATGATAGTTTCACTACTACTAAACAGAACTATAATAGTGTTGGTTTTTATTAGTGCTAGCAAAAAGTGCTGATAAAGGTCGCGTTTATCAGTATTAAAATGAGCGTTGATAAACGGTACCTTTAAAAGTGCTCATAAAGGGTTCCATTTATCAGTTTTTTTTAGTGCTCATATTGAGTATCCTTAATTAATGCTTTTACATAGCAATGATAAAGGGTAAACTTTGTTTGCGCTTTATTTTTAGCCCGGATAGAGAACCGGAATAATATGTAATAATTAAACAAATAAAATATAAAAAATATTGACAATTTAATTAATGAGTTAATTATTGATATAAATGAATAAAATTAATATATATATAATGAAAAAACTTAATAAATATTATATATTAAATTTTTAGTTCAGTAAATTGATTAAAATGAAATAAACAAATAAGAATTAAAAAAAGAGTAAATTAACAAAATATTAAACATTTTATTTGTTAAATAATTATTGATAAAAATGATTAAATTTAATATAAATATATAAAGATTATAAACATTAATAAATAAGATATATTTTATATAGACATATAAAATCAATAAATTTATTAATTAAAAAGATTATAAATTGAATAAATTATAATAATTATACAAAAAAATAAAAAATGAATAAACTGAAAATTTATTTAAAAATTTAGTAATGAAAACATTATTAATAAAAATAAATAATTATAATATATATATTAAATATAAATAGTAATAAATAATATTTATTAAATATAAATATAAAAAATTAATAAAATGTAATAATTAAAAACATATTAATGTATTATTCATGTTTAATGTTTGATTTTTTAATTTAACGTATATCAAACATTTTTTACATTGACTTCACATAGTTATACATAATTAATGAATTTTTATATACAATTCACATATACAAATAATTATTCTATTAATGAAATATTATATAGAAACATTGACCTAATATTTATGTAATTTATTGAAATTTCAGTATATATTAGAATTTCATTATAACATGATATATTTAATTATTCAATTTCACTAATTTTTAAAATGCATGTATTTAAGATTATATATTCATTAATAATGTTAAACATATATTTTTAATGAAATAATTATAAATAAATATATTTATAAATTTATATTTAAAATATTTATAAACTTAAATGTTTATAATTATTATAAAAAAATAAATATTATTTTAAAAAAATTATTTATATATTTATAAATAAATAATTATATATATTTAAGTAATTATAAAATCATAATAAATTTATTCAAATAATGAATATACTATATACTATATTTATCTTTATATTTATAATATATATATATATATATAACTTGAGATCGAAGATTCAATTTATTCGGTGAAAGGGGATACATCATGAAGAATGGTAGGAAACATAAAATTCAAGGATGTACTCGATGAGACTCAAACATGAGACCTCACTAAGACCCACAGGGGCAGCTACCACTGAGCAACACCCTGGGGTCTATATATATATAAATACATAAATATATTAATATTATTTTTTTAAAAAAATATTCCTATATTTATAAATAAATAATTATATATAAAAATAATTATGGAATTATAATAAATATATTTAAATAATAAATATATGTATTTATATATATTTATTAAACAGTAGTGGTGGGAACTGTAGCAATTACTGTACCATGACAGTACTGTAGCGGACACTGTAGAAGATGGGTTTCTATTCACAGAATGGGCCATAATTCGAGAATGTAATGGGATTCATGTCTACTTGGCTTTCATGCCAATAATATTATGTAATAATGTGGCTTGTTGGGTGCATTATCCCTTGGGGGTGGGGCCTATGACAATCTTTTCAGGCCTGTGTGTGTGTGGTGTGTGTGTTTCATGTAATTGTACCCTCAAGAACCTAATATAATATATATTTATTATATAAATATATAATTATATAAATATATATAGTGATATAAATATATTTATAATTATAAAATCATATTAAATATATTTACTACAATTTTATTTAAATATATTTATTAAACATATATATGTAATTATATAAATATATATTATGAAATAGATATATTAATAATTTTAAATAAGTAATTACAAATAAGCAATTATAAACATATAATTATAAATAAATAAATATAAATAAATAATTATAAACAAGTAATTATAACTATTTAATTAATTTTTTTTATTAATGTATATTTAGTATATTTATAAAATTACATATTTATATTTATAAATAGAAATTATAATTCTTTTTAAAAAGTATTAATTTAATTATAAATAAATAATTATATATTTAAATAATTATAAAAATTTAATAAAAAATATATAATTAAATAAATATTTTTTATTTTTTAACTTATAATTATAATTATAAATTGTTTTATCGGTCCTAAAGTTTTTGTGATGATAAAGGTCCATTTTATCAGCTGTTTTTAGCATTCATAAAGGTCGAGCCTTATTAGTGCTAAAATGGTGATGATAAAAGACATCATTATAATCGCTTTTTTAGTGATGATAATGACATATTCTATCAGTGCTTCTCAATTTAGCAATGGTAAAAAGGATCCTTGTCAAGGATTTTATCAAAGTGTTGATAAAAGTGACCCACATATATTTAAAAGAACCCTAAATGTGACTAATTCAGTCATGAATCTCATGCAATCATAGAACTCCCCTACATCCAGTGATACTTCCCTATGTTTTCTCAGACGAATCAAGTCCAAAATCCAAGGTATGTTATTTTATCCTTTTCCTCTATCATTGTTTGATTTTTTTTGTTTCACAGTTTGTGTGTTTGTGATGTTCTTAAGCATGATGAACCTTACATATCATCCCTATCTCTCTCATTTACCTATACCTACATAATTCCACCCAGCCTCTATAAACTCATTCCAACATCATATGAGACCACTAAAAACTGAATCTCCATCTACGGTTGCAACTGAGGGTGATTTTCGTGATGTTTCCATTATATTATTTTTTCTTACCTTTTAGATAGTGTGGATTTTCAGTGTTTAAATCTTGTTTCCAAAATATGTCATATAAATGAATTTGAAAAGCATTTTTTTAAAATATTAATAATTATGAATATATATGTATCTATTAATAAAATCATCTTCATAAAATTTTATAGAATATAAGGTGTCAATTTTCTCTTAATTAATATTGGATAATTAGTGTCTCATAGGTGATGTAGTGGAATAAATAAATTATGTTTGGTCCTATGTCATAAAATGAATGAATTTTATGGTGGTTCATATATATTTTCTTGCATTTTATTATTTTTTGAAGTTCTTACATAATTTAAAAATAAATTTGTATATAATTTGTCATGTTGAATATATTATTGAATAATGAGATGATGATATACGACATGCAATAATTATTAAATTTGTTAAGTGAAACATTTGTGAAATATTGGAAATTTAGTGCTTCTTAGCTCTGTTATATTATATTTATGATTTTGGTAATTTATACCTTAAATGAATTGATAAATTCATGATGGTTAAATGGATAAGTGTTTGCTGGGATTACATTATGGTTGGTGGTAATTTGTGATGGAATCTAAATTATATATTTTGATGGAGGTCATATAACCTTTGCAACGTGAGTAATAATGAATTGATATTTGACATTTTTCATTGATTATGATTATGGACTAAGAATTCATATTCATTTTTAATGCAAAAAAGGACCACATGTTTCAAAAATAAGGTTGCGTAAATAAGGATTCAATTTGGTAAGACAGATATAAAATACAACAAACTTCATGCATAAAGGTACACATTTTCATGATCCTTTCTTGGAAATTGTTATTTTACTGAATATATATATATTACTTTAATACTCTAGAACAATCAACCTATACTACATTTATTTAATATATCTTTATATGCTTGATTTCCTTCATCTATTGATGATGGATTGGACTCCCTCTTTCAAACTAGCATTCCTCCCACCATTGGGTTACCAAAGTTCCTTGATAACATACCCCCTGCTTGGATTTTATTCATTAATATCCATCAAAGACGCTACCTTGGGTGTGAATACCCCATCTCCCAACCCATTATTTACCTTTTTCAAGATCCTCCTCATTTACTACTTCCTGAGAACACAAAAAATGACACCTAAAAATTAATCAAAACATAATGAATTGATTTTTCTGGATTCTTGATATTCAATTTCATATGTTACTCATTAAGTTACATTTGATACGAATTCATTAAAAATTACTTTTAATTTAGGTGAATTTACATTGGATCCTATTATAACTCCAATGTTAGGTATACTTGGATGAGAATACTACTATGATGGGTGACCTCCTAAAAGTACTCATGTTTCATAAATTTTGGAAAAACAACATTCCAAACAAACCTTTTGATTCAATTTCCCTTCATCCTTGATAAATTTAAAAGAGTTCCAATTAGACTCTCCAAGGAATTCATACCAAAACGAGCATAAGTCTCTAGTATTTCTTTTAGTTTCATCTTTAGTATCATTTCTCTTGGAATCTTAGAGAAATTGCTATTTTTCAAGCTCTCCCATTCACCTCACAACAATACCACCACAATTTTTTATCTACTTTAAGCCCTGCACAACATTAATCCATCACAAGTGACCCTAATCACTTTTTTAAAACAGAAATAAAAAAACTAATAAATTATATCTTATCAAAGGATTTATAATAAGGACTTAGTAATTCCTACCAAATGGAGCCAAATTTCATTAAGTTGTTTTGAAGATATTTTTCCAAAATGATTCAAAGAAACTTCAAACAGATTATAAAACATTGTAGATAGAAGGGTAATATAGAACATGAAAAGATAGAAGGTAAATAAAATTAAAATTAATAATCCTTGAATAATTACTATATATTAAAATAACATGTTTGAACTATTTTCGAGGGTTTTGATTTATGTTAATAATTGTTTTATGAAAAAATTCATTGTGTTTACTTTTTATAATGTTTTGTGAAATTTTTAACTATAATTGGTATCTTTGGGGAATAATAAAGGTGAAGGAATTTTCATCAGATTTCATTTTCTCGAGAAGTTTCCAATTGAAGTGAATATGGTTACTAGAAAGGCTAATAGAATCCAGAATTTCGGATATGTTTGGGGAGAAAAATAGTGATTTAGAAATATTAATGGATTATTGAATAACTAATTTTATAGATTAATGGAATAATTATTTATTTCAATTTCAATTTTAATTTTCATTAATTTATTTTTAAAATGTAATATGTTAGAATCCATAATTCAAATTTCATTTAAGTTATTTTTTAATATGAGTGTGTTTAGAGTATACATGGGATAAAAATATTTTTTAAAAATAATATGTTCTAATTTTTATGTGAGGGATAAGTACAATATATTAAAATGCGAGTTACTATAGAAATATTAGTGATTCATTGAGGGATAGGGTGAGGCTGATGTGACATTTTTACTGTATTTTTTCTTTTTCATGGGTTTTCAGAAGATAGGTTTTACTAATGTATTATGGAACTGATTTTTCAGTTCTTTTTTATGGGAACCAATTTTGTTAAGGCCACACCATATTTCAAATGAACTTCATAAAAAATGGATATGTTATACCTAATTCATGATTTGGATGCAATATGTACATGTGATGGTTATCCCTGAGGGATAGTCTCGGATGATAGATTTATGAGGTCAAATATCATGGTACCTATGATAAGGTTATTTTTAGAGGGAGATAAATAATTTTCTATCCTCTTATAGTGGGGTAATTATTTTCTTAAATTTAATGACCCATTCCTTCAAAATTAATGCATGCTAATCGTTTGACAAAGGATTATATAGATGAAGTTAAATATTTTATCATGTTTTCAATAAAGAATGCATGTTACCCTTATCAAATCATTTCTCTGTGTTTATAGTGTTGTTATTCATGAAAAATTAAATGTTTTACTACTCAAGAAAAAAATGTATTTTTCACATGATGATGTTACCAATATCGAGGAAGAACCAACAGTTGATGACGAAATAATAGAATTATTAGAGTATCAACAACATTTTTATTAAAAACAACAACAACAACAACATCACATTGTGGAATAAAATTATCAACGCAAGAAGTGAAGGTATTAAATTTGAGGTTAGTTGGAAACAACACGACTAGCCTATTAACCCCAAAAATTCAGTGTTCATTAGTTATATTGAGGTCACAATGAAGATGAAAGTCCCAATTGATAAAGATTCATGGAACCATGCCCATCTTATAACGAATTAAATCCTTTGAAATGATATAATGATAACGTTACAATATAGTTTATATTTTTCACCAAAAAATTATATAATGAAATTTTTAATCAATTATAATTATTCCATACACAGTTCACTTATTTCAGACTAATTCTATAAGAAATTTGTCTTAATGGATGATGGAATATCCCATAGAGGCTTCTAGACTCTTTTTATAAAGTTGCATCTCAGGGACGCTGAGGGGAAAGTAAATCCCCACCACCAGTTAGTTATGCACACATTATAAAGTAGGAAACATAGACTACTTTCGTAAATCATCCCAATGAGAAATTGTTTCAGCTACATTACAATCGATAATTTATTATTTGAGTTTATTTATTTAATTTAACTTGATTCAAAAATATAAATTTATGAAATAGAAAAAGGGTAATGAAAATAATGAACATGAATCAAAACTAATGTACCCCTATCAAAAAGCAGGGATGAGGTATGATTCATTAGTGAAGAAGTTTGTATGTATTTTAAATAAAAAATTAATGTTTAATTATTTGATATGAAATAAAATATATTCCTTTGTTTATATACATATTGATGAAAAAAAATCGGAATCCCCTTCCATCCCACATCATGTGCTATTAAAGGAAGCTCATGTAAATAATGAGGGTAAACTATTTTATGAAAAAAATATAGTATGGGAAACTTGTTTAAGAATGATATAGTTATAATTCATTATGCATTATAAATGTTTAAAATAAAAATATCTATTTATGTTCAAATTTTTATATGGTTTAGAAATAAGAATCAGTAGAGACTGTATCTGAAGAAAAGCTACTTTTAGTAGCATCGAAGTGGCCAGAACAATTTAGTCGCATTAGAGGATTAGATTTGGGAGTATCTCATCAATCATATTACGAGAAGATAAACCACATGAAGATACATATGATATATTGAGATGATTATAGACACAAATAAACTCATTGTAAGATATTATTGTTTGTTATGGTCTCGGAGACCAATCTATGAGAAATGATCAAAGAGAAACTACAACATAAATCGACTTTAGTGACGATTTTGTAAACTGCCGCTAAACCTTTTTAAAAAAGGTTTTAGAGGTGGTTTATTAAAACCCACCGCTAAACCCTATTTTTTCGGTAGCAACACTTTCCCCCAACCCCGACCCCCTTCTCCCTTAAACCCCCATTACCCTGCCTTCTTCCCCCGATCCTCATGATCCCCAAACCCCAGCTCGGCTCCTCGCCCCCGGTGACGTTTCTCGCCAGCCATTAGTGCCACTTCCCCCAAACACCCAAACACCCAACCCCGAACCCCCTTCTCCCCCCGACCCCTGCGAACCAACCTTCTTCCCCCAACCCCTTGAAACCCAAACCCCAGCTCTCCTCCCTACCGCCAGTGAATTTTATTTAGGTAAGTGTTTCCATTTAATTTAATTTTATTTAAGAGATTTAAGTGTTCTTGGATTTATAAATTAATTTCTAATCTAGATAATGAGGGTGTGGGTTATCTAGGTTTGGTTTATAATTGTTTTATATTACTTAACTTGGTTTTCATATGGCTTAATGGTTTTAATTTCATGTTTAAATGAAATTTTTATGTAAATTTTTATTTTATACATTCAAAATGTTTAGTAAAATTAAAAGAATGGTTTTATATAATAAAAACACATGGGTATTTGATTTTAAGGGAAATCTTTTTTTCAATGTGGTTTACCCTTTGTGGGTTAAATGGTTTCCATGTTTCAAAGGGACACATTGTTTTATGAAATGGAATTTTGATTCATTTGGGTTATGTTGGTTGTGTTTTGGAAATGATTATGATTTACCTTATATTGATGTTTGGATTCCAAAAAATTTAAAAAAGGATTTAAAAATGTATATATTATATGTGATAATTGAAAGTATTGGGTGGCACTTTGTGAATTGATAGTTGAGTTCATTGGTTCGTCGTTCCCTTGTTGATCCCTATTTCATTTATTTATAATGTAATGTTTTCCCTGTGATGGTTGTTTGTGATGTGATTCATGATTTTCTTATGGGTGGGGGATCATTATAAGATAATTGTGGGATGTGGGAAGGATTTCATTATTATTCTTGCCTTTAGCTATTTTAATTTTCATTGAATGAAATTCACTTTAAAATTGTATCACCTCCATTAGTTATTTTATAGGGAAAAATAGGATAATAAGTGGGAAGTCATGGGATGTTTCTAGGCACATTGAGATTACACACATTCTAGTAACCATTAGTTGTAAAAAATCATGAGCTAGTGGGGTTTCACGAATGAGATTGGGTTTAGAGTGATTTTTTATAGATGTGTGCCCATTAACTTGGTGGAATTAAGTACACCTTTTCATGTATAATACTTGTCCCATTAGTACTTAATGTGTTTCTTCATGATATTTATCATGTGTTATGCCTTTATTTATTTATTAGGTTGTGTATTTATTTTTTACTTGGACGAAATTTCATTTTATGCATCAATCAAACAATGATTTAGTACTCATATTGATTAGTTTTGTTCCAATTGTTTATTAGCATACATTACAACTTTCTATAGGGAATTTTTTTCATAGATATCCTTGTTTCCTTACTTACTTTGAGTTTGTTTTGTTAAATAAATCAAGTGAGGGGAATTATTTTAAATTTTCTAGGAATTATTCGAAATTCTTTTGATATGTTTTTAAAACATGTAAGGGTTTTTTATAAAAGGGGTGATGTTTTAAGGATATATGTATGAGTATTGAATTGGAATTACTTCAGGATAAAAATATTTATACTATGTTTTTTAATTGTTGTGCATTAATAAAGTACATGTTTTATATTTTTTTTATTTATATGTCATGTTAATGGAAAATACCTATTTTTCTATATTATTCCCAAACAAGAAATTATAGCTCTTCTTATAAAAAGAATAAAAGTTAATGACTTCAACTAAATATAATTAATAACTTTGCATGAATTTTGGTTTAGTAAACTCTCATGAGTTGCATAAGATAATACTTCCAATTTAACTAAATGCTATATCACAATGATCAACTTGAAAATATCCCATTGCTCTGCAAGTTGACTTCTAATATAATTCTTCATCTTAACTCTTAACATTTTTACTAATGCTGACCTTGGCCAAATATATCTCAAAATACTAACCATCTTCTTAAAATCTATATTTCCTAAGATAATACTCACTATCTTCTTGTTTCTTCAACTGATTTTCTAATCACATGTGTATAAGCATACACATGCATGAACATATGTACTTTGGTTTTTTAGTGGGCAATTTACCATATGTATTTATATAGGAAAACCTTATGTAAAATATTTATATATTTTTTCAACTAGTATATATGAATATATTTCCGTAATTATTAGTAACTATATGTTTTAATTTTTTTTAATATTGTGTCGGAACATTGTGATATAGAAGGATAAAAGCTGGATTACATTATCAAGGAACACACCTCAGTATGTTTAGGGTTTGAAGGATTTTTTAGATTTTTCAATTTCTAATCGATTCGTTGAAGGGAGAAGAAGGTTTATATCTTGTAAATGAAAATTTTTAATATAGTTCAATAGAGATGAAGTTTATGAACATTTAATTCTGAACCAATTCCCTGGTCAATATTCATGTTAGATTTGGTATGGAGAATCGAACATTATAGAATGTTTGAGCACTGATGTTAATCAATAGAATGAGGTCCCAAATTCATCGATAATGGAAAATGAAATGAAAAACCTCATAAATGATGCATTCATCCATGCAAGACACCACTATCAAAATCAAAACATAACAGAACAGCCAGATGAGGGTGCTACAAATTTAAACGTGACTGGTGAGATTTTAGAGACTGTAACACAACCAGATCACAATTGTAACATATCATTGGACCCTCCATTGGATTCTGTGGAGACAAATGTAAGGTAAAAATTCAATGAGGAAAATACGTTCCATGATTTAGTTGATGATGGAAATCAAGCATTGTATATTTGATGTTTGATATATTCAAAGATTTCTTTTCTATTGAAGTTATACCATATCAAATGTCTATGTGGAATTACAAACAAGGAAATGTCCGTGATATTGGAGTAGTTGCGTGATGAATTTCGTGAAGCAAAAATCCCCATGTATTTTTATGATATGAAAAAGCTGGTAAAAGGATTGGTCTGAATTATAAAAAATACATGTGTGTCCCAATGATTGTATGCTTTATTGGCGAGAGGATTCTTGTAGAGAAAATTGAATAAAATATTCTTCTTCTAGATGGTAGTCAATGGGTGATGTTTGAAGTCTGAATCAACATACTTTCATGATGAAGAAGAAAGGGAACACACCTACAAAGGGTTTTCATTACTTTCCTTTAAATCCTCGTTTTCAATGATTATTCATTTCATAAAAAACCGCCAAACACATGAATTGGAATTCTGTAGATAATAACAATGATGGGTTAATGATACATCAATGAGATTCACAATCGTGGAATTCCTTTGATTCATGACATCTAGATTTCTCTGATAATCCTAGGAATGTTGGATTGGGATTAGATGTTGATAGATTCAACCCATTTGGGACTTTGAGTACCAGTTATAACATTTGGCCAGTTTTTCTAATCCCTTACAATCTGACTCTGTGGATCTGTATGTAACAACCATCTTTTATCATTTAAATGATTATTCCTAGAAAATAAATTTCTGGAAATGATATTGATGTATACTTTAAGCCTTTGATTGAATAATTACAGGAGTTATAGATCAACGATGTTGATAAATTTGATTCTTCTTCTAAAACAATGTTCAAAATGCATGCTTCTTTAATGTGGAACATTAGTAACTTCCCTAGGCATGAGAATTTATCTAGTGGGAACATTTACATGGGTTTGGATTATCCTGTTTGTAACTTTGATATTGAGCCCAAACTGCTTCCTCAAAGTAGAAAATGGTGCTCCTTGTGCCATAGATGGTTTCTAGATGCATCTCATAGATTTCAGCTTTACAGATTAAAATTTAACAGTTTTATTAATCATAAACCACCTCCATAGTTGTTAACTGGTTCTGAAATATTGACACAACTTGAAAATGTTGAAACAGAGTTCAGGATGGTTAATCATTTGAATGATAGTGGAAAACAAGTTCTAAGTGCATCATCAAGTGAAATCAGAACGCAACAATGGAAGAAAATAAGTATATTCATAAAACATCCATATTGTGAATTTAAGTTATTGTGGAATAATCTTTATTTGATACATATTAAGAATAATTTCTATGATAATTTTTTTTCACATTGCTTAATGATCATGGAAATTTGAAGGATCATCTCAATGATCACAATCACTTACAAGTAATGAACATAAAACGTGATCTCTGGCCAGATGAGAATGAAAAGTATGCTCTGACAATTTTTGCAACGAAAAATAGGGATAAAGATACATTCATTTGATTTTTAAGGAATGTGAAGGTATATAATGGGTATTCAAGTAACATATCGAGGTGTTTTGACTTGATGAATCATAAGTTACATGAATTTAAAAGTCACGATTCAAATATTTTGTTACAACAGTTACTACCATTGGCATTACATACATTATTAACTGAAAAAGTTACTGATGTTGTACTCCAATTCTGCACAATTTCCAGACAACTATGTAAGAAATATCTACATCCATTCTAGCGTGACAACCTCTATGAGAGGTTTGTATTAACCCTTTATGCAATGGATATGATCTTTCCTCTATTGTTTTTTCTGTCATGAAGCATTTAACTGTGGATTTGGTTAAGGAAGCTAAATCAGGAGGCCCCGTTCATTATCGATGAATGTATCGAATTGAGAAGTAATTTATTTATATGTTTTCAGTTAAGTAAACAATTTTTGGTACTTAATTAAATGCATAATTATGTTTATTTTATTTCACAGATATCTTGGGAATTTGAAATCATAAGTGAGAAATAATGATCAATAAGAAGGCTCTATTGCTGAAGGCTATTTTGCTGAGGAGTGTATTAACTTTTTTTCAGGATACTTGGATGATATTGAGACAAGATTTAATCGAGTTAGACGTGTTGATGACACATCAAATCATTCTAAAATACATCAGAAATCAAAAATACTTCCTGATATTGGATGATCAGTTGGGAGGACCTGAAATGTGACACTGACAGAATTGGAATTATTACAAGCACGTAGATATGTGTTGCAGAATAGTGAAATTGTAGATCCATTTATTGAAGAGTTGAGGATACAAGCAAAGAGAATAATGAGTCTGAACATGAAATGAGAATGATATAATGAAAGCAGTTAATAAAGATCTTGTAAAATGATTTACACGACATGCAAGTTCATAAATATTGCAATAAATACGAATATTAGTTTGAAACATATATTTTGTAAATAAAATAAAGTATATTTAATTTTTTAGATCATCAATACTGATACTCGAGCAGAGTTTTTAGAAGCTTTGAATTTTCTTTCTCGATGTCCTCTAAAACTAGTGAAAAAGTTTGACGATTACAACATGAATGGATTTAGATTTCGTAAAGTCGATCGAGAAAGGGGTTTGAAAACAAAAAATAGTTATATATTTATATTTTATAATGTGTGATACTATGGAAATATGACTGATAATATTTAATTAAACTACCAAGTGCATTTTTCAGCTATTTTATTCGAATGCAATTGGGTCGATATTATCAGAGGTGTTAAAAGAGATTCCTTGCAATTTACTTTTGTGAACTTCTCTCTCTTGAATGATGTTGGTGATTGTGAACTGCCTTATCCATATATCTTATCATTGAAAGATAAAATGGTATATTATGTGAATGATGTTGTGTATGAAGGGTGGAGTGTAGTTTCTCATGTAATACAAAGTGATTTGTATGATATGGGTGATGAAGTGGAAGATTTGACCTCTGAAATTGAATCTCATCAACCAAAAGAAGTAGAATTATTTTTCCATAATGATATTGAAAATATTAGTCTAAAATATATGAAATAAGTGGATGAAGTAATAAATTAGGAAAATGAAATGATTGAAGGGGAAAATAATTTTTTGTATAGTTGTTTATTCATTCAGCAACCACTAATTTCATTTGTGTAGTCATTCATTATCATTGTTATGTATATTTTGTTTGTTAGTACTCAGAATCTATTATCATTTTTTTAAAAAAAATCTTCATATTTTTTTGAAATATATGTTCTGAACTTAATTTTATTTGATTAAATGACAAGAATGCCCAGAAGGAAGTGATACACCATTTCATCAACTACTGCGACAGATGAAGATCCATCTGTCTCCCTCCCTACAGCATCTGATCCACCAGCTGCCTGCCCCCTACACCATCTCCCCCTATGCCATATCTCACAACCTCTATGAGTGTCCCTTTAGAATATGATTTCTCGACTCCACCTTTAGTAGCCTCAACATTGGGGCGGCGGCACGCCACATTTATTTCATCACAGGCATACTGGAGGGTCACTGTTATTGGTACAAATTTTAATATAAATAAATTTATTGCACATTTTTAATACTAATTGTTAGTTCATTAAAGATGAAAAATGCATCTGTGGAGAAAAATATAAAAATTTATGATGTATAGAATTTGAATGGAGAGAAGATAATTGTCTTATTTGATACATATGAGGTCCCTACAGATGACGTCGTGGGATTACTTGGCCAAATTCTTGGCCAGTTGGCAGTGGAGCCCATTTACCTTCCTATTTATTATGATAACTAGATACTTATGCCTCCATGTTGGAAAAATGATGTTTTTCATTCCCAAATAAAGGTAATTTTAATAAATTATGGTTTAATTGATTGTCATGTTATTAATATGTTCAAAATGAATTTCTGTATACATATTTTTTTCCACTTCATAGTTGCTGATGTGATACCATGAAACAAGACGTTGTAAAATCTTGGTAAGAAATTGAAAGACTTCAAATGGATATTTTGGAGAAATGTAAATGATAATACATTGACCTTCCAACAAATTTATGAGAAGCTACCCAATGGGGTACCCAAAGAACAATGGAATGTTTTTGTTGACAGACATCGTGACGATAATCAGATGGTATTTAAATATATATTATTATACTAACTTCATTTATCCTTTATATATTTATATGAAGATGAGATGACATTGAATACACTACTAGTAAATTTCATTTTATTTATTTCTTGATCTCTTAATGAAGAATGCATCAAGCCGGGCTAAGCAAGTTATCCCTCACACTACGGGCTTAAAAATATTTTCTAGAAGACGATCAACTCTGGTAATCTTTTCATTAGTTTAAATATTTATAATACAATATTATCTATTTAATATTTTAAATTTTTGATTTATCTTTGTTTAATGCAGTCACAAAGTTTAGGGAACGAATCATCCCTAACTAAAGTGTGGTTGGATGTTCACAAAAAAATTGGTGGAAGTTTTGTTAATGAGATTGCTAAAGAAGATGGGATATGAACTAATTTTTTCATTATAATAACTTATTATTAGTTTTAAATAAGTTAATATATATTTATATTTGATTTATAGGTAAAAATTAATGAAATATGAAATGCCAATCCTGGGAAGTCCTACTCAGTCTCCCAGGATGACTCGGTTGCTAATGTCCTTGGGAAGGAGAATCCCAGTGAGTGTGCGGGGTGCGTTTGGGACCCATACCATCTAAGGATATTTGCAGGACATCGGGGATTGAAACTACATCTACTACTGGTTGTAGTCAGTCCATACTCGGAGGTTCTCAGAGAGATATTTTTTCTCTACGAAACACAGTTCAAAACCATGGGGCTTAGATAATTTCTTTGTAGAAATCTTTAACTGATATACATCATCAAATGAGCAGATATCCCCCAATAGTATTAAATCGACTGGTGGTGGGTAGGTAAATCACCAAAATTAAAAATCATTTAGTTTGAAAACTTTTTTTGGTTTTATGTTTAAATATAAATATGAAAAACTATTTATTTTTCAATATAATTTTCTTACAGGTGGTAGTAGGAAGTGGAGATGGAGGTGGAGAGGGTGACGATATTTGTTCATCATCGAAAAATGATTATTAATATTGTTGATATTTGGAAAAATATTGTAACAATTAGTTTGTATATGTATCTTGTGTGGCACATAGTTTCCTCCATACATTTAATGACCTATCATTTTCTTGATTTCTCATGTTTCCTTTTATGTATTTTATTGATTTATGTTGTTTCCTTTTATGTCATGATTTCTCAAGTGTGGTATACACCATATATATCGACTGTTTATTGTGATGAATCATTTTTATGATTAATTTTTCATAAATTCTTTTTTTCATTATAATAACTTATCCAATAGTTTTTAGCCCAATGCATTTACCACTACATTTCCATTTCTAAGAAGGACTTCTTAGTTATGCTCTTGTATCTATCCTAGGGATGAGAATGTGTGTCTCGATAACATGTTTATGATAGATCTCCCTTTACTGTGTCATAATCCTAGTATCCAAAAATTCAAAAAATAGTTAGAATCCATAGATACTAATACAAGATTAAGGGAAATTTTGCTACACTATCTGAAATGGGGTTTTCCCACCATTTCCAAAGTAGCCTCCGAGAATAGTCAGGAGTGTGAATGACAGTTTCCATTATCTCAGTAGGCATGACTTGCAGAGGGGATAGTCCAAGTAGATTCTCTAGAACCCGCTACCCTAGAAAAAAATTAAGTAGACTACATGATCAGTTACTTACCGTTCATAACATCAACTACCCTATAACAAACAATTTATTATAAACATCTATATTCCTTGATAGAATATATCTACCCCATTCAGGAGACACTCTTCCCTTTGAAGTAATGTTCATGATCACTTCTATTATATTCCACACATCAAAATAACAAGGATGCAGAATGGAAGTGACAATATATTAGGATCTTGATTACATTCCTTCTAAGGAAGCCACACTAAAGACTCATTTTCCAAATAAATCACAATAGTGAAGATACTTGAACTTGATCCATCACTCTTAAAAAATTAGGAACTCTTATTCTTGGGAGATATGATTTTACATTTTTTATATCTTTAGTGTCTGGTATAGTGATTCCACATTGAATAACCCAAGGGATAGATGATTTTACCTTATTCCTATGTTATGTTTCATTTATAATAAATCCACAAGGAACACAATCATAAATTAATCCCAATAAAATATTACCACATCATTATTCCCATGAAAAAGGGTCTACCACCAACATACATAACCCCAAATATTTTTAGTAACAAAGGAATAAATAAATAACCACCCAATCATGTTCCTAAAGGACTATATGAGGGTTTAAATTTAACGATACATAGATGGAATAAAAATCTAAATAGTTACTTTATATATAGTAGTTATATATATAGTTTATATATATTTCATCCACCTATATTTCCAAGGAACATGAAGATGTATATATCCATATACTTATAATAATACTGATGAATAGTCCATGGAATAACTCAGACATCCATAACCAGTCTAACGAGCATATGTACTCATGTATTTGGGTACTTTCCCTATATCCCAATAGAGTGAGAGACGCCATGAAACAACACATAGGATGTTTAGTGTTCCATAAGGTCTAAATTATAGTCATAGAATGTGGTGAGTAAATCATAATACTTATATAGTAACATTTTTGTGATACACCATGCTCAACACCAGATGTAAGGAATTGTGATATTTTCTTTCTCAACAATATCATACCATCATACCACAACCACTATAAAGGCATATATTAAATATAACTAGCAAGTGGAATTACATCACATCAATATCATCTATCTACACCATATAAATAATAAACACATAATCATTTTGTCATAATAGATATGAAATAACCTCTTATTCTTGTCTTTATCCCCGTTCAATTCCCATTTAAAATATAAAAATTCGTATGATGCATTTTACAAATAATAAATCAAGATCATGACATTAAAATTACTTGGGGTAATTCTATTTAAAACTAATTGTTCTATTTTAAGAAAGTAAACCCATAATTAATTATTCTTTTCTCATTATCAGTTACATTTAATTAATTCAATTCATTAAGACATTGGAAACCCATATATAATCTCAATGGAGTCACTTAGATGGTTACATGTTAATCTAGGAAATTTCCCCCATTAAAAATTCCAACTATAAGTGGTCCAAACATCTAAGGTATTCTTTGGGTTCTATCAAATAATCATATATAAAGGGATATTACATTCTTGAACAATTCCAGAAGATATGTGGGAGTACCAACATTTGAAAAAAAATCATATTGTCCCATTTCACCTAGACCACCCAATGGGTGACCATATAATTTAATCACAACAAGTGAACATCCAATCAAGGATCAACTAGTACACATGAGTCTTCAATTTTCAATTTTAAATACATAAATCACATAAATAGAGATGCTTGACCAAATATGGTGTGCGACACAGTGGATTAATTATGAAACATCGAACCCCAAAGGGAAAACAATGTGACTACCAACCTAATGTTCATAGATGACGCCTCTCCCGATATCAACTTCATATTTGACTATTTTTGGGAGAAATATGAGAAATGGTTCAGTTCCATGAAAGTATAGAAAATGTGCCTATGCCTATACAATATAAAGGATCCAATGGGAAACTAAAATAGGATGTATGAGTGGGGTTTGCCTTAAGTTCATCTATCCAATGCTTCCTTCAGATCTTGAATTGGGTGTCTAATGGTAGAGATATAGATGAACCAATGTTAAAAAAATTTGAGTTATACAAGTGGTGAAAGAATTCAAAATAACCGGAAGATGAAATTGAAAAGGGAAAGTTCTATAAGAATATGAGAGGGGTAAGCATTTAAATTCACCAATACATTTTTTGGATACTAGGATTATGCCATGTGATATATTTATCTTCATTCCTTTACTCACTGAAAGATGAATTTGTTTTTTCTTAGTTAATAATTACTTTACATATTGACTGTAGTATGTATTATGTTCGTGTTTTGGTATTCTTGGAATGATTTTTTTTCAGGGAACTAGTACAGGGGATCCAAAAACATTTTTTATAAATATAGTCTTTAGCAATGATTTTAACCACCACTAACTGTAATAGGTACCTTGAGCCGCAGTTTTAACTGCTGCTAGATGTTGATATATTTCTATTAGTGGCGGTTTTAACCACCACTACGATCTTAAATTTAGTGGAGGTTCTAATCGATGCTATAATGGCCCATCTTCTGTGATTTTTTTGAGAAGTTTATATTGTTTGTCACGGTGGTTTGTCCCAGTAGGACATTAATTTTTTTTAGCGATGGTTTTAAAAGCGGCCAAAACAATTAATCCCCTGCCTGGAAAAACCACCGCAAAAACGATATAACTACCGCAAAAATGAGCCAACTACAACGGTTCCCATAAACAACCGCTAAACCCCTTTAACCGCTGTAAATTGTTTCCCAACACACAATTTAGCTGTAGTTTTTTAAAAATCACCGAGAATCATATGGAGACGGTTTAAACTGCCACCATATCCAAAAAATAACCACCGTGACATTGTAGTTTTTTAGTAGTGGGAACTGGTGGTGGAACAAATATATGCACATGAACCAAATGATCCCACTAGATTTGAGGCTAGATATTCACCCTATCTACATACCTTACCCGAGGTAATTAATTTTTTCATTACTCTTTCTCCAAAATGTGAATAAAACAACATCCAAGAACTTTATATTACTACAATTCTGTATGGTTCAATTGTATGTGATTTGTATCTATCAACACCCATGCACCGCCTTTTTTGTGATGGGTACAATGTATAATATCCTTGAAGAACAAAGACACCATAAATACCTCCCAAAAGACCACATGATAGTGGGGATTGAGGTAAATCATGAGTTTAATGTTGAGTTTTTTATTCCACTTTATGATCTATATATTTCAGCTGTCAATTTTTCTATTGGGTCTTTCATACCATAGAAATATAATCTTATAAAGATACATTGGGTATGTATTTAACAAATTTTTTCATATGAAAGACCTTTACTAGTTTTTTTATAAATGTTATGAAGTGTGGTAGGATATTACAGATGGATAATGTTGTGGGGAAATAGAAGGTCGGGACAATAAAATCTTGCGAGTTATCCAATAAATCAAAAGAACATTGCTAGAGTACCTTCTCCCCACATGTTCTGAATTAGCATTTATTATCATTACAACTTCATATAGAGACCAAATTTAAAGATGGAAACATGTCTCAAATTTCATATGAAAAATAAATACATGGAGATTTAATGACAAAAATAATTAGTATCACGACTATAAATAAGATTCTCAAGTATGAATTGCTAGGTGTCTCAATTTTGAATACAAACATAAGGAACATTTTCATAATACGTCTGCCCAAATAGTGAGATAATATGCTTATTAAATTTGAAAACAATTCATATCTTCTATAGGAGTTTTTATTACTAATTTATAAAGGGAATATCATGGGAATCATGATTTGGATTAATTAATAACAATATCATTTCAATGAAAAAACTTACTTTGGATAATAAAGAAATTGAGAAGAAAAGAGATGAGTTACTCAAAGTGTTTGATAAAAAAACATCAGATGACAAAATCCCTTTGATTTCTACAATCTTAAAGTAAAACTATATAATCTAATATATATAAAATATTTTTTTTAGTTTTTATATTACTTATTTATTTTTTTTCTCCAGCACTACATACTAATCACAATCAATCTGAATACCCAAAATATCAGTATTTTAGATCCAATACATGGATATCCAACCAACTAACAACATATAATGTGTATTGTCAATTTTTAATACATTGAAATCAATATTTTATAGATAAAACTTCAATTATATGTTTCAGATTGTGTTTTAACAAAAAAAATTATGCTAGGGAGGTTTCTAAATATACACCAAATAATGTAATGACGTCAGTTTCTAAAGCTATAAATATTAAAGATTACTAAAAATGGAAGTCAATGCTTTTACAGTGTCCAAATAATGATAATGACATCTATTGTGGATATTATGTTTTCAAATTTCTGAAAGATATTATAAAGCATGAGAATACCAACATCCCCAAACAAGTAATTTTCGAAGGTAATTAAAATTTCATTAAATATATTTCATAATCATTTGTTTGTCATTATTTTATTAGCAATATCTGGATTTTTGAAAACCACAGTACTAAAAAAGAATAATTAATTGGGTTTAGAGATTAGTGGAAAACATACATGTTGCCATAATGTATTCCGAAAACAAATATAGGTGATTACCTAATATATTTATTATATACTAAGATTTATGACAATAGAAATATATTTGGGGTGTAAAACAATATTATCAAGAGGCTTATATATTATTTTTTATTTATTTATCTAGGATAAGTATAATGGATAAAATTAATTTTCTTAGAATCTCCGATCAGGAAAAAATAAAATTTTTGGGAAATAGAGGAGGTAGAGGAGGAGGTAAAGTCAGAGGCAGAGGTGGAGTCCGAGTCAGAGACCAAGGTAGAGGATGAGGCAGAGGCAGAGACTGAGGTAGAGGAGGAGACATATCACTTTTTTGGAATTGATAAAATTATTTGGAAATGGAGTAGAATAAGAATCATACAAAGAATGTTTTTGAGAAAAATTATTGAAAAGTGCATAGAACACTTGTAACTGAAGATAAAAGATATTGTGAATGTGTTTCAGGTAGATTATTGAAAAATTGTTTTCACTACTTGGTTAGGAGATTTTATACAGGAATTTAAGTTGGTGTTTTTTTTCAGAAACAAAAAAACTAAAATTATTTTTTAAAACTATTTATTATAGGATATAATTTATAGTATCACCTTCCAAGTACTATAAAATATTACTAAAGTTTGAAAGAAACCCTTCACCAAGAAAAAAATGAACAAAAAAAAGATGCAATTTCATGACCATGAAATTGCTACACTACAGAGACTAGGTCTGGGTAGTGGATCCAATAGTCACATGAGAGTTATAAAACACTAATAAAATCATAAAATAAGAATAAAATCTAACTTAAATGTTTTCATAAATATTTGTGTAATCAACCACTGAAGCCAAAAGTTCTATGAGTGAAATATTGGAGGACAACCAGTAGTGAGGGATCATGGTCATCGAGGAGGGTTTGTGTCAAAGGGAAAATTACATCAAATGAAAATAAACCACCTTATGAAGAAATACTAGAAAATAAAAAACCTTCTTCAAATGAAATTTTGTATCAAAAAAACACCTGACGAATACCCATATAAGTTTGAATCTTAATAAAAAACCTCTTAACATAAATAAATAAGAAATTTTATAGATTTAATGTTGAATTTTTAGAAAATAATGATATAGTAGTATCCCTTTGGTGGGTGGTTGAATTATTAGGGCTATATAATCATTATTTAGATTTATTATATAATATAAAAAATTATTTTGAAATCCATTAAATTAAAATTCATTATAAATGTGAACATTCAATATGTAAAATGATCCATGTTCACTAGATCATTAATTAAAAACTCATCATCACCATCAATAAAAAATAAATGAGAAATGGATATTCCCATTTTTTGAACGAATAATTTTTATTTTATGTTAGTGTTTATCATCCCCTCAAAAACATATTCATATGGTTTTGAATTTGAAATTAATTTTAGTTGAAATGAAAATTAATATACTCAGAACTGATAATATGCATTCAGATTATTTTGATACTTTATAAAAATTATCCATTAGTCATTTTTAATGTGTAAGAATTATCCATATCCCAATATGATCCATGATGCGCTCAATATGACTCAAAGTGCCTGTTATCAGTTTAAAATTAATATTTTAATGCTGAAAAGTTTTACTCACTAAAAACTAAGAAAAAAAACATAGATTGTCTTGATAAATTATGATAACAATTTATAATATCTTTTTGGATTGTTGAAATTAGTTTTATTTCAAATCCACACACGATGCGACATGTATAAGTTAATGTGTGTGTTTCTAGTTTAAAATGGAATTTTAGTAAAAAAAATAGGTGTCATTATAAAAATTGAGTAAATAAATTTGGACTGTTTTTATAATTTTGGAAAATTATCAATAAGTTTAGTACTTTCCGTAATTATCCTCACCTTAATATAACACATGAAGTGATCTATATGACTCTAAGGGCATCTTTTTATTCGCAATTTATATTAATTTTAGTAGAAAAGACAAATGACATACTCAAAACTGATCAATTTTTTTCCTTTATAAAAATGATTGATATGTAATTTGGGATGTGTTGAAATCATCCACAAATTAATATTAGACACAATGTGCCAAATATAACTCAAAGTGTACCTTATTAGTTTAAAATTGATATTTTAATACAAAAATGAGCTGCTCGCATAAAATTTAGAAAACACATTCATATTTTCTTGATAATTTTGAAAAATATTCATAATTAATTTTTATATGTGTAGAAATCAGTCTCATGTCAAAATCACACATGATGCGACTTGTATGACTCAAAGTGCATCTTTCCAGTTTAAAATGACATTTTAGTAAAAAACCCAAGTGGAATACTCAAGAATAAGGTAAAACATTCATATTATTTTGATACATTAGAAAAACTATTCATAAGACATTTGGGACAAGTATTAATCATCTAAACCTCAATCCGATGCATGGTGTGACCAGGATGACTCCAAGTGATTTTTATTAAAAATTGACATTAATTTTAGTAAAAACAAACATTCATAAAAACAATAAAAAACATTCATATCATTTTTATACTTTATAAAACTAATATTTATATAATCTGTGACATGTATAAATCAACCTCACCTCAATCCGAGGAATTATGTTCCCGATGTGACTCAAAGTGTATGTAATCTGTTTTAAATTGACCTTTTAATACAAAAAAGTGTCACTCACTGAAAACTGAGAAAATGTGATCAAATTGTCTTGATTATTTAGAAAAACTATTCATAATTCATTTTTTATATGTAGGAGTTACTTTCATGTCAAACCTACACATGATGTGACATGTATAACTCAATGTACATGTTTCCAGTTTAAAATGACATTTTTTTTAAAGAAACAGAAGTTGCATACTCAAAACCTAGGTAACACATCTGAATTATTTTGTTACATCAGGAAAATGGTCAACAATTAATTTGAGACATTTAGGAATCATAATCACCTCAATCAAATGCACGATGTGACCGATATTACTCTAGGTGCATCTTTTCAATATATAAGTGTCATTTTAGTTTAAAACACACTTCACATCGCCAAAACCGATCAAATGATCCAAGATTGTTATCCCATAATTTTATCTTCAATGAAATAATTAATTTCTATATCATTTTTATCTATTACATATTTAGTTAATTTTCATAGAGAAAATTCTTAAAGATGAACAATAAATGGCATGTGAAACGTGAAAATCAACTACAATGCAATCTGATACACAATATTTCATGAATGACACAATGTTTAGTTTAAAATTAGTACTTTCTATTTAATTTATTAATTTAAATTATTACTAACATAATAATTTTTTTCTTATATAGGCATTCTCGTTTTCTTAAGAAGGGGTGTCTTATTATTTTATATAGGTATGTTATTTCCCTCTATAGTTGTGTTTTTTCTTGTATTTATGTTTGAAATTTTATTAATTTAAATGATGTAATTTTATTTGATATTTCTAATTTCATGTGTTATTTATAGTGCTGTACTGTGATATTTCACACTAAAATATACACTATATATAGTGATGCAGTTTGTTATAACATCACACTTTAGTATTACCATTTATCAGCATTACTAAGCAAGCTAATAAAATAGCCCTTTATCAATTCTGGTATAAGCGTTGATAAATGACCTTTTATAAGCACTTTTAGAAGTCCTAATAAAGGTATCCATTATCATGGAGTTTATTAGAACTGATAATGGTTTAATTTATATATTTTGAAAAAGTATCCATTTTTTAGTGCTAAAGAAATATGCTGATAAATTGTATATTTTATATATTCTTTTTTAACACCGATAAAAATCTTAAACTTTTAACCGTGTTGTGATAGTCATCACTTTTTTTTCACTGATAATGTCCTATTGTAGAAATTATAAATACATATTTTTAGTAGTAGTTCATGATATTTAATGTAAAAGGGAAAGTATATACACTACACAATAAAAAAATAGTGAATATGACATATGTCTCAAATCCATAAAAAGCGAGATGAGAAAAACCCTTACGTCAGGTCCATACTTCTGATGGGTTTCCTTTAACTCTTATATATTAAGAATATATCAATTATTTAATTTATTAAGAACATCTTAAAGGTTTAATACTTTATAATTAAATAATATATTTTATTTGTTTTTATTGAAATATTAATATACATAATCATCCATGTGCTGTTTGGGGTTTTGAGGACGTTTGGTTAATTGTTTCAAAATAAATTTGGTTTGTTGAACATGGTAAAATAGTTAATTATTTTAATATCTAATTCATAATAATAATTACATAATTATCTTTTTATACATAAATTATACTTTTAAGGCTAATCATGATATATGGATTTGAGAAAAGAAGTATGTTATGATCACTGAGATGGTAGGCTGTACGTACACATGAGTAACGTTTCCATTTTTTCAATGATCATTATGAAAAAGAGGTATTTAATATTTAAAACTTATATAATGATTATATTAACATATTATTTCTTTATATATACTTATACATATCATTCATGTGGTTTAGTGATGAAACTAGAGAGTCATATCGCTTCCTGAAGGTAGTTTTCCACAAGTACACCAATGACGTTATCATCTTTTTGTGCGTGAAAAGGTAAGAAAGAATTTATCATATTATCTTTTAAGAATGATTAATTTGTAATTAATATTATAATTATGTTATTTAAATCACATTTATTCATTAAAATCATCTTTATCATACTCTATGTAAGGCATTAGTGAAAATTGAATCACATCAGTTTGTGAGGTGTGGTAGTTTGCCGTACACATGAGTGACGTTCTCCTATCCCATATAGAATTGAAGGTAAAAAATGTATCTTTAAAATAATAATCCATAGGTAAAATTATTTTATAAATATCATATTTAAAATTTATATAAATAATCAAAACCAATTTAGAGAGGTGGTATTGGAAAAATGAATGACATTAGTTCGCGAGGCCATAGTTCACCGTACACACGGATAATAATATCGTAAACCATTTGATGAAATTGGAGATTTTTTTTGTGATTAAATTAACACAAAAACATATAAATATATGTAATATACTAAGGTTATTATATCATCTTGGTTTAATAACAATTTAATTAAGTGGAGGAATAAATAAGAAAATGGTCTTTGAAGAACATTACCTCTTCTTTGGAAAACATCATTATGTCTTCACCAAAAGCCTTCCTAGTTTTTCCTTATATTAAAAAAAAGGATTAAATGATTATGTTCAGTAATTATGGATTTTATTTTTATAGGTATTGGAAAAATGGTTTAATGGTGTCAATAAAATAGGACATTTAGTTTCCATTTATAATTGATGTGAGTGGCACACTTGTAATATTTTTAATGAAAAAGGCATACCCACATTTTTATCCTGAAAAAAGGATCCAATATAGAGTATTATAGATCAATAGAAATTTTAAGGTCTGAATATTTCCATAATACCTATTTAGAATAGTTTTTAGGCCATTATTACCCTTATCATTCTAGTTTAACTCCCAATAAAGTCATTTTTACCTAAATCATTGTTATTTATTTTTATTATTTTCACTATTAATTATGTTAAAAAATTATGGTGAAATTATTATAAAACATTAATTATTATTCTTTTAAATATTTTTTCCAATTTACCATATTCAATTCACATTAGTGTTACAATTTATGTAAAAATCAATCATGTAGACGCGATGAAAAAGCGGGTTTTCAAGAAGTGTATTTTTTGAGGAAAGGATTATTTTATATTAATTATATGAATAATAATAATAAATATATGAATATAAATAAATTTTTATTTATATATAATATAAAAAATTAATTTAAAACATTCTTCATTAGCTGTTATTTTAATTAATTGGAAAGGAGAATCATTATGTACTTGAAAACAGTTTTCATAGAAATCCCGTTTTTAAACCCAAAGAAAAACTTATACTAAAATAAAATATAAATATAATACAAAAGAAAATAAAGAGATTAAATATAACTAAATAATAAAAAAATTTCTTTAAATTTTCTTAAAAATATAATTATACTCTTTAATTGATTAATTTTTTGAAAAGAAATTCCTTTTTTACAAAAATCAGCATTCTACAATATTCATTATAAAATCAATATTTTCGAAAAAATAAAAACAATTCACCCATAATAAATTTTGATATTATGATTTCAAAAATGTAGTTCATTTTATGAAATAAAATTTCTTGGTTTTCCAAAAAATAATTATAATATTTTTTTCTTGAAAATAAATAGAAATCATTTTTAAAGAAAACATACATTTGAAAAATAAAATTACTTTTCTAAAAATTGACTGATTATTTACTAAAAATTAATAATTTATTTTAAGAATTATATATATATATATATATATTTCATGAATCATGTAATACTATTCGTACCCACCAATATAATGACTAGGTTTTAACAATTATATATTTTGTGGGTCGCTTAAGCTCGGTGTCTGAATGGCCCAAAGGCCTTGATATTTTATTTTATTTTGGATAATCCAATTTTTAACTAGGTTGATAGGGAACCCTTACATGACCCATATAACATATAGAATAAGGCCCAATACATGACCCAAATTCCTATAATCATAATTCTCAATACATGACTCAAAGGCCAAACCAAACTACACTAGAACGACCCTCCCCAACATATGTATAATTGATGGCGCCTATCTCCCTACCCCACATTTCTGATCAGCTAGAAATTTCCCAAGCATAAATCCATAGTTTCTAGTATTAATGGATATTTCCATACCCTCTTGTTCTTCCAATTCAGTTTGCTCTGTTATAGTGGTTGCTACTTTCTTTGAATCCTTTTTTTGGACTGGTTTTGTGTGGTATCTGGGGGAGTTCTATAGTCTTCGTGTCCAAAAGGCCCTATGGCCTAATGGCCATGGGTGTGCTGAAGGCCCTATTGCCTGTAAGCCCAATCCAGTGGCTCGAAGGCCAAAATAAATGAATAGTTTTGACTACTACAATACTAGTACAATAATTTCTACAGTACTGCTATAGTGCTGAGCATCAAATACACTATAGAACACGGTTTTCATTTCATAAATATCAAGGTGTAGCAACATGGTCCATTTAATAAAAGTAATCATTAAAATTGTAACTTTATATATCTAATGAATGGTTGAATATTTAAAATAATTTTATTGTAAACCCACATTGTAAAAACAGATAATAAAAAATATAGTTGATAAAAGAAAAAGGGAAGAAATATGGTCATCTAGAATAAGACATATTAGGTTTCCAAATAATATAACATAGGTGGGAAGTAAATATTTATACATGTAATAGAATAATAATTATAAAATAATTATATGGATTGAGGGAGTTCATTGATCACAATAAAGTGAATAATCAAGAAAATGTTAAGAATCTCAAATCTAAAAACCATAGTGGTGTTAAAAGGGTCGCTGATTTCATAAAAAATGATGGTAATAGGAAAATAAAAAAATTAAATAGAATGAAAATATATAAATTCATGACATAACATTTCAATGGGGCTGTATATGTACCTCATAAAAGAATATAGGTGAAGAACATCAAAATATATGTCAATTAAAGGAAATTGAGACGAAGTCCCTTACAATGATCATAACGTTGAAATGAGAATTAATCAACGAGTATTATATGTATCAAATGTATATAAACATATAAAAAGTTTAAACACAGTATAAGATATTAAAAATTCATTGAAAAAATAATCTTAGAATATTAATGGTAAAGGAGATGTAATATATTCGAATGAAATTAAATTGAGTTATGAAATTTTTTACTATTAGATAAATTTCAGGTGAGATAAACATTTTTTAAATAATTAAAATAGAAACATAAAATTACATGATTTATTATGGATTAATTATATTTCAGGTAAAAGTGGAATCATACAAACCGTACAACACAAAAAAGTGGTGAATATGGCATATGTATCATAGAAATAAAAATTGGGATGGGAAACACTCTTACCTCGAGTCCAGACGTCTCATTTGTGCACTTTAACTCCTTTATAATAATATTATATAAATTTTTTATTATTAATAAATTTTTATAGCATTAGTAGAATATAATTAAATCATTTATTTTGTTTTTTTAATTATAGATCAAAATACTTAATCAGTCGTGTCAACATCGAGTGTTTGGAGGATGTTCAATTCATTCATTTAAAATGGATTTGGTGTGTTGACCATGATAAAAGAGGTACTTATTTAAAGATATAAATAATAATAATGATATTATTATCATATTTATACATAAATTATAATTATAAGACAAATTATTATAGTTGGTTTTGAGAAATGAGGTATGTTACAATCACGAAGACAGAGGTTGTACGTACGAATGAGTAACATTGCCATTTTTCAAAAATCATTATAGAAGTTAGTTAACTAATATTTTATCATTGTATAATAATCCTAATATCATATAATTTGTTTAAACATAATGATTTATATCATCCTTGTGGCATGTTGTTGAAAAGAGATATTCACACCACTTCGTGAAAGCGGTAGTCCATACACACATGAACAAAGTTATTATCTTTAAGTGAGTGAAAATGTAAGAAATAAAATGATATTTTTTTTCTCATAAGGATATATGAATGATAAATATTATAATTATTTAATTTATATCACATAAATTAATTATGTTTATCATTATTATCTTTCATATAAAGCATTAGTGAAAAAATGAATCACATCGCTTCACAAGGCCGTGGTCCACTATACACCCGAGCGACATTATCGTATCCACAAAAAAATTAAATGAAAGAATTTGTATATGATATAAGTAATATTTAGGTATAATTATTTTATAAGTTTCACATATATACTTTATATCCCTCATCATACCCAACTGTGAGATGTGGTAATAGAAAAATGAATTACATCAGTTTGGGAGGCGGTAGTCCGCCGTACACATGAATGATGATTTCATAACCCATTTGATGAAAGTATTGATGGAATAATAATTTAAGGAGGTAAAAAATAAATAAAATATAAATGCTCATTGAAGAACAAAACCTCTTATTTGGGTAACCTCCTTAAATTTTCACAAAATCATTCCTATTTTGATTTTTTCACAAAATATGGATTCTAGGATGATATGAGGGAATTTGGTAAGTTATTTGGTCAGGTATAAGTCAAAATAATATGGTTTTAATGTGTTAATAAGAGAGGATAGTGGGTGGAAATTTATAAGTGAGGTGAGTGATGCACTTTTAATTTTTTGAAAGAAAAATGTGCACCCATTTTTTCTCATTCCAAAAGGATAAAAAATATATTATTATTGAGACATAGACATTATGAGGTCTGAATATTTTTATATAATAATTTTTATATAGTTTTTTAGGTAATATTAACTCTTATCATTTTAGTTTAACCCCCAATAAACCGGTTTTCAGCTTAACCACAATAATTCATTTTCAAGGTTTCAGTATTCATTATTCTAAAAAATTATTATAAAATTATTAGAAAATATAAATTAAAATGATTAAAAATATTTAATAAATTTCACTAAATTAAATTTATTTAATTGTAGATTTTTAATTTAAATTCAATCATGTTGATGAGATGAAAAAGAGGGTTTTCAAGAACTGTATTTTTCAAGGAAAAGGAAATTTTATATTAACTTCATGAATAATAGTAATTAATTTTCGAATATAAATTAATATTTTTTTATATTTAATCTAAAAATTTATTTTAAAACTTTCCTCATTGGGGGTTGTTTTAATTAATTAAAAAGGGGAAAATTATTCACATTATAATATTTTTTATAAAAATTATCTTTTTAAACCAAAAGACAAGCTTATACTAAAATAAAATAATATGTTGATACAAAATAAAATAAGTGGATTAAATATAACTTAAAAATAATTATTTTTCTTGAAACAATATTCAAAATATATTGTAACTTTTTAATTAAATAATTTTTTTGATAAGAAATGACATTTTTACAAAATATGGTATTTTTCACAATTCACTAGAAAATAAATATTTTCTTAAAAATCCCAAACATTCACCCAAATTAAATTTTGACATTGAAAATTTTAAAAATGAAGTTAACATTATCAAAATTATTTTCTAAAATTACACAAAATTGATTATAAATTTTTTTTCATTAAAAACATTAAATTTGTTTTCTGAATAATACATATTTTTGAACAAAAAATTAATATAATAGAAATTGATCAAATATTTAATAAAAATTTATCAATAATTTATATTTAGTAGGATGTATATATTTTATAAAATTGTTCATAATATTCATAATTTTTAATTTAAGGGCATGGTTATGATGATTATATACTTCATAGGTCGTGTAATCATAGTGTTTTCATGTAAAAGACGTTGTCGAACAATGTATTCTTTTCTAAAATATCAACTTGTTAAAAAAACTTCCATATATCCTAGGGAAAATAAAACATCAGAGATAGGTGAGATTATATTCTTAGAATGAGTTACATAATTCAGAATCTATCACAAATAAATGAAGAATAATCAATAAGGCATAAATAATATAGTTTTGTAAATATCTGAACACACATTCCATTTAATCTATAACCTAAAAAATTATTATATAAAGAATAATAAAATATATAAAGTAAAATCATTGAAATAATGTGACATTTAATCAATAAAATATGAAAAAATGTATCTATAAATAATATCAATGTGACAATATCATGGATAAAAACAACTAAATTCTTAATAAAGGAAATTCTTAATTATTTGACGTCATTATCTCAAGAAATGTGATACTTATATAGTCAATATCTTTCAAAATATTGCTTAATATTGATGGGTAGGTATACACTAGAAACCCATTTAAATATAGCAAGAAAAATTATTCATATCATGAAACAACTAATGCATTGAGGGGCTATCCATTAACTAGCCACACCCATAAGTACAGGCCCAACACATTCCTCATATACTGAATTATTGATTTAATTCATGAACAATAAAACTTATATATAAATGTCTGTATCGAATCAATATTACATAATATCGATATTTTCCGAGTCAATCAAATATATAGCGACCAGACCCCAGAAGGACCTGATCTGGTGTTTTCTATCCATTACATTGGCAAGATTATAAGGAATAAAATCCTAAAGGACATATTATTTTAGTAGTCTTAGTAAAAAAGATATATACATGTGAAATGAATAAACTAATTAAAACACAAATTTTTCGTTTTCTAAATAAATAACATTGTGGGAAACTTTATCACATATAGTACATCCAAGAATATCTTTTATAGTATGCTTTTTGGATTCCTAGGGATAGAAACATAACAAGGGTGAGTTAAAATGATCAGTAAGAGAAAAATATAGAATAATCAATAATGAATCAATAAGAATAATAATAATTACCAGGTAAATAACTGAACACACATTCCATATAAATAATAAACTGAGAAGGAAGTGTATAAAAAATATTGAAAGGTAATAACTAGATACACATGGCCATACAATAATTAGATAAGGAAGAATTAATATGGAATGGTAAGAAAAAAAACATCTACCATTTAATAAATGAACCGAAATAAAATGAATACATAGATATGTTGACACAAAATCTCATGGATGAATAATAATTGAAACTAATATAAGGGAAATTATTTCTTAGTGGACGTCATTTCTAAGGCACATAAAGACCTGTAACATCAAGACCATTTAGAAGATTGTTTAAAACTATGGATAAAAACCCATTTAATTTTCACAGCTTATTGAACTCATGAGAATCTATCGATGCATTGAGGAGCTATATAATGTCTAATCTCCACCCATCATTACAAGTCCAAATTATTCATCATTTAGAATAATAAAAATAAATAATATGCCTTATCAAATATCTGTATTGATGAAATAATACAAAATTATTAACATTTCCCCAAATAATCAAATAACTATCAAATTTTACAATATGTGTAAATGGGTATATAGTTAATGAAATAGTAATATAAAAGAAAAATGAAATGGATAATTTGGGTAAATTCAATGTTTAATGATCATATAAGATTGTTTATTTCAAGGGGAATAAAAAATGATTCAAGGAAGTGATTTTAGATAATATCATTGGAAAAAAAATAATTAACCATTTAGAGGAATAATAAGGATGATGTCAATACAAAAAATCCAAAGTAGTGTGAAAATACATAGTTATTGTTTTGGTGAATAAAAATACTATAAAAATATATTTTAAGAGCATTATTGAGGAAAATATCCTTTTTTGTAAAAAATTTTGAAAAAAATTTCCCCTGAAAATCACTTTTGAAAAAAATTTCTTTAAAAAGTAACCTTTTATACATGCAAAGGATGCATCATATAAATATCGGTGAGTAAATCCATACTTTATGTACGAGGTAAAACTACATTTCCTTTCTATAGTAAAAAGGATTGAAAAATAAATTATTAGGAAAATGATTAGAAGATTCATTTTAAAACATTGTTAAAAAGGGTAAAAATTTCATTAGAAAACCATTTTAAAATCAATTTTGAATTTTTTTAAAGAAACATAATCTTTTGAAGAAAATAGGTTCTTTGAAAAAAGAGAGAAATAAATTTGGGTTTTCATAGTACATTTTAGAAAATATTTTGACTACAAAAGAGTGAAAAAATTGTAATAATACATGGAAACGGTCTACAATAACCATAGAATAGGATAATGAAGGGTTTTATTGAACAAAAATTATATAATTTCTTCGAATGGAAATAAAATTGTAATATAAATAAAGTTATTATTGACGAAATTTGATCTCTAAGAATTCCAATGTTTCTTATACGACATTGAAACATTTTAAATAATAAACTTCATGAAGGAGTAATATTAAATTAATGTTTACAAAAAGATTAAGTTAAATTAATTCATGAAATAATATATAAAAGGTGCTATGTATACACCACAAAAAATAAGTGTTGAACAAGACATTTATCTCACATATGTACCAAAAATTAGATGATAATCCCGTACATTGAGTTTCCTTATGGGTGAACGTCCTTTAACTTACTATATTATAAATATATGTTAATTTTAAAGTTTCTTCATAAACTTTTTCATATTTATAATTACTTTTATTTCATGTATTACCATGTTCTTTACAACTACTTAAATGTATTTTTACATCTGATATTTTGACCAAATTCGATTTATGTGTCAAAAAAAACTTTGGTAGGTCAACTATGGTGAAAGGGGTCATTATAAAACATATCCAAAATAATAATAATGAAGTAATTATCTTTATATACATAAAATATAATTTTAAAATCAATCATTAAATATGGATTTGAAAAATCAATCAATGTTATAATCATGGAGACAGTAGGTCGTACGTACACCTGAGTAATATTCCCATTTTTCAAAGATTGTTAGGGAAAGAAGGTTAGTGACACTATATGTTTCTAGAATGATTGTAATATCATAAATACCATTTTATATAATCATATATACTAATGTATATAAATATATATATAATTCTTGTGATTTAAAAGGAATCACATCATGTTGAGGAGGTGGTAGTGTACACGTCCATGAACAACATTATCAATTTTTAAGTGTTTGAAGGGGTAATGAAGAAAATGATATATATTATATGTAAATAATTTTAATTAATTAATTAATATCATATTATTTTTTTCACATATTTTTACTTAAAACTACCCTTTATAGGTTCTATGTATAGTGTGAATGAATCACATTGCTTTGAGGGGGAGGTAGTCCACAATTCCTCAAATGATGTTGTCGTATTCCAACAAAATGGAGTGCATAAGCTTATGTGTTATAAAATAATTAAAGAAGTATAAATAAATTATAAATATCATATATAACATATATAATTATATTGTCCATCATAAATACCACCATGAGAGGCGTTAATGGAAGAACGAATTATAATCATTTTGTCATGTGGTAATTCACCGTTCACATAAACAGTGTATTTATAAACTATTATATGGAGGTGTGTGTGTGTGTAGATATAACCCTTAACAAAAAAATCACAGTATATTTATCATACATTTTTTATAATATTATCATGATTTAAAAATAATTCATGGGATGGAGGATTAAATGCAAGAAAATAGATCGTAAGAAAGAATTACCATAAAAATTGGTTAAGCCCTTTTGGTTTATACAATAAGGAATACTTGGAAAGCGTTCTTCCCAAAGGGAGGATTGAAGAACCAGAGGAGTGATTTTGGGAATCTATTTGGGTATATCTTATCTAAACCCTGGTGTTTTGAGAGGTGTTAGAAATGGAGAGAACTGGAGGCCTTTTATAGAGGAGGAGAAATGGAGCCCTTGTTATATTTTGAAAAAGTAATTCTAGCCACGTTTTTTATATGGAAATTCGATCCAATAATGGACTAAATTTATTCCAAGAGAGGATATTGTTGATATATTTTCATAAAATAACTCTTGGAAAAGTGTGTAGGTTGTTTTGGGCCTTATGGTGAATGTTTAGTCCTTTATCAAGCTTAATTTAACCTTAATCATTGTAATTAATTGTAATTACTTTCACTATTTTTTTATTTTTTTTCTTATTAGATATAAAAAATTATTTTTATTCAAATATGTAATAAATTTTCCCAAATTCAGATTAAATAAGTAGAAGAAATTAATTTAAAATTAATCCCACAAGCAGGACAATAATGTGGGTTTTTGAAGTGAAAATGTTTGAAAGATTTCTTTGTTTCTATAATAAATTTAAAAGTGAAATTTACTCTAATGACATATATTTTATTAATTGATAAAATTTTATCTACTTAAACTTTACAACAAATTAAAAATATAATTTAGCCTTATAAATAAATTTTAGAAAAACCAGTATTGAATTAAAACTCTATATTTTTATTTATTCATTAATAAACGAAACATTACAGAAAAATACAAAAAAATTACCCTAAAATACTTATTAGGATTATATTTTAAATATTAATATTATTTGGAGATGCTAAATATATTAAAGTGTTAAAAATCAAATTTAAAATTGGTTCTCCATTAAAAGGAGGTAAAATTGCATTTATAAAAATATAGATTTTAGGTGTAAAATACAGTTTGTTGTTATCTTAAACCTATAAAAACTAATGGATGAATAAACAAATATTATTGAATTTATAACATATATATTTCATTAAAATCATTCACTAATTTTAATTAATTATGTTTATTAGGATAAAACATCATTGGAAGCATAAAAATAAAAATATTTCATTTTTATATCCAATTGGTTCTTATTTTAATTTATGATTAATTAGCAACCCATTAATTAATTTTATATTTATATAAAACATAATTTTTATAATTTATTTAATAATATTTATAACTACTAATTTAATTTCTAGTTTATATCTTATTATGTTTTAATAATATATTATTGTTCAATAAAACTCAGTGTTATGTGTTACAGGAGCCATCAAATATGGCTAATCTTTCATGTAACACACACTAGCTCAGTGTAGCATGCATTGAAAATTATATAATATATTTTAAATTGTAAATATATTATTATGTATTCAGATATTATATTCCCTTATGCACTCAGTGTCGCATGTCATACACATTATCGAATACAATGTTCCTACCTTATATTTTTGGGGTGTTACATCCTCCCCTCAATTAAATTGTAGCCCCCAACTTAAAATTGATAATGGTGATTTTTTTTGGTATTTACAAGTTTTCATATCCCCAATAATAAGAATTATTTGTAAAAAATCCTCTAGAAAAGAGATAATGGAATGTAAATAGGTCACATGAACTACTCTGTAACTAGGTCTCTATGTTAAAGAACATTAGTGGCAATTGAAAATACATACTTTGAGGAAAAGAGTAAATATTTATAGGGAGTGAACGAGGTCATAAATAAAAAACAAATGAATGATTAATAGAAAGTTGATTTCCTCAAATCCATAAATCAGTGATGATTTAAAAGTCCATTGGTTCTGTAAAAAATAAAGTATTTGGAAAAAGATTTCGTTTGAAGATAATTTTCCTAATATTGAGGAATTCTTTTACTTCCTATGTATATGTACATTATATATATCTAGAAACAAAATTTCAAAATAAGGTTGTTCTTAGATCTATTTCCAAATTTATTCAAAAACTAATATTGATGTATGAAGCACAAAAACACATTTCTAAAGGATATTAAGGCCCATGAAGAGTGAAAAGTGTTCTTATTATTATTTATCTATAATAAAAAATATATATGGTTAATAGATTTATATATAATCCTAAAAAGTGATACTATTGGTTCCTCATTAACATTTATTCATCAAATAGTTTAACTAAAAACACTGAAAAATTAACAAGGACATTACGTAGGTATGTGGTCGGAATGAGACCCTTATCATAATGTGTTCATGGGTTCAACTCCCACAACCTTTCTAGACTTGATTGGTTGTCACCCAACATACATTTTTTCGTTTTATAAAACCATATTTATATATTTTGAAAAATAAATATGATGGAAATACATGAGATTTAATCAGAAAATAGTCTCTTAACTATGGTTTTCAATACATCCTAAATATAAATCTATTTCTTCTATTTATATCTTATACACAACATTCCATGATCTATGTATTATCCTTTAAAAGTGGGCATTGAATCAGGTAATGACCAGGTTCCCCAAATTTAAGGAATCAATCCAAAAATAGATCATTAGGGGGAGATTCATTTCCTTCCATCACACTCTTCATTTTTCTTCAGCAATCAGTTTCTTTATGTCCTTATTTCCCACATACAAAGCATTTAATTATTCCATTAAGATGCTTTCATTGGTGTATCCTTCCACACATCTCACATGTCTGAAATTGAGTCTTATTTTCTTTATGGTTTTCATCACTCGAGCTCTTTGAAACCCCCATACTCCTCTTATTTAGTTTGTTCAAGAGTTGGTGAAACTATATATTGTTAGTAATATTTTAGGGGAACTAATTTGGAATAAAAATGATATCCTTCACTCCTATATAAACATAATTTGATTTCTCATTTTCACCTCATTATCCTTCATGTTCGATGTTAACTTGAATCCTTCAGGTTCCAGTCATTGAATAAAACCAGAAATAGTAGTGTCACAAAAAATATTCATAGTGAGAATAGAATATAATCATAAATAAGATATCTAAATTGTGACACCTTATTTTTTAATCTAAAACACCTTAAGGTTAACCTTGATCATTCATTGTAATTATTCATTCAAATTTTTCATAACGGTTTGTATGGAAAATGTGCATTATCCTAAGAATATCTCCAGAGAGTATCAAAATAGGTCTATAGTAAGGCCCATTGTTGTGTACCTAGAAACCCCAAGTCATGGTCAAAACACCTTTTCAGAATTGTTACTCCTAGGTACATCTATCCAGAACCACATCCACTTATAGTATCAAGATAGGGATATATTTTTAGGAATACCCACATAATATATACCATATAAAAATTCAAGGATGGCCTTAATACTTATCCTCAAATTCTATTTTATGGTTATGTTCTCTAAGCTATATTTTTCGAAATATAGATGCTATAGTTTCTACTAATTCTCATTTGACACCAACTATAGCAACCCGACCCTAGAAGGACCAGAGATGATGTCTGCTATTAATTACATTGAAATGATTACAGGGAATCAAATCCTGATAGACTGATTAGTTTAATTATCTTGGTAAAATAGATATATATATGGGAGAAGAATATATTAATAAAAACATAATTTTTTATTATTTCTGAATAAATAACTTCAAGGGAAACTTTATTACATCTTTTAAATCCCTTCCTATCATTCATAGGATGCTTCTTGGAATCCTGGGTAAAAACATAATAAGTCTGAGATCAAATTCCCAGTAAAAGAAAAATATAGCAGAATCAATAATGAATAAATAAGAATAATAATTATGAAATGATAAGTAAATGAATTCAAATTTCAAATAAATAATAAAATAAGAAGTAAGTCCATAAAAATATGGAAATGTAACAACTAGAAACACATTCTATTCAAATAGTTTGATGAGGTAGAATATATATGGAAAGGTAAGAAACTAAAACACATTCCATTAAATTAATTAACTAAAAATGAAATGTATCGATAGACATGTCAATAAAAAAATGCATGGATAAATAATAAATGAAAAAAAATTGAGGGCAACGATTTCTTAATGGATGTCATCTTTAAGGAAGATGAAAACGTACACCGTCAAGACCTTTCAAAAGATGGTTTAAAAATTCGGATAGAAACTAGTTTAATTTGACCAACATATTTTTCACATGACAATATATCAATTCATTGAGGGAATATATAAATTTCAGGCTCTACTAGTAATTACCAGTCCAATGAGTTTATCATATTGAATAATAAAAATAAATAATATGACTTATCAAATATCCATATTGAATAATTAATATAAGAATTATCAATATTTCCCCAAATAATAAATTAAATATCAAAGTCGACACAATATATAAAATGGTATTTGGTTTACGAAATAGTAATATCCATGATCAAAGAAATGTATAATTAGGTGGAAATTCAATGTTAATTGATCATAGGAGGTTAAATATTTCAAGGGGAATAAAAAATGATTCAATAAAGTTAATGTGAATAATATCCTTGGCTAAATCAATAATAAACCATCCAGAGGAAAAATAAGGATGATATCAATAAACAAATTACAGGTGAAGTAAATAAAGGGTTTTTTTGTTGATGAATAGAAATAATATAAATATATATATTTAAAAAATTATTGAGGAAAATATTTTTTTTTGTTAAACAAATTGAAAAAAAATTTCATTGAAAATTACCTTGAAAAAAATATTCTTTAAAAATTATCCTTTTAAAAATGGAAAAGAAGATTTAAATAAATGACAGTGAGTAAATCCAAACTTGTCGTATGAGGTAAGAGAACATTCCTTTTACACAGTTAAAAGGATTGAAAAATACCTTGTAAGGAAAATGATAAGAATATTACTTTTAAAAAATTGGTAAAACACGAAATGTTAAAAATTTATTTACCAAATCACTATAAATAATGTTTGAAAAGATTTTAATAAATGATGGTTTTAATAAGAAGATAGGTTCTCCGACTATTGAGAAATAAAATTTGGTTTTCCAAAAATCGTTTTGAAAACATTTTTCATACCAAAGTATGGAAATATGGTACTAATTATTTGAAATGGTCATCAATAACCATAAGAGATGAAAATTAAAGTTCTTATTGAACAATGGTCAAATAATTTCCTCATATAGAAATACCATTTAAGGAACATTAAAGTTATTATTGAGGAAAATAATTTTGAAATATTCTAAAGTGTCCCATACCACTTTGAATCATTTTAAATCATACAACTCATAAATAATTAATATTAATTGAACATTTTTAATACCATGAATATAAAGTAATTTATTATATAAAATATAAAAAGGTTCATTTGATACACCATAGAAAAGATGTAAGTTCTGAACATGATATTTATCTCATGGATGTAAAAAAGTGAGATGAGAATCCATTACCTTGAGTTTCCTTTTGGGTGAACTCCCCCTAACTTCCTATATAATAAAACTATGTAAATTTTATACTCAATTAATAAAATTTTTCATTTTTATAATTTCTGTTATTTAACTTATAACCATGTTTGGTAAAAATACATAAACTATTAAGTTAACATTAGGTGTTTTGATCAAATTCAATTTATTTGTTAATAAAAAATTTTGTAGGTAAACTATGGTCAAAGCGGTCATTATATAACAAATAAAGAATAATTATAATGAGAATATTATAATTTTTGTAAATTAATTATTCTTTCAAAATATTTAATTAAACATGGTTATAAAAAATGAATCAACGTTACAGTCATGGTGACGGTAGGCCGTACGTATGCATGATTAACGTTCTTATTTTTCAATGATTGTTATGTAATCAGGGTAAGTAACAACTTATCAATCAATAATGATAATTATATAATAAAAAACATGTAATATAATTATATATAATTATATATATATATAATTCTTGTGATGGAAAATGAATCACATATTTTTGAGGAGGAGGTAGTCGACATGTCCACAAATGACGTTATCACTTTTCAAGTATGTGAAGGGGTAAGAGTGAAAATGATATATATTTTATTTCCAGAAAGGTAATTATGTCATTAATATAATATAGATTTTTTATTTTGCATATGTTTCATTAAAACCATACTTTATACATTCCATGTATATTGTGAATGAATCACATCGCTTTGAGGGGGTGATAGTGCACACATCCTCAAATGATGTTATTGTATTCCCAAAAAATGGATCGCATAATGATACTTGTTATAAGAGAATTCAATAAGTATAAATAAATTTTAAATATAATATATAATTTATATAAATACGGTTTCCATCATAATGACTAACATGAGAGGCGGTAAAGGAAGAACAAATAATCATCTTTCATGAGGCAGTAATTTGTCGTTCACAAAAATGTGTGTTCATCACCCATTAGATGGAGGAATGTGTAAGTGTAGATAAAAACCTTACTAAAAAAATAAAAATATATTGATAATAATTGTGTCATTATTTAATCATGATTTAAAAATAATTTAAGGGGTGGAGGAGTAAATGAAAAAAAGAGACCGTTGAAAAGAATTACCTTAAAAATTAGGTAACTCCTTTTGGTTTTAAAAAATGTATTCGATGGAAGGATTTCTATCCCTAAGAATAATTTAGGGTTGAGGGGAGGGATTTTTGTAATCTATTTTGGCATATATTTTCCAAACCTAAGTGGGTTTGAAGGTGTGAGGAATGGGAATAAGTGGTATATTTTTATAGTGGAGGAGTGGCACTTTTGTAATTTTTTGACAAAGGAATTCTTCCCACATTTTCAAAGATTCAAGTGGATCCATTAATGAACCCAAATCAATAAAAAATAGTATACTATCAACAAATGTATAGAAAATAGCTCTTGTATAGCTTTATAGGTCGTTTTGGGCCATATTGTTAAGGTTTATACCCTTATTAAGCATTATTTAACTTTAATCATTGTAATTAATTTTAATTACATTGGAGAATATTTTTGGTAAAAAAATTATTAACCATAATCTTTATAATGAAATTTTTATATAAATTGGGTTACTTCATGAATTTATATTTTTTTAGAAAAAAATATTTTATAATCTATATACTTTTTCTTGTATTATTATAATTTTAAAAAACTGAATGTTTTATTAAAATTATTAATTTTTAATATTCATCCAAAAATCAACTATTTCTGAAAAATATAATACATCACCCTAAGATAATTTAAACATGAATTAAAACCATAATTTTATTTCATAAAATTAAATTTATAAAAACTGATAATTTTGTTTTTAATCAAATTATTGAATAAATATTTGTGCATTGTGATATTGTTTCTATAGAAATAGATTCTTACTATAACTGAATCTCAGATGTTATAATCATGTTATGAAGCATGTAATTATTATAATGTTATGTCTCATGTACTTATGATCATATTATGAATCATGTTCCTATGATCATGTTATGCCTATTTTCCTCATGTTCATGTTATTATGTCTATATGTTAAGCCACCTTGTTTTACCTATAATTCCATGACTCTTATCTCCATATACTAAAGGACTTATTCAATGATTATAGGCTTATAAATGCATGTTTTATTGGGTATGAATTCAATATATAGTTTTCATGTTCATTGATTATTTTCTACTATCAATATTATTATTTTATCCTCACTTTTGATCTTTGGTGTTTATTACCTAGGCTTACCCTTATTGAGTATTTCATCTTACCCCTTTCTTATATTTACATTTTCCCAAGTTTTAAATAAATTTATTATATAAAATGTGTCTATAAGAGTATATTTTATAATTAATTTTCTGGATATACTAATGAATTTTATGGAATAAGTGGTTTCCTATTTAGTGACAAAATATCCATTAGTTGATAATGAAATTGATTTTTTGGTTAACTTTTTGTCCAAAATCTAAACATAAAAGGTATTGCGAATGTATTTTAATGCTTAATTTTCTTAAATTCATGTAATTAATATGGACATGTGCCTTGGGAGTCATAATAATAACTATATTTGTGCAACAAAATATCGAAAATTAACAAAAAAAGTAGGGAATAACGTTGTCCTTAGTGGTTTCATAGGTCCAATGGCATATTATTGATAGAAAATGCAATCCATTTCCATGTATTCTCTAATATATATAATATAACCAATATCCCATGATATTAAAAGTTAATAGTAAAGTGGAGTTAAAATCTCCCTCAAGATATATATAAATTCAACTTACTCACGCTGACTTAATAATAACAATCATAGAATATAGAAATCAATATGAGAAAAAAAATTCCCTAATATACTAAATAACATAAATCCTGATAAAATATAGTGTTATGAGTTTTCTTACATCAACTTCAAAAACCACATAAATATGGCATACCTCATAGGCCTATCCTAACTTATAGTAAGAGTTGCATAAATAAATTAAAATTATGGTGTGAGTAACTATTGAAACCACACATTATGGTGTGATCAACCCATTCAATCTCAGATAAATAAATATAAAGAACAAACTATATCACCATAAAATGTGAGTAATCCATAAATTGTCATATTATGACTTGAGTAACAAAAATAGGTCTTATCTTCTGGTGTGAGAAACCAATGAAATCCCACATCATGATGTGAGTAAACTATATATTGTCATCTTATGGGATGAATAACCCAAAAATTATATCGTTAATACCCCTTTCTATTCTGATTATATTTCATTTATCATTTCAAATATCAATAATAAAAATGAAAAATAATCCTGAAATCCCAAAAACACATCAAAATTTCTCCTAATCATGTCCATAAATTTGATAAATATCAACCAATAAATATTAATATATCAATTCTTCTTTATCAGTGGATAACTATTCCATCATTTACATTATAAAATCACTCTTATACTTTAATCAATAAATTCAATATACAAGAGAATAAAAATTTCATTTACTAGTAGAGACATATATTCTTTGTAAACATATAATAGACCAAAATTAATTTTATAATTTCTATAAATATACATAGATTATATATTTAGTATTTAATATCTAGTTACATTGACAATTTTAAATAATTTTTATAAAAGATCAAAACAAAATTAATTTTTTTTATTGAACATCCATATTTTTTATTATAGACTATATAAATATATTTATATATAAATATTTAAAATAAAATGTATATTTGAGTATTATTTTATAAAATACCCTATAAGAATAATGTTTAAATTCCCCATCTAGATATAAAAAAGGAATTCTACCTTATGTATAAATCCCATCTGAATCATAAAATAGTATAATATTTTTTTGAATAAAAATATGAATTCTCAAGTTAATTTAGGTCCCCAATTCCTGGTTCCCAATTTCTACACCCACCTTTCCCCAATAATATAAAATAAAAAATGATATGTTATGTGTCATCTAAGAAAAAATATTTAAAATCACTTGTGACAATATCCGCCATCAAAACGTTTTAACTAAATAAATCTAGAAAAATATACTAAAAATTTACAATTTATGAATTTTTGAATCTAATAAAAACATATTAAATTAAACACAAAAGGAAATACCTAACATTACCTTTTCTTATATAACCGGAGTACACTAAAACTAATGAATTAAAAATTAGTATACTAGAATGATATTTATAGCTAGATGAAGTGTGTGATACATTGATAGAGTTACAAGAGGGAGGACATTATACAGGGAACTCTAAATGTTTTGGAATGAAATTATATTATTTATAAATAAAAATATATCAATAAAAAATGAAAAAAATGAAATTCATGATAAAATGTATATGAAATGCATGATTGGTATAATTCCTTCAGGAAATTCTTAATTTTTTACTCTTTTAGATTACATATCTCTAAAATAATCACCTCAATATTTTTCTTTTAATTTATCCACTAATCTAATAATGGGGTCATTATAGGGAATGTATGCTTTTTCCTGCACCAATTCATTGCGTATGTATGTGTGTCTTTAAGGTTGGGGTACCCAGTTTTTTTTAGTTTTCTTAGCTTTTGTAAAACATCTTAATTTCCTTCCATTTTCATAATATATATATATATATATTTAGTTATTAATAAATGTAAAATGACTATGAAATCAATGAAATGTTAAATTAACTACTTGACTAAATTTTTTTTACCTTCATAAATAAAAAATTGGATTGAAATATCATACACATGGACTGAATTATTAATAAATATTCTTATAAAATAATAAATAAATAGAAAATAACATAGTGGATTTTCCTTTGAATCAAAAATATTCAAGCATGGTATATCCCCTTGACAATGATTAATTAATAATGTGATATAAAATCTATCTCTTCTTTGTTAAATATAAAATTCTTGATTATTTTCCATAATAATCAATTTTATAATTTATTAAAATTATAATTTTAATATTTTTTTAATTCAGTACATCTAAGATTCTATTTATTCAAATAACTTAAATGATTCAGCAAGAATTAAATTATGATTGATATTATAATATGATTTAGTAAAATATTTTACATCTTTTATAAATGTGATATATTTGACAATCAAAAACTAATCCATTACGAATCAAGGATTAATATTGAACAACATTAGCCGATTCAAAGACAAGAGACTACGTCTTGTTCAACCCCCCTGAGTTTTTTGGGAATTTTTAATGCTAAAAAGAAAATCCAAGAAGGATCAATGATAAACAATGCTCAATTTAGAAAGTTGAAATCTTAGAGATAGTGTCGCCTATAACCACCACCCCACAAATAGTTGTGCGAGTCCATATCTATAGGTACTCTAGAATCACATGTTGCACATGCGTGGAACTCCAACTTGTGCGATACATTAACCCCATGAGCGCAGAGGCTTATAAATACTAATCAACTGTATTATTCATGGGAGGAGAGAAGGATTAAGGGATAAATGGAAAAAATATCAAATCATGGAACCATGTATTCTATGTCACACAAAAACCTATATAGAAAATTATAATGGACTGTTTTAGGTGAGAGATTTTATATAAATTAACTCACATAAGTCCTAAAATAAATTGTAAAATTCTTGAGACTATTGTGTGCAACACCTATTTTATGAAGAATATAGTTTACACATAGGAGTAATGCCTCACTCAACCCAATGTATCAGACAAACCATATCTTGTGCAGGCCAATATTATGCATACCAATTTTATGCCCACTTTACAGAGACAAAAATCCATGTGATTAATGGTATATTTAAAAATTGATTGCACAATGTTGACCCACCCATGAAAACTACATATGGATTTTTGTAATTATGAGCATCATTATCCTATACTATTTCATTTGACATGGGTTGGAAATCTTATGAATAAACCTCATATATATAATTTATGCTTCTATTGGTTTTCATACACATCTCATAGCCTTGGATAATAAAATAATTACCTAAGAGACAATAAAGTGGGTATAGTGTCCTGCATTGGTGTGGTTGAAATACTAGTACCCACATATCAGTTTAAGGGGTATGCCTTCTTGAAAATTGAATTGGTGGAGCCTCATGATAAAAAATTTTTATATAGTTGTATATATATGAAGAAGAACCCTTAGGGGAGTAGGGGGTGGATTTATTGGATGCTAATTTCTTTATTTAAATTAGGAATATTATATGTTTGAAATATAATTAGATGAGTGAAACTATTCATGTATGATAATGGTTGAAAAATAATCATAAATGGATAATATACTAGATATGATAGAGTCATCTCATAGGGGTGGTTCCCTAGTTGAAATTACTTTTATTGAAATAATTATTTGAGACTTTCAGGCATTAGATACAGAATATTTGTATGGAAAAGTCATGGAAGAAATATCTATCATTGATTTCGAAGACATATAATGATTTAACCATAGAGGTAGATTGATATCCCTTGGTGATGAAAATTTGATTGATAATATTAAATTTTCTTTTATATGGATAAGTATTGTAAGGCATTTTCATGTAGTCATTTTTGGACCTCAAACTAGAGGATGATCAATTTGAATTGTGGTTTAAATTTAATCCAGAATAGGAAACCCAGATTAAATATATGGTAGATTTAATCACTCACATTTATAAGAGAGTTGATATTGAAATAGTACACCTAGGAACATTTTAGGAGTTTATATAGTACTAATAGCTAGGTACACTAGTGGTTGAGTACATTGATAAGTTTAAAAGGAAATTTTACTTTTATATAAAACATTAAATAAATTGAGTTCATAAAAAAATTTATAAGGGAAATTTAAATGACCCAACCATTCCATAAATTAATTGTACAAAATTTTATTATAATATTAATTACATATCACAAAAATCGCACCCAATAACTTATAGGTTTAGTTTATTTTGATATTAGATACATAATCAACTTATTTTACAACATCTTTATCATATCCCACATATATTATTTATATGTTTCTCCCTTCTAGGCATATCTTATATAATACCATTATTCTTATCATAGGGAACGGAAACATAAGAAATGGTGATCTCAAATTATTAGTAAGGGTAAAAATATGAGATATACATCTATTTTTACAAATGACAATTATATGAGAATATGGATATGAGAACACAATTGAAGATATTTTACATAACATAAGATAAATATACCAAATATAACATATATTATAAACCCTGATTCATGGCATAAAACATTGTCATGACCTAAAACCTGTATCATAGGGGTGTTGAAAAATAATTTAGTAATCATAAGAAATTAAAACATAACATATAGATAAGATATATTAATAAGTTTGTGGCATAAAAATAAGAATAAAAATAATTAACTTTTTAATTTATCCCTTATAATACCATCTCACATTGGGGACATTGTCCCTTAGTGGATTTCATTTACTCACTATTCCCATTAAAATTTAATAAAAAGAGTCCTATACTAGATTGGCTTCGTTACTAAATCCCTTAGATTTTATATAATGATTTAATAAATTAATTTTATGGAAATAATTGATCCACTCACCACATAACAATAAACCATACATATATGTGAAACATTAACATGAAAAAAATACATCAATCTGTTGTAGCTTAATTAACCTATGAGAAAAAACAGTTTAGATTAAATCTTCAGTATAAAATGATTAGTAGACATGAAAAAAATATTTTGGATAATATCATAAAAAATATCTATATTGAATCTTGAGAAACATTACAGGATGTTGACATAGATGAAAAATATATAATAATATATGAAAAATACATTGCAAAACAAGAAGAAATATCCTTTTATTTTGACAAATTATACATTAAAATGAAAAATTCACAAAAAAAGTGGAATATAATTTTTTTTAAAACAATGAAAAAATGAAGATGAACCATAATTATAAAAAATGATTATAAAAAAAAAGAAAAATTGGTATATGTAGAAAATTTTAAAACGGAGATTATTTTCTCAATTTTATTGAGAGTAAAAAATTACTTGTGTTTAGAACGTTATGACAATTCTTTTATTTTTATTAAAGGAAGTAAAAGTAAATATAAAATTACCTTAATCAATCATCTATGTATAGTAATGAATATTCATAAAAAAATATAATAAATATGGGCTTGTAATATATTTATTACTTACCATAAAAGTATAGTTAAGCTCAGTTACACTTATAGGTAATCATTTAGTTGAATTACAAACCAAATAGAATTGAAATGATTATAAAAAAAGTAGAAATCATAAATAAAAATATGATTATAAAATATATTTTTTTATATATATTTATAAAAACATTTACCTAAATAAAAATTTGACATAAATAATCTTTAATTCAATGTGATATTGAAAAAAACCCATTATCTCAGACTTATTCTTGGTTGGATGTGATCTAACTCATTGTATAATAAATATAGGTTTATTATTAATATATGTGATAACCTTATTAATATTTATCTAACATTATACTATTTGTTTTGAAATCATTGTTACCCATATATTAATTTTTTATTGTTAAAATTAATCATTTAGTGTCAACTAATATATTTTTCTACACATGACTCAGTTTGGTGGTTCCGGGCATTATTCCATGTCTATAGATTCATCACCTATAGAATTTTAATGGAAGTTTATCACTTTTAGTTTATATATTTACATATATTTATAGTTATTCTATGTAACTAATTGTAATGATTTTCATAGAACCCTTAAAAACAAATTTCTTTGTGAACTTCGATTCAATTAAAAAAACTGATTTTTTCTATAAATATACTTATATATATTACTGTTATTATATTATAAAAACATTATAAATAAATAACTATTACATAATATTTTAATTATTTAATTTTTCTTAATATCTAATGATGTACATGTTATAACATTGTCTGTGTAGGTGGTAAAAATTATCCAAATAAGAACATATTATAATGACTGAATGAAAAAGAATATGTAATTTTATCGAAATAGTAATAATTTCATAGAAGTATAATATTTTAAAGAAAAATTTTATTAAATTGATCAACTATATTCAATAATATTTAGATAAATAATATATATAATTAGTATTAAAAAAATTTAACCCTTATGTTGAATACATGAATATCCTCTTTGAGATCATAATAGAAATAATGTGTCTCTAACTCCTTTATGGGACTGGAAGTTAACAAATGTTAGAGAGTTTTATAAGTTGTAAAATCTAGGTAAGTATTCAATATAATTTTAAAGTAACGATTTTTGTTGAGGAGGTTTAAGGAGGGGTCATTTTAAAGATGATAAGGGATGATATTTTTGTGAATACTGATATATTAAGATAAAACAATGTCATATTCAAGGAAAGTGGATCCAAATTTTTTAATTAATACAGATATGATAAGGGGAGGTAAATAAATATATCATAAAAAAATTAATAGATTAGGTTTTTTGATATTTTGTGACCTAATCTTTTAATTTAACTGTTATACCTTTTTAAAAAGTTAACATGGTGAATAACTTTCACCTTAGGTAACTTATTTTTATGAAAAAAAATTAAAAATAAAATATTATTTTTTTGGAAATTATGATTCATAATAGAAAAAATATTACTATAACTAATTTTTAACGGTGATTGATGTAGCGCCCCGACCCCAGCTACCCAGAGTCGGTGCATTACTTCGTAGCATTGGCATGATCACAAAAGATCAAGTCTCGAAAGACCGATTAGTTTAGTAGCCTTGGAAACACTAGATACATTCATAAATGTTACATTACATCATAAAGTGAAAAACTAATAATAAAGTCTTTATAGTCCACACTCATATCCTCTTCTAACTATCCCTGCAGGTCATTCATAAAATACTTCTTCACATCCTGGAAAATATTAAAACATTGAAAGGGGTGAGCTCAGATGCTCAGTAAGGATAAAAATATTGCGGAAGCTTTCATAAATAAACATAAAAATTTAAGGCAATGTATAACTAAAAAAAAGCCTTTTAAACTTGAACATCAACATAATATGGCAAAATTAAAATGAGATAATGCCTTTCACTTCTTCACATGGATATTCTACTGGTCGAATAATCACATGAAATATCAATAACCACTTTCATAATGAGGGAATGTATAATGCCGGACATTCTGAAACATTTTGTCAAGGCCTCGGCCAAGACGTCTAAAATGATTAAGGCCTCGACCAAAACCATAAATAAAATTGGGAAAGGGCCTCGGCCAATTCCACGTCTAGTTGTCTCATGAGACCTACCGATGCATCGAGGAGCTATAGCGGGCTCCACCCGTCACTAATTAAGTCCAATACATTCCTCATATGAATAGGTTTAAACATATCATAAACCATAACATAATCGTATCACATAAACATGAATAAAGGAAACATAACATTTCCACATTTCAATCACAAGACATCAATACAACACATTGATATAATAAAAATGCTTTCAAAACCATTTTCAATACCAACATAAAATAAAGGTAAAACTTTGTATTTATTTTTCATTAAAAAAATGATGGCTTGTAGAGGAAGCCGAAACTCAAATAATGGTCATGGCGGCGGAGAAGTCGTTGTCGCCGCATAAGTACGGAAAGAAAAACATTCCCTTTTGTCATTTAGCAAAATGCTTCGTATAAAAAAAATTCTTTTTGAATAAATGTAAATGTCAAAGGGGTTTATACACCGTATAAAAGAAAGTTGTGTATAAAACCAAATATGCCTCAATGAAAGGAGATTGAGACGAAGTCCTTAAAAATATCATTTTTAAAATAAAATATATCTATTATGTGTATTCACTATAGGTACACATAAAGAACGTAAAAATACAAAATAGGACATAATAATATCATGACATAATTTGAACGTAGGAGATTAACCCAAAGAATGGAAGTTGGGTTAAGAAATTCCCTTACCTTGCGTCCTGTCCTGACTCGACCGTTCTTTAACCTCATGAATAATAAACTAGAGTTAATTTATATTTACTTAAGAACCTTTTTCATGTCCATTATTCCTTTTATATCCCTTATTACCATGTCATGAACATTATTTAATTATTTAAGTTAATAACGGTCGTTTTGTCGATCTTTGGTACTTGATTCAAAAATAAACTTCTTATAATTACAAGTTGTTCATGTGGTGAAATATCCATTATATCCAGAATTATATTCATGATGTAGATATCATATATATCATATATATACAGTATATACATTCATTCATAATGTCATTTAACATTTAGAGGTAAGAAATGAAATGCACCGTTCATGGAGACGGTAAGCCGTGCGTACGCATGAATCCTACTTTCATTTCTATTTCAAATTTAATGGAATGAAATCATAAAGATATAAATTTATAATATAATTACATTATAATATAGTGTATAATACCATTTAATCCATCCTTTATACATCCCACATATGGCATTAACGATTCAAATCACTTTGAGGGGGCGGTAGTCCGCACTTCCTAAAATGAAATTATCGCGTTTTACCCATAATGGAAATCATAAAGTATGCCATAAATGAGAAATACAGAAGCATAAGTAAAACATAAACACATTATATATCATATATAAATATAGTGACATCTTAATGGCCACCTTTTAATGTGTTATATGAGTGCTGAACAATCATCTTTTCGTGAGTCAGAAATTCACCATCCACAAAAACCGTATGTTCTTTAACCATTAGATGTAGGTGTGTGTAAGTGTAGCTCAAATACTTCTTAAAAAAACGTCCTAGTATATTGAGGATACTGGTGTTGTTACAAAAGAAATTAATGAAAAGATTTTAGTGGGTTGGAGAAGAAAAATAAAACAAAACAACATTAGAGAAGACATTACCTCAAAATCGGGTAACTCTTTTTGATTTGAGACAAAGGCTTCCTTGGGAAGAATTCTGCCCAAAGTGAGGCTTCTAGGAGTAATTGAGGGATGTTGGGAGAGTATTTGGACAGAGGTTGGCCGAGAAAAATGGCTTGATGGTGTGAAAAAGGTGGGAGAGGTGGGGGCCTTTTATAAGTGGAGAGGATGGGCTCTTTTGGAAAGATTGAAATGATACATTATTACACAGTGCTTTTCGGATTCTAAAGGTCCCACACATATATAATTCGTGGCTAAGGTAATAAGGGTTCGAAATATACCAATCCCATAGTCTTTGGATAAGTGTATGCCTTGGATTTTACATTATCTTTTAATTTTATTAAAATCGTTAAATAATGAGGTCATCGCTGCATCATAATGATGTCATAAATAATTTAATTTATTTACTGTCTAAAAATTATAAAAAAAATACTATGATGTTGGAAATCTTTTTAGATTTCTAATGAATATTTATAGTCCAAATTTGGACTTGTGTAACCCCACTTAAAAACTGTTTTAGTAAAATAACTCATGTTTGTGTCAATTTAATTTTAACATTAAATAAATATATATTAATGTCATTTTCCAACTAAATTGGCTCCATGGGGTCCCCAAGTTGACCCATGGGTTTTCTTGGTCGGCCATGACTCATCCAATATGAGTAGGACAAGTTTCAAGCTCATCTCATATTATTAAAACATTATTTTTACCTTAAACTACACTAATTACCTCTAATCGTGATTAAGAACTTAAAAGTTACTATTCACCAAAAAATTATTTTAATCTCATTGAACCACATTTTACTTCTTAATGACAACCATGTATGTCGGATTTTTGAAAATCAATTCACAGAAGTGGTAATATTTCATTTTAAGCGAAAAATCAGTTATTTAACTACCACTTAGTGGTTTCACTATTCATCAAAAATTGATGTTTTTCAGAACAATGCCAAAATTTCACCCTAAGCTATAATTGATATTACAAATTCAAAAATGATGTCTATTTTACAAAATTCCAAACATATAAGTTGCATTAATTAATTTTATAATTAATTTCCGCTGTCACAACAAATAGCGTGTTTTTAAAAACAATTTATATCAAAAGATTGGCAATTGTTTATGTGCAATTTCAATGTTAAATTAATTCTAATGACGACCATTGGATAAAATGGTAAAAATATATTCTAGTTATACTTCAAAACCACTAAATAGTATAATTTATCACAATAAATTATTTTGATTAAAAAAGTTGTTTTATGTATTATTCACTATTCATAAAAAAATTGGAAGTTCTCATAAAGTTACAAAAAATTCAACTTAGGATAATTTCGATATTACGAATTCAAAAATGAAGCCCATTTTGAAATTTAAAATTTCTATAATTTTAAAAAGTGGTTTTTACTATTCATAACGGCTACTTTGATTAGTCGCGGTGTTTTAGAACTCAAAGTTGCATACAATGCAAGCTATTGCATTATTGAATGAGAAGCGTATCGTGGAAGATCGGGGTGTTACATTCTCCCCTCCTTCAATAAATTGCGTCCTCGCAATTTGAAATTTTTCTTTGAAAATAAAAGGTTGAAAAGAGAAAATACCTTTGAGGAGAACCCACATCGGAAATAAGATTAATAAAATTTCGCCTTAATAAGAGGGAAAGGGAAATGAAAAAGTCACCACCCAATTATGATCTCGATTCGGAGAACATTTGTGGAAATTGGAGACATATAATTGGAGGAAAAACGTAAATATTTGTAGGGAGTGATTGAGGTCATCAATCACAATCAACTGTCAAATTGAGGGCCTCAAAGCCTTCAATCTATGTTGATTTAAAATATCATCAGTTCAACAAGACATAAGGTATTAGGATAACACATTTTTTTTTGGTTTTAATATCCCTTTACTAAAGTTTAAGAATTAATTTATTCTTTGAATAAGAGATAGGTATATATATATTTATGCTTGACAATTAGAGTTTCAACCTTCAACTCATCTTTCACTCAAAAAGATAATAGAACTCAAAAATATTATACTTATCCTAATTGTATAAGGTTCCAAATGTTAACACATACCATTTAGATTAGTAAAATTATTTTGTAATAACTGGGGACTTCCTGTAGGCTAGTGGTAGCAAATAAAGGCCTGTCGCACTATGATTGTGGGTTCGATTCCTGCAGCTTTGTCCGACGCGATGGGTTATTCCCCACCCTGCAGGTTGTCCTTTTCCTAAAACTATAGTATTATAATATTCCAAAAATAATCTTCAGAAATTCATTAACCTTAAACAATACTATCCAAAGATCAACTTAATCCACTCCAACCTTTATAGTTATCCAAAATACCTCTGTCCAGACTTTCTCTAAAAGGTCTCTTAATTCCAAAATCAATTGTAACATCAGATTCCCCAAACAAAGAAAAGTTTCTCTTATTGTCACATACTAAAAATATGATTACCTTAATCATATTAAAACCTTACTGAAATCAACAAGTACTGCAGTACAATCCTTATATATATATATATCACATTATTCTAATAACCAAAATATAATCCATGAGTCCAAAAGCACCAATACATTATTTATTCTGCTTCAACTGTAGTAATAGCATAAGATTGTCCTTGATCCCTTGGCCTTTTCTGAGGTAAGTTTCCCTGACGCTTAGGACATTCATTTGCATAATGACCCATTTCTCTACAATTATAGCATTCAACTTTGATATCCTCTTTCTTTCCATTGAAATCACGATCCTGGTAACCCTTTTCTCCACATTTATAACAAACTCCCATTCCTTTTAGACAAGTACCAGGGTGATTCTTCCCACAATTATCACATAATGGAAAATCCTTCTTCCCCTTTTTCCCTTTATCTGTCTCTTGTTCCACCATTCTCTTCTTCTCTTGCTTTACTTTGTTGTCATAAGACTTAGAGAATTCCTTTTCTGTCTTGATAGCACACGAGACAATATCTTCGTATAATGAGAAGGATGGTGATACTAAAGCTCGACGGAGAAATGGTTTTAACCCATCAAAGAAACGATCAATCTTACTCCTTGGGTTATGTATATAATCGGAAGCATGCCTCGCTAACCTTGTAAAGTTAGCCTCATACTTTGCGACATTCTCATCCTCCTTCTGCCTCAGACTCAGAAATTCCCTTTCCATATCTGCTCGATGGTCACGAGGAAAGTATTTTTCCAAGAAAAGCTCTTTGAACTCCCTCCATTCCATATTCGATACGTCATCATCTTCCTTTGTGTTTTGAATCAGCGACCACCACTGATCGGCATCTCCAGTGAGGCGGTAAACTGCCATGACAACCTTCTCCCTTTCACTACTCCCCAAGGCATGGAATATTTTCTCTACGGAATTTATCCATTTCTCAGCTACTATAGGATTTGTACTCCCATTGAAGGTTTGTGGTTGTTTCCTCATGAAACGGTCTAGCATTGATCCTCCACGTTGCGGATCAGGGTGCTCCATACGAGTAAGGTTATTATTCATAACCTGCGTGAGTTGTCCCAGTACGGTGAGAAGCTGATCAGCACCAGTTGTATCACTAGATCCACCATAATTATCTTGAGCAGGAGGGAAATCCCTACACGGAGTGTGTGCATTGATACGGTTTCCATTCCTTCCACTAGGCGCCATTTCTAAACAATGGCATAAACTAGATTAGTTTATGAAATAAAATACATAATCCCATACTTATAAAACACTTAACATAAATTGAACTATTTATGGATATAATCCATAATCATAATAAAAAATTCTTTGAGGAAGTATATACTCATAAACCATTCATAATGATTTGTAAAGAAAATGAGAGTTATCCTAAGAATATCCCCCGGGAGTGTCGTAACCAAGAGTGCAGCAAGGCCCGTTGTCGTGCACCAGTTCCCGTTCGAGTCTAGCTCAAAGCGGTGTTTTCGGGTTTTACCCCTAGGTACATCTGTGCCAGAGCTGCCTCTACCTGCTCGTATCCAGACAGGGATGTATTGCTCTAAAAACTCACAACATCTCTACAATACCAAAATTTTACGAAGTTCTTCTATACTAATCTTCAAAGTCTATCTTCGGGCTATGTGCTCTAATCAGAGTTTATCTAAATCTAGCATCCAAGGTTAGTACTAAACTGCCTCTGATACCAACTGTAGCGCCCCGACCCCAGCTACCCAGAGTCGGTGCATTACTTCGTAACATTGGCATGATCACAAAAGATCAAGTCTCGAAAGACCGATTAGTTTAGTAGCCTTGGAAACACTAGATACATTCATAAATGTACATTACATCATAAAGTGAAAAACTAATAATAAAGTCTTTATAGTCCACACTCATTTCCTCTTCTGACTATCCCTGCAGGTCATTCATAAAATACTTCTTCACATCCTGGAAAATATTAAATCATTGAAAGGGGTGAGCTCAGATGCTCAGTAAGGATAACAATATTGCGTAAGCTGTCATAATTAAACATAAAAATTTAAGGCAATGTAAAACTAAAACAAAAGCCTTTTAAACATGAACATCAACATAATATGGAAAAAGTAAAATGAGATAATGCCATTCACTTCTTCACATGGATATTCTACTGGTCGAATAATCACATGAAATATCAATAACCACTTTCATAATGAGGGAATGTATAATGCCGGACATTCTGAAAGATTTTTTCAAGGCCTCGGCCAAGACGTCTAAAATGATTAAGGCCTCGGCCAAAACCATAAATAAAATTGGGAAAGGGCCTCGGCCAATTCCACGTCTAGTTGTCTAATGAGACCTACCGATGCATCGAGGAGCTATAGCGGGCTCCACCCGTCACTTATTAAGTCCAATACATTCCTCATATGAATAGGTTTAAACATATCATAAACCATAACATAATCGTATCACATAAACATGCATAAAGGAAACATAACATTTCCACATTTCAATCACAAGATATCAATACAAAACATTGATATAATAAAAACGCTTTCAAAACCATTTTCAATACCAACATAAAATAAAGTTAAAACTTTGTATTTATTTTCCATTAAAAAAATGATGGCTTGTAGAGGAAGCCGAAACTCAAATAATGGCCACGGCGGCAGAGATGTCGTTGTCGCCGCATAAGTACGGAAAGAAAAACATTCCCTTTTGTCGTTTAGAAAAATGATTCATATAAAAAAAATTCCTTTTGAATAAACGTAAAAGTCAAAGGGGTTTATACATCGTATAAAAGAAAGTTGTGTATAAAACCAAATATGCCTCAATGAAAGGAGATTGAGACGAAGTCCTTAAAAAGATCATTTTTAAAATAAAATATATCTATTATATGTATTCACTATAGGTACACATAAAGAACCTAAAAATACAAAATAGGACATAATAATATCATGACATAATTTGAATGTAGGAGATTAACCCAAAGAATAAATGTTGGGTTAAGAAATTCCCTTACCTTGCATCCTGTCCTGACTCGACCATTCTTTAACCTCATGAATAATAAACTAGAGTTAATTTATATTTACTTAAGAACCTTTTTCATGTTCATTATTCCTTTTATATCCCTTATTACCATGTTATGAACATTATTGTATTATTTAAGTTAATAACGGTCGTTTTGTCGATCTTTGGTACTTGATTCAAAAATAAACTTCTTATAATTACAAGTTGTTCATGTGGTGAATTATCCATTATATCCAGAATTATATTCATGATGTAGATATCATATATATCATATATATACAGTATATACATTCATTCATAATGTCATTTAACATTTAGAGGTAAGAAATGAAATGCACCGTTCATGGAGACGGTAAGCCGTGCGTACGCATGAATCCTAATTTCATTTCTATTTCAAATTTAATGGAATGAAATCATAATGATATAAATTTATAATATAATTACAGTATAATATAGTGTATAATACCATTTAATCCATCCTTTATACATCCCACATATGGCATTAACGATTCAAATCACTTTGAGGGGGCGGTAGTCCGCACTTCCTAAAATGAAATTATCGTGTTTTACCCATAATGGAAATCATAAAGTATGCCATAAATGAAAAATAAAGAAGCATAAGTAAAACATAAACACATTATATATCATATATAAATATAGTGACATCTTAATGGCCACCTTTGAAGGTGTTATATGAGTGCTGAACAATCATCTTTTCGTGAGGCAGAAATTCGCCATCCACAGAAACCGTATGTTCTTTAACCATTAGATGTAGGTGTGTGTAAGTGTAGCTCGAATACTTTTTATAAAAACGTCATAGTATATTGAGGATACTGGTCTTGTTACAAAATAAATGAATAAAAATATTTTAGGGGGTTGGAGAAGAAAAATAAAACAAAACAACATTAGAGAAGACATTACCTCAAAATCGGGTAACTCTTTTTGATTTGAGACAAAGGCTTCCTTGGGAAGAATTATGCCTAAAGTGAGGCTTCTAGGAGTAAGTGAGGGATGTTGGGAGAGTATTTGGATAGAGGTTGGCCGAGAAAAATGGCTTGAAGGTGTGAAAAAGGTGGGAGAGGTGGGGGCCATTTATAAGTGGAGAGGATGGGCTCTTTTGGAAAGATTGAAATGTTACATTATTACACAATGCTTTTCGGATTCTAAAGGTCCCACACTTATATAATTCGTTGCTAAGGTAATAAGGGTTCTAAATCTACCAATCCAATAGTCTTTGGATAAGTGTATGCCTTGGATTTTACATTATCTTTTCATTTTATTAAAATCGTTAAATAATGAGGTCATCGCTGCATCATAATGATGTCATAAATAATTTAATTTATTTAATGTCTAAAAATTATAAAAAAATACTATGATGTTGGAAATATTTTTATATTTCTAATGAATATTTATAGTCAAAATTTGGACTTGTGTAACCCCACATAAAAACTGTTTTAGTAAAATAACTCATGTTTGTGTCAATTTAATTTTAACATTAAATAAATATATATTAATGTCATTTTCCAACTAAAGTGGCTCCATGGGGTCCCCAAGTTGACCCATGGGTTGTCTTGGTCGGCCATGACTCATCCAATATGAGTAGTACAAGTTTCAAACTCATCTCATATTATTAAAACATTATTTTTACCTTAAACAACACTAATTACCTCTAATCGTGATTAAGAACTTAAAAGTTACTATTCACCAAAAAATTATTTTAATCTCATTGAACCACATTTTACTTCATAATGACAACCATGTATGTCGGATTTTTGAAAATCAATTCACAGAAGTGCTAATATTTCATTTTAAGCGAAAAATCTGTTATTTAACTACCACTTAGTGGTTTCACTATTCATCAAAAATTGAAGTTTTTCAGAACAATGCCAAAATTTCACCCTAAGCTATAATTGATATTCCGAATTCAAAAATGATGTCTATTTTACAAAATTCCAAAAATATAAGTTGCATTAATTAATTTTATAATTAATTCCCGCTGTCACAACAAATAGCGTGTTTTTTAAAAACAATTTATATCAAAAGATTGGCAATTGTTTATGTCCAATTTCAATGTTATATTAATTCTAATGACCACCATTGGATAATATGGTAAAAATATATTCTAGTTATACTTTAAAACCACTAAATAGTATAATTTATCACAATAAATTATTTTTATTAAAAAAGTTGTTTTAAGTATTATTCACTATTCATAAAAAAATTGGAAGTTCTCATAAAGTTACAAAAAATTCAACTTAGGATAATTTCGATATTACGAATTCAAAAATGAAGTCCATTTTGAAATTTAAAATTTCTATAATTTTAAAAAGTGGTTATTACTATTCATAACAGCTACATTGATTAGTCGCGGTGTTTTAGAACTCAAAGTTGCGTACAATGCAAGCTATTGCATTATTGAATGAGAAGCGTATCGTGGAAGATCGGGGTGTTACATTCTCCCCTCCTTCAATAAATTGCGTCCTCGCAATTTGAAATTTTTCTTTGAAAATAAAAGGTTGAAAAGAGAAAATACCTTTGAGGAGAACCCACATCAGAAATAAGATTAATAAAATTTAGCCTTAATAAGAGGGAAAGGGAAATGAAAAAGTCACCACCCAATTATGATCTCGATTAGGAGAACATTGGTGGAAATTAGAGACATATAATTGGAGGAAAAACGTAAATATTTGTAGGGAGTGATTGAGGTCATCAATCACAATCAACTGTCAAATTGAGGGCCTCAAAGCCTTCAATCTATGTTGATTTAAAATATCATCAGTTCAACAAGACATAAGGTATTAGGATAACACATTTTTTTTTGGTTTTAATATCCCTTTACTAATGTTTAAGAATTAATTTATTCTTTGAATAAGAGATAGGTATATATATATTTATGCTTGACAATTAGAGTTTCAACCTTCAACTCATCTTTCACTCAAAAAGATAATAGAACTCAAAAATATTATACTTATCCTAATTGTATAAGGTTCCAAATGTTAACACATACCATTTAGATTAGTAAAATTATTTTGTAATAACTGGGGACTTCCTGTAGGCTAGTGGTAGGAAATAAAGGCCTGTCGCACTATGATTGTGGGTTCGATTCCTGCAGCTTTGTCCGACGCGATGGGTTATTCCCCACCCTGCAGGTTGTCCTTTTCCAAAAACTATAGTATTATAATATTCCAAAAATAATCTTCAGAAATTCATTAACCTTAAACAATACTATCCAATGATCAACTTAATCCACTCCAACCTTTATAGTTATCCAAAATACCTCTGTCCAGACTTTCTCTAAAAGGTCTCTTAATTCCAAAATCAATTGTAACATCAGATTCCCCAAACAAAGAAAAGTTTCTCTTATTGTCACATACTAAAAATATGATTACCTTAATCATATTAAAACCTTACTAAAATCAACAAGTACTGTAGTACAATCCTTATATATATATATATCACATTATTCTAATAACCAAAATATAATCCATGAGTCCAAAAGCACCAATACATTAGTTATTCTGCTTCAACTGTAGTAATAGCATAAGATTGTCCTTGATCCCTTGGCCTTTTCTGAGGTAAGTTTCCCTGACGCTTAGGACATTCATTTGCATAATGACCCATTTCTCTACAATTATAGCATTCAACTTTGATAGCCTCTTTCTTTCCATTGCAATCACGATCCTGGTAACCCTTTTCTCCACATTTATAACAAACTCCCATTCCTTTTAGACAATTACCAGGGTGATTCTTCCCACAATTATCACATAATGGAAAATCCTTCTTCCCCTTTTTCCCTTTATCTGTCTCTTGTTCCACCGTTCTCTTCTTCTCTTGCTTTACTTTGTTGTCATAAGACTTAGAGAATTCTTTTTCTGTCTTGATAGCACACGAGACAATATCTTCGTATAATGAGAAGGATTGTGATACTAAAGCTCGACGAAGAAATGGTTTTAACCCATCAAAGAAACGATCAATCTTACTCCTTGGGTTACGTATATAATCGGAAGCATGCCTCGCTAACCTTGTAAATTTAGCCTCATACTTTGCGACATTCTCATCCTCCTTCTGCCTCAGACTCAGAAATTCCCTTTCCATATCTGCTCGATGGTCACGAGGAATGTATTTTTTCATGAAAAGCTCTTTGAACTCCCTCCATTCCATATTCGATACGTCATCATCTTCCTTTGTGTTTTGAATCAGCGACCACCACTGATCGACATCTCCAGTGAGGCGGTAAACTGCCATGACAACCTTCTCCCTTTCACTACTCCCCAAGGCATGGAATATTTTCTCTACGGAATTTATCCATTGCTCAGCTACTATAGGATTTGTACTCCCATTGAAGGTTGGTGGTTGTTGCCTCATGAAACGGTCTAGAATTTATCCTCCACGTTGCGGATCAGGGTGCTCCATACGAGTAAGGTTATTATTCATAACCTGCGTGAGTTGTCCCAGTACGGTGAGAAGCTGATCAGCACCAGTTATATCACTTGATCCACCATAATTATCTTGAGCAGGAGGGCAATCCCTACACGGAGTGCGTGCATTGATACGGTTTCCATTCCTTCCACTAGGCGCCATTTCTAAACAATGGCATAAACTAGATAAGTTTATGAAATAAAATACATAATCCCATAATTATAAAACACTTAACATAAATTGAACTATTTATGGATATAATCCATAATCATAAAAAAAAATTCTTTGAGGAAGTATATACTCATAAACCATTCATAATGATTTGTAAAGAAAATGAGAGTTATCCTAAGCATATCCCCCGGGAGTGTCGTAACCAAGAGTGCAGCAAGGCCCGTTGTCGTGCACCAGTTCCCGTTCGAGTCTAGCTCAAAGCGGTGTTTTCGGGTTTTACCCCTAGGTACATCTGTGCCAGAGCCGCCTCTACCTGCTCGTATCCAGACAGGGATGTATTGCTCAGAAAACTCACAACATCTCTACAATACCAAAATTTTAGGAAGTTCTTCTATACTAATCTTCAAAGTCTATCTTCGGGCTATGTGCTCTAATCAGAGTTTATCTAAATCTAGCTTCCAAGTTTAGTACTAAACTTCCTCTGATACCAACTGTAGCACCCCAACCCCAGCTACCCAGAGTCGGTGCATTACTTCGTAACATTGGCATGATCATAAAAGATCAAGTCTCGAAAGACCGATTTGTTTAGTAGCCTTGGAAACACTAGATACATTCATAAATGTACATTACATCAAAAAGTGAAAAACTAATAATAAAGTCTTTATAGTCCACACTCATTTCCTCTTCTGACTATCCCTGCAGGTCATTCATAAAATACTTCTTCACATCCTGGAAAATATTAAATCATTGAAAGGGGTGATCTCAGATGCTCAGTAAGGATAACAATATTGCGTAAGCTTTCATAAATAAACATAAAAATTTAAGGCAATGTAAAACTAAAACAAAAGCCTTTTAAACATGAACATCAACATAATATGGGAAAAGTAAAATGAGATAATGCCATTCACTTCTTCACATGGATATTCTATTGGTCGAATAATCACATGAAATATCAATAACCACTTTCATAATGAGGGAATGTATAATGCCGGACATTCTGAATCATTTTTTCAAGGCCTCGGCCAAGACGTCTAAAATGATTAAGGCCTCGGCCAAAACCATAAGTCAAATTGGGAAAGGGCCTAGGCCAATTCCACGTCTAGTTGTCTCAAGAGACCTACCGATGCATCGAGGAGCTATAGCGGGCTCCACCCGTCACTTATTAAGTCCAATACATTCCTCATATGAATAGGTTTAAACATATCATAAACCATAACATAATCGTATCACATAAACATGCATAAAGGAAACATAACATTTCCACATTTCAATCACAAGATATCAATACAACACATTGATATAATAAAAACGCTTTCAAAACCATTTTCAATACCAACATAAAATAAAGTTAAAACTTTGTATTTATTTTTGACTAAAAAAATGATGGCTTGTAGAGGAAGCCGAAACTCAAATAATGGCCACGGTGGTGGAGAAGTCGTTGTCGCCGCATAAGTACGGAAATAAAAACATTCCCTTTTGTCGTTTAGCAAAATGATTCATATAAAAAAAATTCCTTTTGAATAAACGTAAAAGTCAAAGGGGTTTATACACCGTATAAAAGAAAGTTGTGTATAAAACCAAATATGCCTCAATGAAAGGAGATTGAGACGAAGTCCTTAAAAAGATCATTTTTAAAATAAAATATATCTATTATGTGTATTCACTATAGGTACACATAAAGAACGTAAAAATAGAAAATAGGACATAATAATATCATGACATAATTTGAAAGTAGGAGATTAACCCAAAGAATGGATGTTGGGTTAAGAAATTCCCTTACCTTGCGGCCTGTCCTGACTCGACCGTTCTTTAACCTCATGAATAATAAACTAGAGTTAATTTATATTTACTTAAGAACCTTTTTCATGTTCATTATTCCTTTTATATCCCTTATTACCATGTTATGAACATTATTTAATTATTTAAGTTAATAACGGTCGTTTTGTCGATCTTTGGTACTTGATTCAAAAATAAACTTCTTATAATTACAAGTTGTTCATGTGGTGAAATATCCATTATATCCAGAATTATATTCATGATGTAGATATCATATATATCATATATATACAGTATATACATTCATTCATAATGTCATTTAACATTTATAGGTAAGAAATGAAATGCACCGTTCATGGAGACGGTAAGCCGTGCGTACGCATGAATCCTACTTTCATTTCTATTTCAAATTTAATGGAATGAAATCATAATGATATAAATTTATAATATAATTACAGTATAATATAGTGTATAATACCATTTAATCCATCCTTTATACATCCCACATATGGCATTAACGATTCAAATCACTTTGAGGGGGCGGTAGTCCGCACTTCCTAAAATGAAATTATCGCGTTTTACCCATAATGGAAATCATAAAGTATGCCATAAATGAGAAATACAGAAGCTTAAGTAAAACATAAACACATTATATATCATATATAAATATAGTGACATCTTAATGGCCACCTTTGAAGGTGTTATATGAGTGTTGAACAATCATCTTTTCGTGAGGCAGAAATTCGCCATCCACAGAAACCGTATGTTCTTTAACCATTAGATGTAGGTGTGTGTAAGTGTAGCTCGAATACTTCTTATAAAAACGTCCTAATATATTGAGGATACTGGTGTTGTTACAAAAGAAATGAATAAAAAGATTTTAGGGGGTTGGAGAAGAAAAATAAAACAAAACAACATTAGAGAAGACATTACCACAAAATCGGGTAACTCTATTTGATTTGAGACAAAGGCTTCCTTGGGAAGAATTCTGCCCAAATTGAGGCTTCTAGGAGTAAGTGAGGGATGTTGGGAGAGTATTTGGACAGAGTTTGGCCGAGACAAATGGCTTGAAGGTGTGAAAAAGGTGGGAGAGGTGGGGGCCTTTTATAAGTGGAGAGGATGGGCTCTTTTGGAAAGATTGAAATGTTACATTATTACACAATGCTTTTCGGATTCTAAAGGTCCCACACTTATATAATTCGTGGATAAGTTAATAAGGGTTCTAAATATACCCATCCAATAGTCTTTGGATAAGTGTAAGCCTTGGATTTTACATTATCTTTTCATTTTATTAAAATCGTTAAATAATGAGGTCATCGCTGCATCATAATGATATCATAAATAATTTAATTTATTTAATTTCTAAAAATTATAAAAAAATACTATGATGTTGGAAATCTTTTTAGATTTCTAATGAATATTCATAGTCAAAATTTGGACTTGTGTAACCCCACTTAAAAACTGTTTTAGTAAAATAACTCATGTTTGTGTCAATTTAATTTTAACATTAAATAAATATATATTAATGTCATTTTCCAACTAAAGTGGCTCCATGGGGTCCCCAAGTTGACCCATGGGTTGTCTTGGTCGGTCATGACTCATCAAATATGAGTAGGACAAGTTTCAAGCTCATCTCATAATATTAAAATATTATTTTTACCTTAAACTACACTAATTACCTCTAATCGTGATTAAGAACTTAAAAGTTACTATTCACCAAAAAACTATTTTAATCTCATTGAACCACATTTTACTTCTTAATGACAACCATGTATGTCGTATTTTTGAAAATCAATTCACAGAAGTGGTAATATTTCATTTTAACCGAAAAATCAGTTATTTAACTACCACTTAGTGGTTTCACTATTTATCAAAAATTGATGTTTTTCAGAACAATGCCAAAATTTCACCCTAAGCTATAATTGATATTCCGAATTCAAAAATGATTTCTATTTTAAAAAATTCCAAACATATAAGTTGCATTAATTAATTTTATAATTAATTCCCACTGTCACAACAAATAGCGTGTTTTTAAAAACAATTTATATCAAAAGATTGGCAATTGTTTATGTCCAATTTCAATGTTAAATTAATTCTAATGACCACCATTGGATAAAATGGTAAAAATATATTCTAGTTATACTTTAAAACCACTAAATAGTATAATTTATCACAATAAATTATTTTGATTATAAAAGTTGTTTTAAGTATTATTCACTATTCATAAAAAAATTGGAAGTTCTCATAAAGTTACAAAAAATTCAACTTAGGATAATTTCGATATTACGAATTCAAAAATGAAGTCCATTATGAAATTTAAAATTTCTATAATTTTAAAAAGTGGTTATTACTATACATAACGGCTACTTTGATTAGTCGCGGTGTTTTAGAACTCAAAGTTGCGTACAATGCAAGCTATTGCATTATTGAATGAGAAGCGTATCGTGGAAGATCGGGGTGTTACATTCTACCCTCTTTCAATAAATTGCGTCCTCGCAATTTGAAATTTTTCTTTGAAAATAAAAGGTTGAAAAGAGAAAATACCTTTGAGGAGAACCCACATCGGAAATAAGATTAATAAAATTTAGCCTTAATAAGAGGGAAAGGGAAATGAAAAAGTCACCACCCAATTATGATCTCGATTAGGAGAACATTGGTGGAAATTAGAGACATATAATTGGAGGAAACACGTAAATATTTGTAGGGAGTGATTGAGGTCATCAATCACAATCAACTGTCAAATTGAGGGCCTCAAAGCCTTCAATCTATGTTGATTTAAAATATCATCAGTTCAACAAGACATAAGGTATTAGGATAACACATTTTTTTTGGTTTTAATATCCCTTTAATAAAGTTTAAGAATTAATTTATTCTTTGAATAAGAGATAGGTATATATATATTTATGCTTGACAATTAGAGTTTCAACCTTCAACTCATCTTTCACTCAAAAAGAAAATAGAACTCAAAAATATTATACTTATCCTAATTGTATAAGGTTCCAAATGTTAACACATACCATTTAGATTAGTAAAATTATTTTGTAATAACTGGGGACTTCCTGTAGGCTAGTGGTAGGAAATAAAGGCCTGTCGCACTATGATTGTGGGTTCGATTCCTGCAGCTTTGTCCGACGCGATGGGTTATTCCCCACCATGCAGGTTGTCCTTTTCCTAAAACTATAGTTTTATAATATTCCAAAAATAATCTTCAGAAATTCTTTAACCTTAAACAATACTATCCAAAGATCAACTTAATCCACTCCAACCTTTATAGTTATCCAAAATACCTCTGTCCAGACATTCTCTAAAAGGTCTCTTAATTCCAAAATCAATTGTAACATCAGATTCCCCAAACAAAGAAAAGTTTCTCTTATTGTCACATACTAAAAATATGATTACCTTAATCATATTAAAACCTTACTGAAATCAACAAGTACTACAGTACAATCCTTATATATATATATATATCACATTATTCTAATAACCAAAATATAATCCATGAGTCCAAAAGCACCAATACATTAGTTATTCTCCTTCAACTGTAGTAATAGCATAAGATTGTCCTTGATCCATTGGCCTTTTCTGAGGTATGTTTCCCTGACGATTAGGACATTCATTTGCATAATGACCCATTTCTCTACAATTATAGCATTCAACATTGATAGCCTCTTTCTTTCCATTGCAATCACGATCCTGGTAACCCTTTTCTCCACATTTATAACAAACTCCCATTCTTTTTAAACAAGTACCAGGGTGATTCTTCCCACAATTATCACATAATGGAAAATCCTTCTTCCCCTTTTTCCCTTTATCTGTCTCTTGTTCCACCGTTCTCTTCTTCTCTTGCTTTACTTTGTTGTCATAAGACTTAGAGAATTCCTTTTCTGTCTTGATAGCACACGAGACAATATCTTCGTATAATGAGAAGGATTGTGATACTAAAGCTCAACGGATAAATGGTTTTAACACATCAAAGAAACGATCAATCTTACTCCTTGGGATACGTATATAATCGGAAGCATGCCTCGCTAACCTTGTAAAGTTATACTCATACTTTGCGACATTCTCATCCTCCTTCTGCCTCAGACTCAGAAAATCCCTTTCCATATCTGCTCGATGGTCACGAGGAAAGTATTTTTCCAAGAAAAGCTCTTTGAACTCCCTCCATTCCATATTCGATATGTCATCATATTCCTTTGTGTTTTGAATCAGTGACCACCACTGATCGGCATCTCCAGTGAGGCGGTAAACTGCCATGACAACCTTCTCCCTTTCACTACTCCCCAAGGCATGGAATATTTTCTCTACAGAATTTATCCATTTCTCAGCTACTATAGGATTTGTACTCCCATTGAAGGTTGGTGGTTGTTGCCTCATGAAACGGTCTAGCATTGATCCTCCCCGTTGCGGATCAGGGTGCTCCATACGAGTAAGGTTATTATTCATAACCTGCGTGAGTTGTCCCAGTACGGTGAGAAGCTGATCAGCACCAGTTGTATCACTAGATCCACCATAATTATCTTGAGCAGGAGGGCAATCCCTACATGGAGTGCGTGCATTGATACGGTTTCCATTCCTTCCACTGGGCGCCATTTCTAAACAATGGCATAAACTAGATTAGTTTATGAAATAAAATACATAATCCCATACTTATAAAACACTTAACATAAATTGAAATATTTATGGATATAATCCATAATCATAAAAAAAATTTCTTTGAGGAAGTATATACTCATAAACCATTCATAATGATTTCTAAATAAAATGAGAGTTATCCTAAGCATATCCCCCGGGAGTGTCGTAACCAAGAGTGCAGCAAGGCCCGTTGTCGTGCCCCAGTTCCCATTCGATTCTAGCTCAAAGCGGTGTTTTCGGGTTTTACCCCTAGGTACATCTGTGCCAGAGCTGCCTCTACCTGCTCGTATCCAGACAGGGATGTATTGCTCGAAAAACTCACAACATCTCTACAATACCAAAATTTTAGGAAGTTCTTCTATACTAATCTTCAAAGTCTATCTTCGGGCTATGTGCTCTAATCAGAGTTTATCTAAATCTAGCTTCCAAGGTTAGTACTAAACAGCCTCTGATACCAACTGTAGCGCCCCGACCCCAGCTACCCCGAGTCGGTGCATTACTTTGTAACATTGGCATGATCACAAAAGATCAAGTCTCGAAAGACCGATTAGTTTAGTAGCCTTGGAAACACTAGATACATTCATAAATGTACATTACATCAAAAAGTGAAAAACTAATAATAAAGTCTTTATAGTCCACACTCATTTCCTCTTCTGACTATCCCTGCAGGTCATTCATAAAATACTTCTTCACATCCTGGAAAATATTAAATCATTGAAAGGGGTGAGCTCAGATGCTCAGTAAGGATAACAATATTGCGTAAGCTTTCATAAATAAACATAAAAATTTAAGGCAATGTAAAACTAAAACAAAAGCCTTTTAAACATGAACATAAACATAATATCGAAAAAGTAAAATGAGATAATGCCATTCACTTCTTCACATGGATATTCTACTGGTTGAATAATCACATGAAATATCAATAACCACTTTCATAATGAGGGAATGTATAATGCCGGACATTCTGAAACATTTTTTCAAGGCCTCGGCAAGACGTCTAAAATGATTAAGGCCTCGGCCAAAACCATAAATCAAATTGGGAAAGGGCCTCGGCCAATTCCACGTCTAGTTGTCTCATGAGACCTACCGATGCATCGAGGAGCTATAGCGGGCTCCACCCGTCACTTATTAAGTCCAATACATTCCTCATATGAATAGGTTTAAACATATCATAAACCATAACATAATCGTATCACATAAACATGCATAAAGGAAACATAACATTTCCACATTTCAATCACAAGATATCAATACAACACATTGATATAATAAAAGTGCTTTCAAAACCATTTTCAATACCAACATAAAATAAAGTTAAAACTTTGTATTTATTTTTCATTAAAAAAATGATGGCTTGTAGAGGAAGACGAAACTCAAATAATGGCCACGGCGGCGGAGAAGTCGTTGTCGCCGCATAAGTACGGAATGAAAAACATTCCCTTTTGTCTTTTAGCAAAATTCTTCATATAAAAAAAATTCTTTTTGAATAAACGTAAAAGTCAAAGGGGTTTATACACCGTATAAAAGAAAGTTGTGTATAAAACCAAATATGCCTCAATGAAAGGAGATTGAGACGAAGTCCTTAAAAAGATCATTTTTTAAATAAAATATATCTATTATGTGTATTCACTATAGTTACACATAAAGAACGTAAAAATACAAAATAGGACATAATAATATCATGACATAATTTGAAAGTAGGAGATTAACCCAAAGAATGGATGTTGGGTTAAGAAATTCCCTTACCTTGCGTCCTGTCTTGACTCGACCGTTCTTTAACCTCCTGAATAATAAACTAGAGTTAATTTATATTTACTTAAGAACCTTTTTCATGTTAATTATTCCTTTTATATCCCTTATTACCATGTTATGAACATTATTTAATTATTTAAGTTAATAACGGTCGTTTTGTCGATCTTTGGTACTTGAGTCAAAAATAAACTTCTTATAATTACAAGTTGTTCATGTGGTGAAATATCCATTATATCCAGAATTATATTCATGATTTAGATATCATATATATCATATATATACAGTATATACATTCATTCATAATGCCACGTAACATTTAGAGGCGAGAAATGAAATGCACCGTTAATGGAGACGGTAAGCCGTGCGTACGCATGAATGCTACTTTCATTTCTATTTCATATTTAATGGAATGAAATCATAATGATATAAATTTATAATATAATTACAGTATAATATAGTGTATAATACCATTTAATCCATCCTTTATACATCCCACATATGGCATTAACGATTCAAATCACTTTGAGGGGGCGGTAGTCCGCACTTCCTAAAATGAAATTATCGCGTTTTACCCATAATGGAAATCATAAAGTATGCCATAAATGAGAAATAAAGAATCATAAGTAAAACATAAACACATTATATATCATATATAAATATAGTTACATCTTAATGGCCACCTTTGAAGGTGTTAAATGAGTGTTGAACAATCATCGTTTCGTGAGGCAGAAATTCACCATCCACAGAAACCGTATGTTCTTTAACCATTAGATGTAGGTGTGTGTAAGTGTTGCTCGAATAATTCTTATAAAAACATCCTAGTATATTGAGGATACTGGTGTTGTTACAAAAGAAATCAATAAAAAGAGTTTAGGGGGTTGGAGAAGAAAAATAAAACAAAACAACATTAGAGAAGACATTACCTCAAAATCGGGTAACTCTTTTTGATTTGAGACAAAGGCTTCCTTGGGAGGAATTCTTCCCAAAGTGAGGCTTCTAGGAGTATGTGAGGGATGTTGGGAGAGTATTTGGGCCGAGGTTGTCCGAGCCAAATGGCTTGAAGGTGTGAAAAAGGTGGGAGAGGTGGGGGCCTTTTATAAGTGGAGAGGAGAGGCTCTTTTGGAAAGATTGTAATGTTACATTATTACACAATGATTTTCAGATTCTAAAGGTCCCACACTTATATAATTCGTGGCTACGGTGATAAGGGTTCGAAATATACCCATACAATAGTCTTTGGATAAGTGTAAGCCTTGGATTTTACATTATCTTTTCAATTTATTAAAATCGTTAAATAATGAGGTCATCGCTACACCATAATGATGTCATATATAATTTAATTTATTTAATGTCTAAAAAGTATAAAAAAATACTATGATGTAGGAAATTTTTTTATCTTTTTAATGAAGATTTATAGTCAAAATTTGGACTTGTGTATCCCCACTTAAAAACTATTTTAGTAAAATAACTCATGTTTGTGTCAATTTAATTTTAACATTAAATAAATATATATTAATGTCATTTTCCAACTAAAGTGGCTCCATGGGGTCCCCAAGTTGACCCATGGGTTATCTTGGTCGGCCATGACTCATCCAATAGGAGTAGGACAAGTGTCAAGATCATCTCATATTATTAAAACATTATTTTTACCTTAAACTACACTAATTACCTCTAATCGTGATTAAGAACATAAAAGTTACTATTAAGCAAAAAATTATTTTAATCTCATTGAACCACATTTTACTTCTTAATGACAACCATGTATGTCGGATTTTTGAAAATCAATTCACAGAAGTGGTAATGTTTCATTTTAAGCGAAAAATCAGTTATTTAACTACCACTTAGTGGTTTCACTATTCATAAAAAATTGAAGTTTTTCAGAACAATGCCAAAATTTCACCCTAAGCTATAATTGATATTCCGAATTCAAAAATTATGTCTATTTTACAAAATTCCAAACATATATGTTGAATTAATTAATTTTATAATTAATTCCCGCTGTCACAACAAATAGCGTGTTTTTAAGAAACAATTTATATCAAAAGATTGGCAATTGTTTATGTCCAATTTCAATGTTAAATTAATTCTAATGACCACCATTGGATAAAATGGTAAAAATATATTCTAATAATACTTTAAAACCACTAAATAGTATAATTTATCACAATAAATTATTTTTATTAAAAAAGTTGTTTTAAGTATTTTTCACTATTCATAAAAAAATCTGAAGTTATCATAAAGTTACAAAAAATTTAACTTAGGATAATTTCGATATTACGAATTCAAAAATGAAGTCCATTTTGATATTTAAAATTTCTATAATTTTAAAAAGTGGTTATTACTATTCATAACGGCTACTTTGATTAGTCGCCGTGTTTTAGAACTCAAAGTTGCGTACAATGCAAGCTATTGCATTATTGAATGAGAAGCGTATCGTGGAAGCTAGAGGTGTTACAATTGAAATTAATTATAATGTTAGTACTCATAACACAATAAATAAATTTTCTAGAAAAAATGTATTTTTAAGGATAAAAATGAATTTAGGTATTTTTACTACCACACAATAGACATTAAATGGTTGGTAAATTTCATTACTATAATTGTAAAAAATGCAATTTTTTAAAATTCATACGTTCAATTTGGGAAATTTATCTTTTAAATAAATAAATAAATAATATAAAATAATAATGTTTTAAACAATTTTTTTATCTTAGTTTTGAATAGTTAATCTAATAATCTTTATATTTTATTAACTATTTATTATCTGTCACTAATTTATTTTACTAATCATTCCATGAATTTATTAATTATAATTTATTAATAACAACATTCCAAATTAATAAATTTTTAAAAAAATATAGAATTCATTTAATCTATTTCTTTAATACCAATTATATATTCTAATGTGAATTAAAAAAAGTTTACATTGAAAAAATATTTACTTTTATAATCATGTTTAATTAAAATATCTTGTAATATATTTCATTCTATATCGTATTACGTCATTATTCACTTTAGTTTAGCATTGAATGTATTATAATCTATAGAATACATATGATTTACTTGAAGGGAAATACATACTAAAACTAGAGGGTTGTAAATTCTACCCCCATTACAAGAATTAAACCCCCAAAATTCCATTACAGTGGTGAAAAAATGAGGGTAGTTTTCCCTTGATAAATCATCAGTTTCCTACATCGCTTCTTCAAGCATATGATTCCTCCAAATAACTTTAACTAACTAGGAAGGATTGTTTCATATTAATGTATATCTATGATACAAGATTTATACTAGTTATTCATAGAAATAGAGATCATTATACATGTTTATAATGTTTGAATTTAGTGTATGTGATGGATTAAGTATTCAATTCCCCAAAATTTATTTAGGGAACACATCATGTACATGATCAAGGATTTTTAATGGTATAATATATCTGGGTCTCAACATTCCATTATTCTTGAATCCCATAACCCATAATATGTTGAATTCAATGTAATAACTTTTTAGGATATCAAATTCCAAATCAAATTAATGATTATCAATGTTTATATTATGTATAAATTTTTTAGGTTTAACAAGCCACTGATTGGTTTGAATATTTTCTATCATTTCTTAAGCATGATCATGTACAAAAATCTTCTGTTATCCAACTTCTTTCAAATATATTTGTGGTATATAAATCTTTGGATAGATAGCCTCATATGATTCCATCTAAATGTGATAATGTAATATATTTTCTTATGATAACCCTATAAGGGGGATGCATTTATCCGAACATCCTTTAAAATCTATTAACATAATCTCAACCTATTATCTAGATATGGAAGATTCTTTTCATATTGACTATTCTAATAAGGATGGTAAGTACTGTGAATGATATACTCTATATTCAATAGTTATTTAACACTTCTCTATAAAATTTATGTATACCTTAATCCCAATCGAATAAAATGTATAGTTTTCTCTATATAAAAAAACTACTTACAATATATATATCCAAACAAGTTGATTGTAAGATAAATATTATCAAATATAAATGAAATGTGCTAACATAATAATGAAATAAACTCTAAAAAATTTAATTATATATTTTATAATTCTATGGATTTCTTATAATGAAATACATGGTGATGTTCTCCCATTTACAAACAAGTATGTGTAATTTTTTATTCTTCCCCTTGGACTACTATCTATCAACCTTAACTTTCTGGAAAACCAATAATCAAGATATATACTCTCAAATATACCTTTTTTTATTTTACCAACATTAATTATTCATGATATCTCTATATATCATTATGATTCTATTATGACTAACAAATTATGGGCTATGGGCATCATCTAAAAATCCTTCTTCAATTCTTGTAAGGATGGGAAACATATTTGTTTCTAAAATCATATAATTACATCATTGTAACGGTTGAACTCTAGAACATTACTTTCCATCATATATATATCAATATATTCTTTTTTCACCATATTAATCAACACATTTATAGAAAATTTAGCATCCATTTGGAAAATATATGGTTTCTACCATACCATTATGATTTTTGGGTCAAACCTATCCAAATACATGAATATTATGTACCTCTAGAACCCCATTATGGAAAAGGTATCATGATATTTACTACTCAATTAATCGACCACCTAGTTTTCCTTATCAGGGTGTTAATTTATTAATCATTTATAATCCTTGATCAATTATAACCATCTAATTTTATTCATGTTAGACTCTTCCTATTTGAATATATAATTTATACTCTTGTGGTTAGAATATATATCACACTTTTCACCATATAGATAATGCCTCCTTAAATTTAATAAAAATATTAACAATTATAGCCCCACATCATGTATTGGATCATTATTATCAGGAACCTTTAGGTTATGTGAAGCATATGCTACTACTATATCATTTTTTATGAGAACACATCTCTTGTCATTCTTTGATGAATCACTATATATCAAAAATCCTACTCCACTACAGCTTATTGTGAGTGAAGATGCATTGACCAACCTTCTCTTAATAACCTTGAATTTTTTTTTCATATTCATCTATAGAAATGAAATTCACACACATTCATGTGAACATGGTTAGTGAATTTGAGAATTGGAATAAATTTCCCACAAGGAATCGATAGTATCTGAACAATTAAAGAAGACTATATATCTTAGTTACATTGGTTGGTCTAGGCCATTTTTAGATTACTTTGGTTATTGAAGGATCTAAATATTTACCCTCCCTTGTGATGACATGAACCATGAATGATACTTTCTATATAAATAATTCACATTTGTTAAATTTGGCATACAATTTATAGTTTCTCAAGGTCTTCATCACAATCTTCAATTGATCTTAATTCTCTTTTTATCTTGGAATATATTAGAATATAATCAATAAATACAATCAAAAATTGGTCAGGATAATATCGTAATATATTAATCTTCAGATCCATGAAATATAGTGAGGAAATTAGTAAGTCTAAATGGTATCACTAGGATTTCATAGTGTCTATATCTTATATGAAAATATTTCTTCGATAAATCCTCTAACCTCACCCATAATTGATGATATCAAAAATGAAGGTAAATATTTTAGAATTATAGATCCCCTGGTATTTGATCTAATAGGCCATCAATATGTGGTAGATGATACTAGTTCTTGATCATGATCTTGTTATGTTCTCATTAATCAATGTAGAGACACAAAAATCTATCTTTCTTATTAACTGAGATGACAAGTTCAACCCATGATAAAGTACTAGGGAGTATAAACCCCTTATCTATAGTCTCTTTCAGTTCCCTTTTAATTAATACAATCTAATCAGACCCATTTTATAAGTAATATTTTATATAGTCATAGAACCAGATATGAGTTATACAAAAACATTATCTTCATGATCAAGAGGAAGACTGGGGAATGCTTCTAGAAACATATTGAAATAGTCCAAAAAATAGAAATTTCATAAATATTAGGGTTACCACAACCATTTGATACAAATATCCCTCATTTCTAAGTATCAAGTCCCTATAATGGATGAAACATCCATTAAGAGTTAATATTTAACCTCACATTAAGAGAAGATCATGGGTTGATTTAGAATATGAAATGTTATTTAATGATGATGAAAATTGATTTGATCCTTATACAGAGAGACCCAATCCATTCCAATAATCATATGAAAATTTACCAATATTAGAAATAATATTTTTAGGAAGAACATTTCCACATTCTTCAATCTGAGAATAAATGTATTCATTAGATAAAACCATCTCACCATTTGATGTTGATTCTCATAATTTAATATCTATCCATTGTGCTTATAATTTTAACATCTTTGAAAACACATAATATATTATGGAGTAGAGGTAAATGAAATAAAATAAAAAATTTATTGTTTACAAGAAGAATAAGAGTGTCTGTTTTACCACTTTATTTTCAATACCCACATACACAATTGATATTACAAAGGTGTTCCATTTATCCCCTAAAATAGGAGGTTTCTAACGTATATTGACATAATTAACCATTATATTGGTGTACTGGTTTGAATAATTCTCATACTTAGAGTGAGGGTGGTTTATTAGGTTTATCTTTATTTTACTCGATCTTATTGATTGGATTCTTCATATATATTCAACATTAATGTGTTCAATGACCCTATCATCTATAATTTATGATTTAAATGAACCCTTTAAGAAAATTACCCCTATTTTTCTTCTTAAATTTTTTGTATAAATATATATTATTTTTCTTCACTCGATGGGTTTTATCATTTTACATTCCTTAAAACATAATTTTTATTCTTATTTGAAAAATTGTTGGAATAATTTGAGTATCCAATTTCCATTTATACATTAAAATCATAATGAATAATTTTTTCATAACAGTATAATTCCCTTGTAAATAATTCATATTGTAGAATTGGTCTTAATAAACCAAAGAAACATTTGATTTTTCTTTCTGGGACAATGGTAAAACCAAAAGTGTGCACTTCAAATACTGCGAAGTATGATATATAGGCACCAATGGATTAATCCCCCTTTTTTTTAGCTCTGGTAATTCAAATTATATTTTTTCATGAATATTTTGAGGAATATATATATGTGTGTGTGTTATTAAACTCTTACCACTCAACAAATTATATTTCTTCCACATTCTTCATATTCATAATTTGAGTTAACATTGATTAAATTGACATTCCAAATGATAAAAAATTAGAAAAACAAATTCATATTACATAAAATGGAGAAATAGAAATTTTCTTTTACATTGTATTGATCCTATGATCAACAATTAGTGGTTCATAAGACAAATTAATGGAGGTTAGTAATTTTATCCTGAAATAATTAATATAGAGTTCCTTACTTGTGTGTTTGGGAACTAAAAATGATTAATATTCTTATTTATATCTTTAGAGAGTTAGGTAATAATTTCTATGATAGTTTTCATTATATATCCCTACAATTTATTTTCTTATAATTAAGACCATTACACTATCCATAACACTTATTATAAACTCATTTCCTTCTCATTACAACCACGAAATTAAAAAATATTAACATGAGTATCATGAAATAAATAGAGTATGTAGTCATATGATTAGGTAATCAATCCCAATATGTCCGAAATTGTAACATATTCATTTCAATCTATTTTTTTATAATTTCACATAACATCACATGTGATTCAATATAGGTTTTTTCATTTTATATCTTATTATAATTTATAACCTAATCCCAAAAAATAACTAATCCCGATTTAATTTCAACTAAGATTCCCTAAATAGGACATTCATTTATATTAAATCATTTTAGATGAGTATTCATTACATTGGATAACAAACTACACCCAATAACCTAATGGTTTAGTGTCTTCAAATATTATTTGAATGACAAACTTATTTTATAACATTATTAATATCTCCAACATATATTCTCCAAATGTGTTACCCTTATATATACATTCTATATAATACCCTTATTCTTGACTTGGGGAATGAAAACATATGAATGGGTGAATTCAAATTTTTAGGAAGGGTAAAAATAGGACATGTAAATGGATAATCATATGTCAACCTATGATTATTATATGGGTATGTGAATATAACCAATGATCATGAACATAACATAAGAGAATAATTCCCAATTAAACCTAAACCATAAAATTCTATTCAATATATAAATATTTATTATCATATAATACATGTGTAGTAGGGGTGTCGATACATAAGTCAATAAACACAATCCATGAAAAAATAATATAGGAATAAAAATGTGTCACAAGAGTATAGCATAAAAAAATTATAGAAAATCATTTCCTATATCAAGGTTCCCCCAATGATCATCACCACATTGTGGATAAAGTCCCTTAGAGGATTTGGTTTAGTACTTATTCTATTTAATATTTAATATATATAGTCTATAGTAGACTAGATTCACTCCCCAATATATTAGATGTCATATCATAATATATAGGGCTTTAATAATTTTTTTTGGGTCCATAACAAACCCACCCATTACATAATAATGAACCATATATTTGTGTTCAAGATGATACTGAAAATATTCATCAATAAATCATAAATTAATTAGCCCGTGTGATAAAATAATGTTTAATAAAAAGATCCATGCAAAATTATCTCAATCCATCAATATGGAGAAGTTGAAGGTATAATTAGATAACATCCCTAGGGAATCATAATAAACTAAAAACGATGTTGATATAGATGAAAAAGACCATTATAATATCATAATTTTTTTTTAAAAAAATATGAAGTATCCTTTTATTTTGATAGATTTTATGTTAAGAAAAAAAATAATGGGAATATAATTTTTTTTAAACTATGAAGATTTTAATTAGAGGATTCATTATGAAAAATTGTTCTAAATTTGGTAAAAGTAATTTATGGATAAAATGAACAAAATGAGACTGTTGTAAAAATTTTATAAAGAGAGTAAAAAATAAACCATGTAGAAAACATTTAAAAGATTAATTTTAAACTTTTTAAATAATGTAAAATTCAATATAAAATAACCATATTCAATCATTTATGTATATATTAGATCATTAATAAATCAATATAAATAACATAAACATGAAGGAGAAATCTTTCCAACTGTAAATAAGAGATAAGGTCGCATCCAATTACATGAAAACACTTAGTTGAATTATGAACCAAATGGAATTGAAACTATAAGAATCCATGAAAAATAAAAAAAAAATAACATACGAAACTATAGGGCTTTAGAGATTAATTTTAAACAATTTTCCCTAAATTAAATTTATCATAAAAAAGCACATATTTAAAATGAGATCGGAAAAGAAACCATTGCCTCAGACATCCTCTTGGTTGTATGATATCTAAATCCAGGTATAATAAATTTATGTTTTATAATCATATTAACATGAATCTTATTTATATTTATTTAACATTTTAACATTAATTTATAAATCCTTATTATCCATATATTACTTTCTTATTGTTATCATTTATCTTAAGATGTCAATTGTTCCATTTTACCACAAATGCTTTAGTTTGTAGGTTTTGTTCATTATGCCATGTTTATGAGTCAATATCCCCAATAATATTCCTAAATATATTTGACTATTTTTTAATAATTTTTTCTAGTTTTAGGGTAATTATATTAAACTCAAGGTAATGGTTTGAATGGAACAATTACATTTTTTATCATCAATTCATTAAAAAAATATTCATTTTATTAATAAATATACTTATATATATTACCATTTAATAATTATAAAATACCTTAAATTAATAATTATTAAATAAGGTTACAAGTATTTATGTTTTCATAGTTATTCATGATGAAAAAATTATCACATCCATCGTGTAACTTTTAAATTTGACCAAACCAGAACACATTATAATAATTAAATGCATAATAACATGTTATTTTATAGTAATAATAATAGATTTAGAGATTTATAATTATTAATAAAATAATTTATTAAATTTAATACCCGTATTAAATTTTATACATATATGATCAAGTTATAGAATGATGACTAAGAAAATCATATCACTATGGCCGAAGACTTGAATAAATTATTAGAGAGACTCTTGGGAATGAGGGGTTAATTAATCCTTCATGGTACGAGAGGTTCCCAAAAAAGATAGAAGATTGTGTGGGATATAATTTGGGATGTTATTCAAGATAATATTGAATGAAATGTGTGTGTTGCAGTGGGTTGATGGGGGGTCTTTAATATATGATAAGGGGTGGATTTTTTGTAAATATTAATTTATAAACATAAAAAGAATGTCATATTAGATTAAAGGGGATCCAAAAGTTTCAATTATTGAGTATAATATATGGGTAGGTATAACATGGAGTCATATAAACATTTATAGATAATGTTTTAAATTTTTTATGACTTAATCCCTAATTTCATATTTCTACCATTTTTAACATTTACTACGATGACTATCTTTTACCATTGGTAACATATTCTTCACATAAAAATGAAACAAGTATTATTTCAGAAATTTTACATGATTATTATAAATAATAAAACCAATTTATAAGTTTAAATTTTTATTGGAGTTGAAAATTCATTTTAATATAATTTCTAATAATGCATTAAAAAGTTCTTGAAAAATGTTTTTTTATGCGTAAAATGAATTTATTTGTATTCCTAGACATATAAAAAATCATTAAATGATTTTTCATTTTCTTCAATTTAAATATAAATATTTAATTTCATTAAAATCCATCCATAAAATATGAAATTTGTATCTAATATATAAAAATATATGTCACATAAAAAAAATGCTAAAAAAATTTGTATTGAGCCCGGAATAGTTAAATTAGTACTCATTATAGTTACATAATTATTTCTTGGATTTTACTAATTGGTTTTTGGAATCATTCCAAGAATTTCATCAATATTTTTTATTTATAACATTTTTAAAAAATAATAAAATAAATAATAATAAATAATTGAAAATATTGTTTCCTTAAAATAAATAGTATTTTCCAATGATAATTATAACCCTTTTATATTAAAAACCAATTAATTTTCTAATAGTGATTTTTTAACCATTTTGAAATATATTTCACTTTTTATAGTAATAATTATTTTTTCACTTTAACTAGGTCTTATATGTATTTCATTTTTTCTAACACACTAGATTTATTTAAAGGGAAATACATACTATAATCACATGGTGTTATAACCACGATGACTCATTATAAGAGGAGGATGTGTACTTTTAACTGTGAAAATAATCCTGATGCAGTTATGTGGGAATTTTCATGGGAGTCAAAAGTACCTTTGACTCTTGATTTTAAGGATTGAAATATACTGGTTAGATAAAAATGATTACAAGATTATTCATTTTTGATGTCAGAGGCTATATTAGCTGATGTTTTGGTAACAAAAATGATTGCACCAAGGGAAGGTGTACTTTGGGTTGAATCTGATGTGAAAAGAGGGTTTTCATTTAGGTTTAATTTTATAGATAACCAAAGGAGTGTATTGGTTATAAATCAATGTGGATCCTACCGAGGTTTTCTAATGAAGTTACTATTAGATCATAGAAACCTTGACTTGGTTGTTATACAATGCCACAGCTGAACTCCAGAATTCCCGAAGCATGATCCTTGAAATATGATGTGTATTTTTTTTAAATGCATTTATATTTTAAAAATCATGTCCTATACTGAGGATGGTTACTGTTCAGTTTACAGGTAACCATCCACTTCTGACATGCTTCTTTAGCTAAAAAACTGATACCTGAAAAAATAATGTTATTTCAAAACATAGGGTGAGTATACGAATGCCCAATAGGGGGTTTTAAAATGACATAATGTACCAATTAAAACCTTTTGAAAACATTCCTTTAAAATTTTTCATAAAACATTATCTTATGAAATGTTATAACACAAGAATCATAACAAAACAATTATCTTAGAATTATAAGAGCAAATTTCTTGGAATACAAATAGTGTTAAAAGGAAAAAGTGATTCAATTATAATCATACTCATTCAGAATAATAATTAAGAGAGATTATAACTATAGTAGGAATGAAATGTGAATATTCAAGTACAAAATCTTTAACGCAGTGTAATACAAGATTAGGGTTGCGCATAATAATAACATCAATTTCTTTCATTACTAACTGTAAGCTGTAACAAGCTAATGAATTCTCTGAGTGCTGAATAAACATCATGCCAGAAGCATTTACTTCTTCTAATAATCTTATATACTGGCTCTTAACCATAGATATTCTACTAGTCGAATATCCACTTGGTTAATTAATTATCATAAACATAATGAGGGAATGTATAATGTGAGAAAATATAACCATAACGTCAAGCCCTCGTGCCAAGACCATAAATAGGAATTTTTTCAAGGCCTTGTGCCATGACCGTATTTTGTCTTAGGAGACCTACCGATGCACCGAGGGGCCGTAGCGGCCCCCACTTTACATTTTCTATGTCCAATACATTCCTCATATTCCAAGTAAGGTCGTATGATCAAGGTTTCCCATAAAACTTTGAAAATTTAATTTCTCATTTCATATTATTCAAAGTTTCCAATACCACCTTGAATAATTTAAATCACAATTCCATAAAAGGTCATAAGAGTTATAATTACATTCTTTATCATTTAAATATACAAAGTAAATCACACATATAAGTGTTGACGACAATAATATCAACTACGTGGAAATAAATGATAAGATTGGTAAGAATATTATAACATATGTGATAACAATTAATGCACAAAAATAAATACAAGTTTTGTCACATAAAATGATAACCCTAAATACTAAAATATTATTAATAAAATACATATTGTAATTTCACCATAGATTGGGTGCTTAATTAATTAAAACATAATCCTAATATTTCATTTGGGGTATTAAACACATAGATACCAAAATATTCATTACTTGTATGCTAATTTTTAACAAATCACAAGGTTACACAAATGGTAAACCTGAATAGTATGAAATTCATCCCTAACTAATAATATATAATATTTTTTTGAAAATAAGTGATTCAAATATAATTATATAACAGTAGAAAACCCCAAATACTATACTCATGAACTCTCTACAATTACTAAACGCATAAAAATATAATATTTGGAATATCCAATATAGGGTTTAGTGTTTTTTAAATAGTTTTATACGTAGGGGTGTATATAAAAATTTGTATTTTTAATCAAAAAACAAACATATTTTAAAAAAAACATGTTTTTTTCATTATTAAAAATCCATGGAAAATTCTAAATAACATTGAGGATCAATGTTTATATGTATACACATATATTCACATATATGAATATACATTATGTATGAAAGGGTTTAAACCAAAAATCTAATGTCACCAATATGAATTAAATATATTAGTCACATTAATTAACAAGGGTTCTTATATTATAAATCATAATAAAAAATTTAAATGATTTATTTATTAAAAAAATTTATATTTAGGTTTATGTAAACATTGATATACATATATAACTTTTATGTATAACCGAGTATACCTAAGGGTCTTAAACCAAAATTAATTTACACTAACATGTTTAAAAAACATCAATTAATCTTTGATAGTATATATATAAAAAACATGTCAAAAAAGTTAGTGATGTAAACTATATAATTATATATGACCGTGTATACTATATATAAATATATATATATAAATGTTTTGTACAAAATATAATTCCTTAGATTTTAATACTCTACTTGATATTTGAAACTCATTATTTAGAAGTCTTAAAATTGAGTACAAAATAGGTTTATAAAAAACTGTATGATCATATATATAAATACATATATAAAAATTTACCAAGTATAAAAATAGGTTTTGTGCATAGATGGAAAGGTGTATTGATCCCTAACTTGTTTTAAGGAGGAGGAGAGGTCCATAAGGAATCGTTGGAGGCTTAAAGAGGAAGAAATGACTAAGATGTTTTGGGGTGAAATGAGTTGTATATAAACAATATATTAAATAAATTATATAAAATAGTTTTAATGCCAGTTTCATGGAATACGAGACCTACTCGGTTTGTAAATTGATCAAGGGTGTTGGTCATTGTAGAAAATGAGTAAAAGAGGCACCTATATGGTGATGGGAGGAGTCACAGGCGTGGAATAATGAAAAGGAAGACTGGTAGGATAATGGTCCAACACATGAAGGAGGAAGAAGGAGGCATTACAAGAGAGTATAATTGGAAAAATAAATGACGAATGGGATTAATCGTGTGAAAATCTAGCGGTGGAGGCATGTATGTGGATTTTAAAATGGTATGGAAGGTCCAGATTTGATTTTGGCTTGATCCGATGGATACGATGCAATGTGTAGTTTTAAAATGACTCGGATGGCTGATATTAGATCCATCGGGATCGAGCAGCACTCAAAAACATGTAGGTATACCAAAATTTCTAGGATTCAAGGACCTGATTGAAATAGACGGCTCTGATCTCATGGGATGAGATATGATGGTCCAGATCCCATTTCAACTTAAAATCCTTATCCCATATCAGAAAGGAGGGGATTAAATAGCTCCTTTATAAGGCTCGATCTCCCAATATAACTTCAAAATTCTTTTTCCCTCATTCCTGATACCACCCGTACCGGTTTTCTACTGGCGCGCTCTGTGCCCATCCTTGCCTCTATGACACCCCAAATGGTGTCCTACTACCTGGATTCTCTGTATGTGCTTGAGTAGCATGCACACACCCATTGGCTAGCCCGTACTGAGACTGATGTCTAGACTTGGCCGCCAAGCGTGTGTTGCCTCCTTTGGCCCTGCTGCAAGGCTTGCCCTTATGGGGTATATTCTTTTTAAAAACCTACTCTCAAAATTAACTATAAAATAATAGAAAAATAAATATATTCATTTTATCTATATAGATAAAATAATAAATTTTTTAATAAATGTTTTTTATTTTAAACATTGGAATATCAATGTACACCAATAAAATTATAGTATAACCTTTAATTAATAAAAGTATTCATAAGCATGTTTTTAAATTCAAATACATAATTCACACCACTTTTAGTATTTTCTTTAAAACAACAGACTTTTATTTTAAAATCCACATTAATACATTTATCATATCAAAATTTAAAGAGGAGTTTTAGTTATAAAAATTTTTAGAAGATATTACTTTAATGTACCCTTAAAATACAAAAAAATCTCAATATTTCTAAATTCTTTGAAATTAAAAAACTTGAATTCCCAACAGCAATAATTATAACTATTAGAGATTAATTTTTCACTTAAAGGGGTAATGGTAAAGTTGATGCGCATATAAATATATGGATTAGGGTGTTCCAAATTCAATACAACTTGGTGAATATGGTGCACATCATTCCAATGATGCTTAGTGCGGCTGCAGTAGCTCTGGCTATAAAAATGTTTATTGTGACGGATCCAAAGGACCCTTACTATATTCTTGAGGTTTTTTTGCATTTGGTGGTCTCCCTATAAATCTAATAGGTCTTTTAATAGGTATTTTTGGGTACTATGATTTTCCTTTGATCTTTCTGTAATGTAAACACTTCGGTGATTAATTAAATAAAATGTCTTATATTTATTTCATATTTTTTGTTCAGATAACATTGAAATTAACAAGAATAAAAACATAATATTATAATTTCATGTGAAAAAGGATTGGGGCTTCACATTATTCCCCCATTAATTAGAATTATGCCCTCACAATTAATTTCTTATAACCATGCTAAAAGTACTCTCTGACATTCTTCACATCATCCCCTATCATGGAGGATCTTTAGGTGTAGTCACCTAAATACCCAAACTGGTGTTCAATTAGTCCACTTCCCTGTCCCAGACACACCTCATAAAATAAGGGTTAATCTCATGCATTGCATGCTCGGGCTTCCAGAGGAAGGCTCAAATTATAGAAAGTTAAGATATATCTAAATGGAGAAACTCTCAGAGAGATCATCAGACTGTCACTTGTACGAGAATGTCAATGTCATAGACTTGGTCATATAAACTGAAGCTTAAGATATGGTGCATGTAGGCTATGCAAAGAATCCCTTCCAAGGAAGCCTCTTGAAACCTTTCCCTATATCCGATGTTTTAATATTGATTAAATCATAAGAAAAGAAATTCAGAGTACATTCCCCATCTCCTATACTCAGGAATTTGGACAGTGGTTATACGGTGGTAGATATAGGAATTCTCTTGGAAAGAGCGGAGAATGTCTGGACTATTTGATACCCCATAACTATTTTTTCATGTTCTTCTTAGGTTTGAAAAGTGAAGGTATTCTTCTACACAGGTTCTGACCATAATGGCCTCTAGTACCTTAATGGGAAGAGATAGGATATGGGTTTGACCTTCCATCTGGAAATAAATATTTTTCATGAATGTCCAATTAGTGAAACTCATCCAAAAAGAACCAAAACTGAAATGGTGGGAGAAATAAGAAACAAAAAATTGTATTTTCATAAAACAATTAGTACACAAAACCAAGGACAAATGGTTTCCCCAATTCACAATTACATGAATCCCCAAGACAATTTTGAAACTCTCAATATCCTTGAACCAAATGAAACCCGAGTAGTTTGGATCAATCTCGTGGGAACACTTATGGTGTCTCTAGAGTGAGACATGAGGGGTGTAAAGCCGAGAGACATCAGTATATACATTATGTCTGTACAAATAATGAAAGGCCTAAATTTCAAGGATTTCAAAGTGCATTAATTGAAAATAGTGGCCATAGGACAAGATTTGGCATATATATGATGTGTGGTGGTCACTCGGTGCTGCAGCTTCCTAGAAATAGATGAGGGACGAGATGTCTTCTACTATGGTGATGTATTCAAAATGACCCTCAATGTACTTTCCCCGACATGTGTAGGATTGAAATTGGATTTTCATCATAAAGAGGTACTCTAATCCCGCTCCTCGGTGGAGTTGATGTACACAAGGAGAGTTTGACATGTCGTAGTTTTGTTTGTAAGTCATACGAATGCATGCATAGTTTAAACAGTTGGCATGGATGGATATAGAAAATATGATTTATAGAGCCTCAATAAGAAGAGACAAAAAATTGGTATTTTTGTTTCCATGTGAAAATTAAAAAAACATCATACTTCGTAATTCTTAAGAAAACATTTCTTTGTTCAGTTTTGGTTTTCGAGAGTAATCTAAACTGAAACTCTAATACCAACTATCATAGACTGACTCCAGAATACCCAGAGCTGGTGCCTTAAAACATGATGTGTATTTTTTTTCAAATAAATGCATTGATATTTTACACATCATGTCCCATACAGAGGATCATTACAGTTCAGGTTCTAGGAAACCAAAAACATCTAACATGCTTCTTCGACTAAAAAACTGATACCAGAAAAAAATATTTATTCAAAAATGTAGCGTGAGCATATGAATTCCCAGTAAGAGGTTTTAAAAATGTCATAAAGTACCAATTAAAATGTTTTTTAAACATTCCCTCAAAATTTTCCATCAAATATTACTTAATAAATGCTGAAACACAAGTATCATAACATAAAAATTAACTAAGAATTATAAGAGCACATTTCAGGGAATACTAACAGAGTTAAAAATGAAACATGATTAAATTATAAGCATGCTCATTCAGAATAATAAGTAAGAGACATTATAACAGTAGTAGGTATGACATGTGAATATGAAAGTACAAAATTTATAACTAAGAGTAATAAATTATAAGATTCATGCATAATAATAACTTCAATTTCTTTCATTACTAACTGTAAACTGTAACTGGCTAATGAATTCTCTGAGTTTTGAATAAATATCATGCCATAAGCATTTACTTATTCCGATACGCATAAGTATTGGATCTTAACCATTGATATTCTCCTAATCAAATATCTACTTGGTCAACTAATTATCATAAACATAATGAGGCTATGCATTAGGTGGGACAATATAAGTATAAATTCATGGCATTTTTCCCAAAAAATAAATAATCATTTTGTTGAGGCATTGTGCCAAGACCGTAGTTTGTCTAATGAGGCCTACCGATGCACTGAGGGGCTATAGCGAGCCCCACCTGAATGTTAATATGTCTAATACATTCCTCATATTCCATGTAAGGTCGTATGTTCATAGTGTCCCATACCATTTTGAGCATTTAATTTCTCATTTCATATTATTCAATATTTCCGATACCACCATGAATAATTTAATTCATAATTCCATAAAAGTTCATATGAGTTTTCATTACATTATTTAGAATTTATATATACAAAGTAAATCATTCATATAAGTGTTAACCATAATACTATTAACTACATGGCAATAAATGATAAGTTTGGTAAGTTGATTAAAGAATATGTGGTAACAACTAATAAAAAAAAGAAATACAAGTTTTGTCACATAAAATGATAACCCTAAATTCTAAAATCATATTAATGAAATACATATTGGAATTTCATAATGGATTTGGTGCTTAATTAATTAAAATATAATCCAAATATTTCATATGGGGTATTAAACACATAGATTCTTGAACATTAATTACTTTTATTCTTATGTTTAACATATCACAAGGGTACACATAATGTTAAACATGAAAAGTATGAAATTAAAGCACAATTAATACTATTTAATATATGTATGAAAATAAGTTATTCAAATATATTTATATAAGAGTAGAAAACCCCAAATATTATACTCATGAACTCTCCACAATTACTAAACACATCAAAAATATAATATTTGAAATATCCAAAATTTGGGGTTACTATTGTGTAAATCTATATATACACAAGGGTAAACATAAAAAGTATTATTTTTAAACAAAAATGAAACATATTTCGAAAACAACATGTTTAATTCTTTCTAAGCAATCCCTGTAAAATTATAATTAAAATTGAGGATCAAAGTTTATATGTATACACAAATATTCACATATCTGAATATATATTATATATGAAAGGGTTTAAACCAAAAATCTAATGTCACCCATATGACTTTAATATTTCAGGAACATTAATTAATATTGGTACGTATGTTTTAAATCATAATATAAAATTTGAAAGGTTTATTTATTAAAAAATTTATATATAGGTTTATGTAAACATATATATACATATACAACTTATATGTATAAATGAGTATACCTATGGTTCTAACACTAAAATTAATTGACACTGGAATGTTTATCAAAAACATCAATTAATCATTGAAGTTCAATGTAAAAAAACTAGACCAGAATTTGAGTTATGTAAGCTATATAATTATATATGACCCTGTATACTATATATATATAAAGTATTGAACAAAATATAATTCCTTACATTATAGAACTCTACTAAATATTTGAAACTCAGTGTTTAGAAGTCCTAAAATCGGGTAGAAAAGAGGATTATCCAAAACTGTCTGATCATATATATATATATATATAGAACCCAATATACAATGTATAAAAACAGGTTTTGTGTATTGAAGATGGGGTGTATTGAACCCTCACTTTTTTTGAGGAGGAGGAGAGATCTAAGGAGGCTCACTGGAGGCTTGAAGAGGAAGAAAAAACTAGGAGGTTTTTTTGTGCAATGAGTTGAATATAAACTATATAATACAGAAATTATATAAAATAGTTTTAATTTCAATTGCATGGAATCCAAGACCTTCTCAGTTTAAAAAATGACTAAGGGAGTCGGTCATCCTGGAAAATGAGTGAAAGAGGGCACCATATGGTGATGGGAGGAGTCACGGGTGTGGAAGAATGAAAAGGAAGAGTAAGAGGCTACTGGTCTAGTGCACGTGGGATGAAGGATGAGGCACATTGGGAGAGGAAAACTGAAAAATGAACAGATGGATGTGATTAATCATGTGAAAATACAATGGTGGAGGTGAGTCTGTGGATTTTAAAATGATATGGATGGTCTAGATTTGATTGTGACTCGATAAAACAGCAATGGTGAAACTCCGAGTTTTAAAATGACTTGAATGGTTGAGATTAGATCCATCGGGATAAGACGGTGCTAAAAAACATAGGGGTATACCGCATCTACTAGGATTCGAGGACCAGATCAAAATAGACAGATCTGATTTTGCGGGAAAGGATCAGATGGTTTAGATCCAGTTTCTCTTTAAAAACCAAGTCCCACATCGAAACGGAGGGGCTTCAATCGATCATTTATAAGGCTGGATCTCCCAGCATAACTTTAGAATTCTCTTTACCTCCCTCCTAGTACCACCCTGTACTGGTGTTCTGCAGGCACACTCTATGACCACCCTTGACAATGTGTCACCCTGCACGGTGGCATGCTACCTAGATTCTATGTGCATTCTTGAGGCACGCACACACACCCACGGGCTGGCCCGTGCTGAGTCGGAAGGCTAGGCTCAACCTCCTAGCACGTGCTTCCCCCTTCTGCCCAGCTAGAGGGATGTCCCTTGTGGGGTATATTTTTTATAAAACCCAACTCTCAAAATTAACTATAAAATCATAGGAAAATAAATATATTCATTTTAACTATATAGAGAATATCATAAATTTGATAAAACATGATTTTTATTTGAAACATTGGAAGCTCAATGTACACAAATAAAATTATAGTATAACATTTTATTAATAAAAGTATTTGTAAACATGTTTTCAAATTGAAAAACAAAATGCACACCTCTTTCATTATTTTATTTAAAACACCCGAGTTATATTTTCAAATCCACCTTAACACATTTATCCTTTCCAATTCGAAAGAATATTTTCAGTTATAAACCTGTTTAAAAGATATTACTTTAATGTATACTTAAAATACTCAAAAATATCAATATTTCTAAATACATTGAAATAGAAAAACATGAATTCCCAACGGCTATAATTATAACCATTGGAGATTCATTGGTCACTTAAAGGGGTAACAGTCAAATTGAGGCCCTTATAAATACATCTATTATGGTGTTCCAAATTAAATACAACTTAATAAATATGGTTCATATCATTCAATTGATTCTTAGAGTGGATACAGTAGCTCTGCCCATACGTATGTTTATTGTGACAAATCTAACGAACCCTTACTACTTATTGGGGGTTTTCATTGTACTGGGTGGTATCCCTATAATTAAAATAGGTATTATAAAAGGTATTTTTGGGTAGAATGGATTTCCTTTTTTATTGCTATAATTTAAACACTTCAGTGTTTAATTAAATAAAATGTCTTGTTTTTACCATGTATGTTTTGTTCGAATTACATGAAAATTAACCACAATAAGACCATAATATTATCATTTCATGTTAAAATGTTTTGGGGCATAAAATTATTCCCACCTTAACAGGAATTGAATCCTCTCTATTAATTTCATATAACCATGAAAAAAAGTATCTCTGAATTTATTCACATCATCCCCCATAGTGGAGGATCCTCAGGTGGAGTCAGTTGAATACCCAAATTGGTGTTCAATTCTTCTGCTTCCCTGGCCCAAACACACCTCAAATAGTAGGGGTTAAACTCATGTATTGCACACTTGGGCTTCCACAGGGAAGATCGATTGATAGAAAGTTCAAATATTTCTAAATGGCGAAACCCTCTAAGAGATCGTCGGACTATCTCTTGTCCGAGAATGATAATGTCGTAGACATGGTAATACAAACTGATGCTCAGGATATGGTGCATGTAGGTTGATTGAATGTTCCCTTCCAAGGAATCATCTTGAAACCTTGCCTAGGATGTGAAGTTTCAAGATATAGTGAAGTATAGGAAAATACCTTCATGATACATTCCCCTTTGCATATACTCAGCGAGTTGGATAGTGACTATGTTGGGGTAGATATATGCATTCCCTTGGTAGGAGAAGAGAATGTCTGGATAGTTGGACACCCCATAAAGATGTTTGCATGTTCTTCATATGTTGGTAAAGGTAATGTATTCTTCCACATAGGTTCTGACCATAATGGCCTCTAGTACATCAATGGGAAGAGGTAAGATATGGGTTTATACTTCCATCTGAAAATAATTTTTTAATGAAAGTCATATCAATAAAACTCATCCAAAAGCGCAAACACTGAAAAGGTAGGAGAAAGAAGAATCAAAAAATTATATTTTCATAAAATAACTAGTACAAAACCACCATTAATAATGGTTTCCCCAGTTCCTTGTTACATGAATCCCCAAAACAGTTTCAAAACTCTCAATCTCCATGAACAAAATACATCCAGAGTAGTCTAGTTCAATCTTATGGGTACAGTATTTGTGTCTCTAGAGTGATACATGAGGGGTGTAAAGTCAAGAGACATCAGTATGTACTGTATGTATGTAAAAAGAATGGAAGACCTAAATTTAAAGGATTTAAAAGTCCATTACATGACCATAATTTCCATAGGACATGATTTGGAACTTATATGTTGCACGGACGTCACCCGCTGATGTGGATTCTTGGTAATCCATGAGGGACCAGATGCCTTATGCTATAGTGAATCATCCAAAAACACCCTTTATGTACATTTCCTGATGTCAATAGGATGGAAAATGGATTTTCATCATAAATAGGTAGTCTAAACCTGCTCCTTGGTGGAGTTTAAGTACACAGGTAGATTTTGACACGATGTAGAGGTGTTTTCATGTAATACGAATGTGTGAATAGTTTAAAAAGTTGTCATGGAATGATATGGAAACTATGGTTTCTAAAGCCTCAATTGGAGGAGACAAAAGACTGTACTTTTCGTTTTCCATCTAAAAATTAAGAAAACATCATGCTTAATAATGCTTATGTAAATATTTCTTTGTTTCGTTCTGGTTTTCCAGAGATATCCAAACCAAACCATTGATACCAACTGTCACAACCTAAATCTAGTATACCAAGAGTTGGTGCCTTAAAAAATGATGTGATTTTTTTAAAAACATGCATTGATATTTTACACATCATGTCCCATACAGAGGATAGTTAATGTTCAGGTTCTGGGAAGCCAACCACACCTGACATGTTTTTTCGGCTAAAAAACTAATAAATTAAAAAAAGGTTATTAAAAATGTAGGGTGGGCATACAAATTCCAAATAATGGGTTTTAAAATATAATAAAGTACCAATTAAATCCACTTGAATCCATTTCATTAAAAATTTTCATAAAACGTTATCTTAAGAAATGTTGTAACACATGTATCATAACATAACAATTATCTAAGAATTATAAGATAAAATTTCAAGGAATACTAACAGAGTTAAAAGGGAATCCTAATTCAATTATAAGCATGCTCATTCAGAATAATAAGTAAGAGACATTCTAGTTGTATTAGGCATGAAATGTGAATATGAAAGTACAAAATTGATATCTAAGAGTAACACATGATTAGAATTGTGCATAACAATAACTTCAGTTTCTTTCATTACTAACTCTAAGCCATAACTGGAAAATGAAATATCTGAGTGCTGAATAAACATCATGCCATAAGCATTTTCTTCTTCCAATAATCAAAAGAACCCGATCTTAACCACCAATATTCTTCTAGTCCAATATCCACTTGGTTAACTAATTATCATAAACATAATGAATGAATTTATAATACAGTAAAATATAACCATAACGTCAAGGCCTCGTTCTATGACCATAAATAATCATTTTGTCAAGGACTTGTGCCAAGACCATATTTTGTCTCATGAGACCTACTGAAGCACCGAGGGGATGTAGCGGGCCCCAACCGACTCTTACTATGTCAAATACATTCCTCATATTCCATGTAAGGCCGTATGTTCAAAGTGTCTCATACAACACTGAACATTTAATATCTAATTTCATATAAGAATATGTTTCCCATAACCCCTTGAATAATTTAGTTTGTAATTACATAAAAGGCCATAATATATTTAATTACATTCTTTAGCATTTACATATACTATGTAAATCATGCATATAACTGTTAGCAACAATATTGTCAACTACATGGAAATAAATGAAAAGTTTGGTAAGAAGATTATAAAATATATGATAACAACTGATGCACTATAATAAATAGAAGTTTTTTCACATATAATGATAACCATAAATACTAATATCTTATTAATGAAATACATATTGGAATCTAATCATGGATTTGGTGCTTAATTAATTAAAAGATATGCCAAATATAACATATGGGCTATTAAACACATAGATTCCCAAACATTAATTACTCGTATGCTTATGTTTAACATATCACAAGGGTACACATAATGTTAAACATGAAAAGTATGAAATTAAACCATAACTAATACTATTTAATATATTTATGAAAATAATTGATTCATACATATTTCTATAAGAGTAGAAAACCCGAAATATTATACTCATGAACTATCCACAATTACTAAACACTTCAAAAATATAATATTGGGAATATCCAAAATTAGTGTTTAATGTTGTGTAAATCAGTTTATACACAATGTTGAATATAAAAAGTAGTATTTTTAAACAAAAACCAAACATATTACGAAAACAAAATGTTTTATTCTTTCTTATGAATCCTTGGAAAATTATAAATAAAAATAAGGATGAAGTTTATATGTATGCACATATATGCACATATCTGAATATACATTATGTATGAAAGGGTTTTAACCAAAAATCAAATGTCACCCATATGACTTTAATATATTAAAAACATTAATTAACAAGGGTTACTTTGTTTTAAATCATAATATAAAATTTAAAAGTTTTATTTATTAAACAAATATATATATTGGTTTATGTAAACATTTATATACATATACAACTTATATGTATAACCGAGTATTCTTAAGGGCCATACACAAAAATTAATTGACACTAAAATACTTATAAAAAACAATAATTAATCATTGAAGTTCAATTTTAAAAAAACTTTTCCCAAACGTGAGTTATGTAAACAATATAATTATAAATGACCGTGCATACTATATATATATATAATGTTTTGTACAAAATATAATTCCTTAAATTTTAAAACTCTACTTAACCTTTGAAACTCAATGTTTAGAAGTCTAAAATTGGGTACAAAAGAGGTTTATCCAATACCGTTTGATCATATATATATATATATATAACACTAAATATAAAAAGTATACAAAGAGGTTTTGCGAAATGAATACAAGGTGTATTGAACCCTTACTTGTTTTTAGGAGGAGAGGTCCAAGGAGACTCGCTGAAGGCTTGAAGAGGAAGAAAAAACAAAAAGGTTTTTTGGGGTAATGTGCTTTATATAAACTATATATTACATAAATTAAATAAAAAGGCATTAATTACACTTACATAGAATCCAAGACCTACTTGGTTTATAAAATGAACGAGGGTGTTGGTCTTTGTGGAAAATGAGTGAAAGAGGACCCCAGATGGTGATGGGAGGAGTTATAGGCGTGGAAGAATGAAAAGGAAGAGTAAGAGGCTACTGGTCTAGCACACACGAGAGGAAGAAAAAGGCACTGCGGGAGAGGAAAATCGAATAAATAATGGAATAATGGGATTAATCACGTGAAAATACAGTGGTGGAGGTGAGTCTACAGATTTAAAAACGAAATTGATGGTCCAGATTAGATTATGACTCGATCCGAGGACTACGGTGCAACGCAAAGTTTTAGAATGACTTGGACGGCTGAGATTAGATCCATCTGGATTGGGCAACCCTAAAAAACATAGAGGTATACCGCTGCTACTAGGATTCGAGGACCGAATCGAAATAGATGGATCTGATTGTGTGGGACGAGATATGATGGTCCATATCCCATTTCCCCTTAAAAACCTTGTCCCACAGTGAAATGTATGAGATTCTGTATCTCCTTTATAAGGTTGGATCTCTTAGCCTAAATTTATAATTCTCATTCCGCCCATCCCAGTAATGCCCAATAATGGTGTTCTATGGGCTCACTTTGTTCCCACCCTTGCCTAGTGGCACGCTACATGGATTATCTATGTGTGCATGAGGCACACGCACATTCCTATGGGCTAGCCTGTGCTGAGGCTAAAGACTAGGGTCCACCGCCTAGCGCGTGCTGCCTCCTTAGGCCTGACTAGAGGGCATGCCCTTGTGGGGTATATTTTTTATAGAACCCAACTCTCAAAATTAGCTATAAAATAATAGAAAAATAAATATATTCATTTTAACTATATAGAGAATATCTTAAATTTTATAAAATCGGATTTTTATTTTAAAATTTGGATGATCAATGTACACAAATCAAATTATAGTATAACCTTTAATTAATAAACGTATTTGTAAACATGTTTTCAAATTAAAAAACATAATGCACACCACTTTTAGTATTTTATTTAAAACAACAATGTTTTTTTTCAAACACCCCATAACACATTTATGCTTTCAATATTTAAAGAATAGTTTCAGCTATAAACATGTTTAAAATATATTACAATAATGTATAGTTAAAATACTCAAAAATTTAAATATTTCAAAATACATTAAAATAGAATGACTTCAATTTCCAACGACTATAATTGTAACCATTAGAGATCCATTGTCCACTTAAAGGGGAAACGGTCGAATTGAGGTCCTTATAAATACATGTATTAGTGTGTTCCAAATTCAACACAACTTGGTGAAGACGGTGCACTTCATTCCATTGATTCTTTGTGCGACTGCAGTACCTCTAGCCATACTGATGTTTATTCTAACAGATCTGAAGGACCCTTACTATCTTTTTGGGGGTTTTGATGCATTTGGTGGTATCCCTATAATTTTAATTGGTCTTCTAATAGGTATTTTTGGGTAGTATGGTTATTTTCTGATCTTTCTGTAATGTAAAAACTTCAATGTTTAATTAAATAAAATGTCTTTTGTTTATTTTGTATGTTTTGTTTCGAAAAAAAATAAAATTAACCTGAACAAAACCATAATATTATCATTTCAGTTGAAAAAGGTTTGGGTCATCACATAAAATAATGAATAAACGTCACTAGTTTTTAATGTATATTTTAGACTCATAAATTTCTACAAGAATTTATTATTTTAGAGTAACTCATTTTGTCTATTTATGTGTGATTATTTATAATATTCATTGGGGATTAAGAGTTATAAGGAAAATTTTCCTTTGGCCTTTAATAGTGACAATGTAATTCATCACAATGTTTTAAATACCGAGAGACTATTTTTAAATGGTTTATCAGGTCAAAATGGATGTTCATCATGACCAATGATTCTTACATAATTATGGGGAAATGGGTTGGAGGCTCTCTAGAGAAATGAGAGAAAATAAAAATTCAATGGTGGGGGTTATACAATTAATTATCAAGGAAAATAACCTTCCTAATGAGAGGACCATTGTGAGAATCAAGAATGATATGTACAATGAACCTATAAAAAGTTGGGTGATGTTGATCATTAGTATTTTAGTATAACCAGGTAAGAATTAATGTTTAACAGAGAACATGTGTACTATATGAATCAAGTATATTATTTGAATCATTTCTGTAATTGGATATAGATTCCATTATTATCATATGTTATAAGTAATTTTGGAAATTTATAGTTTTAGTTGTAGTAATTGTGATGGTTTATTGATTGGGATATAAAATTTCAGTGCATGCTGAAGGTGAAAAATGTAAGGTGATTGGAGTGGAGTGCATATAAACTATTTTGAGAGGGATTATAGATTAAAGTTTTATTTGATTGAATATGATCATGTGTAACTCTGGGAATGATTTAGTTTAATTAAGATTAGTATCATACACTGGTAGGGGCTGTACATTAGTAATTGAGTGGATAAAAATATCATTAGGGTTGGGATGTTTTCATGAGTGATAGAGTCAATTGGATTCACAATTCATATGAAATCAAATAGTTCATATAGACTAGTGTGGTGAAGTATATTTTAGTGTTGTTCACATGAAATCGACCATAATGAAGGGAGACTATAATAATGTATTTCAATTGGGAAATGACTATTTCTTGTTGAAATTTTTTATAGGTGGATAATAGTGGGTTCTATGATTTTGAGAAGTCCTATATAAGAGGCTACAAAGTTAATTTAGAATATTTAAAAGGGATTTACTATCATTCATACTTGAAGTAATTATATACACACTAAAAATTATGTATTCTTGAGTTTGAGTAATGAGACCATGAATTTTTGAGAGTGTCAAAAATATTTTTATACCGGGTATTAGGGAGACTGGGAAAGGCAGAACCCTAATTTTTGTCCCATTTTAGATTTTCTATAGGATAGATACCATGGTGGACAAACTAGTTCTTTCTACCTGATAAAACATTATGAATGACATAATCAATTTTTATTTAATAGAGTTAAATGGAAAAAAAACCCATCCCATTTAATTAGTTTTTATGAAATAAATTTATATGTTAACTCATTATTCAAGGGGAGAACTAGGTTCATAGAGGATATAAGTTAGAATTAACATAGTGGGTTGATAGTAACCCTAGTGTAAGAGTATTGTGGAAATATAAATGTCATATAACAAAAATGGGAGTATGAATATCTTTGATAAATCATTGGATATATATTTTCATTGATAAGGTGTGATAATGCATCTTTAGAATATGATATGGAAACATATAATGTTTGTAACAACCAACATACACCATGGGATTCTTCCACTATATCAACATTCATTATTTGAAATTCCATTTTTTTGTGTTTTATCCCTTTTTATGATTTCTTTTGATTAGGGATAAAAAATTGATTATTTATGGTTAGCAAGATCTTACTATTTCTTGGTTGGGTTTTTTAGATTTTAACCTTGTTTCATATGAGTTACATTCACCATATGACATGTTTGTGTTAGTGGAATTTTGTGAATGACGCATCAAAAATGTAAATTGGTTATCCTTTCATGTAAGAGACTAAGTATGAACTATATAACTAGGGATAAATCTTATGATCTTATTGATTTGGTCTTATTTATTCAAATAGACATGTTTATTTTGGATATAGTTAGGTAACAATGAAATTAGAATATTTGATGGGTTTAATATCTTATAAATTACATTAGAAAACCATGATCGGTGTGAATGAGAATTATACGATGAAGAAAAAGCTCATACATGTGATAATATAGTGGTTTGGTATACTTATTAGTGTTTTTTTAAAAGGTAGCCTTATTATTGAATATAAGAGTAATTAATGGGAAAAATGGTTTATGGGAGAACTGGTTAGGAATGTATTATACAATGAGAGGTAGGGTGAACTAGTGTCGGTGAATCTTTAAAGCACTACATACATTTTCCCATTTTATATTTACCTATATCTCTTCTTTTGGGGAATGGTTCTTTATTTATCTCTCGCCACTTTCACAATTTTATTAAAAAAATCCAAAAACACTAAAAAAAGATGAAAAAAATACACATGGTTAACCATTAAAAATTAAAGGCTTATACATTAGGTGAACAAGTAAAACCTAGGATAACACAACATACTATTATAACTTGTTTTCTAGAAACGATAAGGGTTTTTCCTTATTTCCATGTTACATATCTTCTAATAGTGTATGTTGCATCCATCACTACAACACCATAATGCTGAATCTTTATACTTACACACTGAGAGCTTAAAATAAATTATATTAAAAAATAACAATTTTAATGAATTATGAACTATAATAAGTTATTGATTTGAAATATTGGACTTATTCTTCTTCTTTTACCTACAGAACAACATGAAAGTAACTATTCATCACTATAGAAAATATGAATACTTATTTTCTTGTAAAAAATAAATAAATCATTATATGAAAAACCTAAATGAACAACCTTTCCATATTGTTACCTATTATTATTCTACTTCTTGGAACCAACAATAACAGTTGAAACCTCATCTCTATTAGGATTCGACATAAATAACTTCTTTAGGTTTATATGGTTTGATGGATTTATACTCTTCTGTCATTGATACTTGAAATATATTTCTATTTTTTAAAAATATTAGATTATTACACACACCTCTCATTGAAAACATAAAATAAATATTTATTATAATTGAAACAAATATATTTGTTTCCCACTTCTTCTGGTTCCATAGTACCACATGAATTTATAAACACTATGAATCTCATCATTTTTAATTTCCAAAAAATTCAGAAATTATATAAATGAATGGAAAATCAACAATTATGATAATTAATAATTATCATGACCTTCTAAAATTCAACAGAAACTAATTTTCTTTAACATAAAATTAATTATAAATAAACACGTGTATTAATTTTCATGATTTTATCCCTTCTATGAAATCAACTCCATCATCAATGTATGCCTATATTTATAAAAATTGCAGTAGTTTTCATGTTTTCATCATTAATGGTATTAAAATCCTCAATAATTCTTCTTGTTTATTTGTAAATGAATAAAACCATGATAAATAAATCATGATATTTATACCGGTGAAGAAAAGTTAATGTTTGCATCATAATATTTAACAAAATCATTATATGTGTTTATGAATCCTACACTCCAACTAAAAGGCTCATATGTATTATTGAGTAAAAAATATATTTTACATAGATAATAACTCATAGTGTGACTCATAGTTAGATCTATACAATTCCTACATGTAGATACAAGTAATGTAAAATATATATATCTTGTGAGGATGATTCTATCATGAAATCTTCTCCTTTGAGACCCCATTATTTTTTCATATAAAATTTGATATTTTATTATATGATCATCTATCATATAAAATTTACGATTCAAATGAAACATATTTCATATGAGAACTAGATTCATATGAAAATACTTTAATACCAAGTTCCATATTTATGAAATTATCTTCATATGTAAATTGCTTTAATACAACAATTCTCATATGTGGATCCTCATACATCATCCACTATAATTGTATGATCATGAATCACTTCCTTCATCATAGAAATGAAAGCATATTTTAGTGATATTCATAGATGTCTTTCGATATTTAAACAACTCATTCATTTCTATCTCTATAATCCAAGACTTTAGTGAAAATTCCAGGAATCTATACTAATGTTTTTCTTCTTATTTAGTATTTTATGTTCTAAATAATTCTCTATCTTATTTAAGACAATTAATATCATCAAATTAACTCATCCCTATATTTAATTCAACCTAGTAATCATCCAATCTAACTTATTGTGTCCACATATATTATCTCTTTATTTTAGTTATAAAATCTCAATTATAATATTAATACATGAATGAAATTATTGTGATCATTTTAGAACTCTATAATAAATAAAAATATTGAAAATCGAGTTCTATTTTCTTCTAATTATAGAACTTGTCTCTTGAATTTGGTGTATGGTGTGTATTTTATATTATCATAAGAAATAGTAATATACATTCTATTGTTTTTATCCTAACAGTTGTGTGGTTTAATGTGAAAATCAACATTAATGTTCCCATATACAACATAAATTTTTTTATGGGAATGGGGCTAACATAAAAAACTAAATGCATCATATAGACTTAAAAAAGTCCTTTAGGGCCCTCTATGATGAGAAAGGGATCTCTGTCACACTGCATGTGTTCCTATTGACTATTTTACCACACACCTCACTACATAGGGGATCAACCTTAACCCTACCACTCTATGATGTATGGATCATAATTACTTTTGTCCATAATGTCTCTCAGGGAAAGTGTGGATACATGGTTGCTCAACCAACCTAGAGGTGAACAATTTTTTTGGCTCACTCATTTAGTATTTATTTTTTAAATTTTTTTAAGTAATTACCAATACCCTTGAAACCAAACATCCCATTTTCTTATTTTATTTTTTCCTTATCAACTTCATGTCATCATAAATGGTTGTAACTCTAATAATTTATTCATAGAGATAAAGAAATTTTAATTTTAAACTGTCCATGGAACTTCAAATTATTCAAAAATATTTTTTCCTTAAAATTAATGGATTTAAAAAACAACTAAGGAAATAACATCAAAATATTTTTTCATGATGTGTTTCTAAAATTCATTCACTTAATATAGAATAAAAAACCTTCTGGGTTCTCATATAATCATTTTTGAGAATTTGAAAACAAATTTGAAGAAAATAATCTTCACTATAATTATTCTTTCTTCCAAATTAACATTAAACAAAATTTAAATATCTATATTCATTGAGTTACTTCAAAAAATATAAAACACCTATATTGTGGAATCAAAAATATCCTCTTTTGTATTTGGTGTCAATACACACAAAAAAGGATATGTTATAATGTGTACTATATTTCAAACTTATTAATCAGCCTATTATTGATATGAAATACAATGTGTATATAAGAGGATAATTTCCTTCCATACTTATGAAATGTTCCACAAACCATTCATCTCTTAGTCTACTTGATCCATTTTTATTGTAAAAATCAAAAGGGTTTGATTTAGAATAAAAACTTATCCATTAAAAAAGGATATAATACTAATATGAAATTCCCTTACCTAACACCATTAGCAAATATTTTTCAAGTTTTTTTTATGATGAAATTGAATAATTGATAACAATTGAGATAAAATATCTCATGAAATATGAAGAATCTCATATTTTTACATGTGTATTGATTTTCATATTTTTGGTTGAACCTCTTTATGTTTTGTTAAACTAGTTTATGCTTTGGATTTTGAATCTGGTTCTTGGATTCAGTAGTTGTTTTATAAGTGTTAAGGGGAAAAGAGACGCTGAGTTAGAAGATGATGGAAATAACTATAAGTAAATTACATGTTTTTAGAAAATTTATATCCACCAGCTAGACATTTTAGTCCATCGACCTTTTGGGGAGCTACCAAATAGCATGATAAGTCCATATGAGCCCTACCTACTAGTTAGTAAAAAGACTAGATTTTTTTTGGAATTTGGGCAAAGTGGGCTTCTTACAAGAGACCCACTGGCTACCTAGTAAGAACCAACCACCCACCCTGTGAGAACCCACCAAATTGTTATGGGGTTCTAAGCCTTGCAATATTACTAGATGAAACCACTGACTATCCAGTGGGGCATACTAGCTACCCAGTGGTGTCATGCTAGTCCTCACAAGTTGTAACATCCCATGTAAGTAATGAATAATAGATATTTTTATCCATGTCTATTAATGATTAAGATAGTGTTTTAGAGGCTTAAAATGAAAATAAATACAATCTTATGCATGGAATAAACTAATATTCTTAAAAGATTGTTTTACTTCCTTTTGATGGAAAACCATTTTTGAATCTATCTTTTGACAATTTTATAAACTATTTTTTTCAAAATAAACTTATTCTTTATGATTGGGACATCAAAATTTACCTTGTGTGAATATTTGGTATTTTTCTGACAATGTTCATTTTTAATAAATAGTGAAAAATACTGCATTTTACATCAAAACTGCTTTTTAATATAATTTATTTATATGATTAGATTATGTTTTGAATTGGTTTTGAAGTTAAATTAGAATATATTTTTACAATTTTATCCAATGGTGGTCATTGGAATCAATTTCACTTTGAAATTAGACTTAAACTGGTGTCAATCTTTTGATACTTATTGTTTTGTAAAAACATGCTATTTACTCTGGCAGCGGGGATTAATTATTAAATTAATTAATGTGACTTATATGATTTGAATTTTGTAAAATAGACTTCATTTTTGAATTCGGAATATCAAATATAGCTTAGGGTGAATTTTTGGTAATTTTCTGAAAAACTTCAATTTTTGATGAATAGTGAAACCACTAAGTGGTAATCAACCAAACTGATTTTTCAGTTAAATGAAAGTTTACCACTAATGTGTATTGAATTTTGAAAATCCGACATACATGGTTGACATTAAGAAGTAAAATGTGGTTCAATGAGATTAAAATAATTTTTTGGTGAATAGTAACTTATTAAGTTTTTAATCGCGATTAGTGGTAATTAGTGTAGTTTAAGGTATAAATAATGCTTTAATAATATGAAATTACCTAGACACATGTACCAACCTTATTTGTTGTGTCATGGCCGACCACGACAGTCCATGGGTCAACTTGGGGACCCCATGGAGACATTTTGGTTGGGAAATGACATAAATAACTTTTTATTAAATGTTAAAGTAAAAATGACACAAACATAATACGTTTTACGAAAACAATTTTCACATGGGGTTATAAAGATCAGATATTTGATTATAAATAGTCATTGGAAAGCTAAAACTATTTCCTACATCATAGTATTTTTTATGATTTTTAGACATTAAATAAAGTAAATTATTTATGACATAATTATGATGCAGCGATGACATCATTATTTGACGATTTAAATAAAATGGAAAGAAAATGTAAAATCTATGAACTACACATGGCCAAAACCAATTGAATGAGTGGATTTCGAACCCTTATCACCTTATCCACGAATTATATCAATGTGGGACCTTTTGAAACCGAAACACATTTTCAAATAAGGTAATATTTCTTTACTTTCCAAAAGTGCCCCTCCTCTCCTCTTATAAAAGGCCCCCACCTCTAACTCATTTCACACACTCCTCAAGCCTTTGGCTCGGCCAAAACCTGCCCCCTTACTCTCTCCACATCCCTCTCCTCATCCTAGAGGATTCCCTTTGGGAAGAATCCTTTCAAAGGAAGCCCTTAGGCTCAAATGAAAAGGAGTTACACTTTTAAAGGTAATTCATTCTCTCATGTTCATTTGTTTTATTTTGCTTCTCCAACCCCCTAAACTATTTTTATTTACTTATTTTGTAACTAAACCAGTATATTAAATATACAAGTATGTTGTTATAAGATTTATTTGAGCTACACTCTCACACAACTACATCAAATGGTTAAGGAACATATGGTTTCCGTTGATGGCGAAATTCTGCCTCCCGAAAGGATGATTGTTCAATACTCATTTAACACCTTCAAAGGTGGCCATTATGATGTCACTATTTTTATATATGATATATAATATGTTTATGTTTTCCTTAAGCTTCTGTTTTTTTTCATTTTGGGCATACCTTTATGGTTCCCATTATGGGTAAACACGATATCTTCATTTTAGGAAGTGCGGACTACCGCCCACTGAAAGTGATTTGATTCGTTAATGCCATATGTGGGATGTGTAAAGGATAAAGTTAATGATATTATATATGTTATTATATTGTAATTATAATATACTCTTATATCATTATGATTCCATTCCAGAAAATATGAAATAGAAATGGAAGTAGCATTCATGCGTACGTACGGCTTACCGTCTCCATGAACGGTGCATTTCATTTCTTACCTCTAAATGTGATGTAATATTATAAATACATGTATATTATGAATATATATGATATATATGTAATCCAAATCATTAATATCATTCTGGATATAATGAACCTATGACCAAAATAACAACATGTAAGTGTAAGAAGTCTATTTTTGACTTAAGAACCAAATACCGACAAAATGAACATTATTAACTTAACTGATTACATGATGTTCATAACATTGTATAAAAGGAATAATGAACTTGAAAAAGATTCATAAGAAAGTAGAGATTAACTCAAGTTTATTATTCAGGAGATTAAAGAACGGTCAGATCAAGTCGGATACGAGGTATGGGACTTCGTCTCAATCTACTTTCATTGAGGCATATTTTATATTATACACAACTTTCTTTTATACGGTGTATAAACCCCTTTGAATTTTACGTTTATTCAAAAGGAATCTTTTTTATACGAAGAGTTTACTAAACGACAAAAGGGAATGTTTTTGTCGTACGTATGCGGCGACAACGACTTCTCCACCGTCGTGACCGTTATTTGAGTTTCAGCTTCCTCTATAAGTCATACCCTTTTTTTTAAATGAAAAATAAATACCATGTTTTACTTTGGTATTAAAAATGGTTTTCATAACGTTTTAATTATATCGATGTGTTTTATTGATATCTTGTGATTGAAATGTGGAAATGTTATGTTTCCTTTATGCATGTTTTATGTGATACGATTATGTTATGGTTCTTGGGAATTATTATGAAGATGGGTGGTTCCATGATAAACTAAGGGCGGGTGAGCCCGATATAGATCTCCAATGCATTGGGTAACGCGAAGGAGTGAAACGTTAAGGTTTCTCCGAAGAGATTTAGGGAATATACTGTGATGGGTATTCCAAACGTAACCAAGAGGGTTACTCTCTATGTAAGAATGTTATGAATGCCTCAAGTTACCTTTATGTATTATGATTTCTATGATTTATTCATGATTTTATGAGGTATGTTAAAGTTCCTATGTTTTATGGGTAAAGTATGATTTCATTCTTATTTGTATATGAACTCATGTTTCCTTTCCATGTTTTTTTATAACCCATACTGAGTTTTTATGCTCATCCCAAGTTTTTGAAATGTTTTTCACAGGTCAAGGGAAAGGTACATGATAAGATGATAGAGTCAAGGATGTGTCAAGAAATAATCCATGTTTTATTTTAAATATGTTTCCATTGATGAGAATGAAGAATACTATCTTTATGTATCCACTTTGTTTATACGTGGAATGTAATGCACGTTTTATGATCTAATTCTCTAAAACTCTAAACCTGAAAAGATCCTCAATGTGAAATCTTGTAATAACTCAAGATTAAGTAAGGTTTAAGGTTGGGGCCTTATAGTTGGTATCAATTGTCGGTTTAGATAACTTTAGGAGTTAGAATTCTATTAAATGATTATCCAAAAATATTTTTTTCTAAATGATATAGCATTTAAAGATTATCATGTTGCTTCATCTAAGACATGTTTGTTCAGAATGGTTTTCTGCAGAGGAAACAGGGAAGCAGTGCTAGGAAGGCATACAGAAGGAAATAACCTTCCGAATCAGCATCCAGAAATGGTCGGAATTGGAACTGAACTGTTTGTTTCAGTAATGGCGCAGTTGACTCAAGCGATAAATGGCGGTGATATCCATACACGAGATCATCCAGACCAACCGCAGAGGAACATGTTAGTGGTGGAACATTTCATGAGGCAACATCCACCATCATTCAGAGGATCATCTGACCCTGTGCTAGCTGAAGGGTGGATTAAAGCACTGGAGAAGATTTTTGATGTCATGTGGTGTTCAGACAATCAAAAGGTTAGTCTTGCTATTTACCGTTTGGAGGGTGAAGCAGATCAGTGGTGGTCTATAGATAAAAATATCAGGGACGCCGATGAGATTGATGCTCTTGACTGGGATGAATTCAAAGGTATGTTTCTTGAGAAGTATTTTCCTAAGGTCGTTCGACTTAGGATGGAAAAGCAATTCATGGAATTGAGGCAAGAGGAAGACTCAGTGGCTGCCTATGAAGAAAGGTTCACTCGATTGGCAAGGTATGCTCCAAATTTTATCCGGGACCTTGATAGTAAAATCAATCGTTTTTACTCAGGATTAAAGCCAAAGTATCGAAGGGCATTATCTTCTCGTGAGTTTAAAAGTTATGAAAAGCTTGTTCGATGTGATGAGAAGGTGGAAATGGAGTTTTTCGATGACCAAGTTTTCTATAACAACCAGCAGAAGAAGAGACCTAGGTGGCAGGAGAAAGGTAAGAATTCTTCAAAAAAGTATGATGGTAAGAGAACTAAGTTTCCAATTTGTGATAAATGTGGCAAAAGGCATGCTGGGGAATGTCTTCTGAATTCTGGGAAGTGCTACCGATGTGGTAAGTTGGGACATAAGGCTCGTGATTGCACTGAAAAGGATCAAGGTGAAGGTAAGAACAAATTTGATTTACAGTTAGTGAAATGTTATAGGTGCAATGAGATGGGTCACTATGCAAATGAGTGTCCGACAAGGAGCTTCAGTGATGGGAAGCAGTTAGACTACAAGCAGAAAGAGGTGGTGAAATCCTTTGCAACTACTTCAGCAGATGTCGGTCCATCAAATGAAGTTGTATCAGGTACTTTGTTTGTTTTTTCAGATTATTCTAGTGTGTTCTTTGATTCGGGGTCTACACATTCTTTCATCTCTGAAACCTTTTCTAGTAAAATGGGAATACCATCTCAAGAAATGACTCCTGAACTTTTGGTAAAAACACCTGGGGGGAATGTTGAGGAAAAAAGAATTTCTAAGAATCTTCCTATCCTTATCTGTGGAAAGAACCTACTTGCAAACCTTATTGTTGTACCTCTAGTAGAGTTTGATGTTATCCTTGGTATGGATTGGCTCTCAATTTACCATGCTAAGATTGACTGTAGAGCTAAAGAAGTTTCTTTTCAGAAAGACTTTCAGTTTGTTTACAAGAATGAACCCTTACTTTTGATAACATATCAAGAGGCCGAAAAACCTATAAAAGATAGAAATGAATGTTACCTTGCGCACGTCGTTGAAAATAAAGGAACTGTTCAGATTAATGATGTGCCAGTGGTAAATGAGTATCCTGATGTTTTTCTTGATGAGTTGCCTGGAATAATACCAGATCGGGAAGTTGAGTTTACTGTTGACTTAGTTCCTAATGGTAAGCCAATTTCAAAACCCCCTTATCGAATGGCACAAATTGAACTTTTAGAGTTGAAGGAGCAATTGCAAGATTTATTAGAGAAAAGTTTCATTAGACCTAGAACATCACCATGGGGTGCTCCTGTTTTATTTGTTAAAAAGAGAGATGGTTCTATGAGACTTCGCATTGATTATAGAGCCTTGAATAATATCACTATTATGAACAAATATCCTTTGCCTCATATCGATGATTTGTTTGATCAGCTCCAGGGAGCTCAGTTTTTTTCCAAGATTGAATTGAGATCGGGGTACCATCAGTTGAAGGTAAATGAGGCAGATATTCCAAAGACTGCATTCCGTACGAGATATGGCCATTATGAATTTGTAGTAATGCATTTTGGGCTAACCAATGCACCTGCTGTATTCATGGACTTAATGAATAGAATTTTCCATGAGTTCTTGGATTAGTTTGTGGTGGTTTTCATCGATGATATTTTGGTTTTTTGTAAAAGTAAAGAGGAGCATGAAAAACATTTAAGGGTTATCTTGCAAACCTTAAAAGAAAATAAACTGTATGGGAAATTCAGCAAGTGTGAGTTTTGGTTGCAAAAAATTTCTTTCCATGGTCACATTGTTTCTAAAGATGGAATAACTGTTGATCCTGCAAAAACAAAAGTTGTGGAAGAATGGCCAATACCCACAAATGTAACCGAGATTCGTATCTTCCTTGGTTCGGTGGGCTATTACCGAAGGTTTGATAGAAATTTTTCACGGTTATCTAGTCCAATGACTAAGCTAACTCGGAAGGGTGTTAAGTATATCTGGACAAAAGAATGTGATGATTGTTTTCAGGAATTGAAATGAAGATTGGTGAATGCTCTAGTTTTGGCGCTACCTTCCAGGAATGGTGAGTTTGTTATTTACAGTGATGATTCATTGAAAGGACTTGGTTGCGTCCTAATGCAGAATGACCAGGTAATTGCTTATGCTTCATGATAGTTGAAAACTCATGAGGTAAATTACCCTACACATGATTTGGAACTAGCTGCTGTTGTTTTTTCTTTAAAAATTTGGAGGCATCATTTGTATGGAGTAAAGTGTGAAATATATACCGATCAAAAATGTTTAAAGTATATATTCACTCAGAAAGAGTTAAACATGAGACAAAGGAGATGGATGTAATTAATCAAGGATTATGATTGTACAATTCATTACCATCTGGGAAAAGCAAATAAAGTCGCTGATGCTTTGAGTCGAAAAAGTAATGCTTCATTAACAATGTTGCGGTTGGAACGTGATCCTTTGGTTAACGATTTGATGAACTTTGGCATAGAAGTTGTTGGTGCAGGAAGTCCTTCTGTTTTGTTTCAGGTATCAGTGAGATCATCTTTGTCAGATAGAATCAAGCAAGCACAGATGCAAGACAGTGAGTTGTAGAAAAGGGTAGAGCTGGTTCAGAAAGGTAAGTTGCCTGAATTCAGCATTGATAATGATTGTGTTTTGAGATTTGGGAAGAGATTGTGGGTGCCTTGTGATTCACAGTTTAAGAGAGAGTTGTTATGTGAAGCTCATAGTTCTTCGTTTTCAGTTCATCCGGGCAGTACTAAGATGTATAGAGATCTGCGGGAGTATTACTGGTGGGATGGAATGAAAAGAGATATTGCTGATTTTACTATGAAGTGTTTGACTTGTCAGCAGGTTATAGCAGAGCAGCAGTTACCGAAAGGGATGCTTCATCCTTTACCAGTGCCAGAGTGGAAATGGGAGAATATATCCATGGACTTTGTTGTTGGATTACCGAAGACATCTCGAGGTAATAATGCAATCTGGGTTATTGTTGATCGCTTGACCAAATCTACTCATTTCCTTGCTATACGAGATACTTTCTCTCTTGATCAACTTTCCCGTTTGTATCTTAAAGAGATAGTCAGGTTACATGGAGTTCCTCTCCCCATTGTATCAGATCATGATCCCAGGTTTACTTCTAACTTTTGTAAAGGCCTTCAGAAGTCGTTGGGTATTGAATTAAATTTTAGTACAGCTTTTCATCCTCAATCAGATGGGCAGTCAGAACGAACAATTTAGACATTGGAGGATATGCTACGAGCTTGTTCTATGGATTATCAGGGAAGTTGGGACCAACATCTTTCTTTGGTTGAGTTTTCATATAATAATAGTTTTCATTCCAGTATACAGATGGCACCATTTCAGGCATTATATGGGAAGTGGTGTCGAACTCCAGCTTTCTGGGATGAAGTGGGTGAAAGGAAGTTGATGGGACCAAAATTGGTAGAAGAGATGGCAGAAAATGTTCAACTGATTCAGAAACACATGAGAACAGCTCAGAGCAGGCAGAAGAGTTATGCGGATAACCGGAGGAAGGATCTATCTTTTGAGGTAGGTGATCATATTTTTCTCAAGGTTTCTCCTTGGAAAAGTGTGATGATATTTGGTAAGAAAGGAAAGTTGAGTCCAAGGTTCATTGGACCATACGAAATTTTGGAGAGAGTTGGATCAGTTGCATACCGAGTGGCTTTACCTCTGAGTTTATCTCAGGTACACAATGTTTTTCACATTTCGATGTTGAGAAAGTATATTCCAGATCCATCTCATGTTTTGAGTCTAGAGGTAGTTCAGCTGGAAGAGAACCTATCTTATGAGGAAAAACCGGTCCAGATTCTTGACCACATGGAGCAAGTGTTACGGAATAAGGTGATTCACCAGGTAAAGGTTTTGTGGAAAAACCACATGATTGAAGAGGCAACATGGGAATCTGAAAATTCAATGAGGGATAAGTACCCCCATTTATTCGATAAGTAAATAAATTGTGGGGACGCAATTTTATAAAGGGTGGATGGATGTAACATCCCAAGTAAGTAATGAATAATAGATATTTTTATCCATGTCTATTAATGATTAAGATAGTGTTTTAGAGGCTTAAAATTAAAATAAATACAATCTTATGCATGGAATAAACTAATATTCTTAAAAGATTGTTTTACTGCCTTTTGATGGCAAACCATTTTTGAATCTATCTTTTGACAATTTTATAAACTATGTTTGTCAAGATAAAATTATTATTTATAATTGGGACATCAAAATTTACCTTGTGTGAATTTTTGGTATTTTTCTGACAATGTTCATTTTTTAATGAATAGTGAAAAATACTCCATTTTACGTCAAAACTGCTTTTTAATCTAATTTATTTATATGATTAGATTATGTTTTGAATTGGTTTTGAAGTGAAATTAGAATATATTTTTACCATTTTATCAAATGGTGGTCATTGGAATCAATTTCACTTTGAAATTAGACTTAAACTTGTGTCAATCTTTTGATACTTATTGTTTTGTAAAAACACCCTATTTGTTCTGGCAGTGGGAATTAATTATTAAATTAATTAATGTGACTTATATGATTTGAATTTTGTAAAATAGACTTCAATTTTGAATTCGGAATATCAAATATAGCTTAGGGTGAATTTTTGGTAATTTTCTGAAAAACTTCAATTTTGGATGAATAGTGAAACCACTAAGTGGTAATCAAGCAAACGGATTTTTCAGTTAAATTAAAGTTTACCACTAATGTGTATTGAATTTTGAAAATCCGACATACATGGTTGTCATTAAGAAGTAAAATGTGGTTCAATGAGATTAAAATAATTTTTTGGTGAATAGTAACTTATTAAGTTTTTAATCGCGATTAGTGGTAATTAGTGTAGTTTAAGGTATAAATAATGCTTTAATAATATGAAATGACCTAGACACATGTCCCAACCTTATTGGTTGTGTAATGGCCGACCAAGACAAGCCATGGGTCAACTTGGGGACCCCATGGAGACATTTTGGTTGGGAAATGACATAAATAACTTTTTATTAAATGTTAAAGTAAAAATGACAGAAACATAACACGTTTTACAAAAACAATTTTCACATGGGGTTATAAAGATCAGATATTTGATTATAAATAGTCATTGGAAAGATAAAAAGATTTCCTACATCATAGTATTTGTTTTATGATTTTTAGACATTAAATAAATTAAATTATTTATGACATAATAATGATGCAGCGATGACATCATTATTTGACGATTTAAATAAAATGGAAAGATAATGTAAAATCTATGAACTACACATGGCCAAAACCAATTGGATGAGTGGATTTAGAACCCTTATCAACTTATCCACGAATTATATCAATGGGGGACCTTTTGAAACCGAAACACATTTGCAAATAAAGTAATATTTATTTACTTTCCAAAAGTGCCCCTCCTCTCCTCTTATAAAAGGCCCCCACCTCTACCTCATTTCACACACTCCTCAAGCCTTTGGCTCGGCCAAACCCTGCCCATTTACTCTCTCCACATCCCTCTCCTCATCCTAGAGGAATCCCTTTGGGCATAATCCTTTCAAAAGAATCCCTTAGGCTCAAATCAAAAGGAGTTACACTTTTAAAGGTAAATCATTCTCTCATGTTCATTTGTTTTATTTTGCTTCTCCAACCCCCAAAACTCTTTTTATTTAATTATTTTGTAACAAAACCAGTATATTAAATATAAAAGGATGTTTTTATAAGATTTATTTGAGCTACACTCTCACACAACTACATCAAATGGTTAAAGAACATACGGTTTCCGTGGATGGCGAAATTCTGCCTCCCGAAACGATGATTGTTCAATACTCATTTAACACCTTCAAAGGTGGCCATTATGATGTCACTATTTTTATATATGATATATAATATGTTTATGTTTTCCTTAAGCTTCTGTTTTTTTTTCATTTTGGGCATACCTTTATGGTTCCCATTATGGGTAAACACGATATCTTCATTTTTGGAAATGCGGACTACCGCCCCCTGAAAGTGATTTGATTCGTTAATACCATATGTGGGATGTGTAAAGGATAAAGTTATTGATATTATATATGTTATTATACTGGAATTATAATATACTCTTATATCATTATTATTCCATTACAGAAAATATGAAATAGAAATGGAAGTAGCGTTCATGCGTACGTACGACTTACCGTCTCCATGAACGGTGCATTTCATTTCTTACCTCTAAATGTGATGTAATATTATAAAAACATGTATATGATGAATATATATGATATATATGTTATCCAAATCATTAATATCATTCTGGATATAACGAACCTATGACCAAATTAACATCATGTAAGTGTAAGAAGTCTATTTTTGAGTTAAGAACCAAATACCGACAAAATGAACATTATTAACTTAACTGATTACATGATGTTCATAACATGGTATAAAAAGAATATTGAACTTGAAAAAGATTCATAAGCAAGTAGATATTAACTCAAGTTTATTATTCAAGAGATTAAAGAACGGTCGGGTCAAGTCGGATACGAGGTATGGGACTTCGTCTCAATCTCCTTTCATTGAGGCATATTTTATTTTATACACAACTTTCTTTTATACGGTGTATAAACCCCTTTGACTTTTACATTTATACAAAAGGAATCTTTTTTATACGAAGAGTTTACTAAATGACAAAAGGGAATCTTTTTGTCATACGTATGCGGCAACAATGACTTCTCCGCCGCCATGACCGTTATTTGAGTTTCAGCTTCCTCAACAAGTCATACCATTTTTTTTAAATGAAAAATAAATACCATGTTTTACTTTGGTATTAAAAATGGTTTTCATAACGTTTTTATTATATCGATGTGTTGTATTGATATCTTGTGATTGAAATGTGGAAATGTTATGTTTCCTTTATGCATGTTTTATGTGATACTATTATGTTATGGTTCTTGGGCATTATTATGAAGACGGGTGGTTCCATGATAAACTAAGGGCGGGTGAGCCCGATATAGATCTCCAATGCATTGGGTAATGCGAAGGAGTGAAACGTTAAGGTTTCTCCGAAGAGATTTAGGGAATATACTGTGATGGGTATTCCAAACGTAACCAAGAGGGTTACTCCCTACGTAAGAATGTTATGAATGCATCAAATTACCTTTATGTATTATGATTTCTATGATTTATTCATGATTATATGAGGTGTGTTAAAGTGCCTATGTTTTATGGGTAAAGTATGATTTCATTCTTATTTATATATGAACTCATGTTTCCTTTCCATGTTTTTTTTATAACCCATACTGAGTTTTTATGCTCATCCCATGTTTTTGAAATGTTTTTCACAGGTCAAGGGAAAGGTACATGATAAGATGATAGAGTCAAGGATGTGTCAAGAAATAATCCATGTTTTATTTTAAATATGTTTCCATTGATGGGAATGAAGAATACTATCTTTTGTATCCACTTTGTTTATACGTGGAATGTAATGCAAGTTTTATGATCTAATTCTCTAAAACTCTAAACCTGAAAAGATTTTCAATGTGAAATCTTGTAATAACTCAACATTAAGTAAGTTTTAAGGTTGGGGCCTTATACAAGTGATGGGATATGATATCATTTTACACCTTGTAATTCCTTTTAATCACCAAATAAAATATAATCAACATTTATACAAGAGATATAAGTTTTTTATATATCTCTATGGTTCTCTAAAGCTTTAAAAATAACTTTCCCCTTCCTCTTGATCCATTCTTCAATCCAGATATCTTGTAGTGGTGAATTCTTCTTGGTTTGGATGATTATATCTTGTAATATCTTGTATCCCTCTTCTTCTAGACTTGATGGTAAGAATATTGTTCATTCAATATGATATAATTTTTTTTCAAATGGATACATTTCTATAACCTAGATATATTATTATTTTTCCTTGAGGTGGGTGGTCTGAAATAAATTTCTATGGTGTGATTTGGTTTTCTAGAATATATGACATCTATAATTTCATTATAATACCTTGATTGTTACATTTAAATTGAAATCATTAAACTAATCTTTCCTAAACCTCTCATGTAACTTATTGGATCTCATGGTGAATATGATTGGGACTTGTGTCTACCTGAGGGGTATTCTAGCTATTTATTTTGGTTGGGAATATAGAAATTGAGATCATAGCAACCTTTGGTTTCATTGGTTGATTAACTAGGTTATGTTATAATAGAAATAAAAATTTAAAATTTAAATAAATGAATATAAAATTTTATCTTAGAATGGGATTTATAATTATAAAGTGTCATGAAATAACAATCTTGGTTTATTATGTTTTGTTTGGCATGTTTATTGATAATCTATGTCCTAACTCTTGATTGGTGCACATTATTTGGGACCATAGGGTGATTTTATGAGTTGAATGGTTATATTGGCTGAGGGAAATATTTGTTAATATGTAATACATAAGGGAGAGATGGGGAAGAAGGATAAAGTGATCCCCCTTGAATATTTTCATTGAGGCATAAGGATATTGACATCTGGAATTACTTTCAAACAAGAATGGATGACTCTGAGTACCACCCCAGAATTCAAGGGTCAGTATGTTTAATTTAGTGATTTATTTTGGATTACATTAAGTAATTCTATATATCATAAAGTTGAATTCAATACAATATGACCATATTTTTTATACCCCATGGGTTTTAGTCTATTGAATTTTTCTCACACCATATTTGGGTTCCATTTTGGTACCCTATAAGACTTGATAGATGCAGTTCTAGACAAGGGAAAGGTGCCTTGTGCATTATTGATTTGTTTCTCAAAGATGGGGTTGAAGCATATATTTTGGAAAAATTTTGTGGTTTGGGACTGTACCTTTGAAGTATTTATTTTGGATTCTATGTTTAGTTTTTTGGTTAATACGACATTAACGTGACATCTAAATGAAATCCATTAATGCATGACATGGTTTATTTAATATACAATCAAATTTACATTATCAATTATATTCTTCTGTGAATGTTAATATTAATTTTTTATTTCCACTGTTACATCAACATTTTTCAAGAGGGTAAATTCTCCTTACTATATTCCATAATCTATCCCTACATGTCAGTAACAACTCGCTAATGAAGTAGTGCATATGAGGTCATGTGGTGATCCATTTTGGTCAACTATTGGAGAACCAGGTCAGGGATATTAAAAAGTGGTATCAGAGCCCATAAATTTTCTATTGGTTTAATTTTTTAGGAAGGAAGAGAAGATATTAGGGTGTTTTGGGGATAGGTAATGATCTCGTTTATAAGAGTTATTAACCCATGTGTATAGGAAAATTCCATATCACATTGTAGGGATTATTGTTTATGATGTTACCTTGTAATAATTGTTATTCTATTTCACCTTAGGTGATTAATGTTTTTTGTTATGTTACTGTTTTATGATATTTTACTCAAGGTATGATAAAACATGAGGTGAGTATACTTGCATCACTGAAAACAAATAATAAAATATGTTGACATTTAATGTTCATGCTTGGTATATTTTTATAGCATGTGACATATCTTCCTATCTAAACAATGAATTATAATACCATAAAATAACTAATAAAAAGGATTAAATGAAATACTCATCATAATAAAACTCCCTTATTAAGCTATGTTATGGAGTAACCTTGTGTAAATGGTTCTCTATTGTTTTTTGACCTTCTGAGATTGATATTGTTTTCTATCTTGTGATATGGGGAGTGTGTTGAACATTGAAGAGAAAATGAATCTGTGTGTTTTTTGGGTTGAGATTTAGGTAATTAGTAACAAGAACACACCTCATGCTATATAGATGAACCTTCCTACATATTCATGGATGTTCAGTAGTGATAATATGTTGTAATACCTAGGAATATTATAGCATGAATGGATTCCTAGTGTCTATATTTGGAACCCATGTGTAAGATGAAGAGCTATTAAACTATATATAAAAGAGATTCCCTTTATAAATAGAATCATTGTTGGTGCTTGATTTGGTGGTTCTTGGACATTTTTTGTGAAAAATTTGAATGTTGAGTGAGTCTAGGATCAGAGGTACGTGACTCATAGGGAATTTTGTTTTCTCTATAGATGAAAGGAGTGGTGTATTCATACAATACTGATATGTCTCCATGGAGGGATGTTGAATTGATAGTATATTATGGGACCATTGTGTGTTCAACCAAAGTCTTCAATCTGATGGAATTATTATGGATTCATTTACCATAATTTAAGATGGGATGAGACTTGTCAAGGTCAAAAGGTGTAAACCACATCAAAGATTTTATGAAAATATTGCACAACATGAATAGAATAAAAAATATAGTATGCTGTATTTTGGGTATCAAATTGTGAGTATCACAAGTAACTTTCTTGAAAATAGGTTATGAATGAGCGATCATGATTAGTCATTAAATCAGTGATATACTAGTTGGGGGTCAGGTAGACTGATGTAAGAACTATAGGGAGATAATACGGATACAACTATGGTGGGGAACATCGACTTGGTCATATGTGAACAGAACTATCGTATGGGAAAGGTCATGGACTATATAATAATAACTGTATAATGAACATTATGGACCAATTTGAGGATTCCATCCTTAAATTGATTCCGAGTTTACCACCCAAGTTGGAGATCAGGTTCACTATGAAGTTGGTATATAGATCCAAACTGATTGCAATCCAACCTTATAGTATTAAACTAGCAGAACATTAAGATTTTAATTTTTAGTTGGAAGATCTTGAAGCTATGGGATTAAAATAGGCTAGTACATCAACATGGTTTTATCACATGTATTTTATCAAGAATGATGATATATTATTGTGCTTATGTGTGAATTATCATTAAGTTAACTAGATGAAGGTCAATAACCAATATCCCCTTCCATGCACCAATGATATATTTGATTAGAATAGAGGTGACCAGATTTTCTCTATGTTTGACTTGACATTTGGGTCTCTTCAATTGAGGGTGTGACCATATGACATACCCTAAATTAATTTATAAGAACCATGAATTGTACACGTTTTTGATAATGATATTCATCATGAAAAAGACAATAGAAAAGTTATTGTCCTTGATGAATAATATCTTCCAAATATTTATAAATTATTTTGTTGTGTTCTTTATTGATGGGATATTTTTGTACAAAGAGTCTACATAAGATCTTGGTCAAAATCTTGAAATCATCATATGTGCTCTAATAGAGAATCATATTTACATCAGGAAAAAAAATTGTAGATTTTGGATTGAAAATGTTCATTTCTTATATTAAATTATCTCAGATGTTTGAGGGTTAGTGGGCTTGGAGAAGTTAGAAGTCATGGTATTATGGGAACAACCAAAAAAATAATCACAATTTAGATATTTTGGGTTATGTATGATCTTAAATGTGTTTCATACCAGAGATGTCCCATATAGTAGCATCAATATTGAGACTGGACAAGAATGTGGTGATGTTTTTTTGTTAGACTCTTAATATGAGGATTTCAAGGAGTTAAAGAACAGGTTTAACTCAGTACCAAGCCTCACATTAACTGATATAGGTAAGGAAAATACCATGTTCTATAACACATAAAGAGTTATAAATGGATAAGTTCTGATACAAATGGTTGGAGTGGTCACTTATGGATCTAGATAGTTGAAACAACATGATAGAAATTACCATACTCATGATTTGGTGTTAGATACATTACTTGAGAATCTAGTGGCACTGTCTCTTGGGTGAGAGGATTGTGGTATAAATAGACCAAAATATCCTCATTTACATCTTTTCATAGCATGAGCTACACCTTTAACAAATGAGGTTGGTCATGTATCTGTAGATGTTTGACTTAGAGTTTTTATAAATTCTAGGAAATGTCAACATTATTGCTAATTTTGAGATCCAAAATACATAAACAAAGGTATTTCATGAGTCTTAATATGAGTGAATGTTAATGATAATATATGTAGATATTAATTTAGATTTCCATGAGTCTCATGGTTGAGTGACCCTAACAATGACATTAGTGGTTCATATATCCCTATAATGGGTCAAGTGAGAAAATTTATATGATCCAATTAGATTTTCATTGATGGAAAATTTATATAGTGGTGATACAAAATTGGGACATCCTCTTATATTTGGTGAAAATATTATTATCCATGGTTTTGTATGGGAACGTATCGGATTTTGGTAGGTGCTGATGAAGGAATATCACTCTTTTATATGGGTGGTATATATTGATCTGAAAATTATGTATCATGATCTACATTGGTAGTAATGGTTTCCAAGGATGAATAAGGATGTATCAAGATTTTTGGCATGGTATTTCACCCATCATAAGGTGATGGATGAGAATTATAGGCTTCCTAGGTAACTGTAGCCTCTTCTTATTTTGGAATTGAAATAGAATTATATTATTTGGAATTCATGAAAGGAATACATAAGACACTTTATAATAATGATGCAAAATTTTTAATCACGGATCTATTGATTAATTTATCCCAATTAATTAAAATTAGTGAGAAATTCATTATCAATGATATATGTAGTCTCTACATGAATGAGATAGTTTAATTACATGATGTTTTAAGGAATATCATTTCATATTAATACATTCATTACATTTCATAATTCTGACAGGGCCTTTAAAAGGTTCTAGGATCATAGGTTTTTTTGAGAACAACATATCAACCTTAGACGGATGTAAAAACTAAATAGATGATTCATATTTTGGAGGAAATGTTGTGATACTGTGTTAAGGATTTTTATGGATCTTGGGGGTAGCATCTAGTACTTTTGTACTTTTCTTATAGTAATAGATTTTAAGCATCGATCAAAATAGATCCTTTGGAGAATATTTATGGTAGGTATTTCCATTATCGTATGTACTAGTTAGATGTAGTTGATTCAAATATAGTTGGATATGGTCTCTTCAAAGTGATTTCATATAAGGTATAGTTGACCAAAAAGGGTCGGGTGATCACGTAGAGATGAAATATATCATTTGTTGACCATTAAAAATCATCTATACATTAATGTTGGTAGTCAAGTTTTTCTTTAGACATTTCAATGGTTAGAGAAATTTCATATCTAGAAGCTGGGAAAGGTAGTGCCCAGGTTTGTTGGCCTGTTTTAGATAGTGGAGAGTTACAGTCCTGTGTTATATAATATTACCCTACCACAATGCTATAGTTCCATTCATGATGTTTTTGATATGTCCCATCATCAGAGATATCACCATAAAACTTCTCAGAAGATAGATATTGAAAATTTTGAGCTTGATTTGGTGGGTCCTTTGAGGAGCATCCAATCAGTAACTTGGATCATAGTGAGAAGAGTCTATAAGGAAAGACTATTCATATTGTGTGAGTATAGTGTAAAAATAACCATGTTTAAAAGAATACATGGGAGTGAAAGTATGATTTACTAGAAAAATGTCCAAAGTTATTTTCCAATACTGAATTATGATATTTCAATCCCCATCTTTAAGAAGAGTGTTTATATAGTGGTGAGGTTGTAAGGTCCCATATTATTACATCTATATTACTTTTTTTATTTTTGGTTGAAACTTATTGAATCATTTTAAATAGCTTGAAGCATTGGATTTTGATTCCAGTACATGGATTATATCGTTGTTTAAGATGTGTTAATTGGCTTAGAGAAGACATATTGGGAAAAAAAATAGTATCAACTAGTGGTGATTTTCATGTTTGGAGAATCATCAAGATCACTCTCTCACTGATTTATTCCACTAGCATCTAGTGGCTTTCCCAATATCCTAGTAAAGCTATAGGAGACCCATCAACTATTCAATGATCCCCACTGACCATCTGGTTGGATATGGGTACAGTGGACCTCCTACAAATGAAATACCACCACCCATTTTGAATCCACTATCCAACCAGTGGGGTTCCTAACCATGTAGGCTTGTTGGAGGACACCATCGGCTACTTAGTGGTATCATTCTAGACCCAATAACTAAGCATATGAGAATTCATTTTATACCCCAAAACACAATTTAATCCCCTTGTAACCTCTAATATGACCCCAAAATAATTGTTGTGAATTTTTAATGTTCTCCAAGGCTCTAATTCCTTTTAAAATTTCATTCCTTTTTCTCTGTATCTGTTATTCAATCTAAACAGCTCGAAATAGTTATTTCTTCTCATTTTTGATGATTTTATATTATCTTCTCTTGGATCACTCTTCTTCCTACCTTCATATTATATATATATATATATAATTTTTAATTGGGTATCAATGTGTTTCACATTGAACTAATACTCGATCTTGGATCTATTCTTCTTCATTCTTTAATTGGGTGGTCTAAAATTGCAACCTATGGGCAGATTTTATTATCTAGTATATACAACTCATGTGATCGTTATATCACACTATGTGGGTGAATTATTAAAATGAAATTATTAAATTTATATTTCTGTGACCTTCCATGGATACCATTAGGTCCAATGGTGACTGAGTCTGAGACTTGTGGCCACCTGAGGGGTGTTCCAACATTTTTACTTGGCTAGGCATATAAAAATGGTGAACCTAGAGACCCATGATAACATTGGTTGTTTAAATATGTAATTGAAAACTTGATATGAATATTTATAAATGAAAAAATTTAATATTAAATTGTATCTTGGAATGAGATGAGATTATTAGAAAATGTCATAGAATAACCCTATTGGCTTATGATGTTTTGTTTGGTATGTTTAGTGATAATGTATACCTTAACTCTTGATTAATGAATATAATTTGAGGCCTGAGGGTGAGTTGCTGAGATGCATGGTTATAATATTATAAAGGTGGGATGTGTGAATATGTGATGACTGGTGGGAGATGGGAAGGAAGGAATGGGTGATCCTCCTTGGGTATTTTCACTGAGGTTAATGGATAGTTACTTATAATATTTTTCCAAAGCATGTATGGCTAACCTAGGGTTCCACCCCAGAGTCCAAGGGTAGGTATGATAATTTTTCAATTTTACAATTTCTTTATATCAAATTGTTCTATATATCCTACAATTTCATGAACTACTCTGAGTGAAGATTGATTAGAAACTATGTGTGTTTTCTTACTAAGATTTAATTAAAGTCTATTTGATTTCCATTTGGTATGTGATCTAACTTCATGGATACATGTTTAGACAAAGGTGAGGATCCATATGCTTGATTGATTGATTTCATATTGGATATTGTTTGATCTTCGAGATGGGATCAAGTACGGGGTTTAGGACTGAGACCGTGGAGTCTTTAATTATTATTCTATCTTTCTTAGCTTATAAGACATCAAGATGATATTTAGATGATTTATATTTTGACATTACATGGTTTATTTTATATATGGTTTAATTTCTTACATCAGTTATATTCTTATGTATATGTTTAGTTTTATTTATTTATTTTAACTATTACTGCAGCTTTGTTATATATAGTATTTTCTCCCCACTACATTCATTACAGCTTTACAACTAGTTGGAAACATCTAACATAAATGGAGATTCTCTTGAGGTCATATAGAGAATGTCTCGGTCATGTGTGAGATAATGAGGGTGAGGATGTAACAAAATGAATTAACATGAATGTCTAAACATATTTATATAGTCATTTTTAAAAATTCTATTGTAAAGTAATGATTTAAACAGTAATAAATATATCTAAATATCCTTAAACAATTCTCATTTATGTCACTCATTGAAAACAATTTCTCCCCAAAATGTTAGAATATTACTTTTTTATTATATTTGAGAGATTATGAAAACATTCAATATCAATAATATATTTTCTGACATTCTATAATATTCATTTTTATATGAAATAATAGTTGAAATTTTTTCTTCATTAAACTTATTTACTGGTAACACAATCAATGAGACACTAAAATTGCTCTTCATCATGGTGGATTTATTTAATGTACAGATCTGAAGAAGTTATATATTGAGAACAGATAAAAAATATATCCATTTAAGTTCACGTATAAATTTTAAAACAACCAAATATTCATCAAGAATTATCATTTTCAGTATATTAACATTAAATTACCAACTATTAGGTGAATTCATTATGGTGACCTTGTCATTCTATTTTATTTTTTTACAACATTTTAGGTTCTACCTCGTAGAACATGCTTCACCTCTAATTCCCTATATTTTCACAAAAATACAACAAATAGTGAAAATATAATAAGGTGGATCTTATTTATCCTCAATATGAATATTATGGATGAGAATATTTCCTCAACCATGTTTCTCAATTATTCATGATTCTAAATATAGTTTTCAATTATGATTTTTTCAAAAATTATTGGTTCTATCATTTACTTAAACTCTATAGTATGGCTTCCTTCCTTCTTATTTATTCTTTTGGAAAATGGATTCATTTAGTGAATCATCCATATTTTTTATAGTTTTTTATTGTAATGGAAAAATTGAAAAACATCATTAGTAATATTACCTTCCTTGTAGCACCTCAAACACAATTCTTCTAAAATAAAAGGGTTTTCATTTATTGAAATCATGTCATGAAATTTAACATCTTCATATGTATTTTATTATTTTCATTTGGAACAATTTTTTTAATTATTCTTCTGTCATATTCCTTGATTTATTCAAATATTCTATACAAATAACTATACTCTCTTTAGATAAATTGAAAACCTTATTGGAGTTACCACAAGTATTATTGAGTGTTAATTTATTTTATTATATCCTTTTATATTTGACACTTTTATGGTAATTATTGTACCTATATTGATTTTGATATTTCTTTTTCTTTTTTTCCAATGATGACTCACTCTTCTCTTGTTCATTCTTGGGAGAAATTTGGTTTCCAACTTCATTCATATTCTTTCCTAAGGATGACATACCTTTTTTATTTTAATAATATATCAATATTTCAATCATTTAATTTTTATAAATTTTTAGTTGATAATAAACTATTTATAAGACCAATTTGATGGAATTAACAAAAAATATATTCAATTGTTTTAAATCTATTTAATGTATAGAAATGTTTATTCACAGTTTATAGATATTTCATCTTCTCTAGATTACCCCCCTTAAAATTTGATTCCTTTGAAGTCCTAGAATTGATGGATTGTTCCAAAAATCCAATTACCCATTCTAAAACCTATATACCCAAAATAATGCACCATAATTCTTGATGTTATTTTCTCCACTTCATGCTATCCAGTTTTGGATGATTTCTTTTATTGGGGTCTTTATAACTTTGGTTTGGCTCTTATTTGGGAACTGGGTTCTATAATTCTTCTATCCACCAATGATATGGTTCTAGGACTCTACTAAATTTCCGTCATTATTTTTGGCACATATTTCTTATTTAAACCCACGCAAATTAAATAAATAGATTTACCAAAAGTAATATAATTTAAAACTGATTTTACCTTTTCCATTTATACCACTGAAATAATCATCATATTGTGTAATGATTTTATTGACAAATGTTAGAGTTATTTAAGAACTACAACACTCCTTGGATCAAAATCTAGAAGAAAAATATTTCACCTAAAATTGTGAAGAATAACAATGTGTCATTTTCATGTTGGATTTTTTACTTCCAACAAAAGACATCACATATTGGGAGAGTTCTTATAATATTCCATCAATATCAACATCTCTTCACAATATTTTTTAAAATTACAAACATAATCTTTATGAGACTTAAGATTATTTTATATTAAATTTTCATGTTATATTATATTTTTTTAATTGACAACATGTTTATAATTTATTACATCAATGCATGAATTTTATTTTCCATCAACGCGTGTTCATATCTTCAAATTAATTAGTGGTTTCATACATAAAATTGATTTTATTGATCCAATCATATTTTTATTTTACAGAAATTTTATTATATATTTATATATTCATTTCTTCATTCTATACAATATATTTAGTGAGATTTATAAATGATAACTTCATTTCTTGTAAGACTTTATCTATTTTTTGACTCCTCCTCAAGCTAGGTGACCACTTCAGACCATCATTCAGAATTCCTATAAATTAAAGAAACTAATTATTTGGAATGAAAATGAAATATATATTTTAATCCAAAAATTAATATATTTTTTATAACTTATAGATATATGATCATAACTTCTATTTCTCAACTCTCCTTGAGGATATTACTAGAATGAATATGTACCTACCTATTGATCATCTAAATGTGTTAGACCTATTGAGGTAAGAAATATTTACCCCACCTTGGTGGAAAATTGAACAACCCATTATTCATATTTTAATAGGGATTTGTCTTATTAAGACTCATTATAAGGGTAAACTAAAACTCATTCTTCGTAGCATGAGAGGGGTCAATTTTTGGAATGTATCTTCACATTTTACCCATTTTCATCCTTGCCTTAGTAGAGATAGAATTCTTATAAGCAATTGAAGTATCTTATAAATTTTTTTATTTTATTATAAATTTACCCATACACATAGATATTTAAAAGAGAACAAATTAAAAATATAAAAATCAATCAATGGTGAATAAACTTTTATACCAATTGAGAGGATCTATTAGGGATGTATTCAACTATATAGGGGAAGGGGTAAATCAAAGTTGGTCAATTTTTTTATAATTTTGTAAATTTTAACCCTTTTAATTTAACTCTTTCACTTATTAAGGTGTGTGGATCTCACATTCTTTATTCTCAGCGTCAATATTATACATAACACATCAGAATGCATCCAAAAAGAAGTTATGACTATGTTTGACGTTCAAATTTGAATACTAAATGTAAATCCTTGGCATGAACTAATAATACCCAATATCACACGAACAACTGGTATCAACCCACAAGATGTAGAAAAGTGGTGTTTATCCTTGTACCCATATTACACATACCCCAATAGATAAAGGTTCATTATGTAATCCAATAACATCTCATTTGATATTTCATCTTCCATCCTGATATTTTATAATAAAGTAACATAACAATAAGAGAGTCTTCAACCAATTGAGAAATATGAAAATCTATTGATTTGAGGACTTGAATATATTAATATTCTATTACTTTGAAAACAAAATTTAAGTACATCTTAATTACTGTATAGAATTTGATTTATTTTGTTCTTATAAAACAAAAAAACTTATTTCAATGAAAAATCAGACTACACGACCATTCCCTATTTAAACCTCTTCATATTCTACTTCATGGTTTAACTAATAGCACTTGAACTGTATACAGTTCTTGTTTTTTGATATAATTACTTCTTCAAGTTTAGATAGTGTTTAAGGTCTATACTCCCATGTATTTGATACACAAAAGATATTACTATCTTACTATATTATTATATATTCACACACACCCCTCTTTGAAAATATTTAATATATTTTTTATGGGAACAACAGTTTCATGTTTTTACTACTTCTTATATATTCACAGTACTATGATAATTTAAAATCTACATGAATGTTGGAATTTAAAATTCCTTAAAACATGATCATTTAATGAAATTCCTAATGACTCAAAATTAATGGTAATTAAGAATTGACAGTGTATTATAAATTTCAATAGAAACTAATTTTCTATAAAAATATTGTGAGTACAAAATGACCATACATATTAACTATCATTGTCTTCTCCCTTATATTAAATATACTCACCCATCCATGTATGCATATATTTATAGAAGTTATTTTAACAATGAAAAATCCTTTATTCACAATTTAAATCTCATTAGAAGTGTTATTTATTCTTTCTCACATACATTAATCACAATAAAAATCTCATGATATTTATATAAATGATGAATAGATCATGTTAGATTTCTAAAATTAAAAAAAAATCATCCTTTGAGTGGATGAATCATATAGTAGCCAAAATAATCATATCTAGTATCAATTGACACATAAATATCACCCAAACCATCACTTATATACAAACTTCTAGTCATATACAAAAAATTAATACTCATTGATAAGGTACATATGAATTATATATATCCTATCAGAATTCTCCCATTATACATGATTATGTGTTTGTAGTACTTTTTTATTTCATATGAAGTTTTGCGTTATATCATACAAACATTAACTTTTATACGAAATCTCTTTAATATGAGAATCTATTTTATATGAAAAAACATTCATGCGGAGTTCCTTTCATATGAAATTCCTTTCAAATGAGACATCATTTTATGAAAAAATTATCATACGTGGATCATCATATGTCACCCACCATTCTTGGAAGATCTTGTTCCATTGCCTTCCTCATAGGAAGGATAATAGAATTCCATGATCTTCTCATGCTTATTCTAATATTCAAATAACTCAAGAATCCCTACAATTATCTTCTAAAACTTTTGTGATTTTCTTGTGGAATATCTACTAATGTTTACATATTTTATTATAAAATTTATCTTCTCAATAAATGAAAATACTCTTTTATAAAATTCTTATTGAGATGTAACTAATCTATATAGATAAATTGATCTATTTATCATATAATACTACCTATAATGTCCACTTAATTCATCTATAAATACCTTGAACCCAATAGCCTAGAGTTATTGGTTACTTAATTACGTTAGTATAAGAAATAAGGATTCACATCCCAAATGAGTTAATAGTTTATTTTTATTGGAAAATAAGACACATAATGGAATTTCACATTACATTTTAAAACTTAAAATACAAAATAGTATTTTATTTGAGAACAACACTATTCCATTTAATATATCCCTACAAAAATAATACTAAATTACTAAGAATCACGGGGAAAGGAAATATAAGAAATTGGTGATCTTAGATGGCCAGTAAGAGTATTAATATAATGGAATATATCAAGAATAAATAAGTCATAATAAATATGTAAAGGTAAATATCTAAAAACACAATGCATTCTACAAATAACTTAACAATGAAGAATAGTATGGACAGAAAAATGATGATAACATAATTCCATATAAATAATCACATGTGATTAAAACATATCCATGGATTTCATTACTATCCAAATAATTACATGGACATCAATAACTAATATCATCATAAGGTAATGAATAATGTCGGACGTTATAAACATATCATTAAGGAATAATTACACGAAATAATATATTAATGAATAATGCCTCAACCAAATACACTAGATAGTTTGTATAATGAGATCTACTGATGCATCGAGGGGTTATATAAGGTCCCATATATCACTTACTATGTCCAATTCATTCGATTTATAAAAGGGGAGAATTATAATGAATGTACAAATTCATATTGAAAAACTATTATATGATATTTTATTACTTTACCCAACCAATAAATATAATCATTAACCATCCAGAGTATTATGGTTAATGGTATAAAAATAATACATCCTAAGTAAATCATAATATTATTTAAATAATGTTGAAATATATAAAAATTAAAACATGGGAAAAATATATTTAATAAATAAAACATGGTTAAAAATATTCCCTCATAGTTGAAATATAATTGTACAATTTAATAAATAATTGTAAAAAGAAGATACCATTTAAAACACCTTATAAAAATTAAAACCTGTGTAAAAATATATTTAATAAATAATTGTATAATTTTAGAAAAATTATTTAATAAATTTTATGTAAAACATTGACACAAAATAAAAATATTCCCAACATAGTAGAAATATAATTCCGTTTTTTATTCAATACATTATTTTCGTATCTTGAGTAATTAATGGAAGGAGATTGAAAGGAAATATATTAGTTTAAATGAATAAAAATATGAGACTAAAATATAGTTATTTTATGATGGAAATATAATATAAATCCTCATAGTGGAGACATATATACAAGTAATCTTAAATAGTGATGAGATTGTGAAATAAACTCTTACCTTAGGTCCGAATTCATTCATATCTATCTGAACCACTTTTATAATAAATATATATTTTTTATAATTCTATTATATAACCATAATAATATATATCATATTTTATATGGTTTACATATAGTGTTATCACCCATTTATTAAAAATTATTTGTTAAAATCGCTTTTTGGAGTAAGAACTGCATCGTTTTTCATATATGTTTGTGACTGATTATTTTAAACTGTGTAATTGGATCATGGTTTTATAATATAATGAATATTTATAATGATTTAAATATAATATATTTTTATTATACTCATATTTATAGTTTTCAATAAAATTTATAGATATAAAAATAAATTACACCGTTCATGGAGACGATATGCCATATGTACACATGGATGTTGCTCCCATTTTTTTGAAATATGGAACAGAAGAAAGTTAAATAACAATTAAAATTTAAAATTTAATTATAATATCATATATATCATATATCATATATATATATATATATATTTTTATCTTTATTACTATTAATGTTAAAATAAAATGAAAAACATATCTCATCGCTTCGTGGAGGCTGTATTCCACATGTATGCAAGATTGATGTTATCATTTTCCAAAGGATTGTAAGGTAAGAAATTACATGTGATATTACAATTATATAAGTTTAATTATTTCATCAATAATATATATATATATATATATATATATCAAATACATTATTATATCTATCCATGATAGGTGGGGAAGGAAAAAATATTCATTGGTTCACGATACGGTAGTCCACTATAGACATGATGTATGGTTTAATTTTACATTCAGTGTAAGAGGGGATGGATTATGGTTTTAATATTAATATAATAAATTATAAATATATTTAACACATTATTTTTACTATTTTATCATATTTGTAGAATATTTTATGTGGTATAGGAAGAAATAAAAAAATCCATGGTTAAAAACTCTACCACTTCTTCGGAGAACCTATTTAGGTTTATATCTAAATAATTCCTATGAAATTTTTATGATCAATAAATAGAATCGAGTTCATGTTTTGGGAGGTAAGGAATTTTTTTTAAATTCTTTTCTAAACCAAAAATCCTTTGAGGTGTGTATAAGAGAGGAGAGGGGGTGTCCTTTTATAAACTAGGGGGACACCCTTGGAAATCTCATAAAAGAATACAAAATGAAAAAGTAATTTCCAAGAAAAATGACACAAATGGATATATATTAAAATATTCATTATTATATAGTGTAAATATAAAAACAAAATAGATTCTATAAATGTTTAATTGGGAAACATACGATTTTCTCTTAGTTTAACCCCTAGGTAAACATGTTTTAACCTTAACTGCAATAATTATTTTTTTCTTATTTTCTCGATTCATTATGAAATAAATTAAGATGAAATTATTAAATAATGTTAATTATTATAATTAAAAATATGTAATCCATTTTTACAAATTCATTTCACAAAATAGAATGAATTTAATTTAAAATAAAACACAAAAGTGTTGTGCAAATACAGTTTTAAAATGAAAAGTTTTTTATATACAAGAAGTTTTTATATCAAATTTCAATATAAAATTGATTCAAATGATCTAAATTGGACTAATATTAATAAAATTGAACAAATATTACATTGAAAATAATTTTAAAACCATATTTATCTTTTTAAAATGTTCTACTAAAAATTAATCATTCAATAAAAATTATAATTTTTTACCATTCATTAAAAAATTAATATTTTCATAAAATTATAAAAAATTAATTATATTAAAATTTCAACATGAAATTTTTAAAAATTAAGATAATTATATAAAATAAATTTTCTAAAAGTGGTAAAAAATGATTTTTATTTAAGTTCCCAATACACGATGAAATCACTTTTTAGAAAATTATAGTTTATTAGTATAAAACTAGATTTATTCACATGTCTAGAAAAAATAATTTAGATGAAAAATATAATATTTTATTGAATATATAATAATTAAATTTAATTAAAATAAATAACTAATATAGATTCATTTAATTTATTAACATAAAACTCATAATACTCATAAAAAAGGTTTTTCAAAAAAACATTTCTATTAATTTCAAATGATTTTTTATTTTTATTTATAATTACGTGTTAAAAAATTATTTTTTATGCATGTGTAAACGATATAATTTTCAAAATTCAGTTATTCATATTCATACCAACCAATTTAATGGCTAGGATAGAATGATATGTTATATTATAGTTCATTTAGAATCAATATTGCGTGTATATTTAGATAATGAAAATATTAAATTTATTTAAAAAAAATATACCATAAAATCTTAGGGTGGTACATTCTTTCCCCTAAAAAATTTCATCCTTGAAATTTCCATAATTTTAAATTGTGAAAATAATTGGGTAGTCCTTGACCATAATTTCACCGTGTTCCCACTTCACCTCTTATATCTTATGATTTTTCCAAATTACCTTTACTATCTAAGTCATCCGATTACTCAACACTTGTTCTCTAGAATCCAGAATCTAGATATAATCTTTATAGTATGATAGATCGAGTTCCAAATATATTTATTCAAAGGTGAGAAAATATGGTGGGTCTTGAATGTACATTCTTAACTGTGATATATAGGACACATCATGAATTTTATAGAGACTTGGTGCAATTTCCAAATGGTAACCAATAACTATAACTCTTTCTAGGATTTCTAAATATCTAATGTACCTAGGTCTAAATTTCTGTTTCTTTTCAAACATTATAACACCATTATATAGAGATTCTATAAAAAACATGATCTCTCACTTAAAATTCTAAATCCTTCCTCTAGTTATTGGCATAAATATTTTTCATACTTTGAGTTACTTTGGTATGGGTTTGAATATACCTTAAATTTTTCATCTTATCCTCTACAGTTTTTGGGCATATATGCTTCCTTTCACCAACTTCATCCTGAAGAGTTGGAGTATGAAAACTCATTCCATATAGTCCTTCATATGGAAAAATTTGAATACATTAATAGAATATGTTTTATTCCCGAAATAATCCAAAGGTAAATACTAATCCTACATAAATCTAAAGTATATAGATAATAACATTGACATGTTTTCTAAATTTTGGAAAACCCTTTCAGATTATATATTATTTTGTGAATAATATGTGGTGATAAAATTAATCATGGTATCATGATAATTCTAATGAGTTCTCCATAAATTCAATGTAAATAATAGATTATGATCAAACACAATTGAAATCAATAAATCATAAAGTCTTACAACATCATTAATATAGAGTTTTGTTAGGAAACCAATAGGTAAATTTTCTTTTATAGTGGGGAAATTTTTATATTTGGTGAGGTGATAAAAAATAACCCACAATGTATCATTATTTATAATATTCATTAGTAATATAGGGAAAAGTTTCAATGTAATTCCATTACATCCACACATATGAATTGAAATAGTTTTCATGATTCCTCTAGGGTTCTATCTCTCATCCTTCTCTCATTGAAAAACAAAAAATCTTCACACATAATAAAAAAAATTATGCTGCATGTTATTACACAAAAAATGATCCTCCAAATATATATACATCTTTGTGCTACGCAAGTGTAAATAAAAATTCGATTTATAAGAATAATATAACATTTCACTCTTCATCTTAGTTATATATAAAACACATAGTCTCTTTCCAAATTTTAGAATTATATTTTCACAACTGAAGTCTTCCAATTTTCTAACATTCATGGATTTAATTTTCTTTTGAAAATTATCATCATTAGGTTAATAATTTGTTGAATTTTTATATAGATATGGTTTGAAAATAATTTAAAAGATTTTTATTTCCCATTAATAATTTTGATATCAATTTTAACTAGATCTATGACCAATTGATCCTTGCCGATCCTCATTTTGGTTAGAACTCGATGATCTTTCGTTCTGAGAATATTTGGTACCTTATTTTCCTTTCATGAGTGGTAGCGTATTGAGTGATCATATTCCTTATTTATATCAAGCCTTCATATTTTACTCAGATTTATTTATTTATATGAAAATATGTTTCTCAGACTATTATGATCTATGTATTTCTCACATCTTTTGCCATAGAGATAATATATCCATATCTTCATTGAAAAAATTACTGTTTCTATCCGAAGATCATGTGTTTGATAGTTTTGTTCTTAATTCCTTAACCTCATTAATGATTTGGAAATTAATTTATCATTATTCATAAAGAAACAACCATGTCCCTTATTAGATTTATCACTATATATCACCAAGACATCTTTTCATAATGGTATATTTAAAATTAGATAATTGAAAAATATACTCTTCAATTCATCAAAACATTCTTCATGTTCCTTTATCCATATAAAATCAACCCTTTTACAAGTAATATTGGTTAATGAGTTAGTATATTAGGTAAAATTTTGGACAAAACTAAAATAGTAACATTTCATACTAATGAAACTACATACACAAATTATTTTCATTGGTGTATGCCTCTATTTGAATTCAATAGTCTGTGATGTATAAACTAAGATTCCATATTTGGAGAAAATATAACCAAGAAAAAAACATTTCAAAGCCAAAATTCACACTTGCTAAATTTTTCATATAACTAGTTTCTTCTAAGAGTGTCGATAATGATATGGAAGTGATTCTGATGGTCTACATATCTCTTAATGTACCCCACGATATTATAAAAAAATACCAAAAAAAAATACTTAAGATATTACCTGATTACTCTATTCATTAGATCCATAAAAATTAATGGTAAATTATTTAATCTAAATGAAATTACTATAGAATTTTTAATGTCAATACCCTATATGTAATGCTATATTCAGAATATATTCCATATTTAATCATAATTGATGATACCAATAAATAGGTTTAATATATGAAACATATTGAGCTCTATGAAGATGATAGAATAATTATTTAATGCGAGGTAGATGATACCTTTTGTTTATTATAATAAAAATTATTTTACTATAATCAATGCACAACCACATAGATCCATATTTCTTCTCAACAAAAAGAATAGGGGATACCCAAATCAAGAAACTAGGGTTTATAAATACCTTATCAATCATCTCCTCTAGTTGTTTCTTTAACTCCACTAATTCCACACTGGAAACTATATATAGAGTAATTGAAATAGGTCTTGCATCACAGATTAAATAAAATGAAAACTCAACATCACACTCTAGTGGATGTCCAGATAATTAATTAGTAAATAAAGCAATGTATTCTTATGCAATAGTAACATACATAATTTGAATATTACCTTTTCCATTTGTATATTATTTTTACTCTACTTCCTTTAGAAGCTCCTTCAGTAGGGCTAACAGTGTTGGATCTGAACATGAATATGAAGATGAAGTATCCCCTCTATAGATAGGTAATTATACATCTTCATCACTAATAAATATTTCCTTCTATTTATAGGAATGTTTTCATAATACATTTGAATCATTTCCATACTAGGAAATATATCAAAATTAACCTTAATTATAACAATAAATTCTGAAAAAATGGAATGTTTATGTGTCATAATGGGAATTGATTGAAACATCTTTATTGAGTTGGGACTTAAATTAGTATTCTTGATTGATAAATCCCATATTAGAGTGCTAGGGAAATATCTATTTTTGTTAGAAAAATTGGACAATATAAAGGAGTGAAAAGGTATAGAATAAAATAAATAATTAGATAAATTGTATGATATGATTATTGTAACCCCCACAAGATATTTAGGAATATAAAACAAAGATTTTTTTTATCACAAAATCCTATCCTTTGTCCCTAAAATGTTTCATTGAAAAATTACCTCGATGCCCGAAACAATCATTTGTATACTTTTCCATCTTATTACAATTGAATAATTGAACATTGTATACTTCATTCATTTTCCAAAAATCATGGGACTGCTAATATTTCAATGCAAAAATTAAGAAAACTACCATTCACAACAATAATGTTCCAAGTTGTTTTTTCCATATTAATTATAGGTAGGAAATTCAAAGTTTTCCTTTTTTCCCCTTTGCTGTAATTTTGTTTTCCGAGTGCTCTTCTACCCCCTTTATTTGTTCATTTCCCAAAAATTTAAAAGACATGGAGAATTATTTTTATATGTTGATAGAACATAATAATTTATAATCATATGATTATAATTTTAGTGAGACTTGTTCCCTTTAAAGGAGTGGTTTAAGACCATCAAATAAATAGTCAATCATTTCATTGAATTGTTTATGAAGTTGTAAGATCCCAACCTTTTCTAGATATGTCTCGATCTTGTTTTTAGGTATTATTTTTCCTTATTTTGAGTTTATTTTTTTGGGTTTTTATCTTTGGTGTGTTTGGTTGAAAATTTTAAAAATAGAGGAGACGTAGTGCTTGGTTGGCACATGGTTTGGGAAAACTATGTGCCCCAACCCCAAAAATGATCACCCTAGCCAAACAAACCAAGAAAACCAATATAAAGGTGATTTTTATTGTAGGTAATAGATTTTTCAAACCATGTGCTCTTTCTGGGGAAACATTCCACCCCCTAGAAGAGGCACATGTTTAAGGTGCAATGTTTGGTAAACCATGAGTCATTTCCCAGGAAACCATGCATGGGTTTTAAATTATCAAGAAAATTAGATTTTGAAATCCCGAACCCCTCGGACGTCATCCTATTTCGACCCAACATTGTCCTAAACAATTTCTCTTATTTTTGGAGTCTCTTGGATGAATTAGTAGGGCTTCTATCCTTCGTTCTAGGTGATTTGAAGCCTAGATTTAAGATCTTCACCTCTTCCAGTAAGATGTCATAATTTCATTTGATTTCCACCCTCACTCCCATGATTCTATCATCGTTTGGAGGTATGTTCTCCTCTATTTTTAAGGATCACGAACTAAATTTAGTTGATCTAATACATTTGATCATGGATTTGGGATTTAGATCTAGATCTTATTCTTTGAAGTGTTCTTCATCACTCTACTTCAATTGGGGATTTCCATTGGTAAGCATTCATCATCAATTTTTATATAGGCGGTGTATTATTAAAATCTCAAATTATAGTTTTCAATTATATGTATGTAATTAAAAAATTTCTATAGTATCAATAGAAATTGAGATTATTAAATTGAATTAATTAATTCAATAGATTAATTAATTAAGGGATTGTGAAATTGGGAATATTGAATTGATTGAATTGGAATAATTAATTATTGAATTAATTATGTTGATATTGTGTCCCAAACACTCACTCCAAATATTCCCCTCCTGATCTAGCATGGAAGGAAGAGAGATAATGGCCCCCATGTCCCACCTCCAGTAGGTCCAGGGGTGGAAACCATCTCTATGTGTATAAATATCTCACGAAATGGTAGGCAATACAATTTTTATTTTAACCAATATTGGGAGATAATATATATATATAACTCAAAAGAACTCCACGAAATATATATATAATAATACAACATTCAACTGACATGCATGTTTTAAGTAAAACTATTATAAATAAAATAAAACTCCAGAGTATGTACCAAATGAACAAAGCTACACCACAACATGGAATCAGTACTTTAGTCCGAGCTAGTAATGCCTATAATGGTAAATGTAGTCCTCCTAGAAACCTAAATGCAGTTTTATAACGTATGCTGAGCATACAAGTATAGTTAGTAGGAAAACTATAGTCTCTCATAAACAATTGGGAGAAGCATACTAATGCTCTTGTGAGAAAACATAGGAACCAATAACACCTAACACGGTATCCTAGCCATCCACAAATCACCAAGCAAAACTCACCAAGTAACACAAGTCATGTAAAGTAATAATGAAATCAAATCGATGATAGGGTACCCCAAACCACTATCCCAATAATTATGCACCCTCGCTCCCTTACAAAAAATTCCATGGCGCTCCCACCTCTTCTAAAAGTACCACATCCCAACCAACACACACACACATGGGCCTCACAACTAGTCCCACAACCATGGAAAACAAAGATAATAACATCTATCCCACACACAAATGGGCCTCAAAACCATGTCCTACCTTTAGAAACATGATCCACATACCACATCACATCCCAAAATCACTTGAGAAATCACAACATGTCTAATCTGGAAGACACTTGAAAAAACACAACTCACCCACACACACCTCGACCTAACAAAACACTACCTGACCAATGAATCTTGGGATATCACCACCTAGAAGAGCGTTCCAAGAATAGCGGGTTCCCTTCCATCCATCATCCTATTAGGATTTTGGGAAAGACACCATCTCTCGTTGCAATAAGGATGTTCGGCACATAGTGCTCATCTAGGGTGGGGTGCGTATAGAAAACATAAGAAAAATAATGGTATGTTTATATAGTATTAAAAACTGAGGCCCAACCATTGGGTTATCAATCGAGATATCAACCACCCAATGATACTTACAACCCTATTGATACCTTTAAATTCATTTATTTAACACCATCAATAGTCACATTGGATGTTGATATATGAAATCCATCCACAACAATGCACAACTCAAACATACCCCCATCCAACTCATTTATCCAATTATCATCATTTATTAAGGAAACCATTTATCCATTCCATTCCTACCTAGGAAACTACCAACCAAAAAACATGAAGAGCCACACAACATGACCACATAGAGGAAAAAACCCATAGTAAAGAAACTAATATCATATTCCACTCCATTTAACACCCATTCCAACCCCTTCCATCATCATTCATTACATTTATTCCAACCAATCCTTACTCTTAAAAAAACCCCAATCATACAGCCAAAACTCACAAAAAACCTAATCAATACCAACCCAACACCCCTGTTGTATAAAAAAACCACACCCATCACACCCATCAACATAAAAGTAACACTACCCAAACCCGAATACCCACTTCTCAAACACTACCCATCCATTACACAATCAGTAAATCTCTCAACATTAGATTTCATTTCCACACCCATACCACCACACCTTATAGCTGTGCTCTCAACCCCAGCACAACATAACCACACAAGGTATAAGATAGAACAAAACCACACATAGAAAATAGACACACCAAATAATGCAGGGTGTATTCAAAGTTAGCAAACTTTCATTCATTAAATCCACTTTGATATTTTAGGGGTTATTGAAGAACAAGTTTGATATCAAGGAAACCTTTTAGTTAACCAAATATATGTGGTTAATCAATTTCATATATACAACCATTCAACACATGATAAATAAATATACCACAATTTGTACAGAGTGCACAAAACAGACCACCGACAACCATGATTTTTAGTAGTCATGTAGCCCATATAGATCACAATATCAATAAATAGTAAAACAAAAGTATGCTTCACTATTCCCATTCCCCTGTTCATTTTTTTGTAAACTTGATTTGATTATCTTTATTAAACATGGATCCAAATTCCTTATCTGAGGCAACATTTGTACACCCACACCCATTATACACATATAATAGTTAATATGGGATCCCTACCTCAAGAAACAGACGATCAACTCCTCCTCTATATGCCAAACAAGGGGTGCACAACGATCTATGGAAACACGATCCAAGGGTGAAACACAGATGCACAGATCATCATGGAAGAAATTTTCTTGGTTTGTCGGGTATCAATAGAAAATAAAAATAAATAATCAAGGAAAGATATCCAATTTTGAAGGACTAGATCTAAGAATCATGGGATATGAAACCATTTTAAACTCCCTGTTAAAAGTTTATCTTGACCACACGTTTTGACTAACTTAAAGCCTCCTGAGCATTAGGAAAATAAAGATATAATTTAAATCCTATGAAATAGATTAACAAACACTGAAACAAGGTTTTAAATCCAATTTACATCAAATAAATTGTTAAATGAGAGAAGCTGAAAAAACTATAAGAAAACCATATTTTTTACAAAATGTTGAAATGAATCACCGTTAGTTGAGTAACCATCACGAGTCACTGGCGAGTAAGCCATTGGTGGATGAATCACTACTGGATGAGTCACTAGTGTGAGCTAATGGTGATGAGCTACCAATAGTGAGTCACTGTTCAACGAGTCTACGTTCAGTGAGTCTCTGTTCAGTGATTCATCATTCGACGATTCACATTTAGGTGATTTACTTTTAGATGACTCAACATTCAGCGTGTCACATTTCAGTGAGTCACCATTCATCGAGTAACTATTCAGAAAGATATTATTTGGTGATTCACCATTTAGTGTTCTACCGTCGTGACTCACCATCGCGACACACCGTCAGTCAGTCACTGACGTAACTCATCAGTGGAAAGATAATATTTTTGGAAAAATCTTGAAATGAATGACTGTTTCCCCCCAAAATACCTCAAACACAATATTTTCACAAAGTAATGTGGGTGGGAGTTCCGAGACATTACATTAGATGCCTATAAAAATATTCCCATCCTCAGAAATTCAAATCCAACCTAGAAGGAAAAGTGGGGTCTGAAAAACCACCCCATGAGATACCTCTCAAGGTTCCCACTATTCTTGAAACACCACTACTAAATAAGAACACCAACGTTAAACGATAAACCACCATGTGTTGTTTGGAAAGCTGGAGTGAATCCTCAAAATCCAAGAAACTCTTCTCTGAAAACTACTACCCTAAATGACCAAGAGTCACTCCACACAATACCAATAGACGAGACATCTGGAACACATGAATCATGGAATTATTTCCTCCATGTCAAGATACTATTTTCTTCGGGCGGCACTGACTTTCCCTCATGGGTTTAATTGTATCTCAACTAACGTGTCTCGATTAAGAATTTGATCTTACCCTTTACAGTGTTTGGAATTTATCACACAACATGAAACAAGGAACGAACTCATCCTATAACAAAAAAGGTTGGAACATTACATTATAAATGGAAACACAACATGGAAAAACTCAAAAAAACTATGGGTAATGGGGACACATCTACAACTCCATTTCCCAAGTACTCTCCTCCAGGCCTTCATGCCTCTTCAACACATGAACCAAGGGAATGGTCCACTCAGGATCTCCTTCCCCTAACGATCCTATATCTCTATTATCCACTCAACGAAAGTCGCATCATCTTTGAAATTCAACTCACCCCATTCAATGACATGAGAGTCATCATGAAGATATCAATGAAGATGAGATAAATGAAAGGCGTCATAGACCTTATCCAACTGCGGTGGATGCACCAACTAGTATGCCACCATTCTTGATCTCCCCAACACCTAAAAGGTTCTGATGAACTTAGGAGAAAGCTTATCCCCACTACCAAACCATTAGTGCCCACATCGACGGGAAACTCTCAAGAAAACATGGTCCCCATTCTTGAACTCCAAGGGCATCCTCCTAATATTGGAATATGGATTCTTCCAATCCTTTTCTACTTTCATCCACTCATGATCAAGTTGAACCTTCTCTATCATGCTCTTCACTACTTCAATACAACGAACAACTATCTCCCCTACCTCTTTTTATAATAAAGGCGAATGATATGATATTTCATACAAATCATCAAACATATCCATACTAATGGATGAGTGATAGTTGTTATTGTAATAAAACTCTACCAAGGGAAAGTGTCACACCCAAGATCCTTTAAATTCCAAGACGCATGCTTGCAACATACATTCAATTCCTGGATATTTTGTTATGTCTATCCATCTGTCTGATGGTGGAAGGAAGTGCAGAGGCGTAATTGAGTTTCAAAATCATGATGCAATCCACTTTAGACTCTCAAGGTAAAAAAGGTATCCTAATCCAAGACAATGGATCTTGTAACTCCATACATCTACACCACATCATCCACTTAACTCTTGGACAAGGAATCCACATCAAACAACTCCTTAATCACTAAGAAGTGATCTGATTTCATCAGCCGGTCCACCACTACATAGATTTCATCTCATCCCCCTTGAGATTTAGGTAAATATGTGAAGAAATTCATTGATATGTCATCCCACTTACACATGGATAAATCTAGGGGCCACAAAAAATCACCAGGAACATGGTGCTCAGCCTTTACATGCTGGTACACTAAGCACTTCTCCAAAAAGTCTACTACTGCCCGCTTCATTATAGGACACCAAAACTGCATCCCCATGCCATAGTACATCTTGGTAACAAATAGTTTTACCCCTAAAAGCGAGATGTGAGATTCATGGAGAACTCCCTCATGCATCTCCGATGGAACTAACGGCTTTACCTGGAACAACATCATTTTATGATCATCCTTTGACCATCCATTAAGAGAGTCACTATGGTCAACGCGATCAGACATCACCTCTGCCTCAGATTCTCCCCACTATGACTCCCACACCTGATGTATTAGAGATACTTTACCTTCATATGAAGCATGAATCCTCTACTACCATCCATTACTACATCTAAGTGAATGTCAACTAACTCTTCCATCACCTTCCTAGTATTCACAAAATTCTGAACTACATCGCTCTACAACATTCTAATCAAATCATTGACTACAACATTTCCCTTTCAGGAGGTGTAAGAGATCTCAATGTCATTGTCCTGGAGAAACTCTATCCACATTTGTTGTTGCAAGTTAATATCTCATTATAAAAATATATAACTCAAGATATTGTGATATTTTAAGACTACAAAGCACATCCCAATGAGGTAATGTAGCCCCAACCTTAGCACACTCATGACCACCAGTAGCTCCAGATCATGGGTGGCATAGTTACATCCTTGGGGACATAACCGCCTAAACTCATAAGAGATCACTCCCCACTATTTCATCCACACGCCTCCCAAAACCATATGGGAAGTATCAAAAAACACCTCTAACATCACCGTTTCCTCTAGAAATCAGAGTACTAGAGCACTGACCAACTTCTCATTCATATAGAAAGATGCTTCCCCACACTGCTCACTCCACACAGAGGTCTGGTTTTTCTTATTCAAGGCCATAAATAGAGATATTAATCAAGAGAAATCAGGTAAAAATATATAATTGTACCATGAAAGACTGAGAAAAATGCAAACCAATGAAACATTTGTGGGTTCTTTCCAAGAAACAACATCCTTGACCTTCGATGGGTCCACTGTTGTACCCTGATGTAGCACCACATATACAAGGAAACAAACCTCTCGTATCGAAAAATTGCACATAGAGAAATTTTTTTAGAGATGGTAGCATCAAAGGACCTCTAAGAATGTTCGGATAAGATCTGTATTCTCCTCCTATGGATTTCATTATATTAGGATTCCATTGATAAATAAAATAACAAACCGATATAGAAACTCATGGAAAATGGAGTTTATGATCCCCATGAACATGACTGGTGCAATTGTAACACTGAATGAAATAACCATGAACTAAAATTATCCATACCTACACAAGAAATTAGTCTATGGGATACCATATTAATTCACCATCATCTGGTTATACCTAGATCAATGAATGATCTTATAGAACAATCTTCCTCCCCTCAAAAAGATCATTTATCCCCAGGAGAGGGTAACAGTTCTTGATTGTTACCTGATTCAATATATTGTAGTATACACACAACCTCATAACACCATATTCCATATTTGAAAGCAATAATGGAGCACCCCATAATGAAACACTAGGCCTAATAATTTTTTTCTTCATCAGGTCATCAATCTGAATCCTCAACTACTCTAGCTCTGATGGTGCCATCCATGAGGAGCCATCAAAATGAGAGAACCACTGGGATATAAGTATATCCCAAACTCAACATAATTTCATGTGGGTTGAGTTAAAAACTACTTAGGTAATAAATACAAGAACTACCCAACAATTCTAGGAACCTCCTCCATCTCAACATGCACTGATTTTACTGAAAACTCAATAAATAAGGAAATAAGGGGATCCATACACTGACTTCCCATCTAATAACTCTACACACCAATATAAGACACAAGATGAAAATCCACATCTAAAAACATGAATCTCTTTAACAATAAGATGATAAAAAATTGTACATTCATTTGATGACAAGGATGAAATCATATTTTTGCATCTATAATAAGAAAATATTTCAACATGACTGATGTGGCCCCATCATAAACCTACATCCCAGGAACACATCCAACAAGCTAGTCTGACCTTGGAATGTTGTACTAAATACTAGGGGAATAGGAATCCTATACATGTCTATTCCTATAGGATTGGATAGACTGGGTTAAACAGAGAAGAGTGAAGCTCTTAAATCTAACAAATCTCAAGAAAGAGTAATGAATAAACTGATTGTACCTAAAATGATCTCCATGCCTACTAGAACTATTGCCTCTACAGCATGTAACTAACCATGAAAAGATACTTTGTCCCTATGATAATGAATACATCCTAAACCATTCCTGAGATTAGTTCCCTATGGAACACCGTGATGTCAGCCTCTACCTTCCCTATCTCCCCTCAGTGGAGTAGGCGCCTGATGTCCCTACTACTAAAATGGCATATCTGGAAACTGTTACTGAGGCCCGCACTAAACTTACCCACCTCCACCATAATAATCTTGAACAACCATAATGAACTGATTCAAAATATTCCTATAGACTCCACATATAAAACACACTAGCCTCAGGACTACAGAATAAACATGAGGATTAGATGGTCGAAACATAAACTACTGAGGTTACCTCCCTGCCAGTCTGAACCTTGAAGTCCATAGTGCGTGAGACATGCTACTAATATCCTTTCCCTTCAAATAACTTGTTTGAATACCTTCTTATGATAGAAATCTTCATGAGTGCATACTCTAAACTACCTCCACCTTCTTTTAGAACTCGAAGTATATCAGTAAGGTAAAGCGAGTATCCTCATACTAAAGAGATGGACGAAGTGTCTCCTCTAAGAATCCCTCATGAGACACCTCATCTAGAAATAGTTAAGGAGAAAAAATAAGGATATACATGAATTTTATCCATAGCTCCTATATCACGATAGTCCCATTCTGGAGGGAGAGTAACTCATACCTATTTTCAGCATTCATGGTCGAAGAAATGAATTTTTTCAGTACTCCTCATAATCGACCCAGTAAACATTAGCCACCTTCCTCCACCTAGGTAATGAATCCACCACTGAGGCACAAATCCCTGCATCTGGATCACCGCCAATGGAAAACATTAATTTTTTGGATCTTGGATCAAGCAGAAGGTGGTCACAAGCTCCTCAATCCAACTTTCCATCTCTATTTTTGAAATTCTTCCCTTGTACTTCCCTAGAGTCTAATGTTGGAAAGAGCGTAACATTTTATGCCACTGTTTTTCATCCTCCTCTAGTTTAACCCTTCTCCAATCAACCTAGTCTTCTAGTTGAGCCACCACTTCCTATACTACATGTGTACTATGAAAGGGTGACATAGTATAAAAGAAAACAAGGAATTCCTAATCTCTAGTAGTATGTATTTTTAATTAATATTCTTTTTGACTCATTATTTACTAAAATTACACAAAATTTAAAATTAAAACAACAAAGAAGTCATTATGATGGATTTAGCTTTCCTGTGGTCTCTTTCAAAAAAAATGGTGTATCCTTAATTGGTCATTCAGTAGGCTTAGAGTCCTTACATCAAATCATAGGGGGACCTAAAACCCCATGTCCTAGATTTTTTTTCCCTAGCCTATGTCATGCACCAAGATCACCAAACACTATTTCCCTACCATCCAACGCAATCCTAAATCCATCTAACTCTAGACTCCATCTAATATGTCAACCATAACCTTTGATACCATTATTTCACTACCTCTCCCTCCAAAGATACCCCTCATGTGTTGGAAATAAATGAATAGAGATAATGACCCCCGAGTCCCACCTCCATTAGGCACTAGGGTGGCGACCAGCACCAAGGGTATACAAATCACAAAAAATGTGTGGCACTACCATTTTTATTGCAACTAGGATCGGGAAATAATTTATATTTAACTCAAAAAAACTCCGAGGCATATATATCTACATATAAAATAAGCCAAAATCCATCCAACTTGAATTTTTAGAGTAAAACTACTAGAAATTCAATAAAACTCCAATGTAATTACCAAAAGAACAAATATAAGAAGTGAGATGTCAACTATCCCAATGTACAAGCTAGTAATGTGCAACATGGTCTTCATAGTCCTCCTAGAAACCCAATAGCATTTTATAATGTTGAATGAGAATACAAGTATACTCAGTTGGAAAACCATAGTATCGCATGCCCATGTGGGAGAAGCATACTAATTCTCTCTTTACAAAATAGAAGAACCAACAATACATAACAAGCAATTGTAGCCATCCCCAACTCACCAATGTATGATCATAAAATAATGCATGTAAAGTAAATTAATATTATAAGCACATCGATGGTAGGGTATGCATCACCTCTTTCCCACTAATTATCTAATCCCACACCCTAACAAAAAACATATTGGGGCTCCCACATATTCTAATAATACCTTATCCCAACCCGCCCGCACACACCTATGCGTCACAGCTAGTTCCACAACCTGGGAAGTTAAATCTCATCACATCTAGCTCGAAAACACCTCGGCCTCACAAACATGCCCCGCCTGTAGAAACTTGGGCCACATACCACATCACATCCTGAAATAACCTGGTAAATCACAACATATCTCATCCCAAAGACACCTGGGAAAACATAAATTTCCCGCACACACATAGGCCTCACAAACCACAAAATGCCTGAAGAATATTGGGCTCTCACCACATGGAAGAGGAAGAAGGGAACATAGGGTGGACATCCATCCATCCTCCCACTGAGATGTTGGGAAAGACACCCCCCCTATGACAATGGGGGTGTTTAGAACATATTTCTCAACTAGGGTGGGGTGCATATTAAAAAAAAGGAAAATATAGGTATATATATAGTATCAAAAACTCAAGAAAAACCTATGGGTTATAAATCAAGAAATACACTTCCCTATGATACAACCAAACCTACTGCTACCTCAAATGCACATATTTAACACCAGAAACATTCACTTCGCACTACACAAAAATCAGTGTTTAGCTGCATTTTTATAGTGGCAGTTTATTAAACCACAATTAAAATATTTATTTTTTCCATAAACCCAATACTTCTCCCCTAACCCCCACTCCCCGACCCCTCATGACCTCCGAACTCCCGATGACCTACCCTCTCTTCCCCTCACCGCTAGTCCTGAGCCTCACCCCCCTCACCACGTGTCGCCATTAGTCTTGAGCCTTTATATGCCTACCGTCCCCTCAATTCTAGTCCCTACCCTCACCCACCACCCCCTGACCCTCACTGGCCCTCTCCCCTCACTGTAAGTACATTGACTCTTTATCTATCTAGAATCATTAATATTTTTCTTATGAATTGTGTATTCCATAAACTGTATACTATTTATAATGAGATTTGAATTCGTTACTACTTCATTACTATATTTTATTTATGAAAATCCAAATGTATGACAAAAAATTATCCAAAATATCATTTTCTATCTTGCTATTGTAGTATTATGACAATGTAGAGTGAGAAGGTGCATTATTTTTTCCTCTAGAGAATGATTATTTGTTTATGTGAATAAATAATAACAATGTATTATTTTTACATTAATCATGTCAAATAATATAATATAGGTCATGTTTATTTTTTTGATATGAATCATGTCTATAGTTATGATGTAGAGAATGTTTAGTGTGGAAATATGGAAAACATTTTGTTTCTATATCATTAATTTTTTTCATTGTGATTACCTTTGTTTTCCTTATTTTAAATTTCACATGTATAACCCTGATTCTATTATTAATATCATATAAAACATTTGGGAATTATCTTAAATGTTATAACTTGAAACTTTTCTACTAGATACACATAGATGGATACCTATATATATATTAGGTTTCCCCTTCGAAAAGCCAAGAACTTATATAGAAGAAGGATTATATGTATTTATAAGATTATTGATATATATTTGTTATATATAAATATTTTCTATCATATGGGATTATGAGGCCTTATATGTAAGTATGTTAAACATATAGTTCCTTCCTATGAGAAGATAGGGCCAACGACATAAAAATTCTATTCAAAAAATTCCCTCACATGGGAAGCTACAATCTCTTTTCTAGGATGATTATAGAAACACACACACATATATTGATATAAATATATATATTTACACCACATCCTCTAGAAGATGGGTTTTGACATAAATCCTTTATGGAAAGGTCCATCATGGTAGAAAAGTACACTATATGGATTATGAGAACATATAAAAGCTAGTTTGGATAATGTTGATGAAAATTTTTAGTGTCCCAATAATTTATATTATTTGTTAACTCTTGATTATTAGTATTCTTATGTTATTCAGTTTCCATTAATCATTGTATTAGAAGACGTGGTAGTTGGATGAGTAATATCAACTCTTATGGGTTAGGTGGTTCTGTATATTTAAATGTATATGGTAAGGGAGTAATTGGGTTTTCCTAACAATTATACTCAATAATAATATATCAAATTTGTCATTCAACATTGATCATCCTCAATTATTCTAATTTAGTTTTCTATTGGTCGAATATATTTTTGTGAAAAAATTTCAATTTCATTAAGTAGAGAGTGAGTAATGGATGTAGTCAAACATATTTATTTCACTTTGTCTAAGTAATATTATGTTGGTGGTACCTAGTACCTCATTATAGATATCATATTATTTGGATTACTTATATTTAATGAACAAATATTCTCATCTTTAACATTGTTAAATTCTTAGCTAAATGCCTCATTAGCATGTCCCATGAAGTCATGATCATTCAAAACATAATTTTTAATATTGTAATCATGATAGTCCTCTAATAAATTATTGAAATTGGATTATGATACTTTTATCAATTATTTTGTATAGGAATATTTTTATTAAAAATGGATTTAAAAATGTATTTTTCCTCTTGGGTTTCTTAATGGTTTGTAAATGAAAAACGTAGCTGTTTACACATCATTTTCCTCACAACTAGACTTTATAGATTACAATTAACCTTTTTAGAATGATTCATTATTTATCATATATATTTATACAGGAAAACCTTATTTAAAAAATTCATATTTTCTTCAACTAGTATATATGAATCTCTTTTCCTATTTAGTAATAGTTATGTGTTTTAATTTTTTAATAATGTGTAAGCAAATTGTGATATATATGGATAAAATATGGATCACATTACTAAGGAACTGACCACAGTATTCTTAGGGTTTGGATGATTTTTTAGATTTTCCAATTTCCAATTGAACTTCTTATGGTACAATAAGATATCCATGTAGAAAATGTAAATTTAGAAGATGTTTGAAGAGAGATAATGTTTATGAACACTTGATATTGAAGCAATTCCATGCTTAATTCTTTTGGATTTGGCCTGTAGAATCAGACAATATAGAAAGGTTGAGAATATATTTCAATCCACAAAATGAGCTCCAAACATTGTCAACAATAGACAATGAAAAGCAAAACATTATAAATGATGCATTCGGTATTGAAAGAGATAAACATCAACCTCAAAATATATTAGAACAACCAGTTAAAGGTGTTACAAATAACAATGTGACACGTTATGTTTTTTGAGACTGTAGGACAAACAGATCAATATTATATCATATCATTGGATACTCCTATTGATTATGTGGATTTTAATGTAAGAGAATACTTTAAAGAGAATATAGATGCATTTCATGATTTACATGATAATGGAAATCAAGAGTTTTGTAGTGGATGTTTGAAATATTACAAACATTATTTTCTACTGATGTTGTATCATATCAAATTCGTATGTGGAATTAAAAATAAGGCGATGTCCATGATATTGGAATTGTGGTGTGATGAATTTACTAAATGAAAAATCCCTAAGTTATTTTATGATATAACAAAAATTGTTAATCATCTTGGTATGAAGTATAAAAAAATACATGCATGACCCAATGATTGTATCCTTTATTGGTTAGAGGATTCAAGCAAACAAGATTGAAAAAAATATATTCTTTAATATAGAAGTCTATGGGTGATTTTGGAAGTTGTAATCAATATACCAACATAAATAAGAAGAAAAGTAACACACCTAAAATGGTTTTCCATTAATATACAATAAATCATTGATTGAAAAGATTATTCATGTCATCAAAAACTACCAAAAACATAAAGTGGAATTTTGTAGACAATTAAAATGATTGGTTATTGCTACATCCATGATATTCATAATAATGGAAAGAATTTGATTCCATACATCAAGATTTATCATCTAATTCTTGGATTGTTCGATTGGGATTAGATACCCATGGATTCAATGCATTTGGGACTTTGAGTAACAATTATTGCATTTGGATGGTTGTTTTTATCCGTTACAATATGTCTTTATGGATGTGTATGTGATAAGAATTTTTTTTCATTTTGATTATTATTCATGGAAAAAAATCTTGGAAATTATATTAATGTATACATACAGCCTTTAATTGAATAATTATAGAAGTTATAGAGAAATGGTGTTTAGACATATGATCCATCATCTAGAACAATGTTCAAAATTCAAGATGCTCTAATGTGGACCATTAGTGACTTCCCGAGACATGGGAATTTATTTGGTCAGAAAACATACCTAGGTTTGGATTTTCATGTTTGTAACTATGATTTTGAGCCTAATCGACTACCTCGTAATAGAAAACATTTCTTCTGGTGTCATCAAATATTTCTTGATGTATCTCATAAATTTCAACTACAAAATTAATAATTAAATGGTTTCATTGATCGTATACCTCCTCTAAAGTTGTTAACTGGTTCAGAAATATTGGGAAAACATTGAAATGTTGAGAAAAAATTTGGGAAGGTGCATCATTTGAATGATAGTAAGAAATAAGTTCGAAGTGCATCCTCAAGTGAAATCAGAGCACAACAAAGAAAGAAAAAAATTATATTATTCAATATTCTGTATTAGGAAATTATTTTTTTTCAGAATAATCTTGATGTGAGGAATATTGAGTAGAATATTTGTGACAATTTTATCATCCAATTTCTTAATTATCATGGAAATTCAAATGATCATATGAATGCTCAGAAAGACAAACAATTAATGAACATAAATTGTTATCTCCTTCTAGATGAGAAGGGAAAGTATGTTCTGAAAATTTTTGCAATGAAAAGTAGGGATAAAGATACATTCATTTGATTTTTAAAACATGTAAAGGTATCTTATGGGTATTCGAGTAACATATCAAGGTTTTTGAATTAAAGCGTCGTAGGTTATATAGATTAAAAAACATGATTCACATATTTTTTATTGAAGTTACTTCCATTGACACTGTGTACATTATAACCTGAAAAGGCTACTACTATTGTACTCAAATTATGTACAATTTTTAGAAAACTATGTGAGAAAAATCTATATCCATTTTAGCTTGATAACAATTAAGAGATATTTTTATTGACACTTTATACAATGCAGATGATCTTTCCTCTTTATTTTTTTACTGTCATGATGCATTTAAATGTGCATTTGGTTGAGGAAGCTAAATTATGAGGCCCTGTACATTATCGATGGATGTATCCAATTGAGAGGTACTTTATTTATTTATTTTTTAGTAAACAATTATAATCACTTCATTAAATACATAATTATGTTTTTTATATTTTTTAATAGATATCTTGGGAATTTGAAATCATACGTGAAAAATAAATCTCAACCAGAAAGAACTATTTATGAAGGATATTTGGAAGAGGAGTGTCTTATATTTTTTTCTATATACTTGGATGATTTTGAGACAATATTAAATCATGTTGGACATCTTGATGACACATATAATCGATTTGAAATACATGGTAAATAAAAAATAATTCCTAATATTGGCTGATCACTTGGGAGGAGCTCAAATGTTACACTATTAGAAATGAAATTTTTACAGGAACATAGATATGAGCTTATGAATATTGATATTAAAGATCCATTTTTTGAAGAGTTAAGGATACAAATGAAGAGATGTAGGAGAGGATAAAGATAAAATGATAAAGATATTACAAAAGCTATTTATAAATATATTATAGAATGGTTTTCACGACGTGTAAGTTCATAAATAATGAAATCAATAGAGATATTAGGTCGATACAAATATATTGTAAATATAATAATGTATATTAATTTTTTCATATCATTAATACTGATACTTGAGTAGAGTTGTCAGAATATTTGACGTTTCTTGATATAGGTCCTCTAAAATATGCTAGAAAAGTTGAATCTTACAACGTGAATGGATTTAGATTCCTACAACTGACCGAGAAGAGGGTTTGAAAACATAGAATTGTGGAATATTTAAATTTTCTGAAGTGGAATTACTGGTAAAGTTGACTAATATTTTCGAATTAAACTACCAATGACATTTTTTAGTTGCTTTATTCAAATGAAATTGGGTGTATATTATTAGAGATGTTAAAATAGGTTCCATGTAATTTACTTCTATGAACATTGCTCAGTTGATGGATACTGGTGACCATGAACTACATTATTTTTATATCTTTTCATCAAAAGAAAAAAAATTATATTATTTGAAAGATTCCATCTATTAAGGGTGGAGTTTAGTTTCTCACATAAAAAAAGAGACTTTTTTGATATAGGTGATGAAGTGGAATATTTGACAAATAACATTGAATCCCACCAATAGCATGAAGCAGAATTATTTTCCTGTAATAAAATTGATAATATTAGTCAGTCAAGGGTGGATAAAGTAGACAAATTAATGATGGAGTAGTAAAGAAACATGATTAAAGGAAAAAATGACTGAATTTGCTGTTATCAAATCATTTACCAACCACTTATGTCATTTCTGTAGTCATTAATTATGATTGTTGTGTATATATGTGTAGTTATTACTATTCATTTGTTATCATTTCTATTTTTTATGCACATATTTTTAAAAATATAGGTTCTGAATTTAATTTTACTTGATTATATGATAGGAATACTAGGGAGGAAACATTATACTAATGCCATTCGACTCTCATTTGACATCACATCAACCACTCAGACACAAGATGGTCCATTTGTCCCCTCCCTATAGCATCTGAGACACCGTCTTATTGCCCCCTACTTTGTCTCTCACACCCTCCAGTAGCATCCCATCAGCAGCTCAGTTTATTCATTTCTATTCAGTATTCTCAGAAGTGAAGGATCTAGGTTCCACTTATAGTTCTTCATGGGGATACTGGAGGGTGTTTGTTATAAGTAAAAAGTTTAATATGAACAAATTTATTTCAATTTTTTATATTACTAACTATTTTTTCTTAAAAAATGGAAACAAGGATACTATAGAGATAAGTATTAAAAGGGAAAATGTATGGATTCTGTCCAAAAACAATATAGTTTTTACATTTGATTCTTATGGGGTGCATATGGATGATGCCGTGAGATTACTTGGCCACATCCTAGGTCAGCTGGCAACGAAGCTAGTTACCCTTCCCATTACATATGATTATTGGAGGAATAAGCCTTTATCAAGGAAAAATGAAGCTTTTGATTCAAAAATAAAATTAATTTAAATACATTAAGGTGTAATTTAATATCATTATGTTATTAAATGCTAATATTTTCAAAATCAATCTCTGTGTACAGATGTTTTTCCACTTTATCATTGCTGATATCCAAACATGAAATTGGATATTGAAACTTTTATCCAAGAAATGGAAATATTATAAATGGAGATTATGGAAGGAAGTCAACAATATTTCATTGAGCACACAAAAAATGTATGATAAGGATCATAATGAGCTACCTAGAGAGAAATAGAATGTTTTTATTAAAAGGCATCATGGTGAAAAAAACATGGTATTTAAATATATATTATTATATTGAAATAATTTTAAATATATACTTGTATAAGAAAAGGAGATATAACTTCATACATTACACTTAAATTACATTTTATTTATTTTAGGTTCATTCAATGAATTATATATCGAGTCGGGATAAGAAAATCAACCCTCACATTGTGGGGTCAAAATGTTTTTCTATAAGACGATAGAATCTGGTAACCTTTACATTACAATAAATATTTATTCAAAAATATCATCTATTTAATATATTAAATTATTTATTTATCTTTTTTTAATAATGTCACAGAGTTTAGGGTACACAATATCCTAAACAGAAGAGTGTTTGGAGCTTCATAAAAAATTTATGGGAGTTTTGAAAATGATCCTGCCAAAGAATATGGGATATGAATTCATTTTTCATTATAATAACATCTTTTATGTTGTCACTATGTTAATATATATTGCCTCTAATATGAATTATATTTTATTTGTACGAAAAAATTAAAGAACTATGGGATTTGAATCCCACACATTTCTACTCAGTATCCCATGATGACCTAGTTGGTATTGTCCTTGGGAAGGTGCATCTTGGATGAGTGTGCGGGATGGGTTTGGGAAAGTACCATATGACGTCATTGGAAGTAAAACAAGGATTTAAAGTACATCTACTTCTACTTTTATTATCTACCTACCCCAAGATGCTCATAGAATGTTAGATTCAATTGAAAAATAATTCAGAGCAGGGGGCTGAGATATCCATTTTGAAGAAAGTGTTGTTTTATTTATATCAGAATATGACCAGATCTGTCCTTGGGGATTGTTCTATGATGACTGGTGGTGAGAAGGTAAATCACACAACTTTAGAATAATTCAGTTTTCAAAATTTTATTTATTTCAAGTTTAAAAAAAATATACAATGTTGAATTTTCCATATAATTTTCTTGTAGGTGCCGCTACCCGGAAGTAGAGACGGAGATGGAGATGGTGACAAGAAGAGTTAATCATTGGGAAATTATTAATGGAGAGAGATTATTCTTGTACAATGTCTGTTTTTAACTTTCTCTTATATTTTAGATGGGATCGGGACAACATGTTCCCTATTTATGTATTGTATATCAATGTGTCTATATACTATGGTTAAACAGGATATAGAGATTGAAATTTCATTATGATCACATATGATGTTTAGTTTCTTGTATCTATTTTAAATATAGCATGATCTGACTATTATATTCTACAATTTGCCACATTTTTTTCATGGTTCCTTACTAAGTATTTTTATAGTCACAACTTTTTGGGACATGAATGCATTCAATTTTTCTTATACAGACAACTAGAAGATTGGTGTTATCCTTAGCAAACCTAGTATCTATAGATCATAGAAGTAAGGGGAGGAACTGACCATATTTGGGGGTTTGAATTAGGGATATAAAGTTGGGAACTCCTCTTCCTTTCACTTCCAGTTGTTTCTAGATTGGGACCTACTTACCATAATCGTGGGTAGGCATGTATTTTACCCTTTTCATTTCCTGGATATTTACTTATATCATCTTGATGTATTTCCTATAGGTTATTACATGATTTTTTAAACCATAGAGTTTTTATTTTATTATACACATGCACTATTTTATGGACATGAGTGTGTGTTTGTGTTCACGTAAAAAAGGATAGATCCTCACACTTCTGTGATATTATTACATGGTGCTTATCACTAGCCCTTCACCTATTGGCGGCGAACATGTTGCACCACTCTTAACTTACTGTTGTCCCAAGTTGGGCCCCAATAGATCAATTGATGACACAAAACCCCATGGTTTTCTCTTAGACCATAATATTTATCTATCCAAAGCCATTATAAGAAAATCTATACCCTTCTCAAAATCTCACATCACAACCAAGTCCTACTGACCAAGGACCAATCTATGTTATCTCTCACTAATCTATGCTCCTATATCAATTATCCAAACAATCATATATTTATCCTACAACAAAAAGGATTACCCCTATCTATAAAAACCATTGTTTGATTACTATCCTCTTGTTTTCACCCTCTTCGTTAGAGATCAATGTTGATATATTGGGGGATCTCTATTTTGAGAGATTATTTTGCCCTATTTGTGCACGAACCCTATTTTTTGAGATCCGTCTTGTTGGTCTTGGATTGGCTGTGGGAATGTAATCTGGTAACTTGGTCTATGTAGATTCTTGTCGGACTAGGCACATAGATGAATTGATGTTGTTTTTCGTGATCTCATCAAGGTGTGGGATCAGTGTTGTAATTCCTAGGATTTTATAAAGCATTTACCCGCTGTATAAATCCAAGTCAGTTTTAATCCTTACCTGTAATGGTTCATATCATTTATGGATATTTAGGGTGATTTATATTTTGGATACGCATTGATTATTGGTTTGGAGTCATAAATGACCCTTTTGATTAACGTGTTAGTCATGATGGATGGTTTCATATTGATAATTATTTCTTTAATATTAAATTAATTTCACTTTTTTGTAATTTCGGTGGATTTAGTTTTATCACGTGAAGCCTCATTTTAATAAAAGTATATTGATTCTTTATATCTAATTTTACATGTATTCAATTTATTTTTTCCTTGTAAATGTGTTTTATAATAGTTAAATGAATTCATGTACTTTCCGTGAGAAATGTATTGAGAAATGTATTGATTCATTCAATGTATTGAGAAATGTTTTATTGATTCTTTCAATGTGTTGATTTTTCACTGTATTTATGTATTATTGATTCTTTTAATGTGTTGTGTCTTGTTTGATTCTTTCAATGTATTGAAAAATGTATTATTTCATCTATTGTGTTGTTTTCCTTTTTCAATTTGTTGATTCTTTATGTTTTGGTGAGAATCAATGTAAATTGATTCTTTAGTTTTAACATGTTTTGTTTTATATGTGGTTTTCCTCATATATTGATGATATATTTGATGACATTGTCAAATTTTAATTCCTACTCTTGTGTTTTTATGGCTACAGGTTCTGGGGCTATAGATTCTATAATTTTTTTTGTAATTCATGATATAGCGGAGGTTTAAACAACTATTAGATATAGTTATAGTTATTTCGGTTTAAACCACTACTATATTATGGTATTTTTGGGGGTGGTGGTTAAGAACACAACTAAATATGATAAAATTTTATTTAGTGGTAGTTTTACCCATTTTAGTGGTGGGTTTTTCAGTAAAAAACATCAAAATTTAGCTGCGGTTCTTAACCTCTTCTAGATGGTCATTATTTTTTAAATTGAAAAACGTACAAAAATTGGAAGAACACCACTAAATATGCATTTTGAGACACTTTCTAGAAACCACCAAAAAAAGGTAGGATCCCCCTTTTGTTGAATGATGAAACCAATTATAGAGGTGGGTTTTAAAACAATCTCAGAAACATGTAGTGGCGGTTTAAATTGCTATAATATAAAAAAACCACCGCTAAATGGATATTTTCTTATAGTGTGGGATGTTGATAAATGGAATTCATCCACAAAAACCCATAACTCAAACATAACCCAACCAAATAATTTAACCAATTATCATCCTTTCGTAAGAAACCATTTTCTCATTCCATCCATACCCAAGAAAATACCAACCACAACATATAACAAGCCACACAACATAACCACATAGAGGAAAAAGAAACATATTAAAGAAACAAAATTCATATTTCACTCCATTTAACAGCCATACAAACCACTTCCTTAATCATTCTTCAAAGTAATTCTACCCAATCCTTCCAATTAGAGAGAAAAATACCAAATTATAGCCAAAACCTACAACACTCTTCATCAAAACTAACACGACACCCCCACTCTGTAACAACACCACATCCATCACACCCAATAACATAAACGTGTCGCAACCTGAGCCCACAACCCTGCGGATCAAACAATTACCATCCACTCTAGAAATAGTCAATATATTAACCTAATATTCCGTTACACCATTCATACCACCCCAACATATAGCCATGCTCTCTACCCCACCACCCCAAAACCACATAAGGCACAATACAGAAGAAAACCAAACACATCACACATCCACACCAAACAAGGTATGTTTTATTCAGATTTAGAAAACACTCGTTATTTAATTCCATTGCGATAATTAAGGGGTTATCATGGAACATGTTTGATTTGGAGGAGTCCATTTATTTGACCAAATATACCTAGTTAATCAATTGTATATATAAACATATTCAACACATTATCAACAATCATCCATCAAAATTCAAACCAAGTGCACAAAAAAGGCCAACAATGACCAAGATTTTAAGCAGGAATATAGACCATATAGATCAAAATATCAACAAAAATCAGAACTAAAGCATGAATTTCTTCTCCCCAACCCCTTTTTATATGTTTAAAGAAGACTGAATTATCTTTATTAAACTTGTATTTAATTTCTTTCACAATGGAAACATTTGTACACATACCCCTATGATATACAAATTAATGGGATGTAGGGATTCCTACCTCGAGAAACCGACAATCAACACATCCTCCTTGCAAAAAACAAGGGGTGCATAAGGCTCTAGGGAAACACGACCCAAGGGTGAAACACAGACATAAAACTCCCCAATGAAGAAAGGTTCTAGGATTCTTATGTATCAAAATAAAACATAATGAAAATATGAATAATAATTTACTAGATTTGAAGGATTAGATCTAAGACTCAAGGGACAATAAACCATTTTGAACTCCCCATTAAAATTGGATATGTACCACTCATATTTTCTATCATAAAGCCTCCTGAGAATTGGGACACTAATGATATAATTTATATCATTTTAAATGTCTTCAAAAAGAATTAAACGTTCTTTTAAACCCATTTTATGAAAAAAAGGTGAATGGGTAATACTAGAAAAATTAGCCAAAAAATGGAAATTTTAAGAAATGTGGAAACGTATCACCATTGGTTGAGTCACCAATGGGTGAGTCAATGGTGGATGTATCACTCCTGGAGGAGTCACCAGTGTAAGCTACTAGTGGTGAGATACTTAAGGTGAGTCACCGTTCAGTGAGCCGTTGTTTGGTTGGCCACCATTCAGGGAGCCACTATTTGGTGAACCACTATCACAACCCCCCACCAGCGAGTCTCCAACATGAATCACCATTGGAAAAAACTATATTTTTTGAAATATCTTGAAATCTGTCACTATTACCCCAAAAATTCTTATAATACTATATTTTTGCAAAGTAATGGTTTGGGGTGGTCTGAGCATTACATATTGGAAAATTAAAATTGTATTAGTTAATTGTTTTATTAATTAATACATATTTTTTTATTATAATTTTTTTGAATTGTATTAATTAATTGTTTAATTAATTTAAGGAATTTATGTGATTAATTAATTTTTAACTTAATTAAAAAAATGACATAATTAATTAACTATTGAATGAACAAATGGAATGATATCAATATGACAATTTTTAATTGGATTAATTAATTGTTGAATTAATTAATGGGATGTTGTGCTACATATGATAATGTGGTACGTGGGAAGATTTGACATTATGATATATGTGATTATCATGTGTGGGAAATGAACTACTGTATCAAAATACCATAGATATAAATACGCATAATCATGGGTGGTACGTGGTCTGATACATCAAAAGACTATATTGACAAAATGATATTTTTTTATGGGGCATGGTCTATTCCATGAAAAACCAATAGTGATAAACTGATATTTGTGTTTGGTACATGGACTGATACATCAAAAACCTATAGTGTGGAATTGATGAGTCAGTTTTGGGACATAGAATACTACTTAAATACCCATGGGTCCCTAAGCATGGTCATCTAGGCCCAGAATGTCCACATTGGACCATGGTTACAATTTTTCATGATAATGAATTGAGACAATATGGATAATGAAAGACCATATGTTATAATGAATTTTTAATTGACTTGTGATATGATTTAGACTTCATCATGGGCCGAAGTAGTTATAGAGAGTTAAGGTGTCTTTAGAAACCCAAGTAGTTATGTTGTTAAATAAAGAGTTATTTTATAAATGTAAAATGTTTACATTATTTATTTTATTTTATTTTTTATACAAATGAATACACTGTCATCGAAAAGATATTTAGGCACTGTTGCTGGTGGTGTACTATGTTTTTATCACACCCTAATCAGGAATCTTGATCAGTACCTATATGGATTTCTTATTGCTAGATGGGTTATGGTTAATATCCCTAATATAGATGGATGATATGGGATGGAGAATTTATGAGGGATATAAACATGGATTTAGGAACCTATTGAGTGTTTTAGTGTATTTTTTTATTTTGGGGTTTTCATATTGACCCTTGAAATGTATTGGAATATCCCCTCTTATTTTTGGATATTATATTCCTATTTTAGTAATCATGTGATATAGGTTTATTGGTTATTGGTAATATAATTTTATTATTATGTCTTATTTATACTATGGTATTACTCAGATAAAAAGCGTATAGTCTCCCCAAAATCGAGTTTAGACCCGCTTTAATAATCGGTATCCACTACTGTACGAGGAGGCCTACTTGAGGTCACGTAGTGGGCCATCTCAGGGCCGCAATGTGAGGAACCTAGGTCCAGATAGTCCATTGTGGTTTTAGATCCCATTATTCTTTTCATTTTTTTTTCTTGGTGTTTCGGAAAGGAATACTATAATATTGGGAGATTCAGGACTCGGATATGATATTTTTCATGGGGATAGCTAATCCATGTTTGGGGGAAAACCCAAGTACCCAAGGTAGGATTGTTGTTATTGGTATTTTCTATTATACTCCTATGTTATTTCACCTTGTGTGATGCAAATTTTTGGGTGATGTGATTATTATTGTTGATATTTTCTACGATTTGAATCATGATCCTATATGGAATGAGAGTTGAGTATGCTTGTATCATTTTAAGAGCTCATGATGATTTTATGAGATGCATCATTTTTAGGCACTTACAGAAATACTGGTTTTTGGATAGTTGTTGAAATAAAAAGGGTTTTCATTTTATGTGAAATTTAACTAAAAATGGTGGAAAATATAGAATTTAAAAATTTGAAAATAATGAAAAATAGGATTAATTGGTTGTCTAATTAGAAAATTGAATAATGATAAGAATTTTACCCTTTGTTAACTATGGCCTGGACATAGGATGGTTAATGGAAGTGATAGTGCCCCAACTTTGACCATGTGGAAAAAGGTGGAATAACTTACTACAAATTTTTTGAAACCCTCATGTTAAATGTTTTACTTTTGGTTATGTTTCCTACGATATGTGTTTATAATTATAAACATATGCTTCCACACTGATTCTTATTGATAGGACAACTAGATGTTGTGGCTGGGGATACTCTAATAATAATGTAACCTAAGTCATATATAGTGCTAGGTGAAGAATATACAAAGTAGTTCCATGAGAACATTTCTTATTTTATGTAGAATATTGAGAGAGACGCAGAGTGGGTGATAAAGATAATTTCCAATCTCGTATGAGATTTTTTGTTGTAGCATCCTCAAAATTTTACCAGAGAGGGTGGACCTAAGGCCACAAAGTTCTGGATTGATTCTATCAAGACTGTACTAGAACATTTAGAGACTCCTGTTGAGAGTACGGTCAAGTTTATTGCTTATATGTTTTGAGGATAAGTGATGCGCTAGTGGGATGTTCATGATCATACAAGACATTTATATTGTACGTATTGGAAGGAATTTTTGGAGAAGTGGTTGGAGAACTTTTATCCAGATATGTTGATGCAGGAGAGAGAAGTTGAGTTCTTGATGTTAACTCAAGGGTGTATGTCCTTGATGGATTATTATAGAAGATTTAAATTTTTTTATAACATTCCCCCAATGTTGTAAGGGTTGAGAAAAATACGACAAGGTGTTTCTAGGATGGAGATAAATGTTCTATTATGTCCCATGTCAGCATCATTCAGCTAAAGAAGTTTTCAAATGTAGTAAATCAATATCTCTTATCTGAGGGGAACATGAATGAGGATTCCAGTTGAGGAATAGTAGTTTTTGTATTATGGTCCAGAAGTATGACTTCTAAGAGTAAGATGTATCACTATGATAATGTTATCGAGGGTTATAGTAGGAGGAGTATTCATTGAAAATGGTCAGTCATATAGGACCTTGCCTAGATTATCTATCTACAGTGTATTAGGTTGGGTAACTTCTTAAAGTAGTCCCCCTTACCATGGGTAGAGTTCCAAGACTGTGGAAGGATGGGAAATCTACAGAGGTTATATAGGAACCCAAGAGATATGGGGACTGGTGGGGCATGTAAGCAGAACTAGAGCGTGGGAAGGGGATATTCTATGCCATATCAGTCTAGTAGTTAGTGTTATACTAGCCATGGTGGTAGAGGCATTGGACACAGGGATTTTGGAAAAGATAACATGTATCATCAGTGTGGTGTAGCTAATGATACACATATTAAATTATAGTGATGATGGGTAGGATAGTTACATGCAGTTCAGCCTACACTATTGGATGATGAGGCTAGACCATAGATATTTAGAGGTTCTATTCTTATAGATTCTACGATAGATAATGTCATATTTGATACTGGAACCTATAATTGTTATATTTTAACACAACATGTTCATGGTTTGATCATAGAGGTGTAGTTTTTCAGTGGGGTCTTAATAATAGATACACCTCCAGGGGTACAATCTGGAGACATCTGTTTGTGCAACGAGTGTTTATCAAGTTTGGGGAATATAGTTTTTTATGGACGTCAACTTTCTAGATATTGCAGACTTCATCTGAATTATGGGTATGGACTTTCTAGTAGCACAACGATCCCACAATGATTGTTACCATATGATAGTGACTTTTTTTCTCATAGGGGAAATAGTTATTCTAACCATGGAGTGTGGGATATCCAGGTGGGTTATGCATGTCCACTTCACAAGCAACTCGGGGATCTTACCACCATGGATGGAAGTTTTTTTCTACATAATGGGGGTATAAAGGATGTTTTCCTACCACCCATAGTATAGATGTTTCAGGATTCATTTCTTGAATACTTATCAGGGCTTCCACCCGATAGATATGTTTAATTTAATATTTAGCACTTTCCATGGGATGTTCTAGTTTCTATTCCACTAAAGAAATGGCACCGAGGGATCATAAGGAGCTTAAGAATCAACTGGATGAGTTATAGGATAATAGATTTATCCATCAGAGTATGTATCCTTCAGGTTCTATTGTATTTTTTTGAAATAAGGTTGATGATACCATGAACTTTTGTGTTGATTACAAAATTTTGAACCAGAAGACTATGAAGAATTGTGATCTTGTTCTGCCTATCAATGATCTATTTGATCAATTAAAGGGATTTTGTGTTTTATCAATGATTTTAATGAGATCATGTTATAATAATTTGAGAGTTATACCTTTATATATACCATGGACTACTTTTAGAATTAGGTATATCCTATATGATTTCTTCATGATAATGTCTGAAATAAAGAATACACCCATCGTGTTTATGGAATTGGAGAATCAAATAATCCATCTGTACCTATATTAGTTTCTGGAAGTGTTTGTAGGTGTTATCTTGGTGTACTCCTAGACTCATGATGTATATTACCATAATCTTGATAGCATCCCAAGTACACTAATAGAGAATCAGATATATACCATGATATATATGTATCAGTTATGGAATGATCATGTACACTTGTTGGGTAATATCATCGTGTAGGAAGGTGTATTAGTGGACCTAAATAAGGTCTAGGTAAAATTTTTTTGAGATTATACTAATAATGTTATATATATATAATTATGGGGTTAGATGGATATTAATGAAGGTTCATCCCTGAATTTTTCCATTCGGAAGCTCCACTTCTAGTCTTAACCATGAATTGGACAAAGATTGAATGGTTAAAAGAATGCAAGGATAGATTATAAGAGATAAATAAGTTCTTGAAAAAGATGCAAATATTGATCCTACATGATCAATGGGAGGAGTATATGGTGTTTTTAATACTTATAGGTTAGGTCTTGGAGTAGTGTTGATACATGGAGTTCATGTAATAGCGTATGTGGCTCAGAAGTTGTGGCCAAATGAATATGAATACCCTACACATGACCTCGAGTTAGATGTAATGGTTTATTATTTTAACTGTTCGTTACATTATTTATTGGGGGAAAATATTACTGGGTAAATAAATCACCGGATCTTATAGTACATATTTTCATAGAGAGATTTGAATATTAATTTTTGGATATGGGTTTAGTTTTATAAATTCATTCAACATTGATTTAGCATATACACCCATTATGGGAATTAGTGTTATAGATTCTTTGAGTAGGAAAACTCAAACTCAATGAGTTTATGAGTATAATGGTGAGTGGAAAATGAGGAATTTACTGGTTGAGATGCATATTGTGGTTCAGGGGGGTTGAGGGACGATGATTATCATATCATTTTCATTGGAGTCTTAAATTTTTAGATAGATTTGGGATAGACAATATAGTGATCTAGAATGATTTTCCGTGAGGGAAATCCATGAATGTGGGGAGATACCATCAGACTAGATAATATATGAGGATGAGATCATCTATGTTAGGAATCAGATTAGTGTTCCTATGAGCATGTGATAGGAGATGATGCTTGAGTTTTTTCCCTCTGAGTGGGTGGTGCATCCAATTGTGGAAAAGATTTACCATGACCTATGTCCAATGTTTTTGTGTCCAAAAATGGAAATGGATATATTAGGGTTCTTGAAATGATGCTACACCTGTTAACAAGTGAAGTCTACGCATCAACGACCTGGTGGTTTACTACATCCATTGCCCATACTGGAATGGAAGTGGAATAACATTACTATGGACATTGTGGTGGGTCTCATGAAGATTCCATGGAATAATGACTCTATTTGGGTGATTATAGGATGTTTGAAAAAGGTATCACATTTCTTACTAGTGTGGGAGCCTCTCTCAATGGAGAAGTTTAGAGTCTTATAAGTTGAAGAGATAATTCATCTGCACAGGGTTTCATGGACTATAGTTTTAGAACATGACTCATGTTTTACTTATTGTTTTCAGAAGGGATTTAAGAAGGTTCTTATTACATAGGTATTTCTGATTACGGCTCTCCACTCAGATAAAGATGGGTAGTCAGAGCGTACTATAAAGGTTTTTGGGGATATTCTATGGTCCTGTGTCCTAGAAATTAGTGGATATTGTTAGAATCTCATTGATTTAGTATCGTTCTCCAATAAAAAAAATTTTCAATAATATATTATGATGTCACTATACAAGGATATTTATCGTAGTCCATGTAGATATCCTCTATGCTTGATAGAGGAAGGTGGGTCGGATTTTTTGGGATCGAGTCTCATGAAGAAGGCGTCAGAGCGAGTTCGGATAATTCAAAATCGTATGGTCATGACTCAAAGTAGTGGACTGTCTTGGGACACAAGTGTGTGGTACCCAAGACTAGATGTTACATTATTTAATAGGATTCCTTGATAACCTCATAAAGTTGGATTCACACATATAAATCTTTTCCTCTTCCTTTTGTCTTAGACTTAGTAATTTTGGTTCTATATTTTCTTCTTATATATAAGGATAATATTTTTACAAGAAATTTTCCTTTAAATCCTTCTATTCTATTCATGATATTTAATCCTCATCCTCAATGTTATGAATTAATGAAAACTAATTATACTCATAACCTAAGTGATGATAGACTACAATGAAAGCCATATCCTATTAATTAATTTCCAATCATATAATATATTCTCTATAGACCATACTCTTTACTCAGATATAAGTGGATCTATAATCTTTTTAAATAATGAATTTTATTAATGTATGAAGTTGTATAACAATGATACAATGTGTTTTGTATCAATAGGATACTCTATATTAGAAGGGTTATTATTCATAACCTATGTCAGTTTCCCCAATATATTTCCAATTTTTTCTTCTGTAACTCCAGTTACATTGTATTTCCTAGGAGGGAAATCCAATCATGGAATACATGCATAGGTATAATTTACATTCATTACAGTAGGATAAAATTCTAAAAAATGGAATACACTAGATTATATAATTATATTATAAATCATAATGTTTAATTTCAAATGTAGTTAAACCCCTAATATAAATTAAAAAATTTGTGGACAGATAATCTCAAAATCATAAACGTAGTTTTTTTGGGAAGGATTTAAATCAAAAAGAAGATTTTTTAAAACCTTAATAATTATTTGAAACATAAATTTGAATTAATCTAAGAATATCCCATGAGGGTGTAAAACTAGGTGCACATTAAGGGCACACTCACCATTCCCCAAAATAATGGCAGAGATATTATTAAAGTAACTCTTTTTGGGGTCATTGACACTAGATTAATCTGTTCCAAAACCCCATCTGATTTTAGTATCCAAATATGGAATTATTTCTATGAAAGAAAAATACTATCTACCTCAATAATTCTTTAGTATGTTATCCTATAATTATAATTATTCTAAAATTCAGTCATAGGGATATATTCTGTAATATATGTTTTCCTAAATAAATTTACCAAGGTTTCTGAAAAAAAATTTCTTATACCAACTGTAATGACCTGGAGAATAATAATCTAGACTCATTGGTTACTTTATTACATTTCCACTTCATAAAAGTGATCTAATCCCAAAAAAACAAGTAGTTTAATAGTATTAGAAAATTAGATACATACTTTAATTTTACATGACCTTTGGAAACATAAAATGAAACATAAAATTTTGTTTACGAAAAAAATATTAACTGTATAATATCCCTAAATATCAATCATATTACATTTTTTGAAATCCTGGGGAAAGAAATCATGAGAAATGGGTGAGCTTAGATGCTCAGAAAGGGTATTTATATAGTATAATTTATCATGAATAAATAAGGTAGAATCAATATGACAATATAAATATCTAAAAACACATTACATTAAATAAATTACTTGAGAATGAATAATAATATAGAATTAATCAATTATGATAAACTGAAAAAATCACATGATCCTAAACTTATCCATTTATATCATAAATAATCAATTAATTGCATGAAAATTAATAACTAATCTCGTAATGAAGAAATGAATAATGGCGGACAACATAAACATAACCAAAATAAATAGTTCCTAGAAATATTATATAAATGGGTAAGGCCTTTACAAAATACCCAACCTAGTTTGTCTCCTGATATATACCTGTGCATCGAGGGGATATAATAGGCCCAACCAATCACATACTATGTATAATTCATTCCACAAATGAATGGAAAAAACATAATCAATATAAATATTTGTAATTAAAAAATAGAAATTCAAAATGTTAATACTTTCCCCAATTAGTAAATATAATCCAAATATATCCCAATTAATATGGAAATAGTTCCAAAATAGTATATTTTCATTAAATCAAAATACTCTCAAGTAAATTTAGACATAAATGAATATACTATAAAAAGATTAGTGGAAAATGTCTTGTGGAAAATACCCTTTTCAATTTGAAATCATTTATTTAAAGTCTAAAATACTTCCCAAATATAAAATAGATAACGTTTATTTGAAATATAATTATAAAATGTTAAAGGAAACTTCCATGAAATGAGTGGTCATGATGGTTTTAAATTTCATTAAGTGCATATAAGCTTAAAAAATATTCTTCTCAGATTTTTTTTAAAAAAAATTCAACGACTGCCCCATTCAAAAAAATTCTAAATGGTTAATTTTAATACATTTTTTAAAATAAAAAAACTGGTTAAAAGTTTCTTTGATAAATCATTGAATAATCTATAAATGATACTTTAACTTTTTTTTTGTAAAATTCATACAAATAAAGAGAATGATTCCCATCCATGTGGAAAAAATTGTGTTTTTCTTAAAACATTTTTTTAGTATCATGAGTGATTAATGAGAAAAAATTGAAAAGAAAACTTATAGTTTATAATAATAAATAGTGGATAAACAAATATAACGAGTTCAAGATAGAAATATATAATATTTCCCCCTGTGGAGACATAAACATAGAAAATCTTGAGTAATGATGAGATTATAAAATAAAGACATACCTCAAGTCCAAATTCTTTCGTATGTTTCCTAAAATCATGTATAATAAATAAAGATTTATTATATATAATTATATAACCTTAATCATATATTTTATATCTTGTATGATTTACTTGTAATCTTTTATCACCATTTTATTAATTCTTTTTTAAAATCACCGTTTTGGGTAATACCCATTTCATTTTCATGTATGTTTTGTTTTGGTAGTTTCAGTACTAACATTTTAATCATGGTAAAATCATATCAAGAATATTAATAAATATTTAATTATAGTTTATATTTATTATATACATATTTAGATTAATAAAAAGAATTATAGATATATAAAAATCAATTACACCGTTAATGGAGATGGTTGATAGTACATATACAAGAACAATATTTCCATTTATTGAGGAATAGAATGGAAGCAAATTAAATTAGATTTAATATTTATAAAATTAATTATTATCTAACATAAATAATATATAAATAAAATATATCCTTATTACTATACATGTTAAAATAAAATGAAAAATGTATCACATCTCTTTGTGGATGAGGTAGTCTTCATGTACACATGAGTGATGTCATCAATTTCCAATAGATTAGAAAGTAAAAAGACTGATGTGATATTACCATTAATGAAATATAATTATTTTAAAAATATATTATAAATAAATTAATTTCAAAGATATAAATACAATTGAGAGGTTGTTGTACCACCCCGACCCCACTAGGATAGAGCTGGTGCATTACTTGTGATATTGGCATGGCTTGGAGGAATGAAAATCATGCAGGAACAATCAGTTTAGTAGTCTTGAAGAAACTATATACATAGATGTAACTCAAATTACATAAAAAAAGGTTAAAAATACAATACAAAACAAACAAAATTAGCATCCAGAGGATCTCAGTAAATGTTCGCCTTTTCATGACCTATTGAAAGTAAACAATGGTAGGGGTGAGCTCAAATGCTCAGTAAGGGTTAACAATAGAAGAATCATGTATCAATAATATCGGAATTTTAAAAAAATTGACATAATCAAAATGGCATAGTGAATAAATGAAAAACTCATGCCATTAACAAACTGAGAATGAAACTGCATCAATATATCTTGTCATAGTGAAAACCTCATGGATAGTAATAATTGATAATGAATAAATATAATTATTATTAATTGGATGTCATATATCTGGCACATGAAACCGTAATACCATAAAAACTGTTTAGTTCTGTGGGTAGAAACCCGTCTGATTTTTTGAACAAACTCAAAGAGTTTTTCACCAAACTGATTTGTCTGATGAGACCTACCGATACATCGAGGGACTGTAGCACACCACACCCAAAACTATATATCCAAATAATTCTTTATACATTTATTCAATAAAATATCAATATTACATTTCAATATCTATATAGAGTAGAGTATACAGATTCATCAATATTTCAATAATTAAAATATCTTTCCAAAGAAACACTGTATAAAACAATGGTATACGGTTTAGACAACAAACATATCCATGATATGAGATTATGAATATTTAATATAAATATAATTTCAAAAGCTAATTTATCTCAAATGGGCTGTTGGTACACCACATAAGGATTATTAGCTGCCCAATACAATGTTCGTCACAACAAAAATAGTTGTTGAGACAAAGTCTCTTCATACAATGTAATCGGTCGAATCATATGGCCAGAACTTAATTACCCTCAAATGAATCACTGAATAACATAAATATAAAAAGAATAATTTTATTATATATCAAATTGTAGTACACATAACCACATATAAGAAATAAGTGGTGAACAATGAAAATATCACATAAATGAAAGTGAGATGAGAAACCCCTTCAAAACATTTTGGCATGGTAAAGAGTGTGATTGCAAGGGATTAATGAGAGGTAAAGCGGTATTATATTATTTATATATCATATGATAATTATGGGGGAGGTGATAAAACATACCCCATCATTAGGAAATTAAAATAAAATGACACAACATAGGGAGAATTCTTAAATAAAAGTGAGTGAGAGGATCACATACCTTATGCATGAAGGTGTTATTGACATGTTATTATAGACCTGAATAAAAATATTAGGATTATTAATTCCTAATTAAACTACCTATAATATATATACATGATTTATTATAACTTTTTTTAGTTCATTCAATTCCTTTTTGATTAGTTATAATGTTCAATTTCATTGTTCAGTCTCGTTGTTTACTTGTTTTTTTAAATGATTGGTTCACTTAGGTTCATGTTCGGATAAATATGAAAATGGGAGTGGTTGTATATAAATTAATTGATATTATAATAGAAAAAATCCACGATATTAAATGGTTTTAAATTTAATTTGGTTCCTTAGAGTGAGGTCGAGTTATTATATATATAACCTTAGTGACAACAGTTTTGGTTAATCGGTGGGTTGAATTACAATGAACATGTTTTTCTTTTATAACTTAATCCCATTTGTACAAAAGGATTACAGAACTAAAAATATGATATTTTACATATATAATAATCTGGTTCAACCATAACCCAAATGGTTTTATGACCATTATTAAAGATTATAATAGAACTTGATAAACCGTTGTCCTTGAATGTGCTAAATTATCATATCTCAAACGATGCTTTCTTTTCTTCCAAATAAAGGGTGGGTGTAACACCCAGATATTTTATAAGATATATAATTTTTAATTTATTTCATGTCTTGTGTTGTATGAAAAACAATGGTTGTATTGCTCTTGTAACTTCCCAAGTAAGTAATGAATAATAGATATTTTTATCTATGTCTTTTAATGATTAAGATAGTGTTATATAGGCTTAAAATGAAAATAAATACAATCTTATGCATGGAATACACTAATATTCTTAAAAGATTGTTTTACTGCCTTTTGATGGAAAACCATTTTTGAATCTATATTTTGACAATTTTATAAACTATGTTTGTCAAAATAAACTTATGTTTTATGATTGGGACATCAAAATTTACCTTGTGTGAATTTTTGGTATTTTTCTGACAATGTTCTTTTTTTAATGAATAGTGAAAAATACTGCCTTTTACATCAAAACTGCTTTTTAATCTAATTTACTCATATGATTAGATTATATTTTGAATTGGTTTTGAAGTGGAATTAGAATATATTTTTACCATTTTATCCAATGGTGGTCATTGGAATCAATTTCACTTTGAAATTAGACTTAAACTGGTGTCAATCTTTTGATACTTATTGTTTTGTAAAAACACGCTATTTGCTCTGGCAGCGGGAATTAATTATTAAATTAATTAATGTGAATTATATGATTTGAATTTTGTAAAATAGACTTCATTTTTGAATTCGGAATATCAAATATAGCTTAGGGAGAATTTTTGCCAATTTTCTGAAAAACTTCAATTTTTGATGAATAGTGAAACCACTAAGTGGTAATCAAGCAAACTGATTTTTCAGTTAAATGAAAGTTTATCACAAATGTGTATTGAATTTTGAAAATCCGACATACATGGTTGTCATTAAGAAGTAAAATGTGGTTCAATGATATTAAAATAATTTTTTGGTGAATAGTATCTTTTTATGTTTTTAATCGCTATTAGTGGTAATTAGTGTAGTTTAAGGTATAAATAATGCATTAATAATATGAAATGACCTAGACACATGTCCCAACTTTATTGGTTGTGTCATGGCCGATCAAGAAAATCCATTGGTCAACTTGGGGACCCCATGGGGACATTTTGGTTGGGAAATGACATAAATAACTTTTAATTTAATGTAAAAGTAAAAATGACACAAATATAATATGTTTCAGAAAAACAATTTTTACATGGGGTTATAAAGATCAGATATTTGATTATAAAAAGTAATTGGAAATATAAAAAGATTTCCTACATCATAGTATTTTTTTTATGATTTTTCGATACTGAATAAATTAAATTATTTATGACATAATAATGATGCAGCGATGACATCATTATTTGACGATTTAAAAAAAATGGAAAGACAATGTAAAATCTATAAACTACACATGGACAAAACCAATTGGATGAGTGGATTTCGAACCCTTATCACCTTATCCAATAATTATATTAATTTGGGACCTTTTAAAACCGATACACATTTTCAAATAAAGTAATATTTCTTTACATTCCAAAAGTGCCCCTCCTCTCCTCTTATAAAAGGCCCCCACCTCTACCTCATTTCACACACTCCTCAAGCCTTTGGCTCAGCCAAACCCTGCCCATTTACTCTCTCCACATCCCTCTCCTCATCCTAGAGGATTCCCTTTGGGAATAATCCTTTCAAAGGAAGCCTTTAGGCTCAAATCAAAAGGAGTTACACTTTTAAAGGTAATTAATTCTCTCATGTTCATTTGTTTTATTTTGCTTCTCCAACCCCCTAAACTCTTTTTATTTACTTATTTTGTAACAAAACCAGTATCTACAATATAAAAGGATGTTGTTATAATATTTATTGGAGCTACACTCTCACACAACTACATCAAATGGTTAAAGAACATACGGTTTCCGTGGATGGCGAAATTCTGCCTCCCGAAACGATGATTGTTCAACACTCATTTAACACCTTCAAAGGTGGCCATTATGATGTCACTATTTTTATATATGATATATAATATGTTTATGTTTTCCTTAAGCTTCTGTTTTTTATCATTTTTGGCATACCAATATGGTTTCCATTATGGGTAAACACGATATCTTCATTTTAGGAAGTGCGGACTACCGCCCCTGAAAGTGATTTGATTCGTTAATACCATATGTGGGATGTGTAAAGGATAAAGTTAATGATAATATATGTGTTATTATAATGGAATTATAATATACTCTTATATAATTATGATTCCATTTCAGAAAATATGAAATAGAAATGGAAGTAGCGTTCATGCGTACGTACGGCTTACCGTCTCCATGAACGGTGCATTTCATTTCATACCTCTAAATGATTATGTAATATTATAAATGCATGTATGTACTAGATATATATGACATATATGATGTCTACATCATGAATACCATTCTGGATATAATGAACCTTTGACCAAATTAACAACATGTAAGTGTAAGAAGTCTATTTTTGACTTAAGAACCAAATACCGACAAAATGAACATTATTAACTTAACTGATTACATGATGTTCATAACATGGTATAAAAGGAATAATGAACTTGAAAAAGATTCATAAGCAAGTAGAGATTAACTCAAGTTTATTATTCAGGAGATTAAAGAACGGTCGGGTCAAGTCGGATACGAGGTATGGGACTTCGTCTCAATCTCCTTTCATTGAGGCATATTTTATTTGATACACAACTTTATTTTATACGGTGTATAAACCCCTTTGACTTTTACGTTTATTCAAAAGGAATCTTTTTTATACGAAGCGTTTACTAAACGACAAAATCGAATGTTTTTGTCGTACGTATGAGGCGACAACGACTTCTCCGCCGTCGTGACCGTTATTTGAGTTTCGGCTTCCTTTACAAGCCATACCTTCTTTTTAAAAGAAAAATAAATACCATGTTTTACTTTTCTGTTATTTTGGTATTGAAAATGGTTTTCATAATTTTTTTATATAAATGTGTTGTATTGATATCTCGTGATTGAAATGTGGAAATTTTATGTTTCCTTTATGCATGTTTTATGTGATATGATTATGTTATGGTTCTTGGGCATTATTATGAAGACGGGTGGTTCCGTGATAAACTAAGGGCGGGTGAGCCCGTTATAGCTCTCCAATTCATTGGGTAACGCGAAGGAGTGAAACGTTAAGGTTTCTACGAAGAGATTTTAGGGAATATACTGTGATGGGTATTCCAAACGTAACCAAGAGGGTTACTCCCTACGTAAGAATGTTATGAATGCCTCAAGTTACCTTTATGTCTTATGATTTCTATGATTTATTCATGATTTTATGAGGTATGTTAAAGTGCCTATGTTTTATGGGTAAAGTATGATTTCATTCTTATGTATATATGAACTCATGTTTCCTTTCTATGTTTTTTTTATAACCCATACTGAGTTTTTATGCTCATCCCAAGTTTTTGAAATGTTTTTCATAGGTCAAGGGAAAGGTACATGATACGATGATAGAGTCAAGGATGTGTCAAAAAATAATCCATGTTTTATTTTAAATTTGTTTCCATTGATTGGAATGAAGAATACTATCTTTCTGTAACCATTTTGTTTATATGTGGAATGTAATGCATGTTTTATGATCTAATTCTCTAAAACTCTAAACCCGAAAAGATCCTCAATGTGTAATCTTGTAATAACTCAAGATTAAGTAAGGTTTAAGGCTGGGTCCTTATAGTTGGTATCAAAGGTCGGTTTAGATAACTTTAGGGGTTAGAATTCTATTAAATGATTATCCAAAATTTTTTTATTCAAAATGATATAGCATTTAAAGATTACCATGTTGCTTCATCTAAGACATGTTTGTTCAGAATGGTTTTCCGTAGAGAAAACAGGGAAGCAGTGCTAGGAAGGCATACAGAAGGAAATAACCTTCCGAATCAGCATCCAGAAATGGTCGGAATTGGAACTGAACAGTTTGTTGTAGTAATGGCGCAGTTGACTCAAGCGATAAATGGCGGTGGTATCTATGCACGAGATCAGCCAGATCAACCGCAGAGGAACATGTCAGTGGTGGAACATTTCATGAGGCAACATCCACCGTCATTCAGAGGATCGTCTGACCCTGTGCTAGCTGAAGGGTGGATTAAAGCACTGGAGAAGATTTTTGATGTCATGGGTTGTTCAGACAATCAAAAGGTTAGTCTTGCTATTTACCGTTTGGAGGGTGAAGCATATTAGTGGTGTTCTATGGTTAAAAATATCAGGGACGCCGATGAGATTGATGCTCTTGACTGGGATGAATTCAAAGGTATGTTTCTTGAGAAGTATTTTCCTAAGGCTATTCGACTTAGGATGGAAAAGAAATTCTTGGAATTGAGGCAAGAGGAAGACTCAGAGGCTGCCTATGAAGAAAGGTTCACTCGATTGGCAAGGTATGCTCCAAATTTTATCCGGGACCTTGATAGTAAAATCAATCGTTTCTACTCAGGATTAAAGCCAAAGTATCGAAGGGCATTAGCTTCTCGTGAGTTTAAAAGTTATGAAAAGCTTGTTCGATGTGCTGAGAAGGTGGAAATGGAGTTTGCCGATGACCAAGTTTTCTATAACAACCAGCAGAAGAAGAGACCGAGGTGGCAGGAGAAAGGTAAGAATTCTTCAAAAAAGTCTGATGGTAAGAGAACTAAGTTTCCAGTTTGTGATAAATGTGGCAAAAGGCATGCTGGGGAATGTCTTCTGAATTCTGGGAAGTGCTACCGATGTGGTAAGATGGGACATAAGGCTCGTGATTGCACTGGAAAGGATCAAGGTGAAGGTAAGAAAAAATTTGATTTACAGATAGTGAAATGTTATAAGTGCAATGAGATGGGTCACTATGCAAACGAGTGTCCGACAAGGAGCTTGAGTGATGGGAAGCAGTTAGACTACAAGCAGAAAGGGGTGGTGAAATCCTTTGCAACTACTTCAGCAGATGTCGGGCAATCAAATGATGTTGTATCAGGTACTTTGTTTGTTTTTTCAGATTATGACAGTGTGTTGTTTGATTCGGGGTCTACACATTCTTTCATCTCTGAAACCTTTTCTAGTAAAATGGGAATACCATCTCAAGAAATGACTCCTGAACTTTTGGTAAAAACACCTGGGGGAAATGTTGAGGCAAAAAGAATTTATAAGAATCTTCTTATCCATATTTGTGGAAAGAACCTACTTGAAAACCTTATTGTTCTACCTCTTGTAGAGTTTTATGTTATCCTGGGTATGGATTGGCTCTCTATCTACCATGCTAAGATTGACTGTAGAGCTAAAGAAGTTTCTTTTCAGAAAGACTTTCAGTTTGTTTACAAGAATGAACCCTTACTTTTGATAACATATCAAGAGGCCGAGAAACTTGTAAAAGATGGAAATGAATGTTACCTTGCACACGTCGTTGAAAATAAAAGAACTGTTCAGATTAATGACGTGCCAGTGGTAAATGAGTATCCTGATGTTTTTCCTGATGAGTTGCCTGGAATAATACCAGATCGGGAAGTTGAGTTTACTGTTGACTTAGTTCCTGATGCTAAGCCAATTTCAAAACCCCCTTATCGAATGGCACAAATTGAACTTTTAGAGTTGAAGGAGCAATTTCAAGATTTATTATAGAAAGGTTTCATTAGACCTAGCACATCACCATGGGGTGCTCCTGTTTTATTTGTTAAAAAGAAAGATGGTTCTATGAGACTTGGCATTGATTATAGAGCCTTGAATAATATCACTGTTAAGAACAAATATCCTTTGCCTCATATCGATGATTTGTTTGATCAGCTCCAGGGAGCTCAGTTTTTTTCAAAGAATGACTTGAGATCGGGTTACCATCAGCTGAAGGTAAAAGAGGCAGATATTCCGAAGACCGCGTTCCGTACGAGATATGGCCATTATGAATTTGTAGTAATGCCTTTTGGGCTAACCAATACACCTGCTGTATTCATGAACTTAATGAATAGAATTTTCCATGAGTTCTTGGATAAGTTTTTGGTGGTTTTCATTGATGATATTTTGGTGTTTTCTAAAAGTAAAGAGGTGCATGAAAAACATTTAAGGGTTATCTTTCAAACCTTAAAATTAATGAAACTGTATGGGACATTCAGCAACTGTGAGTTTTGGTTGCAACAAATTTCTTTCCTTGGTCACATTGTTTCTAAAGATTGAATAACTATTGATCCTGCAAAAACAAAAGTTGTGGAAGAATGGCCAAGACCCACAAATGTAACCAAGATTCGTAGCTTCCTTGGTTTGGCGGGCTATTACCGAAGGTTTGTTAGAAATTTTTCATGGTTATCTAGTCCAATGACTAAGCTAACTCGGAAGGGTGTTAAGTTTATCTGGACAAAAGAATGTGATGATTGTTTTCAGGAATTGAAAAGAAGATTGGTGAATGCTCCAGTTTTGGCACTACCTTTCAGGAATGGTGAGTTTGTTATATACAGTGATTCTTCATTGAAAGGACTTGGTTGCGTCCTAATGCAGAATGATCAGGTAATTGCTTATACTTCACGACAGTTGAAAAATCATGAGGTAAATTACCCTACACATGATTTGGAATTTGCTGCTGTTGTTTTTTGCTTTAAAAATTTGGAGGCATCATTTGTATGGAGTAAAGTGTGAAATATATACCGATCACAAAAGATTAAAGTATATATTCACTCAGAAAGAGCTAAACATGAGACAAAGGAGATCGTGGGAATTAATCAAGGATTATTATTGTATAATTCATTACCATCTGGGAAAAGCAAATAAAGTGGCTGATGCTTTGAGTCGAAAAAGTAATGCTTCATTAACAATGTTGTGGTTGGAACGTGATCCTTTGGTTAACGATTTGATGATCTTTGTCATAGAAGTTGTTGGTGCAGGAAGTCCTTCTATTTTGTTTCAGGTATCAGTGAGATCATCTCTATCAGATAGAATCAAGCAAGCACAGAAGCAAGACAGTGAGTTGCAAAAAAGGGTAGAGCTGGTTCAGAAAGGTAAGTTGCCTGAATTCAACATTGATGATGATTGTGTTTTGAGATTTGGGAAGAGATTGTGTGTGCCTTTTGATTCACAGTTGAAGAGAGAGTTGTTATGTGAAGCTCATAGTTCTCCGTTTTCAGTTCATCTGGGCAGTACTAATATGTATAGAGATCTGTGGGAGTATTACTGGTGGGATGGAATGAAAAGAGATATAGCTGATTTTACTGTGAAGTGTTTGATATGTCAGCAGGTTAAAGCAGAGTGGCAGTTACCGAAAGGGATGCTTCAACCTTTACCAGTGCCAAAGTGGAAATGGGAGAATATATCCATGGACTTTGTTGTTAGATTACCAAAGACATCTCGAGGTAATAATGCAATCTGGGTTATTGTTGATCGCTTGACCAAATCTGCTCATTTCCTTGCTATACGAGATACTTTCTCTCTTGATCAACTTTCCTGTTTTTATCTTAAAGAGATAGTCAGGTTACATGGAGTTCCTCTCTCCATTGTATCGGATCGTGATCCCAGGTTTACTTCTAACATTTGGAAAGGCCTTCAGAAGTCATTGGGTACTGAATTAAATTTTAGTACAGCTTTTCATCCTCAATCAGATGGGCAGTCAGAACAAACAATTCAGACATTGTAGGATATGCTACGAGCTTGTTCTATGGATTATCAGGGAAGTTGGGACCAACATCTTTCTTTGGTTGAATTTTCATATAATAACAGTTTCCATTCCAGTATACAGATGGCACCATTTCAGGCATTATATGGAAAGCAGTGTCGAACTCCAGCTTTCTGGGATGAAGTGGGTGAAAGGAAGTTGATGGGACCAGAATTGGTAGAAGAGATGGCAGAAACTGTTCAGCTGATTCAGAAACACATGAGAACAGCTCATAGCAGGAAGAAGAGTTATGCGGATTACCAGAGGAAGGATCTATCTTTCGTGGTGGGTGATCACGTTTTTCTCAAGGTTTCTCCTTGGAAAAGTGTGATGAGATTTGGTAAGAAAGTAAAGCTGAGTCCAAGGTTTATTGGACCATACAAAATTCTGGAAAGAGTTGGATCACTTGCATACCGAGTGGCTTTACCTCCGAGTTTATCTCAGGTACACAATGTTTTTCATGTTTCGATGTTGAGAAAGTATATGCCAGATCCATCTCATGTTTTGAGTCCAGAGGTAGTTCAGCTGGAAGAGAACCTATCTTATGAGGAACAACCGGTCCAGATTCTTGACCACAGGGAGCAAGTGTTACGGAATAAGGTGATTAAGCAGGTAAAGGATTTGTGGAAAAACCACATGATTTAAGAGGCAACATGGGAATCTGAAAATGCAATGAGGGATAAGTACCCCCATTTAGTCGATAAGTAAATAAATTGCGGGGATGCAATTTTCTAAAGGGGTAAGGATGTAACATCCCAAGTAAGTAATGAATAATAGATATTTTTATCTATTTCTTTTAATGATTAATATAGTGTTATAGAGGCTTAAAATGAAAATAAATACAATCTTATGCATGGAATACACTAATATTCTTAAAAGATTGTTTTACTGCCTTTTGATGGCAAACCAATTTTGAATCTATATTTTGACAATTTTATAAACTATGTTTGTCAAAATAAACTTATCATTTATGATTGGGATATCAAAATTTACCTTGTGTGAATTTTTGGTATTTTTCTGACAATGTTCATTTTTTAATGAATAGTGAAAAATACTGCATTTTACATCAAAACTGCTTTTTAATATAATTAATTTATATGATTAGATTATGTTTTGAATTGGTTTTGAAGTGGAATTAGAATATATTTTTACCATTTTATCCAATGGTGGTCATTGGAATCAATTTCACTTTGAAATTAGACTTAAACTGGTGTCAATCTTTTGATACTTATTGTTTTGTAAAAACACGCTATTTGCTCTGGCAGCGGGAATTAATTATTAAATTAATTAATGTGACTTATATGATTTGAATTTTGTAAAATAGACTTCATTTTTGAATTCGGAATATCAAATATAGCTTAGGGTGATTTTTTGGTAATTTTCTGAAAAACTTCAATTTTTGATGAATAGTGAAACCACTAAGTGGTAATCAAGCAAACTGATTTTTCAGTTAAATGAAAGTTTACAACTAATGTGTAATGAATTTTTAAAATCCGACATAAATGGTTGTCATTAAGAAGTAAAATGTGGTTCAATGAGATTAAAATAATTTTTTGGTGAATAGTAACTTATTAAGTTTTTAATCGCGATTAGTGGTAATTAGTGTAGTTTATGGTATAAATAATGCTTTAATAATATGAAATGACCTAGACACATGTCCCAACCTTATTGGTTGTGTCATGGCCTACCAAGACAAGCCATGGGTCAACTCGGGGACCCCATGGGGACATTTTGGTTGGGAAATGACATAAATAACTTTTTATTTAATGTAAAAGTAAAAATGACACAAACATAATATGTTTCACGAAAACAATTTTTACATGGGGTTATAAAGATCATATATTTGATTATAAATAGTCATTGGAAAGCTAAAAATATTTCCTACATCATAGTATTTTTTTATTATTTTTAGACATTAAATAAATTAAATTATTTATGACATAATAATGATGCAGCGATGACATCATTATTTGACGATTTAAAAAAAATGGAAAGACAATGTAAAATCTACGAACTACACATGTCCAAAACCAATTGGATGCGTGGATTTCGAACCATTATCACCTTATCCACGAATTATATCAATGTGGTACCTTTTAAAACCGAATCACATTTTCAAATAAAGTAATATTTCTTTACATTCCAAAAGTGCCCCTCCTCTCCTCTTATAAAAGGCCCCCACCTCTACCTCATTTCACACACTCCTCAAGCTTTTGGCTCGGCCAAAACCTGCCCATTTACTCTCTCCACATCCCTCTCCTCATCCTAGAGGATTCCCTTTGGGAATAATCTTTTCAAAGTAAGCCTTTAGTCTCAAATCAAAAGGAGTTACACTTTTAAAGGTAATTCATTCTCTCATGTTGATTTGTTTATTTTGCTTCTCCAACCCCATAAACTCTTTTTATTTACATATTTTGTTACAAAAACAGTATATTCAATATACAAGGATGTTGTTATAATATTTATTTGAGCTACACTCTCACACAACTACATCAAATGGTTAAAGAACATACGGTTTCCGTGGATGGCGAAATTCTGCCTCCCGAAACGATGATTGTTCAACACTCATTTAACACCTTCAAAGGTGGCCATTATGATGTCACAATTTTTATATATGATATATAATATGTTTATGTTTTCCTTAAGCTTATGTTTTTTTCATTTTTGGTATACCTTTATGGTTTCCATTATGCGTAAACACGATATCTTCATTTTAGGAAGTGCGGACTACCGCCCCCTGAAAGTGATTTGATTCGTTAATACCATATGTGGGATGTGTAAAGGATAAAGTTAATGATATTATATATGTTATTATACTGGAATTATAATATACACTTATATCATTATGATTTCATTCCAGAAAATATGAAATAGAAATGGAAGTAGCGTTCATGCGTACGTACGGCTTACCGTCTCCATGAACGGTGCATTTCATTTCTTACCTCTAAATGATTATGTAAAATTATAAATGCATGTATGTACTGGATATATATGACATATATGATATCTACATCATGAATACCATTCTGGATATAATGAACCTTTGACCAAATTAACAACATGTAAGTTTAAGAAGTCTATTTTTGACTTAAGAACCAAATACCGACGAAATGAACATTATTAACTTATCTGATTACATGATGTTCATAACATGGTATAAAAGAAATAATGAACTTGAAAAAGATTCATAAGAAAGTAGAGATTAACTCAAGTTTATTATTCAGGAGATTAAAGAACGGTCGGGTCAAGTCAGATACGAGGTATGGGACTTCGTCTCAATCTCCTTTCGTTGAGGCATATTTTATTTTATACACAACTTTTTTTATACAGTGTATAAACCCCTTTGACTTTTACGTTTATTCAAAAGGAATATTTTTTATACGAAGCATTTACTAAACGACAAAAGGGAATGTTTTTGTCGTACGTATGAGGTGACAAAGACTTCTCTGCCGTCGTGACCGTTATTTGAGTTTCGGCTTCCTCTACAAGTCATACCATCTTTTTAAAAGAAAAATAAATACCATGTTTTACTTTTCTGTTATTTTGGTATTGAAAATGGTTTTCATAATGTTTTTATATAAATTTGTTGTATTGATATCTCGTGATTGAAATGTAGAAATTTTATGTTTCCTTTATGCATGTTTTATGTGATATGATTATGTTATGGTTCTTGGGCATTATTATGAAGACGGGTGGTTCCATGATAAACTAAGGGCGGGTGAGCCCGTTATAGCTCTCCAATGCATTGGGTAACGCGAAGGAGTGAAACGTTAAGGTTTCTCCGAAGATATTTTAGGGAATATACTGTGATGGGTATTCCAAACTTAACCAAGAGGGTTACTCCCTACGTAAGAATGTTATGAATGCCTCAAGTTACCTTTATGTCTTATGATTTCTATGATTTATTCATGATTTTATGAGGTATGTTAAAGTGCCTATGTTTTATGGGTAAAGTATGATTTCATTCTTATGTATATATGAACTCATGTTTCCTTTCCATGTTTTTTTTATAACCCATACTGAGTTTTTATGCTCATCCCATGTTTTTGAAATGTTTTTCACAGGTCAAGGGAAAGGTACATGATAAGATGATAGAGTCAAGGATGTGTCAAGATATAATCCATGTTTTATTTTAAATGTGTTTCCATTGATGGGAATGAAGAATACTATCTTTCTGTAACCATTTTGTTTATATGTGGAATGTAATACAAGTTTTATGATCTAATTCTCTAAAACTCTAAACCCGAAAAGATCCTCAATGTGTAATCTTGTAATAACTCAAGATTAAGTAAGGTTTAAGGCTGGGGCCTTATAGCGCTATACGTAACACCGTATTATCTTGAAGTATACGCAACACTATTATTGGATCGTGTTATAAAAAATTTCAAGTTCATTTGATATAAGTTATTCTACGCAACATTGTGTGTATATATATATATATATTCAATGTATAAATAAAATATGGTTGGATTCTATAATACTTAACAACAAAGGAATCTTTCCCTACACGGAACCCTGACTTGGCTAGCATTACACGCAATCACGACCTTCCTCGATAGCATGTGTTGTACGCAATACCGAGTTTCACTATACAACGATATGTTATTAAAATATTATATAAACTAGCTGTTATGAATAGTAATACCCAATTTTTAAAATTTTATAAATTTTATCATTTAAAATGGACGGCATTTTTGGATTCGGAATATCGAAATTATCCTAGGGTGAAATTTTAGTATTTTTCTGAAAACATTTAATTTTTGATGAATAGAGAAAACACTGGGTTACTATTTAAAAACATACTTTTTATTTAAATAATTATTTATTTTATATAAAATTATATTCGGTCAAAATTGATACATAATACCAATATAAGTTAAATGTAATTCATTAGAGTCATTTTATAATAATTTAAGATATATAAAAATTTTATTGAATTTTTCACCGTCTTTTACCCACCTGCTAGGAGAATTAAAAAATTTACATAAAACATAATTTTAACACTTATGTGAGTGGAATTTAGAAAATCTGAGAGACACGGTTAATATCAAGGATTAAAATGTGGTTCAATAAGATGAAAATATTTTTTGGTGAATAGTAACTTTTTACTTTTTTTACCACGGTTAAAAGTAAATAGAGTAATTAAGGGTAAAAATGAAATTATTCATTCCCTAACACATGTCCTAATTCTATTGGATAAGTTTATTTCGACAAAAACCAAACTTAGAAATAAAATATGACCATTTTGTTCCACTTGGATTAGATTAGGACACTTATTATTATTTTATTTAAAGTAGAGTTAAAAGAGTTAAAAACAAAGTTTAATAACTAAAACATTTTTAATATAAGGTTATAAAAAAGATAAATTAGACTATAAATATTATTTAGAAAGATAAAAATATTTAATACATAATGGTATTTTATTTATAATTTTTAGACATTAAATAATTTAATTTATTTATGACACAATGATGATGAAGTAATTACCTTATTAATGAAATATTAACATAATTGATATTATAAATACCCAAATAAATGTTATATGAGACTTTTTATGAGTTAATATAATTTTATAGGTTCACATGACATGTTAGTATTAATTTAATTAACCTTTTGAGAAATAATCATGTTGTTATGATTTTCACAAAAATCAATTACCAAATAGTTTAAAAATTGACATAAAATAGTTTTTAAATCAAATACAATATTAATAATTGTTATTATATTCATAAAAATATAAGGATATTAAAAATGACTTAGATAAGGTTATATATATTAATAATGAACCACTTGGGGTTATTTTGCTTTGTTATAGTATGTTTATTAACCATATAGTGTAAGAAAACAAGAAGACACGGTAAAAGATAAATTATTTAACTTAGAGTTAAATCTAAACGATAAGGTTAAAATAGAAACCTAAACTTGTATAAAACCTATTTTTTGAAAGGCTTTAGACCCATAACCACCTTATCTTCGAAATAAATCAATTTTCAGCTATTAAAAACCTAATATGACTTTATTATAAAATAATATTTTATGTTTTTTCAAAGGTACCCCTCTCCTCCCTTATAAAAAGGGCACCCCTTACCTCTTCTCTTAACACAATTATGAGCCTTGAAGATCGGCCAACCCCTACCCATTTCTCTTCCCCACATACCAAGAAACATTCTGGAGGTTTTGTTCTTCTCAAAATACTAACTCTACATCCTTAATAGGATGCTTAAAGGAGGTGCATCGAAGAAGAGGTAATCTCTTCTACCAATTCTTTCAGGTTTTCTTTCTTCTTCAACTTCTTCTTCTTCATTTGTTTCATTATAATGTAATAACATCAGTATCACTAATATACTGATATTTTATTATAAATATGAAACATCCCCATTTCCTCTTCTATCCATCCTATGAAAAATGAAATCACCACACGTGCGTACTTACGGAATACTGTCTCCACGCCGTGGTGTAATATGTTTTTCCACCACCACCTTACTTGGATGGGTATAATGGTGTAAAAAATAACTATATATAGTTATTATAACATCATACTTATTATGATATATTATATCATCCACTCCATTTCAATTCAATAATTATGGGAACGATATCATCGCTCGTGCGTACGTACGGATTACCGTCTCCATAACGCGATGAGATTAATTATCCATGTTAACCATTCACGAATGATTATAAATTATATATAATGAATAATAAAGATATATATGACATAGAAAAGCTAATGGATTTATATATATATATATATATATATATGTCATCTACTTAATTCCTTTCATGACAATAAGCAAAGGAAAACAAAGTTCATGCGTATGTACGGCCCACCGTCTCCATGAACGGTGTATTTCCTTTCATTTATCTATGTGTTATATATATAAATATACTAAATTTATATGATATATAAATCATTATTTACATTATAGAAGTAATTAAATCATTATATATGTAATATTAATATCAAGAACAACATGTACAAACACATACATTTAATGAAACGATTTTACCAAAAATGCTTCTTTAACATGGAACTGACAAAAGAACGGATAATATAAAGTCATAAGTGAATCATATATGATAACATAAATATTATTATGGTTCTGTTACTAGTTATTAATATGTTTAAACCCACTATAAAGGAGTTTCGGACACGTATGAAAGAAATTGGACCTATGGTATGGGATAATTTTGTAATCTCATTTTTATCCGATATTGCTTATCTGTAAGTATTTACTGGGGTTCTATTTTTCATTCATGTCTATAATTTTTTTTTCATAAAGTGTTTAATATTTTTCAATGTATGTTTAAAGACATTTTTACGCTTCATTTACTTTTACTTTGTGATATGGATGGAATCCTTCTTTTGTTTACCATATGTAGTGCTTTTTGACTTTTTCGAAAAAAGTACGACGAAAATGTTTTTTTAACTTATACAACATGAATGGATTTTTACGGTTTTAGAACACCTTTCCTTAATAAATATTACACTACATGATTTCATTTCTATTTTCAACAAAATATTTTTCTTTTAAAATTGCTGGGCATTTTGTGAAAATAAAATGTTTTTGAAGAAGAAAGGATATTTTCCTCAAGAAGTCATTTCAAGTGTTTTATCATAATTAGTTTCCATCTAAAATGACATTATTTAATATGTTTATGTTTCACATATAATTTCTCCATTATTTACATGGTTTAATTCTTCTTATGATGAAATGATATCCATTTTTTTATATGGATTATGTTATGATGGCGTGATGTTTAAGAATCCCATTATATTACCTGGGTTATGCTATAATATATGATTTAAGATTTTGTTGCACACGAAAGAATGATTTCATTATGAGATGGGTGGGAAATATATATCCCTCCAATGAATTGGGTTATGATTTATATATCATGAGGTAGATATGGCTTGAATGGTAAGTTAATCCGATTTAGTGTTACAGGACTGAAACGAGGAGTGAACTCGATTCAGAAAGGGACTTTGTTCACTAAGATTGTCATGCCAGTAATGCCTTGGCTACTATGGAAATAATAATATGTGATTAATGGTTTCCACAATTACATGCTTTATTACCATGCTATATTATCATGATTTATGATCCATTATGGTATATTCCTTACCTACTTCCATGATTTATGTCTTTGCTCAAGATTTTGATGTTTAGATTTTATGTTCATGTTTTTGCATTCAAATGTTTATGGATTGTTTTATTTTCTCTATGTTTACCATTACTGAGCATTTGATCTCACTCTTTTTATGTTTTCTTTTACCCAAGATATAAAGAAAGGTTTTAGGTATGAAAACCAAAAGGGTAGGCTCTTTATGGGAGATATTGATGATCTTTCACCATGATTAGAAGATTATGTTCCGAGTTTCCAAAGACACTAAACTAATACGTTCTTTGGGGGTCTTTTTGTTCATGTATTAAGTATTCCGCAAAAGCAATGTAATGTCCTTTTACGTCATGCTTTGGATCTCTACAGTTGGTATCAGAGCGAAGGTTTAGATAACCTTTGGAAACTATGATGCGAGAACTTTAGTGAGATCCCTAGAGATATTTCTAAGGTATGTCTAGGGATGTCTCTAAGGTTAAGTATACATATAGGTTATAGTAATAGAATTACGGTAATGATATTATTATTAAACCTAAGGTGTTATACATTGAAGGTACTCCCTCTTTATTATGCTGTTTTCCTAGCATGATTTTTTCCACTCACACTATTATTTTTGGGTTTTTGAAAATGGCTAGATATAGGAAGATTCACGATGATGGAGGATATGATGGACAGTGGAATGATATTCTTCATGGACAACCAAATGAAATTGGATCTGGATTTCCAAACATCGTTATTATGCCTCATCAGCAATCTCATAATATGATCAATAATCTCAACTTTGGTATGTATCCCGACTTAGATAATAAGATAATGAAGGAGTTTCATGATGATCCTAGAGGAAATAAAGTTCATTTCCCCTCATGTAAGTCATATGGGTCGAGGAATCAGGGAGAATGTTTCAATGGAATGGGAAGATTCTTTGGGTGTGGAAAAGAATGACAAAAATCCAATAATAGTAAAGGAAAAGGTTCAGTTAACACTATGGACAAGGATAATGCTATTTCTAAGACACCAACAATGTTTAAATGTTTTAAATGTCGAATGTAGGGGCATTATGCAAACCAATTCCCTAAGGGAAAAACTCATGAAGAGAATCAGCATGGTCGTATGGGTAATATTTATGTAGATGATGTTGAAGAGACTAGAAATGATATATGAGATGAATGAAATGACGAAGCTCAGTAAGTGGTTTAAGAAGGTAGTTGAATAATTGTATGTTTATCAAGAATAATGTATGGTACTATGGAATAAAGAACAATCTAAGGATTGTTACACTGTTGCCTTTCCTTGAGTTTTTGAATGTATATGATGAATGGTACCAGTAACCATGAAAGGTTAATTTATATATTTTTGGAAAGTAGATGATATGAGAATAATGAAGGGATTATGATATAATGGGATGTTTTATTTTATTGACGAGCTCATGGATGATATAAGGACAATGTGATATCATGGTTTGAGTATATAAAAATTTTGGGATTTTGGTATGTAGAAAGAGTTAACTTTTGGCAGCATTCATGTTTTTACAAAGGTTCAATGGGTATCCATTTTTCAAGAGAATACATGATTAATGTATTCAACTGTTTGGAATGTGAGCAACAAGATATATCTTATATGGGGGAAATGATGGTATTCACATGCTTGGTTAATGACATTTCTATTAATAGTTTTCATTATACTATAATATTGGATAGCAGTATTTTCAATAAGCTTAATGGCTGGAATGGATTTAGTTGGTAATCAGATAAAATTTTTTAAAGCTAAAACTTTTTTTGGTATTATTAATGGAAGGTTATAATAAGGTAGTTTTAGAAAAAGGACAACCTGCAGGACGGGTGACAAACCGTCGCGTCAGACAAGGCTGTGAGAATCGAACCCATAACTGAAGTGCGACAAGCCTTTATCTCATACCACTAGCCTACAGGAAGTCCCTGGTTATTAGAAACTAGTTTTATTTTATTAAGCGGTATGATATATGAAGTATAAGTCCATTGTTTGAATCATATACGATTAATCTCAACATAGATAAACTTTTGTATATTTAATAACTTATGCTAACATTTTTGTGATGAAAAAATAGATGGGATGACTTATATTTCTATCGCATGATCTTCTAACACTTCATGACTAAAAAATTCAGCTTCATTTCATTAAATAGAGATGAAGTGGAAATTGTTCATGGAATGACCAATAATGATATTACACTAAAATCAAGTAAGTATTTGTCCTTTTGTAAAAGTTCATCAACAATAGGGGAATGATCTTGGAAACCAATAATTTTCTTCTAGTACTCTCATATCTGATGAATCATATGGTACCTGAGATCACCACAAGTTTATGGCTTTGTGATTGTTGGCTTTTTCAAAGCCATGTTCTCTACCACTCTCTATCAGAACTTGACGGTTAGATTTCTCATCCATATCCATATTTTCACCTATGTTCTCCTATGTGGAAACCCATGGATAAGTTAATTTGGTTAACAGTTATGTTTCATACAATAGTTTTTAAAATTAAGCTTTATTATTCCTTTTTATGATGTGGGTTTATATTAAAGAAAATTTAAAGTAGTAATCGATTTATAACCCCGACGAATTTCAATGGAGAAATTCATTTTAAGTTGGGTAGAATGTAACACCCATATATTTAATAAGATATATTCATTTTATTTATTTCATGTCTAGTGTTGTATGCTAAACCAAGAATATCTTGTTCTATACGTAACACTGAATTAGCTTGCAGTATACGCAACACTATTCTTTGATTGTGTTACACAAAATTTCAAGTTCGTTTGATAGAATTTATTCTATGCAACATTGAATGTGTGTGTGTATATATATTCAATGTAAAACAGAAATATGGTTGGATTATATTATACAAAACAACAAAGGAATCTTCCCCAACATGCAACCCTGACTTGGCTTGCATTACGCGCAATCACAACCTTTCTCGATAGCGTGTGTTGTACGCAATACCGAGTTTCACTAAACAATGATATGTTATTAAAATATTATATAAACTAGCCGTTATGAATAGAAATACCCACTTTTTAAAATTTTATAAATTGTATCTTTCAAAATGGACATCCTTTTTGGATTTGAAATATCGAAATTAGCCTCAGGTGAAATTTTGGTATTTTTTGGAAAACTTTCAATTTTTGATGAATAGTGAAAACACTGGATTACTATTTAAAAACTGACTTTTTATTTAAATAATTATTTATTTTATTTAAATTTATTTTAAGTAAAAATTGATACATAATACCTATATATGTTCAATGAAATTCATTGGAGTCATTTTATAATAATTTAAGATATATAAAAATTTTATTGAACTTTTCACCGTCTTTTACTCACCCTCTATGTCAATTTAAAATTTTATATTAAACATAATTTTACCACTTCTCTGAGTGGAATTTCTAAAATCCAAGAGACACGGTTAATATCAAGGAGTAAAATGTTGTTCAATAAGATAAATATAATTTTTTCTGAATAGTAACTTTTTATTTTTTATACCGCGGTTAAAAATAAATAGGGTAATTAAGGGTAAAATGATTTTATTATTACCCTAAAACAAGTCCTAATTCTATTGGATAAGTTTAATTTGACCAAAAACAACTATATAAATAATATATTACCATTTAGGTCCACTTGTATTAGATTAGGACACTAATTATTATTTTATTTAAAGAAGAGTTAAAAGAGTTAAAAACAAAGTTTAATAACTAAAACATTTTTAATATATGGTTATAAATAAGATAAATTCCACTATAAATATTAATTAGAAAGATAAAAAGATTTAATACATGGTATTCTATTTATAATTTTAAGACATTAAATAATTTAATTTATTTATGACACAATAATGATGTAGTAATTACCTTATTAATGAAATATTAACATAATTGATATTATAAATACCCAAATAAATTTAATTTGAGACTTTTTATGAATTACAATAATTTTATAGGTTAACATGACATGTTAGTATTGATTTAATTAACTTTGTGATAACTAATAATGTTGTTATGATTTTCACAAAAATCAATTACCAAATAGTGTCAAAATTGACATAAAATAGTTTTTAAAAACAAATATTATATTATTAATTGTTATTATATTCCTAAAAATATAAGGTTCATAAAAATGACATAGATTAGGTTATATATATTAATAATTATCCAGTTGGGGTTCTTTTTTCTGGTTATAGTATTTTTATTAACCATATAGTGTAAGAAAACAAGAAGACACGGTTAAAGTTAAATTATATAACATAGAGTTAATCTAAATGATAAGGTTAAAATAGTACCCTAAATTTGTCTAAAACCTATTGTATGAAAGGATTTAAACCCATACCCACCTTAGCTTCAAAATAAATCAATTTTGAGCTATTAAAAACCGAATATGACATTATTATAAAATAATATTTATAGTTTTTCCAAAGGTGCCCCTCTCCTCCCTTATAAAAAGGGAACCCCTTACCTCTTTTCTTCACACCCTTTTGGGCCTTGAAGCTCGGCCAACCCCTGACCATTTATATTATCCACTTCCCTAGAAACATTATAGATGTTCTTGTCATCTCAAAAGACCAAATCTACTTCCTTAAGAGGAATATTACAGGAGGTGCGTCGAAGAAGAGGTAATCTCTTCTACCAATTCTTTAATGTTTTCATTATTCTTCAACTTATTCTTCTTTAGTTGTTTCATTATAAATTAATAACATCAGTATCACTAGTATAATTATATTTTATTATAAATATGAAACTACCCCATTTCACCTTCTATCTATCCTACAGAAAACAAAATCACCACGCGTGCGTACGTACGGAATACCGTCTCCACGTCGTGGTGTAATATGTTTTTCCACCACCACCTTACATGGATGGGTATAATGGTGTAAAGAATAACTATATATAGTTATTATAACATCATACTGATTATGAGATATTATATCATCCACTAAAATTCAATTCAATAATTATGGGAATGATATCATCGCTCGTGTGTACGTACCGATTACCGTCTCCACACCGCGATGAGATTCATTATCCATGTTAACCATACAAGAATGATTATAAAGTATATATAATGAACAGTAAAAAAATATATGACATGAAAAATCTTCTATATTTATGTATATATATATACACGTCATCTACTTACTTCTATTCAAGTCAATAAGTAAAGGAAAACAGCGTTCAAGCGTACGCAAGACCTACCGTCTCCATGAACGGTGTATTTCATTTCATTTATCTATCTATTATATATATATATATTAAATATATATGATATATAAATCATTATTTACATTTTTTAAGTAATTAAATCATGATATACGTAATAATAATATCAATAACAACATGTCCAAACATGTATGTTAAATGAAACGATTTTACCGAAAACGATGTTTTAACATGGAATTGAAAAAAGAGCGGATAATATAAAGTCATAAGTGAATATTATATGATATCATAAATATTATTATGGTTCTTCTATATGTTAATAATATGTTTAAACCCACTAGACAGATGTTTTGGACACGTACAGAAGAAATTGGACCTAAGGTAAGGGATAAATTTTCAATCTCATTTTTATCTGAGATTGTTTATATGTAAGTATTTAGTGGGGTTCTTTTTTTCATCCATGTCTATAAAATGTTTTTCATAAAGTGTATAATATTCATCCATATATGTTTAAATTCATTTCTACCCTTCCTTTACTTTTAATTTGTGTTATGGAAGGAATGTTTCTTTTGTTTACCATACATGGTGCTTTTTGACTTTTCCGACAAAAGTACGAGGAGAATGTTTTTTTATCATATACGACATGAAGAAATTTTTACGGTTTCATAACGCCTTTTCATAATAATGATTACTCTACAAGATTTCATGACTATTTTTAAAAAAATCCTTTTCTTTTATAATTTCTTGGGAGTTTGTGGAAAGAAAATGATTTTGAAGAAGAAAGGTTATTTTCATCAAGAATTCATTTCATGTGTTTTATCAAAACTATTTTCCATCTAAAATGACATTATTTAATATGTTTAGGTTTCAAGTATAATGTCTCCATTATTTACATGGTTTGATTCTTCTTATGATGAAATGATATCCTTTTTTTATATGGATTATGTTATGATGGCATGATCTTTAAGAATCACATTCTATTACATGGGTTATGCTATGATGTATGATTTATGATTTTGTGGCACAAGAAAGAATGATTTCATTATGATATGGGTGGAACCTATATCTCCCTCCAATGCATTGGGTAAAGATTTATATCTCATGAGATAGACATTGATGGAATGGTAAGTTAATCCAGTTCAATGTTACAGGACTGAAACGAGGAGTGAACTCGATTCTGAAAGGGATATTTTCCACTAAGATGGTCATGGAAGTAATGCCTTGGCTACTATGGAAATCATAACATGTGCATAATGGTTTCCAGAAATACTTTCTTTATTCCCATGGTACTTTATCACGATTGATGATCCATTATGATATATTCCTTATGTACTTCTATGATTTATGTCTTTGCTCAAGATTTTGATGTTTAGATTTAATGTTCATGTTTTTGCATTAAAATGTTGATGGATTGTTTTATGTTCTCTATGTTTACCATTACTGAGAATTTGAGCTCACCATTTTTATGTTTTATTTTTTCCCAGGATTAAAAGAAAGGTTTTAGGTAAGAAAACAAAAAGGGGAAGATCTTTATGGGAGATGTTTAAGATATTTTACCATGATTATAAGATTACGTTTTGATTATCCAAAGACACTATACTAATACGATCTCTGGGCGTTTGTTTTTGTCATTTATTAAGTATTTTGCAAAGGTAATGTAATGTCCATGCACGTCATGCTTTGGGTCTCTATAGTGGGGAAAAGAGAGGAGATAATGAAATACACCATTAGCAAAAAACATTCTAGTAAATTTATGTTACTGGAGTTATCATACTATTTGGTTGAAAGGAGGTGAGGAAAGAAACAAAAATAAAAGAACATAAAAGAAATTAAGGAAATAGAAAGAGGAATTTACCTTTTGAGACTTCCTCCTTTGAGAACCTCTTATAGGGAGAGGTTTTGGTATTTTGAAGAAGTTAGGAGCTTTTGGACATGGGGGGATCTTGGGGAGTGATTTCGGCATAATATTGGTAAGTCACAAGGCTTTAGAGGAGTAAAGAGAAGAGGGAGTGAAGGGGGGGGGGGGGGGTTTATAGTGGAGGAGAGACGAGTTTTCTTAATAAAAAATTCATTAATTTATTATTTCTCCAAAAGACAAGGAATAGTGAGTATTCCATGACCAAGAATATTAATATATACATGTGAGTTTTATATTTGGGTGCTTACTTCACTCATGATGCTAAGAATAGTTAATTTAAATTATAATGTATTTATATGGTAAATTAATGTTTTTACTATTCACCAAAAAATCATGTATTTCAGAAAAATCCAAAAAATTCACCCTAAGCATTTCTCAACGTCTAGAATCCAAAAATGAAGTCCATTTTTTAAAATTAATTTTCCAAATATTATTAATTATATATTTAATTAAATCATTATTTAATCGAAATATATAAAATCTTAAAATATTCATCTTCATTTTTAAGGTGTCTAAATTCATTTATACACTCATGGGTAGGAATACCATTCATAACAGTCATATTACTATTCATAAGGGTAAGTTACTATTCATAAAGGTATGTTACTATTCATAAGTGTAGGTTACTATTCACCAAAAATTATGTCAGTTCTATTCGACTCTAAATATCGGCTTAAACACAACCGTGTATATCAGATTTTTAAAATTCAAATCATAGAGCTGGTAAATTTATGTTTAGTGGATAATTTATTGATATCTCTTATAAGTTACCATGTTTTGTTCTATAGAGGCCCATTGATTCTTGAAATATTGGCTATCTAACGAATATAGTGTATTTGAGAGAAACATACCACAAAATGTTTGGGGTGCTACATTATTCCCTCCAGAAATTTCATCCTTGAAATTTTATGTATAAAGCCCCACAAAAAGATGTGGGTGATTATTTTCCATAATATCCGCGGGTTCCCATGTTACTTCTTCTATATTATGGTTTCTCCAAATAACCTTTACTAGAAATGTTTTCTAATTTCTCATTACCTTCTCTCTTGTGTCAAGAATCCCGACAGGCTTTTCATATTATGAAAAATCAGGTTCCAGTTCAATTTCTTCATTTGTGAGTACATGAATTGAGTCTGGCATGTATTTCAATTACAATGACATGTGGAACACATCATGAACTGTAGAGAGATTTGGCGGCATCGCTTAATGGTAAGCTACAACTCTGATTCTTTCCAGATTTTCAAATGGTCTGATGTACCTGGGGCTCAGTTTCCCTTTCTTACCAAACCTTAAGACACCCTTCCATGGAGGTACATTCATAAATACATGATCTCCCACTTGGAATTCCAAATCCTCTATTCGGTTGTCAGCATAACTCTTCTGTCTACTTTAGGATACTTTAATATGGGCATCTATTTTCTTCACCTTTGTAATGGTCTCTTGAATACTTTCTGGGCCTATAAGTTTCCTCTCACCGACCTCATCCCTACAAGTTGGATTTCGGCATATCTTTCCATATAATGCTTCATATTGAGCCATTTGAATACTAAAATGGAAACTATTGTTGTAGGAAAATTCCACAAAAGGGAAGTATTGATTCCACATACCATGTAAGTCAAGAGAGCATTTCCTCAATAAGTCTTCTTAATGTTTTAATAGTCCTTCCAGACTGCCCATCGGTTTTGTGGTGACAAGCAGTACTCATACAAAGCTTAGTATTCAATTATTTTTGGAGACATTTCCATATTTTTTATATAATCCAGGGATCTCAATTGGACACAATCGATAGAGGTGCACCATGAAGTCTTACAACTTCATTAATATAATGTTTTTCCAAGCACTCAAGTGGAAAATCTCCCATTATAGGAAGGAAATGTGCTGATTTTGTGAGACTATAAACAATGACCCTTATTTCATCATTCCATATAGGTGTCCTCAGTATTCTAGTGAAAAAATACATCGTAATGTTATCCCACATCTACATAAGAATAGTTAGAGGTTGCATCACTCCTTTGAAATGTTGTCTCTCTGCCTTCACTTGTTGACAAACTAAACATCTTGACACGTAGCCTGCAATTTCCCTCTTCATATTATCCCACAAAAATTATTCCTTTAGATCTCTATACATCATGGTGATACATGAGTGTATATAGAAATTTGAGCTATGATAATTGTCTTATAGATCATTTTTAGCTCAGGTACTGATGGAACAAATAACCTCATCCCAAATTTCAGAACTCCTTCTTCATACATGATGTCATCCAGTCTCCCATCCTTGACAACATTAATTTTTTTGTGCAGATTCTCATCATCATATTGAGAGATTTTTAACGTCTCTAATAATGATTGTTTAGTAATTATTTTATAGAGAATTTTTTTTCCCTTTCTATAACATTTCCCATATCCATCTTTAGTAGGTCCAAAAATATAGGATCTCTCTAAATCCTCATTTGATTCAGAAGTCCATGATCTTTCCTACTTAATTCATCTACCACATTATTTTTCTTTCCCATGTGGTAGTGTATTGAACAATCATAATCTTTGAGTAACGCAAGCCATCTCCTTTGCCTTATGTTGAATTCTTTATGTGTGAAAATGTATTTCAATCTCTTGTGGTCTGTATAAATCTCACATCTCTCTCCATAGAGATAATGCCTCTGAATTTCTCAGAGAAAATAAAATGGCTACTAACTCAAGATCATGAGTTTGATAATTTTTCTCATGAGTCTTATACTATCTTGATTCATAAGAAATAATATTATCTTTTTGCATAAGGATGCAACCCAGTCCATGCTTTGATGCATCACTGTATATTATATATCCGCCACTTCAGGATGAAAGAGTCAAAATTGGAGCATTGACCAATCTTCATTTCAATTTTTCGAAGCATTATGTACATTATTTTTTCCACACAAACTTAACTCCTTTACATGTGATCTTGGTTAGCTGGTTAGCCAGTTTGGTAAAATTCTAAACAAAATACCGATAGTAACCTAATAAGCCAATAAAACTGCATACCTCGGTTATGTTTTATGGTGTGGGCCAATCTTGGATTGCCTTTGTCTTTGCAGCGTCAACTAGGATTCCATCCTTAGAGACGATATGACCATGAAAATAAACTGATTGAAGCTAGAATTCCCACATTCTAAACTTACCATATAATTTTTTTCTTCTAAGAGTTCTCAGAGTAATCTGAAAGTGGTTCTCATGGTCTTCATAGATTTTTGAGTATACAAGGATATCATCAATGACTACCACACAAAACACTTCAAGACATTCCATGAAAACACTATTCATTAAATCCATGAAAATAGAGGGCCCGTTTTTCAATCCAAATGGCATCACTGTAAACTCATAATTCCCATACCTAGTTCGAAATGATGTCTTAGGAATATCTTCCTTCCTCACACACAACTAATGATATCTAGATCAAAGGTAAATCTTTGAAAAGTATTGAGCTACATGAAGTTGATCAAATAAATCATTAATCCAGGGTAGAGGATACTTTTTATTTATTTTAATAGCATTGATTTCCCTGTAATCAATGCAAAGCCTCATGGATCCATATTTCTTGTTGACAAAGAGGATAGGGGATCCCCATGGAGAAATACTTGGTCAAATAAATCCCTTTTCACTCAATTCCTCCATTTGTTTCTTTAGATCTATAAATTCAACAGTGGTCATTCTATAGAGAGTCTTTTATATAGGTCTTTCACCAGTAATTAAATCAATAGTGAACTCAACTTCCCACTCTAGAGGATGTCCAGGTAAATACTCTGGAAATATCTCAAGGTACTCTTGAAATATGTGCACATATTCAATTTTAAAATTTTTTTTCCTCACCTATAGATATTGATTTATCTTCCTATCACAGTATTTCATTCAATAAAGCTACTAGCGGTGGTACTAGATAAGAATCAGCGGTCGAAGTATCTACCCTAAAGACAAGGGATTATACACCATTTTCCAAAATTTTAACTAACTTCTTCTTACAATAAATCTTCGCATCATAATTTTAAATAAATTATTACCGATAATTATATCAAAGTCAGCCATTGATGTGATGAAAAGGTTATCAACTGAAGAAAATTTTGGTTCATGGAGAGGGACTAGTCGACTTGCCTTTGTTCCTACGATACATCCCCCATGAGTTTTGACTGAAAAGACCTTTATTAAATAAAATTGGACATATCTAATTTTCTTGGAAAACTGAGATGATATAAATGAATGCAATGATCCAGAATCAAATAATGTGTTCATTATGTTTGAGGAAACAATTAAAGTACCTGCCACCACATCGTTAGGAAATTCAACCTCTGCGATTGTAATCGCATAAGCTCTCCCTTTCTCTCTTGGCCTTTTATGAGTCAAATTTCCTTGGTGCTTAGGACATTCATTTTCATAGTGTCCCACCTATCTACAATTGTAGCATTGAATATCATTGAATTGTTTCTTCCCCTTGCATTCATCAGTTTGATGACCCTATTCTCCATAGTTATAGTAGACTCCCATGCCTTTCAAGCATTTCCTGAGATGATTCTTTCCATAGTTCTCAAGTATTGGGAATAGATTTTTTACCTTGCTCTTTTTTAGTGCTTCTCATTTTCTTTGTTTTCAGAGTAACACTTCTTATCTTGGATTACTGTGAAAATATTTGATCTAGCAAATTCCTTATCTGTTTTGATGGCAGTTGATACAATTTCATCAAATGATTAAAATGATTGAGGAACCAGTGCCATTCGAAGACTTGTCTTAAGACATTCATAGAAATGATCAATCTTTTCAGCTGAGTCACGTGCATAATCTATTTCATACCTAGACATCCTTGTGAAGGTAGCCACATAATCTGCAACACTGCCTTCTTCCCTTTGTTTTGAGCAAAGGAATTTTCACTTCATTTCAGTTTTTTGCTCACAAGAGAAATATTTTTTGAAGAATATATCCATAAAAGTCCTCAATTCCACATTTTCTATTTCTTCTTCCTCTATGGTATTCTGGATTAAGTACCACCATTGATCTGTAATACCCTTGACACAATATACTTCCATCACTTCCTTCCCATTTTCATTACATCTTAATGAAATGAATTTCTTTTCAAGTGAATTGATCCACTGCTCATATACCATCGGATTAGTAGTCCCACTAAAAATGCGGGCTTCTTCTACATGAAACAATCCAACATAGGTGTAGCATGTTTATTCATCACGACATGAGTATGTTATCCTAATATGGTCAAACCCTTATCTACATCGACATTGACAGTGTTGACTTTCTTAGTGGGGAAATACATAAATTTTCCATGAGTATTGATTCCCCATATTCCATTAGGTTCCATTTCTAAATAATGGAACACACTAGATCAATTTTTGAATCTAAAATCTAATGAACTTAATATAGATTATAATTCTTTGCATAGCTAATCTCATAAACATGGTTTCTCTGAGGAAAAATTCACATTTCAATCCTTCATAATGACTTGTAATGAAAATATGAATTATCCTAATCATATCCCCCAGGAGTGTCATAACCAAGAGCGTAGCAAGGCACGTTTTCATGTACTAGGATACCCTGTGTCCAGCTCGAAACTCCTTGTCCGAGTTTTCACTCTTAGGGACATCTGTTCCAGAGCCACCCCTACCTGCTTGTATCTAGAAAGGGATGTATTTTCTAGAAAAATTCACATAATATATTCCTTAGAAAAATACCAGGACATTCTTGTACATTTATCCTCAAATACAACCTTAGGGCTTTGTTCCATACTTTATATTTCCTACTCTAGTTTCCAGGATTCGTTCTAAACTTCCTCTGATACCAACTGTAACACCCCGAACCCAATAGGCTAGAGCTGGTGCACTACTTGTGATATTGTAATGGTAAGAAGGAATGAAAATACAGAAGGAACAATCAGTTTAGTAGTATTGATCAAACTATATACATAGATGTAACTCAAATTACATAGGAAAAGGTTACAAAATACAATACATAAAAAAAACTAAAAACTGCATCCACAAGAACTCAATAAATGTTCTCTTCTTCATCACCTGTTGAAAGTAAAAAATGAAAGGGGTGAGCTCAAATTCTCAATAATGGTTAAAAATAGCAGAATCATGTATCTATAATATCTGAATTTTAAACAATTTGACATAATCAAAATGGCATAGTGAATAAATGAAAAACTCACGCCATTAACAAACTGAGAATGAAACAGCATTCATAGATTTTGTCCTAGTGAAAACCTCGTGGATAGTAATAACTGGTAATGATTAAATTTAATTCTTATTAATTGGATGTAATGTATCTGGCACATGAACCCGTAATACCAAAAAAATGGTTTAGTTCTGTGGGTAAACACCCGTCTGATTTTTTGAAACAAACTCAAAGGGTTTCTCGCCAAACTGATTTGTCTCATAATACCTACCAACACATTGAGAGACTGTAGCACGCCCCACATGCCACTGTATGTCCAAATAATTATTTATACATTGATTCAATATAATATCAATATGAATTTTCAATATCCGTATAGACAAGAGTATACAGATTTATCAATATTTTAATAATTAAATTAACATTCCAAATAAACACTGTATAAAACAGTGGTATAAGGTTTAGAAAACAAACATATCCATGATATGAGATTATGGATATTTAATATAAATATAATTTTAAATTAAATGTGATCTCAAATGGGTAGTAGGTACACCATATAAGGATTATTAGCTTCCCCAAACTAAGTTTTTCAGAACAAAATAAAAGTTGAGACAAATCCTCTTACCACAATGTAATCGGACAAATCATATGACCAGAAACTAATAACCCTCAAATAAATAATTGAATAACATGAATATAAAGATAATAATGTTTTTATATATCAAATGTCAGTACACATATACTACATAAATGAAATATGTGGTGAACAATGAAAATCTCACAGAAGTGAAAGTGAGATGAGAAGGCCCTTACAAACATTTCGGCATGGTAACGAGTGTTGTTGCGAGGGATTAATGAGAGGTAAAGAGGTATTCCATTAATTATATATCATATGTCCAGTATGGTGGAGGTGAGAAAACATAACCCATCATTAGGAATTAAAAATAAAAGGACACAATATAGAGATAATTCTTGAATAAAAGTGTGTGAGAGGATCCCTTACCTTATGCTTGAAGGTGTTGTTGACTTGATATTAGAGACCTGAAAAAACAAATTTTGTTTATTAATACATAATTATAGAACCTATAATATATGAAAATTATTTATTACAACCTTTTTTAATTCATTAAAATATGATTTGATTAGTTATTATGTTCAATTTTATTGTTTGGGCTTGTTTGTTTTCTTGTTTTTTAAAAGACCAGTTCACTTATATTCAGGTTTGGATAAATATGAAAGATGTATTTGGTTTTACATGAGTGAATTTATAAGATATTAGTGAACATATATAATATTAAATGGTTCTAAATTTAATTTATTTACTTAGAGTGAAGTCAAATTATTATATATATAACCTTAGTGACAACTGTTTTGGTTAATCGGTGGGTTTTATTATAATGAACATGTTTTGATTTATAACTTAATACCATTTGTACAAAAGGATTAAAAAAATAAAAATAGGATATTTTAAATATATAATAATCTGGTTCAACCATAACACAAATGGTTTCATGACCATTATTAAATATTATAATAGAAATTGATAAATTGTTGTCCTTGAATGTGATAAATTAGCACATCTCGAACGGTGCTTTCATTTCTTCCAAATAAAGGGCGGGGAAAGGAGAGAAGTTAATGAGATATCACAATAGCACAAAAAAATCTAGTACATATATTTTACTAGAGTTATCATACTATTTGGGTGAATGGATGTGAGGAAAGAAACAAAAAGAAAAGAACTTAAAAGAAATATAGGACTTAGAAAGAGGAATTTACCTCTTGAGACTTCCTCATTTGAGAACCTCTTAAGGGGAGAGGTTTTGGTATTTTGAAGAAGCTAGGATATTTTGGACCTGGGGGAGGATCATGGGGAGTTATTTGGGCAGAATATTGGCAAGGAAGAAGGCTTGAGAAGAGTGAAGATTAGTGGGAGTGAAGGGGGATTTTATAGTGGAGGAGGGAGGAGTTTTCTTAATATAAAATTCATTAATTTATTATTTCTCCATATGACAAGGAATAGTGAGTATTCCATAACCCATATTAGTAATATATTCATGTGAGTTCTAGAGTTTGGGGGCTTACATCACTCATTATTCTTGGAATAGTTAATTTAAATTATAATGTATTTTACAGTAATTTAATGTATTTTACTATTCACCAAAAATTCAACTATTTCAAAAAAATCCCAAATAATCACCCTAACCATTTTTCGACATGTAGAATAAAAAAATGAATTCCATTTTACAAAATTTAATTTTCTATATATGATTAATTAAATATTTAATTAAATCATTATTTAATCAAAATATATAAACACTTAAAATATTCATCTTCCTTTTTATGGAGTCTAAATTTATTTATACACTCAAGGGTATGCATACCATTCACATGAGTATTATTACTATTCATAAGGGTAAGTTAGTATTTATAATGGTATGTTACTATTCATAAGTTTATGATATTATTTACCAAAAATTAAGTTAATTATATTAGACCCTAAATATCATCTTGAACACAACCGTGTATATCAGATTTTTAAAATTCAAATCACAGAGATGGTAAATTTATGTTTAGTGGCTATGTTACGAATATCTCCTATAAGTAACCATGTTTTTTTATTTAGAGACTCAATGGTTCATGAAATATATGCTCTCTAATGACTAAATTTTATTTAATAGAAACATACCATAAAATGATTGGGGTGCTACAACAGTGATGGAAAATGAATTTCATTTACTCATTAGGTGATAGTCCTCCATAGACATGATCGACAGTTTCATTTACAATTTGATAGAGGAGGGTATGGATATAGTTTATAAAATTAATAAAACAACATATCAATGTATGTAATATACAAGTATTAATATTTTATCATAGTTTAATATTATTTTAATGGGGTATATGAAGAAATAAAATGAATTTATGTGGTTAAAAAAACACCTCTTCATTGGAGTACCTCTTTAGGTTTATACTTAATGCTTTAATAGGATTGCTCTATGATAAAAATATGGACTCTAGGTCATTTAAAGTAATGTGAGTAAGGTATTTTTGAATGTATTGGATGAACAAAAAGTCCATTTATGTGTATAGAGGATAGGAGATGGGGCTTTATTTAAAAAATGATGTGGGGACCCCATTGGAAGTTTCTTAAAAGTGTATAAAATGATAAAGTCATTCCTATGAAAAATGCCTCAAAAAGGAAATAGATTCCAATTTTGGATAGGATAAGATTTAAATTTAGACAAACAATAGGATTCAGAAAATTTTAATGGTAAAACATACCCTTATCGTTTAGTTTAACCCCCCTCTGTTAAACCCAGTTTTTGATGCTTTCACCGTGGCACACACATAATTCTATAGAGGAAGCATAGATATTTACTTGAATTCATACTTTTCAAAGGTAGTTGACATCTGTTCTTTATCAATGGATGTTTGGTTCTTGATCGAAACATGATGATGGGATTTCAGTTCTTCCTTCTTTGGATTCCTCCTCGGAACTTGTTACCTAGTCCGAGTATCCCTTAATGATTAAGTAGTTGTTAGTGAATCTCATTCCTAGTTCCATATCTTTGTGGACACCATTTAATTAAACTACTTTCGTCAGGACATTCCATGGGGTCTTGACATGGTAGAAACCTTCAGTCGGAGTAGATAGAATCATCATTCATGTCGGGGAATACCTAGATGTATGGACATTGGGGAACCTGTATTCTTCCTCAAAATAGGGAATGTCAAGGGTATAGAAACCAAGGCATCCCATGTTAGTCATGGGGTATTATATGCCACAGGCATGTCTCTGAGGTTTTCTTTAATTTCCCATGTTTATCATAGGGTAAGTCACGTGTTTAGTGTCTTGTAGAGATGGACACACTAAAGGAGTGTATTCTATGGGTTTCCTCATGCATCTCATGTTTAACACGAGATAGGCCAAGAGTTTAACATCTTGCAGAGACAGAATGAGGGTGATCAAAATGTCCCATATAGATAGATTAGATGTGTTGTGTCTCGTAGAGGGGATATGTCACACCGAGAAAGCTAATTTGGACACCAAAAAGGGTGGATCTGGGAGTGTGTACCCCAGAATGCGGGGAACACCAAGGTTTACCATTGACTGGGATTGACCCTCATGGATGTTTCCTATGTACCCTATGTAGAATACATGGATGAAAACCTACATAGTTCAAATTGGTGATGAATCAGGGTTTACACAAAGGACAACGTCCTATAGACATGCTGGGGCTTACACATGAATTGCGGCCCCAGTACTGCTAGGAGCAGCGAGGAGGTGGATGACATGATCCCATCGGGATGTGGTGGCCCGGGTGAGAATCAGGATGGTTGATGGAGAGTTGAATGGAGTGGAGGGGGATTGAGATGGGACTGTCATGAAAGTGATGGTAGTGTTGGTCTTCAGCCTCGAAGAGACATCCTATGTATCCATGTGGTAGGGAATCAATGTCTGTGTAGTTTAGTGGGAAGATGGGACACCTGACGAGGCGGCCCATAAGAATGGATGTATGTATGGGACCCAGAAGAAGTAGAACATCTAAGATGGGGCATGATCTTCCTGTAACACATGGGATCGAGGGATAGATCAGAAGGAGACATGGGTGATGGAATTGAACCTCATGAAGGCTTCCTACGTGTCCTCATGGTAGGGAATCAAATTCTGCGTAGTTCATCTAATGATTTCTTACTGTAAATTGGGGACTCCAACGTCTTACCGTCGAATGAGGTTGACAATGGCTTACCGCTGAATGGGGGAACAATGACTTACCACTAATTGAGGTCCATAGTTTTACATCATGCAGGACAGGGGTGAACCAACATGAAAGAGGAGATGGGGCCTAGAAGGATAGTGGGCATGAAACTCATGAAGGCTTCCTACATACCTTTCCCTGGCAAGGATCAAAGACCACATAGTTCAGAAGGGGTTCGTCAATCGATGTGATGTGGGTCAGAACTATAGGGTGGTGGGCTTGAACCTCATGGAGGCTTCCTACATACCTTGCCTTGGCAAGGGTCAAAGACCAAGTAGTTCAGAAGGGGTTGGTGAACCGACATGAGGAGGGTCGGGACCGATGGATAGTGTGATTGAACCGCAGGGAGGCTTCCTACATACCCTGCCGTGGTAGGGATCAAAGACCATGTAGTTATGATGGGTGTGAAGCTTACACTCTGGGCATCCCGTAGAGGATTTCATGATCGATGTTGACTACTCTAAACCCACGTGAGTCGGGATCGGTGTGAGAAACAAGAGGCAATAAGGACATGACGATCATAACATAATGGTGCGTCCATGAAGGGTGGTTAATGGGGCTTATGTAAGGAAGCTGCATAGGTGACTCTATGGAGTGGCAATGGTGGATGGGGCTAACGCAGGTAAGCTGCCTGGGTGCCACTATAGAGTGGAAATGGTGAATGGGGATTACGAAAGGAAGATGCTCAAGTGATTCTATGGAGCAGTAATGTTGGATGGGGTTTACGTAAGGAAGCAGCTTGGGTGTAGCTCTGGAGACATGATGGTGGATGGGTCTCACACAAGGAATGTGCCCGGGTTCCGCTATGGAGTGAAAATGGTGAATTCGTCTTATACAATGAATCTCCCTAGGTGTTGCTATAGAGCAGCAATGGTGATAAAGTATTATGCAAGGAAGATGCCTGGGTGACACTATAGAGCGACAATGGTGAATAGGCCTTATGCAAAAAAGCTGTATGGGTGATACTATGGAGTACCAATGATGACTGGGGATTACACAAGGAAGTTTCCTAGGTGCCGCTTTGGAGTGACGATGTTGTACGGGGCTTATGCAAGGAAGCTCCCCGGGTGCCATTATGGAGTGGCAATGGTGAATCGGTCTTACACAAGGAAGCTGCCCAAGTTCCGCTATAGAGTGACAATGGTGAATGAGGATTATGAAAGGAAGCTTCACAGGTGCCGCTATAGAGGAGGAACGGTGGATTGGGCTTACGTAAGGAAGTTGTCCATGTGCCGCTATGGAGCCGGATTGGTGAATGGGGCTTACGCAAGGAAGATGCTCATGTGCCACTATGGAGTGGCATTGGTGAATGGGGATTATGTAAGGAATCTTCCCGTAACGTCTTACTCATGTCTATCCATGAGGGCATCTCAACCCACTAGTGGTTTGAGGCCTTCACCTTTGGGCTAGTGCATAAGAGGGATAATGCCACGAGCAATGGAATCTATCCGAACAACGGGAGATGAAAAGTGCGAATTACGTGCCCGACATTTAAACGCAATGAGGGTGGCATGGCGATGGAGGATAACTGTTGACTATGTTCGAAACACAACATCCATGTCATGTTTGCTTGAAATGGGGACAAGCAAGTGAGGTTCAACTACTGACCGTGTTCAAAACATAGGACCTGACTCGAAGCATTGTCCGAAGTCTTACGGGGTGTTGGCCAACGACGATAGGTGAGTCGATGCAGCATGGGACCAGGCCGTTAGGGGGTCCCTTCAGACATGGAAGGAGATGAAGATCCGAATGAATGTCATGCAAAGCATTAGGTAGACCGATGGATTGTTTTAATAGATTCCAATGCTCTTGAAATTACTCCCCTGTAATCCTGGCTTTATGCATCTTTTGCATAGAGCATAAGGCATCTCTTTTCGGGAGAAAGAGGCACCCTATGATTGGAACATAAGGTGTACTACATTTTATATTCTTGTAGATAGGACTATTGTCATCTTATTCTTGGAGAATAATGAATATTTTGATAGGAGAAAGAGGCATCCAATGTTTGGAACATATGGTGAACTACAGTTTATAGTCATATAGAGAAGACTATTGGCATCTCATGCTTAGAGGATAAGGCATCTCTTATATTAAGTAAGAGGTATCCTATTTTTGGAACATAGGGAGTACTACAGTTTATAGTTTTGTGGAGATGACTATTGACATCTCATGCCTAGACCATGAGGCATATCTTTTATTGTGTAAGTGGAATCCTATATTTTAAAAATAGGGTGCACTATAGTTTATATTCATATAGAGAAGACTGTAGGAATCTCATGCTAGGAGCATGAGGCATCTCTTATATTGAGTAAGAGGAATCCTAAGTTTGGAACATAGGAAGTACTACATTTTATAGTCGTGTAGAGAGGAATTTTGGGAAATTCTTCTTAGAGAATGAGGCATCTCTTATATTCAGTAAGAGACATCCTATGTTTGGAACATAGGGAGTACTATAGTATATATTTGTGTAGAGAGGAATCTTAGCATCTTATGCTTGGGGCATAAGGAAACTCTCGTATATAGAAAGAGGTATCCTATGTTTGGGACATAGGGTATACTACAATTTATAGTCATGTAGAGAGGATTTTCAGGAATAAGGAACCTAGGAATGGTTGGTGTTTAGACTTATGCAAGGGAAGCACTTTCTGGTTCAACCTGGCATAGAAGCCATGTGATAGGGTTCAAATGAGTTGCTTGAAGAATGCTTTGACTCACGGTACTCGGGGAATGGATGATGAGACTCTCAACTCACAACATGGGAAATGAACCAAGAGGAATATGTCAACTCATGGTGTTTCATGGTGTGCGGAGGAGTATCTCAAATCATGTTATTTCATAGGTGGAAGGTGGGTGCGCATAAGGGTGCAATTGAAAATCCTGACATCCCGGCTTGGAATGTTCATGGTGCGACTCTCCATTTTTCATCGGGGTCAGTGACGGTATTGAAGAGATCTGACCGGAGGGACTAGACCACAGCCTGACACTGACCTCGAGTGAGGGTACGGAGGTGCAATGTAACGCCCTGACCCCAGTTACCTAGAGTCGGTGCATTATTACATAACATTGGCATGATCATAAGAAAGATCAAATATCGAAAGACCGATTGGTTTAGTAGCCTTGGAAACACTAGATATATTCATAAGTCTTACATTACATCATAAAGTGAAAAACTACTACAATAACATATTGTCTCCATATTCCACACTCATATCCCCACATAATATCTCTGCAGGTCATTTATAATTTACTTCTTCACTTCGTGGGAAAAATTAAACATAGAAAAGGGGTGAGCTCAAATACCCAGTAAGGATAACAATATAGTAGAAACTTTCATAAATAAGAATAAACATTTAAGGCAATGTATAACTAAAACAAAAGCCTTTTAAACTTGTACTTCAACATAGTATGGAAATAGTAAAATAAAATAATTCCATTTACTTATTCACATGGATATTCTACTAATCAAATAATCACATGCAATATCAATAACCACTTTCATAATGATGGAATGCATAATTCCAGACTATTATAACCACATAGCCAAGGCCTCGTGCCAAGACTAAAAATAAGATTTTGTCATGGCCTTGTGCCAAGACACTAGTTTGTCTCATGAGACCTACCGATGCATCAAGGAGATATAGCGGGCTCCACCCAATACATATTAAGTCCAATGCATTCCCATATGAAAAGGTTTAAACATAACATAAACATTCGTATTAAAACTAGCATACAAAATGTCAATATTTTCACCATAAACCATGAATGGTATAAAAATAGCACATCCACAGTCAAACATATCACAAAAACTTCAATAAAATATAGAAGTTTTGTATCATAATAAATAAACTTCAAATAAGCTTAAAATCCATCAAAGGATGTTAACATAGATGAAATCAAAACTATTTGAGAGAAATATCTCTTCTCTCAAAATCATTGAAAAGTCACACATTTATAAAGGAAGTAATTTAAAAGAGATTTTTGAATCAAAGTGTCCCATACCTCTTTAAAACTTTTGAAAAGAAATATCATTTCAAAACCTTGATGTCCATATAAATAAATCCTTAATATCATTTTGAAAACACGAACATTAATTAAAAATATTTAGAAAGATAAATATTTAAAACATTTAAAATTATGATCTTGATAAAGAGTACCTTTCAAAAATTCATAAAATATTCATTTTTAAATCATTTAAGAGTAAAACATTTTCTTTGAAAATATTCCTATAAGCTTATAAGGGAAGCTTCGATGATTTTATAATGGCAGAAAATAACCGCACCTGCCGTATAAGTTAAAAAAACATTCTTACCTTAATTCTGTCGAAAAGGTTAAAAAGAACCTTGTTTGGAAAACGACAGAATGATTCCTTTATAAAACACGTATAAAAAGTCAAACAAGGGTATAAATGACTTTAACCCATATTATTGTAAATTGTAAAAATGTTTTGAAATACATTTTTAAGAAACATGAATGTGGATGATAAAGAGATCCTAGTAGATTATTACGTATAAATAACCTCGGATAATGAAGAGATTGTGAAATAAACCCTTAACATGTACTTTTACTTGGTTGGGGTAGGTTAACCTCCTGTATAATAGTGAAATAATTTTTATTAAATTATACAAGAATCATATACATTTATATGATATCATATATGATGTTTTAACATTGCTTTGTTAATAATATCTTAGTATTATTGTCGTTTCGGGTGTTAACTTACTCGTTTTCTTTTATATGTATTGTTACATAAGAAATGTTTGTAATGGATAGGTTGTATATTATTCATTTACATAATCATATCAAGTCCTTAAACATTATTTTTAAACCATCAAATGATAATTATACTTGAATGGATACGATGGAGAATGAATCTCATCGCGTTCGTGGAGACGGTAGTCCGTACGTACGCACGAGCGGCAATATCATTATTTTGATATTAAAATAATATATAAATGGATGGTATATCATATATTTAGAATCATTATCATGTTGTATTTATTATTTACATGAGTTACACATCATTATTATACCCATCCAAATAATAATATATTGAATAACAATTACACCACGACGTGGAGACGGTAAGACGTACATATGCACGTATGGTGACATGTTTTTCTAAGGGTGGATAGAATACTGAATATGGTTGTACCATATTTATAATAACATCACAATATATATATGATACTGGAGTTATTATTTTAGAATGGTAATAACAAAGGAAGAAGAAGTGGAAGAAGAAAGGAACTTGGAAAAGGGTGGTGAAATCCTTACCTCATCTTCGGGTTCTTCCTTTTGATTTGATCAAAAGGGCTTGTTATATTGGATTTATGATCAATATATGGCTTCTAGGATGTAGTGAGGGATGTTGAGAGAGTATTTGGGATGGGTTTGGTCGAACTAAAAGGCTTTTAAGGTGTGACGAAATGAGAAGGAGGAGTGCCCTTTTTATAAGATGGGTGAGTGGAACATTTGGAGAAAACTAGAAATATTAATTTATAATAAATTCATATTCGGTTTATAATGGCTCCAAAGTTGATTATTTAAATTTTAAGGTTGTTACATGTCGAAAACCATTCAACCAGTAGAATTTAGATAGGTTTGGGTTACTATATTAACCTTATCTTTACGTATTAACTCTTAGTTAATTAGTTTGACATTTACTATGTCACTTTGTATTTTTATATTAGATAGTTAATAAACTTAATATATACATCCACAAGACCCCCAAGTGGTCCATTAATGATACTACTATCATGATATAAGTCTTTTTTCCGAACCTTTGATTTTTATAAATTTAATATCAATTAATAATATAATATTTGTTTTAAAAACACTTTTATGTCAATTTTGACACTATTCAATAGTTGATTTTTTGTGAAACTAATAACAGAATGATTACTTAGATAAAAGGTAATTAAATAAATCCTAATATGTCATATTATCCTTGAAAATTATTTTAATTCATTAAAAGTCTCAAATTATATTTATTTGGGTATTTATAATATCAATTATTTTAATTTTTCATTATTATGGTAATTACTACATCATCATTGTGTCCTAAATAAAATAACTTATCTAATGTCAAAAAATTATAAATAAAATATCATAATGTACGAAATAGTTTTATATTTCTAATTAATATTTATAGTCGAAAATCCAACATATATAAACCTATGTAAAAATTGTTTTTCTAAAAGATATATGCTTGTGTCATTTTTGTATTCATTTTAACTTAATTAAAATAATGTGTCCCTATCACCTACAAGTGGATCCAGGGGGTCCCAAAATCGACCCAATGATGCCTATAGTCGAACATGTATCAACCAATAAGGCTAGGACATGTTTTATGGTATTTTAGTATTATTATAATTTTATTTTTAACCCTTATTTACCGGATTTACCCTTAACCATGGTAAATAAAATATTTACCGAAGTAATTATTCAAAATGTCTAAAAATAAAAGTTACCTATATACACAATTTGAACATCCTGATTCCAAATATGGAATCCATTTTTCCAAATTCAAAACACAGAAGTGGCAGAAATTAATTTAAAATTAATTCGTGTTGTTAAAACAAAAACTGTGTTTTAAGAGATAATAACTATCAAAAGATTGACACTTGTTTATGTCTGTTTTAATTGTAAAATTATGTCCAATGTCCAACATTATATTAAAGGGTAAAAATATATTATAAATATACTTTAAAACCACTCAAATTCATAATTTATGAATATAAATTGTTTCGATTAAAAAAGTTGGTTTTAATTAAAATTTAGTAATTTTCACTGTTCATCAAAATATACGTGTTATCCGAAAAGTTCAAAAATTGCACCCTAGGATAAATTTCATAATACGAATCCAAAAATGAAGTCCATTTTGAAATATTAAATATATATAATTTCATAAATTAGTTATTACTATTCATAACAACTAGTTTGATTGGTTGTGGTGTGTGTTAGAACTCGAAGTTGCATACAACACACCCTACTGTATTATTCAAAGGAAAGCGTACCGTGGAATCTTTTGATGTTTCAGTTTAAATTTTTGATGTCCTCACTTAGTCAAACAGTTTAAAATATTGTATTTAAAAAGGGTTCACTATTAAAAGTTGGTAAAAGTGCAATATTGAAAATGAATTTGTTCCTACATTATCTCTAAGAAACTCATAATATGGATTCTAAAATTATAAGGATTATATAAAGTTTAAAAATTATTTAATACTATTCATAAACTCTTTTGAACAGCTTGTTTGGTAAGTTATGGTGCGCTTGAACTCGGTGTTGCATGTAGTGCAAGTTATTGAATTATTTTGAAGAAATAACACAGTATGAAATCATGGGGTGTTACATTTTCCCCTCATTCAATAAATTGTGTCCTCGAAATTTGAAATTGTTCTTAGAAAATAAAAGGTTGAAAATAGAAAATAACTTTGTGGGAAAACCCATATCAAAAATTGGGTTACAAAAATTTAGTCTTAATATGAGGAAAAGAGAAATTTAAGGGTCATCACTAAATTATGATCTCGATTTGGATAACATTGGTGGAAATTAGAGACATATAATTGGAGGAAAAAAGTAAATATTTATAGGTAGTGATTGAGGTAATAAATAAAAAACAAGTGTAAAATTGAGGTCTTTAATTTCTTCAATCTATGATGATTTGAAATACCATCAGTTCAACAAAACATAGGGTATTAGGTAACACATTTTTGGTTTTAGGATTCCTTAAATAAAGTATAAGAATTAATTTCTTCATAGAATAAGAGAAGAAGAAAAATATATTCTTGACAAGTAGAGTTCCATCCTTTAACTAATTTCTACCACAAACTCATCTTTCACTATAAAAGATAATAGAACGAAAAAAATATTCTATTTATCCTATTCATATAGGGTTCCCAAAAAATGAATTTATAATTCATCTACCAGATCGTTAAAAAAAATACATTATTTAATCCCGGACATCACATGGGTCAGTGGTAGGTGATACACCCTTGTTTCCCTTCGGTTGTGGTTTCAAGTCTCGCAGACTTTCCGGACGTGACGGGTTACCGCCCGACCTCCGGGTTATCCTTTTATGGAAATCCAAAATAATCCAAACTAGAACTATCTAAAATACTTCAGTCCAAAATTTATAAGGAAGGTAAACACAATAAAGATCTTTTTTTCCGCGTAATAACATGTGATCATCTTCATCATGTATTCTCTTAAAACACTGCAACATCCTGAATTACCATAAAACATTATTTATTACATTCATGATCCCTTATTCCTTAAAGAATAATAGATATACTCCATCAATCGAAAAATGTTTTAAACCCCAACTATGATAGAATATACAATTCATTAATCAGTTTCAAGGTAGTCAAGAATATACAATATAATTTATCCAAATCTATCAGGTATTAATCACTACCTCGGTATCAGAACTATATTATGGTTTATCATTCTCTCAACCATATATTTTCCCAAAATTTATCCTGATATTGAGTCTCTTTTCTTTGTTCCACACAATCTCAGTTCCTTAATGAAATAGTACTGCAGTACAATCCTTATATACTCCATAATTATTATAACAAGTAAATTGTTGATACAACACTCAAATGACATAATCAACACAAGAACTCTAATCATTCCTCTTCATATGTGGTAGTATCATAACTTGATTATTATCCCATAACATCAATTGAAGCATGGTCTGATGACTGGGACATAGGTTCGCGTAGTGTCCAAACTCCTTGAAAATGAAGCATTGTACATTTGAAACCATTTTCTTACCCTTGCAGTCACGTACTTTGTGCCCTTTTCCCCCACACTTATAACAAACTCCCATTCTTTTTAGGAATGTTCCAGGGTGTTTCTTCCCAGAGTTATCAAATATGGGAAAATTCTTCTTTTCCATCTTCCCTTTATCCATCTTTCTCTCTTCCATCCTTTTCTTCTCTTGCTTCCCTTAAAATCCATAGGACTCAGTAAAATCTTTACTTATCTTATCAACACATGATATTATTTCTTCATATTATGATAATACATGGGAGACTATTTCTCATATAAATTCTGGCTTAAGACCATGAAAGATATGATCCTTCTTTCTCTTGGGATAATGTGCATTACTGGGGTTCTCATTCCTTCTATTGGGTTCCATTTCTAAACAATGGCATACACTAGATTAGTTTATGAATAATAATACCTAATCCCAAACATTTAAGACAAATAACATAAATTAAATAGTTTATGGATATAATCGATAATCATAAAAATTTCTCCCTTTAGGAAGTATATACTCATAAACCTCTCATAATGGTTTGTAAAGAAAATGAGAATTATCCTAATCATATCCCCCTGGAGTGTCGTAACCAAGAGTACATCAAGGCCTGTTGTCGTGCACCAGTTCCCGTTCGAGTCTAGTTCACTGCGGTGTTTTTGGGTTTTACCCCTAGGTACATCTGTGCCAAGCTGCCTCTACCTGCTCATATCCAGACAGAGATGTATTGCTCGGAATACTAACAAAATCTCTAAAATACCAAAATTCTAGGAAGTTCTTCTATACTAATCTTCATAGTTCATCTTAGTTCTACGTGCAGAGTTTATCTAAATCTAGCTTCCAAGGATTGTACTAAACTTCCTATGATACCATCTGTAATGCCCCGACCCCAGTTACATAGAGTCGGTGCATTATTACATAACATTGGCATGATCACAAGAAAGATCAAATATCAAATGAACGATTGGTTTAGTATCCATGGAAACACTAGATATATTCATAAGTCTTAAATTACATCATAAAGTGAAAAACTACTACAAAAACATATTGTCACCATATTCCACACTCATATCTCCACATAATATCTCTACAGGTCATTCATAATTTACTTCTTCACTTCTTGGGAAAAATAAAACATTGAAAAAGGGTAAGCTCAAATACCCAGTAAGGATAACAATATAGCGGAAACTTTCATAAATAAGAATAAACATTTAAGGCAATGTATAACTAAAACAAAAGCCTTTTAAACTTGAACTTCAACATAGTATGGAAAAAGTAAAATGAAATAATTCCATTTACTTATTCACATGGATATTCTACAAATCAAATAATCACATGCAATATCAATAACTACATTAATAATGATGGAATGCATAATTCCAGACTATCATAACTACATAGCCAAGGCCTCGTGCCAAGACTACAAATAAGATTTTGCCAAGGCCTTGTGCCAAGACACTAGTTTATCTCATGAGACCTACCGATGCATCGAGGAGCTATAGCGGGCTCCACCAGTCACATATTAATTCCAATTCATTCCCATATGAAAAGGATTAAACATTACATAAACATTCTTATTAAAACTAGCATACGAAATGCCAATATTTTCACCATAAACCATGAATGGTATAAAAATAGCACATCCACAGTCAAACATATCACAAAACCTTCAATACAATATAGAAGTTTTGTATCATAATAAATCAACATCAAATAAGCTTAAAATCCATCATAGGATGTTGACATAGATGAAATCAAAACTATTTGAGAGAAATATCTCTTTTCTCAAAAACATTGAAAAGTCACACATTTATAAATGAAGTAATTTAAAAGATATTTTTGAGTCAAAGTGTCCCATACCACTTTGAAACTATTTAAAAGAAATATCATTTCAAAACCTTCATTTCCATATAAATAAATCCTTAAAATCATTTTGAAAACAAGGACATTAATTATAAATATTTAGAAAGATAAATCTTTAAAACATTTAAAATTATGATCTTGATAAAGAGTACCTTTCAAAAATTATTAAAATATTCATTTTGAAATAATTTAAGAGTAAAAAATTTTCATTGAAAATATTCTTGTAAGCTTATAAGGGAATCTTCAATGATTTTATAATGGCGGAAAATAACCGCACCCGCCGTATAAGTTAAAAAAACATTCTGACCGTAATTCTGTCGAAAAGGTTAAAAAGCACCTTGTTTGGAAAACAATGGAAAGATTCCTTTATAAAACTCTTATAAAAAGTCAAAAAAGGGTATAAATGACTTTAACCCATATTCTTGTAAATTGTAAAAATGTTTTGAAATACATTTTTAAGAAACATGGATGTGGATGATAAAGAGATCCCAGTAGATTATTACGTGTAAACAACCTCGGATAATGAAGAGATTGTGAAATAAACCATTACCTTGTACTTTTACTTTGTTGGGGTAGGTTAACCTCTTGTATAATAGTGAAATAATTGTTATTAAATTATACAAGAATCATATACATTCCTATGATATCATATATGATCTTTTAACATTGCTTTGTTAATAATATCTTAGTATTATCATCGTTTCGGGTGTTAACTTACTCATTTTATTTTATATGTTTTGTAACATAAGCCATGTTTTTCATGTATAGGTTTTATATTATTCATATACATAATGATATCATGTCCTTAAACCTTATTTTTAAATCATCAAATGATAATTATACTTGAATGGATACGATGGAGAATAAATCTCATCGCGTTTGTCGAGACGGTAGTCCGTACGTACGCACAAGCGACAATATCATTCTTTTGATATTAAAATAATATATAAATGGATGGTATATAATATATACAGAAACATTATCATGTTATATTTATTATTTACATGAGTTACATATCATTATTATACCCATCCAAATAATAATATATTGAATAACAATTACACCACGACGTGGAGACGGTAAGCCGTACGTGCGCACGGATGGTGACATGTTATTCAAAGGGTGGATAGAATAATGAATATGGTTATACCATATTTATAATAAAAATTATATATATGATACTGGAGTTATTATTTTAGAATGGTAATAAAAATGGAAGAAGAAGTGGAAGAAGAAAGGAACTTAGAAAAGGGTGGTGAAATCATTACCTTTTCTTCGGGTTCATCCTTTTGATTTGATCAAAAGGGATTCTTAGGTTGGCTTTCTGATCAAACTAAGGCTTCTAAGTTGTAGTGAGGGAAGTTTAGAGAGTATTATTTCTGGGTTTGGCTGAACCAAAAGGCTTTTAAAGAGTGAATAAATGAGAAGGAGGAGGCCCTTTTTATAAGATGGGTGAGGGGCACCTTTGGAAAAGCAAGAAATATTAATTTATAAAAAATTCAAATTCGGTTTCTAATGGCTCCAATGTTGATTATTTAAATTTTAAGGTGGGGAAAGGTCTAAAACCATTCAACCAATCAAATTTAGATAGGTTTGGGTTAATATATTAACCTTATCTTTAAGTATTAACTCTTAGTTAAATAGTTTGACATTTACCATTTCACTTGGTATGTTTATATTATATAGTTAATAAACATACCATATACATCCAAGATACCCCCAAGTGGTCCATTAATGATTCAAATATCATGATATAATTCTCTTGGCCGATACTTAGATTTTTAGGAATTTAATATCAACTAATAATATAATATTTGTTTTAAAAACCCATTTATGTCAATTTTGACACTATTCAATAGTTGATTTTTTGTGAAACTAATAACAGAATGATTACTTAGAAAAAAGTTAATTAAATCAATCCTAATATGTCATATTATCCTATAAAATTATTTTAGTTCATTAAAAGTCTCAAATTATATTTATTTGGGTATTTATAATATCAATTATTTTAAATTTTCACTATTATGGTAATTAGTACATCATCACTGTGTCATAAATAAAATAACTTATATAATGTCTAAAAATTATAAATAAAATAAAATTATTTAGGAAATCGTTTTATGTTTCTAATGAATATTTATAGTCGAAAATACAACATATATAACCCTATGTAAAATTTTTTTTGACAAAAGATATATGCTTGTGTAAGTTTTGTATTCATTTTAACTTAATTAAAATAAAGTATCCCTATCACCTACAAGTGGCTCCATGGGGTCCCAAAATCGACCCAAAGATGCCTGTGTTCGAAGATTTATCAACCAATAAGGCTAGGACACGTTTTAGGGTAATTTATTATTATTATAATATTATTTTTTAACCCTTATTTATTGGATTACCCTTAACCGTGGTAAAAAAAATATTTACCGGAGTAATTATTCAAAATTTATAAAAATAACAGTTACCTATTTACAAAATTTGAACATCCTGATTCCAAATATGGAATCCATTTTTCCAAATTCAAAACACAGAAGTGACAGAAATGAATTTAAAATTAATTCCCGTTGTTAAAACAAAAAGTGTGTTTTAAGAGATAATAACTATCAAAATATTGACACTTGTTTATGTCCGGTTTAATTGTAAAATTATTTCCAATGACCAACATTATATTAAATGGTAAAAATATATTTTAAATATACTTTTAAACCACTCAAATGCATAATTTATCAACATAAATTATGTCGATTAAAATAGTTTTTTAATTAAAATTTATTAATTTTCACTATTTATCAAAATATAAGTGTTATCCGAAAAGTCCAAAAATTTCACCCTAGGATAAATTCAATATTCCGAATCTGAAAATGAAGTCCATTTTGAAATATAAAATATATATTATTTCAAAAATTAGGTATTATTATTCATAACGGCTAGTTTAATTGGTTGTGGTGTGTGTTGGAACTCGAAGTTGCGTACAACACACGCTACTGTATTATTCAAAGGAAAGCGTACTGTGGAAGCTTGGGATCTTTAATTTGAAATTTTTGATGTCCTCACTTAGTCATAAAGTTTAAAATATTGAATTTAAAAAGGGTTCACTATTAAAAGTTGGTAAAAGTGAAATACTGAAAATGAATTTGTTCTTACATTATGTCTAAGAAACACAGAATATGGATTCTAAAATTATAAGGATTATATAAAGTTTAAAATTTAGTTAATACTATTCAGAAACTTTTTTGAACGGCTTTTTTGGTAAGTTATGGTGCGATTGAAGACGGTGTTGCGTGTAGTGAAAGTTATTGAATTATTTTGAAGAGATAACACACTATGAAATCTTGGGGTGTTACATGCATCCCCCATGGTATGGACCGATGAGTGAGAAGGTAGGAGCCTCTAAAAGGATTGGTCTTTGCGAAGTAGCTTTGTGGAGCAAAGGGGATCGTCGAGCATGGGGGCTCGCGGGGCATCTTCATGATGGAAAGTTGGTCGCAGATCATGGAATCGAAGAGCATGGACTCAGGGAGAAGCATCACGAAGGATGCTACTCACAGAGCATGGACTCATGGAGTATCAACGTGAATGAGGCTACTCGTGGAGCATGGGCTTTCGGAGCTCCTTCATAATGGATAGCAGAGCTCCACGAACTGGGAGATCTGCCACCTAAGGGGAGGAGTGACCCCAGCGAAGGGGGGTGAGCTGGGTATTTATAGGGGAGAGGCATCGCGAAGCAGATCTCACTCTGTGCGAAGATGGAGATAGATCCGCGGCAGGTTGTGAATGTGAATTGTAGTCACGGAGCATTATCGTCTCCTTTCTTCGCGGAGGGTTGCAAACGTCAAATGCGGTAGCGGAGGGTTACCGCCTCCTTGCTCCATGCTGGGTCGCGAACCTCAAAACTGCTCACGAACTGTTACCACCTCCTTGTTCCTCGGTGGGTCACAACTATCAAAATGGCACTTAAAGTATTACCTACTCCATGCTTCGCATAGGTGCACCACAATTGTGGAGGGAGCTTCACGAATGGGCTTTGCGAACCTGTTTCCCAGCCCAACATCAAATGTCCATAATTCATAATCTGTAACTCTGTTTGGGCTCTACGGCCTATTAAATCGAAGATTAAAAAACAGGATACAATCATGGATCATTTATGCATGAATTTGGAATATTTTGGGGGTGCGTTTTCCAATGTCAACACACCCGTTTTAATATTAACCACAATAATTAAAATTTTTTCTATTTTTATTATTTATGATGACCAAAAATTACATTGAAATTAATAACTAAAATTATTTATTATGATTCAAAATATATAATAAATTTTACAGAATTAAATTCACATAATTTTAAAAATTTAATTTAAAATTAAACCCACAATGGCATTAAAAATGTGATTTTCCAAAAAAAGATTTCATAGGAACAAAATATTTCTCTATCAAATTTCAACATAAAATTAATTCCAATGATATAAATTGGATTAATAAAAATATAATTTAAATATTAATACTTTTATATAATCATTAAAATAAATTCAACTTTGTAAAATCTTTAATGGAAAAGGAATTTTTCATAAAAAATTCATATTTTTCACTATTCATTAAAAAAACTAATGATTTCAAAAAAAGATCAAAAAAATAAATCTAATATAATTTTTAGATGATGATTAAAAAAATTAAGTTAATTTTTTAAAGAAATTTTATAAATTAAGTAAAAATTTATTTTAAAATATGTATGCCAAAGTAGATGAAATTTGTTTTTAAAAAGTTATGCTTTTTAAGAATAAATTTAAATTTATCTATATCGTGTGACTTGAGAAAATTATCATATGAATGATAAAAAATATTCATTTAATTTATAATATTTAATTTTTATTTAAATCATTCACAAACACTGACAAATTTAATTTATTAGGATAATTTAACACTACAAGCATAACAAAAAAATTCCAAAAAAACATTTTTTTACTTTAAAATGATTTTTACCTTTATTTCTATTAAATTGATAACCAATGAATTTATTTATACATTTTTAAACCATATTATTTTTAAAATTTATTTATTCCTATTCATAATCACTAATTTACTGACTATGTTATAATGGTATACTATATTATGGTGTATTTATATTTGGTGTTGCGTGTATGAAAAGTTGTCGAAACGATTCAATTTATATAAAAATAAATATACAATAAAATCCTATGGTATTATCTCAAGTCATAATTTCAATGATCAACCCAAATTATTTTGTTTTTGTATGAATTATCAAAAAAGGATCACCATAGAACACTCTCATAAATCATGTTGTGGTACCTTGAGTTGTTTTCTTTTCCAATAGGGGAACATAGATTAGGAATTATAGGAATGGTGTGTATTTTATCATTTCAGGAAGAATATGTTGATACAAAGTGTTGTTTTAACCTAGTAGTCATGCATTTTTATGTAATAAACATTGAACATACTATCACATCCCACATCGAAACCTCTACGGGGATGTGGAGGCCATATAGGAATCAATCATTCATACAAGATTCTATAGAATCCCCTAGGACCCTTAATTTCCTGGTGAGGCACCATGTTTACCCTCACACGTATATCTTGAATTTTTTCACTTTGAACCACCTTATGTTGGGGATCTACATTTACCCTACCACACATTACTCACTAGATCACCTTTGAGATTGTTCTGGTAGACTCTTTAGGATAACTTGACTTCTCAGGTTCTTATAGGGACTAAATTTGGCTAATTCTTTTTAGCTGAATCCCTTATTATTTCTTTCAAAAAAATATCCAAGTTATGCCAAATTATTTATAAACCATCCTTATAATTTTTTTCTTTTATTTTGCCCTTATCAACTTATTTTAATCATATATGAATGGATCTCAAATGCATTATTCATAGTGACATTGAAATAATAAATATAAACACTCTACATAACATAAAATCCGAAAAACATATTTTTTTAATTGTTTTTTTCAATTAATTATTAATATAATAACATATGTATCCTAAAGAGTATTTTATTATATTTTAAAATATAATAACATAAAATAACGTTTAAATTTTATTTCAAATCACGTGTTAATATTTATTATAATATCCAGAACTAATATATGGAGATAAAAAAGAACAACGAACAAACTAATGTAAACTATATAGGCTTTAATTCTACCAAAAATATTACTAATAATTTAGAAAAAGTCAAAAAATAGAATTGTGATTAAATATAATAAAAATGATATAGGAAAGTTTATAATCATCACAAGTTATGTAGTTAATATAGAAGTATGAAATGAGTAGAGTATAAATAGAGTCTAATATAAAAAGTGACTATTAGGATGAGATTATTACCAGACAATTAGTCTATATAAACATGGGGAATTATAACCATTAGTTGTTATAAATATTGAGAATTTTGATTTTTTTTCAAATAATTTTTCTCTTAAAATTAGTGTATATAATTTTTAATGATGATTTATTATAGATATAGAAGAAATACGCGATGATTTCCAATAGTAGGATAATGCCTATGGAATCCCATTTATCAGAACATGGGATGGTTGTAGCATATCTGGGGTTCACCCTTGTCCAATCCCAAAGAGTGTTTCACTAATTAAGTCTTCAGTACAATTGACAATGTGATAAATTCAAGTTATTGATAATCACTATTAGATCAACGTCAGTTAAACCACCCCATTAAAGTATCATCATCACAAACATTACCCTTAAGAAGTGTTATAGTGTAATAAGGGGATATTGACCTTGAAAATACTATTATAGACGTGTAATTTTCATTTTTTAAAATGAAATAGTTGTTTCTTTAATCTCATTTTCATTATTATTTTTCATAATATAATACAAATGAATATTAGATGAATATGATGAATGAATTTCGGTATATAAATAAAAAATAGTAGTATTTATTAAAAAAATATATAATTTCAAATAAAATACTATTTTATAATTAATTCATGAATTTTAAATGAAATTTATTTTCATAAAATCAACATACAAAAATATATTTATTTAAATAAAAATAAAAAAAATATTTTATATTTCCCTAGTTAATTTTTTAATAGTTAGAGAGTTGATTATGTCCTAAAAACTATTATTTTACAATAAATATGAATTATATTTTGAAAGTTATAATTCTCATATTTATAATAATATTTTGATAAAATAAATATCATTTTTGAAATAAGAATATTGAATTTCGTTAGTTGGGAACTTTTCATAATTTATTTAGATAATCAATTTTTTATATAAAATATAATTATGTTATAATATATAATAAGTATTATGGAATAATAATAAACTAAATTTGATGTAATAAATACTATACATGGGTTTCCTAAAAAATTATGTTTCTTTAAAATAAGAAATTTTAATGTCATAATAATTTTTTTTGAAACCTATAAAACCCTTATAAAATCAAAATGTTATTATAATAATTTAGAAAAAATTATTTTTGTGTTAGACTAACTTCATCATCATAAATCATATTATTTTAAGGAATGATCTTATTAAACTAATAATATATTTAAAACCACTCATCCATGGAAAATAACATGGGAAAAAACCATGAAACAACCAATGGTTTTTTATTTTTTTATAACATAAAGTCTAAAACCTATGTTTGGAAATTAAAAAACAATTCCCCTATATTTTTATATAAAAAAACTAATTATCACATTCATGTCCACTAATAATCATTTGATTATGAAGATAATATCACTTTAACGCTCTAGAGTCTCCTTGTGGTAATTTTAAATATCTATGTAGTTCCTCCCAAGCATTAGAAACAACCACTCAATGTAAGGGTATTTTAACCTAATCATTTCAATTCAATAACATCCTTTATTTTAATCATTTTTATTTTCAATTAATTTTGGTTCCATATATTCATATACATCCCTTAATACCTAAATAATTCTCTACTACTATCCCCTCTGATTAAAATCTTCCATGAACTGTTATATACTGCCACTATGATGCGAAAATTATCCCCTGGTTTTCTATTGTATAATTCATTGAATACCCAAGACTATTACTAGTCAAGGGTTTTTATATAGATATAATTATAGTTAATTGGTTTGTGACATGCATGTATGGAGAAAAAATTCCCTAATCATGGGTTAAAATGATGAAAAATGATCTTATGATACATGATATAGGTGTCATACACGAGTTTAGACAAACAATGGATACCCCCTAATATCGATTCAATTAATTTGGTGAAAAAATAATCTATATAGATAAAGGTTTTGTTATACCTTGGTGGAAAGCATTGGTAATATGTTTCTCAGAATGTTTGTGATGAAACATGGTGATATACCTTTGAATATATAATTTTTATATTGGATCCACATTTCCTTTATATGCATCATGTACATTGGATCATACAATCATTTTTTTTCACATTTATTTATGGTAATTCTCTATTTATACACATTATGTTTAACCCATAATGACCACTCATGTTTATTTTACATTATTTATCCCTTAATAGGATTTATTGTTATGGGAATATATTAAAATTCTTGTTTGAGAACGGTGGATTTCTATAGTTGGTATCAAGGAATGGTTTAGTTATTTGTTGAAATATCGACTACATAAAATTATAACACCATGTATAATCCTATATTTAGTGAAACCTACTAAATTTTGGAAAATTATTGTGGAATATTGTTTTTTTATAAATTATATACTGATCTGGATACATGAAATTAGAAGTGGATGTGGAAACATTAACCTAGGGGTAATCACCCTAAAAATGCTGTTAGAGCATTGAATTGATCTTTACTCGGAAAAAAATGAGTGGGTTTAAGACATCACCACTAGACATTCACCCATGGGGGAAATTATTTGTTTGATTATATTCTTTACATAAAATAGTTTGAAGTATGTATAGCCAATGTAATTTTTTTAGAATTTAGGTTTGAAAAATAAGATCCAAGAAGCATGATATTAAAAAAAATTAGGATTAGACATACGCTTTATAACTTTTATCATAAGATAGAAAATATTAGTAATATTATCATTTTAGTTTTCTTATTTTAGAAAAACAGTTTTAAATGGGAGGAACTATGTAAATAAATGATGTATCGGACAATGAAATGATGGAATTCCCAATATATTGGTAGGTGGAGATCAGAACTTTATGGTCATGCTAAATCAAGTTTTGAAAAATATCCTTAACCACCAAGAGCATCCAGATTCTCTAAGGGAGGAACACTATGCAGTTGAATCCTTCGTACATCAATGAAATCATACTTTTATTGGAATATGTAATCCTTTGACCATCAAATAATGTATCAAAACTATATAAAAAATATTTCCTATGATTAATTGTTTTGAGTAGGAGAAATTTATTTTAGTATTTTATCACTTTGATGGAGATACTGATAAGTGGTGGAAATTAATAACAAACAAAAATCCTAAGAATAAGGTTGAATCTATGTATTGATAAGAATTCTAATTTTTTTTTTGAATAGTATTTTCCATTAAACCTTTCAACCAAGATGAATAGGCAATTTCTTGAGTTGAAGTAAAATGAGAATGAATTAGTGGAAAGTTATGAAATTAACTTTACATGTATTATATGATATGAATTATTCACTTTCATTGATAAATATGGGAATATTTATTTATTATTTTATGGAATAATGAATCATATTTGTATGTAATTAGAAATATATGAGTTTGGGAGTTATAAAGAAATATTAGGTTGTTATCTCAAAGTGGTTATAATGTTTGGAGATGAGAAATGGTCTCATGTAATGAATGATTAGAACAGAAGGATAAAGCCAAATTTTGGAAGATTTTTTACCCCAAAAGATAAACTAAGATACAATAAATACCCATGTGAAACAACTGTGGAAAAAAGTATTCATTGAATTCTATTCAAGGAAGTAGAAATAGATAAAATTTTAGAAAGTATGGACATATATCTAAAATCTATAATGGTGATGTTAAAACTCAAAATTTGGTTGAAAATGATAGAAGGATAATTGTTTAAGCACAAAATATATTAAAATGATTTAAATATTGGGAGTATAGAAAATTTTCAATTCAATTTTTAAATCAAAAGATAATATAGGGAAACCTCCATCAACCCCAGCTTAGTCCAAGGGAGAAAGGTCGTGATTTTCAATCGTGGTGGAAGTTGTCAAGAATTCAAATGATGTAGTTTTGAGTATATCAATTATCAGAAATTACATTGATTTATTCTAGTTCTAAATATTTCATTTTATTATTTATGTTTGAAAAGAACATCAAATAAACCCTAAACTACTAGTAGTAGAGTTTATAGTTAAAACCATGGAGGAAATATTAAAGAATCAATGATATATAGAGATATCCCTGATATATATTTTTTAGTTAAATATATCTATAAACGAGCTGTCAATTCTAATGGTGTAATTTTAAATCCTACTAGGGATGGATTCGATATAAAAATTTAATGAAATTTTCAACAATATAATAAATGATATATTAGTTTTCTTAAAGGGAAAACATGTTTTTATTTTAATAGGAGTGATATCCTTGCATGAGACTAATGATGAACCACCTCCATTAACCTTATTTATGTTAATGATTGGTAAAGAATGGGAAAATAGGTAATTTATGGATATTTGAGATATACCCATTATTTAAGAATAATTTAATGTATTTCTAATGATTTACATGGACCTCACCAAGAATGAGACAAATATTTTTCAGTTAGACTTATACTTGGATCTATGAAAATTTCAAAGAACCCTTGTTGATTGGAATATATAGAGTTATAGAAATTGAATAATAAACCTTATTATATTTGAAATAAGGAATTTATTTCTACATTTAAATATTCCAACCCTAGTGACCCGAATATGGTGGTTACTTTACAACTTTGGAATGTGATATATGTGATCATATCCTCAAGGAATGAAAAGGTTAGTAGTCTTGGTAATCTAGATACTTAATTGAATTTCAGATGAATATGAAAACAATAAATAAAATAAATTTTTTTTTAGAATACCATTATTTTTCTCAACATATCTATTCATATCAATCACAAAACATATAACAATACAGAACCCACACACTCAGATCAAGTGCTAAAAATTGAACGGTAAATTTCCATCTTGAATATGGATGAACATGGGACAATTTTTTTCCATAAAAACATTATAACATCCAATGGAATAAAATTTATCACTTACATTCTCATGTACCTCTAAGGTTTATACTTTTAAAGAATTATGAAAAACTCATATATAAACAATACCCATGTCATTAAATGATCATCTCTTCCACTTAACTAAGATTTTATTATTTCAAATTAAGTCATCATCATTATACATTAGAAAACACACAAGAACTAATTAATTAAACATAATTATTGATAACATAGGGAAAAGGAAATATAAGAAGGGTGAGATAATATTCTCAGTATGGGTAAACATAATCACTAACAATTGAATTTCATCAATGAGAATAGTAAGTGGATAAGAGTAAGATGAAATAATTAGATTGAATGTGAGAATCATAAAAGATATCATACCCTTAAATACTAGGATAATTATATAAGAAAACATGGAATGATGATTTAACATTTGAAAGAATAATCAGAATCAATCATCACGAGCCATGTGAAATCAATCTTCATCAAAAGAAATATTTATAACCAATAGAATCATAAAAAAATGTGTTGGTATCTTGTGAAATTATATTTGTATAACCCTTATATAACCCTTAAAAACGAATAAATGCATTGTGTAATTCTATATGCAATGCATTCGTTAACTATCAAGGTGCAGCCGTCATATAAGATATAGTGGGATCAACCTACGTTATTTAGTAACACCCAATGTATAATAATTTCCCAACAACCAGAGATTTAATAAAGTACATAGAACATTAATTTCATTATAAAAATAAAACAAAAATCATTTCTCCTTTCATAACTTGATTAACCCATGGAAAATGAATAGGTTCCATAATGATCTCCTTTTAACATGATTAAACCGTAAAAAATATATGTTCCATAACAATCTCTTTTGAACAAGATTAAACCATGAAAAAAATTTGGATCCCTTAAAATCTCTTTGAAACATTATTAACCCATGGAAGGTAAACGTGTTTAATAATAATCTTTTTGAAACATAATTAACCTGTGGACAATAAATGGGTTCCATAAAATACATTCTGAAACATTATTAACCCCTGGAAAAGAAATGGGTTCCATAAAAATCACTTTGAAACAATCATAATACATCCATTGAAATATTGAGGATGTTATCAATAAAAAAATCACCATTGGGTTATAAATAACAATATATTTTGTGGAATTTAATGAATATAAATACCATTAAAAGATCACTAAAACAATTTTTTGGGAAAATAATATTTTCACTTTGAAAATAACTTTTAAACACAAAAAATTCACAAAAAATTTTGTAAAAATTTTTCTTTTAAAATAACCTTGTATTTTTGTAATGGAAAATATGAAGAAAATAATTTTTATGATGAAGGGATAATCCATTCACGTCATAGTTGTAAAAAAATATTCCTTTCACATTTCTGATAAAATCCAAACATGTATTCTTTGAAAAATAGGAATATTTCTTTTAAGAAAATTTTCCAAAATCCAATTAGGTGTAAAAATTACTTGAAATAATAATAGTAATATTTTTTTGAATATTTTTTTTGAAAGAATGGGTTTTGAATGAAAAATTATTTTCAACAGAATTGATAAATGATGTTGAATTTTCATAAAAGTATTTTCTTTTGAAAATAACTTTAAAAAATTTAAAAAATTGAGTACATAAAAAGAAACCATTTTCGTTGAAAAGAACCTTAGAAACATATAAAAGAAACATCAAAGCAATGAGTTGTAATGACTTTGGGGAAATACGTTTGTCATATTTTTTAAAAAATACATTCCTTCTATAAATAGTTGAAAAGAGAACTTTAAAAGAGGATTTTTAAAAGGAATCATTTTTCCACATTGGAAACATTTAAATCATAATCCTCATGAATGGTTAAAAATAAGAAAATTTAAATATAATTATAATAGAGAAATTACTGATATAAAATTTTGATTGGGATGTATATGCACCTCAAAAAATAATATTAGTGAATAACATTAAAATATGCCACAATGAAAGGAAATTGAGTTGAAGTCACTTAAAATGACCATAATTTTGAAGTGAGAATTAATAAATGTGTCTATTATGTGTATAAAATATAAATCCACATATATCATGTTAAAATACAATATAATATAATCAAAATTCATTTAACACATAATCTTAGAACATCGAAGGTAAAGAATAACTAATATATCCCTTTGAAAAGAAATTGAGTTATGAGCTTATTTACCACATAACAACATTCAAGTCAAATCCCTTTGGATGAAATAATTCAAATCGCAACATAAAATGGCATGATGTATAATGGTTTCACTACTATAAAATAGACCATTAAAATCATTGGTCTTTATCAGTGCTTGTAAAAAGCGTGGATAAAGGTCATGTTTATCAGTGCTAAGAAGCGCTGTGATAAAAAGTATCTTTTATCAACACTAAAAGAAGCACTCATAAAGGGTTACCTTTATCAGCAATTTTTTTAGCCATGATAAAGGTCCAGAATAAAATGAAATAATTGAAAAATTAAAATTTGAAACAATATTGACAATATAATGAATGAATTTATTATTGATAGAAATAAATAAAATGAATATATATATATATAAGCTATGAAAATTAATAAATAGTATATATTAAATATTTAGAGTTGTAACAAGATTAAAATTAAATAAACAATTAAAAATTTAAACGAGTAAATTATAAAAAATATTAATCATTTTATTAATAAAATAATTATTGAAAAAAATAAATAAGTAAAATATATATATGTAGATTATAAATATTAATAAATAGTATATATTAAATATAGATGTATAAAATGAATATATTGTAATAATTAGAAAAAATAAAAAATGAATAAGTAATAATAATTAAACAAAAAATGATTAAATTTCAAAATTATTTAAAAACTTATTAATGAAAAAATTATTAATAAAAATGAATAATTATAATATATACTAATTATAAATAGTAATAAAAAAATATTAAATATAAATATATTGAAAATTAATAAAATAAAATAATTAAAAAGCATATTAATGTATAAGTCATTTTTAATGTCGTTTAATTCTTTAATTTAACATATATCAAACCTGTATTACATTGACTTCACATACATATACAAAATTAATGCATTTTTATATATACATATCAGATATAAAAAATTATTGAATTAATGAAATCTTATATATAAATATACAACTAATATTTATGTAATTTATTCAAATTTTTGTATTTTTTTTGAATTTCATTATAACATGATACATTTAATTGTTCAATTTCTCTCATTTTTAAAATGCATGTATTTAATATTATATATTCATTAATAATGTTTAAAATATATTTATAATTAAATACTTATAAATAAATATATTTATAAATTTATGTTTACTATATTTATAAATTTAAATGTATATAATTGTTAAAAATAAAGTATTTTTTTAAAGACTATTTATATAATTATATATATATAAATAATTATAAAATCATAATATATTTATTTAAATAATGAATATTATAAATTTATATTTACATTTATAATTTTAATATGTATATATATATAAGTTGAGGTTAAATCCTTAATTTATTTGGGGAAATGGGATACATCAAAAAGAAAAGCAGGAAACAAACAATGCAAGGATGTACTCAGTGAGACTTGAACTCGATACCTCACCGAGACCCATAAGGGAAACTATTACTCAGCTGTACCCCATGGGCTATATATCTATATTTACATAAATATAGAAATTTTTTTAAAAGTATTATTAATGTATTTATAAATAAAAAATTGTATATTTAAAAAATTAAAAAATTATAATAAATATATTTAAATAAAAAATATAAATATATATATATATATTTATTAAAATGTAGTTGTGGGTACTATAGCAAGTACTACAGCGATGGTGATACAGTAGCGAGTAATGTAGAAGGTGAGTTACTATTCGAAAAATGGGCAATGGGCTAAGAATGAAATGGGCTTCATGCCCACTGATCATTCATGTAAAAAATATTATGCAATAAAGTGGCTTGTTTGGTGGGTTATTTCTTGGGGGGATATGACCTACATTTTAGGCCAGTGTGTGTGCGATGTTTGTGTGTTTGATGTAATTGTACCCTCAAGCACTTAATATAATATATATTTATTAAATATATATATTATTAGATAAATATATATAATGAAATACATAATTTTATAGTTATAAAATTATAATAAATATATATAAATAATGAATATATTTACTATAATTTTATTTAAATATATTTATTAAATATATGTATTTATATAATTATATAAATATATATATTTATATAAATACATTACTAAATAACAATAATAAATTATAAATTTATTACTACATGTATATTTACTATATTTATAAAATTATATGTTTATAATTATAAATATATATGAAAACACTATTAATGTAATTAGAAATAAATAACTATATATTCAAATATTTCTAAAATTATAATTAAAAAATATAATTAAGTAAATATTTTTATTATTTTTTTAATTTATAATTATAATTATAATTAATTTTTCATCCCTAATGTTTTAGAACTAATAAAGATCCATTTTATCAGTTTTTTTAGCACTCATAAAGATCAAGCCTTATTAGTGCTAAAAATTGATGATAAAATGCATCTTTATCATCATTTTTTAGTGATGATAAAGATATATTTTATTTGTACTTATCAACATAGCATTGGAAAAAAGACTCATTATCAACTCTTTTTTCAAAGCATTAATAAAAGTGTCCCTGGTCTATTTAAAAGAACCTGATTTACGACTAATTCAGTCGCAATTCTTAGGCTCTTGTGGAACTCCCAAAATGGCGATGCTACATCTCTATGTTATCTCAGACGAATCAGGGTCAGAATCCAAGGTATGCTATTTTATCCTTTTCCTCTCTTGTTGTTTGATTTTTTGGTTCCATAGTTTGTGGGTTTTTGATGTTCGTTACTATGAAAAATCCTACATATCACCTCTATCTCTCTCACTTACCTATACCTACACAATGACACCAATACTTTGTATAGTTATTCCAACTTCATACAAGACCACTAAAAACTGCATCTCTATCTATTGTTGCAACAGATGGGGATTTTATTGATTTTTTTGTTATATTATTCCTTATAATCTTTTAGATAGTGTGGATTCTCATTGCTTAAATCTTTTTTCCAAAGTATGTCATGTACATGAAAATGAAAAAAGTTTAAGAGAATAAGAATAATTATGAACATTTTTTAATCTTTTGAGAAAACCAACTTGATAAAATTTCATAGAATAATATGTGTGAATTTTCTCTTAATTAATATTGGATAATTAATGTCTTATAGGTGAGGGATTAGAATCAATTAATTAAGTTTGATCCTATGTCATAAAATGATGGAATTTTATGGTGGTTTCAATATATTTTCATTCATTTTATTGTTTTTTATAGTTCATACATAATTTAAATATAATTTTGAATATAATTTTACATGCTGAATATAGTATGGAATAATGAGTTGATGATATACCGCATAAAATAATTATTAATGTTGTTAAGTGAAACTTGTGTGAAATATTAGAATATTTAGTGTTTTCGAGCTCTATTATATTATATTTATGATTGTGGAAATTTTTACCTTAAATGAATTGATAAATAAAATATGGATAAATGGATAAGTGTTTTTTAGGATTACATGGTGGTTAGTGGTATGTTGTGATGTAAAGTGAATTCTATTTTTGATGGATGTTATATAACCTTTGAAACATGAGTAATAATGATGTGATGTTTGATATTATTCTCTTATTATGATTATGGATAAATATTTTATAATAATTATTAATGCTAAAAAGAACCACATGTTTCCAAGATAAGGTTGTTTGAATAAGGATTCACATTGATACGATAGATATAAAATACAACACACTACATGTATAAAAGGCTACGTTTTCATGAACCATTATTTGAAATTTTTATTGTCTTGAATTGATATATAATAATTCAATAATAAAGTACAACCGTCCTTAACTACATTTATTTAATCTATACTCATACACTTGATTTCCTTCTATCTCATGATGATGGATTGGAATCCCTCTTTCAAACTATCCTCCCTCACATCATTGTGCTTCAAATGTTTTTTGATGATATACCCCCTCTCCGATTTTATTCATTAATATCCATCCAGGACACTACCATGGGATTGAATAAATCATCTCTCAACCCATTCTTTACATCTTTTAGCACCCTCCTCATTTACTACTTTTCGAGAACACCAAAAATGACACCTAAAAATTAAACAAATCATAATGAATGGATATTTTTTGGTTTCTTGATTTTCATTTTCTTATTTGACTCACTCAATTAATTTTGAACAAACAAAATTAAAATTTTCTTTTAATTTAGATTCATTCACATTAGATCCTATTAGAACTCCAATGTTAGGCCTACTTGTATGATAATACTACTACAATTGGTGCCCACCAAAAAATAGTCATGTTTTACATTTTTTTTGAAAAATAAACATGCCAAACACACCTTTTGATTCACTTTCCCTTAATCCTTGATAAATTTAAAAGGGTTCCAATATGACTCTCAATGTAATTCCTACCACAATGAGCATAGCTCTCTAGTATTTAACTATGTTTCGACTTTATTATAATTTCTATTGGAATATTAGAGAAATGGTTAGTTTCATGATCTCTTATTCACATCAAACTAGTGCCACCACAATTTTGTATGTCCTCTAAGCCCTGGACAACTTAACTCCATCACACGTGACCTGAAATCACTTTTTCAGAAAATAAATTAAAAAACTCTAAATAAGAACATATCAAACATGTTATATGCAGAACTTATTAAGTGATACCAAATAGATCCTATCTTATTTAATATGTTTTGAATATATTTCTCCAAAATAATTGAAATAAACATCAAACAGAGTATAACAATTAGTAGATAGAAGGGTAATTTAAAATTGGAAAAGGTAGAAGGTAACCAAAATTACATTTACCAATCCTTGAATAATGACAATATATTTAAATGACATGTTTGAAATATTTTTATGGGATTTGATTCATAATAATAATTGTTTTGTGAAAAAAATAATTATGCTTCATTTTTATAATTCTTTAAGAAAATTATAACTATAATTGGTATCCTTGGGGAAATAGAAAGCTGGATATACTTTCATCAGAATTATTTTTCTCCAAATATTCTAATTGTATTGAAAAGTGTTTTTGGAATGGCTAAGAGAACCTAGAAGTTAGTCTATGTTTGGGGAGAAATTTGAGATTTAAAAAAAGTATTTGGGAATAACCAATGTTATAGATTAATGGAATCATAATTTATATCAATTTGGATTTGAATATTCAATAATTATGTTATAAAATGTAATATATTAGAGTCCGTAATTCAAATTTCATTTAGGTTATTTTTTTAATATGAGTGTTTATATAATAAATGGGATAATCATATTTTTTAAAAATAATAAGTTCTAGGATTTATGTGATGGATAAATCCAATATTTTATAATGTGATTTACTATAGAATTTTAGTGATTCATTGAAGGATAGGGTTAGGGTCATGTGACATTTGTGTTGTTGTGTGTTCTTCTTTATGGGTTTTCAGAAGTTAGGTTTTACTAATGTATTATGTAAACCATTGTGTGGTTCTTTCTTAAGGGAACCTGTTATGTTAATACCACACCATATTTCAAATTTACTTCCTAAAAAATGGCTATGTTATACCCATTTCATGATTTGGATGCAATAAGTACATGTGATGGTTATCCGTGAGGGATAGTCTTGGATGATAGGGGTATGAGGTCGAATCTCATGGTACCTGTGTTATGATTGTTTCTAGAGGGAGATAAATAAATTTCTATCCTCTTATAGTGGGGTAATTATTTTCTTAAATTCAATTACCAATTTCCATCAAAATTAATGCATTTTAATCATTTAACAAAAAGATTATGGACATATAGTTAAAGAGTTCATCATGTTTTCAATAGAGAATTCATGTGACCCTTATCAAATCATTTATCTATCTTTACATTGTTGTTATTCAAGTAAAAATAAATGTATGACTAATCATACATAAAATGTCTTCGTAACATGATGATGTTACCAATCTCGAGGAAGAACAAACTTTTGATGATGAATCTTTTGAATTATTAAGGGATCAACAACAAGTGTATTGAAAACAAAACAACACAACATCACATTGATGTATAAAATTATAAAGGCAAGAAGTAAAGGTATAAAATTTGAGGTTGTTTGGAATCAACAAAACCTACCTATTGACCCCAAAATCTCAATGTTCATTAGTTATCATGGGGTTACAATGAGGATGAATGTACCGATTGATATTGATTCATGGCACCATGTCTAACTTGTAATGAAGGAAATCATTTGGGATGATATAACAATAATTTTACAATATACTTTCTATATTTAACCGAAAAATTATATAATGAAATTTCTATTTTATTTTCATTATTCCTTATAGAGTTTATTTATTTTAGACGAATTCTATAAGAAACTTGTCTTAATGGATGCTGGAAGAGCCCATAGCGGCTTCCAGACTTCTTATGATGTTATATATTAGAGATGATGGAGGGAATGTGAATCCCCACCACTAGTTACTTATAAAAACCTTATAAACTAGGAAACAAATACTGCTTTCATCAATCATCATAATGAGAAATCATTTCAGCTTCATTCAAATCGATAATATTTTATTTTTTGGTTATTTATTTTATTTAACTATATATAAAACTATGAATTTATGAAATATAAAAAGGGTTCTGAAAGTCATAACATACATAAAAACCAATGTACAGTTATAGAAAAGTAGGAAAATGGTATGATTTATTAGAGAAGGAATTGGTATTTATTTTAAATCAAAAATAAAATTCTAATAATTTAATATGAAACAACATATGTTCCTTTTTTGTATACAGATTGATAAATCAAAATGTGAATCCTCTTCCCTCACATGTCATGTTCTATGGAAGGAGGCTCATGTAGATAAGGAGGGTAAATTATTTGTTGAAAACACAAAAACAATATGCGAAACATGTTTATGATTGATAGAATTATAATTAATTTTGTTTTATAACAATATTAATTAAAATATCTATTTGTGTTCAATTTTTTATATGGTTTAGACCTAAGAATCAGTAGTGAATGTATCAAAATAAAATGTAATTTTCGTAGCTTTAATGCGGCCAGAACAATATAGTCACATTAGAGAATTAGGTTTTAGAGTATCTCCTCAAACATATTATGGGAATATAAAATCTCATAAAGATAAATATAAAATTCTGAGATTATTTTCGACACAAAAATATTCAATGTAAGATATTATTGTTTGGTATGGTTTTGCAGAACGGTTTATGAGAAAGGATCCAAGCGAACTTGTGATGGAAAAAAGATCTACACATGAACTAAATAATGACACTATATTTAAGGCTAGTCATTTACACTGTCCACATAAGTTAACCAGGGTAATTAATTTTTTCATTAGTCTTTATCCTAAATATGAATTAAACAACTTCTAATAACTTTATATTACTATAATTCTGAAGGGAGTGATTGTATGTCATGTTTATCTATCAAGACATGTGCACCACCTAATTTTGATGGGTATAATGAATAATATCCCAAAAGACCAACTACAACATAAATACCTTCCAAAATACCACAGGAGAGTTCAGGTAGATCATGAGCCAGATATTGAGTTCCATGTTCTACTTAATGATCCAGATATTACAGTGGCCAATGATACTATTGGGGATTTCAAACCATAATCATATAATATTATAATGTTAAATGAGGTATGCTTTTAACAAATTTTTTCATATAGAAAACATGTAATAGTTTTTTATAAAAGTTATGAAGTGTGGTCAGATATTTTATATAGATAATGTGGCGGGGAAATAGATGGCCAGGATAAAAAATCAAGTGAAACAGCCATGAAATCAAAATGACATTCCAAACGTACCTTCTCCCCACAAGTCCCAAAGTAACATTTATTACCATTACAACTTCATAGAGAGACCAAATTTAGTGCTACAAATATTACATACATTTCATATGAAAAATGAATACTTGAAGATTTTATGAGGGACATAATTGGTATCATAACAATAAATGTGATTCTCAAGCATAAATTGTTAACTGTCTCAATTGTGAATATATACATAATGTAAATTTTCAAAATAAGTCTGTCCAAATAGTTGGATAATATGTTTATAAAGTTAATAACTATTCATATTTTATAAAGGTGATTATATTACTACTTTATAAAGGAAATTTTGTTGGATATATGATTTGAATTCATTAATCCCTAAATCATTTATTATAAAAACATTCTTTAGAAAAAGAATAAATTGAGAATAAATGAGATGATTTACGTGAAGTGTTTAATAAAAAACATCACATGATAGACTCTTTTTTATGCCTAAAATTTAAAATTAAAACTCTACACTATAGTCAAATTTTTATAATTTTTACATTACTTATTTGGTTTTGTTTCTTTTATACAGATTTAGTTGCTGATCACAGTCAACATGACTACCTAAAATATCTATTTTTTTGATCCAATACATGGATATCCAACCCACCAACCACACATGATGTGTATTGTGAATTTTTAATACATTGAAATAAATATTTTATAGATAAAATTTAAATTATATATTTCAGTTTGTGTTTTAATAGGAATTTAGTTATGATAGAGTCATTTCTAAATATATGTCCAATAAAGGAAAAAAGTCTGTTTATAATTAGATAAATCTTATTGATTAATACAAATTAATGTCAATACATCTACACTATCCAAATAAAGATAATGACATCTATTATGGATTTTATTTTTTAAAATTTATGAAAGAGATCATAAAGCATAAAGATACCAACATCCACTAATAAGTAATTTCAGAAGGTAATTATAACTTCATTCAATATATTTCATAAAAATTTTATTTTCATTAATTTATAAGTAATATCAAGATTTGTGACAACAATAATACTCAAAAGAAGTTGTAAATTTTTTTAGAGATGACTAGGAAACATATATGTTGTCATTATATATGCCGACAACAAATTTAAGTGATTACCTGCTATATTTTTTATATGCATAAGTTATAACCATTGAAATTTATTGGGGGTGTAAAAAATATTGTTAGTATGCTTATATATTATTTTTGATCTATTTGTCATGGAGATGTATAATGGTTTAAATCAAATTATGTATAATCGTTGAGCTACTAAAAATAAAATTTTTGTGCAATTAAAGAGGTGGAGGAGGAGGAAAAGTCAGAGGCATGGGTGGATTCAGAGTCAGAGACCATGTCTGAGGAGTTTTCATAGGCAGAGACTAAGCTAGAGTAGAAGACTTAGAGTTGGATTAGAATCAATAAAATAATTTATAAATGGAGTAGAATGAGCATCATACCATGATTGTATTTGAGGAAAATTATTGAAATTTTTACCCAAAACTTGTCACCTATGATAAGAGCCATTGTGAATGTGTTTCTGGTGAATTGTTGAATACAAAAAATTCACCAATTTTTTCTGTGATTTTATATAATAATTTAGGTAGGGGAATTTTTTTTTCCAGAAAACAAATAACACCCGATATTTTTTAAAACTGATTATTATAGGCTATAATTTTTATTAGCACATTCCATGTACCATCAAATAATACTAATTTTTTTAAAAAAACCCCTTCACCAGGAACAAATTGAACAATAATGAAATAATAGATGTAGTTTCTTGCCCATGAATTCACTACACTACAAAGAAAGGGTCTTAGTAGTGGATCGAATAGTCAAATGAGAGTTATAAAACACCAATAAAATCCTCTAATAGGTATATAATCTGTCCTAAATGTTTTCATAAATATGTGTGTAATCAACCACTGAAGTCATCAGTTGTATGAGAGAACTATTGGAGGAAAATCATCATTGAGGGATCTTGGTCATCGAGGAGGGATGATGTCAAAGGTGAAATGAAATTAAATGAAATGAAACCAACTTATAATGAAATATTTAAAAATTAAAAACCTCTCCAAATGAGATTGTGAAGCACAAAAACTCCAAAAGAACACACCTTTGAAAAATAAGCAAGTAACTTGATCCAAAACCTCTAATAAATAAATAAATATGAAATTTCATCGACAGAATTGTGAATTTTTAGAAAATAAAAATATTGTGGTTTCACTTTGGTGGGTGGTGGAATTATTTGGACTATTTTATCATCAAATATATGTATGATATAATATAAAAAATTCTTGGTAAATCCACACATGTAAAATTAATTATGGATGAACACATTCATTTTGTAAATTTTTCCATCTTCACGAGATAATTAATAAAAAACTCATCATTCATATCAATAAACAATAAATGAGAATAGGGATATTCCCATTTTTTTAAACAAATCATTTTTATTGTATGTTAGAGTTTATAATCACCAAGAAATCAGATTCATTTGTTTTAAAACTGTCATAAATTTTATTAAAAATGAAAACTAATATACTTAAAACTGATAAAACACAATAAAATTGTTTTGATACTTTAGTAAAATGATCCATAAGTAATTTTTGATTGGTAAGAATAAGCCATATCCCAATATGATCAATGATATGCTTGATATGACTCAACGTACTTGTTATCAGTTTTAAATTAATATTTTTAATATAAAAAAGTATTACCCACATAAAATGAAGAAAAAACACTTGGATTTTATTTATAATTTAAGAAAACAATTCATAATTTCTTCTTGTCTTGTAGGAATTTGTCTCATTTTAAATCAACAAACGATGAGACCTGTATGACTCATTGTGTGTGTTTCTCGTTTAAAATGACCTTTTAGTAAAAAAACAAGTGGCATACTCAAAACTGAGTAAATGAATTTGGAGTGTTTTCATAATTTAAGAAAATTATCTACAAGGTTTTTAATTTTAGTAAATATCCTCACCTCAGTATAACACAGGGTGTGACCGGTATGCCTCAATGTGGATCTTTTTATTCAAAATTGACATTAATTTTAATAGAAAATACCATAGAAATTCTCAAAACCAATCAAATACATTTTTATTATTTAGTAACATTATTAAAATGATACATAAGCAACATGTGATATGTCAGAATCATACCAAAATTAATATGATACATGATGTGATCGATATGAATCAAAGTGTACATTATTAGTTTAAAAATGAAATTTTAATTAAAAAATTTACTCACTAAGAATATAAGAAAACAATCATATTGTATAGATAATTTAAGATAACTATTCACAATTATTTTTTTTTACATGTTGGAATGAGTCTTATGTCCATCCCACGCACAATGCAACCTGTATGACTCAAAGTGCATCTTTCTAGTTTAAAATGTCATTTTAGTAAAAAAACACAACTGACACACTCAAAACCAGGGAAACACATTCATATTTTTTTATAATCTAGTAAAACAATTCAAATTTCATTTGGGACATGCATTAATCATCTTCACTAAAATCTGACGCATGTTGTGAATGATATGACTCTAAGTGCTATTTTTATTCAAAATTGACCATAATTTTAGTAAAAAAGAAAACAAGCATACATAAAAGAAATAAGAAACATTCCTGTTTTTTTTATAGTTTATAAAAACTATATTTATATAATTTGGGACATGTAGAAATAAATCTCACCTCAATAAGATGAATTATGTTCCTACTGTGATTCAAAGTGTCCGTTATTATTTTAAAATTGACATTTTAATGCAAAAAAGTGTCAATCACTGAAAACTGAGAAAATGTGCTCAAATTTTCTTGGTAATTTAGGAAAAATTTTCATAATTAATTTTTGATATATAGGAATTACTATCATATCATTCCCATATATGATGCGACATGTATGAAGCAATGTGTGTGTTTCCAGTTTAAAATGAAATTTTTAGTAAAAACCACATATACCATACACAAAACAAATAAAACACTTTTGTATTATTTTTATACTTCATGAAACTGATCCAAAAGTCATTTGAGACAATTAATAATCATTCACACCTCAATATAATGCACAATGTAACTAGTATGACTTTATGTGTGTCTTTTCAATATATAAGTCTCATTTTAGTTTAAAACGCACATCACATCGCCAAAACCAAGAAAATGATCCTAGATTGTTTTCTCATTATTTTATCTTCAATGAAATAATTAATTTCATTATTAATTTTATCTTTTATTAATTTAGTTAATTTTCATATAGATAATGCCTGAAGATGAACAATTAATTTAATGTGAAATGATAAAAATCCACCAAAACGAAATCCAATACACTACGTTCCTGATACGACACAAAGTTTAGTTTGAAATTAAAAATTCATATTTCATTTTTTCTTTTATACTTTTAATAACATTAGAATTGTTTCTTTATATAGGCATGCTCTTTTTCTCAAGTAGGGGTTTCTTATTATTTTATATAGGTGTGTTATTTTTTCTATTAATAGTGTTTTTACTAGTAATTGTATTGTAAATTTTATTTCAATTAATTTATGTATTTTTATTTGATTTTTATAATTTATGGTGCTGTTTATGGTGTTTTAGTGTGATATTTAAAACTGTAGTATTCCCAATTTCTAGTGATGTAGTGTGTTGTAACATCACACTACATTACTACCGTTTATCAGTGCTACTAAATGAGGTGATAAAAGAGTCCTTTATCAATGCTTGAAGAAGCGCTGATAAAGGTCCTTTTATGGGATCTTTTAGAAGCCCTTATAAAATTATCCTTTATCATGTAATTTATTAGAACTGATAAAATTTTACTTTATGGGTGATGATAAAGGATCTCGTTATCTGTGCAAAATAAATATTATGGTAAATAGTATCTTTTATCTATTATTTTTAAACACTAATAAAAACCTAGGCCTTTTAACTGCGCTGCAGCAGTCAACACTTTTTTAGCACTGATAATGGCATATTCAAGCACTATTAAATAACTATTTTGTAGTACCAATTCATGATATTTACTGAAAATGGGGAATTATATACACTACATAATAAAAATAAATAGTGAATACGACATATGTCTCAAATCAATAAAACATGATATTTGACCCCTACATCAGGTCCAGTCTTTTCATGTGTGTCATTTAACTCCTATATAATTAGCATATATCAATTATTTAATTTATTAATAAAATTATATAGGATTAATTCCTTATATGTAAATAATTTATTTTATTTATTATTATTTAAATATTATAATACATGATCAGTCAAGTCTAGTTAGGGGTTTTAGGACGTTTGGTTCATTCTTTCAAAATGGATTTTGTGTGTTGACCATGGTAAAAGAGGTTATTATTTTAACATCTCAAAAATAATAAAAAATTAATAATTATATTATTTATAAATAAATTATTCTTTTATGTCTATTCACAAAATATGGATTTAATGAATGAAGTACGTTATGATCACAGAGATGGTGGGTCGTATGTATGAACGAGTAATGTTTTAATTTTTTCAAAGATCATTATGAAAATAAGGTAAGAAATATTTAAAATTAAAATAATTAAAATAATATAGTATTATTTCTTTAAATATACTTATAAACATCGTACTTTTTGTTTAGTGATGATAATAGATAGTCGCATCGCTTCATGAAGGTGGTTGTCCACACTTACACGAATGACGTTATCATTTTTTTGTGTGTGAAAATGTAAGAAAGAAAATAATATATGTTCATTTTAGAATGATAAATAAGTTATTAATATTATAATTATGTTATTTAAATTAGATAAATTCATTATAATTATCCTTATTATCTGCCATTTATGTCGTTAGTGAAAATTGAATCACGTCACTTTGCGAGACAAGGTAGTCTGCTGTACACCTGAGTGATGTTATTCCATCTCATACATAATGGAAACTAAAAAGGAATATATGAAATAATTACTAAACAGGTATAATTATTTTATAAATATAATTTATATAATTTATATAAATAATCACAACCTATCGTGATATGTGGTATTGAAAAAATGAATGACATCAGTTCGTGAGTAGGTATGACATCATACACACGAACAATAACCTCGTAACCCATTTGATGAAATTGGATATGTTTTTTTGTCATTTCCATAACATAAAAACTTATAAATATATGGAAGATACATAGGATGTTATATAATATTTTTTTCATAAGAATTTAAATAGCTGTAGCAATAAATAAAAAAATGGTCGTTGAAGAATGTTACCTCTTCTTTGGGAAACGTCATTAGGTTTGCACAAAAACCCTTAATAGTATGAATTTCTATCAAAAAGTCCTCAAGGATTATATTTGGTATGTTTTTATGTGATTTTAAAAGGTATTGGAAAAAAATGTTTTAAAAGTACTAATAAAAGTGGATAGTGGGTTTCCATTTATAACCGAGGTGAGTGGCACACTTATAAATTTTTGGAAGAAAAAGGTATACCCACATTTTTATCATTCCAAAAGGATCATTTATATATTATTATTGATCAATAGAAATTATAAAGTCTAAAAATTCCATAAAATGGATTTGGATAGTTTTTATGTCATTTTGACCCTTATCATTCTAGTTTAACCCCCAGTAAACTAATTTTTACCTTTACCACTGTAATTTATTTTTATTATTTTCACTATTAATTTTGTTCAAAAAATAATTTGAGATTTTTATAAAATATAAATTTTTATGATTAGAAAATATTTTACCATTTTACCAAATTTAATGAACATAATTTTAGAAATTTAAGTTAAAATCAAACTAGCAGATTCAATGAAAATGTTAGTTTTCAAAAAGTGTATTTTTTTAGGAAATGATGATTTTATATTAACTCAATGAATAATTATAACAATTATTGAAATATAAATTAATATTTATTTATATATAATATAAAAAATTAATTTAATACATTCCTCATTAGGTGATATTTTAATTATTTAAAAAGGAGAAACAATATGTACTTTACAATAGTTTTCATAGAAATCCCGTTTTTAAACATAATGAAAAATGATATTTATTATTGGTTGTTTAAGCACAGTGTCTGAATGGCCCAAAGGACTTGATTTTTTATTTTATTGTGGATAATAAACCCTTTAATTGGGATAAAACGGATCCTTTAAATGACCCATATAACAAATGTCATGAGGCCCAGTACATGAGATGAAGGCCTAGAGGCACAATTCCCAATAAATGACCCGAAGGTCCAAACAAACTACACTAGAAAATCCCTCCCCATCATATGCATCACTAAATGTGCCTATCTGCCTAACTAACATTTCTGATCGGCTAGAATTTCCCCACAGATAGCTCCACAGTTCCTGGTAGTGATGTTTATTTCCACACCCTCTCGTTCTTCTAATCTGGTTAGCTCTACTTGGTGGCTGATAGTTGCTTTGAATCCTCCTATAGGACATGATCTACGTGGTCTCCTAGGAGTATTTTTGATCTTTATGTCCCAAAGGCCATATTCACAGAATGCCTTGGGTGTCCTAAAGGACCTTTTTTCTATAAGCCCAAACTAGGGGCCTAAAGGCCCCAACATATGAATATTCTTCACTACTAAAATACAACTACAATAACTGCTATAGTACTGCTACTTTGTTGAGCATCAAATAAATTCTCAAACATGAGTTTTATTTCTTAAATATCAAGGTGTTACATCATTTTCAATTTAGTAAATTTAATCCTTAATAATTTAACTTTATATCACTAATCAATGTCTGGGTATTTGAATGTAATTTTATTGTAAATTCACTTCATAAAAAGGGTTAATAAAAATACAATAGATAAAAGAGAAAGGGAATAAATGTGGTCATCTAGAATAAATCATAATAAGTTTCCAGATAAGAGAACATAGGTGGTATGTAAATATTTATACATGAAATAGAATAATAATTCCCAAATAATCATTTGGATTTAGGGAGATCATTGATCACAATAAAGTATATAATCAAGGTAAAGGTAAAAATCTCAAAACCATAAACCAAAGAGATGTCAAAAGCATTATTGATTTCATAAAAAATGATGGTAATAGGATAATAAAAAAATTAAATATAATGATAATATATAAATTCATTATATAACAATTCAATGGGGCTGTATATACACCTCATAAAAGAATATAAGTGAATAACATCATAATATGTGTTAGCTAGTGTAAATTGAGATAAAGTCCCATTCAATGTTAATAACATTGATGTGATAATTAATCAAGGAGTAAACTGTGTATATCAAATTTATATAAACTTATGAAAAGTTAATATACAATAAAATATATTCATAATTCATTTAAAAAATAATCTTTAAAAATAAAAGGTAATGGATAAGTAATATAACTCAATGAAACGAAATTGAGTTATGAAATTATTTACAACTTAGTAAATTTCATGTTAGATAGACTTGTTTTAAATAATTAAAATTGAATCCTAAAATAAAATAATTTATTATTGATTCATTATATTTCATGTAAAAGTGGCATTATATAAAACATAAAATAAAAACAAGTGGTTAATATGGCATATGTATCATAGAAATAAAAATTGAGACAAGAAAAACTCTTACATCACATCCAGACATTCCAGGCACGTACTTTAACTCCAATATAGTAAGATTATATAAATTATGTTATTTATTAATAAACATTCATAGGTTTAATACCTTATAATTAAATCATTTATTTTTTTTTCTTTAATTACATATCTAAATACTTAATCAGTCAAGTCCAAATTAGGTGTTTAGAGGACGTTCAGTTCATTGTTTCAAAATGGTTTTACTGTCTTGACCGTGATCAAAGAGAAAATTTTTTAAACATATAAATAATATTAATATCAATATTAACATAGTTTGTATACATAAATTAGAATTATAAGACCATATATGAATGTTGGTGTTGAGAAATGATGTATGTTACAGTCATAGAGACAGAGGTCGTACGAACTAATGATTAACATTTCCATTTTTCAACAATCATTATTAATATTAGTTAAGTAAAGTTATATCATTATATAATTATCATAATATCATTTTTTTAACATACTTATTAATATATTACAAGTGTCATGGTGTTGAAAATAGAGATCCACATTACTTCGTGAAAGCGGTAGTCCACACGCACATGAACAACGTTATCATTTTTCAGTGACTGAAAATGTAAGAAATAAAATAATATATTTTATTATTATAATGATAAATGTGTGATTAATATTATAATTATCCAATTTATATCACATACATTAATTTAATTTATCATTATATTCTTATATATAAAACATTAGTGAAAAATGAATCACATCGCTTCGTGAGACGGTAGTCAGCTGCACACCCGAGTGACATTATCGTATCCAATATCAAATTCAATGAAAGAATTTATATATGATATAATGAATAAATAGGTATAATTAATATTTAAATATCACATATATACTTTATATCTATCATTATACCCAACATGGAGATATGGTAATGAAAAAATGAATAACATCGGTTTTCGAGGCGATAGTCCACCGTACACATGAATGATGATTTTGATATCCATTTGATGAAAGTATATATGGTTTTAGGTAATAAAAATAACATAATAAAATATAGTTGTGTTAAATAAAATAAGGTCATTACATCATCATGGTTTAATAGTAATTTAATGAGGTGGAAAAATAAATAAAATAAAAAACGCACATTGAAGAACGACGTCTCTTCATTGTGTAACCTCCTTAAGTTTTCAAAAAATAATTTCAATTTTTAATTTTTTATCACAATAAGGTTTCTAGGATGATATGAGAAATTTTGGTAATTTAATTGGGTAGGTAAAAGTCAAAATAAAATGGATTTAATGTACGGATAAGATAGGATAGTGGGTGGACTTTTATAAGTGGGGTGAGTGACACACTTGTAATATTTTGAAATAAAAAGGTGTACCAAGGTTTTGTCATTCCAAAAGTATAAAAGTATATAATTATTAATACTTATAAATTATAATGTATAAATATTTATACATAATATGTTTTATAACATTTTTTTTCATTTTTACCCATATCATTTTAGTTTAACCCCGATAAACATGTTTTTAGCATAACCACGGTAATTAAATTTTTCTCATTTAAAATTTATGATTGAAAAAAATTAGATTAACTTATATGAAAATATAAATTATGATGATTAAAATTATGTAATAAATTTCACTAAATTATATTTATTGAAATGGAAAATTTTAATTTCAAATTAATCCCGCATAGGTGATGAAAAAGTCAGTTTTCAAGAAGTGTATTTTTCCAGGAGAAGATAATTTATATTAACTATAAGAATCATAATAAACAATGTATGAATATAAATAAATAAAAATTTATATTTAATTTTTAAAATTTAATTTAAAAAATTCCACATTATGGGTTATCTAATTAATTTAAACGGAGAAACATTATTCACTTTAAAATAGTTTTTTGAAAAATAATGTTTTTAAACGAAAAGAAAACTTATACTGAAATAAAAAAATGATGTTGATAAAAAATAAAATAAGTGGATTAAATATAACATAATAATTATTATTTTTCTCAAAATCATATTCAAAATATATTGTAACTTTTTAATTAACTAATTTTTTGAAATGAAATGAAATTTTGACAAAAAACAGTGTTTTTCACAATTCACCGGAAAAACATTATTTTTTGAATAATCCCAAACTTTAACAAAAATAAAATATGTAATTAATATCTAAAAAATGTTACTAATTTTATGAAATTAATTTTCTATATGTTCTAAAAATTAATTATAACATTTTTTCATCAAAAGCAATAAAAATGACTTTTGAAGAATATAAATTTTTGAAGAATAAAATTACTATACTGAAAATTGATCGATTATTTACAAATCAATTATCAATAATTTATATTTATTAGGGTATATATATTTAATAAATTAGTTCATACTATTATTAATTTTCAATTTAACAACTAGGTTATAATTCATATATATTTGACGGGTCGTTTAATCTCAATGTTTGCATGTTGAAGATGCTGTCGAACAAAGTCATCTTTTCTAAAATATTAGGGTGTTACAAAAAAATTCCAAGTATCCCAGGGAAAATACAAAATTAGAAATATGTGAGATTATATACTCAGTAATAGATACATCATTTAAAAGCTATAATGAATAAATCAAGTATAATCAATAAGTCATAAACAATACGGTGTAAATATCTTAACACACATGTCATTCAATCAATAACCTAATAAATGATTAGATAAACAATAATCCTAATATAATGTAAAATCATTGAGCATGTGCCATTTAATCAGCAAACTAAAAACAAAATGTATCCATAATTATTATCAATGCGAAAATCTCTTGGATAATAACAAAATTATTAATGAAGAAAATGATTAATTATTGGAAGTATTGATATTAAGAAAAATGATTCCTATATAGTCAACATCATTCAATATATGGTTTAAAACTGATGGGTAGGTATACACCAAAAACCCATTTAAGTAATGCAATAAAAATTATTCATCTCATTATAATACCAATGCATCGAGGGGCTATCCATTAATTGGCCACACCCGTAACTGCATGTCCAACAAATTCATCATATATTGAATGATTTATTTAATTCATGAACAATAAACCATATCAATAAATGACTGTATAGAATCAAGAATACATAACATCAATATTTCCCCAATAAATCAAATATGTTGCGACCAGACACTAGAAGTCCCATATACGGTGTCTGCTATCAATTACATTGGTATGATTATAAGGAATAAAATCATGAAGGACCAATTAGTTTAGTTGTCTTGATAAACCAGATACATACATGAGAAAATAATACACTAAATAAAACATAATTTCATCGTATTCCTAAATAAATAACTTCAAAGGAAACTTTATTGTATATAGTAAATCCTATAATATATTTCCTTGTATTATTTTTGGATTCCTGCGAAAAGAAACATAATAATGGTGAGCTCAAATGTTATGCAAAGAAAAAATATAGCAGAATAAATAATTAATCAATAATAATTATTAATATTACATGGTAAATAACAGAACTTGCATTCTTTATAAATATTAAACTGATAAGGACGTGCATAAACAATATTGAAAGGTAATAACTAGAAACACATTCTCTTAAAATAACTATATGAAAAAGAAAATATATGTAATGGTAAGAAACTAAAACACCTTCCATTAAATAAATGAACCAAAAATGAAATGAATACATAGATATGTCCACGCAAAATCTCATGGATGAATAATAATTGAAACTAATATAAGGGCACTGATTTCTTAATAGACACCACATATAATGCACATAAAAACAAATACTGTTAAGACCTTTAAAAAGAAGTTTTCAAACTATGGATAGAAACCCATTTAACTTTTATAACATATTTGTGTCATGAAAATCAATTGATGCATCTATGATCTATATAATGTGTAATATCAACCCATCATAACCTGTATAAATCATTCCTCATATCGAATAATCAAAATAAATAATATGCCTTATCAAATATCTATATTGAATAATTTGTGTCATGAAAATCAATTAATGCATCTAGGATCTATATAATGTCTATGATCCACCCATAATTACCAGTCTAAATCATTCCACATATCGAATAATCAAAATAAATAATATGCCTTATGAAATATCTATATTGAATAAAGAATAATTTTTTTAAAGACCCGTAATTTCAGTTCATTTTTTCCAATAAATACATGACAATTTTACGAGTCCATGAAAATTTACGGTGTAAGATTCCACAGCCTAGTGTGCCCGGAATCATTTTCTGAAGTTTTTTTTGCTACGTTCAGTAAATGTTAGAGAGAATTTTTATAACTTTTGAACCGGTGCTCGGAATTGAAATCTGAGGGAACTGTTGAACTCGCAATGCCGATATTCTCTTAATAATACATTCAATTCGATGGCAGTGGGTCGAGTTTAAAAGATAGTTCTCGGGTTTTAGTGGAAAACAACAAAATAAAGTGGGATTCACTTAAATATTATTTGAGCCGCCATGTGGGTGTTTGGTGGTTAAAACCTCCTCATGGAAGTTGGAGGTGGGACCACCACACCATAACCTCCCATGAAAGGTTATGGTGGTGGGGTCCACCCAAATCTGACCTCCCGTGATAGGTTACGACGCGGGGACCACCTAAGACCACATAAACTCCAATTTTAAATGATACGGATGGGGACAACCCGACCCATATTAATGATAGGAGAGTAAAACCTCTCATCTATCCATCATTAATGAGGGAGAGCCTCTTCACCTCCCCTAATTAATTCCTTGTGCCAACCCCTTGAATTAATTACGGGGAGCCAACCTAATTAATTAGTCCAATTTGAATATTGTGCCAACAAATTAATAGGATATTACAATATATTATTTTTTTGGCATATACATTTTTGTGGAAGATTTCAGAGGAGGATTATTGGGAGAATGATCCCAACGAAGAACCATGTCTCCCAAAGAAGAATGAAGAACGAAGAACGCCTACCTTCTTCGACTTGTTCCTCGAAGCTTCAACCATCGTGCGACGTATTCGACTACCGACTTCCGTATCGTTGTCAACTAGCCAACACAGCTTAGGATTGGAAGCATGCAGAAGATGCGACGAACGACGATCTTCTTCATCAACTTTTCGTGAATCCGTTAACTAACGGAGAATGCCGATCTAAGGTAGGGGGTTTATTTTGTGCAACATTCCTATTAATTTTCTCTTCTTTGGATTGGAAAGGAATTGGTGCGTGGTTGTAAAACATTTGTTTAACCTCTTTCATACTAATTGATGAACCAAGTGTTACCACCCTAAAATCGGGGGGTGTAATCCAAACCAACATGGCCCAACCCCTCCGCTGTTCAGGTTTGTTTTGTTTCTCGGCATAGCGACGAAGTAGCGTTGAAGGCAAATAAGGCACTTGCAATGTTCATTCTTCTTATGGCCCCCGCGAACTGCTTTGCCCCCATGGTGCTCCAGTGCCCCGACCGAGTGAGCCACATGGGACAAACCACCGTCGGCCTCATGTGAGCATGGACGCACCATGACAGCCCAGTCTCCAGGCCTCCCGACAGCCTGTAGGCTTGGCCGCACCCTGGGCGGCCACCCACTAGCCCGCCTGGCACTCATCTCGGCTGCGTGCCCACCTGGCTGCGCCCTGCTCAGCCTCCCCACCTCCCAAACCAGCTCGCGACCCCCTTGTGGTGCTCTAGTCAAACCAGCCTAGACTCACCCTCCAGGACGAGCTGATCTAGGTCGTGCCCTCGCGATACTCTGGGCCAAACCGTCCCTGAGCCCAGGCCGAACCGCCCTCGCAGCCTTCTGGGCTGGGCGAAGAAGGCCTGGCTGAACCTAACAGGCTTCCCACCCAATGGGCTAGGCAAGACCCAACTTTACTGACCGAGTCGACCCAGATCGAGTCGGCCCAGACTGGGTTGGGCTGAGTCGGACAGGACCCGAGCCCACTATTGACCCTTTAATTTCTTTGGCCATATCATTGGCACTGGATAACCATTTTATGAAAATTCAGCAGCACTAGTTTTCATGGAGTTTGAAGGTCCCTTTGAGTATACCCCACTAGAGTTTTGGGTAAATTTGATATCCATTCAGGTTGGAACGTAGAAGAATACAATGGCGCCCATAGAACTAAAAGGCTAAAAACTCATAGACCGGGCATCCTATTGACACACCGTTTATTGCGTTGAGACTTATATAACCTAGAGGACCTTTGAAATAATTTTTCGTGGGACTTAATGGTAGTTGGAGAATCGACCATTAGCTTATAGAGCGGATCTTCCAGAGACAAGCGAGCATTTTTGCGAGAACCAAGTACCTGGATGAGACCTGACGATTGCGGACCGTTTGTGCAAATACCCCTAAATCTCAAGGAATTTTTCTTTCTTTCATAAATTATTTGGGATTTTACGAGTACGTAGTTTCTGACGGCACCTGATTCCGAGGACCGGTGTGCGTGGAATCAATTTTTGAAGTTTAGCTCGGGTACGTTCAGTGAACGAACAAGCGGGTTTTTCTAACTTTTGTACTGGTGATCGGAATTGAAATATGAGGGCACCAATGAAACCGCAGTGCCAATTTTTTCTTAACAAAACCTTTTCTAGAGTTGCGTTTTCTCAGGAGGAGTTGTTTAAAAATGTGGTTTAAGTGTTAAGTGAAACAAAATTTTGTTACAAATTTTATTTCACTTATAATTGGTTAAACCCTTTGTGTGGGAGTTGGGGTGGGACCCACTAAAAATTCTAGCTCCACTTGTTAGGATTTAGTGAGGTGGGGCCCACACGAGCCCCACCCCTTCAATTCCCCTAACCCCCATCTTAATTTTGGCAACCCCTCTTTATTATGTAACTCACAAACTCCCCCTCTTTATTTCTTTTCAACTATCACATTAAATTGATTGATTAAAGCTATTCAATTAATTTAATTTTGAGTTTGAGTTTTCGAAGATTTGAAAACGCATGGCATATGTCAATAAAATAAGGAAGGACTTATTTTATTTTGGGTTGTTTAGTTGTGTGAGGAGATTGGGAGAGAATACTCAAAGTCTTGAGGATCTTCATCTTCTTCATTGGGGAACGCGAAGAACATCAAGACCTCGAGGAAGAACGCCATCACAATAAGGAGAGATTAACATGTCGTTTCTTCTCATCTCTGTAGCATGTGTGTGACGCCTTTCCTGAAAAACGACGATGCACCCTCTTTCAATCTTCTCCTTGCATCAAACGAAGGGATATGCTGCTTCCTCCTCGAACGTTATCTGTCAACATATACGGAGCTTCACCTCGTGACGTTGTTTCCCACGATGATCATGATTCGGAAACTTCTTCGAGGTATGGGTTAATTCAAATTTAATCAATTAAATTTGTGCTTTAATTGTAATTGTGATTACTCATTCTTTGGTCACTTGCTATCAGTATAACGGGAGGAGGTCAGACCGCACAAACACGATAGACCCTCCCCCCCTTGGTTTTTGTTCTCTTTTGTGGCTTGAAACGAGGTGACGCGGTGCGGTTTCACCTCGCTGGGATGATAGAACCGCAGCCGGAGCGGGCCGCGACGAAGGAGCGCGGCGCCGTCGCGTCGTGCCAGCGAGGCCGAAGGAAGCCGCAGCCAAGGGCGGTCCATGACGGATGGGCGTGACGTCGTCGCGTCGTGCCGGTCGGGGAGGATCCGCGACCTCTGGTCTCAGCAGTTCGGGGAAGCGGCCGACTCAGCCGGCCACTGGAGCCAGCTGGAGAAGGGGCCCCGCAGGTCCTGCGTGTTCAGTTAAGGTAGGAAATAAATGGCTGGCCATTTGTCAATCAAGGGGGGCAGCGCCCCCCCCCCCCATCCAAATTCCGCTTGGCCCAAGGCCAAGCTGCTGGCCAAGCAGGACGGGCCGCGCCCCTGGGCCAAGCCCGGACGCGCTGTTCGGCCGGGTCGCGCCGCTGGGCCGGGCCGCGCCACGGGGCCGTGTCGTGCCCTGTGTCGGGCCGCGCCAACCAGGTCGGGCACTGCCGTTGGGCTCTGCCTTGCCAACTGGGCTGAGCCACACCCAAATGGGCCAGACCCGGACCTGAGTCGGGTCGACCCTGTTCTGGCCGACCCAGGGGTATCGGGCCGGGTCAGACTAGGCTTGAACCACCTGTATTCCGGATAGATCCGTTCAAACACCCATAACCTGGGCTACAGACCTTCGATGGATTCACCGTCAGCTGTGTAGTGATCCTTGTATTGAGACAATCATTTTGGTAAATTACACTCAAGGTTTCGGAGAACTTTGGGTATGGCCGAATTGGTTCAAACACAAAATCAATGGGGCCTCGGTGCAGAAACGCTTATAACATCAGCTTCGGATATCAGATTGACGTGCCGTCAACTTTGTTGGATTCCTCTTACTGATATGGTTCTTTTGGATTACTCTGCTCAAGGATTAGATGTAGCTGGGGTACGGTCAGGTTGGTTTTATCTTAAAAACCAACTGGCCCCCTAGGGTGAAAAAACCAATAACTCTAAGACCGGGCATCCGATTGACACACTGTTTGTCTGGTTGAATTCCTATTTATAAGACAGAACATTGGGATAAATCAACTCTAGACTACATGTTAGTTGATGTATCCACCCCCTTGGCTTGTGGAGCGGACTCTCCTGGTATCGAGCATGCTGTGTGCGGGAACCCTAGAGCTGGCTGCGACTGCAATGACGATGATGACTATATTGGGATCCTCCATGGGTTCGGCAACGACGACGACTGTACTGAAATCCTCTGTGGGTTCGACGGCGATGACTACTGTTCTTGTATCCTATGTGGGTCTGATAGTACTTGACTACTGTTCTTGTATCCTATGTGGGTCCAACAGTATTTGACTCTCTACTTGTATCCTATGTGGGTCCGGAAGAATAGCTGGTCTTGTATCCTTTGTGGGTCCGATAGCTTAGCTGGTCTTATATCCTACGTGGGTCTGACAACATAGATGAATTAGTGGCTACATCTGATCATCTCTATCGTCTTACGAAATGCGTACCTGTGTGAGCTGAGCATTAACATACAATAAATATCATCGATATGATTGTTGTACTTTCCTGTGTGGATTGGGTTGTGCTTTCCTGTATGGATTGGGTTGTGAATTCCTATGTGGAATGGGTTATGTCTTCCTATGTGGACTGGGTTGTACTTGGGATTGTGTGCTGGAGCCAAGTTGGAATCGATGACATAGGTACATATATAGGAATATACCTAAGTAGAGTTTGTTGTTACTTCGTGATTGTATCTTTATTTCATGGTATATCCTTCATGGATTCTGGGAGACCTTCGTGGGTCTCGGGGTCCCTATTGAATAGCGTAAACTCACATGTGCAGGGGTTATGCCCGCACTACATTGTGTTGGATGAAGACGACGGACAATGCTGACTGAGGTGGGAGTTCGTGGAGCTGGACGGTACCTGGAGGTGGATCACTGGAAGGATGAGCTCGGGGCGGATGACTGGAGCCGAGGAGTAGAGGAGACTATCTGTACCCACCCTTCAGGTGGGATTTCCATAGGACGGCTTGGACTCGCTGCTTTACTTTCCAGTTGTTGTACTTTCATTTTAGTTGTACTTTACTTTTAGTGGGGTTTTTATTCTGGCCCATTTACTTTCCAGCACTTACTTTTGTTCTCAGTTTACTTAGTGTTTGCTCTGCTTGCGTACTCTGTGGTGTTTGTTTCATTTATAAAGGTAGTGCCTTCCATTTTATCGGTATTTACACATTTGGTGCTAGTCTCCAGCCCCTAGCCTATGGAAGGCGGGATTGTGGTAGTCATGGAATGGGTCCTGAGGATGGGTCGTGACAAATTGGTATTAGAGGAGTTCAGTTCTACCACATAACTCAGGATTCTGATCTTCTTCTTTGTGAAGGAATAATGTTAATGGTATAGAGTGTGGTTATCAGTCTAGGGAGTCCAGTGTTGGTGTGGTGCCCGACGTATCCATACACCAGGACCCTGACTTCTAATTTCCGTCTCAATGCACGAAAAACATTGATTGAATGTGTGTTTCAATGATTTCATTGTGGATACTTGTGTCAGCTCACCAGATATACTGTATTGACCATGTCACACCTGTCTCTTTTCATGATGGCCCCACGACGGCAGCCAGCTAGGGTTCCGAGCTTTGTGTGAGATGATAGCCCACCGAGCGACAAGGCCTGGGTTTAGGGCCCTATTACAGCGGAGGCACCGACGGTACCCCTACCCACCGAGACACTAATGCCAGCATCCTCAGCCGCTGAGAGTGCACATTGACTTAGTGCACTGCACAAGTTTCGGCATTAGAGACCGCCTGGGTTCCACGGAGAGACGGACACTCAGGTAGCCAAGGATTGGCTGGAGGCTGTTGCACGAGTTTTCAGGTTAGTAGGGACACCGGCAGACCACATGGTGATCCTTGCAGCGAGTCTCCTGCACGCAACAGTAGGTAGATGGTGGAGCCTGATGCTCCAGGAGCACGACGAGGCATCTCTCCTTTGGTCAAACTTCAAGAGCATCTTCCACTCAGAGTTCATTCTAGCCACTCTCTGTGCGGTGCACATTCCAGAGTTACTACAGCTGCGACAGGGCATCATGATGGTAGCCTAGTACTCAGCGAGATTTACCAATCTCTCACGCTATTCCCCGAATATGTTACGAGAACCATTATTCTGGTTCCGGACCTCCGAGTAGGGATTAAGGCATGAGATCAGGACAATGATGATCTCCCTCAGCATTCCAACGCAGGCATGAGTACTAGAGAGAGCCCTTCTTATGGAGAGCTTTCTTGCTAAGACTACACTAGCAATGAGACCTACCGTAGGGCGGCACGTAACGGAGTATTATGTAGCTGGAAGTCGACGGATGACATAGGGGTCTAAGCAGACCAGACCATCATGCGGACATCCTCAGGACATTGGCTCAGAGGTACGGGGCACACGACACAGAGCCAGTCTTACGAGGAGCAGACAATGCTATGCATGCGGCAGGCATGGCCACATGGCTCGTGATTGCCCGACCCGCCATGCAGAGGAGTAGCAGACGGTTGAGGGACTACCCAAGCAGAGGCAGAGGTTCGACCGTGGCAGTCCGCAGAGAGTAGGTTGATGAGGCAGACGAGCTGGTCGAGTAGTAGGTGGTGGGCGGCGCTTTGAGGCTCTAACACCACCACCACCAGGAGGTTCACCTCGACCACAGGGAGCTGGCGGACAGAGGTAGGCTCAGCTTCGGGCAATGGAGGCCTACGACCACGGTGCACCTAAGATGATTTGAGGTTCTATCGGTGTCTAATCCGCCATTTCTGTTGTTATTATACACATAGGAGTGAGTCATTCTTTCATTACCACTGCCCTTGTTCGGAGCACGGAGATTCCGACGGAGCCGTTGGCTCGATCATTACGGCTAGAGATTCCTAATGGAGCAGACTCGATAATTACGCACTGGTGCCAGCAGTGTGAGATTACTCTAAGAGGCGAGAGCTTCGGCTGGGATCTTTTTGTAGCAGCGTCGAGGCCTTACGACATCATATTGGGCATGGATTGGTTATCTACGGTCCATGCTCAGATCGACTATTTTAGGCGCAAGGTGTGGTGTGTCCGCACCGATGGGAGCAGGTTCACCTTCACCGGTGAGAAGTGAGCCTTTGCATCACAAGATGGAATCACGCAGAGGAGAGGATAGACGATCACTCATCATTTGTCTAGCCTCATCATAGGAGAAGTGGACATGCAGAGTCTGAGTCTTCTTGTAGTGGTGGATCAGTATGCAGACGTTCTTCCTGACGATGGTCCAATACTACCTCCTCATAGAGAGGTAGACTTCTATATTGACCTGTACCCCGGGACAACCCTGATATCCACTCCAGCATATCGTATGGCTCCCACTGAGCTTTGAGAGCTACTGGTACAAATGGAGGACTTGCAGGGAAAGGGATTCATTCGACCCAGTGTTTCACCCTGGGCTTCCCCGATTTTTCTCTCCAAGAAGGCAGATAGGACCTTGCGACTGTGTGTCGATTATCGTCGCCTAAACTAGGTGACCATAAAGAACAAGTATCCACTTTCGAGGATTGAAGAACTCTTCGATCATCTCAAGTGAGCACTGTGTTTCTCGAAGATAGACCTCCGGTCAGGGTATCATAAGCTCAGAGTTCGAGATGAGGATGTGTAGAAGACAACTTTCAGATGTTGGTATGGACACTATGAGTTCATAGTTATGCCTTTCGGCATAACCAACGCTCCAGAAGTGTTCATGAGTCTCATGAACAGGATCTTCCAGCCTTACCTAGATCGATTTTTCATAGTATTCATTGATGACATATTGATATACTCGACTACTGAGGAGGAGCATGCCTACCACTTGTAGGTTGTACTGGACACACTTTGAGAGCACCAGATTTATGGTAATCTCTCGAAGTGTCAGTTATGGATATGTGAGGTCCACTTCTTGGGGCACCTCATTTATGAGGCGGGAGATGCGGTGGATCCTTTAAAGATCAAGGCATTGCTAGCTTGGGAGCCACCCAAGAGCGTGACAGAGGTGCATAGTTTCCTAGGATTGGCTGGGTACTACTAGAAATTTGTGCCAAACTTCTCCAGAGTTGCAGCACCACTTTTATCTTTGACGAAGTAGGGGGGACCCTTTGTGTGGTCGGATATATGTCAAAAGAGCTTCTTGGAGCTGATATAGTGATTGACCAGTTCACCCATCTTGAGGCCACTGGAGGAGGGAGTAGGGTCTGTAGTCTACTGCGATGCATCACGGACTGGACTCGGGTGTGTCCTGATGCAGGAGTGGGTAGTGATCGCCTATGGATCACGACAGTTGAGGCAGCATGAGAAGATCTACGATACCCATGACCTAGAGTTAGTAGCAGTTACGGAGATTTGGCCGTGGAGGCAAGTTATCTCCGCCCTTCATCGGAGCATTCTAGGTTCTCAGCAGGATAGGCGAGGTGGCTTATCGCCTGGCTCTACCACCTCAGTTTCACCGGGTGCATGACATATTCCATGTATCTCAGTTGAGGAGATATGTGCATGACCCGACAGATATCATCAACCATGGGGAGCTGGACATTGATGACTGGGCGACATTTACGGAGGTTCCGGTAGTGATCGAGGATCGACAAGAGCATGTCCTACATGGGTGGTTGATTCCTCTAGTGTGCGTCAGGTGGTAGCACGGGAACCTCTAGGAGAGCACATGGGAGTGGGAGGCTTAGATGCATGCTCAGTACCCTCATTTGTTTCCCCAGTGTGTGATGTATCTTTACGGGGACGTAATTCCCTGAGGTGGGATTAATGTAAAGAGCCATAAATTTCAAATATTTTTTTTCTTTCAAAAATTCTTTGGGATTTTATGAGTACGCAGTTTCTGAGGGTACCTGATTCTGAGGCCCGGTGTGCTCGGAATCAGTTTCTTGAAGTTTAGCTCAGGTATATTCAGTAAACGAACGAGCGGGTTTTTCTAACTTTTGAACCGGTGCTCGGAATCAAAATCAGAGGGCACAAATGAAACCGCAGTGCTGTTTTTTGCTTAAGAAGACCTTTTCAAGAGTTGCGTTCACTCGGGAAGAGTTGTTTAAAAATGCGGTTTAAGTGTTAAGTGAAATAAAATTTTGTTACAAATTTTATTTCATTTATAAGTGGTTAAACCCTTTGTGTGGGAGTTGGTGTGGGACCCACTAAAAATTCTAGCTCCCCTTATTAGGATTTAGGGAGGTGGGGCCCACACAATCCCCACCTCTTCAATTTCCCTAACCCCACTCTTAATTTTGGCAACCCTCTTTATTATGTAACTCACCCACTCCCCCTCTTTATTGCATGTCAACTCTCACATTAAATTGATTGATTAAAGCTATTCAATTAATTTAAGTTTGAGTTTGAGTTTTTGATGATTTGAAAATGCATGGGATGTGTTAATAAAATAAGGAAGGCCTTATTTTATTTGGGGTTGTTTAGTTTTGTGAGGAGATTGGGAGAGAATACTCAATGTCTTGAGGATCTTCATCTTCTTTGTTGGGGAATGCGTAAAACATCAAGACCTCGAGGAAGAACGTCGTCTCCGCAAGGAGAGATCGATGTGTCGTCTCTTCTCCTCTGTACAGAAGGTGCGTGATTCCTTTTCCGAAGAACGATGACGCGCCCTATTTCGATCTTCTCCCCATGTCAAAGGAAAGGAGACACCACTTCCTCCGTGGACTTTCTCCGTCAACATATACGGAGCTTCAACTCCTGACGCTGTTTCCCGCGACGATCATCGTTCGAAAACTTCTCTGATGTAGGGGTTATGTTCAAATTTCATCAATTAATTTTTCCCTTTATTGATCATTGTGGTTACTCGTTTTTTTCCTCTTTCTATTGGTATAACGGGAGGAGGTCGGACCGCATAACCACGCAGACCCTACTCCCCATTGTTTTTTTTCTTCTTTTTGGCTTGAAACGAGGCGATGCGGTGTCATTGCACCGCACAGGGACGATAGAACCATGACTAGAGCAGGACGTGACGAAGGAGAGGGGTGCCATCGCGCCGCGCTGGAGAGGCCGAAGGATGCCGTGGCTGAGGGCGGGCCGCGGCGGAGGGGCGCGGTGCCATCGCGCCACGCCAGACTGGGAAGAACCGCAGCCTTTAGCAGCGGCTGTTCAGGGAAGCGGCCAGCTGAGCCGGCTGTTGGAGCCAGCTTGAGGTGGGACCCTGCGGGTTCAGTTAGGGTTGCCCATAAATGGCTGGCCGTTTTTCAATCAAGCTTGCAACACCCCCCCCCCCTTCGAATTTCGCTCATCCGAAGGCCGAGCCGCTGGCCATGCGGGCTGGCCCACGCTGCTGGGATGGGCTACGCCAACCGGGCCGGGCCGCGCCCAAATGGGCCAGACCAGGACCTGGGTTGGGTCGACCCGGTTCGGGCTGACCCAGGGGTATCGGGTTGGGTCGGACCAGGCCTGAACCCCCTGTTTTCCAGACAGATCCATTCAAATGCCCATAACTCAGGCTACGGACCTCCGATAGATGCACCCTATGTTGCATAGTGATCCTTGGATCGAGACGGTAGTTTTAGTATATTTCACTCAAGGTTTCTGAGAACTTTGGGTATGGCCAGGTTGGTTCGAACACGAAACCAACCGGGTCCTCGGAGCGGAATAACATATAACATGAGCTCCGGACGTCCAATCAATGTGACATCGACTTTGTTGGATTCCACATAATGAGACAGTTATTTTGGCTTACTACGCTCAAGGTTTGGAAACATCTGGGGTACAGTCGGGTTGGTTTTATCTTAAAAATCAACAGGGCCCCTGGGATGAAAAATCCAAAAACTCTCAGACCGGGCATCCAATTGACGCATTGTCTGTCGTGTTGAGTTCCTATTGACAAGAAGAAACACTGGGATACATCAAAATTGGACTACTTGTCAGTTGATGTATTTCCCCACTTGGCTCATGGAGCGGACCCTCCTGGAATCGAGCATGCTGTGTGCGGGGACCCTAGAGCTGGTTGCGACTGTGACGACAATGACGACTGTACTGGGATCCTCCATGGGTTCAGCAGCGACGACGACCATACTAAAATCTTCCGTGGGTACGATGAAGATGACTACTGTTCTTGTATCCTATGTGGGTCTGGCAGTACTTGACTATTGTTCTTGTACCATATGTGGGTCTGGCAGTATTTGACTCTGTACTTGTCTCATATGTGGGTCCGGCAGAGTAGCTAGTCTTGTATCCTTTGTGGGTCTGACAGCTTAGCTGGTCTTGTATCCTATGTGGGTCTGACAGCTTAGATGAATCAGTGGCTACATCTGATCATCTCTATCATCATACAAAATGTGTACCTGTGTGAGATGAGCATTATCTTATAATCAATATCATCGATATGATTGTTGTGATTTCATGTGTGGATTGGCTGGTGCTTTCCTGTGTGGATTGGGTTGTCAATTCCTATGTGGAATGGGTTATGTTTTCCTGTGTGGACTGGGTTGTACTTTGGATCGTGTGCAGGATCCATGTTGGAATCGATGACTTAGGTATATGTATGGGAATATACCTAAGTAGAGTTGGTTGTTTCTTTTTGATTTTATATTTCCTGTGTGGTATATCCTTCATGGATTCTGGGTGACCTTCGGTGGTCTCGGGGTCCCTACTGAGAAGCATATACTCACCCCTGCACGGGCTATGCACGCACTACGTCGTGTTGCATGCAGACGACAGACAACGCTGACCGAGGTGGGAGCTCATGGAGCTGGACGGTACATGGAGGTGAATCACTGGACGGATGAGCTTGGGGCGGACGAATAGAGCCCTGGAGAAGAGGAGACTATTTGTACCCACCCTTCAGGTGGGATTTCCAAAGGATGGCTCAGACTCGATGCTTTACTTTTCCAGTTGATGTACTATCATTTCAGTTGTACTTTACATTCAGTTGGGTTTGTATTCTCGCCCATTTACATTCCAGTACTTACTTTTGTACTCAGTTTACTTAGTGTTTATTCACCTTGCATACTATGTGGTGTTTGTTTACATTATAATGTCAATGCCTTCCCTTTTATTGGAATTTATGCCTTTGGTGCTAGTCTCCAGCCTCTCGCCTATGGAAGGCAGGCTTGGGGTAGTCACGGCATGGGTCCCGAGGACGGGTCATGACAGTTTGACTCGGAGTAACTCTACTGGCCTAGTGGAGAGCTCCTTGGCATCATGGAAGACCCATAGTGGGAAGTGCCTTGGTGAAATAGTAGACACATGGTACTCAATAGGAAGAGTACCTCAGCAGGCTATGAGGGGGAGCGCCTCTGTGTGACACGGCAGACCCACGGTTGGGAGAACCTGTATGTGATGCGGCAGCCCCATGGTACTTGACAAGAAGAGTACCTCAACAGTCCATGGTTAGTGGGAAGTGCCTATGTGTGATGCGGCAGGCCCACTGTACTCGATAGAGGAGTTCTCTAGCAGCCGATGATTCATATTGATACTATCCATAGAATAAAATCCTGGTTGAGATGAGTAAGTAACATTTGTGTTTACCTCATGATTGAGATGGATTGGTTGATAACTTAGGTATATGTATGGGCATATACCTATGTGGGGGTTATCTGTTGATTTCATACTTTTTGATTTATCCTTGTTGGATTTTGTGAGACCTTGAGGGGTTCAAGGTTCCTACTGAGTATCTTTATACTCACCCCTGCATGGGCTATTCCCGCACCTCATTGTGTTGGTTGCAGATGACAGACAGTGCTGACTGAGGATCATAGTAGTGGGATTGGACGGTACCCAGAGGTGGACCTTACGATGAGTCAGTACATGGAGGAGACTGATAGACGTGGAGTGCTGAGGAGGCTATCTGTAACTACCCTTCAGGTAGGATCCATGGTGGACAATTCAGGAGCTGGTCTTCACCTTACAACTATTTTTCCCTTTTCAATTTTACTTGTTTTCAGTTGTGCTTTTATTTTTCCTAATGGGATTGTATTACGGCCCCTCTATTTTCAGCATTCTTTATATATAATTTTACATAGTGTTTTGCTTCCATCTTGTGCTCTATTGTGCGTGTTTACTCTTTATAAAGTCAATGGCTTCCCAGTTTTAGGGATTTACTTCTTTGGTGCTAGTCTCCAGCCTCTGGCCTATGGATGGTGGGATTGGGGTAGTTATGGCATGGGCCTCGGGGGACAGATCCTGAAAAAATTATCAATATTTCCACAAATAATCAAATAACTATAAAATTAGACACTATATGTAAAATGGTATATGGTTATGGAAATAGTAATATCTAAGATAAACGAAATGGATAGTCTGGGGGAAACTCAATGTTCAATGATCACAGAAGATTGAATATTCCATGGGGAATAAAAGATAAATCATGTTGGTGATTTAGAATACTATCCTTGTAAAAATAAATAACAAACTATCAAGAGGAATAATAAGGATGGTATCAACACAAAAAATCCCAAGTAGATTAAAAATAAAGGGGTATTATAGTTGAGGAGTAAAAATACTATAAAAATATATTTTTAAATAATTCGTAAGGAATATATTCTTTTGTTTTGTAATACCATTTGAAAAAAAATTCCCTTGAAAATCACTTTTGAAAAAATTTTCTTTAAAAATAATCATTTTAGACATGTCATGTAAGCAACAAATCAATGAGAGTGAGTAAATCCGTACTTTCCATACAAGCTAAATGAACAGTCCATTTGCACAGTAAAATTGTTTAAAGAATGTCTTGTTGGAAAAATGATAACAAGATTCGTTGGAAAACATTGGTAAAAATAAAAAAGTCTAAAATGGTCTTTACCAAATAATTTTAAACTTACTTATAAAAACATTTTAATAAAACATAATTTTTTTGAAGAAAACAGGTTTTGTGACTAAAGAGAGAAATAAAGTCCAGTTTTATTAAAACATTTTAGAAAATATTTTGAGTAAAAAAGAGTGAAAATGGTTATAATATATGTAAATGGTAATTAATAACAATAGAAGAGGAAAAATATATGTTTTTATTGAAAAATTTTAATATAATTTCCTCGAATGGAAATACCATTGAAATATCATTAAATTTATTATTGAGGAAAATGATATTTAAACATTCCAAAGTGTCCCATACCACTTTGAAACATTTTAAATCATAAACCTCTTATAGTAGTAACATTAAATTAAAGTTTTTAATACTGTTATGATAAATTAATTGATGATATAAAATATAAATAGGGGTAGCTAATAAACCATAAAAATATGTAAGTGGTGAACATGAAAATTGTTGTTTAATTCTTCCACTTCTTTGGCCTAGACACACCTCAAACAGTAAGGGTTAAAATCATGCATTGCACACTCGGGCTTCCAGAGGGAAGCTCGAATGATATAATGTTAGGAGATGTTTGAATGGAAAAACACTCGAAGAACTCGTAATAATGTCTCTTGTTTGAGAATGTCAATGTTATAGACGTGGTCATATAAACTAAATCTCAGGATCTAGTGCATTTACGTTGTGCAAAGGATCTCTACCAAGGTGGCTTCTTTAAACCTTTCCCTAGATGTGATGTTTCGAGATTGAGTGAATCATAGGAAAAGACCTTCATTATACATTCCACTTCACCTATACTCAGTGATTTGGATAGTGGCTATGCGATTGTAGATAAAAACATTCCCTTTGAAAGAGCAGAAAATTTCATGACTGTTCGATACCCCATAAATATGTTTTCATGTACTTCGCTGGTTTTCGAAGGGATGGTATTCGTTAACATAGGTTCTAACCATAATGGCCTCTATTACCTCAATGGGAAGATATAAGATATGGGTTTCTCATTCCATCTAAAAATAATTTTTTTCATGAAAGTCCATTTAGTGAAACTCAACCCAAAGCACAAACACTGAAAATGTAGGAGAAAGAAGAAACAAAAATTGTATTTTCATAAAAAAAATTGGAACACAACACCAAGGACTAATGGCTTACCCAGTTTCCAGTTACATGAATCCCCAAAACTATTTTGAAACTCTCAATCTCTTTGAACCAAATGCAACCCGAGCAGTCTGGTTCAATCTCGTGGCCACACTTATGTTGTCTCCAGAGTGAGACATGAGGGGTGTATAGTCGAGAGACATCATTATGTATTTGATTCCTATACAAAGAATATAAGGCCTCAATGTCAATGATTTCAATGTCTATTACTTGACCATAATGTCAATAAGAAAAGATTTGGCACATATATACTACGTGGAGGTCACCTGTTGCTGTAGCTTCTTGGAAATCCATGAGGGATGAGATTCCTTCTTCTACGGTGAAGTATCCAAAAAGCACCTCTAAGTACTTTTCCGCGATGTTCATCGGATTAAAATTGGATTTACATCATAATGATTTATTCTAAACCCACTCCTCGGTGGAGTTTAAGTACAGAGGAGAGTTTGACACGTCGTAGTGGTGTTTTCATGTCATATAAATGCTTGCATAGTTTACAAAGTTGTCGTGGATGGATATAGAAAGAATAACTAATATTTATTTTCAGTAGACTTGAATTTTAATTTTCCATATGAAAATTTAGAATAAATCATACTTAGTAATACTTATGTATATTTTTCATTGTTCGGTTCTTGTTTTCGAGTGTTATCTAAACCGATCCTCTAATTCCAACTGTCATAGCCTAACTCTAGAATTCTCAAAGATGGTGCCTTAAAACATGATGTGTATTTTTCTTAAAAACATGCACTGATATTTTACACATCATATCCCATATAGAGGATCGTTACAGTTCAATTTTTGGGAAACCAACCACTTCTGACATGTTTCCTCAGCTAAAAAACTGATACCTAAATAAAAATGTTATTTAAAAATATAGGGTTAGCATATGAATGCCTTGTAAGGGGTTTTAAAATGAAATAAAGTACCAATTAAAACCTTCTGAAAACAATCCTTTTCAATTTTCCATAATATTTTATCTTAAGGAATACTATAACACATGTACCATAAAATAATAATTATCTAAGAATTATAAGAGCACATTTCAAGGAATAATAACAGTGTTAAAAGGGAAACATGATTCAATTATAAGCATTCTCATTCAGAATAATAAGTAAGAGACATTTTAGATATAGTATGTATGACATGTGAATATGGAAGTACAAAATTTATATCTAATAATAATACATGATCAGAGTCGCGCATAATAATCACATCAATTTCTTTCACTACTAATGGTAATCCTTAACTGGATAATGAATTCTCTCAGTGCTGAATAAATTTCATGCCACAAGCATTTACTTCTTCTGCTACTCATAATTACTAGCTCTTAACTATGGATGTTCTACTTGTCACATATCCACTTGGTTAACTAATTATCATAAGCATAATGAGGGAATGTATAATGTCGGACAATATAACTATGATGTCAAGGCCTTGTTCCAAGACCATAAATAATCATTTTGTCAATGCCTTGTGCTAAGATCGTAGTTTCTCTAATGAGACATACTGATGCACTGAGGGGCAATGCAGGCCCCACCCTATACTTACGATTTTCAATAAATTTCTCATATACCAAGTAAGGTCGTATGTTCAATGTGTCCCATACCACATTGAACATTTAGTTTATCGTTTCATATTATTTAATTTTTCCCATACCACCATGAATAATTTTAATTTTAATTCCATAAAAGGTCTAAGAGTTTTAATTACAATCTTTAGAATTTACATATACAAAGTAAATCATGAATATAAGTGTTCTCAACAATACTCTCAACCACATGGAAGTAAATAATAAGTTTGGTAAGTAGATTATAGAATATGTGATAACAATTAATGCATAAAAATAAATACATGTTTTTTCAAATAAAATGATAACCCTAAATTCCAAAATCTTATTAATAAAATAAATATTGGAATTTCACCATGGATTGGGTGTTTAAATAATCAAATTATAAGCCAAATATTTCATATGGGGTATTAAACACATAGATTCCCAAACATTCATTACTCATATGCAAATATTTAACATATCACAAGGGTACACATAATGTTAAACATGAAAAGTATCAAATTGAACCATAACTAATACTATTTAATATATGTATAAAAATAAGTGATTCAGACATATTTATATAAGAGTAGAAGACCCCAAATATTATACACATAAACTCTCTACTAGTACTAAACACATAAAAAATATAATATTTGAAATGTTCAAAATTAGGGTTTAGTGTTGTGTAAATCTATTTATACACATGGGTGTTCATAAAAAGTAGTATTTGTAAACAAAAACCAGACATATTTTGAAAACAACATGTTATATTCTTTCATATGAATCCTTGGAAATTTTGAATTAAAATTGTGGATCAACCTTTATATGTATACACATATATTCACATATCTGAACATACATTATATATAAAAGGTTTTAAAACAAAAATGTAATGTCACCCATATGACTTTAATATATTAGGAACATTAATTAACAAGGCTTCCTATGTTTTATATCATAATATACAATTTTAAAGGATTATTTATTACACAAATTTAAATATATCTTTATGTAAACATCGATATATATATATATATATACAACATATATGTATAATCGAGTATACCTAAGGGTATTACACCAAAATTAATTGACACAAACATGTTTATCAAAAACATCAACTAATCATTGAAGATCAATGTTAAAAAAAACCTGGTCCAGAAGGTGAGTTATGTAAACTATATTATTATATATAACAGTGTATACTATATATATATATATAATGTTTTGTACAAAATATAATTCCTTACATTTTAAAACACAACATAATCTTTGAAACACAGTGTTTAGGTGTCTTAAAATCAGTTAAATAATAGTTTTATCCAAAATCTTATGATCATATATATATATATATAACCCAATATAAAATGTATACAAACAAGTAGTTTGTAAAGAAGATGAGGTGTATTGAACGCTTACATGTTTTGAGGAGGAGGGGAGGTCCAAGGAGACTCACTGGTGGCTTGAAGAGGAACAAATATCTCAGAGGTTTTTGGGTGCAATGAGTTGCATATAAAATACATATTACATATATCATATAAAATAGTTTTAATGCCACTTTCATGGAATCCGAGACCTACTCAGTTTATAAAATGACCAAGGGTGTCATTATTTGAGGAAAATAAGTGAAATAGGACCTCAGATGGTGATTGGAGGAGTCACAGGTGTAGAAGAATGAAAAGGAAGAGTATGAGGCTACCGGTATAGTGTATGTGGGAGGAGGATGAGGGCACTGCGGGAGAGGAAAACAAGAAAAAAGAAGGGACGACTGGGATTAATCCCGTGAAAATCTATTAGTGGAGGCGAATCTATGGATTTTAAAATGAGATGGACTATCTAGATTAGATCGTGACATGATCCAATGGCTACGATGAAACATGGTGTTTTAAAATGACATGGATGGCTAAGATTAGATCCATCGGGATAGAAAGGCACTAAACAACGAGGAGGTATACCGCAGCTGTTAGGATTTACGGACCAGATCGAAATAGACAGCTCTGATTTCGTGGGATGAGATTTGATGGTCCAGATATTGTTTCTCCTTAAAATCCTTGTCCCACATTGAAATAGAGGGACTTCAGTTTCTTATTTATAAGGATAGTGCTTTTTTCCTAACTTCAAAATTCTCTTTCCCCCTCCCATTAATGCCCCATACCAGTGTTATGTGGGTGCACTCTGCACCCACCCTTGCCTCTGTGCCACCCCACATGGTGTCACACTACCTAGATTCTATATGCTTTCTTATGTTTCATGCACACCCATTGGAAGTTCCATGCTGATGCTGATGGCTAGGCTCGACTGCCAAGAATGTGCATCCTCCTCTGGCCCGACAAGAGGGTTGGCCCTTGTGGGGTATATTTTTTATAAAACCCAACTCTCAATATTAACTATAAAATCATAGAAAAAAAATATATTCATTTTAAATATATAGATAATATCTTAAATTTTATAAAAAATGATTTTTATTTTAACCTTTGGAAGATCAATGTACAAAAATGAAATTATAGTATAACATTTTATTAATAAACATATTCGTAAACATGTTTTCAATTTCAAAAATATAATGCACACCTCTTTTAGTATTTTCTTTAAAACACCATAGTTGTAGTTTTAAATCCACCTTAATAGATTTATCCTTTTACAATTAAAAGAAGAGTTTCATTTAAAAATAGGTTTAAAAGATATTACTTTAATGCTTACTTAAAATAATCAAAAATCTCAAAATTTCTATATACATTGAAATGGAATAACTAGAACTCCCAACGACTATAATTATAACCATTAGAGATTCATTGGTCACATAAAGGGGTAATGGTAACATTAAGGAACTTATAAATACAAGTGTTCTGGGGTTCCAAATTCAATACAACTTGGTGAATATGGTGCACAACATTCCAATAATGCTTAGAGAGGCTACAGTAGCTCAGGTCATACTTATGTTTATTATGATGGATCTGATGAACCGTTACTATCGTTTTGGGGTTTTTGTTTTAATGGGTTGTATCCCTATAAATCTTATTGGTATTTTTGGGTATTATGGTTTTCCTTTGATCTTTTTGTAATTTAAACACTTCGGTGCTTAATTAAATAAAATGTCTTGTGTTTATTTTTTATGTTTTGTTCGGATAAAATGAAAATTAACCAAAATAAATCCATAATATAATCATTTAATGTTAAAAGGTTTGGGGCCTCACATTTCCCTGCATAATAGGAATTGATTCCTCTCAATTTATTTCATATAACTATGCGAAAAAGTCTCTATGAAGTTCTTTATATCACCCCCCATCATGGAGGATCCTCAGGTGCGGTCACCTGAATACCCAAATTGGTGTTCAATTTATCCGCTTCCCTGGCCCAGACACACCTTAGATAACAATGGATAAGCTCATGCGTTGCACACTCGGGCTTCCAGAGGGAGGCTAGAATGATAGAAAGTTCAGAGTTGTCTAAATGGAGAAACTATCTAAGAGCTTGTCGGACTGTCTCGTGTCCGAGAATGGCAATGTTGTAGACATGGAAATACAAAATGAAGCTCCGGATCTAGTTCATGTAGGCTGTGCGAAATTTTTCTTCCAAGGAATCCTCCTGAAACCTTTCCCTGGCTGTGAAGTTTCTAGATAGAGTGAAGCATAGGAAAATACCTTCATGGTACTTTCCCCTTTTCCTATACTCAGTGACTTGGGCCCTGGCTATGTGGTGGTAGATATAGGAATACCCTTTGTAGGAGAAGAGAATGTTTAGATAGTTCGATACCCCATAAAAATGTTTTCATGTTATTCACAAGTTTGCGAAGGGAAAGTATTATTCCACATAGGTTCTGACCATAATGGAATCTAGTACTTCAATGGGAAGAGATACGATATGGGTTTGTCCTACCATCTGAAAATTTTTTTTTCAAGAAATTCCTATCCACGAAACTCATCAAAAAGCACAAACACTGAAAAGGTTGGAGAAAGAAGAAACAAAAAATTGTATTTTCATAAAACAACTAGTACACATCACCCAGAACTAATGGTTTCCCTAGTTCTTAGTTACATGAATCCCCAAAACAATTTTGAAACACTGGATCTCCCTGAACCAAATGCAACCCGAGCAGTATGGTTGAATGTCGTAGGTACACTTATGGTGTCTCCAGAGTGAGGCATGATGGGTGTAAAGCCAAGAGACATCAGTATGTACTTAACGTTTATAAAAATAACGAAAGTCCTAAAATTCAATGATTTAAAAGTCCATTACTTGACCACAATTTCCATTGGACAATATTTGGAACATATATGCTACACGGAGGTAACCCATTACTGCAGCTTCTAAGAATGCCATGAGGGACCAGATGCCTTCTGTTGTAGTGAAGCATACAGAAAGCCCCTCGAAGTACATTCCCTGACATGCATAGGATGTAAATTAGATTTTCATCATAAATAGGTTGTCTAAACCTTCTCTTCGATGGAGATGAAGTACACGGGTATAGATTGAAACTTCATAAAGGTGTTTTCATGTCATACAAATTTGTGAATAGTTTACAAAGTTTTCATGGCTTGCTTTGAGAACTATGGTTTCTAGAGCCTCAATTGGAAGAGACAAAAGCCTGTTGTTTTCGTTTTCCTTCTGAAAATTAAGAAAACATCATACTTAGTAATGATCAAGTAAATTTTTCTTTGTTCAGTTCTTATTTTCCAGAGTTATCTAAATCAAACCTCTGATACCAACTATAACAATATGACTCTAGAATACCCGGAGTAGGTTCCTTAAAACTTGATGTGAATTTTTTTTCTCGAAAACATGCATGGGTATTTTACACATCATGTCCCATATAGATGATCATTACAATTCAAGTTTTGGGAAACCAACCACTTCTAACATGCTTTTTTGGCTAAAGAAATGATACCTAAAAATTTTTCTATTTAAAAACATAGGGTGAGAATACAAATTCCTAGTAAGGGGTTTTAAAATGACATAATGTACCAATTAAAACCTTTTGAAAACATTTATTTATAATTTTACATAAAACATTATCTTAAAAAATGTTGTAATAAATGTATCATATCATCACTATTATCTAAGAATTATAATAGAACATTTCAAGGAATACTAACAGAGTTAAAAGGGAAAAGTGATTCAATTACAGGCAGGCGCATTCAGAATAACCAGAGACATTCTAACTGTAGTAGGCATGACATGTGAATATACAAGTACAAAATTTATAACTAAGAGTAACACATGATCAGAGTTGCACATAATAATAACTTCAATATCATTCATTACTAACTGTACTCCATAGCTGGATAATGAATTCTCTGAGTGATGAATAAACATCATGCCATAAGCATTTACTTAGTATGATACTCATAAGAATTGTCTCTTAACCATGGATATTATACTAGTTGAATATCCTCTTGGTTAACAAATCATCATAAATATAATGGGGAAATGTATAATGTTAGACAATATTAACGATAACATCAAGGCCTTGTTCCAAGACCATAAATAATCATTTGGTCAAGGCCTTCTCCCAAGACCATTGTTTCTCTCATGAGACCTACCTATTCACCGAATGGATGTAGCGGGCCAAAACCCATAGTTACTATGTCCAATACATTTCTAATTTTCTAAGAAAGGTCATATGTTCAAAGTGTCCCGTACCACTTTGAATATTTAATTTTTCATTTCATATTATTCAAAGTGTCCCATAAAACCTTAAATAATTTAATTTTTAATTTCATAAAAGTTTATAAGAGTTTTAATTACATTCTTTATAATTTACATACAAAATGTAAATCTTGCATATAACTGTTAACAACAATACTATCAACTACCTGGAAATAAATGATAAGTTTGGTAAGAAAAATATAGCATATGTGATAACTACTAATGCACCAAAATATATACAATTTTTTTCATATAAAATGATAATCCTAAATGCTAAAATCTTATTAATAAAATACATTTTGAAATTTAATCATGGATTGAGATCTTAATTAATTAAAAGACAAGAAAAATATATTATATGGGGTATTAAACACATAGATTCCCAGACATTCATTACTGGTACTCTTATGTTTAATATATCACAAGGGTATACATAATGTTAAACATGAAAAGTATGAAATTAAACCATAAATAATACTATTTAATATATGTATTAAATTAATTGTTTCATACATATGTATATAAGTGTAGAAGACCTCAAATATTATACTGATAAAATCTCTACAATTACTAAACACATCAAAAATATAATATTCGGAATATACATAATTAGGTTGTAGTGTTGTGTAAATGTATTTATACTCAAGGGTGTATATAAAAAGTCGGATTTTTAAACAAAAAAAACCTATTTCAAAAACAACATGTTTTATTATTTCATAGCTATCCTTGGAAAATTATAAATAAAATTGAAGATCAAAGTTTATATTTATACACATATATTCACATATCCGAATATACATTATGTATGGAAGTGTTTATACAAAAAATCTAATGTCACATATATGAATTAATAAACTAGGCACATTAATTAAAAAGTGTACATATGTTTTAAATCATAATATAAAATTTAAAAGGTTTATTTATTAAATAAATATATTTATAGGTTTATGTAATCATCAATATACATATATAACTTATATGTATAACCGAGTATACCTAAGGGTATTACACCAAAATTAATTGACACTGGAAAGTTCATAAAAAACATCAATTAATCATTGATCTTCAATGTAAAAAAACTGATCTAGATAGTGAGTTATGTAAACAATATAATTATATATGACCATGTATACTATATATATATATAATGTTTTGTACAAAATATAATTCCTTACGTTTTAAAACTCTACTTAAGCTTTGAAACTCAATGTTTAGAAGCCATAAAATTGGGAATAAAAGTGGTCTATACAAAAATGTATGATCATATATATATATATAACTGAATACAATGATTATACAAATAGGGTTTTCTCTAAAAAGAAAAGGTGTATTGAACCCTTGTTTTGAGGAGGTGGAGTGGTCCAAGGAGACTTGCTGGAGGCTTGAAGAGGAAGAAACAATCGATAAATGTTTGGGTGCAACAAGTTGTATATAATATATATATTACATTAATTATATGAAATAGTTTTAATTCCACATACATGAAATCCAATACCTACTCGGTTTATAAAATGACTGAGGGTGTTGGTCTTTGTGGAAAATTAATGAAAGAAGCTCCCAGATGGTGATGGTAGGAGTCATAGTCACGGAAGAACGAAAAGGAAGAGTAGGATGCTACTGGTCCAGTGCATGCGGGAGGAAGATGAAGGCACAATGGGAGAGGGAAACTATAAAAAGAACAACCGACTAGGATTAATCACATGAAAATACAACGGTGGAGGTTAGGCTGATGGTGCATGTTCTGTTTCTCCTTAAAAGCCTTATCCCGTATCAAAATATAGGGTCTTAAATTGCTCATTTATAAGGCTATATCTCCCAGCCTTACTTCAAAATTATCATTCCTCCCACCAAGTACTGCCCCATACTGGTGTTCTACAGGCGCACCATGCACCTATCCTTGCCTTCATGCCACCCCACATAGTGTTATGATACTCATATTTTATATGCATGCTTGAGCCGTGTGAACACACCCACATGCTATCCTGTACTGAGGCTAGAGACTAGGCGCATCCACCTAGTGTGTGCTGCCTCCTTCGGCCCTGCTAGAGGGATGGCCCTTGTGGGGTATATTTTTTATAAAACCCAACTCTCAAAATTAGAAATAAAATCATAGATAAATAAATATATTCATTTTAACTATATAGAAAATATCATAAATTTTATAAAAAAAGATTTTTAATTTATACTTTGAAAGATCAAAGTACACAAATCAAATTATAGTATAACCTTTAAATAATAAACACATTCATAAACATGTTTTCAAATTTAAATACATAATGGACACCTCTATCAATATTTTATTTAAAACAGTATAGTTTTATTTTCAAATCCCCCTTAATACATTTATCCTTTCAAAATTTAAAGAAGAGTTTTAGTTATATACAAGTTTAAAGATATTAATTTAATGTATACTTAATATACTCGAAAATCACAATATTTCTAAATACATTGAAATGCAATAACTTGAATTCCCAATAACTATAATTATAACCATTAGAGATTCCTTGGTCACTTAAAGGGGTAGCAGTCGAATTGAGGCCCTTATAAATACATGTATTATTGTGTTCCAAATTCAATACATCATGGGGAAGATGGTGCACATCATTACATTGATTCATAGTGTGGCTGTAGTGGCTCTGGCTATACTGATGTTTATTGTGACGGATCCCAAGGAACCTTACTATCTTCTTGGTGTTTTTGTTGCATTGGGTTGTCCCCCTATAATTAAAATAGGTCTTTTAATAGGTATTTTTGGGTAGTATGTTTTTCATTTGATCATACTGTAATGTAAACACTTCAGTGTTTAATTAAATAAAATGTTTTGTGTTTATTTTGTATGTTTTGTTCGGATAACAAGAAGATTAACCACAATAAAACCATAAAATTATCATTTCACGTGAAAATGATTTGGGGCATCACATACAATAATGAATGAATATCACTAATTATTAAGTAATATTTGAGAATCATAAATTTCCTCATGAATTTATTATTTTAGAGTGACTCATTTTTTCTATTTATGTATGCTTTTTGTATAATATTCATTGGGGATTAAGGGTTATAAGGAAAAATTTTCATCGACCTTTAATAGTGATAATTTAATTCATCACAATGTTTTAAATACTGAGATAATATTGTCAAATGGTTTATCAGGTCGAAATGAATGTGCATCATGACCAATGATGCTTACATAATTTTGGGGAAATTTGTTGGGGGATCTCTGGTGAAATGGGGGAAAATAAAAATTCAATGGTGGGGATTACAAAATTAATTATCACAGAAAATAAACTTTCTAATAAGTGGACCATAGTGAGAATCAAGAATGATATGTATAATGAACCCATATAAAGTTGGGTGAGGCAATTCATTAATATTTTGGTATAACTAGGTAAGAATTAATGTTTAACAGAGAACATGTGAACTATATGAATCAGTTGTATTTTTTGAATCATGTCTATAATTGTATATAGATTCCATTATTTTCAAGTGTTATAAGTATGTTTGAAAATTTATAGTTTTATTTGTAGTAAGTGAGATGGTTTCTGGATTAGGATATAGGAATTTAGTGCTTAATGATGGTGCACAATGTGAGGTAATTGGAGTGGAGTGCATATAAACTATTTGGGGAGGGATTATAGATAAATGGTGTATATAATTGAAAATGATCAGGTGTAACTTTGGGAATGATTTTGTTTAATTATGATGAGTAACATACACTAGTATGGTTTTTACATTAGTGATTGAGTGGATACTAATATCATTAGGGTTAGGATGTTTTCATGAGTGATGGAATCCATTGGATTCACAGTGCATATAAAATCAAATAGTTTATATGGAATTGTGTGGTGAAGTATATTTTTTTATTGTTCACGTGAAATCGACCATAATGATGGGAGACTATAATTACATATTTCATTTTGGAAATGAATTTTTCATGTTGAAATTTTTTTTAGGAGGATAATAGTGTGTTCTATGATTGTGAGAAGTTCTATATAAGAGGTTTCAAAGTTTATTTAGAATATTAAAAAGGGATTGACTATCATTCTTATAAGAAGTGATTATATACACACTAAAAATTCTGTATTATTGTGTTTGTGTTAGGAGATCATGACTTTTTGAGAGTGTAAAAAATATTTTGACACTGGCTATTAGGAAGACCAGGAAAGGCAGAACCATGATTTTTTTCCCATTGTAGATTTTATATAGGATAGATTCCATGTTGTATGGACTGGTTCTTTCTACATTATAAAACATTATGCATGACATAATTAATTTGTATTTAATATTGTCAAATGAAAAAAACCTTCCCAAGTGATTAGTTTTTATGAAATAAATTTATATTCTAACTCATCATTCAAGGGGATAACCATGTTCATAGAGGATATAAGTGAAAAAAATAAGTGGGTTGATAGTACCCCTAGTGTAAGTTTATTAGTGACATAGAAATATGATATAACAAAAATGGGAGTATGAATATCTTCGATAAGTCATTGGCTATATATTTTAATTTATGAGGTGTGATAATAAATCTTGAGATATGATATGGAATTATATAGATTGTTTAACAACCTTCATACCCTATGGGATTATTACACTCTTTCAACATTCCTTATTTGAAATCCCATTTTTTGGGTGTTTTACCCCTTTTAATTATTTCTTTTGATTACAGATAAAAAATGATTATTTATGGTTAGCCTGATCTTACTATTTCATGGTTGGTGGTTTTATATTTTGACCTTGTATTATATGAGTTACATGCACCGTATGACATGCGTGTGTTAGTGGAATTTTTTAAATGACTCGTGAAAAATGTAAATTGGTTATACTTTCATGTAAGGGAGTGGGAATGAACTATATAACTAGGGATAAATCATAAGATCTTATTGATTTGATCTTATGGATGAAAATAAACATCTTCATTTTGGAGATGGTTAAATACAATGGAATTGGAATCTTTGAGGGGTTTAATATCTTATAAATTATGTTAGAAATACTTCATCAGTGTACATGAGAATTATATGATGAAGATAAAGCTCATAAATGTGATAATATAGTCATTAAGTATAATTATTATTGTTTGTAAAAAAGGTAGATTCATTAGTGAATATTAGAGTAATTAATGTCTAAAATAGTTAGTTAGAGAACTGTTTAGGAATGTATTTTACACTGAGAGGTGGGATGAATTAGTTTTATTTAATATTTAAAACATTAACTACATTCTCCCATTTTATTTTTACCTATATTTAACCTTACTAGGAATGGTTCTTTCTTTCCCTCCCTCCACTTTCTCAATTTTATTAAACACATCCAAACACACTAAAAAAAGATGAAAAACAACATACATAGATAACCTTTAGAAATTGAAGGCTTATCCTTTGGGTGAACTAGTAAAACCTAGGATAACATGACCCACTATTGTAAACTTGTTTTCTAGAAACAATAAGGGTTTTCCATATTTCCATGTTACACATCTTCAAATAGTGTTTGTTTCATCCATCACTCCAACACCATAATGCTAGATCATTATACTTCCACACTGAGAGTTTACAATAAATTAAATTATAAAAATGATAGTTTTTACCAATTATGAACTATAATAGGTTATTGATGTGATATCTAGGTTTTATTCTTCTTCTTGTACTTACACAACAACATGAAAGTAACTATTCATCACTGTAGAAAATATGAATACATCTTTTCTTGTACAAAATAAATAAATCATTATATGAAAAACAAAAATGAATAACCATTCCTTATTCTTCCCTATTATTATTCTACATAATTGAAACAATAATTACTGTTGAACCCTCATCTCTTTCAGTATTCAACATTAATAACTTCTTTAGGATTAAATGGGGTTTTGGATTTATACTATTCTATCAATGACACTCAAAAGTTATTTTTATCTTTGTAAAATACTAGATCCTTAAACACAAATCTCATTGAAATCATAAAATAAATATTTATTATAATTGCAAAAAATATATCTGTTCATATCTTCTTGTCGTTCCATAGTACCACAAGAATTAAAAAACACTATAAATCTCATCATTTTTAATTTCCAAAATATTAAGAAATTGTTGAAATTAATTGTAATAACCTGAGATTTTATGAGAATTATTATTTTTAATTTCATTGATGTCTTATGTTGTACGCTACCCCAAAATTAGCTTGAGTTATATGCAACACCATATTGGCTTGCAGTATACGCAATACTATTCTTGGCTCGTGTTACACACAATTTCATGTCTGTTTTGTAGAAATTATTCGATGCAACATTAAGTATAGATTTTTTTATTAGAGACACGAAATAAGTTTTGATTATGTTATACCAACACCACACAGAGCTTTCACTACACACAGACCTGACTTGGCTTGTGTTACATGCAATCAAGACCTTCCTCGATAGTGTGTGTAGTACGCAATACCGAGTTTCACTAAACGTGATATTATTATAATATTATTATGAACTAGCCATTATGAATAGTAATACACACTTTTTGAAATTTTATAAATTTTATATTTCAAAAAGGACTTCATTTTTGGATTCGGAATATCTAAATAATCCAAGGGTGAATTTTTGGTATTTTTCTGAAAACATTCAATTTTTTATGAATAGTGAAAACACTGGGTTACTATTTAAAAACCGACTTTTTATTTAAATAATCATTTATTTTATTTAAATTTATTATAGGTTGAAATATATACATAATACTTATATATGTTCAATGTAAGTTATTGGACTCATTTTATAATAAATTTAGATATATAAAAATTTTATTGAACTTTTCAGCGTCTTTTGCCAATCTCCTAGGAGAATTTGAAAATTAACATAAATCTTAATTTTACCACTTCTATTATGGGAATTTCAAAATTCCGAGAAACATGGTTAATGTCAAGGAGTAAAATTTGGTTCAATAAGATAAAAATATTTTTTTTGTGAATAGTAACTTTTAACTTTTTTTACCACGTTTCAAAGTAAATGAGGTAATTAAGGGTCAAAATGATATTATTATTACCCTAACACATGTCCTAATTCTATTGGATAAGTGTAATTCAACCAAAAACAACCATAGGAATAACATACTACCCTTTAGGACCACTTGGATTAGATTAGGACATTTATTATTATTTTATTTAAAGAAGAGTTAAAAGAGTTAAAATCAATGTTTAATAACTAAAACATTTTTAATATAGGGTTATACAAAAGATAAATTAGACTACAAATATTAATTAGAAAGATAAAAATACTTCCAACATAATGGTATTTTATTTATAATTTTTAAACATTAAATTATTTAATTTATTTATGACACAATGATGATGCAGTAATTACATTATTAATGAAATATTAACATAATTGATGTTATAAATGCACAAATAAATGTAATTTGAGACTTTTTATAAATTAAAATAATTTTTTCGGTTAATATGACATGTTATTATTGATTCAATAAACTTTTTTTGAACTATTCATACTGTTATGATTTTCACAAAAATTTATTACTAAATAGTGTCAAAATTGACATAAAATAGTTTTTAAAACAAATATTATATTATTAATTGGTAATATATTCCTAAAAATCTATGGTTCATAAACATGAATTATAAAATGTTATATATATTAATAATTAACCATTTGGCGTTCGTTTTTCTGGTTATAGTAAGTTTATTAACCATATAGTGTAAGAAAACAAGAAGACACGGTAAAAGTTAAATTATTTAACGTAGAGTTAAATCTAAATCATAAGGTTAAAATAGTAACAAAAACATGTCTAAAACCTATTGGTTGAGAGGATTTAGACCCATCATAACTTTATATTCTAAATAAATCAATTTTGAGCTTTCATAAACTGAATACGTCTTTATTATAAAATAATATTTTAAGATTTTCCAAAGGTGCCCCTCTCCTCCCTTATAAAAAGGGCACCCCTTCCCTCTTCTCTTCACACACTTTTGAGCATTGAAGCTCGGCCAAACCTTGACCATTTCTCTTCTCCACTTCCCTAGAAACATTTTGGAGGATCTGTTCTTCTCAAAAGACTAACTCTACTTCATTAGGAGGAAGATTAAATGAGGTGCGTCGAAAAAGAGGTAATCTCTTCTTCCGATTCTCTCTAGTTTCATTCTTCTTCTAATTATTATTCTTTAGTTGTCTCATTATAAAGTAATAACATCAGTATTAAATATATAGGTATATGTTATTATGAATATTAAACAACCCTATTTCACCTTCTATCCATCCTACGGAAAAAGAAATCACCGTGCGTGCGTACATACGGAATATCGTCTCCACGCCGTGGTGTAATCGGTTTTTCACCACCACCTTACTTGGATGGGTATAATGGTGTAAATAAATAACTATATATGATTATTGTAAAGTGATATTGAATCTTAAATATTATACATACACTTAAATACAATTCCACAATCATGGTAATGGTATCATCACTCGTGCGTACGTACGGACTACCATCTCCACGACGCGATGAGATTCATTCTCCATATTATCCATTAATGAATGATTATAAAGTTTATATAATCAGTATTCATGAAATATATGAAATAATAATGATACTGGATATATATATATATATGTATGTCATCTAATTAATTTCATTCAATTCAATATGGAAATGAGAACAACGTTCATGCATACGTATGTCCTACCGTCTCCATGAACGGTGTATTTCATTCCATTTATCGATCTATCATACATATATGTATATGATGAATATATATATTATATAAATCATGTTTTAAATTTTTTAATTAATTAAATCATGATATAAGTAATAATATCAAGAACAATAAGTCAAAACACGTACAATAAATGAACCAATTTTACCCAAATCGCTGCTTTTACATCGAATTTACAAAAGAACGGGTAATATAAAGTCATAAGTAAACCATATATTATATCCTAACAATTAATATGATTCTGTAATAAGTCAATGAAATTATTTAAATCAATATACAGGAGGTTTTATATTAACAATACATATCGGACAAAAGGAAAGTAATAACTATTCCAATCTCGCTCTTATCCGAGATTGTTTATTCATAAGTATTTACTAGGGTTTTTGTTATCATTCAAGTCCCTCTTTTCTAAAAATGTTTTCATGTATGTTTAGTGGCCTTTTTTAACAATTATTGAATTTTACCACTTTTTGTGAAAGAAATAATACAGTTCTTTACCACACGAGGAACTTTTGACATTTCCGACAAAAGTATGCGGAGAAGGTTATTTTTAACTTATACAGCGTGAAAAGATTTTACAGTTTCATCAAGCCTCATTTTCCTGAAGCTTCTTATAAAAGATTGCATGATTATTTGAAAAAACCCATTTTCTTGTAAGATTTCATGGAATTTTCTGAAAAGAAGATGATTTTGAAGAAGAAATGATATTTTCCTCAAGAATTCATTTCAAGTGTTTTATCAAAAGTAATTTCCATATAATAACGAAATTATTTAATATGATTATGTTTCAAGTATAATGCCTCCATTATTTACATGGTTTGATTCTTCTTATGATGAAGTGATAACCATTTTTTATATAGATTATTTTATGATGGCATGATATTTAAGAATCCCATTCTATTACATGGGTTATGTTATTATGTATGATTTATGATTTTCTGGCACACAAAAGAATGATTTCATTATGAGATGTGTGGGACCTATATCTCCCTCCAATGCATTGGTTAAATATTTATATCGGATGAGATAGACATGGATGTAACGGTATGTTAATCTGGTTCAGTGTTACAGGAGTGGAACGTGGAGTGAACTCGATTCAGAAAGAGACTTTGTCCACTAAGATGGTCTTGGAAGATGTGGCTTGGATACTATAAAAATTTTATCAAGTGATAAATGTTTTTCCATAATTACAAGTTTTATTTCGAATATATTTTATCATGATTGATGTTCAATTATGATCTATGCCTTACGTACTGCCATGTTTTATTTCATTTTTCAAGATTTCGATGTTTAAACATTATGTTCATGTTTTTATGTTCAAATGTATTTGGTTTTTTTTAATTTTCTCCATGTTTACCTTTACTGAGAATTTGAGCTCACCATTTTTATGTTTTCTTTTCCCCAATATTTAACGAAAGGTTTTAGGAAAGAAAATAAAAAGGGGAAGATCTTTATGGGAGATGTTGAAGATCGTTCAACACGATTAGAACATTGTGCTCCGAGTTTCCAATGATAGTAAACTATTACGGTCCTTTGGAGTCTATTTTTTTCATGTATTATGTATTCCGAAAATGTAATGTAATGTCCATGTATGTCAAGCTTTGGGTCTCTACAGTTTGTATCAGAGGATATGTTTAGTTATCCTTTGGAAATTTGGATGGGAAAACTTTAGTGAGATCCCTAGAGATATTTCTAAGGTATGTATAGGGATGTCCCTAAGGTTATGTATAATTATAGGTTATAGTACAAGAATTACGTTAATGATAATAGAATTTAACTTATGATGTTATATATTGAAATAACTCCCCCTTGATTATGATTTTTACGTCTCACACTATTTTTTTGGGTTTTAGAAAATGGCAGGAATCAGGAAGATTCACGATAATGAAGGATATGATGAACAATGGAATGACATTCATTATAAGTAACCAAATGAAATTGGATCTGGAAGTCCACATGTCATTATTATGCCTAATCAGAAATCTCATAATATGATCAATAATCTCAACTTTGGTAAGTTTCCTAACTCAGCTGATAAGAGAAACGTGGAGTTTCATGATTAATATAGAGGAAAGAAAGTTCAATTTCCCTCATGTAAATAATGTGGGAAGAGGCATCATGGAGAATATTTTAAAGGAACCGGAAGATGCTTTGAGTGTGGAAAAGAAGGACACAAATACTGTAATTCTAAAAGAAAAGGTTCATTTAACACCATGGACAAGGATAATGGTATTGATAAGACATCAACAAAGGTTAAATGTTTTAAATGTGGAATGTACGGGCATTATGAAAACCAATGCCCAAGGGAAAATCTCATGAAGAGAATCATCATGGTCATATGGGTAGTATTTATATTTATGATGATGAAGAGACTACAAATGATATATGAGGTGAAAGAAATGATGATGCTCAGTCAGTGGTTTAAGAAGGTAGTGGAATGATTGTATGTTTATCAAGAATAATGTCTGGTACTATGGAATAAAGAAAAATCTAAGGATTGTTACACTGTTGTCTTTCCTCGAGTTTTTGTAAGTATATGATGAATTGTACCAGTAAACATGAAATATTATTCAAATATTTGTGGAAGGTATATGATATGTGAATAATGATGGGATTAGGAGATAATGATATGTTTTATTGTATTGATGAGCTCATGGATGATATAAGGACAATGTGATATCATGGTTTGAGTATATAAAAATTTTGGGATTTTGGTATGTGGAAAGAGTTGACTTTTGACAGCATTCTTGTTTTGACTAAGGTTCAATGGGTATTCATTTTCATGAGAATACATGATTAAGGAATTCAAAAGTTTGGGATGTGACCAAAAAGATATATCTTATGATATATGGGTGATAAATGATGGTATTCACATTCTTGGTAGATGACATTTCTAGTAATTTTTTTCCTTATACTATAATATTAGACAGAAGTATTTTCAATAAGCTTAAATGATGGAATGGATTAAGATGGACATCATATTGAATTTTTTTAAGGAGAGAACATTTTTTGATATTATTTATGGTATGTTATAAAAATGTTGTTTTAGAAAAAGGACAACCTGCAGGACAGGAGACAACCCATCGCGTCGGACAAGGTTGTGGAAATAGAACCCACAACTGAAGTACGATAGGCCTTTATCACATACCACTGGCCTACGGGATGTCCCTGGTTAGTATAAACTAGTTTTATTTTATTAAGCGGTATGATATATAAAGTATAAGTTCATTGTTCGAATCATATAAGATTAATCTCACTATAGATGGACTTATGTATATTAAATAACTTATGCTAACCTTTTCGTGATAGAGACAGATGGGATGAATTATCATTCTATCGCATGATCTTCTAACACTTCATGAATGAAAAATTCAGCTTCATTTCTTTTAATAGAGATGATGTGGAAATTGTTCATGGAATGACCAACAATGATATTACACTAAAATCAAGTAAGTATTTCTCCTTATGTAAATGTTAATCACCAATAGGGAAATGATATTGGAAACCAAAAATGTTGTTATAGTACTCTCATATCTGAATAATCAGATGGTACCTTAGATCATCACAAATTTATGGCTCTGTGGTTGTTGGATTTTTCATAGCCATGTTCCCTACCACTCTCCATCAGAACTTGACAGATAGATTTCTCTTCCATATCCATATTTTCACCTATATTCTCATGTGTGGAATCCCAAGGATAAGTTAATTTGGGTAACCATTACATTATATACATTAGTTTTTAAAATTAAGCATTAGTATTCCTTTTTTAGATGTGGGATTCTATTAAAGAAAATTTCAAGTAGTAAACAATTTATAACCCCGATGAATTTCGAGGGCGAAATTCATTTTAAGGGGGTAGAATGTAACGACCCGAGATTTTATGAGAATTATTATTTTTAATTTCATTGATGTCTTGTGTGGTACGCTAAACAAAAATTATCTTGTGCTATATGCAACACCGTATTAGCTTGCAGTATACGAAACAATATTATTGGCTCTTGTAACACACAATTTCAAGTTCGTTTTGTAGAAATTATTCTATGCAACATTATGTATAGATTTTTTTAATGTATAAATGAAAAAAGTTTTGATTATGTTATAAGCAACACCAAATAGAGCTTTCCCTACATGAATCCTTGACTTGGCTTTCATTACACGCAATCAATACCTTCCTCAATAGCGTGTGTAGTACGCAATAACGAGTTTCACAAACGTGATATTATTATAATATTATTATGAACTACCCATTATGAATATTAATACCCAGTTTTTGAATTTTTATAAATTTAATCATTCAAAATGGACTTCATTTTTGGATTCTAAATATCGAAATAGCCAAGGGTGAATTTTTGGTATTTTTCTGAAAACATTCAATTTTTGATGAATAGTGAAAACACTAGGTTACTATTTAAAACCCGACTTATTATTTAAATAATCATTAATTTTATTTAAATTTATTTTTAGTCGAAATAGATACATAATACTTATATATGTTCAATGTATTTCATTGGAGTCAGTTTATAATAATTTTAGATATATAAAAATATTATTGAACTTTTCACCGTCTTTTACCCAACTCTGAGGAAAATTTGAAAATTTACATAAAACATAATTTTACCACATCTTTGAGTGGAATTTAAAAAATCTGAGACACACGTTTAATATCAAGGAGTAAAATGTGGTTCAATAAGATAAAAGTAATTTTTGTTGAATAGTATGTTTTTACTTTTTTACCACGGTTAAAAGTAAATAGGGTAATAAAGGGTAATAATGATATAATTATTACCATAACACATGTCCTAATTCTATTGGATAAGTGTAATTCGACCAAAAACAACCTTTTGAATAAAATATTACCCTTTAGTTCCACTTGGATCATATTAGGACATTTATTATTATTTTATTTAAAGAAGAGTTAAAATAGTTAAAATCAAAGTTTAATAACTAAAACATTTTTAATATAGGGTTATACATAAGATAAATTCGACTATAAATATTTATTATAAAGATAAAAAGATTTATTACAAAATGGTATTTTTTTATAATTTTTATACATTAAATAATTTAATTTATTTGTGACACAATGATAATGCAGTAATTACCTCATTAATGAAATAGTAACATTATTGATGTTATAAATACCCAAAGAAATATAAATTGAGACTTTTTATAAATAAAAATAATTTATTAGGTTAATATGACATGTTATTATTGATTCAATTAACTTTTTTCGAACTAATAATTTTGTTATGTATTTGAAAAAAATAAATAACCAAATAGTGTCAAAATTGACACAAAATAGTTTTTAAAACAAATATTATATTATTTATTTTTATTATATTTCTCAAAAATCTAAGGTTCAGAAAAATGACATAGATAAGGTTTTATATATTAATAATGATCCACTTGGGGTTCTTTTGGCTGGTTATAGTATGTTTATTAACAATATAGTGTAAGAAAACAAGAAGACAAGGTAAACGTTAAATTATTTAACTTAGAGTTAAATCTAAAAGTTAAGGTTACAATTTTACCCAAAACTTGTCTAAAACCTATTGGTTGAGTGTATTTCGACCCTTAATCGCTTTAGATTATAAATAAATCAATTTGTAGTTATCATAAACCGAATATGACTTTATTATAAAATAATATTTTAAGTTTTTCCAAAGGTGCCCCTCTCCTCCCTTATAAAAAGGGCACCGCTTCCCTCTTCTCTTCACACACTTTTGAGCTTAGAAGCTCAGAGAAACCCTGACAATTTCACTTCTCCACTTCCCTAGACACAATCTGGAGGTTCTGGTCTTCTGAAAAGACAAACTCTACTTCTTTATGAGGAAGCATAAATGAGGTGCGTCGAAAAAGAGGTAATCACTTCTTCCGATTCACACAAGTTTCATTCTTCTTCTACTTATTATTCTTTAGTTGTATTATTTTAAAGTAATAAAATAAGTATTAAATATAAAATGATATGTTATTATGAATATTAAACAACCCTATTTCACCTTCTATCCATCCTACGGAAAACGAAATCACCACGCGTGCGTACGTACAGAATACCGTCTCCACGCCGTGGTGTAATGTGTTTTCGACCACCACCTTACTTAGATGGGTATAATGGTGTAAATAAATAACTATATATGATTATTGTAAAGTGATATTGATTCTAAAATATTATACATACACTTAAATACAATTCCACGATCAAGGGAATGGTATCATTGCTCGTGCGTACGTACGGACTACCGTCTTCCCGACGCGATGAGATTCATTCTCCATGTTAACCATTCATGAATGATTATATGCTATATATAATAAGTAATAATAAAATATATGACATAATAATGATACTAGATTTATGTATATATATATATGTATGAAATATACTTAATTTCTTTCAATTCAATAAGGAAACGAAAACAACGTTCAGGCGTACATACGGCCTACCGTCTCCATGAACTGTGTATTTCATTTCATTTATCGATCTATCATACATATATGTATATGCTGAATATATATTATATATAAATCATGTTTTAAATTTTGTAATTAATTAAATCATGATATAAGTAATAATATCAAGAACAATAAGTCGAAACACATACAATAAATGAAACGATTTTACCCAAATCGCTGCTTTTAAATCGAATTTACAAAAGAACGGGTAATATAAAGTCATAAGTAAACCATATATGATATCATTACAATTAATATGATTCTGTAATAATTCAATAAAATTATTTAAATCAGTATACCGAAGGTCGGATACGTACAAAGCATATCCTACCAAAGGTAAGGGATAACTATTCCAATCTCGCTCTTATACGAGATTGTTTATTCGTAAGTATTTATTGGGGTTTTTGTTATCATTAATGTCCATGTTTTCTAAAAAAAATTCATGTATGTTTATTGGGATTTTTCCCATTTTTTAATTTTACCACATGATATTAAAGAAATCTTACTTTTCTTTACCACACGAGGAACTTTTTGACATTTCTGAAAAATTACAAGGAGAAGGTTATTTTTAACTTATATGGCGTTAACGGATTTTTACGGTTTCATAACGCCTCATTTTAATAAAGCTTCCTATAAAATATTTATGATTATTTAAAAAAAACCGCATTTCATTTAAGATTTCATGACATTTTGTAAAAAGAAAATGATTTTGAAGAAGAAATGATATTTTCCTCAAGAATTCATTTCAAGTGTTTTATCAAAACTATTTTCCATCTAATAATGAAATTATTTAATATGTTTATGTTTCAAGTATAATGCCTCCATTATTTACATGTTTTGATTCTTCTTATGATGAAATTATAACCATTTTTTTATATGTATTATTTTATGATGGTATTATGTTTAATAATCCCATTCTATTACATGGGTTATGTTATGATGTATGTTTTATGATTTTGTGGCACACGAAAGAATGATTTCATTATGAGATGGGTGGGACCTATATCTCCCTCCAATGCATTGGGTAAATATTTATATCTCCTGAGATAGACATGGATGGAACTGTAAGTTAATCTAGGTCAGTGTTACAGGACTGTAACGAGGAGTGAACTCGATTCAGAAAGTGACTTTGTCCACTAAGATGGTCTTAGCAGCAATGACTTGGATACTATGGTAATCATATCAAGTGATAAATGTTTTTCCACAATTAAAAGTTTTATTTCCAAGCTTCTTTATCATTATTGAAGTTCTATTATGATATATTCCTTACGTAATTACATGTTTTATGTCATTGATCATGATTTTGATGCTTAAACATTATGTTCATGTTTTTAAGTTCAAATGTATATGGTTTGTTTTATTTTCTCCATTTTTACCATTACTGAGCATTTGAGCTCATCCTTTTTATGTTTTCTTTTCCCCAAGATTGAAGGAATGGTTTTAGGAAAGAAAATAAAAAGGGGATGATCCTAATGGGAGATGTTGAAGATCCTTCAACACGATTAGAAGATTGTGCTCCGAGTTTCCAAAGACACTAAACTATTACAGTCCTTTGGTGTCTATTTTTGTCATGTATTAAGTATTCCGAAAAAGTAATGTAATGACCATGTACGTCAAGCTATAGGTCTCTACAGTTTGTATTAGAGGAAATGTTTATTTATCCATTGTAAACTAGGATGCAAAAACTTTAGTGAGATCCCTAGAGATATTTCTAAGGTATGTCTAGGGATGTCTCAAAGGTTACGTATAAGTATAGGTTATAGTACATGAATTAAGTTAATGATCATATAATTTAACATATGATGTTAGATATTGGAGGAACTCCACCTTAATGATGATTTTTTCCTCTGACACTATTTTTTTTGGGTTTTAGAAAATGGATGGAATCATGAAGATTCACGATAATGGAGGATATGATGGGCAATGAAATGATATTCTTCACCAGTATCCAAATGAAATTGGATTTAGAAGTCCCTATATAGTTATTATTCCTAATCGGAAATCTCATAATCTGATCAATAATCTCAACTTTGGTAAGTTTCCTGACTTAGCTAATAAGAGAAAGATGGAGTTTCATGATTATCATAGAGGAAAGAATGTTCAATTTACCTCATATAAATAATGTGGGAAGAGGAATTAGGGAGAATGTTTCAAAGGAACTGGAAGATGCTTTGGGTGTGTAAAAGAAGGACAAAAAGCAACTAATTCTAAAGGAAAAGGTTCATTTTACACCATGGACAAGTATAATGGTATTGATAAGACATTAAAAAAGGTTAAATGTTTTAAATGTGGAATGTATGAGCATTATTCAAACCAATGCCCCAAGGGAGAATCTTATGAAGAGAATCAGCATGGTCATATGGGTAGTATTTATGTGTATGATGATGAAGAGACTACAAATGATATATGAGGTGAATGAAATGATGAAGCTCGGTCAGTGGTTTAAAAAGGTAGTGGAATGATTGTATTTTTATCAAGAATAATGCATAGTACTGTGAAATAAAGAAAAATCTACAGATTGTTACACTATTGTCTTTACTTGTGTTTTTGTAAGTATATAATGAATGGTACTAGTAAACATGAAATGTTATTCAAATTTTTGTGGAAGGTAGATGATATGTGAATAATGAAGGGATTAGGAGATAATGAGATGTTTTATTGTGTTGATGAGCTCATGGCTGAAATAAGGACAATGTAATATCATGGTTTAAGTAAATAAATTTTTTGGGATTTCGGTATGTGGAAAGAGTTGACTTTTGACAGCATTCATGTTTTCACTAAGGTTCAATGGGTATTATTTTTTCATGAAAATACATGATTAAGGAATTCAAAATATTGGGATGTGACTAAAAAGATATATCTTATGATATATGGGGGATAAATGATGGTATTCACATTCTTTGCAGATGACATTTCTAGTAATTGTTTTCTTTATACTATAAGATTAGACAGAAGTATTTTCAATAATCTTAAATGTTGGAATGGATTATGTTGGACATCATATATAATTGTTTAAGGCTATAAATTTTTTTTATCTTATTTATGGAATGTTATAATAATGTAGTTTTAAAAAATGTACAACCAGCAGGACAAGAGACTACCCATAGCGTCGGACATTGTTGTGGAAATAGAACCCACAAGTGAAGTACGATAGGCCTTTATCGCATAACACTGGCCTACGAGAAGTCCATGGTTAGTAGAAAGTAGTTTTATTTTATTAAGAGGTATGATATATAAAGTATAAGTCCATTGTTGGAATCATATACGATTAATCTCGCTATAGATGGACTTATGTATATTTAATAACTTATGCTATCCTTTTTGTAATAGAAAATGATGTGATGAATTATCATTCTATCGCACGATCTGCTAACACTTCATGAATGAAAAATTCAGCTTCATTTCTTTAAATAGAGATGAAGTGGAAATTGTTCATGGAATGACCAACAATAATATTACACTAAAATCAAGTAAGTATTTCTCCTTATGTAAAAGATCATCAACGTCAGGGAAATGATATTGGAAACCAAAAATTTTGTTCTATTACTCTCATATCTGATTAATCAGATGGTACCTTAGATCATCACAAATTTATGGCTCTGTGATTGTTGTATTTTTCATAGCCATGTTCTCTACCACTCTCCATCAGAACATGACGATTAGATATATCTTCCATGTCCATATTTTCACTTATGTTCTCTTATGTGGAAACCCCGGGATAAGTTAATTTGGGAAACCATTACATTATATACGTTATTTTTAAAATTTAAGCTTTAGTATTCCTTTATTAGATGTGGGTTTCTATTAAATAAAATTTTAAATAGTAAACGATTTATAACCCCGACGAATTTCGAGGGAGAAATTCATTTTAAGGGGTGTAGAATGTAACAACCCGAGATTTTATGAGAATTATTATTTTTAATTTCATTGATGTATTGTGTTGTATGCTACACCAAAATTAGCTTGTGGTATACACAACACCGTATTATCTTGCAGTATACGAAACACTACTAATGGCTCGTGTAACACACAATTTCAAGTTCGTTTTGTAGAAATTATTCTATGCAACATTAAGTATAGATTTTGTTTAATGTATAAATGTAATAAGTTTTGATTATTTTTTACGCAACAACAAGAAAAGATTTCCCTACATGCTGCCCTGACATGGATTGCATTACACGCAATCAAGACCTTCCTTGAAAGCGTGTGTAGTACGCAATACTGAGTTTCACTAAACGTGATATTATTATAATATTATTATGAACTACCCATTATGAATAGTAATACCCACCTTTTGAAATTTTATAAATTTTATCTTTCAAAATGGACTTTATTTTTTGATTCGGAATATCGAAATTAGCTAAAGGTGAATTTTTGGTATTTTTCTGAAAACTTTCAATTTTTGATGAATAGTGAAAACACTAGGTTACTATTTAAAAACCAACTTTTTATTTAAATAATAATTTATTTTATTTAAATTTAATTTAGGTCAAAATATATACATAATACATATATATGTTCAATGTATTTCAATGGAGTCATTTTATAATAATTTATGATATATAAAAATTTTATTGAACTTTTCACTTTCTTTTACCCACCTACAAGGAGAATTTGAAAATATATATAAAACATAATTTTACCACATCTGTGAGTGGAATTTTGAAAATCCTAGAGACATGGTTAATATCAAGGAGTAAAATGCGGTTCATCAAGATAAAAATAATTTTTGTTCAATAGTATGTTTTTCCTTTTTTTACCATGGTTAAATGTAAATAGGGTAATAAAGGGTAATAATGATATTATTATTACCATAACACATGTACTAATTTTATTAGATAAGTGTAATTCGACCAAAAAAACCTTAGGAATAAAATATTAACCTTTTGGTGAACTTGGATTAGATTAGGACATTTATTATTATTTTATTTAATGAAGAGTTAAAATAGTTAAAATCAATGTTTAATAACTAAAACATTTTTAATATAGGGTTATACATTTGTTAAATTCGACTATAAATATTCATTAAAAAGATAAATAGATTTCCGACAAGTCGGTATTTTATTTATAATTTTTAGACATTAAATAATTTGATTTTTTTGTGACACAATGATGATGTAGTAATTACCTTATTAATGCAATATTAACATAATTGATGTTATAAATGCCAAAATAATTGTAATTTGAGACTTTTTATAAATTAAACTAATTTATCAGGTTAATATGACATGTTATTATTGATTCAATTAACTTTTTTTGAACTAATAATTCTTTTATGTTTTTCAAGAAAATAAATTACCAAATAGTGTCAAAATTGACATAAAATAGTTATTAAAACAAATATTATATTATTAATTGTTATTATATTCTAAAAATCTATGGTTCGGCCAAATGACTTAGATATGGTTATATATATTAATAATGAACCACTTTGGGTTCGTTTGGCAGGTTATAGCATGTTTATTAACCATATAGTGTATGAAAACAAGAAGACACGGTAAAAGATAAATTATTTTACTTAGAGTTAAATTTAAAAGATAAGGTTAAAATAGTTACCTAAACATTTATAAAACCTATTTTTTGTGAGTATTTCTTCCCATCCTCACTTTATCTTTGAAATAAATTAATTTGGAGCTATCGTATACCGAATAAGACTTTATTATAAAATAATATTTTATGTTTTTCCAAAGGTGCCCCTCTACTCCCTTATAAAAAGAGAAACCCTTCCCTCTTCACTTCACACCCTTTTGAGCCTTTAATCTCAGCCAAACCCTGACCATTTATCTTCTCCACTTCCTTAGAAACATTCTGGAGGTTCTTTTTTTCTCAAAAGTCCAACTCTACTTCTTTAAGAGGAAGCTTAATGGAGGTGCGTCGAAGAAGAGGTAATCTCTTCTTCCGGTTCTCTCAAGTTTCTTTCTTCTCCTACTTCTTATTATTTAGTTGTCTCATTATAAAGTAATAACATAATTATTACTTATATACAGATATGTTGCTATAAATATTAAAAAAACCCTATTTCACCTTCTATCTATCCTACGGAAAACGAAATCACCGCGCGTGCGTACGTACGGAATACCGTCTCCACACTATGGTGTAATCTGTTTTCGACCACCACCATACTTGGGTGGGTATAATGGTGTAAATAAATAACTATATAAGATTATTTTAATGTTATATTGATTCTGAAATATTATAGAGAAACTTCAATACAATTCTACGATCATGGGAATGGTATCATCGCTCATTCTTACGTACGGACTACCGTCTCCACGACACGATGAGATTCATTCTCCATGTTAACCATTCATGAATGATTATATAGTATATATAAAAAGTAATCATGAAATATATGACATAATAATGATACTAGATTTATGTATATATATATATATATGTATGTCATCTAGTTAATTCCATTCAATTCAATAAGAAACAAAAACAACGTCCATGCATACGTACGGCCTATCGTCTCCATGAACGGTGTATTTCATTCCATTAATCGATCTATAAAATATATACGTATATAATTAATATATATTATATATAAATCATGTTTTACATTCTGAAAATAATTAAATCAGGATATATGTTATAATATCCAGAACAACAAGTCGATACACGTACAGTAAATGAAACGATTTTACCCAAATCGATTCTTTTACATCGAATTTACAAAAGAACAGGTAATATAATGTCATAAGTAAATCATATATGATATCATAACAATGAATATGATTTTGTAATAAGTCAATGACATTATTTAAATCATTATACAGGAGTTTCGGATACGTACTAATCATATCAGACCTAAGGTAAGGGATACCTAATCCAATCTCGCTCTTATCCGAGATTGTTTATTCGTAAGTATTTACTAGGGTTTTTGTTATCATCCATGTCCCTATTTTTAAAAAATGTTTTCATGTATGATTAATGGCCTTTTTACACATTTTTTAATTTTTCCACATTTTATTAAATGAATATTACTTTTGTTTACCACACGAGGAACTTTTTGACTTTTCTGACAAAAGTACGAGGAGAAGGTTATTTTTAACTTATACGGTGTGAACGGATTTTTACGGTTTCATAATGCCTCGTTTTCATGAAGCCTACTCTACAATATTTCTTTATTATTTTCAAAAAAACCCTTTCTCATAATATTTCATGGAATTGTGTGAAAAGAAAATGATTTTTAAGAAGAAAGGATATGTTTCTGTTTCATGTATAATGTCTCCATTATTTACATGGTTTTATTCTTCTTTTGATGAAATGATAACCATTTTTCTATATGGATTATGTTATGATGGCATGATGTTTAATAATCCCATTCTATTGCATGGGTTATGCTATGATGTATGATTTTTGATTTTGTGGCACACGAAAGAATGATTTCATTATGAGAGGGGTGGGACCTATATCTCCCTCCAATTCATTGGGAAAATATTTATATCTCATGAGATAGACATGGATGTAATGGTAAGTTAATCCAGTTTAGTGTTACAGGACTGGAATGAGGAGTGAACTCGATTCAGAAAGGGACTTTGTCCACTGCGATGGTCTTGGCAGCAATGCCATGGCTACTATGGAAATCATATCATGTGCTTAATGTTTTTATACAATTAAAAGTTATATTTCCAAGATTTTTTATCATGATTAATGTTTTATTATGATCTATGCCTTACGTACTGCCATGTTTTATGTCATTGCTCAAGATTTGGATGGTTAAACATTATATTCATGTTTTTATGTTCAAATGTATATGGTTTGTTTTATTTTCTCCATGCTTACCCTCACTGAGCATTTGAGCTCACCCTTTTTTATGGTTTCTTTTCCCTAGGATTTAAATAAAGGTTTTATGTAAGAAAAAAATGAGAAGATCTTTATGGGAGATGTTGAAGATCTTTCAACATGATTAGAAGATTTTTTTCTGAGTTTCTAAATACATTAAACTATTACGGTCCTTTGAGTCTGTTTTTTCATGTATTAAGTATTCCACAAAAGTAATGTAATGTCCATGTACATCAATCTTTGGGTCTCTACATTAATTGATAGTCAACATTTATAATAATTAATAATTATCACGACCTTCTAAAATTCAATAGAAACCAATTTTCGTAAAAAAAATTAATTATAAATAAACATGTATATTAACTATCATGATTTTATCCCTTCCATGAAATCAAATCCATCAACCATGTATGTATATATTTATAAAAATTACAGAATTTATCTTGTTTTCTTCATTAATTGTATAAAAATCCCCAAAAATTATTCTTCCTTATTTATAATTGGTTAGAATCATGACTAATAAATAATTATATTTAAACCAGTGAAGAAAAGATAATGTTTGAATCATCATATTTAAAAAAATAATTGTATGTGTGTATGAATCATATGCTCTAATGAAAAGACTCATATATAGTATCGAGTGAAATATATATTGTATTTATATAATAACTCATAGTGTGACTCATAGTTAGATCTATAAAAGTCTTACATGTAGATAAAAGTAATGTAAAATCAATATGTCTTGTGAGGATACTTTTATCATGAAATTATATCCTTTTAGACCCCATTAGTTTTTCATATAATGTTTGATATTTTATAATATGATCTCTTATCTAATAATATTTATTATTTATATGAAACATATTCCATATGTGAACTATTTTCATATGAAAAGCTTTTAATACCATGTTCCATTCATATGAAATTCATTTCATATGAAAATTCCATTAATACAATTATTCTCATATGTGAATCCTCAAACATCATCCACTAGTATTGGATGATCGTGATCCAATTCATTCATTATAGTAATTATAGATTCTTTTAGTTATATTCGTAGGTGTGTTCTGATATTTAAACAACTCATGCATCAATACCTCTATAATATGAGACTTTAGTGACAGTTCATGGAATATACACTAATGTTTTCTTCTTATTTCATATTTTATCTTTCTGATAATTCTCAGTCATATTTAACACAATTTATATCACCAAATCCACCCATATATATATTTAATTCAACCTAGTAATCATCCAATATAACTTATAGTGTCAACATACATTATCTCCTTTTTTTAGTTATAAAATCACAATTATATTGTTACTACATGCATGCAATTATTAAGATCATTTGAGAACTCTCTAATATATCAATATATTAAAACTTGAGTTATATTTTTCTCTAATTACAAAACATGTCTCTATAATTTGGTGTGTGTTGTGTTTTTTATCTTGTCACAAGGAAGAGTAAGATACATTATATTATTTTTATCCTCATAGTTATGTGGTTTTATGTGACAATCAACATTTATGTTTCCAAAAACCACTTCAATACATATTTGGAGATGTGGATGCCTTAAAAAACTCAATGCATCATATAGATTTCAAAAAATCCTTTAGGGCCCTCCATGACTAGGAAGGGAACTATGTCACTCCGCATGTGTGATGATTGAATCATTTACACTATAACTTACAACTTAGGGTATCTACTTTAACCCTACCACTCCATGATGGATGGATCATAATTAATTTTTTCCATACAGTCTATCAATGAAATTATTCCTACTCAGTTTCTCAACCAACCTAAATTTGAATTTTTTAGATCACTCATTTAGTATTTACATTTTAAAATTTTCTAAGTAATTACAAATACATTATAAACCAAAAACCCAATTTTCTTCTTTTATATTATACTTATCAACTTCATGTCATCGTAAATGGGTTTAACTCAAATAATTTATTTTTAAAGATAAAAAAATTTTCATTATAAACTCTCCATGGATCTTCAAATTATTCAAACAACTTCTTTCCATAAAAATGAATGTATTTAAAAAATACCAAGGAAATAAGATCCAAATATTTTTTCATGATGTGTTTCGAAAATTCATTAAAGTAATATAAAATTAATAAATTTCTAGTTTCTCATGTTATCATTTTTGATCTTTTGAACTAAATTTGAAGAAAATAATCTTCAATAAAATTATTCATTCTTCCAAATTGAAATCAAACATAAATTAAATATCTATATTCATTGAGAAACTTTTAAAATAACAAAACACATATAATGTGGAATCAATAATATCCACTTTTTTATTTGTTGTCAATACACACAAAACATTATATGTTATTATGTGTATTATATTTCAAACTTATTCATCACCCTATTATTGATAAGAAATAAAATGTGTATATGAGACGATAAATTCTTTGCATACTTATCAAATGTTCTATAAACCATTTCACTCTTAGTTTACTTGATCCATTCTTATTTTAAAAAACAATTGGGTTATATTGAGAATAAAATGTTATCCATTAAAAAAGGATATGATAACAACATGAAATTCCATTACTTAACACCATTATCAAATGGTTTTCAATTTGTTTTTAAGAAGAAATAGAATATTGATAATAATTGAAATAAAATATCTCATGAAATATGAATCATATCATATTTTTACATGTGCATTGTTTTTTAAATTTTAGTGTAAGCCTCTTTATGATTTGTTAAACTAGTTTATGCTCTGGATTTTGAACCTAGTTCATGGATTAGGAAAATGTTTCATTGGTGTTAGGGGGAAAAATATGCTGAGTAATATGATGATGGAAATTTCTTGAAGTGTATTACATGTTTCTATAAAATATATAACCACCAACTAGATGTTGTAGTCCATCAACCTGTTGGGGAGCTACCCAATAGCCTGATAAGTCCATATAAGCACCACCTTCTATCTAATTAATAGAATAGGTAAATTGTGGAATTTGGGATAAGTGGGCCTCCTACTGGAGACCCACAAGATACCCATTAAGAACCAAACACCCACCCGGTAAGAACCCACCAAATAGTCATGGGGTTCCAAGGCGTGAAGGATATTAAGATGAAACCACTGACTATCCAGTGGGGCCTACTAGCTACCCAAAAATGTCATGATAGTCCACATAAGTGATGGGATATGATATCATTTTACACCTTGAAATTCTTTTTAATCACCTCATAAACTGTAATAAACATTTATAAGAGATATATTAATTTTTATATTTCTCTATGGATCTCTGAGGCTTCTAAAATTCATTTCATATTCATCTATATCCATTCTTCAATCCAGATAGATTATAGTGGTGAATTCTTCATGGTTTTGATGATTCTATCTTGTATTATCTTGTATCCCTATTTTTCTTGTCTTAATGGTATATATATTTTTCTTTCCATATAATATAACAATCTAAAAATGGATATATTTCAATAACCTGGTTATATTTTTTTTCTTGAGGTGGGTGGTCTAAAATAACATTATATGGTTTGATTTGGTTTTCTAGTATATACAAAAAATATAATTTCATTAGAATACCATGATTGTGACAGTTGAATTGAAATCATTAAACATATCTTTCCTAAACCACTCAAGGAACTTATTGGTTCTCATGGTGACTATGATATAGACTTTTTTATACCCTGAGGGGTGTCCTAGGAACTGGTTTTGTTTTTAAATATAGAATTTGAGGTCATAGAATCCCTTGGTTTCATTGGTTAATTGACTATGTTATGGTATAACAAAAATAAAAATTTAAAATTTACATAATTGAAAATAAAACGATTACTTTGAATGAGATTATATAATCATCAAGTATCATAAAATAACCATCTTGGATTATTATGTTGTGTTTGGAATGTTTGGTGATAATCTATATCCTAACTCTTGATTGGAGCACATTATTTGGGACCTGAGGGTGATTTTTTGAGTTTAATGGTTATAAGGGCTTGAGGGAAATATGTTTTAATATGTTATACCTAAGGAAGAGATGGAGAAGATGGATAGGGTTATCCTCCTTGTATATTTTCATTGAGGGATAAGGATATTGACATCTGGAATTATATTGAAACGAGAATGGATAACCCCAGGTATCACCCCATAATTCAAGGGTTAATATGTTTAGATTAGTGATTTATTTTTGTTTACATTAAGTAAATCAATGTATCATAATGTTGAATAAAATAAACTATGACCATATTGTTTATACCCCATGGTTTTAGTATATTTTCTTTTACTCAAACAATATTTGGGTTCTATTTTGGTACCCTGTAAGACTTGATAGATGCAGTTTTAGACAAGGGCAAAGAGCCTTGTGCTTTATCAATTTGTTTCTTGTAGATGGGGTTGGAGCATAGATATGGGAAAAATTTTGCGGTTTGGGACTATACCTTTGAAGTATTTATTTTTTAGTCTATATTTAGTTTTTTTGGTTAATTTACATTCAACATGACATTTAAATAACATCCATTATGACATGATATGGTTTATTTTATATACAATATAAATCAGTTTATAAATTATATTCTTGTTTGTATATTAATATTACATTATTTATTTCCACTGTTACTATAACTCTGTTCAAGAGGGTATAGTCTCCCTACTATATTCTATAAACCATTATTACTAGTCAGTAACTGTTATCTAATGGAGAGGTGCATATGTGGTCATGTGTGATCTATTTTGGTCATCTGATGGAGAACTAGGTCAGGTATATTACAAAGTGGTATCCGAGCCCATAAATTTTCTATTGGTTTAATTTTTTGGGAATGAAGAGAAGAATCTAGGGTCTTTTAGGGATAGGTAATGATCTCGTTTATGGGAGTAACTAACCCATGTGTAGAGGGAAATCCTAGATCCCATTGTGGTGATTATTGTATACGATGTTATCTTGTTACAATTGTTATTCTATTTCACCTTAGGTGATTAAATTTTTGTGTTATGTTACTATTTTATGAGATTTTACTCATGGGATGATACAACATGATGTGAGTATACTTGCATCACCGAAAACACAATGGAAAACATGTTGACATATATTGTTCATGCTAGGTACATTTGTATAGCATGTGAAATATCTTCCTATCTAAACTATGAAATGTAATACCTTCAAATAACTGATAAAGAAAAATAAATGAAACAATCATGATAATAAAATTCACTTATCATGCTGCGTTATAGAGTACCCTTGTGTAAATATTTCTATATTGTTTTCTTGACCTTCTGAGTTTGATATTTTTGTTTATCTTGTGATATGGGATGTGTGTTGACCATTGAAGAGAAAATGAATCTTTGTGTTCTTTGGGTTGAGAATTCGGTAATTGGGAATTAGAACACACCTCATGATGTAAAGATGATCCTTTCTACATCTTCATGGATGTAGAGTGATGATCATTGGTGGTCAGATGTAGGAATATTATAGCATGAATGGATTCATAGTGTCTAGATTTGCAACCCATGTGCATGATGGTGTGATATGAAACCTTATATAAAATAGATTCCTTTATAAATATAATCATTGTGGGTGCTTGATTTAGTGTTTCTAGAACCTTTATTGTGGAAAATTGGAATGTTGAGTGAATCTAGGATCAGAGGTCCGTGACTCATGGGGAATTTTGTTCTCTCTGTAGATGAATGGAGGGGTGTCTTCATACCTTATTGATATGTCTCCATGGAGGGATCATGAATTGATAGTAGATTATGGTACCATAGTGTGTTAAACCAACGTTTTCATTCTAATGGAATTATTATGGTTTGATTTACTATCATTCATGATGGGATGAGACTTGTCTAGGTCAAAATGTTTAAACCACATCAATGCTATTAAGAAAATATTTCACATCATGAATGGAATAAAGAATGTAGTAAGATACATATTGGGTATCCAAGAGTGAGTATCACAATTATGTATCTTGAAAATTGGTTACGAATGAGTGATCACGATTAGTCATTAAATCAGTGATATACTAGTTAGGGCTAGGTAGACTGATGTTAGAACTGTAGGGAGATTATAAGGATATACCTATGGTGGGGAACATCAAGTTGGTCATATGTGAACTGAACTATCTTATGGTAAAGGTCATGGATTACATAATACAAACTGTATAATGAACATGATGGCCCAATTTTAGGGTGTCATCCCAAAAGTGTTTCCCAGCATACCTCCCAAGTGGGAGATCAAGTTCATTATCAATTTCGTAAATTGAGACAAACAGGTTGCAATCCTACCTTATAGTATGGAACTAATAGAGCTTTAGGAGTTGAATTTCTAGTTGGAAGATCTTGAAGCTATGTGATTCAAATAGACAATTAAATCACCATGGTTTTATACCATGTATTTTACAAAGAATGATGATATATCATTGTTCTTATGTTTGAATTATCAGTGACTGAACTAGATGAAGGTCAAGAACCAATATCCCCTTTCATGCGTTCATGATATTTTTTATTAGACGAGTGGTGACCAGATTTTCTCTAAGTTTGACTTAAAGTTTGGGTACCTTAAATTGAGGGTGTGACCATATGACATACCCTAAATTACATTATAAGAACCATGGATTGTACAAGTTTTTTGTGATGACTTTCGTCCTGAAATACACACTAGAAAAGGTATTTTCCTTGACAAATCACATCTTCCATATGTTTATGGATTAGTTTGCAGTGGTCTTCCTTGATGATATATTTGTGTTCAAAGAGTCTGCATAATATCTTGTTCAACATCTCGAAATCATCATATGTAATCTAAGAGAGAATAATATTTAAATCAAGCTAAAAAATTATAGATTTTGGATAAATAAAGTTCATTTCATGGGATAAATTATCTCAATGGCTTGAGGGTTAGTGGCCTTGGAGAAGGTAGAAGATGTGGTATTATGGGACAAACCAAAAAACATCTTCACAATTTAGATATTTTTGGGTTAATATTGATATTGAATATGTTTCCTCATAGACATTTCCCATATGGTAGCATCAATATTGAGGTTGGACAAGAATGAGGTGATGTTTTTTTAGTCAGACTCTTAAAATAAGGATTTACAGGAGTTGAAGAACCAGTTTAACTCAGTACCAATCCTCACATTAACTTATCTGGGTAAGGAAAATATCATGTTCTATAACACATAAAGAGTCATACATGGATACGTTATGATACATAATGTTGGAGTGGTCACTTATAGATCTATATATGTGAAACAACAAGATAGGAATTACCATACTCATGATTTGAAGTTAGATATGGCGGTACATTACATGAGAATCTAGTGGCACTATCTCTTGGGTGAGACGTTTGTGGTATAAATAGACAATAAGATCCACATTTACATCTTTTTTTTAGAATGAACTATACCTTTAATAGATGAGGTGGGTCATGTATCTATAGACTTTTGACTTAGAGTATTCATAAAATCCAGGAAAATTTCTACATTGTTGCTAATTCAAGGATACAAAACATGTAAAAAATGTAGTTCTTGAGTCTTAGGATGAGTTGAAGTTAATGATAGTATAAGTACATATGAATTTAGATGTCTAGGAGTCTTAGGGTTGAGTGTCCCTGACTATGACATTAAAGGTTCATGTACCCTTAAACTGGGTCAAGAAAGAATAATTATATGATCCAAAGGGATTTTCATTGATGGAAAACTTTTATAGTGGTGATCCAAAATTGTGATTGCCTCATAAAGTAGGTGAACATTTTATTATCCATGGTTTTTATGGGTTCCTACAAGATTGTGGGAGGTGCTGATGAGGTAATATCCCTCTTCTATATGGGTGCTACATATTGATCTGAAAAATATGTATCATGATCAACATTGATAGTAACGGTTTCCAAGGTTGAATTAGGATGTATCGGAAATTTTAGCATGGTATTTCACCCATCATAAGGTCATGGATGAGAATTAGAGGCTTGCTTGGTTTTTTTAGCATCTTCCTATTCTATAATGGAAGTGAAGTTATATCAATAGGAATTCCTGAAAGGATTACCTAAGACACTTTGGAACAATGATGCAATATTTTTAGTCATGGACCGATTGATGAATGTATCCCAATTATTTATAATTATAGAGAAATCCACTATCGATGATATATGTAGTCTCTACATGCATGAGAGAGTCTAATTACATGATCTTTCAAGGCATATAATTTTAGATTAATACTTTTATTATATGTCATAATTCTTACTAGGCCTTAAGAAGGTTATTGTATAAAGGGTTTTATTATCACAACATATCATCCTTAGACAGATGTAAAATCTAAATAGAAAATTCATATTTTAGAGGAAATGGTTTGATATCGTATTTTAGTTTTGTATGGTTCTTTGGGGTAGCATCTCGTACTTCTGTACTTTGCTTATAGTAATAGTTTTTACACATCAATCGAAATGGATACATTGGAGGATTTTTATGAAAGGTCATTCCATTATCATACGTACTAGTTAGAGGTATATCATTCAACAATGGTTGGATATTGTCTCAATGAAGTGAATTCAAAGAAGGTATAGTTGACCAAAAAGTGTATTGTGATCACGTAGAGATGAAATAAATCATTTGTTGAAATAATATACTGTCTCAATATATTAACATTAAATTAGCAAAAATTAGATCAATTCAGGATGGTGTCCTTGTCACTCGATTTTATTTTTTTACAACATTCAATCTATTAGGTTCTACCCTATAGAACATGCTTCACCTCTAATTCCCAATATTTTAACCATAAATACGACACATAGTGACAATATAATAAGGTGGATCTTATTTATCTTCAATATGAATAATAAGGTTGAGAATATTTTCTCAACCATATTGGTCAATTATTTATGATTCCAAATATAGTTTTCAAGAATGATTTTTTCTAAAAATATAGGATCTATTATTTACTTCAACTCTATAGTATGGGTTTCTTCCTTCTTTTTAGTATATTGTAAAAAAGAATCATATAGTGCATCATCGATCTTTTTTATAATTCCTTATTGTACTGGAAAAATTGAAAAACATCATTAGTCATATTACATTACTCATCACACATCTAACACAATTCTTTTAAAATAAAAGGGTTTTCATTTATTAAAATCCTCTCATGAAATTTAACATCTTGATATGGATTTAAATTTTTTCATTTGGAATACTTTTTTAAATTATGCTTCTTCATTATTCCTTGATTTATTATAATCTACTATCAAAAAAATCATACTATCATTAGATACATTTAAAACCTTCTAGGAGTTACCACATGAATTATTGAGAGTTATTTTATTTTTTTATGTCCTTTTATATATGAAACTGTTATGGGAATTATTAGACCTACATTGAATTTAATCATTTTTTCTTATTTTCTAATGATGACTCACTCTTCTCTTGTAAATTCTTGGGTGAAATTTGGTTTTCAACATATTTCATATTCTTTCCTTTGGATGGCATACCTTCTGTACTATAATTCTATCGCCATATTTCCAATATTTAATTTTTATAAATTTTTATTTGATAACAAACTATTTATATGACCACTTTTATGGAAATAAAAACCAATATGTTCAATAGTTTTAAATCAATTTAATGTATAAAAATTTCTCTTCATGGATTATTGATATTTCTTCTTCTCTATTTTACTCCCACATAGAATTAGCTTCCTTTGAACATCTATAATTGAGGGATTGTACCAAAACTCAAATTACCAATTAAAAAACATATATACCCAAAATGATGCACTAGAAGTTTTGATGTTATTTTCTCCACTTTATACTATCTAGTTTTGGATAATATCTATTATGGATTTTTTTTTTATAAATTTGGTTTGGGTCTTATTAGGGAACTGAATCCTATACTTCTTCTCTCAACCAATGATATGGTTCTAGGACTCTACTAAATTTTCATCATTAGTTTTGGCACAAATGTTTTATTTAAACCCACACAAATTAAATAAATAGATTTACCAAAAGTAAAATAATTTAAATTGGATTTTACCATTCCCATTTATACCACTAAAATAATCAACATATTGTATAAATATTTTATTGAAAATTTTTAGAGTTAATTTAGAACTAAAATCTTCCTTAGAACAAAATATGGAAGAAAAATATTTCACCTAAAATTGTGATGATTAAGTACTTGTCAATTCCATGTTGGTCTTTTTTACATCAAACTCAAGACATCACATATTGGGAGTCTTCTTTTGATTTTCAATCAATATCAACATCTCTTCACAATATTTAATAAAATTATAAATTTAATATTTATGTGAATTAATTTTCTTTAAAATTAAATTTTCAGGTTCTATTATATTCATATAATTGACTTCATGTTGGGAATTTATTACATAAATTAATGAATTTTATTTTCCATCAATGCGTGTTCATATCTTCAAATTCTTTAGTGGCTTCATAAATTAAATGTATTTTATTGATCCATTCATATTTTAAATTTAGAGAAACCATATTACATATACATATTCATTTCTTCAATGTTTCTAATATATTTAGTGTGATTTAAAAATGATAACTTCTTTTCATGTAAAACATTTTCTATTTTTGTGACACCTCCTCAAGCTAGGTGACCACTTCAAACCACCATTCAGTTTTTTTCTAAATAAAGGAACTTAATTAATTGGAATGAAAATTAAATATATATTTTTATCTAGAAATTTATATATTTTTCTCTTTTATAGATATATGATCAGACCATCTATTTCTCAACTCTTCTTGAGGATATTATTAGAATGAATATGTACCAACCTATTGATCATCTGAATGCATTAGACCTTTTTAGGTAGAAAATATTTACCTCACCTTGGTGGAAAATTTAACCACCCCTTATTCTTCATTCAATATAGATTTGTCTTATTTAGACTCATTACAAGGAGAAACTAAAACTCTTTCTTCACAGCATGAGAGGGGTGAATTTTTCAAAGATATCTGCACATTTCCCCCTGTTTTCATCATAGTCTTAGTAAATATAGAATTTTTATAAGAAATGGAAGTATCTTATAAAAAATTTACTTGATTATAAATTTATCAATAGATGTAGATATTTAAAAGAGAAAAAATTCAGAAAATAAAAAAATAATCCAAAGTGAAACTACTTTTATTCAAATTGAGAGGATCGATTATGGATGTATTAAACTATATGGGGGAGGGGATGAATCAGTGTTGGTCAATTTTTATATAAATTTGTAACTTTAATCCCTTTTTTATTTAACACTTTCACTTATTAAGGTGAGTGGATCTCAAATTCTATATTCTCAGCCTCAATATCTTACAAAACACATCCGAACACACCCACAAAGAAGTTATGAAAATGTACAAGGTTCAAATTTCAAAGAAAATGTAAATCCTTGGGGTGAACTAATAAAACCATATATCACACGTACCAATAGTATCAACCCACGAGATGTAGAAAAGTAATGTTTATCCTTGTACCCATATTACACATCCCCCATTAGATAAAGGTGAATTATGTAATCCAACAATAACCCCTTAGATTATTAATCTTCCATCTTGATATTTTATATTAAAGTAGTATAATAATAATAGAGTCTTCCACCAATTGAGAAATTTGAAAATCTATTGATGTGAGGACTTGAAAATATCCCTATTCTATTAATTTTAAAACAACATGCAAGTACCTTTTATTCACTATATAGATTTTCAGTTATTTATTTCTTACAAAACAACAAAACTTATTTCAAATAAAAATCAGACTACAAAACCATTACCTATTGTTCCCTATTCATATTCTACATCATGGAAAAACTAACAGCACATGAACTATACACACTTCTTGATTTCTATTTAACAACTTCTTCAGGTTTATATAGTGTTTAATATCTATAATCCTATGTATTTGATACACAAAGAATATTACTATATTACTATATTATTATATATTCACACACACCCCTCTTAGAAAATATTTAATATATCTTTATTATGGTTATGATAGTTTCATGTGTTTACTTCGTCTTATATATTCATAGTACCGTGATAATTTAAAATCTACATGAATTTTAGAATTTATAATTCCTTGAAACATTCACATTTATAGAAATTCCTAAAGACTCAACATTCATGATAATTAAAAATTTTCATTCTATTATAAATTTCAATAGAAAAAAATTATCTATAAAAATATTGTAAATACAAAATGAACATACATATTAACTATCATAGTATTCTCCTTTCTATTCTAAATACTCCAACACCCATGTATGCATGTATTTATACAAATTATATAATGATCGTAGATTCTTTATTCGCGATTTGAAACTCATCAAAAGTCAGTATTAATTATTTATCACTTACAAGAATCACAATACAAAGCTCATGATATTTATATAAATGATTAATAAATCATGTTAGATCACTAAAATTAAAAAAACCATCCTTTGAGTAGATTAATCATACACTCCAGCCAAAATACTCATATCTAGTATCAATTTACACATAAGAATCACTCATCCCATCACTCCTATATAAACTCTTATGCATATCCAAAATGTCATACACATTGATAAGGGTCATATAAATTCTATATATCATATCATAATTCTCCCATTATACATGATTCTGCTTTTTTATTCATTTTTAATTTCATATGAAGTTCTGTGTAAAATCATAGAAACATTCCCTTTTTTACGAAATATATTTAATATGAGAATATATTTTATATGAAAAACATTTATGTAGAGTTTCTTTCATATTAAATTCATTCCATATGAGAAGTCATTTTATAAAAAATTATCATACAAAGATCATCATATGTCAGCCACTATTCTTGGAAGATCTTGTGCCATTGTCTTAATCATAAGAAGGAGAATATAATTCCACGATCTTCTCGTGATATTTCAAATAATCAAATAACTCAAGAATCCTTACCTATATCTTTTGGAAAATTAGTGATTGTCGGTGGAATCTCCACTAATGATTCCCTATTTCTTTTTAAAATTTATGTACAGAATAATTAACAATACTCTTATAAAGTTATTATCGTATAAGAAACTAATATTTATAAATAAATTGATCTGTTTATCATATAATAATATCTATAGTGTCCACCGAATTCATCTATAAATACCTTGAACCTTGTAGCCTAGAGTTCTTGGTTACTTTATTACATTTGTACGAGAAATAAGGAATCAAATTTCAATTGTGTTAATAATTTTTTAATTGGAAAATAAGACACATAATGGAATTTCACATTACATTTGAAAACATCAAATGAAACATAGTATTTTATTTGAGAACAACACTATTCCATTTAACATATCCGTGTATAGAAATCCAAATATATTTCATTGAATCACAGGGAAAGGAAATAAAAGAAATGGGTGAGCTCAGATGGTCAGTAAGGATATTAATAAAATATAATATATCATGAATAAAAAAGGAATAATAAATATGGAAAGTTAAATATATAAAAAACAGAATACATTCAACCCATAACTTGACAATGAAGGATAATATGGAATGAAAAATTATGACTACATAATTCCATTTAAATAATAACATGAGATTAAAACTTATCCTTGGATATTATAACTAACCAAATAATTACATGGAAATTAATAACTAATGTCATAATGAGGGAATGTATAATTTTGGACATCATAAATATATCATCAAGGCATTATTCCAAGAAATAATACATAAATGATTAATGCCTCAGTAAAATACACTAGATAGTTTGTATCATGAGACCAAATGATGCATCAAGGAGTTATATAAGGTCCCACATATAACGTACTATGTCCAATTCATTCCTTTTAGGAAAGGGGAGATACATAATGAACATGAAAATTCTTATTGAAAAATAATCACATGATATTTTATTACTTTCCCAAAACCAAGAAATATAATCATTAACCATCCAGAGTAACATGCTGAATATTATAATAATAGTACATCCTTAGTAAATCATAATATTATTCAAATAATGTTTCAATATATGAAAATTAAAACATGGGTAAAAATATATTTAATAAATAAAGCTGGGTTAAAATGATTCCCTACATAGTAGAAATTTAATTGTATAATTTAATAAATAATTGTAAAAATAAGATACCATTTAAAACACTTGGTAAAAATTAAACATGGGTAAAAATACGTTTAATAAATAATTTTATAATTATATAAAAACTATTTTATAAATTTTAAGTATAAAATGGACAGAAAATAGAAATATTCCCAATATAGTGGAAATCTAATTCCTATTTTTCTTAAATATATTATTTTGGTATCTTGAGTGATTAATGGAAGGAAAATAGAAAGAAAATACATTCGTTTAAAACAATAAAAAGGGGAAGACAAAATATATTTATTTTAAGACCAAAATATAATATAAATCCCCATAGTAGAGACATATATATAAATAATCAGGAATAATAATGATATTCTGAAATAAACTCTTACCTTAGGTCTGAATTCAGTCATATGTGTCTGGACCGCCTTTATAATGAATATATATATTTTTATAATTCTATTATAGAACCAAAATAATATATAACATACCATATATGGTTTTTTTATTGTGTTATCACCCATTTATTAATAATTATTTGTTAAAATCGATATTTTGAGTAATAACTACATCGTTTTTCAAGTATGTTTTTGTTTGATTATTTTTACCTATGTACATTGATCATGGATTAATAATATAATGAATATTTATAATGATTTAAATATCATATAAATTTATTATATTCATATTTATATTTATCACTAAAATTTATATATATAAAAATAAATTAAATCGTTCATGGAGACGGTATGCCATATGTACACATGGATATTACTTCTATTTTTTCGAAATATGAAATAGATGAAAGTTAAATTATAATTAAAACATAAAAAATAACTAATATATCATATATATATAATATATATATAAATTAAATCTGTCGTTATTACCCTTCATGTTAAAATAAACTGAAAAACATATCACATCACTTTGTGGAGGCTGTAGTCCATAGGTACGCAAGGATGATGTTATCATTTTTCAAAGGATTGTATGGTAAGAAAATACATGTGATATTATAATTATATAAGAATAATTATTTCATAAATAATATATATATATATCAAATACATCATTATATCGATCCCTGATATGTGGATAAGGAAATAAAGTAACCTCCGTTCGCGATAAGGTAGTCGGCCATAAACATTATGTACGGTTTCATTTTACATTTAGTGTAAGATGGTATTGAAATAGATTATAAAATTAATATAGTAAATTGTAAAGATATTTAACACACTAATGTTATTATTTTATCATATTTGTAGAATATTTTATGGGGTAGAGGAAGAAATAAACAAAAAATGCATGGTTAAGAAATCTACCTCTTCTTTGGAGAACCTATTTATGTTTATATCTAAATACTTCCTATGATGATTATATGATCAATAAATATAATCAAGTTCATGTTTTGGAATGTAAATAATTTCTTTTTTCAATTCCTCACTAAAAAAATCTTTTTAGGTGTGTATAAGAGAGGAGAGGGTGGTGTCCTTTTATAACATAGGGGGACACCCATTAAAACCTCTTAAAAGAATACAAAATGAAAAATTAATTTCCATGAGAAATGAGACACATGGATATATATTAAAATTTTCTATAATATATAGTGTAAATATGGACATAAAATATGTTTCATATATGTTTAATTGGGAAACATACCCTTGTCTTTGGGTTTAACTCCTAGGTAAACAGATTTTAACCTTAACTGAAATAATTAAAGTTTTTTTTATTTTCTATATTAACTATGAACATAAAGTAAGTTTAAATTATTAAATAATATTAATTATTATAATTAAAAATAAGTATTCAATTTTTACATATTCAATTCACCAAATAGAATGAATTTAATTTAAAATTAAACACAAAAGCGTGTTGAAAATGCAGTTTTCCAATGAAATGTTTTCATATATATAAGAAGTATTTATATCACATTTCAATATAAAATTTATTCAAATGATATAAATTTGATTAATATTAATAAAATTTAAAGCATTTTACTTTTAAAATAATTTGGAATCAAAATTTATCTTTTAAATTCATTAACTGAAAATTGATCATTTAATAAAATTAGTATTTTTTACAATTCAACAAAAAAAATTAATCATTTAATAAAATTATAAAAATTTAAATATATTATATTTTCAACATGAAATTTTAGAAAAATAAGATATTTTTTAATTTAAATATTCTAAAAGTGTTACAACTACTTTTTATTTAAGTGCATAATACGCGATGAAATCTTTTTTTTAGAAAAACATATTTTTTTAATATAAAAAAAGATTTATTTTTATCCCATGTCTAGAAAAAAAAATTAGATGAAAAATATAATATTTTATGGAATATATAATATTAAAATTTAATTAAAATCATTATCCAATAGTGATTAATCTAATTTATTATCATAAAAACTATTTATACTCTTAAAAATAGTTTTTAAAAAAACATTTCATTTTCATTAAAATGATTTTTTATTTATATTTATAAATAGTGGATAATAAATAATTTTCTATGCATATATAAACTATATACTTTTTAAAAAATTTATTATTATTTATACCAATCAATTTGATGGCTAGGATAGAATGATATGCTATATTATGATTCATTTATAATCAAGGTTGTGTGTATAGCCACATAATGAAAATATTCAATTTATTTAAAATGAAATATTCCATTAAATATTTAGTTGGTACATTCATTCCCCTAAAAAATCTCATACTTGAAATTTACATTATTTAATATTATGAAAAAATGTGGGTATTCTATGAAAATAATTTCATCCTATTCCCACTTCCCCACTTTTATCTTATGATTTCTCCCAAGTACCTGACCATCCAAGTCATATAATTATTAAACACTTATTCTCTTGAATCCATAATCTAGATAGGATCTTTATTGTGAGATAGATCGACTTCCAATTCTATTTATTTGAAGGTGGGAAAATGTGTTGGGTCACGAATGCACATACTTAACTGTGATATATGGAACACATCATGAATTTTATAGTGACTTGGTAGAATTTCATAATGGTAACCAAAAACTCTAATTATTTCAAAGATTTCAAAATATTCTAGGCACCTTGGTCTAAATTTCCATTTCTTTTCGAACATTATTACACCATTCCATAGAGATACTTTGATAAAAGAACACGATCTCCCACTTAAAATTCCAAATCCTTCCTCCAGTTATTAGCGTAGTGATTTTTCCTACTTTGAGCTACTTTGGAATGGGTTGGAATAGTCTTAATTTTTTATTTTATCCACTACATGTTTTTGGCATATATTCTTCCTTTCACCAACTTCATCCTAACTTGTTGGAGTACGAAATCTTTTTCCATATAGTCCTTCATATGGAAACATTTGAATACTCTAATGAGAGATTTATTTTATTCATAAATTAATCTAAAGTTAAATACTAATCCCACATTAATGGAAATTCTAGAGAGAGTATCATCGACATCTCTTCTAAATTTTGGACAACCATTCAGATTATTTATCATTTTGAGTGTGATATGTGGTGCTCAAATTAATCATGATATCAATATTATCTAAATACTTTCCCATAATTTCAATGTAAATCATAGATCATGATCAGAAAAAATTGATATATATATATCATAAATTCATACAACATCGTTAATAGAGAGTTTTGTAAGGAATCCAATAGGTAAATGTTCTCTTATAGTGAGAAAATGAGTAAATTTGGTGAATTGATAAAAAATAAGACATATTGAATTATTATTTCTATTATTAATTGTAAATACAGGGAAAAGGTTCATAGTAATTCTATCCCATCCACACATATGAATTGATATATGTTTCACTACTCCTCTAGGGTTCTATCTCTCATCCTTCTCCAATTGAAAAACCAAAAATCTTCATAGAAAAATAAATTTTTTTATACTTCATGTTATTTCACCAAGAATGTTTCATAAAATATATACAAATATTGTTTCTACCCATGTGTATAGAAAAATTAGAGTAATTAGAATAATCAATCATTTCCATCTTCATCTTAGGTATACATAAAACACATATCCTCTTTCCAAATTTTAGAAATCTATTTTCACAAATGAAGTCTTCCAATTTTAAATCATTTAAAAATTTAATTTTCTTTTGAAAATTATCATCATTAGGTTGATAATTTTTTGTCTTTTCCAATAGATATGGTATGAAAATAATTTTAAAGAGTGTTATTTTCCCTTAATAATTCTGATATCATTTTTAACTAGATCTATGAACATATAATCCCTATTGATTCTTATTTTGTTTATAACTTGATGATAATTATTTCTTAATGTATTTGGTACCTTATTTTCCTTTCAGGAGTGGAAGTGTATTGAGAGATCATAATCCTTATGTATATCAAGCCATCATATTTTCCTCATATTGATTTACTTCTATGAAAATATGTATTTCAGAGTCTTTTGATCAATGTATTTCTCACATCGTTCTCCATAGAGATAATATCTTCATATCTTCATAGAAAAAATTACGGTTTCTATCTTAATATAATGGGTTGTATTGTTTTGATCATAAATCTTTAAATTCCTTAATTATTTTGAAATTAATTTATCATTATACATGAGGAAACAAAGAAGTCCCTCATTTGATTCATCACTATATATCACAAAGCCATAATTTCATAATAATAGAGTAAAAATTATATAATTCACTAATATAATCTTCAATTCTTCAAACAATTCAACACATTACGTTATCCATATAAAATCGACCCTTTTACAAGTAATATTTGTTAAAGAGTTATCCAATTAGGTAAATTTTATTACAAATTAACAATAATAACAATCCATACTAATTAAACTACATACACCAATTATTTTCATTGGTGTACGCCACTATTGTAATTCCATAGTCTGTGAAGTATAAACTAAGATTCCATATTTGGAGAAAATAGAACCAAGAAAAGAAACATTCCAAATCCAAAACTCAGACTTTCTAAATTTACTATATAACAACTTTCTTCTAAGAGTGTCGATAATGATCTTCAAGTGATTCGGATGGTCTACAAATCTCTTAAATTACCCCAGAATATCATCAACAAATGCCACAAAAAATACTTAAGATTTTTCTTGTTTACTCTATTCAATAGATCCAAAAAAATAATGGGTTAATTATTTCATATAAATGAAATTACTATAAATTAAGTAATGTCAATACCCTATATGAAAGTTTTTCTTCAGAATATATTCCATATTTAATAATAATTGATGATACCAATAAATAAGTTTATTATATGAAAAATATTGAGCTCTAAGAAGATGATAGAATAATTCATCAATGTGAGGTAGATGATACTTTTTATTTATAGTATTAAAATTGATTTCACTATAATCAATGCAAAACCTCATAGATCCATATTTCTTCTAAACAAAAAGAATAAGGGATACCCAAATCAAGGAACTAGTGTGTATAAATACCTTAAAAAACAATTCTTTTAGTTGTATCTTTAACTCCACTAATTCCATACTGGTGATTCTCTAGGGAGTCATTTAAATAGGTCTTTCATCATTGATTAAATCAAATGAAAACTCAATATCACACTCTGGTAGATTTCAAGGTAATTAATTAGTAAAATAATTCAATTTATTCTTATACAATAGGAACATAATAAATTTAAAGATTACCTTTTCCATTTGTATATTATGTTTACTCTTCTTCCATTACATTCTCGTTCAGTAGGGATAACAATGGTGGATCCGAACATGAATCAGAAGATTATGTCTCCCATCTAAAGATATGTAATTCTACTTCTTCATCAGTAATCATAATTTCCTTCTATTTGTAGTAATATTTTCAAAATACTTTGAAATCATGTCCATACCAAGGATTATATCAAATTTAACCATAATTATAACTATAAATTTATAACCAAATTTAATGTTTATGTGTCATAATGGGAACTGATTGAGACATCCTTATTGAGGCGAGACATAAACTAGGATTCTTGATTGATAAATTCCATATTAGCGCGCAAGGGAAATATCTATTTTTTAGCAAAATTGGACAATATAAAAGAGTGAAAAGGTATAGAATAAAATAAATCGTTAGATAAATTGGATGATATGGTTAAAGTACCCACCACCACATCTTTAGGAATGTAAAACATAGATTTTTTGATCACATAAGATTATCCTTTCTCCCTTGAAATTTTATGGGGAAAATTACCATGATGCCTAGAAAAATCATTTGTATAATTTCCCATGTTATTACAGTTGATGAATTGAACATTGGAAACTACATTAATTTCCTAAAAATCATGAGCTTGTTAATATTTCTATGCACAAATTCAGAAAAATCCAATTGGTAGCAAGAATGTTCCATGATGTATTTTTCACATTAATTATAGGTAGGAAATTCTAACCTTCCCTTCTTACCCTTTGTTGTAGTTCTTTTTCATGAGTTCTCTTCCTCCCACTTCATTTATTCATTTCCTTAAAATTTATAAGGCATGGATAATTATTTTTATAGGTTAATTGAACATGATAATATATACTCATATGATTATAATTTTATTGAGACTAGTTCCCTTTGAAGGATTGGATTAAGACCATCAAAGAAACAGTCAATATTTTTATTGAATTATGTATGAAGTTGTAAGATCCCGACCTTTTCTGGATATGTCTCGAGATTTTTTTAGGTATTTTTCCCCATTTTGAGTTTATTTTTTTGGTTTTTATCTTTGGTGCGTTTGGTTGAAAATTTAAAAAATAGAGGAGAGGTAGTGCATGATTGGCACATGGTTTGGGAAAACTGTGTTCCCCAACCCAAAACAATGTTCTCCCTAGCCCAAAAAACCATGAAAACCAAAATAGAGGGTATTTTCAGGGTTGGTACTAGATTTTTAAAACTGTGCACCCTTTATAGAGATATTGTCGACCCCCCTAGATGAGGAAAATGTTTAAGGTGAATTGTTTTTTAAACCCTGCACCCTTGCATAGGAAACCATGAATGGGTTTTAAATTACCATGAAAATTAGACATTAAAATCTTGAACCCCCCATAAATCACCCTATTTCGATCCAACTCAGACCTAAACAATTTCTGTTGTTTTTGGAGACCCCTAGACGAATTATTAGGGCTTCTGACCTTCATTCTTTGTGATTTGTAGCACTTATTAAAGATATTCACCTCTTCCGTTAAGATATCCTTATTTCGTGGTATTTCCTCCCTTAGTCCCAGGTTTCTCTCATCATTTGGAGGTATATTATCCACTATTTTTATGGATCTTGATCTAAATATAATCGGTATAATACATTTGAGCTTGGATTTGGGATTTAGATCTAGATCTTGTTCTCCGACGTGTTCTTCATCACTCTACTTCAATTGGGGTTTTCCATTGGCGAGCGTTCTTCATCAATTTTGAGGTAGGTGGTGTATTATTAAAATCTCAAATTATTGTTTTCAATTACATGTATGTAATTTTAAAATTTCTATTGGATGATTAGAAATAGAGATAATTAAATTGAAATAATTAATTTGGTAGATTAATTAATTAAGGGATTGTGAAATTGGGAATATTAAATTGATCAAATTGAAATAATTAATTATTGAATTAATTAATGTGATATTGTGTCTCGAACCCTCCTTCCAAATATTCCTCTTTTGATCAAGCATGAAAGGAAGAGAGATAATGACACCCCGAGTTCCTCCTCCAGTAGGCCCAGGGTTGGAAACCTACACTAAGGGTATAAATACTTAAAAAAATGGGAGTCATTACACTTTTTATAGTAACCAATATCTGGAGATAATATGTATAAAACTCAAAATAACACCAGGACATTTATATAAAATAATACAACATCCATCCGACATACGTGTTTTAAGTAAAACTACTCTAAATAAAATAAAACACCAGAGTAAGTACCAAAATAACAAAGCTAAGCTGCAACATGAAAGCTATCCTTTAGTCCGAGCTAGTAGTGCCTATAATGGTTAACATAGTCCTCTTAGAAACTAGAATTCATTTTTATAATGTACGGTGAGAATACATGTATATTCAGTAAGAAAACTAAAGTCTCGCATGCACAAGTGGGAGAAGCATACTAAGGATTCTTTGAGAAAATAGAAGAACCAATAGCACCAAACAAGGTATCCAAGCCATCCACAACTCACCGAGGAAAACTCACCAAGTAACACAAGTCATGTGAAGTAATAAAGAAATAACATCAATGATAGGGTACCCCACACCACTTTTCCACTAATTATGCACTCTCACACCCTAACAAAATATTTCCTAGCGCTCGCACCTCTTATGGAAGTACCATGTCCCAACCCACACGCACACACCTGGGTATCAAAACTAGTCCCACAACCTGGGAAAACAAAGATAATCATGTTTATCCCAAACATACATGGGCCTCACAACCATGTCCTTCCCGTAGACAAATGTTACACAAACCACATCACATCCCAAAAGCACATGGGAAATCACAACAAGTCTTATCCTGAAGACACTTGGGAAAACACAAATCAAACACACACACCTTGGCCTTACAAAACACTACCCTCCAAAAGAATCTTGGGATATCAACGACTGGAAGTGGGAGTCGGGGAGAGCAGGTGACCATCCATCCCTCATCTTATTGGGATTTTGAGAAATACACCATCCCTCATGACAATAGGGATGTTCGACACATAGTTCTCAACTAGGGTTGGGTTCTTATAGAAAACAAAAAAAATACAGGTATGTATATATAGTATCAAACACTTAGGCCCAACCTATGGGTTATTAATCAAGTAATCAACCACCCAATGATACTTCAAAATCTACTGATACCTCTAAATGCATTTATTTAACACCATCAATAGTCACATAGGATGTTGATATACGAAATCCATCCACAACAAGCCACAACTCAAACATACTGCCATCCAACTCATTTAACTGATTATCATCCTTTGTTAAAGAAACCATTTATTCATTTCATCCCTACCCAGGAAACTACTAACCATAAAACATGAAGATCCACACAATATGACCACATAGAGGAAAGAAAACCACAATAAAGAAACTAACATCATATCCCTCAAAATTTAACACCCAAAACAACTCCTTCCATCTTGTTTCATTAAATACATTCCACATAATCCTTCCTCTCAATAAGAAAACCCCATTCGTACAACCAAACCTCACAATACTCCAAATCAAAACCAACCCAACACCCCTGTTGTATAACAAAACCACACCCATCACACCCAAAAATATAAACTTAACACAACCCAAACATGAATCCTCACTGATCTAATAGTACCCATCAATTCCACAATCAGTCAATATCTCAACATGATATTCAATTACCCCACCCGTACCACCCCACCTTATCGTTGTGATCTCAAACCAAGAACTACACAAACACACAAGGCACAAGAAATAACGAAACCACACATAGAAAATAGACAATCCAAATAAATAAGGGTGTATTCAGATTTATAAAACATTCATGCTTTAATTCCACTTTGATAATTTAGGGGTTATCGAAGAACAAGTTTGATCTTAGGGAAAACATTTTATTAACATAATATATGTTGTTAATCAATTTATTATATATAACCATTACACACATGATAAAAAAACCATCACAAGTCATCTTGAGTGAAAAAAAGACCACCAAGAATGAGGATTTTTAGTAGTCATGTAGTCTATATAGATCACAATATCAATAAACATCAAAACAAAAGTATGCATCACTTTTCCCATTCCCCTATTAATTTGTGTAAAATTGATTCAGTTAACTTTATTAAACATGGATCTAACATCCTTAACATAAGTAACATCTGTACACCCACCCCCATGATACACATATAATAGGGAATATGGGATCCCTACCTCAAGAAATAGATGATCAACACCTCCTCCATATTCCAAACAAGGGGTGCATAAGGCTCCATGGAAACATGATCCAAGGGTGAAACACTGACTCACGTATCATCAAGGATGAATGGTTTTGATATTTTCAGGTATCAATAGAAAATAAAAATAAATAATGAATTAATGCTGTCCAATTTTGAAGGAATTGATACGAGACTCACGGGATATGAAACTATTTTGAACTCCCTACTAAAAGTTTTTCTTGACCTCACATTTTGAATAACATAAATCCTCCTGAGAATTATGTAATTAATGACAAAATATATATCCTATAAATAATGTTCAAAAACACATAAAATGGTTTTAAACACAATTTCTGTCAATTAAAATGTTAAATAGGAGGAGCTGGAAAAACTAAAAGAAAACTAGAATTTTAAAAACTATTGAAATGACTCACCGTTAGTTGAGTCACCATCACTAGTCACCGGTGGGAATGTCACTGGTGGATGAATCACTACTGGATGTGTCATGGGTGTGAGCTAACATTGATGATCTACGAATAGTGATTCACCATTTAATGAGTCACCATTCAGTGAGTCACCATTCAATAAGTCTATGTTCAGTGAGTATCTATTCAGCGAGTCATCATTTGGAAATTCACTTTTAGGTGATTCACTTTTAGATGAGTCCCAATTCAGTGAGTCCCATTTCAGTGAGTCACTGTTTAGCGAGTCACTATTCAATAAGATACTATTTGGTGAGTCACCATTCAGTGTTCTACCATCATGACTCAGCATCGCGACCCACCATCAATGAGTCACCGATGTGACTCATCATTGAAAAAATAATATTTTTTGAAAACTCTTGAAATTAGTCTATATTTCCACCTAGAATACCTCAAACACAATATTTTCACAATGTAATGGATCTGGGAGGTCTGAGAAATTACATTATATACCTCTCAAAATATTCCCATCTTCAAGAATTAAAAACCAACCCAGAAGGAAAAGAGGGGTCCGAAAAACCACCCCATGAGATTTCTCCCAAGGTTACCACATTTCTTGAAACACCACTACTGAATATGCACACAAACGATCAATGATAAACCACCCTATGTTTTTTAAAAGCTGGATTGAATCCACAAATTCCAAGAACACCTCCTCCAAAATCTACTACCCTAAATGAACAAAACTTACATCACACAAGCACAAAAACCATGCCATCTGAAACACATGAATCATAAAATTAATTCCTCCATGTCAAGACACTATTTCATTTGGGCATCACTGATTTACCCTCATGGGTTTAATTTCATTTCAATTAATGTGTCTTGATTAGGAATCTGATCTTATCCTTTCCAATGTTAGGATTTTATCACACAATATAAAATAATGAATGAAATCATCCCAAAACAAATAAGTTTCAAAAATTTCATTACAAATGGAAACACTACATGGAAAAACTCAAAAAAGCATTGGGTAATGGGGTGAATCTATGTCTCTATTCCCCAAGTACTCTCCTCCAGGGCTCCATGCCTCAACAACACAGGAACCGCATTAATGGTCCATTCATGTATCACATTATCTTGGTGATCCTAGATCTCTACTTGCCACTCCATGAATGTCACGTCGTCTTTGGCATTCAACTCACCCCAATCAATGACATGAGATTCATCATGAAGATATCAATGAATATGATAGAAATGAAAGACTTTGTGGACCTTCTCCAGCTGTGGTGGATGCACAAGCTAGTATGAAACCTTTCCAAATATCCCCAACACCACAAAGGGTCTAATGAACTTAGAAGAAAGCTTATCCCCAATACCAAACCATTGCTGCCCACATTGAGGGGAAACCCTCAAGATCACATAGTCCCCACCCTGAAGCTCCAAGGGCCTCCTCCTACTATTGGAATATAACGTCTTATGATCTTTTGATACTTTCGTCCACTCACGATCGAGTTGAACCTTCTTTGTCATGCTCTTCCCAACTTCAGGACCAAGAACAATTGTCTTCCCTACCTCTATTCAGCATAACAGAAAATGAAATGATATTTCGTAAAAATCATAAAAGATAGCCATACTAATGGAAGAGTGAAAGTTATTATTGTAAGAAAAATCTTCGAAGGGAAATTGACCCACCCAAGATCCACCAAATTCCAAGGCGCATGCTCACAAACATCCCTCCAATGCCTAGATATTTTGTTATGTCTTTCCATATGTCTGAGGGCGGAAGGATGTGCTATGGCATAATTGAGTTCCAAAAGGATGCTGCAATCCACTTCAAAATGTTGAGGTAAAAAATGTATCCTAAGCCAAGACAATGGATCTCATAACTCCATGCCGTTGAACCACCCCATCCATATACCTCTGGCCAAGGCATCCACCACAACCAACCTCTTAATCACTAAGAAGTGATCTGATTTCATTAGTTGTTCATCCACTACATAGAATTAATCTCATCCTCCATGAGAATTGGGTAACCTAGTGCTTAAATTCATCTATATTTCATCCCACTTCCACTTAGAGAAATCTAGGGGCCGCAAAAAACTACTAGGAACACAGTGCTCAACCTTAACCTGCCCGTACACAAAGCACTTTTCCAAAAAGTCTATTACTTCCCGCTTCATTCTAGGACACCAAAACTACATCCCCATGACATTCAACATCTTGGAAGCTCTTAGTTGTACTGCTAAAGGCAATCAGTCCAATTCATGGAGAACTCTTTCATGAATCACTGCTGGAACTAACGGCTTTCCATGGAACAACATCAAATTCTAAATATCCTATAACCATCCTTTCGAAGTATCACTATGGTCAACACGATCAGAAATCACCTCTACCTCAGAGTCTCTCCACTAAGACTCCCCCACTTTCTGTATTAGTGAACACTGCACCTTCATATGAAGCAATAACCCTCTACCGCCATCCATTACTGCATTTAAGGGAATCCCTTCTAACAACTCAATCACCTTCCTAGTATTCAAAGATTACCAAACTACCTCCCTATGTAAATTTCTACTCAAATCATATACTGCAACATTTCCCTTTCCTGAGGTGTATGAGATCTCAAATTCGTAGTCTGGGTGAAACTCCATCCACATTTGTTGTCACAATTTTAGATCTCACTGGGAAAAGATATTCCTCAAGATATCGTGATATTTGATGACCACAAAGCACTTCCAAATTTGTTAAGGTTTCCCCAACCTCAGCACACACATGACCACCAGTAGCTCTAGATAATGGGTGGCATAATTACATTCATGGGTACATAACTGCCTAATATCATAAGAGATCATTCCCTACTGTTGCATCTATACGCTTCCCAAAACTAGAAGGGAAGCATAAAAGAAACATCTCTAACATCACCCTTTCCTCTAGAACCCAGTGTACTAGAGCACTGACGAACATCAATTTTAGATAGACAGATGCTACCTCACACTACTCGCTCCAAACAAAGTCCTAGATTTTCCTAGTCGAGGCCATAAACCGAGCTAATATTCGAGAGAAATAAGGTACAAATCTCTGGTAATAGCCTTCCAGACTGAGAAAAATGCGAACCAATGGAAATTTTTTTTGTTCTTTCCAAGAAACAACATCCTTGACCTTCGATGGATCCACTGATGCACCCTGCTTTTACACCACATGTCGAAGGAAATGCACATCTCGTGTCTAGAAATTTCACTAGGAGAACGTTTTGTAGAGATGGTAGCATTGAAGGACCTCCAATGTAGTTCTAGGATGATCAATATTCTCCTCCAATGGATTTGAGTATATCAGTATGCCATTGATAAATACGATGACTAACCGCTGTAGAAAATCATGGAAAATGGAGTTCATGATCCCCATTAACAAGACTAGTGTGATTGTCACACCAAATGAAATAACTATAAACTAAAATTGTCCATACCTACACATGAAATCTGTCTATGGGATACCATATTCATTCACCCTCATATGGTGCTAGATAGGTCAAAGATTGATCTTAGAGAACTAACTTGGTCCCCTCAACTGGTCGAAAAGATCGTCTATCCCCAAGAGAGGGTAATAGTTCTTGATCGTTACTTGATTCAATCTACGGTAGTCTATACACAACCTCATAACAACATATTACCTATTTTAAAACAATACTAAAACACCCCACAATGAAACACAAGGCCTGATAATTTTTTTCTTCATCAGGTCATCAATCTGAATCCATTACTCCTACAGCTCTGACGGTTCCATCCGATAAAAAGCCATCAAAATCAGAGAATCACCGAGCTATATGTATACCTAGAAATCAACATCATGTCGAGGGGGTAGAGTTAAGACATACTCAGGGATAAAATACAAGAAATACCCAACATTTCTATGAACCTCCTTCATCTCAACATGCATTAATTCTACTGAGAAATCTGTCTATTAGAAAAAAAGGGGATCCATACACCAACTTCCCATCTAACAACTCTACGCACCAATGAAAGACACACACTAGCCATCCACATCCAAAAACATGAATATCCTTCACAATAATTTGATAACAGCATTAAGATGTATAATCATTCTATGCCATGGATGAAATCATATTTTTGCATCTGTAATAGGAAAAGATCTCCACATGACTGATGGAGCCCCATCATCAACCTACGTCACTGGAACACATCAAAAAACATAGTATGAACTCCGAATGGTGTGATAAATACTAGGGGAATAAGAACCCTATCCATATCTAGTCATAGGGAATTTTATATAATGGGTGAAACAAAGGAGTTTGAAGGTCTTAAATCAAACATAGCACAAGAAAGAGTAATGAATAATCTAATCACACCTTAAAAGATCTCCATCCCTACTAGAACTGCTGCCTCGACGGCGTGTAATTGACTAGGACCAAATCCTTTGACATTATGATAATGAATACCTCCTAAACCATGCATGGTCTGAGTGCCCTATGGAAAACCCTATGGTCAGCCTCTACCTACCCCATGTCCCCTCGGTGGAGCAAGCACCTGCTATCCCTACTACTAAAATGGCCCATCCCGAAACTGCCGTTGAGGCCAGCACTGAACCTACCCACCTCCACCATACTGACCCTGAACAAACATCGGGAACTAATTCATAATATTCACATAGACTCCACATATAAAAAACATTGTCATTAGGACCACAGGATAGACACGAGGATTTGAAGGTTGAAATGGAAACTGCTCAGGTTGCCTCCTGGCCGGTCTGAACCACTAAGGCCCTATTGCTTGTGACATTGTGCTAATAACCGTGCCCATAGAAGAACTAGGTTTAATACCTTATCATGGAAGAAATCCCCATGAGGTCATCCTCTAAACTACCTCCACCTTCTTTTAGACCTCTAAGTATTTCAGTTAGGTAATGGGAGTAACTGCGTACTAGGGGTAAGGACAAAGACCCTCCTCTAAGAGTCTCGCATGAGACTCCTCATCTATAAATAGATTTGGAGAAAAATAAGGATTTACATGAATTATATCCCTAGATCCTTTATTAACATACCCCCATTCTAGAGGGAGTGTAATTCCTACCTCTTCTCAGCCTTCATGGTCAAAGAAATTAATTCTACTCGGTACTCCTTCTCATAATAGACCCACTGAACATTAACCTCAATCCTCCCCCCAGGTAAAGAATCCACCACTGATGCACAACTCCCTACATCTGCACCCCCACCAAGGGAAACCATTAATTTTTTGGAGCCAAGACAAAGATGAAGGTGATCATAAGCTCTTCAATACAACTCCCCATCTCTATTTCTGAAACGCTTCCCTCGTACTTCCCCAGAGTCTGTTGCTGGAAAGAGTGTAACATTTTACGCCACTATTTGTCATCCTCTACCAGTTCAACTCTCCATCGATCAACCTGGTCATCTAGTTGAGCATCCATTACTTATACTACATGTGTACAATGATAGGGTTCCAAAGTTAAAAAAAACAAGTAATTCCTAAGCATGATTAGTATGAATGTTTATTTAATATTTCTTTTTACTCATTATTTATTTAAATTTCCCAAAATTTCCAATTCAAACCAGAAAGTAGACATTATGATACATTTACCTTTCCTTGGGTCTCTACCCAAAAAAACAATGTATGTTTACTTGGTCATTCGATAGGCTTAGATTTCTTACATTAGATCATTGGGGGACCTAAACCTCGTTTCCTAGCTGGTATTCCTTAGCCTATGTCATTCACCATGATCACCTAACACTATTTCCCTACCAACCAATGCAATCCTCATTGCATCTATCTCCAAACTTTATCCAATATCTCAACCATCACCTTTGATACAAATAATTCATGACCCCTCCCTCTAAATATGCCCCTCTTGAGCTAGAAATAAACGAAGAGTGATAAAGACCCCCCGAGTCCCTCCTCTAGTAGGCACCGGGGTGGCGACAAACACCAATGGTATACAAATTGCTCAAAATAGGAAGCACTACCATTTTTATAGTAACCAATATCAGGAGATAATATGTATCCACCTAAAAAACTCCATTACATATATAAAAAATAATCTAAAATCCATCTGACATGCATGTTTAATGTAAAACTACTATAAATTCAAGAAACTCCAAAGTAAGTACCAAAAAACAAAGCTATGAAGTGAGAGGACAATTGTCCCAAAGTCCGAGCTAGTAATCCCCAACACGGACTAAATAGTCCTCCTAGAATCTTGAAAGCAGTTTATAATGTTGGATGAGAATACAAGTATACTTAGTAGGAAAACCAAAGTATCTTATGCACATGTGGGTGAAGCATACTAATTCTCTCTTAACAAAACAGAATAACCAACAACACATAACAAGGTATTGTAGCCATCCCCACCTCACCAAGGCTTGATCAGAATGTAACACATGTAAAGTAAATTAAAATTATAATCACATCGATGATAGGGTATGGAACACCACTTTCACACTGATTATCTTCTCACACAGCCTAACGTAAAACATATTGGGTCTCCCACCTCTTCCAACAATACCATGTCCCAACCTGCCCACACACACCTAGACGTCATAGTGAGTAAAACAACAAGAGAATATGAATCTCATAAAATCTCTCCCGAACACACCAGGGACTCACTAACATGCCCCGCCCGTAGGCACTTGGGCCACATAACACATCACATCCTGAAATAACTTGGGAAATCACAACATGTTTCATCCTAAAGACAGCTGGGAAAACATAAATGACCTACACACACATGGGCCTACAAAACCACAACATGCCTAAAGAATATTGGGATCTCATCACAAGGAAGAGGGATGATTGAAGATAGTGTGGCCATTCCTCCATCCTCCCATTGGGATGTTGGGAAACACACCCTCCCCTATGACAATAGGGGTGTTCAGAACATATTGATCAACTTGGGTGGGGTGCATATAGAAAAAACAAGGAAAATATAGGTATAAATATATAGTATCAAAAACTCAAGAACAACCTATGAGTTCTAAATCAAGAAATAAACTACCCCATGATACTATGAACCATACTCTTACCTCTAATGTAATTTATTTAACAATAAAAACATACACTTATCACTAAACTAGAATCTTTTTTTTTCTGTATTTTTGTAGTGTCCATTTATTAAACTGCCACTAAAACTTTTACTTCTTCCATAAATACAACACTTCTACCCAGACCCCCACTCCCTCGACCCATCGTGACACCCGAACCCCCGATGACCTATCTGCGCTTCCCCTCGCCACTAGTCCCGAGCCTCACACCCCTCACCGCGTGTCGCCATAAGTCTCGTGCCTCACCATGCCTTACCACCCCTCACTTCCAGTCCCTACCCTCACCCACCACCCCCTGACCATCACCAGACCTCGCCCCTCACTGCTGGTACATTAACTCTATCTATCTTGAATCTTTTGGATTTGTCTTATGAATTTTGTGTTCCATAACCTATATATTATTTGTAATGAGAGTTTTATTCTTGAGAAATGCATTATTATATTTTATTTATGAAAATCTGAAAGTATTATAAACTATTATAAAAAAACCACAGTTTCCATTATGCTATTGTAGTATTATGACAATGTAGAGTGAGAAGGTGCATTTTGTTTTCCTCAAGATAATGTTTATTTTTTTATATGAATAAATTATAATAATATATTATTTTTATATTAAACTTGTGAAATATTTCAATATAGTCCATTTTAATTTTTTTAATAAGAATCATATCTATGGTTATGATATAGAGAATGTTTAGTGTGTAAATACGGAAAAAATTGGGTTTCTATATCATTAATTGAATTCGTTGTGATTAACATTGGTTTCCTTTTTTTAAATTTCATATATATAACCTTTATTTTGTTATTAATATCATATAATACAATTGGGAATTATATTAAATGTTTCAACTTGAAAATTTTCTACTAGATACACATAGAGGGATATCTATATGTATATCTAGTCCCACATTAAAAAGGAATGAACTTATATAGGGGAAGGATTACATATATGTATAAAATTATTGATATATATTTTTTATACATAAATATTTTCTCTCATATGGGATTATGAGGCCTCAAATGTAAGGATAATAAATATACAGTTCCTTTCTATGAAAAGATGGGGCCAACTATATAAAACCTCTATTCAAAAAATTCCCTCAGATTGGATGATGCAAACTCTTATCTACTATGATTATAGAAACACACTCACATATATTGATATGTATATATATATGTACACAACATCCTCTAGAAGATGGTTTTTGACATAAATCTTTGATGGAAAGGTCTATCATGGTAGAAAAGTACACAATATGGATTATGGGAACATATAAAAGTTGGTTTGGATGATGTTGATGAAAATTTTTTGTGTCCCAAAAATGTATATTATTTGTTAAAAATAAATTACTATTATTCTTATGTTATTAAGTTTCCACTAATCATTGTATTAGAAGAATATGCGGTTGGATGAGTAATCTCAACTTTTATAGGTTATGTGGTTCTGTATATTTAAATGTATATTAGAGGAGAGAAATTGGTTTTTCCAAATAGTTATACTCAACAATAATATATCTAATTATTCATCCAATATTTACGATCCTCAATTACGCTAGTTTAGGTTTTTATAGTTGAATACATTTTTCTGAAACCATTTCGATTTCTCTAATTAGAGAGTGAGTAATAGATATAGATAAACATATTTATTTCACTTCGATTGAAGAATATTTTTTTAGTGTTATCTCATTATAGTTACTATATATTTTGTTTAATATGATTTAAAAAAGTAATATTGTAATTTTAGAGCAGTTCATTTCTTAGATAAATGCCTCATTAGCATGTCCCATGACTTCATGATCATTATAGACATAATTTTTAATGTTGGCATTATGTTGTTCATCAAATCAATTATTGAAATTGGATTGAGATACATTTTTCAATTATTTCATAAATAAATATTTTTATTAAAAATGGATTTTTAAATGTATTTTTCCTCCTGGGCTTCTTAATGGTTTGTAAATGAAAAATGTAACTATTTACACATCATTTTCCTCAGAAGTATACTTTATGGATTCCAATTATCCTTTTTAAAATGATTCATTATTTACCATATGTATTTATACAGGAAAAACTTATTTAACAAATTAATATTTATTCAACTATTATATATGAATCTCTTTTCCTATTTAGTAATAGTTATTTGTTTTAGTTTTTTAATAATGTGTAGGAAGATTGTGATATATATGGATAAAATATGCACAACATTACTAAGGAACTGACCACAATATAATATGGGTTTGGAGGTTTTCTTGATTTTTCAATTTCCAATCAATCTATTTATGGAATAATAATATGTCCATTTTCTAAATGTAAATTTAGAAGATTGTTGAAGTGAGATGAAGTTTATAAACACTTGATTTTGAACTAATTCCCTGATTATTTTTTTTGAATTTGGCATGTAGAATCGAATATTATAGAATGGTTGAGCCCTGGTGTTAATCAACAAAATTATCTCCAAACATTTTCAATAATAGACAATGAAATGAAAAACCTTATAAATAATTCAGTCGGTATGGCATAACACAAAAATCAACATCAAAACATATCAGAACAACCATTTAAGGGTGCTAAAAATAATAATGTGACACGTGATGTTTTTGAGACTATAGGAAAACCAAATCAAGATTATAACATACCATTGGATCCTCCTCTTGATTATGTGGAGTCTAATGTAATAGATAACTTTATTGAGTATATAGATTCATTTCATGATTTAAATTATGATGGAAATCAAGATTTTTATAGTGGATGTTTGAAATATTCCAATCTTTATTTTCTACTGATGTTGTATCATATCAAATTCCTATGTGGAATTAAAAATAAGGTGATGTACATGATATTGGAGTTGTTGTGTTATGAATTTAAGGAAGAAAAAACCCTGAGTTATTTTATGATATGAAAAATGTTGTTAACAAGCTTGGTGTAAATTAAACAAAAATAAATGTGTGACCCAATGACTGTATGATTTATTGGGGAGAGGATTCTAGCAAATAGGATTGAAAATTGTTACTTTTCTATATAGATGTCTATGGGTGATGTTGGAAGTTGGAATCAACATACTACCATGAAGAAAAAGAAAATGAACACACCTAAAATTGTTTTTCAATAATTTCCTTTAAATCATTGATTGTAAAGATTGTTAATTTCATCAAAAACTACCAAACACATGAAGTGTAATTTTTTAGACAATAACAATGACGGGTTAATGCGACATCCAAGATATTAAATATCATGGAAGGAATTTGATTCCATACATAAGGATTTATCATATAATCCTTGGATTGTTCTCTTGGGATTGGATTCTGATGGATTCAACGCATTTGGGACTTTGAGTACCAGTCATTGCATTTGGATGATTATTTATATCCCTTATAATATGCCTTTATGGATGTGTATGCAACAAACATAATTTATCATTTTGATTATTAATCATGAAAAAATTCATGGAAATGATATTAATGTATACTTGTAGCCTTTAATTAAATAATTAAAAGAGTTATGGAGCAATGGTGTTGAGACATAAGAGGAATCTTCTAGAACAATGTTCAAAATTCAAGATTCTATATTATGGACCATTAGTGACTTCCATGGACCTGGGAATTTAGTTTGTCAGAAAACTTACCCTGGTTTGGATTTTAATGTTTGTAACTTTAATTTTGAGCCTGAACGACTTCCTCAAAATAGAGAATGTTGCTTCTAGTGTCATCAAATATTTCTCGATATATCTCATAGATTTCAGCTAAAAAATCAAAATTAAATGGTTTCATTGATCATAGACCACCTATGATGTTGTTAACAAGTTTTGAAATATTGTCACAACTTGAAAATGTTGAAACAAAATTTGGGATAGTTCATCAATTGAATGATAGTGAGAAATGAGTTCGAAGTGCATCCTCATGGGAAATCGGAACACAACAATGATAGAAAATAAGTATATTATTCAATCTTCTATATTAGGAAATTAATTTGTTGTAGAATAATACTGATGTGATTCATATTGAGAAGAATATTTGGAAAATTTTGTCTTGCTATTTCTTAATGATGATGGAAATACAAAGGATCATATGAATGCTCAGAAATACTGACAATTAATCAATTAAAAGAGTGATCTCTTTCTAGATGCGAAGGGAAAGTATGTTCAGTAGGGATAAAGATACGTTAATTTGAATTTTAAAACATGTGAAGGAATCTAATTGGTATTTGAGTAACATATCAAGGTGTTTGACATAAATAATAATAGGTTATATAGATTAAAAATCCATGATTCAAGTATTTTTTACAGCAGTTACTTCCATTGACTTTGCATACATTATTACATGAAAAGGTTACTATTTTTGTACTCCAATTCTATACATTTTTTAGACAACTATGTGAGAAATATCTATATCCATTTTTTCTTGACAAACTTTAAGAGAGATTTTTATTGACACTTTATACAATGGAGATGATATTTCCTCCATCATTTTTTACTTCCATGACGTATTTAAATGTGTATTTGGTTGAGGAAGCTAAATTACGTGGCCCTGTACATTATCGATGTATGTATCCAATTCAGATGTAATTTATTTATATGTTTTTTGTATCAGTAATCAATTCATAGAACTTCCTGAAATACATAATTATGTTCTTTTATATTATGTCACATATATATTGGGCATTTGAAATCATACATGAAAAACAAATCTCAACCAGAAGGCTATATTTCTGAAGTCTATTTTGAAGAAGAGTGTCTTAACTTTTTTTCTAGATACTTGTATGATATTGAGACAATATTCAATAAAGTTGGACATGTTTATGACACATTGAATCAATCTAAAATACATGGGAAATAAAATGGCATTCATATTATTGGCCGATCACTTTGGGGGAACTCAAATGTTATAGTATTAGAAATGGAATTATTACAAGAACATAGATATGAGCTCTTGAATATTGAAATTGAAGTTCCATTTCTTGAAGAGATGAGGATACCAAAAAATATATGAAAGAGAGGATGAACATAAAATGAGAAATATATTAAAAAATCTATTAATAAAGAGATTGTATAATGGTTTTCATGACGTGTACGTTCATAAATAATGAAATCAATACAGATATTAGGTCATTAAAAATATTTTATAAATATAATAATGTATAATATTTTTTTCATATCATGAATCTTGATTCTTGAGAATAGTTTTTAGAAGACTTTACTTTTCGTTCTTGAGTTCCTCTAAAACAAGCTAGAAAATTTAAAGATAACAATGTGAATGGCTTTAGATTCAAACAACTGATTGGGAAGAGGGTTTGAAAACATATAATGGTGAAATATTTTTATTTTCTAAAGTATAATTCAATGTAATGTTAAATAAATTTATCAAATAAAACTAACACATACATTTTTCCTTTGTTTTGTTCAAATACAATTAGGTGGATATTATTAGGGATGTAAAAAAAGATTCATTCTAGTTTACTTCTTTGAACTTATCTCACTTGATGGATGTTGGTGACCATAAACTACTTGATTTTCATATGTTATCCTCACAAGAAAATTTTTTATATTATTTGAAAATGTCATGGATGGAGGGTGGAGTGTAGTTGCTCCTGTAAAGAAAAGAGACTTGTTTGATAGAGGTGATGAATTGGATGATTTGACCAATAACATTGAATCCCGATAATATGATGAAGCATACTTATTTGTCTACCATGAAATTTATAATATTAGTCTTTCAAGGGTGGATGAAGTATAATAATTAATGATGGAGTAGGAAACCAACATGATTGATGGAGAAAATGACAGTATTTGTAGTTATCCATTCATTTATAAACCACTTATTTCATTTGTATAGTCATTAATTATCATTGTTGATTATATATTTTTATTTTTGTTACTGTGAATCTGTGATCATTTCTATTTTTAATTCATGGATTATTTAAAATATATGTTTTGAATTTAATTTAATTTGAATAAATGATAGAAATTCCAAGGAGGAAATGTTATATTGATGAAATTTGACTCTCATTCGACATTCCATAAACCACTCAGACACATAACGATCCATCTATCTTCCTCCCTATAGCATCTGAGACACCATCTTCTTGCCCCCTGTACCATCTCCCACACCCTCCAACAACATCCCATTAGTAGCTCAGTTTATTCCTTCTCGTTCGACAACCACATAAGTGAGGGAGCAAGGTGCCACTTCTAGTTCTTCATGGGGATACTAGATAGTGTTTGTTAAAGGTAAAAAAATATAATATGAATAAATTTATTGCACTTTTTTATATTATTAACTATTTTTCATAAAATATGGAAACATGGGTACTATAAAAAAAAATTTGAAAAGTGAACATGTATGGAATCTGGCCGGACAAAATATAGTTTTCCCATTTGATTCTTATGGGGTCCATATAGATGATTCCATGAGATTACATGGCTACATCCTAGGTCTACTAGCAACGAAGTTGGTCACCCTTCCCATTACGTTTGATTGTTGGAGGAATAATCATTTATCTTTGAAAAATAGAGCTTTTGATTCAAAAATAAAATTAATATAAATACATTATGATGTAATTTAATAATATTATGTTATTAAATGCTAATATTTTCAAAAGCAATCTCTGTGTATAGATGTTTAACAACTTTATCATTGCTGATATCCTTACATGAAAGTTGATATTGAAAATTTTTGGGCGAGAAATGGAAAGATTATAAACGAATATTATGGAAGGAAGTCAACAATACTTTTTTGAGAACCCAAAAAGTGTATGATAAGGTACCTAATGGGGTACCTAGAGGGAAATGAAATGTTTTTATTAATAGGCATTGTGATAAAAAACACATGGTATTTAAATATATATTTTTATATTAATATCACATTAAATCTATACATGTATATGAAAAAGAGATTAAATTTAATACATTACTATTAAATTACATTGTATTTATTTTAGGTTCATTCAAGAAAGATTGTATCCAGTCGGGCTAAGCAAATCAACCCTCACATGGTGGGGTCAAAACGTTTTTCTATAAGATGATCGACTATGCTAATATTTTCCTTACAATAAATATTTATTAAAAAATATTATCTACTTAAAATATTGAATTATTTATTTATCTTTATTAATACATTCACAGATTTTAGGACACCCAGTATCCTAATTTTAAGTGTGTTTGGATGTTTATAAATTTTTTTATGGGAGTTTTGTTAATTAGCATGCCAAAGAATATAGGGTATGCATTCATTTTTCATTTTTGTAACTTCTTATCAGTTATTAGTTTGTTAATATATATTTCTTCTAATATGACTAATATTTTATTTATAGGTAAAAATTAAACAAATATGAGATTCGAATCCCACACATTCCTACTTAGTCTCCCATGATGACCCAGTTGGTAATGTCCTTGTGAAGGAGCATCATGGCTGAGTTTGCGGGATGGGTTTTGTACCAGTACCATATGATATCATTGGAAATAAAATGGGGATTTCAAGTTCATATACATTTTTTTGTATTATGTCCCTACGCTAAGATGCTCAGACAATGTTATATTCAATGGAAAAATAATTCAAAAAATAGAGGGATGAGATATCCATTTTGAAGAAAATGGTGTTTTCATTATATCAGATTACAACCAGATCTGTCCTTGGGGATTTTTCTATGATGACTAGTGGTGAGAAGGTAATAGAACATCTTAAAAATCATTTAGTTTTCAAAATATTAATGATTTTATGTATAAAAAAATTTATAAAATGTTGAATTTCTAATATAATTGTCTTACAGGTGCCGACAGATGAATGTGTAGATGGGGATGGAGAGGGTGACAAGCAGAGTTAATAGTTGGGAAATTATTAGTGGAGAGGGTTTAATCATATATACTGTGTGGTTTTGAATCTTTTTCTTATATTTTAAATGGGATTGGGATAATGGGTGAGCTATTTATGTGTTGTACATCCATGTGTCTATATACTATGGTTCAACTGGATATAGAGATTGAAATTTCATTATGATAATATATGATGTTTAGTTTCTTGTATTTGTTTTAAATATAACATGATCTGACTATTATATTCTTCTATTTACCACATTTTTTCATAGTCCATTACTAAGTATGTTTATATGCTCACATTTATAGGCCATGAATTCATTATTTTTTTTATAGACAACTAGTAGATTGGTTGTGTCCTTAGTGGACCTAGTATCTATCGATCATAGAAGTAAGTGGAGGCACTAACCATGTTTTGTGGTCTAAATTTGGGATATTGAGTTGGTAACTCCTCTTACTTTCAATTTCAGTTGTTTCTAGACTAGGACCCACTTCCCTTAATCTTGGTTAGGCAGGTATTTTACCCTGTTGCTTTCCTGGATTTTTGACTATATCATTTTGATGTATTTCCTATAGGTTACTATATGATTTTTTAAAAACATATAGGTTTTATTTTATTATACCTATGAACTATTTTATGGACCTGAGTGTCTGTTTGTGTTCACGTAAAATAGGATAAATCCTCCCACTTCTGTGATATTCTTACTTTTTTCTTGTCTCTAGCCCTTCACCTATTGGGGGTGAACATGTGGCATCACTCTTAGCTTACTATTGTCCCATGTAGGGCCTCTATAGGAGATGTCATGAGACAGAACCCGATGGTCTTCTCTCAGACCATAATCTTTATTTATCCCAAGCCATTGTAGGAAAATCTGTACCCTTCTCCAAATCTCACATCACAACCAAGTCCTACTGACCAAGGATCATTTTATGTTATCTCTCACTAAACAAAGGACTTATATCACTTATCCATACAATCATATCTCAATCCTATAATACATTGGATAACCCCTATATATCAAAACCTATGATCAATTAGTATCCTCTTGTTTTCACCTTATTCCTTAAAGATCTAGGTTGATGTGTTAGGTAATCTCTATTTTGGGAGATTTTTGGGCTTTATTTGTGCAGGGACCCTATTTTTTGAGCTCTATATTGTTTGTCTTGGATAGTCCATGGGGATGTAATTAGGTAACTAGGAATAATTATATTTTTGTTGGATTAGGAACATAGAGTAATTGATGTTGTTTTTCATGATCTCATCAAGGTGTGGGATCACTGTTGGAATTCCAAGGATTTCATAATGTATTTACCCGCTGAATGAATCCATGTTAGTTTTAATCCACACATGTATATGTTTAGATCATTTATGGATATTTAGGGTGATTTATTTTTTGGTAAGCATTTCTTATTGGTTTTGATTCATAAATGACCCTTTTGATGAAAGTGGTAGTCATGATGGATGGTTTCATATTGATAATTATTTTTTATTATTAAATTAATTTATCTTGTTTGTAGTATTGGTGTATTTAGTTTTAACATGTGAAGCCTAATTTTATTTAATTTATTTTGATTTTTTATAGCTTGTTTTACTTGTATTCAATTTATTTTTTCCTTGTAAATGTGTTGTGTAATAACTAAATCAATCAATTTACTTTCAATGAGAAATGTATTAAGAAATGTATTGATTCATTCAATGTATTGAGAAATTTATTATTGATTCTTTTAATGTATGGATTCTTTCAATGTATTTATGTATTATTGATTTTTTAATGTGGGGTGTCTTGTTCGATTCTTTCAATGTATTAAGAAATTTATTATTTCATCCATTGGGTCATTTTCCTTTGTCAATGTGTGGATTCATTATGTTTTGGTGAGAATCAATGTACATTGATTCTTTAGTTTTAACATGTGTTTTTATGTGTTGTGTTCCTCATATGATGATGTCATATTTGATGACCTGGTCAAATTTTAATTCTTATTCTTGTGTATTTATGGCAGTAGGTTCTGGGGCTGTAAAATCTACAATTTTTTTGTAATTCATGACATAGTGGCAGTTTAAACCACTGCTCGATATAGTTTTTTTATATTGTATTAAACCACTGCCATATTATGGTATTTTTTGGGGTGGTGGTTAAGACTACTACTAAATATGAAATTTTTTATTTAGCAGCAGTTCTTAACCACAGCTAGATTGTCATTCTTTGTTAAAATTAAAAACACCACTAAAATTGAAACACCACCACTAAATATGAATTTTGAAAAACTTTCTAGAAACCACCACTAAATGGAAGGTACCACCTTCTATTGAATGCAGACACTAATTTTAGAGGTGGTTTCTTAAAATCTTCTTAGAACCATGTAGCGGTAGTTGTAACTACTACAATATAAAAAACCACTGCTAAATGGAGATTTTGTTGTAGCATTGAGTGTTGATAAATGAAATCCATCTACAATTATCCATAAATCAAACATACCCCAACAAAATATTTTAACCAATTATCATCCTTTATTAAGAATCAATTTATTCATTCCATACCTACCCAGGAAACTACCAACCACAACATATGAAAAGCCACACAAGATAACCCCTTAGAGGAAAAAGAAACATAGTAATGCAACTAAATTCATATTTCACTCCATTTAACACCCATACCAACCACTACCTTCATCGTTCATCAATTTTATTCCACCCAATCCTTTCTATTAGCATGAAAACTCTCAACTTATAGATAAACCCTACAACACACTTCGTCACAACCAACATAACACCCCCAGTTTGTAACAAAATCACACCCATAACAACCGGCAACATAAACATAGCACAACATGAGCCCGTAAACCTACTGATCAAACACTGCCCATCTACTCTAGAATTATTTAATATCTTAACCTGAGATTCCATTACACCATTCATACCACCCCTCCTTATATCCATACTCTCAACCCCAGCACCACAAAACCACACAAGCCACAAGACAGAACAAAACCAAACACATCACACAACCACACCAAACAAGGAAGGGTGTACTCAGAATTAGTAAACACTCGTTATTTAATTCCACTGAAATAATTAAGGGGTTATCACAAAACAAGTTTGATCCCGAGGAATCTTTTAATTTAACCAAATATACCTAGTTAATCAATTGTATATATACATCCATTCAACACATTATCTATAAACATCCATCACAAGTCAAACAAATTTCACAAAAAAATGCCAATAGTGACCATGATTTTAAGCAGACATATAGAATATATAGACCAAAATATCAATAAATAGAAAAACTATAGCAATAATTACTTTTCCCCAGCCATTTTTATTTGTTTAATGCTGGATCGAGTATCCTTATTAAACATGGATTTAATTTCTTTTACAAGGGAAAATTTTTTACACCTACCCCCATGATTTACAAATAAGAGGGATGAAGGGATACCTACCTCTAGAAATAGACAATCAACACATCCACCTTGCACCATACAGTGGGTGTATAAGGGTCCAGGGAAACAAAATCCATGGGTAAAATACATACACACAACTCCCCACGGAAGAAAGGTTCTGGGATGCTTAGGTATCAAAATAAAAGAGAATGAAAAAAATGAATAATAGGTTTTCATATTTGAAGGATTCGATGTAAGACTTATGGTATAATAAACCATTTTAAACTACCCATTAAAAAAGGATATGGACCACTCATTTTTTCTATCTTAATGCGTCATGTGTACTAGAAAATTAAAGATGTAATTTATATAATTTGAAATGGCTTAAAAAACACTTAAACATGATTTTAAACCGAATTTATGAAAAATAAAAAAGTTAAAGGGGTGAAACTGGAAAAATTAGCAAAAGACTGAAATTTAGAAAAACTGTGGAAATGAGTCACCATTGGTCGAGTAACCATTGAAATTCACCATTGGGTGTGTCACTAGTGGATGGTTCAATCTTAGAGGAGTCACTGGTGTAAGATACCAATGGTGAGATATTGATTGTGAGTCGCCATTTGGCGAGACACCATTTGGTGAGCCACCATTCAGGGAGCCACCATTCAGTGAGCCACTATCACGGCCCCCCATCAATGAGTCTCCAACACGACTCACCCTTGAAAAAACTAGATTTTTGGGAAAATATTGAAATGTGTCACTATTAACCCAAGAATGCCTGAAATACTAGATTTTCCCAAATTAATGGTTTGGAGAGGTTCAATAAATTACATATTAGGATTTTTTAAATTGTACTAATTAATTATTGATTTAATTAATATAGATATCTGTTATTATAAATTTTTGGAATTGTATTAATTATTTATTGAATTAATTTACAGAATTGATGTGATTAATTAATTGTTAAGTTAAGTAATGAAAAATTGGCATGACTATGTAATTATTGAATTAACAAATAGAATGATATCAATATGCATTTTTTTAATTGTATTAATTAATTGTTGAATTAATTAATAGGATGGTGTGCTACATGTGATAATGTGGTACCTGTGAAATTGCGACATTATGATATATGTGATTATCGTGTGTGGGAAATGGACTACTAAATCAAATTACCATAGCTATAAATACACATAATCATGTGTGGTATATGGTCTAATACATCAAAAGACCATATTGAAAAATTGATATTTGTGTGAGGGACATGGTCTATTCCATCAAAAACCAATAGTGATAAACTGATATTTGTTTTTGGTACATAGATCGATACTTCAAAAACATGTAGTGTGGAGTTGATGAATGGATTTTGGGTCATATATGACTACTTCAAATACCCATGGGGCCCCATGCAAGGTGATCTAGGCCTATAATGTTGGCATTAGACCGTGGTTCCAATTGGTTATGATATTGATTTGAGACAAAATGGATAGTGAAAGGCCATGTGTTATAATGAATTTTTAATTAAATTGTGATATGGTTTAGACATTATCATGGGCTGAAGTAGTTACATATAGTTTTGGTGTCCTCAGAAACCTAAGTAGTTATGTGGTTAAATAAAGAGTAATTTAAAAAATGTAAAATGCATACCTTATTTATTTTATTTTATTCTTTATACCAATGCATACTCTATTATCGAAATGATATTTAGGAACTCTTGATGGTGGTGTACTACATTAAAATCACACCCTAATCAGGCTTCTTGATTGGTACCTGAATGGATTTATTTATTTCCAGATAAGTTATGGGTAAGGGACCTAAGATAGATAGATGATATGGTAATGAAAATGTATGAGGGATCTGAACTAGGATTTAGAAACCTAATGGGATTTATTCAGTGTATTAATTTATTTTGGGGTTTTCATATAGACACTTGACATGTATTTGAATATCCCCTATTAGTTTTGGATATTATATTCCAATTTTAGTAATAGTGTGATATTGATTTTTTTGGTTATTGGGTACATAATTTGACTATTATATATTATTTATACTATATTATTACTCAGATAAAAAGGGTACAATCTCCCCAAGATCGATATTTGATCTGCTCAACTAATCGGTATCTTCTCGTGTAGGGGGATGCATGATTGAGGGCATGTAGTGGGCTGTTTCAGGGCACTAGTGTGTGGTTCCTCAGCCCAGATAGTACACTGTGGTTTTAGAGCCCATTTTTCTTTTAAATTATTTTGGCTTGGTATTTGGGAAAGGTATACCAGAATGTAGGAAAATTCGGTAATTGGCATTGAGATTGTTCATGGGAACAACTAACCCATGTATGGGGGAAAACCCAAATTCCAAAAGTAGTATTGTTCTTATTAGTATTTTCTGTTATACTTGGATGTTATTTCACCTTGCGTGATGCAATTTTTGTGTGCTGTGATTATTGTTGTTGAGATTTTCTGAGTTTTGAATCATGTTTCTATATGGAATGAGAGTTGAGTATGCATAAATCATTATAAGAACTAAGAATGATTTTATGAGATGCATCATTTTGAGGCACATATAGAAAAGTAGGTTTCGGGATAGTTGTTGAAATCAAAATGATTTTCGATTTATGTGAAATTTAACTAAAAATGGGGAATAATATGGAATTTAAAAATTTGAAAATGATAAAGAATTGGATTAATTGGGTGTCTAATGAGAAAATTGAATAATAATAAGAAGTTTACCCTTTTTTAACCATGGCATGAACATAGGTTGGTTAATGGTAGTGATAGTGCCTCAACATTGACCATGTGGAAAAAAGTGGAATTACATACTATGTATTTTTTGAAACCCTGATGATAAATGCTTTACTATTGGTAATGATTCCTAAGATATGTGTTTAGAATTGTGAAGATATTATTCCATGCTGACACCTGTTAATAGGACAACTAGAGTTGTGGTTGGGTATACTCCACTTATAGTGGAAACTAAGGTATAGATAGTGCTGGGTGAGGAATATATGGAGTAGTTCCATGAGAACATTTCACATTTTATATTGTTTATTGAGAGAGACACGGAGTGGGTGATGAATAGAATTTCACATCTTGTATGAGAGTTTTAGTTGTCGCACCCTCCAACTTTGACCATGGAGGGTAGACCAGAGGTAGAAAAGTTAAGGATTGATTCCATCATGACTATAACAGACCATTTAGAGACTCCTATTGAGAATAGGGTGAAGTTGGTTTCTTATATGTTATGGGGATTAGTGAATAACTAGTGGGATGTTCAAGATCATACTGAACATGTATTTTGTATGTTATTGAAGGATTTTTTGTAGAATTTGATGGAGAAATATTATCTAGATATGTTGAGGCAAGAGAGTGATGTTGAGTTCATGAGGTTAAATTAGGGGCGTATGGCCATGATGGACTATTATAGAAGCTTTAATTTTTTTATAACATTCTTCTATTGTTGGAAGGGTTGAGACAAGTACGACAAGGTGTTTCTAGGATGGAGATAAAGGTGCTATTATTTCCTAGGTCAGAATCATTTAGCTGAAGATGTTTTTAGATGTAGTAAATCATGCTCTCTTATCTAAGGGGAACATGAAAGAGGATTCCAGTAGATGAATGGTTGTTTCTATAGGATGGTCATTAATCACACCTTCTGAGAGTAAGAAGTATCACTACGATAATTTATTCCAAGGTTATAGTAGGAGGAGTAGTAAGTAGGAATGTTCATTCACATATGACCATTCCTAGATTATCTATCTCCAGTGTGTTAGGTTGGGTAAATTCATCAAGTAGTTCCTTGGACCATCGTTAGAGTTCCAAGACTGTGGTAGGATGGGAAACCTATAACGGTTATGTGGGAACCCCTGAGATATAGGGACTGGTGGGGTTGGTAAGCAGAACATGAGTGTGGGAAGGAGATCTTCTATGCCATTTCAGTCTAGTAGTTTTTTTTCTACTAGCCATGGTGGTAGAGGCATTAGACAAGGGGATTTTAGAAAAGAGAACATGTATCATCAGTGTGGTGCAGCTAATGGGACACATATTACATTATAGTGGTGAGGGGTTGGATAGTTACATGCAGTTCAGCCTACACTATTGGATGATGAGGTTAGACCATAGATATTTTGAGGTTCCATTCATAAATATTCTATACTAGATAATGTCATATTTGATATTGGTACCACTAATTATTTTATTTCATCACAATATGTTAATGGTTTGATCCTATAGGTGTATTTTTGAGTGAGTTATTGATAATAGATACACTTTTAGGGGTATAATACGTAGACATCTATATTTTCAATGGGTGTTGTCTCATGGTTGATAAATATAGTTTTTTTTATGGATGTCGACTTTCTAGAAATGTCAGGATTTGACATAATTATGGGAATGTACTGACTAGTAGAATACTGATCCCACAATGATTATTACCATAGGATAGTGATTTTTACATTTCCTAGGGGAAACAGTTATATTCACCATGGAGGGTGGGATATCCAGGATGGTCATGCATGAACACTTCACCAGCAACTGGGAGATCCTACCACCTAGGATGGAAGGTTTTTGCTGGATAATGGGGGTATAAAGGATGGTGTCCTACCACCTATAGTGTAAATATTTTAGGATGTGTTTCTTGAAGACTTATTGGGTATTCCACATGAGAGATATGTTGAATTTAATATTTAGTAGTTTCCATGGGATGTTCCAATTTCTATTCAACCATAAAATTGGCACTGATGGATCATCAGGAGTTCAAGACTCAGCTGGATGAGTTATATGATAATATATTTATCCATCCAAGTATGTATCCTTCGACTTCTATTGTATTTTATTCAAAAAATAGTGATTATAACTTGAAATTTTTTGTTGATTAAATAATGATGTACCAAAATACTGTGATGAAACAAGATCCTCTTCTACATATCAATGATATATTTTATCAATTAAATGGAGTTTGTGTTTTCTCAATGATTTACATGACATCAAGGTATCATCATTTGAGAGTTATTCCTTTAGATATAACAAGGGATGCATTTAGAATTAGGTATACCCTATATGAGTTCTTCGTGAAACCATTTGAACTGAAGAATACACCCGTAGTGTTTATGGCCCTGGTGAATCAAATCCTATATCCATACATTGATCAGTTTCATGTAGTGTTTGTAGATGTAATCTTGCTGTAATCCAAGACTCATGATGTTCATTACCATCATCTTGACATCATCCCTAATACACTAAGAGAGAATCAGATATATACCATGTTATATATGTATCAGTTATGGAATGATCAGGTACACTCCTTGGGTAATATCATCTTGTAGAATGGTATATTTGTGGACCCAGATAAGGTCCAAGTAATTATTTTTTGCAATTATTCCAGGAATGTTTTTGATATATATAGATTAATGGGGTTATATGGATATTAATAAAGGTTTATCCAAGACTTTTTCCTTTTGGAAGCACCACTTCTAGACTTAACCATGAAGCAGAAAAATATTTAATGGTCAGAAGAATGCAAGGATTGATTACATGAGTTAAAGAAGTTCTTGAAAATGAAACCAATATTGATCCTACATGATCCATGGGAGGAGTATATGGTTTTTTTTAATACCTTAGGTTATTTATTAGAGTACATTTTATACAGGGAGTTCATGTTATAGCTTATGTGTCTTAGAATTTGAGGCCACATCAATGGAAATACCCTACACATGGCATCGAGTTAGATGCAAGGGTTTATTCTTTTAAGAGTTGGTCACATTATTTATTGGGAGATAATTTTACTATGTAAATAAATAAAAAGAGATTAAAGTATATATTTTTAATAGCTATATTTGATTATTAATTAGTGGATAAGGGTTTATTATATGCATTCATTCAAGTTTGAGTTAGCATATACACCCATTATGGGAAATAGTGTTGCAGATTATTTGAGTGGGAAAACTCAGACTCAAGAAGTTCATGAGAATAGTTGTGAGTGGAAAATGATGAATTTACTGGTGAGATACATGTTGTGGTTTAGAAGGGTCGAGGGAAGATGACTATCGTATCAGTTTCATTGGAGTCTTAAATTTTAAGATAGATTAGGGATATACAATATAAGGATACAAAATGTTTGTCCTTGAGGGAAATCAATGAATGTGGGGAGAAACCATTAAACTAGATAATAAATGAGGATGAGGTCATCTTTGTTAGGAATAAGATTGTTGTTCCTAAGAGAATGTGATAGGAGATGATGCCTGAATCTTTTTCACTCAAAGTGGGCGGTGTATCCAAATGTGTCCATGATTTAACATGAACTATGACCAATGTTTTTTTATCTAGGAATGGAAAATGTTATATTAGGGTTAATGAGATGATGATACACCTATAAACTAGTGAGGGCCAAGCATCAATGACCTGGTGGTTTACTACATATATTTCCCATTCTAGAATGGAAGTGGAATAACATTAATATGGACTTTGTGGTGGGTATATCAGAGATACCATAGAATAATGACTATATTTGGGTGATTATAGGATGTTTGAAAAAGGTAGGACATTTTTTACTGGTGTGGGAGACTATCATAATGGAAAAGTTGAGAGTCTAATAAGATTAGGAGATAGTCAATCTGCACAGGGTTACATGGACTATAGTTTTAGAACATGACTCATGTTTTAGATATTGCTTCTATAAGGGATAGTAGAAGGTTCTTGTTACATAGGTATTAATGATTACAGCTTTGCACCCACATAAATATGGGTAGTTAGAGTGTACTATAATGGTTCTTGAGGATATGCTATGCTCTTGTGTCCTAAACATTAGTTGATCTTGTTAGAAGTACATATATTTAGTGGAGTAATCCTGTAAAAAAATTATATGTGTAATATATTCAGATGTCACTATATGAGGATCTTTATCATAGTCCACGTAGATCACCTCTATGCTAGATATAGGCAGGTGGGTCAGTTTTTTTGGGATCGAGTCTTGTGCAGAAGGTGTCAGATCGAGCTCAGCTAATTCAAAAGTTTATGGTTATGACTCGGAGTAGTAGACTATCTCAGGACAGTAGTGTGTGGTACCTAGGTCTATATGTTATAGTATTCAATAAGATTCCTTTGAAAACCTCATAATGTTGTATTCAACCATATCAATATTTTCCTCTTCATTTTTTCTTACACATTGGAATTATTTTTCTCTATTTTATTCTTATTCATAAGGATAATATTTTTACAAGAAATGTTCCATTAAATCCTACTATTCTATTCTAGATATTTAATCCTCATCCTCAATGTTATGAACCAATGAACACAATTTATACTATTATCCTGAAATATGATAGACTACCATGAAAATCTTCTCCTTTTAATTAATTTCCAAATCAAGAAATGTATTCTCTATAGATCATACCCATTACTCAGATACAAGTGGATTTGTAGTCTTATTAAATAATGAAGTTTATTGATGTATTATGTGGTCTAACATTGATACAATGTATTTTGTATCAATAAGATACTCCATATCTGAATGTCTATTAGTCATAACCTGAGTCAGTTTCCCCAATATAGTTATAATTTTTTCTTCTCTAACTCTTGCTACATTTTATTTCCTAGGTGTAACATCCCTCCACGGAATACATCAATAGGTACAATTTTCATTCATTACACTAGGATATATTTCTAAAAAATTAATTACACTAGATTATATTATTATTATGAATCATTATTTTTAATTTCAAATCTTGTGAAACCCTTAATATAAATTAAAAAATTTGTGGATAGATAATCTCAGAATCATAAAATTAGTTTCATTGGGAATGTTTTTAATCATATATTTTGTTCAAAACCATAATAATTATTTTTAAATAAAATTTTAATTAAACCATGCATATCCCCTAGGGGTGTAAAACTAGGTTCACAATAAGGGCACACTCACTATTCAGCAAAATAATGGCAGATATATTCTTAAAGTAACTCTTTTTGGGGTCATTGACACTAGATAAATATGTTCCAAAACCCATATTATTTTAGTATCCATACAAGGATTTATTCCTATGGAAGAAAATATTATCTACCTCACTAATTATTTGGAATGTTATCCTATAATTATACTTATTCTTAAAGTTAGTCATAGTTATATATTCTGTAATCTATGTTTTCTAAATAAAATTCCCAATGTTTCTACAAACTTTTATCTAATACCAACTTTAAAGACCTTGACCATAATAACCTAGACTCATTGGTTACTTTATTTAATTTGCACTTAATACAAGTGATCTTATCCAAAAGTAAAAAATATTTTAACAGTATTGGAAAATTAGAGATATACATTAATTTGACATGACATTTGGAAACATAAAATGAAACATAAAATTTTGAATAATAATTTTTTTTAACTCTATTGTATTCCTAAATATCAATCATAATAAATTTTCAGAAATCATGGGGAAAGAAAACATGAGAATGGGGTGAGCTTAGATTCTCAAAAAGCGTATAAATATAAAATAAGTTATCATGAATAAATAAGGAAAAATAAATATGTCAAGGTAGACATCTAAAAACACATTCCATTTAATAAATTACATGAGCATGAATTATAATATATAATCAATAAATTATGAAAAACTAAAATAATTACATGATCTTAAACTTATCCATGTATATCATAAATAATCAATTAATCACATGGGAAACAATAACTAATCTCATAATGAGGGTATGCATAATGTCAGAGATCGTAAACATAAAATCAATTGATAGTTCCATGAAATATTACATAAATGGGAAAGTGCTCTAAAAATACCCAACGTAGTTTTTCTTAATGTACATACTGGTGCATCAATGGGATATAACATGCCCCATCCATCACTTAATATGTACAATTCATTCCAGAAATGATTTGGGAAAACATAATCAATGTAAAATTTTTTATTGAAAAAATAGAAATTAGAAATGTTAGTACTTTTCTCAATTAGTAAATATAATCATAATCTATCCCAATTAATAAAAAAATAGTTCAAAAATAGTACATCCCTAGTAAATCACAATACTCTCTAATGAATTTATATATAAACTAATATATTTTCAAAGGATCATTGGAACCTTTCTTGTGGAAAATACCATTTTAACTTTCAAATATATTATTTAAAGTATAAAATACATCCGAAATATTAAGAAGATTTTTTTTGAATATATAATTATAAACTATTAAAGGAAACTTCAATTAAATGAGTGTTCATGATGGTGTTAAATTTTATTAATGGCATATAATCTTATAAAAAGTTTTTTTAAAACTTCTTTTAACAATTTTAAAGAGTCCCCCATTCTCAAAAATGAAAGAATATTAATTTTAAAACATTTTTAAAAAATTAAAAAATGGATAAAAATTTCTTTAATAAATTATTGGAGAATCTAAAAAAACCCTTTATTACATTTTTTTGGAAAATACAAACAAAAAAAGAGAATAATTCCCAACCATGTGGAAATAATTTATGTTTTTATTCAAACATTATTTTTGTATCATGAGTGATTAATGAGAAAGGATTGAATGGAAAAATAATAGTTTATAATAATTAATAGTGGATAGACAAATATATTGATTTTAAGAAAGAAATATATAATATTTACCCCAGTGGAGACATTAAAATAAACAATCCTGAATAATGATGACATTATAAAATAAAGACTTACCTCAAGTCTAAATTTCTTCATATGTGACCTCAAATTACATATAATAAATATAGATTTATTATAAATATATTATATAACCATAATCATATATTTCATATCATGTATGATTTACTTGTAATATTTTATCACCCTTTTATTAATACATTTTTAAAATCACCATTCCAGGTAATAACCACTCCATTTTCATGTATGTTTTATTTGGATAGTTTTAGTACTTACACATTAATCATGGTAAAATCATATCAAGAATGTCAGTAATTATTTAATTATAATATATATTTATTATATAAATATTTTGATTAATATATATAATTTAAATATATAAAAATCAATTACACCGTTCATGGATAGAGTTGACAATACATATGCATGAACAATATTTCAATTTTTTTTATGAATGGAATGGAAGAAAAGTAAAAAATAATTCAAATTTATAGAATAATTATTATATAACATATGTATTATATAAAATAAATATATCCTTATTACAATACATGTTAAAATAAAATGAAAAATCTATCGTATCTCTTTATGGAGGAGTTAGTCCTCATGTATGCATGTGAAACATTATCAATTTCCAACGGATTGGAATGTCAAAAGATATATGTGATATTAACATTAATGAAATATAATTATTTCAAAAAGATAATAGATATAAATTAAATTCATAAATATATATACGTGAGGGGTCATGATGGAAAATGAATTGTATCTTCTCATGAGGTGGTAGTCCCCCATAGACACGATCGATGATTTAATTTCCAATTTTATGGAAGAGGGTATGGTTATAGTTTATACCATTATCATAAGAACATAAAAACGTATGTAATATACAAGTGTTATTATTTTATCATTGTTTTATTATATTTTAATGAGGTATATGAAGAAATAAAATGAATTCGTGTGGTTAAAAACAACAGCTCTTCATTGGAGAACCTCTTTAGGTTTATACCTAATGCTTTAATAGGATTGTTATATGATAAAATTAGGGACTCTAGGTCATTGTTAGTAATGTAGGGAAGGTATTTTAGAAAGTATTGGATGAACTAAAAGTTCATTATTGTTTATAGAGGATAGGATATGGGGTATTCATTAAAAAAGGGGAGGTGATAGCATTGTAAATTTCTTAAAATATTACAATATGATAAAGTCATTCCCAAGAAAAATGCCTCAAAATAAATTTGTTTTTCAAAATTTTGGAGAGGATAAGGTTTAAATTTTATAAAAAAACAGGATTTTGAAAATTTTAATGGGAAAACATACCCTTATCATTTGGTTTAACTCACCTCCATTAAACCCATTTTAATAATAACCACAATAATTAAATTTTCTTTATGTTTTCATTATTCCTTATGACAAAAAATTACAATGAAATTAATAACTAAAATTAATTATTATGATTTCAAATATTGAATAAATTTTACAAAATTAAATTCTCATAATTAGAATAATTTAATTTAAAATTAAACCCACACGGGAATCGAAAATCATATTTTTCAAATAAAAGATTTCATAAGTAAAAAATATTTTTATATCAAATTTCAACATAAAATTGATTCAAATGATATAAATTGGTTTTATAATAATATAATTTAACTAATATTACTTTTGAATAATTTTTTTTTAAAAAAATTAACTTTGTAAAATCATTAATGGAAAATGAATATTTCAATAAAAATTCGTATTTTTCAATATTCGTAAAAAAACTAATGATTTCAAAATATTATCAAAAAATAATCTAATATAATTTTGAGATAATGATTAAAATAATTATGTTAATTTTTTAAATAATGTTTATTAATTTATTAAAAATTTATTTTAAAAGATGTGTTCAAAACTACATGAAACTAGTTTTTAGAAAAGTTATACATTTTATGAATAAATTGGAATTTATCTATATCATGTGACCTGAGAAAATTATCAAACGAATGATAAAAAATATTTATTTATTTATAATATTTAATTTTTATTAAAATAATGCACCAATAGTTACTAATATAATTTATTAATATAATATAACACTACACGAAAAACAAATTTTTTTCCAAAAAAACATTTCTTTTACTCTAATATGACATTTATTTTTATTTCTATTAAATTGATAACCAATGAATTTATTTCTACATGTTTAAAACATATTAATTTTATAATTTAGTTAGTTTTATTCATAGTTACTAATTTAAAGACTAGGTTATAATGGTAAACTATATTATGGTTTATTTATATTTGGTGTTGTGTGTATCATAAGATGTCGAAAATATTCAATTTATTTAAAAAAGAAATATACAATAAAAAAGTATTTTTTTATATAAAGTCATTATTTCAATGATCAAACCAAATTATATTGTTTCTGTATGAATGAACAAGAAAGTATCACTGAAGAATAGTCTCATAAATCGAGTCATGGTAACTTGAGTTCATTTCTTTTTATAATAGGAGAACACAAATTTGGAATTATTGTAATGGTGTGTCTTTTATCATTTCAAGGGGAATATGATGATATACAGTGTTGTTTTAACATAATAATCATGCATTTTTATATAATGAACCTTGAACATACTATCACATCCCACATAGAAATCTCTATGGGGATGTGCAGGCCATATAAGACTCATGAATTCATAAAAGATTCTATAGAATCCCCCAGGCCCCTTAATTTCCTAATGATTCACCATGTTTACCCTCACATGTATATCTTGATTTTTTGTACTTTGAACCACCTTATATTGGCGATCTACCTTTACCCTACCATACATTACTAGATGGATCACCTTCGATATTGGTTTGGTAGACTCTTTTGGACAACATGGCTTCTTAGGTTCATATATGCACTAAATTTGGCTAATTATTTTTAGCCAAATCTCTTATTATTTCTTTCAACAAAATATCCATGTTAATCCAAATACTTTAGAAACCACCCTTCAAATTTTTTACTTTTATTTTACCCTTATCAACTTATTTTAATCACATATGAATGGATCTCTAATGCATTATTCATTATGAAATTAAAATAATAATTATAAACACACAACATAACATCAAATCCTAAAAACATAATTTTTCAATGGATTTTTTTTCAATTAATTATTAATATAATAACATATGTATCATAAAGACGATTTTATTTTATTTTAAAATATAAGAACATAAAAGATCATTTAACTTTTATTTCACATCATGAGATAATATTGATTATAATATCTATAACTAATAAAGGGAGTTAAAAAAAGAACAATGAACAAACGAATATAAACTATATAGGCATGAATTCTACCATTTCGATTAAAATAATATAGAAATAGAAAAAAATAGAAGTGTGAATAAATATAACAGAAATGATAAAGGAAAGTGTATAATCATCACATGTTATGTAGTGAATATTGATGTATGAGACTAGTATAGTATAGATAGTGTGTAATGGGAAAAGTGACTGTTAGGATTAGATTATTACCTGATAATTAGACTATATGAACATGGAAAATTATGACCGTTAGGTGTTATAAATATTGGGAATTATTATTTTTTCAAATAATGATTCTATTATAATTAGTGTATATAATTTTAAATGATGAGGGATAATCAATTCATAAGATATTAATTATGTTTTCAAATAACATGATCATGCCTTTGGAATCCCATTCATCAGAACATGGGATGTTTCTAGTATATCTGGGGTTCACCCTTGTCTAATCCCAAGGAGTGCTTCACCAATGAAGTCTTGAGTACAATTTAAGATGTGATAAATTCTTGTTATTGGAGATCACCACTAGATCAATGTTAGTTAAAGCACCCCATTAAAGTATTATCATCAAAAACCTTACCCTTAATATGTATTCTAGTATAATAAGAGGATATTTACCTTGAAAATACTATTATAGATGTGTAATTTTCATTTTTAAAAATGAAATAGTTTTTTTTGAAATACCATTTTCATTATTTTTTATATTAATATAATACAAATGAACATAAGATGAATATGAAAAATGGATTTCAGTATATAAATAAAAAATAATAGTATTTATTAAAAAATATAAAATTTCAAATAAAATACCATTTTATGATAAAATCATGAATTTTAAATAAAAGTTATTTTCATGAAATAAACATAAGAAATATATTTATTTAAATATAAATGAAAAAAATTATTTTATAATGCCCTGGTGAATTCTATTATGAGTTAGAGAGTTGATCATGTCATAAAAACTATTATATTCCAATAAAAATTTATTTTTATTTGAAATTCTTAATTCTCACATTTAGAATATTATTTTTATAAAATAGATATTATTTTTGAAATAAGAATATTTTAGTTAGTTAGTTGTGAACTTTTCATAATTTATATAGATAATCATTTTTTTATATAAAATATAAATATGGTATGAATATATAATAAGTATTATGACATAATAATAAACTATATTTGTTGTAATAAATACTATATATGGCTTTCCTAACATAAAAAGTGTGTTTCATTAAAATATAAAATTTTAATGTCATAATAATATTTTTTGAAACCCATAAAAAACTTATAAAATGTAATGTAGATTTTAATAATATAGGAAAAAATATTTTTATGATAGACTAAATTCAAGATCATAAATTATATTATTTTAAGGAATGATGTTCTTAAACTAATAATATATTTAAAATCACTCATCCATGGAAAATAATATTAGAAAAAACCATGAAATAACCAATGGTTTTGTATTTTTTTTATAACATAATCTCTAAAACCTATGTTTGGAAATTAAAAAAAAATCCCCAATACTTTTATATAAAAAACACAAATTATCACATTCATATCCAATACAAATCCTTTGATTATGAAGATAATATCACTTTATCTCCCTAGAGTCTCCTTGAAGAGATTATAAATCTCTACGTATTTCCTCCCAAGCATTAAAAAATCCACTCAACATAAGGGTCTTTATACATAATTATTTCAATTAAAGACCTTCCTTAGTTTTAATCCTTTTTATTTTCAACTAATTCTAGTTTCATATATTCATATACATCCTTTAATACCCAAATAATTATATACTATTGACCCCTATCATTAAAATCTTCAATTAATTGTTATATACCACCACTAGGATGCCAAAATTATCCCTTGATTTCGTATTGTATATTTCTATGAATAACCAAGGCTATTTACTGTCAAGGGTTTTTATCTAAATATAAATATAGTTCATTGATTTCTGGCCTACATTTATGTAGAAAACATTCCATAATCATGGGTAAAAATGATGAAAAATTAAGAAAAATGATCTTATGATATATGATATATGTGTCGTACATGAATTTAGACATATAATGGATACCCCCTAATATAGATTAAATTAATTTTGTGAAAATTTAATCTGTAGAGATAAATGTTTATTATACCTCGGTGAATAAAATTGGTAATATGCATTTCAACATGTTTTTTTTATGAAACTTGGTGATATTCTCTAGAATGTATAATATTTATATTGGAGCCACATTTCCTTTATATGCATCACATACTTTGGAAAATTCCCTCATGTTTTCCCTCATTTATTTATGATCATTCTCTATTTTTACACATTATTTTTAACCCATAACGACCACTCATGATTATTTTAAATTTTTATCCCTTACTGGTATTTATTCTCACCCTTTCATATTGATGTATTCCCCTACTAAATCACGTGAAGTGAGGTGATATATGATGGATTAATAAATACTCTTTTTAGTAGTATTATATAATTTTTTATGTTTTAATTATTTATTTCATGTCATATGAACATAGTTTTCAAGATACTAAACCTAAAAAGTTTCATACATGTTATTAATTTAATATATTGTAATGGAAATATTTTAAATATCATGTTTGGAAGAGGTGGATTTTTATAGTTGATATCAAGGAATGGTTTAGTTATTTGTTAATATAAAGACTACATAAAATTATAACCCCAATTATAAGCATATATATAGTAAAACCTCCTAAATTTTAGAAAATTATAGTGGAATATTGTTATTTTTAAATTATATACAAATCAGGATAAATAAATGTAGAAGAGGAGGTGGAAACATTAACATAGGCGTAATCACCCTAAAAATGCTATTAAAGCACTGGATTGATCTTCACTTGGTGAATAATGAGTGGGTTTACGACTTTATAGCCAAATATTCACCAATGTGGGATATTATTATGTTGATTTCATGCTTCACATAAAATAATTTTAAGAATGTAATGCTAATGTAATTTTTATATAATTTAGGTCTGAAATATAATATCCAAGAAACATGATATTAAAAAAAATTAGGATTACACATACCCTTTATAACTTTTATCATAAGATTAAAAATAGTAGCAATATTATCATTTTAGTTTTATTATTTTAGAACAAAAGAGTGAAATAGGATGAACTAAGTAAATAATGGATGTAGTAGACAATGAAATGATGTAATTCCCTATACAGTGGTAGGTGGATATGAGAACATTGTGGTCATGCTACGTCATGTTATAAATAATAACCTTAATTTCCTGGAGAATCCAGCTTCTCCAATGGACGGACACAATGTAGTTGAATCCTTCATACATGAATGAACTCATACTTTTATTGAACAATATAATCCTTTGATAATTGAATAATGTATCAACACTATATAAAAATATTTCCTATGGTCAATTGTTTTGAGTAGGAGAAGTTTATTTCAGTATTGTATCACTTTGATAGAGATATGGCTAAATGGTGGAAATTAATAACAAATAAAAACTAAGGATGAGATTGAATCTATGTATTGACAAAAATTATAAATGTTTTTCTGAAAACTATTTTCCTTTCAACCGTTCAACCAAGATGAATATGGAATTCATTGAGTTGAAGTAAAAGGATAATGAATTAGTGTAATGTTATGAAATTAACTATACATGTCTTATAGGATATGCATTAAGAATTTTCATTGGCACTTATGGGAATATTTATTGATTATTTTAGGGACTGAGGAATCATATTTGGATGTAATTAGAAATTTATATGTTTGGGAGATACAAGGAAATACTAGGTTGTTATCTAAAAGTGGAGGTAATGTTTGGAGATATGAAATGGTCTCATGTAATGAATGATTAGAAAAGAAGGATAGTACCAAATATTGGATGATTTATTACCATTAAAGATAAAGTAAGATACAACAAATACCCATGTGAAACAAGTGTAGGAAAAAGTATTCAAAGAATTATATTCAATTAAGTAGAAATAGATATACATTTAGATAGTATGGAAAAATAAATAAAATCATTCACAGTGACGTTAAAACTCAAAATTTGATTAAAAATAATAGAAGGACAATGGTGTAACCACAAAATAAATTAAAATGATTTAAATTAACATAGTATAGATATTTTTCTAAATAATATTTAAATCAAAAGATAATATAGGGAAACCTCCATCAACCCCAGTTGAGGCCAAGGGAGAATGGTGTTTCTTTTTCAATCATTGTGGAAGATGTCAAGGATTCAAATGACATAGTGTTGACTGTACTGATTATTAAAAATTATATTATTTGATTCTAGTTCTAAATATTCCATTATATTTTTTATGTTTTAAAAGAACAAAAAATTAAACTCTAAACTACTAGTGGTAGAGCTTATAGTTAAAACCATGAAAGAAATATTCAATAATCAGTGATATATGTAGATTTCCATATTATATTTTGTGAGTTAAATATATTAAAAAACTAGGTTTCCATTCTAATGGTGTAATTTAAAATCCAACTAGGGAAGGATTGAATATAAAAATTTAATGAAAATATGCACAAGAGAAGAAATGAAATTTTAGTTGTCTTAATGGTAACACATTTTTTTATTTTAATAGGAGTGATATCCATTCATGAGTCTTATGAAGAACCACCTCCATTTACCAAATTTATGTAAATTATTGGTGAAGAAGGGGAATAAAAGTAATTTATGGATATATGAGATGCATCCATTATTTAGGAACAAATTAATTTATTTGTAATTATTTTCATGGACCTCTCCTAGAATGAGATAAGGATTTTTCAATTAGAATTATACTCAGATGTATGAAAATTTTGATGAACTCGTATTGATTTGAATATATAGGGTTATAGAAATTGAGTAATATATCATAAGATATTTTAAAGAAGGAATTTATTTAACTATTTAAATATGCCAACCCCAGTGGCCCGAAGATGGCGGTTACTTTACTACTTTGGAATGTGGTATAAGTGATCATAACCCTAAGGAATTAATAGGTTAGTAGTCTTAGTAATCTAGATAAATAATTTAATTTCAGATGAATAAGAAAACATAAAATAAAATAAATTAATTTATTTTAGAATACCATTATTTTCCTTAGTATATATATTCATATCAATCAAAAAACATAAAACAGCCCAGAACCCGCACTTTCTGATCTAGTTTTAAAAATATGAACGTTACATTCCCATCTTGAGTACGGATGAACATGACCAAATTTTTTTCCATAAAAACATTATAACATCCAAATGAAAAAATTTATCCCTTATATTCTCAAGGACCTTTTAGATTTATAGTATTAGAGAATAAGGAAAAACTCATATATAAACAATAATCAAGTCATTAAATGATCATTTTTTCCACTTAACTGAGCATTTATTATTTCAAATTAACTCAACATCATTATACATAAGAAACCATAAAATAAATAATTCATTAAAAATAATTTTTGATAACATAGGGAATATTATTCATAAGAAGGGTGAGCTCAAATTCTCAGTAAGGGTATACATAATCACTAACAATTAAATGTCATCAATGAGAATAGTAAGTGCATAAGGGTATGATCATGTAATTAAAGTGAATGTGAGAATAATAAAAGAAATGATACCCCTAAATACTTGGATACTTAAATAAGACAACATTGAATAAGGCATTATCATTTGAAAGAGTAATTAGAATCTATAATCATGAGCCCTGTGATATCAATATTGATCAAAAGAAATATTTACAACCCATAGAATCATAATCAAAATGTGTTGGTATCTTGTGAAATTATCTTTATAGAACCTTTACATAACCCTTAAAATTGGAATAAATACACTGTCAAATTCTATATCCAATGCATTAGATCACTATCTAGGTGAACCCACCATATATTCTCTAGCTGGATCATCCTGTGTTATTTGGGAACACCCAACGTATAAGAATTTTCCATGAACCATAACATGAATAAAGTACATTGAATATTAATTTCATCATAAAAATCATAAATGAATCATTACTCCTTTCAAAACTTGATTAACCCATGGAAAATGAATAGGTTCTACAATGATCTCCTTTTAACATGATTAACCCATGAATATACAGGTTGCATAACAATATTATTAAACCATGATTAAACTATGGAAAATAAATTGGTTCCATTAAAATATCTTTGAATGATGATTAACCCATGTAAATTAAATGGGTTCAGTAATAGTCTTTTTGAAACACGATTAACCTGTCGAAAATAATTGGGTTCCATAACAATATTTCTGAAACATTAATAACCCATGGAAAAGAAATGGGTTCCATAAAAGTCACTTTGAAATAATCATAATACATCCACAGAAATATTGAATATGTCATAAATAAAAAAATCCCCATTGGATTATATGTAACAATATGTTTTGTGGAATTTGATGAACAAAAATACCATTAAAAATAATTAAAAAAATTCTTGGGAAAAATAACCTTTTCACATTGAAAATCACTTTTAAAAAAAATTCATAAAATATTCTGAAAAAAAATTTATTTGAAAATAACCTTGGTTACTTTTAAAGGAACATTATAAGAAAATAAATTTCATGATGGAGGGATAATTCGTTCACGTCATAGTTGTAAAAAATTATTCCTTTCACATTTTTGATAAAATCCAAACATGTATTGTTTGGAAGAAACAAGATTATTTCTTTTAAAACATTTATTGAAAATCCAATTTGGTGTAAAAATGGCATGAAATAATCATAGTATAATTCATTTGAATATTTTCTAGAAAACATGGTTTTTTAATGAAAATTTATTTTCAACAAAATTGAGGAATGAAGTTGGATTTTTATAAAAATATTTTCATTTAAAAAAACATTAAATAATCTCAAATATTGTGCACTTTAACAAAAAAAATTTATTTGAAAAGAACCTTGGAAACATTTAATGTAAACATCAAAGAAATGAGGTGTAATGTCTTTGTGGAAATCTGTTTGTTATATTTGCTAAAAAATACATTCCTTTTGTAAATAGTTTGAAAGTGAACTTTAAAAAAGAATTTTTAAAAGGAATCTTGTTTCCACATTAGAGACATTTAAATCATAATTCTCATGAAAGGTTAATAATAAGAAAATTTATATATAATGATAATAGAATAAATAGTAATATAAAATTTCGATTGGGATGTATATGCATCTCAAAATATAATATTAGTGAATAACATAAAAATATGCAACAACGAAAGGAAATTGAGATGAAGTCCCTTAAAATAACAATAATGTTGAAGTGAGAATTAATCAACGAGTTGATTATGCATATAAAATATAAAATCCTTATATAACATGTTAAAATACAACATAAAATAAAAAAAAATCATTTAACAGATAATTTTAGAACATCAATGGTAATGAATAGGTAATATATCCCAATGAAAAGATATTGAGTTATGAGCTTATTTACCACTTGATAACATTCAAGTCAAATCCCTTTGGATGAAATAATTCAAATTGGAACTCAAAATAGAATTATGTATTATGGTTTTAACACTATAAAAAAGACCTTTAACAATGTTGGTCTTTATCAGTGCTAGAAAAAACCAATGATAAAGGCCACGTTTATTAGTGCTAAAAAGCGCGCTGATGAAAGTACCTTTTATCAACACTATAAAAAGTTCACATAAAGGGTGACCTATAGTAGTGCTTTATTTTTAGCCCTAATAAAGGACTAGAATAAAATGAAACAAATAAACACATAAAATTTTAAAAAATATTGACAATTTAATGAATGAATTAATTGTTGATAGAAATAAAAAAAATGCATCTATATATATAAGCTACAAAAATTAATAAATTGCATATATTAAATATTTAGAGTTATACAATGATTAAAATAAAATAAACAATTTCAAATTAAAAAGAGTACATTAAGAAAAATATTAAACATTTTATTAATTAAATAATTATTGACAAAAATAAATAAATTTTATATATATTGATATATATAATATAAATATTAATAAATAGTAGATGTTAAATATAGATATATACAATGAATAATATATAATAACTAAAAAAATAAAAAATTATTATAATTATTATAATTAAACAAAAAAATAAAAAATAAATATATTTCAAATTTATTTAAAATTTTATTAATTAAATTTTTTGTAATAAAAATGAATAATTATAATATATATTAATTATAAATAGTAATAAATAATATATATTAAATATAAATATATAAAAAACGAATAAAATAAAATAATTAAAAACATATTAATGTCTTAGTCATTTTTATTGTTGTTTTAGTTTTTTAATTTAACATATATCAAACATGTAATACATTGACTACACATACATATATAAAATTAAAGAATTTTTATATACAATTCTCATATACCAATAATTATTCCATTAGTAAAATCTTATTTAAAAACACACACCTAATATTTAAGTAATTTATTCAAATTTTAGTACATTTCTGAATTCCATTATAACATGATACATTTAATTATTCAATTTCACTTGTTTTTAAAATGAATGTATTTAAGATTATATATTCATTAATATGGTTAAAAATATTTTTATAATTAAATACTTATAAATAAATATATTTTAAAAATTTATATTTATTATATTTATAAATTTAAATGATTATAATTAATAAAAAACAAATATTATTTTTTTAAAAAAAATATTTATATAATTATAAATAAGTAATTATATGTATTAAATTAATTATAAAATCATGATGTAAAACCCCAGGTAAATAAAGAATATTACAATTTTATATTTATCCATATTTGTGAATAAAATATTAATATGACTTTAAAGAGGACGCTATGCTCGATGGCGTATCCAACACACAACAACGAGTTTCTTGGGAATCTTACGTTGCACTCTAATAAAAAAATAATATTATTTTAAATGGTAGTTAACATGTAGTTGTTATATTGGCGGGAATGGATAGAAATAACTAAAATATGATTATAAATGTTTTTTTAATGTTTTTACATTTATCCAATAAAAGATAAAGGGATAAAATACGGAAAGAATTCAATTTTAGGTTTATATGCCCTAGTTTTCACTAAAGGTTCACTTATCACCTTTTGATGGTGAACTGTAATTAAATATAGTTTTGATCACTCTTATACATTCTTTTGGACCAAATAAATCTCTTTTTTAGAATCGGGACATCAAATTTTACTTTGTGTATTTTTTTGGTATTTTTCCGATAAAGTTCATTTTTTAATGAATACTGTAAAATGTTGTGTTTTAATTCAAAACCTCTTTTTAATCTAATTTATTTATATGATTAGATAATCTTTTGAATTGGTTTTAAAGTGAAATTAGAAAATATTTTTACCATTAAATCCAATAGTGGTCGTTGGAATTAATTTGACTTTTAAATCGGACTTAAACTAGTATCAATCTTTTGATACTTATTGTTTCTTAAAAACATGCTATTTGTTTTGACAGCGGGAGTTAATTATTAAATTAATTAATTCTACTTATATTATTTGAATTAGGTAATATAGACATCATTTTTGAATTCGGAATATCAAATATAGCTTAGGGTGAATTTTTGGTAATTTTCTGAAAAACTCCAATTTTTAATGAATAGTGAAACAACTAAGTGGTAATCAAGAAAACTGATTTTTCAGTTAAATGAAAGTTTACCACTAATGTGTATTGAATTTTGAAAATCCGACATACATGGTTGTCGTTAGTATGTAAAATGTGGTTCAATGGGATGAAAATAATTTTTTTGGTGAATAGTACCTTTTTTTCATTAATCGCGATTAGAGGTAATTACTGTAATTTTAGGTAAATATGATATTATAAAATATGAAAACAGCATGACACTTGTCCTACCCTTATTGGATGAGTCATTCCGGACCAAGACAACCCATGGGTCAACTTGGGGACCCCATGGAGCCACTTTGGTTGGAAAATGACATTAATATATATTTATTTAATGTTAAAATTAAATTGACACAAACATGAGTTGTTTTACTAAAACAGTTTTTATGTGGGGTTACACAAGTACAAAATTTGACTATAAATATTCATTAGAAATATGAAAAGATTTCCTACATCATAGTATTTTTTTTATAATTTTTAGATATTAAATAAATTAATATAATTACGACATCATGATGATGAAACAATGACCTCATTAATGAACAGTTTAAATAAAATGAAACGATAATATAAAATCTAAGACCTACACTTGTCCAAAAACTATTGGATGGGAATATTTCGAAGCCTTATCATCTTATCTTTGAAATATATTATTGTGGGACCTTTGAAATTCGAAACACATTTGAAAATAAAGTAATAGTTTTATGATTTCCAAAAGTGCCCCTCCTCTCCTCTTATAAGACGCCCCAACCTCTACCTCATTTCACACACTCCCCAAGACTTTGGCTCGGCCATACCATGCCCATTTACTCTCTACACATTCCTCTCCTCATCCTAGATTATACCCTTTGGTCATAATCCTTTCAAAGGAAGCCTTTAGGCTCAAATCAAAAGGAGTTACACTTTTAAAGGTAATTCATTCTCTAATGTTCATTTGTTTTATTTTGCTTCTCCAACCCCCTAAACTCTTTTTATTTACTTCTTTTGTAACAACAACAGTATCTTAAATATACTAGGATGTTGTTATAAGATTTATTCGAGCTACGCTCTCACACAACTACATCAAATGGTTAAAGAACATACGATTTCCGTGGATGGCAAAATTCTACCTCCCGAAACGATGATTGTTCAATACTCATTTAACACCATTAAAGGTGGCCATTATGATGTCACTATATTTATATATGATATATAATATTTTTATTTTTGTACTTAAGCTTCTGTATTTTCATTTTTTTCAAACCATTATGGTTTCCATTGTGGGTAACCACGATAATTTCATTTTAGGAATTGCGGACTACCGCCCCCTCAATGTGATTTGATTCATTAATTCCATACGTGGGACGTATAAAGGATGGATTTAAAGTTATTATATATGATGTTATACTGGAATTATAATATACCTCTATATCATTATTGTTTCTTTCCATTAAAGCATGAGATAGAAATGAAAGTAGCGTTCATGCGTACGTACGGCTTACCGTCTCCAAGAACGGTGCATTTCATTTCTTATCTCTAAATGATTATGTAGTATTATAAATACATGTATATGCTGGGTATATATGAAATATATGATATCCAAATCATGAATATAATTCTAGATATAATTAACCTTTGACCACACAAACAACATGTAATTGTAAGAAGTCCATTTTCGACTAAAGAACCAAATATTGAAAAAACAAACATTATTAACTTAAATGATTAAATAATGTTTAAAACATTGAAATAAGTGATATAAAAGGAATAATGAAATTTAAGAAGGTTCATAAGAAAGTCTAAATTAACTCAATTTTATTATTCAGGAAGTTAAAGAACGATCGAGTCAAGTCGGACCCGAGGTAAGGGATCCTACACCTCTCTTTCTTTTTAAGTACACTCTTTTATGTCGTTCCTTTTAAGCTCATCTTTCATATGATTGGGATGTTATTTTATATTACTCACAGTGTAGTTATTATGTTCATATGATGAGAGACCCTATTTCCTCTCATCAATCCATTTTGGAAGTTTTATGTGGCGTCGTTAGGCTGCCGAGTTTTCGTAAGGAATTTTTCATCTCACTTTTATTCTTGTGAGATTTATGCTACATTTTCCACAATTTCATTAGAGTGGTTTATGTACTTCCAATTATTACACTCCTTTTTGTAATGTAATTCCATTTATGGGTATTTACATAGTCATTGTATGACACTTCTTCGATGGGGTTTACTTTTCGAAAGTTACCCAAGTCGGTAAGGGAACCATTCACCCTCCTTTTTTTAAAGACTTCATTTGTTATGTCTTTCAATTCACATACTATTATGTTGGGATATGTTCTTCTATATCCTGATTGATGTAAATTTTATTTCCATGTTATGAGATTCCCTTTTTATCTCTCATCAACCCATTTCTTGAATTTTGGAAGTGATGCCGTTAGGCTGTCGAATTTTACCAAGGGAACGTTTTAACCCAATTCCGATTTCTTTGGGTTCAACATGTAGTTATTGAATATTTCATCCTTTGAAAATGTTTGAATGTCATTTTATTGTTTTACACTTAATATCCAATAATATTGGTTATATTTATTTTTGGCACACATAATTTTGATATTTATTTATCCTTAATTTAAGGATACCTTCTTTATATGGGATTTCATCACATTTTACATCCCTATTGAGACTTCATTGTTGTTATGAACCAATTCACTCTTTTATGGTGTATATACTGTCCTTTGGAATATTATATCATGAATCCATTTATTCTCATGATATTATAAAGTTCTGATTAAATGTTATTCCTCAATTAATGTATTCAAGTGTCTCTAATTTTGGTAAAAACCCTTTGACCAAAATATCACTTTAAATGTTTTAATGACTTGTTCTTATTAATATCCATGTTTTCAAAATGGTTTTAAGGATTTATTTATATGGATATTAAAGGTTTAAAATGTTAAAAGATTTAAGGTGGTATGGGACACTTTGATTCAAAATTCTCCTTATTAAATGTTTTAAATGGTTTTGGAAATGGTTTCTTTTTGTATAGATTCATTATTTCAAAATACCAAAATGTTATCTTGTTATTGAAAGGTGGAAATGTTATGTTTACTTTATTCATGTATTATGTGGTACAATTATGTTATGGTTCTTGGGAATTGTTATGAATAAGGGTGGTTCCGTGACAAACTATGGGCGGGTGAGCCCGATATAGCTCTCCAATGCATTGGGTAACACAAAGGAGTGAAACGTTAAGGTTTTTCCGGAGAGATTTAGGGAATATACTGTGATGGGTATTCCAAAGGTAACCAAGAGGGTTACTGCCTACGTAAGAATGTTATGAATTCCTCAAGTTACCTTTATGTCTTATGATTTCTATGTTTTATTCATGGTTTGATGAGGTGTGTTAAAGTGCCTATTTTTAGTGGGTAAAGTATGATTTCATTCTAATGTATAGATGAACTCATGTTTCCTTTCCATATTTTTTTTATAACCCTTACTGAGCTTTTTATGTTCATCCCATGTTTTTGAAATGGTTTTCACAGGTCACGGGAAATGTACATGATAAGATGATAGAGTCAAGGATGTGTCAAGACAGAATCCAAGTTTTATTTTAAATATGTTTCTGTTGTTGGGAAGAATGAATCTTGTCTTTTATGTAACCACTTTGTTTAAAGGTGGAATGTAATGCAAGTTTCAAGATCTAATTCTCTAAAACTCTAAACTTGAAAAGATCCTCAACGTGTAATCTTGTGATAACTCAAGATTATGTAAGGTTTAAGGCTGGGGCCTTATAGTTGGTATCAAATGTCAGTTTAGATAACTTTAGAGGTTAGGGTATTCTTTAAGCATAAGTGACATTACCATAATGGTTAGGATTTCATAAAGAGTCCTAGTTTTAGCTAAAGTGAATGAGTAAGTGTATCTTAGTGTTTACCTTCCTCATTAGTACATGATGGTTTTGTTGATATACTCACACTGACATTTTCTGTTTTTAGTAAATGGATGGATCTAGCAGGCACCAAAGTGACAATTGGTTTGAAGGAAACTATGGTGGTTCTTTGATTAAGAGACTGGATGAAATGGGGTATTCAATGAGGAAACTCGTGGTTGTTCTAAACCAACTATCAAGGAGTCATGATCAACCACTTGAACCTTGGTATGTTCTGTAATGCATCATGTACGAGATTACCAATCGATGTGGATGTTCACGTAATAATTATAAAGGTAACCATTATAGTTTATATGATCCTTACTTTTGAGGTAATTATGGGTTATTATATGATATGTTGTAAAATGAAAGGCATGAGATAAACTTGAGGTTAAAATATGTTATGATCATTTTTGATGATTTTATCCCTTTTTGGGGAATGATTTGAGAATTATATAGTTTTGGAAAAAGGACAACACGCAGACCGTGTGACTACCCGTCGCGTCGGACAAAGCTGTGGGAATCGAACCCACAACCAAAGTGCGACTGGTATTTATCACCTACCACTGGACTACGTGAAGTCCCTGGTTAGTTTGACCGATTCTTTTTAGTTATATGATTTTATGAATTAAGAGAAAGTTGATTTTGGGTTATTTATGAAAATGATTAACCTATCATGGAGGATAGGTGATTAGGTTAATTACTTTTCAATATGAGACTTTAGGAGCAACTGATGTTGTTTGGAGATAAATGTTATGATTTAACTTGGAAGACTATGTGACTAATCCCTTCAAACATTTGGGTTTCAATCTTAGATTGGTTTACGTTTAAGAATTTTATGGACATATTGATTATCAAATGGTCCTCGTTGAACTTTGGGTTTTGTTTGACAAATTTTGGAGATTAAGAATAGATTTTCTTTTTATAAAGGGATATCCTTTTCTGGATTATCTGACCTTGTACTAACCTTTTTGGTTTTGGTTATGGTTAAGGTCTACAGATATGGGAAGTATATAGCTCTCTTTTGTGTATTAGGTGATTCTCTAGAAGTTGATTATAGTACTCTTAATGCGAACAAGTCTCCCTAAATACTCGCCTTTTGGAAAAAAATATGAGTTTGACTAAGGAATCTAGTAAAAGTTGAAAGTCAACATGATAAGTGATTATGTTTCCTTATGAATAAATTCATCAACAATAAGTAACTTAAAACAAAAATTTTGTCTATTAACTTTTCCTACTGAGGAATCGAATACCGTTTAACCCATCACAAGTTTGTGATTTTCTTATGGTTAAATTTCTCCTAGACATTTTTACTATCAATCTCCCTCAAGAACATGACCCGTTACTTTTTCTTTCATGTCCATGTTTTTCTACAGGGAGTCCTAGTATGGGTTAACTCGGGTGACCTCTGTACTTATCTTTCTTTATTTTAAAGTGATTGTTTTACCGACTCTTGTTCCGATGTGGGATTTTCAAGGATGTTTCCAAGCTAAATTTTAAAATTGCGAGGACGCAATTCCCAAAAGGGGGGAAGGATGTAACACCCCAGGTAAATAAATAATATTACATTTTTTTATTTATCCATATTTGTGAATGAAATATTAATATGACTTTAAAGGGGACTCTATGCTTGATGGTGTACCCAACACGCAACAACAAGTTTCTTGGGAATCTTACGTTGCACTCTAATAATAAAATAATATTATTTTAAATGGTAGTTAACATGTAGCCATTTTATTGGCGGTAATGGATATAAATAACTAAAATATGATTATATATGTTTTTTTTAATGTTTTTACATTTATCCAATAAAAGATAAAGGCATAAAATACGGAAAGAATTCAATTTTAGGTGTATATGCCCTAGTTTTCACTAAAGGTTCACTTATCGCCTTTTCATGGCGAACGATCATTAAATATAGTTTTGATCACTCTTATACATTCTTTTGGACCAAATAAAACTCTTCTTTAGAATCGGGACATCAAATTTTACTTTTTGTAATTTTTTGGTATTTTTCCGATAAAGTTCATTTTTTAATGAATACTGTAAAATGTTGTGTTTTAATTCAAAACCTCTTTTTAATCTAATTTATTTATATGATTAGATAATATTTTGAATTGGTTTTAAAGTTAAATTAGAAGACATTTTTACCATTAAATCCAATAGTGGTCTTTGGAATTAATTTCACTTTTAAATCGGACTTAAACTAGTATCAATCTTTTGATAATTATTGTTTCTTAAAAACACGCTATTTGTTTTGGCAGCGGGAGTTAATTATTAAATTAATTAATTCTACTTATATTCATTTAACTAGGTAATATTAACATCATTTTTGAATTAGGAATATAAAATATATCTTAGGGTGGTTTTTTGGTAATTTTCTGAAAAACTCTAATTTTTGATTAATAGTGAAACCACTAAGTGGTAATCAAGCAAACTGATTTTTCAGTTAAATGAAAGTTTACCACTAATGTGTATTGAATTTTAAAAATCCTACCTACATGGTTGTCATTATTATGTAAAATTTGGTTCAATGGGATGAAAATAGTTTTTTTGGTGAATAGTAACTTTTTTTAATTAATCGCGATTAGAGGTAATTACTGTAATTTAAGGTAAAAATGATATTATAAAAATATGAAAATACCATGACACTTGTCCTAACCCTATTGGATGAGTCATGGCCGACCATGACAACCCATGGGTCATCTTGGGGACCCCATGGAGCCACTTTTGTTGGAAAATGACATTAATATATATTTATTTAATGTTAAAATTAAATTTACACAAACATGAGTTGTTTTACTAAAATAGTTTTTAAGTGGGGATACAGAAGTCCTAATTTTGACTATAAATATTCACTAGAAATATAAAGAGATTTCCTAAATCATATTTTTTTTTATAATTTTTAGATATTAAATAAATTAATTTAATTACGAAATCATGATGATGAAACGATGACCTCATTAATGAACAGTTTAAATAAAATGAAATGATAATATAAAATCTAAGACCAACACTTGTTCAAAAACTATTGTATGGGAATATTTCGAAGAATTATCATCTTATCTTCAAAATATATCAATGTGGGACCTTAGAAATTCGAAACACTTTTGAAAATAAAATAATAGTTTCATGATTTCCAAAAGTGCCCCTCCTCTCCTCTTATAAAAGGCCCCCACCTCTACCTCATTTCACACACTCCTCAAGCCTTTGTCTCGGCCATAACCTGACCTTTTACTCTCTACACATCCCTCTCCTCATCCTATATGATTCCCTTTGGGCAGAATCCTTTCAAAGGAAGACTTTAGGCTCAAATCAAAAGGAGTTACACTTTTAAAGGTAATTCATTCTCTCATGTTCATTTGTTTTATTTTGCTTTTCCAACCCCATAAACTCTTTTTATTTACTTATTTTGTAACAAAACTAGTATCTTAAATATACTAGGATGTTGTTATATGATTTATTCGAGCTACACTATCACACAACTACATCAAATGGTTAAAGAACATATGGTTTCCGTGGATGGCGAAATTCTGCCTCCCGAAACGATGATTGTTCAATACTCATTTAACACCTTCAAAGGATGCCATTATGATGTAACTATTTTTATATATGATATATAATATGTTTATGTTTTACTTAAGATTATGTATTTTCATTTGTTTCATACCTTTATGGTTTCCATTGTGGGTAAACACGATAATTTCATTTTAGGAAGTGCGGACTACCGCCCCCTCAAAGTGATTTGATTCGTTAATGCCATACGTGGGACGTATAAAGGATGGATTTAAAGTTATTATATATGATGTTATACTAGAATTATAATATACCTCTATATCATTATTTTTTCTTTCCATTAAAGTATGAGATAGAAATGAAAGTAGCGTTCATGCGTACGTACGGCTTACCGTCTCCATGAACGGTGCATTTCATTTCTTACCTCTAAATGATTATGTAGTATTATAAATACATGTATATGCTGTATATATATGATATATATGATATCCAAATCATGAATATCATTCTGGATATAATTAACCTTTGACCACACAAACAACATGTAATTGTAAGAAGTCCATTTTCGACTAAAGAACCAAATATTGAAAAAACAAACATTATTAACTTAAATGATTACATAATGTTTATAACATTGAAACAAGTGATATAAATGGAATAATGAACTTTACGAATCTTCATAAGAAAGTATAAATTAACTCAATTTTATTATTCAGGATGTTAAAGAACAATCGAGTCAAGTCGGACCCGAGGTAAGGGATCCTACACCTCTCTTTCTTTTTAAGTACACTCTTTTATGTCATTCCTTTTAAGCTCATATTTCATATTATTGGGATTTTATTTTATATTACTCACACTATACTTATTATGTTCATATGATGAGAGACCCTATTTACTCTCATCAATCCATTTTGAAACTTTTAAGTGGCGCTGTTAGGCTACCGAGTTTTCGTAAGGGATTTTTCATCTCACTTTTATTCTTGTGAGATTTATGCTACATTTGCCACAATGTCATTTGAGTGGTTTATGTACTTCCCATAATTACACTTATTTTTTAATATAATTCCATTTATGGGTATTTACATATTCATCGTATGACACTTCTTCGATGGAGTGTACTTTTCAAATGTTACCCAAGTCGGTAAGGGAACCTTTCACCCTCCTTTTTTTAAAGACATCATTTGATATGTCTTTCAATTCACATACTATTATGTTGGGATATGTTCTTATATATCCTGATTAATGTAAATTTTATTTCCAAGTGATGTTATTCCCTTTTTATCTTTCATCAACTAATTTTCTGAATTTTTGAAGTGACGCCGTTAGGCTGTCGAATTTTACCAAGGGAACGTTTTAACCCAATTTCGATTTATTTGGGTTCAACATGTAGTTATTGAATATTTCATCCTTTGAAAATGTGTGAATGACCTTTTATTTTTTTACACTTAATATCCAATAATATTGGGTGTATTTATTTTTGGCACACATAATTTTGATATTGATTTATCCTTAATTTAAGGATACCTTCTTTATAAGGGATTTCATCACATTTTACATCCCTATTGAGCCTTCATTGTTGTTATAAACCAATTCACTCAAATATGGTGTATATACTGTCCTTTGGAATATTATATCATGAATCCATTTATTCTCATGATATTATAAAGTTCCGATTAAATGTTATTCCACAATTATTGTATTCAAGTGTCTCTAATTTTGGTAAAAACCCTTTGACCAAAATATTGCTTTAAATGTTTTAATGACTTGTTCTTATTAGTATCCATGTTTTCAAAATGGTTTTAAGGATTTATTTATATGGATATTAATGGTTTAAAATTTTAAAATATTCAAAGTGGTATGGGACACTTTGATTCAAAATTATCCTTATTAAATGTTTTAAATGGTTTTGGAAATGGTTTCTTTTTGTATGGATTCATTATTTCAATATACCAAAATTTTATCTTGTTATTGAAAGGTGGAAATGTTATTTTTACTTTATGAATGTATTATGTGGTACGATTATGTTATGGTTCTTGGGCATTGTTATGAATACGGGTGGTTCCGTGATAAACTAAGGGCGGGTGAGCCCGATAGAGCTCTCCAATGCATTGGGTAACGCGAAGGAGTGAAACATTAAGGTTTCTCCGAAGAGATTTAGGGAATATACTATGATGGGTATTCCAAATTTAACCAAGAGGGTTACTCCCTACGTGAGAATGTTATGAATGCCTCAAGTTACCTTTATGTCTTATGATTTCTATGATTTATTCATGGTTTGATGAGGTATGTTAAAGTGCCTATGTTTAGTGGGTAAAGTATGATTTCATTCTTATGTATAGATGAACTCATGTTTCCTTTCCATATTTTTTTTATAACCCTTACTGAGCTTTTTATGCTCATCCCATGTTTTTGAAATGTTTTTCACAGGTCACGGGAAAGGTACATGATAAGATGATAGAGTCAAGGATGTGTCCAGAAAGAATCCATGTTTTATTTTAAATATGTTTCCGTTGTTGGGAAGAATGAATCCTGTATTTTTTATAACCACTTTGTTTAAAGGGGGAATGTAATGCAAGTTTCAAGATCTAATTCACTAAAACTCTAAACCTGAAAAGATCCTCAATGTGTAATCTTGTGATAACTCAAGATTATGTAAGTTTTAAGGCTGGGGCCTTATAGTTGGTATCAATGGTCGGTTTAGATAACTTTAGAGGTTAGGGTATTCTTTAATCATAAGTGACATTAACATAATGGTTAGGATTTCAGAAAGATTCCTAGTTTTAGATAAAGTGAATGAGTAAGTGTATCTTAGTGTTTACCTTCCTCATTAGTACATGATGGTTTTGTTGATATACTCACACTGACATTTCTGTTTTTAGTAAAGGGATGCATCTAGTAGGCACCAAAGTGACAATTGGTTTGAAGGAAACTGTGGTGGTTCTTTGATTAATAGACTGGATGAAATGGGGTATTCAATGAGGAAACTCGTGGTTGTTCTAAACCAACTATCAAGGAGTCATGATCAACCACTTGAACCTTGGTATGTTCTGTAATGCATCATGTACGAGATGACCAATCGATGTGGAAGTTCAGGTAATAATTATAAAGGTAACCATTAGAGTTTATATGATCCTTACTTTTGAGGTAATTATGGGTTATTATATGATATGCTGGAAAATGAAAGGCATGAGATAAACTTGAGGTTAAAATATGTTATGACCATTTTTGATGATTTTATCACTTTTTGGGGAATGATTTGAGAATTATATAGTTTTGGAAAAAGGTCAACACACAGACCGTGTGACTACCCATCGCGTCGGACAAAGCTGCGGGAATCGAACCCACAACCAAAGTGCGACTGGTATTTATCGCCTACCACTAGACTACGTGCAGTCCCTGGTTAGTTTGACCGATTCTTTTTAGTTATATGATTTTATGAATTAAGAGCAAGTTGATTTTGGGTTATTTATGAAAATGATTAACTTATCATGGAGGATATGTGATTAGGTTAATTACTTTTCAATACGAGACTTTAGAAGAAACTGATGTTGTTTGGAGATAAATGTTACGATTTAACATGGAAGACTATGTGACTAAACCCTTAAAACATTTGGGTTTCAATCTTAGATTGGTTTACGTTGAAGAATTTTATGGACATATTGTTTATCAAATGGTCCTCGTTGAACTTTGGGTTTTGTTTGAAAAATTTTGGAGATTAAGAACAGATTTTCTTTTTATAAAGGGATATCCTTTTCTGGATTATCTGACCTTGTACTAACCTTTTTGGTTTTGGTTATGGTTAAGGTATAAAGATATGGGATGTATATAGCTCTTTTTTGTGTATTAGGTGATTCTCTAGAAGTTGATTATAGTACTCTTAATGCGAACAAGTCTCCCTAAATACTCGCCTTTTGGAAAAAAATATGAGTTTGACTAAGGAATCTAGTAAAAGTTGAAAGTCAACATGATAAGTGATTATGTTTCCTTATGAATAAATTCCTCAACAATAAGTAACTTAAAACAAAAATTTTGTCTATTAACTTTTCCTACTGAGGAATCGAATACCGTTTAACCCATCACAAGTTTGTGATTTTCTTATGGTTAAATTTCTCCTAGACATGTTTACTATCACTCTCCCTCAAGAACATGACCCTTTTCTTTTTCTTCCATGTCCATGTTTTTCTACAGGGAGTCCTAGTATGGGTTAACTCGGGTGACCTCTGTACTTATCTTTCGTTATTTTAAAGTGATTGTTTTACCTAATCTTGTTCCAATGTGGGATTTTCAAGGATGTTTCCACGCTCAATTTTAAAATTGCGAGGACGCAATTCCCAAAAGGGGGAAGGATGTAACACCCCAGGTAAATAAAGAATATTAAATTTTTATATTTATCCTTATTTGTGAATAGAATATTAATATGACTTTAAAGGGGACGCTATGCTCGATGGCGTACCCAACACGCAACAACGAGATTCTTGGGAATCATACGTTGCACTCTAATAATAAAATAATATTATTTTAAATGGGAGTTAACATGTAGCCGTTGTATTGGTGGGAATGGATAGAAATAACTAAAATATTATTATATATGTTTTTTTAATGTTTTTAAATTTATCCAATAAAAGATAAAGGCATACAATATGGAAAGAATTCAATTTTAGGTGTATATGCCCTAGTTTTCACTAAAGGTTCACTTTTTGCCTTTTGATGGCGAACTGTCATTAAATATAGTTTTGATCACTCTTATGCATTATTTTGGACCAAATAAAACTCTTCTATAGAATCGGGACATCAAATTTTACTTTGTGTAATTTTTTGGTATTTTTCCGATAAAGTTCATTTTTTAATGAATAGTGTAAAATGTTTTGTTTTAATTCAAATCCTATTTTTAATCTAATTTATTTGTATGATTAGATAATCTTTTGAATTGGGTTTAAAGTGAAATTAGAAAATATTTTTACCATTAAATCCAATAGTGGTCGTTGGAATTAATTTCACTTTTAAATCGGACATAAACTAGTATTAATCTTTTGATACTTATTGTTTCTTAAAAACACGCTATTTGTTTTGACAGCGGGAGTTAATTATTAAATTAATTAATTCTACTTATATTATTTGAATTAGGTAATATAAACATCATTTTTGAATTCGGAATATCAAATATAGCTTAGGGTGAATTTTTGGTAATTTTCTGAAAAACTCCAATTTTTGATGAATAGTGAAACCACTAAGTGGTAATCAAGCAAACTGGTTTTTCAGTTAAATGAAAGTTTACAACTTATGTGTATTGAATTTTAAAAATCTGACATATATGGTTGTCATTAGTCTGTAAAATATGGTTCAATGGGATGAAAATAATTTTTTTGGTGAATAGTAACATTTTTCATTAATCGCGATTAGAGGTAATTAGTGTAATTTAAGGTAAAAATGATATTATAAAAATATGAAAACACCATTAAACTTGTCCTACCCCTATTTTATGATTCATGGACGACCATGACAACCCATGGGTAAACTTGGGGACCCCATGGAGCCACTTTGGTTGGAAAATGACATTAATATATATTTATTTAATGCTAAAATTAAATTGACACAAACATGAGTTGTTTTACTAAAACATTTTTTAAGTGGGGTTACACAAGTCCAAATTTTGACTATTAAAATTAATTAGATATTTAAAAAGATTTCATACATCATTGTTTTTTTTTAATAATTTTTAGATATTAAATAAATAAATTTAATTACGACATCATGATGCTGCAACGATGACCTCATTAATGAACAGTTTAAATAAAATGAAACGATAATATAAAATCTAAGACTTAAACTTGTCCAAAAACTGTTGTATGGAAATATTTAGAAGCCTTATCATCGTATCTTCGAAATATTTCAATGTGGGACCTTAAAAATTCGAAAAACATTTGAAAATAAAATAATAGTTTCATGATTTCCAAAAGTGCCCCTCCTCTCCTCTTATAAAAGGCCCCCACCTCTACCTCATTTCACACACTCCTCAAGCCTTTGGCTCGGCCATACCCTGCCCATTTACTCTCTCCACATCCCTCTCCTCATCCTAAAGAATTCCCTTTGGGCAGAATATTTTCAAAGGAAGCTTTTAGGCTCAAATCAAAAGGAGTTACACTTTTAAAGGTAATTCATTCTCTCATGTTCATTTGTTTTATTTTTCTTCTCCAACACCCTAAACTCTTTTTATTTACTTCTTTTGTAACAAAAACAGTATCTTAAATATACTAGGATTTTGTTATAAGATTTATTCGAGCTACACTCTCACAAAACTACATCAAATGGTTAATGAACATACGGTTTCCGTGGATGGCGAAATTCTGCCTCCCGAAACGATGATTGTTCAATACTCATTTAACACCTCAAAGGTGGCCATTATGATATCACTATTTCTATATATGATATATAATATGTTTATGTTTTACTCAAGATTCTGTATTTTCATTTTTTTATACCTTTATGGTTTCCATTGTGGGTAAACACGATAATTTCATTTTAGGAAGTGCGGACTACCGCCCCCTCAAAGTGATTTGATTCGTTAATGTCATATATGGGACGTATAAAGGATGGATTTAAAGTTATTATATATGATGTTATACTATAATTATAATATACCTCTATATAATTATTGTTTATTTCCATTAAAGTATGATATAGAAATGAAAGTAGCGTTCATGCGTACGTACGGCTCACCGTCTCCATGAACGGTGCATTTCATTTCTTACCTCTAAATGATTATGTAGTATTATAAATACATGTATATTCTGGATATATATGATATATATGATATCCAAATCATGAATATAATTCTGGATATAATGAACCTTTGACCACACAAACAACATGTAATTGTAAGAAGTCCATTTTCGACTAAAGAACCAAATATTGAAAAAACAAACATTATTAACTTAAATGATTAAATAATTTTTATAACATTAAAATTAGTGATATAAAAGGAATAATTAACTTTAAGAAGGTTCATAATAAAGTAGAAATTAACTCAATTTTATTATTCAGGACGTTAAAGAATGATCGAGTCAAGTCGGGCCCGAGGTAAGGGATCCTACACCTCTCTTTCTTTTCAAGTACACTCTTTTATGTCATTCCGTTTAAGCTCATATTTCTTATGATTGGGATGTTATTTTATATTAATCCCACTGTACTTATTATGTTCATATGATGAGAGACCCTATTTCCTATCATCAATCCATTTTGGAAGTTTTAAGTGGTGCCGTTAGGCTGCCGAGTTTTCGTAAGGGATTTTTCATCTCACTTTTATTCCTATGAGATTTATGCTACAGTTGGCACAATTTTATTTGAGAGGTTTATGTACTGCCCATTATTACACTCCTTTTTTAATATAATTCCATTTATGGGTATTTACCTATTCATTGTATGACACTTCTTCGATGAGGTGTACTTTTCGAAAGTTACCCAAGTTGGTAAGGGAACCTTTCACCCTCCTTTTTTTTAAAGACTTCATTTGTTATGTCTTTTAATTCACATACTATTATGTTGGGATATGTTCTTATATATCCTTATTGATGTAAATTTTATTTCCAAGTGATAATATTCCCTTTTTATCTCTCATCAACTCATTTTCTGAATTTTTGAAGTGACGCCGTTAGGCAGTCGAATTTTACCAAGGGAATGTTTTAACCCAATTTTGATTTCTTTGGGATCAACATGTAGTTATTGAATATGTCATCCTTTGAAAATGTGTGAATGACCATTTATTGTTTTACACTTAATATCCAATTAAATTGGGTGTATTTATTTTTGGCACACATAATTTTGATATTGATTTATCCTTAATTTAAGGATACCTTCTTTATAAGGGATTTCATCACATTTTACATCCCTATTGAGACTTCATTGTTGTTATGCACCAATTCACTCTTATATGGTGTATATACTTTCCTTTGGAATATTTCATGAGTCCATTTATTCTCATGATATTATAAAGTTCTGATTAAATGTTATTCCTCAATTATTGTATTCAAGTGTCTCTAATTTTGGTAAAAACCCTTTGACCAAAATATCACATTAAATGATTTAATGACTTGTTCTTATTAATATCCATGTTTTCAAAATGGTTTTAAGGATTTATTTATATGGATATTAATGGTTTAAAATGTTAAAAGCTTCAAGGTGGTATGGGACACGTTGATTCAAAAATATCCTTATTAAATGTTTTAAATGGTTTTGGAAATGGTTTCTTTTTGTATGGATTCATTATTTCAATATACCAAAATGTTATCTTGTTATTGAAAGGTGGAAATGTTATGTTTACTTTATTCATGTATTATGTGGTACGATTATGTTATGGTTCTTGGGAATTGTTATGAATACGGGTGGTTCCGTGATAAACTAAGGGCGGGTGAGCCTGATATAGCTCTCCAATGCATTGGGTAACGCGAAGGAGTGAAATGTTAAGGTTTCTCCAAAGAGATTAGGGGAATATACTGTGATGGGTATTCCAAACGTAACCAAGAGGGTTACTCCCTACTTAAGAATGTTATGAATGCCTCAAGTTACCTTTATGTATTATGATTTCTATGATTTATTCACGGTTTGATGAGGTATGTTAAAGTGCCTATGTTTAGTGGGTAAAGTATGATTTCATTCTTATGTATAGATGAACTCATGTTTCCTTTCCATATTTTTTTTATAACCCTTACTGAGATTTTATGCTCATCCCATGTTTTTGAAATGTTTTTCACAGGTCAAGGGAAAGGAACATGATATGATGATAGAGTCAAGGATGTCTCATGAAAGAATCCAAGTTTTATTTTAAATATGTTTCCGTTGTTGGGAAGAATGAATCCTTTCTTTTATGTAACCACATTGTTTAAAGGTGGAATGTAATGAAAGTTTAAAGATCTAATTCTCTAAAACTCTAAACCTGAAAAGATCCTCAACATGTAATCTTGTGATTACTCAAGATTATGTAAGGTTTAATGCTAGGGCCTTATACATAATATATTTATTTAAATAATTAATATACTAAATTTATATTTATAGTTATATTTAATATATATATATATATATAAGTTGAGGTTGAAGCCTCAATATATTTGGGGAAAGGGGATATGTCAAAAATTAAATGAGGAAACATACAATGCATGGATATACTCCGTGAGACTTGAACTCGATACCTCACTGAGACCCACAAGGGCAGATATCACTGAGCTGCACCCCGATGGCTATATATATATAAATACTTAAATACATAAATACATAGATATTATTTTTTAAAAGAATTATAATGTATTTATAAAAAAATTATATATATATATAATTATAAAAATATAATCATTATATTTATATGTATATATATATTTATTAAATATTAGTAGTGGGCACTATAGTAAGTACCGCAGAAGTGGTGATACTGTAGCAGGTACTGTAGGAGATGAGTAACTATTCAAAAAATGGGCCATAGGATAAGAATGAAATGGTCTTCATGCCCACTGAGGTTTTAGGCTAAAAATATTATGTAATAAAGTGGCTTGTTGGGTGAGTTATCCACTAGGGGGCTTCAAAATACTTTTTACGCCAGTGTGTGTGTGGTGTGTGTGTTTCATGTAATTGTACCCTAAAGAACTTAATATAATATATATTTGTTATATATATATATATATTATATAAATATATACTATGATATAAATATTTTTATAATTACCAAATTATAATACATATATATATATATATATTATGAATATATTTAGTATAATTTTATTTAAATATATTTATTAAATATATGTATATATATAATTCTATAAATATATATAATTTAATAAATATATATAATTATATAAATACATTAATAATTATCAATAATTAATTATAAATAAATTTATAAATGTATATTTACAATATTTATAAAATTAAATATATATAATTATCAATATATATTTAAAAAAGTATTAATGTAATTAGAAATAAATAATTACATTTTTAAATAATTATAAAATTATAATAAAACATATAATTTTATTAATATAATTTTATTTTTTACTTTATAATTATAATTATAAAAATTTAGTCATCCATAAAGTTTTAGCACTGATAAAGGTCCATTTTATCAGGGTTTTTAGCATTGATAAATATCGAGCCTTATTAGTGAAAAAAGAGATGATAAAATGCATCTTTATCATCACTTTTTAGTGATGATAAAGATGCATTTTATTAGTACTTATCAATATTGCATTGGGAAAAAGTCTCCTTATCAATGATTTTTCAAAGAATTAATAAAAGTTTTCCTGTTCTATTTAAAAGAACCCTATTTATGACTAATCCAGTCATGATTCTTAGGCTCTCATGGAACTCCCATATTTCTAGTGCTATATCTCTTTTTTCTCATAGAGAAATCAAGGCCAGAATCCAAGGTATGTTATTTTATCCTTTTCCTCTCTGGTTGTTTTATTTTCTTTCGTTCCATAGTTTTTGGGTTTTTGTTGTTCTTTACTTTGACAAAGCCAACATCTCATATCTATCTCTCTCAATTACCTATACCTACACATTGTGGCCCATACTTTGTTAACTCATTACAACTTCTTACTAGACCACTAAAAACCACATCTCCCTCTGTTTCTACAACTGAAGGAGATTTTCTTGATGTTTTTGTTATATTATTTCTTATTTCCATTTAGATAGTGTGGATTGTCATTATTTAAATAGTTTTTCCACAGTATGTCATGTACATGAAAATGAAAAAAAGTTTAAGAAAATAATAAGAATTATGAAAATATCTGTATCTTTTGATAAAACCATCTTCATAAAATTTCGTATAAAAATTGGTGGGAATTTTCTATAAATTAATATTGATTAATTAGTGTCTTATAGGTGAGTTAGTATAATGAATAAATTATGTTTGGTCCTATGTCATAAAATGATTAAATTTTATGGTTGTTCTAATATAATTTCGATCATTTGATTATTTTTTTTAGTTCATACATAATTTAAATATAAATTTGAATATAATTTGACATGCAGAATATATTATGGAATATGTAGTTGATGATATAAAACATGCAAGAATTATTAATGGAGTCAAGTGAAACTTGTGTGAAATATTAGAATATTTATTTTTTTTAGCTCTATTATATTATATTTATGATTGTGGTAATTTTTACCTTAAATGAATTGATAAATTAATGATGGTAAAATGGATAAGTGTTTTCTAGGATTACATTGTGGTTGGTGGTATGTTGTGAGGGAAAGTGAATTATATTTTTGATGGAGGTCATGTAAACTTTGCAACGTGAGTAATAACGATGTCATGTTTGAAATTATTCTCTTATTATTTTTATGGATTAAGAATTCATAATAATTATTAATGCTAAAAATGACCACATGTTTCACAAATAAGGTTGTTTAAATAAGGATTCACATTGATACTATAGATATATAATACCACAAACTTCATGTATAAAAGGCCACGTTTTCATGAACCATTATTTGAAATTTTTAATTTCTTGAATAGGTATATAATGATTCAATAATAAATTACAACCAAACTTTACTACCTTAATTTAATCTGTCCTCATACACTTGATTTCCTTCTATATCTTGATGACGTATTGGACTCCCACATTCAAACTTTCCGCCCTCCCATCATTGTGCTTCAAATGTTCTGTGATGAAATACCCTCTCTTGGATTGTATTCATTAATATCCATAAAACACACTTCCATGGGATTGAATACCTCATCTCCCAACCCATTCTTCACCTATTTCGGCATCCTCCTCATTTACTACTTCCTAATAAGACCAAACATGACCCCTAAAAATTAACAAGAACATTAAAAATGGAAAAAATTTGGATTCTAGATATTCATTTTCTTATGTGACTAAATTGGTTACTATTGAAAAAACATCATTAAAATTTTCCTTTAATTTAGGTGTTCTTCCATTAGATCCTATTAGAACCTTGAAGTTAGGCCTACTTGGATGATAATATTTCTACAATGGGGTACTCTAAAAAAATACTAATGTTTCAATTTTTTTCAAAAAAAAATCATGCCAAACAAACATTTTGATTCACTTTCTCTTAATCCATGATAAATATAAAAGGGTTCCAATATGTCTCTCAAAGGTATTCCTACCAAAATTAGCATAGTTCATTCGTATTTCTTTCTGTTTCATGTTTAGTATAATTTATCTTTGAATCTTAGAGAAATGGCTGGTTTCATGCCCTCTTCTTCACCTCAAACCAGTACCACCACAATTTTGTATCTCCTCTAAGCCCTGTATAGAGTAAAACCGTTACAAGTGAACTTATTTCACCTTTTTTAAAAATAAATATAAAAACTCTAAATAAAAACATATAAAAGGTATTATATATATTAATTAGTATGTGATACCCAATAAAGACTTACTTATTTAAGATGTTCTTAAAATATTTTTCCAAAATAATTGAAATAAACTTCAAATAGAGTAGAAAACATAGTAGATGGAAGGATAACATAAAATAGGAAAATGTATAAGGTAAAGAATATTACATTTACCAATACTTTAATAATGACTATATATTTAAATGACATGTTTGAAATATTTTATTGGGAGTTGATTTAGGATAATATTGGTTTAGTAAAGAAATTAATTATGTTTCATTTTTATAATTCTTTATGAAAATCTTTAACTTTAATAGGTGTCTTTGGGGGAAGATAAAGCTGGATATTATTTCAGCATATTTCTTTTTCTCAAAATATTCCAATTCTAGTGAATAATGTTTTAGGAATGGATAAGAGAATCTGGAAGTTATGCTATGTTTTCGGAGAAAATTATGATTTTGAAAAATAAATTGATTAGGGAATAGGAAATTTTATAGATTAATGGAATCATAATTTATTTCAATTTGGATTTGAATGTTCATTCAATCTGTTTAAAATATAATATGTTAGAGTCCGTAATTCAAATTTCAATTAGGTTAATTTTTAATATGTGTGTGTTTAATGTATTCATGGGATAATCATATTTTTAAAAAATAATAAGTTCTAGGTTTTATGTGATGGACAAGTCCAATATTTTATACTCTAAGTTATAATAAATATTTTAGTGATTCATTGAGGGATGAGGTTAGGGTGATGTGACATTTGTATTGTTCTGTGTTCTTATTTATGTGTTTTCAGATGTTAGGTTTAACTAATGTATTATGGAACCCATTGCATGGATCTTTCCTAAGGAAACCAATTATGTTAATACCACTGTAACACCCCAAGCTTACATAGTACGTTTCCCTTTGAATAATGTAATAGCTTTCATTGTATGCAACTTCGAGATTCTAACACACCGCGACTAGTCAAACTAGCTGTTATGAATAGTAATACCCAATTTTTAAAATTTAATAAATTTTATCTTTCAAAATGGACTTCATTTTTCGATTCGGAATATCAAAATTTTCTTAGGGTGAATTTTTTGAATTTTTCAGAAAAATTTCAATTTTTGATGAATAGTTAAAAACACTGAGTTATAGTTTAAAACCGAATTTTTATTTAAATAATTATTTATTTTATTTAAATTTATTTTAGGTCAAAATAGATACTTAATACCTATATATGTTAAATATAATTCAATGGAGTATGTTTATAATAATTTTGATATATAAAATTTTTATTCAACTTCTAAACTTCTTTTACCCACTTCCTAGGAGCATTTGCAAATTTGTATAAAAATTAATTTTACTACTTCTATGAATTAAATTTAAAAAATATGAGATACATAGTTCATATCAGTATATAAAATGTGGTTCAATATGATGAAAATAATTTTTTCTGAATAGTTACTTTTTACATTTATTTACCACGGTTAAAAGTAAATATGGTAATTAAGGGTAAAAATGATATTATTATTACCCTAACACATGTACTAATTATATTTTATAAGTATATTTCGACCAAAAACAACCATAGGAATAAAATATGAACATCTTTGGTCCACTTGGATTTGATTAGGACATTTATTATTATTTAATTCAAAGAAGAGTTAAAAGAGTTAAAATCAATGTTTAATAAATAAGAAAAATTAATATAGGGTTTCACATAGGATAATTCTAAAATAAATGTTAATTATAAATATAAAAATATTTCCTACATAATGGAATTTTATTATTATTTTTTAGACATTAAATAATTTAATTTATTTATGACACAATGATGATACAGTAATTACCTAATTAATGAAATATTAAAATAATTGATATTATAAATATCCAAATAAATGTAATTTGGGCCTTTTTATGAATTAAACTATTTTTCTACGTTAATATTACTTATTAGGGTTGGTTAGATAAATTTTTTTCGAAGTAATAATGCTGTTATGAATTTGGAAAAAACAAAATACCAAATAGTATCGAAATTGACATAAAAGAGTTTTTAAAATAAATATTATATTATTAATTGATATTATATTCATAAAAATATAATATTCGGCCAAATAACATATATAATGATAGGTGTATCAATAATAAATCATTTGGGGTTATTTTGGTAGATTATAGTAAGTTTATTAACCATATAATATAAAAATACAAAGAGACAAGGTAAATGTCAAACTAGTTAACTAAGAGTTAAATCTAAAAGATAAGATTAATATAGTAACCCAAACCTGTATAAAATGATTTTTTTGAGTTTTTTTATCCATACCCACCATATCCTTGAAATAATTCCGTTTAGAGACATTATAAACCGAAATTGATTTTAGAATAAAATAATCTTTCTTGTTTTTTCTAAGGTGCCCTTCACCCCTCTTATAAAAGAGCACTCCCCTTCCTGCAAATTCACACCTTCAGAGACTTTTGGTTCGGCCAAAATCTGCACAAATACACTATCCACTATCCTCCCTTCATCCTAGATGACATCATTTAGTCATAAATCAAACCTATGGATCCCTTTTGATCAAATTAAAAGGAAGAACCCGAAGAAGAGGTAAATTTTTCATCACCTCTTTCAAGTTCCTTTCATCATTAAATTCCTATTTATTTGTTGTTTCCATTATAAAATAATAACTCTAGTATCTTCTATATACTATGTTGTTATTATAAATATGGTACAACCATATTCATTATTCAATCCATCCTCTGAACGACATGTCACCATACGTCCGTACGTACGACTTACCGTCTCCACGTTGTGGTGTAATTGTTATTCAATACATTATTATTTGGATGGGAATAATAATGATGTGTAATTGATTTAAATAAAAAATATAACATGATAATTATTCTGTATATATGATATACCATCCAATTATATATTATTTTAACATCAAAAGAATGATATTGTCGCTCGTGTGTACATACGGATTACCGTCTCCAAGAATGCGATGAGATTCATTCCCCATTGTATTCATTGAAGACTAATTTTATTTTGATGATTGAAAATAATTTTTAAAGACATGATATAATTCTGGATATGAATAAGATACATCCCATCCATAACAAATATGACTCACATAACATAGAATATAAAGCAAAACGAATCTGTTAACACCCAAAATGACTATAATATTAAGATATTATTAACAAAGTAATGTTAAAAGATTATTTATGATATTATATTAATGTATACAATTATTGTATAATTTAATAACAATTATTTCACCATTATATTGGATGATAACCCACCCTCGAAAAAGGAAAAGTAAAAGGTAAGGAGTATCTTATATCACTTTTAATTCCATGAGATTTCCATTATTCGCCACATATATATTAAATGTGGTGTATTGTGTAATTTCATTTGATATATATATATTATCATGATTATATTTATATTCATGGTATTTTGTGATTCAATTGGTTTTTATTAAATTTTGGCCATACGACTCGATTTATTACAACGAAGTAAGGGTTTTCATCTCACTTCCTATTTCCGTGAGATTCATGCCATACTGCCACTATTTTCTTTTGTGTGGTGTATGTACTATCAAATGATTTTATTCTTTGTGTAATGTACTTTAATTTATGAGTAATTAAATCTTCATTTTATTGATCCATCTTTCATGGGTTTTATGTTTCTTATGTTACCAAATTGGTAAGGGAATTTCAAATATCAATGTCCACTCATTTGGCATTACGAATACTTCATTGATTATTTTACTCCATGATTACATGTGGAATCACTTTTTATTATTTAAGTAGTAATTTCCACTCCCCTTTTTTTGGATATACTTTTGATACACATAATCAAACCATATATAATTTATCAATTCATTGAAATAAACTTGATCTTAACTCAATTTTCATTCATTGAAGTAAACATCCAAGCCATTGGTGTTGTTTTTACAAGAATATGTGTGAATGTCCTCTGATTGATTTACAATGAATATCCAATCATATTAAGTGTATTTATATTTTTCACACATAATTATATCATTGATTTATCCTTTACCTAAGGATACTATCTTTAAAAGAGATTTCATATCAATTTACATTCCTTTGAGACTTCTTTGATGTTATGCACCAATTCACTTTTATATGGTGTATAAACTGTCCTTTGACGAAGTATATAATGAAATCCTTTATCCTCATGGTAATATAATGTTTTTATTACCTCAATTATTTTTATTCAAGCATCTCTTATTTGGATAGTAACTCTAACTAAAATACCATTTTGAATGTTTTAAAAAGTTATTCATCAAAATATTTCTCACTAAGGTCCATGTTTTGAAAATGGTTTTACGGTTTTATTTATATGGACATTAATGTTTTAAAATTAAATTTTTTTTATAAGATTCAATGTGGAATGGGACAATTTTATAAAAAAATCTATTTTTAAACAGCTTCTTGATAAATAGTGTGACTCTTAAATGTTTTCAAGAAAAAGGGGGATATTTCTCTCAAGTAGTTTTGATGATTATTTTCATCTATGTCAATATCCTTCATTATTCTAGATTGAGGTTAATCTGTTACAATAAAATCTTCCATATTTTATTGAATGAGTTGTGTTTGACTCTGGATGTGAAGTATTTATACCATTCATGGTTTGTCGATAAAGTATTGAAATTTCGTATGCTAGTTTTAATACGAATATTTATGTTAAGATTCAAACTTTTCAGATGAGGAATGCATTGGAATTAGTAAGTGACGGGTGGAGCCCGCTATAGCTCTTCAATTCATCAGTATGTCTCATGAGACAAACTTGTGTCTTGGCATAAGGCCTTGATGAAATCGTGTTTGTCATCATGGCACAAGGCCTTGAATATTTGGTTATGAATGTCTTGAATTATTCATTCCATCATTATTGAAGTGACTATTGATATTGCATGTCATTATTCGACTACTTTAATATCCATGTGTTTAAGTAAATGGAATTATTTTGATTTTATCATTTCCATATTATGCTGATGATCATGTTTAGAAGGCTTTTGTTTTAGTCTTATACATTTATTTAAATGTTTATGCTTCTTTCTGAATGTTTCTACTATATTTTTATCCTTACTGAGCATTTGAGCTCACCCCTTTTTATGTTTTATTGATCTCAGGATGCGAAGAAGTATATTATGAATGATCTATAGGGATAGTGTATGGGATCTCAGTGTTTTCTATAGAAACAATGTTATTGTTGTTTTCAATTTTATTCTGTAATGTAAACCTTGTAAATGTATCTATTAATTCCAAGGCTACTAAAGTAATCGATCTTTTGAGACTTGAACTTTTGTGATCATGCCAATGATACGTAATAATGCACCGACTCTGGGTAATTGGGGTCAGGGTGTTATAGTTGGTATTAGGGGAAGTTTAGTATAATTCATGGAATCTAGATTTAGATAAACTCTGGTTAGAGAAAATATCCCTAAGATAGACTTTAAGGATTAGTATAGAAGAACTTCCTAAAATTTCGGTATTGTATAGATTTTGTGTGTTTTCCGAGCAATAAATCCCTGTCTGGATACGAGAAGGTAGAGCCGGCTCTGGCACAAATGCACCTAGGGGTAAAACCTGAAAACACCTCTTTGAGCTAGACTCGAACGGGAACTGGTGCATGACAACAGGCCTTACTACACTCTTGGTTATGATAGTCCCGGGGGATAATATTAGGATTATTTACATTTTCTTTACAAACCAATTTGAAGGACTTCAATATAAGATGAGAATAAATGACCTCGGTTAATCCTAATTTGTTTGAAATTGAAAATATGGTGTCATGAAATTCTCTGAATGATTTTATTACTACTGTTACCCACATAATGATTTTCAGTTTTAGTCAGTGGCTGGATTACAAGGAAGTCAATGTAATTTTGAGCATGTTGTACAAGGTGGTAATGGTGGTGGAAATGAGAAACAAAATGAAATGTTGATAGGAGTAAAATATATTGTGTTCATACCAAATCACTTTTCCAAAAATATGATCAACAACATATATATTAACCAACTCTTGGACTCAAAAAAGAAGACAAATTTGATGAATGATTAGAGCTCCAGAAGTGGAGACCATGGAGAAAAGAATACTTAATTTCCATCATGCTTGAAATTTGGAAGGGGACACCCATGAATGTGTCTCAATAGTACAAAGAAATGATTTACGTGTGGGAAATAAAGACATATAGTACAAAATTGCCAAGGAAAAATGAAGAGTAACATGGAAGAAAATAAAAATGGTCCCAAGAATCCATTTACAGTCATTTTTCATAAATTTAGGGGAACTATCCATTACCCGAGTGAATTCCCTATTCTATAAGATATTTTCATGGTCAAATAATAATCTATGTGGAAATAAATGGTTGGAGAAACATTTAAAAGTATTAGTGCTCCTTGTTGATGGGATTACTTTGGTATAATTTTCTCTTGTATTTGTAACCCAGTAGTTTTTCATGTGAAGATGATATTTGAGGAAGAATTATCTTTTCTCTTGTGGATATAGTTATAAATAACCATTATCTTTTATATGATCATTGGGTTTGAGGCAATTACATTTTATTATATTTTGGGATGAACATGAATGGTATGACATGACATTTGTGGTTAAATTATGTTATGGCTATTTTGAGGAATTTATCTCATTTTGGTAATGTTATAAAATATAGTTTTTGAAAAAGGACTAGACGTAGACCATTTGACAACCCGTCGCGTCGATCAAAGCTATGGGAATCGAACCCACAACTAGAGTCCGATTAGGATTTATTACCTACCACTAGATTACATGATGTCCCTGGTTAGTGTGACTAATGATTTTTAGTTAAATAATTTTATTGATCAAAAATAAGTTGATTTGGGATATTATGTATTATCAAATTAATACCTTAAGTATAGGAAAATGATTTGGTGATTAAGTGATAAATGTTATTTTGGAAGACGTTCGCTCTGTTGGGAACACTACATGCCTAAGGAAAATAGAATACTATGGGATTCCATTTGGGGAGTAATGATTGATTTTTATCTATGTTATTATTGTGGATTTATAATGATTTGGGTTATTTATTCAAATGATTAACCTATAATAGTTAATATGTGATTAGGTTAATTACTTTTAAGTATGTGACTTTAAGAGTAGTTGATGTCATTTGGGATACAATTTAAGGTGGAAGACTATATAACCAAACTATTCTATGTTTTGGGTTTCAATATTAGTTGGGATTATATTGAAGGATTTTATGGACAATTTTTTTTGAATGGTATTTAATTATCTTTGGGGTATTATTGGTTTAATTTTTAAAATTAAGATTAGTTTTTATTTCTCTTAAGGGATATCCTTTTGGGGGATCATTTGATCTCATACTAACCATTTTGGTTTTGATTAATCTCTAAAAACAAGGTAAATATATAGTTTATTCTTTGTGGATCATGTGATTCTTTAAAAGTTGATACTAGCTCTTCTGGTGTGATCAAGTCATCTTGAATAATCACCGTTTGAAAAAAATGAGTTAGTATTAAAAATTTATTAAATAATGAAACTCTACTTAAAAAGTAAGTATATATATTTATATTCTTGGTCAATCTCATAAATAAATTCTTTAATGTTTATGAAATGTTACTTAAAATTTTTTTTTCTATTTTATTTTTATATTGGGAAACTAATTACCATTTGTCCCATCACATGTTTTTGGTTTCCTTGTTGTTAACATTCTTCTGATCATGTTTTATATCCCTCTCCATCAGAACATGACACTTATTTTATATTCCATATTCATGTTTTCATAAATGGAATCTTAGTATGGGTTATCTCGCGAGGCCTTTGTACTTCCCTTTATTTCTTTTAATGTGATAGTGTTATTGACTCTTTTTTCGATATGGGACTTTCAATTATGTTCCCAAGCCCAATTTTAAAAATTTTGAGGACGCAATTTCCAAAAGGGGGAAGAATGTAACACCCCAATCTTCCATGGTACATTTCCATTTGAATAATTTAATAGCTTTCATTGTAGGCAACATTGAAATTCTAACACACCGCAACCAATCAAACTAGTCATTATGAATAGTAATACCATCTATTTTAAATTTTATAAATTTTATCATTCAAAATAATCTTTATTTTTGGATTTGGGAATATGAAAATTAACTTTGGGTGAATTTTTGGTATTTTTCTGAAAACATTCAATTTTTGATGAATAGTGAAATACACTTAGTTATAGTTTAAAACTGAATATTTATTTAAATAATAATAATTATTATTTAAATTTATTTTAGGTCAAAATATATACACAATACCTATATAAGTTCAATTTAATTCATCGGATTCAGTTTATAATAATTTTAGATATATAAAAATAATATTGAACATCAAACCGTCTTTTACCCACCTACTAATAGAATTTCAATATTTGAATAAAACATAATTTTACCACTTTTGTGAATTGAATTTTGAAAATCCGAGAGACACAGTTGATATCAGTAAGTGAAATGTGGTTCAATATGATGAAAAATAAATTTTGGTGAATAATAACATTTTACTTTTATTTACCACTGTAAAAATTAAATAGGTTAATTAAGTGTAAAAATGATATTATTATTACCCTAAAACATGTCTTAATTCTATTGTATAGGTATAAATAGACCAAAAAAACCTTAGGAATAAAATATGAACCTCTTTGGTCCACTTATATTAGATTAAGACATTTGTTATTATTTAATTCAAAGAATAGTTAAAAGAGTTAAAATCAAAGTTTGATAAATAAATCATTTTTAATATATGGTTAAACATAATATAAATTGGACTATAAATATTTATTATAAAGGTAAAAATATTTCCTACATAATGGTTTTTTATTTATATTTTTTAGACCTTAAATAATTTAATTTATTTATGACACAATGATGATGCAGTAATTAACTAATTAATGAAATAATAAAATAATTGATATTATAAATATCCAAATAAATGTAATTTTAGACTTTTATGAATTACAATAATTTTATAGGCTAATATGACATGTTACCGTTAGTTAGATTAATGTTTTTCCAAGTAATACTAATGTTATGAATTTAGAAAAAACAAAATACCAAATTGTTTTAAAATTGACATATAAGAGTTTTTAAAATAAATATTATATTATTAGTTGATATTATATTCCTAATAATCTAAGGTTCGGCATAAATACTTATATAATGATAGGGGTATCATTAATTAACTACTTTGGGTTGTTCGAGAAGTTTATAGTTAGTTTATTTACCATCTAATAAAAAATATAAAGAGACATGGTAAATGTCAAACTATTTAACTAAGAGTTAAATTTAAAAGATAAGGTTAATATTGTAACCCAAACCTATCTAAAACCTATTGGTTCTGTGGATTTACACCAAACCCCACCTTAAACTTTAAATAATCCATTTTTGATCCATTATAAAACGAAATTTATTTTATTATAAAATAATATTTCTAGCTTTTCCTATGGTACCCCTCACCCCTCTTATAGAAGGGCACTCACCCTTCCCTCAAATTCACACCTTCAAAGCCTTTTGTATTGGCCAAAATCTGCATAAATACCATCTAAATTTCCCTCCCTTTATCCTAAAGTCCCACCAGTTGTCATAAAACCATCATATGAATCCATTTTGATCAAATCAAAAAGAAGAACCCAAAGAAGATGTAAATATTTAATCACCTCTTTCAAGTTCCTTTCTTCTTTCACTTTCACTTTCTTTTTGTTTCCATTATAAAATAATAACTCTATTATCTTCTATATTCTTTGATTTTATTATAAATATGGTACAACCATATTCATTATTCTGTCCATCCTTTGAATGACATGTCACCATACGTCCGTATATACGTCTTATGGTCTCTACGACATGGTGTAGTTGTTATCCAATACAATATTATTTGGGTAGGTATAGTAATGATGTGTAATTGATGTATAAATATAACATGATAATTATTATGTATATATGATATATCATCCAATTTTATATTATTTTAATATCTAACGAATGATATTTTCGCTCGTGCATACGTACGGATTACGGTCTCCACGAACGCGATGATATTAATTCCCCATCATATCCATTCAAGAATAATTTTCATTTGATGATTAAAAATATTGTTAAAGACTTGATATCATTCTGGATATGAATAATATACATCCAATTCATAACAAATATGACTCACATAACAAAGAATATAAAGGAAAATGAATTTGTTAACACCCGAAACGACGATAATACTAAGATATTATTAACAAAGGAATGTTAAAAAATGATATATGATATAATATTAATGTATTTGATTCTTGAATAATTTAATAACAATTATTTTACCATTATACATGAGTTCAAACTACCCTAAACCAAGGAAAAGTACATGGTAATGGGTTTCTTATCTCACTTTTAATTCCGTGAGATTTCCATTGTTCGCCACTTATTTATTAAATGTGGTTTATTGTGTACTGTCATTATATATATATATATATTATCATGATTCTATTTATATTAATGGTATTTTGTGATTCAAATGGTTGTTATTAATGTTTTTTCATATGACTCGCTTCATTATAATGAAGTACAGGTTTTCCTCTCACATCCTATTTCTATGAGATTCATGCCATACTGCAAGTATTTACTTTTGTGTGGTGTATATACTGCCCAATTATTGTATTCTTTGTGTAACATACATTAATTTATAAGTAATTAAATATTCATTTTATGATCCATCCGTTATTGGATTTATGTTCCATAAGTTACCAAATTGGTAAGGGAATTTGAAATTTCAATTTCCACTCATTCGGCTTTACGCATACTTCATTGATTATTTTACTCCGTGATTATGTGTAGAATCACTATTTATTATTTTTGTAGTAATTTCCACTCCAGTTTTTGTGGATATACTTATGATACACATAATCACTCCATTGATTATTTCTCAAGTCATTGATATAAACTTGATCTTAACTCAATTTCCATTCATTGAGTTAAACATCCAAGTCATTGGTGCTGTTTTTACAAGAATATGTGCAAATGTCCTCTGATTTATTTACACTAAATATCCAATAATATTGAGTGTATTTATATTTTCACACATAATTATGTCATGTATTTATCCATTACCTAAGGATACTGTCTTTATAATGGATTTCATCTCAATTTACTTTCCTTTGAGACTTCTTTGTTGTTATGCACCAATTCAATTTTATATGGTGTGTATACTATCCTTTGACATAGTATATAATGAAATCCTTTATTCTCATGGTATTATAATGTTTCTATTACCTCAATTATTTTTATTCAAGCATCTTTTATTAGGATAGTAACTCAAAATAAAATATCATTGTAAATGTTTTAAAAATTTATTCTTATAAATCTTTCTCATTAATGTCCATGTTTTAAAAATAGTTTAATGGTTTTATATATATGGGAATTAATGTTTTAGAATTAATATTCCCTTTATAAGTTTCAATGTGGTATGGGACACTTTGATTTAAAAATCCATTTTTAAAAGGCTTCTTGACAAATAGTGTGACTTTTAAATTTTTTCAAGAGAAAGGGGGATATTTCTCTAAAATAGTATTGATGGTTATTTTCATCTATGTCAATATCCATCAATATTCTTGATTGAGGTTAATATCTTACAATAAAATATTCCATATTGTAATTAATGAGTTATGTTTGACTATGGATGTGCTATTTTTATACCATTCATGGTTTGTGGATAAAGTGTTGACATTCTGTATGCTAGTTTTAATACAAATGTTTATGTAATGTTTCAAACTTTTCATATTAGGAATGCATTGGACATAGTAATTGATGGGTGGGGCCCGATATAGCTCCTCGAAGCATCGGTAGGTCTCATGAGACAAAATAGTGTCTTGTAACAATAGCTTGAAAAAATCATATGTGTAGTCTTGTCACAAGGCCTTGACTATGTGGTTATGAAAGCCTTGCATTATGAATTCCATCATTATGAAAGTGGCTATATATATTACATGTGATTATTCAACTATTAGAATATCAATGTGAGTATGTAAATGGTAGTATTTTGATTTTATCTTTTCCATATAATGATAATGTTCAAGTTTAAAAGGCTTTTGTTTTACTCTTATACATCTTCTTAAAGGTTTATGCTTATTTATGAATGATTTTGCTATATTGTATTACTTACTGAGCATTTGAGCTCACACCTTTCTATGTTTTATCTTCCCCAGGATATGAAGATGTTTTTTATGACCGACCAGTAGGGATAGTCTATGGGATTTGAGTGTTGTCTATGGAAACAATGTTGTTGTAGTTTTCCATTTTATGATTTAATGTAAACCTTATGAATGTATCTAGTACATCCATGGATACTAAACTAATCGATCTTTTGAGACATTATATTTTGTGATCATTGCAATGATACGTAATTGTACACTGACATTGGTTAACTAGGATCAGGGTGTTACAACCACACTATATTTCTAATGCACTTCCTAAAAAATGGATATGTTATACCCATTTCTTGATTTGGATAAAATAATTACATGTTATAATTATCCTTGAATGATAGTCTAGGATGATAGGGGTATAAGGTCTAATCCCATGGAACATATGGTATGATTATTACTAGAGGTAGATAAATACTTTTCTATCTTGTTATTGTGATGTAATTATATTCATAAATTGAATTACCAATTTCCTTCAAAATAAATTCATGCTAATAGTTTAACAAAAAGATTATGAATATTTAGTTAATGAGTTTATCATATTTTCAATAGAGAATTCATGTGACCCTTATCAAAAAAATTCTGTATTTTTACATTGTTGTTATTCAAGACAAACTAAATGGATGACTAATCATACATAAAATGTCTTCAGAACATGATGATGTTACCAATCACAAGGAAGAACAAACTTTTTATGATGAAACCATTGATTTATTAGGTGATCAACAACATGTGTATTAAAAAAACACAACATCACATTGATGAATATAATTATCAAGGCAAGAAGTAAAGTTGTAAAATTTGAAGTTGGTTGGAATCATCAAAACCTACACATTGACCCAAAAATGCTAATGTTCATTGGTTATCTTAGGGTCACAATGAAGATGAATGTGCCGATTGATATTGATTCATGGAACCATGTCTAACTTGTAATGAAGGAAATCCTTTGGGATGATAAAACAATAATGATACAATATACCTTCTATATTTTACCAAAAAATTATATAATGAAATGTTTAATTAAAATTTCATTATTCGATTTAGTGTTCATTTATTTTAGATGAATTCTATAAGAAATTTTTCTTAATGGATTATGGAAGAGCCTATAAAGGGTTCCAGAAATTTTTTATGAAGTTATATATTATGGATGATGAGGGAATGTGAATCCCCTCCACCAGTTAGTTATAAACACCTTATAAAGTAGGAAACAAAGACTACTTTGATCAATCATCATTTTGATAAATCATATCAGCTTCATTCAAATCGATATTATATTATTTGACATTATTTATTATATTTAACTTGATTCAAAACTCTGTATTTATGAAATAGAAAAGGGGTGGTGAAAATAAAGAACATACATAAAAACCAATGTACCCCTATCAAAAAGCAAGGAAAGGGTTTTTTTAATAGAATAAATAAGTATTTATTTTAAAACAAAAATAAAATTTTAATTATTTGATATGAAACAACATATGTTTATTTTTTATTTACAGTTTGATAAATCAAAAACAAAATCATTTTCCATCCCATGTCATGTTCTATTGAATGAGTCTCATGTAGATATTGAGGGTAAAATATTTGTTGAAAAAACAAAACCAGTATGCAAAACATGTTTATGTAAGTTAGAATTATAATTAATTTTTCTTTATAACAATATTACTTAAAAATATATTTTTATGTTCAATTTTTTATATGGTTTATACATAAGAATAAGTAGTGACTCTATCAAAAGAAATGTTCCTTTTTGTAGCTTTAATGCAACCACAACAATATGGTTGCTTGAGAGGATTGGGTTTTGGAGTATCTCCTAAAACATATTATGAGAAGATAAAACCACATAATGATAAATATAATATTATGAGATTATTTTAGACACAAATAGATTAACAATAAGATATTATTGTTTGGTAATTTCCGAAAGATTGCACCAACTATAATTTTTATATTAAGACACTTTAAGGACATGTGGGAAACCAAAGATCGCACACAAGGATTACGTGCTAAAAGAGCTCATAGAATTGTTAAAAACAAGACTAAGGTATTTTGAGTCAGATTATCATTATAATTCCTAGTGCAGAGTACTAACCTGGATGTCTGGATCTTCCCTGATATGTGCATCAAGGTGATAAATCATTCGGTCCATTATATGGATAAATTCCTCCAAGGTGATTCTGCCTTGGTTAAAGCCTCAGACGATGATTTGGTCTTGCTCATCTATCCATGCTTCTTGATCCTCTGTGGAATCAGTCTGCAAGTGTCTTTCATAAATACTTAAAACCCTTCATTTGAGGCATTTGGAAGAAGGTATTTGTTTCAAGAATCTCTTCCGTGGAGTGGCAGATGGGGCTTAGACACTCCACACCCTCTTCCTCTATTACTCTTGATTCTCTGCTTGGATCCTCACTATCCCCATCTTGAAGGTCATTGCATTCCTTGCTACAACATTTATTGGACGACCTAGTTTCCATTGGTTTCAAAAAGTGAGAGTAGTCTTTGCGCCCCTTGGGTTTTTTCCCCTGAACCACTACACATTTCCTTGCATCGTTCTTTCCTTTTTTCCCTTTATTCCTTCTTGGACTGTGGGGGACTTTCCCTTGGAATTGGTCCAGGCTGTCAACTGAGATTTGGCTAAAACTATCATCACCTAAATCCGCATCCTCTTGTGACAATGACTATTCTTGAGTTTCCAGGCCTTCAAATTGGCCTTTCACTTCAACCCCCAGACCTTCTTTCATAGCCCTCAGCCTACCCTAAGAATACAACTTTCCTGCTTTGACCGCCAAGTCCTTTTTCTTATTCCCATCACTCCCAGTCATCTGAAAGGAGGACTTCGAAATGAGAATGTTTGGATCAAGAGTGTAGAGACCCGAAGCTTTACGTACATGAACATTACATTAATTTTGCGGAATACTTAATACATAAAAAAACAGACACACAAGGACCGTAATAGTTTAGTGTCTTTGGAAACATGGAATGTAATCTTCTAATCGTGGTGAAAGATCTTCAACATCTTCCATAAAGATCTTCCACTTTTTTTCTTACCTAAAACCTTTCTTTATATCCTGGGGAAAAGAAAACATAAAAAGGGTGAGCTCAAATTCTCAGTAAGGGTAAGCATGGATAAAATAAAACATACCATATACATTTGAACATAAAAACATGAACATAATGTTTAAACATCAAAAGCATGAGCAATGACATAAAACATGGAAGTACGTATGAAATAGACAATAAAGAAACATTAAGAATGATAAAATAGCATGGGAATAAAACATGTAATTGTGGCAACCATTAATCACATGATATAATTTCCATAGTAGCCAAGGCATTTCTGCCAAGACCATCTTAGTAGACAAAGTCCCTTTCTGAATCGAGTTCACTCCTCGTTCCAGTACTGTATTATTGAACCAGTTTAACTTGTCGTTCCAGCCATGTCTATCTCATGAGATATAAATCATTACCCAATGCATTGTAGGGAGATATAGGTCCCACCCATCTAATAATGAAATCTTTCTTACTTGTGCCACAAAATAAATATACATCATTCATAATAACCCAATAAATAAAATGTGTTTCATAAACATCACCCCATAATCACATAATCCATATAAAATAAATAGATATCATTTCATAATAAGAAAAGTGATACCATGTAAATCATAGAGACTTTATACTTGAAACTTACACATATGAAATAATTTCATCTTATATGGAAAAAGGTTTTTACAAAACACTTGAAATGAATTCTTGAGGAAAATATTCTTTCTTCTTCAAAATCAATTTATTTTCACAAAACGTCGTGCTATTTTAAAAGAAATAGATTTTTTTTGAAAATAGTCCTGAAATATTTGGGAAGAAGCTTCATGAATATAAGGATTTATAAAACTGTAAAAATCTATTCGTGCTGTATAAGTTAAAAAAACATTCTTCTCGTACTTTTGCCGGAAAAGTCAAAAAGTACCTCGTAATAGAAAGAATCCATACATACCATGTTGTAAAAGTCAAAAATGGGTAAAAAGGACATTAAAAACTCATGAAAACACTTTTATAAAACATGCACATGGATGATAGAAATAACCCCAGTAAATACTGACGAATAAGTAATCTCGGATAAAAATGAGATTTGCAAAATTATCACTTACCATAGGCCCGATATGCTTTGTACGTATCCAAACCTCATGTATAATGATTTAAATAATGTAATTGACTTATTATAGAATCATATTAATTGTTATTATATCATATATGGTTCACTTATGACTTTATATTACCCGTTCTTTTGTAAATTCCATGTTAAAGAGTGTTTTGGGTAAAATCGTTTCATTTGTCGTCCGTGTTTTGACTTGTAATTTTTTGTATGATTACATAAATCATGATTAATTAATTACAGAATATAAAACATTATTCATATATAATATATATTCAGAATATACATATATATAATAGATCGATAAATGGAAAGAAATACACCGTTCATGGAGACGGTAGGTCGTACGTACGCATGAACGCTGTTTTCATTTTCCTTATTGAGTTGAATGGCATTAAGTAGATGAAATAAATATACATAAATCCAGAGGCTTTATAATGTAATATATTTCATTATAATTTCTTATATATACTTTATAATCATTCTTAAATGGTTAACATGGAGAATGAATCTCATCGGGTCGTGGAGACGGTAGTCCGTACATACGCACGAGCGATGATATCAATTCCATTATTATTTAATTGAGTTAGAGTGGATGATAAAATATATCAGAATCATTATGATGGTATGATAACTATATATAGTTATTATTTACACCATTATACCCATCCATGTAAGGTGGTGTTGGAAAAACAGATTACACCACGGCGTGGAGACGGTATTCCGTACGTACGCACGAGCGGTGATTTGGTTTTCCGTAGGATTGATAGATGGTGAAATAGGGTTGTTTCATACTTATAATAACATATCATTATATTATTTATACTGATGTTATTACTTCATAATTAAACAACTAATGAATAAGAAGTAGACAAAGAAATAAAGTTGAAAGAATCGGTAACGGACATTACCTCTTCTTTGAAGCGCCTCTTTGAGACCTCCTCTTAGGGCACCAAAATTGTTCTTTGAATAATACTAGGACCTCTAGGATGTTTCCATAGAAGTGGAGAAGATAATTTTTCAGGGTTTGGCCGAGCTTGAAGTCTCAAATTGCTGTGAGTAAGGGATGGAGGAGGTTCCCTTTTATAAGGGAGGAGCGGGGCACCTTTGGAATTCGTAAAAATATAAATTTATAATAAATCTTTCCCCACTTAAAAACATCCAAAAATGACTCATATTCTAATATAAGATGATATAGGGTTGTAATATAATCAAACAATAAAATTCAGACATGTTAGGAAATTATTTAACCATTATCAACTTGATTTATCCTTACTTAATCAATTTAATTTTATTTGTGGTAATAACATTCTAAATTTTAAATTATAACAAAAATTTAATTATGTGTTTTTAATTTTCCATAATTGGATATTTATAAATTTTTAGACCATATAAATTTACATTTATAATTTTTAAATATTTTTGTGATTTTTAAACAATTTTATAATATGTTATTTTAATAAAATAACAATAGAGTCAATTTTGTCAGTATTCATTTATATGAATTTAAATCAAATATATAAAGAAGATATGTTAGAAATAAAAGCTTTAATATATTTATAAAAGACCATATGTGGCTAAAAAATTAGTGGAGCACATTAAATATTTCATATAATATTTATTTTATTATTTTTAAAACCATTTATTTGGTTTATCTCTTAATAAAAAAATTACTACAACATTTTTTTATAATTATTTAATATACTTATTTGTTTCATAAAAATTAAAAATAAAATCTTATGATGAAGATAAATCTATTTCCTTTCACAATAATACTTTTACTCGAATTTATCATCTAAAAATCACAATATTTAAATTGTTATATTTATTAAATTATGAAGGTGACAACTTTGGCATCATTTAAAATAAAATAATTTAAGTGTCATAATCACATTTATAAGACTCGAAACGGTTTTATATTAGTTAATTGTATTCTTATGGTATATAGACACACTACCAATAAGTTTTGGTCAGGTTTGTGGGTCTTTTAATGGGTATTATTATTTCAATAAAAACTATATTACTAATTTTTCACTTAATAAATAATTTCTGCATCATTAATGTATCACCATTAATGACAATTATTTAATCCCTAAAAATTCTAAATAAATTTTCATGATGTATATAATTTTATTATCTTCCGGGAGACTATTCATGTTCGATGTTTTATGATGTTTATCACTAAATTAAAATTATTATACTTATAAGATTTAAGAGAGTGACATGTTGTCAGTTTCTTTGGTTTTAATAATAATTAAATTATTTTCACGGTCAAAAGTCCATAAAATGAATCTAATCCGACCCTTAGATGATATTGGTCTACTTCTATCCATCCAATAGAATTTTGGCAGGTGTTAGGGTAATTTTATAATATTATATTTACCTTTAATTACCCGATTTAACTTTAACTATGGTAAATAAAATTTACCGTTGTTACTATTCATAAAGCCCAAAAATTAAAATTAGTCTATTAATATAATTTGGATCCACTGATTTCAAATATGGAATCCATTTTTCCAAATTTAATACATAGAAGTTGCATAAATTATATTAAAATTAATCCCTTTGTCGAAAGAAAACGGTTTTTTGTTTAAAACATTGCAAAAGATTGAATTTATTTAACCTACGAATTCAAGGTAAAATCAATGATAATGACATACATTGTATTAAATTGTAAAAATATATTCTATTTATACTTTAAAACCATTCAATATTATAATTTATCCATATAAATTATTGCGATGAAAAAAGTTGTTTTTAATTAAAATATAGCGTGTTTTTACTATTCATCAAAATATGAATGTTACCAGAATAATTTTAAAATTTTATCCAAAGTAAATATTTTATTTATTATTCCAAGGAAGAATTTTATTTTGTCAAATTGAACTTATAAACATGTCAAAAATTATATTTATTGTGGGTGCGCCATCTAAAGGCGGCAAAACTACATTTTTTAAAAAATACTTATTTTACCCGAAAAATTTATTTTGTTCCTATACCATGTTCTAGAAAATCTTTTAGATGAATAATAATGTTAGAAAATTCAAAATTTAGTTAATACTAATCATAACGGCTAGTTCATAATAATATTATAATAATATATCGTTGTTTAGTAAAACCCGGTATTGCGTACAACACACGCTATCGAGGAAAGTCGAGATTGCGTGTAATGCAAGCCAAGTCAGGGTTGCGTATTGTGCAAGAATACTTTGATGTTTCATATAACATAATCCAACCATATTTCATTTATTCTTTGAATATATATATATATATATATACTCAATGTTGCGTAGAATAACTGTTATCAAAATTGTGTGTAACACGATCCGAGAATAGTGTTGCGTATACTGCAAGCTAATACGGTGTTGCGTATGGCGCAAGGTAATCTTGGTTCAACATAAAACACAAGAAATTAATGAAATTAAAAGAATATTTTTCATAAAATCTCGGGGTGGTACATTCTAGCCCCCTTAAAATGAATTTCGCCTTTGAAATTCGTTAGGGTTATAAATGGTTTACTACTTGAAAGCTTGTTTAATAGAAACCCACATCGTCAAATGGAATACCAAAACTTGGATTTAAAAACTAAAGTACGAAATGTAACGGTTACGCAAATTAACTCATCACTGGGTTTCCACGTAGGAGAACATAGGTGAAAATATGGATATGGAAGAAAAATCTAACCATCAAGTTCAGATGGAGAGTGGTAGAGAACATGGCTATGAAAAATCCATCAATCACAAAGCCATAGATTTGTGATGATCTAAGGTACCATCTGATGCATCAGATATAAGGGCAATAGGAAAACATTTTTGGTTTTCAAGATTATTTCCCTAATGTGGATGAAATTTGAAATAGATGAAATACTTCCGTGATTTTGGTACAGTCTCATCGTTGTTCGTTCTCTGGACAATTTCAACTTCATATCATAAAAAATTGAAGTTGAATTTGTCATTCGTGAAGTGTTAGCAGCTCATGTGATAGAATGATGGGTCATTCCATTCTGTATCAAACAAAAGGTTATAAATGTTATCAAAAATACATAAGTCCATTTATAGTGAGATTAATCATATATGGTTCATAAAATGGACTTATACTTCATATATCATAATTCTTAATATAATAAAACTAGTTTCTACTAAACAGGGACTTCATGTAGGCTAGTGGTAGGCGATAAAGGCCAGTCGCATTTCGGTTGTGGGTTCAATTCCCACAGCCTTGTCCGACGCGATGGGCTGTCGCCCATCCTGCAGGTTGTCCTTTTTCTAAAACTACATTACTATAACATCCCATCAATAATATCGAAAAAAGTTTTATCCTTAAACAATACTAACTTATGTCCAACATAATCCATTCCAAAATTTAGACTTATCTAAAATATTTCGGTCCAATCTCATAGTATAAAGAAAACGATTACATGAAATTTCATCAACCGAGCATGTGAAAACCATCATTTATCCCCCATATATCTTGTTGGTCACATTCCAATCATGTGAATACCTTAATCATGTATTCTCTTCAAAAATGAATACCCATTAAACCTTAGTGAAAACATGAATGCTGTCAAAAGTTAACATTTTCCACATACTGAAATCCAAATATTCTATATACTCAAACCAAGATATAACCTACTCCTTATATCAGTCATGAGCTCATTAATACTGTCAAACATTTAATTTTCTCTTTATCCCTTCATTATGCGCATATCTTCTACATTCCAAAAATATCCGAATAAACTTTCATTGATACTGGTACCATTAACAATACACTTTCAAAACTCAAGGAAAGACCACAGTGTAACAATCCTTAGATGTCTCTTTATTCCATAGTACCATGAGATTACTTATAAAACATTACACTTGATAAAAATGTAATGATCCCACTACCTTCTTAAACCATTGACCGAGCTTCAACAATTATTTCATCTCACATATCATTTGAAGTATCTTCATCATCATTAATATAAATACTACCCATATGACCGTACTGATTCTCATCACGAGACTTTCCCTTAGGGAATTGGTTTGCATAATGCCCGTACATTCCACATTTAAAACATTTAACCATTGTTGATGTCATAGCAATACCATTATCCTCATCCATGGTGTTAACTGAACCTTTTCCTTTTCACTTACTGGCTTTGTGTCCTTTTTTTCCACACCCAAAGAATCTTCCAGTTCCCTTGAAACAATCTCCCCGATTCCTCTTCCCACATTATTTACATGAGGTAAATTGAACTTTCATTCCTATATGATCATCATGAAACTCCATCTTTCTCTTATTATCTGAGTCGGAAAACTTTCCAAAGTTGAGATTATTGATCATATTATGAGATTTCTGATTAGGTGTAATAATGATGTTTGGACTTCCAAATCCCGTTTCATTTGTTTTCTCATGAAGAATATCATTCCATTGTCTGTCATATCCTCCATTATCATGAATCTTCCTGTTTCCAGCCATTTTCTAAAACCCAAAAAGAATAGTGTGAGAGGCAAAAATCATGCTAGGGATAACAACATAGTAAAGGGGAAGTACCCTCAATATCTAACATCTTAGGTTAAATTATATGATCGTTACCATAGTTCTAGGACTATATCCTATACATATACTTATCCTTAGGGATATCCCAAGACATACCTTAGAAATATCTCTAGGGATCTCACTAACGTTTTCGCATCCCAGTTTCCAAAGGTTGACTAAAACTTTCTCACATTCCAAATGTAGAGACATGAAGCTTGACATAAATGAACATTACATTACTTTTTCAGAATACTTAATACATAACAAAAATAGACACATAATGACCTTAATAGTTTAGTGTCTTTAGAAACATGGAACGTAATCTTCTAATCGTGGTGAAAGATCTTCAACATCTCCAATAAAGATCTTCCCTTTTTTTCTTACCTAAAACCTTTCTTTATATCCTGTGGAAAAGAAAACATAAAAAGGGTGACCTCAAATTCTCAGTAAGGGTAAGCATGGATAAAATAAAACATACCATATAAATTTGAACATAAAAACATGAACCTAATGTTTAAACATCAAAATCTTGAGCAATGACATAAAACATGGAAGTACATATGGAATCGATCATAAAGAAACATTAAGAATGATAAAATGGCATGGGAATAAAACATGTAATTGTGGAAACCATTAAGCACATGATATGATTTCCATAGTAGCCAAGGCATTGCTGCCAAGACCATCTTAGTGGACAAAGTCCCTTTTTGAATCGAGTTCACTCCTCGTTCCAGTCCCGTATTACTGAACCGGTTTAACTTGCTGTTCCAGACATGTCTATCTCATGAGATATAAATATTTACCCAATACATTGGAGGGAGATATAGTTCCCACCCATCTCATAGTGAAATCATTATTACTTGTGCCACAAAATAAACGTACATCATTCATAATAACCCAAAAAATAAAATGGGTTTCATAAACATCATCCCATAATCACATAATCCATATAAAAGAAATGGATATCATTTCATAATAAAAAAAGTGAAACCATGTAAATCATAAAGAATTTATACTTGAATCATACACATATGAAATAATTTAATCTTAGATGGAAAAAGGTTTTGATAAAACACTTGAAATGAATTCTTGAGGAAAATACCATTTCTTCATCAAAATAAATTTCTTTTCACAAAAAGTCATGCTATTTTAAAATAAAGTGATTTTTTTAAAATAGTCATGAAATATTTTGGAGGAAGCTTCATGAAAATAAGGCTTTATAAAACTGTAAAAATCCGTTCGTGTTGTATAAGTTAAAAAAACAATCTTCTCGTACTTTTGCCGGAAAAGTCAAAAAGTACCTCGTACTAGAATGATTACATACATACCATGTAGTAAAAGTCAAAAAAATGGGTAAAATGGACTTTAAAAATACATGAAAACACTTTTATAAAACATCTACATGGATGACAGAAATAACCCTAGTAAATACTGACAAATAAGCAATCTTAGATAAAAATGAGATTTGCAAAATTATCCCTTACCTTAGGTCCGATATGCTTCATACGTATCCAAACCTCCTGTATAATGATTTAAATAATGTCATTGACTTATTATAGAATCATATTCATTATTATTATATCATATATGGTTCACTTATGAGTTTATATTACCCGTTCATTTTTAAATTCAATGTTAAAGAGTGTTTTGGGTAAAATAATTTCATTTGTCATCCGTGTTTTGACTTGTAATTATTTTTATGATTACATAGATCATGATTACTTAATTACATAATATAAAACATGATTTATATATAATATATTTTCATAATATACATATATATAATAGATCAACAAATGGAAAGAAATACACTGTTCATGGAGACGGTAGGCCGTACGTACGCATGAACGCGGTTTTTGTTTTCCTTATTGAGTTGAATGGAATTAAGTAGATGACATACATATAAATAAATCCAGTAGCTTTATAATTTCATATATTTCATTATTATTTCTTATATATACTTTATAATCATTCTTAAATGGTTAACATGGAGAATGAATCTCATCACTTTGTGGAGACGGTAGTCCGTACGTACGCACGAGCAATGATATCGTTTCCATAATTATTGAATTGAATTGGAGTGGATGATACAATATATCAGAATAATTATGATGGTATAATAACTATATATAGTTATTATTTACACCATTATACCCATCCAAGTAAGGTGGTGTTGGAAAAACAGATTACACCACGGCGTGGAGATGGTATTCCATACGTACGCATGCGCGGTGATTTTGTTTTCTGTAGGATAGATAGATGGAGAAATAGGGTTAATTCATACATATAATATCATACCAATATATTATTGATACTGATGTTATTACTTAATAATGAAACAACTAATGAATAATAAGTAGAAGAAGAAATAAAGTTGAAAGAATCGGTAACAGACGTTACCTCTTCTCTGAAGCTCCTCTTTGAGACCCCCACTTAGGGCACTAAAATTGGTCTTTGAAGAAGAACATGACCTCTAGGATGTTTCTAAGGAAGTGGATAAGAGAATTTGGAAGGTTTTTGACGATCTTGAAGGATAAAATTAGTGTGAGGAAGGGAGGGAGGAGGTGACCTTTTATAAGGGAGGAGAGGGGCACCTTTGGAATTCTCAAAAATATTATTTTATAATAAATCTAAACCCACTTAAAAACCTCCAAATATTACTCATATTAGAATATAAGATGCTATAGGGTTGTAATCTAATCAACCAATAAAATTTAGACATGTTAGGAAATTATTTTAAATATTATCAACTTGATTTATCCTTAATCAATTTTATTTTATTTGTGGTAATAACATTATAAATTTTAAATTATAACAAAAAATTACTTATGTGTTGTTAATTGTACATAATTGAATACTTTATAAAATTTTAGACCATAAAAATTTAAATTTATAATTTTTAAATATTTTTTTTATTTTTAATCAATTTTATAATATGTAATTTTATAAAATAACAATAGTGTCAATTTTTACACTATTCATTTATATGAATTTAAATAAACTATATACAAAAGATATGTTCGAACTAAAAGCTTTAATAGATTCATAAAAGGACATATGTATCTAAAAAATTAGTGGAGAACATTAAATAGCTCATATAATATTTATTTTATTATTTTTAAAACCATTTATTTGGTTTATCTCTTAGTAAAATAATTACTACAACATTTTTGAATAATTATATAATAAACATATTTGTGGCATAAAAATTAAAAATAAAATCCTATGATGAATATAAATCTATTAAATTTCACAATAATACTTTTACTAGAATTTATAATCTTAAAATAAAAATATTTAAATTATTATATTTATTATATTATGAAGAAGACAACTTTGGCATCATTTAAAATAAACGAATATATGTGTAATAATCACATTTATAAGACTCAAAAAGGTTATATATTAGGTCATGGTATGATTATGGTATATATATACACTACCAATAAATTTTGGTCAGGTTTGTGGGTCTTTTAATGGGTATTATTATTTCAATAAAAACTAAATTATGGATTTTTCAGTTAATAAATAATTTCTGCAATATTAATATATCACCATTAATGACAATTATTTAATCCCTAAAAATTATAAATAAATTATCATGATGTAGATAATTTTATTAGATTCATGGAGACTATTCATTTTCAATGTTTTATTATGTTTATCACTAAATTAAAATTATTATACTTATAAGATTTAAGAGAGTGACATGTTGTCACTTTCTTTGGTTTTAATAATAATTAAATTATTTTCATGGTCAAAAGTCCATAAAATGAATCTAATATGACCCTTAGGTGATATGGGTTTACTTTTATCCATCCAATAGAATTTTTTCATGTGTTAGGGTAATTTTATAATATTATGTTTACCCTTAATTACCCGATTTACCTTTAACTATGTTAAATAAAATTTGTCGTTGTTACTATTCATAAAGCCCATAAATAAAAAGTAGTCTATTAATATAATTTGGACCCACTTATTCCAGATATAGAATCCATTTTTCCAAATTCAATACACAGAAGATTCAGAAATTAAATTAAAATTAATCCCGTTGTCGAAAGAAAATGGGTTTTTGTTTACAACATTGCAAAAGATTGAATTTATTTAACCTACGAATTTAAGGTAAAATCAATGCTAATGACATACATTGTATTAAATGGTAAAAATATATTCTATTTATAATTTAAAACCATCCAATATTATAATTTAACCATATAAATTATTGTGATGAAAAAATTTGTTTTTAATTAAAATATAGTGTGTTTTTTCTATTCAGCAAAATATGAAAGTTACTAGAATAATATGAAAAATTTATCCAAAGTAAATTTTTTATCTATTGATTCCAAAGAAGAATTTTATTTTGTCAAATAGAACTTATAAACATGTCAAAAATTAGATTTAAAGTGGGTGCGCCATCTAAACGCAGCAAAACTACATTTTTAAAAAAATACTTATTTTACCCGAAGAATTTATTTTGATCTTATACCATGTTCTAGAAAATGTGTAAGATGAATAATAATTTTATAAAATTCAAAATTTAGTTAATAATATTCATAACAGCTAGTTCATAATAATATTATAATAATATATCGTTGTTTAGTAAAACCCGGTATTACGTACAACACATGCTATTGGGGAAGGTTGCGATTGCGTGTAATGCAAGCCATGTCAGGGTTACGTGTTGTGCAAGAATCCTTCATTGTTTCATATAAACGAATCCAACCATATTTCATTTATACATTGAATATATATATATATATATACTCAATATTGCGTAGAATAACTGTTATCACAATTGTGTGTAACACGATCCGAGAATAGTGTGGCGTATACTTCAAGCTAATACAGTGTTGTGTATGGCGCAAGGTAATCTTGGTGTAGCATAACACAAAAAAAATTAATGAAATTAAAAGAATATTTTTCATAAAATATTGGGGTGTTACAAAGAGGACCCAATACGCTATCCTCTTACTGAATTCCTTGACCATCATGCCTTCCTTGTCCATGTAGAAGGCTTGTAGCTACATGCAAAAAGGATTTCCCCTACAATTCCTTGACAGATGGTTCGACCTCCTTTCCAGATTGAGACTACTTGTTAAATCCCTCCCATTCTAGACCTTGAGGACCCCCTGGGCCATAGACCTCACTAAAACCCTTCACCACAACATTATCGACAATTCTAACTGAGACCGGATGCTCCACCACATTCACATCCAAGGATATCTCTTTTCCTCACCCCTACACTACCTCCACTCCATTCTCCTGCAAGGAACATATCCCTAAATCCTGCCTTAACATAGCTATGACATCCAGAACCTATGGAAAGGGGGTACTGGCCTCCACATCCATCATTACTTCTGGAAACACTGGATAATTCCACTGCAATGGCTGGCCCTCCCGAGGACTGCCTTCTGTTACCAGCCTCAAATCCTCGCCAGGACCAAAATAACCCTACCTGGATCTCGTTCCCTTGGATCAAACTCGCACGCCTATGAAAGCATGTCCAGTCCTTCTCTATCCGATAGCTGAATCACACCATGAATGGATTGCTCCTGAGACTCTTCTGGTTTGGAATTAAAAAATTGATAACCCCTTGGACCTCGATGACATCCTGAGACCGAATGTCCTAGATGTTGGTAACCCGATCAAAACGCTGGCCAAGAATCGAAGACCACATGTTGTATCCATTTGAATTCTTCACGAACCTAATTCCAAAGCCACTCTATATGAGGCTTCGAAACTTCGACCTCAACATAAACGTGAGGGTTGATAGGATGACAAACAACATCAGTCCTACTATACGAACAGAGAAATCTACCAACCATGTTCCCTAACATGCTTATTATTGACAGAATCTGAAAGGAAGTGGAAAATCTAGGATGCTAAGACACACCTCCATCGTTGGTTCATCCTGATTCAGGATGGATTCAAAGGACAAGTGAAGGAGGTAAAATATACATCCATTGAGGGTTCGGGGGGGGGGGGGTGGACCAAGCATCAATCAAATCGATCTCAGAGGAAAACTGAACCATCAACTGACGTCGGTCGAGCAACCTGACCACTGCGTAGTCTTGAAGTCCCCAAGCTTCAAACACGAAATGGTCAAAGGCATCCACTAAAGGGAGGCGTCCCCTAAAGTGAGCGACTAGAATCGTACTAAAGAGATCTGAAGCGCTGTTGAACTCCTTCGTAGACATCACATGTTGTGGAAATCCATTATGAAGGTCAGGGACCTTAGGACACAATGAAATAGTCTGGAAATGAGGAAGGAGAGTGGGATTGGTGAAGGGGAGAAAACTCCGGATGATTCCCCCTCCCCCCCTCTGCGGAGGGAGGGGTCAGCGCAGCTGCCATCACTGCTAGGGCTTCACCATCGACCTCGCTCCGCAGCCACTAAAAATCACTCTTATCAGTTTCCACACTAATGTCTGGCAGACTGTTGTTTGGGAAAGGATCAAAGCGATCCGACGATGGAACAGATATCTACACATGAACTAAATGATCCAACTCTCTTTGAGGATATTAATTTCCTCTAAACACATAACTTAACTGTGGTAATTACTTTTTTCAGTAGTCTTTATCCTAAATATGAATCAAACAAATTCTAAAAACATTATATTACTACAATTCTGAAGGGTTCAATTTAATGTCATGTTTATCTATCAACACCCATACAACACCTTATTGTGAAGGGTACAATGAATAATATCCCAAAAGACCAACTACACCATAAATACCTCCCAATAGGCCACATTAGAGTGCGTAATGAGGTAGATAATGAGCCAAATGATGAGTTGCATCTTCCACTTAATGATCCAGATATTACAATGGTAAATGATGTTATTGGGGCATTCATACCATAGACTTATAATATTATAAAGATACATGAGGTATGTAATTAACAAAATTTTTCATATGAAAAAAATGTAATGGTTTTTGATAAAATATTTGAAGTGTGGTTTGATATTACATTTAGATACTGTGGTGGGGAAATAGATGTCCAGGTCAAAAAAATCATGTAAATGAGCCAAGAAATCAAAATGAAATTCCAAGATTACCTTCTCCCCACATGTTTCAAAGTAACATTTATTAACATTACAACTTCCTAGAGAGACAAAATTTAATGTTTCCAATATCACTTATATTTCATATGAAAAATGAATACATGGAGATTTCATGATAGACATAATTTTTATCAAGACTATAAATGAAATTCTGAAGCATAAATGGCTGAGTGTCTAAGTTGTGAATACATACATAAGGTACCTTTTAAAAATATGTGTATCCAAATAGTTAGATAATGTGTTTATTAATCTTAAAAACTATTCATATTTTCTATAGGTGTATATATTACTACTTTATAAAGGGAATGTTTTTGGAAGTATGATTTGTATTCATTATTCCCTATATAATTTATTTGAAAAAAAATTCTTCGGAAAAAGAATAAATTTATAAGAAAATAGATGATTTACTGGAAGTGTTTGATAAAAAACATCATATGACATATGCTTTTTGATGCATACAATTTAAAATTAAAACTCTACACTATAATCAAAAAAAATACTTTTTTAAATTTTTACCTCACTAATTTGTTTTTGTTTTTTAGCTAGATATAGATACTGATCATAGTCAATCTGAATTATTAAAATATCTATTTTTGATCCAATACATGGATATACAACCAACCAACCACACATGATGTGTATAGTGAATTATTAATATATTGAAATAAATATTTTATAGATAAACTTTGAAATATATGTTTCAGTTTTTTTTAATAAGAATGTAGTTATGATATGGTGATTTCTAAACATAAGCCAAATAAAGGCATGAATTCTGTTTACAAAGAGATAGATATTTTGTAATAACACAAATTAATGTCAATAATTATACAATATCCAAATAAATATAATTACATCTATTATGGATATTATTTTTTCAAATTTCTGAAAGCGATCATAAAGAATAAAGAAACCAACATCCTCTAATAAGTAATTTCCATAGGTAATTATAATTTCCTAAAATATATTTCATAATAATTTGTTTTTAATTATTTTATAAGTAGTATCATGATTTATGAAAACATTCATACTCAAAATAACAAGTAAATTTGTTTATGGAAGAGTGGGAAGCAAACATGTTGTCATAATGTAATCTAACAAAAATTTAAGTGATTACTTGCTATATTTATGATCTAAATACGTTATGACCTTAGAAATATATTTGTTGTGTAAAAAAAATATTGTTAGGATTATTATATATTGTTTTTGATCTATTTATTTATGATAATTATAATAGTTTAAATCAAATTGTTTAAAATCATAGAGCTACAAAAGATTAAATTTTTGAAAAATAGAGGAGGTAGAGGAGGAGGAAAAGTCAGAGGCAGAGGTGAGGTTAGAGTCAGAGACCAAGTTAAAAGAGTTGGCATAGGCAGAGACTATGGTAGAGTAGGAGACTTAGAATTAGATTGGAATCAATAAAATTATTTGGAAATGGAGTAGAACGAGAATCATACCCAGATTGTCTTTGAGGAAAATTGTTGAAAAGTTTACACAAAATCTATTACATAAAATAAAAGACATTTTTAATGTGTTTTAGGGGGATTATTAAAAAACTGTTTTTACCATTTTTTTGATTATATTATATAATAATTTAAGTGGATGAATTTTTTTAAAAAATAAAATAACACCACTTATTTTTTTTAAACTGATTATTATAGGATATAATTTTTATTAGTACATTCCAGGTACTATCAAATTTTTCTAAATTGTGAAAGTAACCCATCACAAAGAACAAATTGAACAACAATAAAACAATAGAGGCTGCTTCATTCCAATGAAATCACTACACTACAAAGAAAGGGTCTTAGTAGTGAATCCAATAGTCAATCGAGAGTTTTAAAACCCCAATAAAATCATCAAATATTGATATAATCCCTCTTAAATGTTTTCATAAATTTGTGTGTAATCAACCACCGAAGTGAGCAGTTGTATGAGAGAAATATTAGAATAATACTATCATTTTGGGAAAATGGTCATCGAGGAGGGATGATGTCAAAGGTGAAATGAAATTAAATGAAAAGAAACCACTTTATGAAGAAATATCTAAAAATTAAACACATTTTTTAAATGAGATCATGAAGCACAAAAAACTCCAAACGAACACACCTTTGAAAAACAAGCTTGTAACTTGATCCAAAACCTCTAAAAAATAAATTAATATGAAATTTCATCGAATACATTTTGAATTTTTAGAAAATAACATTACAAAAGTTTCAATTAGGTGGATGCTGGAATTATTTGGACTATTTGATCATCAATAAAATGTATGATATAATATAAATAATTATAGGGAAATCTACACAAGTAGTATTAATTATACATGAGAACATTCATTGTGTAAAATTACATATCCTCACAAGATCATTAATAAAAAACTCATAATTATTATCAATAAAAAATACATGAGAATAGGGATGTTCACATATTTTTGAACAAATAATTTTTATTTTCTATTAGTGTTTATCATCACCCATAAAACACATTCAATATTTCTGAAATTGACATAAATTTTATTAAAAATGACAACTAATATACTCAAAACTAATAGAACACATTCATGTTGTTTTAATGATTTAGTAAAATAATCCATTATTCATTTTTGATGTGTTAGAATCAGCCATATCCCAATATGATCGACGATTTTCTCAATATGATTCAACATACCTGTTATCAGTTTAAAAGTTATATTTTAATACAAAAATGATTCACCAACTTAAAACCAAGAACACACACCTGTTTTGTCTTGATAATTTAGGGAAATAATTCCTAATTCCATTGTGGCATGTAGGAATTAGTCTCATTTTAAATCCACACATGATGCGACCTGTATTGCTCAATGTGTCTGTTTCTAGTTTAAAATGACCTTTTCGAAAAAAGTGGCATAATCAAAACTGAGTAAATGATTTATCATTGTTTTTATATCTTAGGACACTTATCCATAAGTTTTATAATTTTAGTAATTATTCTCACCTCAATATAACACATGGTGTGACCGTTATGCCTCAAAGTGCATCGTTTTATTCAAAATTGACATTAATTTTACTAGAAAAGACATCATATATTCTAAAAACCTATCGAATAAATTTTTATTATTTACTAAAATTATAAAAATGATTCATAAGTCAGTTGTTATATGTAGTAATCATCCAAAAATTAATATGATACACGATGTGCTTGATATGAATCAAAGTGTACATTATTAGTTTAAAATAGCCATTTAAATACAAAAAAACGTACTCACTAAAAATTTAGAAAAACACTCATATTGTATTAATAATTTAGGATAACTATTCATTATTAGTTTTTTACGTGTATTAATTAGTCTCATTTCTATCCCACACACAATGAAACCTGTATGACTTAAAGTGTGTCTTTCTAGTTTAAAATAAAATTTTAGTAAAAAACACAACTGGCATACACAAAACCATGGAAACTCATTTTTATTTGTTAATAATAGAGTAAAATGATTAATAGGTCATTTGGGACATGTATTAATCATCTTCACCATAATATGATGTACGGTGTGATCGATAAGACTCTAAGTGCTATTTTTAATCAAAATTGACCATAATTTTAGTAAAACAGAAAAAAAACTTAATTAAAACCAATAAAAAACATTCATGTTGTTTTTATATTTTATGAAAACTAAAATTATGTAATTTTTGACATTTAGGAATCAACCACACCTCAATACAATGCATGATGTTCCCAGTGTGACTCAAAGTGTCCGTTATCATTTTAAAATCGACTTTTAATGCAAAAAAGTGTCACTCACTAAAATCTGAGAAAATGTGATCAAATTGTCATGATAATATAGGAAAAATATTGATAATTCATTTGTGATCTATAGGAATTACTATAATTTAAATCCCATACATGATGGTCCATGTATGACAAATGTTCTTGTTTCCAGTTTAAAATGAAATTTTTAGTAAAAAAACACAAGTACCGTACATAAAACCCATAAAACACTTTTGGATTATTTTAGTACATCAGTAAAATGATCCATTAGTCATTTGAGACATTTAGTAATAATCCTCACCTAAATATAATATACAATGTGACAAGTATGAATTTCAGTTTCTCTTTTCAATATATAAGTCTCATTTCCGTTTAAAACGCACATCACATCGCCAATACCAAGAAAATGATCCTAGATTGTTTTCTCATAAATTTATCTTCAATTAAATAATTAATTTCACTATTAATTTTATCATATACTAATTTATTTAATTTTCATAGGCATAATGCTTCAATATAAAGAATAAATGCCATGTGAAATGTAAAAATCCACCACAACGCAATCTAATACACAGTGTTTCTAGAATGACACAAAATCTAGTTTAAAATTAAAAATTATTATTTAATATATTCATTTATATTATTACTAAAATTTGAACCCTTTTCTTATATAGGCACAAACTTTTTCTCAAGAATCAGTTTCCTATTATTTTATATAGGTGTGTTATTTTTCTCAAAAATATTGTTTTTCATGTATTGGTGTTGGAAATTTTATTTCATTTAAATTATGTATTTTTATTTGATTCATAAAATTTATGGCTTTTTATTGTGATGTAATGTTATATTTCACACTGTAGTATTCCCTATTTCATGTCATGAAATGTGTTGTAACATCACACAACAGTATTACCCTTTATCAGCACTACGAAATGAGCTGATTAAAGAGTCGTTTATCAAAGCTTATAGAAGCACTGGTAAATGGCCTTTTATATGTGCAGTTAGAAGCCCTAATAAAGGGATCCTTTATAAAGTAATTTATTAGAACTGATAAAGTTTTACATTATGGGTCATGATAAAGGATCCCTTCATCAGTGATAAATAAATATACTGGTTAATTGAATCTTTTATCTATTCCTTTAAAACACTAATAAAAACCTAGGCCTTTTAACCACATTGTGGTAGTAAACACTTTTTTAGAACAGATAAAGGCATATTCAAGAACTGTTAAATACCTCATTTTTTGTATCAAATCATGGTATTTACTGAAAAATGGGAATTATATGAACTGTATAAAAAAATAATGAATATGACATATGTCTCAAATCAATAAAAATTGAGATGAAAAAAACCCCTAACTTAGGTCCAGACCATTCATGGGTATCCTTTAAGTCCAATATAATTATCATATATCAATTATTTAATTTATTAATAAACTTTTAAAGGATTAATTACTTATATTTAAATCATTTGTTTTATTTATTTTTATTGAAACATTATAATATCTAATCAGTCAAGTCTAGTTGGGGGTTTTGAGGACGTTTGGTTCATTCTTTCAAAATGGATTTGGTGTGTTGACTAAGATAAAAGAAGAAATTATTTTAACATATAATGAATAATAATAATGAAATAATTATATTATTTATAAATAAATTATTCTTTTAAGTCTAATCCAAAAATATGGATTTAATAAATGAAGTATGTTACGATCACAGAGATGGTGGGTCGTATGTATGCATGAGCAACATTTTCATTTTTTCGAATATCTTTATTGAAAGAAGGTATGTAATATTTAAAATAAAAATAATTAAAAAAATATCATTTTATTTCTTTAAATATAGTTATACATATCATACCTATGGTTTAGTGATGATAATAGAGAGTCACATCGCTTCATGAAGGTGATTGTCGACACGTACACGAATGACGTTATCAACTTTTTGTGCATGAAAATATAAGAAAAAAAATGATATATGATCTTTTAAAATGATAAATATGTCAGTAATATTATAATTATGTTATTTAAATCACATTAATTTATTATAATTATCCATATTATCTTTCATGTAAGTTGTTAGTGAAAATTCAATCACATCACTCTGCGAGACGGGGTAGTCCGCAATACACCTAAGTGACTTTATCCTATCCCATAAATAATGAAAAATAAAAAGGTATATATGAAATAATTTCTCATTAGGTATAATTATTTTATTAATAAAATTTATATAATTAATATAAATAATCACAACCAATTGTGATAGGTGGTATTGGAAAAATGAATGAAATCGGTTCGTGAGGCGGTAGGCCACCGTACACACGAATAATAATCTCGTAACCCATTTGATGAAATTTGAGATGTTTGTTTGGTCATTAACATAAAATAAAAACTTTTAAATATATGGATGATACTGAGGATATTATATGATCATGTTTTAACAATAATTTAATTACGTGGAGAAATAAAAAAAATGGTCGTTAAAGAACGTTACCTCTTCTTTGGGAAACCTAATTAGGATTGCACCAAACCCCTTCCTAGTTTGGATTTTTGAAAAAAATTACTCCAGGATTATATTAGGTATGATTTTAAGAGATTTTTATAGGTATTGGAAAAATATTGTTTAAAATTGTTAATAAAAGAGGATAGTGGGTTTCCTTTTATAAATGAGGTGACTGGCACACTTGTAATTTTTTGAATGAAAAAGGTGTACCCACATTTTTATCATGAAAAAAAGATATAATATAGATTATTATTGATAAATAGACATTATAAGGTCTAAATATTTCCATAAACCTTTTTTGATAGTTTTGAGGTCATTTTGACCCTTATCATTCTAGTTTAACCCCAAAAAACTCATTTTTACCATTACAACAACTAATTATTTTTTATATTCACTATTAATTTTATTGAAGAATTAATTTGAAAATATTATAAAATATAATTTATTATGATTATAAATATTTTTCCCTTATTACCCAATTCAAATCACAAAATTGTAAAAATTTATGTTAAAATAAAACTGACAAACATGATGAAAAAGAGGGTTTTCAAGTAGTGTAGTTTTCAAGGAAATCTTAATTTTATATTAAATCTAGGAATAAAAATAATCATTATTTGAATATATATTAATATTTATTTATATATAATATAATAATTTAATTTAATACATTCCTCATTAGGTGATATTTAAATTAATTGAAAAGGAGAAAAAATATGTAGTTGACAATAGTTATAATAGAAATCCAGTTTTTAAACCCAATGAATAAATTTTTCAAAAATACCATATGAATTTCATAAAAAACAAAATAAGTGAATAAAATATAACTAAATAGTACTTATGTTTCATTAAATCATATTAAAAATATAATGGGAATCTTTAATTTCATAATTTTTTGAAAATAAATGAGATTTTTACAAGAATCGGTGTTTTCAATATTCATTAGAAAATCAATATTTTACAAAAAAATACGAATATCTCAACCAACGTAAATTTTAATAATATGATTTAAAAAATTTAATTCATTTTCTACAAAATATTTCAAACATTTTCCAAAAAATAATTTTAATATTTTTTCTTAATAAGCAATAAAAATAATTTTTATAGAAAACGTACTTTTGAAGAATAAAATTACTTCACTAAAAATTGATTGGTTATTTACTAAAAATTAATAATTTTTATTATTAATAAGTATATATATGGGAATATCATAAATTATTTAATACTATTCATACCTTACAATTTAATGTTTAGGTTATTATAATTATATACTTTGTGGGTCGTTTAAGCTCAGTGTCTGAATTTCCTATAGGCCTTGATTTTTTATTTTATTGGGGATAATACAGCTTTAAGTTAGGTTAAAACCAAACCATTAAATGACCCTTATAACATATTTCATAGGGCCCAATACATGAGGTAAAGGCCTAGAGGCACAATACCCAATACATGACTCGAGGGCCCAACCAAACTTCACTAGAATGACCCTCCCCAACATCTGCATCATTAAAGGCACCTATCTCCTTAAATAACATTTCTAATAAGCTAGAATTTACCCACTCATAGCTCCATAGTTCTTGGTAGCGATGTACATTCCCATACCCTTTCGTTCTTCTAATCTGGTTTACTCTACTATGGTGGCTTCTACATTCATTGAATCCTCTTATAGGACATTCTCCACATAGTCTTCTCGGATACTCTATGATTTTTAAGTCCAAAATGCCCTATAACCAGAAGGCCTTGGGCCTCATGAAGGCCCTATTTCCCATAGGACCAAACTAGTTACCCTAAGGCCCAAACATATGAATAGTATTGACTACTACAGTACTACTACAATAAATCATATTGTATTGCTAATGTTTGGAGCACCAAATACACTCACAAACATGATTTTTATTTCTTAAATATCATGGCGTTACATCATAGTCCATTTAATAAATTTAATCCTTAATAATTTAACTTTATATCTCTAATAAATCACTGGATATTTGAATGTAACTTTATTATAAACCCACTTCATGAAAAGGGTTAACTGAAAATACTATTGATAAAATAGAATGGGAAAAAAGAAGGTCATCTTGAATAGTACATACTAGGTTTCAAAATAAGATAACATTGGTGGGAAGAAAATATTCATACATGTAATAGCATAATAATTTCTAAATAATCATTTGTTTAGAGGAAGATCAGTGATCACAACAAAGAAAATAATCAAGAGAAAGGTAAAACTCTCGAAACCCAAAACCAAAGAGGTGTTAAAAGGGCCATTGATTTCATAAAAAATGAGGGTAATAGGAGAATAAAAAATTTAAATATAATGATAATATATACATTCATGATATAACATATCAATTGGGCTGTATATGAATCGTATAAAATAATATTTCTGAATAACATCAAAATATGTGTTAGCCAAAGGAAATTTAGATGAATTCCCTTATAATGATAATAAAATAGAAGTGAGAATTAATCAAGGGGTAAATTATGTATATAAAATGTATATAAACATATTAAAAGTTAAAATACAATATAATATATTCAAAATTCATTGAAAAAAATGATCTTCTAATATCAAAGGTAAAGGAGAAGTAATATAACCCATTGAACTGGAATCGAGTTATGAAATTATTTACCACTTGGTAAATTTCAAGTTTGATACACATGTTTTAAATAACTCAAATTGAATCTTAAAATTACATGATTTATTATGTATTAATTATATTTCATGTAAAAGTGTCATTATATAAACCATCAAATAAAAACAAGCAGGGAATATGGCATATGTCTCATAAAAAAATTGATACAAGAAAAACTCTTACATCATATCTAGACATTCCATGCATGTAATTTAACTCCCTTTTAGTAATATTATATAAATTAATTTACATAATAATAAAATTTTATAGGTTTAATACCATATAATTAAATCATGTATTTTTTTTCTTTAATGACATATCAGAATACTTAGTCAGTCAAGTACAAATTGGGTGTTTGGAGGACATTCGGTTCATTGTTTCAAAATGGCATCAGTGTGTTGACCATGATCAAAGAGGTAATTATTTAAACATATAAATAATAATAATTATGATATTATTATTTTTTTTATACATAAATTATAATTATAATACCAAATATGAATTTTGGTTTTGAGAAATGAAGTATGTTACAATCATTGAGACAGAGGTCGTATGTACTACTGAGTAACATTTCCATTTTTTTCACAATCATTGTAGATATTAGTTAAGTAATATTTTCTAATTATATAATGATAAAAATATCATATTATTTATTTAAACATACTTATGAATATCATACTAGTGAAACAGTTTTGAAAATAAAGATCCACATCGCTTCGTGAAAGCTGTAGTCCACAAGAAATGAACAACGTTATCCATTTTCAGTGACTGAAAATGTAAGAAATAAAATGATAAATTTTATTATTAGAAGGATAAATGTGATATTATATTATAATTATCCAATTTATATCACATAAATTAATTAAATTTATAAATATTATCTTCCATATAAAGCATTAGTGAAAAATGAATCACATTGCTTCGTGAGAAGGTAGTCATCTATACACACGTGTGACATTATCGTTTCAACTACAGAATTAAATGAAATAATTTTTATAATATATAATTAATAAATAGTAATAATTATTTTATAAATATTTATATATTTTTTATATCCATCATCAGAGCCAACTTTGAGATACGGTAACGGAAAAATGAATGACATTGGTTTGCGAGGTCATAGTCCACTATACACGTAAATGATGATTTTTTTATCCATTTGATGAAAGTATATATGGTTTTAGGTAATAAAAATAACATAGAAAATATAATTATATTAAATATACTATGGTTATTTCATCATCATGGTTTAAAAATAATTTAATGAGGTGAAAAAATAAATAAAATAAAAAACTATCATTGAAGATCATCGTCTCTTCATTGGGAATCCTCCATATGTTTTCACAAAATAATTTCTATTTTTAATTTTTTCTCAAATTAAGGTTTCTAGGATGATATTAGAGAATGTGGTAAATTATTTGGGTATGTATAAGTCGAAATAAAATGGTTTTAATATGTGTATAAGATAGGAAAGTGGGTGGACTTTTATAAGTGGGGTGAGTGGCACACTTGTAATATTTTGAATGAAAATGGTGTACCCAAGTTTTCTCATACAAAAAGTTTAAAATAGATAATTAAAAATACTTATACATTATAAGGAATAAATATTTCTATATAATATTTTTTATACAAATTTTTATGACATCTTTACCCTTATCATTTTAGTTTAACCCCAATAAACCTATTTTCAGCTTAACTATGGTAATTCGTTTTTACAGTTTCAATATTTATTATTGAAAAAAATTATAATTAACTTATTATAAAATATAAATTATTATGATTAAAAATATGGAATCCATTTCACTAAATTAAATTTATTTATGTGAAAAATTTTAATTTCAAATTAATCTCGCACAGGTGATGAAAAAGTTGATTTTCAAGAAGTGTATATTTCAAGGAAAAGATAATTTATATTAACTATATGACTAAAAATAATTAATGTATGAATATAAATTTATATCTATTGATATGTAATTTTTAAAATTTAATTTATGAAATTCCTCGTTATGGGTTGTTTTAATTAATTTAAAAGGAGAAACATTACTCACATTAAAATAGTTTTTAGAAAAATAATGTTTTTAAACCAAAAGAAAAACTTATAAAAAATAAAATATGATGTCGGTAAAAAATAAAATAAATTGAGTAAATATAATATAATAATTATTATTTTTCTTGAAATCATATTGAAAATATATTTTAACGTTTTAATTACTTAATTTTTTGAAAAGAAATGATTTTTTTACAAAATAAATAGTATTTTTCAAAATTCACCAAAAAATCAAAATTTCCTAAAAAATCCAAAAAATTCACCAAAAGTAAATTTTGAAATTAATTTCTAAAAAATGAAGCTAATTTTATCAAATTAATTTTCTATATTTTGTAAAAATTAATTATTATATTTTTTTGAATATAAATAAAGATAATTTTTGAAGAAAACATATTTTTGAAGAATAAAATTACTATACTAGAAATTGATCAATTATTTACTAAAAAAGTATCAATAATATATATTTAGTAGAATATAAATATTTCATAAATTTGTTCATACTATTCATAATTTTCAATTTAACAACTAGGTTATAATGCTTATATAATTCATAGGTCGTTTAATCTCATTGTTCGCATGTTGAAGGCATTGTCAAACAATGTATTCTATTCTAAAATATCATGTTGTTACATAATAATTACCATTATCCCTGGGAAAATAAAACATTAGAAATATGTGAGATTATATACTCCGTAATACTTACATAATTTAGAATCTATCATGAATAAATGATGTATAATTAATAAGTCATAAATAATATGGTATTGTAAATATCTTAACACACATGGCATTTAATCAATATCCTAATAAATTATTAAATAAGGAATAATACAAACATAAATTCAAATCATTGAAACCAAATTCCATTTAATCAGGAAACTAAGAATAAAATGTATCTATAAATAGTATCAATGCGTCAATATCATGGATAATAACTAAATTATTAATGAAGGAAATGCTTAATTATTTGATGTCATGATCTTAAGAAATGTGATACCTATACAGTCAATATCTTTCAAAATATAGTTTAAAATTGGTGGGTAGGTATACACTAGAAAACCATTTAAATAAATCAAGACCAATTATTCATTTCATTAGAATACCAATGCGTCGAGGGGCTATCCATTAACTGGCCACAACCATAACTGCATGTCCAACACATTCATCATATATTGAATTATTTATTTAATTCATGAACAATATACCTTATGAATAAATGTCTGTATCGAATCACGAATACCAAATATCAATATTTTCTCAGCAAATAAAATACGTAGAGACCGGACCCCAGAAGCCCCATATCCGGTGTCTTCTATAAATTAAATTAGCATGATTACGAGGTTTCAAATCCAGAAGGACCGATTAGTTTTGTAGTCTTGATAAAATGGATACATACATGAGAACATAATACACTAATTACAATATAATTTCATTTTATTTATAAAAAAATAACTTCAAAGAAAAATTCATCTCATATAGTAAATCCTAGTATATCTTTCCTTGTATGATTTTTTGATTCCTATGGAAAGAAACATAATAAGGGTGAGGTCAAATGTTATAATAGAAAAAAATATAGCAGAGTAAATGATGAATCAATTAGAATAATAATTATGACATGGTAGTTAACCAAACTCGCATTCCTTATAAATATTAAGCAGATAAGGAAGTGCATAAATTATATGTAAATGTAATAACTAGAAATACATTCCCTTAAAATAACTAGATGATAAAGAATAAATATTGAATGGTAAGAATATAAAACACCTTCCAGTAAATCAATGAATCTAAAATGGAATGAATACAAAGATATGTCCATACGAAATCTCATGGATGAATAATAACTGAAACTAATATGAGAGAAATGATTTCTTATTGGATGTCACGTTTAATTTACATAAAAACTAGTACTATTAAGACCTTTCACAAGACTGTTAAAATATATGGATATAAACCTATTTCATTTTTAGAACATATTTTTGTCATGAAAATATATTAATGCATCGAATATCTATATAAATTATATTCTCCCCCATTATTACTAGTCCAAATCATTCCTCATATCAAATAATCAAAATAAATAGTATGCCTCATCGAATATCTATATTAAATAAATAATACATAATTATCAATATTTCCCCAATAATCAAATAACTATCTAATTAGAAAATATATGTGTATTGTTATAAGGTTATGAAAATAGTAATATCTAAGATAAATGAAATAGATAATTTGAAGGAAACTCAATGTTCAATGATCATGAGATTAAATATTTCAAGGGGAATAAAAAAATCGAGGAAGTGAGGTAGAATACTATCCTTGGAAAATTCAATAATAAACTATCGAGAGGAAGAATAAGGATGGTATCAACCCAAAAATCCAAAGTAGATTAAAAATAAATGGAATTTATTGTTGAGGAATTAAAAGACTATAAAAATATATTTTATAATAATTCTTGAGGAATATATCATTGTGTTTTGTAATAACTTTTGAAAAAAATACCTTGAAAATCACTTTTGGAGAAAATTTAGTTAAAATTAATCATTATAGACATGATAAGGAAGATTCAAATAAATTATAGGGAGTAAATATGTACTATGAATAGAAGGTAATAGAACAGTCTCTTAGCATAGTAAAAAGGATTAAAAAATAACTTTTTTTGGAAAATGATAAAACGATTCATTTGAAAACATTGGTAAAAGGAAAAAGGCTAATAATGACTTTACCAAATCTTTTTAAACAACTTTTTTGAAACATTTTAATAAGACATAATTTTTCAAAGAAAAAAGGTTCATTAATAAAAGAGAGAAATAAAGTCTGGTTTTCTTAAAACATTTTAGAAAATATTTTGAGTAAAGAAGAGTAAAAATGGTAATAATACTTGGAAATGGTAATTGATAACCATATAAGAGGAATATTTGAGGCTTTTATTGCACAATTTTCATATAACTTTCTCAAATGGAAGTACCTTTGAAATATCATTAAAGTTATTGTTGAGGAAAATAATATTTAAACATTCCAAAGTTCACCATACCCCTTTGAAACATGTTAATATATAAACCTCATGAATCATTAATATTAAATTAATGTTTGGAATACCATTAAGATAAATGAATTCATGATATAAAATATCAAAAGGGACAGTAGATATGTCACAAAAAATAAGTAAATGGTGAACATGACAATTGTCTCACAGATTAAAAAAAATTGAGATGAGATGTAATGACCCGAATTTGGGGTAACTCATCTGGCGCCCCATACTCGGCCCGCCAAATGAAATCAAATGCATTTACCCAAACTCCAGAGGTTGTCAACTAGCAGCAAGGGCCTTGGTGATTCATTAGGGAAATTATTCCCTAATTTGGTAAGGTATACAAGGGAAGGAAATAACAGTCAATAGCGGAAGCAGTAAATGACATACAATAACTGAAACTAAACAACAGGAGAAATAAAGATATATAATAATGATGATAATGATTCAGTTGGTACAAGTATCTAAGGAAAGTAGCAAACACAACAATGTGCTAAAATACAACTGAGAAACAAAGTACTAAAAGTAAACAAACACTCCAGCGGCATCGCAAGACTAATCTCAGTCATATGCTCTACAGCTGCAACCAGTAATCATGTAACTAATGTAGAAGGGACAAAATCCCTATCAACACCTGCAACCATATAACCTGTTTGGACCGAAAAGCAGGACATAAACAGGGTGTGAGACTAATACCAGTGGGAGACCACTATAGGATCTGTTCCCTACTGTCAGTGAGCAATATAGAAAAAGAAATGGAATAAATGCAGAAGAGAAACATGAGTACACTAAAGTAAAAAATATTATAAATCACCATACACATTTATTTATTAATTTAATTAAACCATTTAATTATCAACCAATGAATCTAGAAAACAGCTACATATCCCACCGGCATAGCAAGTAATACAACATGCATCTCAATAGACTACCTAAACTACAAGCAGTACAAAACCCAAGAATGTTGTTTGGCTTGGTGGGCTCGTCGCAACCAACAAACAAAAATTCACACTGACTCTCTAGGTGGCTCATACTGGAAGACCCCTCTAGTCAAGTAATACTACAAAGGCACAGACACTCTGGGATGCTCTCACAGTCAATTCCCCTGTGGTCTGGTAACAATAGTTACAGACTCTCTAAGGAAGCACATACATCTAATTCCTCCTATAGTCTCGATACATATCTTGGGACACCCTGAGGAAGCATAAAGTCCAATTCCCATAGGACATGTGAATGATACTAAATTATAATAGACTCTCCAGGGAAGACCTTAATCATCAATTCCCACTTTAGTCTACCGCACCAGGCTTACAAAGCCCTATGTAGTCTATTCGTGTGTAATCAACTATCAGCATCCCTAAATAAGTTTAACAACTATTTGGATAATAGCTACAATGCATCCAAATCATTTGAACAGTAGGCAATACATGCAATCAATTAAATCAAGGCAGGAAATCAAAGCAACAAGGTCTGCCTCATAGGAAACCTATGCCAAATGACAATAAACATCCAAAAGAAGAGAAACACCCATGGGGTGATCCACAAGCATGCTAACAAACAATTATTATTTATCAAAAGGCCTCAATCCTACAAATAATCTAAGGTAGATAATAATACATGATCAAAACCCTAAACTGAGATACCCGAAATAGGGGAACCCAACACTTTTGCACAGAAACTCAAATACATTCATCGTAAGGCATCAAATAACCTACCTCGATCCTATGAGATTGATATACTAGAACCTTGGCCCTTGAATAGGCGAAACGTAGAATATCGACAAAAACATCTAAAATGTTCAACCAAAGATAACTAACACGAGAGAAGGAATTAGGAAACGTTGCCAAAGAAGAACCAAGAACTCACTGCTGCAATTATATTGCAACCAACGACGTTCGATTCGGACAATCAGTGATGGATCAAAAGCTCGAAGTGGATCTACGGCTATCCCCTTTCTCTCGGTTGAAGAACCTATAGAAGAAGACATTTCTGGGGTTAAGACGCGACCTCGGTCCGTTTAATGAAAAAAATGAAAGTACAAGGCATGTATTTTTGGAGTACATGACATGTACTAGAATTTTCAGTGCTCCTCATTAAGCAGCCTCCGCATCACCCCTACATGGTCGTGTGTCTAGCCATGACCTGGCCAGCACACGGCCTTGAGCGACATCAATGTACACTGCTTGTACTTGGTAAATTTGCAGATTCTCCTCGCTTTCCCAAAAACAACCAGAAAAGGAAAAACATACCTGAAAAAGGGGCCGGGTTCTTAAAAACTTCTCCCCATAAAGAAATTCATCCCCAAATTTCCCTAATAAGGAGGAAAAGAAGAAATCTCGAACAACTCTTGCCACTATGATCGCATATCTACCTCCCTCTCCCAAGTCTCGTCCTATACATGGTTGTGCTGCCATAGCACCTGTACCAGAGGAATAGACTGGCCACGTAGTACCTTTTCACTACGATCAACAATCCTGATAGGGCGCTCTTCGAATGATGCATCTTGATCCAACTAAACCTCCTCGTGTTGAAAAACATGATATGGGTATGAGAAATAGCGTCGGAGCTGAGAAACATGGAAGACGTCGTGCATATACTAGTACCTCTGAGGTTACTGCAATCTATATGCAACCAGCCCAACTCTCTCCAGAATATCCAATGGACCGACGTTTCTCGGTGAATGATTTCCTAGTATCTTGATCCTCTTGTGTCCCAACCTCGGGGTAACACGTTGGAAAAACTGATCCCCAACATTGAACTCCAAAGGTCGTCTCTGTTGATCATCATAAAGATTATACCGAGACTGTGCAGTAGTCATCCATTTCTGAATCAACTCCACTTGTTCTATGGTCTCCTGAACAAGACGAGGTCTCAGCATAGCTACCTCTCCTGCCTCCAGCCAACACAAGGGTAATCGGCATGGCCTACCATAAATATCCTTGTAAGGTGCGATCTGAATAGTTTCTTGAATACTATTATTTTCGTCAAACTCCACTAGAGGTATATGTATCTCCCAAGAACCTCCACAATCCAGGATGCAAGCTCGTAGAATTTTATATAGCACCTGAATCGTGCGCTCTGACTGACCATCTGTCTGGGGATGGTAAGTTGTACTCAGATGTACCAGTGTAACCAAAGCCCTCGGTACCCCTTTCAAAAAATGCGACATAAAGAGGTCATCCCTATATAAAATGATAGTACTCGGAACCCCATGCAAGCATACAATATCATGGATGTACCACAGTCCAAGCTCCTCAACACCGATGGTCTCCATGATCGGAAAGAAGTGAGTAACCCTTGTGAGCCTGTCAATGACAACCCATACCATGTCATTCCCACGAGGTGATCTCGGTAACCCTGTCATAGAGTCCATCACGACATCATTCCACTTCCACTCGAGAATGGGTAGCTACTGTAAAATCCCTACTGGTCGCTGGTGCTCCACCTTCACCTACTAATAGGTGGAACAGCTCCTGAAAAAACAAGCAACATCTCTCTTCATACCTGACCACCAATACTGGCTGTGTAGGTCGTGATACATCTCGGTGACGCCAGGATGAATTTCCAAACTGAGGAATGAAATACTCGCATAATCTCCCCATGTATATCTACTGGCACCCATATGCATCCTTTGAAACCTAAGATCTAACCCTCACCTACGGTCCATCTGGGAGGAGGGTCATCTCCTGACACAGTTTCCCATAGGAATAGGCCTTCAGAATCTAATAGCTTCCTCATTCGAACTCAGCCAGGAAGGGTAGAAGTAATATCTACAGAAGAAAGAAAGGTCTAATCCTATCTATCATGCACCTCCAAATGCATTTCAGAGAACATAGATATAAGTTTCCACTCAGTGCTAGCCTACTGAACTGCCTGTATCTGCGTCCTCCTACTCAGTGCATCTACTACAACATTTCCTTTCCCAGCCGTATAAACAAGCTCAAAATTGAAGGACTGTAGGTACTCAACCCACCTCTGCTGCCTCAGATTCAAGTCATGCTTCGTGAAGATATACTTGAGGCTCTTGTGGTCAATATATACCACAAAATGCTCTCACATAAGATAATGACTCCAACCACGCAAAGAATAATCAACTGCAGCCAACTCCAGGTCAAGCATAGGATAGTTCCTCTCATGTGGACTCAAATTCCGAGATCCATATGCAACAACAAAATCCTCCATCATAAGCACTGCTCCAAGACCGATGCCATATTCATCATAGAAAACTGTATAATTCTTGCCCAGCTTCAGTAAAACTAGAATCGGTGCTGATTTCAACCTCCCATTCAGCTCTTTAAAGGATGAATTACAGGGTTCTGACCAAACATACTTCACCAATTTCTTAGTCAAGTCCATCAAGGGCACTTCTAAGCATGAGAAGTCTTATATAAACCAGCTGTAAAAACCAACCAGCCCTAAAAAAACATTGTACATCGAAGAAATTTTTCACCTGCTCCCAGGTAACTACTACTGTCACCTTCTCTGGGTCTACTGATACTCTTATCTCTGAGATGAAATGACCCAAGAAGTGAATCATGTCCATCCAAAAGTTGAACTTCGAGAGATTAGCCTATAACTGATGCTCCCTTAGTGTACTCAAAACCATCTCAAGATGGGTAGCCGGGTTGTGTCGAGTGTGAGAGTACACCAAGATATCGTCCAAAAAAACCACCATGAAAGAATCCGAGTAAAGATAGAAAATTATGTTCATCAGCACCATGAAAACTACTGGCATGTTCGTGAGACCAAGCGGCATTACCATATAATCATATAGACCATACCTTCTTTTGAAGGCTATAAGAGGTATATGAGATGGTCTGACATGCAACTGATGGTAGCCGGATCTCAAGTTGATATTCTAAAGCACCGTGGATCCTCAAAGCAGATCAATGATATCATCTATCCATGGCAGTGGAAATTGGTTCTTGACTGTCAACTGGTTTAGCTTCCGATAATCCACACAATGTCGTAATGTACCATCCGCCTTCTTTGCAAACAGAATGGGAGAACCCCAAGGATAAGTACTATGTCGGATAAAACCATTTTCCTGAAACTCCTCCAACTAATTCTTGAGATCCTATAACTGAGGTGTATCCATCCTATAAGGAGTTATGGATACCATTGATGCTCCTGGAACAAGCTCAATAGATAATTATACCTCTCGCTACAGAAGAAAACCTGAAAATTCTTCTTGAAAGACATCTAGAAAGTGATCAACCACTGGATAAAAATCTATCTGAGAAGTCCCCTGGTCATCCAGATATAAGCTACAAATCTGGGCCATGACACTACTCAACCCATGATGCTCTGGTCCAGATCTACTCACTTGTACATCCCATTCTCCCTTGTGAAGGAATGATCCTCCCTCCGGTGATGTGAAACTCACCCTATGACGATAGTAATAGACAATGTCCTGGAAGGGAACTAACTAGTCCATCCCGTGAATGAAATCATATCCTTTCATCTCCAAAACACAGAGAAACCATGAAAATTGACACCCCCCAACATCAATGATGAAGTCTAAGCACTGACACACGCTAGCCGTTCTAATTCCCATGGGAGTATCTAACATCCTCATATCCTCAGAAGAATAAACAGTAATTCTAAGGCTATCCACAGTATACATAGAAATAATGCTACGGGAAGATTTTGTATCAATGAGTGAAGAGGATATATTTTGGGCTACTAAGATCGTACCTCAAACTCTAGAAGGTATATGATCCTGCTCTTGATGAATTTTCTCTACCGCAGAAGTCTGCCCTGAACCGCAGCCCTATGTAGCAGCCTGAGATCCCTAAGATGACCACCTCTGAGCCTGAACACTGTGTCCACGGCCTCTACCCTGGCCTGAATGACCTGAAAAACTCCAGCCCCCTCTCTGTGGTGGAACTAGTAATCCTTCTCTTTTACGCGGAGTCAAAACTAATCCTCCTTCACTAGCCGGTGGAAGGAGAACCCAACAGAAAGGCTACAGATGACCCATCTCTCCCCAAGATCGGTACTCCACAGGGTCTCTAGGACATTGAGTCTTATTATTCCAACTTTTCCTACACTAATTTAACACCACTTGGTTTCTAGAAGGAATATCATGTCTACTGGAAGAAATACCTCGCTTCCTCGAGTCACCACGGGTAGACTCTTGTTGGCGCTTCCTGCTGTTTATCTGAAAATAATCAGCCCTAGATGCTGAACCGATGTAGAGACCCGTATCTGGACATACATGGACACTACATTACTTTTGTGGAATACTTATTACATAACAAAAACACACAAACAAGGACCGTAATAGTTTAGTGTCTTTGGAAACTCGGAATATAATCTTCTAATCGTGGTGAAAGATCATCAAAATCTCCCATAAAGATCTTCCTTTTTTTACATAAAACCTTTCTTTATATCCTGGGGAAAAGAAAACATAAAAGGGTGAGCTCAAATTCTCAGTAAGGGTAAACAAAATAAATATCAATCACATCATATACATAAGCACATAACTTTTGGAAATCTTAACCTGCAAAAGAGATCATTATTTCATAACATGGGATAAATCATGGTAGTGAAATGTAGTCACAATAATCATAACATAAAACATGAAACTTTGTGGCATACACACTTAATCATAGAGAATAATTTCTTGTTAGTCAAGACTCATTTCCAAGACTATCTTAGTGGACAAAGTCCCTTTCTAAACCGAGTCACCCTCGTTTCAGTCCTGTTTCACTGAACCGGTATAACCTACCATTCCAACCATGTCTATCTCATGAGATATAAAATCATTACCCAATTCATTGGAGGGAGATATAGGTCCCACCCATCTCATAATGATACCATTTTTATGTGTGCCACAAAATCATAAATCATACATCATTGCATAACCTATGTAATAAAAATGGGAATCTTAAACATCATGACATTATAAAACAATTCATATAAGATAAAGGAATTCATAAATATAATTCCATCACAACATAATAAAATCAATGTAATAATAGGGATATAAACAGAACCCTTTATTATCTTATATGGAAAATAATTTTGATAAAACACTTGAACTCCATTCTTGAGGAAAATATACTTTCTACTTCAAAAAAAATTTCCTTTCTTAACATGTCATACAATTTTAAACTAAAAGAAGTTGATTAAAAATAAACTTGAAAACCTGTAAAGGAAGCTTCTTGGAAATAATGTTTTAAAAATCCATTCATGCCGTATAAGTTAAAAAAACATTCTTCTCGTACTTTTGTCAGAAAAGTCAAAAAAGTACCTCGTATGAAAAACGACAAAAGATTCCTTTCATATATTTTACTAAAAACATACCACAGGGGAAAATTGGATATAAACTATTGTAGAACGATATAAATATTACATGTTGAGGAAACATGGATGAGGATGATAAAATACACCCCAGTAAATACCAAAGTATAAACAATCTCGGATAAAAATGAGATTGTGATATTTCTCTTACCTTAGGTCCGATTTGCTTCGTAAGTGTCTGAACCGCCTGTATAATGATTTAAATAATGTCATTGAATTATTACAGAATCATATTCATTGTTATGATATCATATATGGTTCACTTATGACTTTATATTACCTGTTCTTTTGTAAATTCCATGTTAAAGAGTGTTTTGGGTAAAATTGTTTCATTTGTCGTCCGTGTTTTGTCTTGTAATTATTCATATGATTACTTAGATCATGATTACTTAATTCCAGAATATAAAACATGATTTATATATATATATATTCAGAATATACATATATAAAATAAATCAGTAAATGGAAATAAATACACCGTTCATGGAGACGGTAGGCCGTACGTACGCATGAATGCTGTTTTCGTTTCCATATTGAGTTGAACGGAATTAAGTAGATGAAATTCATATATATACACATAGATCCAGTGTCATTATTATGTCATATATTTCATGATTACTTATTATTTATACTTTATAATCATTCATGAATGGTTTAATGTGGAGAATGAATCTCATCGCGTCGTGGAGACGGTAGTCCGTACGTACGCACGAGCGATGATATCATTCTCATGATCGTGGGACTGTATTGGAGTGTATGTATACTATTTCAGAATCAATATCACTTTAAAATAATAATATATAGTTATTATTTACACCATTATACCCATCCAAGTAAGGTGGTGGTGGAAAATAGATTTCACCACGGCGTGGAGACTGTATTCCGTACGTACGCACGCGCAATGATTTCGTTTTCCGCAGGATGGATAGATGGTGAAATAGGATTGTTTCATACATATAATAACATATCAGTATATGAATGAAACTGATGTTATTACTTAATAATGAAACAACCTAAGAATAAGAAGTGGAAGATGAAATAAAGGTGAAAGAATCGGTAACGGAAATTACCTCTTCTTTGAAGCGCCTCTTTGAGACCTCCTCTTAGGGCACTAAAATTGGTCTCTGAGGAAGAACAGAACTTCTAGGATGTTGCTAAGGAATTGGAGAAGATAATTTGGCAGGGGTTGGCCAAGCTTGAAGGCTCAATGTTTTTTGAGGAAGGGAGGGAGGAGGTGCCCTTTTATAAGGGAGGAGAGGGGCACCTTTCGAATAACTAAATATATTATTTTATTATAAAGTCAAGTTCGGTTTTAAATAGCTCCAAATTGATTTATTTCTAGGCTAAGGTGGGGATAGGTCAAAATACTCTCATAAAATAGAATTTAGACAATTTTAGGTTCCTATTTTAACCTTATAATTTAGATTTAACATTAAGTTAAATAATTTTACTTTTACCATGTCTTCTTGTGTTCTTACACTATAAGGTTAATAAACTTACAATAAGAAGTCAAACGAACCCAAAATTGTTTATTATTAATATATATAACCTTATCGAAGTCATTTGGCCGAACCTTATATTTTTAGGAATAAAATAACAATTAATAATGTAATATTTGTTTTAAAAACTATATTATGTCAATTTTGACACTATTTAGTAATTGATTTTTGTAAATATTATTACAGAATGATAAGTTCGAAAAAAGTTAATTAAATCAATAATAACATGTCATATTAACCTATAAAATTAGTGTAATTCCTGAAAAGTCTCAGATAACATTTATTTGGGTATTTATAACATCAATTATGTCAATTTTTCATTAATATGGTAATTACTGCATCATCTTTGTGTCATAATAATTGATAATTATTTAATCCCTAAAAATTCTAAATAAATTCCTATGATGTAGATAATTGTATTAGCTTTCAGGAGACTATTCATGTTTGAATTTTCATGAATTTTATGATAGGATTAAAATTATTATACTTATATAATTTAAGAAAGTGTCATGTTGTCACATTCTTTGGTTTTAATAATAATTAATTTATTTTCATTGACAAAATTTAATTAAATGAATCTAACCCGGCCCTTAGGTGATATGGGTAGACTTTTAGTCATAAAATATTATTTTTACATTTGTTAGAGTAATTTTAAAATATTATATTTACCCTTAATTACCCGATTTACCTTTAACTATGGTAAATAAAGTTTACCGTAGTTACTATTCATAATTCCCAAAAATAAAAAGTAGATTATTAACATAATTTGGACCCACTGATTCCAAATATGGAATCCATTTTTCCAAATTCAATACACAAAAGATGCATTAATTAAATTAAAATTAATCCCGTTGTCGAAAGAAAACGGGGTTTTCTTTAAAACATTGCAAAAGATTGAATTGATTTAACCTACGAATTCAAGGTAAAATCAATGCTAATGACATAAATTATATTGAATGGAAAACATATATTCTATTTATACTTTAAAACCATTCAATATTATAATTTAACCACATAAGATATTACGATGAAAAAAGTTGTTTTTAATTAAAATATAGCGTGTTTTTACTATTCATTAAAATATGAAAGTTATTGGAAAAATATCAAAACATTATATAATGTAAATTTTTATATCCTGATTCAAAAGAAGACTTTTATTTAGTCAAATTGAAAATATAAACATGTCAAAAACTAGATTTAAAGTGGGTGCGCCATCAAAAGGCGGCAAAACTGCATTTTTTGAAAAATACTAATTTTACCCGAAAAATTTATTTTGTTCTTATACCATGTTCTAGAAATGTGTAAGATGAATAATAATGTTATAAAATTTAAATTTTAGTTAACACTATTCCTAACGGCTAGTTCATGACAATATTATAATAATATATCATTGTTTATTAAAACCCGGTATTGCGTACAACACACGCTATCGAGGAAGGTCGTGATTGCGTGTAATGCAAGCCAAGTCAGGGTTGCGTGTTGTGAAAGAATCCTTCGTTGTTTCGTATAACATAATCCAACCATATTTCATTTATACATTGAATATATATATATATATACTCAATGTTGGGTAGAATAACTATTATCAAAATTGTGTGTAACACGATCCAAGAATAGTGTTGTGTATACTGCAAGCTAATACGGTGTTGCGTATAGCGCAAGGTAATCTTGGTGAAGAATACAACACAAGAAATTAATGAAATTAAAAGAATATTTTTCAAAAAATCTCAGGGTGTTACATTCTACCCCCTTAAAATGAATTTCTCCCTCGAAATTCGTCGGGGTTATAAATGGTTTACTACCCGAATGTTTGTTTAATAGAAACCCACATCGTAAAAAGGAATACCAAAACATGGCTTTAGAAACTAAAGTATGAAATGTAATGGTTACCCAAATTGACTCATCACTGGGCTTCCACATAGGAGAACATAGGTGAAATATGGATATTGAAGAAAAATCTAACCATCAAGTTCTGATGGAGAGTGGTAGAGAACATGGCTATGAAAAAGCCAACAATCACAAAGCTATTGATTTGTGATGATCTAGGGTACCATCTGATTAATCAGATATAAGATCACTAGGACAACATTTTTGGTTTTCAATATCATTTCCCTAAAGTTGAAAATTTTGGTTTAGAAGAAATACTTACTTGATTTTGGTACAATCTCACTGTTGTTCGTGAATTGAACAATTTCTACTTCATCCCTTAAAGAAATGAAGTTGAATTTGTTATTCGTGATGTGTTAGCAGATCATGTGATAGAATGATGGGTCATTCCATCTCTTTCAAACAAAAGGTTAGCAAAAGTTATAAGTCCATATTATGTTTAGATTAATCGTATATGGTTCCAAAAATGAACTTATACTTCATATATCATACCTCTTAATAAAATAAAACTAGTTTATACTAAACAGGGACTTCCTGTAGGCCAGTGGTAGGAGATAAAGGCCAGTCACACTTCGGTTGTGGGTTCGATTCCCACAGCCTTGTCGGACGCGATGGGCTGTCGCCCATCCTGCAGGTTGTCCTTTTTCTAATGCTATATTACTATAACATCCCATCAATAATATCGAAAAAACGCTTTATCCTAACTTATATCCATCATAATCCATTATAATCTTTAGTCTTATCTAAAATACTTCTGTCCAAGCTCATAGTATAAAGAAAACGATTACTTGATATGTCGTCAACCAAGCATGTGAATACCATAATTTATCCCCCATATATCTTGTTGGTCACATTCCAATCATGTGAATACCTTAATGATGTATTCTCTTGAAAAATGAATACCCAATAAACCTTAGTGAAAACATGAATGCTGTCAAAAGTTAACTCTTTCCACATACCAAAATCCAAAAATTCTATATACTCAAACCATGATATAACCTTCTCCTTATATCAGTCATGAGCTCATGAATACTATCAAACATTTAATTTTCTCCTTATCCCTTCATTATGCGCATATCATCTACATTCCAAAAATATCTGAATAACCTTTCATGGATACTGGTAACATTAATCATACACTTTCAAAAATCAAGGAAAGGCAACAGTGTAACAATCCATAGATGTCTCTTTATTCCATAGTAGCATGAGATTACTTATACAACATTACACATGATAAACATGTAATCATTGCACTACATTCTTAAACCATTGACCGAGCTTCAACAATTCTTTCATCTCACATATCATTTGTAGTCTCTTCATCATCATCCACATAAATACTACCCATACGACCATACTGATTCTCTTCCTGAGACTTTCCCTTAGGGCATTGGTTTGCATAATGCCCGTACATTCTGCATTTAAAACATTTAACCATTGCTAATGTCGTAGCAATACCATTATCCTCATCCCTGGGGTTAACCGAACCTTTTCCTTTACACTTACTGGCTTTGTATCCTTCTTTTCCACACCCAAATCATCTTCCAGTTCCTTTGAAACATTCTCCTTGATGCCTCTTCCCACATTATTTACATAGGGGAATATGAACTTTCTTTCCTCTATGATCAACATGAAACTCCTTCTTCCTCTTATTAGCCGAGTCAGGAAACTTACCAAATTTTACTTTATTGATCATATTATGAGATTTCTGATTCGGCATAATAGTGATGTTTGGACTTCCAAATCCCATTTCATTTGGTTTCTCATGAAGAATATCATTCCATTGTCCATCATATCCTCCATTATCGTGAATCATCTTGGTTCCAGCCATTTTCTAAAACCCACAAAGAATAGTGTGATATGCAAAAATCATGCTAGGGAAAACAACATAATAAAAGAGGGAGTAACCTTAATATATAACATCTTAAGTTAAATTCTAATATCTTTAGCTCAATTCTAGGACTATAACCTATATGTATACTTAACCTTAGAGACATCCATAGACATACCTTAGAAATATCTCTAGGGATCTCACTAACGTTTTCGCATCCTAGTTTCCAAAGGTTGACTAATCCTTTCCTCTGATACCAAATATAGAGACCCGTATATGGACATACATGGACATTACATTACTTTTTTGGAATACTTATTACATAACAAAAACACACACACAAGGACCGTAATAGTTTAGTGTCTTTGGAAACTCAGAATATAATCTTCTAATCGTGGTGAAAGATCTTCAAAATCACCCATAACGATTATCCTTTTTTACCTAAAACCTTTCTTTATATCCTGGGGAAAAGAAAACATAAAAGGGTGAGCTCAAATGCTCAGTAAGGGAAAACAAAAGAAATATCTATCACATCATATACATAAGCACATAACTTTTGGAAATCTTAACCTGCAAAAGAGATCATAATTTCATAACATGGGATAAATCATGGCAGTGAAATGTAGTCACAATAATCATAACATAATACATGAAACTTTTTGGCATACACACATAATCATAGAGAATCATTTCTTGTTAGTCAAGACTCATTTCCAAGACTATCTTTGTGGACAAAGTCCCTTTCTGAACCGAGTCACCCTCGTTTCAGTCCTGTTTCACTGAACCGGTATAACCTACCATTCCAGCCATGTCAATCTCATGAGATATAAAATCATTACCCAATGCATTGGAGGGAGATATAGGTCGCACCCATCTCATTATGATACCATTCTTATGTGTGCCACAAAATCATAAATCATACATCATTGCATAACCCATGTAATAAAAATGGGAATCTTAAACATCGTGACATTATAAAACAATTCATATAAGATAAAGGAATTCATAAATATAATTCCATCACAACATAATAAAGTCAATGTAATAATAGGGATAGAAACATAACCCTTTATTATCTTAGATGGAAAATAATTTTGATAAAACACTTGAACTCGATTCTTGAGGAAAATATACTTTCTACTTAAAAAAAACATTTTTCCTTTCTTAACATGTCATACAATTTTAAACTAAAAGAAGTTGATTAAAAATAAACTTGAAAACTTGTAAAGGAAGATTCTTGGAAATAATGTTTTAAAAATCCAATCATGCCGTATAAGTTAAAAAACATTCTTCTCGTACTTTTGTCGGAAAAGTCAAAAAAGTACCTCGTACGAAAAACGACAAAAGATTCCTTTCATATATTTTACTAAAAACTCACCGAAGGGTAAAATTGGATATAAAATATTGTAGAATGATATAAATATTAAATTTTGAGGAAACATGGATGTGGATGATAAAATACACCCCATTAAATACCAAAGTATAAACAATCTCGGATAAAAATGAGATTGTGATATTTCCCTTACCTTAGGTCCGATTTGCTTCGTAAGTGTCTGAACCTCCTGTATAATGATTTAAATAATGACATTGACTTATTACGGAATCATATTCATTGTTATTATATCATATATGGTTCACTAACGACTGAATATTACCTGTTCTTTTGTAAATTCCATGTTAAAGAGTGTTTTGGGTAAAATTGTTTCATTTGTCATCCGTGTTTTGTCTTGTAATTATTCATATGATTACTTAGATCATGATTACGTAATTCTAGAATATAAAACATGATTTATATATATATATATATATTCAGAATATACATATATATAATAAATCAGTAAATGGAAATAAAAACACCGTTCATGGAGACGGTAGGCCGTACGTATGGATGAACGCTGTTTTCGTTTCCTTATTGAGTTGAACGGAATTAAGTATATGAAATTAATATATATATAAATATATCCAGTATCATTATTATGTAATATATTTCATGATTACTTATTATTTATACTTCATAATCATTCATGAATGGTATAAAGTGGAGAATGAATCTCATCGCGTCGTGGAGACGGTAGTCCGTACGTACGCACGAGGGATGATATCGTTCTCATGATCATGGGACTGTATTGGAGTGTATGTATACTATTTCAGAATCAATATCACTTTAAAATAATAATATATAGTTATTATTTACACCATTATACCCATCCAATTAAGGTGGTGGTGGAAAATAGATTTCACCATGGCGTGGAGATGGTATTCCGTACGTACGCACACGCGGTGATTTCATTTTTTGTGGGATGGATAGATGGTGAAATCGGATTGTTTCATACATATAATAACATATCAGTATATGAATGATACTGATTTTATTACTTCACAATTAAACAACCTAATAAGAATAAGTGGAAGATGAAATAAATGTGAAAGAATCAGTAACAGAAATTACCTCTTCTTTGAAGCGCCTCTTTGAGACCTCCTCTTAGGGCACTAAAATTGGTCTTTGAGGAAGACCAGAACCTCTAGGATGTTGCTAAGGAATTGGAGAAGAGAATTTGGTAGGGGTTGGCCGATCTTGAAGGCTCAATGTTGTCTGAGGAAGAGAGGGAGGAGGTTCCCTTTTATAAGGGAGGAGAGGGGCACCTTTGGAATAACTAAAAATATTATTTTATTATAAAGTCAAGTTCAGTTTTAAATAGCTCCAAATTGATTTATTTAGAGTCTAATGTGGGGATGGGTCGAAATCCTCTCATACAATAGAATTTAGACAATTTTAGGTTCCTATTTTAACCTTATCATTTAGATTTAACATTAAGTTAAATAATTTTACTTTTACCGTGTCTTCTTGTGTTCTTACACTATATGGTTAATAAACTTACTATAAGAAGCCAAACGAACCCCAAATTGTTTATAATTAATATATAAAACCTTATCTAAGTCATTTGGGCAATCCTTAGATTTTTAGTAATAAAATAACAATTAATAATATAATATTTGTTTTAAAAACTATTTTATGTCAATTTTGACACTATTTAGTAATTGATTTTTGTGAAATTCATAACAGAATGATAAGTTCAAAAAAGTTAATTAAATCAATAATAACATGTCATAGTGACCTGGAAAATTATTTTAATTCATAAAAAGTCTCAAATTACATTTATTTGGGTATTTATAACATCAATTATGTCAATATTTCATTAATAAGATAATTACTGCATCATCTTTGTGTCATAATAAATGATAATTATTTAATCCCTAAAAATTCTAAATAAATTCCTATGAGGAAGATAATTGTATTAGATTTCTGGAGACTATTCATTTTCTATGTTTTATGAAGTTTATCACTAGATTAAAATTATTATACGTATATAATTTAAGAAAGTGACATGTTGTCACATTCTTTGGTTTTAATAATAATTAAATTATTTGCATTGAAAAAATTTAATTAAATGAATCTAACCCGACCCTTAGGTGATATGGGTCGACTTTTAGTCATCCAATAGGATTTTGACATTTTTAGGGTAATTTTAAAATATTATATTTACCCTTAATTAACCGATTTACCTTTAACTATGGTAAATAAAATTTACCGTAGTTACTATTCATAATTCCCAAAAATGGAAAAGTAGATTATTAACATAATTTGGACCCACTGATTCCAAATATGGAATCAATTTTTCCAAATTCAATACAAAAAAGATGCAGAAATTAAATTAAAATTAATCCCGTTGTCGAAAGAAAACGGGTTTTTCATTAAAACATTGCAAAAGATTGAATTGATTTAACCTACGAATTCATGGTAAAATCAATGCTAATGACATAAATTATATTAAATTGTAAAAATATATTATATTTATTTTTTAAAACCATTCAATATTATAATTTAACCACATAAGATATTACTATGAAAAAAATTGTTTTTAATTAAAATATAGCATGTTTTTACTATTCATTAAAATATGAAAGTTATCGGAAAAATATCAAAACATTATCTAATGTAAATTTTTATATCCTGATTCAAAATAAGAATTTTATTTTGTCAAATTGAACATATAAACATGTCAAAAATTATATTTAAAGTGGGTGCGCCATCAAAAGGCGGAAAAACTGCATATTTTGAAAAACACTTATTTTACTCGAAAAATTTATTTTGTTCTTATACCATGTTCTAGAAATGTGTAAGATGAATAATAATGTTATAAAATTTATAATTTAGTTAACACTATTCATAATGTCTAGTTCATGACAATATTATAATAATATATCGTTGTTTATTAAAACCCGGTATTACGTACAACACACGCTATCGAGGAAGGTCGCGATTGCGTGTAATGCAAGCCAAGTCAGGGTTGCGTGTTATGAAAGAATCCTTCATTGTTTCGTATAACATAATCCAACCATATTTCATTTATACATTGAATATATATATATATACTCAATGTTGCGTAGAATAACTATTATCAAAATTTTGTGTAACACGATCCAAGAATAGTGTTGCGTATACTACAAGCTAATACGGTGTTGCGTATAGCGCAAGGTAATATTGGTGTAGTATACAACACACGTTATTAATTAAATTAAAAGAATATTTTTCATAAAATCTCGGGGTGTTACAACCACCCTGGTCCACAGCCCCAGTATTCGTCATATTTTTCTTTGTGATAAGCTCAATGTTGACAATCAGAGTAATAGAAGTTAACTGAAATATGTTCACCTGTGATCTAATGTCCAGTCTAAGGCCTTCCTCAAACTTCCTCGCTAAAAATAGCTCATCATTCCCTAGAACGGGAGTGAAAGGTTGTGACTCATTAAAGCGGGAGGAATACTCCATAACTATTGGAGTACCCTACATAGGTTCATTAACACTCTGGCTCTGCCAGTCCTCAGTGTCGATGGGTAGAAGTAGACGTAGAAAGTATGCTGGAAATCTTCCCAAGCCATAACATGTTGGTGTCCTACCGGTGAAACCACATCCCACCATCTCTTGGCGGAATCTCGCAGCATATAAGTCATGAGGTTCACTCTCTTCTCTGGAGGTCTCTCCAGATGCTCGAAGATGGTTATCATGGCTTATATCCATTACTCCATAACATGTGGACCTCCATCCTCTCTGAATGTGGGTGGATGCTGCTGCTGAAAAACCTACGTCAGCTCTGCCATAGACGGGGCAGGTTGCTGAGCTCCCTGGAAGGTCTACATGAACTTCATGAATCCCTCGCTGAACTGAGTGTTAGCACCAGAGTCAGGAATCACTACAACTTCCATGTCCGGAATGATAGGCGGAACTACTAGTAGTCCCTGATCTTCCATATCAGGCATAAGGCCACTGCCTGGTTCCTGACGTACAACTAGAGGACGTCTCGGTCCCATGAATCTGAATGATCAAAAGCGTATCTCAGATTCTGGATTAACAAAGATAGGAAAACTAAAGGCATAAGAAGGAACGGGGAAAAAAGGCATTCATGTTTTACAATACATGACTACATGGTGTTTTCATTTGATACACGGCGTGTTCCCTTAGGCCATTCACATGGGCGTGTAATCCTACCTTAACTGGTCGCGTAACACCCCAAAAACACGGCGTACTGTCCCAACACATGTTATTTACCCGAATCCTCTTCCCTGTCTGATTCCTTCTACATGTTTAATCCACATGGCTCTTTTAAGACAAACTACACAACGTGTTCAAGGAAGACATGACATGTACATAACCTTCTTTTTCTAGCCCATGTTGTTAGAGACATGGCCTGACACATTCCCGACACTACATGACAAGTTCTAGATGGAAACGACGAGTATGAGGAAGTCCTAACAGACCATGTGGTTAGCTACATGGAAGGCTAAATTGCTGACACTACACGGTGTGTTTCTTGAGAACACAGGGTGTAAGAGAAAGGATAACACTGACCCGTGTTGTTCGTGACATGGGTGTGTACCTAGATCCAGAGACACGACGTGTAAGATTCAGACACGGTGTGTATGTCAAAAGATCACACGACCCATGTTGTTCTTGACACAATTGGGGTAACTATTTCATACCACACAACATGCTAAAATAGTACATGTCGTCTTCCTACAAGAACTTTCATGACCCCTTGTCCCTTCCCACATAGTCAGCGAGACGGCTAAAAATGACACGGTGTGTATTCATAATGTACACATCGTGTAATCAGGGTTTTTTCAGAAAGTGGCCCCAGAACTGCACTGGAGCCCATAAAACACAGAAAAGCAAGCGTTAAGGTTCCAAATTCCAATCCTTGAGGGCCCATACTCCCCGCTAATCAATTCATGGCATCATAACGATGCATATAACAAGTAAACAGTATAACAAACTCACTATCAACCAAATTCTGAATGTCGAAGGCCCATAACACCTCTAAGACCAAAGATTGGCGTCCATGATAAAGAAGCTCTGAAAAAACAATACCCTATCAACATATCTTGTATTCTATCACAGGATCTATCACAACAGCATGCATAGTCTATCACAAATTCTATTACAACAACATGAAACTTCTAATGCAATTTAGATGGCAATGGAAAAATGTATGAAATGCGATTTTCTAATAAGTTTCTATATGATGCATGAGTTAGCATACCCTCATCTCATCGGATTGCGAAAAAATAGAACCTCAATCATATAAATAGTAACAACACAAAACAAGTGTAACACCCAATAATGAAATCAATTAAATTGTAACATTTTCAAAACTAAAAAATTGCAATATTTGAGGTAACCTGGATTTTCCCTATACACAGGTTTTAGAACACATAGGCACATCTATTTACCATTTACCTATTCTGTCCTATCCCTTTCTAATGTTGCTAAATAGTAAGTCAACAGAAATAAAAGAAAAGAAACATGTATATGATACCACTTTGTAATGACCGAAATCCAGAGCCACTCAACTAGCGCCCCATACCTGGCCGGCCACATGACCTGAACCACATTTCCCTAAATGCCAGAGGCTTCTGACTAGTAGTGAGGGCCTTGGTGAGTCATTGGGGAATCTATGCCCTCATTTGGTAAGGTATAAAAGGGAAGGAAATAATAGTCAATCGCGGAAGCAACAAATAACATACAATAACTGAAACTAAACAACAAGAGCACTGAAGATGTATAGTAATGAAGATAAAGATGCAATAGGTAGAAGTATCTATGGAAAGAAGAAAACACAATAATATGCTGAAATACAACTGAGAAACAAAGTATTAAAAGTAAATAGCAACTCCAGCAGCATCGCAAGCCTATGCTCAGTCCAATGCTCTCCAGCTCCAACCAGCAATCATGTACCTAAAGTAGAAGGGGAACAATCCCTATCCACACCTGTAACTATATAACCTGTTTGGGCCAAAAATTAGGACCCAAAAGGGTGTGAGACTAATCCCAGTAGGCAACCACCACAAGATCTGTGCCCTATTGTCTGTGAGCAATATAGCAAAAGTAGTGTAATAAATGCAGCAGAGAAACTGGAGTACACTAAAGTAAAAAATAATAAAAATCACCATTCAAATTTATTTATTAATTTAATTCAACCATTTAATTCTCAACCAAGGAATCTAGAAAAAAGCTCTATATCCCCACAGAAATGCATGTAACATAATAGGAATCTCAACAGACTACATAAACTACAATCAGTACAAAATGTAATCTTGTTATTTGGATTGGTGGACTCGTCACAACCAACCAAAAAAATTCACACTGACTCTCTGGGTGGCTCATGCTAGCATACCCCTCTAGTCATGTAATACTAAAAAGGCACAGACACTCTGGGAAGCTCTCACCATCAATTTCCATGAGGTATGGTAACGATAGCTATAGACTATATGAAGAAGCACTTACATCTAATTCTTCCTGTAGTCTCGTTACGTAACAAGGGACACTCTGAGAAATCACAAATCCCAATTACCGTAGGCCCTATGAACAATAATATATTATAACAGACTCTCAAGGGAATCCCTTAATTGTCAATTCCCTCTTTAGTCTACCACACCAGGTTCACACATCCCTGAGCAGTCTAGTCGTGATTAATCGACTATCATCAACCCTATGTAAGTTCATCAACTACTTGGATAATAGATAAAATGCATCAAAAGAATATGAACAGTAGGAAATACATGCAATCAATTAAATAAAGGCAGGCAATCAAAGCAACAAGGTTTGCTTCCCAGGCAACCTAAGCCAAACAGCGATAAACAACCAAAACAAGGGAAACACCCATGGGGTGATCCTCAAACATGCTAACAAGAAATTATTATTCATCTAAAGTCCTCGATCCAAGAAAAAATCTATGGCAGACAATAATACAGGATCAAAACCCTACACGATATATATGAAACACAGGAACCCGACAATTTTGCACAAGAACTCATAGACATTCAACGTAAGGCATTAAACCACCTACCTTGATTCTAGGATATTGATATACTTGAACCTCGACCCATGAATCAGACTAGAATGGAGAATATCTGCAAAAACATCAAATATATTCAACCTCAGATAACTCGCATGAGAGAAGGAATCAGGAAACATGGCTCGAGAAGAACCAAGAACACACCACTGCGATTCTATTTCAACCAACGGTGTTTGATTCGGACAAACGGTGACAGATCGACGACACAAAGAGGATCCATGGTTACGCTCGCTCTTGGTTGAAGAATCTAGAGAAGAAGACATTTCGGGGGTTAAGACGCGTCCCCGGTCCATTATATGAAAAAAAATTACACGGTGTGTATTTTTGGAGTACACGGCATGTACTAGTTTTTTCCGTACTCTGCATTAAGAGGCCTCTACATCACCCATACATGGCCGTGTGTGTGGCCATGACATGGCCAACATACGGCCTTGAGCGGCATCAAAGTACATGGCATGTACTTAAAAAGTACACGGTTTTTACTTGGAAAATTTCTAGATTCTCCTCTTGTTCCCAAAAATGACCAGAAAAGGGAAAACATACCTGAAAAGAAGGTACAGGTTATTACATGAGAATTAATTACATTGAGTTTCCTTTCAGGTGAACATCCTTTAAATTTATATATAATAAACTTCTGTTAGTTTTAACATTATCTAAAAAAATTTTCCACTTTAGAATTTCTTTTATTTCAATTATTACCAAGTTCTGTAGAACTACATAAAAAATTATATTTATATCAGGTATTTTGAAAAAAAATCAATTTATGTGTCGAAAACATCTTTGGCAGGTCAATCCTTAGTCAATGGGTTCATTATATAACATCTCCAAAATAATAATAATGAAATAATTATCTTTTTATACATTAATTATAAATTTGAATTTAATTATTAAATATGGTTATGAAAAATGAATCAATGTTACCATCATGAAGATGGTAGACTGTATGAATGCATGAGTAATGATCTAATTTTCCAATGATTGTTATAAAAATAAAGTAAGTAACACTATATCTTTATAGAATGATCATTATATCAGAAATAACATTTTATATAATCATATATACTAATATATATATAATTTATGTGATTTAAAAGGAATCACGTCCTGTCAAGGAGGTGGTAGACCAAACGTCTATGAACGACTTTATCATTTTTTAAGTGTTTGAAGCGGTAATGAAGAAAGTGATATATATTAAATTTCAATAAATTTAATTAAATTTAATTAATTCATTAACATTAAATGAAGTTTTTTAGTTCACATATTATTAACTAATACCATCTTTTATATGTTCAATGTGTTATGTGAATGAATCACATCGCTTTGAGGGGGAGGTAGTCCATACTTCTTCAAACAATGTTATCGTATTCGCTTAAAATGGAGTGCATAATGGTATGCGTTATAATGGAATAAAATAATTATAAATAAATTAAAAATATCATATATAACACATATAAGCATATTTTCCATCATAATGACCAACATGATAGTTAGTAAAGGAAGAATGAATAGTTATCATTTTGTGAGGTGGTAGTTCACCATTCACATTAACAGTATGTTCATTAAATACAGGATGGTGGTGTGAGTATGTGTAGATATAACACTTAATAAAAAATCACAGTATATTTATCATATTAGTTTATTTATAAAATCACAATTTACAAATAATTGGAGTGGTGGGGGATTAAATGTAAGAAAAGAGATCGTTTGAAAGCAATGACATAAAAATTGGGTAAATCCTTTTGGACTATACCCAAAGGATTACATGGAATGATTTATACGCAAATGAATGATTAAAGATTGGCGGGAGGGATATTGGGAAACTATTTGGGTATATATTTTCAAAACCCAAGTATTTTGATAGGTGTGAGGAATGAAGAGAAGTATTGGAATTTTATAGTGGAAGAGCAATGACACCCTTGTAATATTTTGAAAAAAGAATTGTAACCATGTATTTCATATTTCTGGTGGATCCAATAATGAAATAAATTTAATAAAAAAGAGTATATGTTTCGTATATTTCCAGAAAACTCATATTGGACAAGTGTATAGGTATTTTTGGGCCTTATGGTTAATGTTTAGTACCTTATCAAGATTTATTTAACCTTAATAATTGTAATTAATTTTAATTAATTTCACTAATATTTTCGGTAATTTTTTTTCTTATTATATATTATAAATTATTTTGATTCCAAATATGGAACAAATTTATTCAAATTCCATTCATAGTTTTGGTAGAAACTGATTTAAAATTAATTCTGCATGCAAGACTATAATGTGGGTTTTTAAAGTGAAAACATTCAAAAGTTTTCTATGTTTCTATAATCAATATAAAAGTGAAACTCATTACAAATACATAAATTGTATTAATTGATAAAAATTTTATCTAATTAAACATTATAACCAATTATAATTATCGTTTATTCTTATAAACAAATTATATGCAAAAGTAGTTTTGAATTATATTCGGTATTTTTAATTATTCATTAAAAAATAAAAAAAACATAGAAAAATTAAAACAATTCACAATAAGATAATTATTATTTTTTTAATTAAAAATTTCATGTTTATTTAGACATATTAAAGAAATTAATGTGTAAAAATTCAGATTTAAATTGGTTTCTCCATTAAAAGGCGGTAAAATTGCCTTCACAAAATATAGTTTTTTTTGTGTAAAATAGAGTTTGTTCTTATATTATTCCTTTCAAAACAAATAGATTAATATAAAAAATGTTTTATTTAATTTATAAAATACATAATTCATTAAAATCACTCAAAAATTATAATAAATTATTCTTATTACGTTTAAACTTCTTTGGAAACAATAAAACAAAAATATTTGTTTTTTATATCTAATTAGTTCTAATTTATTTTATCATCAATTAATAACCCATGAATTCATTTAATATTTATATAAAAAATATATTTATATAAATTATTAAATTCTATATATAAATACTAATTTAATTTCTAGTTTTTATCTCATTATATTTTAATAAAATATTATTGTTCGATAAAACGTGGCCTTGTGTGTAACACACGCCATCAGAGAAGGGAAATCTTGCATGTAACGCACTTTAAGTCATTATTACATGAATTGAAATGTATAGAATATATTTTAAAAAGTAAATATATTATTAATTATTCAGATATTATATCCTCTTATGCCCTTTTGGTCGCATGTCATATGTGCTATTGAATACAATATTCCTACCTCAAATTTTGGGGGTGTTACATTCTCTCCTGCTTAATTAAATTGCATCCTCACAATTTAAACATGATCGTGGTGATATATTTTTTGAAATTTACATGTTTATAAATACAAAATAATGAGGATTATTCCTAAAACATCCTTATGAAAATAGATAATGGAAGGTGCAGAGGTCACATGAACAACTCGGTAATTAGGTCTCTAAGTAGATGAACATTAGTAGGAAGTGAAAATACATACTTGGAAGAAAAGTGTAAATATTTATAGGGAGTTAATGAAGTCATAAATAAAAAAGTAGTGAATGATCATTATAAATTTTATTTCCTCAAATCCATAAATCTAGGTTGATTTATAAGGACATTAGATCAACAAAAAATAAGGCATTTGGACAACATTTTATTCAAAGATACTTTTCCTAATGTTGAGGAATTATTTTATTTCCTTTGTATACGTAGATGATATATATCTATAAACATAATTTTTTCAATTTATTTTTTTTATATATATTTTACAATTCCTTCAAATATTAATATTAATGCATGAATCACAAAAATACATTTCTAAAAGATCTTAAAGTCCATAATGAGTAAAAAGTATGACTATTAGTATTTATCTATCCTAAAAAAGAAATATGGTTAATAGATTAATATATAATCCTCAAAAGTGATACTATTGGTTCATTATTAACATTTATTAATCATATTATTTAACTAAAAACAATGAAAAATTATCAAGGACGTTACGTAGGTCAGTGTTTGGCATGAAACCCTTATCATCCTTTGGCCATTGGTTTATGTCTCACTACCTTGCTATAATTGATTGGTTTCACTCGTTATACAAGTTTTCATTTTCTAGAAGTATATTTATATATTATAAAAAATAAATAAAATGGAAATACATTAAATACAATTAGTAAATATAATCTTAACTATAGTTTTCAATATATCTTCAACGCATAACTATTTAATCCATTTATTTCTTAAATACATTCTTCCATGATCTTTGTATTATCCTTAAAAATTGGTAATTGAATCAGGTAATACCCAGGTTCCCCAAATGTATGGAAACAATCCAAAAATGTATCCTTAGTGTGGGTTTCATTTCCTTCCATCATACTCTTCATTTTTCCTAATCAATTCTTTTCATAATGTCCTTTCCCAAAAATAAATCATTTCCTTATTCCATTAAGACACTTTCATGGGTGTATCCTTCCACACTTATCACATGTCTAATATTGAGACTTATTTTATTTAGGGTCTCCAACACTTGAGATTCAAGAAACCTCCATCCTCCTCTTATTTGGTGTGTTCGAGAGTTAGTAATGGTATGTATTGTTAATCCTATTTCGGTAGAACTGTTCCTTCATAAAAATGATATCCTTAACTTATATTAACACATTATATGGTTTCACATTTTCACTATATTATCCTTCATGTTTCATGTTAACTTGAATCCTTTGGGTTTTATACATTGACTAAATCAACAAATAATAGTGTGAAAAAAATATTCATAGTAAGAAAATCATATAACCCTCAATAAGATAACTAAATCATGACACCTTATTTTATAATCTAAAACATCTTAGGCATAACCTTGATCATTCTTTTTAATTATCCATTTGAAATTTTCATAATGGTTTGTAATGAAAATGGGGATTATTCTAAGCATATCCCCTGAGAGTATCAAACCAAGTGCACAGTAAGGGCCGCTGTTGTGTACTAGGTTAACCCAAGTCGGGCTTGGAACCCCCTATCAGAGTTGTAACTCCATGGTACATATATTACAGAACTATATCCACTTGTAGTATCCAAATAGGGATATATTGTTAGGAATACCCTCATAAAATCTACCATTCCAAAATTCTAGTAATATCTTTATACTTATCCTCAAATTCTTTTTCCAGGTTATGTTCTCTTAGATACATTTTTTTTAAATCTAGATCCAAAGGTATCTACAAAACATAATTTTATACCAATTTAAGCTACCCATCCCTAAAATTCATAGATATGGTGTCTACTATTAATTACATTACCATGATTATAAGGAATCAAATCCCAAAGGACCTAATATTTTAGAAGTCTTGGTAAACCAGATATATACATGGGAATAGAGTATAATAATTACAACATAATTTTTTATTCTTTCTAAATAAATAACTACATGGGTATTTTTATTCTATACAGTAAACCCCATCACATCATTCATAATATTATTCATCGATTCCTAGTGAATGAAACATAATAAGGGTGAGATCAATTTGCGAGTAAGTAAAAAATATAGCCGAATCAATAATGAATCAATGAGAATTATAATTATGAAATGGTAAATAACTAAATTCACATGTCATATAAATAATAAAATTTGTCATAATTCCATAATAATATGGGAATTTAAAAACTAGAAACAAATTCCATTCAAATTATTGGATAAGTAATAATAATTAAGAAAATGTATGACACTAAAACACATGTCATTTAATAAATGAACAAAAAATGAAATTTATCCATAGATATGTCAATTCAAAATTGTAAGGATGAAAAATAAATGAAACTAATATGAGGGAAATGATTTCTTAATGGAAGACATATTTAAGGAACAAGATAACCTATATCATCAAGACCTTTAAAACGATGGTTTAAATATATAGATAGAAACCCATTTAATTTAACAAAATTATTTTCCTCATGAGAATATATCGATGCATTGAAGATATATATAACGTTTGTGATCCAAATGTCATTACCAGTCTAAAAAATTTCTTATATCAAATAATCAAAATAAATAACATGTCATACCAAATATCCATATTGAATTAGAATACAAGAATTATCAATATTTCACAAAAAATAAAATAACTATCAAAGTAGAAACAATTTGTAAAATGGTTTATGGTTTAGGTAATAGTAATATCCATGATAAATGAAATGGATAATTAGGTGGAAATTAAATCTTCATTGATCATATGATATTGAATATTTAAAGCGGAATAAAAAATGATTCCAGGAAGTTAATATGAATAATATCCTTAGATAAAATAATAATAAACCTTCTAGAGGAAGAATAAGGATGATATCAACAACACAAATCCTAAGTGGAGTAAAAATAATGGTATTTTTGTTGTTTATGAATAGAAATACTATACAAATATATTTTTAATGAATTATTGACGAAATATAATATTGTTCTGTAAATCCTATTAAAAAATCATTGAAAATAACATTTAAAAACAATTTATTTAAAAATTAACCTTTTAGACATGAAAAATAAGCTTCAAATAAATGAAAGTTAGTATATCCGTACTTTTTTATAAGGTAAAAGAACATCCCTTTTATATTGTAAAAAGGTTTAAAAATATATTTTAGGTAAAATGATTAGAATATTACATTGAAAAAATTGGAAAAGAAAAAATGGTAAAAAAATTATTTACCAAATCATATAAAAGTATTTTTGAAAATTTTTTAATAAAACATGGGTTTTATAAAAAAAAATATGTTCTACGTCTAAAGAGAGAAATAAAATCAGGTTTTCTTAAAACAATTTTATAAAACATTATTCCTACCAAATAGTAGAAATATGGTACAAATACTTGGAAATGGCCATGAATAATCGTATGAGAGATACATTAAAGATTATATTGAAAAATGTCCCTATAATTTATTCAAATATAAATACCATTGAAGGATCATAAAGTAATTATTGTGTAAAATAATTTTCAAATATTCCAAAGTGTCCCATAGCACATTAAAACATTTTGAATCATAATCATCAGGAAGGATTAATATTAAATGAAAATTGTCAATACCATGAAAATAAATTAATTCATGGTATAAAATATAAAATGTTCGAACATGATAAAAGAAGAACATTCTGAACATGATATTTATCTCACGGATGTAAAAAAAGTGAGATGAGAATCCCTTACCTTGAGTTACCTTTCAGGTGAACATCCTTTAAATTCATATATAAAAATATTAATTTAATTTTTTACATGATTTATAAATTTTTTCATATTATTCATTAAATTTATTTCACTTATTACGATTTTGTGTAAAACTACATAAAAAAGTAAGCTTACATTAGGCTTTTTTAATAAATTCGATTTATATGTAAAAACAACTTTGGTATGTTAACTATGGTCAAAGGGGTAATTTAATAACATCTAAAAAATAATATAATGAAATAATTATCATTATTATAATTTAAATATACTTTTAAAATCGTTCATTATATATGGTTATTAAAAATGAATCAATGTTACCATTAGGGAGACAGTATGCCGTATGTACAAATGAGTAACGTTCTCATTTTTCAATGATTGTTACTTAAAGAAGGTATGTGACAATATATCTATTCAGAATGATAATTATTTTAAAAATACCATGTAATATAATTATATACACTTATATATATATATATAATTCTTGTGATGTAAAATGAATCACATAGTGTCGAGGAGGCGGTAGTCCACACGTCCACAAATGACGTTATCATTTTTTAAGTGTGTGAAGGGGTTATGAAGAAAATGATTTTATATTATATTTTAAGAAAGGTAATTATGTAATTAATATCATATAGTGTTTATAATATCACATACGTGTCATTAAAAAAATAATTTATACATTCCATGTATAGTGTGAATGAATCACATAGCTTGCATAGGTCAATAGTCCACACTTCCTCAAACGATGTTATCATATTCCCAAAAAATAGAGTTCATAAGTATATATGATAGAATATAATTAAATAAGTATAAAGAAATTATAAATATAATATATAACATATATAAATATAGTTTCCATCATAATTTCCACCATGAGATGTGGTAAACCAAGAAAGATCAATCATTTTTTTGAGGCGGTTGTTCATCGTTCACATAAATAGTATGTCAGTCACCCATTTGATGGAGGTATGTGTATGTGTAGCTAGATATCTTAATAAAACAACATAAAAGTTTACTGATTATAATTTTTTCATTATATAAGGATTATTGAAATACAATTGACGGTTTGGAGGAGTTAATGAAAGAAAAGAGATCATTTGAAAGTATTACCTTAAAAATTGAGTAACTCCATCGGCATTATACCAAAAGTATTCCTTTGAAAGATTTGTATCCAAAAGAAAGGATTCTAGGTAGATGGGAGGGATATTTGGAAACTATTTGGGAATATATTTTCAATACCTAAGTGCTTTTAGCAGTGTAAGGAATTGGGATAAGTGGTGGTCTTTTATAGTGGTGGAGGAGTGGAAATCTTGTATTATTTTGACAAAGGAATTATTCCCACATTTTTTATATATAAAGTGTATCCAATAATGATCCCAATTCAATAAAAAATTGTACAGGATATACATATGGGAATAAAATAGATCTTGGATAGGTTTATAAGTTTTATTGGGCCTTATGGTTAAATTATAGTCTCTTAATAATTATAATTTAACTTTAATCATTTGAATTAATTTTAATTACTTTTACAAATATTTTTGGTAAAAAAATCTATTATCTTCATTTTTTGTAATTAATTTTTTATATGAATTATGTTACTTCTAGAATATATTTATTTCTAGATAAATATTTTATAATCATTAAATTTTTTCGTATAATGTTATAGTTTTAAAAAGTTAATTTTTTAGTAAAATCAGTAATTTTCACTATTCTCACAAAAATAAACTATTTCTGAAAAATATCAACATTCACCCTACGATAATTTTATTATGGATTAAAAATTTTATTTTATTTCATAAAATTAAATTTATAAAAAACTGATAATTTTGGTTTTATTCACATTCTTAAATAAATATTTGTGCATTGGGATATTATTTCTCTAGAAAAAAATTATTACTATAGTTAAATCTTAGATGTTATAAGATTGTTATGCATCATGTAATTATGATCATGTTCTATCTCATGTACTTATGATCATGTAATGAATGATGCTCTTATGATGATTTTATACCTCTTTTCCTCATGTTTATGTTGTTGTGTCTATTTGTTAAGCTCCGTTGTTTTACCTATAATTACAAGACATCTATTTTCATATAGTAAAGGACTTATTAGATGATTCTTGGTTTATGAATCCAAGTTTTATTGGGTATTTATTCACTATATGGTGTTCATGTTCACTAATTATTTTCTCATATAAGTATTATTATTTTATTCTCACTTATGATCATCGATGGTTAAAAATTATTCTTATCCTTACTGAGTATTTCAGCTTACACAGTTCTTATATTTCCATTTCCCAAAGTTATAAAGAAATATAATATATAAGATGTGTCTATAAGAGTATATTTTATAAAGAATTTTCTGGATATGGTGACGAATATTTTAGAATAATTGGTTTTATATATAGTGAGAAAATATCTATAAATTGACAACGAAATTGCATTTTTAGTTAATTTTTTGTGCAAACTCTCTCAAACTCTAATCCTAATAGGTATTGGGAACTCATTTAAATGTTTAATTTTCATAATTTCATGTAATTAATATGGAAATTTCCATTAGGTGTAATAATAATAACCATATTAGTGGCACAAAATATCGAAATGTAACCCAAAAACTAAGGAATATCATATTCTATAGAGGCTTCATATGTCTAAAGGCACATAACTGATACAAAACACCACCATTTCCCCAGGCCTTATCTAATATAGAGAATATAACAAATATATAAAGGGATAAGAAAATAATAGTAATGTGGAGTCAAAATCTCCCTGAAGACATATATAAAGTCAACTTACCCACACCAACTTGCTAAAAAATGAATGAATATAGAACTCAATATGATAAAAACTCCTTTACTAAGAAGATAAATAGCATAAATCCTGATAAAATATAATATTATGAGTTATTTTACATCCACTTAAAAAATCACAATAATAAGGCATACCTCACAAGCTTATCCTAACATATGGTAAGAGTAACATAAATAAAGTGAAATTATGGTGTGTGTAACTCATGAAACCACACATTACAGTGTGATCATTCCAACCACTCTCAAATTAATAAATATAAAGACCAAACTATATCACTATACAATGTGATTAATCCATGAAATATCATATTATGTCATGAGTAACCAAAACAGTCTTATCTTCTGGTGTGAGAAACCAAAACTATCTCACATCGTGATTTGAGTAAACTATACACTCTCATAATTTTGGAAGAATAACCAAAACAGTCTATAATTAATACCCCTTTCCATTCTTATTATATTTCATTTGTCATTTCACATATCATTCACAAAGATGAAAAATATGAATGATATCCCAAAACCACATCAATTTTTCCCTAATCATTTCCATAAATTTGATAAATATGAACCAATAGATATGTATATATCAATTCGTCTCTATTAGTGGATAACTATACCATCATTAAAATTATAAACTCACACATATATTTTAGTCAATATTGTCAATATAAATGTGAATAATAATTTCATTTACTAGTCGATACATATACACTTTGTAAACATATAATTGACCAAAATTAATTATACAATGTCTATAAATAAAAAAATATTTTATACTTTATATTTTTTATCTAGTTAGATTGAATATTATTAATAATTTCAATAAAATATCGAAACATATTTTATTTTTTCATTAAACGTCCACATTTTTCAAAATAGACTATATAAATTTATTTATATATATTTTGAAAATAAAACGTGTATTTATGTATCACTTTATAAACCCCTTATCAGAATAATGTTTGTATTCATTTTTGAGAGATGAAAAACGAATTATTCCTTGTGTATAAATCCCATCCAATGAATAAAATACAAGAATATATTTTAATTAAAAATATAATTGCTCAAGCTACATTTTTTTGTCCCCAATTCCTAGTTCCCAATTTGTACACACAACTTTCCCCAAGAATATAAAATTAAAATGAATGATATTTTAGGAGTCAACTAAAACAACATATTTAAAATCTCCTTTGACAATGTCCTCCATAAAAACCTTTTAACAAAAGAGATCTCGAGAAACCAACTAAATTTTTTTAATTTATGCATTTTGATCTAATAAAAACATATTAAATGAAAAATTAAAGGAACTACCTAACCTGAACTTTTATTATATATATTGACTAAAACAACCCCACTGAATAAAAAATTAGTATACTAATAGGGTGTTTGGAGCTAGATAAAGAGGGTGAGATATTGATAAATTTACAAGAGGGGGACCATTAGACCGAGAACTCTAAATGTTTGTGAATGAAACTATTTTATTTATAAATAAAAATATTTCAATAGGAAGAATAAAAAAATTAAACTCTTGATAAAATGTAATCGAATGCAATGATTTATATAATTTTTTCCTAAAATTATTATTTTTCCCCTATTGGACTACATATCTATAAAATAATCACCTTAATATTTTTCTTTCAATTTATCAAATGATATAAGAATGGGGTCTTTATATGGTATGTGTGCCTTGTCCTATACCAATGTGTTGCATATGTATATGTGTGTTTAAGTCTCGGATAACAATTTTTTTTAGTTTTTTCATTTTTCTAAAACATCTCAATTCCCTTCATTTTTCAATATATATATATATATATTAATAAATGAAAAAGGACCATGAAATCCCTAAAATGATAAATTAACTACTTGACTAGACAAATTTTTTATCTACATAAATAAACAAATGGATTTAAATTTCATAAACATAGTTCAAATAATTAATAAATATTCTTATAAAATAATAAATAAATACAAAATAACTTAGTGAATTTTCATTTGAATCGAACAAAATTCAGGCATAGTATATCTCGCTAACAATAATTAATGAAAAATATGATATAAAATCTATCCCTTTTTGTCATAATATAAAATTCTTGATTATTTTCAGTAATAATCATTTTTAAAGTATTATAATCATAATTTTAATATTTTTCTTAAATTAATTACATCTAATATTCTATTTATGCATATAAACTGAATTATTTAGTAATAAATAAATTATAATTGATATATTAATATGATATAGAATAATATTTTACATCTCTTATAAATGTGATATTTTTTATACTGAAAAATTAATCCATGACATATGAGGGATGAATAATGAACAACATAAGCTGATTCAAATCCATGAGACATATTCTTGTTCAACCCCATGAGTTTTTTTGGGAATTTTTTAATGCTAAAAAGCACATATAAGAAGAATCAAGGATGAAGAATGATCAATATAAAAAATTCATATACAAGAGATAATGTCTCATATAACCCCCACACTACCCTGAGTTGTGTGATTCTATATCTAGATTCACTCTAGAATCTCATGTCGAACATGAGTTATACTCCAACTCGTGTGACACATTACCCCCATGAGCTAAATGGCATATAAATACCCATCAACTCTATTATTTTAGGGAAGATGGATTAAGGTAAAAAAAAAATATCAACTCACGGTACCATGAGTTCCATTCCCCAAACAAAATTATTTAGAAAATACTAATGGAATCCTATAGGTAAGAAAAATTATATGAATTACCTCACATAAATACTTAAATATGTAGGAAAATTCATGAGACTATTCTGCACAACCCATATTTTATATATAATATAGTTCACACAAGGGACTAATGTATCACTAACACAAGGTATCACACATAATATATCTTCTTTGGGCCTATATTATATATACCAATTTCGTTACCACATTATAAAGATAAGAATCCATGAGATTAAGGGTATATTTGAACATTGATCTTCTAATCTAGACACACTCATGAAAACTCTATATGCATGTCTCGAATTCTATATATCATTTCACTATAATGTTTCATCATATATGGGTTAGAATGCTTATGATTAAACCTCATATATATCCATTATGATTCTAGTGGTTTGTTTACAAATCCCACAACCTTAGATAATAAGATAATTACCTAAGAGACATGAAAGTGGGTATAGAGTCTACTGTTGATGTGCTTGAAAAATTATTAACCCCCATATCATGTTAAGGGGTATGATTTCATGTAAATTGAATTAGTGGAACCTGATGATAATATATTTTTATATAGTTGAATATATATTAAGATGAACCCTTATGGGGAGTTAGGGGTGGATTTTTTGGATGTCAATTTCTTTATTAGATTTGGAATATTAAATGTTTGAAAAATAATTAGACGGGTGAAACTATTCATGCATGATAATGGTCGATCAATAATCATTAACTTATAATATACTGGAGATGATGTAGTCACCTCATAGGGGTGGTTCCCTTGTTGAAATTCCTTTTATAGAAATTATTCTTTGAGCCTTTCAGGGATTCAATAAGGGATATATATAAGGAAAATACATGGAATTAAGATCTATCAATTTTTATGAAGACATGTCATGAATGACCTATGTAGGTAGGTTGATATCAAAAGGTGATAAAAATTGTATTGATAATATACAATATTCTATTAGATAGATTTGTATTCTATGGTATTTTCATGTAGTTATTTCAGTCTTTAAATTGGAGGATGATCAATTTGAATGGTGGTTTAAATTGAATGTAGAATAGGATTTTAGGAGTAAATCTATTGTAGATTTACTCTCTCACTTTTATGAGAGATTTTATATTTAAATAGTAAACCTAGGTATATTTTAGTAGTTTATCGAGTTCTAACAGCTTGGGAGAGCAGTGGTTGGGTACATTGATAGGTTTTAAAAGAAATTTTACATTTATAAAAAGCTCGAAATAAAATGAGTTCATAAAAAACAAAATTAATAAAGTACATTTAGATGAACCAAACATTCCATACATTAATAGTATATAGTTTTATAACAATATTCATTACATATCACAAAAAATAACACCCAATAACTTATAGGTTTATTGTATTTTAAGATTAGGTACATAATTGACCTATATTACAACATAATCAACATATCCCACATATATTATTTACATGTGGTACACTTATATAGATATATTATATAATGAAAATATTCTTAAGCAAGGGAATGGATACATAAGAAATGGCGATCTCAAATTCTTAATAAGGGTAAACATAAAAAATATCAATATATTTTTACAATAGAGAATTAGATGAGAATATGGATATGTGAACATAATTTAATATATTTTACATAAAATAAGATAAACATACTGAATAAAACATATATTATAAATTGTGATTCAAGGAATAAAACTTTGGCTTGACCTGAAGCATGTGTAATAAAGGTGTTAAAAAATGATTAAGTAATCGTAAAAAATTAAAACATAACATTGAAATAATAAAGAGTAATAACAGTGTGGCCTAAAAATAATCCTAAAATTAATTTCCTTTTAAATTGATACCTTATAATACCATCATCAAATTGTCGACATAGACTCTTAGTGAATTTCATTCAATCACTATTCCCTTTAAAAATTAATGAAATGAGTTTCAAAGTGGATTGGATTCCCTAATAAATCCCTTACATTTCATATAATTATTTAATCAATGAATTATATGGAAATAAAATATCCACTCATCACATTAAAATAAACCATACATATATGTGTAACATTAACATGAAAACATACATCAATTAATTTTTGCTTAATTAACACATGTGAATGAAATTGTTTAGGTTAAAATTCAATTTAAAACAAATAGTAGACATGAAAAAAATAAGGAGGATAGTATCATTATAAAATATATATTGTGAATCATGATAAACATTAAATTATGTTTACATAGTTTAATATATATATATATATAAGGAAAATGATTTGAGAAATAAGAATAAATAACCTTTTATTTTGATAAATTTTATCTTAAAATGAAAAATTCACAAAAAATGGGAAAATAAATTAATTTATTAAAACCATGAAAATATTAAGAGGAATAATAATTATTAAAAATTATTATAAAATACGGAAAATGGGTTTATTTAGAGAATTTCAAAATGATATTATTTTCTCAGTTTTATAAAGAGAGTAAAAAATCACGTCGTAGAAAATGTTATAATAATTCTTTTAATATTTTTAAATTCAAAGTAAATATAAAATTATTTTAATCAATAATTTATTTATAGTAAAGAATATTCCGAAAACAATATAATGATTATGTACATGTAAGAGAATGATTCCTCACTATAAAGAAGAGTTGAGCTTAGTTCCACTTATAGGAAACCACTCAGTTGAATTACAAACCAAATAGCATGGAAATGATAATAAACCACATTGAAACCAGAAATAATCATATGATTATAAAATATATTTTGTTTCATATATATTTAACAAAAAATTTCACTAAATAAAATATTAACATAAATAATGATAAATTAAAAGTGAGATTGGAGAAGAAACCATTACCACAGACTTATTCTTTGTTGGATGTGATCTAAATTTTAGTGTAACAAATATATGATTATTATTAATAAATGTGATAAAATTAATAATAGTTATGTAACTCTATAAAATTAGTTTTTAAATCCTTTTTACGCATACATTAATTGTATTTTTTTGAAATTAATCAATCACTATCAAATATTATATTTTTTCACACATTTCCAAGTTTGGTGGTTCCAGGCATTATTCCATTTTCATGGATTCATGACCATTATAATGTTAATGAAAATTTATCACATGTGGTTTATATATTTATATATTTTAATGGTTATTCTATTGAACTCGTTGAAATGGTTTTCATATAACCCTTAAAAAACAATTTTTTTGAAGATTGACTCAATTCAAAAAATTGATTTTATTTATAAATATACTTATATATATAAAAATTATTGACTTATAGAAACATTTAAAATTAATAATTTTTACATAATATTTAAATTATTTATTATTTCATAATATATCATGATGTAAACATATTATCATTATTTGTGTCGGTGGTAAAACAGATCCAAACAAGAATATATTATAATGACTAAATGAGTAAGAATATATAATTTTATCGGAATAGTTATAGTTTCCTTGAATGATAATTATTTAAGAAACATTTTATTTAATTAATAAACTAGAATTAATAATATTTATATAAATAATATATATAATTATTATTATAGGAAATATATCACTTATATTGAAGACTTGAATATCCAATTTGTGATCATCTTGGAAATAAGGTTTCTCTAACTCCTTCATGGGTCTAGAAGTTAAAAAATGTTATAGATTATTATAAGTGGTATAATTTTGGTAAGTATTAAATATAATATTAAGGTAAAAGAATTTGTTTAGGAGAGTTGAAGAGGGGTTCTTTTATAGACGATAATGGATGATATTTTTGTTAATACTTATTTCTTTAGATAAAAAGAATGCCATATTTATGGATAGTGGATCCAAAATCTTGAATTAATGAAGTTATGATAAGGGGAGGCAAATAAATATTTAATACACAAATTTATTGATTACGTGTTTTGATATTTTATGTCTTAATATTTTAATTTATCTCTTATACCTTTTTAGAAATTTATAGTAGTGACTAACTTTAAACTTATGTAACTTATTTTTTAAGAAAAAAAATGGAATTGAAATTATTAAATATTTTAGAAATTATGATTCAAAATATGAAAAAAAAATTCTATATCTTATTTATAATGGTGATTAAAATATATTTCAATATAAGTACTCATAACACAATAAATTTAATTTTTAGAAAAATGTATTTTAATGAATAAAAATAAATTTAAGTATATTTATTACTAGATTATATACATTAAATGGTGGGTAATTTTCTTTAATGTAAATGTAAAAAATCCATTTTATAAAAATTCATACATTAAATTTGAGAAATTTATCATTTACATAAAAAAAATAATATAAAATAACAATCCTTTTGATTATTATTATTTTTCTTAGTTATGAATATTTAATGTAATAATAATTATATGTAATTTATTTTTTATTATATTAAGCCAATTTATTTAACTAATAATTCCATGAATTTAGTAACTGCTATTTACTGATAACATTATTCGAAATTAATAAATTTAATAAAAATAATGATTTGTTTAAAACTATTTATTTAGAATAAATTATATATTCTAAGGTGAAATAAAAATATTTTACTTGGAAAATTTATTTATTTTTATAATCATCTTTAATTTAGCTATCTTGTAATATATTTCAGTATATATTTTATTAAGTAAATATTCAATCTATTTTAGCATTGCAGGTATCACAAGCTATCGAACACATATAATTTATTTGAAGGGAAATACATACTAAAATTATAGAATTTTAGATTCTACACCATTAAAAGAATCTAACCCATAAAATTCCATTACAATGATGAAAAAAATGAGGGTAGTTTTCCCTTGTGAAATCATCAGTTTCCTACATCGCTTCCTAAAACTTATGATTCCTACAAATAAATTTAACCAAGTGGAGAGGAATGTTTCATAGTAATATATATCTATTATCCAATATTTCTACCAGTTATTCATAGAAAGATAATTATAAAACTTTATAATATTTTAATTCATTATATGTGACAGACTAAGAAAGCACTTAATAAAAAGTTATACATGAAACACATCATGTACTTGATCATGGGTTTTTAATGGTCTAATATATATGGGTCTCAATATTACATTATTCTTGAATCCCATAACCCTCTTACACGGTGTAATTCAAATGAATACTATTTTTAGGACTTCAAACTCCAAATCCAATTAATGATTATCAATGTTTCTATTGTATATAAATTATGGAGTTTTAACAATCCACAGATTAGTTTGAATATTTCATTACATTTCTCAAGCATGATAATTTCATAAAATCACACGCTATCTGACTTCATCCAAATATAGTGGTGGTCTATACCTATTTGCATACATAGCCTCATATGATGCCATCTAAATGTAATAATGGAATATATTCTCATATGATATCTTTTCCAGGGTAATGCTTTGATCATAAACACCTTTGAAATCTATTTAACATGATCTCAACATTTCTTCTAGATTTGGGAGATTCCTTTCAGATTGACTATTCTTCTAAGGATAATATGTAGTGTGAATGATATACTCTATATTCAATATTCATTAAACACTTCTCTATAACATTTAGGGAATCCTCAATCCCAATCCTTTAAAATGGTTATATTTACTCTATAGAGACAAAGAAATTACATTATATATATCAAAACAAGTTGATTGTGAGGGAAATATTCTCAAATAGGAATAAAATGTGCTAACTTAATAAGGAAACAAACTATAACCCAAATGGAATTATAGATTTTAGAATTATTGGTATGTACTATATTGAAATACATGGTGATGATCTCCCATTTATAGACAGCTATTTATAAATTTTTATCTATCCCATTTTACTTCTATCAATCAAAATTAACTTACTATAAAGCCATAAATCAAGATATATAACATAAATGAACCTATTTTTATTTTAACAACATAAATGATTCTTGATATATCTATATGTAATTATGATTCTATTATGGGCAACAAATTATGGGCTATGTGTATCATTTAAAAACATCATCTTCAATTCTTGTATGGATGGGAAACAAATTGGTTTCTCAAATAATATAATTATATTATTGTAAAGGTTGAACTCTAGAACAATCACTTATTTCTCATATAGGTAAATATATTCTTTTTTCACCTTCATAATCATAACATATATGTAAAATTTAGTATCAAATTGGAAAATATAGGATATCCTCTTTACTGTTATGATTTTAATGTCAAACCATTTCAAATACAACAATATTATGTCTCTATAGAACCCCAACATGGAAAAGGTTTATAATATTTTTTACTTAGAGAATAGACCACCTAGTTTTCCATATCATGGTGTTAATGTATTGACCAATAATAATCCTTAATCAACTCAAACCATCTCATTTGGTGCACGTTAGAATCTTTATGTTTGAATATATAATTTAAACTCTTATGGTTAGAATATATATCAAAATATTCACCAAAGGGATAATTCCTACATATATTTAATGAAAATATTACCATTTATATCCCAACATCATGTATTGGATCATTTCTCTCATCAACCTTTATTTGATGTGAAACATATTCTACTACCCGATATGTTTTTCTGAGAACACATCCCACATTATTCTTTGACGCATTACTATGTAACACCCCAAGATTTCATAGTGTGTTATTTCATCAAAATAATTATATAACATGCACTACATGCAACACCGAGTTCAATCGCACCATGACATACCAAACAAGACATTCAAAAGAGGTTATGAATAGTATTCACAACATTTTAAACTAATATATCCTTATAATTTTAGAATCCATATTATGAGTTTCTTAGACATAATGCTAGAACAAATTCATTTTCAGTATTGCACTTTTATCCACTTTTAATAGTGAACCCTCTTTAAATACAATATTTTTGACTAAATGGGGACATCAAAAATTTAAAATGAAACATCTCAAGCTTCCACGGTACGCTTTCCTTTAAATAATACAGTAGTGTGTGTTGTACGCAACTTCGAGTTTTAACACACACCACAACCGATCAAACTAGCCATTATGAATAGTAATACCAACATTTTGAAATTATATATAATTTATATTTCAAAATGGACTTCATTTTTGGATTCAGAATATCAAATTTAGCCTAAGTTAAAATTTTTGTACTTTTTGGATAACTTTAATATTTTGATGAATAGTGAAAATTAATTAATTTTAATTAAAAACACCTTTTTTAATCAAAATAATTAATAGTGATAAATTATGATTTTGAGTGGTTTTAAATTATATTTGGAATAAAGTTATACCATTTAATACAATGTTGGTCATTGGACATAATTTTACAATTAAACCAGACATAAAAAAGTGTCAATCTTTTGATAGTTATTATCTTTTAAAAACATGTTTTTTGTATTAACAATGAGAATTAATTTTAAATTAATTTTTGCTACTTTTGTGTTTTGAATTTGGAAAAATGGATTACATATTTGGAATCAGGATGTTCAAATTGTGTAAATAGGTAACTTTTATTTTTAGACATTTTGAATAATTACTGAGGTAAATATTTTATTTACCATGGTTAAGGGTAAATCCTGTAAATAAGGGTTAAAAAATAATATTATAATAATACTAAATTACCTTAAAACGTGTCCTAAACTTATTGGTTTATACATTTTCGACCATAGGAATCTTTGGGTCGATTTTGGGACCCCATGGAGCCACTTGTAGGTGATAGAGACACTTTATTTTAATTAAGTTAAAATGAATACAAAAATGACAGAAGCATATATCTTTTAGAAAAAATTTTTTTACATAGGGTTATATATGTTGTATTTTCGACTATAAATATTCAATATAAATATAAAACGATTTCCTACATAATGATATTTTATTTATATTTTTTATAGATTAAATAATCTAATTTATTTATGACACAATAATGATGCAGTAATTACCATAATAGTGAAAATTTAAAATAATTGATATTATAAATACCGAAATAAATATAATTGGAGACTTTTAATGAATTAAAATATTTTTCTAGGATAATATGACATATTATTATTGATTTAATTAACTTTTTTTGATGTAAGAATTCTGTTATGAGTTTCAAAAAAATCAACTATTGAATAGTGTCAAAATTGACATAAAAGAGTTTTTAAAACAAATATTATATTATTAATTGATATTAAATTCCTAAAAATCTAAGGTTCGGAAACGAGACTTATATAATGATAGGTGTATCATTAATAGACCACTTGGGGGTCTCCTGGATTAATATAGTAAGTTTATTAACCATATAATATAAAAATACAAAGAGACAATGTAAAAGTGAAACTAATTAACTAAGAGTTAATACTTAATGATAAGGTTAATAGAGTGACCCAAACCTGTCTAAATTCTATTTGTTGAATGGTTTTAGAACTATCACTACCTTAAAATTAAAATAATCAACTTTGGAGCCATTAAAAACCGAATATGAATTTATTATAAATTCATATTTCTAGCTTTTCCAAAGGTGCCCCTCACCCCTCTTATAAAAGGGAACTCCTCCTTCTCAATTATTCACACCTTCAAAGCCTTTTGGTTCGGCAAAAATCTGCCACAATACTCTCTCAACATCCCTCACTACATCCTAGTGTCCTTATTTTGATCAGAAAGCCAACCTACGGAGCCCTTTTGATCAAATCAAAAGGAATAAGCCGAAGAAGAGGTAATGATTTCACCACCCTTTTCCAAGTTCATTTCTTCTTCAACTTCTTCTTCCTTTGTTATTACCATTATAAAATAATAACTCCAGTATCATATATATACTGTGATGTTATGGTACAAACATATTCAGTATTCTATCCACCCTTTGAATAACATGTCACCATACGTGCGTACGTACGGCTTACCGTCTCCACGTCGTGGTGTAATTGTTATTCAATATATTATTATTTGGATGGGTATAATAATGATGTGTAACTCATGTAAATAATAAATATAACATGTTAATGATTCTGTATATATGATATAACATCCATTTATATATTATATTAATATCAAGAGAATGATATTGTCGCTCGTGTGTACGAACGGACTACCTTCTCCACGAACACGATGAGATTCATTCTCCATCGTATCCATTCAAGTATAATTATCATTTGATGATTTAAAAATGATGTTTAAGGACTTTATATCATTCTGGATATTAATAATATACAACCTATCCATTACAAATATGGCTTACATAACAAAACATATAAAAGAAAACGAGTAAGCTAACACCCGAAACGACAATAATACTAAGATATTATTAAGAAAGCAATGTTAAAGGATCATATATGATATCATATTAATATATATGATTCATGTATAATTTAATAACAATTATTTAACCATTATACTGGAGTTTAACATACCCTCAACCAAGGAAAAGTACAAGGTAAGGGTTTATTTCACAATCTCATCATTATCCGAGGTTGTTTATACATAATTATCTACTGGGATCTCTTTATCATCCACATCCATGCTCCTTAAAAATATTTTTAAATTTTTTTTTACTATTTACTAGACAATTGGTTAAAGTCATTTATACCCTTATGAGTTTTGAAAGGAATCTTCCCGTCATTTTCCAAACAAGGCACTGTTAACTTTTTCGACAAATTTAAGGTAAGAATGTTTTTTTAACTTATACGGCGGGTGCGGCTATTTACCACCGTTATAAAATAATCAAAGCTTCCCTTACAAGCTTATAAGGATATTTTCAATGTAAATGTTTTATTTTATAATTATGTGACTTTTAAATGATTTCAAAATGAATATTTTATGAATTTTTGAAAGGTACACTTTATCAAAATCAGAATTTTAAATGTTTTAAAGATTTATCTTTCTAAATATTTTAATCAATGTCCATGTTTTCAAAATGATTTTAAGGATTTATTTATGTGGACATGAATTTTTTGAAATGAAATTTCTTTTCAAATGTATCTATGTGGTATGGGACACTTTGATTCAAAAATCTCTTTTAAATTACTTCCTTAATAAATGTGTGACTTTTAAATGATTAAAAAAAGAGATATTTCTCTCAAATAGTTTTGGTTTCATCTATGTCAAAATCCTTTGATGGATTTTATGTTTATTTGAAGTTGATTTATTATGATACAAAACTTTTGTATTGTATTGAAGGTTTTGTAATATGTTTAACTGTGCATGTGTTATTTTTATACCATTCATGGTTTATGAAGAATGTATTGACATTTCGTATGCTGGTTTTAATATGAATGTTTATGTTATGTTTAAACCATTTCATATGGGAATGCATTGGACTTAGTAAGTGATGTGTGGAGCCCTCTATAGCTCCTGGATTCATCCGTAGGTCTCATGAGATAAACTAGTGTCTTGGCACAAGGCCTTGGAATAATCTTATTTCTAGTCTTGGCACGAGGCCTTGGCTATGTGGTTATGATAGTCTGGAATTATACATTCCATCATTATGAAAGTGGTTATTGATATTGCATGTGATTATTCGATTAGTAGAATATCCATGTGATTAAGTAAATGGCATTATTTCATTTTATTTTTGTCATACTATGTTGAAGTACAAGTTTAAAAGGCTTTTGTTTTATTTATACACTGCCTTAAATGTTTATTCTTATTTATGAAAGTTTCCACTATATTGTTATCCTTACAGGGCATTTGAGGTCACCCCTTTTCTATGTTTTATTTTTTCCCATGATGTGAAGAAGTAAATTATGAATGACCTGCAGAGATATTATATGGGGATATGAGTGTGGAATATGGAGACAATATGTTGTTATAGTAGTTTTTCACTTTATGATGTAATGTAAGACTTATGAATATATCTAGTGTTTCCAAGGCTACTAAACCAATCGGTCTTTCTAGATTTTATCTTTCTTATGATCATGCCAATGTTATGTAATAATGCACTGACTCTAGGTAACTGGGGTCGGGGCGTTTCAGTTGGTATCAGAGGAAGTTTAGTACAACCCTTGGAAGCTAGATTTAGGTAAACTCTGATTAGAGCACATAGACCTAAGATGCACCTTGAGGATTAGTATAGAATAAATTCCTAGAATTTTGGTATTGTAGATATTTTGTGAATTTTCCGAGAAATACATCCATATCTGGATACGAGCAGGTAGACGCAGCTCTAGCACAGATGTACCTAGGGGTAAAACCTGAAAACACTGCTTTGAGCTAGACTCAAACAGGAACTGGTGCACGACAACGGGCCTTGCTACACTCTTGGTTACGACACTCCCCGGGGATATACATAGGATAATTCTCATTTTCTTTACAAACCATTATGAAGGGTTTATGAGCATATACTTCCTCAAAGGAGGCATTTTTATGATTATGGATTATATCCATAAACTATTTAATTTATGTTATGTGTTTTACAAGTTTGGGATTAGGTATTGTTATTCATAAACTAATCTAGTGTATTCCATTGTATAGAAATGGTACCCAGTAGAAGGAATGAGAACTCCAGCAATGCACATGATCCAAAGAGATTGAAGGATCATATCTTTCATGGTCCTAAGCCAAAATTTATAAGAGAAATAGTCTCCCATGTATGATTATCACATGAAGAAATAATATCATGTGTTGATAAGATAAGTAAAGAGTTTACAGAGTCCTATGGCTTTGAAGGGAAGCAAGAGAAGAAAATTATGGAAGAGGGAAAGATGGATAAAGGGAGGAGGGAAAAGAAGAATTTTCTCATATGTGATAACTGTGGGAAGAAACGCCCAGGAACTAGCCTGAATGGAATGGGAGTTTGTTATAAGTGTTGAGGAAAATGGCACAATGTACGTGACAACAAGGGTAAGAAAACGGTTTCCAATGTATAATGCTTCATTTGCAAGGAGTTCAGACACTACGCGAACCTATGTCTCAGTCATCAGACTATACCACAAGTGATGCTATTGGAAAATAATCAAGTTATGATACTACCACAGATGAAGAAGAATGATTAGAGTTCTTATGTTGATTATGTCATTTGAGTGTTGTATCAACAATGTACTTGTTATAATAATTATGGAGTATATAAGGATTGTACTGCAGTACTATTTCATTATGGACTTTATATTGTGTGGAACAATGAAAAGTGACTCAATAGCAGGTTAAATTTTTGGAAAATATATGGTTGAGAGAAAGATAAACCATAATATGGTTCTGATACCGAGGTAGTGATTTTAGAATAATACATGATTGTTTTGGATAAATTATATTGGATATTCTAGACTACATTGAAACTGATTAATGATTTGTATATTCCATCATTAATGGGGTTTACAACATTTTTGGATTGAAGGAGTATATCTATTATTCTATACGGAATAAGGGATCATGAATGTAATCAATGAGGTTTTATGATAATTTAGGATTTTGCAGTGTTTTAAAAGAATACATGATGAAGGTGATCACATGTTATTACGCGGAAAAAAAATATGATCTTCATTGTGTTTACATTCCTTATTAATTTTGGAATTAAGTATTTTAGATAGTTCTAGTTTGGATTATTTTGGATTTCCATAAAAGGAAAACCCCGAGGTCGGGCGGCAACCCGTCGCATCCGGCAAGGCCGCGAGACTTGAACCCACAACCGAAGGGCGACAAGGGTGTATCAACTACCACTGACCCACGTGATGTCCATGATTAAATAATGTTGTTTTAAAAAAAAGATCTGGTAGATGAATTATAAATTCGTTTTTTTGGAACCCTATACGAATAGGATAAATAGAATAATTTTTATGTTCTATCATATTTTAGGTGAAAGAAGAGTCTGTGGTAGAAATTAGATAAAGGATGGAACTCTATTTTTCAATAATATATTTTTCTTCTTCTCTTATTCTATGTTGAAATTAATTCTTATACTTTATTTAAGGAATCCTAAAACCAAAAATGTGTTATCCTAATACCCTATGTTTTGTTGAACCGATGGTATTTCAAATCATCATAGATTGATGAATTTAAGGACCTCAATTTTACACTTGTTTGTGATTTATGATCTCAATCACTACCTATAAATATTTACGTTTTTCCTCCAATTATATGTCTCTAATTGCCACCAATGTTCTCCTAATCAAGATCATAATTTGGTGGTGACCCTTTCATTTCTATTTTCCTCATATTAAGACTAAATTTTAGTAACCTAATTTCTAATGTGGGTTTTCCCACAAAGATATTTTCTATTTTCATCATTTTATTTTCGAAGAACAATTTCAAATTGTGATGACGCAATTTATTGAAGGAGGGGAGAGTGTAACACCCCAAGATTTCATAGTGTGTTATTTCATCAAAATAATTCTGTAACTTGCACTACACGCAACACCGAGTTCAATCGCACCGTGACATGCCAAACAAGACATTCAAAAGAGGTTATGAATAGTATTAACTAAATTTTAGACTAATATATCCTTATAATTTTAGAATCCATATTATGAGTTTCTTAGACATAATGAAAGAACAAATTCATTTTCAGTATTTCACTTTTATCAACTTTTAATAGTGAAACCTTTTTAAATACAATATTTTAATCTTTTTGACTAAATGGGGACATCAAAAATTGAAAATAAAACATCCCAATCTTCCATGGTACGCTTTCCTTTGAATAATACAGTAGCGTGTGTTGTACGCAACTTCGATTTTTAACACACACCACAACCGATCAAACTAGCCGTTATGAATAGTAATACATACTTTTTGAAATTATATATATTTTATATTTCGAAATAGACTCCATTTTTGGATTCGGAATATCGAATTTATCCTAAGGTGAAATTTTGGTACTTTTCAGATAACATTAATATTTTGATGAATAGTGGAAATTACTAAATTTTAATTAAAAACAACTTTTTTATTCAAAATAATTAATAGTGATAGATTATTAATTTGAGTGGTTTTAAAGTATATTTATAATATATTTTTTCCATTTAATACAATGTTGGTCATTGGACATAATTTTACAATTAATCCAGACATAAAGAAGTGTCAATCTTTTGATAGTTATTATCTCTTAAAAACATGCTTTTTGTTTTAACAACGGGAATTAATTTTAAATTAATTTCTGCCACTTCTGTGTTTTGAATTTGGAAAAATGGATTACATATTTGGAATCAGGATGTTCAAATTGTGTAAATAGGTAACTTTTATTTTTAGACATTTTGAATAATTACTTCGGTAAATATTTTATTTACCATGGTTAAGGGTAAATCCGGTAAATAAGGTTTAATCAATAATATTATAATAATACTGAATTACACTAAAACGCATCCTAACCTTATTGGTTGATTCATTTTCGACCATAGGCATCTTTGGGTCGATTTTGGGACCCCATGGAGCCACTTTTAGGTGATAGGGACACTTTATTTTAATTAAGTTAAAATGAATACAAAAATGACACAAGCATAAATCTTTTAGAAAAACAATTTTTACGTAGGGTTATATATGTTTTATTTTCGACTATAAAAATTAATTATAAAGATAAAACTATTTCCTACATAATTATATTTTATTTATAATTTTTATAGATTACATAATCTAATTTATTTATGACACAATAAAGATGCAGTAAGAACCATAATAGTAAAAATTTAAAATAATTGATATTATAAATAACCAAATATATAAAAATTGAGACTTTTAATGAATTAAAATACTTTTCTAGGATAATATGACATATTAGGATTGATTTAATTAACTTTTTCCTAAGTAATCATTATGTTATGAGTTTCACAAAAATCAACTATTGAATACTGTCAAAATTGACATAAAGGAGTTTTTAAAACAAATATTATATTATTAATTGATAGTAAATTCCTAAAAATCTAAGGTTCATAAAATAGACTTATATATTGATAGGTGTATTATTAATAGACCACTTAGGGTCTCTTGGATGTATATAATAAGTTTATTAACCATATAATATAAAAATAAAAAGAGACATTGTAAAAGTGAAACTAATTAACTAAGAGTTAATACTTAAAGATACGGTTAATATAGTAACCCAAAACTATCTAAATTCTATTGGTTGAATGGTTTTCGACCTATCCCCACCTTAAAATTTAACTAATCAACTTAGGAGCCACTAGATACCGAATATAAATTTATTATAAATTAATATTTCTAGCTTTTCCAAAGGTGCCCCTCACACCTCTTATAAAAGGGCACTCCACCTTCTCATTTTTTCACACCTTCAAAGCCATTTGGTTCGGCCAAAGGCTGCCCAAATACTCTCTCAACATCCCTCACTACATCCTAGAGGCCTTAGTTTGATCAGAAATCCATCCTATGTGGAACTTTTGATCAAATCAAAAGGAAGAACCCGAAGAAGAGGTAATGATTTCACCACCCTTTTCCAAGTTCCGTTCTTCTCCAACTTCATCTTCCTTTGTTATTACCATTATTAAATAATAACTACAGTATAATATTTATACTGTGATGTTATGGTACAACCATATTCAGTATTCTATCCACCCTTTGAATAACATGTCACCATACGTGCGTACGTACGGCTTACCATCTCCACGTCGTGGTGTAATTGTTATTCAATATATGATTATTTGAATGGGTATAATAATGACGTGTAACTCATGTAAATAATAAATATAACATGTTAATGATTCTGTATATATGATATTCCATCCATTTATATATTATTTTAATATCAAGAGAATGATATTGTCGCTCGTGTGTACGAACGGACTACTGTCTCCACGAACGCGATGAGATTCATTATCCATCGTATCCATTCAAGTATAATTATCATTTGATGATTTAAAAATGATGTTTAAGGACTTGATATCATTCTGGATATGAATAATATACAACCTATCCATTACAAACATGGCTTACATAACAAAACATATAAAAGAAAATGAGTAAGTTAACACCCGAAACGACAATAATATTAAGATATTATTAACAAATAAATGCTAAAATCATATATGATATCATATTAATATATATGATTCTCGTATAATTTAATAACAATTATTTCACCATTATATAGGAGGTTAACCTACCCTCAACCAAGGAAAAGTACAAGGTAAGGGTTTATTTCACAATCTCTTCATTATCCGAGGATGTTTATACGTAATTATCTACTGAGATCTCTTTATCATCCACATCTATGCCCCATAAAAATATATTTAAAAACATTATTACTATTTACTAGACAATGGGTTAAATTCATTTATACCCTTATGTGTTTTTAAGGGAATCTTCCCGTCGTTTTCCAAACAAGGCACTTTAAACCTTTTCGACAAATTTAAGGTAAGAATGTTTATTTTAACTTATACGGCGGGTGCGGCTATTTACCGCCGTTATAAAATCGTCAAAGCTTCCCTTACAATCTTATAATGATATTTTCAAAGTAAATGTTTTATTTTATAATTATGTGACTTTTAAATGATTTCAGAATGAATATTTAATGAATTTTTGAAAGGTACTCTTTATCAAAATAAGAATTTTAAATGTTTTAAAGATTTATCTTTCTAAATATTTTAATTAATGTCCATGTTTTCAAAATGATTTTATGGATTTATTTATGTGGACATGAGTGTTTTGAAATGATATTTCTTTTCAAAATTATTGAAGTGGTATGGGACACTTTGATTCAAAAATCGCTTTTAAATTACTTCCTTAATAAATGTGTGACTTTTAAATGATTTCAAAAAAAGAGATATTTCTCTCAAATAGTTTTGATTTCATCTATGTCAAAATCCGTTGATGGATTTTAAGTTAATTTGAATTTGATTTATTATGATACAATACTTTTTTATTGTATTGACGGTTTTGTAATATGTTTAACTGTGGACTTGTTATTTTTATACCATTCATGGTTTATGAAGAAAGTATTGACATTTCGTATGCTAGTTTTAATGTGAACGTTTATTTTATGTTTAAACCTTTTCATATGGGAATTCATTGGACTTAGTAAGTGTCGGGTGGAGCCCTCTATAGCTCCTTGATGCATCGGTAGGTCTCATGAGACAAACTTGTGTCTTGGCACAAGGCCTTTGAAAAATCATATTTGTAGTCTTGGCACGAGGCCTTGGCTATGGGGTTATGATAGTCTGGCATTATGCATTCCATCATTCTGAAAGTGGTTATTGATATTGCATGTGATTATTCGATTAGTAGAATATCCATTTGATTAAGTAAATGGAATTATTTCATTTTATTTCTTCCATAATATGTTGAAGATCAAGTTTAAAAGGCTTTTGTTTTAGTTATACACTGCCTTTAATGTTTATTCTTATTTATGAAAGTTCCCGCTATATTGTTATCCTTACAGGGAATTTGAGCTCACCCCTTTAATATGTTTTATTTTTTCTCAGGATGTGATGAAGTAAGTTATGAATGACCTGCAGGGATATTATGTGGGGATATGAGTGTGGAATATGGAGATAATATGTTGTTGTAGTAGTTTTTCACTTTATGATGTAATATAAGAGTTATGAATATATCTAGTGTTTCCAAGGATACTAAACCAAACTGTCTTTTGTGATTTGATCTTTTTTATGATCATTCCAATGTTATGTAATAATGCACCGACTCTGGGTAACTAGGGTCGGGGCGTTGCACACTATATATCCAAAATCCAACTCAATTGAAGTTATTGTGATTATAGATGCATAAACTAAAATTCTAATAAAAACCTTGAAATTGATTGCATATTCATCTATAGAAAATAAAATCACACCCTTTCATGTTAACTTTGTTAGTAAATTTGACAATTAGAATAAATTTCCCACAAATCATTGAGAGTATCTGAACAATATTAGAATACTATATATCTTTTTTAAAATGGTTTGTCTAGGTCGTTCCTAGATTACTTTGTTCATTGAAGGATCTAAATATTTACCCTCACGTTTGATAACATGACCCAATAATGATACTATTTATATAAATAATTCTCACTTGGTATGTCCAAATGGCATGACTTGAATTAATATAAATCCTCACACTTCACCCATAATTGATGATATCCAAATTGAAGGTAAATATTTTAGATTTATAGAGCCCATGGTAGTTGATTGAATATGTCATTAATATGGGATCAATGATACTAGTTCTTACTCATGATCTGATTATGATCACATTAATCAATATATAGACATAGAAATACATCTTTTTTATTAACCTAGAGGACTACTTAACCCCATGTTAAAGCACCTTGGAGTATAAAACCCTTATATATATATTCTCATTGAGTTACTTTTTAATTAATTTAATTTAATCAGATTTATTTTATAAGTAGTTTTTTATATAGGCATAGAACAAGATTTGTGTTATATAGAAAACTAATCCTCAATATCAAGGGAATGATAATGAAATTCTTCTAGAAACACATTAAAATATTTAAAAAAATATAAATTTCATAAATATTAGGTTTTCCAAGAACCATTTAATCCATATATCCCTCATTTCTTGGTAACAAGTCCCTTTAATCGATGAAAAGTCAACAAGGAGATCATAGTTATCCTCACATTAAATGAAGATCAAGGGTTGATTCAGAATATGAAATTTGATTTACTGATCAGGATAATTGATATGATATCTATACATATAGACCCAATATATTCCAATAATCACATAATATTTTATCAATATTAAAATAATAATATTTTTAGGAATAATACACCCACATTCTTTATTACACGAATAGATGTATTCATTGGATAAAAACATCACACCATTTGATTTATATACTCATGATTTAATATCTATCCATTGTGGTTATAGTTTAAAGATTCTAGAAAAATTCCCATATATTATGATGTATATAGAAATGGAATAAAATAAAACATTTTTTGTTTATGAGAGGAAATGGATTTTACATTTTACCACTTCAGTTTTATAACCTACATATGCAAATGAGATTACAAAGGTGTTCCATTTCTCCCATAACATAGGAGGTTTCTAACATCTATTTTTATCATTAAATTCCATATTGAGGCACTGGTCTGAATTATTCCCATACTCAGATTATGTGTTGTTTATTAGGTTGACCTTTATTTTCATCCATCTTATTGATTTCTCTCTTCACATATCTTAATCATTAATGTCTTCAATGATACTCTATTCCATAATTAAGGCATTTAACTACCCCTTTGATGAAATTTACACTATTATTATTCATATGTTTTTGTTATAAATGAATATTAGTTTTCTTTATTCCATAGGTTATATCATTTTATTTTACTCGAAACTCCATTTTTATGTTCTTGCCCATAAAATTGGGGAATAATTTGAGATTAAAATTTCAATTTCTATATTAAAATCATAATTAATAATTTTTTCATAACTACCAAAGTCCCTTATAGAAAATTCATGTTGGAGACTTGGTCTTAAGATACCAAAGAAACATTTGATTTTTCTTTCTTGGATGATAGTAAAGAGAAAATTTTTATTTCAAGTCTTGTGAAGTATGATTTGTAGGTACTAATGGATTTATCCTATTTTTTCAACTATAAGAATTCCCCTTATATTTTAGTTAGAATATTTTGAATAATATGTATATTAAAATATGTTTTTATTAAACTATTCCAACACTATAAATTATATTTCATCCTCTTTACCCATATTATTAATTATAGTTTACCATTGATTAAATTAACATTCCCAAATGATAAAAAATTAAACCATCCATTTAATACTCTATACCATGGAGAAAAATAAATTTGTTTTCCATTTTACTAACCCTATGATTGAAAATTAGTGGATCATAAGACACGTTAAAGGAGGTAATGAATTGTCTCATTAATTAACTAATATAGAGTTACTCCCTTGTGTGTTTTGGAATTTAACAAGATTAATATTATTATTTATAGATTTAGAGAGTTGGGTGATAATAGCTCTAAAATTTTTCATTACATATCCCTACCATTTGGTTTCTTATAAGGAAAACCATTACAATGTCCACCACACTTATTATTAATTAAAATACTTCTCGTTACAACCAATGAATAGAAAAATATTAACATGAGTATCATGATATAATAAGATTAAGTGGTTATAAGAATAGGTAATTAATCCCAATATTTCCTAAATTATAACACACTCATTTCAAACTAATTTTTTAAAATTCATATTACATTAAATTTGATTCAACTTAGAATTTTTCATGTTATATCCTATTATAATTTATAACCCAATCCCAAAAAATAACTAAACCCTACTATACTACCAACATAGATTCCCCTACTAGAAAAATAATCCATATTAAATCATTTTAGATGAATCATCATTACATTTCACATAAAAATACACCCAATAAACTATAGGTTTAATGTATTCAAATATTAGATACATGACTAATTTATTTTATAATGTCATTAATATCTCCAACATATATACTTAAAATGTTTCACCCTTATAGGTATTTTCTATAAATATGCTTATTCTTAACCTAGGGAAATGAGATATATGAATGGATGAATTCCAATGTTAAGTAATGGTACAAATAGGACATATAAATTGATGATCATATGTGAACATAAGTTTCTTATATGGGTTTGTCAATATAATGAATGATCGTAGACATAACATAATATTATAATTCCAAAGAAAAAATATATCAAAAATCATGATTCAATATGTAAATCCTTATCATAACATAAAACATGTGTAATGGGGATGTGGATACATAAGTCAATTAACAAGATCCATGAAAAAAATAACATAGGAATAAAGATGTGTCACTAGAGTTTAGCATAAAAAAATTATATAAAAATATTTACAATATCAAGTTACCCCACCAATATCATCATCACATTGGGGATAAATTCCATTAGTGGATTTGGTTCACTACTTATTCTATATAATATTTAATAGATAGAGTCTATAGTGGATTGATTTCACTATCCAATCCATTAAATGTCATATAATGAGAAATAAAGATTTATCTATTATTTTTAGGTCTATAAAAACCCCACCCATAAAATAATTATTAACTATAAATTTGTGTTCTAGATTAACCGGAAAATATTCATCAATAAATCATAGATTAATTAGACGGTGTGTTAATAGCATGCTTTTAAAAAACATCCACACAATATTATCATAATACATCAATATAAATTAGATTGAGGTATCACTATATTAAATCCCTATTATATCATAATAAACTATAAAAGATTTTGATATACAAGATAACCCCTTTATAATAATATAATAAAATTTAATTAAAAAACAAAAAAAAGTATCCTTTTATATTAATATATTTTATCTTAAGACAAAAAATTCATAAAAATTGGGAATATAAATTTCTTTTGAAACCCATGATAAATTTATGTAGATTTTTCACTATGCAAAAATGTTTTAGATGTATTAAAAGGAAGTTATGCAATAAATTCACAGAAATGGGATTCTGGTAACAATTTGATAAAAAAAGTAAAAAATAATCCATGAATAAAACCTTTTAAATATTAATTTTAAGATTTTTTCAAATGAAGTGAAATTCAATATAATATTAACATAATCAATCATTTAAATATATATAAGAACATTAATAAAAAAATATAAATAATATAAACATGGATGATAAATCTTCTCGACAGTAAATAAAAGATAATATTGGTTCCACTTACATGAAAATATTCTGTTGAATTATGAACCACATGGAATTGAAACTATAATAATTTATGGAAAAATATAAATAAATGTATCATAATAATCTATATAGGGTTTTAGAAAACAATATTTAAAAAATTTCCTTAATTTAAATTTAACATATGCAATCACAAATTTAATGTGACATTGGAAAAGAAATATTTACCTTAGACATCCTCTGGGTTGGATGATATATAAATCCATATATAATAAATTTATGTATAATAATAATATAAACATAGTCCTTATTCATATTTATTTAACTATATAAAATTCATTTATAAATCCTTATTACCCATATATTACTTTCTTATTGTAAATATTTAGCTTTAAGTGTCAATTGTTCCATTTTCCAACAAATGCTTTAGTTAATGAATAATATACATAATAAACTATAAAGGGGTTATCTTGTATATCAACAAATGCATTTTATAGTTAATAATTATTAACAATCCATTAAATATATTTCATTAACAAATTTATAAATCCTTATTACCCATATATTACTTTCTTATGTTTCACTATCCAATCCATTAAATATATTTCACATTTTTTCAATAATTTTCTCTAGTTATAGGGTAATTCGATAGAGCTCATGGTAATGGTTTTCATGGAACATGTACATTTTTTATCATCGATTCATTAATTTTTTCACTTTATTGATGAATATACTTATATATATTACCATTACATAAATATAATATAACGTCAACTCATAATTATTAAATAAGATTAAAATTATTTCAGTTTTCATATTTTGTCATGATGTAAAAATTATAACATCATTCGTGTAATTTTTAAATTTGATCCAGACAAGAACACATTATAACGATTAAACGCATAAGAACATGTTATTTTACAATAATAATAAAAGTTTTATAGATTTATAATGATTTAAACAATAATTTTTTAAAGATAAAACCCATATTAAATAGTAGATAGATGAACATGTTATAGAAGAATGATTAAGAAAAACATACCACTATATTTGAAGACTTGAATATCTTATTAGAGAGACTCCTATGAATGAGGGGTTCATGACTCTTTAATGGGACCAGAGGTTCCCAAAAATATGAAAATATTGTGGGGGATATACATTGGGAATTTATTCAAGATAATATTGAGGGAAATGTGTGTGTTTATGTGGGTTGATGATGGGTCTTTTATAGATGATAAGGGGTGGACTTTTTTGTAAATATTCATTTATTAATATAAAAAAAGTGTCATATTAGATTAAAGGGGATCCAAAATTTTAAATTACTGAGTATAATATATGTGTAGGTATGAAATGAAATCACATAACCATTTATAGATAATCTTTTAATAATAAATCCTTAATTTCATTTCTCCACAATTTGTTACATTTACTACGATGACTAAAATTTACTATAGGTAACATATTTTTTGACCAAAAAATGAAATTAGTATTATTTACAATTTTTTACAAGATTCCATTAAATGTGAAAACCAATTTATTAGTTTCAAATTCTAATGGAGTTGAGAATTAATTATAATATATGTTCTCGTAATGCATTAAAAATATTCTAGAAAAAATATTTTTGGAAAAAAAAAGAATTTATTTGTATTACTAGACAGATAATAATCATTAAATGATTCGTCTTTTTTTAAAATTAAAATATAAAAAATTCATTTCATTAAAATCCATACATAAAATATGATAAATTTTACTTTTATATGAAAACATATGTAACATAAAATAAGAAAAATGTTAAAAAACATTCTTATTGAGATAGGAATAGTTAAATTATTACTAATTATAGTTATATAATTATTTAAAAGATTTTACTAATTCCTTTTTCTAATCATTCCAAAAAGTTCATCAAAATTTTTTATTTATAACATTTTTAAAAATTAATAAAATTAATAAAAATAAATAATTTAAAAATCATCTTCATTAAATTCAATGGTACATTCCAATGTGAATTAGAGCCCTTTTAATTTAAAAAATATTTATTTTTATAATCATGATTTATTAATCTATCAGGAAATATATTTCATTTTTTATAGTAATAATTAATCTTTACTCTAGCTCGGTGTTATGTGTATTTCATACTTTGTAAAACACTTGATTTATTTAAAAGGAAATACAAACTATAATCACAGGGTGTTATAACCATGATGACTCATTATAAGAGGATGATGTACCCTTTTAAATATGAAAGTATTCTTAATATAGTTAAGTTGGAATTTACATTAGATTCAAAAGTACCTTTGACACTTTATATTAAGGATAAAAATATTGTGGTAAGATAAAAGTGATTACAATATGATTTGTTTTTTGAATTTGGAGTCTATAACTGTAAATGTTGGGGTAATAAAACTCATTGGTCCAATGGAAGGTTTCAGTTGGGTCTTTTCTGATGTGAAAAGAGTGTTTTTATTCATTTTTAATTTGATAGATAACCAAATGAGTGTCTTGGTTGGAAATAAATGTGTATCATATAGAGGTTTTGTAAGGAAGTTAATAATTGATCATAGAAACCATTAATTAGGTGTTATACAATAAATAATTAATGTCACCGATTTTAAAATTATATTTTAGACACATAAATTTGTATAATAATTTATTATTTTAGAGTAACACATTTTTTCTATTTACGTATGTTTTTTGTATAATATTCATTAGGTATTAAGGGTTATAAATACAATTTTTCATTGACCTTTAATAGTGACATTTTATTCTTCACAATGTTTTAAAAACATAGAAACTATTTGTAACTGGTATATATGGTCAAAATGAATGTGCGTCATGACCAACAATGCTTATGTAATTATGGGAAAATGGGTTGGGGACTCTCAGTAGAAATGGGAGAAAATAAAAATGCAATGGTGGGGATTACACTATTTATTATCATGGAAAATAACATTTCTATTGAGAGGAACCTGGTGGGAATCAAGAATGATATGTATAATGAACCCATAAAAAGATGTGTGAGGCTTTTCATTAGTATTTTGGTATACATAGGTAAGAATTAATGTTTAACAGATAACATGTATATTATAAGAATCATGAATGTTATTTGAATCATGTTTATTATTGGATATAGATTCCATTATTTTCATGTGTTAGAAGAATGTTCGGTAATTGATAGTTTTATTGGATGTAATTGGGATGGTTTTTTAGGGATATTAAATTTTACTACATGATTATGATTTACAATGTTAGGTAATTGGAGTGGAGTGCATATAAACTACTAATAGATGTATTATAGATTTTTGGTGTATATGATTGAAGATAATCAAGTGTAACTATAGGAATGATTTAGTTTAATTAATATGAGTAACATACAGTGGTAGGGGTTGTACATTAGTGATTGAGTGGAAAAAATATTATTTGGGTTTGGATATTTTCAAGAGTGATGAAATCCATTTGATTCACAGCGCATATGAAATCATATAGTTTTTTGGGACTAGTCTGGTGAAGTATATTTTAGTGTAGTTCACATGAAATTTCCCATAATTATGGGATACTATAATCAAATATTTAATTTGGGAAATGACTGTTTCTTGTTGAAAAATTTTATATGAGGATAATTGTGGGTTTTATGATTGTTCGAAGTCCTTTATAATAGGCTCCAATGTTTATTTATAATATTCAAAAGGGATTGACAATCATTTTGATCAAAAGTGATAATATTCACACTAAAAATATTTTACTCTAGAGTTTGAGTTATGATATAATGAATTTTTGATAGTTTTACAAAGATTTTTACTATGGGTGTTAGGGAGACTAAGAAAGTCAGAACCCTGATTTTTTGTCCCATTTTAGATTTTCTATAGAATAGATACCATGGTGTACTAACTGGTTCTTTCTCCATGATACAACATTATTCATGACACCTTCAATTTATTTTTACTATAGTTAAATTACCTAAAACCTTTCCATGTGATTAGTTTTTATGATATCAATTTATATTCTAACTCATTATTCAAGGAGAAAACCACGTTCATAGATGTTAGAAGTGAGAACAAACTCATTGGGTTGATTGTACCCCTTTTGTAAGTGTAGTGGTGACATAAAAATATCTTATAAAATTAATGGGAGTATTAATATCTTTTATAAGTCATTTGATATATATTTTCATAGATGAGGTGCTATAATTAATCCTGAGGATATGATATAGAATTATAGGGCGTTTTTAACAACCTACAAACACTATGGGATTCGTCCACCATATCAAAATTTATTATTTTAAATCCCAATTTTTTTTGTGCATTATACATTTTTCTGATTTATTTTAATTATAGATGAACATTTTGATTATTTATGGTTAGAAGGATCATAATATTTCATGGTAGGTGGTTTTAGATTTTATCCTTGTTTTATATGAGTTACATGCACTGTATGACATGTGTGTGTTAGTGGGATTTTGGGATTGACCTATGAAAAAATTAAATTGCATATCATTTCATGTCAGATAGTGATTATGAACTATATAAACAAGGATAAATCATATGAGAATATTCATTTGGTCTTATGGATTCTAATAGACATGTTTATTTTAGAAATTGTTAGGAAATGATGGAATTGGAATCTTTGAGGTGTTTAATATCTTATAAACTAAAGAAGAAAACCATGATAGGTGTACATGAGAATTATATAATGAAAATAATGCTCATAAATGTGATAATATAGTGGTTAGATATACTTATTAGTGTTTTAAAAAATCGAAGCATTAGTAGTGAATATTAGTGTAATTAATGGCTAAAATTGTTTGTGAGAGAACTAGTTAAGAATGTATTCAACATTAAGAGGTGGGGTGAATTAGTGTTGGTGAATCTTAAAACACTAACTACATTTTCTACTTTTATTTTTAAATGTATCACTTCTTATAGGGAATAGTTATTTCATTATATCCCACCACATTCTCAATTTTATTAAACACATATAAACATACTCAATATAGGGGGAAAATAATGTACATGGTTAAAGATTCTAAACTAATGTCTTATCCTTTGGGTGAACCAATGAGACACATGATAACACAACCCACTAGTATAAACATGTTAGAAACAAATGAGCTGGGTTTGCCTCTATTTTCATGATACACATCTCTTTATAGTGTGTGTTGAATCCATCCCTCCATCACCATAATGCTGGATCTTTATACTTCCCCACTGAAAGATTATAATAACATATAGTAAAAATAATAGTGGTTCCACCAATTATGAACAAAGATAATTTATTGAAGTGATTTCTTGGTCTTCTTCTTCTCTTAGTAAAAAAACAATAATGTACCACTTCATCACTCTATAAATTTTGAATACTTATTTTCTTATACAAAATAAATACATCTTTATATGAAACACCAAACTGCATAATGTTTCCTTATTCTTTTGTATTATTCTTCTACTTCAGTGAAACAATAATAATAGTGGAACCCCCTTCTCTTCCATGATTGAACATAAATAACATCATTAGGTTTAAATGGTGTATTGGATTTATAATATTTTGTCATTGACATTGAAATGATATTTTTATCGTAGTAAAATATTATATCTTTGCACAAACCCCTCAAGGAAAACATACAATAAATATTTATTATACTTGCAATAATTATATGTATTTCCTTCTTATTGCGGTTCCATAGTACCACATGAATTTAAAAAATCCCTGAATCTCATCATTTTGAATATCCTAAAAATTTAGAAACTATCGGAATAATTGGATAATAAACATTTATGATAATTACGAATTATCATTACCTTCTAAAATTCAACGGAAACTAATTTTCTATAAATAAATATAATTATAAATAAACATGTATTTTATCTGTCATGATTTTCTCCCTTCCATTAAATCAAATCAATCATCCACAAATCCCTTTATTTATATAAATTGTAGTATTTATCATGTTTCCTTCAATCATGGTATAAAAATATGCAAAAATTATTCTTCCTTATTTATAAATGGGTAGAACCATTATTAAAAAATAATTATATTTATATCACTGATGAAAAGATAAGGTTTGCATCCTAAAATTTAACAAAATAATTTTATGTTTGTATGAAACATATGTTCCAACCAAAATACTCATATGTAGTATCAAGTGAAAAATACATAGTACATATCCAATAAGTCATAATATGACACATAGTTAGCTCTAAAAAAGACATACATGTAGATTCAAGAAACGAAAAATCTATATATCTTATATGGATGCTTCAGTCATGAAATATGATCCTTTTATACCCCCAATATTCATTCATATAAAGTTTAATGCTGTATTATATGATCATTTATCATATAAAAGTTATGATTCACAAGAAAAATATTTCATATGGGAACCAGATTTATATGAAAATACTTTAATACCAAGTTCCTTCATTTGGAATTCCATTCATATGAAAATTCTTTTAAGGTAAAGATTATCAAATGTGGATCCTAATACATGATCAAATACTATTTGATGACCATTCCCCACGTCCCTCATCATAGGAATCATATATTCTTTTAGTGATATTCATAGGTGTCTTCTATTATTTAAACAACTCATGCATCACTACCTCTATAATCTGAGGCTTTAGTGACAGTTCATGTAATCAACACTAATTTTTTTCTTTTTATTTCATATTTTATCTTCCCTATAATTATTATTCATATTTACACAATTCATATCACCAAACCAACCCATTCCTATATTTAATTCAACCAAGTAATCATTTAATCTAACATGTAGTTTCCACATACATTATCTCTTTATTTTAGTTTTAATGTCTCAGTTATACTATTACTACTTTCATGAAATTATTGTGATCATCTGAGAACTCTTTAATAAATCAATATATTACAACACATGTTCTCTTTTTCTTTCTTCCAAGGGCCCAAATGCCTTCATTTTTATTGATTTTTTTTTGATAATCAACCTTTCAAGGGGTGAGGTAGATCCCTTACAAGTCCCATAGGCGTAAGTATTACATGGCTCTTAGGCCTTATAAGAATTCATTTCACATAGGCTTCAAACATTATATACAACCCAGACTAGCAAATTGGAACTACTCCTCCCCAGCATCTATGCCGTGAAATCATTTCTCCACCTTTGCATGTATATTCGGCTAGGCTTTCCTATGCATGCACATGCTTGTCCTGATGGAAGGTTCTATACCCCCTTATTCTTGCAATATCTTTAGCTTCTGTTATGTTGAAATCTCCTTGCTGCTACTCCTACTGAAACTTGATCCTTGTAGGTTGTTTGGTTAGCATCTGCACTTAAGGTGTCCCGAAGGCCTTGAGGTGGCCCTAAGGCCTGGGTAGCTCGATGGCCTTAATGGACTCAAGGACCAAATTGGTGGCCCAAAGGCCCAAACAGTGGAATATTCCCGGCTGCTACAGTTCCAAATAGTGAATGCTACAATACCCCTATAGTAACTACTAGGGTACTACTACATTACCTGAAATTAGCATCTTCCTGTATTTGATCTCGGGACTCATGGATGCACTTAAAGAGTCCTCACCAATGGGCTAAGGCTCATGTACTCTCTTTTTATTTAATTATAGAACATGTCTCTAGAATTTGTTGTGCAGGGTGTATTTTATCTTGTCACAATAAATATTAAGATATATTATATTATTTTTATCCTGATGGTTGTGTGTTTTCACATGACAATCTTCATTCATGTTTCCACATACAACATCAAAACTTTTATGAGGATGGGGCTACTATAAAAAACTCATTTCATCATATAGATTTTAAAAAATATTTCAGGGCCCTCCATGACAAGGATGTGAACTCCGTCACTCTGCATGTGCTCTTAATAACTTATTTACCCTACACCTCACTACTTAGGGGATCTACCTTAACCCTACTACTCAATGATGTATGGATCATAATTAATTTTTTCAATAGAGATCCTCAGGGAATGTGTGTCAACTTGGTTGCTCCGCCATCCTAGAGCTGAACAAATTTTTTTGATCACTCATTTAATATTTAGTTTTTATAATTTTCCAAGTAATTACTAATACATTAGAAACCAAACATCCCTGTTTCTTATTTTATTTTTTCCTTATCATATTTAGGTCATCACAAATGGATGTAACTAAAATAATTACTTTACATTGATAAATAAATATTCATTTTAAGATCTCCACAGAACATAAAATTATTCAAATATATTTTTTACTAAAAAATGAATGGATTTAAAAAACAACCATGGAAATAACATCCAAATATTATTTTTGGATGTGTTTCCAAAATTCATTCACTTTATATAGAATAAAAACATGTATGGGTTCTCATATTCTCAATGTTGAGATTTCAAACTGAATTTGATAATCTAATATGAACTATAATTATTATTTCTTCCATATTGACATCAAACATGATTTAAATATCAATATTCATTAAGAAACATTGAGAAAACTAAAACACATATAACGTGGGATCAACAATATCCCCCTTTGTATTATTTTTCAATACACACAAGAAAATGATATGTTATTATGTTTGCTATTTTTAAAAATTATTCATCACCCTTATATTGATATGATGTAAAATGTGTATGTGAGAGGATAATTTCATTCCATACTTATGAAATGTCAGATCAACCATTCCACTATTATTCTACATGATCTATTCATATTGTAGAAAAGAAGGGTATGATTTAGTAAAAGAATTTATCCATTAAAAAAGGATATGATATGAATATGAAATTTCATTACCTAACACCATTTAAAAATGTTTTTAAAGTTGTTTTTATGTTGAAATAGAATATTGATATGAATTGAGATAAAATATCTAATTAAATATGAAACATCTCATATTTTTACAGATTTATTCATTTTGAGATTTTTTATTGAACTTATTTTTGTTTTGTTAAACTGGTTTATGCATGGGATTTTGAATCTAGTTATTGAATTATGTTTTTGTTTCAAAGGTGTTAGGGGGAAAATAGAATCCGAGTTAGAGGATGATGGAAATATCAAGTAGAGGATTGCATGTTTTTAGAAAATTTAGAACCACCAGCTAGATGTTGTAGTCCATCGACCTTCTGGGGAGATACCCAAAAACCTAATAAGGAAATATTAACCCCAATGACTGTCAGTTGAATAGACTATCCAAATTAAAGAATTTGGGCTTTGTGGGCCTCCTAATAGAGACCCCCTGGCTACCCTGTTGAAACCAACCACCCACTTGGTGAGAACCCACCAAATATTTTTGGGGTTCAAATCAATGGGGGGTTACTGGATGAAACCACTGACTATCTAGTGCGGCCTACTGGCTACCCAGTGGTGTAATGCTAATCCACATAAATGATGATATGTGACATCATTTTACACCTTGATATTCCTTTTAATCACCTCATAAACTCTAATATAACATTTATACAAGAGTTATGAATATTTATATTTCAATAAGGATCTTAGAGGCTTCTAAAATTATATTACTCTTCCTCTTGACATATTCTTCAATCCAGATAGCATGTAGTGGTGAATTTTTCTTGGTTTTGATGATTCTCTATTATATTCTCTTGGATCCCTTTTCTTTTACCCTTAATGGTAAATATATTTTTCTTTCTGTAGAATATAACTATGTTTCACATTGATACTTTTCTATATCCATAATATGTTATTATTTTTTCTTTAGGTGTGTGGTCTAAAATAACTCTGTATTGTCTGATTTGGATTTTTAGTATATACAACCTCTATAATTCAATTGGAATTTTATGAGCATGAAATTAAAATTGAAACCATTAAATTTATCTTTGCTAAACATGTCATGGAACTTATTAGTTCTGATGGTGACTATGATTGGGACTTGTGTCTTCCTGAGAAGTGTTATTATCCTTGATTTTTGTTAGGAATATGGAAATTGAGATCCTAGTTTCCCTTGGTTTCATCGGTTTATTAACTATGTTATGGGATGATAAAAATAAAGATTTAAAATTTACATAATTGAATGTATAATGATAACTGAGAATGGGATTATATAATCATAATGTGTAATGAAATAACCATCTCGGCTTATGATGTTGTGTTTGGAATTTTTAGTGATAATGTAAGCCCTAACTCTTGATTGGTGCACACTATTTGGGACATGAGTGTGAGTTGCTGAGTTGAATGGTTATATGGGCCTATGGGAATTGGGTGTGAATATTTAATACCTAAGGGAGATATGGGGAAGAAGGATAGGTTGATCCTCTATGGGTATTTTCATTGAGGCGTAATGACAGTGACATCTAGCATTTTGTTGCAATAGGAATGGATGACCCTAGGTATCACCCCCGAATTTAAGGGTTTGTGTGTTTAATTTAGTAATAATTTTTTTTTCATATTATGTAATTCTACATATCATAATGTTGAATGAAATACAGTATGACCATATTGTTTATACCCCATGTGTTTTAGCCAATTGAGTTTTACTCATAGAATATTTTGGTTCCATTTTGGTACCCTAGAAGACATTATAGATGCAGGTTTAGACATGATCTAGGATCCTTGTGCTTGATTGATTGGTTTCTTAAATATAGGGTTGGATAATATAGATGGGAATAATTTTTTTGGTTTTGGACTGTAGTTTTGAAGTATTTATTTAGGTGTATATATTTAGTTTTTTTGGTTCATAATACTTTCACCTTATATTTAAATGACATCCATTATGACATGACATGGTTTATTTTATATACAATCTGATTTAGTTTGTAAATTATATTCTTGTGTGTATGTTCATATTAATTTATTTATTTCTAATATTACTAAAACTCTATTTAAAATGGTAGAGTCTCCATACTATATTCTATAAAACATTTCTATAAGTCAGTAACTATTCTCCAATGGATAGGGGAACTTGTGGTCATGTGGAGATCTATTTTGCTCAAATTATGGAGAAGTGGGTTGGAGATATTACAATGTGGTATCAGATCCCATAAAATTTCTATTGGTTTAAATTTTTGGGAAGGAATATAGGAGAATATGGGGTTTTGGGTCTAGGTAATGATCTCATTTATGGATTTAACTAACCCATGTGTAGAGAGAAAAAAAATATCCCATGGATGGGATTATTTTTTATGATGTTCAAATGATAAAATTGTTATGATATTTCACCTTGGGTGATTATGTTTTTATGTGATGGTACAATTTTATGATATATTATCCGTAGGATGATACAACATGAGTGTGTATTCTTGCACCACTGAAGGCACATAAGAAAATATGTTGACCTGAAATGTTCATGCTAGGAAAATTTTTATATCATGTGACATATCCACCGATCTGAACTATGAAATGTAATACCTTAACATATCTAATAAAAAGGAAATACTGGAACATTTATGATACCAAAATTCACATATTAAGCTATGTTATGTAGTACCATTGTGTAAATAGTTCTCTATTATTGTCCTAAACTTCTGAGTGTGATATTGTTGTTTCTCTTGTGATATGGGGAGTTTATTGACCTTTCAAGATGAAATTAATCTATGTTGACATTGGATTGAGAATCAGGTGATTGGAAACTGGAACACACTTCATGCTAAAGAGATGAACCTTATTACAGCATCACAGATGTAGAGTGAAGATCCAAGGTGGTCAAAACTAGAAATGTTATAGCATGAATGGATTCTCGGTGTCCAGATTTAGAACCCATGTGTAAGATGGCATGCTAAAAAACTCAATATAAAAGATATTCCCTTTATAAATAGATACATTTTGAGTTCCTGGTTTGGAGGGTTCTAACAATTATGTGTGGAAAATTAGAAAGTTTACTGAGTCCAAGATCAAAGGTCTGTGACTCATGTGGATTTTTTTTCTCTATAGATGAAAGGAGTGATGTCTTCAATCCTTACTGATATGTCTCCATGGAGGGATTTCGAATTGTTAGTAGACTATGGTACAATGGTGTGGTCAACCAATGTTTTTAATATGATAGAATTATTATGTTTTGATTTACCATTTTTAAGAGTGGATGAGACCCATCTAGTTCAAAATGGGTAAACCACATCAAGGATACTAAGGAAATATTGAACATCATGAATGGATCAGAGAATATATAATGATGCATTTTGGGTATCCATGTGTGAGTATCACTAGTACCATTATTAAAAATAGGTTACGAATGAACGACCATGATTAGTCATTGAATCAGTAATAGACTAGTTGGGGGCTAGGTAGACATATGTAAGAACAACCAAAAGATAATAAGAATACACCAATGATGGGGATCATTGAATTGGTCATACGTGAACTGAAATATCTTATTGTTAAGGAAATAGGCTATATATGACCAAAAGTATAATTAACATGATATACCAATTTGAGGATGTCATCCCTAAATTGTTTCCAAGCTTACCACACAATTAGGAGATCACATCCACTATCATGTTTTTCCATGGAGCAAAACTAGTTGCAATCCTACCTTATAGTATGAAACAAGCAGAGCATCAGGAGTTGAATTTTTAGTTGGGAGATCTTAAAGCAAAGAGATTAAAATATACTAGTTCATTACCATGGTTTTCTCCAATTAATTTTTCTAATAATGATGATAGATATTTGTTCTTATCTGTGAATTATCAATTAAAGAACTATATGAAGGTCAAGAACAAATATCTACTTCCATGCATCTAGGATATTTTTTATTAGATGCGAGGTGACCAGATTTTCTCTAAAATTGATTTGAGGTTTATATACCATCAGTTGAGGGTGTGACCATATGACACACCCTAAATTAATTTAGAAGAACCATGGAATGTATATGTTTTTGGTGACGCAATTCCAGTTAACAAACACACTTGAAAAATTCATGTCCTTGACGAATAATATCTTACATATGTTTATGGATTAGTTTGTAGTGGTCTTCATTGATAAGGTATTTTTGTACTAAGAGTATATAGAATATCATTTTCAAAATTTTGAAATCATCTTATGTACTCTAATAGAGAATCAAATTTACATCAAGCTAAAAAATTGTAGTTTTTTGGTCGACAAAGATCAATTTTTGGGTCACGTTATCTTAGAAGATCGAGAGTTACTAGAATTTGAAAAGGTAGAAGTCGTTGAATCATGAAACAAACCCAAAAACATTATCATAATTTAGATATTTTTGGGTTATGTAGGATATTAAATTTGTTTCATTCTATATGTGTCCCATATGGTAGCTTGGATATTGAGATTGGGAAAAATGAGGTTCTTTTTTTTGGGTCATATTCTTAATATATGGATTTCCAAAAGTTAAAGATAAATTTTAACTTAGTACCAATCTTCACATTACCTGATCCGGGTATGAAAAATATCATGTACTATAATACATACAGAGTTAGACTTGGATCAGTTATGATACAGGAGGATGGAGTAGTCACGTAGGGATCTAGATAGGTGATACACCATGAGAGGAATTATCATACTAATGATTTGGAGTAAGATATAGAGGCACATTACATGAGAATCTAGTGGCACTATACCTTGGATGAGATTTTTTTTTGTATAAATAGACCACAATATCCTCATTTAGATTTTTTAGCAAGAACTCAACCATTAACAGAGGAGGTGAGTCAAGTATCTATAGACATTTGACTTCGAGTTTTCATAAAATCCATGAAATTTCAACACTATTTGAAATTCATGGATCCAAGAGATATTGACTAAGGTAGTGAATGAGAATTATGATGAGTAGATGTTAATTATAACACATGTTGATATGCATTTATATTTCTATGAGTCTTAGGGTTGTTTGACCCTGACTATGACATTAGTGGCTCATGTACCCCTAGATTGGGTCAAGAGAGAGCTGTTATAAGGTACAAAGAGATTTTTTTGAAGGAAAATTTATAGAGTGGTGATACAAAATTGGTAATGCCTCTTAAAATAGGTGAAAATGTTATTGTCCATTGTTTTTACGGGTTACAACATGCTCGTGAGATGTGCTGATGAGGTAATATCACTCTTTTATATGGGTGGTACATATTGATCTGAAAAGGTGTATTATGATCTACTTAGGTATTACCGGTGACCAAGGATAAATAAGGATGTATCGTTATTTTTGGCATGGTGTTTCACCCATCATAATGAGATGGATGGAAATCATAGGCTTATTGGGTTATTGTAGCCTCCTACTATTCTGGAATGGAAGTGGGATTATATCAATAGAAATTCTTGAAAGGATTAACTGAGACACTTTATAATAATGGTGAAAAATTTTAACCATGTATCAATTGATGAATTTATCCCAATTTTTGAAAATTTGGGATTAATTCACTATCGATGATACATGCACCTTCTACACGCATGATATAGAATAATTACATAATGTATCAAGGAAAATAATTTTAGATCAAGATCTTCATTGCATGTCATAATTATGAAAGGGAATTCATAAGGTACTAGGATCAAAGGGTTTTCTGAGGAAAACATATCATCCATAGAATGATGTAAAATATAAATTAATGATTCAAGTATTGTAGGAAATGGTGTGATACTATGTTTTGGATTTTGATGGTTCTTGGGAATAGAATATAGTAATTATGTACTTTTTAATAGTAATTGGGTTAATGCATCGATCCAAATGAATCATTTGAAGGATTTTTATGGAAGGTATATTCATTTTAATATGTACTAGTTAGAGGCAGGTGATTCAACTATGATTGGATATAGTATAATGAAATTGATTTCATAAGAGGTATAGTTGACCATAAATTGTATTGTGATCACGTAGAGATGAATGAAATCATATGTTGGCCATAAAAACATCTATACATTGAGGTTTTTAATTCGGGTTTTCATCCAATGTTTCCATGGTTGGGTAAATTCCATATCTAGAAGTAGGAAAAAAGTAGTGCCTAGGTTTTTTAGGATGCTTGAGATAGTGGAGAGGTACTATCTAGTGTCATATCATCTAGCTCTTCCACAAATCTATATTTCCATTCATGATGTTTTTCACATGTAACAACTTTAGAGATATCATCCTAACCCTTATAACAAGATAGATACAGATAATTTTGAGCTTGATATTTGTGAGTCTTTTGATGAACATATAATCTGTATCTTGTATCATAGAGAAAATAATCTATAAGGGAAGACCATTCATGTTGTGTGAGTATAGTGGAAACATGTAAATGTTTATTGGAATACATGGGAGTAAGAGTTTGATATAATAGAATAGTGTCCCAGGTTTTTTTCCATTATTTTATAGTGATATTTTGGACCACATCTGAATGTTGAGTTGTTATATGGTGGTTAGGTTGTACGATCTCATATTTTTTACATGTGTATTTCTTTTTATATTTTTGGTGGAAACATTTTGACTCTTTTTAAAATTCTTCAAGCATTGGATTTTGAGTCCATTTCATGGATTAAGTAATTGTTTAAGAGGTTTTCATTGGATTAGAGATGTCATACTCGCGAAAAATGGTAGCGACTATTAGGGACTTTCACATTTTGAGAAACATCTGGATCACTGGATCATCGATGTATTCCACCAGTATCTAGTGGCTTTCCCAATATCCTGGAAAAGTTATAGGAGACCCATCAACAATCTAGTGATTACCACATACCATCATGTTAGAAATGGGTAGAGTGGACCTTCATAGAAGAAATACCATGACCCTTTGGGAATCCACTATCCATCTAGTGGGGTTCCAAACCATGTTGGCAGGTTGTAGAAAACAACTGGCTACCTAGTAGAGTCAAGAAAGACCCTACAACTATAGGTATGAGACATCATTTAAACCCCCAAACCCTTTTTATAACCTTTTAACCTCTAATATGACCCTAAAACAATTGTTGTGAACTTTTAATGTTCTCCAAGGTTCCTAATAATTCTATAAGATCGTTCCTTTTTCTATGTATGCCTTCATCAATTTTCATAGCTTGAAATAGCGAGTTCTTCTAAGTGTTGATTATTTTATCTTATCATCTCTTGAATCCCACTTCTTCCCACCTTCATAGTATATATATATATATATATATTTCATTTTCAATTGGGGATCAAGGTGTTTCTCTTCTTCTTCGTTATTGAGTTGGTGGTCTAAAATAGGTACTTATGGGCTGATTTCATTGTCTAGTATTTGATAATAATGTGATAATTCTAGAACTCAGTGTGGGTGAATCCTTAAATTTTAACAATTAAATTTATCTTTTCTATACCTTCCATGGATCCCATTGGGTCCAATAGAGATTGAGTCTGGGACTTGTGGCCATCTAAGGAGTGTTCTGATATTTTCACTTGGCTGGGAATATGGAAATTGTGAAGCTAGATACCCATGGTTTCATTAGTTGTATAAATATGTTATGGAATACTTGATATGAATATTTAGAATAGAAAAAACTAAATATTAAATGATATCTTGGAATGAGATGATATTTTTAGAAAATGGCATAGAATAATCATACTGGCTTATGATGTTTTTTTTGGTGTGTTCAGTGATAATGTATACCTTAACTCTTGATTAGTGCATATTATTTTATGTCTGAGGGTGAGTTACTGAGATGTATTGTTATAAGAGTGTAAGGGTGCCATGTGTGAATATGTGATGCCTGGGGGGATATGGGGATAAGGAAGGGGTGATCCTCCTTGAGAATTTTCACTGAGGTTAAAGGATAAATGAATATAAATTTTTTCCAAAGTAGGTATGGCTAACCTAGGGTTCCACCCTAGAGTTCAAATGTTAGTATGCTTATTTTTGTTATTTTTCATTATCTTTATATTAAATTCTTCTATATATAATACTATTTAATGAACTAGTATTTGACAAGATTGATTAGACACTGTGTGTCTTGTCCGAATAAGTTTTAATCAAACCCTATTTGAGTGTCGTTTGGTATGTGATCCAAACTAATGGATGCATTTTCAGACAATGGTAAGGATCCCTTTTCTTGATTGATTTATTTCTTGTTAGATATTACTGGATCATGGAGGTGGGATTGAGTTTGGGGAATAAGATTGAGACTGTGGAGTATTTAATTTTTATTCTATCATTTTTTAGCTTGTTATACTTCAACATGACATTTAGATGATATCTATTATGATATTACATCTTTTAGTTTATACATTTTTTAATTTGGTGCACCAGCAATCTTATTGCGTATATGTTTGGTTTTATTTATTTATTTTCACTGTTACTACAACTCTTTTTCATTGAGTATTGTCTAAACACTATTTTCTTTACACCCTTACTACTAGTCGACATCCTTTATCATATATTGAGTTATGACTGAGGGCATATTGAGGCCTATTTGAGTCATGTGAGGGATAATGGGGCTGATGATGTTACAAAATGAATTAAACTTAATGTCTAAACTGACTTCAATAGACATTTAAATAAATTCTAGTATATAGGTATGATTTAAGCATTAATAAATATTTCTAAATATCCTTCAGCCATTCTCATCTATGTCACGGATTGAAAAAAATTTCACCCCCAACTATTAGAATATTACTTTTTATTATAGTTGAGAGAATATGAAAACATTCCATATCAATAACATATTTTCCAAGGACATTCCATTATATTCATTTTTACATGAAATAATAGTTCTAGTTTTTTCTCCATTAACCTTATTCACTTGTACCCCGATAAAAAAGACACTTAAAATTATCCTCATCATGGTGGATCCATTAAATAGACATATTACAAGAAGTTACACATTGAGAATACACCAAAAATATATCCATTTCAATTGATATGTAAATTTTGAGACATCTATATATTCATCAAGAATTATCCATTTCAATATATGAACATTAAAATACCAAATATTAGATCAATTCAGGATAGTGACCATGTCACTCTATTGTATTTTTTTTTACATCATTAACTCTCTTAGTTTTTACCATATAGAACACGCTTCACCTCTAATTCCCAATATAGTAACCATAAATTCAAAACATAGTGATAATATAATAAGGTGGATCTTATTTCTCTTCAATACGAATAATAAGGTCGAGAATATTTTCTGAATAATGTTTCTCAATTCTTCATGATTCGATATCCAGTATTCATGTTTGATTTTTTGTAAGAATCATGGTTTTATTCTTAACATCATCTCTATAGTATAGGTTTCTTCATTATAATTTAGTCTTTAGTAAAAATGCATCATCTATGGCAACATTCATCTGTGTTTAAATAACTTATTTTTATGTCAATATAAAAAACGTCATTAATAGTATTACCTTCATTTTTGCGCATCCATAAAAATTATTCTAAAATTAAAGGGTTTTAATTTATTGAAATCCTCTCATGGAATTTGACATCTTCATATGTATTTTATTCCTTTCATTAGGAACATGTTTGTTAATTATGATTCTTTCATCTTCCTTGATTTATTCAAATATACTATCCAAATAACTACACACACATTGGATACATTGAATACCTTATAAGAGTTACAACATTGATTCCTGAGAGTTAATTTATTTATTTGTATCCCTTTATATGTAACACTCCTCTTGGAATAATTGGACCTAAATTGAATTTTATATTTCCTTTTTCTTACTTTCTAAGGCTGAATCACTCTTCTCTGGTATATTCCTAAGAGAAATTTGGGATGTAACTTCTTTGAGATTCTTTTCTAAGGATGAAATACCTTAATTCATTAAATTTTATAGCTATATTTCCAGAAATTATTTTTTAAAAATTTTAGTTGATCATAAACGATTTACATGAAAACTTCTATAGAAATCACAACAAATATTTTCAATATTTTTAAATATATTTAATGTATACAACATTTTCTTCATAGTTTATGGATATTTATTCTAATGTAGATAAATCCCACATAAAATTAGTTTCCTTTTTTACATATAGAATTTATGTATCGTAACAAAATTCCAATTAGCCATTCCCAAACTTTTATCCTCAATAAAAATGCATAATCTGTCAGGATGTTATTTTCTCCACTTCGTGCTATCCAGTTTTGGATAAATTCATTTTTGGGATTTTTTCTCTGTTGGTTGAGATATTATTTCGGAACTAGCTTCTATAATTATTCTACCCACCGTTGATATGGTTCTAGGACTCTAATAAATTTTCTTATTTATTTTCAACACAATTTGTTATAGTAGCCCACACCAATTAAATAAAAATATTTACCACAAGTAATATAATTTAAAATGGATGATACTTTTTCTATTGATACCACTGAAATAATCATCATAATGTGTAATGGTTTTGTTGAAACATGTTAGTGTTCTTTTAGAACTATAATCATCATTGCAACAATATATAGAAGAATAATACATCACCTATAATTGTGAAGAATGAATATGTGTCATTTCGATATCAGCCTTTTATACTTCCAACTCTTGACATCACGTATTGAGAGTGTTCTTATGACATTCAATCAATATCACCATTTCATTACTGTATTTCCTAAAATTATAAAAATATTATATATGAGACATAATTTTATTTTAAATTAATTATTCATTTTCTATTATCTTTTTATAACTGACTTCATATTTGGAATTTATTATAAAAATGCATGAATTTTATTTTCCATCAATGGGTGTTCATGTCATCAAATTCCATAGTGGCATAATAATTTACACTGATTGTATTGATCGATTATTTTTTAAAATTTAGAGAAATTTTATGAATGATATATATCCATTTATTTATTGTATCCCATATATTTAGTGACATGTATAAATGCTAAACCTTTTTCCTGTTATACAATCTCTATTTTTTGTCTCCTCCTCAAGCTAGGTGATCACATCACACCATCATTTAGAAACCCCCTAAATAAAAGAACCTAATTATTTAGAATGAAAATAAATCATATATTTTAATCAAAAAAATTATTTATTTCAATATTTTATAGATATATGACCATATCTTCTATTTCTCAGCTATTCTTGAGGGTATTATTTTAATGAATATGTACGAGCCTATTGATCATCTGAATGTGATAGATATATTGAGGTAGAAATTATTTCCTTTACCTTGGTGGAAAATTGAACCACCCATTATTCCTCTTACCAAACATATTTGTATTATTTAGAATCATTTTAGGGAGAAACTAATAATATATATTTTTAACATGGGAGGGGTGAATTTTTAAAATGTCTCTCCACATTTTTTCTGTTTTCATCACAATCTTACCAGAGATAAAATTATTATAAGAAATTAAAGTATATTATCAAAAAATTTACTTGATTATAAATTTATAAATAGAGTCAGATATTTCATAGAGAGAAAATAATAATAATATAAAAATATTTCATTGGTGAAACTACTTTGATACCAATTGAGAGGATCGATTAGGGATATATTCAACTGTATGAGGGAGGGGGATGAATCAATGTCGGTAAATTTTTATACAAGTTTGTAACTTTTATCACTTTTTTATTTAACTCAATAACTTGTTAAGGTGAGTGATTCTCTCATTCTCTATTATTAGACTTAATATTTAACAAAACACATCCAAACACAACCATAAAAAGTTATAAAAATGTACATGTTTAAAATTTCAAAAACAAATGTAAATCATTGGCATGAACTGATAAAACCCAAGATCACAAAAACCACTAGTATCAACCCATGGGGTATAGAAAATTAGTGTTTATCCTTGTACCCATATTAAATATTCCTCAATAGATGATGTTGCATTTTGGAGTCCAACAACATCCCATTAGATATTTAATCTTTCATCCAAATATTTTACAATAAAGTAATGTAACAATAACAGAGTCTTCCACCAAATTGAGAAATATAAAAATATAATTATGTGAGGAATTGATAATTTTCCTATTCTATTACTTTCAAAAAAACATATAAGGACCTATTATTCACTATATAGAATTTTATTTATTTCATTCTTACAAAACAATAAGACTTATTTCGAGGAATAGTCCCCTTCAAAAACCATTCCATATTCTTAACTATTCTTATTCTTCTTTATGGAAACTCTAACAACACTTTAACTATATAAAATTTTTGTTTTCAGTATAATAACATCTTCAGGTTTAGATAGTGTTTGAGATCTATACTCCTATGTATTCGACAAAAAAAAGATATTACTATCTCAGTATTTTATTAGATATTCACACAAACACACACCTATATTTAAAAATATTTAATTTATATTTATTATGGTTATAACAGTTTATTGCGTTTACTTCTTCTTATATATTCATAGTACTATGATAATTTAAAATATCCATGAATATTAGAACTTCAAATTCAATAGAACATCATAATTTATAGAAATTTAGAAAGACTCAACAACACTAGTATTGATGAATTATCATGGTATTATAAATTTCAATTGAAACTAGTTTTCAATAAAAAAATTTTAAATACCAAATGAACATACATATTAGGTATCATTGTCTTCTCCCATATATGAAATATATTCCAACATCCCCATATTATTGTATTTATAAAAATTATATTAAGAATAATATATACTTTATTCATAATATGAAACTCATTTGGAATTTTTACTTATTCTTTATTACTTACTATAATTACAATACAAAGATAATGATATTTATATAAATGATGATCATATCATGCTAGATAAATAAAATTAAAAAACCATCCTTTTAGTGGATGAATCATACAATACATTTAAAAGACTCATATCTAGTATCAATTTACACATAAGCAGTACCCATCCCCTCACTCACATACAAAATATTATTCATATCCAAAAAATTAATAATCATTGATAAGGGTGATATGAATTCTACATATCCTGTCACAATTCTCCCATCATACAAGGCTCTCCTTTAATATTCCTTTTTATTTATTATGAAGTTCAATATTGTATCATACAAAAATTATGTTTTATAAAAAACTCACTTTAATATGAGAATCTATTTTATATTAAAAAACTTTCTTGTGGAGTTCCTTTCATATGAAATTCCTTTCATATGAGAAGTTATTTTATAAACTAGTTATCATATGTGGATCATCTCATGTCATCCACCATTCTTGAAAGATCATGTTCTATTATCACCATCATATGAAGGATAATAGAATTCCAGGATATTCTCGTGCATCATCTAATATTCAAATAACTAAATCATCCCTTCTTCTATATATTAGAAATTTAGCGATAGCTTATTTCATATCCACTAATGTTTATCATTCTATTTATAAAATTCATCATATGAGTAATTATAAATCCTATTTTATAAAATTCATATCATCTAATTAACTCATATCCATAGATAAATTGATCTTTTAATCATATAATAATACCTATATTGTCCAATCAATTTATCTGTAAATACCATGAACCTTATAGACTAAGGTTATTGGTGTCTTTATTAAATTAGTACTATAAATAAGAAATAACATCCCAAAGTAGTGAATATTTTATTATTATTGGATAATAATACACATAATTTTATTCCACATGAAATTTGAAAACAAAAAATACAATATAGTAATTTCATTGAGAACAACACTATTCTCTTTATCTTATACCTACATAGAAATCACAATAAATTTCCTAGAATCCTGGGGAAAAATATAAGAAATGGGTGAGCTCAGATTCTCCTTAAGGGTATTTATATAATAGAATCTATCATGAATAGATAATTCATAATCAATTTAGAATGTTAAATATCTAAAAACAAATTGTATTCAAAAAATAACTTGACCATGAAGAATAATATGGAAATAAAAATTGATAATCACATAATTCCATAAAAATAATACCATGATCTTAAAACATATCCATGGATATGATAACTAACCAATTAATTACATGGACATCAATAACTAATCTCATAATGAGATAATTAATAATGTTTGACATCATAAACATGTCATCAAGACATCATTAGAATAAATAATAAATAAATGATTAATGCCTCAAACAAATACACTAGATAGTTTGTATCAAGAGACCTACTAATTAATCAAGGGGTTATATAAGGCCTCACCTATCACCTACTATGTTTAATTAATTCATTTTATAAAAGGGGAGAAACATAATGAACATAAACATTAATATTGAAAAACTATCTTATGGAATGTTAATACATTCTCCAATCAATTAACATAATCATTAACCATCTAGATTAATATGGTGAATGGTACAAGAATTGTACATAATATGTAAACCAAAACTTTATTCAAATAATGTTGAAATATACGGACATTCACTAAAAATATCACTCAAAAGTATCATGAGAAAATATCCTTTTTACTTTGAAATCACATAATTAAAGTATAAAATACTTCCCAAATATTAAATAGAACATTTTATTTAAAAATATAATTTCTAAATAGTAAATTAATTTATAAATAAATTAGTTTTCTTGATGATGTTAAATTCTGTTCATTCCATGTAAGTAAAAAATGTATTCCTTTTACACTTTTTTTAAAAAGGTCAAAAGCAGCTCATTGAGAATATGAAAAGAAGAAACCTTTTAGATTTTTTTTGAGAAGTAAAACATGGTTAAAATTATATTTATTAAATAATTTTATAATTGTTAAGAAAGTATTTTATAAATTTTATGTAAAACATGGACACAAAATAGAAATATTCTCAACATATTAGAAATATAATTTTGTTTTTTATAAAAAAATTATTTTAGTGTCTTGAGAGATTATAGAACGGAAATAGAAATGAAATATCATTTTTTATTGGAGTAATTAGAGGAGGGTAAAATATATTTATTTTAAGATATAAATATCATATAATTCCTCAAATTGGATACATATACATAAATAATCAGGAATAATGATGAGATTGTGAAATAAACCCTTACCTCTGGTCCAAATTCCTTCATATGTACCCAAACCGCCTTTATAATAAATATAATTTTGTTAATTATATTATATAACCATAATTAGATATATATATATATATATTACCTTATATTATTTATTTATATTTTTTTATTAGCCATTTGATAATAATTATTTGTTAAAATTGTTGTTATGAGTAATAACTGCATCATTTTTCATGTTTGTTTTGGTTGGATAGTTTTGAACTCTGTACCTTCATCTTGTTCTAATTATATAATCAATATTTATAAGGATTTTAAATATCATATGTATTCATTTTATTCATATTTAGAGTTATACATAAAATTTATAGATAAGAAAAATAAAATACATCGTTCATGGAGAAGGTATGGTATATATACACACGGATGTTGTTTCTATTTTTTTAAGATGGAATTGAAGAATGTTAAATAATAATTCAAATTTTAAAAAATAATTAATATATCATATATATCATATATATATATAATCTATCCTTATTACCATCCATGTTAAAATAAAATGAAAAATATGTCACATCGCTTCATAGAGGCTGTAGTCAACACATACGCACGATCGATGTTATCATTTTCCAATGGATTGAAATTTATGAAATTATATGTGTTATTATAATTATATAACTGTAATTATTTCATCATGATTATATATATAGATCAAATACATCATTATATCCATTTGTGATAGGTGGTGATAGAAAATGAATTACATCGGTTCGTGAGACGGCAGTCCTCCATACACATGATGCACGATTTCATTTTCCATTTGGTGAAAGAGGGGATTAATATGGGTTATAACATTAAAATAAAATAATATAAATATATTTAATACACTGTGGTTATTATTTTATCACATTTGTGTAGTATTTTTTTGGGTGGAGGAAGAAATAAAACAAAAATGCATGGTTATGAACTCTACTTCTTCTTCGGAGAACCTCTTTAGGTTTATATCACAATACATACTATGATGGTTATATGATCAAAAAAATAATTTAGTTGATGTTTTGGAATATATGTAATATATTTTGAAAAATCCTAGATAAACAAAAAAACTATTGAGGTTTTTATAGGAGAGGAGAGGGTTTTCCTTTTATAACCTAAGGGTGACACCCCTGGGAATCTCGTAAAATAAAAAAAATGAAAAAGTCATTTCCAAGAGAAATGAATAAAATGGATATATATTAGAATCTTGTATTGGATATATTTTAAATATGGAAATAAAATAGGTACTATACATGTTTAATAGAAAATCATAACCTTATCGTTAGGTTTGACCCCTAGGTAAACCGGTTTTAACCATAACCGTGAAAATTAATTAATTATTATTTTCAATATACATTATGAAGAAAAAATTAGTTAAAATTATTAAATAATATTATTTATTATAATTAAAAATATGTAATACACTTTTAAAAAATTCAATTTATAGAAATGAATAAATTTAATTTAAAATGAAATACAAAAGTGTGATGAAAATGTAGTTTTTCAATGAAATTTTTTCATTAGAACAAGATGTTTTTATATCACATTTCAACATAAAATAGATTCAAATGATTTAAATTGGATAAATATTAATATAATTTAATTAGTTTATTTATTGAAATAAGTTTAAAACAAAATTAAACATTTTAAATTCTTTAAATGAAAAGGAATCTTTTAATAAAAAAATTATTAATTTTTATTATTCAAAAAAAATTAATTTTCATAAAAATCTAAAAAATTAATAATATCATAGTTTCAACATGTAAATTTATAAGATTAAACTAATATTTTAATTTTTTTAAAAAAAAGTGGAAAAATTAAATTTTTATGTAGTGCGTAATACATGATGAAATAGATATTTAGAATAGATATTCAATTTAAGTATAAAACTAGATTTATTATTATCTCATGCATAGAAAAAATATTAGATGAACAATATAATATTTTATTGAATATATAATATTTAAATTTATTTAAAATCATTAACCAATAGTGGTTAAGTTAATTTATTAATATCAAAACTAATTACTCTCATAAAAACAGTTTTTCAATAATACATTTCTTTTACATTAAAATGATTTTTTATTTTTATTTATAATAAATTGATAATAAATTATTATTATGCATGTGTAAAACATATAATATTAAAATTTTAGTTATTCATATTCATACTCAATAATTTAATAGCTAGGTTATAATAGTATGCTATATTAAAGTTCATTTAGAATTTGGGTTCCCTGTAATGAAATATATTGAAAAGAATAAAATTATTTTAAAATAAATATACCAAATAATAATTAGGTGGTATAATATTTTCTACATTAAATAAATTTCATCTTTGAAATTTCAATAATTTCAAATGTTGATAAACTTTGGGTAGTCTTTCACAAGAATTTATTCATATTCCCACATTACCTATTCTATCTTATGATTTCTACAAAGTACATTTACCATCCAATTCATATGATTCCTAAAAAATTGTTCTCTTGAATCCAAAATCTTTATAGGATCTTTACAGTAAGACAGATCAGATTACAATTATATTTATTTGGAGGTGGGAACATGTGTTGGGTCTTGCATGTACTTCATTAATATTGATATATAGAACACATCATCTATTTTATAGAGACATGGTGGAATTTCCTAATGGTAAGACACAACTCTAATTATTTCCTAGATTTCAAAATTTCTAATGTACCAATGGCTCAATTTTCCTTTTTAAACATTATTACACCATTCTATAGAGATAATTTCAATAAAACATGATCTCCCACTTAAAATTCCAAATCCTTCCACTTTTTATTTTCATAGATCTTTTTTCTACGTTGATCTACTTTGGAATGGGTTTGAATAGTCCTTAGCTTTTTTATTGACTCCTCTACAAGTTTGGGGAATATATGCTTCCTTTGAAAAACATCATCCCAAAAAGTAGGAGTATGACATCTCTTTCCATATAGTGCTTCATATGGAAACATTTGAATAATTTAATGGAAGATTTTTTATTCATGAATTATTATAAAGGTAAATAATGATCCCACGTTAATGCAATGTATAGAGAGAATAACCTCGACTTGTATTCTAAATTTTAGACAACCCTTCTAGATCATTAATCTGTTTGAGTATGATATGCGGTGCTCAAATTAATCATAGTATCATGGTCTTTCTAAATAATTTTCCATAATTTCAATGTAAATCATAGATCACAATTATAAAAATATAAATATCTAAAGCATAAATTCTTGCAACTTCTGTAATATTGATTTTTGATAGTAAACTAGGAGGTAAATGTTCCCTTATATTGGGGAAATGTATAGATTTGGCAAGGCGATCAATAGTAAACCATATTGCATTATTATTTCTAAGATTCATTGGTAATCTAGGGAAAAATATCATAGTATTTCCATCCCATTAATTCATATGAATAGGTATAGGATTCATAAATCTTATATGGTTCTATATCTCGACCTTCTCTAATTGAAATACCAAAAATCATGACACATAATAAACAATTTTATGCTTCATGTTATTAAACCATAAATGTTCCTTCAAATATATATACATCTTATTGATACCTTTGTGTATAGAAAAATTAGATTTATGAGGATAATCTAACAATTCCCTCTTCTTCTTATGTATATATGAAACATATAGTCTCTTTCCAAATTTTAGAATTATATCTTCAAAAATAAAGTCTTTTAATTTTCCATGATTCACGGATTTAATTTTCATTTGAAAATTCTCTTCATCATGTTGATAAATTTTTTTTCTTTTTGAGTAGATATTGTTTAAAAATAATTTAACGGACTGTTATTTCACCTTAATAATTCCGATATCCAATTTAACTAGATCCATGAACAGAGGATCTTTATTGATCCTCATTTTGGTTAGAACTATAAGACCTATCTTTGTTAATGTATTTGGAACCTTATTTTCCTTCCCTGACTGTTAGTGTATTGAGTGATCTAAATCCTTATGTATCTCATGCCATCATATTTTCCTAATATTGATTTATTTCTATGAAAATATTTATTTCATACTCTTCTGATTTATCTATTTCTCACATCATTCTCTATAGAGATAATTTCTCCACATCATCATAAAAAATATTATGGTTTATAACTAAATATCATGGGTTGGATAGATTTTTTGTATAAATCATTGACTAACATAATGAATTGGAAATTAATTTAGCATTCTATATAATGAAACAACCAATTCCCTTATTTTATGCACCACACAACATAAAAAATCCAACATTTTCTATTGGTAGATTAAAAATCTGATAATTCACCCATATCCTCTTCAATTATTCAAAACATTCTTTACATTCCTTTATTCATATGAAATTATCCCTTTTATGATTAATATTGGTTAACAATTTTTCCAATCCTATAAAACATTGTAAAATTTTACAATAGTAAAATTCTATACTAAAAAAACTACATAACTAAATTATTTTCATTGGTGTATCCCACTCTTGGAATTCATTAGTATGTGTAGGATCAACTGAGATTTCATACTTAGAGAAAATATACCCATGAAAAGAAACATTCCAAATCCAAAATTCTAAATTCTAAAATTACCCTATAAATATTTTATTCTAAGTGTATTAATATTTATTCTTAAATGTTTTTTATGATCTAAATAGTTTTTAAAGGAAACCAAGATATCATCAATAAATACCAAAAAAACATAAGATATTACTTGAATACTATATTAATTATATCCATTCAAATTAAGGGTGTATTAAATAATCCAAATTAAACTATTATAAAATTTTAATGTAAATACCTTATATAAAATGTTGTCTTCAGAGTATATTCCTTTTTAATCAGAATTGATGATAACAATAAAGAACTTCAATATCTAAAAAATATTCATCTCTATGAAGTTGATAGAATAAATCATTATTGTGAGGTATATGACACCTTTTCTTTATTGTAATAAAATTTATTTCCTTATAATCAATGCAAAAACTCATAGATCCATATTCTTCTTAACATAAAGAATCAGGGATACCCCAAAAAAGACACTTGGACGTATAAATACCTTATCATACAAGTCCTCTAGTTGTTTCATTGACTCCACTAATATCATAATGGTCATTCTATAGGGATTCATTAAAATAGGTCTTGCATAATAGATTAAATCAAATAAGAACTCAATATCACAATCTAGTGTATTTCTAGGTAATTAATTACAAAATAAATCAATGTATTCTTATACAATAAGAACATACTCAAGTTGAAGATTGACTTTTCCATTTTCATATTGTGTTTACTATTCATCTTTTATAATCTCATTCATAAGGGATACCAGGGGTGGATATAAACATGAACAATAAGATAATGTCTCCCCTCTAAAGATATGTAATTCTACATCTTCATCGTATATCATAATTTTCTTTTATTTGTTATAATTTCTTTATCATACATTGAAATCATGTCTATACCAAGGAGTATATCCAACAAAACCATTAGTATAAAAATAATTTAAGAAAATAGAAAATGTTTATGTGTCATAATGGGAACAAATTGAAACATCCTTATTGAGGTGAGACTTAAAATAGGATTATTTATTGTTAAATTTCTTATTATAGTGCAAGGAAAATATATACTTTTGTTAGAAAAATTGGATTATATAAAAGCGTGAAAATTTATAGAATAAATTAAAGAAATAAATAAATTGGATGATATGATTAAAGTACCCACAACTACATCTTTAGGAATATAAAACATCACTTTTGTGATCCCATAAAACTGTCCTTTACCCCTTGGCCTTTTTAGGGATAAATTACTTCAATGCCTGAGAAAATCATATTTATACTTTGCCATCTTATTACAGTTGAAGAATGGAAAATTGGAAAATTATTTCTTTTAAATAAAATTATAATCCATATGAGATTTCTATGCACATATTCAGAAAACTCACATTCCCAACAATAATGTTCCATGATGTTTTTTCCACATTTACTTCACGTTGGAAATTCAAACATTCTCTTCTTCCCCTATGCTGAATTTCCATTTCTGGAGTTCTCCTCCACCCCTTCTTTTATTAATTTCCTTCAAATTCAGAAGACATGGATAATTATTTTTCTATATTGATATAACATGACTCAATATACTAAACTGATGATAATTTTAGTGATACTAGTTCCCTTTGACGGATTATCTAAAGGCCATCAAAGAAATAGTCAATCTTTTATTAGGATTATGTATGAAGTTGTATGATCCCAACCTTTTCTAAATATGTCTCGAGCTTATTTTTAGTTAGTATTTAGCTTTGGTTTAATTGTAATTTTTCTTCAGTTTTATCATTGGTGAATTTGGGTGAAAATTTGTAAAATATAGGGGGATAGGTAGTGCGTGGTTGGCACATGGTTTGGGAAAACCGTTTTCCACATCCCAAAAATCTATTCACCACAGCCCAGAAAACATGGAAAAAAAGAGAAGGTATTTTCATGTCTACTAGATGATTTTTCAAACTATGCACCCTATATAATTTCTCTTTTTTTTAGCCTCCATTAAAAATTACTAGGGCTTTTGACCACGGTTTTTGGTGATTTGAATCTTGTATTGAAGAACTTCACCTCTTCCGGTAAGAGATACTAATTTCGTGTGGTTTCCTCCCGCTCTCCAGTGTTTCTACCATCAATTAGAGGTATGTTTTCCTTTTTTTGGATGGATATATATCTAAATTTAAAAGATCTAATCCTTTTGATCTTGGATTTTGGATTCAGATCTAGAGATTGTTCTTCGATGTGTTCTTGATATTTTATCATCAAATAGGTATTTCCATCGGTGAGCCTTGTTTTTCAATTTTGAGGTAGGTGGTGTATTATTAAAATGAAAAATTATTGTTTTCAATTACATGTGAGTAATTTTATTATTTCTATTAGATGATTAGATATTGAGTTTCTTAAATTAACTTAATTAATTCAGAAAATTAATTAATTAATGGATTGGTAATTTGGGAATATTGAATTGATTGAATTGGAATAATTATTTTTTGAATTAATTGTGGTGTTATGGATTCCCTACCCCTACCTCCAAATATTACTCTCCTAATATTTGAAGGAAGGAATATTGAAAATGACCCCCGAGTCCCGCCTTCAGTAGACCTAGGGGTGGTAACCAGAACACAGGGTATACAAATCTCAGAAAATGGGAGCCATTACCCTTTTGTAATAACCAATATCAGGAGATAAGATGTATCAACCTCAAAATAACTTCAAGAGATGTATATAAAATAAGATAAAATCCATACCACATGCGTGTTGGAAGTAAAACTTCTATAAATACATTAAATATCCAGAGTATGTACCAAAAGAAAAAAGTTATGATGTGACATGTGATATATCCTTTGGTCTGAGATGTTACTGCCAAGAATGGTCTACGTAGTCTTCTTAGAAACCTAAAAGTAGCTTTTGACGTAGGGTGAGCATAAAATTATATTCATCAAGAAAACTAAAGTCTCTCATGCACAAGTGGGAGACTCATACTAATGATCATGTGAGAGAATATGAGAACCAATAGCACCAAACAAGGTATAAAAACCATCCAAACCATTCCAAGGCACACTCACCAAGTAACACTAGTAATGTAAAGTAATATAGTAATCACATCGATGATAGGGTACCTCTCACAAATTCCCACTAATTATGCACTCTCATATGCTAAACATAATGACTTGGTGCTCCCACCTCTTCTGAATGTACCACGTCCCAACCTGCCCGTACACACCTGGGCTGCAAAAATAGTCCCACAACCTGGAAAAATGAAGATCATCACATCTATCTCACGCACAAATGGAACTCACAACCATGTCTTACCCATATACACTTGGTCCACATACCACATCACATCCCAAAAGCACCAAGGAAATAGCAATGTGTCTCATCCCGAAGGCACTTAGGAAAAAAAAAATCGCCCACACACACTAGGGCCTCACAATACCCTACTTTCTCGAAGAATATTAGGAAATCACTTCTTGGAAGAGGGACCCGGGAAGAGTGGGTGCACAACCATTCATCCTCCCACCGGGATTTTGAGAATGGCACCCTCCCCCATGACATAGTGTGTGTTGGGAACATAGTGATCAACTTGGGTAGGGCGTGTATATAAAACAAAAGAAAATACAGGTATGTATATATAGTGTCAAACACTTAGGCCCAACCTATGGGTTCTCAATCAAGCAATCAACCACCCAATGATACTTTGACCTCTACTACTACCTCTAAATTCAATTACATGACATCGGTAATAGTCAAATTAGATGTTGATAAATGAAATCCATCCATAAAAAGCCAAAAATAAAACATACCCCCATCCAACTCCTATAACAAATTATCAACCTTTGTTAAGAAACAATGTATTTGTTCTATCCCTACCTACGAAAATACCAACCAGAAAACATGAAAATCCACACGACATGACCACACAAAGGAAAAATAACTGTAATAATGAAACTCAATTCATATTCCACTATGTTTAACACCCATACCAACCCCTTTCATCATAATTTATCAAAGTCATTCCACCCAATCCAACCTCTCATCAAGAAAACCCCGAACATATAGCCAAACCCTGCAATACTACTCATCATAACCAACCCAACACCTTTGTTGTATAACAACACCAGACACATCACACCCAGCAACATGAACAAAGAACAACCTTAACCTGAAGCCCCACTTCCCAAACACAACCATTCATTCCACAATCAGTCAATATATCAACGTGAGATTCCATTAGGCCACCCATACCACCCAACCATACGTCAAATCACTCAACCCCATCACCACCCAACCACACAAGGCATAAGAATGATAAAAACAACACATATCATATATACACACCAAACAAGTATGGGTGTATTTTGATTTAGAAAAAAAATCATTATTTTATTCCACTATGATAATTTAAAGGTTATCAGAGAACATTTTCGATCCTGGGGAAACCATTTATTTAACTGAAATCATATGGTTAATCAATTTCATATATACATTCGTTCATCACATGGTCATCAAAAACTCATCACAATTCATCCTTATTGCATCAACAACGACCACTAATGGCTATTCTTTTCAGTATTCATGTAGCCTATATTGGTCAAAATATCAAAAAACAGTAAAACAAAAGTATGAATCACTTTTCCCCAGCCCATATTTATTTATGTAAAGTTGATATAATTATCATTATTAAAAATGGATTAAACTTCCTTCACATGAGAACCATTCATACAACCACCCCCATGATACACAATTATTTAGGAATACGTTATCCATAACTCAAGAAATAGATGACCAACACCTCCTCCTTATGACAAACAAGGGGTTCACAAAGCTCTAGGGAAACACAATCCAAGGGTAAAATCAAAACACCCAGATCCCCATGGATGAATTGTTCTGGGATGCTCGGGTATCAAAAGAAAGGATAAAAAAAGGATGAAGGAAATATGTTCTGTTTTGAAGGACTAGATCAGAGACATAAGGGAAAAGATATCATTTTTAACTCCCTATTAAAAGTTGATATTGGCCACATATTTTGACTAACGTAAAGCCTTCCAAGAAATAAGAAGTTAAAGATATAATTTATATCCTATGAAATGCATTCAAAAATAATTTAATATGGGTTTAAACCAAATTTACGTCAATATAAATGTTAAAGGCGTGAAAAAAATACATCCAAAGAACTAGAATTTTAAAAAAATTTGGAAATTAATCAACATTGGTTGATTCACCGTCGTGAGTTGCCAATGGGTGAGTCACTGGTGGATGAATCACTTCTGGACAATCACCGGTATGAGCTACCTGTGATGAGCTACCAATGGTGGGTCACTATTCGGTAAGTCACCATTGGGTGGGTCACTATTTAGTGAGTCAACATTCAGAGAGTCTCTGTTCGGTGAGTCATTATTTGATGATTCCATTTTTAGTGAGTCCCTGTTTGATGAGTCAGAATTCAGCGAGTCACATTTTTGTGAGTCACTATTCAGTGAGTCACAGTTCGATGAGATACTGTTCGGTGAGTCTTTTTTCATTAAAAACTATTTTGACTCACCAATATGACCCACAGTTAGTGAGTCACCGATGTGACTCGTCATTGGGAAAAATATGATTTTTTCAAAAAAAATCTTGAAATGAATCCCCGTTGACCCCCATAACACCTCAAACACCATATTTTCAAAATGTAATGGAACAGGGAGGTCTAAGAATGTATATTAGATACCTATCAAACTATCTCTATCCTTGGGAATTCAAAACCAACCTAGATGAAAAATAGGGATCCGAATAACCGCCCCATGAGATACCTCTCAAGGTTCCCTCTATGCTTGAAACACCTCTACCAACTATGCCCACAAAAGTTCAATGATAAACCACATTGTCCTTTTTTAAAGCTGTAGTGAATAATCCAAATCCAAGAACACCACCTTCAAAATCTACTACCCCAACCGACCACAACTCACACCAGCATGTCCCAAAAACCATTCCATCCGAAACACATGAATCAGAAAATTCCTTCCTCAATGTAAAGATATTATCCTCTTTGGGCAGCACTGACTCACCTGCATGTGTTTAATCACATCTCAATTAGTGATTCTTGATTAAGAATCTTTTTTTACCATTTCCAATGTTGGGAATTTATGAAACAACATAGAACAAGGAAACAACTCATCCCAAAACAAAATAGGATAAAACATCACATTACAAATGGAAACACAATATAGAAATACCCAAAACAACTCTGAGAATTTGGGATGTATCTATGTCTCCCTTTCCCATGTACTCTCCTCCAGGACACCATTCCTCCACAACACAAGAACTAAGGGAATGTCCCATTCTTGCAACACCTTTTCTCAGTGATCATAGATCTATATTTTTCACACCTTGAATGTCTCTTCATTTTCAATATTAAACTCTCCCAATTCAATGACATGAGAGTCATCATGAAGATATCGATGAATTTGAGAGAATTTAAAGGTGTTTTGGACCTTATATAAATGTGGTGGAGGCACTTGCTGGTATGTCACCTCGCTAACTCATCCCAACCCCTCAAAGTGTTCGATGAACCTAGGATAAAGTTTACTTCATCTACCAAACCTCTACTGCCCACATTGAAGGGAACCCACAAGAACACGTGGTCCCCAACTTCGAACTCCAAGGGCCTTCACCTATGATTGGATTATGACTTCTTCTAATCCTATGTTGCATTAATCCTCTCATGAACAAGATTATCCTTCTCTGTCATGCTTTATACTGCTTTAGGACCAAAAGTAATTGTCCCCTATACCTCTTTCTAGCATAACGGTGAATGACACTGTCTTCTATACAATGCTTAAAATAGATCCATACCAGTGGAAGTGTGATATTTATTAGTGTAAGAAAACTATAAAAACCGCATGTTCCACACCACATATCCACCAAAGTCCATGAAACATGCGCTCAACAGGTCCACTAATGTCTGGATTGTTTGTTATATATTCCCATCTTTTTTAGTGTGGAAGGATGTATTGAGATGTAATTGAGTTCCAAAATCATGATGTAATCCTATAAAAAATCTCAAGGTAAAACATGTATCCTAATCTAAGATAATGGATCTAGGAAATACATTCATCTACACCACCTCATCCATGTAACTCTTGGACAGGGAATCCATTACACCCAACATTTTAATCGCTAATAAGTAAACTGATTTCTTCATCCGATCCACCACTACCCGGATTTCATCTCACGCTCCTTGAGCTCTGGGTAACCCTATGATTAAATTCATTGAGATGTAATCCCACTTCACCTCATGGAAATATATGGGTCATAACAAACCAATGAGGACATGATGCTCAACCTTCATATTCTAGCATCGTAAGCACTTCACCACAAACTCTGCTACTTTCTGCTTCATTCTAGGACACAAAAAATGCATCCTCAATCTATAGTACATCCTAGAAACTCATGTATGTACCACCAAAGGAGACTTAGGAAATTCACTGAGAACTCCCTTCTGCATCTCCACTAGAACAAGAAACATTACATGGAACAATATCTGATTCCGACTATCATATGACCTTCCTTCTAAGCATCACCATGGTCAACACAATCACACATCACCTCTACCTCTGAATCTCCCCACTGAGAATCCTCGACCTTCTGTATTATAGAATACTACACCATTATATGAAATAAGAAGCCTCTACAACCATCCATTACTATATCTGAGTTCATGTAAAATAAGTCCCCCATCACTTTTATAGTATTCATAGATTCTGGAACATCCTTCTTTTGCTACATTCTGCTCAGACTATCAACCAAAATATTCACCTTTCATATGGTGTACGAGATCTCAAATTAATTGTCCTGGAGAAAATCTATCCACAATTTTCATCACAATTTCATATCCCACTTGGAAAAGATATACCTCAATATCTTGTGATCTGTGAAGACCATAGAGTGCTCCCCATGAGGTAATGTCGCCACAACTTCAGTACACACACGACAACCGCTACCTTCAGATCATGGGTGGCATAGTTACATTCATGGGGACATAACTTCATAAATTCATAAGAGATCACTTCTCATTGTTTCATCATCACATATCCCAAAACCAGACATGAAGCATCAAAAAATACATATAACATCACCCAATCCTATAGAAACTAGAAAAATGGACCACTAACCTACTTCCCTTATAGATAGAAAAATAATTCCTATCACTGCCCACTCTGCACAAGGGCTTGGTTTTTCCTAGTCAAGGCCATCATAATTTCTTCTAATAGAGTGAAATTGGGTTCAAATATTCAGTAATAGTATGCTAGACTGAGAAAACATCGAACCTATGTATCATTTTGGGGTGCTTCCCTAGAAACAACATCCTTGAACATTTACAAGTCCACTACTAGACCGTACTACGACACCACATGCACAAGGAAATGCACCTCTCAAGTCCAGAACGTACAATTAAAGAATGTTTTGTAGAGATGATGGAATCTAGGGACCTTAAATATAGTACTGAGATGATTTTTATGCTCCTCCCATGGATTTGAGTAGATCAATATTTCATCACTAAATACAATGACGAACTGATATAGAAAATCATAGAAAACAAATTTCATGATCCCCATGAACACAACTTGTGCATTTGAAACACCGAATGGAATAACCATAAAATAGAATTTTCCATACCTACACATGAAATCAATCATTGGGATATCATCTTCCTTCACCCTTAGCTGGTGATATCTAGGTCAATGTTTGATCTTAGAGAAAAAAAATTCTCCCCTCAACTGGAAAAAAAGATCATCTATTCTCGGGAGAGGGTAATGGTTCTTGATCGTTACCTGACTCAATCTAAAATAGTATGTACACAACCTCATAACACCATATACCTTATTTGAAAAAACGACTATAGAACCCCTCAATGAAACACTTGGCCTGATAAAGTCCTTCATTATCATGTCATTAATCTTAATCCTAAACTCCCACAGCTTTGAAGTCACCATTCGATATCGATCCATCAAAATCGAAGAAGCACTGAGATATAAGTCTATCTCGATATCAACATCAAGTCATGGTGATAGAGTTACAAACTCACTATGGAAGACATCCATGAACTCCCCAGCAATTCTGTGAACCCCCTCCATATCAACAACCACTAATTCTACAAATAGCTTGACCAATAGAGAAATAAATGTCTCCATACACTAACCTCCTACTAAAAACTCTACTTTCCATTGAAAGACACCCACCATCCATCCATGTCTGAAAACACAACTCTCCTTAACAATAAGTAGATAACAAAATGCACATAGTACAATCATTCGATGCCAAAGATGACATCATATTTTTTCATTTGTAATAGGAAAAGATCCCCACTAGACTGATGCAACCTCATCATCAAGATACATCCCCAACACACATCAAAGAAGTAGTATAACCTTTGAATGTTATACTCAATAATATGGGAATGTAAAGCCTCCATATGTCTATTCTAATCATGGGCTTGATTGGTTGTGACAAAGAACATTGATGAACCTGAATCAAACAAAGCGCATGCAAGAGTATTGATGAAACTAATCATACCTCGAACGACCTCCAGTCCATATAAAATTTCTACCTCTGTGGTGTGTATCTAACCATGCCCTGATCCTATGTACCTCTGCTGATGACTGTCTCCTCATCCGTTCCCAGGCCGAGTTCCATAAGTAACACCCTATGGTCAGCCTCTACCTAACCAGTCTCCCATCGGTTGAGTAGGACCGTAATTTACCTGCTGTTGAAATGGCTTAGTTGGAAACTGCTACTGAGGCCAGTGGTTAACCTACCCACCTACACCTTACTGATCTCAAAATAACCATCAAGAACTAACTCTAAATAATAGAATAGACTCCATAGATAAAACAAACTATCCCTAGGCCCACAGGATAGGCATGAGGACTAGAAGGTCAAAACGGAAACTACCGAGGTCGCCTCCCCACTGGACAGAACCTCAAATGACCTAGTACATGAGACATGCTTATAATAACCCTGAAAATAAATGAAATCGGTTTAATACGCTCTCACAGTAGACCTCCTATTGAGTGAATCCTCTCAATTACCTACAGCTTCTTCTAGGACTCCATGTATGTCGGTAAGGTAATGGGAGTGACCACGTACGAGAGAGAAGGACAAAGTGCCTCCTCTAAGAGTCTCACATGAGACACATCATCTGGAAAAATATCTGGAGAAAAAAGAAGGATCTCCTTTAATTTTATCCCTATCTCATTTATCGACATAATCCCCTACTAAAGGGAGAGTAACTCCTATCTATTCTTAACCTTCATGGTCAAAGAAATGAATTCTGCTCAGTACTCCTCAAAATCCACCAACATAATTATATCCTCCTTTCACCCCCAAAGTAAATAATCCACCACTGATGCACAAATCCTTGAATCTAAATCAATTTTGCGGAACCTGTTACTTTTTTAGTGCATGGATCAAGCTGGCGGTGATCATATGCTTCTCGATCCAACAATCCATCAATATGTCTGAAACGCTTCCATTGTACATCCCCATAGTATGTCACTGGAATAAAGGTAACATTTTCCACCACTGTTCATACTCCTCCACTAGTTCAAGCCTCCATTGATCAACTTCATAAGCCTTTTGAGCCTCCACTACCTATACTACACGTGAACAATGAAAGGCTTCCATAGCTGAAATGTGAATAATGAACTGCTAAGACCGAGTAATGTGAAATTTTATTTAATATTCATTTTGACTCATTTTTTATTTAGATTCCCCAGAATTCTATGTTAAAACCAGAATAGAAGTCCTTATGATGCATTGAACATTATGTGGGTCTCTACCCAACAAATGGTGTAGCCTCACTTGGTTGTTCGGTAGGCTCATAGTCCTTACATCATATCACAGGGGGACCCAGAACCCCATGTCCAAGCTAGTCTTCCCTTGCTTATGTCACGTACCAAGATCCCCAGGCACTATTTCCCTACCAATCAATGAAATCCTCAATGTTATTAACTCGAAAATCTCCCATATCACTCAACCATAACCTTTGATTCCATTATATCATGAACCCTCCATCCAAAGATTTCCCTCCACACCTGGCACTGAAGGAAGGGTGATAATGACCCCTGAGTCCGACCACCAATAGGCACCGCGGTGGAGACCAGTACCAAGGGTATTCAAATTGCACAAAATTGGTTGGATTTCCACTTTAATAATAACCATGATTTGGGTACAATATTTATCATCCTAAAAAAACTATGAAATATATATAAATGCATCCCAAATTTATCCCACATGCATGTTTAATGTATGAATGCAAGAAATACAATAAAACTCCCATGTATGTACCAATAGAACAAAGCTAAGCAGTGAGATTACAACTTCTCCATAGTCCGAGCTAATAATGACAAACACGGTCCACATAGTCTTCATGGAAACCCGAACGTATTATTAAAATATAGGATGATAATACATGTTTACTCAGATGGTGAACCAAAATCTCTCATACACAAGTGGGAGAAGCATACTAATGCTTCTATGAGAAAAGAGAAGAACCAACAACACCTTACAAGTTATTCTAGCCATACCAACCTCACCAATGAATGATCACCAATTAACACAATTCATGCAAAGTAATATTGTAAGCCCATCGATGATTGGGTACTAGACACAACATTCTAAAAAAATCCACTCACACACCCTAATTGAAAAAAAGCTGGTGCTCCCACCTCTTTCTAAAGAACCATGTCCCAAGCCACCCACACACACCCAGTTGTCACAGTAAGAACCCCAACCTAGGTAGACGAAGCTCATCAGATCTTTCCCAAACACACCTTGGCCTATCAACCACGACCCACCTGTAGACACTTGGGCGACATACCACATCACAACTCTGTATAACCTGGGAAAGCACAACACATATCATCTCGAAGACACATGGGAAAACAAAATTAACCCGCACACACTTGATCCACACAAACAACAATATTCCGAAAGAATATTAGGCTATCACCACATGGAAGAGGGGGAAGGGAAGAGATGGTGGCCATCCTTCTATCCTTTCACTTGGATGTTGGTAAAGAAACCATCTCATGTGGCAATGGGGGTTTTCGGAAATAGTTCTCTACTAGGGTAGGGTGCTTGCATAAAACACATGGAAACTTCAGGTATGTATATATTATATCAAACACTAAGGCCTAACATGTGGGTTCTAAATCAAGAAATCAACAACCCTATGATACTACCAACTGTTCTGCAACATCTAAATACATTTATTTGACACTAGAAACAATTACATAGCACTATGCTAAAATTAGTATTTAACAGAAATTTTTTAGTGGTGGTTTATTAAATAATTGGAAAACATTTATTTTCTCTACAAACTTGACACTTCTACACCGACCCACACTCACCCAACACCTCGTGACACCCCGTCCCCCTTAATACCTACCCTTGCTTTCCCTTGCCATCGGTCCCGAGCCGCACCCCACCTCGCCGCTCCTCATCACCATTCTAGAGCATCACCATCCTCGCCTCCCCTCACTTCCAGTAACTACCCTCACACACCACACCCCAACCCTCACAGACCCTCACCCCTCGCTGTCGTTACCTAGACTCTTTCACAATATAGAATATTTTGGATTTTTTTATGATTTGAGTGTTGTATTACCATTTTTTTTAATGATAAGTGTATTCTTGACTACTACATTAGTGTATTTTATTTATGAAAATATGAAACCATTTTAAATTATTATACAAAATATCAATTTTTATCATGATATTGTTGTATTATGACATTGAAGAGTGACAAGGTGCATTATGTTTTCCTCTAGAGAATGTTTATTTATTTTGATATGAATAATTTATAATAATATATTATTTTGATATTAATCATGAGAAATCATTTAATACAGGGCATGTTTATTTTTTTGATATGAACCTTGTCTAAGGTTATGTTGTAGATAATGTTTAGTGTGTAAATATATAAAACAATGTGTTTTTATATCATTAATTTATATCATTATGATAACCACTGGATTCCTTATTTTAAATTTCACATGTATAATGTTGATTTTGTTATGAAATCTATATAAAACTTTTTGGAATTATATTATATGTTTAAACATGAAACATGTCTTCTAGATATATTTATATGTATATATATATGTACAACTCTTCCTATACAAGATGGGTTTTGACATAAATCTATAATGGAAAGATCCCTCATTGTAGAAAAGTATTCTATATGGATTTTGAGCACATATTAAAGTAGTTTTGGATGATGTTGATGAATTTTTTTAGTGTCCCAATAAATTATATTATTTAATAATTATATATTTTTATTGATCATATGTTTTACACTTTCCATTAATCATTAGCTATGAATAATGGGTGGTTGGATGAGTAATATCAAATCTTAGGGGTTATGTGGTTCTGTATATTCAAATGTATATTGGAGGAGAGAAATTGGTTTTACATAACAATTATACTCAATAAGAATATGTATATTTAGTTATTCAACATCGATCCTACACAATTATGGTAGTTCAATTTTGTATCGGTTGAATATAATTTTTTGAAACAATTTAAATTTACTTATGTAGCGAGTGAGTAATGGATGTAGTCAAACGTATTTACTTCACTTTTTCAATGGAACATTATATTGTTGGTGTTGCGTACCACATTATAGTTACCATATTATTAGGATTACATTGATTTCATGAACTCATGTCATCGTATTTAGAGAAGATAATTTCTTAGCTGAACACCTCATTGGAATGTCCCGTGAAGTCATGATCATTGTCAAAAAAATTCAAAATGGTGGCATTATAGTTGTCCTCTAATAAATAATTGTAATTGGATTGTGATACTTTTTCCAATGATTTCATAAAATAATATTTTTTTAAAAGTGTATTTATTAAATTATTTTTCCTCTGGGGTTTATTAATGGTTTGTAAATGAAATTTTTAACTCTTTTACACATAATTTATCTCATAACTAGACTTTATGGAATCAAATGGTCCTTCTTAAAATGCTTCATTTTTTACCATATATATTTAAATAGGGAAACCTTATTTAATATATTCATATATTTTTAACTAGTTTATATGAATCTCTTTTTCTATTTAGTAATAGTTATGTGTTTTAATTTTTCTTAATAATGTGTAGCCACATTGTTATATATATAAATGAATGCTAGATCACATTACCTAGGAACACACCTTAGTCTACTAAGGGATTACAGTATTATTTTTATTTTAAAGTTTCCAATAGATCCTTTGATGAGGGAATAAGACGTCTATGTCCTAAATGTAAATTAAGATGATGGTTAAAGGAAGATGAAGTTTATGAACACTTGATATTGTATCAATTCTCGGCTAAATGTTTTTGTTAGATTTGGCACAAAAAATTGAACGTTACTGAAATGTTGAGTACTCATGTCTATCCACAGAATGAGCTCTTAATTTCATTGATAATATAACATAAAATGAAAAACCTTATAAAAGATGTATTCAGAATTCCATGACACTAACATCAACATCAAAACATATCAGAAAAACCAGTTTAGGGTGGTAAAATAGAAACATGACATGTGATGTTTTTGAGACTGTAGGACAACCATATCAAGATTATAACATATGATTGGATACTCCTCTTCATTCTATAAAGACTAAATAATGAGAAAATGATAATGAGATGACTGATGGGTTTCATGGTTTCGTAGACAATGGAAATAAACAGTTTTATATTTGATGTTTGAAATATTTAAGACATTATTTTATACTGAAGTTGTATCATATCAAATGCCGATGTGGAATTAAAAATATGGCGATGTACATAATATTGGAATTTGTGTGTGATGGATTTCCTGAAGCAATGATCTTTGATTCTTTTGAAGATATGAAAATAGTTCATAACAATCTTGGAATGAATTATACAAAAATACATGTGTGTCTTAATGATTGTATGATTTATTGGGGAGAGGATTCAAGAAAATATTATTGAAGAAAATATTATTCTTTATATTGTAGTTTATGGGTGATTTTGGAATTCTGAATTGACATACTACAATGAAGAAGAAGAAAAAGAACACACCAGAAAAGCTTTTTCATTACTTTCCTTTAAATCCTAAATTTTAAAGATTATTTATGTCATCAAAAACCGCTAAACACATGAAGTAGCATTCTGTAGATAATAAAAAGTAGGGGTTAATTTTACATCCAAGAGATTCAAAAGTGTGGAATACATTTTATTCATTACAACTAAATTATTCATTTTATCCATGGAATGTTCGATTGGGATTGGCTGATGATGGATTCAACCCGTTCGGGAGGTTTAGTACCAGTAATACCATTTGGATGGTGGTTTTTATCCATTATAATATTCCTATATGAATGTGTATTAAACAAGAATATTTTTTTCATTTTTATGATTATTCATGTTAATAAAATTCTCAAAAATGATATAGATGTATACCTATGGCCTTTAATTGAATAATTATAGGAGTAATGAAGCAATGTCATTGAGATAAATGATTAATATTCCAGAAAAATGATGGCAACGAAATATTCTCTAATGTGGAAGATTAGTGACGTTCCTTGACATGGGAATTTAGTTGGTTAGAACACATACATGAGTTTTGATTGACCTTTCTGTAAATTTTATTTTGAGCTAGAATGACTACCTCATAGTAAAAATGCAGCTTCTTATCTCATCATTGATTTCATGATGTATCTCATAAATTTCAGCAAAAAATAAAAAATTCAATAGTTTCATAGATCATAGACCACCTAATAAGTTTTTTATATGTTTTGAAATATTAGAACAACTTGGAAATTTTGAAACAAAATTTGGGAAGGTGAATCATTTGAATGATATTGGGAAATGAGTTTTAAGTGCATCATTAAGAGAAATCAGATCATAAAAATTGAAGAAAAATGTATATTCCTCAAAAATTTGTATTTGGAATTTAATTTTGTTGTGGAATAATATTGATTTGATACATATTGAGAATAATTTTTGTGAAAATTTGATATTCAAATTTATTAATGTGCATGGAAATTCGAAAGATCATCTTAATTCATGAAAATACATACATGAAATGTACATAATTTGTGATCTCTATGTTGATGAGAATGGAAAGTATGCGCCGAATTTTTTTTAATGAATATAAAGATAAAGATACATTAATTTGAATTTTATAACATTTGAATGTTTCTGATGGGTATTATAGTAACATTTCAAGGTGTGTTGACATAAATAATCATAGGTTACATGGATTTTAAAGCCATGAATCAGATATTTTTTATAGAAGTTACATCCATTGGCATTCCTTACATTATTACATAAAAAGGTTACAACTATTGCAATACAATTATGATCCTTTTTAAGACAAATATGTGAGAAAAATCTACACCCATTTCATCTTGAGAACCTATAGGAGAAATTTTTATTGAAACATTGTGAAATTGAGATGATCATTCATCAGCCGTTTTTACTATCATGATGCATTTTGATGTGAATTTGGTTATGGAAGTTAAATTAATAAGCCCAATACATTATCAATGGATGTAGCCAATTGAAAGGTAATTTCTTAGTAAACAATTATTATCACTTCATGAAATGCATAATTTTGTTTTTTATTTCATTTCATTGATATCATAGAAATTTGAAACCATACGTGAAAAATAATGCTCCACTAGAGGGCTCTATTTCTGAACTCTATTTGGAAGAGGAGTGTCTAAAATTGTATTCTAGATTATTGCATGATATTGAGACAAGATTCAATCAAGTTGGAAATGTTTAAGACACATCGAATCAATCTAAAATACATGATAAATAAAAAATATTTCCTATTATTCACCGATCAGTTGGGAGGAGCTCAAATGTTACAGTAATAGAAATAGAATTATTACAATTACATAGAAATGTGCTTCTAAATATTGAAATTGAAGATACATTTATTATAGAGTTGGGGATGCAAACAAAAGATAATAATGAGAGGATTAACATGAAATGAGAATAATATTAAAAAATTTGTTAATAAAAATCTTGTAGAATGGATTGCACGATGTGTAAGTTCATAAATATTTCAATCAATACATGTGTTATTTTGATAAATATATTTTTTAAATATACTATTTAATATTACATTATTTAGATGATGAATACTGATACTTGAGTAGAGTTTTCAGAGGATTTTATTTTTCTTACTCGAGGTCCTCAAAAAAAAAAAGAATGAATGTTTGATGCTTACAACATTAATGGCTATAGATTCCATACAGTTGATCATGAAAATTATTTGAAAACATAGAATAGTGAGATATCTATGTTTGTTGATGCGGAATACTATTGAATGTGGTTTGATATTATTGAATTAAACTACCACATATATTTTTCAGTTATTTTATTCAAATGTAGTTGGGTGGATATTTTCAGGGATGTTAAAAGAGATTCCTTGAAATATACTTCTATGAACTTTTCTTTCTTGTTTGATATTGGTGACTGTGAACTACATGATCTGCATGTCTTATAATCATATTTGAAAATGTTATATTATGTGAAAATATTTCATGGATTATAGGTGGAGTGTAGTTTCCCACATAAACAAAGAGACTTGTATGATATGTGTGATGAAGTGTAATATTTGACCGATGAAATTGAATCCCAATAATAACAAGAAGAGGACTTATTTTTCTATCATGATATTGAAAATATTAGTCTTTAAAGGGTTGTTGATGTATGTGAAGTAATGGTGGAATTGAGAACCGACATGATTGAAGGAGAAAATGATTGCATGTGTAGTTATCCATTCATTTATCCACTTATTTGTTAGGTATATTTTTTTTGTTATTTCTTTTCATCTATTATCATTTGAATTTATTATACATGATTTTTCTTAAAATATATGTTATGATCATAATTTTAGTTTTTTTAAGTGACTATAATTAAAAAAAGGAAACGTTATACTCTTTCTATATGACTCTCAGTTGACATTATGTCAACAAATTAGACACTTGATGATCCATATGTATTCCTTCCTACAACATCTGAGATGCCATTTTCTTGCCCATACACCATCTCTTACTCCCTCCGGAAGCATCCCATTAGTAGCTTAGTCAATACCTTCACATTTAGCAGCCTCAATATTAAGAGGGAAAGGTACCATTTCTAGTTATTCATGTGGATACTAGAGGGTGACTGTTATGGGTAAAAAAAATTAATATGAATATGTTTATTGCACTTTTTTATACTACTAACTATTTTTTCATTAAATATAGAAACAATAATACTAGAGAGAAACATATTAAAAGTGAATATGTATGGAATATTACCAGAAAAAAGATACTTTTCCCATTTTATTTTTATGGGGTCCTTACACATGACGCTGCGTGAATACTTGGCCATATCCTAGGCCAGCTGGTGGTGAAGATGGTTACCCTTCCCATTACATATGACTATTGGAGGAATATAGCTTAATATTTGAAAAATGATGCTTTTGATTAAAAAATAAAGGTAATTATAATATATTATGTTTGTAATTGAATATCATTATGTTATTAAATGCTAATATTTTAAAAATAAATCTCTGTGTACAAATGTTTTTTCAATTTACCGTTGCTGATATTCTAACAAAAAAGTGGATATTGAAAATTTTGGGCATGAAATAGAAGGATTATAAATGGAGACTATGGAACGAAGTCAACAATACTATATTAAGAGACAAAAATATATGATAAGGTACCCAATGGAGTACCTAGAGAGAAATGGAATGTTTTTATTGATAGACATCATGATTATTAACACATGGTATTTAAAAATACTATATTATAATAACATCGTTTTAAAATATATAAATTTATATGAAAATGAGATGAAATTGCATACATTAATATAAAATTACATTTTATTTATTTCAGTATCTTTCAAGGTAGAATGTATCGAGTCAGACTAAGAAAATCCTCTCTCATACTGGGAAGTAAAAATGTTTTTCTAGTTGGTAATGTCTTTAGGAAGAAGCATCTTGGTCGAGTGCACAAGATGGGTTTCGGAACCGTACTATCTGAAGTATTTGGCATGAATATGGGAATTGAAATTGAATCCACCCCGGGTTTTATAATATCTTTACCCCAAGATGTTCATATAATGTTTGATTCTATGCATAGAAAAATTCAGGAACATGGGGTTGTGATATCTGTTTTGAAGAAAGTGTAGTTTGATATATATCATAAGATAAACAAATCAGTTCTTAGGGACATTTTAGTGATGATTGGTGGTGAGAAGGTAAATCACACAAATTAAAAATCATTTATTTTAAAAGAAAACATTGACGTTACATTAATATAGAAATAAAAAATGATTAAGTTACAATATAATTTTCTTAAAGGTTCCAGTAGCAGGATGTAGAGATGGTGATAGAGAGGGTAAAGGACTTAGTTCATTATTGGTAAATGATTAGTATAGAGGGGTTGTTCATGTACAATATTTGTATTTTGTATCTTTTTCTTATATCTTAGACGTGATCAAGAAAATGGGTTCCCTATTTATTATTTTTATATCCATGTATCTATATATTGTGTTTCAACATGCTAGGGAGATTGAAATTTCATTATGATATTATATGAGGTTTAGTTTTGTGTGTCTATTTTACATATAGGTTGATCTAACTATTATATTCTACTATTTACCACTTTTATTCCTAGGGCCTTACTATGTATATTTATACTCACACATGCATGGGGCATGCATGCACGATTTTTTTCCTATACAGACAACTAATAGATTGGTGGTGTCCTTAGTGGACCTGGTATATATAAAATGTAGATGTAAGTAGATGCACTGACCATGTTTGGTGGTCAGATATAGGGAACATGAGTTAGGAACTCCACTTCCTTTAACTTTTAGTTGTTTCAAGATTAGGACCTACTTTCCTTGTTATTGGTTAGGAATGTATTTGACCCTTCCCCTTTCCTAGATATTTATCTATCTCATTCTGATCTATTTCCATGATGTTACTACATGAAATTATTTATACCATAGAGGTTTTATTTTATTATACCTATGCACTATTTCATAAAGTTTAGTGTCTGTGTGTGTTCACGTATAATAAGATAAAGACCACCACTTTAGTGATATTATTACTTTGTGCTTGTTTTTAGCCCTTGACCTATTGGGGGTGAACATTTGGCATCACTCTCAGCTTACTGGTGTGCCAAGTAGGGCCCCTATAGTTCTAGTAATGACATAAAACCCCATAGTTCTCTACAAGACAATATTCTCTATCTAACCCAAGCCATTACAGGAATGTCTATACCTTTTTCCAAATCTTACATCATGACCTAGTCATACTGACCGGATATCATTCTATTTTATCTCTCACCAAACGAAGATCTTATACCACTTATCCATACAATGATAAATGAATCCTATAACATATTGGATAACCACTACCTATCAAAACCTCAATTATATTAGTTTTCTATTGTTTTCACCATCTTGGTTAGAGATAAATATTGATGTTTTGGGTGATCTCTCTTTGGGGAAATTTTTGTGCTCTATTTTTTCATGGACCCTATTTTTTAAGCTCTGTATTATTGGTCTTGGATAGGTTGTGGGGATTTAATAAGGTAACTCAGACTATGAGGATTCTTATTAGACTGGGCACATAGAAGCATCAATTTTGTTTTTCATGATCTCATCAAGGGGTGGGATTAATGTTGTAAGTCCTAGTATTTCTTAAAGTATTTAACTTTTGTGTAAATATTACTCAATTTTAATCCTTTCTTGTGTAAGATTAGGTCATTTATGGATATTTTGGGTGATTTATATTTTTTTATGCATTGATTAATATTTTTTGAATCATAAATGACCTTTTTGATGAAAATGGTAGTCATGAAGGTTTCATATTGAGAATTATTTCTTTATTATTCAATTAATTTTTCATGTTTTTAATTTTGTTGGATTTAGTTTTAACATGTGAAGCCTCATTTTAATTAAAGTCTGTTAATTATTTATATCTATTTTTCAATGTATCCAATTTTTCTTCCTTAGAAATGTGTTGGGTAATATTTTAAATAATCAATGCACATTCAATGAGAAATGTGTTGATTCATTCAATGTATTGAGAAATGTATTATTGAGTCTTCTAATGTGTTGATTCTTTCAATATATTTATGTATTATTGATTCTTATAATGTGTAGTGTCTTGTTTGATTATTTCAATGTATTGAGAAATCGATTATTTCATTCAATGTGTTGTAATCAATTTTCGATGTATTGATTCATTATGTTTTGGTGAGAATGAATGTACGTTGATTCTTTAGTTTTAATATGTGTTGTTTTCTTCATATTTTGATGATATATTTGATGAGACAATTAAAATTTTCATTCCATTTAATCTTTTTTTCTAGATTCAGGTTATGAGTATGTAGAAACTACATTTTTTTTATAATTCATGATATAGTGGCAGTTTAAACCACCACTAGATATAGTTTTTTTCATGATTGTTTAAACCGCCGCAATATTATGGTAATTTTTGGGGCAGCTGTTAAAAGTGCCAGTAAATATGAGAAAATGTATTTAGTGGTAGTTTTTTTTCTATTTTATTGGTGGGATTTGTGGTAAAAAACATCAAAATTTTTGTGCAGTTATTAACCACTGCTAAATTATCATTTTTTAAATGAAAACCGACGCAAAAAAAAATTAACCACCACTAACTATGAATTTTGCAACACTTTCCAGAAACCTCTGCTAAATGGGAGGAACAACTGTGTGTTGAATGCTGACACCAATTTTAGTAGAGGTTTTTTGAAACCTTTGCAAAACCATGTAGTGACGGTTTGAACCTACACAATATAAAAAATGTTACTAAATGGAGATTTTTTGTAGTGTAAAAAGATGATAAATGAATACTATCCACAACAAGACACGACTAAAATATACCCCCATCCAAATTATTTATCCAATTATCATCCTTTGTTAAGAAATAATTTATTCATTTCATCCCTACACAAGAAAAAATTAACCACAACACACGACAAGCCACATAGCGGAAAAATAAGCACAATAACTCCACAAAATTAATATGTCACTCTATTTAACACCCATACCAACCTCTACCATCATCATTATTCAAATTCATTTTTCCCAACACTTACTATCAGTAAGAACCCCCCCCCCCCAATTACAACCAAACCCCACAAAACTATTCCACACAACCAACCTGACACCCCCATTTTATAACAGCACCACACTCATCACACCTAGAAACATAAACATAGCATAACCCGAACCCATAACCCTGCTGCTCAAACACTACCCATCCATTCCCCAATCAGTCAATCTCATAACCTAAGAATCCATTACACCACTCATTCCACCCCAATATACAACCATGCTCTCAACCCCGACAAAAAAAACCACACAAGGCACAAGAAAGAACAAAATGACACACAACACACAACTACACCCAACAAGGTATGGTGTATACAGATTTATCAAACACTTACTATTTAATTCCACTTTGATAATTCAGGTGTTATCATAAAACATGTTTGATCCCGATGAATCCTTTTATTTAACCAATTATTCCTGGTTAATAAATTTTATATATACAACCATTCAACACATGATCAAAAGAAATCCATCGCACATCATACTGAGTTCACAAATAGAGACCACCAGTAACAATGATTTTAAGATGTCATATAACCCATATAGATCAAAATAGAAATAAACAGTAAAACTGAAGCATGCATTACTTTTCTCTAGCGTCTATTTATTTTTTAAAAGATGACTCGATTATCTTCATTAAACATGGATGAAATTTATTTCTCAAGGGAATCATTCGTACACCAACTCCGCATGATACACAAATAAGCGGGATGAAGGGATCCCTACCCCAAGAAAGAGACGATCAAAACCACATCCTTTTTCTAAATAGGGGGTCCATAAGGCTCTAGGTAACATGATTCAAGGGTGTAATACAATCAAACAAATCCTAAGGGAAGAATGGTTCTGGGATGATTGGGATTCAAATTAAAAAAGAAATATAAAATTAAGGAAAGGTTTTCAGTTTTGAAGGACTAGATCTGGGACTCAAGGGATAAGAATCCTTTTCGAACACCCCATTAAAAGTGGATATTGACCCCTTAATTTGTCTACGTTAATGCCTCCCGAGCATTAGGAAATTAAAGATATAATTTATATCATTCAAAATGGATTAAAAAACAATTAATCATGATTTTAAACATAGTTTACATCAAATAACATGTTAAAGGGGTGAAGATGGAAATATTAGAAGAAAACCAGAATTTGGACTAACTATGGAAATGAATCATCGTTGGGTGAGTCAGCATCATGAGTCACCATTGGGGGAGTTTTCAGTAGATCACTCACCGCTGGAGGAGTCACCAATATAAGCTACTAGTGAAGAGATACCAATGGTGATCCACCTTTTGGAGAGCCACCATTCAGGGAGTCGCGATTCAAAGAACCATAGTCGTGATACACCATCATCAAGTCACATATGCAACTCAACATTGGGAAAAATATATTTTTGGAAATCTCATGAAATGAGTTTCTATTTCCCTAAGAACACCTCAAAAACTGGATTTTAATAATGTAATGGACCATGGCGGTCTACGCCATAACAATTTTGGGATATTTAAATTTTATTAATTAATTGTTGAATTAATTAATAGATATTTTTTGATTACATAATTGTTGAATTGTATAAATTAATTATTGAATTAATTTATGGAATTGATGTGATTCATTAATTATTTAATTATTAAATGTAATTGATGTGATTAGTTATTTTTTGAATTAAATAATAAATATAAACAAGATTAATTAATTTTTTAATTTATAAATAGAATGATTTGAATATGAAATTGATTAATTGGATTAATTAATTGCTGAATTAATTAATTTTATGTTTCGGTAATTGTGATATTATGATGCTTGTGAAATTGTGGAATTATGACATATTCGATCGTCATGTGTGGGAAATGGGATGCTATATCAAAATACTATAGTTATAAATACACACAATCATGTGAGATATATGGTATGCTACCTCAAAATACCATATTAATAAACTAATATTTGTGTGTGGGACATGTTTTGCTACATCAAAATACAATAGTGATAAACTGATATTTTTGTGAGGGACATGGTCCACTACTTCAAAAACCCATAGTGTGGAATTGATGAATGAGTTATGGGTCTCATGCTTCTTCAAATAGTAATGGGGGCCTAAGAATGGTGATCTCCACCATGAATGTTAGCATTGGAGAATGGTTCCAATTGGTCATGATAATGAATTGAGACAAAATGGATATTGAAATACCATTTGTTATAATGAATTTTATATTGAATTTAGATATGGTTTAAACATCAGCATGGGACAAAGTAGTTACCAAGAGTTCTGGTGTCCTTGGAAACCCAAGTAGTTGTATGGTTAAATAATGAGTAATTGAATAAATGTAAAATGATTACTTTATTACTTGTTTTTTATTCATTATAAAAATTCTTACTCTATTACTGAAAATATATTGTTTTAGGCTCTGTTAGTGGTGGCCTACTATGTTGTACTCAAACCCTACACAGGCTGACAGATCAGTACCCGAATTTATTTCATGGCTTCCGGATAGGTTAAGGGTAAGGGAGTTGTGTGAGATAGATGATATGGTAAAGATAATATATGTGTGAACAGATGTCAGGACCCTACCCTACCCAGCTCGAGTTTCAACTATCCCAAGACCGCCTCCATAGGCCAGGGGATGGCAAAAATAACTGAAGTCTAAACAACTCGGGGAGGCCTTTTCCTAAGTACATATACACACACACACAACCAACTCAATGCGAAAGTGCATAGTATATAGAAAAGTAAAGTACCAGCTGCTATAAATATACCACAAAGTGAATCGACTTCTAAATAGTACAAATAAAGTGCTGAAGGGAAAATAAAAATAAGAGGGGGAAAACACGCACCCAAAAATTAAATTGCCTCAACTCGGAAACATAAAAACAAAATAGGTGGGAGAGTCCCACACCTGGAACCCAACTACGACCACCGCACATGGTCCAAGATCCAGAAATCCTATGCACCTCTATAGTCACGAGAAACCATTCCTTTATCTTCAAGGGCACACCAAGTGATAGCAAAGCCTAATCAAGGGTGAGTATATAAATACTCAATAGGATAACCTGAAGGCTCAAGGGAGAAACAAAGGAGGTACTGAAGAGTGAGCAGTAGACCGAACATGGAGCAGTAAAGGAGTACAACAGAGAGTGTAGTAAAGAGAACAACTCAACCCAACAATAGGAAGGAATTAGACTCATCCTAAAAGAAGGATATAGAAACGATGAAAATATGAACTTACCGTCGATCCATCACTACCTATTGAAGGATAGTAGACTCATCCAACCACGAGAAACTAGACACGAAAAGCACATGTAATACCCCGCGTGTCTTTGCCTCTCCTGGAAGGAGATTAACCAAAACCCAAGAAGTGGGTACTGGAAAAAGGTATACATATATATATATATTCTCCATCAAGAAACCTGAACCAGACCATAAGGGGATTTCCATACCGTAGCTCGACCCAAGAAAGTGAGTATCCAATAGTCCCATAAGTAAACACCATCGATGCCAAGCAACCTGAATGTCTGCCCCGAATTGCAAGCCAAGGGGATCAAATCATCACACCCTGAAACTATCCTCTTTGGGAAGCACTGACTCACCTGTAGGGTTTTAGGTCACGTCACAAGGAAGAATCATTGTGGGGAATGTTTCCCTCATACATGAGAGTTCTGGGGAATGTCAATCCACACCACATCATAGCCCCGCAGTTGAGAGGTCTTCTCAAATTCAAAGACATCACATCACTAACTCGTAAAACCAAGGGTCCCGCTCCGGTAATCATGGAGAAAAGCCATAGACTAGCCTAGTATCAAGGGCTTAGTATGAAAGAAGTCATTGGGAACCCCACTACCTAGTCTCTACTGGAGGGTAAACCCTAAGAGTTTGTCGGGTAACCCGATGCCCAGTCTCTGGTGGAGGGTAAACCCTAAGAGGTCCTTTGGTAAACCACTACTCAGTCTCTACTGGAGGGTAAAACCTAAGAGGTCGTCGGGTAACCCACTGCCCAGTCTCTGCAAGAGGGTAAACCCTAAGAGTTTGTCGGGTAAAACACTGACCAGTCTCTACTAAAGGGTAAACCATAAGAGGTCATCGGGTGACCCACTTCCCAGTATTTTCTAGATGGTAAACACTAAGAGGTCATCGGGTAAACAACTAACCAGTCTCTGCTAGAGAGTAAACACTAAGAGGTCTTCTAGTAACCCACTGTCCAGTCGCTTTTGGAGGGTAAACCCTAAGAGGTCATCGGGTAACCCACTGCCCAATCTCTTCTGGAGGGTAAACCCTATGTGGTCATCGGGTAACCCACTGCCTAGTCTTTGCTGGAGGGTAAACCCTAAGAGGACATCAGGTAACCCACTTCCTAGAGTTTACTGGAGGGTAAACCATAATAAGTCAATGATCAAACCACTACCCAACCCTGCTAAAGGGTAAACCCGAAGAAGTCAATGAGATACACACTGCTAGCCCCACTGAAGGGTAAACCCAAATAAGTTTATGATCATCCCACTGCCTAGACCCGCTGGGGGGTAAACCCGGAACTGACATGGAAATCCCAACATGATGGTTCAACACTGGCCAATAGAACATGGAGTGTGTATTGCTCAACCACCCAACTCTAGAATAATTCACCTAATAGAGGTTCAACGCCCGTGCCAACACTGGGCATCACTAGCACCGCTACCATGCGTAGGTTCTGAGTATGTCCAAAGAAGACTCTGAAAAACACCCTTTTCATATTTCCACATTTTAATGAGATCTAAAAATAGGCTATGCTCTCCCAAACAGATTACACCATTGTAATCCTCGTGAAAAAACATGCGAGATAGACTGCTTACTCACTGGAAACAGGCTCCCAGTGGAAAAGTTATTCAGCACCGCTTTATGCCCATACATCTTCTCATGGGGCCCACACCTCTGTCCCAAAGTGGTTGGGTGAACTTTGCCATTGCGATGTTCTCAGAAAAACATGGAGAAACGACTATTCATACGCCCCAGACGGATGCCTAATGAAAAAGTCATAGTATGCTACACACAGCTCTAAAGACATCTCATGGGGCCCACACCTCAACTCTGGTTTCAATGCCTGAAACCACCCCAGTCAATTTCAACATGAGGCCAGTGTAACAACACCGCTAATGACACCTAAAAAAGACTCTAGATGTAGAAGCTCCGATTTCCCGCGTTATATGAAAACGGGGCCTCATGGGGCCCACACCTCGAGCCTGAATTTAAGCGGTTGGATTACATCATTGCAATCCTCTCGGAAAACCACTCAGAAACGAGTACCCAAACACCCCAAATAAATGTTGAGTGAAAATTGGCGTTTCAATGTAAAACGCGCGAACGGGGCCCTATGGGGCTCGGAACTTGACTTCAACCCTAACACTTTGGAGAACTTCTCAAAAAGTCCGCCCAAGGGCTGGGGTCACGCTGCCGCTGACAGCGCGTCAATTGGACATCCCAACCATGTGTTAGGTCCGACGAAACAATTAATTAATTAAATAATTGATTAATTGATTATTCATATTTAGCATTCGTACCACCGAGCATCGAAACAAACCCTTAAAGGCTCTTGACCGACCATAGAAGTATCGCAACTTCTCCAGGGCCACATCGCCTCTGACGACACGTCAAACGGAAGTCCGGCTCGTGAAGTACGTCTGTCACGAGTTTTAATAATAATTTATTATCAATAAATTAATGCTCTTAGGGTCACCCGTTTTCAGTCACAGAACCCAAAGACCCCCAAAACTCACCTAAAAAGGGCCGTCTTGCTGACACTATCCTACATCAACTGGAAAAACATCAAACAGATGCGCCATTTAAGTGATACCCTCCCCCCCGAATGCAAGGGGGCTAACCCGGCCGGTCCACCCTTACCGGCCCAGTCCAAACCGCTGGCCTGCGGCCCAGCCGCGGGTCTGGCTCGTCACACTGTGGCCCACTAGCCACTGCCCGCCCACCAGAACCGAACATGAGAGGGTCCGGTTTTCTCCACATAGACTGGCCAACTGGCCGGTCTACATCGCCAACAAGACCTGCGCTTTGCGGGTCCTTGTCTCCCATAGAGATTGGCCAAAGGCCGGTCTTCCGCATCATGCAGTATGACCTGCATACCACGAGTCCTTGTCCGCGGTTTCCTCCCCCCAAGGTCAGCTCCTCCGGGTCCTCCTCCTTCGACTGTGATAGGCCAGCGCACCCCAACAGCACGCCGATGTGCCTCGCTGCAGCCTGCGCCGCCCAACGCAGCATCGCCCCGGTGCTCCCCGGCGTCACCCGTTGTGCCCGCCGCCTAGACCCGCCGACCCTCTCCGGCCTCGCCTTCCCACTAAGTCTCACACCATGCCACCGCCTCACTGTCCCGACCATGCGGACTCCCTCCAAGCTCTGCCACCCCGATGAATCGTGTCGACGCCGCAGCCGCCTCGGCTCCCCTGGTGGACTCCTCTGGCTAGACCACACCAGCTGCCTGAAGGTCCCTCGTGATGCCACACTGTCAGTGCCCCTCTACTCCTCCATCGCCACCTTGAACTCTGGTCACCGTTGTAACACCCGAGACTTTTATGTTATCATCAAAGGAATCTTTTTCTACACAATACTTTCTTGTCTTGCTTTACACGAAATCGCGACCTTCCTCGATAGCTTGCGTCGTATGCAATACTGAGTTTCACTAAACAATGATATGCTATTAAAATATTATTAAAACTAGCCATTATGAATAGTAATAACCACTTTTTGAAATTTTATAAATTTTATTTTTCAAAATGGACTTCATTTTTGGATTCGGAATACCAAAATTAGCCTAGGGTGAAATTTTGATATTTTTCTGAAAACATTCCATTTTTGATGAATAGTGAAACCACTAAGTGGTAGGTTAAAAACTGAATTTTGCATAAAACTTAATTTTACCGCTTTGGTGAATAGAATTTAGAAAATCCGAGAGACACGGTTAATATCAAGGACTAAAATGTGGTTCAATGAGATGAATTTTTTTTTGGTGAATAGTAACTTTTTACTTTTTTTAACCACGGTTAAAAGTAAATAGGGCTATTAAGGGTAAAAATGATATTATTATTACCCTAACACATGTCTTAATTCTATTGGACAAGTTTAATTCGACCAAAAAAAACTTAGGAATAAAATATGACCATTTAGGTCCACATCGATTTGATTAGGACATTTATTATTAATTTATTTAAAGAAGGGTTAAAATAGTTAAAATCAAAGTTTAATAAGTAAATAATTTTTAATATGGGGTTATACATAAGATAAATTCGACTATAAATATTCATTAAAAAGATAAAAATATTTCCTAAATAATGATATTTTATTTATAATTTTTAGACTTTATATAAATTAATTTATTTATGACACAACGATGATGCAGTAATTACCCTTTTAAGGAAATGTTAACATAATTGATGTTATAAATGCCCAAATAAATGTAATTTGAGACTTTTTATGATTTACACTAATTTTTTAGGTTAATATGATATATTAGTGTTGATTTAATTTACTTGGATCGAACATATAATTCTGTTATGACTTTCACAAAAATCATATATCAAATAGTGTCAAAATTGACACAAAATAGTTTTTAAATCAAATATTATTTTATTAATTGTTATTTTATTCCTAAAAATCTAAGATTCGGCCAAATGACATAGATATGGATATATATATATTAATAATAAACAATTTGGGGTTTGTTTGGCATGTTATAGTAAGTGTATTAACCATATAGTGTAAGAAAACAAAAAGTCACGGTAAAAGTTAAATTATTTGACTTAGAGTTAAATCTAATTGATAAGGTTAAAATAATAACCTAAACTTGTCTAAATCCTATTGGTTGATAGGATTGAGACCCATCCCCACTTTTCCCTCAAAATAAGACCCTTTGGAACCATTATAAACCGATTTTGACTTTAATATAAAATAATATTTTGAGATATTCCTAAGGTGCCCCTCTCCTCCCTTATAAAAGGGCACCTCCCCTCCCTCCTCCTCACACCAATTTGAGCACTCAAGCCCGGACAACCCCGGCCAAAATCCCTTCTCCACTTCCCTAGAATAATCCTAGATATCCTGGTCTTCTTCAAAGACCAATCTTAGTTCCCTAAGTGGAGGATTGAAAGAGGCGTTTCAAAGAAGAGGTAATATCCATTACTGATCTTTTCAATTTCTTTCTTCTTCAACTTCTTCTTATTTAGTTGTTTTATGATAAAGTAATAACATCGGTATTAATTAAATAATGATATGTTATTATAAATATGAAACAACTCTAATTCACCTTCTATCCATCCTATGGAAAAATGAAATCACCGCGCGTGCGTACGTATGGAATACCGTCTCCACGCCGTGGTGTAATCTATTTTCCATCATCACCTTACAAGGATGGGTATAATGGTGTAATTAGTAACTATATACGATTATTATAAAGTGATATTGATACGGAAATAGAATAAATACACTTAAATACAATTCCACGATCATGGGAACAATATCATCGCTCGTGCGTACGTATGGAATACCGTCTCCACGATGTGATGCGACTCGTTCTACATGATCATCATTACATAGTAATTATATAAATGAATTGACTGAATAAATATGATATATGTTACACTAATACCATTCTGGATATAAGGTATCTATAACCTTAAAAGAAGAATAATAATTTATTCAGCAAAACACGCATAAGAACAAAAGGCAATAAAAACCCGAGTAACAAATAACAATGAAATATTACTAATAAGAAGCTATGAATATGACCATATATGATATCATATCAATATGTGTGATTATGGAATAAATCAATAACATTATTTAAACCATTATACAGGAGCTTTGGACATGTACAAAGCAAATCAGACCTAAGGTAAGGGAAATATCACAATCTCATTTTTATCCGAGATTGTTTATACTTCTGTATTTACTGGGGTTTATTTTATCATCCACATCCATGTTCCCTCAATATGTAATATTATTTCCATCCTTCTACAATAGTTTATATCCAATTTTACCCTTAGATAAGTTTTTGTAAAAGATATTAAAGGAATCTTTTGTCATTTTTCGTACGAGGTACTTTATGACTTTTTTGACAAAAGTACAGGAAGAATGTTTTTTTAACTTATACGGCATGAATGGATTTTTAAAACATTATTTCCAAGAAGCTTCCTTTATAATTTTTCAAGTTTATTTTTAATCAACTTCTTTTATTTTATAATTGTATGACATGTTAAGAAAAGAAAAGTGTTTTTGAAGTAGAAAGGATATTTTCCTCAAGAATGGAGTTCAAATGTTTTATCAAAATTATTTTCCATCTAAGATAATATAGGGTTCTATTTTTATCCCTATTTTTACATTGATTTGATTATGTTGTGAGGGAATTATTTTTATGAAGTCATTTACCTTATATGATTTGTTTTATGATGTCATGATGTTTCAAGAATCCCATTTTTGTTACATGTGTTATGCGATGATGTATGATTTATGATTATGTGGAACACATAAGAAAGGATTAATTATAAGATGGGTGGGACCTATATCTCCCTCCAATGCATTGGGTAAAGATTTATATCTCATGAGATTGACATGGCCGGAACGGAAGGTTATTTCGGTTCAGTGATTCAGGACTGAAACGAGGAGTGAACTCGGATCAGAAATGGACTTTGTCCGCTAAGATAGTCTTGGCAATGAGTCATGACTAACAAGAAATGATTTTCCATGATTATGTGTGCATGCCACAAAGTTTAAAGTTTTATGTTATGATTATGGGGATCTCATTTTCACTTCTTTGATTTATTCCATGATAAGATATTATGATCTCTTTTGCAGGTTATGATTTTCAAAAAGATATGATATGATTTTTATTTCCTTTATTTCCCCTTGCTGAGCATTTGAGCTCACCCTTTTTGTATGTTTTCTTTTCCCCAGGTCAGGAAGATGAATATTAAGTAGAATATGCTAAAAGGGACCCTAGATATGATGAAATAAATGGGAGACACTGTAGAATATTTATGAACCAGTTGTTTATGTTTCCAAGTTTCTAAAGACACTATACCTATACAGTCCTTTGTGGTTTTGTCATATGTTGTAATAAGTGTGCTTCAATTTTGAAGTATTAACAATGTATGTAAAGTATGGGTCGTTATAGTTGGTATCAGAGGAAAGGTATAGTCAACCTTTGGAAACTAGGATGTGAAAGCCTTAGTAAGAACCCTAAGGATAAGTATAAGGGTAGAACACAATCTTAGTGTTTTAGAAATGGCCATGAATAACCTAGGATAAGACCTAAAGCGTGAAAATTTTATTCTTGAATTATGTGGTTTTCCTATTATAATTTGTGTTGCTCACACTATTCTTCTAGGTTTTAGTCAATGGCTGGAACCCGAAGGAACCGTGTTAATGAGGAATGCGATGGGCAATGCAATGATTGTCCCCCTGAGCATCCAAACGATATGGGAGCTGGAATGAAAAATCTTGTATCCATGCTCACACAACATTCTCAAGCTATGAATCATGCAGGACTTCCAAACGAGCAAATGAAGGAGAAACATTATGTTGAATCCTTCATGAGGCAGCGTCCACCTTCTTTCAGCGGGTCTACTGATCCATTAGTTGCTGAACAATGGATTAGTACTACTGAAAAGATATTTTCAGTTCTTCAATGTTCTGAACATGATAAAGTAATCCTAGCAGTGTATCGTTTGGAAGGAGATGCTGATCAATGGTCGAATCTTATTAAGAATACGAGGCAAAGGGATGAAATTGAGTCCATGGAATGGGACGAGTTCAAGAACTTATATTTCAATAAGTACTTCCCTCGTATTCTCCGAACAAAGATGGAGGAAGAGTTTCTTGAACTGAAGCAAAGGGATGATGAATCTGTTGGTACCTATGAAGCAAATTTTACAAGACTTGCAAGGTACGCTTATGATATTATTATCCAACCTGAGAGTGAGATTGATCAATTCTTTAGTGGCTTAAAACCAAATCTTCGAAGGGCGTTAGCCATAAAGGGCCTTCAATAGCTACGAGGAAATCGTTCAATGTGCTCTCAATGTCGAGATGGATATTGGAGTAACCCATCAGTCATATGGGTTTGATAAGAAGAGGAAAATGGAATTCAAAGGAAAATCTAAAGAGCACACTAAAAAGAAGATGAGCTTTCCCTTATTCTCAAAGTGTGGAAAGAAACGTGGAGGTAGTTGTCTTAAAGGGACAAGTAAATGTTTCAAATGTGGAAAAGAAGGTCATCGGGAATTTGAATGCCGCGATAATGGGAAGAAGATGTCTAATGATGCAAACAAAGGAAGGGATACCCAGAATGAACCTACTACACTTCAATGTTTCAAGTGAAAGGATATGGGGCATTATGCCAATCAATGCCCAAATCCAAGGGTTGATGATGATGGTCGACGTCAACAAACTCTTAAGGCTAAAGACAAAGGAAAGTCACATGCAATTTCTATCAGCGATGTGGAGTACGATAACGATGTGGTGAAAGGTACACTTACCATCCACTCTAAAGTAGCAAATGTTTTATTTGATTCTGGATCCACCCACTCTTTTATTTCTGAAGAATTTTCTAAGGGTATCAATGTATTACCTCAACAATTAGATGTTGAGTTAGTTGTGACAACACCTAATGGCACATCAATCGCATCAAAAGTTTATAATTCTTCTCCGATCTATGTTTGTGGGAAAGTGCTTCCTTCAAATATTATGATCCTTCCTATAGTGGAATTTGATGTGATTCTTGGCATGGATTGGCTTTCTTTATACAGAGCTCATATCAATTGCCAAAGAAGGGAAGTCACATTTCATATTCCAGATCAATCTATGATCGTCTATCAATACAAGGATGAACATAACCTTCCAGTGGAAATTTCTTCCATTTTATGGGTATTGATTCCACTAAATGAAGGTTATTTATCTCAAATGGTTGGTGAGAAATTCGCAATTAAGAATATGCCCATCGTACGGGAGTTTGATGATGTCTTTCCGGAGGAATTACCGGGTCTTCCACCAAATCGTAAAGTTGAGTTTTCAATAGAACTCATACCGGGTGCTTTGCCTATTTCAAAGACATACTATAGAATGGTCCCAATTGAGTTGCAGGAATTGAAGAAGCAACTCCAAGAGAATATTGATAAGGGATTCATACGCCCTAGTGCGTCACCTTGGGGAGCACCTGTTCTATTTGTTAAGAAGAAAGATGGATCAATGAGACTCTTCATTGATTATCGAGAACTTAACAAGATCACTATCAAGAACAAATATCCTCTCTCGTGCATTGATGACTTATTTGACCAACTACGCGGAGCTCAATACTTTTTCAAGATTGATCTTTGTTCAGGGTATCATCAATTAAGGGTCAAAAGGGAGGATATACCAAAGAGGGCTTTCCGTACAAGGTATAGACACTATGAATTTATAGTGATGCCATTTGGTCTTACTAATGCCCCTGCTATCTTCATGGATATGATGAATAAGGTCTTTAGAGACTATCTTGATCAATTTGTGGTAGTCTTTATAGACGATATTCTTGTCTATTCAAAGAGTAAGGAAGAACATGAAGATCACTTGAGAATTATATTGAAGACCCTGAGAAAGGAGAAGCTTTATGCAAAATTTACCAAGTGTGAATTTTGGCTTCAAAATGTTGCATTTTTGGGTCACATAATCTCAAAAGAGGGGATATCTATGGATCCAGCAGAAATAGAGGTTCTCGAAAGATGGTTGAGACCAACAACAGTAATTGAGATCCAAATTTTTCTTTGTTTGGCTGGATATTATCGACGTTTTGTAAAAGATTTTTCATGATTATCTAATCCACTCACCAAGTTGACTCGGAAAGGAGTTAAGTTTGTTTGGACAGAGGAATGTGAAGAGAATTTCAAGGAGTTGAAAAGAAGGTTATCCAGTGCACCTGTGCTCACACTGCCTTGTAGTGGAGAAAGGTTTGTGATCTACAGTGAAGAATCCAAGAAGGGATTGGGGTGTGTTTTTATGCAAAATGATATGGTGATAGCTTATGCCTCACGACAGTTGAAAATCAATGAGCAAAATTACCCAACACATGATTTCGAGTTAGTTGCGGTAATCTTTGCATTAAAGATTTGGAGGCATTACCTTTATGGTGAAAGGTGTGATATTTATACTGATCATAAAAGTTTAAAGTATATTTTCACACAAAAGGAGCTGAATATGCGTCAAAGAAGATGGTTGGAGCTGATTAAGGATTATGAATGCTCAATCCATTACCACCCTGGGAACGAAAACAAGGTGGCAGATGCATTAAGTCGACAAGACCATGCTAGTTTATCCATAATGAGGATCACAAAAGATCCAATATTTATGGATTTTCAAAGGATGGATCTTGGAATTATAATGGAAGGGGAAAAATCTTATCTTTCTCAAATGAATGTTCAACCATCTATACATGTGAAGATTAAAGAGGCACAGAAAGAAGATGTCGAGTTACAAAAGAAGGTGAGAAATGTTCCTGAATTCAACCTTGATTGTGATGGGATAATAAAGTTCAGGAATCGGGTTTGTGTTCTTACCATCCCCGAATTAAAGAAGGAGATGCTGGATGAGGCTCATAGTTCTTCATTCTCTATTCATCCTGGAAGCACGAAGATGTATAGGGACCTGAAAGAGTACTTCGGGTGGGATGGCATGAAAAGAGATGTTGCTGAATATGTCTCTCGATGCTTGGTTTGTCAACAAGTTAAAGATGAGAGACAGAAGTCTAAGGGGATGTTACAACCATTACCCATACCTGAATGGAAATGGGAAAACATCACTATGGACTTTGTCACAGGACTTCCTAAAACATCCAAAGGCAATAATGCTATCTGTGTCATAGTTGATCGTCTTACAAAGTCTGCACACTTCATTGCTATTAGAGAGGATTTCTCTCTAGATCAGCTTGCCAGGATATATGTAAAGGAAGTGGTAAGATTGCATGGAGTACCACTTTCTATTATATCTGATCGGGATCAGAGATTTACCTCAAAGTTCTGGCGAAGTCTTCAGCATACTCTGGATACATAGTTGAGTTTCAGCACTGCTTATCATCCTCAGACAGACGGTCAGTCTGAGAGAACAATTCAAACCCTAGAAGATATGTTGAGAGCTTGCTCCATGGATTTCAAAGGAGGTTGGTATCAACACATACCTTTGGTGGAATTTTCTTAAAATAATATCTTTCACTCCAGTATTCAGATGGCTCCTTATGAATCTCTCTATGGAAAGAAATGCAGGACTCCAACTTACTGGGATGAAGTTGGGGAAAGAAATCTATTAGGACCTGATCTCGTTGATGAAATGGCAGAAAAGGTCAGATCTATTCAAAAACACATAAGAGCAGCTCAGAGTCGACAGAAAATTTATTCCCACAACCGAAGAAAAGACCTAGAGTTTGAAGTGGGTGATAAAGTGTCCTTACGAATATCTCCCTAGAAGAGTGTTTTGCGATTTGGAAAGAAGGGGAAGTTGAGCCCTAGATATATCGGTCCTTTCGAAATACTGGATCGTGTTGGAAAGGTAGCTTACCGATTGGCGCTTCCACCGAATCTCTCTCAAGTTCACGATGTGTTCCATGTATCTATCCTGAGAAAGTACATACCTGATCCTTCACATGTACTCAGCTCAGAAGTTGTACCGCTGGAGCAAGATCTTTCTTCTGAAGAACAACCGATAGAGATTCTGGATCGTAGCGAAAAAGTCCTACGAAACAAGACCACTCGATTGGTGAAAGTTTTATGGAGGAACCACCAACTTGAAGAAGCTACATGGGAGCTTGAGGATATGATGAGGGAGAAGTATCCTCATCTGTTTGTTACAAAGTGACGAATTTCGAGGGCGAAATTCATTTTAAGGGGGTAGAATGTAACACCCGAGACTTTTATGTTATCATCAAATGAATCTTTTTCTACACAATACTTGCTTGGCTTGCTTTACACGAAATCACGACCTTCCTCAATAGCATGTGTCGTACGCAATACTGAGTTTCACGAAACAACGATATGCTATTAAAATATTATTAAAACTAGCCTTTATGAATAGTAATAACTACTTTTTTTAATTTTATAAATTTTTTTTTTCAAAATGGACTTCATTTTTGGATTCGGAATACCGAAATTAGCCTAGGGTGAAATTTTGGTATTTTTCTGAAAACATTCAATTTTTGATGAATAGTGAAACCACTAAGTGGTAGGTTAAAAACTGAATTTTGCATAAAACTTAATGTTACCGCTTCTGTGAATGTAATTTCGAAAATCCGAGAGACACGGTTAATATCAAGGACTAAAATGTGGTTCAATGAAATGAAAATAATTTTTTGGTGAATAGTAACTTTTTACTATTTTTTACCACGGTTAAAAGTAAATAGGGTAATTAAGGGTAAAAATGATATTATTATTACCCTAAAACATGTCCTAATTCTATTGGACAAATGTAATTCGACCAAAAACAAACTTAGGAATAAAATATGACCATTTAGGTCCACATGGATTAGATTAGGACATTTATTATTAATTTATTTAAAGAAGGGTTAAAATAGTTAAAATCAAAGTTTAATAAGTAAATAATTTTTAATATGGGGTTATACATAAGATAAATTCGACTATAAATATTCATTAGAAAGATAAAATGATTTACTACATAATGATATTTTATTTATAATTTTTAGACTTTATATAAATAAATTTATTTATGACACAACGATGATGCAGTAATTACCCTTTTAAGGAAATGTTAACATAATTGATGTTATAAATGCCCAAATAAATGAAATTTGAGACTTTTTATGAATTACTCTAATTTTTTAGGTTAATATGATATATTAGTGTTGATTTAATCAACTTGGTTCGAACATATAATTCTGTTATGACTTTCACAAAAATCATATATCAAATAGTGTCAAAATTGACACAAAATAGTTTTTGAATCAAATATTATATTATTAATTGTTATTTTATTCCTAAAAATCTATGGTTCGTCCAAATGACTTAGATATGGATATATATATTAATAATAAACAACTTGGGGTTCGTTTTGCATATTATTGTAAGTGTATTAACCATATAGTGTAAGAAAACAAAAAGTCACGGTAAAAGTTAAATTATTTGACTTAGAGTTAAATCTAATTGATAAGGTTAAAATAATAACCTAAACTTATCTAAATCCTATTGTTTGATAGGATTTCGACCCATAACCACTTTACCTTCGAGATAAGACCCTTTGGAACCATTATAAACCGATTTTGACTTTAATGTAAAATAATATTTTGAGATATTCATAAGGTGCCCCTCTCCTCCCTTATAAAAGGGCACCTCCTCCCTTTCCTCCTCACACCAATTTGAGCACTCAAGCTCGGCCAACCCCTGCCAAAATCCCTTCTCCACTTCCCTATAATAATACTAGAGGTCCTGGTCTTCTTCAAAGACCAATCTTAGTTCTCTAAGTGGAGGATTCAAAGAGGCGTTTCAAAGAAGAGGTAATATCCATTACCGATCTTTTCAATTTCTTTCTTCTTCAACTTCTTCTTCTTTAGTTGTTTCATGATAAAGTAATAACATAAGTATTACTTACATACAGATATGTTATTATAAATATGAAACAACCCTAATTCCCTATCTATCCATCCTACGGAAAAATGAAATCACCACGCGTGCGTACGTACGGAATACCATCTCCACGCTGTGGTGTAATCTATTTTCCATCATCACCTTACAAGGATGGGTATACTGGTGTAATGAGTAACTATATATGATTATTATAAAGTGATATTGATACTGAAATAGTATAAATTCACTTAAATACAATTCCACGATCATGGGAACAATATCATCGCTCGTGTGTACGTACGGAATACCGTCTCCACGATGTGATGTGACTCGTTCTACATGATCATCATTACATAGTAATTATATAAATGAATTTAATGAATAAATATGATATATGTTACACTAATACAATTCTGGATATAAGGTATCTATAACCTTAAAAGAAGAATAAGAATTTATTCGGCAAAACACGCATAAGAACAAAAGGAAATAAAGACACAAGTAACAAGTAACAATGAAATATTACTAATAAGAAGCTATGAATATGACCATATATGATATCATATCAATATGTATGATTCTAGAATAAATCAATAACATTATTTAAACCATTATACAGGATCTTCGGACACGTACAAAGCAAATCTGACCTAAGGTAAGGGAAATATCACAATCTCATTTTTATCCGAGATTGCTTATACTTTAGTATTTACTGGGGTTTATTTAATCATCCACATCCATGTTCCCTCAATATGTAATATTATTTCCATCCTTCTACAATAGTTTATATCCAATTTTACCCTTCGGTATGTTTTTGTAAAAGATATGAAAGTAATCTTTTGTCATTTTTCGTACGAGGTACTTTTTGACTTTTCTGACAAAAGTGCGGGAAGAATGTTTTGTTAACTTATACGGCATGAATGGATTTTTTAAACATTATTTCCAAGAAGCTTCCTTTATAAGTTTTCATGTTTATTTTTAATCAACTTCTTTTAGTTTATAATTGTATGACATGTCAAGAAAAGAAAAGTGGTTTTGAATTAGAAAGGATATTTTCCTCAAGAATGGAGTTCAAATGTTTTATCAAAATTATTTTCCATCTAAGAAAATATAGGGTTCTGTTTTTATCCCTATTATTACTTTGATTTGATTATGTTGTGAGGGAATTATTTTTATGAAGTCATTTACCTTATATGATTTGTTTTATGATGTCATGATGTTTCATGAATCCCATTTTTGTTACATGTGTTATGCGGTGATGTATGATTTATGATTATGTGGCACACATAAGAAAGGATTCATTATAAGATGGGTGGGACCTATATCTTCCTCCAATTCATTGGGTTAAGATTTATATCTCATGAGATAGACATGGATGGAACGGAAGGTTATTTCGGTTCAGTGATTCAGGACTGAAACGAGGAGTGAACTCAGTTCAGAAATGGACTTTGTCTACTAAGATAGTCTTGGCAATGATTCATGACTAACAAGAAATGATTTTCCATGATTATGTGTGCATGCCACAAAGTTTCAAGTTTTATGATATGATTATGGTGATCTCATTTCCACTTCTATGATTTATTCCATGTTAAGATATTATGATCTCTTTTGAAGGTTATGATTTTCAAAAAGATATGATATGATTTTTATTTCCTTTATTTGCCCTTGTTGAGCATTTGAGCTCACCCTTTTTGTATGTTTTCTTTTCCCCAGGTCAGGAAGATGGATATTAAGTAGAATATTCTAAAAGGGACCCTAGATATGATGAAATAAATGGGAGACACTGTAGAAGATTTATGAACCAGTTGTTTATATTTCCTAGTTTCTAAAGACACTATACCTATACGGTCCTTTGTGGTTTTGTCATATGTTGTAATAAGTGTGATTCAATTTTGAAGTATTAATAATGTATGTAATGTATGGGTCATTATAACCGTCCTTGCAGGAGGAAAAACTTCAATGGCTGCTGCCACCGCTCTGGTGGCCCGATTCCAAAACCGAAAGAAGATTCAGGATCCTCGGGGCGAGGCCATCGCATCCCCTACCTATGATCGATGATCCAGTGGCCGGTTGAAAAATCTGAAAATTATGGCATGTCTTCCTGAAGAACAAAACAAATAATGGAATTGTAAACATATATCGATGGCTTTTTTTGTGTAGTCATTGATGGTTTTGTAAATTAAATATGGAAAACAAATAGAGAAACCAATTACCGAAGTGGGAATTGAATCAGAGCTCAAAAACAAAAGAGATCCTACCTCGATTCCGATGCATGTCGTATGTGATGTGTTCTTAAGGCTCCACCTTCAAACTGCCGATGTTTTGATGATGATCTCTCCTCAATCCAGAAAATAATGGCGATGAACAGCTGGAGAGATAGAGAGAGGGAGAGAGGTAGAGAGAGATAAGGAAATGGGTCTTTCCTCAACACTTAGTGAATTTATAAAAACTCACTAATACTCTCCCAACCGGCGTGGATTTCGAATCCTCCTTGCTGGCCTATTTTATCTCACGCCTAGTCAAAATGCCCCATTTCACACACAACGGAAGTCTGAGATTTAAATTCTGAGACTTCATTAGAAAGTTATTCAAAAAGAATGCCAGTGATAAAATTCACTAAGTGGACATTTCAAAACGACCACTTTGCAACTGGGTGACATCTCTCACAGTAGGCCTGGGCCCGCATCTTTTACACACATCCTAGGGTAAAAGACATGCTCTGGACTCAACGATGCCCTCAGTTTTCCTATCCGAGAACCCATTTAAGACTAACTATGGTTTGAGCTACTAAATGAAAAATTTAATTTAATTTATCCATTTAACACACCGCTAATGATTGAGGGGTCCGAACATCCCGCGACGACTCATTTTATGTCTCTCCTAGGGTAAAAACCACATTCTGAACACAACCATGGTCTCATATTTCTTATCTGATCAACCGTCTATAAGATATCACATTTTCTTTGGTTAACAACGCCTGTGTAATATAAAAACACTTAACATTTTTATAAAATTTATTTCGGGCACACAAAGACTCAGAATTGCACGTCGTCTGAATGCCCTTCTTTGGAATAACATCAAGAATATATCAATGTATTTTGTAGAAAATAATCGGGTTCTTAAATCCTTCCATCCTTCCTGATTTTTGTCCCCAAAAAGAAAAAATAGGTAAACAACTCAGCGTACTAAGCTCACACCTGGATCACCTGTACCAAGAAGAACTATTCCATAGTTCTGCGTCATCCCGCATGGACCGAAGAATTTAGTCCATTCGCATGGGGCCTGCCCTCGCCGATGACGTGCATAGGTGCACGCACACTTCTTCTCAGGTGATTCATGTGGGAGACATTATTCACCCAAACCAGCATTCGGTTTTAGGGCAATGCAGTGGGGACCTCGTCATCCCTTCGCACAGTCTCAAATGGCCCGAAGGACCTCTAGGGTAGCTCACCTACCCGGCTGCACCACTACGTCGCACGCTGCGACTGAAATCACCATTTAGACCTGGGACAAAATCTTGATGATTCCCTCCTTCAGAATATCCATATGGTGAAACACCCAAGAATATATGGTCACGCAAGACTTCACAGTGGATGTCCCTCGACCAAGTCCCTATTACACACTTGGAAAGCGAAGGAGTCGATACCATAGACTAATGAAAAGGTTCCTTGTCTTCTACTCTTCTGACATAGGGTTACAGTGATGCCCTATGTCACCCTGGTAACACATCAAACACGGAGCAAGGAGAAAAGAACTTCACATACAGAGTCGAAAAATTCTACTGAAAAAAGTAGAAGTGTTGTAGAGCGTACCTCTTATCACCTCATTCTTTGAGGATCATGGACATCCATGATCACGACTATCCCCTGTCCCGACTGTCAGCTCTCGGGGCCTGATGTGGACTGCCTAGTGGTGATGGGAAGACCACGTAATGTCGTCTCCCACTTCCTGATGCTCCTAATCCTCTGCTAGCACCACCTCTCTTGGTACCACTCTGATCACGGAGCTGCCTCTGCCACGATGGTGCACCAACTACCTAACGGATATTCTCAGCGTTCCTGGTCATGCAGTCCCGCACCATGTGACCACGCTCATCGAAAGCATAACACCGACTCTCTTAGGGCTGCATTGGTGCCCTCCGGCGCCGTTGTGGTGTATGAACACATCTCCAAAACCGGTGGTGTCAAGGCCACTTGCATCAAGGTTCTATCATCTAATGCCTGCTAGATGTGGCAGATGTCTCGGCTCTAATGAGCCTACTGCCCACACCAACTGTAGAACACGACAGGAAGCTCTCTGTCACCAGAGCCTACTCTAACCCCCAACATAAGTTGAAATTTTCAAGGGTACTATGACAGCACAAATCTCTCTATAGCAACCCTGCTCAAACTTCCGCACTCGGAAGATTCCGTTGTGGACTAATTATGGGTAAAGACGTGCATGGTATGCGAAACTAGTCGCATACTCAGTCACCATCATCCCTCCCTGCTGAAACTGTAGGAGATCCTAGATTTGAGTGGAGTATAATAAGGAGGGATAAAACTCCTCATGAAACATCAGTTGAAAGTCATTCCATGAAAGTGTCCACCCATCAAGTAATTGAGTGACCAGAATCCACCAACCCCCAACTACTCTATGCAAAATGCTGGCGGACAAATCCACCATAAGATTTGTCGGTGTCTGTAGAAGCCTGAAAAGGTGAACACTATCCTAAGCCAAACCTCTACTGCCTGAGGGTCTGGCTCACCAATAAACCTCAACGGTATCTGTCGCTAGAACTCACGAAGCGTTCTGAACCTACGCTCATGCTCGGTCTCCTCTACTAGAGTTATTTGCTGCTCACCAAGTGGGGGTGATGCTACCATCCCACCCTAGAGAAAGGGGCTCGCGTGATGGGTTCTAGACTGAGGCCTCGTCGCTCACAGGATCATCGTCATGAACCAAAGCTATTATCCTGGATATCTGTCTTCACGAAGATATCTAGAATATTATCAAGGAGTGCCGCAGTCAGATGAGAATATATTTATAAAATAGTGACAATAGTGGGGAGCTGACACAAGAAGGACAATCAAGACTCAATCTTATGTGATGCACAAACCAATTCCCTGCAACATGTGTCTCAGCATACCGATTCCACAAGCGGGTTATCAGGGTCCTGGTGAATGGATACGTCAGCCGCCACACCATCACTGGACTCCCTGGCCTGAGAGCCGCTCTCGAGACATATTGACACTATTGCCCTAAATCCAAACCAATTACTTTTTAGGGACATCCGAATAGCATCCCATGGAACGAACCACCTCGGATACCACCGTTTCATGACCCGACCCTACCCGGCTCGAGCCGCAACTACCCCAAGCCCGCCTCCATAGGCTAGGGGATGGAGAAAAGTGCCGAAGGCTGAAAAAACTCAGGGAGTAATTTTCCTGGGTACCTGTACACACACACGTGGCCCACTTAATGCAGAAGTGCATAGTAAAAAAGATAAGTAATGTACTAAATTCTATAAATAAACCACTAAGTGCATCGACCTCTAATCTGTACAAAGAAAGTGCTAAAGGTAAACTGAAAATAAGGGGGGAAACAGGTGCCCAACCAGTAAAGTGCCACAACCCGACAAAAGGTAAACAAAAGTAAAACAACTTGGAGAGTCCCACACATAGAACCTGACTATGACCACCGCACGTAGTCCAGGCTCCCGAAATCCTATTCTCCTCTGTAGTCACGTGAAACTTTCCCATCGTCTGCAAGGGAACACCACGTCTGGGAAAAGCCCAAGCAGGGGTGAGTAAAAATAATTAGTAGGCTACACAGAAGGCTCATGCGAGAAATAAAGGAGGTACCAAATAGTGAGCAGTAGATCGAATAGGGATCAGTTAAGGTGTAAAACATAGAGTGCAGTAAATAATACAGCTCAACCCAACAAGAGGAATGAAGTAGACTCATCCTAACACATGGAACTAGAAACAGTGAGAAGATAAAATTATCATCAATCCTTCGGTACCTCTAGCAATCGAGTAGACTCGTCCAGCCATGAGAATCTAGACACAGGAAGCCCATGTCATACCCCGCACATCATTGCCTCTCCTGGAGGGAGAGTAACCAAAACCCAAGAAGTGGGTACTGGAACAAGGAATACATATATATATGCTCCGTCAAGAAACCCAAACCAGACCGTAATGGTATCTCCATCCCTTAGCTCAACCAAAGATAGTGAGTAGTCAACATTCATGTATGTAAACACCATCGATGCCAAGCATCCTACACATCTTCCCCGAACTGCAAGCCATGGGGCTCAAATCACCGCACCCTGACATTATCCTCTTTGGGCGGCACTGACTCACCAGCATGGTTTTAGGTCACTTTCCAAGGACGCATGTTGGTGGGGAAAGATCCCCTCATTCATGATATTTCTGGGGAAATTCATTCAATTACTCATCACTACCCCGCAGTTGAGAGGTCTTCTCAAATTCAAATACATCACATCACTGACCCATACAACCGAGGGTCCCGCTCTGGTAATCATGGAGAAAATCCATAGACTAGCCTCGCATAAAGGAATGAGTCTAAAAAAATTCATTGGGTGACCAACTGTTCAGTATCTGCTAGAGGGTAAACCCTAAGATGTCGTTGGGTAACACACTGCCCAGTCTCTGCTAGAGGGTAAACCCTAAGACGACAGTGGGTAACCCACTTCCCAGTCTCTGCTGGAGGGTAAACCCTAAGAGGTTTTCATGTAACCCACTGCCCAGTCTATGCTAGAGTGTAAACAGTAATAATTCATCAGGTAACCCACTGCCCAGTCCTTGCTGGAGGGTAAACCCTAGGAGGTCATCGCGTAACCCACTGCCCAGTCTCTACTCAAGGGAAAACCCTAAGAGGTCTTCGGGTAACCCACAACCCAATCTTTTCCGGAGGGTAAACCCTAAGAGGTCCTCGGGTTACCCACTTCCGAGTCTTTGAAAGAGGTTAAACTCTAAGAGGTCATCGGATAACCCACATCCCAGTCTCTACTGGATGGTAAACCCTATGAGGCCATCGGGTAACCACTGCCCAGTCTTTGATCAAGGGTAAACCTTAAGAGTTTATCGGGTAACCCACTATCTTGTCCTTACTGGAGGGTAAACCCTAAGAGGTCATCGAGTAACCCACTTCCCAGTATCTGCTAGAGGGTAAACCCTAAAAGGTCATCAAGTAACCCATGACCCAGTCTCTACTGGAGGGTAAACTCTAAGAGGTCATTTGGTAACCCACTAACCAGTCTATGATGGAGGGTAAACCCTACGAAGTCAATGAGATACCCACTTCCCAGCACCGTTGGAGGGTAAACATGAAGAAGTCAATGTGAAACCCAATGCCCAGTCATACTGAAGGGTAAACCGAAATCAGTCGACGAGCTACCCACTGCCCTGCCACACTGGAGGGTAATCCCGGAACTGCTCTGGCTATCCCTACTAGATGGTACAACAGTGGCCAATAGAACATGGAGTGGGTATCATGCAACCACCAACCCTAGAACAATTCACCTAATAGAGGTTCAGCGCATGTTCCATCACTGGGCATCACTGGCACCACTACCGTGCATAGGTTTGGAGTACATCCAAAGAAGCCTCCAACCAATTCCCTTTTCATATTTTCACATTTTAATGAGATCTCAAAAGAAGCTTTGTTCTCACAAACCGATTACAGCATTGTAATCCTTGCGGAAAAACTTGAGAGATAGTCTTCTTACTCGCCGTAAAAGGGCTCTTAGTGGAAAATTTTTTCAACCACACTTTATGCCTATACGACATCTCGGGGGGCCCACACCTCGGTTGCGAAATAGGTTGGGCAAAATGTGCCATCACGATGCTCTCAGAAAAAATTTCAAAACAACTATTCATACGCCCCAGACGAACGCCTGATGAAGAAGATGTAGTACGCTACACACAGCTCTAAGGACGGCTCGTGGGGCCCATGCCTCAACTCTAGATTCAATGCCTGAAACCAACCCATTCAATTTTACCCCAATACCAGGGTCATAACGCTGCTGACGACACCTAAAACAGAATCTGAAGGCAGAAGCTACAATTTCCCACATTATATGAAAACGGGGCCCCGTGGGGCCAACACCTCAGGCCCGAATTTATGTGGGAGGATTTCACTATTGCAATACCCTCTAAAAAACACATAGAAATGATTACTCAAACACCCCAAACAGATATTGGGTGAAATGTGGAGTTTCACCGTAAAACGTGCGAACTGGGCCCTGTAGGGCCCGCACCTTATCTCAATCTTGAACGCAACGGAGAGAATCTCAAATAGTCCGCATGAGTACTGGGGTCACACTGCCACTGATGGCGCATCAATCGGACATCCCAAGCATAAGTTAGGTCGGACACAACAATTAATTATTTAATTAAATAAATAAACAATTATTTATATTTAGCATTCATTCCACTGAACAACAAAACCAACACACAAAGGCTCCGAACCGACCATGGAAGGACTGTCTCAACTCCAGGGGAATAATGCCCTTGACGGCATGTCAAACGGACGTCTGGCACGCGAAGTACATTTGTCGCGAGTTTTAATAATAATTTTTTATCATTAAATTAAAGCACTTCGGGTCGCCCATCTACGGACGTAGAACCAAAAACTATAAAATCAATTAAAATGGTCCGTCCTGCCAACTCGATCCTGCAGCCACTGAGGACTTGTCAAACAGACGCGCCGTTTAGGAGATACAGCCCCCCGAATGCAAGGGGGCCTAACATGGCCGGTTCACCCTGGGAGGCCCGGTCCGAACCGGCGGCCCACGGCCTAGCCGCGGGTCCGGCCCATCACACCATGACCCACCCAGTAGCACCAAATTTGAGCGAGTCTGATTTTCTCCACACAGACTGGACAACTGGCTGGTCTTCATCGCCAACAGGACCTGCTCTTTGTGGGTCCTTGTCTCCCAAGCAGACCGGCCAAAGGCCAGTCTTCCGCGTCACGCAGCAGGACCCACATACAGTGGGTCCTTATCTTCGGTTTCTTCCCGACGAGGTCAGCTCCTTTGGGGCCTCCTCATTCAACCGCGACAGAATGGCGCACCCCACCAGCACGCCGTCGTGCCTCGTCGCGGCCTGTGCGGCCCGATGTATCACTGCCCCGGTGATCCCCTATGACACCCACTGCACCCACCTCCTGGACCCGCCGACCCCTCTCCGGCCTTGCCTTTCCACTGATCCACACAACTAGCCTCCGCCTCACTTTCCCATCCGCTCGGACTCCCTCTGAGCTCTGCCATCCCGACGCACCGTCCCGACGCACCGTGCCGACGCCGCAGCTACCTCGGCTCCTCCGGCGGACTCCTCCAGCTCGATCGCACCAGCAGCCTGATGGTCCCTTGTGATGCCACACCATTAGCGCCCCTCTAATTTTCCAAGGTACTCCTCCACCATACCACCCCGAACTCCAGCAACCATCCTTGCTAGAGCCGAAACTTCCTACGGTCTCCGCCACCACTCCAGTGGCATGATTCCAAAATTGAAAGAAGATTCAGGATCCATGGGGCGAGGCCTTCACAACTCCTTCCTCAGATCGATGATCCGACGACCGGTTGATGCATCTGAAAATTATGGAGGGTATTTTCAAATAATGGAATGAAGAATGGGGTTACAAACATAGATCTATGGTCATGTTTGTGCAACCATCGATGATTTTGTAAATTAAAGACGGAAAAAAATTAGCGAAATCGATAACCGAAGTGGAAATTGAATCGGATCTCAAAAACAAAAGTGATCCTACCTCAATTCTGATGCACGTCATAGGTGATGTGTCTACGAGGCTCCACCTTCGAACCACCTAAGTTTCAACAAAGATCTCTCCTCAATTCAGTGAAGAATGGAGAAGAACAGCTAGAGAGATAGAGAGAGAGGGAGAGAGAGAGATAGAAGGAAATGGGTCTGCCCAAAACACTTAGTGAATTTATAAAAATTCACTAAAACTCTCCCAACGAGCGCGGATTGTGAAACCTACGCGCCCGCCTATTTTATCTCACGCCTAGAGAAAAATACCTATTTCGAACTCAACAGATGTCCCAGATTTCAATTCGATGAATTCGTTCGAATGTTATTCAAAAAGAATGCCGGTGATAAAAATCACTCAGTGGACATTTTGAAATGACAACTTTGCCCCTGGGTAACATCTCTCACAGCAGGCGCACGCCCGCAACTTTTACACCCCACCTAGGGTAAACCGCACGCTCTGGACTCAACGGTGCCCTCAGTTTTCCCATATGAGATAATGTTTAGGAGTTACTCAGGTTTGAGCTATTAAATGAATAATTTAATTTATTTTATCCATTTAACTCACCACTAATGAGCGAGGGGTCCGAACGTCCTGCACCGACTCATTTTATATCACACCTAGGGTAAACAACCCATTCCTAACCCAACAGTGGTCTTAGATATCTGATCCAATCATCCTTCTAAAATATATCACATTTTCATACAATTGAACATGGATTTATGAACCTAGAGGGAGTTATTAGTGTATTTGTTTTTTTATTTTGGGGTCTTTATATTGACCCATGACACGTATTAAAATATCTTCTATAGATTTGAATATTATATTACTGTTTTAGTAATAATTTGATACTAGATTTTTGTTTATTGGTTATATCATTGGATTATTTTATTTTATTTATACTATGGTATTACTCTAATGAAATGGGTATAGTCTCCCCATGATTGATATTAGAGCCTCTATGATAATTGGTAGCCTCTCACATACAAGGTGGCATACTTGAGGTCATGTAGTGGGCCATCCCAGACCACCGGTGTGTTGTACCTAGGTCAGGGTAGTTAAAAGATGCATTTGAGCCTAGTTTTATATTATTTTATTTTTTATTGTTATTAAGAGAAGGTATAAATGAAACTAGAAAGAGTTAAAAATTTGCTATGAGATTTTTTATGGTAGCAGCTAACTCATATATGGGGGGAAACCAAAGTAACTAGGGTGATATTATTGTTATTGATATTTTCTGTTATACTTGGATGTTATTTCACCAAGGGTGATGCACTTTTTGGGTGATGTGATTATTATTGATGAGATTTTATGATATTTGAATCATGTTCCACTAAGAAATGACAGGTGAGTATGCATGATTAATTTTATGAACTCGGTATTATTTTATGAGATGTATAATTTTTAAGAACTTATGAAATGTAGGTTTTGGGATAGTTATTGAAAAAAAACATTAATTACATGTGAATTTGAACTAAAAATAGTGAATAATATGGAATTTAATTTGTTTTAAAATGATGAAAAATAATAATAATTGGGTGTCTAATGAGAAAATAGAATAATGATAAGAAGTTTATCCTTTTTTTAACCATTACCTAGACATAGGATGGTTAAGGGTAGTGACAGTGACTTAGTTTTGACCATGTGGAAAAAGGGGGAATGACTGTCTATGGTTTATTATGAAACCCTCATGTTAAATGTTTTACAATTTGTTCTATGTCATAAGATATTTGTTCGGAATTATAAAGATATGCCTCGATGATGATTCTTGTTGATAGGACACCCAAAAGTTGTGGCTAGGGATGCTGCACCAATAGTGGAACCTGAGGAATAGATAATGTCGGGTAAGGAATACAGAGAGTAGGACCATGATAATGTTTCTGGGATTATGTAGTTTATTTAGAGAGACCCATAGTGGGTCATGAAGATAATATCTGATCTTACACAAGATTTTCAGTTACAAAACCCTTTAAATTTTACCATAGAGGGTGTAATTGAGGTAGTAAAGTTCTGGATTGTTTCCATCCAGACTATACATGACCATTTGGAGACTCTTGTTGAGAAAAGATCATGTTGGTTGTTTATATGTTATGGGTATCAGTGAAGCACTGGTGGGATGTTTAGGATCATAATGGACATGTAGATTGTATGTTAAGGAAGGAATTTATTAAAGATGTTTTTGGAGAAATTTTATCTAGATACGTTGAGGTAGGAGAGATAAGTTGAGTTCTTGAGGTTAAATTAGGGGAGTATGTCCATAATGGACTATTATTGAAACTTTACACATTTTCAGCACATTCTTACCATGTTCGAAGGGGTGAGAAAACTATGACAAGGGGTTATAAGATGTAAATAAATGTGATATTAAGTACCAGGTCAACATCTACTGGCTGAAGATGTTTTTTGAAGTAGTGAATAAAACTCTCACATCTGAAGGATCATGAATAAGGATTATAGTAGATGAAATCTATTTTCTAGAAGATTTTCATGAATTAAGAATTATGACAGTACGAAGAATAACTATAATAATGTTATCTAGGGTGATAGAAAGAAGAGTAGTCAGGGGGAATGGTAAGCCCTAAAGGAACTTACCTAGATTCCCTTTCTCTAGTGTGGTAGGTTGGGTCACATCCGCAGGTAGGTCCCCCCCACCATATATATAGTTCCAAGACTATGGAAGGATGTGAATTCTATACATATTCTGTAGGAATCCATGACAGATGGGGACTAGTGGGACAGCTTGGAAGAACTAATGTGTGGGAAGGGGATCTTTTAAGCCATATTAGTCGTCCAGTTGGAGTTCTACTAGCCATGGATGTAGAGGAATTGGACAAGATGATTTTAGGAAAGAGAGCATGTATCATTAGTGTGGTGCAACAAATGGGACTTAGACTTCATAATAGTGATGAAGAGTATGATGGTTACATGTAGTTCAGCCTACACAGGTGGACGATGAGGCCGGACCATAGTAATTTAGATGTACTATTATTATAGCTTCTATGCTTGATAATGTGATATTTGATATTCGAACGTGTAATTATTTTATTTCATCCCAAATTATTATTGTTTTTATCCTAGAGGTGAAGTTTGTATGTGGGGTCCTAAAAATAGATACAAATTTAGGGGTATAATCTAAAGACAATTGTTTGTATAAAGGGTGTTCTTTCTAGGTTGGCTAATATTGTGTTTTTTTTGGATGTCGACCTTCTTGATTTGTCAGGATTTGACCTAATTATTGGTATAGACTATATAATATCATACTAAGACCATATTTATTGTGACCAAAGGATAGTGTCTTTTACATCCCCTAAGGTAATCATTTATATTCACCATAAAGAGTGGGATTTATAGGTGGGTCATGTTGGGCTACTTCATCAACAAATGGGGGTTCATAACACCAAGGATGGATGTTTGTTGTTGGATAATGGGGGTATAATGGATGGTGTCCTTCCACCCACAGTGGAAATTTTTCAGGATGTTTTTATTGAAGAATTATCAGGGCTTCCATATAAGAGATATGTGGAATATAATATTGAGAACATTCCATGGGAAAAGTTGGTTTCTATTCCACCATAAAAAATGGCACCGACGGATCTTGAAGAGCTCAAGACTCAACTGGATGAGTTGTAGGATAATAGATTTATCCATCTGAGTATTTCACATAAGGGGTCTATTGTATTGTTTGCAAATAATATTTTTGATACCTTTCAATTTTGTGTGGATTACAGAATGTTGAACCAAATGACTGTGATGAACCAGGATCCTCTTCTACATATCAATGATCTATTTTTTCAAATAATGGGAGTTTGTGTTTTCTCAAATATTTACACAGGATCAGTGTATAATCATTTAAAATTTCTAAATTAAGATATACCAAGGACTTATTTTAGAATTAGGTATTGCCTTTATGAGTTCATTATGATACCGTTCAATCTTTTGAACTGTAACACCCCGAGCTTCCACGATACGCTTCTCATTCAATAATGCAATAGCTTGCATTGTACGCAATTTCGAGTTCTAAAACACCGCGACTAATCAAATTGCCGTTATGATTAGTAATAACCACTTTTTAAAATTATAGAAATTTTATATTTCAAAATGGACTTCATTTTTGTATTCGTAATATCGAAATTATCCTATGTTGAATTTTTTGTAACTTTATGAGAACTTCCAAATTTTTTATGAATAGTGAAAAATACTTAAAACAACTTTTTTAATCAAAATAATTTATTGTGATAAATTATACTATTTAGTGGTTTTAAAGTATAATTAGAATATATTTTTACCATTTTATCCAATGGTGGTCATTAGAATTAATTTAACATTGAAATTGGACATAAACAATTGCCAATCTTTTGATATAAATTGTTTCTTAAAAACACGCTATTTGTTGTGACAGCGGGAATTAATTATAAAATTAATTAATGCAACTTATATGTTTGGAATTTTGTAAAATAGACATCATTTTTGAATTCGGAATATCAATTATAGCTTAGGGTGAAATTTTGGCATTGTTCTGAAAAACTTCAATTTTTGATGAATAGTGAAACCACTAAGTGGTTGTTAAATAACTGATTTTTCATTTAAATGAATTATTACCACTTCTGTGATTTGATTTTCAAAAATCCGACATACATGGTTTTCATTAAGAATTAAAACGTGGTTCAATGAGATAAAAATAATTTTTTGGTGAATAGTAACTTTTAAGTTCTTAATCGCGATTAGAGGTAATTAGTGTAGTTTAAGGTAAAAATAATGTTTTAATAATATGAGATGGGCTTGAAACTTGTCCTACTCCAATTGGATGAGTCATGGCCGACCAAGAAAATCCATGGGTCAACTTGGGGACCCCATGGAGCCACATTAGTTGGAAAATGACATAAATACCTTTTATTTAATGTTAAAGTAAAAAATGACACAAACATAAAATGTTTTTCTAAAACAATTTTTACATGGGGTTATACAAGTCATATTTTTGACTATAAATAGTCATTTGAAAGATAAAAATATTTCCTACATCATAGTAATTTTTTTATAATTTTTAGACATTAAAAAAATTAAATTATTTATGACATCATTATGACGCAGCGATGACCTCATTATTTAACGATTTTAATAAAATGAAAAGATAATGTAAACTCCAAGGCTTAAACTTGTCCAAATACTATTGTATGGGTAGATTTCGAACCCTTATCACCTTAGACACGAATTATATAAGTGTGGGACCTTTAGAATCCGAAAATCATTGTGTAATAATGTAACATTTCAATCTTTCCAAAAGAGACCCTCCTCTCCACTTATAAAAGGCCCCCACCTCTCCCACCGTATTCACACCTTCAAGCCATTTGGCTCGGCCAACCTCTTTCCGAATACTCTCCCAACTTCCCCCTATTACTCCTAGAAGCTTCACTTTGGGAAGAACTCTTCTCGAGGAAGCCTTTGGCTCAAATCAAAAAGAGTTACCCGATTTTGAGGTAATGTCTTCTCTAATGTTGTTTTGTTTCATTTTTCTTCTCCAACCCCCTAAACTCTTTTTATTCATTTCTTTTGTATCAACAACAGTATCCTAAATATACTAGGATGTTGTTATAATAATTATTCGAGATACACTTACACACACCTACATCTAATGGTTAATGAACATACGGTTTCTGCGGATGGCGAATTTCTGCCTCACGAAACGATGATTGTTCAACACTCATATAACACCTTCAAAGGTGGCCATTAAGATGTCAATATTTTTATATATGATATATAATATGTTTATGTTTTAATTATTCTTCTGTATTTCTCATTTATGGCATACTTTATGATTTCCATTATGGGTAAAACGCGATAATTTCATTTTAGGAAGTGCGGACTACCGTCCCCTCAAAGTGATTTGAATCGTTAATGCCATATGTGGGATGTATAAAGGATGGAGTAAATGGTATTATACACTATATTATAATGTAATAAATTTATATCATTATGATTTCATTCCATTAAATACGAAATAGAAATGAAAGTAGCGTTCATGCGTACGTACGGCTTACCGTCTCCATGAACGGTGCATTTCATTTCTTACCTTTAAATGTTACGTAATATTATAAATGAATGTATATACTGGATATATAAGATATATATGAAATCTAAATCATGAATATAATTCTGGAGATAATGGATATTCTACCACATAAACAACTTGTAATTATAAGAAGTTTATTGTTGACTCAAGTACCAAAGATCGACAAAACGACCGTTATTAACTTAAATAATTTCATAATGTTCATATCATTATAACAAGTGATATAATAAGGATAATGACATTGAAAATGGTTCTTAATAAGGTATATATTAACTCTAGTTTATTATTCAGGAGGTTAAAGAACGGTTGAGTCAAGTCAGACACGAGGTAAGGGAATTTCATAACCCAACTTCCATTCTTTGGGTTAATCTCCTACTTTCAAATTATGTCATGATATTATTATGTCTTATATTGTATTTATACATTCTTTATGTGTACATATAGTGAATACAAATAATAGATATATTTTATTTAAAAATGATCTTTTTAAGGGACTTCGTCTCAATCTCCATTCATTGAGGCATATTTTGTTTTATACACAAATTTCTTTTGTACAGTATATAAACCCCTTTGACTTTTACGTTTATTCAAAATGAATCTTTTTATACGAAGAGTTTTAGTAAACGAAAAAAAGGGAATGTTTATCTTTCCATACATATGCAGCGACAACAACTTCTCTGCCGCCGTGACCATTATTTGAGTTTCAGCTTCCTCTACAAGCCATTATTTTTTTAATGAAAAATAAATACATAGTTTTAACTTTATTTTATGTTGGTATTGAAAATGGTTTTGAAAGCGTTTTTATTATATCAATGTGTTGTATTGATATCTTGTCATTGAAATTTGGAAATGTTATGTTTCCTTTATGCATGTTTATATGATACAATTATGTTATGGTTTATGATATGTTTAAACCTATTCATATGAGGAATGTATTGGAATTAATTAAGTGACAGGTGGAGCCCGCTATAGCTCCTCGATGAATCGGTAGGTCTCATGAGACAAGTAGACGAGGAATTGGCCGAGGCCCTTTCCCAATTTGATTTATGGTTTTGGCCGAGGCCTTAATCATTTTAGACGTCTTGGCCGAGGCCTTGACAAAATGTTTCAGAATGTCCGGCATTATACATTCCCTCATTATGAAAGTGGTTATTGATATTTCATGTGATTATTCGACCAGTAGAATATCCATGTGAAGAAGTGAATCGCATTATCTCATTTTACTTTTTCCATAGTATGTTTATGTTCAAGTTTAAAAGGCTTTTGTTTTAGTTATACATTGCCTTAAATTTTTTTTTTTATTTATGAAAGCTTCAGCAATATTGTTATCCTTACTGAGCATCTGAGCTCACCCCTTTCAATGTTTTAATATTTTTCCAGGATGTGAAGAAGTATTTTATGAATGACCTGCAGGGGTAGTCAGAAAGGGATATGATTGTGGACTATGAAGACCATGTTATTGTAGTTTGTTTACTTTTTGATGTAATGAAAGACTTATGAATGTATATAGTGTTTCCAAGGCTACTAAACTAATCGGTCTTTCGAGACTTGATCTTTTGTGATCATGCCAATGTTACGAAGTAACGCACCGGCTCTGGGTAGCTGGGGTCTGGGTGCTACAGTTGGTATCAGAGGCAGTTTAGTACTAACCTTGGAAGCTAGATTTAGATAAACTCTGATTAGAGCACATAGCCCGAAGATAGACTTTGAAGATTAGTATAGAAGAACTTCCTAAAATTTTGGTGTTGTAGAGATGTTGTGAGTTTTCCGAGCAATACATCCCTGTCTGGATACGAGCAGGTAGAGGCGGCTCTGGCACATATGTACCTAGGGGTAAAACCCGAAAAAACCGCTTTGAGCTAGACTCGAACGGGAACTGGTGCACGACAACGGGCCTTGCTGCACTCTTGGTTACGACACTCCCGGGGGATATGCTTAGGATAACTATCATTTTCTTTACAAATCATTATGAAGGGTTTATGAGTATATACTTCCTCAAAGAAAACATTTTTATGAATATGGATTATATCCATAAATAGTTCAATTTATGTTATGTGTTTTATAAGTATGGGATTATGTATTTTGATTCATAAACTGATCTAGTTTATGCAATTGTTTAGAAATGGCGTCTAGTGGAATAAATGGAAACCATATCAATGCACACACTCCATGTAGGGATTTCCCTCCTGCTCAAGATAATTATAGTGGGGCTAGGGATGCAACTGGTGCTGATCAGCTAATCACCATATTGGGACAACTTACTCAGGTTATGAATAATAACCTTACTCGTATGGAGCACCATGATCCGCAACATGGAGGATCAATGCTAGACCGTTTCAGGAGGAAACAACCACCAACCTTCAATGGGGGTACAAATCCGTTAGTAGCTGAGCAATGGATAAACTCCTTAGAGAAAATATTCCATGCCTTGGGGAGTAGCAAAAGGGAGAAGGTTGTCATGGCAGTTTACCGCCTCACTGGAGATGCCGATCAGTGGTGGTCGCTGATTCAAAACAAAAAGGAAGATGATGACGTATCGAATATGGAATGGAGGGAGTTCAAAGAGCTTTTCTTAGAAAAATACTTTCCTCGTGACCATCAAGCAGATATGGAAAGGCAATTTCTGAGTCTGAGGCAGAAGGAGGATGAGAATGTCGCAAAGTATGAGGCTAACTTTAGAAGGTTAACGAGGCATGATTCCGATTATATACGTAACCCAAGGAGTAAGATTGATCATTTCTTTGATGGGTTAAAACCATTTCTCCGTCGTGCTTTAGTGTCACAATCCTTCTCATCATACGTAGATATTGTCTCGTGTGCTATCAAGACAGAAAAGGAATTCTCTAAGTCTTATGACAACAAAGTAAAGCAAGAGAAGAAGAGAACGGTGGAACAAAAGATAGATAAAGGGAAAAAGGGAAAGAAGTATTTTCCATTATGTGATAATTGTGTGAAGAATCACCCTGGTACGTGCCTAAAAAGAATGGGAGTTTGTTATAAATGTGGAGAAAAGGGTCACCAGGCTCGTGATTGCAAGGGAAAGAAAGAAGTTGTCAATGTTGAATGCTACAATTGTAGGGAAATGGGGCATTTTGCAAATGAAAGTCCTAAGCGTCAAGGAAACTTACCTCAGAAAAGGCCAAGGGATCAAGGCCAATCTTATGCTGTGACTACAGTTGAAGCGGAATAATTAATGTATTGGTGCTTTTGGACTCAAGGATTATATTCTGGTTATAAGAATAATGTGATATATATATATGGATTGTACTGTAGTACTTTTTTGATTTCAGTAAGGTTTTAATATGATTAAGGTAATCATATTTTTAGTATGTGACAATAAGAGAAACTTTTCTTTGATTGGGGAATCTGATGTTACAATTGATTTTGGAATTAAGAGACCTTTTAGAGAAAGTCTGGACAGAGGTATTTTGGATAACTATAAAGGTTGGAGTGGATTAAGTTGATCTTTGGATAGTATCGTTTAAGGTTAAAGAATTTCTGAAAATTATTTTTGGAATATTATAATACTATAGTTTTAGGAAAAGGACAACCTGCAGGGTGGGGAATAACCCGTCACGTCGGACAAAGCTGCAAGAATCGAACCCACAACCATAGTGCGACAAGCCTTTATTTCCTACCACTAGCCTACAGGAAGTCCCTGGTTATTACAAAATAGTTTTACTAATCTAAATGGCATGTGTTAATATTTGTAACCTTATACAATTAGGATAAAAAGAATATTTTTGAGTTCCGTTACCATTTGGAGTAAAAGATGGCTTCGTGGTAAAAATTTATTAACGAATGAAAGTATACATAATAAGTATGTATATTCCCTTACGTTCTTAGTAAATCTCTTAAATAAATTCCTCAACATTATAAAAGGTAACTTAAAACAAAAATGTTGTCAGTTAACTTTTCCAACTGGGGATTCAATGACCGTTTAACCAGTCACAAGTTTGTGATTTTCATGTAGTTAAACATTCTCCTAATCCTGTTTTCTATAACTCTCCATCAGACCTTGATGGTTTGTTTCTTCTCCATATCCATATTTTCATAGAATCCTAGAATGGGCTATATCGGGTGACCTTTGTACTTATCTTGCTTTCTTTTAATGTTATATATTTATTAACCATATTTCCGATGTGGGTTTTCCTCAAAGGTATTTTCTCTTTTCAACCTTTTATTTTAAAAGAAAAATTTCAAATTGCGAGGACGCAATTTATTGAAGGAGGGAATAATGTAACACCCCGAGCTTCCACGATACGCTTCTCATTCAATAATGCAATAACTTGCATTGTACGCAACTTCGAGTTCTAAAACACCGCGACTAATCAAAGTAGCCATTATGAATAGTAATAACCACTTTTTAAAATTATAGAAACTTTATATTTCAAAATGGACTTCATTTTTGTATTCGTAATATCGAAATTATCCTATGATGAATTTTTTGTAACTTTCTGAGAACTTCCAATTTTTTTATGAATAGTGAAAAATACTTAAAACAACGTTTTTAATCAAAATAACTTATTGTGATAAATTATACTATTTAGTGGTTTTAAAGTATAATTAGAATATTTTTTTACCATTTTATCCAATGGTGGTCATTAGAATTAATTTAACATTGAAATTGGACATAAACAATTGCCAATCTTTTGATATAAATTGTTTCTTAAAAACACGCTATTTGTTATGACAGCGGGAATTAATTATAAAATTAATTAATGCAACTTATATGTTTGGAATTTTGTAAAATAGACATCATTTTTGAATTCGGAATATCAATTATAGCTTAGGGGGAAATTTTGGCATTGTTCTGAAAAACATCAATTTTTGATGAATAGTGAAACCACTAAGTGGTTGTTAAATAACTGATTTTTCGTTTAAATGAAATATTACCACTTCTGTGATTTGATTTTCAAAAATCCGACATACATGGTTGTCATTAAGAAGTAAAATATGGTTCAATGAGATCAAAATAATTTTTTGGTGAATAGTAACTTTTAAGTTCTTAATCGCGATTAGAGGTAATTAGTGTAGTTTAAGGTAAAAATAATGTTTTATTAATATGAGATGGGCTTTACACTTGTCCTACTCCTATTGGATGAGTCATGGCCGACCAAGAAAATCCATAGGTCAACTTGGGGACCCCATGGAGCCACTTTAGTTGGAAAATGAGATAAATACCTTTTATTTAATGTTAAAGTAAAAAATGACACAAACATAAAATGTTTTACGAAAAAAAAATTTAAATGGGGTTATACAAGTCATATTTTTGACTATAAATAGTCATTGGAAAGATAAAAAGATTTCATACATCATAGTATTTGTTTTATAATTTTTAGACATTATATAAATTAAATTATTTATGACATCATTATGATGCAGCGATGACCTCATTATTTAACGATTTTAATAAAATGAAAAGATAATGTAAAATCCAAGGATTAAACTTGTCCAAAGACTATTGTATGGGTATATTTCTAACCATTATCACCTTAGCCACGAATTATATAACTGTGGGACCTTTAGAATCCGAAAAGCATTGTTTAATAATGTAACATTTCAATCTTTCCAAAAGAGCCCCTCCTCTCCACTTATAAAAGGCCCCCACCTCTCCCACCTTATTCACATCTTAAAGCCATTTGGCTCAGCCAAACTCTGCCCAAATACTCTCCCAACGTCCCCCTCTTACTCCTAGAAGCCTCACATTGGGCAGAAATCTTCTCAAGGAAGCCTTTGGCTCAAATCAAAAAGAGTTACCCGATATTGAGGTAATGTCTTCTCTAATGTTGTTTTGTTTTATTTTTCTTCTCCAACCCCCTAAACTCTTTTTATTCATTTATTTTGTAACAACACCAGTATCCTCAATATACTATGATGTTGTTATAAGAAGGATTCGAGATACACTTACACACACCTACATCTAATGGTTAAAGAACATACGGTTTCTGTGGATGGCGAATTTCTGCCTCACGAAACGATGATTGTTCAACACACATATAACACCTTCAAAGGTGGCCATTAAGATGTAAATATTTTTATATATGATATATAATATGTTTATGTTTTACTTATGCTTCTTTAATTCTCATTTATGTCATACTTTATGATTTCCATTATGGGTAAAACGCGATAATTTCATTTTAGGAAGTGCGGACTACCGCCCCCTCATAGTGATTTGAATCGTTAATGCCATATGTGGGATGTATAAAGGATGGAGTAAATAGTATTATACACTATATTATACTGTAATAAATTTATATCAATATGATTTCATTTCATTAAATACGAAATAGAAATGAAAGTAGCGTTCATGCGTACGTACGGCTTACCGTCTCCATGAACGGTGCATTTCATTTCTTACCTCTAAATGTTACGTAATATTATAAATGAATGTATATACTGGATATATAAGATATATATGACATCTAAATCATGAATATAATTCTGGAGATAATGGATATTCTACCACATAAACAACTTGTAATTATAAGAAGTTTATTGTTGACTCAAGTACCAAAGATCGACAAAACGACCGTTATTAACTTAAATAATTACATAATGTTCATATCATTATAATAAGTGATATAATAAGGATAATGAAATTGAAAATGGTTCTTAATAAGGTATATATTAACTCTAGTTTATTATTCAGGAGGTTAAAGAACGGTTGAGTCAAGTCAGACATGAGGTAAGGGAATTTCATAACCCAACTTCCATTCTTTGGGTTAATCTCCTACTTTCAAATTATGTCATGATATTATTATGTCTTATATTGTATTTATATATTCTATATGTTTACATATAGTGAATACACATAATAGATATATTTTATTTAAAAATGATCCTTTTAAGGGAATTCGTCTCAATCTCCATTCATTGAGGCATATTTTGTTTTATACAAGAATTTCGATTGTACAGTATATAAACCCCTTTGACTTTTACGTTTATTCAAAAAGAATATTTTTATACGAAGCGTTTTACTAAACGACAAAATGGGAATGTTTTTCTTTCCGTACATATGCGGCGACAACGACTTCTCCGCCGCCGTGACCATTATTTGAGTTTCGGCTTCCTCTACAAGCCATCATTTTTTTAATGAAAAATAAATACAAAGTTTTAACTTTATTTTATGTTGGTATTGAAAATGGTTTTGAAAGCGTTTTTATTATATCAATGTGTTGTATTGATATATTGTGATTGAAATGTGGAAATGTTATGTTTCCTTTATGCATGTTTATGTGATACGATTATGTTATGGTTTATGATATGTTTAAACCTATTCATATGAAGAATGTATTGGACTTAATAAGTGATGGGTGGAGCCCGCTATAGCTCCTCGATGCATCGGTAGGTCTCATGAGACAACTAGACGTGGAATTGGCCGAGGCCCTTTCCCAATTTGATTTATGGTTTTGGCCGAGGCCTTAATCATTTTAGACGTCTTGGTCGAGGCCTTGAAAAAATGTTTCAGAATGTCCGGCATTATACATTCCCTCATTATGAAAGTGGTTATTGATATTTCATGTGATTATTCGACCAGTAGAATATCCATGTGAAGAAGTGAATGGCATTATCTTATTTTACTTTTGCCATATTATGTTGATGTTCAAGTTTAAAAGGCTTTTGTATTAGTTATATATTGCCTTAAAATTTTATGTTTATTTATGAAAGCTTCCGCAATATTGTTATCCTTACTGACCATCTGAGCTCACCCCTTTCAATGTTTTAATATTTTTCCAGGATGTGAAGAAGTATTTTATGAATGACCTGCAGGGGTAGTCAGAAAGGGATATGATTGTGGACTATGAAGACCATGTTATTGTAGTTTGTTTACTTTTTGATGTAATGAAAGACTTATGAATGTATCTAGTGTTTCCAAGGCTACTAAACTAATCGGTCATTTGAGACTTGATCTTTTGTGATCATGCCAATGTTACGAAGTAAGCACCGGCTCTGGGTAGCTGGGGTCGGGGCGCTACATGAACACCCCTTTAGTGTTTATGGACATGGTGAATCGAATCATCCACATATACCATGATTATTTTTGGTAGTGTTTGTGGATGTAATCTTGGTGTACTCTAAGACTCGTGATGTTTATTCCCATCATCTTGACATAATCATAAGTATACTAATGGAGAATTGGATATATACCAAGCTATATATGTATCATTTTTAGATTGAACAAGTAAATTTCTTGGCCCATATCATGTTGTAATAAGGTGTGTTAGTGGACCTAGAGAAGGTCCACACAGTTTTTTCTTGACATTATTCCAAAAATGTGTTTGATATAATTATATTTATGGGTTTAGATGAATATTAAAAAAGGTTTATCCATGTATTTTTCCATTTGGAAGCACCGCTTCCAGGTTCAAACAAGTAGGGTATTAAGATTGAATGATTAGAAGAATACGAAGAAGTATTCTATGAGTTGAAGATGTTGTTGAAAAGAACACAAATATTGATCCTACCCTTCCCATGAGAGGAGTATATGGTGTTTTGTAACACTTCTAAGATTGGTCTTAGAGTAGTGTTGATGTAGAAATATTGAGTTATAATGTATGTGTTTCATCATTTGAGTATAAATGAATGGAAATATCCTACACATGGCCTCGAGTTGGATACAATGTATTATTCTTTTATGTGTTGGTGACATTATATATTGGTAGAAAATTTTACGGTGTAAAAAAATCACAAGAGAATAAAGTATATATTTTCATTGAAATATTTTCACCTTAATTAGTAGAGATGGGTTGAGTATATCAATTTATTCAACTTTGTGTTTGCATATACACCCATTAGGGGAAACCATGTTATAGACGCTTTGAGTAGGAAAAAAATGACTCAAGTAGTTCCCGAGTTTAGTGGTGAGTGGAAAATGATGAATTTACTAAATTATATGCATGATGTGGTTCATGAGGATCTTGGAAAGATAAATATCTTATCAGTTTCAATGTAGTCTCAACATTTTAGACAGATTAGGGATAGAAAATATGAGGATCCAGAATATTTTTCTTTGACGGAAATCCTTAAAGGTGGGAAGAAACCTTTAGACTGAATGATAGGTGAGGATGAGATCATCTATGTTTGGAATCATATTGTTGTTTATACGATCATGCGAGTGGAGCTGATGCATGAATTTTATCACTCAAAGGGGGAGGAAAAAAAGTGTGTCCAATGTTTACCATGACCTATGATCGATGGTTTGGTTCCTCGAAATTAAAAGGATATAGTTGGGTTCATGACATGATGCTACACCTGTTAACAGGTGATGATTGAACATCAATGACCTAGTGGTTTACTAAAACCATTCCCATTCATGAATGGAAGTAGAAAATCATTACCATGGACATTGTGATGGGTCTCCTGGGGACGCCATGGATTAATGGCTCTATTTGGGTGATTATATGATGTTTGAAAAATGTAGAAAATTTATTACTCATATGGGATACTTTCTCTATGTAGAAGATGAAAATCATATGCATTTAAGAGATAGTCCATATGCACTAGGTTACATGGACTATAATTTTAGAACATGACACATGTTTTACTTATTGCTTCTAGAAGGGATGTTAGAAGGTGTTTGTTACACCAATTTTTTTATTATAGATTTCCACCAACAAAAAGATCTGTAGTCAGAGCATACTCTAAAGGTACATGAGGATATGTTATGGTATGGTTTCTTAGATTTTTTTGGATCAAGTTAGAAGCACAAAGATTTAGTAAATTTATCCTATATAATAAGTTATCAGTAATCTATTCAGATGTCACTATATATAGATATTTATGGTAGTCCATTTAGATGGACTCCATTATTGATAGAGGAAGGTGGGTCATATTTTTTGGGGATTCATTCTTGTACACAAGGCATCAGAGCAAGTTTAGCTCATTCAGATTTGTATGGTTATGACTCAGAGTAGTGGACAGGATCGGTACACTGGTGAGTGGCACTTGGGTCTAGATGTTACAATATTCAATAGTATTTCATGATAACCTCATAATTTTGGCTTCATACATATAAATATTTTTCCTTTATTTTTTTCTTATAATCAGTAATTCTCTCTCTATATGTGCTTGTTATTCCAAACGATAATATTTTTATTAAAAATGTTCCATTAAATCCTTATATTCCAATCTCACTATTTAATCCACATCATCAACATTTTGAATCAATGAACACCATTGATCCCCATATTCTGAGAGATGATAGACTACCATGACAACCTTATCCTTTTAACTAGTTTCCAAATTAATTAATATATTTTCTATAGAACTTACCCATTAGTCTGATACAAGTGTATTTTTTCAATTAAATAATGGAGGTTATTGATTTATGATGTTTTCTTATATTGTTACAATGTGTTTGGATCAATATGATACTCTATATTTGAAATCTTTTTTGTCATAACCCGAGTCAGTTTCCCCAATATAGTTATAATTTTTATTCTCTAACTCCAGTTGCATTGTATTTCCCAGGAGGGATATCCCTATATGGAATCCATGTATTTGTTTAATTTACATTCATTACACTAGGCTCCATTTATAAAAAATGGATAAACTATATTATATTATAATGTTATGAATCATAATTTATAATTTCAAATCTAGTGGAACACTTAATATAAATTGAAAAAATTATTCATAGCTAATCTCATAACCGTAAACAAGGTTTATTAGAGAATGTTTTTGAATTATAAAATTATTTTCAAAACCTTTATAATTATTTGTAAATAAAATTTTAATTAATCCATGAATATCCCCCGAGTGTGTAAAACTAGTTTCACAATAAGGGTACACTCACTATTCACCAAAATAATGTTAGAGATATTCTTAAAGTAACTCTTTTTGGGGTTATTAACCCTAGATTATTCTATTCCAAAACCCCATCCAATTTTATTTTCCATACATGGATGTATTTCTAGTAAAATAACATATTATCTTCATCACTTAAACATTTAGATGTTATCCTATACTTATACTTATTCTTAATGTCGGTCTCATGGATATATTCCTCAATCTATGTTTTTCTAAATACTATTCCCAATGTTTCTACTAAAGTTTATATAATTACAACTCTAAAGACGTTGGCCATAGTAACCTAGAATAAGTGGTTACTTTATTACAATGGCACCTCATACAAGTGATCGCATCCCAAAGGAATAAATAGATTCTTAGTATTGGAAAATTAGGTACATACATTTATTTTACATTCAATTTGGAAACATAAAATGAAACATTAATTATTTTTTTACGAAAAAATCATAACATTATAATATCACTATATATCAATCAGAAAGAATTTCCTGAAATCTTGGGGATAGAAATAACGTGAAAGGGGTGATCTTAGATGCTTATAAAGGGTATTCATATAGTTGAAGTTATCATTAATAAATAAGGATCAATAAATATGACAAGGTAAATATCTAAAAACACATTCCATTCGATCAATAACTTGAGAATGTATAATATTATAGATGTAATAAATGATGATAAAATAAAACAATCACATGATCCAAAACATGTCCATGTATATCATAAATAGTCAATTATTCATATGGAGATAAATAACTAATCACATAACGAGGGAATGGATAATGTCGGACATCATAATCCTAAAATGAATGTATAGTTCCATGAAATATTAGATAAATGGGCAAGGAATCTACTAAATACCCTATCTAGTTTATCTCATGAGACACACTGGTTCATTGATGGGATATAATGGTCCCCAAACATCACTTAATAAGTACAATTCATTCCTCATATGAATGGAAGAAATATATTCAATGTAAACATTTGTATTAAAAAATGGAAATATGAAATATTAGTGATTTCCCCAATTAGTAAATATAATAAAAAACTATCCCAATAAATATGGAAATAGTATAAAAATAGTACATACCTAACAATTTATAATACTCACCAAATTATTTAGACATAGATGAAAATACATTAAAAATATCATTGGAAAATTTCTTAAATAAACTACCCTTTTCACTTTGAAATCCGTTATTTAAATTACAAAATAATTACAAATTATTTAGGATAAAATATTATTTTAAAATATACATGTAAACAATTAATGGAAGCATTAATGAAATGAGTTATCATGATGGTGTTAAATTTAATTAAAGGCATATAATCTTAACAAACATTCTTCTTAGACTTTTTTTAAAAATGTTAAAGATTTCCCCATTCTAAAAAAGACAAGAAGGTTAGATTTAATTTTTTTTAAAAAGTATAATAATGGATAAAAAATTTGATTATAACACATAAAGGAATATTAAAAACTTTCTTTTATAAATTTTTTAGAAAATACGAAAAAAAAAGAATGATTCACAACCAAGTGGAAAAAATGTATGTTTTTCATAAAATAATTATTTTGGTATAATGAGTGAATATGGGGAAAAAATAAAAATGAAAACTTCTAGTTCATAATAATAAATAGAGGATAAAATATAAATTTATTCTCTTGTAGAAATATAAAATATTCCCCCCAGTGGATACATAAACATAAACAATCCCGAATTATAGTGAGATTATTAAATAAAGGCTTACATTAGGTCCAAATTCCTTCATATGTGTCCGAAAATCATGTGTAATAAAAATAGATTTATTATAAATATATTATATTACCATAATCATATATTTCATATCTTATATTGTTTAATTATTATCTTTTTTCACCATTTTATTAATACTTTTTTAAAATCACTATTCTATGTAATAACCACTTCATTTTCATGAATGTTTTGGTTTGGTAGTTTCATTACTTATACTTTAATGACTATAAAATAATATACATAATGATAATAATTATTTAATTATAATATATAAAAGTTATATACAAATTTATATTCATATATAGAATTTATATATAAATTAATGAATTACACCGTTCATAGAGATGGTTGACAATACGTATGCATGAACATTGTTTCCATTTTTTTACGAATAGAATGGATGAAACATAAATAATATTTTAAAATTATAGAATAATTATTATATAATATATATATTGCATATACTAAATTAATCCTTATTACTATACATGTTAAAATTAAATGAAAAATATATCATATCCCTTTGTGAAGGATGAAGTCCTCACGTACACATGAAAGACATTATCAATTTTTAAAGGATCAGAAGATAAAATGATAGATGTAATATTAAAATTAATGAAATATAATTATTTCAAAAATATAATATATATACATTTAATTCAACATTTTTTATATACATGAGTAGTAGAGATGGAAATTGAATTACATCTTTTCATGATGCGGTATTCCACCGTAAACACAAGCAACGGTTTTGTTTCCAATTTGATTGAAGAGGGAATGTATATAAGATATACAATTAACCTAATAACATATAAATATATGGAATGTAAAAGTTTTATTATTTGATAAATTTTTTTAATATTTTAATGGGTTATATGATGAAATAAAATGAAAATTTATTGTTAATGAAAACACTTATTCATTAAAGAAACTCTTTACGATTATACCTAATGCTTTTCTAGGATTGTTCTAGGAAAAAATAGAGAATCTAGGTCATGGGTAGTAATGTAAGGAAGGTATTTTAGAATGTATTGGATAAACCAAAAGTCTATTTAGGTGCATATAGGATAGTATATGGGGTTTTCGTTTATAAATGGTGGAGGGGACCCTCTCTTAAATTTCCTAAAAGAATATAAAATGATAAATTCCTTCCCATGAAATATAACTCAAATGGAAATATATTCAAATTTTTGATAAGATAAGATATAAATATGTAAAATAGTAGTATTTAGATAAATTTTAATGGAAAAACATACCCTTATCATTTAGTTTAACCCCCCTTCGGAAAACCCATTTTCACATTAATGAAAAAAAAAATTTCTCTATATTCAATATTCATTATGAACAGAAATTACAATGAAATTATTACCTAATATATATTATTATGATTCTAGAAATGGAATAAATTTTACAAAATTAAATTCACATAATTAGAATAATTTAATTTAAAATTAAACCCACAAGGGTATTGAAAATGTAAATTTTGAAAAAGTTTTCATAAGTAATAAAAAAATTTATATAAAACATCAACATAAAATTGATTATAATGATAAAAATTTGTCTAATAATAATATAATTTTACTTATTTTACTTTTAAATAATATTTTTAAATGAACATTTTAAATTCATTAAAATTAAATGAACTTTTCAATAAAAATTAGAATTTTTCACTATTCATCCAAAAACTAATCATTTCAACAAATTATCAAAAAATAAATCTAATATAATTTTGAGATTATGATTTTAAGAATTAAGATAGTTTTTTAAAATAAATATTATAGATTTATTATAAATTCAATTTATAATATGTGAGCAAAACTCGATGAAACATGTTTTTAGAAACGATAATGTTTTTATGAATAAATTTGGATTTATCTGTATACCATGACATGAAAATAATATTAGATGAATGGAAAAAGTATTTATTTCATTTATAATATTTATTTTTTATTAAAATAAATCCCTAATAGTGACTAATTTAATTTATTATGATAAAATAACACTACATGCATAAAAAAAGATGATAAAACATTTCTTTTACATTAAAATGTTTTTTATTTTTATTTTCATTCCATTGACAACCAATGAATTTATTTATACATGTGTAAACCATCTATTTATGATAATTTAGTTATTCCTATTCATAATCACTAATTTAATGACTAGTTTATAATGGTATACTATATTTTGGTTTATTTAGACTCAGTGTTTCATGTATCTTAAGTAGCCGGAAAGATTACATATATTTAAAAAGAAATATAACATACCACACTAGGGTATTATATAATGTACTCATTTCATTGATTAACCCCAAATATATTCTTTCAGTATGAATTAACTTAAAATAATCACCTATGGACTCTCTGATAAATTGAGTTGTTGTAACTATAGTTATTTTCTTTTTGAATTGAGGAACACTTTTTCGGAATTATAGGCAGGGAGTGTATTTTATCATTTAATAAGGAAGATGATGATACAAATTATTTTTTTCAACCTAATACTCAATCATTATTAAGTAATGAATCTTTAACATATTATCACATCCCATATTGAAACCTCTATGGGTATGTGGAGGCCATATAAACCTCAATAATTAATACAAAATTCTATAGAGTCCCCTAGGACCCTTAATTGCATGATGATGAAACTTGTTTCATCTCACATGTATCTCTTCAATACTTGCACTTGAACCTCCTTATGTAGGGGATATACCATTACCCAACCACATATTCCTAGCTGGATCACCTTTGATATTGGCTTGGTACCCTCTTCAGGATATCCAGGCTTCTCAAGTTCTTATTTGGACTAAATTTGGCTACTTTTTTTATCCAAATATCTTATTATTTTCATTATAAAAAAAACCATGTTATGAAAAATACTTCTGAAACCATCCGCCTAATTTTTTACTTTTATTTTACCATTATCGACTTATTTTCATCATATATGAATGGACCTCCAGTTCATTATTCATAATGACATTGAAATGATCATTATAAACACTCCATATAACACCATATCCTACAAACATCTTTTTAATGGATTTTTTTCAGCTAAATATATATAATATAAAATATGTATCACAAAGACTATATTATTATATTTTACAATATAAGAAAATTAAATAGCTTGTACATTTTATTTCATATCATGAGATAATATTGAGTATAATATCAAGAAAATATATAGGGTGATAAAAAAAGAATAATGAACACTATAATGTAAACTCAATAGGCTTGAATTATAAAATTAATATTACTAATTATACGGAAATATTATAAAAATAAAGGTGTGAGTAAATATAGTAGAAACTATAAAAGAAAGTGTATAATCATCACAAGTGATGTAGTGAATACTAAAGTATGAGGGAGGTGGAGTATAAATAGTGTGTAATAAGAAAAGTGACTGTTAGGATTAGATGATTACCTGACTGTTAGTCAATATGAACATGGGTAATTATGACCATTAGTTGTTATAAATAATATGAATTATGATTATTTCAAAAAATGCCACTCTTCGAGTTAGTTTATATATTTTTTAATGATTAGGGATTATAGATGCTGAAGAAAGAAATGATGGATTAAAATAGTAGCATCATGCCATTGGAATCCCATTCATTAGAACATGGTATGGTTGTAGTATAATTGGGGTTCACCCTTGTCCAATCCAAGATATAGTTTAACTATGTATGTCTTGAGGGAAATTTATGTTGTGAGAAATTCAAGTTAGCAGTGATCAACACTAGATCAATATTAGTAAAGCCACCCCATTAAAGTAGCATTATAACCCACCTTACCCTTAAGATGTATTCCAATTTTATAAGGGGATATTTACCTACAACTTACCATTATAGAGGTGCAATTTTCATTTTTAGAAATGAGGGAGTGGTTTCCTCTATCCCATTTTTATTATTATTTTTTTAATATAACACAAATAAATATAAGATGAATTTTATAAATAGATTTCTGTATGTAAATAAAAAATCATAGTATTTTTTAAAAAAATATAATTTCAAAAAAATATTATTTTATTATAAATTCATGAATTTTAAATAAAATTTATTTTCCTGAAATAAACTTAAAAAAATTTATTAATTTGATTTTGAATAGATAAATAGTGTAATAAATCCCTAGTTAATTTTTTTACGTGTTAGAAAGTTGATCCTGTCATAAAAACTATTATTTTCCAATAAATATTAATTTTTGTTTTAAAGTTAAAATTATTATATTTATAATATTATTTTTATTAAATAAATATTATTTTAGAAATAAGAATATTGAAATTAGCTAGTAGTGAACTTTTCCTAATTTATTGATATAATACATTTTGTATTCAAAATATATATTTGGTAGGAATATATAATTAGTATTAAGATATAATAATAAACTAAATGTGATGTAATAAATACTATTCAGGGGTTTCTTAACCACATTTTTTTCAATAAACTATGGAAATTTAATGTTATAATAATATTTTTTGAAAACTATAATAACCATATAAAATATAATGGATATTTTATTATTTTAAAAACATTTATTTTTGAAATAGGATAGCTACAACATCATAAATGATATTATTTTATGGAATGAGGTTCTTAAACTAATAAAATATTTAAAATTACTCATACATGTAAATTAACATGGGAAAAACAATGAAACAACTAATGATTTTTTATTTTGTATTACATAACTTCCAAAAACTATGTTTAGAAATAAAAAAAAAATTAACCTCTATTTTTAAATAAAAAAACACAAATTATCACATTCATACCCACTTCTAAGCTTTTGATTATGAAGATAATATCACATTCTCTCCTTAGAGAATCCATGAGGAGATTTTAATGCTCTAAGGATCTCCCCCAATGGTTTTAAAAACAACCACTCAAGGTAAGAGTCTTTATCCCTACACTTTCCAATTCAAGAACTTCCATTGTTTTAATTAAATTTTATTTTTAATTATTTATGTTTTCATATATTCATATACATCCCTTAATCCCAAATAATTAGATAATACCTTCCCCTATCATTAAAAACTTCCAGGAATTGTTATATACCCCTACTATGATGCCAAAATTATCACTTGGTTCTCTATTTTATATTTCTATGAATAACCAAGCCTATTTCCAGTCAAGGGTTTTAATCTAGATATAACTATACATCATTGATTTTTGATTTGCATGTATGCAGAATACATTCCATAGTCATGGTTTAAAATGATGAAAAATGTTATTATGATATACGATATATGTTTCAAACATGAATTTATACATATAGAGAATACCCCATAATAGAGGTTCAATTAATTTGGTAAATCATTAATCTATTAAGATAAAGTTGTATTATACCATGGTGAATAACATTGTTAATATTTTTTTCAATATATTTGTTATGAAGCATGGTGATATACTTATGAATATATCATTTTTATATTGGATCCACATTTCCCTTATATGCCTCACATACTTATGATCATGCCCTCATATTTTTCCTCTTGTATTTATGATCTTGCTCTATTTTTACACATCATTTTAACCCATAATGACCACCCATGTTCCATTAAAATTGTTTATCCCTTACTGAGATTTATTATCACACTTTCATATTGATGAATTCACCTAGGAAATCATTTGATGTGTGGTGATATATGACAGATTAATAAACGAGTCTTTGAATAGTATTGAATAATGTTTGTGTTTCTGTATTCATTATGTACATTAGGTCATATAAACATAGTTTTCAATATTGTGAAACCCAATAGTTTCATGGGTGTTTTTAATTTAATATATTTTTTGGATAATATATTAAAAATATTTTTTTGGAAAAGGTGGATTTCTGTAGTTTGTATAAGAGAAAGGACTGCTTATTTTTTCAAATTTGGACTAGAAAAAAATTAAACCCTATTTATAATTCTAAATATATTAAAACCTCCCAAATTTTTTAATATTATAGTGGAATATTGTTTCCTATAAATTATATACCTATATAGATAATTGAAAGTAGAATAGGATGAAGAAAAATAAACCTAGGGTTAATCACCCTAAAAGGCTGGTTGATCATTGAATCGATCTTTAGTCGGTAAAAAATGAGTGGGTGTAAGAATTCACACATATATATACAAACACGAGGGATATTATTTGGTTGTTTACATGATTCACATAACTTAATCTAAAGGATGTATAGATAATGTAATTAATTTTTTAGAAATTATGTTTGAAATATAAGATCCAAAATTAGGATATTAAATTTTATTTGGATTAGACATCCCCTTTATAAATTTTTTCATAATATTGAAGATAATAGTTAATTTATCAGTTGAGTTTTCTTATTTTCGAAAAATAATGGGAAATAAGAGGAACTGAGTAAATAAAGGATTCAATGGACAATGAAATAATAGAATTCCATATACATTTAGAGGTGGATTTGAGAACATTATGGGGATGCTAAATCAAGTTTTAAATAATAAATACAACCACCTGGAGCATAGGTAGGAACATCATGCAGTTGAATCCTTCTTACATCAATGGCCTTGTAATTTTATTAGACATACTAAAACATTGATCACTGAATAATTTATCAACATTATAAAAAAGATATTGCATATTATCAATTGTTTTGAGTAAAATAATGATAACTTAGTATTATATCACTTTGATAGAGATACCAATAAATTGTTAAAATTAAAAAAAATCATATGGATGAGGTTGAATATCTAGAATGAGAATAATTCAAAAAAAAATTTAAAAATTAATTTTCATTCAACCTTTATACCAATATTAATAGGGATTTCCTTGAGTTGAAGTAAAAGGATAATAAATCGGTGCAATGTTGTGAAATTAACATTAAATATCATACATGATATGAATTAATCATTTTCCTTGATTCTTATGAGAATATTTATTGATTATTTGATAGACTAAGGGCTCATATTTGGAATTATTTAGAAATCTATGATTGTGGAAGTTATACAGAAATATTTGGTTGGAGATAGCATTTGGAGATGTGAAATGGTATCATGTGATGAATGACAAGAATATAAGGATAGAGGAAAATTTTGGAAGATTTTTTAACACATAAGATCATGTAATAGATAATAAATATTATCTAGAAAATTATCAAAGTGGAGATTGATTTTTGGAGATTTGAAATTGCATCATGAAATGAATGATATGAGTATAAGGATAGAGCCAAATTTTGAATGATTCATTTTCCACCGAAGATAGTGAAAGAGAATATAAATACCAATGTTAAATAATTGAGGGAAAACATATTCATATAATTCTCTTCAAGGAACTAGAAATAGATAAAATTATAGAAAGTATGGCCATATAGCTAAAAACTATAATGGTAATGTATGAAATAAATATTTAAATGAAAATGATAGAAGAATGATGGTGTAAGAACAAAATAAAATCCAATGATTTTATTTTTGGTAGTATAGAAAATTTTATAACCAATATCCAAATCAAAATATAATATTGGGAAACCTCCATCAACCCCAGTTGAGGCCAAGGGAGAATAGTAATGATTTTTCATTCATGAAGGAAGAATCCAATGATGAAAATAATATAGTGGTAATTATAATCATTATTAGAAAGTACATTGCTTGATTCTAGTTCTACATATTCCATTATAATATTTATGTTAGAAAATAATGTCGAATTAAACCCTAAACTACTAGTGGTAGCTTTTCTAGTTAAAACCATGGAAGAAATATTCAAGAATCAATGATATATAGAGATCCCCTTATATATATTTTGAGTTAAATATCTATATAATCTAGGTTTCCATTTTAATGGTATAATTTAACATCCTATTAGATATGGTTTGGATATAAAAATGTATTTAAAATATCAAGAATATAAGAAATGAACATTTAGTTGTCTTAAAGGGAAACAAGTTTTGATCTTAAAAGGAGTGATATACCTACCTGATACTTATAGTTATCCAACTCCAGTATCCTTATTTATGTAAATGATTGGTAAAGAAGGGGAATAAAGGTAATGTATGGTTATATGAAATGTATCCATTATTTAGGAATAAATTAATGTATTTCTAATAACTTACATGGGCCTAACAAAGAAAGAGACAAATATTTTTCAATTAAACTAATACTTGGATCTAAGAAAATATCAATGATCCCATATTGAATGGAATATATAGATTTATAGAAATTTAATAAGTAACTTTAATATATTTTGAAGAGGGAATTTATTTAACAATGTAAATATTCTAACCCTTTTAGCTCGAATATGATAGTTACTTTACTACATTGGAATGTGATATAGGTGATTATATCCCGAATGAATGAATAGGTTTCCAGTCATGGTAATCTAGATACATAATTGAATTACAGATAATCTGAAAACATAAAATAAACCATATTATTTTCTTTTAGAACACCATTATTTTCCTTAGTATATTTCTAAAAACGAATCACAAAACATATAATCTCCCAAAACCCGCACTCTCGGATCCAATGTTAAAAATATGAACTTTACATTTCTAGATTTGATACGGATGAACATTACCCAATTTTTTTCCATATTAACAATAAAAAATACAATGGAAAAATTTTATCACTTATATTCTCTTGGACCTTTTAGGATTAGAGTTTTAGGGAATTAGGAAAAACCCATATATAAAAAATACACATGCCTTTAATGATAATTTTATTGACTTATTTTATATTTTCTTATTTCATGTTAATTCATCATTATTATACATAATAAACCATAAAATACATAATTCATTAAACATCATTATTGATAACATGGGGAAATGGAAACATAATAATGGTGACCTCAAATGCGCATTAAGGGTAAACATAGTCACTTAAAATTTAATGCCATAAATGATAATAGTAAGTGCATAAGAAATAGATGACATAATTAGAGTGAATGAGAGAATCATAATAGAAGTAAAACCCATAAATACTTGAATATTTAAACAAGAACAAAATGTGTTGGTATCTGGTGAAATTATGTTTATAAAACCTTTATGTAACCCTAGAATAAAGACACTGTTGACTTCTTTATCCAATGAATTTTAGCATAATTTGGGTAGAGCCGTCATATAAGCTCTAGCAGGATCATCTTGCGCTATTGGGGAGCACCGAATGTATAATAATTTTCCATGAACTAGTACATGAATAAGTTTCATAGAACATTAATTTCATCATAAAAATTATAAAAAATAATTCCTCATTTTCTAACATGATTAACTAATGGAATATAAATATGCTCAATAATGATCTCCTTGAAACATGATTAACCCACAAAAAATATGTTCCATAACAATCTCTTTGGACCCTGATTAAACAATGGAAAATATATTGGTTCTATTAAAATATCGTTGAAACATTATTAGGCCCTATAAATTAAATAAGTTCGATAATAATATTTTAGAAAAATGATTTTACTGTGGAAAATAAAAAGGTTATATAATAATATTTTCGATACACGATTAATACATTGAAATGAAATGGGTTAAAATAAAATAAAATAGAATAAAATCATAATAAATCTATAGAAATAATGAGGATGGTATCAATATAAAAAATCCCCATTAGATCATAATTAATTTTTTTTTAGAATTTGGTGAATGGAAATAATATTAAAAGATCATTAAAAAATTCTTGTTGAAGATAAAAGTTTCACATTGAAAATCACTTCTAAAAACTAAAAAATTATAAAATGTATTGATAAAAATTTTCATTGCAAATAACCTTACATTCATGTAAAGGATGATTCATAGAAACTTATTTTCCTGATGGAGAGAAAATCTATTCATGTCATACATGTGAAAAAAATATTCCTTTTACATTTTTGATAAAATCCAAAGAGTTATTGTTTGGAAAACAATAGGAAGATTACATTTAAAATATTATTTCAAAATTAAATAAGGAGTAAAAATGTCTTGAAATAATAATAATAAAATTTATTTGAATATTTTTTAAAAAATATTGTTTATTAGTGAAATTTTATTTTCAACTGAAGAGATAAATGAATCCAGATTTTTATAAAAATATTTTCTTTTAAAAATTACATTCCAAAATCTCAGAAATTGTGCACATAAAATGAAACAAATTTCTTTAAAAATAACCATGGAAAAATATAAAGGAAAAAATCAGTGAAATGAGGTGTTATGTCTTTCGTAAAATCCATTCATGTCATATTTGTAAAAAAAATAGATTCCTATTAAAAATAGTTTAATAGGGATCATTAAAAGAAGATTTTAAAAGGAATTATCTTTCCACTTTGGAAACATTTGAATCTTAATCCTTCTGAAATATTAACAATAAGAAAATTTAAATCTAATGATAACATAAAAATTCTTGATATAAAATTTCAATGGGGATGTATATGCACCTCAAAAACTAATATTAGTGAATAACATGAAAATATGCATCAATGAATGGAAATTGAGATGATGTCCCTTAAATTGACCATAACATTGATATGAGAATTAATCAATGAGTTGATTAATTGTATCAAATATAAATCTACATATAACATGTTAAAATAAAACATAATATATTTAAAATCCATTTTACACATAATCTTATAAGATAAAATGTAATTAATATGTAATGTATCACATTGAATTGAAATTGAGTTATGGACTTTTTTAACACTTGATTACTTTCAAGTTAAATCCTGTTGGATGAAGTTATTCAAATAGAAACATAAAATTACATAATTTATGATGTTTTCACTACTACAAAACAAACCATTAACAGTGTGGGTCCTTATCAGTGCTATCAATGAACACTGATAAAATTCATGTTGATCAGTGCTAAAAAGAGCGCTGATAAATGGTACATTTTATTACTACTAAAAAATGCACTGATAAAGGGTACCCTTTATCAGCATTGTTTTAGAGATCATAAAGGTTATTCTTTATTAATGCGTTTACATAACATTTATTAAGGTTACCCTTTATCAGCACTTTATTTTTATCCCTCATAAAGGTCAGAAATAAAATGAAACAATTAACAAATAAAATTTTAAAAAATATTGATAATTTAACTATGTAATTAAATATTGATAAAAATGAATAAATTGAATATATATATACATAAATCATAAATATTAATATATAGTATATATTAAATTATTATATTTGTGAAATGATTAAAGTAAAAAAAATAAAAAAAATAAAAATGAGCAAATTAAGAAAAATTATAAACATTTTATTCATTAAATAATTATAGATGAAAATGCATAAATTTAATATAAATTTTTATATATTATAAATATTAATAAATATTATATATTAAATATATATATATATATATTGAATAATTATAATAATTAAAAAAACGAATAAATTATAATAATGAAACAATAAAATCAAAAATGAAAAAATGAAAAAATTATTTAAAAATTTATTAATGCAAAAATTATAAATAAAAATGAATAATTATAATATATATATTAATTATAAATATTATGAACCAATATATATTGAATAAAAATTTATTAAAATGAATAAAATGTAATAATTAAAATCATATTAATGTCTTATTCATTTTTAATTTTGTTTTATTTTTTAATTTAACATATGTCCAACATGTGTTACATTGACTTCACGTACATATACGTAATTAATTAATATTTATATAAAGTGAAAAAATAGAAATAAAATTCCAATTAATGAAATATGATATATAATAATACATCAAATATTTATGTAATTTATTCAAATTTTAGTATATTTTATAATTTCATTATAACATGATACATTTAAATATTTAATTTCACCCATTTATAAAATTCATGTATTTATGATTATATATTCATTCATAATGTTAAAAATATATTTGTAATTAAATACATATAAATAAACTTATTTATAAATTCATATTTACTATATTTATAAATTTAAATGCTTATAACTATTATATATATTTAAATATTATTTTTTCAAAAAGTATTTATATAATTATTATTAAATAATTCTATATTTCTAAATAATTATAAAATCATAATAAATTTATTCAAATAGTTAATATAGTATATATATATATATATAATATATATATATATATAAGTTGAGGTCGAAGCTTCAATTTTTTCAGGGAAAGGGGATACATCGTAAAGAAAAGAGGGAAACATACAATGCGAAGATGTAGTCAGTGAGACTTCAACTCGAGACCACTATGTGACCCATAGGGGTAGCTACCACTAAGCAACACCCTAGGGGCTATATATAAATAGATACATAAATGCATAAATATTATTGTTTAAAAGAATTATTCATATATTTATAAATAAATAATTATACATTTAAGTAAATATAAAATTATAATTAATATATTTAAATAATGAATATATATATATGTATATTTATTATATAGCAGCGGTGGGTACTATAACAATCACTATAAAGGGGGCGGTACTGTAACTTGTACTATAGTAGTCAGGATAGTATTAAGAAAATGGGCCATGGGGCATGAATGTAATGGTATTTAGGCCCAATACGATATCGAGCAAAAAATATTATGTAATAAAGTGGCTTGTTGGGTGGGTTATCCCTTAGGGGGGCTATTACCTACTTTTCAAACCTGTGTGATTGCGGTGTGTGTGTGTTTTAAATAATTGTACCATCAAGCACCCAATACAATATATATTTATTAAATATATATATAACTATATAAATATATATAATGATATAAATTGTCTATATTTATGAAATTATAAAAAAAAATATTTAAATAATTAATATATTTATTATAATTTCATTTAAATATATTTATTAAATATATATATATATTTATATAAATATATTAATAATTATTAATAAATAATTATAAGTAAACAATCATAAATATATAATTATAAATAAATAATTATAAATAAATAAATATAAATAAGTAATTATAAATAAATAATTATAAATATATTTATAAATTTATATTTACTAAATTTATAAAATTATATATTTTTAATTATAAATAATAATATTAGTTATTTACAAAAGTATTAATGTAATTATAAATAAATAAGTATTTATTTAAATAATTATAAAATTATAATAAAAAATAAAAAATTATATAATTTTTTTTGTTTTTTAATTTAAAATTATAATTATAAATATTTTATCAACCTTAATGTTTTAGCACCGATAAAGTTCCATTCTATGAGTACTTTTTTTGCATTTTCAATGATCGAGCCTTTTGAGTGATAAAAAAGAGATGATAAAATACATCTTTATCATCGCTTTTTTAGTGATGATAAAAATTCATTTTAATTTTTTTTTATCAATTTCACATTGTAAAATGACTACTTATCAGTGATTTTTCAAAGGGTTGATAAAAGTATCCCCATTCTATTAAAAATTACCCTAACCACGACTAATTTAGTCACAATTCTTAGGCTCTCGCGGAACTCCCCTATAGCCGATGTTAATTCTCCATGTTCACTCAGATGAATAAATGTTAGAATCCAAGTTATGTTGGTTTATAATTTTCCTCTCATTAATTTCGTTTTTTGGTTCAACAGTTTGTGTGTTTGTGCTATTATTAACCATAAAAATCCCTACATCTCATCTCCACCTCTCTCAGTTACCTATACCTAAACAATGCCATCCATACTCTGTAAACTCATTCCAACTTCATACGAGACCACCATAAACTGCATCTCCATCTTCTGTTGCAATTGATGGTGATTTTCATGATGTTTTTATTTTATTATTCCTTATTAGCTTTTAGATATTGTGGATAATCAATGTTTAAATATTTTTTCCATAGTATTTCATGTACATGATGATGAAAAAATGTGTAAGGAAATAAGAATAATTATGAATATATGTGTATCTACTGATAAATTCATCTTTATAAAATTCCATAGAGTAATAGGTGTAATTTTTCTATTAATTAATATTTGATAATTAGTGTTGCATAGGTGATGTAGTAGAATTATTTAATTATGTTTGGTCCTATGTCATAAAATGAATGAATTTATTGGTGGTTCCTTTATATTTTCATTCATTGGATTAATTTTTGTACTTCATACATAATATAAATAGAAATTTGAGTATAATTTTACATGATGAATATATTATTGAATAATGAGATGATGATATACCATATGCAAGAATTATTAACGTTGTTACGTTAAACCTGTGTGAAATATTGGAAAATTTTGTGCTTATTAGCGCTATTATATTATATTTATGATTATGTTATTTTTTACACTAAATTAATTGATAAATTCAATAATTTTAAATAGATATGTGTTTTCTAGGATTATATTGCGTTTGGTATAATTTTTTGATGAAAAGTAAATTTTTGTTTTGATTGAGGTCATATAACATTTACAGCATGAGTAATAATGATGTGATGTTTGATATTGTTCATTGATTATGATTATATATTAAGAATTCATATTCATTGTTAATGGTAAAAAGTACCATATGTATCACAAATAAGGTTGTGTAAATAAGGACTCTCTTTGGTAAGATAGATATCAAATAAAACACACTTAATATATAAAAGTCCAAATTTTCATGAACCTTTCTTGGAAATTGTTATTGTCATGAATACGTATACAATACTTTAACACTCTAGTACAACCAACCTTCCCACCCTTTATTTAATTTTTCCTTATTCACATGATTTCCTTTAATGTCTTGACAATGGATTGTACTCACTCTTTCAAACTAGCCTTCCTCCCATCATGGTACTTCGAAATTTCCTTGATGAGATACCCCTACTCAGATTGTATTAATTTATATCCATCAATGAAACTATGATGGCTTTGAATACCGCATCTCCTAACCCACTCTGCGACTATTTCAACATCCTCCTCATTTACAAATTATTGAGAACACCAAAAATGAAACCTAAAATTTAATCAAAACATAATTAATGGATTTTTAAGGTTTTCTTGATATTCATTGTCTTATGTGACTCACTCGGTTACATTTGAAAAAAATCATTAAAATTTAATTTTAATTTTTGTGTATTCACAATGGATCCCGTTAGATCTTCTAAATTAAGAATACATGGATGAGAATACTTCTATAATGGGTGACATGTTAAAAAAACTCTTTTTTCAGATTTCGTTTAAAAAAATCCAAACTTGACTTTTGATTCACTTACCCTTCATCCTTGAAAAATTTAAAAGGTTTCCAATCTAGATATTGAATGTATTCATACCACCATGATATTAAGTCTCTAGTATATCATTTGGTTTCATCTTTAGGATAATTTCTCTTGGAATCATAGAGAAATGGCGGGTTTTCATGCTCTCTTCTTCACCCCGCACCAAAACCTCCACAATTTTGCATCTCATCTAATCCATGTACAACATAAATTCATCATAAGGGGTCTTAAATCAATTTTTAAAAATAAATAAAAAAACATATAAAGATGAACTTATCAAATGAGTTATAAGAAGAACTTAGTATGTTTTCACAAACACATCCTCACTTCTTTAAGTGGGTTGTAATATATTTATCCAAAATGATCCAAAGACACTTCAATAGAGTAGAAAACATAGTATATTGAAGGGTAATATAAAACATTAAATTTTATATGTTAAAGAAATATACATTTACCAATCCATAAATAATTACTATATATTTAAATGACATGTTTATACTATTTTCACTAGATTTTAATTATTGTAATAAAGGTTTTGTAAGAAAAAATGAAATGTGTTTCCTTTTTAGAATGTTCTATGAATTTTTCTACTACAATTGATGTCCCTAGGGAAAAAGAAAGCTGAATATATTTTCATTGGATTTCACTTTCTCCAATGATTCCAATTGTTGGGAACATTGTTTCTGGAAAGCATAATAGAATCTTGAATTTAGGCTATGTATGGGGAGAAAATTAGTGATTAAGAAAAATTAATGGATTAGGGAATATCCAATTTTATAGATTAATGGAATCATAATTTATTTCAATTTTGAATTGAATGTTAAATAATTAATTTTTAAAATATAATATGTTAGAATCCATAATTCCAATTTCATTTAGGTTATTTTTCAATGTGAGTGTGTTTAGAGTATATATGGGATAAACGTGTTTTTAAAAAATAATAAGTGCTAGGTTTTCTGTGAGGGAAAAGTTCAATATTTTATAATGTGAGTTACTGTAAAATTTGTAGTGATTCATTAAGGGATATGGTGAGGGTGATGTGACATTTGTGTCGTTGTTTCTTCTTCTTTATGGGTTTTCTAAAGTTAGGATTAACTAGTGTATTAATTAACCAATTGTGTGTTTCTTTCCTAAGGGAACCAATTTTGTTAATACCGCACCATATTTGAAATTATTTTCCAATAAAAATGGCTATTATAAACACATATCATGATTTATATTCAATAAGTAGATGTGATGGTTATCCTTATGGGATAATCTTGGATGATATGAGGTCGAATATCATGGTACCTATGCTATGGTTATTTCTAAAGGGAGGTAAAAATATTTTTGTCATCTTATAGTGGTGTAATTATTTTTCTTAAATTGAATTACCCATTTCATTAAAAAATAGTGCACTCTAAGTATTTGACATAAGATTATGATGATGGAGTTAATGATTTTATCATGTTTTAAATAGAGAATGCATGTGACCTTTATCAACTCTTTTTTCCATGTTTACATTGATTATAATCAAGAAAAACTTAATGTTTGACTACTCATGTAGACAATGTTTTCAACACACGATGATGTTACCAATCCTGAGGAAGAAGAAATAGTTAATGATGAAACTATAGAATTATTAAGGGATCAACAATATGTTCATTAAAAGAACAACAATATAATATCACACTTTTGAATATTATTATCAATGTAAGAATTCAACATATAAAATCATAGGTTGGTTATAATCAACACAGCCATCCTATTAACTCCAAAAATTCAATGTTCTTTAAGTATCTTGGGTTCACAATGAGGATGAATGTGCCGATTGATATTTACTCTTAGAACCACATTCAAGTTGTAATGAATGAAATCCTTGGAAAAGATATTACATAAATGATACAATATACTTTATATATTTTAGAAAAACATTATATAATGAATTTTTCTTCACTATTCCTTACATATATTATTTATTTTAGATGAATTCTATATGAAATATCTTTTAATGGATGCTGGAATAGACCATAGAGGCTTCTAGACACTTACTATGATGTTATATCTTATTGATGCTAAGGGGAATGTAAATACCCACCACAAGTTAGTAATATAAACATTATAAAGTAGGAAACATAGACTGTTTTCATAAATCATCGTAATGAGAAATAACATGAGATTCATTTAAATTGATAATATTTTATTTGAAATTAATTATTTTATTTAACTAGATTAAAAAATAATAATTTAGTAAATATAAAAATGGTGCATAGAATAAAGAACATGCATGAAAACCAATGTACCCCTATCGAATATCATAGATGGTGTATACTTCATTAAAGTGGAAATATGTATGTAATTTAAATAAAAAATAATGGTTTAAATATTTGTTATAAAATAAAATATATTACTTTGTTTATATACATATTTATTGTAGAAGCCCAAATCTTGACATACATAGACATTAGATTAGTTTTTCTAAATACATAAAACAAGACAAAAAGAGACACCCAAAGACTGTATTAGTTTAGTGTCTTTGGAAACTCAAAACATAATCATTTAATCATGGTGAAGGGTCTTCAGCATCTCCCATAAAGATCTTCATCTTTTGTTTTCTTACCTATAAACTTTCTTTATATCCAGAGGAAAATAAAACAAAAAAATGTTGAGCTCAAATGCTCAGTATGGGTAAAGATGGAGCAAATAAAACAATCCATAAAAATTTAAACGTAAAAAACTAAATATAAAACATCAAAATCCTTAGTAATGACATAAATCTTGGCATTACATAGGACATATATCACATAGAAACATTAATCATGATAAAATAGAATATGAATAAAACATGTAATTATGGAAAACCATTAAGCCCATGATATAATTTCTATAGTAGCCAAGGCATTGCTTCCAAGACCATCATAGTGGACAAATTCCCTTACCGAACCGGGTTTACTTGTCGTTCCAGCCATATATTACTGAACCAGATTTACTTACCATTCCAGCCATGTCTATCTCATGAGATATAAATATCTACCCAATGCACTGGAGGGAGATATAGATCCCACCAATCACATAATGAAATAATTCTTAAATCTTCCACAAAAAAACCATTCATCACAACCCAAATAATAAAATGGGTATCATAAACATCATCCCATCATATCATAATGTATATAAAACAAATAGATATCATTTCATCATACAAAAATCAAAAATGTAAATAATAACGACATTATACTTTAAACATACCCTTGTAAAAGAATGTAATATTATATGGAAAATATTTTTGATAAAACACTTGAAATTAATTCTTGAGGAAAATATCCGTTCATGCTGAATAAGAAAAAAAACATTATCCTCTTACTTTTCTGAAAAATCCAAAAAGTACCTAATATGGTAATCAAACAAAAGATTCCTTCCATACCATGTGGTAAAAGTAAAAAAGGGTAAAAATGTCTTTAAAAATACATGTAAGAATAGTATACATTTTTTGAAAACATTTTTTTAGAAACATGTACATTGAAGATAAATATAACCCTAGTAAATACTTACGTATTAACAATCTTTGTTAAAAATGAGATTGCAAAATTATCCATGACCTTAGGTCCAAATTTGTCTATATGTGTCCAAAACTTGTGTATGGTGGGATTATAAATATTATTAACTTGTAACAGAACCATAATAATATCTATGATATCATATATCATTCACTTACAACTTTATATTACCCGTTCATTTGTCAATTCCATGTTAAAGATGCATTTTTGGTAAAACCGTTTCATTTATTGTACATGTTTTGAATTTTAATTCTTTATATTATTACTTTGATCATGATTAATTAAATTAATAATAGAAAACATTATTTATATATAATATATATTCAGAATATAAATATATATAATAGATCGATAAATGGAATGAGATACACCATTCATGGAGACGGTATGCCATACGTACTCAAGAACGCTATTTTCGTTTCCTTATTAAATTGAATGGAGGTAAGTAAATAACATATACATAAATTCAGTATCATTATTAGGTCATATATTTCATTATTATACATTATATATACTATATAATAATTCTTTAGTGGTTAACATGGGGAATAAATCTAATTGCGCTGTGGAGACGGTAATATGTACGTACGCAGGAGCGATGATATCATTCCCAGAATTATTGATTGGAATGGGAGTGGATGATATTATATCTCAGAATCAGTATTATGTTACAATAATAACATATTGTTATTATTTCCACCATTATACACATCCAATTATGGTGGTGGTGGAAAACAAATTACACCACGGTGTGGAGATTGTAAGTCGTTTGTACACAAACACGGTGATTTCATTTTTCGTAGCATGGATATAAGGGGAAAAAGGGTTGTTTCATATTTATAATAATATATCTGTATATTAGAGATACTTATGTTATTAATTTATAATGAAACAACTATTGAAGAGGAAGCAGAAGAAGAAAAAAACTTGAAAGAATCGGTAGAAGAGATTACCTCTTCCTCGATGTGAATCTTTTAACCTTCCACTTAGGTCACTAGTGTTGGTCTTTTGAGAGGAACAAAACCTCTATAATAAAACTAGAGATGTTGATAAGAGTAACTGTCAGGTTTTGGCTGAGCATGAAGGTTTAAAATGGTGTGAAGAGAAGAGGGAGGAGGTGCCCTTTTATAAGAGAGGAGAGGGGTACTTTTGGAAACCTAAAAAATATTAATTTATAATAAACTCAAACACCACCCAAAAACCTCCATAATGACAAAAATTCTATGATTAGATGAGATAGGGTTTTAATCTCATCAGTTAATAAAATTTAAACATGATGGGAATTTATTTCATAAGATGTCCATGAAATCGGGATTACAAACCAAATGATTGACTAATTCTGGTTTCAAGTTATTTTCTTCACATACCAATGAATATTCATATTTATATATATTTTTATATGTATGGGACTACACATGTAGATTTATATAGATATAAAAAACCATGGTGGCACATTATCAATTGACCTTGATCACAAACACATGGTCCAATTGTGGATTCACATTTGGTTTAATTCTTTTTAGTAGTGTATCAGCAAGGCAGAGTAGTTTCTTTTCATACACATATAGCAGCACATTTATTGGTTGGTTAATGAGGTATCCCACTAAGATTATTTATCACCACTAAAAGTTATCCTCAGTGTTTTTTTACCTAATGTATTTTTTTAGGCTGATCATGAGTTGGAGGGTCGATAGGGAGGAGGCCCAGAGTTGCATGTTTGAGTGGAGCTGCTCATGTAGTTATTCTGATCAGGTTGCTGTAGTTAAATGGATTTTAGAGACTAGGTATGTGGTCTGGATCAGTGTTAGTAGTAGAGACCTATAATTTTAAATTATGTTCCTTTTGTACTCTTGTATCTGTATGGTCAGCCTTGTGGGTGACAAGTGTTGTATTGTATAACATAACTATTTTGGTTTTTACAACATTTCATTTATTATTAGAATATATTCTATTTTAGTTGATTACTTATTTCAAACTATTTTACCTTTAATAGTGTATGATAATTATATTTTATGATGTTTTCTATCTCTGATATGAGGGAACAGTTTCCCCATTTTAACACCCTAGGCCCTCGCTTCAAGTTGGAAGCATCTAACATATGGGGAGGCATGCTTAGGGCCTTATAAGCCAATGGCTTGAAGCACTTGTCTAGTGGAATCTAGACATGGATGTTTCTTATATTTTATGAGTTAATCCTGATATTAATTTAAAAATGGTCATTATATACATCACCTTAATGTTAATTGGTGAATAATAATGAATAACTCTTAGTGGAATGTAAATTTAGATGAAATCCATTATCTTGTATTTACTTTTGGGTGGACATCCTTTGACCTCATTTATAATGGTTTTAATAATTTTATTAACTTATTCCATAACCATATTGTTTTAATAATATCATATATTAACTTTTTATCATATCACAATACCTGTTCGTTAACAATATTCCATTGTTTTCACTATTTTGGGTGTTAATTTCCTAGTTTTTAGTGTGTTTTGACTTGTTACATGTTGTTATTATTAATTAGCAAATCATTTCATCATATACTGAATATAAAACATAATATAAATTTAATATATATTCAGTATATATGTATTTATAATTATCCATAAAATTTGTAGATATTAAATGAAATGAATCGTTCATGGAGACAGTAGAATATAAGTAAGGATGAACTCTACTACCATTTCATCACCGTATCAAAAGAATAAAACGTAAATGATTTATATAATAATTACAAAATCATATTTATGTAATAAATTTCACATATGTTTATGAAAATTATACTTAAAAAATTCCATGTATAATGTGAATGAATCACATCAATTTGAGGAGGTGGTAATCTACAAGTTCCCAAACTAATTAATCATATTACCACAAAATGGAAATTATAAAAGTATGAGTTATATAAGAATTGAAGAATAATAATGAAATTATAAATATGATATATATAATATATAAACAATAAATCCATCATTATTTTCTAACTTGAATGGTGGTAAATAAAATAATGAACGACTTTAGTTCGCGAGGCGGTAGTTCGCCATATAGATGAACAATTATTGCATATTTCATTTGATTGATATGTGTAAAAGTGTTTGTCAAAATATTAGAATAAAATCATATAAGTATATTTAAGATACTTATTTCATTATATAATTGTTCAATAATAATAATTATAGGGTTTTATAAAAAAAATCAATGTGATCAATGAATAATGTTACCTCTTTTTCAGGTAAATCCTTTTGGTTTATACCATTAGACTTCAATGGTTGGGTTTCTAAAAATATAGAGGCTTCTAGGATTTTGTTATTAATTTTGGGAGCCTATTTGGGCAGTTTTGGTATTATATATAACGTTTATGGTGGTGTGAGGTAGTGAGTTAGGACGTTCCCTTTTATAATTGACGTAAGAGGCACTATTGGAAACTCTCAAAATATTAAATTAAGATAAATATAATTTCAGTTGAGAAAAGATATAAACTGATAAATTTAGATGATAGTACGACTATGGGTTTAATTAATCTCATAATATAATTTTTGGACATGTTTAGATCATATTATTACCCATATTTTTTGGCATTAACCCTTATTTAATCCCCTTAACTATTACCGCGACAACATGTGTTTTCACCCATTAAGGGTCCATATAATTACTCAAAAATGAAAAACGAATCATGAGTAGATAATTTATGAAATTTTAATTCTTTCCAAAATCATTTAGAAAAATTATATATTTTATGATTATAATATTTGTTTATAAAAAAATATTATTTCAAAATATCATTAATGAAAATTTTGATACCATTCATTAAATGAATTTTTAAAAATATCATAAAAATATGATATCTTTGAAAAAAAACGTTAATACATCCCTAATATTTATAGGCAATCAATTAAATTTTTGGAAGAAATTAATTATATAAAATAATGTTTATTTTAAAAAAATTTAATATCATTTATTTAACATTTCAATTAATTAAACAATTAATGCATCATTATTTTGTAACCTATTAAAGTAATTATTTATTTTTTAACATTAAAAATAAATTAAAAAGATGAAGTTAAAAATATTATATTTTAAATTAAAATTTATATTTTAATATATCATTTGAATAAAAACATTTAATAAATGGAATACTTATTAATAACATGAATATGATATATTGGACATTATTTTAAATAAAATAATAATAAAAGGATTGAATCTGTACAAGTGGAACCACGAGGCCCTAAAATCGACCGAAGTATTATTTTATTGATAATAACTCATCCAATAAAGTTAGGAAAAGATTTATTGTAATTAACTAATATTTATAATATTATTTTTACCCTTAATTACTATATTTCCCTATAACAGTGTTAATAAGAACTACTCAAGTTACAATTCATAATGTTCAAAAATATATGGAAAATATTTAAATAATTTGGAGCCATATATTTTAAATATGAGATTAATATTTAAAAATTAAAAAAACATAAGTTTGGGTATTTAATTTTAAATTAATCCCATTGATGGAAGGAGAAAACATTTTTTTAATGTGAAAATGTTCAAAATATTGAAATTTTTTTACATCAAATTTAATCTGTAATTTCTTAAAATAGCCAAAATTAAATTAAATTTTATAAAATTGACCTAATTAAAATTTAAAACCAATTTAAAATATAATTTAACAAAAATATATTTTTTAGAAGAAAATATAGTTTTCAATTAAAATGCAATATTTTTTTCAATATCTATATACATATGAAACCTCTTAGAAAAATACAAAAAATTTACCTTAACCAAATTTTTCTATTTTTAATTCATAAATTTGGTTTATTTTTAATATAAAATTTATAAAAGTGTCCAAATTCATATTTAAAATAAGTGTTCCATTAAAAAATCATAAAATTTCTTTAATAAAAATATATGTTTTATGTGGAATATTAGGTTTGTTCTTATCTAATGAATACAAAATATGTTGAATAAATATAAAACTATTTTATACAATATATTAAATATAGATTTACTATAAAAAATATATAATTTAATTTAGAGTGAAAAGGTGACTAATTAGTGTTTTGTTTAAACCTAATGTTGCATGCATTGTAAGATGTCAAGAAAAATAAATTTAATTTAAAACATAAAATTTGTGAAGTATTAGGGAGATATAATGATATTTTATATAGAATTTTTATTATGATAAAAAAGATCACATTATTTTAGAAGGCAATTTTTTTGAATACCCAGCCATATTTTTAATCAAGGTTGTTCATCTAGATATAAATATACATCCTTGATTTGAGAATTACATGTATTAAACTAAAATTACCTATTCATGGTTTAAAATGATAATAAAAATTCTCATGATATGTGACCTATATAGAATAAATTTGTTTATACATATGAATGATGTTCCATGATGGCACCCCAATTTGTTGTTTAATTGAATCAATCTCTATAGATAACATGTTTATGATACCTTATAGCCTCCCCTTTATAATATGTTTTATGAAACATTGGTGATAAAAATTGATGATATGCTTATTAATATATTTTTTTGTAACCACATTTACAAGATATGCATCATATATTTATGATCATGAACTCTTGTTACACCTCATGTATTTAGGATCATGCTCTATTTATATATATCATGTTTAATCACTGATGATTACAATTTCTCCATTACCTTTATTTAACCCTAATGGGTATTTATGATCACCCTTTTATATTAATGTATGTCCCTAGGAATCCACTAGTAATTTGGTGACCTGAGGTAGAATTAATAAAGGTGTCGTTCAATAGGATTAGTTAATTATTATGTTAATGTTTTATTTATAAACATGATTTATTATGTACCTAATTTCCCATAAAATTAAACAAAAAATATAGTTTGAATTTATTAATATAATTTCATGTTAAGGAGTTATAGGAAAAATAATGTATGAAAAAGGAGTTTTTTCAAATATTTTTCCTTCATTATGAATGGATTTTGAAAACATTCAAGTAAAAAAACTCAAAAATAAAATTCTAGAATGTGTTTTCACAATTCAATCACTTAATATTGAATTAAAACATGCTTCACATCTCTTATTATATATCATGAGAATTCCAAACAACTTTGAAGAAAATATTATTCACTTAAATTATTTCTTCTTCCATATTGACATCAATCATCATTGAAAAATCCATCTTCATTAACAAATATTTACAAAAAATTAAACACCAAAATTGTGGTCTCATTAGTATGAAATTTGCTGGGTTGATATATATATATATATATATATATATATATATATATTGAGTAATTACATGGAGTGTTCGCTAGGACATAGTTTTCCTAGGTGTATGATACAAGGGGAATGGGAATCCTAGTTTCTAAGTTGGGTCTAGAGGGATTATTGTAAGCAGAGATAATAATTTCCATCATTATTAGGATTATGTTATGTGATAACACTTTAAAACTTTCTTATTAATATGGAAATCTCTATTCATCTAATTTTTTTGTTTTTGTAATGAATGTTTCACCAGGTTTTTTATTATATTGATGTCCCATTCATAAATGTTTTTTATTATTATGATGATAAAATACTCTCTGATATAATATATAATTTTTGATATTTCCCATCAATATATTTTATTTTTTATTAATGTTATAGCCCATTCATAATTCTTGTATATTATTATGGTGATGAACCATTCACCAATGTTTTTATTTTTTGTGGAGACAACCAATTAAACTATATTTTTATTTTTATTGTGATGAGTTTTTCACCTATGATATGTTTAATTATAGAAATAACATGTGCAAAAATATTTTTTACTATTATTGTGATGGTCTATTCAATTTTTTTTTATTAAACTGATAATCAATTCACCAATATATATTATTATTGTATTAATAACCTATTCACTCATGTTGTTTTTATAAAAGATGATAACCCATTATCCATGGTTTCTATTTTGTTAATTTACGACTCATTAAAATGTGTTTATTAATATGATTGATGATAACCCATTCACCAATTTCATGATTGTTAGTGGTGATAAACCTTTTACCCATAAAAATGTTATTAGTAGTGATGATAAATTTAACAATGTAGTTATTTATTGAGGTAAAAATCCATTCACACATGAATATTATTATGAAAAAAAAACTCATACTCCTTTTAATTGTGATTATATCTCAGGTGTACCTAACTGATACTAGAATTGGCCAAAGTAGATATGGTTTCTCATTAGAGTAGCTCCTCAACACTCAATTATTTGGTAATTGTTATTTGTATAGTTTGTTTTTGACATATCATATTATGAAAAATATATACACATACTAGATTTATTGATGTATATCATTGGTGGTTTCTTACTGTGTATAATTCCCACACATTACATGTGCATGATTGTGTTTATAGACATCATGGTTTATGATTTAGGTAAGGTAATTTCCTATATTTCAATGGGATTAACATGAGATTGTTTTAAATGATTATTATATAGGACTAAGTGAGGCCTTTAACATCAGTTTTTTATTTACTATTTCTTATGTTAGTTTTTATTTTCTTTGTAGATAATCAACTTAACCTGAGATATTATACATAACATATGACTTGTATGGAATTCACATGGGATCATATCTTATAATAAAATGAAATTTGTTTTTATGGTTTTATTATAATTTCAATTTACATTTTACAGTGCTATATTTTGTATTATGGTTTATTGTCATTTAGATATTTTTTATTGTTATTTAAAAATGTTATATTTCTCCACAGATTTAAATAGACACAGTTACATTGTTATAAGCCTCTATTAAATGGGTAGGCATGATTGGGGACACATAAGACACCAGTTTGGTAATATAATAGGTTGAATGACCTAAGGACAATATATTTGTAATAAAATATAATTTAATACAAAATTAAAATAAATTAATATATTAATAAGGATTTTTAGAGAGAATTCGCTCCCTAAAACACTTTAATGTGCGGGAAAAAATCCTTTATCAAAAGTCATTTAATGATATTTTTTATTTTACACTTTATTAAAGTATATTAAAAATTGATCAATCCATATCCTACCTTCTCATTTATTAATTTTTACATTTTGTTAATATATTTATACCTCTAATGTAACACATGATTAAATGAAACGAAGTTCACTTTGGTTTAAAAACAAATCACTAATAGGTGTATGTTTGTCTCCCACATGTATTCAAGTTGTAGATTTATAATTTTTTTTGGTTATTCATTATGATGGCACAAGATACTAATCTATAATTGATATTAATCTGAATTAGTGTTTCTTATTAGATTTCCCAACAATGTTTCCAGCACTAATAAATAATACACATATTTTTTTTGGTTTCCTATTCTACCTTTCAAATCTAAATTAGAAAATATATAAATTAGTAAAAATATGTATTTTTTATACCTCAATCCATAATAAATATTTCATGTGACATAAAACAAGATCATTTCCACTAACAAAATATGTGACTAAAATGTATTTCATTGAATTTGATAAAAAAAATTAATTAATAATAAAATTTCTTTATGACACTATCATGTTATGATTACTTTTAATTTTAATTTGGAATTATTTTTATAATATGATAAATAATTCTTCTTCCAATGGTACATAGTCATATGTTTGACAGGATTTGAAACATGTTTCACCATAACACGAGTCACATAGTCTAGTATGGAGGACTACATTACCTTTTGTGTTCATCCTTGAATGTAAGATGCTACCAACAAGCCGCAAGGGTCCAACAGTGTTATAGGGAGACTATTACCAAAGTTATATTATCCATATATGATAATCACAATAATTATAAACAAACAGAATATAACAATACAATTAAAACTAAATGAATTTCATCATGTTGGAATAGTGTTATCCTCATGACAAAATGCAAACCAAAAGTCCCCTGAATTGGTTGGTCAACCAATGTATGATAACCAAATAAAATAAAGAAATACTAAAACATTATTCCAAAGTCTATATCGAATTTTCCACCATATTCTGTGTTCCACATTCATAACTCTATGATATAGTTTGGTTTCACATAGTTGGATCAGTAACCAAGAAATATGAATGCACATCAAAATGGTCACACATCATGTGAGTATAGACCTAACAGGATTCTACCAATCCATCCTGAACAAAAAGCGAACATTCATAAAAATGTGCATTTCATAATTGAAGGAAACATCACAAATAAGAAACCAATCATATTCCATGAGATCAATTTATAACAAGACTACCATGACTACCAACCATACCAAAATTGGCTTTATTACAAAATGAAAATCCTAGATGTCACCATTTTTCAAATCATTTCACAAGGCCAACTGATGTCTCAGATCATGGACCACACATATAAATCCCAGTGTCTTTCAACATGGACATCACACCCCTAACGTTTCCTCTTCCATGACATATAGACATCATGACCCTACCTTAACTAGGTTAGACCATAAGACCACCACATCCCATACTCTGTCTTGGGAAATTCAACAAGGCCATCAATACCCTACCTCTACTAGGTTCAGTTATAAATCCAAAAAACCCTATACAATATCCCAAATAACTCAACATCGCCATTGTACCCCATTATATTTTTTTTGGTTAGACCATAAGGCCATTGTACCTATTAGCCATATCTAGGTACCATATTAATCACTAGCATACATCCCACTAGCACATAATCCCTCTCAAGGGCCTAACCAACCATGATGATCCCACCCGACCCTTTGATACCAAATGATAACCTACACATGATAACGATTATCATATAATAAGAAATGGCATATAAGAGAACAATAATAGTATATAATTCAAAGGTGTCATTATCAACACACACACATACACCATATAATAACCACATTAGGTATAGGTATCATAGTCCACACACACACACACACACTATATGAATATCATAATATACAAATTCATATAGGGGAACCAAATTGAAAGGAATTATTACCTAAAGTGTATCAATAACCAACACAAAGAATTTCCACCTAGATCAAGATCACTCAATAATGATTCTTAGAATAATCCCCAATTAGTCACATGAGTATTCTAGAATCGTGATCATAGAATAATAACATAATAATGTATTGAATTGGATTTTGCATTCCCTATGAGAATAAACACCAACCATAGATCAATAATTGATCAATGGAAGGTGAATATTATCTAGATTCATCTTCCTATCCATAGAAAAATCAAGAATATATATCTATAAAATATTATTATTCATATATCTATCCAGGAAACCCTATATCATTTACTCCTTCTAAGAATATGAGATGTGAACTTGAACAAAAATGGAAAAAATGGAAAAAAAACTTCATACATTGAATTATAATGATCTAAAGCCTCCAGATTCACATGAATTTGAGTTCAGGGTGAGAGGAATCACCCTGAAAGACTATTGGTTTCCTTAGGTTCAAGAGTCATAGGAATAAGAGAAAAAATGTTGGGTTTATGGATTTCTTAATTTAAAATATCAATATTTTTATTAATTAATTTTTCTTTCATGGTTTGTTCACATGTTTTACCAAATATTCATCCAACAATATGATGTTCACTACCTCTTCAGGGTACTCACATAGTTTGACCACATTATTTGGTAAACCGCACACCAACAAAACGTTTTTCCATTTTCTGAGCTACATGGTATATGGTAGGATGTCATATTGTTATATCTAACCATTATACAACTTCTCATAGTCTTTTACCCCTATGTAATAAGTCATCGTACTTTCTATGAAAAATCCAACGGTATTCCCAAACTGTTCTCAAACTGAAAACCCCTATAAAAGCCTATAAAACCCACCAAAACAATCTATAAGGCAACTAAGACTTCACCCAAGTAAATATTAACTCAAAAATACATATATAGGGTAAAATAAATAATGGTATAACATACTTGAAATGTACAAGTCATTACAATCCCCCATCTAAGGACATAATATTGTAAAGAAGCTTATCTAATGTTCCTACTCATAAAAATTGGTCCATTGCAATTGGATACTAGGTTGAAACTCCCATGTATCCTCAAAGATGAGACATTGATACCATAAAAATCAAAATATAGGGATATGTATTCCCTCACATCAAGTTCTTACACCAGTCAATGATTTGAATCAGTTGTTTCATTAACAATGTTTCTAGATCCAAATCTACTTCCCCAATATTGATCCCATGTTAATGATTGGGATCTCACCTCCGAATATGAGACACACATAAGATGTTATGTATTTATTGATACCTCTGTGGATGATCAAAAGGTAACATCACTATTCCAATACACTTGATAATTTTTAATGGACCCACAAGGAACAATGCTAAAATTTTCCTCTTCTATAATCATTTATTCCTTAACCATGGGGACATATATAAGAAAAATAAATCTCCCACAAAAGACATATAATTTACATATCATTCTATTTACATGTGATCACTGTATAGGTGGAGTGATAACTAACATCTTCTAAATCCTTTAGACCAAATCAGGGGTCTACAGCACCATAATCAACCTGATTATAGCTACCTCAACATCCATATAAAAATAAATCGGTCAATGAAATGAACCACCATAATGAGACTTTAATGGTCCCATAATAATTGTAGACTTGTGATTTTCATTTTATGAAAATTATACCATAGGTATATTATTATACCATGCTCTACTAAAATCCAAGATGCATTCCCAAAGCATATCCTCCAAAATCTAAATCATCTTATATAACATCCCATCAGTCCATGAAAGATACATTATACTTAGATTGAACTATGTTCCCATCATATTCTACATTATTTTCTTAAAAGGTGATATTAGAAACTTGTCCAAATCCGATATTATTTTCATAGGTACTCTATAAAGCTAAATTATATATCAATAATGGAAATTTTCCAATTTATTTATAAAAATCATCTCTTGGATCGATAAAACATTTCCACCATTATCTACTGATAAACCAAAACCCAAAGAACAAATCAACCACTCTGGGTCATTGTAAACCCGATAAAAATCCCATTGAAACCTCATACTACTTCCACATAGGTACATGAAGATTCTGATGAAAACCACATGGTACCTAATTTATGGAATTAACCCTCTAATAGATAACATAATGAGAGACAAAGCTTAGAATCTCCCACATCAATCCTAGAAACCATAAATGACATTTGATAACCCAATACATCTTTATCAATCCATGGTACACTACTGACTTTGAAGATTTAGAGTCCCTCATTATCACATCCCTTATATCAGAATGAACCACAACTCTCCAAAGAATTTAAATCAACTCATCTTCATTTAAGGACCATTCTAGAACAATAAAATTCAATGTTAAAAATGCCCACATCAACAAAAACACAAAATACAAATCCTTGTTGGATTTCACTCAGTTTACCAAGGTAGACCTGCTAAATAATGGAGTAAATATAATGAACCCTTGATCTGTAGATTCACCCCCAAACATTTATACAACATACTCATCAGTTTATATTCCTAATCTAAAGGATACTCTATAATATCAAGTACCTTTATACAAAGAGTATATAAAAAAACCTTTTATATTAGAATAATCAATCAAAATGTAAAACTTATATAAAAAATCCACCCAATTCTTCTGCCATAGTTCTAAGTCCCACTACTATAATATATGCCACAAATTATTATTGTTCATATGAATGAGAAATATCTCCCAAAATATACTGTCTCCCAAAAATTATAAATTATGGGCCACAACCCCCAAATCTATGTCACCAACAGGGTAGTTCTGCTCATAATGTCCCAAACAATGAGTCCCCTATGTAACTTACAAATATCTATACATAAAAAAGCATCCAAATGAATACTTTATGAATAATTTAAAACCACATACTCAATCCCATTGACAATAAAAAAATATATTTGATTTCAACCTCCTCTTTAGCTCTAGGAATGATTATTCTCACATATCCATCCACTCATACATCACCCTTTTCACTGAAATTTATTTACTAGGTGTTTTAAAATTAGAAAAATCCATAATTAACTATAATTAATACCCAACCAAACATAGTAATATTTTCATCTTGATCGTGTTCCTAAGGAGTTTCCCCAACATCAATTCCTCCACAATCTACAAATCAACTGATTTCCAAACCTTACAATTCATAAGACTGGGGATTGAACCTATGGGATCCAAAAGTTACCCATCAAAATTTTGGAATAAATCTCCAGAAAATTATGGGAAATCAACATTTTCTCAAGGTTTTTGACACACATCTCTATGGTTCACAAGTATATATAGATATCTTTAATGAATACAATGAGGAAATAGTCAATATATAGATGGGAGATCTTGATTATGAGATCCATGAACATTGCTAGAGAATTCATAAACCCAAAAGGAAAGAAAAGATACTTAGACAGTCCATAAATACACCTAGATACTGCCATATATATATATATATATCCTGTTCTCTAAAACAAACATGATGGTAACCTGATCATAAGTAAATCTTAGAGAACTAACGGTCTCCCCTCATGTGATCAAAAAAATAATTCATCATTGAAAATAGACACTTGTTCTTCATTGTGACCTAGTTCATATTTTTATTTTACACACACAATTAATTTTTTCCTTCTACATTCTTAGCAAATAAACATTGGATCATCCTATGGAGAAGTTCTTAGACTGAAAAATCCCTTCACCAATAAATCCCGAAGTTTTAAATTGACCCCTATCACTCATATAGTGCCATATAATAAAGAGGGATACATATTGGTTGTGATTTTTTAATGAGTTCAATATTGAATAAAATTCATTTGTTAGGAGGAATTACTATGAAATATTATGGAAATACAACATGTTAATGGTTCACCACTAGAGGTCAAGATGGCGGAGCTACTAACTGATTGGACATAAGAACCACATACGAAACTTATATTGTAATTCCCCCATCATAGCTAAGGTCTGATCCCAGTCAACATAATCCTAAATACAATTATCAAGTCAACACATTATTCATTCTTAAGATAATTAAATTTACTCATATATGGTAATAATAGATGTGATCTTGGTAACTATTTGACAAGTCTATACTTAAAATGAATTTGAATCTAGTCAACTCTAAGAATATAAAATCCTATAAAATTCCTAAACAAAATATTATAATTGGTCACTCTAGACATATCTTGTGATTATATACCTGCTTTCCAATGGTTATATCAAGATAGATAAATTTAGATGACAACATACTGGAAATTATGTCACAACAATGAATTTTTCCGATATAAAAGAATGAAAAAATATTGTATCAAACAGTGAAGTAGAATGTGTAGAGGTAATCAAAACCTTAACTTGAACTATAGAGGGTTCCACTATACCTTCATCCAAAACCTTCTCCACTGAATATAATTTACAAGTTTCAATCCCATGACTCTATCCCAAATACACTAGGTTTGGTTGATTCACTAAACCATTTGGAATTTGGTTGTACTGTTGTGATCCCATATCAATCACATAAATTATATCTTGTGTTTTCATGAAACTTATATGGAATCTAGACTGTAACAACCTTAAATTAAAATTATAAATATGACCCATATTTCCATATCAATGATAGTAGTTCTAAAATTCATGGGAAACATGTTATAGTGTTTTCTTTGTCTATAATTAAATCACATGGCGATATCTTTTTCTCTGATGGGTGTTGCAGAACACTTTCTCCACTATGACTGTATAATATCTCAAACATCCTCATTGTCTTGACAAGGCAGTAGGATATTACAGGCCTTATGTGATATCTCCAAGGAACCAAATGTTGGAAATAAATTCCACGGTCTTTATAAATATATGGATGATGATTTTCCCATTAAAAATATAACAACCAAACCAGATAATAAAAAAAATCCACCACTATATGATTCTTGAGAACAATGTAATATAAATCAAATGTATCCAACACAACTATATACTAAACCATAGTAAAATTTGAAAGACAAAACCAACAAAAATCAAAGACCCCAAAGGCATAAACTACCTAGTTCCCAACATTCTCAAATATACAACTCCATAATCAATTCCCAAGGTATCATGAATCATAAGTAAAGAAATAGGATACCTTTCCTTCGGCTGTGTATAGATAAATAATATCTGAAAATTCAACAAATTTTCAAAGAATGGGGTGAGTATAAAACTCATCAGGTTTTACCCAAATGAATTCTCTACTAATTCCCCTAGGATAAAACATGTTGTCATATATATATATAACAATTTATTTAATGAACATTTTAAAAATTTATATCAAATCTATATATATATTAAAATATATATATTTGTACCAAAATTGTTTTCCAAAAAAAACCATTTCCATGTAATGAAACCAAAAAATTCCCACAATCCATTTCCAAATATATTGAATCATAATTAATTGGTTCCATTATTCCACATACCCTCACATGCATTCCCAAGTGATAGTTACACACTCATGAGAAGTATCTCATAGATCTACCTAGTAATCACGAGGTAACCATATCCCATGTTCCCTAATAAAACATGCCCCACATATAGGGTCACATAATTGTACCCTAATGGTACACACAACTAATCTAGGGCCACATCACTGAAATGAACACATTGAAATCATATATGACAAAACAAATTCCAAATTAACCATTTCAATTTATTTAAATAAAAAACTCATTTTCATTGAATATAATTATATAAAACCATTTTCATGAATCAAAACAAAGACATATTTTGAAATCATAATTTTAAAATCCTGAAACCAATCACTTTTCATAATAACCAATTTCAACAATTTCAAAAACTAGCCCTAATGTGGGTTTCTACCAAGTTTTGAACATATATTTCACAATTAAATGAATGATATTAAATAAATTTGAAATAATGCCCTTATTTTCCAACAAATTTAGTTGAGAGTGAATCCACCTATCTCACAAAGATAGGTGAAAAATAAGAATAACCCAAATTATTCAAAAAACCGAGTTGAAACTCTGAATCCCCATCTTAGATCTTGTTATCTAACATAAACACATTGATATATCATCATTATCAGTATCAAACAACCTGAATATATCCCCAAAATATTATATTCATGTAACCAATAAATATAATAAGAATAAACTAAAGAAAAACAACAAAAAATGGGCACTTACCAATGAATCTAGGCTTCAACATACTAGGATTTTCCAATGGATTGCTCCCAGATCAAGGAGAATGGTCTCCAAAATATTTGGAAGAGAATAATTTTAGTTAGGTTTATATTAGGGTAAAACAATAAATTAACGGTAAAAAATGAGTTACATCTACAATTTTCAAATCTATCTTTTAGTCGTGATTGGTTAGGGTGCACAGTTTGGTAAACCGTGCGCTAACTGTGCACATCCCCTCTATCCCAAAACACAGGATTACTCTTGGGTGGATGCATGGTTTGGAAAGAACATGTGCCTAACTATGAACCTACCACGATACCACTACCTTACAATTCAAAATTTTTGTGGGATTATAAATGATTCTACTAGTAGTGATCAAACTCTTCACCACCATAAAATCGCCAAAAACATACCGAAGTCCTCCAAACACTCCAAAACCTCACCCAAACACATTATATACATAGAATAATATAATAACTTTTTACGTAAATTATACCAATGGTGACATATTATCATTATAATTATCCTTTAGATCTATATAATGATTAAAACCAACATTATACTAAAAGACTTCTAGCTATTGCTCGACCATTTTCGTTTTCTATTTGCAGGTTTCTTTATGAATCTGACAGTGCTGGAAAAAAAACCACACATAACCAATGTTGTTTTTCACAGAAGTATTTATCTATTATATACATAATCTAATCTAGTATATGAACCAACAATGAATCTTACTCTATGTCACTAGTATCCCATAAAATCACATGGCCACGATCAGGATGATAGTTTTTCAATTGAGATAGATGAAATAGATTATGCACTGAATATAAAATTGATGGAAAATACAACTGATATGACACCTCACCAACCCATTCATGAATCTCAAAAGGTCTTTTGTATCATAGAGATAACCATCCATGATTCCCAAAATGTAAATGCTAGTGTCATGGAGAGATTATCAAGAACACATGATCACTCACATTGAACGACAATGACTATCGAAGATGATCCACATATGATTTTTGAAAACTCTGAGCCATCTCCATTCTATTCCTGTTCAGCTAATTCTTCTCTACTGTCTCTTAGATAGTGCTCTTCTTAACAAGTGAAGTCTTAACAATTTCCACCCAATAAAGTGGATAATGACAAGAACAGCATACATTGCTTCATAAAGATCCATATATGACAAGGCTTGGTATATATTTTTATATTAGAACTACACTAATAGTATGTGATCCTCCCATGAGCCAAGAAAATCTATTTCATATGCCTAAAGCATGTATTCCACATTCTTATCATTCTTTCAATATTCTATCCATTTGAAGATGATACATTGTAATCATGGCCAACACATTCCTAAGAAGTTGTTATAAAGGTTTCTGTAAACTAGATGTAAACCATGGATATTATTATGATACGGTTGAAACGGGTATTCCATTCCTCTTTACCACTTCTCAGATATATATTGTAGACATGTACTTCACTGTATGATATTAAAAAATAGGGATGAAATGGGCCAAATTTATGAGAGAATCTACTCTCACCCATATGGAATCGTGTTTCTGAAAAATCCCATCAGGACCATTTAAAAAATACATAGATATCCTCAAACATTTAAAAAAAGAATATGTCTGTAATGAATCATACTAAATAGACATTGATGCTCTTCCTTAACCTACTAGTAGGTTGGTCATCTCAAATCAAACTCAACCACTCTTGTTTTCAGGTAGACCCCTAAAAGTTTGATTTCAATTCCCTAGATATATATATATTTTATTCCGAAAAGAGCATCACATCTTACATGGTGGTAAGAATGAATAAGTTGATCTAGAAATTCCAATGGTATGACCGTATGACCTCAAATCCACATAAATGAACTCCCATCTAACTTGTAGCCCTCAATGTATCCCACCATTTAGTGTTGATATCATCGTAACAAATTTAGTTTCTGATGTTTAAGGATCTATAAATATCTTAACCAAATTAAGAACAATAAAATAGAAATGAAACTACAACATTACATCTGTCATCAATATCCAAGTGCATTCCTGTTATCACTGACATCAACTACCAATGAGTTGAAGCCTCTTTTTTAGCTGACTATATGAAATCTTACGTAATTTATCTTCAACCAAATTTCTTTTTCCTAGTGTATACATAAGTTAAATTTCAAACAACTAGAGATAATTCATCCCTATTATTTTTATAAAATTCAAATCACATTGTGAGAAAATGTGTTTCCAGATCTTATAGTCCTTAAACACTATAAATTTGTCACCAAATAGGTAATGATGACTAGTCTTCATAGAATGATATAGAATAGCTAATTCAAAATCATGTGTTGGGTATTTCGTCTCATGTAACCAAAAGTGATATGACCTATAATCAACAACATGATCTTTTTACCTAAGAACACAACCCAAATACAATCCTGAAGAATCAAAATAAATTCCATACCCTTTTACTGATTCTAGATATATCAAGATTGGTGCTGATGTAATGAGAAAATTAATCTCTTGAAAAATACTTCTTGACATTGCTCATTCCATTTGAAAAGAAATTGTCACATTTCAAAGTGGTTATTGGGGAATCTAGTCATGAAATTTCATGGAAAAACAATCGTAATAACAAGATAAAATAAAAAGCATATGCATCTCAATGAAATTATTTAGCTGTTTCCAATGTATTATAACATTTATCTTTCAAGTATCGACAAAATAACTTATTTTAGAGATAACATGACCAAGGAAATGTACCTCCAATATAAAAAAAATTAACCTTTATAATTTTTCATATAAATGATTATCCCGCAAAATTCTTGACACTATTTATATATTTTTCTCATGCTTATCCCTTGACATTGAATACACCAATATGTCATCCAAAAACCACCACTAAAGAATCTATATGTCTTTGAAATATCTGATTCATCAATTCGATGAATAAATCTTGTTAATTATCAATATTTAAATGCATAACTACATAATCATAATGGGAATATCTACTTCTAAAATATGTTTTTGGTATGTCCTCCTTCCAAACCTTCAATTGGTGATATCCGGAATGCATGTTAATTTTTGAGAACCACTGGCTTGCCCTCAATTGATAGAATACATCATAAATACATGGAAGTGGAAACCAATTATTTATTTTAACCTAGTTAAGGTTATTATAATCCACACACAACCGAAGTGTTGCATCCCCCTTTTTCAAAAACAAGATTGCCTCTACCCAAAAGGACAAACTAGGATTAATGGTGCCTTTTCTTTCGAACTCTTACAACTATACTTTCAATTTTTTTAATTTTATTGTTTACATTCTTTTAAACGTAAGGTAATTGTAATAGTCTCTAGGACGAGATCGGTCAAAAACTCTATCTCTCTTTTAGGTTGATACCCTGAGAAATTATCAAGAAAAACATTCATGAACACATCCATAACTGTAGGAAAACTGTTATTTTGTATCTCATTCACAGATTCCAAGAGAAACAATACCAACTAGAAAGATATTTATCCAACTAATTGTACTAAACGACATTTTTTACCTACCATTACATTCTAATATATTCTAAAGAGCTTCTTGACTCCATCCTCAATCGTAAAAGTAACTATTTGGGTAATACAATCGATTTGAGTTTTAAACATTTTCAACTAATCCATAATTAAGATTATTTCATAGAGATATATCTAAAAAAATCCAATATCAAAAGATATAAATCAATTATTATATAACATAATGTATCGAAATTCCTTCTGGCCAAGAGGAGTTTGTAGTTTCAAAACAGAAGGCCACATATCAACATAAAAACCCATAAGAAAAAAGAAGAAGAAATAAATCAAGGGGGTTAACAAATATTAAAAAAAATCTTGACAAAAGGTATAATTCAAAATAATTGTACCTTTATCCATCGATGGTCCAGATGGATCATCCTCAATAAATTGCATAGCTTCATAAAACTACTTACTCGATGTGCTTTTCTCTTTATTTCCCTCTTTGAGGAGTAATGGTTTTTATAGAGTCTCCGTGGAAATATTGGTTTTTATAATGATAATTGTTATACTACCCTCATATCATCTCATAATATGATGTCTAAAAAACATGATATGTGTCTCGAACACTCATCCTGGGAGAACTGTGATAATATCACTGAAGATTCCTCCCATCTAGTTTTAATTATTGAATTATCTAGGTGGTGTCTTAAAATATATCAAAATGAAATCAAAATAATAACATTGAAATATTTGAGGTATACCCTTGGGTATTGGTGGAAGATTCACCAATCCATCCATCAGTGTCTAAGTCATTCCACTATCTTATAAATTTGTTTCCCTCTTATGCTTATTCCTAGTATTATATTTCTCACCATTTCCTATAGGAATCAAAATTATTCCTTAAATCATATTTACTGATATTTTCAATTATTACACCATATCTTTATTTACTATATCCCTATAATTCTCTATACAAATCATCAAAATCATTTATAGATTTAATGAAATTAACCCCGATTCCAAAATGGGTGCCTTCAAGTATGCACTAGCAATAAATTTTGGTGAACACGGACTAAATTCATAAATTTAGACACATCGTATGTCATTGTGAGGTTATTATACTTCTCAATGAAAATTTTTATCATTCTAGGAATATTGAACATATAAGATACAATTTTTTTTAAAATAATTCTCCAAAATCCTCCTATGAAATTCCTTGGTTTAATTTAGCCGAAACTCCGAAATACAAACACTGGTGTGCAATATCCTCTAGCATATACGTTACCAACCTGAATTTAATCATTGCTATTGTGCCCAATAAATAAATTATTTGATTCATCCTATTTATCCACACATCTAATTTCATAGATTCTAAATCTCCTCGAAATATGGGTGGATTCTACTTCCAGAACTGAATGGAATCATTCATTTTTCTTGGTTCATCTATTTTATTCCCTATATCAACACTGTGAAATTATAGGACCATACTGTGAACTGGCTGGTGGTTTAAACCACGCCTTAGGTTTAAACTCATTCTCAATTGGTTATTTTAGTTCGTTTCTTCTACGCTTACATGGTTTCATTTTATATAACCATAAAAAAATAGCATATGTCGTAGTCTCTAGAAACTAAATTATGATCAATTTCAAATTTACCACATCACTACTATCAAAACAAGGATTTATAAAATTATATATTTTTTTCACTTTAAAATCATTTTTGAAAAATACCATATTCTTTTGAAAAGAAAACAATTTTCAAAATACCACTACCATCACTTTTTCAAAATTTAACATTTCAAAATAATTTCAGTGCTTTTCAAAAATCAATTCATTTTCCCTAAATCATAGATTATTAACCAAAATTAAGTATTTAATATTTGTGGTTATTAATTTATACAGTTCATTTCCTACTCTTCTCATGGGATAAACCCATTACAATGAGGTTACAACTCCTAAAATTGTCTCAAAACACATATGTACAAAAACTACCTTGTAACATGAGGTTAAAAATAAATAGGTTAGATATTTCTTTTTAATACTCTACATTTTATGTCCCTATGATCCTACTCGTTGCTACCTTTACTACTCAAGGACTAAACCAAAATTATTTATCACCTCCAAAACCAAAAAACCAAAACCGATTTCCCCAAAAACAAATATGGTCCAATGAAGACCAATACCATTTATAACATCCAACCCCTACATAGTATCTTGAAAAGTTCATAGGATATTACATGGCCATAGGGTACATCTCCAAGACTCAAAAGGGAAGGAATAAATGCCATGGGATTCTTAAAAATATGGGGATAGTTTTCCCTTTGAAAATAAAACAACCAAACCAGATAATCATAGACAAAACACCAGTATATGTTGCATTATAACAATGTAATAGAACCAGAATGTAACCAATGAAACCATATATTATACCTGAGTACAATGTAGAAGATAAATCCAACAAAACTCATCGAATCCAAAGGCATAATCTCTATAGATCCCAACATGATCCAAGATACAACTCCACAATCCATACCCAAGGTATCATGCATCACCAATAAAGAAATGAGATACCTTATATTTTTCGATGTCTTTATAAACAATATCTTCAAACACAACAATTTTCCATAGAGGGGGTGAGTTTAAAACTTAGTAGGATTTACCAAAATAACTTTCCAACTAAAACAAATAGGATATAACATGTTATCACATTTATATTTTTTAATATAAAATACATTTAAAAAGAATCTATCAAAACCAAACCATTTGAAAAAAACATAATTTTCATAAAAAAATAGTTTCTAAACTGAAACAATTTACAAGGAATTTATCCAAACAATTCACTTAAACCATTTCCCCAATGTCATAATCTTCTCTTACATGGTGACGGCATTGTACCCCAATAGTACAAACCAATTATCTAGGGTCATGTCAATGAAATGAATGCACACCAACCATATATTCCAAAATTAATTCCAAATCATCCATTTCAATTTATGTAAATAAAAGATTACTTTTTATTGAAAAATTTTCTATCAATCAATTTTAATGAATCATATTAAAGCCAAATTTTAAAATCATTAAACAAATCTCTTTGAACAAGTAAAATTCCTACAATTCAATAAACCATGAATAAAGTGTGTTTCTACAAAGAATTACACAAAAATATAAAAATTCAATTCATGAAATAAAATTAATTTAAAATCAACCCTTCATGTTATAATATTAATAGTTGGTAGTTGAGACCCCTACCTCGCAAACTTAGTTGAAAATAAAGAAAAAAACAAATTCTTCAACAAAAAGTAGGTTGAAACTCCAAAAATCCCACCTTTGATATTTCTACCTAACATAATAACATCAAAATATGATAATGATTATAATCAAACATCATTAATATATTCCCAATGTGTTATATTCATAAAACCAGGAAAGATAAGAAGAAGAAACTATGAAAAAATAACCAAAGATGGTCACTTACCAAGGAATTCAGCCTCCAATGCCCAAATATTTTTAAATGTAATACTGCCAGATAAAGAGGAATCCTCTCACAACCTTTGGGAAGAGAATAATTTTAGTTAGGGTCATAATATTTGAAAAAATCCATTAATTGGAAAAAATGAGTTAGATCTTCAATTTTCAGATATAACATTTAGCCATGCATGGTTAGGGAAAACTATTAGGAAAATCATCTATTAACCATACCCAAGAAAAGTATCTCAAATCACATGATTAATCGTAGGTGGCTTTATGATTTTTCCAAAATGTGTGCATATCCATGAGACTACCTAAATCCAACTGTCTCACTTTTCTTAGTTTTCTATAAGTGGTTCATAGTTTCAAAAACCATGATCAAACCATGAACCTCTAGAAAATCCACCAAAACATCCCAAATGTCATCTAATACCTACCTAAATTCAACCAAACAATTTATATACTTAAAATTAATAAATTAAGGGTTAGTTAATTTAAACTATGAATATTAAATACTAGAAATTTATGCTTTAGCATGCCTCCTCATCCATCCACTTCATATGAATATAAATGGAACTCAAAACATTTGTTGGAATATTATTCATCAGTGAACATACAATGTGGAGAAGTATTAATTATCTTTCCACATATATACCCTTTACAATTATTAGGTCTTAATATAGAACCTGAGGATACATCTTTAGGACAAGAAACCTGACCTAGTGCCTCATCTCTACTAAATAGCCAATCCAGAAATTTTAGTCCTTCAACTCTTCAATCCTATCCAAGAGATTTAATTGAATAAATTCCTTGAAATGATTAAAATTATAATATAAAAAAATAATCATTTGTGAATGATATAAAAACTTATAATCTTGATCTTGTTCTAGAATTTGAAGGAAAAACACAAATAAGAGATCTGTAAACAACTCCCTATGTGGTTCATGAAACCCTCCATCTCTTCATGGGTCCCTAATGCATGAACATAGTCATATTAACCCATAGATCTTATATAGTCTCCAAAAGATCAAATATTCCATCAATGATATCAGTCCAGTCATCATCGTCCTAAGGTTTTATTGTCCCCTGTAATGATGGGGGATTCTAAAAATACATATATATAGAAAAATCAACCATCACTATATGAGATCATCGTCCATGAAAATTAAATAAATTAATGACTCTGTGATTATATGGTTTTAATACCTCAACTATATGAGAAATTGTGGGAGCATACTCCTATACATACTCCTACATAACTAGTGGTAGAAAATAAACATTCTCCCATAAAAGGGTGTTCTGATGTACTTCTGGAGTCATTGTGATGTGGTGTCTCCTAGGTGAAGTTATCTTAAATAAAAAATTAACACTTGGAAATGCCTAAAATATCTCACCTTAGGTCTATAAGTTATTGTAAAACGTATGTTATTTCTACATAAAGAACTATCCATTGAGGCTACCTGCACACATAAGACATAACCCCATAGCACTACCTAGGGAATAACCCATGTCTCTAATACTAGTCCGTTAGTCATATTATTATACATGCATAAAAATAGATTGACAAATTCAATTATTTAAAATTATAGTATATAGATATATACTTATATCATAGAAGTATAAATCAATAATAAGCAACGAAACTTAATTAATTGAATTAATTTGTATGTGAAGCAATCATATGCATGACATACATTATTAGGAACCTAGTCATGATCTAGGAACACAACCAAATACCATAAATAGTAATATCAACGTTATACTTAAGATCAACATAAAATAGTAACAACACAACTAGTAAAACAAATCACATCCTAGGAAACATTAAGGTCCATTACACAAGGGATGGAAAAGAACATACATGACTCCCCTACCATTGTTAGACACAACCAATCTAATTTCTTATTTTCCCCTAAAAATAATGAATACTAAATTAATAATGGAAACCTTTTATCATAACAATTTTTAATGTCTCAGCATAAATCACTTAGTATTGGCTTGAGTGTTATAAAGCCTCATTCATTCTACCCATTATTCAAGATGATTTCAATTAATGGCGAGGGTCTAAAATGTGAAATATGGAGGCAATATCCTTGGTAACATTAACCATATAAAATAAAAAAAATGTATGATCATACATCCTAGAAAAACTAAATGGAATCTAAAAGAATATCATAATACTATAATAAGTGGAATACATGTAATATAATATAAACTGAAAGAAATCGAATGTGTTTGTTCAACTAATGAATTAAAAAAAAAAATAAACTAAACCCTATAATAATATTACAGATTCCATACAAAAATTTAATCCATCCTCAAAACTCCACCAATCATGCTCTCCAATGTAACGCTCATTACATTAGCTAGATCCTTAACAACGAAACATGAATGTGCATCGAGATTCCAAAACATGATGTGAGTATTAATCTAGTTCGACACTAAAATTTTTTCATTAATATATTGTGCATATTAAATTTTATAAGGTACTTTTTTTAACAAGAAACCAATCATATTATTAGTGATTGTGTGGTAACTCGGTCATAATAAGGCCCATATATACCTTCTTTGGTTCCATACTGGAATGAATGTCTCATACACCATCCCATATTGGATCTGACGATAAGGAAAAAAAATTCTTAGATTAAGGCCCATGATAATCAAGTCTATGGTCAGACCATAAGGATGTCATACCCTTGGATCATCCTTAGGTCCGTCCACAAGGCAATCATTTCCATTCCTAAACCATTTCAGGACATAAGGCTATACCACCCCATACTCTTACCCTATTTAGGAAAAAAATACATTATTCACTAGTCTTTACTGGGTCATACTATGAAAACCCATAATCTTACTTAGATTAGGACACAAGGCCATCATACACCATCCTAAAATATAAGTTTTACCAAAAGGTCATCATATTCCTTCCCAACATTTAGGTCCCATAATTAATACTATGAAATATCCCAATATCAAATTCTCCCTCTCTAGGGTCCATCCAAGATATGAAAATCCTACCAACCAATTTTACACTAGATGAAAAACATCGTAGTGTATGAATTCACAGAAAATAGGGAATCACATAAAAGCACACCAGCATATTACATAATACATTGGTATATTGGTCCACAAAAAAACACACACACACAAAAAATTTTAATCACATCATGTTTATCTATCATAGGCCACATAGATACACACCATATTCATATCATATCCCAAAAATTCATACAAGGGCTCTAAATGGTAAGGACTTCCTACCTCCAGATTATTGATGGCCAACTATAATGACTTCCAAAAAGATCAATAACCCACATAAATGATTACTTAAAGCATCCAAAAATCACCAAATATGGATTTTAGAATCACAACTGAAGAATAAGAACTTGTTACATTATTTAATTTGATTAGGGTAACCTATTAAGAACCACTAACACCAATTGATCAAGAATTGATCAAAATAAAATAAAATATCTCTAGATTTGATACCTACAAAATGATAAAATGAAAATGCCTTATTAAATAATAATATAATTTGGATATCTATACATGTAATCATAATTCTAAGATTATATATAGTAATATGAGAGTATATAAATAAAAAGAATTAATAATGGTGGTAGAAAGACTTGTTACCTTGAATTATCCTAGGATAAAGCCTATATATCCATAAAAATTACCGTTAGTAGAGAGAAAAATGAATATAATTGATTAATAGAGTACATTGTATTCATAAATATTGGTTTGTTAAGATGATTGAATGGTTTTAAGAATGATTCCAATCAAAATCCTAATCTTCAAATTAATTATTTTTTTTCACAATTTTCCAAACTGTGCACCAACTAGATGAGGATCACTGTATCATTAGTCTACCAATATAGTTTGGCCACAAGGTTTGGTAAACCCTGTGAAAAATATTATTTTTTCCAATATTCCAAGTTACATGGTTTCATGTAGTATGTTTCATAGTTATATCTAACCATTCACAAATAAACCCCTATATAATACCCCTCCCCAAAACGATTCATAGCTTCCAAGGGTAAAGCATTCTATTTTTATCAAAACATTCTCAAACTATAAAACATGATAAAATATTCCAAAACCATAAAAATTTTATATGATATATCACTCTAGAAAGAAATTTCTCAAAAAAACATAGATACAGGATAAAATTAAGCACAACGTACTTGAAAATTTTTGGTTATTAAAAAAAATATATCAAATATTCAATTAAAAAACATTATAAAAAATAATGAACATACATTTATTATAAAATAAATATGAAATCTAAAACATTAAAAACTTGAAAACACATAATAAATTTCATTTTACATTGAATTAACATCTAAAAACACATTTTCATTTAGGAAAAAATTCCTCTAAAATTTTTATTTGATTACTAATATAAACATTATATTCAATATACATAATCTTACTGATAGAGAATATATTGTATATTTATATATATATATTTCAATTTAACATTACATTACTAAAATGGATGTTATTTTTCGTACAATTTAATTTTTAATATAATTTCCTTTATGAAAATTTTAATACCATAAAGTGTTTTCTTTAGATTATACATTAAATGACCATCATAATTTATTATAAATCCCTCCCATTTTGAAAAGAAATCCAATTATTCGATTTATCAAATCAATAATTCATATAACACATTTTTAGAAATATTTTTATTTTAATTTTGGCTCATTTATGAATAATAGGTGTCATTTAAAGCCTTGTGATATAAAAAAAATTATAATTATAGTCACTAACCTCAATTTCAAAGTAATAATTTCAAAAAATCTGATCTTTTTTTCTTAAATATACTCCATTTTAATTAATTTTATATCAGTAAATAAAAATTTATCCAAAAAAATTCTTATCGATAGTATAAAACACTAATTCTCATGTGACATTCTTTATAATCTAATTTATATATTATTCGTTGTATATGACCCAATACTCATATTCTATGGATTCATCTACACTCTTCGGTTCTATAAGAAAAATAAGGATAGTGTTATTGAAATTTGATAAATTTATTCACACTTTTACACCTCTGAATAATTATAAAATTATATATATATTTGAATTAAATTGTTATCTATGACCCAAGAACATGTAATGTTCCCATTTTGGGCCTTTTTATTCGTAAAAACGTTTCAATAATTATAGTTATTTTTCAAATTTATTATACCATGTGAATCTATAAAATGTTATCATGTAGTTCAACAATCAGATTAATTAATATAATCAAAAATAGGTATTGATTTACAAGATATAACAATATCACGTATCAGAGGAACATCAAAATATTCTATTATTTTATTTATATTTTTTTGTAACACCAGTATCATATTTTACTTGGTCTATATCTATGTAATACCTCTATTTTGTCTCATTCATTACGTTTTACCTGATGTATTCCTTTTATTTTTATGTATAATGTTCTACCAAGAACATAATTTGAGATGCATTATCCTCAAACCATAACTCATATGGTGTGTTGACTATATTTCATCGATGTAAACAATAGTTGAGAATATAGATAGATTTTTTTATTACACATAAAACAGAATTATTGCACTATATAGTAATTTTATGTGCCAACCATGTTGTATTTTTCTCTAAATTATTCCATTTTATTGGGCTCTTATTTGAGTTTAACATTCATTCCTTATTATATGATTATAATTATATACCATAATATTTATTTTTATCCATATCCTCTAAATGGATGATTTTTTATGGAAAATATCATATTATTAGTGAAAAAATATTTGTTTTTTGTACTATGTGACATTAAATGAATTAATGGACATTAAATAAATATATTTAAGAAATGTAGAATGTTATACAATACCAAGGATGTGCATATCATTTTTGGATGACTTTACGCTCATTGGTCCCAAAAAACAAATTGAAATAGTACAGGAGGCCTCTGCATTTTGGTCATCACCAACATGTGACTCTTGTTTACCATATTTCCCTTATGAAACAAATTTCATGAATTGGTGCAAAATCAATTATGAATATTTGGATTTCATATATACTTAGGATTTAAATGTTTTTTCATGATCTTTTGATCTAATTGTGGATATGTAGTCTATGGTATAGCTTCATTATACTCGTACAATAATTATTTTGATTACATGTAATCTCAAATAAATTATTGATTGTCATCATTCCAATTAAAATGATAGTTTTATCCTTCAATATCTAATGAAAACCCATTCTACCCAGAAATCAATTCATTCACTTATTGTATTGTTGAGAAACACACAAGAGACTGTTCTTCAACCCATTAGTAAATAGAATTTCATTGGATTCATAATTCTCCATATTTTTTGTATTTATAACACCTTTTATAGTTAAATAACCCTTGTTTCAAATGTAATATAACCTATATCATTACTATGTTTCCCTGGAATATATTTTCTTTTTTGACGTATGTGAAATGAAAATACTATATTGGATCCAATGGTTTTCTCATATAAAGGCTTTACAAGACCCCCTAACCATTATTTATTAATATTGGTCAATTATTATCATGATATATTTTCATATTTAATTAATCATTAACAAATTTGGTTGTAATGTGAGATAATGATTTTCACAAAATAGTTTTTTATCACACAAACCAAAAGCATTCTAAATTATTTTGAGTTAATATTATAATTCCACTCTCTCTTGGTTTTTATCATGGTTTTACTATTATATTAGTATCTTGTCAAACCATTAAATAATTACCTAAATTTTACAACGGAAGATAAAATTATTTGAAAACATGTATTCATTGAGTCTATACTATCCATTGTATCAATATCCTTATTTAATTGAAAACAATCCAACTAGTTAAAAGTTTGGATTAAAAACGATATTGTTGGGGATTATTCCTTAATGAAATAATTTTTCAATAAAACTTATCATTATTAGATGATCTAGTGTTAGAAAAATTTCCCTCTTAATAATTATTGGGTTTTTTTTGAAAAATTTGATGGATTATGTTTTACCTTAAGTTCAAATTCATTGAGAAAATTATATTTGATAGGTTTCATCAATTTGGTGATGAAAGGTAATCACAAAAACTTATACCATGTTTTAGTGAACTCATCTGGGGTTGTGTAAATTTATTTTATAGATGTAGCTACGGACCATTCCTGTAATTGTGGATATTTTAATATTGGAATCCATTTGTGAATAATAGAAAAGTAAGATATAGTTTTTGAGAAAGTAATAATGATGTTTTTATTCACTTATGAGTCACATGGAGTCCCATTTGGGAATGGAAAAAGTAATGAAATCCTTGTCATTAACTTAGTATCCATAGAGAGACACCTATGGCTATATAGAAATGTGTGGTTGTCTGAGTATTGACCTGTGATCCATGAGGATTATTAATAAGGATGTATTGGATGTCATGATGAGGGAAAATCTTCATGTAAAAAAGCAATTATTATAGGAGGCTAAAGGAATGTATCTCTATGTGCTATGAAAAAATAACCAATATATTTTCACTATGTTGTGTTGTAACCCATTTTGAGGATTCATTCATCAAATCTGACAAAATGAATTTCTATGATCCAGGGATTTTATGTTTATTATAACAACAATTTAATGAGAAATTTATTATTAGATTATAAAGGTATTAATTTCAAGAGTTAATTGGAATGAATGAAACATAAATTGATTAAATGAATTAATAGAAGATAATATAACCTAGGACTGAGTAGAGTACAAAAATTTGTATAAGAAGAGATAGGAGTTATTCCATATCTAATCTATAAATTAGAAATCACAGAAGTGGTTGATCCATGACTTCCAATATCTCATTAGAAATTTTAATAAACATTGTTTAATAAGATTAACCTTTTTTGAACATTTCTATTAACATTATTCTAAGAATAATCTTCTTTCATGAGCAATATTAGGTTCCATAGCATGGAAGAGTGGTGTAATTTTCAAATGATAAAGGTAGTGAACCAGAAGTGTTAGTGTTTCCACTTCATACTTATAAAATGTTGAATCTTTAATATTTTATTATCATTGGAATATAGGCACATTTCCATGAATACACATTGGAAAAACCTTATTGAAGGTGAACCGTGTAATATAATTTATGTTATTTACTACCTTATTTCTTCAATATAAATATAAAGGGAGAAATCAAAGTTTTCATTATTTTTGTAGAATAATATCTGAAAAGTTTTCATAAAATAATACACTGATTCACCCACACTAGTAGAATATTCGGTAATAAGGGTCCCATGATATATAAATTATTTTCAGTATTTTTTAATAAAATTTAATTATTTCATGCCCAGATATTAATTTATTTAAGATTTTATGCTATTTTTAAATTCTTAAAATTCTATTTTCAATGAAATAAAATAATGTTTTCAAAATAATTATAGCTAATTTAGATTTTAAAAAATGATTATCTTTACTTGGTTAATTTTTTGGCCTTTATCACTAAGCATGTGGAAATAGGATGCATTAAAATCCCAAAACCACATTGGATAAGTGGGAATATAAGATGTAGTGTATATGCACTGAAAACACATGTAGTGGTTCAAGGTCTACTAGGCCCATGCGTGTCGTTATGGCCCGTGATGTTTGATACATGTCAGTTTTATAGGATCCCGTCCCATTATAAGGAAATATAATTATTTACCCATCATCGGGTAATATAAATATGGAATACCCTTGAATTCACTGATGTGAGACTCCATTTTCATAGGGGCATGATTCGCTTAACACCGTTGTGAAATATTTTTACATTAGATTACACACCTATCAACTTTGAAAAATCCCTTCTAGTCTACTACTAATATCAAAATATTCCTTCAATATATCCCAAGACCAAGATTGAGACCATCTTCGATGACCATTGATGAAGCCCTAAACAACCATGGATGGTCCATGGATTCTTATATCAATTCTATGAGGAGGAATATTTATATAGGGATCTCACTATCAAATATATATGATACCCTTTTCCATGTTACCATTAGATTCCTCCGCTATCACTACCCTCTTTTAGAACCACCACCCACTTCTGCTACCATTGGAGTGAATCCAATACTAGATTCCACTACCATCCTTCCATTAGAGTTGCACTGTTATTCTAATTCTGTCAGAATGTTCTTCCATCAATATGATACACCACCCCACTACCACCACCATATTACCATTATGGTATACTACCCATAGATATTCTTATGTCATTTCCTTACACTAAGTGTTGTCTCTATGAAGTTGTATTCTTTATACTATTGGAAATTATTCTGCTACAAACTAATTCTTTAGTCTAGGACCATTTCTGTGATATTTTCATTTAGAATCCACTTGTTTTTATTACCATGCAGAGATATTCTTCAATTTCTATGCTACCATGTGATATAATACTATGAAACTTCAGGCACTATATTAAATGATCATATTCAAATTCCGCCTATAAATTATATTTGTGGAATTGACCTGTTGAAAATAATGGATTCCAAGGATGGTCAAGGATAAAAATCAAATAAAGGAGAGATGTATGCTTGTTGTGTGTTCACTATGTACGATAAGATAATCTAGTGGGACATCAACAATCTTCTATTCACTAGTTGTACTGTCGAATAGGGGTGAACACAAGAAAGTCAATTAAAATACCTAAATAAAGAGAATGATTAGAATAAGGAACAAGGTATTAGACCCTCATCTCTATAATCATAACACGAGGCATGTCGAGGCTCACTAATACTCACATTGGTTTTCCTGAATGATGGGTGCATATTTTTAATGAAAAATTACATGAATATATAAGATTATGTATGGTAAAATGCTATAATATACTAGTGGTCAGTTTTAATGAAGGTCATCCATGATTTCATAGTCAATGGAAGTCTATGGAGACATTTAATAAATCAATTCATGTAAGAAAAACATGAGATATACATGATGTAATTTTTAGATTTTTAAATACATGAGAAATGAATACTTTCAATGTTTCCAATGGAGAAGTCATATGAACTAAAAAATCATATAAATTGAAATTCTCTATAGAGTATTTTGCGTAATACCATTCCATGATGGATTATGGTTTTTATTCCATGAGTCATAAGGATTCTTCAGTTATCTCTAAGACATCATAATTTATTTTTAATAGTTTGATCACAAAGCCTGATTTAAATGTGAATCATTAGAGAATTGATGAGAGAAAATTTGTTCATATTAATAGGACAATAATTTTTTAAGGATAAACCCCATGTAAATGTAATTAAGGATCATAGAAGACTTGACCGGAGTAGACTGATCCAATAATCTGTATTTCTGCTACTTCCATTTATTTTGTATTACTATTAGTATCTTATATAATTTACCAATCATTGTTTTCTTTATAATGAAGGGTTAATACATTTAGGTGATTCATTAAGGGATAGAGATCCTCTTGTGATGCTTTAGTATACATGTTTTCAATGAAAACATTATCTTTTTATTCTTAATTGGTGTCAACATTTAGTTACAAATTTAATATTTAATGGAATAGTTTTGAACAGAATTCTATAATTTTATCCATTTTCTTGTTCTAGGATTGATTTCTCCATTTTTATTGTTTTAGATCATACTGAATGAATGATCTGAGCGTAGCTAGTGAGTTTTTAGTGACTGCTAACACATAAGAAAGTCATAGTGGTTAAACATGAATTTTTAGGAATCAAAATACCTAATTGGGTATTGGTGGATTTAATTGAGGGTACTTCACTATTCTCTTCAAACATTGGAAGAAGGGTATACTGAATAAAAATTTTTGTTAGGCTAGTCTCACCATAATCATTCAATCAATGATGAAGAGGGGAAGAGTTTGTGTAAACACTCATTTATTAATTATCTAGGTAAAGTGATATATTTTAGAAGGCTTTTAGAGTTTATATTTGGAAGAAATACCTAAGGAGATAACTTGTTTCTTTATTTTAATTTTCAGTTTTTTTTCCTAATATTAGAAATATAAATATCATCATTTATTTTATCACCCATGACAATCCAATTTGTTATAATTCTCATTGGAGATAATTCAGGTTACCAATACTACTAAATAATTTTGGAAATTAATAATTTTTTGACAGACCTCAAGATTGGTCTGGATCAAATCATGGTTCCATTTCTAGGGAGTGAGTGCAAATATAATTTGGAATTATACTAAATAAGTCCATTAACATAGAATTATATCCTTTTTATCATTATATATAAATAACTTTTCTATATAGACTTAGGAACATAAATTATGTCAATATCTTTGAAAAAATAAATTTTTAGGACTTGAGGGAAATTTTTGGTGTTCACTCTAAGACCGAAATCAAGGAAATATATATAAATCAAATTTTTAGGGACTTTTGTACCCCATAATTTTTCAAAATTAAAAAATAAACTTGTAGTTACTACTTTGAAGAATGATATTGATTTTTGAATAAAAATTATTTAAGTGATATAATAATTATCCAGTCTTGTAATTGAAGATAAAAACATATATATTCAAGAGTTCACATATGTTTTCTCAAGTTTCAAGACTTGAGAAGATGATGAAGGGAAAATTAAGTGGATGGAATTCCCCTATTCACATGAAAGTGCTTCTAATGAGTTGTTGTAAAAGATACAAACACGAGGGATCTACGACTGGGTTAAACTACAAATGATATTTTTAATGGTTTCTTCCCATCCTCTAGGATCAAAATGATAAGGAAAGAGATTTATGACTTTGGATATGAATAAATGGAAACTACCTATCTGTTCTAAGAAAGCATATAGATTCATTGTGCATGTTTCTATCATAAAGTTGTGATGGAAAATCACTTTCTAGGGTTCATTAGAATGGGCTATTAAGAATAATAAAATATATTGGATGCATCATTTGAAGGAGCATTGATTTAAAATTCCTCAATAGAATCAAGGATCCTAATTGTATTGATAACATTAAATTCCCAATAATATAAAATAATGGGTATGAGTGCATGAGTTATAAATGAGGCAAAAACCTATAATTCATCACCTTTAATTAAAATAAAACATTATAATATTATTAATGAGAAAAATGGTTGTGAAGAAGATGATTGAGAAATAGTCCCCAACTTAGGTATGATGTTTGTCTTCTTCATCAAATAACATTACAATAAAAGTCACAAATGAAAATGGACATAGAGTTTTGATGTAGTGTTCTAACCAAGGGAAATTAAATAAAATTACCATGGAATGAGAAGTCACAAGAACCAACTAGACCAAGATTCCAAAATCATGCTAGTCTATTTTATCCATACTGAAATCCATGTTAACATCCATACTAGAATCATTACAAGAATACACTACCTTTACAAAAACCCTTAAAAATATCAACATCATTAGCATAATTATCAATTACCTCCATTCCAAAAAATACCATAATAGTTTCTGTCAATAAGAGAACCATCATTTCAGCATAAATTGTTATGATAAAAGGTTGAGGGGTAAGAAGATAATATTAATAATCTAGAAAAACTATTCAGAATTCCTATAAACATTCTAACAAAAAATAATGGAAAATTACATCACAAAAAGTATTGAATCAAAATGTGAACATTTTTACAAAAAAAAATATTATCAGGGATATTATACCACCTAATCATTGGAATTTGAAACTTGAATGTTAAGAAATAAAGGCTCAAAATTTTGAGTAGAAATCTAAATATCAATCCATCCATCAAAATTAATAATATGTCAAAGAACCAACCAATAAAAGGTTAAGGAATGAAAGGCTATAAACATCTTTGAAAAGGAAAAGAAGGTAGTATAATGATATTCTATTATTTTTCCCTTAATATATAATTGTGTCCAAGAAGATTTATTAAGAAAAAAGTTTAAGGGAAATTCAAGAAACTATTGACAAATTTAATATTAATAGTCCTATTTTTGAATAAATCCATAAAATTAAAACGTATTCTAAATTTATCAAGGTGATTTGAACTAAAAGGATTAGACTTGATGGTAATGGGAGAATAATATTAGGAAGAAGTTTCAAAAATCATATCACACCACCAATACCAAAAAAACATCATGATCCATGGACATTTTATTCCTTTCTCTATTGATTCTTTAAATATTTTTAATGTTGAATGAGATATTTATGCTTCTATAAAGTTCATACCTGACTCTATGTTTTTTGATATTTTAAATAATATAATAAAATCAAAAATTGTGTTGGTTCAACTTATTAATAGGTCAAATATTTTTCAAATAGGAGTATTAGATGTTGTGAATGTTTTAGTGAATGTAATGAGTTTTCTAGATGACATAAATGTGCTCACCATGGAGGAAGTGAATAAACATAATCAATCATTAATCATTTTGCGAAGGTAATTTCTAAAGATAGAAAACATAATAATAAATATATATCAATGATCCCTTATCATGTATCTTGGAGATACCACAGTGAACATCCAAATTATGGAATCTATGAATTACTCTTTAAGAAATTATTCAATTTTTGTACTCTCTGATGAAGAGGGTACAGAACATATTGTGGATTTAGGTATGTTACTTTAATTATTATCCTAGGGAGATAAATTTTCCATTGAAATTAAGGTAGAACATAAGAGTTCCCATAGATATATAAATTATTATTTCATGTTGGAAGAATAGTTTCATGATTTGGAAATGGGGAAACAAAATTCTACATCATATCTTGAACAACCATTGATTCTAGAATTTAAACCCATCACATATAATTTGAATTATGTTTACATTATTGAAAGAGTTATACATAAATAAATTATTTCTAACTTACTATTCAAACCTAATAAAAAATTATTTACCTTATGATAATAAACATAGGATCTATACGAAGGATCTCAGGATATATCTGTGGAATAAACACCAAAATATGATCACATATAAATTTTTTAGAACGGTATTCTAAACGAGTATGAAATTCAAAAATATGGGTCAATATATCCATCATGGATGTAGTGAAAAAGTAAATAGAGATTTTTTTATCTTCTGTTATCTTATAACTAATTTCTTATTCAAACCCCAATGGAAACTAGTTTGATCATTATGAAGAATTAGTATAACAAATTGATTCCCATAAAAGATCAAAATAGATCGGGAGTATCTATTTATTATTAAAAGATAAATAAATTCCTTATAAAATATTACTATTTATTTTATACATTTAACAAATTATATAGTGGCAAGTGGGAAAAACCCATTATTTTTTCATAGAAGGATTTTCAAGATATTTTCTGGTTCCCATTGTTTTAGATGACTATGAGAAGACAACCTTTATATTCCCTCATAAAACATTTTTATTACCAACAGATGAATTTTTTGTCGTTAAATTCCCAAGGTATAGTTCAAATGTGAATTTAAAGGATTATTTTAGTTCATATTGGGTATTTCTTAGAGGAATTTCATTATTAATTTAATATTTTTGGTAATTATTTTGATCATTAGATTGGAAATCAATGAAATGTATTAAAAGCATGAAATGAAAAGAGTATTTTTTTCAAATATTAATTTAATGGTTGGAAATAAATTTTCCTTGGACACATCATTTAAAAAAATCATTATGATATGAAAATCTAATTTCGATGTGATAAATTTCTTACCCTTTGCAAATTGTGTGAATAAAATTCTACTTTTTTAGGAAATACATGTTATTACAGATGATTCATATTGGATTTTAGTAATATTTCTCCCATATTACATAGTTAATTTTAAAATAATATTATATTTATTTTAATGATAAATGTATGGAAATATTTAATGAGTTGGATAATATATTTCTCACCCTAATAAAAATGAAACCACTATATTGGGAACATCCATTTGTGCTACTTTATAATAATTCAAATCATTCTATGGGAATATCAATATTTGAATGAATTTAAGGAAGACAAAATTTTATTACATATTTATAAATAATTTTTGATTCTAATGAACTTAACTGCACCACCACCCATGCCTGAGTTCCTTTTTGTGGAATTTGAATTAAGAAAAATTTAGTTCTTATTTACTTGGAAATAAAATTACTATAATTTCACATAATGTATCTCTTAGGTACATGATAAATAAGGTAAAAATAATTCCAAAGATGGTCATAATGATTATACTTATATAAGAGTTTGTACTAGAAATTAAAGATAAAAAATGATGAAAACTTGGCAGTTGATCTTTTAAAAAATATTACCAACATAGAAGACAATAAAATTATTTATTAGAACCCACTAATTGTATACTAAGAAAATATCTCTATATAGTGGAATAATAATTACAATCGTATTTATAAATAGTTAATTATTTTTTTATTTATCATGTACCATTTCATATTAAATCCGACAATGAACAAAAATTTAAATCTGAATCTAGTTTTTTATTTACTGGTGGATTTGTTCCTTTATAAATGTTACAATTATAATATAATAAGAAGTGTTTTTCCAACAAATGAATTTAAATCTATTTTTTAATTCATTCACACAATATCCTATGGTATACACTTTATACCTCAAATAAATTCATAGAATTGTTTCGATTCTAGTATTTATTAGCCCAATTTTATCAAGGTTGGACCAAAATATTGATAAAATATGAAAAAAAAAATCAGTTTTTGGAAACATTTCAAAAATATTTGATAGGTCTAAAAACCCATCATTTTTTATGAAATATTTTATGTTTTGGGAATATATTTTATGGAAAATTTTCACATGTCATTTGAAAATTCCTATATTCCTCTTCATATAGATTATTTCTCAACATTGGTGGAATCTATGTCCATCAAAACAGATGATTCCAGTGTTTATGATTTTTTTCATATCTTATACTTTAGATATGTTTGGATCCAATGATCAATAAACATTGGCCAATGAAATCACTTTTTCAGCTGGATAATAGATGATCTATTTAATAATTATGGAGTTCTTCATCAAACAACTATACCCTATTATCCTTAAAAAATCTATGATGATGTACAAAATAGAGAAATTAATGGTATTCTTGAGAAAAAATTTAACACCATAGGAAATATTTATCCAAATGTTGGAAGAAACATTATGGGTCTATAAGAACACTTATAAGACAACCAAATGAAAGATCCAATGCTATTTGATTTCAGGAAACACTTTCAATACCTATGTAGTTGGAGAACCAAGAATATTGGATTTTAAAGATGATAAATATTGACTTGTAAAATTATTGAAAAGAGAATAGATCCCATTTCAAAATATGGAAGATATTTTAAGTGTGTATTTTATAAATTTATTACTATACACTGAAAAAACATGAGTGGTTCATAACAAGATAACCCAACCAAAAATCTTCCATCCAATAGAAAATCTATTTCACTATAATTACGTACTAAATCTTATGTGTAGTAAACAATGTTCTTTGAGGGAAATACCATTTATAGAAACTCGTGTATATCAATTTTGGGAAATAAAGATTAAAAAGTAAGGGAAAACTAATTATTTTCAATGGGAATATTAAGAAAATATTCCATGATTATTTATCACATGAATTGATAGAGGAGATCAAAATTATCAAACATGTCTATTGATCACTACACATTGGGTTAGGTCGAGAAAATTATGTCAACCAAAGAAATATCTTACTGTTGACCTAAGTTTCAATTAATTCTTGGGATTTATGAATTTTGGATTTTGGATCCTTACCATTACTCTCTGAGAATCATGTGATATCATCCTTAAACTTTTATGATTTTTTTTCTTTTTTTCATACTATCAAGGAAGATAGACAATAGGAAGTACATAAACCTGAAGAAGAGGATGAATGTAAAGTAAAATATTTACGTTAAAAGGGGAGTTTAATTTTAAATTCATTATCCTCTTAGCTTCCCTCGATTTTTTTAGAAAATCATTTAAATCATTAAAGTATAATTTCATTACCACATTTATAATTTCTGCATTACATGAATATTCTAATAGACATGAATTTATTAGAGATCATATGATTATATGTCTTATATTTTTATTTTAATCATAAATAATGAATAATGTGGCGGGATATAATCATTAATAATTAACATATGAAATTATTTTATGAATCATGATAAGAAAGAATCTATTATTTCATGTTAATTAAATTTTCCTACAATTTTTATTTTGTTGAATTTACGAAATTTATATGGATTTATTTGTTATTATTAGTCATTACATGAGTGATTTTCCAAACTTTTATGTTCTATTTCTAATAGAAATTCTATACATAATACTTTCAATTTATCATGAGTATATTTCTTGATAGAACTTGCAGCATGCTGCCAAGAATAAATTTTATTAGAACTTGTGAATGATGTTATTGTACAAAAGAAAATTTAATATTATTGAGGAATTTTAATTAATTTTGGCCTTATCTGTGAGACCAAAATTTACATCAATCCTTTTTAGATCAAATAATCCAAGAATGTACTTATCAGAAATGAGCTATATTTAATTAAAATATTTTTCATTTATGTCCAAACCTATGTATTTTACATGATATTTAAATGATAAAGTGTGAGGGTGAGGTAATTCATGTTACAAGTTATGAAATAAATTGAATGGAATAATTGTGTGTGTGGGGGGGTGGGTGCTCTAATAGATAATAGAAAATGTTTTTTCATTGATTAATTTTATGTCAGTACTTCCCCCCTAAAAAAATAAAATGCTGAAAATTTGTTGTGTTTATGGAGGATAAAAATTTACCACCATGAAACCAATGATTTAGTCCTAAGGGGTTAGGTGGTGGATTTGAGATTGATAAAAGCATAAAATTTATAAAATATACGAAATAAAATATTAAAAATTGAAATAAATTGAAAATTTGGAAAAAATTAATAGGTTGTACATATTTTATTATCCTTTAATTGTTCATGACATTTACCTTAAGCTTTAGAAGATGATTTTTTTCATTTTAAAAAGAATATTTTCATTACACATGAACTTTTATACCATGCATTATTATTTTTCATAAACCTCCTATTTTAGATTTGAAATTTTAATCATCATTTCATACAAACCCCATGCCTCAGAGTCATTTGGAAATTATACTAATCTCTAAAAATTATATATGATTTTTTTCTTTATATGGGGGATATTGTAGGTCATTTGAAAGACAATGGGAAAGGAGAATGTACTCATGATGTGAGTATAAATTTACTTAAATCTACGTCATGAGTGATTAGATAAAAGGATTTATTGTGAGGTAAACGAGGACATGGAATTTTTAATAATAATTAATAGAGTTTCTTTAACAAAAGGAAGGTTAATATCCATAAAATTTTCAATAGAAAATTGGGAACTAAATAGGTTGATGGGTTTCACTGAAAAGTGTGCTTATGTGCATCTGCTGATCTTTTTCATTAATGTTATCTGTCATTCTTTTCAAAAAAAAATGTGAATATTGAATGTTTTATTTTCCCATTAAAAAATAGTTTTTATTATTTATTTTATATTTTAATAGTGATAGTATCAATTCCCTTTTCACAATATTATTTAGGGTTAATGCTGGAGGATAGAAAATGTCCCCCTATAAGGTTATTTGAAACATATATTTTATATATGACATTCTATAATTTTTTTAAAAAAAATATTCGCATATAGTAATTAATTTTTATGTTTTTTCGAAATTATAATTATAAATAATAATTTTTTAAATGGAAATAAAAATAAATTTTCAATATAATTTTGTTTTGAATTTATTGATAAGTTTCTATTAGTAATTATGATTTTTTCCCTTTCTTACTCAAAAAATGTAACTAGAAAAAATGACAATCACAAACTCTCATGTAATTATATGAACTAAAGTATATAATGATTTCATATTAAGCATGTATAGAGTGGGCCACGGACTAATGGGTCTGTGCATGTCAACATGGCCCGTGATATGTGTGGTGTGTGAGTGTTATGGGAGCCCATCCCCACATCAATAAATTTGAGAATTCACTCCATGTAATGTTAAATATTAATGTAGATATTACTAAAATTATCCAAATTGAGATAGTATTTATATAGGGATGTTTTCACATAACACCAAAGAGACACCATGTCACTTCATCTCTCACATCCCTATCCCCTGACACTTCCCCATTAGATTGTGTATGGTGTCATTAGATTCCACCATTACATCCATGGTTCGAGTTAAAGACCACCATCAAAGGCCACTAAAAAAACCCTAATCCATTATGGATTGTTCCCATAAGATTATATCGATTACCTTAAGGATGAATCCGTATGAAAATATCCCACTATCTAATTCCCGTGCTACATTTAGCTATGATTATTTTAAATAAATTAGGTACTACTTCCTTCTTATACTACTATAACCCACTTCCATTACTGGTGAAGTACTACCACTATTTTATTCCTCTATATTACTTCCATCATAGTTCCATCATCACAGTAATTCCATTGGCATGTTCTTTTGTTGATATTATTCATTACCCCACATCCACCATTATGCTACTACTAGTGCCCACTAAAAGAAGATCTTCATCATCCAGTTCCTTCCACCGAGAACTAACACCGTTAAGATGTGTTCATTCTACCATATATTTTACTTACACTAATATCAATTCATATGGAATATGGCCATTTGAATGATTTCGTTCAGCCTATATCAACTTATCTTTATTTCCAGGAAAGAACATTCCACTTCTTCGTTGACATAATGTGACACTATATAGTGATCCTGTAACAACCTGAAATTTTTAATAAATCTTGTTTCCTAATTATGTGTGTGGTTTTATCTTATTTTATTTTTATACTCAACAAAAAGGTTTCATTTAATAACATGAGTATAATTAAAATGAGACCGTTGGATTTTTACTGTTATATGACCATTGGTCAATATGACCACTGTAAACTAAATGTTTCGATTATTTTCTCTAAATACATGTAATCTTGGTTAATTAATATAGAAAGAAGATTCAATGGCCTCACCCAGTAGTCTTGGACTAATCGAAGCCCATCTAACAGAACTTGGGAATGAGGTAGCACCATTTGGGCTTTGCCCTGGACCAAACCCAAGCGGAACTTCATCGTGTGAAGCTATAATGGGATCGCCTTCGCGAGAAGTTAAAACTGATAGAAATTACTACTCGTGCGATGTTGGCTGAGCCTCCCTCGGATACTCTCACCTTAGAACACCTTACACTTAGGTCCTATGCTAGTGTGATAAGGGGCTATGTAAGGAGACCGTAACTGCCATGTGTAATCCTTTGTTTTAAATAAAAAATTTTATTTCTTCTTATGATGAAGTTTATGAATTTTCAAATGTCTGCATATATATAGTATGCATAATTTTGATGAATTTTAGAAAAAGGATATTTTTAAAATGTTTAGGTAAACCTTAAATAATTAAAAATGTGTAATGATTTTCAAAAAATGATCTTCTACAATTATGTTCAGTACAAAATTTAGAGTCTAATAAGATCAAATTTAATTTTGATGAATAGTAAATTATGAATAGTGATTTTATGCTTAGGATTAGTAATGTGACTAAATGTATTAGTAATATCACTTAATGAATGTATTAAAATAAGCTAGGCACTTTGATTAATTAATGTGATTCAATAAAATGGTTAAATAACGGTTTCATAAATTATTATTCAAGTATTAGTTTTTTCAGATGATTAGTGTTTTTTAATTAAAAATTTTATTAAAAATATTTAGAAAATTATTTTTATAAAATGGACTTCATTTTTGAACTCAGAGCATCGATATTATGTTAAAGTAATTTTGGGGATTTTTCTGAAAAAAATGAATTTTCGGGGAATAGTGTTTTTTAAAATTAAAAATTTAATTAAAAATATTTAGAAAATTATTTTTATAAGATGGATTTCATTTTTGAAATCATAGCATTGATATTTGGTTAAGGTGAAATTTTGGGATTATTCTGAGAAAGTTGAATTTTCGATGAATAGTGAAAATACAGTTTTTAAGTTACGGGTGTTTAATGGCATCATTAAATGATGTATTAAGTATGTAATCAATATGGTCTACTTATAAATAGTAAGATAAGGTATGAGGTGTCCCAAGTGGCCAATACCATGGGCAAATACCATGGGAAAGCCCATGGTTTTTCCAAAACCACTAATGAGTTGTCCATTGTCCATTAATGCCTTGTCCCCTCACTTTCCCTATAAATCCCAACCCTTTCCTACTTTAGTTTTCACTCCCAACTCTCCGCGAACAATGTTCTGCTCTCCTTACCTCCCAAGGAGTCCTCCCAAGGTTCCCCCAAACCCTCAAGGTCCAAACTATTGAGTTTTAAGAGTTACGTTTTATGGTATGGGATCTGACCTCTCTCTTTCTTTTCAAATATTCTATTTTATGTCGTTTCATTTATGCTCCATGCTCTTATGTTGGAATATGTACTTTTATATTCCACTTACTTCCCTTTTCATGTTCATATGACGATATTCCCCCTCTTACTCTCATTATTTTGTTTTATGAATGTTTAAGTGGCGCCGATAGGCTGCCGAAATTTTTGTAACGGATTCTTTCTCCCTTCTTATTTTTCAAGATCTATTTTGTTGTCAAGTCTTTCATGTTACTTTTTATTATGTTGGGGTATGATATCTAAATATATCATATTGATCTTTTATGTTCATATGATGAGAGACCCTATTTGATCTCATCAATTCATTTTTGTTGAAGTTTAAGGGACGCCGTTAGGTTGCCGAATTTCTAAGGGGTTCTTTCACCCTTCTCGTTTTCAAGATCTATTTTCATGTCAAGTCTTTCAAGTTATTTTTTTTGTGTTATGGTATGATATCTATATCTATCATACTGATCATCTATGTTCATATTATGAGAGACCCTATTTGATCTCGTCAATCCTTTTTTGGAAGATTTATGTGATGTTGTTAGGCTGCCGAATTCTAATAAGAGAAATCTTATTTTTTTCTTCCTTTCAAGTTCTTCGTTTCATATGTTATATCATTCAAAATTCATTACCATATTATTAAATACTTTATATTTTGTTCCCCTACTGTTTTATGTATCATTTTTGAGTGGGTGACCCATGTCCCCTCTCTTTTCAATGTTTTCTAAAACCATGTATCAAAGCTGTTACGCTACATAATTTTGTCCCAAAATGCCTCCCTCTTTATCTCAAAATTATTTTATTCTATTAAGTGAATACTCAAATATCTTATTTTACAGGGGTATTCACATATGTATCAAAATGTTCTATTTTAAATTCTGGGATTTACATACATGAAACCCGCTTTCCCTTTTCCGTGGGTTTAAAGTGACATAAAGATAATGTCTTTAATGCAGTTTTTAAAACATTATGATTATGAAATGAAACCCATTTCTATTATGCTATATGAGTTGTTTATGAAATTATTGATGATGATATATGTGGCTCACATGATAATAAAGACATGTCAAGGGTGAACCCAGATAGCGCTCCAATGCATTGGGTAATGACTTAATCTCTAGAGATGACTTTTAGACTGATACCTTGGTGAACTACCTTGGTAATTTTAATGACACCTTGGGGATGGACCTTGGTGAAACGAAATTATTGTCAATATTAAATGTTTCAGCCACATCTTCTAGTTATGAAAAATGATATTTTTTATTATGATGTATCTCATGATTTCTTTCTCATGCCTTAAAGTTCTTTTCATGTCCTTATTGAAGTATCTCAAGTTCACATGTAAAATGTTTCTCTTGTTTCCCTTACTGGGACTTCTGCTCACCCTTTCTTTTGATGTATGTCCCCAGGTTATGAGATGCAGTAATGAACCAAGTATGAACATAAGGATAATCGTTTCAAGTGTTTAAGAAGAATTCTTTATGTTGTTTTCATGTATTATGTTCCTTGTTTCCAAGACACTAAACCTTAAAGATCCTCAGTTTTGTGTAATGTAATGAAAGTTTATGTTATAAAAAGACGGGATGCTATAGTTGGTATCAAAGGATGGTTTAGTTATTTGTGTAAATTAGTATATGAAAACTATAGGAAGAACCCTATAGAAAAGTTTAAATATTGGAAATCTTCCTGTTAATTTGGTGAGTATTGAGTAAGGGGTAGCCAAGCAAATACATCCATGTCTTGATACGCGCAGGAAGAGGTTGCTCTCGCACAGATGTACAGAGGGGTAAATCCCAAGAACACCACATTGAGCTAGACTAGAATGGGACCTGGTACACGACAATGGGCCTTGCTGCACTCTTGGTTACAACACTCCCGGGGGAAATGCTTTGGTAAATTCATAAGCATAGTATGAACCATTGTGAAAGGAACAAAGATAAAATAAAATAAAGATTCACATAAGAATATATGGTCATGGATAACCTAGACAGGAACCTAGGGGATCACAATTTAGGGTATACATTTCTTCTACAAGTTATCCTTATATGCTTTCAGTTCCTGTTTATGATTATTGGCTAAGTACTTAAGCCCCTAATTATGTTTTATTGTCTTAGTTAATCGTGGGAAATGGAAGAACATGTTCCAACAACAAATGTGATATGAAATGAGACGATTGTCGTATTAATATGACAGGGATGATTAAGGGATTAAAAAATTATTATTATTTTAGAAGATGTTCACTATTTTGGGGACCCTATATGATCGAGGTAAATAGATTACTACGGTATTTTCATTGAGGAGTAAGGTTGACTTATATTTTGAAGAATCGATGAATTTAAGGTGGACTTATATTAATTTAGGTTACTTATGGGAATGATTAACCTATCTTGAGTAAAGTATGTTTAGGTTAGCTACTTTTATTATAAGATGTTAGGAGTGGTTGATGTTGTTTGGAGATGAACAATGAAGTTTATTCGGGAAGACTATGTTATCAAATCCTTCTTGTATTTGCGTTTCAATCTTAGTTTGGTTTATTTTGAGGAATTTTAAGGACCGTTATTTATGGAATGGTCTATGATGAACTTTGGGTAGTACCATGGAACTTTGATGATTTAAAAGCAGTTTCCATTCCTATGGGATTCATTCTTTTTGATGAGTTGTTTTACCTTATCCTTTCTATTTTTGGGATAATGTTTAAAGATATAAGAAATAGATAGTTAATCTTTTGGAGATTATGTGATTCTCTAGAAGATGATTCTTGTGCTTTTTATGAGACCAAGTGTTTTTGAATTCTCATCATTTGGAGAAAAGATTAGTGTTGGTAGGGACTTATTAGAGGATGAAACTCTACTTGAAGGTAGGTATATTTTCTTATGTTTTTTTCTATGTAGTTAATGAATTCCTAAAAATTATGAAATGGAATGTAAAACAAGAACGTTGTTGGTTTACATTTCCTACTAGGTAACAAAGACCGTTTACACACATCGAAAGTTTGGGATTTTCTTATGGTTAACATTCTCCTAATCATGTTTTCTATCACTCTCCCATAGAACGTGACCCTTGTTTTTTTCCTCCATGTCCATGTTTTCCTACATGGGATCCTAGTATGGGTTAACTCGGGTGACCTTTGTACTTCTATTTCTTTCATTTAAAGTAATAGTTTTACTGACTCTTTTTCCGATGTGGGGCTTTCAATAAAATTTCAAAACCCAATTTTAAAAATAGCGAGGACCCAATTTATTAAGGGGGAAAGATTGTAACAACCTGAAATTTTGAATAAATCTTATTTCCTAATTTTGTGTGTTATTTTATTTTATTTTATTTTTTATACTCAACAAAAATGTTTCATTTAATAACATGAGTATAATTAAAATGAGACCATTGGTTTTTGACTGTTATATGACCATTGGTCAATATGACCACTGTAAACTAAACGTTTCGATTATTTTCTCTAAATACAAGTAATCTTGGTTAATTATTACATAAAGAAGATTCGATGGCCTCACCCAGTTGTCTTGGACCGATCGAAGCCCATCTAACAGAACTTGGGAAGGAGGTAGCACCACTGGGCTTTGCTCTGGACCAAACCCAAGCTGAACATCATCGTGTGAAGCTAGAATGGGATCGCCTTCGTGAGAAGTTCAAACGGATAGAAATTACTACTCGTGCAATGTTGGCCAAGCCTCCCTCAGATTCTCTCACCTTAGCACACCTTACCCTTAGGTCCTACACTGGTGTGATAAGGGGCTATGTAAGGAGACCGTAACTGCCTTGTGTAATCCTTTGTTTTCAATACAAATTTTTATTTCTTCTTATGATGAAATTTATGAATTTTCAAATGATCGGATAAATATAGTATGCATAATTTTGATGAATTTTAGAAAAAGGATATTTTAAAAATGTTTAGGTAAACCTTAAATAATTAAAAATGTGTAATGATTTTCAAAAAATTATCTTCTACAATTATGTTCAGTACGAAATTTAGAGTCTAATAAGATCAACTTTATTTTTGATGAATAGTAAATTATGAATAGTGACTTTATACTTAGGATTAGTAATGTGACCAAATGGATTAGTAATCTCACTTAAAAAAAGTATTAAAATAAGCTAGGTACTTTGATTACTTATTATGATTCAATAAAATGGTTAAATAACGGTTTCATAAATTATTATTCAAGTATTAGTTTTTTCGGGTGAATAGTGTTTTTTAATTAAAAATTTAATTAAAAATATTTAGAAAATTATTTTTATATAATGGACTTCATTTTTGAACTCAGAGCATCGATATTATGTTAAGGTAATTTTTGGGGATTTTTCTGATAAAATGAATTTTCAGTGAATAGTGTTTTTTAATTAAAAATTTAATTAAAAATATATAGAAAATTATTTTTATAAAATATATTTCATTTTTGAAATCAGAGCATTGATATTTGGTTATGGTTAAGTTTTGGGATTATTCTGAGAAAGTTGAATTTTCGATGAATAGTGAAAATACAGTTTTTAAGTTACAGGTGTTTAATGGCATCATTAAATGATGTATTAAGTATTTAATTAATATGGTGGACTTATGAATAGTAAGATAAGGTATGAGGAGTCCCAAGTGGTCAATACCATGGGAAAATACCATGGGAACGCCCATGGTTTTTCCAAAACCACTAATGAGGTGTCCCTTGGCCATTACTGCCTTGTCCCCTCACATTCCCTATAAATACCCATCCTTTCTTCCTTTAGTTTTCAATACCAACTCTCCCCCAACAACGTTCTGGTCTCCTTAACTCCGAAGGAGTCCTCCCAAGGTTCCTCAAGCCCTAAAGGTCCAAACCTTTGAGTTTTAAGAGTTACGTTTTAAGGTAAGGGATCTGACCTCTCTCTTTCTTTTCAAATAATCTCTTTTGTGTCATTTATTTTATGCTCTAGGCTCTTATGATGGAGGATGTTATTTTATATTCCACTTACTTCCCCTTTTCATGTTCATATGATGATATTCCCCCTCTTACTCTCATTATTTCGTTTTATGAATGTTTAAGTGGCGCCGATAGGCTACCGATATTTTTGTAACGGATTTTTTCTCCCTTCTCATTTTTCAAGATCTATTTTCTTGTCAAGTATTTCATGTTCCTTTTTATTATGTTGGGGTATGATCTCTAAATGTATCATACTGATCTTTTATGTTCATATGATGAGAGACCCTATTTGATCTCATCAATTAATTTTTGTTGAAGTTTAAGTGACGTCGTTAGGCTGCCGAATTTCTAAGGGGTTCCTTCACCCTTCTCGTTTTCAAGATCTATTTTCATGTCATGTCTTTCAAGTTATTTTTTATTGTGTTGGGTTATGATATCTATATCTATCATACTGATCATCTATGTTCATATGATTAGAGACCCAATTTTATCTCATCAATCCATTTTTGGATGATTTATGTGACGCCGTTAGGCTGCCGAATTCTTATAAGAGAAATCTTATTTTTTTCTTCCTTTCAAGTTCTTGGTTTCATATGGTATGTCATTAAAATTTCATTACCATATTCTTAAATACATTATATTATGTTTCCCTACTGTTTTATGTATCATTTTTGAGTGGGTGACCCATGTCCCCTCTCTTTTCATTGTTTTCTAAAACCATGTATCAAAGCCGTTATGCTGCATAATTTTTGTCTCAAAATGCCTCCCACTTAATCTAAAAATTATATTATGTTATTAAGTGAATACTCATAGATCTTATTTTATAGGGGTATTCACATATGTATCAAAATTTTCTATTTTAAATTCTAGTATTTACATACATGAAACCCGCTTTCCCTTTTCTGTGGGTTTAAGGTGACATAAAGATCATGTCTTTAATGCAGTTTTTAAAACGTTATGATTTTGAAATGGAACCCATTTCTTTTATGCTATATGGATTTTTATGAAATGGTTGATGATGATATATGTGGCTCACATGATAATAAGTACATGTCAAGGGTGGACCCAGAGAGTGCTCCAATGCATTGGGGAATGACTTAATCTCTAGAGATGACTTTTAGACTGATACCTTAGTGAACAACCTTGGAAATTTTTAATGACGCCTTGGGGATGGACCTTGGTGAAATGAAATGATTTTCAATATTAAATGTTGCAGCCACATCTTCAAGTTATGAAAAATGTTATTTTTTATTATGATGTATCTCATGATTTCTTTCTCATGCCTTAAAGTTCTTTTCATGTCCTTATTGAAGTATCTAATGTTCACATGTAAAATGTTTCTCTTGTTTCCCTTACTGGGCCTTCTGCTCACCCTTTCTTTTGATGTATGTCCCCAGGTTATGAGATACATTAATGAACCTAGGATGAACATAATGAAAATCCTTTCAAGTGTTTTAGAAGAATTATTTATGTTGTTGTCATGTATTATGTTCCTTGTTTCCAAGACACTAAACCGTAAAGATCTTCAGTTTTGTGTAATGCAATGGAAGTTTATGGTATAAAATTACGGGATTCTATAGATCCTCCTTGAACTATAACTAATGAACCACATTGGAAGATACCCAAGATTCAGTATTTAGGAATGAATATATGTGAAATAGTGGATTCGAAGGATAATTGATGTCATGAATCAAATTAGAAAGATTTTATTCTTATTGTGTGTTCAATGTGTATGAGAATATAATTTGGAGGGAACTAAATCATCTCATATTTAAAAATTGTGGTGTTGAAGAACAATTTATACACAATTCTGATTGAAAATACCCAAATAAATAATATCCGTAGACCAGTTAACAATTAAGTAGACCCCCCATGATTATAATCCAAGAAAGATGCATGTCAAGGCTAGTTGATACACTCATTTTTTAACCAGGAGGATGGATGTGTAGTTTTCATGAAGGAAAAAATGAAAAAAATAAAAAGTTTTATATCACAAAGATGCAATATAGTAGTGGCCACTTTTTATGAAGGTGTTCCATGAGTTCTACCCTAATGGAATCCCATGAATAATTTTAATAAATCCTTTATTACTAGAAAATCCATTACTATACACAATATATTTATCAGATGTAGAAATACACGTGCAAGGAATAATTGGTAAGATTATCATGGAGAAATCACATGAACTTTATGCATGTAAAAATTGAAAATATTTGGGGAGAATATCACATGATTAAATTATACAAAGTATTGTGATTTTTGATTCCCTAAGTCAATATAATTTTTATAATCTCCCAATCTCTTCAAAATAGATTTTATACACATTAACCTTGAATTACAATTTGAATGTAAATATTTTGATTCTAGATTGGATACTATTTGTTCATATAAATGGGAGAGGTATTTTTTATGTATTGTGCCCCCTAATATAAAGAGGAGGATTTGGAAAAACCTGCTTGATAAGATCAACATACAATTATCAATTTTTTATACATTCTTATTTCATGTTTTACTATTAATACATAATCTACTACTCTAATACACTTTTAATATGAAATGAAGGGGTATATATTTTAGGTTAATAGGGACGGGTTGTCAAACCTATTTTAATGATTGTGTATCTAAGCATTTATCAAAAACATTTTGTATTGTTAAATAGTTTCAATATTTAGTTACAGATTTATTCTATAATATGTTTGAATTTGAATTAATTTTTTAATTTTATTCATTTATATCGACGAGGATCTATTCTCAATCTGATTACTTTTAAATTATATTGATTAAATGATATGGGGCTAAATAAATAGTTTTTTGAAATTTCTAACATTTGAGGAAGTTGAAGTGGTTAAAGATGGTTTGATTAGGAATTAAAATATCTAATTGGGTTTTACCTAAGTGAATTGAATAAAATTCGCTATGTATTTTACATATTGTAAGGGATTTAAAATAAAAAATAATTATTATGTAGGCTAGTCTCACTATAATAATCCTATAATGGGAAAAGTGGGGAAATGATTAGGGAACCATTCATTTATTAATTAACAATGAAATGTGATCTATTTTATAATAATATGAAAACATTTCCATTGTGAATCCTTATCTGACCTTATAAATTGTTTATTTTTATTTTTTTAGTGTTCGTTTTGTTTCTTAGTGCTCTAAATCATAATATCATCACTTTGTTTCTCTCTAGTGACAGATATATTTAGAGGGCCCCACTCCAAAGAAAACCATTTCCATAAATACTAAAATATTCCCTCAGTAATTTAGAAGTTACTTCTACACCCCATGATAGGAGTTCATCATCAAGAAAGTGGTATTAAAGGGTTGCTATTTGGGGTGGCCATCCCATTATCTTAGAGACATAGAAAAAAAATTCAATCAAAAATACATTCTTGTCTTTGGAGATAATAATTTTCAATTATGGAAGAATAGTATGAAACACTATTTGTGGTATTTGAAAATGGATGTTTATTTTTATTACATGTATATTTTTTTATAATGTACAATATATATTCATATGAATATTTTTATAGAGATTTTGATATAGATGAAAATAAAATTAATTCCTTAGAGTGTGCTTAGGCTAATATCATTTATATAAAAATAATTTATTGAAAACCTCCAATGTTATGTTGGAAAAACATTTGAATATATATGAAGGAGAGTAAACGTTTGTTGGGGACAATTTATTTGTTTTATAAAAAATTATGAAGAGATAAAAATTATTCAATGTGAGATGGTTTATTCATTTTTCAGTCACCTAAATTCCCTTGTTTAAGACATACACGATCTTGGTGAGGATCTCGATGAAATTAATTCTTTAAAGGGAATCATAAAAAACATCCTATTCAATTAGATGAAAAGTTTTATGTTCTATAGGAAAAACTACCAAAGTAAATATCTTTGAATAGGTTATATAGCGCTCTCATTTCATATGATATGAGAAATAAATACAATCATTCGAGGGTGAACGAAAATTCTCATTAAGTGGCCTTGAAATCTATAAAAAAACTCACAAATAAAGAGGTTTTGGAATAATAATAAATTTATGAGATGATGTACTTTCATTCCTCTGTCATTATAATAGAAAAATGTATTTTTAATGGTAATATTCCTCTTTATTGTTTTACTGTGGAAAATTTTGACATCATGTGGCTGACTGAACAAATAAATTACATAAGGATGATAAGGTAGATGTGAATGGCTATAAGATTTTGTTGTTAAGAAATTTTTCTCCTCGCAATAATATATAAAATCTTGTGAAAATTATGTTAATGTGGGTAAATATTTCAAATAAACTGATTAATATGCAGTTGAAGCTGTTATAAAGGAAAATTATTAGGATTTAGAATATGATATGAATAGATAAAATGAAGTTTAAGTTGAACTCAATGAATCCCATGAATAAGTTGATATTTTTAGGGCTAATATAAAGATGTTAGTGAAATTGATCATCAAACTAAACTCTATGTAGAAAAATAATCGAAAGATATTTTAGAAAAATATATTTAAAATCAAAAGATCATTTCTAGTAATATAGGAAGTATAATTAAATAAATTGAGTTAAAACTCAATATTGAGGAAAAATCTTGAGTCACTGATGGGTTATCGAAACCAATTAAAAAAATACACGATAATTAAATATATATAATAATATGTTATAAAATGTAAACATATGTGTTAGGCTGAATAAAGGATTCTCACACATAGTATAACACCAAGTAGATCAAATAATATGCATCTTACCATGGATAAAAATATGTTTGCATAATTAATTGAGGAACATATTCCCATTCCAATAGTACAACACTTCATTTAAAAATGAAACTATTATATATAGTATAATATCATGAAGAATAAAACCATGGTTTGTGCTAAATCTCAAGATTAAACACCATAAAATAATGTGGATCTTCATAGCACTAAATAGGTTATTTTTGTATTATATAATTCTATAAAGAAGATACTCGGAATCAAATGATTCTAATAAAGGAATATGGGAAAAACTGATGTTGTTTGTTCTATTTCTAATAGATATATTTCATAATGAGGGTTAATAAAATTGGAATGTAGTGATTCTTATTTTGTCTATGCATTTAAAAGAATTTTTTTATGCTGAGGTGGTTATGGGAAAAAATATTTCTATTGTGAATATAATTTTATAAAGATAGTTCATAGTGAATATTAGAATGAATAGAAACAAAAATTAAAGTTTTATTCAAATAGAATAAAATGTCAATTCATATTCTTAGTTTTTCAAGATGAATAATACATGTTTTTGGAATTATAATATAATATACATTCATCATAAACAATATTTTTAAATAAATACTTGGTAAAAAATAATGTTTGAGAGTGCTAATGTAGCTAATATTTCTTTGAGAGAAGCAACCAAATCTGGTTTGTGGATATTAGATAGTGGATGTACATATCACATGAAAAGAAATGAATAAATCATCATTAGAATCTAATAAAATATACATTTTTTTTATTTTTAAATTATGTGGGTATCAAGACCATTTAATTTGGGAAATCTAAAGTTGGCGGCAAAGATATCAAGTGAATAAATGTGCTCTTGGTTGAAGGTCTCAATCCTAATATGTTTACCATTTTTTATTTATGTGACTTAGGGAATGTTATGGAGCAAAAACAGAAGATATTAATAGTTATAGAAGTATATGGATTAGTAATTCTATATGTAAGATAAATTAAAGTAAATCATTACCTTTTTGGAAAAGATAATTGGTGTATGTTCCCATGAAAGATAAAAACAAACTATGGAACAAATTACTTGGTGAGTTGAGTCAAATATCCTTTTAAAATCTAGTTCAATATATTGAAACATTATATATTCCAAATCATATTAATTATCAACCAAGTACATGTAATTATTTTTAAAAAGGGATTATTTTTCAAAATACTTACATTTCGAAGAAGTATAATTCCTAAAGACACCATGAGCTCATGCATGTGGATGTTTTTGGGATAATCACACGCAAATACATTGATGTCAAAATGAATTATGTACTGAGTATTGATAATTTATAAATAATGGAATGAATTATGGTTATAAATCACATATCTGAAGTGTTTATGTGTATCTAACTATTTTAAAGTCTTTCAAAAAATATGCATATTGAAAAAATTGAAAATTTGCAAAAAAATTTTTTTAATGAATTTAAAAATTAGAAATTGGAATAATATCTATAATAATAATGTATTTAAAAATAATTTTTAGTTGTTGAAACTACTAAAAAAATGGAGTTTTTGAAATAAGGATTCACAACATGAATAAAATAAATCAAACTATAATTATAAACAAAGGATTACTGAGGAAATATTGGAATAAAGTAGTACAAAAAGCATTATATATCTATAAATGACCATTATTATGTTTCAATGAAGAAAAACACCTAATGAAATATAATCTAGAATGAAGATGAAACTCTAATAATTTCAGGTGTTTGGAAGTAAGTCATTCATTCTTAAAAAATAATAGAATATAATGGTCAAATCTCATGGTGATGAATTAAATTTTCATGGAGATTATTTAATGAGTAATGTATAATGGTACTTCAATTAAATGATTGAAGTACTAATTTAATGTATTAATGTTGTTGTGGTAGAAACTAATAATGTGATATTGACACTTGAATTGGGTTAAAATTTTGGTGAACATGTTTCACATGAAAATATCATGTTTTTGATGATGAAAAATATAAATATGTTTATTAAAAAGGGTGAGTTTTCATTTAATACACAACTCTTATAATATATCTAATTATGTAGAACATATATTTTTAATAATTGGTTCAAGTAGAAAATTGATCTGGTCTAAAATTATAGAAAACAAAATTATTGGATATCATTCAACCCCCATTCAAATAAATAAATGAAGGAACAACATAAAGTGTCTTTCTTATTTTTTTGGAAACAAAATATTCTTAATAATCTGTTAAGGATGATAGTTGGGTCAAATCTATGTATGAAAATCTTGATGAAAATTGAACAGAACTAGACGTGGAAAGTTATTATGGGGACACACAACAAGAATATCATCAATATAGAATGGATGTCCTAAAATAAATTAAATAAAATATGAAAGGTAACTAAGATCAAATAATGAGTTTATTGAAAGGGGTATTCACGAATTTAAGGGATTTATGTGGATGAAACATTTTTCACATGGGGATTGACATTAAACAATAAGAATTTTCCTAGCATTGGAAGGGGAAAAGGGTTTCACGCTATATCAATTAGACATCAAATAACTAGTTTTAATGGGATCCATGAAGAGTATGTATATATTATGAAAAAGAATGGATTTATCAGTGATAACGACAAAAATAAATAATTTCAATTGAAAAAGTCATTAAATGGGATAACTAAAACACAAAGATCTTGGAAATGGATGTTGATCCAATATCCAGAGAAACAAGGACTTTAATATGGATGGGTTGATTAGAAAATATATATCAATAATGAAAATGAGCCACAGATACTGATTATTATTTATATGGATGCTAATAAATTTTGAGGATCACATGAAACCCAAAAAAAAATGTTTGAATCTCATGAGCTTTTAATCTAACATGTCTCTTGTTGGTGAATTGTAGTTTTTTCATGGATTATAATTTATTCAAATAAAGGATGGGATAATAATATCTTAAATGAAACACAATAAGGTGTATATTAAATTTTTTAAAATAGATAGTTTTAAACTAATGGAAACTTTTCATAATACATATAAAAAAATTATAAAAATTTGAAGAAGGTAAAGTGGTCGATGACACACTTTATATGAAAATGATAAAAAATTTACACTAATTGACTACCATATGAATAGATATTGCATTTGAAACATTTAATATATCTTGATATAATAGTGTTCCCCAATACCATTAGATGATATATATGAATTGAATAATTTTCTATGTTAATTATATAGTCAAATATAAAAAAAATTAATATAAATACAGAACAATAATTATTGGGATATTTGAATGTGGATTTGGTTAGATTGGTTGATGATAGAAAATAATCCTTTGGTGTTTTTTTCTATACTTTTAATTATTCAAGGTCATGGTTTTTCATGAATCATGGTTATGTATATTTATGAATAGGGGTAGCTAATTATATTGAATAAAATTAACAATACCATCAATTACATTAGATAAAACAATAACATAAATATGGGGGAATTGAAGTAAGATCCCCAATATCAATCATTTGTGGAAAATTGATTTATAAAACCTTCGAATAAATCACATTCATAATTCAAGAAAAAAATAATTCTATATTAACTATAATTTCATAAAGTAAAAGGTTGAGCAACATTTGTAGAATTAGGAGTATGTGTCAACTTAAGAAAAAATTGTAGATAAAATGACCACATTTGTTCCCAAGGTGGTATTTGACAAGAAATTGTATGATCATGGATTCTAACACAATTTTTCTATCTTGATCGAAAATGATGAACACTTATTCCGCATTTCAATTTTCTATCCAGAGCAACAAATAAAAATTTATTACATTTCATTGTTTTATTTATAACACTCACATGTATCTTTTCAAATAAGTGATCTCCATTTTTTTCATATAGGTGGAGAGATATCTTCAATCTATTTTTTGAAATGAGGAGAGATTAAATATGTTTAATTGGTGGGAGGGTGGAAAAAGTGGATTCATGTAATTGTTGATGATCATGTCTTCATGGTCATTTCTCATGACAATATTTTCATTTAAATATCGATTCTGACATAGAACAATTCTCTGGTTGGCTTAGATATTATGATTAGTGAAGCATAGATACATTAATATGAATGTTTAATTTTGAATATAGTTTTATCGATCAATGTTGATGGTTATATTTTTTATTATTAAAAAAAAACATCTAATATAAAGGGGAACTTGTTTAAAAAATACCGTATTAAGAAATTCGGGTTGCATTTATGACAAATTTAATGTTAGATGCTTTCTTAAAAGTTTATGTAGGTTAAAGAAATGATATTTGAAGGGGGTATTCAATTTTATTGAATATACTTTATCCTAATGGATTATACCACTTCTTAGTGAACTCATCCAGGATGTTATGGAGTTTGATATTGTTGGAGTTGATGACTATGCCCGTATTAGTGGGTTCTTTACCCTCCGAAGTCATCTATAAAAAATAGTTAAGTATGTTATAGTCAAGGAACCTAGTGTGGTGAAGTGGGAAGTCACCTATGATCCATAGGGATTGAACCATAGGCATTGAGAAATAAGTGGTGGTTATGGATTTCACCTAAGTGCCACATGGAGTTACCTACATGCTAGGTGGTATCCATGGTTGTCTGGGTGTTTACATGTGAGGAATGAGGAGTGTCACTATATCCATGCCAGATTCCATGGATCCTAGAAAATCTACATATGGAGAAAACAACATAGAAATAAGATATGGGTATGGGGACCAATGTGTTGATGAAAAAATGGCCAAAATATTTTTATTATGTCATCTTACAAACTATTTCATATTTTTAGTTAAAAAATATCAAAAACCACCTTTTGGAAATCCTTATCATTTATGCATGTTGTAACCAACCATTAATGGGTGGTTTTAAGTGATTTTTAAAAACCTTAATTTCATATATTCATTATAAATAGGGAATAAAAATTGAATTAATGATTTTAAATAGGGGAATATATCCTACTAATAATTGAATTTCCAAAAATACAAGATAATGTGTGAAGAGATAGTATATATCTCCATAATAAAGGAGAATTCAACTAATAAGGTTATCCAAGAGATAAAATATCCCATCGAAAGATGTAATAAACAATTTCAAATAAAATCACTATATATTTTTGGAAATCCAAATATATATTATTTTAAGAATTGGGTTATATCATGGGGAGTAGTGGTTTCCCTGGAGTGAGAGAGAAGTGCTACTAAGAGGGTTAGTGAAACCACTACTAACTTATAAAATGTTGAATCTGTGATCATTTTATATGATGTATTAACAAGGCCATTATTATGAATGATACTTGGATATAGACCACTGTGGGTAATCCACATAAAATCATTTGTGTCATATACTACACTACTCACTCTAGAGAGAATGAAATGGAGAGATTGAAGTGCACCTGAAGTTGAGAGAACAAGATCAGAAAAGAAGGATCATATTGCAATACCTTGATTCACCCCATGGAATATTCTATGAGAAAATAATAAATAACTCACCTTGTACATGTATTTTAATTTATTCTTAAACATGACCTCATTTTTTCCCTATATGATTATATATATAATTTTTTGAATAATTATTTTTATAAATAACAAGTATATCATCTTAATTTAGTGATGTTACCACATTATTTACATTTGTTTCATTGATTAAAATGTATTGTTAATAATAGTGTGTTTACTTTAATAGTTTTTTCTAAAAATTTATTCAATACCCAAATTAATTTTTCACTACAAATATATTCTCTTATGTTTTATTGGATTCTAAAATCTCCTTGATAATTTTTTTGAATTCTAATAGAATTTTTTTGAATAATTTTTTAAAATTAACAAATTATTCCTAGAACACATAAAATTATCCCTGATTAGAAACAAACATCACTATTTTATTATAAAATATTTTAGATTCTTCTTCTATATTAAGAATTTAGATTACTCATTTAACTATTTTTTTTATTTTTTTCTTTGAATGTTTGTTGACATTTATTGTGTCATAGTAAATATTCAAATATTAATTACCCATATTTAATTTTAAATTTTAAATTTCATAATTTTAGGATTTATTTAGGAAAACCACGAACTCAATTCTTTATTAAAAATCCTTTGATGTTTTCTTTTCCCTATTATTCTCTATTACATTTATATATTCATTATTAGGGGATTCATTAGAATGTGTTGTTTGGGCTGTAGAAAATTGACATACTTCAAATTAAATGTATTTATTAAATTTTCAACATTAATTATCATAGGATGGAATATTATCTTATGATATAAAAGATATCTTTTATAATTAGTTGTCCTCTCACTTAGTTGTAAATATTTCATTTCCATTCAAACCACTTATCACCTAGTTTATGCTTGATGATCATCCCGATCAGTCATTATCCTATAATTTTTATTGATCAGTACCTAAAAATATAATAAAAGATAAAATTTTCTTTATTAATATAATCATTTAATATAATTTTATGGTTTTTTTACTTTTCCCACAATTAATTCCTTTAGATATAGGTGATATGAACCACTTAATGTTCACAGAGATGTCTTTGACTTCCAATTCCTCTTTATGTGACCTTCTTGATTAAATTTCTGTAAACATTTTTTATCTTTCAATATCTTATACATTTCAAATATAACATTCTTCATCAAGGATATATCCATTTAATGTCAATGTATATCAAGATGTTATTTATTTTTACAATGGAAAAATTATCATTATCTTGATCCTAAGGGGATTGAATTTTGGAATTGTATTTTTAAAAAATATTATTCATATACTTCATCAGAATTTTTGATTATTTTGGAAATTCCTTGTATCTCCATATCAATAGAAAAATTTAATATACTCAAAAAATAAACTCATGCACTATTTTTTCTCTGTCAATCCATATATCCTCAAACTGTCAAAAAAATTTTAATCTTGTTTTGTTTAAACCATTATAACTTTTATGAATATCAACAAACATAATTCATAAGAAATTCAGTTTTTAACCCATTATTAATGAAAATTCCTTCTTATTGAGGGAGTATATTAATACATTTTTCTACTCTCTATTTGAAAAAAAAACACCATCATTTTTTCCTTCTTAAGGGATTAAACCTTTTTGGGAATATTCCAATCATTATATATGATTTCTAGAATGTGAAAGGTAAGTGATAGAAGATATGGAACCATTATAAATTTATACTAGTTAAATCCTTTCAATATTAGAATACTAACCTATGAAATCATTATATATCCAAGGTTTCCAAAAAAACCACAAGTGATCTATTATCATGGGTGTTCACAGATATGACCATAAGTGGTTATAGGTAAAATATAGTTAATTTAATGGAAAACCATTATATTATGATGGACCTATGGTCATGCATTTACAAAATAATGATGGAAATATTTTCATATTTGTTTAAAAACCTTGTCTATAGGTTGTTTTTTTGTAATTTATAGTTATGGTTTTGGAAAATTATGACAATAGTCTAGACCTATGGTTAATGTTTCCCAAAACTGTGAGTGTAGGTGGGTTTTGTTAAACTATTTTCACATTAATAAAACAATGATCATGGGTAATATTTTTTATTAAATTTAATTTTATTAATAATAAATTTTAACCTTTATTATTTATTAAAAAGTTTTAATTCACACGAAGACACATATATACAAATGAAATCTCCCATTCATGTGGCTATGTAATATGTGTAATAATGTATAGGTGTGGTTTAAATAATTGATTCTAGGTTTTTTTCATTTATTAATGAAAACATATTAATATAGTTTTAAAACTTTTGGCATAGATAAATAACCCTGATCATAGGTACCTATGGTTATTGTTTGGGAACTGTGATTATAGGTCACAATTATAATCATGGTTTGAAAATCATTACCATAGAAATCCTACAATAAATATTTGATCATAACCATAAAATTAGGATTATCTTGATGAATTAGCCCTCGAAACATTCCCTAATTGTGATGGTTGGATACTATCCAAGTTTTTCAGGTTATTTCCAATTTTTTTGATCAATTGAAATAATAAATATTTATAGTAATATTTTAAAATGAACACGGGAACACCCATGTTATTAATGGAATTTAAAATCACCACAAGAATACATAATTACACACACACACAAACAAATATATATATATATATATATATAATTATTAAATAAAATTTAGGTCTAGGAGAATAATATTTTTACGGATACCCAAATCATTATCATATGTATTCTTAGTGAGATCCAATTAGATTGGGATGGGTGAATTAGTGTAACAAATAAAACATTCTCTACCGTGAATCTCGGGAATTATAATGTGATAATTAGTTAGTGGAATCGGTAAATTATTATTCGATTAATGAATATATAGATATAATGAGTGTGAAATGACCACATATGACATAATAAATTTTAACAAGATCAGTACACACTTTTTATCAAGTAGATAAGTCATTAGTTCTTAAGTGTAACAATACTTCTTCACATATATTAAAATAGTTACAACAAGGAGTATAATATATAGTGTGCTAATATTTTCTTGAAAAATAATATAATACAGAAAAATAATGAGTTTCCACCATTTCAATCAATGTTATACAAATATTCTATGGTTCCTCCAAGTATGGATCATGTTTTCAGCTTTGGTTTTCTAATAATATCGTAACAAAATTCTCAAAAAGCTGTCCTAATATTTTTAACTAGATATATTAGTTTTTCAACACACTTTTCCAAGGAGAACTCCAAAAAAATTAGATCTTTAAAAATCCTCACATAAAACTAGGATTCTTTTTTCAAAATTCTCGAATTAACTCCAATAATGAATTATGGGATTAAATATCTCTATATGAATATAATTTTTTTATATTTTATTAAATCAATGTAGTGTGATTATATATTCTGAGATATATTTATTTTACTCAATCTAATCTTAGGAAAAATCAAAATATCTTCATTGGAATTACATCAAAATTATAGTGTGAACATCAGAAATAAAATCTAGTGGTGATAATGATCTTTTATAGACAAAAAATTATGGAATAATATTAAGTGAAATTTAATAATATACTAAAATAATATGATAATTTTATCCAATAATTATACACCAATCACCCACCCAAAAGATTATTATTTTCATATAAACAATGACCTTAAATTGTGTCCTAACACCAAATTATGAGTAAACCTATAATTCCTCAAGGAGTTACCATGGTGTATAAATAATGTATTACAGAAAATTTATTATGTATATGAAAACATATTCTACCATTAACCAATTACAATACATTAAACGTTACCTCATGGATTAATTTTTTAAACCATATGAAATGTTCATTCTTTTATATTTCATCTATTCGAATTATTCTCCAAGTCATTTTTGAACTTGTTGATAGAATGTAAAACATGAAAAAATTTCAACCATCTTGAATCAATTATCTCAAAAAAATAATATCATAATATTATCTCAATTTCAATGTTACTTAAAATAACTGTTGGATAAAATAATGTTTTTGTAGTGTTCTCTATCCATATATGTAAATATAAATACCATGTCTGGTCGTGTATTAATTATGGTCTTCACAACACCCCATTTTTTCATTTAACTTAATCTATGATATTTAATATCTAAATGATCATTATTTCCTTATAATTTATTTATGTTTAATTAATGTGGATAATGGATGACTAATATAGTGATTATTTGGTTATAGGACACTCATGTCTTATTTATGATGATGCATAAATTTTATCCGTGAGATTATATCTTGAATGATGTATGGTTAAACAAACATATTGAGTTTTATGATTTGGGAACACTCTATTACTTATTACTATTTCTACTTGAATATAATTATATTATTATTTTTGAAAATATATTAAGATTGATTAATCATAAAAGTTAATTAATCATCATTCGATGGTGATATTCTTATGATATACATGTAATAATTTTTTTTTCTTGTTTTTATTTAATTATTGTAACTATTCTACAAAATTATGACAATGATATATATATTATAATGGTGAACTTGTTTAATAATTTTTTAGATGATGTGGTTGTTTAGAGAAAATATGTGTTTATATTATAATGGGTAATTATTCACTAAATATGACTAGAAAATGATAGAATGAATAAACTGAAAAGATATAGTATAAAGTGAGGTATATATTTTCAACAAGAAATGAAATTAAGGGAAAATAAATGCATAAATTATATTTATATATTGATTTTTATTTAATTTAGTAATATATAAATTGTGTATGAGGAAAATGATTATGTTATAATTTGTATGTTATTAATAAATGTGATGTTTAATCTAAAGAAATGTGATATCATCATCATGGTTACTAATTAGTATTACTTTGGGTTTAGAAGTGTCACCAATTTTTATGTTATAACATTGATTTGATGAGAAAATGGATATCAAGATGTTTTTATAAGATGTGGTGCCCTGGATGGCTTTATGTTCTACTATATATGATTGTATATATTTTTTAGTTTATACACACCACCATATGATTGAGGGTTTATTGATCAATACCTATTTGAATCTCTTTGTCAATAATCGATCGCTAAAATCAAAGATGTTGTAGAAATGGATAGTTGGATAATCCCTTAGTTTTTGTATAGTTTTCATAGTGGTTATTATATTTTCTTATGGTGTGAGAATAGGGTTTGAGGTTAATCTATATGGATATAGTATGAGGTAGTAGTTTAATCACTAATGATTTAGTACAGTGATTATACATTTTCATTAGATTTTCTTAAGGTGATATTGTTTTGTATACATGTACAATCACCCCATAATTAATATATCATTTATACATATTTTAAATATGGTATTATAGAAAAATACAATGTTTACAAACTCCTGCCATGGATGTTTTGTTAATGTCAAATGAGTTTCAATTTTTTATTGTAGCACGTTCATTTAGCATTGATATTGGAGATGTTATGTTTTAAATGTATTTTATAAAATTCATGGTTTCTTAATATTGATGGTTTATTAGGTTTTATTATATATATGGATTTTGGTATTAATTATTGTATTTATTTACACTATAACTATTAAATATTTCAATTACATTAATTTTTCAGATTATAGACACTTGGAACTTTTATTCAACTCATAACCTATTGGAAGAAGGATTTTTTGGATCAAATAAGAATTATTTTATAACCTCTGAGGTTTTTATTTGGGTTGGTAAATTTAACATTTTATTATAATGTTGTGGGTTTTGTAAATCATGAGTAGGCACATTGGGATAAATAACATACACTTGATTTTTTTTGAAATATTAACATTATTAATATCATGATAAAATGATAAATATGAAAAAAAATTATTGTATATATATATGCATAATTATTATAAATTTTTTGATACAGATAAATATTTTAAAATGATTAAATTATTTAATATATTTTTTAAATTAAGGCCCCCATTAAAGATGTCATGTCCAAGAATTTTTTGTTGAAATTGACAATGATTTTGATCATAATTTTGCTAATATATTACGTTATTTGGATAAATTAGTTACCATATTTATAGAATTATTATTTTATAAATTTAAATGGAGAAATAAAGGAATTTTGGATCCAAAATATAAGAAACTAATTTTTTCTAAACCGTTGAAATCAGTGGAAAAAAAATATTACTAAAATGAAACCACATATTGAAATTTCATCTATATAGTATATATCATTATAGTGTATTTTAATTGTGGATTAAAATTTCAGTATTCATTAAATAGGTATTGAATGTTAATATTTTTCAATAAATGAATACCCCTTTCTGAATTTCATTTTTTATATTTATTAAGGTAGCATAAACATTATAGATACTCAAAAGAGCACAGATGAGACAACATGAGATAGGATTTTAAAGCCCCACTCATGGAATTTACTATTCATGGTACTATATATGATATATGATATAGTAAAATATTTAATTTCATTATGATAACAGGAGATTTATGACTATTTAATGAAATTACAAATAAATAATTATGACTGATGGCTCCCTCTATAAGATGCTATTAATAATAAGGTTTCTATCATTGTGTCTACTCAAATTGACCACTACCACTCATATGAGATTTATGATTCCACTACCATTTATAGGGTGAATAAAAATCATAATCACATCTATAAAAAAACACCATTCCAATTAAAAAATAATGCACTAAAATAATTATTTTATTTATGGGAATTTAACAAACTATATGTATTGTTCCACATTGTTTGGCATGACCACACTGAGTGGGGTGTGAATCCATGTGAGTGGATTATTCCAATTAATGTTTTACCCCTATATTAGCACTACACCTATTAAATGGATTAATCTTTCATTGTTTCCTTTCCTTCATTTTTCTTGTAATTAATTAATATATGAAATAAAAAAAGGAACACTAGAATTTGATAACGAGGTTCACATCCAACATTGATGTCTACATCCTCTGTTATGGTGGTTTTTATCCCATCGAAAAAACTAATATTTATTATATATAGGGGTAAAATTCAAGAGTTTATAAATGAAATTATACTCTAGGAAGACATAGTTATAATGGAAGTACCAACATATCATTATCACTCGCTGAAAAAAAAAACGAATACTTCCATTACAAAGACCTGTTTTGGAATGCTCCACTAGGATGAATGATTTGAAAGGTGTCATAGGTATCCATTTGGGAAAAAATTATGATATCCATTCTTAGTATATAGTTATCTCAATTGCTTCTTTGAAATTCTTCAGAACTTGTGAAATAATATTATTATTGATTAGTATTGTTGATTTCTCCATGCATTCTAAGCAATCTTAAGATTCAGTACATAATATATAGAAATATCATAGGCTAGAATATCTATATGCCCAACCTCAGACTATAATATATTCAACAGACACAAGGATAGTCTCTCCCTCTCTATTATTAATTTTCTTCTTCCATGCATAAGTATAATCACATTTTTAACTACACCAGATCTTACCAGTTTCAACAAACAGAATCATTAATATAACCGCATAGTCAATATTATCTCATATATTATTTATTATTCATCTTATACTTCTCTATATATTATGAGTTTCTCACATAGATATTATTTTCATGCATTTTATAGATAAACCATTCAATATCAGTACATTAATCTCACATAATTATAGGTATTTAAAACTCATTAAAAAATACTACATATATTATATTTTAATCAACCTAAAGACTTTATATTTTCCCTTCATGTGATTTGAATAATTATCCTTACATTATCACTCCATGATAACTATATTATTATCTCCATGACTTCATGATAATATATAGATACTCTGTTATTAATGGAATATCATAAAGGATATCTCTTCTTTCTACACTATGGTGTGGTTTTCTTCTTAAAACATGAAAAAGTCTTGATATAAATAATGTAATTACTACCTAAATAAGGGATACTCATCATAATAAGAATGATATTTATATACTTTAGTATCATCACACTATCTATATATTATTAAACCCATTAATGATATCATGAATCATTACAAAACCATAATCATGATATTTAACAAACTAAATAATTGATCAAGCATTGTATGAATTTAATATTTCTTTAGAATATTTCATTTTAAAAATAAAATATTTTTTTAAATGCGGTGAACATTATATAGAAAACCTCACATTTACATCTCATATCATGACTTATGACTTTTCCTAATATATTTCTGAGTAAATCTTAAGTGATATATTTTTTAACTTTACATATTTTAGTGATGTTTTGTACATTACTAAGAACCCTGTTTGGGTGACCTTTACATATCTAAGTACAAATTCACACTTTACCAAATTCTATTCTTGAATAACTTCTATTTATTGAATATTGAAAATGATTTATCTTATACATAAATCTTACATTTCTAGATTTTTACTAAATTTTCAACCTTCTATAATTATTAGAATCATTTACATATCACACAAGGTTTTTCAATTCTCTATATTTTAGAAATTTGAAACACAAAGACTCTTATATACGAGTTATTAAATATTATGTAACATAGTACAACTTCAATACATTAATAAATTCAGTAATAACTTAGAAAATAAATCTTATATATGTCATGGAGATTCTAGTAGATGTTATGTATCGAGTAATTTTTTTATAATCTTACATTATAGTAGGAGTCATACTTATTGGTTTCTTATTAAATATCAGGCATCATATAACTTAATGTTTTCCCAACCTTCTCTTGACTGATTTAAAAAATATAAAACACTTATATTTACTTTTAAATATATTCAAATCAACCAAAATCATCACCAGAGTAATTCTAAATATTTATGTAATATTGATATACTACCTAGAGAGTTTCAATGGACCTTCACTACCTTAAAAACGTCTATTATTCCTAAAACATAATCAAACTATATTCTTCATGAATTATTTTTATTCATCATATGAAAATGCTTTGTATATTCCTTATATCAGATATAGTTAATATATCCTTCATAGAGATATAATTTTCTATCATCACATTCCACAAAAAAACTCACCAACAAATTAAAAAATATGTTCTCATGAAATATAAAGCTATAATAAACCCAAAATCCAAACATACTTTTTTGATGTATATTTTATTGAATTTTATTATTAGAAGAAACTCAAAAACCTTTTAATTATTTTTATTGAGGATAGATATCCATGAATATATAATTGTAGATCTACAAATTTTAATTAAATAATTATACCAATTAAATTTCATACCAAAGGTGTTTGTTTAATCATTATTAATCATTCATCACTCAATATATAGTTACTTATTTCATGGAAACCTCATATTTATTATCATCGACATTCATGGGTGCTCTAAAATCCTTTCAACCGATTTTTATTCAACACATATTGATGTCGTGAATATTATCATTGTTATTGTTAATAATAAACACTACTCACCACCAAGTGGGGTCAATAAGAAGTTTACATATGCATTACTCATATATATTGGAACTTTTTTAATGTAAGATATAGGACATAAGTGATCCAGATATGGGAATATGAGATTCAATGACTCAGAATATAAAATAATACTCTATTATGGTTTTATTGGTTGGTGTGGGACTTTTTATTATTAGATAAAAAATTAGTGGGGTTTCTACATGAGATAAAATAATTGAATTGGATCCTGGAGTGAAATAACTATGTTTTATAATATAAATGATAGTTGTAGTCAGTTTTTATAGGTGATGAAAAACCCAACCATATTACGAAGAAGAATAAGAGTGACATATTTTTATGTTTTTATAAAATTAATTGCATTCGTAGATGTTTTTTTGTTCTGGTTCCACATAATAAGGGTTGATATTGTGTGATGGGGCTCATTGTTATGGTGCATGACATTAAATAGAAATATGCTCATCCACTTGATGGTTAGTGGTGTACTAACAGTAGAACAACATGATAGGATGGATGATGATGGAACAGAACATCTGGTTCTGATATAGAGTATGTGTGGGATGAGTAACATCCCACACTAGAGGACACATGACCGGTACCCCAGCTCGTTTAACCATGTAAAATCAGGGGCACCTTCCTATATGATAGAGGATTCCAACTATGAGTGAAGGACTAGGTTATTGTCATGGAGAACTGTTCCATCGAATTGGAGTATTCAATCATATAATAATATGTTATTTTGATATATATAGTAATATGTCGGAAGAATAAATAAACACAATATGCTTTAATATGTATGGGTATATCTATACTTGAATATGAAGATGATCACCCATAAGGTCAATCACATATAAAATATAAAAAAATTTGATAAAAGATGTCATTCCCCTGAATCTTGGACTCACCTCTAATACCATTATCCTAAATGATCTATTCTCCTCATACTCATAATATAAGGCCGTATCTAAACCTATCCATGAAACAAGTGAGAGGATACTCATGTAGCCATGTGTAATAGTATCCCAAGAAGGGTTTGAGTAAAAAACTAATTAGAGGAACCACTATAATGATCCCATATATAAAGGTAATGAAATGATATGTGAACATTACATGCTCATCTAAAATAATAAATAAACACTAGAAAATAAATAGATAGATTAACCACAATTGGTCCTCATGTCTGGTAGCTCGATTGACTATAATGGATTCGACAAGTGTCAATGTTTATATAGAAACACCATGATATCATAGAATTCATATATATACATGATCCAAAGGTGTTACCCATGAATCTGGAAAACCAATGATCAAAAAGAAAACTACTCATAGAGAAGGAATGACTACAAAACTACATGATAGGAATCTAGAGAATCTATCTAAACTCCAGGTATAATGAATTTCTCAATGATGATTCTTAACAATCTGATGAAATCACTAAAGCCTTAATATCCCCAATATCACCATACCATATGTTTAGATCCGATACATCCTAGTAATATGCATCAATTATAAGTATTTAATCAGTAAAACCTATCTATATCCTATGGTTCACCTAAGAATCTCATAATTATGATGAGATAAATATAACCCCATTTATAAACAGATGAATCATATAAATTCTTAGCATCATAGGGGCCCATGTCATTGAATTAATCTCATATAGACTCATTTTTAAATCCTGATGTCCAGATCATTATTACATGGTTCAATATAAAAATCCTATGAAACACATCTTGGGATCCATGATGATATATCTCATTAGTCGTATCACACCAATATCACATGAGGATCAAAATATGACTCCCACAATTCTCCTTGGGGAAACCACAATGTTACTGTCACATTGAATCTAGTACATAGGTTAGGTCCCTAGAAGAATGTCTTGGTTTCCCTTACTACATAAAATCAAAATATGTGTAAGCATAATTATATTATTGGGTTTACTTAATTCCTAAACCTATCACCAATATCCACATTACATCATCAGTACAAGTTCTATAGTGACATAGACAACCATCTAGACAAATTCTAAAACATACCCTGTTAGTGTTGGTCTAATTCATGGGAAATTACTAGTGTCCCTTAACTTACATCAAGGGAGAGGAAACCAACTGCGGGTTGATCTTTCAATAAATAGGGGAAGATTCATATAAATTGGGTCCCCAATCACTAGCAAGTCATGTGGGTCATAAAAATATCACATATGATCTTACACATTGTTGAAATTTCATAAATTAGAAGGACTTCATAGGCCTTTAGGGGTAAGTCCTACAAGAAACAACTCAAAGTGATAGCCCACAGACCATATTGTATATCTATTCATCACACCTAGAACAATGTCTATAAGGAATCACAATAAACCAAACGGTAAGATAAGGGACAAACAATATTGATAAACCTCCCAACTATACTAGACAGAATCTATGGGTCCTTATAAAATGACCCTATAATACCGAAACGGTTTGCCTCAGTCAAGCCATCATGCACCCCCAATTAGAGGTTCCCACGAATTAATAGGTAATTGAAAATATGTCTTATATAATTAGTCTAATTTGATTAATAACCTTAATTAGGATTCAAGACCTAAGGACTACTATTAAATTATTCCTTGATCAATAGTAATGGAGGAATCAAGCCAATTCACTAGGTCAACAGTGTCCTAAGAAACATTTTTTATTTAATTCACTAGTCCTCATGTAAAATTTTCCATTTAATTTTTACTAAATTAGATAGTTCAATTTCCTAAAGGGGTCGTGGTATTATTTTTAAGAAAACACATAAAAATTATAATAATCATCATGAAAAATTCCATAAGAATTGTACAAAAACAACCTACAGAAAATTGATTCCAAATCTTATTTAAGTTCATCCTAATAACTCCCACATGATCTCATCCCATGATTAATCTTCCCTTGACCAACCACTCGAGACCCAATCTGATTTGAGTACATGATTAATTAAATTAATTATAATGAATTATATTTAGTTATACCACATATTTTAATCGTTATATTTTCCCAAATGTCCAACTAAAAGACCTCAACACGTCTAAAATATGACAAACCACCCATGGGAGGTCTATAGGAGACCCTCACCCTCATCCGAGGCGAAGGTCATATCATTCCAAAATAATTTAATTAGATTTTAAATTTAATAATAGTGAGAAAAACCTAAAAAATTATAGTTTGATGTAACTTCAGTGATTCAATGAGCGGTGATAGGCATACATTTTTATGGGACATCATTTATGGGGGTTAAGTTAAATCCCCATTGTCTTGGGAAAGTTATACTTTGATATAGTGAATTCACATACAAACCCTGCTCTAGAGGAAAGAAAAATTAGTGAATAAATAAGGTGGTGTTCAATATAGGTTAATAGAAGAAGGCACTTACCCCGAACCACTATAAATCACAAAAAACACCAAAACTCTATGGTTTTTTGATGGAGAAGAAAATGAGTCCAACCCCTAGGTTGTGTCAGAAAAATGAGATGGATAAGTGGGAGACCATACATATAAAATTCAGGTTGAAAATGAGAAGTTTCCCCAATTTAACCCCATAATCTTGATGGTGGCCCCTACAATGTCACCCGCCAACCCCACTTTCTAGCTAGTGGGATGGAACTGGATAGTTGGTGACTATAAAAGATAACCAAAATCGACCAAAATCCATTAATCTATATATTTAACCTCCAAAACACCATTTGATCAATATTTCACATGAAAATAATGTTTTAGGTGTTAAAAATCATTTAAATTCTTCACCTAATCTTCTAAATGATTCTCCATGATGCCTATCCATCTTAAGAGACCACTTCATCAATTAATTCACCATCATGTTCATGGTTCTCCCTACTATAAACATCAACTCGTTATGGATTATTTTGAACCATTAAATCCACCCGTTTAATTTTTCTATCAAAACAACTCATAGTTGTCCAGCAAAATACTCAGTATATTTTCCATCTCGCTATTCCCAAAATTGAATGGAGACAGTAGTTAGATGCTAGTACTAACTCTCATATACAATTCCATATTGAATCAAATGATTACCAACCAACCATAAATAGAGGCTGCATATTCCATCCATTCATTGGAAACTCTCATAAAATCCTTGAAATAATCTCATATACAAATATGGCACACCTAAACAATTATAAAATCCTCTATAGATTTCCCAAAAAAACCCAAGTGAAAACAATATCTATATTTCATTATTTCATCCACCCCTTGAATAATTTTATTAAATGTGTTCCCCCAGCGAAATAGGTCAAGAATCACTGTCTCACCCCTGAACCACATGAAAAACTATGATTCATCCCATGAATCACATTCAAATTATATAAAAACCATATTAAGTACAATTACAATTCTATGATGCATCTAATATATCAATGGAGACTCAAATTTGGTATTTTCATGGGACTAGATATATCATATTTAAATTAACCAACATCCAAGGACCACTTCAATCATTCAATGATTAATTTAATAACAACCATGGCCTATTCTTATTCAAATACCATATGTGATGATTAGTGTGACTATCTCAATCATACCAAAGAATCATAATAATTCAACAATTTCTAATCATTCCCATCTCATGGTAACATCATCCTCGATGATTTTTTAAATTCATCTAACCACTAGTCACCCACAGAAAACCTATGGTGGAATCCACACCATAAGGATTCCTTAACATTCCTTATTGAGTGAAACATCAACTTTTTTTGATATCACATGTCTGATGCTCCATCTGATCCACACATTACAAATTCTCATTCTATTGGGTCCATAATAAATTTATAAAATAACATTACCCATAAGCACACCCATTACTGTTACTGATTTTAAACTCCAGTATGTGTAAATAGTGTATGACACTGAGGTCTCCTTAAAACATAATAGGTATATACAACCATACCACCTGATCATTGAACCCATATCACATTTTCATGTGTCACATCACATTAAAACTAGGCTGACAAGCCTAATTCATCATCTTACCATGCATATTTCATGATAGTTTCACACAACCAAATGCTTCACTGATACTCATTCAAAACGGGGTTTGACGTAACGCCAATGTGAAGTATAACCATTTGAAACAACGAAAAATTATTCTATTGCGTTTCATCTATATAAAACAAGGAACACCCTAGGAACTCCTCTTCCAAAATAGGAAACATCACTTTCACCGTGGTTACTCACATGAACCCTCTCTAAGTAGTATATTTCCATAACCTAAAGCATCCACCCTTGATTTCACCACACTTCTAAAGAGAATATAATGGGAATAGAGTTGGAAAACCAACTTTTCCTGACCTTTAAATTCAATCCAAACATGATGACACTCCATGTGCCTCACATTCTAATGTGCTGTAATATAATGTGTTATCTAAATAGAACCCCATGTTATACCCATGCATCTTCCATAAATTCAATTACTCCTACCTTGCTTTTATCTCATCTCAAGGAATATTCCCTTCACTTTTCACCTCTATGGAGCTCAGAATCACATACCAAACACTCTCATAGGATTCCATTTATTGTACAAGTCCCCAAATCCCAAATTTTTGTGTTGAAACCAATGGCCTCCGGGTCTCCCATATAGTCCAAAAGTTAGGTCTCAGAAAAATCACAAACAACAGGGCGTAAACTATGATCTTATCTCAAATATCACATGATATATTATGTACAAAAACATCAACTATAGGGTCTTATATAAACACTTATCATGTACTATATTCATGGTCATTAGGATATAGGGTAACAAATCATTATTTTCCATCCACATATGGGATTACCCATCTAAAATCATAATCTCAAAAGTCATGATCTACATATATATATAATTATTCCATCATAGACAATTCATATTAATGGAATCTCAGTCACTATCTGGGTTATGTATAATGTATTTACATGAAATATAAGAAAATTACATATAGGCAATTTCTAACAATTTAAAAAACTAAGACCCAGATAATAACAACACTCTAGGGGCTTCGCACAAAGGAATCATGTGACTTACTGACCCACTAACATCACGTCATGTCCCATACACCAAGGGAGAATAATATTATCATCAATGATCATCTCACTCGAGGTTAACATTAAATTCCATTAGAATATATATATATATATATTGGTTTATACTAGTTAAATTCCACCAATCCCATACACCAAAATTTTACATATAATTAATTTTCGACACATTAAATATATGGGCCCATGATTGGTGATATTCACACATACACATGAAAATATTTCTTTTGAATCCAACATACCTAAATATAATGCATGTAATTCCTTTTCCCCCTATGAACCAAGAGAAAAAATCTAATATAAATCATAAAAATCAATCATCATTTGTGTCACATGAAGTGAATATAATATAACTAAAACACCCCATATCATGAATAGTAATCATGAGCACCATGTAACCTAGACTCCCTATTAGAATATGAATTCAAAATGGCCTAGCCCTATATCCACCATAAGATCTGAAACATTCCAATATATATGGGTTAAAATATCCAAAAATGTATGAAAATATATAACAAATATTTAAAACCATTTTTTAATGTCCCAATCTAGAGACCACTTGACTAGTGCCCTATCCTGGTTCACCATGTAACATTTCGTGCACCTCCCTATATACAAGAGGATATCAACTAGAAATGAGGGTCTAGGTTAGTACCATGAAAATAATACAACCTTGAGTCATAAATAAATAACATAGAATCATATTTATCATATTTCATAGAAATAATAATTAAGATATACATGCAATAATATATTGGAATACAATATTACAAAAATGAGAGGCCGATCACCCAATAAGGTAATCACATATTCAAAATAAATAATCAAAAATATAAAAGACTAATAATGAGCTCATTCCCTAGACTCTAGGAATCATGTAAAATCCTCTAATCCTACTTCAGATTATCCAACTCAAACTCGTAATATAAATCCATAGTCCCACGTGTACATGTAACCCATAAGTGTTTTTTGAGTACCCAAGAGAATTTGTATCCTGGGTAGGGTATCAATAAAAAACCCAATAGAAAACCTCTATCGTGGTCCCATATATAACCAGTAGTGCAGTTATGTTTCAAAGTGAAATGCTCACATCAAAAATAAATAATCTTCAAGAAATAAATAGACAAATAAACAACTATCAATCCTGAGGTTTGCGACTTCAATCGACAATACATTCTTCATCTTGTGTCATGTTGTCTCTGAGAACATCATGATATTTTTACAAGCATGTAAATAATTAATCATAGGGTATAAACCATTAATACCCATAAATAATGATAAAGTGGACAAGAAGTCATCATAAAGAACTATAGACTGATCCAAAGAATCATGGGTATCTCTCTAAACTCCTTGTATATTGAATGGAATGAATACTTTTTCGAAGCATCCCAAAAAATAAATGAATTAGAAATATATCCCATATCACAATGTCAGCTAGTTAGATCCCAAAAATCTTGGGCATATACATCATGTACATGTAATATCACCGGGCCTCCCTGAATATATCATAGGGGTGAACATAGAAACACACAATGATAATGTTAAAAAATCATAGTCCTCTAATCCTAAATTATTGAATCCTAAACATGATAAGAATCCTAGTGATCTATAGAGTCAAAGGTATACCATATAATTCTGAGTTCAAATCCCAATATCCGAAGAACTCTTATGTGGCCCAACAGCTAGATTTTACCATGCACATCTATGCACCCATGATGAAGTCATTTTGTTAGTCACGTCACATCAATATCATATGAGGTTCAATATCCAAATTCCAAAAAGAACCTCTAAGAATCCACTTTGTCATTGTGAAATAACATTAGGATAATGCGATGGGTACTAATAATTACATATGGGTATATGTGGATACATAAAAAATAGGAAAGTTAAAGAATAAATAAAACATTTTGGTTGGTTAAATGCATAAACCCATCCCTAATATCCATATTTCTTAAGATAATATCATCGGTATATGTTTTAATGTGGCACACACTACCATCTCTAGCCATTCACAAATGTACCCACTCAGGGTTGGTCTAACACAGGGCCACCTACTTGGTTTCCCTAGGTAAAACTAAGGGAGATGCACAATAGTCTATATCCTCTTGGTGCATACTATGGTAGAGGAACCCCACATTGGTCCTCAATCTCTTTTAAGTCACATTGACCATATCCTGTCTCATAAGGAATCTCATTCTACATGATAATTTCATAACATATAACAACCTCATGGTCATCAATGTGCAAGACATATATTCAACAACCCAATGTGAAGGTTCATGGTCCATCTCACACCTCTGTTCATCAAACTTATCCTTAAGGATATAAGGAATAAAATATATCCAAAATGACCTACATGGGTTAATAAATATAAACAAACCACTTTCTTACATAACGTGGGAACCAACGGTACTAATACTAAGGTCCTATGATTTCTACTAGGTTCACCCCACACAATCCATCACAAACTCCCTCTTGGATGTTTCAATGAGCTTCTATGAAATTTCCACTTGGGCATATCTAATTCAAGTAGTCCGATTGACATCCCTTAAGGGGTGAATGTTCCAAGGCATACCATTAATAAAATGATCATCCCTCACCTATCGAGTCATGGATATGGTGAACTAAATTCATAATGTCCAAGTAACTTCATTATGTCTATTTGTAGGTGCTCATTTATGTTTGATAATTAAATTTAAATTAATTTACTTAAATTGTATATGAAAAATCAATTTCATAAAGGAAATATCACATTAGTAGTGGTATCGCACATGAACATACCTAAACTCAACATGAATAATGTAATGGGAATAGTACCAAGATGACCTTTTCTAAAACTAATGCCAATACCTCCTTAATCATAGACTAAAAACTCTCACCTATGTGTGTACCATGATTAACTAACTACCATCCAAACACCCAATTCTATGTCTCACAGTAGTAAATCACATTTAATTTATTATAAATAATTAAAATTAATAACAACATTTAGTTTAATGTATATCAATCACTAAAAATCCAAAATAATTCTTCTTCATACTGAAACAATGACCAACAACCGTTGAGTGTTCTACAACGAACCCCCAATATCATCACAGGTGAAGGCCCGATCATGCATCACCAATTCCATAATAATTTTAACTTTTTAAATATAACCATAAAAAACTCCTGGTTTTGAAATTTATTTATAAAATCAAGGAGAGGTGGAAAGATGTAATCAGATTAAGATATCCTCAATGGGAAATGAGAATATGAACCATTATTTTGAGATGATTCCACCATGTTATGGTTGAATCATCCATAATACCTATATAAGTGGATAAATAAATCTAGGAAAAAGTTATGATGAGATCAAATGAGGGAATTGATGGAGGGAAATAACGTTGAGCATCCGAAATCACCTTAAAACTCAATTAATATAAGCCGATTTTAAGTAGGAGGAAGGGATTTAGCTCCATACCATGTGAGTAAATGAGGAGGAAGATATTTATATATCCTCATAAACCCAAGGGTGGAAATTGAATATTTTCACCATTTTACACCCAACTTCAATATGTTGACTACAAACTGTAACCTGACTAGCTTGACATACTATCGGTGCACTCCCAAACAACCCAACCACCATTTGGGCCACCTTCGATCAAAAAACACTTTTATAATTGTTAAAACTTGTGGTACATCATTCCATAGCCTGATATAATAAAATCTCATCCACTAATTGAATATTAAAATTGATTCTTATGACTAAAATAAATTTATACACTCTGACGAATTACAAATAGTCTTTATAGTGTTCTTCCAACACGTGACCACATTACATGGTGCATGTGGGCACCATAAATTTATATTAATTGATCTACAAGTCACCAATTTTCATTAACATTTTGAATAAATTTTTTATTTTTTGTCTGTTACCCATTTCAAAAAAATTTATTATTTCATATTAGTCAAATTATAATATATATTAAAATAATTTTTTATTTTTAAATTAATTAGAAATATTTTAATATGAAATTATAGATTTCAAATATCGAGAAACTAAATTTGTTAATGGATGAGGTTAAAATTTTATTAGAGTAACATTGTGTAATTTAATTTTGACTTGAACAAAAAAATATGCAACTTTGGTTTATTTTTGAGATTATAACATGAAATTTTAATAAATGACAACATTGGAATTTGAATGCGTTAGAGTAGTTTGGTAAAATTTTTGGGGATATTTTTTTAACAAGCTATTTTTGGTACCCCTGAATGAGAGTAATTCAATTAGAATTACATAATATTTATCATTCATCATGAATATAATATTTGATAATTTTTTTTGAAATATGAGTTATGATGAAATATCAAAAAATCAATGAGTTGTGGGTTTAAAAAAATTCAAAAATATTTTTTTTGTATCTTAATGTGGGTGGTGTCAATGTGGTCATTTTTGAGTTAACCAATTGTTCCTTAAAATATATTGATATGATTACTAGATTCTTGAATGATACTGGAAGATTTCTCATTATGTAAATTATCCAATTTGACCACGGGAGATTATCAACTGATTTTTACCTCAATTTATATTGATAAAGAGGTTGAGTTGAACTAGTGATCAATTCATATTCTTGTATTGTGATATATTTTTCTTTTATATTTTATTTTCATCATTTTGATGAAGTGATAATATTATATGTTGGATGGAGTTGTTTGATAATGAAACATTGGATTTTTTTGTGTGGGAAGAATTTATAAATAGATTTATGTATATTTCATAATGGATTAATATTTTTATGATAGTATTATTATCGATAACAACCTAGAGTGATTTTGGGAAATACATTCACATTAGGAAAATATATAGGGAAGCCATTCATAAATACTTTCTAACTATGGTGTTTAATATAATGAATTGTGATATTCCATCATATATAATTTGATTTGAAATTGAAATTTAGTAGAAATAGGTATCTATTTAATGGTATTAACAATAATGATTTACGAAATCTACTAACTAAAACAGGGTGTTTTAGTGTTCTTTTTTATTTAATGAGGATATTTACTAGGTGTAACAACTTCAGTCCTTTTGGGTGTGAGAATTCCATATGTAATTTAAAATTTTAATTTATATGAAAGAGTATATTTATTTCACTGGACTTTAGAATTTTATTTTGGGGGTTATAACATCATAAAACAGTTGTATTTCATTTTGTGTGATCTTCGGTGGAGGTCCTAGGGGTTTGGGAAGGTTTTGGTTGAGGAACGGGAGCCCGAGGTTGTTGAAAATAGTATTATTAACACTTTAAAATAATTAATGGGGTATTCATTCCTTGAAATGGGTTCATGGGGTGACTACAAGCCCAGATAAGGGTATCCAAGGTTTTTGGGGGGCACTGCCTAAAATTTCAAGGTGTGATCCTTATGATTACGTTGTAATATATTCTCAATGTCGTTTTGTTTATTTATTATATTGGATCGACCCCCTATTTTTCATCGAATTAATGAGGTCTATAGGATGACTTTAGTAAGACCCCACCCTCCCAATATTGTTCACTAATATTTTTTATTATAGTTGTGATTGAAAAATATTTTCAAGTAGGTTCTTTTCCCCCTTCAATCCATCTTGTTCACCAACTATTTTGGATGACATTTGATAAATTTTGATGATATTTTTTGGACATTTCCACTTGATTATAGTGAATATTTCCCCGATCAATGGGGATTTAATGCAATATAGGTAGATTATTTCATGAGATGGAATTCACTAACCATCACATATCATTTTGATGAGGAATAACACTAGATTGAATTTTTATAATATTTTGGAAGGAAATAAATTATTTTTTCTATTTAATTGAAGATATTAATTTATGGATTTAATTTTTCTTAGTCCTAGGGGTGTAAAAGGAGTGGAACACAACTCATTGATGGAGTTTTCAGTTTGAGGGTATTAAATAGTGATTCTTATAAATTTACCACTTTTTAAATTAGTAATAAAATGTTATAATTACTTAATTATGTGGTATGTGTGTGATATAGGGTTTGGGTGGTTATACTATGGCAGGTTAACCATGAGACATGATTGGGTTCATTTTTTTTAGATGTTCTTAAATATGCTCAATCTGTTGTTTGGGGTAGGTGGTCAGGGAATAAGCCCTATGTAATTATATATTATATTTACATGGATTTGGTAATGCAGACTCTCTAGTATGGTGATGGTCCCTTAAATAGATCTTTTCCCATTTAATTTATCTATTTTAATATAGTTAATTCATTGAATTCGTATTAGAACATGGGATTAAATGGAATATTTCTAATGCAATGATAGTCCTAGTATGCTACACCAATGCTCTAACATTTTATGGTTGAGGTTTTAAATAAAGATGTGAATTGATGGTTGAACACCTTTGAGATGTGTGGTCAATGTTTGAGAATTTTGAGACCCTGATCATAAGAACCCATGGAAACTCTAGATGGAAATTTGTGATGGAGTGGTCTCGTTAGTCAGAGAATTGCCCATATGATACCTAGTGATTCCCATGATCCAAACGGTTTCAAATGATATTTATTACCCATAGAATACCTGGTGACATTGGTGAGTGGCCCATGGAAAAATGGAAATGGATATTTTAGGTTTTTGGTCAAATATATAATTTTGTTGAAAAGTGTAACACCCCAGGTAAATAAAGAATATGACATTTTTATATTTATCCATATTTTTGAATAAAATATTAATATTAATTTAAAGGGGACACTATTCTCGATGGCGTACCCAACACGCAACAACGATTTTCCTGGGAATCTTACGTTTCACTCTAATAATAAAATAATATTATTTTAAATGGTAGTTAACATGTAGCCGTTGTATTGGAGGGAATGGATATAAATAACTAAAATATGATTATATATGTTTTTAAATGTTTTTACATTTATCCAATAAAAGATAATGGCATAAAATACAGAAAGAATTCAATTTTAGGCGTATATGCCCTAGTGTTCACTAAAGGTTCACTTATCGCCTTTTGATGGCGAACCGTCATTAAATATAGTTTTGTTCACTCTTATTAATTCTATTGGACCAAATAAAACTCTTCCTATGAATTGGGACATCAAAATTTACTTTGTGTAAATTTTTGGTATCATTCCGATAAAGTTCATTTTTTTAATGAATAGTGTAAAATGATGTATTTTAATTCAAAACCTCTTTTTAATATAATTTATTTATATGATTAGATTATATTTTTAACTGGTTTTAAAGTGAAATTAGAATATATTTTTTCAATTAAATCCAATAGTGGTCTTTGGAATTAATTTCACTTTGAAATCAGACTTAAACTAGTGTCAATCTTTTGATACTTTTTATTTCATAAAAACACGCTATTTGCTCTGACAGCGGGAATTAATTATTAAATTAATTAATGTGACTTATATGTTTTCAATTTTTTAAAATGGACTTCATTTTTTAATTCGGAATATCAAATATATCTTAGTGTGAATTTTTGGGATTTTTCTGAAAAACTTCAATTTCTGATGAATAGTGAAATAACTAAGTGGTACATATAAAAATTGATTTTTCCGTTTAAATGAAATTTTGCCATCTTTGTGTTTTTAATTTCAATAATACTACATACATGGTTGTCATTAAGATGTAAAATGTGGTTCAATGGGGTAAAAATAATTTTTTGGTGAATAGTAACTTATTATGTTTTTAATCGTGATTAGTGGTAATTAGTGTAGTTTATGGTAAGAATAATGATTTAATAAAATGAAATGACATAGACACATGTACTACCCTCATTGTATGTGTCATGACCGACCAATACAATCCATGGGTCAACTTGGGGACCCCATAGAGCCACTTTGGTTGGAAAATGACATAAACATCTTCTTATTTAATGTTAAAGTAAAAATGACACAAACATGAGATGTTTTACTAAACCAATTTTTACATGGGGTTATACATGTCATATGTTTGACTATAAATAGTCATTGGAAATCTAAAAATATTTCCTACATCATATTTTCTTTTTTATAATTTTTAGACATTATATAAATTAAATTATTTAAGACATCATGATGTTTGCAGCGATGACCTCATTATTTAACGATTTAAATAAAATGGAAAGATAATGTAATATCTAAGACCTAAACTTGTCCAAAACCTATTGTATGAGTGGATTTAGAACCCTTATCACCTTATTCTCGAAATAAATCATTGTGGGACCTTTAAAATCCGAAACTCATTTGAAAATAAAGTAACATTTTGTAACATTACAAGAGTGCCCCTCCTCTCCTCTTATAAAAGGCCCCCACCTTTACCACCATACCCACAATTCCAAAGCCTTTGGCTCGGCCAACCCCTTCCCATTTTGTCTCTCCACTTCCCTCTCTTACTATTTTAAGCCTCACATTGGGCAGAAGTCTTCCCAAGGAAGCCTTTGAGCTCATACTGAAGGGAGTTACCCGATTTTAATGTAATGTCTTCACTTGTGTACTTTTGTTTTATTTTTCTTCTCCAACCCCATAAACTATTTTTATTCATTTATGTTGTAAAAAATTCAATATCTCCAATATACTAGGATGTTTTTATAAGAAGTATTAGAGCTACACTCACAGACACCTACATCTAATGGTTAAAGAACATACTGTTTTTGTGGATGGCGAATTTCTGCCTCCCGAAACGATGATTGTTCAACATTCTTCTAACACCATCAAAGGTGGCCATTAAGATGACACTATATTTATATATGATATCTAATATGTTTATGTTTTACTTAAACTTCTGTATTTTTCATTTATGTCATACCTTTATGGTTTCCATTATGGGTAAACGCGATATCTTCATTTAAGGAAGTGCGGACTACAGCCCCTCAAAGTGATTTTATTCGTTAATACCATATGTGGTACGTATAAAGGATATATTTAATGATATTATATATGATAGAATACATGAATTAAAATACTATTATGTATCATTATGTTTTAATTCAATTAAATATGAAATAGAAATGGAAGTAGCGTTCATGCGTACGTACGGCTTACCGTCTCCATGAACGGTACATTTCATTTCTTATCTCAAAATGTTATGTAATATTATAAGTACATATATATAATGGATATATATGTAATATATTACATATAAATTATGGATATCATTCTGGAATTATAACATATATATATATCTCTCTCATTTTTTTAAATTCCATTAATATGACAAAAAATGAAAGTAGCGTTATGCGTACGTACGGACTACCGTCTCCATGAACGGTGCTTTTTGTTTTTTATCTCCAAATTATATGGAATAGTATAAAATTAATATTTACTGGATATATATGATATTTTAATCATTAATACTATTCTGGAAATTATTTACTTAAAACTACATGGGCAATCTTTTTTCAAACAAGTTCATTTTTGAATCACGTACCAAACATCAGCAATAACGTCTCATATGAACTAACATTATTAAACAATTATTATAACATATTAATATGTGATATTAACTGAATAATAATCTCTAAAGTAGTTAATTAGGAAATTATTAATTGACCAATGTTTATTATTCAGGAATATAAAGAAATGAACAAGACAAGTTGGACTTGAGGTAAGGGATCCTACCCTACTCTTTCTTTTTAAGTACACTCTTTTATGTCATTCATTTTAAAGATCAACTTTATTGTTATTGGGATGTTATCATATATTAATATTACTTTAATTTTTTCGTTCATGTGATTAGAGACCCTATTCTCTCTCATGAAGCCATTTTGGATGTTTTGAGTGGTGCCGTTAGGCTGCCAAATTTTCGTAAGAGATCTAACCTCTCTCTTTCTTTTTAAGTACTCTCCTTTATATCACTTCTTTTAAGATCCTCTTTTTTATGTTGGGGGATGTTATTTTACATTCCTATTTATATAAACTTTATGTTAATATGATGAGATACCTTATTTTATCTCATCAATCCATTTTTGTATGTTTTATGTGGCGTCGTTAGGCTGCCGAGTTTTCGTAAGAGATTTTTCATCTCACTTTTATTCCCGTGAGATTTATGCTACATTTTCCACAATTTCCTTTGAGTGGTGTATTTACTGCCCATAATTTTACTCATTGTGTAATATAATTTCTTTTATGAGTATTTACATCAATGTTTTATTGTCCTTCTTTCACGAGGTGTATGTTTCGAAAGATACCCATGTCGGTAAGGGAACCTTTCACCCTCCTCTTTTTAAAAGTCTTCTTTTGTTGGGTCTTTTAATTTACATATTTTTATGTTGGGATATGTTATCATATATCCTTATTGATGTAAATTTTATGTCCAAGTGATGAGATACCCTTTTTTTATCTCTTATCAACTCATTTTGATGTGACGCTATTAGGCTGTCAAGGGAACTTCTTAACCCAATTTCAATTTCTTTTGGTTCAACATGAGTTATTGAATATGTCATCCTTTGAATATGTTTTAATGAACATTCATTATTTTACACTTAATATCCACTTATATTTGGTGTATTCGTTTGTCACACATAATTATGTAATTGATTTATCCTCAAACTAAGGATATCGTCTTTGTATGGGACTTCGTCCCAATCTCCTTTCATTGAGGCATAACTTGTTTTATAAACAACCTTCTTTTATATGGTGTATAAACCCTATTGACTTTTACGTTTATCCAAAAAGGAATCTTTTTTATAATAAGCATTTTACTAAACGACAAAAGGGAATGTTTTTGTCGTACGTATGCGGCGACAACGACTACTCCACCGCCGTGACCATTATTTGAGTTTCGGCTTCTTCTACAAGCCATACCTTTTTTTAAAAGAAAAATAAATACCATGTTTTACTTTTCATTTGTTTTGGTATTGAAAATGGGTTTCATAATGTTTTTATATCAATGTGTTGTATTTATAACTTGGGATTGAAAGGTGGAAATGTTATGTTTCCTATATGCATGTTTGATGTGATAAGAATATGTTATGGTTCTTGGGCATTATTATTAAGACGGGTGGTTCCATGATAAACTAAGGGCGGGTGAGCCTGATATAGCTCCCCAATGCATTGGGTAACACAAAGGAGTGAAATGTTAAGGTTTCTCCGAAGAGATTTAGGGAATATACTGTGGTGGGTATTCCAAACGTAACCAAGAGGGTTACTCCCTACGTAAGAATGTTATGAATGCCTCAAGTTACCTTTTAGGTCTTATGATTTCTATGATTTATTCATGATTTGATGAGGTATGTTAATGTTCCTATGTTTTATGGGTAAATTATGATTTCATTCTTATGTATATATGAACTCATGTTTCCTTTCCATATTTTTATAACCCTTACTGAGCTTTTTATGCTCATCCCAATTTTTTGAAATGTTTTTCACAGGTCAAGGGAAAGGTACATGATGGGATGATAGTGTCAAGGACGTGTCGAGAAAGAATCCATGTTTTATTTTAAATATGTTTCCGTTGATGGGAAGAATGAATACTGTCTTTTATGTAACCACTTTGTTTAAATGTGGAATGTAATGCAAGTTTCATGATCTAATTTTCTAAAACTCTAAACCTGAAAAAATCCTCAATGTGTAATCTTGTAATAACTCAAGATTAAGTATGGTTTAAGGATGGGGCCTTATAGTTGGTATCAAAGGTCGGTTTAGATAACTTTAGAGGTTAGGGTATTCTTTAAGCATAAGTGGCATTATCATAATGGTATTGATTTCATAAAGAGTCCTAGTTTTATATAAAGTGAATGAGTAAGTATATCATAGTGTTTGTCTTCCTCACTAGTACATGATGGGTTTTTGATATACTCACACTGACGTTTTTGGTTTTAGTATATGGCTGGATCTAGAAGGCACCAAAGTAACAGTGGATGTGAAGTAAACTGTGACAGTTTTTTGAGCAAGCAACTGAATGATATGGGAGCTGCAATGAGAGCTCCTGTGATTATCCTCAACAAACTATATGGAGTCATGATTGACCACCTAAACCTTGGTGATTTCTCTAAGGCATCATATATGCAAGAAACAAATCCCCACGGAAGTACAGGTAATAATCATAAAGGTATGTGTGTTCAAAAACCTATGTGTCAAAGATGTGGAAAGAAAAACCTAGGAAAATGTTTCAAAGGGACAGAAATATGCTATAGATGTGGAAATGAAGGTCATAAAGCAAGAACCTTCCATGGAAAAAGGAAGCATCCAGTTGACTCGAGGAAAGGGAATTAAGTTCTTTCTGAGGGATCAATTGAATGTTTTAAATGTGGTGTGCATGGTCATTATGCAAACACATGTCCTATGAAGAATTTTCGTGAATGGGATCACCAAGTGCGTACAAATGTTCTTTTACCAATACCTAATGTCATTCCGATTGAGGATGAAGAAACTGACAATGACCAATCGAAGGTATGTATTATTTCATGACTATTATTTTCCTATTTTGGAATCTTAGGATATGATTCATGATTTTGTTTGTAGGAAACAGGTATTTCGGAATAAGTTGGAAAGGAATGGTGAATGGATCATAAAGAATGTTGAATGAGTAAGATGTCAACATATAAGGGCTTCAAGAGTTATGGTGAAATTCTTAAGATTATTAAGTCTCTTTTGATGATTTGGTTACATTAGAAGACTATTTATATTATGTGTAACCCTAATGTTTAATATATGAAAATTTTATTCAAGGAATTGTTATCTTTTCTTTTGTGGACATAGTTATAAAGAACCATTTGGGTTTATATGATCCTTACTTTTGAGGTAATTATGCGTTACTATATGTTATGATTGAAGTGAAAGGAATGAGATAAAATTAAGGATAAATTATGTTATGGTTATTTTTTATGATTTTATCCCTATTTGGGGAATGATTTGAGAAATATATAGTTTTGGAAAAAGGACAACACATAGACCGTGTGACTACCCGTCGCGTCGGACAATGCTGCGGGAATCGAACCCACAACCAACGTGCAACTGGTATTTATCGCCTACCACTGGACTACATGAAGTCCCTGGTTAGTTTGACTGTTTCTTTTTAGTTATATGATTTTATGAATTAAGAGTAAGTTTATTTTGGGTTATTTATGAAAATGATTAACCTATCATGGAGGATATGTGATTAGGTTAATTACTTTTCAATACGAGACTTTAGGATCAACTGATGTTGTTTGGAGATAAATGTTACGATTTAACTTGGAATACTATGTGACTAAATCCTTCAAATATTTGGGTTTCAATCTTACATTGGTCTACATTAAAGAATTTTATGGACAAATTGTTTATCGGATGGTCCTCTTTGTACTTTGGGGTTTGTTGGAAAAATTTTGGAGATTAAGCATAGATTTTATTTTTAAAGGGTTATCCTTTTCTGGATTATCTGACCTTGTACTAACCTTTTTGGTTTTGGTTTTGGTTAAAGCCTAAAGACATGGGAATTATATAGTTCTTTTTGGTGGATTAGGTGATTCTCTAGAAGTTGACTATATTACTCTTAATGCGAACAAGTCTCCCAAAATACTTGTCTTTTGGAAAAAATATGAGTTTGATTAAGAAATCTAGTAAAAGATAAAAGTCAACATGATAAGTGATTATGTTTCCTTATGAATAAATTGCTCAATAAAAAGTAACTTAAAACAAAAATTTTTTCTATTAACTTTTCCTACTAGGGAATCGAATACCGTTTAACCCATCACAAGTTTGTGATTTTCTTATGGGTAACTTTCTCTTAGACATGTTTACTATCACTCTCCCTCAAGAACATGACTCTTTCCTTTTTCTTCCATGTCCATGTTTTTCTACATGGAATCCTAGTATGGGTTAACTCGGGTGACCTATGTACTTATCTTCCATTATATTAAAGTGATTGTTTTACCGACTCTTGTTCCGATGTGGGACTTTCAAGGATGTTTCCAAGCTCAATTTTAAAAATTGTGAGGACGCAATTCCCAAAAGGGGGGAAGGATGTAACACACCAGGTAAATAAAGAATATGAAATTTTCATATTTATCCATATTTTTGAATAAAATATTAATATTACTTTAAAGGGGACGCTATGCTCGATGGCGTACCCAACACGCAACAACGAGTTTCTTGGTAATCTTATGTTGCACTCTAATAATAAAATAATATTATTTTAAATGGTAGTTAACATGCAGCCTTTTTATTGGCAGGAATGGATAGAAATAACTAAAAAATGATTATATATGTTTTTAAATGTTTTTACATTTATCCAATAAAATATAAAGGCTTAAAATACAGAAAAAATTCAATTTTAGGCGGATATGCCCTAGTTTTCAATAAAGGTTCACTTATCGCCTTTTAATGGTGAACCGTCATTAAATATAGTTTTGTTCACTCTTATACAATCTATTGGACCAAATAAAACTCTTCTTAATAATTTGGAGATCAAAATTTTCTTTGTGTAAATTTTTGGTATCATTTCGATAAAGTTCATGTTTTTAATGAATAGTGTAAACTGTTGTATTTTAATTCATAACCTCTTTTTAAACTAATTTATTTATATGATTAGATTATCTTTTGAATTGGTTTTAAAGTGAAATTACAATATATTTTTACCATTAAATCCAATTGTGGTCGTTGAAATTAATTTCACTTTGAAATAAGACTTAAACTAGTGTCAATCTTTTGATACTTACTATTTCATAAAAACTCGCTATTTGCTCTGACAGCGGGAATTAATTATTAAATTAATTAATGTGACTTATATGTTTTGAATTTTTTAAAATAGAAATCATTTGTGAATTCAGAATATCAAATATATCTTCGGGTGATTTTTTGGGATATTTCTGAAAAACTTCAATTTTTGATGAATAGTGAAACCACTAAGTGGTACCTATAAAAACTGATTTTTCCGTTTAAATGAAATTTTACCATCTTTGGGTTTTGAATTTCAAAAATCCGACATACATGGTTGTCATTAAGAAGTAAAATGTCGTTCAATGGGATAAAAATAATTTTTTGGTGAATAGTAACTTATTAGGTTTTTAATCGCGATTAGAGGTAATTAGTGTAGTTTATGGTAAGAATAAAGTTTTAATAAAATTAAATGACCTAGACACATGTCCTAACCTCATTGGATGTCTCATGGCCGACCAATACAATCCATGGGTCAACTTGGGGACCCCATGGAGCCACTTTGGATGGAAAATGACATAAATATCTTTTTATTTAATGTTAAAGTAAAAATGACACAAACATGATATGTTTTACTAAAACAGTTTTTACATGGGGTTATAAAAGTCATATTTTTTACAATAAATATTCATTGGAAAGAAAAATATATTTCTTACGTCATAGTATTTTTTTATAATTTTTAGGCATTAAATAAAATTAATTATTTATGACATCTTGATGATGCAGCGATGACCTCATTATTATACGATTTAAATAAAATGGAAATATAATGTAATATATAAGACCTAAACATGTCCAAAACATATTGGATGAGTGGATTTAGAACCCTTATAAATTTATCCTAGAAATAAATCAATGTGGGACCTTTACAATCCGAAACACTTTTGAAAATAAAGTAATATTTTTGTATCTTTACAAGAGTGCCCCTCCTCTCCTCTTATAAAAGGCCCCCACCTCTACCTCCTTACCCACATTTTCTAAGCCTTTGGCTCGGCCAAACCCTGCCAATTTTGTCTCTCCACTTCCATATATTGCTCCTTGAAGCCTCACATTGGGCATAAGTCTTCCCAAAGAAGCCTTTCACCTCAAACCAAAGGGAGTTACCCGGTTTTAAGGTAATGTCTTCACCTGTGTCCTTTTGTTTTATTTTTCTTCTCCAACCCCCTAAACTCTTTTTATTCATTTATTTTGTAACAAATCCAGTATATTTAATATACTATGATTTTTTTATATGATGTGTTTTATCTACACTTACACACACCTACATCTAATGGTTAAAGAACATACTCTTTCCGTGGATGGAGATTTTCGGCGTCCCGAAACGATGATTGTTCAACATTCTTCTAACACCTTCAAAGGTGGACATTAAGATGAAAATATATTTATATATGATATCTAATATGTTTATGTTTTAATTAATCTTCTGTATTTTTCATTTATGGCATACCATTATGGTTTCCATTATGTGTAAACGTGATATCATCATTTAAGGATGTGCGGACAACCGCCCCCTCAAAGTGATTTGATTCGTTAATACCATATGTGGGACGTATAAAGGATATATTTAATGATATTATATGTGATACCATACTGGAATTAAAATACTATTATGTATCATTATGTTTTATTTACATTAAATATGAAATAGAAATGGAAGTAGCGTTCATGCGTACGTACGTCTTACCGTTTCCATGAACGGTACATTTCATTTCTTATCTCAAAATGTTATGTAATATTATATGTAGATATATATAATGGATATATATGTAATATATTACATCTAAATTATGGATATAATTATGGAATTATAACATATATATATCTCTCTCATTTTTTTAATTCCATTAATATGACAAAAAATGAAAGTAGCGTTCATTCGTACGTACGACCTACTATCTCCATGAACGGTGCTTTTCATTTTTTATCTTCAAATGATATGGAATCATTTAAAAAAATATTTACCGGATATATATGATATTTTAATCATTAGTACTATTCTGGAAATTATTTAATTAGAACTACATGGGAAATCTTTTTTCAAACAAGTTCATTATTGACTCATGTACCAATCATCGGCAAAAACGTCTAATATGAACTAACATTATTAAACAATTATTATAACATTATAATATGTGATATGAACTGAATAATAATTTCAAAAGGAAGTACTTAGGCAATTATTAATTGACCAAAGATTATTATTCAGGAATATAAAGAAATGAACAAGACAAGTTGGACTTGAGGTAAGGGATCATGCCCTACTCTTTCTTTTTAAGTACACTCTTTTATGTCATTCCTTTTAAAGCCAATATTTATTGTTATTGAGATGTTCTATTATATTAATATTACTGTAATTTTTATGTTCATGTGATTAGAGACCCTATTCTCTATCATCAATCCATTTTAAAAGTTTTGAGTGGTGTCGCTAGGCTGCCAAATTTTCGTAAGAGATCTAACCTCTCTCTTCCTTTTTAAGGACTCTCATTTATGTTACTTCTTTTTAGATCCTCTTTGTTATGTTGGGGGATGTTATTTTACATTAATATTTATATAAACATTATGTTAATATTATTATATACCCTATTTGATCTCATCAATCCATTTTTGTATGTTTTATGTGGCGCCGTTAGGCTGCTGAGTTTTCATAAGGGATTTTTCATCTCACTTTTATTCCCATGAGATTTGTGCTTCATTTGCCACAATTTTTTTGAGTGGTGTATGTACTACCCATTATATTACTTATTGTGTAATATACTTTCTTTTATGAGTATTTACATCAATGTTGTATTGTCCTTCTTTCAAGAGGTGTATGTTTCGAAAGATACCCATGTCGGTAAGGGAATCTTTCACCCTCCTCTTTTTAAAAGACTTCTTTTGTTGGGTCATTTAATTTACATATTGTTATGTTGGGATATGTTCTCATATATCCTTATTGATTTAGATTTTATGTCCAAGTGATGAGATACCCTTTTTTTATCTCTTATCAACTTATTTTGATGTGACGTCGTAAGGCAGTCAAGGGAACTTCTTAACCCAATTTCGATTTCTTTGGGTTCAACATGTAGTTATTGAATATGTCATCCTTTGAATATGTGTGAATGACCTTTGATTATTTTACACTTAATATACAATTATATTTTGTGTATTTGTTTGTCACACATAATTATGTAATTGATTTATCCTTAAACCAAGGATACCGTCTTTGAATGGGACTTCGTCTCAATCTCCTTTCATTGAGGCATATCTTGTTTTATACACAACCTTCTTTTATATGGTGTATAAACCCCTTTGACTTTTACGTTTATCCAAAAAGAAATCTTTTTTATACAAATCATTTTACTAAACGAAAAAAGTAAATGTTTTTGTCGTACGTATGCGGCGACAACGACTTCTCCGCCACCGTGACCATTATTTGAGTTTTGGCTTCCTCTAGAAGCCATTCCTTTTTTTAAAGAAAAATAAATACCATGTTTTACATTTCTTTTGTTTTGGTATTGAAAATGGTTTTCATAATGTTTTTATATCAATGTGTTGTATTTATATCTTGTGATTGATAGGTGGAAATATTATGTTTCCTATATGCATGTTTGATGTGATAAGATTATGTTATGGTTCTTGGGAATTATTATGAAGACGGGCGGTTCCATGATAAACTAAGGGCGGGTGAGCCCGATATAGCTCTCCAATGTATTGGGTAAAGTGAAGGAGTGAAATGTTAAAGTTTCTCTGAAGAGATTTAGGGAATATATTGTGGTGGGTATTCCAAACGTAACCAAGAGGGTTACTCCCTACATAAGAATGTTATGAATGCCTCAAGTTACCTTTTAGGTCTCATGATTTCTATGATTTATTCATGATTTGATGAGGTATGTTAAAGTGCCTAGGTTTTATGGGTAAAATATGATTTCATTCTTATGTATATATGAAATCATGTTTCCTTTCCATATTTTTATAACCCTTACTGAGCTTTTTATGCTCATTCCAAGTTTTTTAAATGTATTTCATAGGTCAAGGGAAAGGTACATGATGGGATGATAGTGTCAAGGATGTGTCAAGAAAGAATCCATGTTTTATTTTAAATATGTTTTCGTTGATGGGAAGAATGAATACTTCCTTTTATGTAACCACTTTGTTTAAATGTGGAATATAATGAATGTTTCATGATCTATTTCTCTAAAACTCTAAACCTGAAAAGATCCTCAATGTGTAATCTTGTAATAACTCAAGATTAATTAAGGATTAAGGCTGGGGCCTTATAAAAAGTTATGGTATTTAGTCTAGAAAACATATATCATGTGTTAACACAAGGTTGAGGATGTGATTGAGGGACCCATTTGAGGGTTCTTTTTGTGATGAGGCTTGGGGGACCTAGTTGGCACCCTGGTATAATGCTGGCCCTAGTGAGAGGGTATACATGAGAATAGTCATTGATGGGGGTGGGGGGGCTAGGTGTTCAAAAAACCTAGGTCATAATTCTATTATATTTAGACATGGTATATGACCTTGGGGTGGTTTTATTTTCAATTTGTAAATTTCCCTGAGGGGATATATTATTTCATTACTGACAAAACTTGTATAGGGGATGTCTAAAATGCTTAAGGAATTTAAACTTTGTCTTGGAAAATCACTTAGGGGAGATCAATGATACCTTTCTAAAAAAACACCCATATGTGAGGTATGTGATATTATAATCAGGGTTTCCCTAATTTAGAGCTTGGGGTTGATATGGTATAATCAGATTGATCATTATAGAAGCATTAACCAGGCTTGTGTTACTTTTGGGATTATGAAACATCTGATAAAAATATCATTAGGGGATGTCTATATTACTCTTTGAATATTGATTAGATTGATGTCTATCATATTGGGAGGCACAGTCATTACAACATTCTCATAGACACCCAAACAGTAGCCAAAGTTGGTATGGTTAATCAAGGTCATATATATTAGGATATAAAATAGTGACACATGGTATATGGTTTGGCCGGGTTTACATGACATGATAAAAAACATTCCAACATATGGATGAAGTATGTTTTCTTGGTAGTTTTAAAAATTTATTTTCTACAATTTATTTATATATTTTAATGAGTCTCTAGTATATATCATTGCATTATTGTTATTTTGTGGTAATATATTGGTGGTTTATTTTTTTGTTTGTAATCACACCATTCTGAAGAGTCCAAGGCACATGGGTACCTGAGGAACTCTACACTTTTTATAGGATTTGGTTAGGCTATGTTTTAGGATTTCATGATCGAGATTGAGAAACTCGGTAGAGATTTATAGTATATAATGTATACAGCCTTGAGAATTGTTGTAGATCTTCCTATATATATATATATCTCTTCATTATTAATTTACCTTATTGTATTTATTATATATATGTTATTATCCTAGTGGGTGAGAAATCTTGATATATGATTATATGCTTCATCATTGATTTTATTAAAGAGGTTTGTGCCTTATTACTTCCAAGAACACATTTTATTTACTATATTAGTAGATATTTGGTTTATTAATTATTATTGTGTAATCTTATTTAAGGGGGATAGACTCGATATGGTACCATCATAGGCTCCTATTATAGGTCTCTATACTTTGGTATATGGGGAGGCATGCCTGAGGTCACTTTGTATCATTGGTCTAATTACAATTCACAGTGAACCTGGTCAGGATGCTTGACTATGAGACCATTAGTGGTTGGATTTAGTATACAGTTTTATTATTTTTATATAATATGGAATAATAACACAAATATTAAATTTCATTTTATGATGCCTAGTTTTGTAGTAGTATTGGATTAAATGTTGGTGTCAAAATTATCATTAGCTTATTTATTTGGAGAGAGATTGTTTGTTATGAGGATTTTTATAGTTTTAGATTATTTTCTATACATTTAGACATTGAATTATAGAATTAAATCATAGATAAAGTCCCCATATAATAATTTTGGATACATAATATTAATATAATATCCATAATTTTATATTATCAACATTACATTTGTCTATAGAGGTGAATATGTAGTGACTATGTCCGTGAATTTTCAGATTACTTTGATGGATTACAATATATATATATATATATATATATATTATTTTTTAAAAAAATATTGGATATGTTTTATTTTAATTACATTATTAAATGCCTCAATTTTATTTGTATGATCCCACATCCTATCACATGTATGAATATAGAGGCATGCATGGACTTTTTGCAGATCTAAGCAGGGTCCTGGTGAGGATGGGTCATGTCAAGAAAAAAATGTAAATTTTAATAACTGTATAAATGATTAATTTATTTCGTTTAAAATCACAGTTTTAAAGAAAATATTATGAAAACTATATTATATATTCAAATATAAATGTATCATTATAATATTTGATTGATAAATTATTTAAAATGTTTTATTTTAGAGAAATTAACATATTATTCAATATATATGGTATATTGAATCCTATTGAAATGTAAATAAATATAAACTATATAAGCTGATTATAATTATTTTTAAATCATAATAAAAACTAAAATTGAGTTTTTTACATTAGATACACAAATATTGGTTATTATTGAATCATAATGATATTTAATTTTATGGGTAATATTTAAAATAAAATATTAATATTTTTTATCCCAAAAATATATTGACATATTTATAGATTTTAGTACCATGTGTTATGAAAACATGTGTTATTTATGAATTTGTGAGATTTTGGGGTTTGTGGGTTGGAACAATAAGTTAGTACCAAAAATCCCTGATCACTTATTGAAAAACAAATATGCTAATTTGTCTCAAGTTAACATGTTAAAATATAAAATTTTGTCAAGATGAAATAAAATAAATTGAGGTTAATGAAAATTCAATAATATTATTGATAAATAGCATGTTAAATAAATAAAGGTTTTAAAAAAGTGTAAATAATTTTTTTGTCGTTATTCCATATGAAATGATTATATGATCGAGGTAGTTTAATTTGATGAACCTAGTGGAATTGAACATGTTTTTTTACCAAAAAATAGGCTTGATTGAATTGAAGATATATTTATGTCTATTATTATAGAGACATCACAAATGGATGTTAACATAATGAAATGAAGTTTAAATATATTAAATTATCTTTGTCAAGAAACAGAAATATTTAATACAATGGTGATTTCATTGTAAATATCTATCGTGATTAAAATTTAACACATTGAAATGGGAGTTTAAGTGCTAAATTTATTTAATGGAAGTAATTTTGGTAATATATTCAAAATATATATAAGGGTAAAATTACTCTATAATGTATTGGATTCTTGAAATTTTGAATTAATGAAATTTTTGAATAACATAAATAGTGGTGATGCATTGAGTTAGGAGAATAGATTTCCAAATTAAATTTATTTGTAATGAGACATAATCCATGATTGATTTTATCTCATGAGTTTAAAGGAGTTGAACACATATTTTCAGAATATAAAGTATTACTTAAAAATTTATTATGACTACACTTTGAGAAGAACCCAATATAGAATCACATTAATACTCTAACAATAAAAATCCTTTAATGTTTATTTACATAGAAAAGATAAATACATGCGTTTATGAAAAGGGATATTAGGTGATTCTATTTATGAGATTAAGAAATATAATACCCAAATTTTTAAATAGTAATTGAAACTATAAAATATGGATTATTTTACTTAGTGGGATACATGATATTTTCCTTTTATAGAGTGTATGGTTAAAACTAAACACAATTGTGATGAATGAAACTTCTCAATGATATTGTAATGTAATAGTTCAATTTTTGTGAAATTATTTCCTTATATGAGATAAATTTTGTAAATATTTTTAGAAATTTATATAATAAATATACTAATGGATATGAATTATAGATTTATTGAGATTTCTTTGGGTTAAATTTATATGATAGATTATGATGACTTATTTTATGGTTTACATCACATTCCACGAATGAATCTATGAAATTTATAAATGATGGTCCCAATATTTGAAATGTGGTTTAAAAAATGATCTTGTCAAAATTTATTTTGTTTTTTTTTCATTTAATTTAAAAGGTGGTGTATACATTTATTATTGGAGAGTAATGTTTTCATAGGATTTATGGATTCCATGAGTTTTTTCTTTTAGAATATCACGGAGTGGACCCTCATAGTGAGAATAATGTACAACTATAGATATCATTTTATTGTGTTTGTATATTGAAAATGTTCAAATTAGTATGAAATATTATACATTTTATTAAAATTTTATTATTAGTTTATTAATTATGTTGGGAGTATGGTCACAAAAAGAATGTGTTTTCATTGTGTGGGGTGGGGGGAATGTAATATGTCTGTGTACATTTTCTACATGTAACGATTTTAAATGCATTATCTTTCTTAATGGGGTACTAAGATATTTATTTAATATTATGGAAAATAAATCTAGGTTGATTATGTTTTTAATGTATTTATGTCACACAAGTAATTAATGATCATTTAATGGTTTCAAGTACATGTGAATCACACCAACAAGAGACACATAAATAAGACTATGATACTAAAATATAAAGTGAATATGATTGAATTTTTTTTATCATTTTATAATTGAGATTGATTTGAGAGATTGTTATAGGATTACAAACATGGTGTGTGTTACAGCCGTGTAACGATTATTTATCATCCATTTGTTGATGTAAATTTGGGAATTATTATTCTAGATAACTAAATTTGCATATAAATAAGGTAGGATTTAAAATTTGTAAATATGTTTTGATGGGTAAATGTGATATACAATTTCAGAAAGCCTTAGTTATTTTTTTAAAGTGATTATGAATTAAAAATGATTGTCGGGGATTTAAAAGTGTGATTTTTATATAATAGTCAACACATTTGTGTATATTTTCAGTAATATTTTTATAGATTCAAAAAAATATGAATAAATTAAAAACATCATTTTCTTAATAAAGTAGTGTATAGTTCATATAGTATTTGTGTAGTTATTTCACCTTAGGTATTGGATTTTATTAAGAAATTATAACATGATAGACCCTTGGGGTTTGATATATGATATGGGTTTACTCCAGATTCATTATTATTTTAGTCAGATTATTAGTCATATATGAAAATTAATTAATATTGGGGAGTAGATTAATGGTTAATACAATGAATCTATTTATAATGAGTTATATATGTTTTTGATGTATTGGATGTAAATTAATCATATTTAATGGATTAAATTGTTTTTATAACATAATTTAAATGATATTATATGAATTCAATTTAGTAAATAAAATTTCATGAGTTAAGGTATATTGATAATAATTCATACAATTTCATGATTAAATTTTTTTAGTTCTAGAATATGTTTTATAAATTATCATCAAACATTGATTGTTATTTGATAATTGGGATAATACACGATGAGTAGAATTTTTCTTTAAAATTGAATTCAAGATTTTATGTGATCGAATGTCTTCATATATAATGAATGTGGTGAAGAAAATACAATACAAATTAAATCTTTTAAATTATTTTGGGATTCTGATGGGTAGATATCAATTTTTTTACTTGTATTAGTTTCAAATAAAAGGAAAATGATCATATTATATATATAAATGGTACATGTTTCATATAAAATTTGAAATGATAGATTATTGGTAGGTTGTAATGGGAACCATTTCAATGATTTAATTTAATTTAAACAAAATAATGTATTTTAAAATAATATTATTTAATAATATTAGATGAATGAAGGTTTAAAGTTACTGGAATATACTTTAATGAATACTAGAAAAATAATGAGACTCGGTGTGAAATAGATGAACATGTATATACATGTTTTAAATAATGTTCTAGTAGTAGTGAACTAGATTTTTTGTAGGTAATAAATTTTTTAAGAGAGTTATTTATTTGATATATAATAAAATGATCTATACAATAAATTATAATTTCCCATGACCGTAATAGGGGATATCCCTCTATAATTTTTACATATTTCTTATTTAAAATATATTTTATCAGTAATGAAATTGAATAATTAATCACCTAAGGAATATTATACATGGTAGTGAGGCATAATTAAGACCGTTTGTTATTTTCCTTAGCAGAATGATTTCTTTTACACTTTAGGGAATGATAGTTCATTTTATTATATTTACTTTTCCAGAATAGGTGGAATGGAAAAATTTCATCAAGTGATATATAACTATGAGAATTTTGTTAATGTTTATGGTTAGTGATGATATCCCTTTAACATGTTTTTTTGTTTTTTTACATTTTGTGTTTTTGTTTTTTTTAATAAAGGTATAAGTGAACTAGTAACCAATTAGGGAATACCATCGTTTCTAAAAAAACTATGGATTTAATTGAAAAATAAGTTATACCATTATTTAATCGAATATGTAGTGAAAGATTAGTGGGTTGACATTACACTATTTAAACCATGTTATAGATATATTATAAGGAATATTATTTTGATAAATTATGTGTAAACTATTTATTAATTGAAATATATGTATAGGATAAGTGTTGTCAAAATATTTAAGAAGGTTTTTTATAGACATTGGTTTGATAAATTGACATTAAATCACATTTACTATAACATCAGAATATAATAATAGTTAAATGTGAAGTTACCTTGGAGATGAGTGATAATAAAAATCCCACATGAGTTGAAGAGAATAAGGGAACTTTTTTATGATCTCAACAAAGACATGGTAAATATTTTATATATCTTTTCTGTGAGTGTTGAATAACTTTTTAAAGAACCCTTTCTTCAAATTCCATTATGTTTAGATAATTTACATTGAATGGAAGCTTACAATGATTATTTGTATTATATAATCTATCATGAGATTCAAACATGTATTTATATCTTTTCATTATCTATATTCTCAATGATTTGTGAAAGGTATGTCTTAGTTAAAGATGTTTTAATGGAATGATGAAATATTTGAGAAATCAAAATCCACAAAATGAAGTTAAGACAACTTTTCATGGTTTGTTTTACATAGAATTTATTATGATGTTCTCGAGGAAAATTATTATTAGGGGGGGTCATAGTTTTTTACTTGTCAAAAGGGTATCCATGGGAAGGAAAACCACATTATTGTTTATACCCATAAGTCTATGTTTCAAGACAAAAATACCATGGTTTATTAAATTAGAACTACTAGAGAATTGAAGGGTGGACATAAAAGAGAACCACAAAAAAGAAAAAATGTTATAAAACATATAAAACATGTTCTTGGATCTATAAAATAAATGTTTCACGTTTCATTGTTTAAAGAAGTGGATATTGAATGTTTTTTATAGCTATTTCATGTTATTGTTGAAGATCAACATAAAAATAAATAAGTCAATGATATAATTGAGAAATGAAAAAAATCGATGTTGATTTTCAAGGAGACAAGGATTGTTGAAATGAATTTTTATATTTGGATTTTTCTTGGAAAAACAAAATATATTGGATGTAAATAAGTCATAGATTTTGTATATATTTAAATATTTAATGTTATTTAGTTTTAGATGTGTGATGAAACATTAAAATAACCTCCATATTATTAAAATTAGAATTCCAAATAAATTTAGCTATTTTATAGTTAGGGAAGAAAGGTTCAAAATTGAGTGAACCACAGAGGTAGTTGAAAGTGATTACATTAATTTATTTTATTTTGTTCACACTTTTTTTAATATTACTTATAATGGAGTTCATAATAAAGTTTTTACATTATTTAAAATTTTCATATAGATAATAGGATATGAAAATGTTGGTGTCCAACGATGTTTAGGGATGGTTCTGTATCATTATGTTTTTATTATTCATCATGATGTAAGTATATAGACTAGTATTTGGTCCCCCCTCTACCTTAATGAGAAGGGGAAAATGGTAAAAATATCAAAATTAAATTAAATTTACTCATTTCTCAAAAAAAATCCCCTTATCTATAGTTGAATCTAACATATTCTAGTGTTCAACTTATATGTGATTATTTAATAATAATTAATCTTTATTTCCTCAAATTCATAGTTTCCATTTTATTTTATCAATTCAATGTGGTTAAAACAAATTAAATTTCATATCCATACTACTGATGCATTTAATATTAACATAATTATAACATGGTGTCTTAAGAGAAGAGTATGGTTGGACTCCTATATTATTTTATTTGTCTCTATTATATACGAAGGTAATGAAATTTTTTTACCTAATATGATGGAATCTTTATGTTTATTCATTAAAGGATTCATCCATTTCATATATTTGGATTATATTACTAGGACTCCATTTTAATTTCAATAATTATGTTATTATAAAATGATTTATTAACTCAATTCCAATTCTCCTATAGGTGGGTAAAAGAAATATTATTAGATTATATATATATAAATAATGGCCTAGACCTTTTTAGTCCTTTACTTTGTGGGATATTTGGTGTTTGAGGTGCCCTGTGGAGTCATGGGTACACTTTTCACTGCTTTCCAAAATTCACATTTTCCATGATTTTAAATAGTGCCTCACCCTAGCTATGTCACCCTGGAGGTGTCACTTAGGCAGTGTCACCATGGAGGTATCAACCTGGTAGAGTTTCCTTAGAGGTATCCCCATGGTGGTATCTCATATTAATGGTATCTCAACCTAGCAATCGCTCACTAGAAATGGATCGCATTTGGTTTCTCCTCAAGCAGTTCCTTATCCAATGGTGTCGTATCTAGAGGTGTCTCGCCTGAACCTATTTCACATAGGGGGTAGGTAGTTTATCCTGATGGTGCTCTATCCAATGGATCCTCATCCAATAGTGACTGGCTGGTAGTTCCTTGTTCTGTGGTGCTTTATGTACAGTTCTTCCAGTTCTTACATCTTTTCCCTTTTAACGTCTTTATTTTATGTAAAATGAATTTTAGGACAAATTTATAATGAATTTAGTCCAGTTAAAATTCTATATATTTTATCTTCAATTCCCAAAGGTTCTGGAGTCTTTTAATTGGTCAAAAGGCGTGGCCATGACTAGATTTTCCTTTTTTGGAAAATAAAATGGGTATCTAAATACATGGATATGTGTGGCTTTTCCTAAATTCGAGATATTATTACCCTTGTCTATTGATTCTTACTTCCTCTTGTTATAGGATGCCTTAAATCCTTATTCTAGTAGGTGTATTATAAACTATTATAGTAGATGGTTTGATTCCTATGAGCATTTACTACTACATGTGCTCCCCAGTTTTTGGCACAACTAGGAATTTCATATCATCCTTCTTCCATGTAGGTTTTCCTTCATCTCTCTTAATATAGAATCATAGAGAATGGGTATATATATATGTTTCCCCTTATATAAATAGTTGATTCCAAATTAATAAGGACAATTGAGCTGTTTTAAAATCAAAATATATGGGGCTGGTAATGTGATGTCTGATCCTACAATATGTTTGTTATTATTGGTGTTATGATTTTTATGGGATACCTACCTGCTATAAATCATGAATGTTTTGGGTCCTTGTTTGAACATGGGATATTTTTTGAGAGGAATTTTGTTTGGTTCTTGTTGTATTTTTGTTTATAAGTTCTGGTAAACCACATATATTCATCTATAAATGGAGCCCCGAGATCCTAAAATTTCCTTAATAACCCCAAAACGTACAAATGGAATAAAATATGGGATGCCTTATTAAATATGAAAAAGGGTTGTACTTGGTATTTGAGGTGATGAGGTCTGTCTAATTGATGTGGTTTGTGTGTATGGGGGAGTAGTTGACATGTGTCTATGTAGTGGGGATGTGATGGGTGTGGTGTGATTATGAATTCGGGAAATGGTTTTTGGTTTTTCTTTGGTGTGTTGTTGGATGTTTTTGTGAGTTGGGGGGTTTGTCCAGTCTATGGAACAGAAATGGTCTGTGAAATAAAAAATTGGTTGGTTGTGTGTTTAAACATGGATGATGCTAAATAATTGAATTAATGGGTGTAAATGTATACGAATTGTGAAGCCACATTAGTTTATCAGGCTCTCCATCTTTTGAAATGGTGGTCGTAGATCCTATTGATTACATCTATAGGTAGATAAAAAATGGGGATGTCCTGGGTTGGTTAGTATTTTTTGTAAACCCATAGGATTGGTCTCATTTTATTTCCTCTATAAATATATATACATTGTAAATTATTGTGATTTCTATATGAACCCCACCCATGTTGAACACTATGTTCTCAACACCTTCATAGTCACATGGGGGGTGTCTTTCCCAACATCTTGACCGGAGGATGGAAGACTGACCACCCGTCTTCCTGGATCCTCATTCTAGGTGATGACTTCAGAAACATCTTTGAGTAGTATTTAATGTGATTTGGTGTTCCAAGTGTTTGTGGGTGGGATGTGTTGTGTGTCCCAGTTGTGTTTGGGCGGGATGTGTTGTGTGTGGGCGGGATGTGTTGTGAGGCTGAGTGGTGTATTGTCGAGGTGTTTTATGAGGCATCTGTGTGTGTTATAAGGATATGTTGTGAGCCCCAGGTGTGTGTAGGCTTGATGTGATGTGGTATCTTCGGATGAGTTGGGAGAGCCATGAAATATTTGATTGGGATGTGATAGGAGCTTATCATTGGGAATAATGTTGTGGGGTACCCTCTAATAAATGTGCATTATACTATATTACTGGACTAGAAATACTTGGTGAGTGTTCTTTGGGGTGGGGGGGTGGGGGTGGGATTGTTAGTATTCTTGTTTAAGTTCTATTTTGTTCAAATATTTTCTTAAAGGAGCATTAGTATGATTCCTTCACATGTGCACGAGCGACTTTTTCTCATATTGAGTATACTTTTATGCTCAACAAATATAAAGACAGGGGCTTATTAAAAAACATAATATTGAATTTTAGTCATTAAATAATTTACTTTAAAATTGGGTATCATATCAAGTTTAGAGTTTTATGGAATTGGGAATTGATACAGACCTAACATTCAATATTCATATGAAGCATATACCACAATAACTTTATCCATATCTTCCAAAATATAAAACTTTTTAAATAAAACATGTTATCTTTGAAATTTTTTTATATCATTTAACTAGGATTCATTATTTGTCTTCAATATTCTAAATACTAGTGAAAATAATTTAAAAATTTGGCATGAGCACAAAAAACAATTGTAAGGTATAAAAAATAAGAAAAGAAAACCTTAGCCCATAATGACTTGTAATATGTGAAATCATTTAAAAAAATTACTTGTACCCATATAACAGACTTTATGAAAAATGATATTTCTATGAAATTTACAATAAAAAATATATATAACATAAATATAACCATAATTATGTCTTGTGAAATTACATACATAATATTGTAACCCTCTCATCTACTTTATAATTTGTAACTCTCACTGCAACCTTATAATTTGTGTAACCATCGTAGTTACACTTGGAGTAACCACAAGGCGGACCTCCAATATTCACATACCCCATACACTGGAGGGAGATATAGGGCCCACCCTTCATCATAATCAATTCCTCAGAATGATAACATAAACATACAACATGAATAATTTCATAAAATCATTGCTTTTGAATTTTGTAAAACATCATTTTAAAATTGGATTTTAAAAGAAAATACCCTTAATTAAAACATATAACTTACATTATAATCAATAGTATAATTTAAATATGTTCATACACTATAAATAAACATAAAAAAAGATAATATAATGAAATATTCATCATAAAAATGATCTTAAAACCACAAAATTAATGAAGAAGATTGTTAACCCAAACAACGAAAATTGGGTTACGAGTAGCCTTACCTCGGTTTTGTCTTACTTAATACCTTTTTAAACATCATATATTCTATTTAAAATACTGTTATTAATATCTTAATGAAAAAAATTCATTTATATAATACCATATATTATCATTTATTACATCATTATTCCCTTTAATTGTTAGTATTTTGTTCCTTCCATTGTTTTTGGTGCGTTCTTTACATGATTTCCATGATCGCATCAGGATGTGTATTTTTGTCGATAGGAAGTGAAACTCCAGAATTTGAATGGAATTGTATTTAAATATATCTAGAACCATAAATTATACCATTTATCATTTTTAATTATAACATGAGGGTGATTAATAAGTTATAACATTATTGATATTTGATTACGTCATTTTGGCAATTTTTCAATTGTAATGAACTAAATTTATTTTATAAATTAATATCATGCGTACAAAAGTATTCCAGCACTTGTATAAGATATAGTACATAAATTATAATTTTCTTTAACCATAAAAATGTTTTCATGACCATAATTAAATATGGTAATAAAAATTGCAAACCCATCGTCCTTAAATGTGTTAAATTTCCACATCTCAGATAGTGTTTTAATTTTTAGTATAAAATAATGGGAAAAGAGAGATGATGTTGAATTATTCCATTATCACAAAAAAATTTACTATATGTAAGGTACTTTAGTTGTCATAATATTTTGATGATAGGAGGAGATGAAAGAAAAATAATAGAATAGAATCTTGAAATAAAAGAAAAGTTGAGAAATCCCTTAACAAAATTTGGATGCCTAACGACGTCACTTAAAATTTTATAAAATATTTTGATTATTCAAAAGGGGTATCTCGTAATTTATACATAATATTGATATTAAGTGGGATACTAAATGAAAATTCCCATCATAATACAATTGAAATTAAAAAATAATAACATAAAATGAATGCTTGAAAAAGAGAAGGGTGGTGGATTCCCTTAACTTGTAGTGTAACACCTAAAACATGACTGTTGGGACCTTGGGGGTTTGAGAATTTATAGGGAGATAAAACTATCAGAAATTCTGGGATTATGAGTTTTGAAATAATGAAAATGATGTAATGAGTGGGTATTATTAGTAAATGAGAGGGAGTTTTTTATTAATTTCTGAGGACACCTCTATAGTGGTTTTTGCAAAACCATGGGCTTTCCCATGGTAATTAACCATGGTATTAGAAACTTGGGACATATTCTGTCATTTGTTTCTATAAAAAATTAAAAAAAAATATTAACTATTATATCATTATGATGTCATTAAACATACAGAAAACTCAGAACTGTAACTTAATTTTTAAATATTATCATAATTTATAAAAAATATTAATTATAAATCAATAAATCATTTTTAACAACTTGAAAAATTAATCAACATCTCATTATCATATATCCACAAAGTAATATTATTATAATACTATTTACTATTCATAAGGTTCATATTAATATTCATATTACTATTCATAACAGTATGTTGTTATTCACCAAAAAATTAACTTGGTTCTATCATAATTTAAATAACTTACTGATCACAATCTTATATGACCATTTTTTTAAATTCAAATCATAAAAGTGAAAAAAATATGTTCAATGGTTATTTATAAATATCTACATAAAATAATTTATCATGAATATCATTTACTTCTTAAAAAATATATGGTGTTACATTATCCTCAACTTCAAGAAATGTCATCATCACAATTTTATTTGCTTATTAAATATGTGAGGGTACCTTTCCCTTACAACATTTTCTAATTCCCATGTTGCTTCTCCAACCACATGGTTTCTCCAAAAAACCATTACATGGTGGATTACCTAATTCCTCAATACTCGTTCTCTTTGATCATGAATATTAATAGGTTTCTCTTCATAAGAAATGTTCTCTTCCTACTATAATACATCTAGGCTCAAAACATGTGATGAATCTGGCACACACTTCCTAAACATCAAAACATGAAAAACATTGTGTACCTGAGATAAACTCAGAGACAATTCTAGTTTGTAGGTGACTTTTCGAACATTCTCAAGGATTTCATATGGTCCAATAAACCATGGACATAGATTTCCATTCTTACCAAAATACATAACACTTTTCCACGGTGAAATTGTAATAAAATCATGATCACCAGCCTCAAAAGTAATGTCGTTCCTCTTGTTTTCTGCATAACATTTCTTCTTGGTCTAAGCTATCCATATGTGTTGCAAGATCATCTTTAATTTCCCAGAAAATTCCTCTACTAATTATAGTCCCATCAACTTCCTTTCCCTGAATTCATCCCAAAAAGCTGGAGTTTTACACCACATCCCATACAGTGCCTCGAAATGTTCCATCTGTATACTGGAATGAAAATTGTTATTATAAGAAAACTCAACTAAAGAATGATGTTGATCCAAACATCCCTATTTTTCCATTGAAATGGTTTTAATAATATTACCAAAAGTAAAAATCCTTTTCTCGGACTTCCCATCTCATTGAGGATGAAAATATCTTCTGAAATTTAATTATATTCCTAAAGAATTCTAAAGGCCCTTCCAAAAGATAGAAGTCAGGTTGGGATCCTAGTCTGATATAATGGAAAGATGAACTCCATGTAACCTAATGATATCTTTGAGGTACAGTCATGAAAGATGATACAAATAAATATTATCCTGAATAGAAATAAAATGTGTAGATTCAGTCAGCCGATCAATAATAACCCAAATTGTATTGTTACCTTGAGAATTCAATAGTAGTCCCACCAAAAATTCCATGAATACATTATCATATTTCCAATCTGGAACATGAAAAGACTGAAGCATCCCCTTCAGTAACTGCCTCTCAACTTTAACCTTTTAAAATGTCAAACATTTAAAGGTAAAATTACCAATATACATTTCCATTCCATCCCACTAGTAAAAATCATGAAGGTCTATATACATCTTAGTACTACCTGGAAGAATATAAAATTGACAACTATGAGCTTCACAAAATAAATATTTCTTAAAATGGTAATCAACAGGCACACACAAACTATTACCAAATCTTATAACACAATATTTTTCAAGGTTAAATTCTGAAAACATACCCATTTTAACAAATTCATCCTTTTTTTGTATCTGAAGGTCTTTCTTCTGCGCATTCATAAATCTGTCTGATTACGATGATTGAACTGAAACCAAGAAAAAAATAATCGTATTTCCTACACCAAAAACATCTATGTAAAAATTCATAAAATCCTTAACTAAGGGATCATGTTTAAAACCTATCATGGTTAATGATGTATGATGTTTTCGACTTAAGGATTCTACCAATTTGCTTACTTTTCATGGATGGTAGTTGATCGTGCAATCATTATCCATTATCTATTAAAGTAATCTTCTCTGCCTCATGTTAAATTCATTATGAGTGAATATATATTTCAAAATTTTATTGTCAGTATAAATTTCAAATTTGGATCCATATAAATTATGCCTCCAAATTTTCAAAGAAAAAACATAGCTTCCAATTCCAAATCATGTGTGGCATAATTTAACTCCAGAGGTTTTAGTTGTCTTGAAGAATAAGAAATAACCTGATCATTTTTCATCATAACACAACAAATTCCCTTCAATGACGCATCATTATAGATAAAAATTTCACCATTTTTAGAAGGCAAGGCCAAAACTAGTGCATCGACCAATCTATTCATCAGTTCTTGAAAACAAACCTCACATTCATTTGTCCAAATAAATTTTACCCCTTTTCAAATTAACATAGTTATTTAGATAGATATCAATAAAATGTTTTTAAAAATACATCATTAATAACCTCAAAATCTTTTCAAACCATGAATCTTTGTAACATTTATTGGTCTTGTCCATTCATCAACCACTTTGTTTGGAAGGATCAACAATTATTCCATTGTTATTAACAATGTAATTAGAAATGAATATTTTGGAACAAAAAATCATAGTTTCTTATGATTCAATACATTTTATTTATCCTTAAGTTTTCTAAAACAAACCTTATATGTTTTTTATGATCCTCTTTACTCCTAGAAAATACAATAATGTCATCAATAAACCAAAAATAAATCTTATACAAGAACTCCTGAAATATATTTGTCATAATATCCATGAATACAACAGGTTAATTAGTTAACCCAAATGAGATAACAAAAAATTCCTCATTACCATATCTAGTATGAAAAGATGTTTTTGGGATCTCATCCCCCTTCACATTCAAGTGATGGAATCTGAATCTCAAGTCAACGATGGAAATGTAATAAACTCCATAGAGCTGATCAAAATAGTCATTGATGTGAGGAAAACGACACATTTTTTAACAATGATGTTTTTAAATTAAATATAATCAATGAAAAGTCTCGTGGAACCATCTTTATTTTTAACAAATAGAATAAGAGTGCCCCATACGAAGGTTCTAGGATGAATGTGTCCTTTACAATGTAAATCATGCAATGGATATTTCAAATATAAAAGTTCCATTTCTACCATTCTATATGGGGGTTTATAGTTTGGTTTATCATCATGAACTATGTCAATTGTCAATTTTACTTCCGGATTTGGTATAAAAATAGGTAACTTAATAGAAAAAATATCAAGGTATTCCTTTACCTTTGTCACATCATTAATCTGAATAGTTCCATTATTTTTAACAATATGAAACGGATAACATTCATTTCCATATTTCAAATATATCTCATACTCTTGATATTTTATCAATTTTATGGTGTTGTTATTGTATATAAACAAAAACGTTTTTAGAAAGAAAAACTTTATCACTATAGTTAATCTTAGTATGATCAATATAAAGCTAATCCATTCCTAGAATGACATCAAAATACACTAAAGAAAAAAAAGATGATTTTTAGGTAAAATATTTCCACATACCACAACAGAAATATTATTATAATATTTCATTGGAATAATATTCCCCTCATGTGTTTTAAGGATATGTTCTCTTCTCATTTTTTGTGGTGATATTTCATATTTACTATAAAATTTATAAAACATAATGGAATGTGTAGACCCCGTATCAAACAAAAATTTAGAAAAATATGAGTAATAAAACATGGTACCAGATAAAACATCATAGGATGTACTAACATTTTCTGAAGTAGTCACAAAGGATCTCACTACCCCTTTCTACTTATAGTATATCTTCTTTGCATCATTCAGATAAATCTTTGTGAAGAAATTTTCATAACGTCCCATATCTCCATATTTAAATAGTAAACAGTTTTCTTATCAGGATTAGTCTTAGGATCATTTTCATTAGACTCTTATTATAAATGTCTTAACATAACACATCGAGAACACTTCCCAATTTATGTAAGGTATTCCCGAGTGTGATTTTTTCCACACTTTTCACAAACATGAAATTGGAGTTTCATAACATCATATTTAATTGATTGATTCATACCCATCACTTTCCATCTGGACCTCTTCTTCTCCATGTTGTCAAAGTTCACATGAACATCCTCAAACTCCATCTCTAACCTCTCATCACATCATAAAAATTTCTCATAAATGTTGAATTTAGAAGAGGCCAATTCCATTTGATACTTTTCATTTAATCCCTAGTAAAAAATGTAGATTTTCCAATCAATATCCAGAATAATATCAAGAGCATACGTGCCCGGTCAGGTGAAGTTAAATTCATACATGGCTACCTCATTATTCTTCAATTCAATGAATTTCATCTCTATCCTATGTCAAACAACATTTGTAAAATATTCTTGAAGGAAAAACTTTTAAATTCATCCCACTATAATGCATTAATATCCCCTCTATCCCTAATATTCGTAACCATTGACCACCACTGATCTGCTTCACCCTCAAAATGATAAATGGAAAGACATTACTTTTGAATATTTTAAAATCCCGTAACATCAAATATATTTTCAGGGGAATTAATCCATCCTTCTAACACTAATGGGTATGACGATCCATTGAACAAAATATGGTTTTGTCTCATAAAATGTTCCACTATCGTCAGGTTCGATTTTGGTACCACTGGTTGTTCTCTTTCATGGATAACACTGACATTTATTTATTACATTATCTAATATATTACTATCAAAAACTGGTTGATTCTAATCCCTACCATTCTGTCATATAGATTCAGAAGTATAACATTTTTGCAGTGCTTATGCTCTTCATCTTCCCTATTTCTTATGTGGAAAACCATTATGAACAAACATATCTTATTCAAATAAGAATTGAATTATTTAAATTCTAAATTAATAACAATTAACCATATAGTAAAAACCATTTATGGTATTCTATTAACATTATTTTAACCCCTAATGTAATCTAAGCCATCCTCTGATGCCAAATATAAGGACCCGCCCTTATTATATTACATAATCAAGAATTTTAATCAAGAAATCATTTCCTTTAAAATTGAAGATCTTTTAAAGTTTGTAGTTTTTCGGAATTTGGATATAATACATACATAATATTCCACATTCATATGGAGAATATTCAATAAAAACAATATCTGTATCTTCCCAAATATTAAACTTTTTAAATAAAAAAATTTCTTTAAAAAATCTTCATAAAATTTAACATGGATTCCTTATTTGTCTTAAAAATCCTTATTAATTTTGAAGATAATATTAAAACATGATATGATCACAAAAAACTCCTTAAGGTATATACAATATAAGGAATGAAAAAATAAGTCCATGAATACTTGTAACCAATGAAATTATTTTTAAAAAAACCTACTTATACCCCTATAACATACTTTTTGAAACTTGATATTTCCATGAAATTTATAAAAAGCATATATAACAAAAATATAGAAATAATGGTATCTTAGGACATTACTTACATAACCTCATATCCCTCTCAGATACCTTATAATTTGTTACCCCCATAGCTACCTTACAATTTGTGTAACCATCACAGTTGAACTAGGAGTAACCATACGAATAACCTCCAACATACATATACCCAATGAATTGGAGGGAGATATATGTCCCAAATTCCATCATAATAAACTCCCAAGAACCAGAAAATTATCATAAAACATGAATAATTGCATAAATACATCGCTTTAGAATTTGGTAAAACATGATTTTAAAAGAAGATTTTAAAAGAAATCCCCTTACTAATATCTTATAATTGATAGGAGAATACATAGAAGGATAGGAAAATTTATATAAAAAATAAATAAAAATAACACAATATAATATAAACAAATCATAACCACCAAAATGATCTTAAAACCAAACAATTAAGGAAGAAGAAGGCTAACCCAATGAATGGAAATTGGTTTAAGAATTCCATTACCTCAGGTTTTCTTTATTTAAAACTTATTTAAACATCATCTTTAATAGTTAAAAGAGTTTATTAATATCATAAAGAAACATATTAATTTTTAAAATACATTATATGATCATTTTGTGACATAATATCTCCCTATAATTGTTAGTATTTGGATCCTTCCATTGTTTTGGGTGCATTATTTACATGATATCAATGATTTAATCATGATGGGTATTTTTGTCCATTGGAATTGAAACTATAGAATAGGAATAAAATGGTATTTAAATATTTATATATACAAAAATTATACCATTTATCATTTTTAATTCTTACTTGTGGATGATTCATATGTTAAAACATTATTAATATTTGTTTAGGTTAGTTTGGAGATTCATCGATTGTAATGAACAAATTTTATTTTATAAATTAATAAAATGTGTACAATATGATTACAGAAAATTATATAATATATAATAAATAAATTATAATATAGATCAACCCTAAAAACGTATTCATGACCATAATTAACATGGTTATAGAAATTGAAAACCCATCATCCTTGAATGTGGCAAATTTGCACATCTCTTATAGTGTTTTCATTTATAGTAAAAAAGAATTGTAAATGAGATATGATGAAAAATTATTCCATTATCACAAAAAAATTGTAGTAAGATTATGTTACTGGATTTATCATAAAATTTGGTTAAATGGAGGAGAGGAAAGAAAAATAAAAAAAGGAATCTCGAAATAAAATAAAAGTTGAGAAACCAAATACAAAACCTCTACAGCCTAACAATATCGCATAAAATTTCATAAAATATTTTGTTGAGAGAAAAGAGGTCTATTATAATTAATAAATAATATTTACAGTAACGGGGATATATAATGACATATCCCAACATATGAATTTTGTTTTAAAAAATAATAACATAAAATGAAATCTTGAAAAAGAGAAGGGTGGTGGATTTCCTTACCATTTAGAGTAATTACTAAAACAAGAATGTTGGGTCCTTGGGGGATTGAGGACACCTAGGTAGAGATATTAGGGAGGTAAAAATACAAGATATTCGAGTATGATGAGTTTGGAATAAAATAAATCTATTGAATGAGTGGATATTTATAGTAAATGAGAGGGAGTTTTTTATTATTTTCTAAGGACAACTCATTAGTGGTTTTTGAAAACCCCTTGGATTTCCCATGTTATTTGACCATGGTATTAGACAATTGGCACACCTAATTTTATATTTTACTCTAAAAAAGTCAAACATACATTTATATTAATTATTATCTCATCATTATCTCATCAAACATATCGAAAACTCAAAACTGTATGTTTACTATTTATAAAAAATTTAAAATATTTTAGAAAAATAACAAAAATTCTATCTAATCCTTTTACAAAATTTAGAATTCAAAAATTTACTCAATTTTTTGAAAATAATTTCCTCAATAATATTAATTTAAGTTTTTAAAAAAATCAAAATTTATTAAAAAACAAAAATTTTAAATCTATAATTTATTTTTAACACCTTGAAAAATAAATGAACATATCATTATCGTATATCCATAAAAATAAAAAATAATGTTATTTAATATTCTTAATGGTGATATTAATATTCATATTAATATTCATAAAGGAATGTTGATATTGACCAAAAAAAACAAGTTGGTTCTATCAGACTCTAAATAACTTACTGATCACAACTGTAGATGACAATTTTTTTGAAATTCATATCATAAGAGTAACACAACTATGTTGAAATTCTAGTTATAAATTTCAACTTAAAACATAGCTTTGATCATATCAATTTATTATTTAAAACCATGGGGTGTTACACACAAAATATATAAAACTTCTTTCAGGATTGTGGGAGGATTTTGTTGACCGTGATGGCTATTACTAGGTCAGAACTTTGGATAGTTGCAGTGTCACCGATTAACACTACTTTTGTGTATTTACATTGGAGGCATTTACAAGATTAGTTATATTTATACTTGCATTGCGGGATGGTTTTTTATTTCATTATATTATGTATTTGGGTTTTATTTTCAATGTTTCATCTTATCAATCGATCTTGTTTCCTTAAAAGGGTGATGCCTCCCATATTGTGCGATTTGTACACCCTTGGTGCTAATCGCCAACCCATGGCCTACAGAAGACTTGATTCGGGGGTCCTTATTTTCCTTTCTTCATTGCCATCCCCGGAGGGTGATCTTTATAGGGGGGTTATGATATAGTGGCATTAAAGGTGATGGTTGAGAGATAGTATAGAGTTATTGAGTTATGTTCATTGATGATTGCATGTGGTGGTATGGAAACAATTCCCATTGACCTATGGGCATGATTTAGGATTGTGAGACTGACTAAGAAATAAGATTTGAGGCCCTCCAATATTTATTGAACAGATGATGATCTTTTTGAACGACCATGTGAGATGGACATGCTTATAGGGTAGTGACCTAGAAAAGTTAAATGAATCATAATGACTTATGTTCTTATTTTAATTAGGTTGATATTGGAAGGTTAATATGGATAAATAAATGAAATAGAATTAAAGTAAATTCAAATGAAAATTTCATACTTTTCAGGCATAGGAAATCCTTGTTTTCCTTTTAGCTATGGATCATAGTCATTTTCTGCATGTGGTTTCGGTAGTTGAGGATCAACAGACTGATCTAGTTGATCTATGTATGGATGACCTTATAGAGGAGGATGATTAGTGGTAGAGGATGTTTCATGATTTATAGTAGCAGGATTGGGGGGAAGTCAGAGGGTAGTGTTTTAGATGTGGAGAAATATAAATTGATGGAGGAGCTCGAAATCACTAATATATTGATCTAGGACCTAAAAACGTACAAGGTATCTTGGGATGTTAGATAGATTTGGGGTGATACACATCATTGGTGGATGTTATATGTGGGAGATAAGAAGGAAGAATACATATTGTGTGTTGAATTCTATAATGTATTCTAGGAATAGTTCATTTAGTTGGACATGAAGGTTCAGAAGAGGTAGGAGCTACCCTTCTTTTAAAAGGGGAGTATGTTAGTGTGGTATTTATGGATCATGATCAAGGACGTTCTGTTTCTTTCCCTGGATCATTCTACAGATGAGGAGTCTCATGGAATATGTCTCAAGGAGGTGCGCCAACATTTTTTAATTATGTTGTTAATCTTTTTACATTTCCAATGTATTTGGAGGTTCAAAAGAAGTAAGATATGATATATTGAATTCACTTATGAAGAGTTATACCATGAGAGGGGAGCCGATAGATTTCTTCCAGAGGCAGAGTTGTCAGCGGAAGATCTCAGGTGCCAGGACCTTTGAGGTTTCGACCACCAGAGATACAACCTCAACAGCTTAATTTCTGGCGTTTCTAGGATAGTGGTCTATGTACATTTCCATTGTTCGTAGGTTTAATGTGTTTTTCTATAGGTTTTATTACCATCTTAAGAACCAGTGACCAGTGGATGTCTAATCCTAGTTTGGTAGAAGTGGATAGGTTCAATGCTAGCTTTAGCCGTAGGGGCATCAGGCTTTCACTCCACCAAGGGGAGAGGGATCTTGTAGAGGCTATCCTCAAGATGTTACTCATGTTTAGGGATAGTGACCCAAGCATGTTCCAAGTGGTGGTAAGTTGCATACAGCATAGGTAGTTGTTCTAGAGGGGATATAGATTGTCAGAGGTACAATCAGTTTCTTTATAACCCATGTTTATGACTCATTTGATTCAATATATTCACACAAATTATTTAACTTGATCTATCTCATTCCCTAGGACTATACATATATAGTCTTCTAATTCCCCTGGTGTTGAGTATGCTAGTCGGATGCCAGACCAGCTTGTTTGATGTGTTCCAGTATTGTAGACTGATGATGGGACTGCATCTGTCCCATAGTGATATCTTCTTGTTGTATATTTATCCAATAAATTTCATTATCTACATCAACTGGTTGTGTTTTTTACATGATATTATCGAATTCCTCTAGAGGAGAGTCGTATTTTTTTATGTGAAAGGTCATCGTGTGGTTATCATTGATGAGCGGAGATTTCAGGTGTGTAGTTGACACAAGGAGCCATTTCCTTCCTTTCCGGATGAGATTTTGGTGGAATCAGTGGGAACTAGGATGGTATAAGTTCATATGGTCCATGGGGAGTTCATGGATGTTTTTATCAAGGATGTTGGTTTGTTACCCCATCGATGCGATGTTGTGTTCGGGATTGACTTGCAGCCTGGTGCTTCTCTGATTTTTGTGGATTCTTATTCGATGAAACCTTCTAAGCAGAGGGATTCGAGGATTATCATAGATGATCTGATGAAGAAGAGTTTTATCTAGATCATTGTGCCACTGTGGTTTGCTCTAGTGTTGTTAAAAAATAAGGCAGACTGTGGTCCATGGTTTTTCATAGACTACCAGAGGTTGAATCAGATGAAGGCCGAAAACCATTACCCTCTTCCTAGAATATAATATCTCTTCAACTAACTTAGAGGGATGATTTTGTATTCTATGATTGATCTATGGTATCGATATCAATAGTAAAGGGTGAAGGAGGGTAATATCACAATGTCTGCCTTTATATGCATGTCAGGACACCTCTTATTTGTATTTATTCCATTCATTGTTACAAGAACACTAACTATGTTCATGGGGATCATGATTTTCATCTTCCATGAGTTCCTAGACCGGTTATTCATCACATTCATCATTTATATCTTTTCCTACCCAAAGTCAGATGTAGATCATGTCGAGCATGTAACCACTAGAACTATTATAAATGATGTTTCACTTTGTTATTTAATTAAATTTCTTATTATGTAATATAGTAATAAAATAAACTCACATACATGGTTATATATTTGTATTCAAAAGACCGTTAAGAATACATTCATTGTTAATAAATCAATTAAATAGAGATCAAAAGATTAATTTAAATGTAGGGCTTTAATATATCTAATTGACAGAGACAAAGTACGTGATGGCCCCATCTAGTAAGGTTTTATCCTATAAAGACCATTTATCATAGCTTCAAATTGAGAACACATCATTGGTATATACCATTGACTAATACCAAGATGATATCTAAAAAAAATTCATGAGAGAAACCATTTAGGGGAGAAGTTAAAGTTCATCAACATCGCGACCCAAACCATGTTCACCAAACGACGCCATGAAAGTCTCACAGTCACAAAACATACTCTTAGGGAATATTTATATATAAATAAGGGATATTTATCAAGATCATAATATTAATAATATTAATATTTTTTATGATCATGATGTTATATTCATTTTTAATTGTTACTATATAAATTATTTTGATTATGATTCAATTAAAAAGATATTGTACATGCTAGTAGTATTCAACATTAATTAAAGTATTTTTTTTTTAATTAATTGATTTTTGAAATAAATAGTATTTCAATAAATTTCTATTAGTATATAAGTTTTATTAATTAAAAATGAACATATATTTTTTATGAAGTGAAATGAACTTTTTATAAGGGTTCAAAAACTATTACTATCAAACCCGCCATTTTTTAATAAATAATGAATATTATATTACATGTGAAAATTAAAATATTTATAAAATAATTTAGACAAAATGAATATTATTTTCTGTATTATAATTTTGAAATTATCCAATGGGGATATTTTCATGATTTTTTGAGACAGTCAAATTTTCTGGTGAAAACTAAAAACTGTATAAATATATGTTGTGTTTTATTAAATCATAATGACACAAAAATTATGTAATAAATAGAATAATGTGTATCTTCATCCAAATATATTTTTTACCCTAAATTAATGTGATGTTAATATTATTTCATTATTTTTGTTAAGCCTTTATGAATCCTCTAGTACATTTAATATATTTTCATGTTTTAAAATGATTTATTTAAAAGTTTGACTCACCTTTATATAATAAAGGTAATTATTTAAAAAAATTCATCCATTTTACTAATAAAATAATTAATACATCTCCACTTTGGAGAAAACCATGGGAAAATCCATGGGAAGGATTGGGGTTTGAAATATTTTATTTTGTTGCGTCCAAAACCTGAATATTAAATAAATCTCTCTCTTTTCCTATATAAACCTACACAATATCCCACCTCTATTCAATAAAAAATACATGTATCATGACCATACACTACCATACTATATCAACAATACTCCCAATGGGAACCCATGCTCTCATGAATCCCCTTTCATTCTTTTGGTGTTATACTCTAATAGTAAGGGGTCCTCTCTTTGTCACTTTTCTTCCAAAATCTCCTATTTTTTATGCGCTTTTATATTTTATTAATAATGATAGGGTAAGTTTTATAAAATTATAAATACCTCCATTATGATTTATAAATTATTATATAATCCTCCTCTCTTTCAACATTTTCACCTATGAACACCTATTACAATGCCGAAATTTCTTTAGGGTTATTTCCTTTCACCACTTTATCCAAGATTATTTATCTTGTTTTGCCCTTTTATATTCAATTCCTAATAATGGGGTATTTATTAAAACCTCCATGATAATTAAATTATTATGTATAAATGATTACATCCCCCTTTCTCTCTCATTAATCCCTCCCATGTACACCCCTTACCATTTGAAAATTTGGTAAGCATCCTTTCAATTCTAATTTATTCAAGCTTTTTTATTATAAAATGTCTTATTATTTAAATTTTATATGTTTGGAGAGATATATACATGACCAACTTAATTTAATCATAATTTAATAATTATGAGAGACCCATTTCTCTCTCATAAACCCATGTTATGAATTTTTTATGTGACGTCATTATGCTTTCGAATTTTAATCGCGATTTTCCCTGTTATACCAATTGTGTGATTAAAAATATACCCATTTTCTATTATTGGTGTTAATTTTATGCCCATATAACATTTTATTGGGTACATAAATGTATTTATTCTACACTACCGAATTATGGAATAAATTATGATGATGAATGAATCCTAAGATATATGTGGTGCACTTAAGTATGAGAATGAAATGAAAGTGATTGGTGGTCTTGAAGTTATATTGTGCTCCAATTAATTGGGTAATGTTTATCATCTAGATATTTGATTTTGGGATAAGGTTATATCGGATAATTTTATGGGTATTTTTAAACTATTATGTCTTGGTTGTTACCCCTTGACATATGATGTAGTGTTTTAAGTTATTTCCACATTTCCCATGTTGTGATTATCATGCTATACCATTAATTTTAATTCTTATTCCATTATGCCTCATTGATATTCCATGTCTATCATATATTATTATCTTCATTTTATTTCATGTATATTCAAATACTATTCTTTATGTATCACCCATTTCTTATGTATTTTCCTTGGTTATCTAATGCAGTTTAAAGCTCAATCATGTTAAAGAAATTTTCAATAGAGATTTTGTAATTATTGTTTAATGTTGTAATAAAATATACATAATTCCCAAATACACTAGAATTATTGATATTTCGGTATGTATCAAGTGTAATTTTATATAATTAAATCATGTATTATTGTTTAAAAAATATAAGGGTGTTATAAATTGCATCAGGAGAAAATTTTGTTTATTTTTTGGGATCATGATTAGAAAAATATAGACAAAGGCATATGGATAAGACTAATTATATGAAAAAATACCTATTTTTGGTGAGTATATAGTAATTTTATTATCAATAAAATACATCCTTATCTAGATCCTACATGTGTACATGGTTCTGGAATTGATATAACTTGGAGTAATAACTCTGGTAAGGTGTTTCGGGCCTGACTCTAGGTAACCTAGTACACAGAAATGTGGCTTACTGTTCACCAAGTTTAAAAAACATGGCAGATATTCTTTGGAAATTAATTAACCCATTACAAACCATAATTAAGGGAGTAAAAAAATTAACTTAAGATTATATTTTGGAAATATATGATGGATAACAAATACTAAAGCCCAAAAATCCATAAGTTAAGTTTATACATGTAATTTAAAAGTAATCCATTTAATGTCATTAAATTCCCATTTATGTGTTCAAAAGGTAAATATACTCATAGTTAAGTATCCTCTAAATCTATCCAATAGCCAATAATTTGATGAATAATGTAAAAAATCATTGTGAAGATCAATGTGATGATTGTCCCAACGAGATGCCTAACTCAATTGGAGCCTGAATCACAAACTTTATGATTATATTTTCTTAGTTAACTTATTTTTTTAGTAAAATCCTAGATCATGAGGAGTGTCCAAATCACCCAAAAAAGAATAACCTGCATTCAAGGGCTTCTTGTGATATAGTCCTCCTACTTTCAATGGATCATTTGATCCCTTAATCACCAAACAATGGATCCTCTCTATCGAGAATATCTTCTCCATCCATCAATTTTCTAAACAAGAGAAGGTTATTTTGGTTGTTTATTGTATAGAGGGTGAAGCTGACCATTGGTGGACATTGATTTAAAATATTAATCTAGATGAATAGATTGAGGGAATGGGATGGGTGGTTGTATAGAATATTGTTTTCAATAAATACATTCCCCACAACCTTGGACATAAAATGGAAATGGATTTCATTGACCTTAAGAAAAAAGAGAACAAATATATTATGGTGTACGAATACAACATTACAAGTATTTCATTAGACGCATCCAGGTATTTCATTACTTTTGAATGAAAGGTTGACCACTTCTTTGGTGGGATAAAACCTAGCCAGTGGAAAGACCTATTGATCCATAAACTTGATAGGTATAAAGAAATTTTTTGATATCTCTTCAAAGTCTAAATAGATATCGGTGAATCCCATTAGTATCATGGGGATAAGAAGTGGAACTTGGAGATAAATTTTTGTGTTATGATAGATTGATCTAATGGTTCCAAAAAAATTCAACATCACACTTCCAATAGTGTGGAATAAAAAAACCTAAATATTTCTTAAAGGGGTAGTGGAAATGCATTAGGTTCTTAAAGGAAGGGCACCTAGAACATGATTAATGATAAAAGAAACTTGATACTATGAAGGTGGAATGAAATTCTCCAGTCAATACATATGGTATTTTTCATTACTACAACTGCATGGAACTACAGAACATTGAAAACTAATGCACTAAGCTAATGTTTATTAGAGACAACCAACAATGATCATTGTAGCAAGGGAGTTATTTTTCCATCACTAACAAATAATTGAATCTTATCAATGAAGTGGTTACATGAACACTTGTTATTCATTCGATAATAGTGAATATAATTTTATATTTTTGTTCTAAACATTCATTAATATATAAAAAATTATAATAAATATTAAAAAACCAAAAAAATCATGGAAGTTGAGATGTTGATGGAAATGGAAACATGGGAAATTAATGAATCAAAAGTATATAACTACTCACTTGTGAATGTTTGTGGGATTAATTTCCCAGAAAACCATGACATACTCCCTTTGGTGGAATTTCAGGAATATATTAGAATGGAATTTATTTCTATATATAGAGCCAATATAAATTGCTGGGAGAAAGAAATAACGCTCTCTATTGCAAATCATCCCCAGATTCTGTAAAAATTCCATAAGATGGAAGAATATTCATTATCACCATCATCTAAAGGATGAATATTATTTCCGTATGAGAAATCATATATAGAAATAATTTTTTAGTTGATGTATGGAATCATTCTTGAAGACATTCCCTTTTGAGGGACTATGTTGATGTGTTTCCCAAGGAATTGTCTGTTCTTCTTCCTAGATGAGATGTTGATTTTTTATCGAGCTTATACCTAGGGAATTAAAATTAACCAACAATTCTTATAGAATGGATTTTTTGGAACTTAAAGAGAAAAAGAGACAACTATAAGATAATTCTGATAAATATTTCATATGTTGATGTGCTTAACCATGGGGTGAACCAATCCCCTTCATCAAAAAGATGAATGCATCAATGCACCTTTGTATCGATTATTGTGAGCTCAAAAAGATCAAAATAAATAAAAAGTATCCTATGACTAATATTAATGACTTTTTCAATTAGCTACGTGGAGAAAAATAATCCTCCAAGGTGGATCTGCAGTTCGGATATTACCAGGTTAGTGTGAAGATGAAGGATAACCCAAAGACAATTTTTCGGACAGTGTATGGCACTATGAGTTCATTGTGATGCCTTTTGGAGTCACTAATCCTATATAAATATTCATGGACAAGATGAATAGCGTATTTATAAATTCCTTCAATTTATTTTTGACTTTATAGATTATATTATAATATACTCCAAATGTTAGGAGGGTCAAGAGGAGCATTTGAATACTATGATAAAGGCCTTGCAAAAGGAAAAAAATTATGCCAAGTAAAAAAAACAAGAGTTCTAGTTGAATAATGTCTTTGTATTATTGAATATCATCACAAAAAATTGGATATCTATAGAAACTATGATAACAAACGAATTAAAGGATGGTTGAGGCCAAAATATATGATATATATATGTAGTTTCTTTGTGTTAGTTGGGTGTTATTGGTGATTTGTGAGAAATTTATCATGATCAAAAAAATGTCTCACAAAACTAACTCGAAAGGGAGTTAATATTTATTGGAATGATAAAAGAAATGAAATATTTTAGGAGTTTAAATAGTGGCTTATCACTACACCTATGTTTACACTACCCACATGCGAAGAGATTTTCTTGGTATTTAGCGATGGTTTGAAGAATGTTCTGGGCTGTGTGTTTATGAAAATTGATATAGTCATTACCTAAGAATCAAGGTAGTTGAATGTTTAAGAACATAAATACCCAAAACATGATCAGGAGTTGACTACATTGGTTATTTCTCTAAAACATTGGTTGTATTATCTATTTGGGGAGTAGTGTGAAACATATACGGATCACAAAAGTCCCAAGTATAAATTGTCATATAAAGAGAAAAACATGAGCCAACAAAAATTGTTTGAGAAGATCAAAGACAATGATTTCTCAATCCACTACCATCCTCAGAATGATGATAATGTGTCGGCCACTCTATGTAGAATTGGTCAATCAATTCTGTCAATGATATGAATTAAGAGCGATGAGATATTATTAGATTCAGAAAGGATGGACATGTGAATCATATAGAAAAAAAAATCATTAATTCATTTAAAAATTATTTCTCAAACATATCTTCTAGAGAGGTTAAAGGTTGATCAAAGAGTTTTTGTGGGAATTCTAAAGAAAGTGGAGGATATAAAGAAAGGTAAATCCTAATAGTTCAATGTTAATGATGAAGTTCTTTTGAGATTTTGGTCAAGACTATGTGTACCATTATATCCTCAGTTAATGGAGATGTAGGATGACACACATATCTCAACCTTCTCCGTCCATGTAAGAAGCACAAAGATGTATCGAGATCGCCGCATACACTATTGGTGGTAGAATATGAAGAATTATATCATAGAATATACATCAAGATGTATTCTATATCAGCAAGTGAATGTGGAATGGAAAAAATACAAGGGGATGAGCAACCATTAGATATACATACATGGAAATGAGAAAACATCATGATGAAATTTTTCATTGATCATCCAAACACATCAAGAGAGAATAATGCTATATGGGATGTGGTGGATCATATTATGAAAGAATACACACATCATCTCTATATTATAGGAATTCTTATTGTATTTACTAATAGAGATATACATCAGGGAAGTGGTAAGGATGTATGGATTACCACTATCGATTTTATCTGATCGAGATCCAAGATTCACTTACAACATCTATAAGACACTCCAACACACTCTGAATACTGAAATTAAACATGGCCTATCACCCATAAATTGTTGGCTAATCTAAGAAGACTATCTAGACAGTTGAGGACATGTTGAGAGCATGCATACTGGAGTTAAAATGAGGATAAGATAAACATCTTACTCTTCTTCAGTTAGCTTACAAAAAAAGATTACACATGAGCATCCAAAAAGAGACATATAAGTCTTGTTATAAGAGGAGTTGAATGATACCAGAATTCTTGGATGAAGTTGGGGAATGGAAACTGCTAGGTCCTGAAATGGTCGAGGAAATGGTCGAAAAGGTTATCACCATTCAGCAGCACATCAAGGATGCTCAAAGTCAAAAAAAGAGCTATGATAAAAATTATTGGGGAGACCTAGAGTTTGATGTTAGAGACATGTTATTCCTCCACATATATCATTTGAAGAATGTGATGATATTTGGGATGAAGTTAAATCTTATTCCAAGATACATCATCCCCATTGAAATCCTTGATTGCGTCGTAGTAGTGGCCTATCAACTTCCACTCCCACCTAACATATCTCAAGTTTATAATGTATTACATGTATCACTATTAAAGAAATACATACCTGACCACTCACATGTACTCAATCGAGTGGTGGTAACATTGGAGAATGATCTCTCATATGAGGAGCATACGGTGAAGATCATAGATTGTTGAGACAATGTTCTACAAATTAAGACAATGCACCTTGTCAAAGTGTTCTAGAGTGTAATGAATTGAAAATTCCATATAATATTTTTTTCAGAATTATTAGAGATTATTTCGAGGTCGTTAAATCTGGAAGCATACAATTCTAGGACCCGAAGTGCCCGGAATGATTCGTCTAAATTTTTTTAAGCTTTAATTAGCATGTGTGTCCAGTTTTCCTAAAAAAGTGGAATAACTATTACACGAGTGCCTAGATCAGATATCTGAGGGAACTATTTCATTCAGGATAGTGGGTTCACACTAGGTGTGACTTAATTTTAGTTGGAATAGGACTCTAGTAAGAAAACCCTAAAGTGGAATAACTGTTAATAAAATAATTAAATAAAGATAATTTAATTTTCAAATTCGTATAACTCACGAATGGTGACTCGGACTAAAAATCAAGGAGTACAACTACACTCATGAGGGTTTTCTTTCTTTAGGTAGAAACAAACATTATCCCACATGGAAAAACTATAAAAGTTATTTTTCGGAAGTAAATAAAATAATTAACAATAAATTATTTTTTTTTGTTAAAATCCATATCTTAAAAGTGGTAACATGGATTGAAAATCCAAGAGCTCCATTGAATTCATTAGGGCATGTTCCTCTTAGGTAGAGCCTAAACTCAACTGTCATGGGTCGAAGGTGAATATTACTAATTTATTGATCTTTTTTAATCTATGTTAAGTAAATGCGCGAGCATCTTTTTCTAACTTTTGAACTGGTTCTCGATTTAAAAATACTTGGGCATCACTGAATCTATAGCACTGAGATTCACTAAAGGGATGATTCACTTGAACCGTAGAGGTTCTAGAGAAAAACTTATATTTGGGACATTTAAAATAATAATAAAATAACCAAGTACTTTTATTCCCTTTCATCATTTTCCTCCAATGGACAAGTGGCAGTGGTGGGACCAATGATGTGTTAACCCATTAAATGGATTGACACCTCAATTCATCATAACAGCACAATTGGAATTATGAAGTTTCCTTAAATAATTGAAGCTCATTAATTCCATGTGTGTTACTCACCCCCTCTCATATTTTTATGGAGCTTGGGGAGAGTTATTAACACATATGCATGAAGCAATGATGTTCTAATAATGTGCCGTGTTTCCAACCACTTGGGGGATGGGACTGGTTCCAATGAGAGGTGACGTGGGCCACTAAATCAAAAACTGAAGAACGGTGATCGACTGTCGTCATTGGAGGTTTGTTGTGGGAACGATGAACGATGACTCAACATAAAACATCGACGATATCCATTGAACATGAGATAGGGATTTATTTGGTCTTAATTCCAAGTGATCGTTGAATGATATTTCCTCCCTCATGTTTTGAAGCTAACGCAGTGGGTGTGGGCAAACAAACATCGCCCAGACTCGCCGCTACCTTGTTTACCCTTGCATTCTTCATTGAAGACTGTCGGTGCAGTGACACTGGCCGACCAACATGGAGGTAGCGATTCATCGTGCTTCAATAAGAGGTGGTCGTGGTACTATTCCGCGATGGTTAGAAGAGTGTCCGACACCGGCCGGACGTGGAGGTGGTGCAACACACAGTTGTGCACCATCGGTGGGAAGGGCCGCGACTGAAGCCTCCGCAGGTGCAGAAGGTGGATGGATCGAGTCAGCCATGAAAGGTGAAGGCAGAGTGATGTGTCGTTATGCGCCACTAGAGGAGGTCGTGGCTCGAAGCCATAGTAGGTGAAGAGCTGCATGGCCTCATGCCACACAGAGTTGGTGGACCCCCGCTCAGCCAAAATGGAAGACCATTACGTGGTGGTGCAGTGCCCCACCGCCTGTCCGAATCGAACCCGCACCCGTGAGGCCATCTAAGAAGACCGGTTCGCCTTCTGGAGGGTCGGGCCAAACCCACGACACATTGGGCCAACCATTGCCTGGACCCACGAACCCAACCAGGGAGACCCCAATGGGCCACATCCAGCAAACTGGGCCAACCCTTAGTGGGTCAGACTCGTGTGTGGTCAGGTTGACCCCGGGACCTATTGCATCGGGCTTACCAGACCACGTCTGACCGGGCCCAGAGCCAACCGGTCCCCGAATAAAGAAACACCTGTAACTAAAAAATTGGGTTTTCATTCGACACCCCGTTAATGGAGTTGGGATATTTTTTGGGAAGTGGTCCCTTTGATGTATTCTGGTGGGCCCAACTGAGCGAGGTCTCACCAAGGTGCAATCACCCCTGTGTCACCTAATGGAGTGTAACTAACAGACTCGTCATCCATTTGAAAAAATATTTATAGCACAAGAACCATTTGGAAGAGGAAGTCCTTTTGTTATACTCCACTTTAGTTTTGCAGAATGTTTGAGGGTGGCCAGGTAGGATTGATACCGAATCCAATAGGGCATTCAAAACTAAAACACTTATAAGCCACAGACCGAATGTCACATTAACGCGATGTTTGTCATGTTGGAACCCTTAAGAAATGGCAGTCCTTTGAGATACATTATTGTGGAACTTCATGGTGGTTGTGGTACAACTGATGGCTTGAGTAGTGTTTATCTCTAAATCAAGCATGCCATTAGCAGGAATCTAGTGGTTTGCAGTGATTCAGAGGTTATATACAGATCACATGCAGATTGCACCCGAGTGATCCTCTGTGGGTCAGATCATATGTGGGTCAGATGTTGTGTGGGTAAGCGCTCCACAATCCTGTGTGGGCCAGTACATACCATTCTTGTGTGTGTCAGATCCTGTGTGGGTCAGATCCTTTGGGGGTCAGCAATCAGCGATCTTATGTGGTTAATCACAATCTTATCCTGTGTGGGTCAGATCCTATGTGTGTCAGTGTGGGTTAGTACCTATCAATCCTGCATGGATTAGATCCTATGTGGGTTAGTGGGTGTAGGTACCTAACGATCATGTGTGGGTCAGACTTTGTATAATCAGCAGTAGTGCCTCTCGATAGCATAAGGTGATCAAACATCACGACTAATCATCTGTGATTCTATGCCTTACTTATATACCTGGTGTAAGTTGTGTCTATTATCATCGGGGTGATACCTATGTGATTATTTTACTTTCATGTTATTATCTTCATGGTGTTACCATTCTTGTTCTTTTACCTTCATGGTATTATCATCATGTTGTTACATGTGTGGTACTTTTACCTTTATGTTGTTACCTTTGTTGTGTTACCTATGTTGTAATTTTACCTTCGTGGTCTTATCTTTATGGTGTAACCTATATGGAACTTTTTACTTCGTGGTGTTATTTTCACGGTGTTACCTGTGTGGTAATTTTACCTTTGTGGTGTTACCTTTGTGGTAATCATTCTTCATGTACGAGATGAGTATATCTTGATTACATAGGTATATAAAGAGGAACATACCTATATAGAGTTGTTTAATGCTTTGTGCTTTCTGACTGAGGACTTGCATTGTGGTTTTTCCTTTTTGGAACTCTAGGAGACCTTCATATGTCTCAGGGTCCCTCCTGAGTATTGTTATACTCCCCCGAACAACGGATTCTCCTTCAACTTATTTCATCTTGTGGAGACGATGGACAACATTGATCGAGGTTGAGGGAGCCAAAACTGGATGATGATTAGAGGTAGACCATTTGTCGTGATGTGACGCATGACTACTAGTCATGGGTTATACCCACCCTTCAGGTATGATCCCTGGTGGATATTTTAAGAGTTGTTTTTCCTTTTCCAATGGTACTTATACTTTACAGTTTGTCTTGTATTCTGACCCCTTTTTCTTTCATCACACTTTTTACTACAGTAGTTTACATAGTAGTTGCTTCTTGTTTTGTTCGTGGATTGTGTGTTTATATAGGATTAAAAGAAATCTTTTCCTGTTAAGGGATACACCATTCTGGTGCCAGTTGTCGGCCCATGGCCCATGGATGGTGGGCTTGTGGTAGTCACAGCGCGGGCCTTGGGGGATGAGTCGTGACAAAGTGGTATCAGAGGAGTTGGTTCTACCAAAGAACGAGGACTCTGATCTTTTCAATATAGCAATAGTGTTAAGTGTTTTGAGTGTGATTTTCAGTTCGGGGAGTCCAGTTTTGGGGCGGTGACCGACATATCCATACAACAGGCACCTAAATTCTGATTTCTGAATCGGTCCACGATAAAATTGATTAGGTGTGTATTGGAAATTTTTTTTATTTTTGTCCCTTTTGAGTTTTCTCACCTAGTATAACACACCGACTCTGTCACTCCTGTTTCTTTTTAGGATTTCATTGCGTATATAGCTAGCCAGGATTCATAAGAGATTACACGATGACGGCCCACTGAGTGACCCTCAATGGATCATTAACAGATGATACCAGTAGACTGTGCACACCAAATGAGTGTGTTTCACAAGTGAAAGTCGTAGAGGCCTCCAAGGAATCAAGGAATGACTGATCCCCTGGAAGCATAGGACTGGATGGAGGCTGTGGCTAGATTTTTCCGCCTATTTGGGACCCTAAAAGGTCAGATGGTGATCCAAGCTTCTACTCTTTATCAATATGTGACCATTAGAATGGTCCATAAGGTTATGTGACTTTTGTAGATGCACCGTTTCCCGAGATGGTACATTATGGAAGTGTACCGACTATATCACTACCCATTGGTTAGTAGTTACAACCGGTTGTACCGGCAGAAGACACATGTAGGCTTAGTAACTCACACATGTTTCAACATTAGGTTTCCCTCAGCTTCTGAGGTTATCCGGACTCACTAGTGTCTAAGGAATGGCTTGAATATGTGGCTGAGTTTCCATCTATCTAGGAAACCATTTGATAAGATGGTGGTCCCAATATAGATCCTTCTACATGGCTCCACTGGACGATGATAGGGTTTAGATTATCCTTGATCTTGCGAATAGGTGACTTTTTTGGGGACAATATTTGGAATCTTCCTCAAGAAAAGGGGGTCTCTTTCTATAAAAATCTAATGGGTGAGTGTTCCCTACAAATTCTATAGTTTCAGCAAGATGACATGTCGGTAGCTGAGTATTCATCGAGGCCTACCGAACATCCGATGTACTCGATGAATACACTACAGTTAGTGATTCAGGGCTCAGACCTCTGAGTGAGGTGTGTTTAGGGACATTTGAGCCAACACTATTCATTTATACATTCCTACCTATGTTAGGGTGCTAGAGAGAAACTTATTGGTTGAATTTTCCTTGGATGAGCGGAAACAACACGTGATTGATTGCAGTGGAAAAGCAAAAAATTAACAATAGTCTTAGAGACTTGGGTGTTTAAAATGTTTCAAGAAGAGGAAGTGATAAGGACAGACAAATCTATGTGGTAGAAAATGTTAAAGTGGAGTTAGGAGAGTAGCATGAGGTGCTATACATTTTGACATGTGGTTCCCACAAGGCTCAGGGAGCTAGAGGATAGGGGAAGGAAGTTACTATATGCGGTTAAGGAGTGTGACCCAAGGACTCTAGGAATGATTCGAGGTATGGTCTATATCTACTACAATCTGTTGTATTAATAAACATACGTACCGATCATTGCTTCTTACCACTAATCTAGTTCAAGACCTATAGTTTCCAGTTAAACATATGACTTGACTCTTATGTATGAGATACCTTTGGGAGGAGACTCGAAACTCATTCTTATGACGATGGTGTTACCTGACTGTTGAGGTGAGAGTGTCGATTGGAACCACTTGGTTGTAGTGTCGATGCCTTACGATGTTAGTTTGAGGATGGAATGGAAATCCATAGTTCATACTTTGATTAAATATTTTAGGGAAATCCTATGTAGCATATCTACAATGTTGGAATGGGGTTTTCCAAGGTCGGATAAAAAGGAAACCTAGGCAGCATAAGATAAACTCATGCATAGGTGGGTGCAGCTGATCACTCTTGAGTTGGACAACCTAACCCTCATGGAAACATGTGTTTTTATTTTTTAGTTCCTAACTATAGTGACAGAGTGTGGGGATATCAATAAAAAAGATGTTTTCATGACTACATCCCTGAAGGGAGATGGACTTCTTCTTTGGATGAGTACTACCATAGACTTTTACCTGACTTCTCTAGGGCAGCAGAACCCTTTTCATAATTGACAAAGAATGGGGAGAATTTCCTATAGATGTTGAAGTGTCAGCAGAGGTTTTAGGTTCCAAGACAAAGACTAACAAGTGCCCCATATTGAGGCTACCAAAAGAGGGCATTGGGTATGTATTCTACTGCGACGCATCAGGGACCAGACTAGGTTGTTTCCTAATGTAGGAGATGACAGTGATCACCTACGGCTCATGGAAGTTGAGACATCATGAGAAGAACTAAGATACCCATGACCTATAGTTAGCAGTAGTGGTATTTGCGCTAAAGATGTAGCAGCACTACTTGATGGTTGAATGGTTTACTATTTACTCTAATCATAAGAGTCTCATGTATATCATTCCTCAGAAAGTCCTAAGCATGATACAACAACCATGGTGGGAGTTTCTCTAGGACTATGACTTTCAGATAGTATATACCCCTGAGAAGGGGAATGTTGTAGCATAAACATTCACCAAGAGGTCTGGTCTACAACTATAATGTGAGGTGTCAGAGTAGCTAGTTGCACCGGGAGTATCCTTCATGGATAATTATGGGGCATCGTACCTCCAGTATATGACTGTCACTCCGCAAATTCATCAGCGAGTTGTGGAGGCACATCTTGGGGACATTGACTGTGAGGCCCGAAGTGCTTAGATATCCTCAGGATGCAATCCTAAAAAAATTTCTAATGCTTGGGAGCATGTTGACCTCTTCAAAAAACACACCATGGTACCAGTGATGCTATGGGATGAGGATTTGAGGGATTTCCGTACACCCCTTTAGCAGTACATCCTGAAGTGGTGAAGATTTACCATGACCTCTGGTGTTAGTACATGTGTCCAGGTGTGAAGAAGGTAGTGGAAGAGTTTGTATAACTATCACTTACTTGTTATAATGTTATGAATGCGTATAGTAGGTATAATTATTATACCAACAGAAGAAAGAGTCCCTTAGTGTTCGTGGTGGATGCCATGTATTCCTATGGGTCTCACCCCTATAATGATTTTGGAGAGTCAGCCAGGGTGGAAAACTATCTCTGAGGTTCATCATAACTTTCCAGAACCTTAGCAGAGTAGGCGTGGTGGTGTACTATCTAGCTCTCCCCCACAAAAATGCACTAGATGCATAATGTTTTCCTTGTGTCAAAAGATAAGAAGATGTGTTCATGATCCATCACATGTTATCAACTAATGTGAGTTGGACATTGACGATAGGGTGACTTTTACAGAGTTCCCAATGAATATAGATGGTCGACAGGACCGAGTCCATTGTGGATGGTCAATCTATCTAGTGTGAGTTTGGTGGTATCATGGGAACCTATAGGAGAGAAAATGGGAGTGAGAGGCTCAAATTAATTCTCAGTACCCTCATTTGATTGATTTTCCTTTGTTATGGCTTTCAGGGATGTAAATCACTAAGGTTGGGAGAATATAAATTCCCGAATATTCCATATATATTGATATATATATATATATATATTTAAATAATTTGGGATTATTTATAGGTTACAAAATTTGATAGCACTTGATTCTGATGCCTGGAGTGCATGGAATGATCTATCGAAATTCTGTTAAACATTAATTAGAGCACATGATATGTTTTCCTAAAAAGTGGAATAACTATTAAACAGTTGCTTGGATTAGAAATCTCAGGGCACTGTGGAATTCATGATAGTATGTTTACTCTAGGCGCAACTTATCTTTAGTTGGTGTATACCTCCAGTAAGAAAACTATAAAGTGATATAACCGTAAATAAAATAATTAAATAAAGTTATTTTATTTTCAAAATGATTATAACTCACGAATGGTGACTTGGATAAAAAATCAGAGACTACTGCTAAGCTCGTGAGGGTATTCTTACTCTAGGAAGATACTAATTTTTTCAGGAACGAGCCAACGATGGATGTTAGTTTTTCACCGTAAATAAAATAATTAAGAAAAAATTATTTTAATGTTAAAATCCATGACATCAAAATGTTAACACGGATTTAAAATCCAAGAGAACCGTTGAGTTCGTTGGGGTGTGTTTTCCTTAGGCAGAGCCTAACCTTGACTGCCATGAGTTGAGGGTGAATGTAAATAATTTACCGAACTTTTTTAAAGGTACGTTTAGTAAACACACGATTCGAATTTTCTATCTTTTAAAATGGTGCTCGGATTAAATATCCTAGGGCACCATTAAATTTTCAATTCTGAGATTCATTTAAGGGAGGCATCACTTCGACCACATAAGGTTGGTAGAAAATTTTATATTTTGGAAATACAATTGAATAATAAAATGAAAAAGATATTTTATTTACATTCTTTCTTTTCCTCCACCAGAAAAGTGATGGCGGTGAGACCAACGACGTGTAAACACATTAAATGGCCTGACTCTTCAATTCATTGAAACAACACAATTAGAATTAGGAAGGTTCATTAATTAATTGAACCCCATTAATTTCACGTGTGTTACTCACCCTCTCCCTCTCTTATTTATATGGATGTTGGGGAGTGGTATCAGAACAAATTCACCAAGAGACAATGTTCTGATAATGTGTCATGACACCAACCAGTTGGGGGACAAGACTGGTTCTAGAAATCTCAGATAAGAACCACTGAATCAAGAACCAAAGAATGATGATTGAGCGGCATCATTGGAGGCTTGTTGTGGGAACGACGAATGATGATTATTCCTCAAACAGGGAGTTCTCCAACGAACTTTAGGTAGTGATTTATTTTCTAATAATTTCATGTTATTGTTGAATCCTCTTTCATCCCTTATATTTTCAAGCTAACGTAGAGGGCATGAGCCAAATGAACATGGCCTAGACCGTACGCAACCATGTTTACCATTGCGTTCTCCATATAAGATCACTGTCATGGTGGCACAGGACGGCCAAGATGGAGGAGGTGTGCCGTCGTATGCCGCCATTGGAGGAGGCCGTGAAACTATGTTGCGGCTCTTAGAAGATGGGCCATCATCGGATGGCTGCAGAGGTGGTGCGGCGCGACATAGTGCACCACCGGTGGGAAATGGCGGTGACCAAAGTTGAGGCGGGTGAATAAGGAAACAGGCTTGAGCCAGTCGTGAAAGGCGAAGGTGGAGGGTTGTGCTATCGTGCGCTGCTGGAGGAGGCTGTGGCTCGAAGCCAGGATAGCTGGAGAGAGGTGCGGCCCCGCACCACATCTAGTTAGCGGATCCCCGGACGGCCAAAATGATCGACCATTATGTGGTTGGGAAGCACCCCACCGGTTAGACAAAATAGCCCCGTAGACCGAACCTACACAGTAGACCGAGTTGGCCTTCTGGCAGGCTGGGCTGGATGTGGGCCAGACCAGCCCTGCAGACTGAACCTGCACAGCAGTTCAAGCCGGACCCGCCAGTGGTGTGGGCCGAACCCACGACCCACTGGGCCAACATGGGTGGGCTGAACCCCACTCGATGGGCTGGGCAAACCACGACCCAACCCTACGAACAAAACTGGGCCAACCTCGATGGGTCGGACCAAGTAACCAGGTTGAGCCTTATCAGGCCAGACTCGAGCGAGGTCAGGTAGACCCCGGGACTCATTGCGTCGGGTCAACCTAACCAAGTCTGACTGGGACTAGACCCAACCGGTCCACGAATAATGAAATAACCATAACTGAAAAACCATGTGTTCTTTGGAAAAGCCATCAGTGGAGTTGGGATACCTTTTGGAAAGTGGTCCCTTTGACGTATTCTGGCGAGCCCGACCGAGTCGGGCCGAACCAAGATATGATCACCCACGTTTCACGGAAAGGGGAGTAACTAAAAAAACATGCATCCTTTGGACGAACTGTCTATGGAACCATATCCATTATGAAGAGGCTTTCTTTTTGGTAAAACCCAAATGAGTTTTGGAGAAATATGGATCATGGTGGGGTTGGATCGAACATGAATCGAACTGGGCCTTCAGAACGAAAACGCTTATAAGTCACAGAACGGCCGTCCGATTGATGGTATGTCTATCATGTTGGAACCCATAGGTAATGGTGGCCCATTGGGATTTTTTTGTGGAACATAGTGGTGATTGAGGAATGAACAATGTCTTGAGGAGCGGTTCTTCATGAATCAAGTGCGCTATTAGCAGGAATCCAGTGGCAGGTGGTGAGGTGGAGGTTAGAGATAGATCATACGGATGTTTGTACCTTGCAATCCAGTATGGGTCAAATCCTGTGTGGGTCAGCGCTCAGCAATACTTTGTGGGTCAGTGCATACCAATCTTGTGTGGGTCCGATCCCGTGTGGGTCAACTCTCAATGATCCTGTATGGGTCAGTGCATAGTGATCCTATGCGATTCCGATTCTGTGTGTGTCATCAGGGGTTAGTACCAGTTTTTCCTGTGTGGTTCAGATCCTGCATGGGTTTGCAGGAGTTATTACTTATCGATCCTGTGTGGTTCAGACTCTATAGAATCAGTAGCAATGCCTCTCGACAAAATAAGATGATCTAGCTTCACGACTAATCAACCGTACATCAGTTCCATACTTATATAACTGGTATGTGATGAGTAAAATATTTTCAGGGTGTTACCTTTGTGGTACTTTTACCAGGGTGGTATTATCTTCATGGTGTTACGTATGTGGTAATTTTACCTTTGGGGTATTATCTTAGTGGTGTTAAATGTGTGGCACTTTTACCTTTTTGGTCTTATCTTCTTGATGTTACATATGTGGTAATTTTATCTTTGTGGATTTATCTTCATGGTGGTACATGTGTGGCAATTTTACCTTCGTGGTGTAATCATTCTGGTGTTACCTTTGTCGTACTTTTACTATCATGGTTTTACCTTTGTGTAAACTTCCCTCAAGTATGAGATGAGTATATATTGAAGACTAAGGTTTATGTATGGGCATATATGTATGTAGAGTTGTTGATTGCTCCGTGCTATGTGATTGAGGTCTTTCTCTATGTTTTTTATGTTGTGGAACTCCCAATGACCTTTAGAGGTCTCAGGGTCCCTACTGAGTATTGTTATACTCACCCCTGCATGGGCTTCGCCCGCACCATATTGTGTCTTATGTAGATGACATACATCATTGATTTAGGCTAATGGAGCCAAGACTGGATGGTGCTTAGAGGTGGGCCATTTGACATGATGTGTCACAGGATTACTAGTCGTGAGCTATACATACCCTTCAGGTAGGATCCCTAGTGGATGTTCATGGAGTAATTTTTTCTTTTCCAACTGTAGTTGTACTTTTTAGTTGGGATTCTATTCCGAACCATTTTTCATTCATCACACTTTTTACTACAACATTTTACTTCATAGTTTCTTCATGTTGTGTTCTTGGATTCTGTTTTTGTACAGGTTTAAAGGCAATGTCTTCCAGTTAAGGGATACGCCTTTCGGGTGATATTCACCAGCCCCTAGCCTATGGAAGGCGGGCTTTGGGTAGTCACGAAATGGGTACCAGGGGATGGGTCGTGACGTTGAGAAACTAGAAAATTGAATAAGAAATGTGGTAATTAGAGAATGTGATGAGATATAATTAGGCTCATTTATTGGGGGGGAGGATGAAATTTCATGTGAAAAAAATTATCAAAGGGGGAAGATTTTAACAACTCTAACTATTAAAAATTAATATTCCCTTTGTGGTTCAAAGAGACGAATTATTATGTAATATGGATATAAAAAACGTTCACTTCCTTAGATATACATTTTGATTCAATATTAAATCAAGAATATTACCGTTGTTAATATATCTATTAAACAGTGATCACTCAAGTAATATAAATATAGGGCTTTACCAAATCAAATTGACACAGAAAAAGGATGTGATGGCCTCATCCACTTGGATTGTACCCTATGAAGCCCATTTATTAGAGCTTTCAAGGGAGATAGATTCAATTGGATTTTCCATTGATAAAAACCCAAGATGAAATCCAACAATATATCATTATCAAAACTGTTTACGAGAGAAGATAAATCTCATCTAGATCATGTCCCAAATTATGATCGCTAAACAACCCCGTGAAAGTATCATCATCACAAACCTTACTCTAAGGGTGTGCACTTTCGTATAGAACAGATGTGTTTCAAGACCATAATAATATGAATATTTATATTATATTGAATAATGAATTTATTTTCATTTATATTATTACATTATAAATGATTTTGATTTTGATTCAATCAAACACAAATTTTATTATCACGTAATATTCAAATTCAATTAATAGATTTATTTTGATGAATAAATGGATTTTTTAAATAAATAGAATTTTAATAAAATTTTATTATTAAATAAGTTTTATTAATTATAAATTATTATCTAATTTTTGTGAAGTAAAATATATATTTTATAAATGATTAGACACTATTATTGTTAAAGACCCAAAATTTTTCAAAAAATATCGAATCATATTTTAAATGAAAAATGTACATATATAGGAAACTATTTAGATAAAAACAATATTATTTTTGTAATCAGATCATTGAAATTATCCAATAGTGAATTTTTCATAATTTTCTGATACAACCAAATTTTAATGTAAAAATTAAGTACCTTATAAAAATAAGGTGTGTTTTATGTCGTAATTATAACCTAAAAACAGATGTAATAAATACAATAATGGGTATATTCATCCAAATATATGGTTTCCCCTTAATAAAATTTTATTTTATGATTATTTTATTAATTTTATTAATCCTTTTTGTATTCATCAAAAAAATAATTTATTTTAGACTTTTGAAATCATTTATATAAAAGTGTGACTATCCGCCACAAAATAAATGAAATTATTATAATATTTTCTCCCCTTTTCCTAGTAAAATAATTAATAGATCTACCCTTTGAAAAAAATGGGCAAAAATAATTGGAATTTTTGTGGTTTGAAATATTTTTTTTAGATTCCAAAACCTAAATATTATTGAAATCCCAATCTTTTCCAATATAAAAACACCCAATATTCGACTTCCTTTCAATTAAATTCCATGGAACATGACCTTAATTTTCCCTTATCTCTCTATAATCCTACCAAGGTTCCCCCAATCTCTCAAGAATCCCATTTCGCACTTTCGGTGTCATACTCTTCAGGTAAGGGATCCAATATTTCCCACTGCCATTCAAGTATCACCTCTATGTTATGCCATTTTATTTTATTTTTCATAATTATTAGGTATGTTTTAAATCCCCCCCCCCCATACTGAAAATATGAATTATAAATGATTAAATATCCCATTATCTCTCATTAATCCCTCCTAGGAATAGTTCTTCCCATTCCAAAATTTCGTAAGGGTTCTTTCCTTTCACATATTTTTCCAAGTTTCTTTATCATATTGTTCCATTTTATTTTAAATTAATAATGATGAGGTATGTTTTTTTAACCTCTCCTGTACAGACCTTATTATTTATAAGTGATGAGAGACCCCTTTCTCTCTCATTATGCCCCCATGTACACCTAGTACCATGCCAAAATTTTTATGAATCATTTACTTTCTCTATTTATTTGTGAATATTTATTATCACATGTCTTATTATTCTAATTATATATGTTTGGAAATTTCATTACATGTACCTATTACTATACATTTCATTTAAAAATGATGATATACCAATTTATCTCTCATTAACCCATGTTATGCATTTTTTAAGTGATGATGTTATGCTAATGAATTTTCACCATGATTTTCCATGTCAAACCATTTGTGCAGTGAATTCCATACCCATTTAATTTTGAGGTTGTTCACTTTGATGAACATATACCTTTTGATTATGGGAATAAATTTATTTATTTTATCCTCATTTACCATGATATAAATTATGATGAATGAATTAATCCATGTTTTATGATCTATGTGGCACACGTAAGTATGAATATAAAATGAATGTGATGAGTGCACCCATAATTATATAGCACTCCAATGAATTGTGTAATGTTTAGTGTCATGATACATAATTTTGGGATAAGTTCGTACCTAATTCCCTTTTGGGACTTTTTCCACCACGATGTCTTGGCAGTTTATCCTTGATCAATGATGGAGTGTTATAAGCTGTTTCTACATTTCCCATGTTATTATTATCGTGATATATCATGAATTATTATTCATGTTACATTATACTCCACTGATATGACTTGTCTAACATGTATTATTATCTATATATTATTCCATGTTTATTCCCTTCAAACCTTTATGGATCACCCCTTTATTATGTATTTCCCTAGTTTACCCAATGTCATTTTATGCTAAAACATGTTGAAGATGTATTCGATAAATATGTTACAATTCATGTATAATGATGTAATTAAATGTACCTAATTCCCAAATACACACAAATTATTGATATTTCAGGTTTTATTAAGTGTAATTTTATGTAATTATATCATTCAACAATGTATAATAAATAGAAGGGAGGTTATTGAGCATCTAAGAATAGTCATGCAGGTTCTTAGGTGCCACCAGATGAACAAAATGTTATCCAAGAGAATGTTTTGGAGACTGGTGGTGCATTTACTTCGGTATGTGGTGTTTGAATAGGGTGTGGCAGTGGACCCTTCGAAGGATGAAGCATTGGTTTCATGGGTAGCACCCAAGAACGCGATAGAGGTTTATAGTTTCCTTGGTCACATAGGATATTATTGAAAAGTTTTACTTGATTTCTCTTGATTTTCAAAGAAATTTATTTCTTTAACAAGGAAGGACCAAGAGTTTTCATGGATTTATCAGTTCCAAGAAGCATTTGGTTACCTATAGGGTATTTTTTCAATGCCTAAGTGCACTGGTTTCCTTATGAAGGGATAATGTTTGAAGTTTTTCTGACACATCCCATTTAGGATTAGGATGTGTACTCACATAGTATAAATAGGTGATCTATTATGGGTTTAGGTAGTTACATAAAAATGAGGATAACTAAACCACCCTTGATCTCGAATAAGTAGAATTTGTGTTTTTGTAGAAGTTTTAGGGGTATTTACTCATTGGGGAGATCATTGTGGTCTTCATGGATTACATGATCTTGAGGTATATATTTTCTCAGAATGATCTAAACTTTTTTTAGGGATGATGGATGAATTTTCTCCAAGATTATTATTTGGAAATCTCCATAACCATAGGAAATTGAAGTTTCACGGTCTATTCTTTGAGATAGAAGTCATAAAAGGAGATTCCTCATAAATATTAAAATTTTTAGAGAGAAATGGAGGAGTCGAAAACCATTTAATGATATAAAAGAGTGGATGGTGGTAAACGTTGTTTTTTTAAAATGAATATACAATATTCTCTAATTAAAAAGTTGGAGAAGTCTTTATGGGGAGACTCATATGTAGAGGTGATGTGTTATCATGTTGGCCATGGTGTTGCTCTAGAGGGATGGTCAGAGGATGTCCGAAACAAGATATTTTTTCATGTAAATTTTTTCGTTCTAGTGGTGATGCATAAGGGAGTTATTTGTGAGTTTCCAAAATAACCTTTTGTGGTACCCCCATGAGTTTCCAAGATGTACTATATCTTAAGGATGTAACTTTGGTGGATCGGGATGAAACATTCAGTGGTGGAGTTTGTGGAAAAGTTATTGGTTTTAAAGTAGGTAATATCTGAGCATCATGTTATTGGTGGTTTCTTGCATCCCTTGGATGTCCCTGTGTGTAAATGGGATTGAATCTCAATGGATTTAGTCATAGGGTTACCCAGATCCTAGGGATGTTGTGATGCTATGAGGGTGATAGTAGATGATTTAATGAAATATGATCACTTGTTAGTGATCAAGGAGTTAGTCAGGGTGGATGACATGGTCTTGTGAAACATTCATGATGTATTATGTTTCATGGAGTTCAGATGTCCATTATCTCAAATCAGGACATATGGTTTACCACATGAGTATAGAAGGGATTGGAATATGATTTGGGCACTCATTTATTCCATAACACTTCTTTCCACATTCAAAAATATTGGAATATGATACAGACTATAATATGTTTGAGGATATGCTACGAGCATGCATCTTAGACTTTGGTGGATGTTGTGAATGACAATTTCCCCTGGTGTAGTTTGTTATAATAATAGTTATCACACATCCATTTGAATGGACCTGTTTGAGGCTTTGTATGAGAGACTATTTCATTCTATATTGTATTCGACATAGGTTGGGGACACAACTATTTTTTGATCGATGTGGTGTAGAGTAAGATAGAAAATGTTAAACTTCTTCATGATAGGATAAAAGTATTGAAAGACCAACATAAGTCATATTATGATCATAGATGGAGTCCCTTGGAGTTTGATGTAGGGAACAATATGTTCTGTAATGATTCCATTAGATGTTTGTAGAAGAGGTTCAAAAGAGTGACTGAGATTTCACTTAGGTTTTGTGGACCCTTTGAGGTGTTGGGGCGAGTTGGTGAGGTGGAATAGTGATTGTAATTTCCACTACAGTTGGATAGAATCCACCATTTATTATGTGTCTCTCACATTTGTCAGTATCTTCACGAGGAATCCCATGTCATTGACTAGGGATAGATAGATATTGTGGTTGAAATGACATTAGTGCAGTGGCCAGTAGAGATCTACGATCCTTTAGAGGAGGTGTTTTATAGATGAACCATTCCTTTTGTTCATGTTTTCTTGTGGCTTTGTGGCTAGGGGAGAGTACTTGGGATTGAGAGACATAGATTCATGCCCAAAACCTAGAGTTTTCAGAGTATTTCCTTGTCCTATTTTTCTTTATGATGGGATTTTTGAACCCTAATTTATATGACATGATCTTTATTACCTTGGGTTGTGATGTGTAATGATGTCCTGAAATATGGAGGGGGTGTAAGGACATGATTCTTAATAGAGATGTATTAATTTTGATTCTTTTAAACCCATGCAAGAAATTCAGTTCCTCCCAGAGTAGAAAATATATTTTCATGGGGGGTATAATTTCTTGATTTCAAGTGTTCAGAAGGTGTGGTTTAATGTGTTTGTGAAAATGGTATTTTTGTCATTTTGTCATGACGTCTCAAAAAATTTGATGATAAATCTCAGATAGAAGATGTCAGAGGTGGCGTCCATGGATGTAGAGGATTCCACTCTAGCTTTTCAATAGCATAAGGAAGTTTATTATTGAATATTGATGAGTTATGTCAATATTAGTGTTATGTGTTTAATGATATCCTTGATAGGTATCTAGATGGATACATGTTTGGAACATTTATATCCTTCCCATCAAGTTGGTTTTGTTTTTTCAAGGGTGATAATAGTTTAGAGGTATATAATGTAACGACACAGACAATTCCAGTATATTACTTTGACGGACATATAGTGTTTGAGCTATCCTGAGGATTCATTATGAATATTTTTAACACTTTTCAAAATTCAAAGTATTCAATGTTCTCCAATGGCACCTCACCCTAGATGTGATTCCCTGGTGGTGTCACCCTAGTGTTGTTAAACAGGAATAAATTGTGCTGGAAATGTCTCACCCTGGCGGTCACTCACCGGTAGTGGCTCACTGGTGGTCTCTCTTATTGTGGTGCATCATATATAGTGCCTTTTTCAGTACTACCTCATCTTCTAGTGTCTCACCAAAAGATTTCCCACTAATAGTGGATGGTGGTTCATCCTAGTGGTGCCTCATACAACAACCCCTCTCCCTATAGTGCCTCATGTAATATGTTTCAATTTCTTTTAGTTTTTCATTTTTGATGTATTTATTTGATGTAAATTGAGTTTAAAGAAATAATTTAAAGGGTTTAAGACTGGTTTAAAGGCCATAAATTTTATATTTTATTCACTAAGGTTTTAGATTCTTTTAATTGGTTAAAACCCTTGGTCTTGACTACTTTTTCCTTTCTTTTAAAATCAAAACAGCATCAAAACCCATGGCTCTATTAAGATTTTCCTAAAGCCGAGATATCCTTCCCCTTATCCATTCCTTCATTCATCAAATTTCTATAGGACGGCCCAAATAATTCTTCCCATAGGAGATGAGTAAACTTCTCTAGTAGTTGGATTGTGATTCTTTGTATCTTTTCCAAATAAATGCGCCCTTTTTTTGGCCCAACTAAGATGCATGAATAGTTCTTCTTCCAGGTAGGTTTTCCTTCATCTTTATTAATTGTGATTCATATGGGATGGGTATATAGATGTTTCTCCCTTGGGTAAATATTTTATTCCAAAATAATAATGATTTTATAATTGGTTTAAAATCAATATATAGGTGGCCGAGAAAGTGACGCATGATCTTACTATATGTTTTTATTATTGATATTATGATTTTTATGGGATAAATACCCACTAAAAATCATGTTCATTGGGGTTCCTTGTTTGAAAATGGTATAGTTTGTGAGGTGAATGTTTTTTCGTTTTGTTTAAGTCCTATTTATAATAGTTTTTGAACCACATATATTTGAGTAATAAAGGTTTCCCCAGGTTCATACCATTTCTGTGGTTAACCCAAAATTTACAAGTGGAATTAAATAAGGGATGCCTTATTAAATCTAAAAATGTGTTTCCTTAGAATGTGAGGTGATGTGATGTGTGGAATTTCTATGTATTGTGTTTATGGGGGAGTGGATTAAATGTTGCTATGTGGTGTGGCTTTGATGGGTGTGACATGATTATACAGCAGGGTTGTAGTTTTGTGGTTGTTCTTTGGTGTGTTTTTTGATGTGGTTGTGAGTTGGGGGTCTATACGGTGAATGAAAAAATGTCAATGAAATATAAATTGGAGGGATATGTGGTTGAATGTGGATGATGAAAAATAATGGAATGAATGGGTGTTAAACATTTATGAAACGCGAAGTTGAATTATTTTATCATGCTCTTTACCATCGGAAATGATTGATAGTAGATCCAATTAAATGCAACTAGAGGAAGCGGCATAGTTGGGAAGTCATGGGTTAGTTTTGGTATTGGTTGTAAACCCAGATGTTTGGTATTTTTTTCTTTAATCTATACATATTAATACATTATACATTATTGTGATTTCTATATCCACCCCACACGCATTGATAACTATGTTCAAAGTAGCCGTATAGTCACGTAGGGTGTGTCTTTCCTAATATCCCAGGGGGAGGATGGATGGATGGAAACCCACTCTTCCCTTGTCCATCTTCATGGATATTATGGAACATGTTTCTTCAAGCATGATATAATCAGATGTTTTCTACTAGGTGTTTGTGGGGGGGATATGTTGTGTGGCCCATGTGTGTGAAGGAGTGATGTGTTGTGAGGCCTAGGTGTGTGTGGGAAGGTTGCATTATGGGGCCTAGGTATGTGATGGATATATCTCTTTTGGGGCCTAGGTGTCTATGGGTTTGATGTGATGAGGTATATTTGTAAGAGGTGGGAGTGCCTGGATGTATTCTGTTGTCCTGTGAGAGTGGCTAATAAGTAGTAAAGTGGTGTGGGGTACCCTATCATTTATGTACTTTATATTATATTACTTAACATGTGTTACATGGTGAGAGTACCATAGTGTAGTTGGTATGGTTAGTATACCTGTTTGGTGGTGTTTGGTTCTGATATTTTCTCATAGGAGGGTTAGTATGCTTCTTTCACAAGTGAATGATGTCCTTTTGTTTTCCAACTGAGTATAATTATATGATCACCCTACGTATATAATCCTTATTTAAGGTTTCTTGGAAGATTTCATTGACCGTGTTAAGAATTACTTTCTCAGGCATTTAGATAGTTGATGTTTAAATGTTTAGATTTATTTATTTGTGTTTACATTGGAGACTTTTACTGTATCAGTTTTATTTATAAAATACTTATGTGATGTTTTTGTCTTGCTATATATTATGTCTTAGAGTTTCACTGTGTATTATTCATATTATCTCCTGATATTTTTTCATTATAATGATTAATTCCTCCCATATTGTGAGATTTTTACATCCATGGTGCCATTCACCAACTTGGGGGAAACTGGAGGTGAGACTCAAGGGGTCATTATCTCCCATTCTTCATTGTCATCCCAAGAAAGGTATCTTTGAAGGTAGGGTCATGACAATATAAAATCTTATGAAAGACATTTTTCAAACAAGCTATTTCACTTCCACTAACTTTTTTAATATGGTTTTCCATTATTGGAGGGTATGTATTTTATTTTCATATTGAATATAAATCTATGATCTAATTCAATTAATTAAATAATAATTAAGATTATAGTGTTAATTTTTATCTTATGAAATTGAATATAGATATTAAAATGAATTCAATCATAGAGAACGGCATGGATTCCAATGTGAGGGTGGGGGAGTGGATGTAATCATGTGAAATCCATTTTATCCCCATAAATGAGATGAGATAACATAAAATCCTCATTTGGATAGAGACATAGTCAATTTATAATTTTTATAAGCTAATATGGGGGCTCTAAAATATGAATAAGGACATGAAAATAAAAAGAACTATGATAACATAGCTTCAAATAAAGACAATATAGTCATTTCCATTGAACCAAATATTAATTTAATTCCATTTACATCAGATCATGTGATATATACAGTTTCATTTTTAAATTAGGAAACTCAGGTTTCATATGAAGTGAATTATGATGAACCCATCACTGTATTTATTTTGGATCCTATAAATATAATTCCAATAGTGGATAGCCAAATTGAATACATTTTAATTACTTGTGACAATATTATTTACATTAATGATGATTATGAGTATGACCAATAAAAAAATAATGAATACCTTTAATAAAATGATTTCTTTTACTCATGTTAAAAAATATATATTTTATCAATTTTGAGAGATTTATATTGGTCCCCATAAATAGGTAAAGATGACTAGAAGAACATTATTTCTTATCTAAATGTATATAAAATAGTTTAGGAAGAAAAATATTTCATTAAAAATTGTTGATAGAATAATTATTGAAATATAATGTCTAGTAATTTATTCCCGCAATCTAAATATGAAAACTATAAAACCAAAGTTCAAAATTTTGAATCCAAGCTTATCTACATAGAGTGAAAAGATATAGGTGGGGTTTATACAACTTCTATTTTATACCAATTATGAATGTTTATTATTATATCCTTAAGAATTACTTAGGTTGGTAATTAATTTAATAACAGAATGTTAATATGAAGATAATTTTTTAGTATAATTCTCATGTGGAATCGAAAATAATTTTACTTACTCTCCATAATTAACACCTAAAGTGTTTTGTTTCAAAAACTAAAATCATCTTTACATAAATTAATCTTCATTTTATTATTATTAATTTTTAATTAATATTCATATAATTTATCATCTATTTCATTTTAGAAAACTATTGTGTCAATATAATGGTATACATTAGACGATTTTATGGGAAATTTTGGATAGATTCTTTTGGTTAATGGTGTACTTGTGGTTTCTCTTGAAATTTTACAAGGTTTCTATTTCTTATTTACTTTTTATTGTTTTGATTTTTGTCTTCTTAATAACTTCCTCACAAATTTTTTATAATTAAATATAATTATTTATAAAAATATATATAAGATTTTTTAAAGCGTAATCATAATTATACCCACAAACGGTTTAGTTACTTAAAAAAATGTGTCTGTGAACCTTGTAAAAGTAACTTGTGTCCTTTCATATATTTTATTATCCCCATTTCTCACTATCACACTCTAAATATCTCATAATCATTTTTTTAGTTTCATAAATACTATACTCTAACAATTTCATTAACAATAGTGAAATTTCAGTGAATGTTATTGATTTTTTCAATTGGTACACCCCAATCTATGTTCTTCCAATCATTCTTCCTAGGTAAATTAATTTCTTATTAAATAAAGGTTTATTATCAAGTATATGGGTTATTCCATATTTATAATATATTATAATTGATAAATTTAAATTTTGGGTATCGATTTTTTAAAATATATGGGACCTCCCATGTTTAATGGAAAAAAAATTCAATTATGGAGTGACTGGATTGTTTTGTATCATCTACCATTATGCTTGGACATACTTGAAATCACTGACAATGGGGTTCATACAAATTAATTTGATTATGTATTCAATTTTTATGAAATAAAGAGTGTTATTTTCAAAGGGAGTGGAAAACATGAATTCCTATCATCGAAGTCCAAGAATGAGTTATCATGCGTAATGGGTTAACAATTTTATACATATGAAAATATTCATTACATTGTTTAAGGTAATAATAAATTTATGGATTCCAATTTATAAACATGTCAATCTCTATTTCGGGATATTTTTATGCTAGAATCTGAATTTTGGGATTATTTATTCATTCATGTTACCAAAATATTTAATATGATATTAAGTTATGGGTAGATTCTTGATTGATTTTTGAATGTGAGTAAATTTATTTTGATTTTATCAAATAATTTCAAATTACCAAATATTTGAAGTGTAGGATTATGAAATAGATGAGTTTATAATTTACATTCATAGTAAAATCTTTGTATACTATGAGATATCATGGGGGTGGTCATCGATTAAGGATGAAAAATATAAAATGGTGACTATTTAAAATTTTTTAGGGGTTTAATATTTATTAAAACAAAAAAGTTTTATAAAAATGAGTAAAAAAACAATACTGTAATCTGTATTCAGTATTTATTACATTAAGTTTACATAAATGTATTGATTTAAAGGTATTTTTGAAGTAAAAATACATTTTTTAAATATTAATTTAGAAACTTATTCCACACTTTTTATCCATAATCTTGAAGATTAATCTTTGTAGTTTATGTAGATAATTTGTTTAAAATATCATCAATCAGAAATAAATAGAATATGGTAATATTGAAGAAAATTTTATAGTGTAAATGGAAATTAGAAATTATTAATATACATAAAACATTATATACCATCTTATGGTATAGTGAGTTAATAATAAGAAGAATGTACAATGGTTAGTTTTGTTAATGCAATCATACCATAGTCAAAGAATTCAAAAAAACCCTGTAGAAAAGAATATTGACATAGTGATGGGAATTTTAGGGATAGAATTATATAAAAGGTGTTCCTACTGAGAATAGAACTCGTGATTTTTTTTACTGAAACCCACAACACGAATGATAGAAAGAATATTTAATTGTGGATTATGATTATTTTAAAAATTCCCTTGGTAAATTGAATATCATTAAAATTTATAAGTGGGGTGAAAGATTATAAAGGAACACTAGAGATATAATTTCCATTATTTAATTAAGAGACATGAAACTTTATTTTATTTTGGAAAATATTGTTTAAATGAATGATGAATTTAACATCATTTAGGATGTTTCTTGTAAATAATAATTCCTTGAATAAATTTTAAAAATAGATTAAAAATTTTGTCAAAGAGTTTATAGAATATTATATATAATTGTAAAAAGTGACCCAAGATATAAATAAAAATTATGATTATCTAATTAAGAATTATTTATTCAATTACACACCCAAGAATGCAATCTTGTTAGTGGAATACATCTAAATAAGGGAAATGAGTTAGTTACAAAATGAAATAAGGATAATACACTCATCATTATACATTCACTTATACTAAAAAAATAAAATATTTATGATTGGAAAAGGATATTTATTGAGGATAAAATTAATTGAAAATTAATGATAAATGAGATCACTTGTAATATTGAGGAGGATAAGGATAGGGGGTAGAATTTAACTCTCATGATGAAAAGAGTAGTTTTCCAGAAGAAAATATTATATGCAGAGATGATACATTAGTTTAAAAGAAGATATTTTTACTATGATATTTTTGGAAAAAAATAATATATTTATTTTTATAATATATACTTATCTTGATCAATTAGAGTACATGATATTATGTGGAGATAAGATAATTTTATAAATATAAAACTCACACAACATTATAAAATAAAGGTAAAAAAACATAATATAATTGATGAACTTAAGGAATCAATGGGGAAGTGTAATTAAGGATACCTGATTCAAACTACATTATTACATTGGTATTAAAGATATAGATGAAGAATTTGAAATCCAAATGTAATAAAAGGATGAGTATGGTGATCAATGTGGATAACACAGTGTCATGTGGTGGAAAACCTCAAATATTTGATAGTTGTTTCTTATTTTATATTCACAAAATATCTATTGAGATAAATTCTTAGATATAATTTTTGAATTACAAAAATAAAAGACGAAAAATTTAGTTATTTTTAAAGGTTTTTAAAGAACCAATTTTGGTAAGAAAAAGTTGAATCAACGAATAACTGTGTTAATGGGTTGAGATACATATCCCTGAGTGTTTTTCATCATATTTTCAATAAGAACTATTTTCTTTTTTGAATAATAGAATTAGTTTTTGACTTATAAATGATGAAACAGTCATAATGATGGAATAGTGGGAAAGGGAAGTATTTTAGATATTTTTAAAGTTCATGATACTTGTTGAATTAGTTCTAAGGATTAAAATCATAATTTTAAATGAATAAATATCTATTTGGTTTCAAAAAATCCTAAAAAATTAACAAATATAAATATGTGAGTAATATTGAAAATAAAAATTGTGAGGGTACATGACAAATTTTTTATATATACACAAGGTGTAAAAAGTTATTTTGGTTAAAAAATCACCTGAATGAAATTTTTAAAAGATTTTAAATGAAATGCAAGAGAAATTATGATCCTCACAAACATCATTACACATTGATGTTGAGAATAATGATGTTTATGGAGAAGATTATGACTTATAGGGTAAAAATAATATTTTCACAATAGGTTTTCATAATTCCAAATATAATGAAGATGTTTCTTATGATGATTAAATATCAAAAAAGGATTCTCTACTTTATCATGAATCGTAAAATAAGTAGAGGATAATTGTTTCTGTAAATAAATGAAAATAGTTTTTAATGTATTGATGTTTGATAAAATTAAATTAAATTATATTTCATTTTCATGATATAAAAAATATTTTAATGAATTCATATAACATAAGCATTGGTACATAGCTAAAGAGGATGAATTAAAACAGACTGGGCATAAATACTCTGATAAGATAGTTCCATATCCAATATAAATTAATACAAATTGTTTTAAATATGACAATTAATAAAAATTCATAAATATAGGATATGTATTATTGAATGAATATCATTTTTTTGAAAGGGTTACTCTGAAGTTGAGGAAATAAAATTTTAGAAGACCTTTAATCCTATCATAATGAATGAAGCATTCCTCATTTTTTGGGTGATATATTCATTATAAGACAATAATTAATTTCATATTTATTTTTATATAACATTCCTGAATGGATAAATAGAATATTTGATCTACATTGAATAATTATAATGATATTCCTAAATCCATGATATACATCTTGTTTTTTAGTAAAAAAATCAAATTATTGTATTAAACAAGCACCCTAATTTTGGTTTTCTATATTGGAATATATAATTATGGGAATGAATATCAATAAATGTAATGTGCATATAAATCATTATTTTAATGGAGATACACAAGCTCACTCATTATGTTTATATATGTCAGTTTCTTCTTATTTCTTGAGACTAAATTGAACATTTTTTCAAAAATCATTCTAAATATTTTTTTTTAAAATTTCCTTTATTATTGAGATAACATTATTAGTATGTTTAGATTTCTTATATATGGAATAATATTAATTTATCTCATAATAAAAGTATGACCATGTGTTGCTAATGTGGGTTCTAAAGAAAGAATATTTATATACATATAGCTAAACTACTATTTTATGTAGAAATATTTTTTCTAGGATGAAATAAGAAAGCGTTTTAATTAAAATTAGATTTTAATGAAACATACAAGTACTCAATATAATGTTTTTCCTATAACCGAAATCACATAAATTTTTACAGTTTGTGCTCGATTAAAGTTAAACCTGAAAGATCCCTATATTATAATAGAAAATAAAATCATAGTATAAGATAAATTATATTTCTATAATGTTTTAAATTATGATAATGGACCATATTAATATATTTATGATTATTTTTATTCCAGTTGGGTTTGAGAAATAAGAGATCTGATGATAACTTCTGGAGGTGAAATATTTATTTTTGGATGATGTGTTCCTTGTAACTCTAAGAATAAAAAATTATATCCAATTAGTATATTGGAAGAAACTAATTTCATGAAATCACAACATGAATACATGGTGGTTAAAGTACTATATTCATTTATTATTATATGTTAAATTCAAATTGACATAATATTGATTACAAAATTAGTGTGACATTTAAGGTCATGTAATATTATTTTCAAGTACCACATTTTCAAGGAAAGTGATGAATATAGAGATAAAAATTTATATTATGTTTTAATGATGGATAAAATTATGGATATATTTAAAAATAAATTGAAAAAGGATTTATTAAGTAATACTAATGAGATTTTATTATTTCTAAATATCATTACAAGTTAATTGATTTTATTTTACCTCTATCAGTCTTATACAATTTCATCAAAGGGGATGAATAGATTGGTATCATTTGATAGAGTGGGGGAGATGTTCATTTTACTAGGGGAGCAGTTGAAGGGTGTTTACCTTCAAAGTAGAGCATTTCAGGTGGGGTGGGGTAAATGGTACGATGAGAATCAACACCCGTCCCTTCTTTATAGAGATGGTTTCTCATTAAATTCACTATTCCTTTTTCATTAGACCCGTTCAATGTCAATATCCTTTAGAAGAAGGTTGGATTCTGCCTGCAAGAATTATTGTTCCTAATGGGTGATTTCATGGTGGTCATGTACATATGAAATTGTTCATCTATGGATATAACTTCCTCAGATGGTCTCGAACGAGATGATTCATAGAGCTAGGAAAATCCAATGGCCATGGTATCCATGATTCATGGACCTACGTTCCGCAGGCTGGAGATCATTGATTAATGACTCAACCAGTGACACTTAAAGACTCCATTCATCAGGAGGATTTGAATTCACACTCACCGCACCATTATGGAGGAGTATTATCATCTATTAAGGGATTCTTCTATAGATTTAAGTCTTGATCTTATGTTTGTGAATCCTTGGTTCATTCTAGAAGACTGTGTTGATGGGATACCCTTGATTGGAAAGATCGTCATAGGCATGTATATATTTAACGCTATTGAGGTGATGCTGACCTGATCCATATAATAAGGAAATTTGGAGTTTATCATCATCCAGGTGAAATAAGGTGACTTAATGTTGGGATCGGACCCATAAGATGGGTTTCCTATATATCATCAAGAGTGTAATCAGAGACCCGATAGTTCAGATTAGCTGGGGCTTACGCACAAGAGCTTCCCATTTAAGGGGACATGGTTGGGTGGACCCATTATGGTAGAGAACCCATTTGAGCTCGGGCTATATGGTAGGAATCCTACATATCCTAGATTGATTATAAATCATAGTTCTCATAGTTCATAATGGTATTGGACTTACACATGGAAGCTGCTCATTTGATGAGACATGATTAGATGAACCCTTTTGGATGGTAACCCTACTAAGCTCAGGTGTTTAAGTAGGAATCCTACGTATATTGGTTTAATCAAGAATCAGAGTTATCATAGTTCAGAATGTGTGCGGATTTTGCAAGGAAGCACCCCATTTGATGGAAACCTGATTAGAACAACCCATTTGGATGGGCGCCCTTTTGAGCTCAGGCCTTTAGGAAGGCATCTTACATATCCTGATTAGATCAGGAATCAGGGTTCTCATAGTTCAGAATAATGTGGATATTGTAATATTCACAAACCTAAAATCCCAAGTGATTCATTCTTGAGGTGATAAACAAGAGGATGTCAAAAATTCAAAACATAACATTCCTCCTCCTCTATTGGTGAGAGAGGGAGAGACCATAGTCAAAGATCCCAAGGAAACTTTGGGCAATAATGTAAAGAAATAACCCTTTTAATGTGAAATGACATTTTATTTCAATGCAGCTCAGCTTCAGATGCTTGGGGACTTTCCTTAATGAGAGGACCCATAATTTCATGTGAGGTATACTATAATTTAATGTGATATATCTTAGATGATGATTAATCTAAGATAATCATATTGGGATGTTTCGACGTGCCTCGAACATGAGATGGACGAAGTGTGTAAACCATAATTATGGAGGATATTGGATTTTTTGAAATGATATGAGGTATGGAATACATTGAGGCGTACTGATGTAGTAAAGGACTCTCCTAAGGAAGAATTTTCATTTGGTTGACATATATTTTGTAGGAAACATATATAGAGACACTTGGGCATGGTGTGAATAGTCAAATAAAGATGTCCACATGACACTGGCCTTCTACTTTTGATAGCTGGGAAGGTTTTTGAGGATCCATAATCATCTGGTATACTACAGTTTATGTTCATGTAGCTTGGACGATGATTGACATGAGGACAATCCCGATTGTATGTTCTAACATGTCTCAAACATGAGAGAGACGATGTGTGTAAACCATGATTTCAGGGATTCAAAAATCAGGAATAATGATATGGGGCATGGAATCCATTAAGGCATACAGAGGTAGGAGAGTACTATTCTATGAGTGAATTTTCCTTTGTTTGACCACTGTTTTTGTGGGAAACATATGCAGATCCACTAGGGCATGATGTGAACAGTCAAGAAGAGGTGTCCTGAGGACATTATCCTTTCTCTTTAGATGGTCTGGGAGGTTTATGAAGATCCAAAATCACCTGGTATACTACATTTTAAGGTCATATTTCTTGGACGATGGAATCATAGTTTTTGTTATGTTTCCTGGACTAATACTATACAATTTAATGTAATGTAGTTAGGATGTAAACTCATAGTTTAACTTCATAGAGTCTGGACCACTTGATATCGAATCCATGATTAGATATTGGAAAACCGGGCTTAGATTTTTTGACAATCCTTGAACATGAGAGGGAAGGAATGTCTAAACTGTGACATTAGGGATTCTTGGAATAGGAGAATTGATATAGAAAGTGGAATCCATTGGGGAATTCATAGGTAAGAAAGGACTCCCTTGAGGAAGAATTTTCCTTTGGTTGATGGCTGTTTTGTAGGCAATATATGTGGAGCCATCAGGGAATGATGTGAATAGTCAAACAAAGGTGTCTACTGGATACTGGCCTTCCTCCTTTGATGGTCATGGAGGTTTATGAGGATTTGAAATCATTAGAGGCACCGAGTTTGATGGATGGGAGGGAGGTTTTTGGGAATGTAGGAAACATTTATTATATGATTATCCATGTAGTATTCGATCAACCTGGGATAGGATGTAGGTGATAGGGATTTGGGGAGGTGTATGAGGAATGTCACTTCTCATGGTATTTACGGGACAGATGCAGAGAGGACACAATGGGGAAATGGATCATGTTGTAGACCTGGTCCGAAAATCTTGTGGTGAAACTATCCATTTATCATCGGGGTCAGTGACGGTAGTGATGGGAGTAACACAGTGGGGTGGGTCCATAGCCCAAACACTGATTTAGAGTGGGGGTGAGGGGTTATACCCTCACGGAATGTATCGATGGGAGCCAATATTTTTCCCCATAAGGTTGTTCGCATATGAGCTGTCTGCGTAGGATGGTACTCAGAAGAGATGGTTGTGAACTATATGTTCTTGAAGGGGATGGTCACGTAGAAGCTAGAAGTTTATGATGGGATGCGGAAGAGCTAGAGACCAAGGACCGTCCGTGTACTGGGCTCTGTATATGGGTGTCCATGTACTGTCTTCCACATATGGGAATTCACGTACCTTATTCTGCATATGGGTGCACATGAACCATTTTTATTATATTTTTTTCTAGTTGGATGGGGAGGGTCTTCCGAATATGGTATGTGGGGAGGAATTCAACGAACTTCACTCTAAATATGTTTCATGAGATGAATTCCGTGAACTATTTTGGATTTGGGATGGAGTCCCATGAACTAATTCAGGTGTAGGAGAAATATCTCTTACACCCTCTATATTCTTTATCTACATTTCACCTATCCCAGAACTCTCTCTCCCTCATCCTTTCTCCAAACCTTTTTCAGTTTCCTTGATGGTCCTTTTATAGTGTCCGGGGCAATCTATATCGATGGTTCGCCTGACACTTTTTGTGGAAGCCCATAGAGAGGCATATCTACCCATGGAAGAGTCAATCAACTGGTGTTTTTAGAGTTCTGGTATGTCGTCAGCTTCTCCTCATCTGTGAATCACATTGTTTTCAGGGATGGTGCACATGGCGTACATCTTTTGGATCCTCTCTAGTGAAAACAGTTCACAACGACTTTATTTTTTGGGTGGAAATTCACTGTGAACAGCTTCATTCGGTAGCTAACGCCACTAGGGCCAGTGCATCATTGACATTCCATGTACCGGTGGTTCATGTATTAGGACTTCCACGAACCTTTCCCAGTAGTTGGTACATTTTTGGGTGAAATACCGTTTCAATATTTTATTTATTCCCTTTTCTCCTCAAATTTACATAGAAAAATGTATCCATATTCTTTAACAAACTTTTTGGTGTATTTTCCTTCCCATTGATGAATTTTTGGGACCCTACAAAGGGTAATACATGTGTATGATGGAAGATAATAGTCTCCCTTGAAGTATATGTGTTTTATAAATTTTACCATAAATATATTGGGGGAGATTGAGGAACCCTTAAAGTCAAGGGATATTGAAGTTCCCTTATGATGAATATGAAAAATGATGTCTTTTAGAGCCTCAATTTATACTTGTTTAATAAAAATATTTATTTTTTAAATTTAGGATCTGATAACTCTCAGAAGTAGAATTAATTACAATTTTGTGGGGTTATGATAACTCTCACATTGAGTTCTCACTATGAATAATTTAATGAGATTATCATTAATGAGTTTGAAATGTAGATTAATGTTATATTTTTTATTAACATGAAAATTTATTTATATAAAATTATTTTAAATTGAATAGACTACGTAGATAATCTGATGTTTTCTAGAAAAAAAAACAATCCATGGTTTAAAAGAACTAAACATTTTTTTATATAAATTTTATAGATTCAATGATAACAAATTCAAGAAAATGAGAAAAAATTGGAATAAAAAATTTAATAATAAGAACAAAACACAATGATTTAAATGGTATTTGAATAATCTCTAAGTATACATAGTGGTGAATGATTTTTAATATGTCAATTTCAAAGTTATATGGCTGATAACAAACTACTAAAACACATGATTTAAATTTGCTGAATAAATTTTAAGATACTGTAGTTTCCCAGAATGATACACCACCCAAATCCACATTGTTGTCCACCATGCTATAATAATCACAACTAGTGTTTGGAACATTCTTTTAGTTCATAGACCAACTATATCCAATTGATCAGTCACCAACATCCAACAAATATCCCATTTTTAGGTTGATCTAAAAATTTAACCCCTTATATGTTCCCTATGTGTGATTCAATATTACGAATCACAATATTTATTAATCATAAAATTCTGACACAGAAACAATTTTTCCGTAATATTCCTAAACACCACCATTATCATAATATCAATAAGTGTGTTGACTCCTTCAATCTTCTATAATTTGAGTTTCCCACGTAGTATCATGCCTATGAGAATGTGATATTTCGACTAAATATGATTTATCCCAATATAAAATAGATGGTTTTCTATAATTTTTATCATAATATTACTTTCCTAGTAAAATATATTTTTCTCCATATTATTATTTATCTCCTCCAAGAATTTATTTTGAAAAAAAACCCGACTCATATTTTTTTTATCAAAATTTATTTTATATTAATGGTTTATTATACCCCAAATATATATTATTAAGATAATAATTTTATATAAGTTCCTAAAATAGTAAACATATAACGTATAATATTGATCCTTCTATATACATCACCTTCATGGTTATCATCCATAAAACCTTATACTGAATCTCCTTCCCCAAAAGAGAGACAAATACACACATCCATTTAAATAACTAAATATCCCCACCATGATTTCAAAATTTTATTTTCCCTAGACAAAAACATACCTATTCACAAGTCACATTGTTAGACCAATGAGAGGATGAGTATAAGCCAAGGAATAATTCATGATTCAAATAGATTTTGTATAAGAAATCATTTCCACATACACAGTTTATTATTTTTTCAGAAATTATTTATCTAAAGATAATTTAAAATATCTTGAAAGTTGAATAAAAAATATCATGAAATATTACATGAAATACCTTGTTAAATCCTTAAAAATCTAGGCATCTTGGTACACTATCACGATTTTATATTCTTGATCTCTACTAATTTTAATCCAAATTTTTTTAGATTCCCTATGATTTATAATGTCAAAATCCCTAGTAATATTCCATTATTTATCTCCAATCCCATAATTTAATGATATTATAAAATTATATAAAAAATTATATAATATTTATAATATATCTTTCTTTAAATGACATTAATTAGAAATATTGGTACATAACACAAAATTTTTGTGCATTCTGACTCATAATTGCACTAAATTTTTTATCACACTACCTATGTTCATATTTAAACCTATATGAAATTGTATGATTTTTTACCATTTTTTTTAGTTCATAGTTCAAGAAATACCTTTAAATAACCTTCTATAAAATATCCACGATTTAAGTAATTTTTCATGTCATGTTTCTCATGATAAAAAATCTCAGACGTAACAATATTTTTAACAATCTGAATGGTGGTGATATTCAGTAATATGTGTGAAAAGTTTAATTAAATAATAATGTTCCTTCTATTTAAATGCTTTCTCATAAATTATTTTAATGCATCTCTTCATTACATTACTCTCTTCTTAACATGGTTTGATAATTTTTTCTACAATGATTTATTTTCTTATAGAAATAGAGTAATATCCTAGGACTTATGAGTATAAAAAAAGAAAGTCCCAACATTATTATAGAAACTTACTTTTGGAATCAGTTTAGTTCATTGTTAATGAATTATATATCTTTATAACCATTCAATATCAAATAACATATGAATGATAAATATTTCTAGATATACATTTTTACCCATGTTTTTTTCTTCAACTCTACCAGAGGAGTTAGATCCATTTTTCCTTTTTATTCACTTACTCATGTATACCTTCAAGATCATTAAAATCATATAACCATAATTATTTAATCTAACTATTAGTTTAAATAGAAATAATTTCTTTTAATATAGAACAATCATTAAATATTTCTTTCTAACTTCTCATGATCCATTAATTCTCATCTTCTTGTAAGAGTTATCTAAACTCCTTGGTACTATAGCTCATAAAGAAACATTCTTTGAAATAAAAATCATGAATTTGAGAATATGATAATATATATATATTTATACTAATTAAAATGATAATTTTAAATAAAAAATTATTTATTATTGTCTTTGATAAATTCCTATACATTATTGAACTCCCATTGGTTTGGATGGACCCTTATTAATAAGAAATACTTTCATATTTTATATATTTTCCTAAAACATGTTGGATGGCTCTAAGTTAATCCTTATACATATTGAACATTAATTCAATATCCCATTAATCAACTCATGATAAATATACATTTTTGGTTCACTGGGAATATCCTTCTCCCAGCAAATTCATTTTGACACAAATTTGTGGGAAGCACAATGACCACAGCTCTAGTAAACTAAAACTGGTGCCCACTATATTAAATTGGAATAGGATAGAAGGAATTTGATCCCAAAGTACTGTATAATTTTTTATTATTAGTAAACCAGGTACATAAATTATTTCAATTTTGAAATTGAATACACATGTTACAACATAATTTGATTTAAAATATCATTATTCCATATATCATATCCTTAAATATCATTGTTAGTAAACTTATTTGATTTGGGATAAAGGAAAAAGTAATGGTGATATCAAATTCTCAATAAAGATTAAGTATAAGAAAATATATCTTTAATCAAGAAGCATAATCAACAAGGACAGTTAAATAACTAAACACACATGCATAGGAATCAATAAGATGATAATGAAATTAATCTAGAGATTATGTTCATGGAAAAAACTAATTGATAATAGTCAATATAGAAAGGTTATTTTTTAAAAAGTTTATCAATAAATAGACTGTCACGATTAGATAAGGAAATATAAAAATGGATAGGAAAATATTTGAACACACATTCCATTTAATCAATAAACTAATAATTAAATGCATCTATAGATAATATCATTCAGAAAGTATCAGGGATAAGAAAGAATCAATTATTAATGAAATAAATGATTAATTATTTTACATCATTATCTATTGAATTGAGACACCTATATTAAAATGATCATTATTAATACAATTTAAAACTATATGTAGAAACCAATTTAATGATATATTACTAATTTCCCCATTATACAACTGATGCATTGAGGGTATATATAATTCTAGGCCCCAACCATCACTGGATGACCAATTCATTTCTCATATATCAAATAATTGATTTAATTAATAGACAGTGCGACTTATCATTAAGTATAATCATTGAGTAAAGAGCATGTATTTATCAGTATTTCCCTAATTAACCAAATAATATTCAATGTAAACAGTATATATAGGAATGGTATATGTTTTAAGAAATATCCATATGCATTATAAAAGAATATAAATAAACAAGAATCGAATCATTAACCATTATGAATAAATATATATTCGTGTAAAAAAATTCATTTGTGTTGTATAAACACAACAAGAAAAAGAATTGGAGAATATTAAAAAATATGTCTCAATAAAATGGAAATTGAGAGAAAATACATTACAATGATCATAATGTTGAAGTGAGAAATAATCAATGAAATTATTTTGTGAATCAAATCTAAATAAATATGGATCAAGTTTAAATACAACATAGGATAATCAAAATTCATTGTATATATAATATTAGAATATTAATGGAAAATAAATAAGTAATATAACCTAATGAAAATAAAATGAGTTATAAAATTCTTTACCACTTGGTAACATTTTTGTCAAATCCCTATAGATGATATAAATCAAATTAATACTTAAAATAATAAAAATTATGAAGTATTCATTAAATTTTATGTGAAATGGGAATTATTCACACCATATAAAAGCAATTTGGCTCCCAAAAATAGAATATGAATTAATGAATAAAAAATTAGAGTACAATTTATAAATTGAGTAATGGTATACATATAACTTGTGGGTTACTCCAATGTCTGTACAAATATTCTCTAACTCAATACTCTACCACTCAACCATCCACCATAGGGGTCTTTCCCTTCATTGGATATCAAGTCATGAAATCTACAATGTATCCAAAATTCCTTAGTATCGTGTAAGTATAATACTTAGTATTAGACCATAAATGTATCCTTAACATAAGTGAATAATATATATAACAGTTTATTTTAGGAAATAATTAAATTCTTAGTAAACAGACATGTGTAGATCCATCATGCGCTGACCTAGTCTCCATGAATCCTAACCCCGCCTACATCAAATCACAGCCAATAAGAATGTTCAGACCACACATACCTCATATAAGTCTCATTTTTAACCTACCCACCTAGTGTTCATTTCAATAGTGCCACAAAATACCCCATGTCATGATCTCTCCCCAACCTTCCATTGGTTGTCAAAGAAACACAACATTTACCATCTAGTCGATTCCTGACCTGCAATCCTTTCAATAACTTGTAACCTAAGTATGTAGGATTCCATGAAAGATATATTCCAGTATCCACTTTGATATCCCCTCGAAAAGGTTATCCACAATCTCCATTAAAAATTTCAAGAATACATTAGCTTTTGTTACCAGCTACTCAGACACATAACTCCCAACCTCAAGGTTCAACCAGTGTATATGAGTACATTCCTCATATCCACTATGTTTTCCCCTATAAAAGATTATTCCCTCCCTCCATTAAGATAATTAGGACCACCTCTATTTGGGTAACCTGACAATGATTATTTCCCAACTATGGTGGTATCCATTCCCACCTTTAAAGATGATAAGACTATATAAATCCAAACCCCAAGGCTCCAAATGAGTATCTTGGTACCTTTAGCACAATTCCATAGGATATTCAACACAAAAACAAAACATGTCATAGAAAGGAACAATAAAAAACCATGATCAATATTAGGATCCAAATATCATTAAATGTCATAAAAAACAAGTGTATAACTACAAAATCACCCACATTCAATCATAAACTCAAGCATGAGTTAGCTCAATATAAAAATCATATTAAGATAACATCATATATATGGTCCAAAATGGAAAGGAACCACTTATCTCAAAAGTGGCGGATGTCAATGTAAATGATAATCCAATCAAGAACACCTCCTCATGACCTTATTATCATATATGTTGACTCTCATGGTTCAAAAGGACCCCAAGTTCGATAATCAACTATTTTATTTCCAAAAAATATATCACATATGATGATACTTTCTCACTCTTGGTTAATTTTTTAATTACCATTAAAATATCACAAGCTATGATATTTTTACTATCCTGAATAATTTTTATATTATCAATTAAAATATTACATGTGCCAATATTTTATCTATCATGGATAATTTTCAAATTATTATTTTAAAATATTTCATGACGTAATATTTATCATTTAAAGGCAACACATGTGTTTACAATTTTTTTCTCGTTATATCTGATAATTATATTCTAGGTTATCCTTTAATAATTAAATAATTATCTTCTGATAATTTAATTTATTAACATTTGATAAATAAAAGTAAGAAATTATAGATAATTTCATAAAATTATTATTTATAATTTCTGGAAATTATCTTTAAAAATTTCCATGTCCTAATTTCTCAAAAATAGTCATTGGATTATTCTTTTATATTTTTCAGGAGTTAATTAAAGATTTTATACAATTAATAATTTTGATAAATTATCCCTCAATAAAACATATCAATCATCTCTAAACAATTTTTATTATTATCTTATGAAAATTTTGTTTATCATTTTTTAAAATTTATTTTTTAAAAATTCCATTTCATAATAAAATTAATATTATCATTTGATAATTTTATTTCAGTCATCCTTTTTATTCTACATAAAAATTACTCTTTTTTTGGTTACCTTATTTCCATTACATTATCATTTAGTATCCAATTATAACATTTTACCACCCATTTTTTAATAATATTTCATTAATATCATTGTTTTGAGTGTTAATTATCTTGTATTCTCATGTAGGGTTGTCATGAAAGTTCAATTTATTGTTTATAGGAGATAAATCCATCATCTCCAGAATTATATTAATGTCATAAATATCATGTTTAATAATTTTACTCATTTTTAGAATCATTATTGAATATTGGATTTTGAAAATGAATTGCATGACTTTATGGAGACGGTAGGACATACATACGCATGTACAATGATATCATTCCATTATCTAGTAAAAGAATAATTAGGTGTTATATTTATATTAAATAATAAATATCATGTCATATATATTACATATATTAATTAAATATATTGTTATTGATTTTAATTTTAGGAGTAATTGAAAAATGAATCACATCACATCACGAGGAGGTTGTTCACTGTACACACGAGTGAAATTATTATATATTAAACCACATGGAATGTAATAATGTATATGTGTATTATATTATATAGGTATAATAATACAATAGATATAATAAAAATTTGTTAAATCCATATTTATATCAAGCCTTGAAATGTGGTGATGGAAAATGAGTTACATCAGTTCAAGATGTAATATCCCAGCTTGAGTGTCACGCACCGGGGCCCCGAACTAGTCTATCACATGAATTCAAAAGATCCTCCCCATACTCAAGAGCCTAAAGAATAGTAGAAAGGGTAAAATATTAGTGCGGGGATACTATAACATTCATTATTAGAGTAAGAAACTAGCTGAATTATATGAAAAATAACATAATGACATATAACCATGGATATTTACAATATGTCATGATAATCAAAATTGGTAATTAAATATCAAAGATAAAGAAAAAAATTTCCATGTCAATGTACACGTTATGTTTTTAAAATGAATCCCAAAATAAAGAAATTGATGACTCCCTATGAGGGTCTGGAGCCACAACTCATTCCCTTACCCAAGCTTCGTCACAACTCAACCATCTATCTCAGGGAATTTCCTTGAAACATGCACATAAAAAACTATGTTTATTTAGGTACCAATCAGGAAGCCTGATTGAGGTGTGAGCATAACTTAATAGTCCACCACTAATATCATCTAAAAAAATATCTAGTTAAATAAAAATGTGTGCAGTGGTATAATGAACATAATTATAATTCCCAGGTAAACAGTTATCCCATTCTAAATTAATCATTATTAAACCACATCAACCCCCGGGATCCCGTAGATTTCCATACCTTAATCCCTAATTTGGATCAAGATGGAGACTGAATTACTTCTATGTGATATTAAATATCAAATTTTCATTATTAAATTTAGTTAATTCATACTTGAATGCCCATGTTACCATTCAAACATTACACAATAGAAATCACATCATTCCCACAATTTAATTCACAACTAAATGACCACGTAACCATTCATACCACGTACATTAGAATGACCATGATACCATTAATTAATTCAAAACTAAACAGACATGTTACCATTAAAAATCAAAAAAAATATAATGACTTTGTTCCCATTATTTTATTAACAACTAAATGATCATGTTACCATTCATAATAATTAATTCAACAATTAAATATACATATCAATTCCAATGAAAATTCACCAATTAGTTAAATACAAGAATTTCCAATAGTTAACATAATTATAAAATAATAACATAAACCCCACTTAGTTAATTCCTCAATTAAATAATGTATGTTAAACACATTAATTGACAAATCAGTTAACTAATAAAAAAACGTACAACCTAAAATCCCATAATTAATTCTACAATTAATTATCACAATACTCAATATCACTACATCAAAATTAATTCTTCAACTAATTACCTATAATCTACATATTTATATCTAACAATCAATTATACAATTAATTATCTTCAAATTGTTAATTTCTAAAATACCCAATTCATATATGATCAATTAATCAATTTACACGATTAATTAATTTAAATCGATAACACAATTTCTAAATATCTAATAGAAACCCTAAAATTTCGTAGAAAAAATATAAATAAATACAATGGGATTTGAATTATTGACCACCAACCTCAAATTTTTGATGAACTATCACCCAAAATATATAAAAAAATTCGAATGGAACAAGGATATTTAAGGATATCTGGATCTAAAACCCAAAATCATGATCCAATAAATAAATATATCTCAAATATAGATCTAGATATATTATAATAGATATGTATAAACAATATTATATATATATTTAATACAAACCGTGAAAATATAAATCATTTAATGATGCGATAAGGAATGTGAATGAAATAGAAGCCAATAGAATAGAATCCAGTTACCAAGAGGGGTTTATATCCACGATCTGGGATTCATATATTGAATCATGTGCACAGTTTGTTGGGAAGGGGTGCAAGATTTACCCTAACTATGAACCTAAACCATGATAATATCTATTGTTTTTGGTGGAATGGATATTTGGGCTGGGGTTCATGGCTTACCTGAACTGCTTTCCAATCGTTCATAACCCTCTTTCATCAAATTTTCTCAAAAATTCCACCCAAACACACCCCAAGATAAAACCCAAATGAAAATTACTCCACACTAAATAGAAGAGTACTATAAAAAAGATCTAGAAAACTCTATAAAATCATGGGATGATTCAATAACCCCACATAATAATATGTCTTCCTCGAGCTGCACTCCCAAGCATCTCTAAGATTCTATGTCAATAATGATTGGGCCACTGAGCCTTCATATTTTCTTTCCATTCCCCTATTTCCTCATACACAATCATTTGTTTCAACAATACACGAACTATCAGTAAAATGTTTCCATGAAACATTTTCTCACTATGATCCAACTGATGTATTAGATTCTCCCCAAAGGACATATCTATCCCAATATCGACATCATCCGCATAGATCACATGAGAAGGGTTTGGGTGAAACCAATGAAGTTATGAAACATGTAAACCTTCATTCATAGCACATTATTTATGTTGAAGACACAAACTGCGTGCCACCATCCCGATTCTATCAGCCACCTCAAAGGGTTGAATGAACGTGGGTGACAACTTTCCATCATTTCAAATCCTATGGTTAACCAACCTAGGAGACACACAGAGAAATAAATGATCACCCTTTATACTCTCTAGGGGTTATTTATTCCTATTAGAGTATATATTTTGTAAACAATGAGGCATAACCTTACATTTCAGAATCATTTTTAATAGCCCGAATGTATCTTGCATGATTATTAGTCCCAAAAACTCAGACTCACCTACCTCTAACTAGCATAGAGGTGATCTATATTGCCCAACATAAAGTTCCTCATATGTCGCCATCAGAATCATTTTATGGAAGATATTTCTATAGTAAAACTCTACTATGTTCCATTGATACTCTCAAGATCCACTAGAGTGTATAACATATGCTTCTTACATATCCTCAAGAACCTGAATTGTATGCTCTGACCACCCATCTTTTTGAGGGTGGAATGTTGTACTCAATAGAAACTACGTATCGAGCACCATATTTAATCCCCATCAGAATCATGAAGTGAAATGTGAGCCATAGTCCAAAAAAATAGTATTTAACTCCCTAATATGATGGAATATACCTTGAACAAACTATTCTCCCAACTCCTACACTATGAAAGTACCATATATAAGTAAGCAATGGGATACTTTCGTCAGTTGATCCACAATCGCACAAATAACATCATTCATATGAGGCTTCCCCAGGAGACCGACCATAAGTCCCATTGTAATGTCATCCCACATACATTCCAGAATAGTCAGTAGCTATAGTAATCATCCAGGATGTTGTTGCTCCACCTTCACCTACTGATAGGTGTAGCATCATGTCATAGATTCTATTATCTCATTTTTCAAACCTAGCCCCCAAAACAATCATTATAGGTCACATTAAATTTTGGTCACACCTAGGCTTAATATCCACATAGATTAATGAAACTCAAGAATTTTCTCCTTGCTTAAAATCATAGGTACAATAATATTATTTATTACATAGACGATCTTTTCGTCATTTATGGTCCAACATGAGGGTGTCTCCCGACTATCGATGATTTCCCTCAAGGTCAAAAAATATGAATCCACATACAATCTATTATTGATCCCTATAAATTGTTTACACTCCCAATAATTGACACTAGGGTCATATTCTCCCAAAAATTTGGAACCCCAAAATGCATTTTATCCAGCAAGGTAATCATCTCACACTCGGTACTAGACTCCTGAACCACTTCAGTCTGAGTTTTCCCACTCAAAGTGTCAGCAACACAATTCCCCTTTCCAAGTGTATACACTAGTTAAAATTACAATGAATTAGTATTCTCAAACCATATCCACTTCCATAGATTCAAATTTTTCAATTAACATATGTACTTTATGATCTTTTGATTAGTATTAACAGTAAAACATTCTAAAAAATATATTGCTTCAAATAATTTATGGAATAAACTACTACATCAAAATTTAGTTCATGAATAGGGTTATTCCATTCTTGATTCCTAAACTATTGAGACCCATATGCCATAACTCGATTTCCATGCATTAACACAGCTCCATGTAAAATCCCATAAGCATTAAAATACGTTGTGTACTCTTCACTTGGATCAGGTTGGATCAAGATTGGTTACATTTTCAAATTAATCTTTAGTTCCTGAACGTCATTCTCACAAGCTTCCAACCATTTAAAATTTAACCCCTTTTGGAAAATTATAAAATAGGATATTCCAAATGAGGAATGTCCTAGATGAACCACTTGTAATTTACAAATAATCCCCAACAATATGGATATATAACACGTTCTCGGGATGCCACAACGAAATTACTACTCGAAAGTTCATTTATATACAAACCACCTTCCTCCATGATGAGGTGATACAAGAGGTGTAATATTTCAGTCTATAATTGGTACATAGATTTCATGGTGTAAGTCTGATGATCTATTAGTGTACTTAGTTTGATGACAATATGTTGTGCATGATCATCAAGAGTCATAGAGTACACCAAGATATTGTTCATGTATACTACTACCAATTAGTCGAGGTATGGATGTATGATATGATTCACCAAGTAGAAAAACACTTTTGTTTTTTTTCAATCGAAACGACATTATGGAGAACTCATATATGCCTCATCTTATTATGAAAATATTCATTAGTATATCATAGGACTGCACTCTCAGATGATGTTACCCTAATGTCATGTTAAAATTGGAGTATACAAATCCTCCTCTCAAGTGGTTAAAAATATCGTCATTACATGGATGAGGACATTTTTCTTAAAATTAATCAGTTTCAACTTTGAGTAATAAGAAAATTGTGCAAACCCCCATCATACTTCATTGAAAATAACATAGAAAACCTGAAGGTGACATACTTAGAATGATAAGTCCCTTATCCTCCAACTACTCCAGCTGAGTCTAGAGCTTTTGAAGATCTATTAGTTTCTATCTGTATGGTGGAATAGAAACTAACTTCACTCCTGGAATGAGATCAATAGTTAATTCCACATCATTATGAGGTGGAAACCATGATAAAATTTTATGAAGTAAATCTCAAAACTGGTCTAGTACTAGTAGAAGGACATACTACTATACACCCCCTTTATCTAATAATATAATTGAAACCGAAGCTATGAGTTCTCCCTATTTTTGAGTAAATTTCCTTACTCATCCTTCTTGTATATTCCATTCTCTATGGTGAATATATTTGTCACCCTTAAGAGATGGAAAATTTACACTCCTCCGGTAACTACCAATGTCGGCTTGTTATGTGACATGCCAATCCATAAACACAATTAGGCCAAACCCAACATGTTTATGATATAGAGATACCACATATAATGATACAAATTGAATTCGATAGAACACCATTTTTATAAATTGATTTCACTACATTGTACTCCCAATGGTGTATCTATAGTCATAACACCACTTAAAAACTCCAGCACTCATCTCAAACCATTAAAATGTTTTGTAGAAATAAAGGAATGATACATTCTGGAATAAAATAAGTAACTAGCTAAGGTAGAAGGAAAAGGGTAGTATATATCACTATTTGTGTTCTAGCCTCGTTGTCCATAAGTGAAGGATGTACCACATGAAACTGTACATCCCCTCTCTCTAATGAATAATTTGGACTCCCCCATGCTAATCATCTATGATGATATAGGTTCCCTTTCCCTAATGATCCATGTCCAATGCCTCTACCTCTTTGGAAAGTAGAACTCCATCCTTTTAACTAAAATGATTTGGATGATCCCCTTTATACCCTGAGATTTTTCCCATATGCACCCAGATTTTCCTTTAATAACTCAGTCATATATAACTTCTATATATGTCGCATATTGGTGCAATATTGGTACTCTGTTGGCGGTCGAGGGAACTATCTTTGTAAGTTACCTGACCTACCACTATGGTGAAATGTCACTCATGAAAGGTTATGTGAAACTTATCCCTCTATCTGGGTACTCTATTTCCCACAGCCATGGATTATGATGTCATAGATACACTTCATACTCTTGGAAGATGCACCTTCTGATCATCCAGATGGAACTACATATCCTAAACTGGAATCCTCATTTAGGTTCCCCTTATTTATGATATCTTGATCCAACACTTAAACAAAATTCATTATTCGAAAAAGATTAACATGAGATTTAATCTCACATCTGAGACCATCATAGAAACATCTCACCATATTTATCTCATCACATATTAAAAGTATAACAAGGAATTGAAAACCAGTAAAATGTCCAGAATAGTCGGTCACTGACATACTACCCAAAGTCAACCTCACGAACTCAATAGCTCTCTCCTACCACATCATCTCTCGATAGATGTTCTCCAAGAACCTCTCTAGAAATTTATTCCATAACATACCATCAGCATGTCTAGTCCATGCATAAAAATCCCACCAGTTATTTCCTGATCCCCATAGAATATTTGCAGCCAACATGATCCTCCTCTATATAGGATTCTCTATGTGGTCGCGTATAGTATCAATGGAATCAACCTAGAACTCATCTATCTTAGGTACACCCTCTCTAGTAAAATATGGAGGGTGATGCAACTAGAACTCACTTTACAGATAAAAAATAATAATCAAAACCTACCTAGGATCTCCCCTCATGAATTTCAAGAACTGAGAATGGTTTTATAGGATATTCTCTCCTAATTCCTCAAAGGGAACAATTGGAACATCAGGTTAAATCATTAGAGGATAATTCCTATCCATGTCGTCTAGTTTTCCTTTCAACTAGTATCATCACAGGGGATTAATATTTACAGTTTCAAACACATACCTTAGGACAAAATTCAAAAATAACAATGCATTTACGTAATATGGAAAAACATCAATCTAAAAAACCCATTTTCCCACACCCTAATAATGCAGTCAAAAACAGATTTTATATCCTTTAATTTTTAGGGATGCAACACGATTCGGTGGATAGCTATGGCTATAAAAAAATACATGTTATGAACCCAGTTCACAATTTGAATAGTTTTTGGTAGACCCTATGAATTTAATTCTCAACTTGATTTAATTCACATCTTCAAAAATGTACACCGCATGTAACTATTTTTCACCACATTTCAACATGTCATGAAAGTTGTTTTTACCATGTGTTGAATTTTCATGAAGGAAGATTACACCCCTCTAACTTTCATTCACAATGTGTTTTCATGTCACAACATTAAATTACACCACATTTAATTTTTACTTATTATTTTTAATGGGTTGTTATGGGATATATTTGGAAAATTTCAAAACAAGTAATGTATTTTACATGATGTGAAATTAGAATTCATTTTAAGTAATTATAATTCACAATATATTAAAATGTTCTTCTGGAATTACATAACCATCAAGTAACCCCTATTAAATGCTACAAAGCATCTACAGACCCCCCACTTCACTGAAGATCCTCCATGTACATCCGCCTTGGACAAGAACTCCTCCGAGTACCTCCACCTTGGACCAAATCTTTACCACACAAGGATATATTAGATCTAACACCCTCCACACATCTCTCAGGTATGGATGCTCTTCTCATTTAGATATGTGTCCCTCTTCAACTAATCATCCTAAAAAAATAATGATATTTATCCACATCTGGATATAGATCTATATTTGATCAATCTAGATCTATACTTGTTGGATCATGATCATGATTTTTTGATTCTAGATTTAGTATCATAATATAAAGATATATAGTGAAGAGATATTGTTTTTTTGAACAATGGATTTATGTTTTTGATTCATATTGTGTTCTTCATCACGTTTCTGATGGATCTTCTTCTAATTGGGGATTTCTGTTGGCAAACGTTCAACACCATTATTGAGGTAGGTGGTCTAAAATTAAAATACCATAGTCAATAATAAATTTATGTGTATATAATTATAGACTTTCTATTAGTTGTTTAGAAATTTAATTTTAACATTAATTTAAATAAATTTGGGAATTAATTAGTCAACAGAAAAGTGAAATTAGGTTATTGAGATTATATACCATGAATAATTAATTGGTAAATTCATTATGATATTATAAATTTTTTTTGTATAATTATTTATTTAAATAATTATAGAGAGATAGAGACGGTTGAAATTGAATAATTAATTTATAGATTAATTATTATTATATTGGAGTTGTTGAACAGGGATAATTAATTGTAGAAATAATTAATTGATATTGTACTGATTATTAAATTGATGGAGATAGAACAATGAATTTTTGAACTAATTGGGGATATTGAATTTATTAATATATAATAATTAATCGAGTAATTAATTGGGGTTAATAATTTAATTAAGTTTGAATTATTAATTTCTGAATTAATTATGTGGGTTTATTGAAAGTGGGTTAAAACTAACTAATTGAAAAATTAAATAAAGAGGGTTATGTGTTAATTTAATTACTGAAGTAAATAAATAGATTAATTGATTGATGAATTAATTAGTGGGTGTTATGTGATTATTTATTTGTTAAATTAAACAAATTCATTAATTAATTGATGAAGAAATTAATGTATGTTATGTGGTTATTTACATGTTGAATTAAATAAATGTCTTATAATAATTTTTAATTAAGTAATTCGAGTTTTGTGATTATTTAATTATTAATTTAAATATAGGGTTTAACTAATTGGAAAATTAATTAGAGGTCATTTTTTTATAGAATAAATTGAATGAGTTAAATTAGTAAATTTGTGAATTAATTAATGGGGATCATTGTGATTGTTAAATTTAATGGCTTAGATTAACTAATTGGGGAATTAATTAGTGATTGTTATTGGGCTGGTGAAATCAAATGAATTGGATTATTTAATTGGTTAATTAATTAATGTGGGTTCTTGGGATATTGAATTGATTGAATTGGATAATTAATTGATGAATTAAACATGAGATATTTATATTTTAGAATTTATATAATTAATTGTGGAATTAATTAAGAAATAGTGATATTTTGAATGAGATTATCAATTCAGGAATTAATTATGGGATTTTCAGTTTATGGATATTAATTAATCAATTGATGAATTAATTAATCGGATCGATGTTCTTAATTAATTAGGTAATTAATTTATATTATTTATGTGACAAAACATTTCTCGAATTAGTAAGGGAATTAGAGGATAATTTTTGGTTGAATTGGTTATCGAATTGTTGAATTATAAATTTTGAATAATTAATTGGTGAATTAATAATTAGATTTTGAGCTATGAAATGATAAATTAATTTTTAAATTAATTAATGGACATTATATGGTTAATTTATTATTTTAATAAATTAATAGAGTGGATGAGACAAATTAATTGATGAATTAATTAAATGGATTGTACTAATCAATTAATTATTGAAATTAATTAACAAAAATAAAGTGATTAATTAATAGTTAGAATAATTGATGGAAATGGTTTATAAATAATTAATTGGTGAATTAATTAAGGGAATGGATATAGTTAATTAATTACTAAATTAATTAACAAATTTGATATAACCAATTAGTTTATGAATTAATTGAAGGGATAATTATGATTAATTTATTGTGAAAATAAAATAATGAAATTGATGTGGTTAATTAATCATTGGTTTAATTAATGGAAATTGGTTGTGAATAATTAATTGGTGGATTAATTAATCGAAATTCTAGTAGTTGATTAATTTTTTAATTAATTAATGTAGATATAATAACCAATTATTTACGGAATTAAATGAAAGTTATGATTGGATTAAATAATTTGGAATTAATTAATGGAATACTTGGTGAAATGGGAAATGGTTGTGATAATGTTGGCATTTAGTAACACATGTGATACCTGGATTGTGAGAATTATATTAAAGGGAGAAGATTGAGAGATATTCTATATTGTTTAATTAAGGACCACATGATCAGCATGGGAAGAAGACCAAGACAAGGTTTAATATTCCATACATAAAGATCATGTGATCCTTAGAGAGATTAGACTATCTGAGTGTGTAATTATTTTTTTAAGGGCCATGTAAGCATTCGAGGGGAAAATACGATGAGGGATTTCTCAATTTTCCTATAGTGCATTTATGCATCATTTTGTATTACTCACTTTAGACACTTTAGGATAGAGCCTATAATGCTCATTACTCATGCCAAACTGATTTACATGTTTTGCAGATTTGATGAAATGTGATTTTTGATGAAGAATTGTTACATAGAAATTTATGATTATGATATAACATAGGGATAGTTCAGACTCTACCATGAGCTGAAGCAATTATTGGGGTTCAAGTTTCCTTGGGAAGCCAAGGGTTTATGATATTAAATAAAGGATAATTGAAAAATTATAAACTATATACATTATTAATTGTACTCTATTACTTATGAAACGGAAAACACTGTTATTGAATGAATATATTTTAGATGCTGTTGGTTGTGGCTTATTGAGTTGTACTCACAACCTACTTGTGTTGCCTGTGCGGTACCTAAATAGACATTTTGTTTTATAAAATTGTTAATGGAAACAGATCTATGGTAGATAGATGAGTTGGGATAGAACAATGAAAAGGGAACTAGACATGGTTCAATACACACTTGGGTGTTGTCATTGTCATTAGATTTTTGTTTACATTAGAAATATAGCATGTAATCTAGCCCAACGTATCTACTATTTAGTTTTGACATTGTATTTCATTCTTCATTTATCAAGAGAATTTGGACTTGGTTATAGTCATGTGTTTCTGATGTGGTTTATCATTTTTTATGGTGTAGTACACTGATTATAATGACATAAACATTTGAATAATATTTTGTTTCATGAAAATTTATGTCTTACTATGTCGTAATCAATAAAAAATATATATGTATAAATATAATATGGGGATCAGGTTTTTAACGTTATATGACCATTGGATAAGATTACCGTTGAAAATAATACAAATTTTTTATCATTAAAATTATTAATTAATATAAAAAAAATTGTGCAATAAATTCTGAAAAAAGAGTTGATGGGCTCATCGAATAGACCCAGGTCGTACAAAGCCCATCTTTCAGATCTTTGGGAGGAGGCAACATCAAAAGGATTTTCTCTGGACTCATTCTATATGTTAAGATCTAACACAATCTTTTTTTGGATAATTTCATGCTGAGAGAAATCACAACTCGGGAAATGTTGTCTGATCCTCCAAAAGAGTATATAACCATTGCACACCATACTCGTATGTATTATGCAGGTTTTGTAAGGGGATATGTAAAAAGACCATAATTACATTTTATAATCCTTTTTTATAAATAATATTCTATTTTCTTATTATGGTAAATTTTTTAAATTTCAAATGTTAAAATAAATATAGGATAAATTTTTATAAGTTTCAAATTATTGATTAATATTGGAACAAGAGTATTTTAAAATATTTTTTATACTTTAAATAATAATAAAGATGAAAATATTTAAAAAAATGAACATATAAAATTGTGATCCATAAGAAATTTAGAGTATGATAAGATGAACATAATTTTTGGGGAATAGTTCATTATGAATATTATTATTTCCCATATGAATAGTAATATGACCTATGTAATAGTAACCTCAATTAATTGTGTGTATATATAATCAAGGGTTCTTGAATGGTAATATTATATAACAGCATAAGTAAATAACTGTTTCAGAAATCATTATTTAAGTATTAGTATTTTTTCATAAAAATAGTGATTTTACTTAAAAATAAAAATATTTCATATTCAGAAAACTATTTCCATAAAAAAGAGATCATCTTTTAATTCACAACATTAATATTATGTTAGGGTTAATTTATTAGATTTTTATAAAATGTTTTGTTTTTTGGTGAAGAGAAAAAATATAGTTTTTTAGTTTTCATTGTGTTTTTTGACAACATAATAATGTCATATGTAATTTGAAATTTTGGTAGACTCATCTAGATTATATTATTATATAAGGTGTCCCATGTTTCCATAACCATGGAAAAATACCTTGGTAAAGCCCATGGTTTTTCAAATACCTCTAGGGGAGGTGTCCCATGGAAATTTATGAAATATTCCATCACCTTTTATATATATTAAAACCCATTATTCATTAATTTCATTCAAAATTCATCTTAATACAATAAATGGTCTTTTACCTACCAAGGATTCTTCCCAAGGTTCCCTCAAGCCCCCAAGGTCCCAACCATCATGTCTTTGAAGTTACTCTTTATGATAATGGAACCTTTGACCCTCCTATTTTAGTCAAGACTAATTTTATGTTATGTCTTTTAGTTTAAATTTTATTATCATGGGTTATGTTCTTATATAAAATTATTTCAGTCAATTTTATGTCAAAATTATTAGAGACCCTTTTCTCTCTCATGAACTGATTTTCATAATTTTTAAGCGACATTGTTCGGCTGTCGAATTTTCGTAAGGGAATTCTCAACTTCTTTTTTCCATTCATGTTCTCTTTTATGTAGAATAAAATTATTTTTTCCACAACATGCTCTTATTGAAATTTTATTATGTGTCTATACTATATTATGAGACATTAATTTATGGGAGATCCTTGTCCCTTCTCATTTTTTTAAAACAATGTTGCATTTCCGTTATGATGCATAATTTTCATCTCAAAATATCTTCTTTTTTCTCAATTTTTTTTTATTTTTGTGAATTCCCAAACATATTTAATTTATATTGGTGTTCATAAATAAATAAAAATTATATATTCTAATCTTGGGATTAACATACATTAAACCCACCCTTTTTGTGGGATTCAATTGAAAAAGGGGCTTTTTTTAAGAACATTTTAGAAAGTCATGATTATGATATGAAAACCATTTATTTTAATCTATTTGGGTTATTTAGGAAATATTAGATTAGGATATAGTTTTATCACACAAATATAAATTAATATTAAGGATGAACATTGTTATCACTCCAATGTATTGGGGAATAAAATGAATCTCAAGAGATGGCATGTTTTATGATACCTTGGTGAATAACGTAGGTAATTTTTATGACACATTGGGGATGGAACATGGTGATATGATAATTAGTGTCTAAATTAAAATTTGTAGAATTTTTTTTAATATATTATTCATTTTATTATTTTTATATATTCATATTTATCATTATTTTATGATAATCCTTATGTTCTAAAATATATCGCTCAGGTTCACATGTGAACTATTTCTCTTGTTTTTCCTTTAGTGGGCCTTCTGCTCAATCTTTCATTGATGCATGTCCCCCGGTTATTACTTGGATTAATTATACTTAGTATTAACAAATGATGAATTCATTCAAGTAGATTTAAATATTGGTTTATGTTTTCATGTTTTATGTACCTTTTTTCTAAGACATTATAATTTAATGATCCTTTGTTTGTAAAATACCAGGTAAAGTTATGTAATAAAATGATGGGATTCCATCGTTGGTATCGAAAGATAGTTTAGTTATTTGTGGAAATTAGGATATGAAAAAGTTTCAAATATCTTTATTGAAATAATTAAATATAGGAATTTTTTTATTATTTTGGATAAATATTATCTAATTGGTTTCTGTACAAATAAATACTATTACATACATGAATAAGTGGATGTGGCTCTGACATAGATGTATATAGGGGTAAAACTCAAAACACCACTTTGAGCTAGACTGAAACATGAATTAGTTCATTATAATGGGCCTTGCGGCACTTCGTGTTTGACACTCATAGGGTCTATGTTTGGTTAATGACATATTTTTATGAATCATTATGATGGATTTATAGAGAATTGTAATTGTTTTTAAAGAATAATATTCTTAAGCATGAGGTTTTAAGACCTTCAATATTTTATAGTTAAAATATTTATAAATGAAATAAACTTCACATAAAGCATTATTATTTTAGAAAATGGTAGGAAATAGGACGAAATATTCCAATGGGGATCTCAATGGACCGTGTGCTGATAGCCCTACAATGGAAGTCGGAATAGATTATTTCATGTGAATGATGATCGAAATGAATTAATTTATGGGAATGAACATGAATAAAGATGATAGACTAATTTCACCATTATGGGAACTAGTTATTGTTGAGTATTTTATTCATTAATGACCACCATCATTCTGTGGATCTACTAACCCATTGATTTATGAACAATGTATCAACTCATTCAAAAAGAACTTTTTTGTGCTTCGCTATTTAGAACAAGAGAAGGTCACCCTGAATATTTATCGCTTAGAGGGAGAGTTTCATCAGTAGTGGGAACATATAAAAAACATGAGCCTTTTAGTGGAGGTTGAATCTAAAGAGTGGGAAGAGTATAGAGGGTTCTTCATTAATAACTATTTCCCTTATTTGATGAGAATACAAATGGATAGGGACATTCTCAAGATGAAGAAGAAGGAGAATGAATCTTTTGGAAGATACAAGATGAACTTCCCAATACATTCCTATTACACCTCAATCTTGGTCATGGATCCTAATGGGAAGGTTGGATGATTATTTAGAGGACTAATACCTCCTCAATAGATGAATCTAGTTAACTAAGACTATGATATCTATGAATAGATCTTGGGGAGCGCTATGAAAGTCATACTAGAGATTGGTAAAATGTAGTGGCCTCATAAATACAATGAAAAGAAGTGATATATGGATCCAATATTAGAGAGGAGCTTTGATCAAGGAAGAGGAGTCAATAAATTGTAATGTACCACATGTAATAAATGTGGGAAAATAATTTGGGGAACTTACTTCTCGAATGCGGGAAGTTGTAGATGTCTGGAAGAGATGGCCATATCAAGCAGAATTGTCATTGAGAGGTGATTCCTCAACTTACCATCACTAAAGAAAAAGGGAATATGGTACATGGCCTACCTGATGTCCAATTATTCATGTTTAGAAAACTTTTTCACTTTTACAATAACTATCCAAATCCAAGGGCTGTGTACAGAAATCACTATCATCCTCAGCGAAGCGCAAGGGAGAAAGGTTGTGCTTTTGTTTTCACGACAGCAGATGTTGAAGCTCCAAATTTTGTGGTAATATATACTATTGTTGATCTCTAAAATCTTTAAAGTATTTTGTTTGATTATGTTTCTAAAAATTATTTTAAATCCTCAAAATTTTAAAATAATTTATAATCAACCCCGGAATTTCTAAAACAATAATTATTATTCAAGAAAAATGGAGACATTATCTAAGCATAAATAGTATTTCAATACTATAGTATTTACATTAGTGAGAAAAATATTATCAAAAATATTATATTCATTTCCATAATGAAATTCGATAATATACAATGGAATGACATGGTTTCAACGTATAAAGATATGATCAAATGTAGAAGCAAGAAAATCTTAGTAGTCTTGAATGTGAATCCAACAGATGTCAATCATGGAGGGATTTATAGACTTGATATTTTTCTAGAATCACCTCATATATCCTTATTTATAGAGCTTATTGGTGAATAAGAATACACAAATGATGGTATAATGAAAGAAAATGTCCTCATCATTAAGGAATACATAGACGTATTTCCTAAGAAGTTACCCAATCCTACCAAATAAATAAATGCAGGGTTTTCCATTGAACTCCTACCTAGATCTCATCCAATATTAAAGACCCCATATAGGATGTAAAATATGGATCTGGAGAAATTATAGAAGTAAATACAAGATCTTCTGGAGATGGGGTTTATCTGACTGAGTGTGTCTCCTTGGAGAGCACCAGTTCTCTTTGGGAAGAAGAATCATGGATCAAGGCAGCTATGCATTGATTATAGAGAACTGAACAAGATCAGAATGACAAAAAATAACATCTTCCACGAATTTATGTCTTTTTTGACCATCTTAGTGGGGATAATTTCTCACTTAAGATTGATCGTTGATCTTGTTATCATCAATTGAGGGAGAAGAAAAAAGATATTCCAAAAACTGCCTTTCAATCAAGATATATGAATTATAAATTTTTTATGCCGTTTGGCTTAACTAATTCTCTGACTATTTTAATAGAATTGATTAATAGGGCCTTTAAGTACCACCCTGACAACTCTGTGGTAGTTTTTAGTGATGATATTCTGATATATTCCAAAATTCGTGAGGAGCATGAAGATAAAAAACAAGTTATTTTGAAAAATGTACAGAAGGAGAAGTTTTTTAGAAATTTTTGCAAATGAGAATTTTGGATACAAAAAGTTTCTTTATTGGGGCACAATGTAACCAATAAAGGAATCAAAAATTACCCTGTAGAGAAAAAGGATGTACATGAGTGGCATCAGCCTAAAAAAATAACTATGTTTTTTATTTTTCTTGGATTATCAGGATATTATAAGATGTTTTTGAAAAACATATCACAACATTCTAATCCACTAACCATGTTGACCGGAAAAGGGGTTAAGTTAATCTAGACAAAGGATAGTGAAGAAAGATTCTAAGAGATGAAGAAGATATTTTGTACTGTACCCATGCTAACTCATTCTTAAAGTGGGGAATGATTCATTTTTTAGCAATTCATATCTGAAAGGGCTTGGGCGTATACACATGAAAATTGATAATGTGCTTTTTAATGAATCACAACTGTTGAGGACTCATGAGACGAACCATCCTATACATTACTAGGAGCTAGATGTGATATTTTTTGATATGAAGATATGTAGGAATGATCTTTATGGGGAGAAGTGTAATATATACATAGACCATTAATGTTTTATGTATATTTTAACACAAAAAGAAGTAAACATGAGATAGAGGAGATAGTTAGAACATCCTAAAGACTATGATTATTCAATTCATTATCATCCCAAAAGAGAAGACAGAGTCGCTGATGCATTTAGTAGGAAAGACCCAGTTATTATGTGCATGATAAGGATTTAGAGAGATCCTTTGATTAATGAATTAGTATAGATGGACATGGGAATTATAGGGTAAGGGATATCATCGAACCTGATTGAAATTACTTATCAACCATCATTACTAGAGAAGATCAAGAAATCTCAAAAAGAGGATCCTTGGTTACTTAAGATGTTCGAGGATGTGAAGGATGGGAAGTTTCTTGAGTTCAATATTGATCAATAAGGTATACTAAAATTTTGTACAATACTATGTTTTCCATATATTCTAGAAATATAGATGGTTATATTGGACGATGCTCGTGGCTCTAAATTATCTACACATCCTAGAAGCACGAAAATGTACAGGGAAATTTGTGATCATTATTTGTGGGATAATATGAAAAAGGATATTGCTAACTACACTACAAGGTTCCTGGAATGTCAACAAGTGAAGTTATAGAGACAAATTTCTAAAGGGTAATTAAACATGTAACCCATACTATAATGGAAGTACAAAAAATATCACTAGGGACATTTTCACTGGTATCCTGAGAAATTCATTAAGAAAAAAAGAAATATTGTTTATAGTGGACTATCTGACCAAGACCACACAATTTATCTCTATTTAGGATGATTTCCCTCATAGATAACATCCCATGATATACATGTAAAAAGTGGTAAGGATGAATGGAGTTCCCCATTCTATTATATTTGATCGTGACCCAAGATTCACATAATTTTTTTGGAGAAGTCTTCGAGATAATATGAGTACTGAATTGTATTTCAGTATGGACTATCACCCCCAAACTGATGACCAATGTGAATAGACTATTCAAACACTCGAGGACATTTTTATAACATGATAAATGAAATTTAATAGTGGATGGGATAAACATCCATTATTAATTGAGTTCTCTTACAATAACAACATCAAATCGACCATTCAAATGGCACCTTATGGAGGTCTATATAGGAAGTGATGTAAAACTCCTACTTTTTGATAGAAAGATGGTGAGAGAATGATTCACGGGTGTGATATTGTGCATGAGATGATATAAAATATTTATGCTATCTAGGAACACATTAAGGATCTTAAGAGTGGGGAAAATAGCTATGCCGACATCCATCGATGGGACCTGGAGGTTGATGTTGGGGAAAAATTCATACTTCAAAGTTCACCATGAAAGAGAGTCATGAGTTTTTTAGAAGAAGGAGAATCTTAGACCTAAGAACATTGGTCCCTAGAAAATCATTGATTGAATAGGAGAAGTGGCCTATCAGCCTGCAGTTCCTCCAAATATAGCACATGATAAAGATTTCTTCCACATATCCCTCTTGAGGAAGTACATTCCAGACCCTTCACATGTACAAAATCTAGATGTGGTACCACAGGAACTTGACCTCTAGTATATAGAGGACCCAGTGGAGAACTTTGTTCCTAGAGACAAGTTTCTACACCCCAACACTACCCACCATGTTAAAGTGTTATGGAGGAACCAGCAATATGAAGAATCCATGTGGGAAGCAGGGGAGTTTATGAGGTTGATGTATCCACACCTTTCTCTTATAAGAGTACAAGTTGAAATTTCGGGGACACAATTTCTTATGTGGGGAAGAATTTAATGACCCTAAATTTTGAATAATATTCTTTTTTTCATGAAAATGTATGTCACACTATGTCATAATCAATATAAAAATATATAAGTATCAATGAAATAATAACATCATGTTTTGACTGTTATATGACCACTGTTCAATATGACCGTTGGAAACAATAATAATTTTTTACCATTATAACTATTGTTGAAAAAGGAAATAATAATGGACAATTAATTCAGAAAGAAGATTCGATGGCCTCATCCCAGAAAATCATGTTGTACGAAGCCCATATGTCAGATCATGCGAATGAGGTAGCATCATTGGGCTTTCTTATTTATCAAGCCCAAGCCGAGCATCAATATTTTAAGATTCAATGTTATCACCTTTGTTAAAGTTCATGTTGATAGAATTCACCACTTGAGCAATGATGTTTGATCCATCCCAAGATTCAATCACCATTGAGCACCATACTCTTAGGTCATATGCATGTGTTATAAGAGGCTATGTATAGAGGCCATAGATACTTTGTATAATCCTTTTGTAAAAATAAAAATTTTATTCCTTATTTTGGAAAATATTTTGAATGTGAAATGTCAAATAAACATTGGAATATTAATATCACCCTTATGAATAGTAATATGAAAATCGGAATAGTAACCTCACTAAATTAAGTATAAATTTAATTTAGGAATCTTGATTTGTAATATGATATAATAGAATATGTACATAAATATTTCAGAATTTATTAGTTATGTATTATTATTTTTTGGGTAAAAAGTTAATTTACCTAAAAATTTAAATATCTCAAATATACGAAAATATTTGCACGATATAGAGTAAATTTTTAAATTCAGTACAATGATATTATCTTAGAGAGAATTTATGAGATTTTTATAAAATGTTTTTCTTTTTCAGTGAATAGTGAAAAAATTGTTTTTCAGTATTCAGTGTATTTTATGACATAACAACAATGTAATAAGTAAATTAAAATGTTGATCAAATAATTTGGATTAAAATATTATATGAGGTTTTCCAGGTGTCCAAAACCATGTAAAAAACCTATGGGAAAGCCCAAGGGTTTCCAAATACCACTAATCAGGTGTCCCTTGGAAATTAATTAAATATTCCCTCACTTTTGCTATAAATACCAACCCATCCCTTCAGTACGTTTATTCAAAATTCCTCCTCAATGAAGATTTATACTTTTTACCTCCCAATTCGTCCTCCCAAGGTACCCTCAATTCCCCTAGGACGGAACCTTTCAGTTTTTGATGTTACTCTTCATGGAAAGGGAACCTTTCACCCACTTCTTTTAGTCAAGACATCTTTTATGTTATGTCTTTTAATTATAATTTTATTATGTTGGGTTATGTTATTATATATACTTGTTGATGTTTATTTTATATCCAAATGATGAGAGACCCTTTCTTCTCTCATCAACATATTTTTTGAATTTTTAATCGATGTGTTAGGCAGCCGATTTTTTGTAAGGGAATTATCAAATTATTTTATTTCCATTTATGTTCTCTTTTATGTGGTGTAACATTCATGTTCCCAAACATTGTTCTTAGTTACATTTTATTATATTACTCTAATTTTTTATGATTCATTTATGTATGGGAGACCCATGTCTCCTATCTTATTAATGTTTTCTAAAACCATGTTGAATAGTAGTTATGCTACAAAATTGTCATCTTAAAAAACCTCACCTTTTCTCATGAAATTATATTATATTGTTTATATAAATAACCAAAATATTTCATTTATAGGTTTATTAATCGAGACATAAAAATTATATTTTTAAATTTTTGGATTAACATACATGAAACCCACTTTTTGGGGATTCAAAAGACAAAAGGATCTTGTTTTTCAGCACTTTTTTAAACACCGTCATTTTGATATAAAACCCATTTCTGTTATTCTATTTGGGTACTTTATGAAAAGATTGATTATTATATATTTAACTCATATAAAAATAAATATGTACTAAGGGTGTACCCTTATATTTTTTTCATTCATTTGATAAGAAATTAATCTTTAGGGATGAAATGTTTTATGATACCATGCTGAATAATGTTGTTTTTTACGACACATTGGGGATGGACCTTGGTGATATGATAATTAATGAATAATTATATGTTTTCTCAAATATATGATTTAAGTTATTATTTTATTTTTTATTTCTCTACATCATTCTTTTGTGATATTCCTCATGTTATTATAGATGTCACTAAATTTCACATATAAATAGTTTCTGTTATTTTTCCCTTACTGGGACTTTTTCTCACCCTTAACCTAATATACGTCTCCATGTAATGAGATGGATTTATTGTACATATTATGAAAAATTGAGGATTCCTTTCAAGTGGAATTAAATATTGTTTTATATTTTCATGTTTTACGTATGTTTTTCCCAAACACTAGACATTAATGATTCTATGTTTTTAAAATGTCAGGTAATGTTATGTAATAATAAGGCCAGATAACATAATGATAAATAAAAACAGAGTGTAATGTTTTCACATGATAGAAATTCTAACCTGGCTATTAGTCCCCAGCCTCTGGAATACATGTAGGCACAACTGAGGTCATGTGGAAAACTAGCTTAGGGCACTAGTGTGTGCACCTGGATCAGGATGATAAAAAGTGGTGTCAAATGAGGTTTTCTTTTCATGTTATTTTATCTTAATAATTATGAAACTATATAAGAGAATATGAAGAGTTGGGGCATTTTTATGGGCTCATGAATGTGACTATATACTCTATGTATGTGGGAGAACCCAAGTGCCCTAGGTGGTATTATTTTAATTATTGTTAGCTATTATAGATGAATGTTATTTCACCTTGGATGATGCACTTTTTTTGTGATGTGATTATAATTTTTTTGATTTTTTGAGACTGACTCATGGAACTGAATGGCATGAGATTTGAGTACGCATTTATCATTCTAGGAACTCAGGATTGTTGTGTGACATGCATCATTTTATGCATGTAAATGATAATTGGTTATGGGAAAGGTGTTGAACTTCAACTGTTTTTACATGCTCGTAATATTAAACTGAAAATGTTCCTCATATGAATTTGAGAGAAAAAATTGAATAAAAATACAAATTATAGTGTTCCCAAATAATAATAATGATAAATGATAAATTATTTACCCTTGTTAGCCAGTTTTTTGGTGTTGTATGGTTAAGGGAAGTGTTAACACCTCAGTATTGACCTTATAGAGTGGGGAAAGGGGGAAAGAATCATTGTGGCTTGATATGATTTTCCTATAATGTAATGATGATAAAATTGTGTAATAATTTCTTAAATGGGTGTTGGGAATTGTATAGTTTTTTATCTATGGCGATTTCCTAGATTACTCTTTATTAGTGTCGATCATGTACCCAACCTTAAAATATTTTTGGGAACGCTGAGAGACCTCTTTCTTTAAACATAGCTACATGGATATGTTTTTTCTTGATATTGGGACCCATAGAGATTTCCCTTATGAAGTATTATATGTGCAGATGAATGGTGTGAGGTAATCCATTGATAGTTTAAAGATGAAGTTCTCCTGGGGGGACCGATGGTCGATGAATACAATGGGCCATGGGACATGGCGGCTGATTTTCTTAATAAGTGGTGTTAACAATGATAAAAAGTTGGGGGGAGATATATTAGTAGTAGATGGGTAATTATAGATCATGGGTTTGATGTTGTGTCATCAAAATTAAATTGACGAAACTGTAAGGTGCTTGTTTAAATTCATAGGGAAAGGACAGGTGGGCCTTGGAGGTGGTGGTTGTACGTCCATTGCAAGTAGCATTTGATGGAAAGGTTAAGTTTCATTGTTGGATTGTGTTCTTGTGGTTTTGGGGGTCAATGCGTTCAGAAACACATTAGGTATGTTCTGGATGTTGATCTTGAGATTGATGCGCCCTTTGAGGATCATCTGAAAAGTGTGGTGGATCATAGTGAGAAGGTGTTTCAGGGAAATACCATGACAATTGTTCATATATTTTGGAAACATGGACATATGTAGAAAGAACCATTTGGGATAGAAATATAAATGAGGTTTATGTGGCCTGACCTTTTTCAATCAGAATATTCGAGGGGCTTAGGAGTGTAGGTCAAGGATGAGCTGTTATAATGTGGGGAGACAGTAAGATAAAATCATTTTTCAGGGATGGAACAAGATTAATTGGTGAGTTCATTTGTAGAGAATATAAAAATTTTGGACCTAATTAAATATGTGAATTGTTTTTTGTATACCATAGGAATTTAATTCTAGGATTCAATTAATTAGGAACTTCAAAAATTTACATGCCCTATAATTTTTTTGCACTACATGTCGACATGTTAGAATTGATGTTTTACCACCTATCGACCTGTCACAAAATTTGATTACAACCCCAGTAACTATCATTAACCATGTGTTGACATGTAAAAACGTAAATTAAACCACGTTTAATTTTTAATTATTGTTTTTAATGGTTTTTTGGGATTTATTTTAAAAATATTTAAATAAGTCCTCACATTAAAAGTACATGAAAGGAGAATTCACATCATGTAGTTATAAAGTCCAACATATTAAAATTATTCATCCTACATCATGTACTACTCCTAACACCCCTCTTCTCCACTATATAGAATCTACAGACCCCTCTTTCTACTACTTGGCTTTCATGCAGCTTCACCTTGAACCAATGCTCTTCCACTCACCTCCACCATGGATAAAAACAAATATGTGCCCCACCTTCTTCAAATGAATACCCTACATTCACCTCTAGAGTATATGTGTTTTCTCGTTGAGAAATATATCTCCCTTCCATTCCTAGTTGCAGATAAAAGATTGATATTTATCTACTATTGGATCAAGATCAATATTTTTTTAATCTAGATCTAGGCTTGTTGGATCTGGATATATATTTTTTTGAGTATAGATATAGGATCGTTGGATATATATATAGAATAATATATCTTGTTTTGTTTAATCATGGATTTAGGTTTTAGATCTTGATTGTGTTTTTTGTCATATTTTTGATGGATCTACTTCAAATTGAGGATTTTAATTGGAAAATACCCATCAATTTTCTTTAGGTAGGTTTGAAAAAAATTCAAATCCCATAATATTGAATAAAATTTTGTGTCTGGAATTTCAGAATTTTAATTAGATTTTTAGAAATTTCATTTTTTTATTAAATTAATTAATTTTCCGAATTAATTAATTAAGGGAAATGTGAAATTGGGATATTATTATTTTACAACATAAATAATTAAATGGTAAATTAATATTATTGTTATAAAACTGTGATTTGGATAATTATTTGTTGAATTAATTATGGAGAGAGGGAGATTGTTGATATTGAATAATTAAATAAATTATTATTAATTGTTATATTGATTTTTTCTTGAATGGGGATAATTAATTAACGAATTATTAATCGGAGATTGTATTTATTATTAAATTTTTGGAGATAGAAAAATTAATTGATGAATTAGGTGGGTTTATTGTATTGATTATGATTTAATAATAAATTGATGAATTAATTCGGGATATGGAGTCGATTAAGTTAGAATAATTAATTGATTAATTAATTATGATATATTTTGTGATTTTGGGTTGGAAATAATTAATAGAAAAATTAATTAATGAGAGTTATGTGATTATTTAATTATTGATTTAAATATATGGATTAATTAATTGATGTATTTATTAATATGAGTTATGTGATTATTTAATTATTTAATTAAATAAATGTATTAATTAATCGATGAATTAATTAATGGGAGTTATGTGATTATTTAATTATTGAATTAAATAAATGGTTTAATTATATTTGGGAATAATTAATGGGACTTGTATGATTATTTAATTATTGAATTATATAAACGGATTGAGGTAATTGATGGATTGTCTCACTAGAGGAGAGATTCTCTATCTGTCTATTTTGGGAAATTACTTCATATATATGGAGAATGATCAATACACATTTGATGTGGTTAATCATAATGAAATGGTTTCCCTCTACATCCACATCAAGTGGGATGATATTTTGAGGCACATTTCCATTAGAGGGATGATGAAGTAGTGTTGATGGACTTTGTTGTTGATAGAACCCTGACGGAGAATATATATTGTTACAATGGATCAAGGGGTGGATTTATTGCTAGATCTTCTCATATCATGGCTTATTCCTTCTACTAAGGATGAAATAGAGGTTTTTATTTTTATATTCCTTCAATGTGATGCAGCCTCATGGGTGATGCTAGTCTACCTTGATTTGCAGATGGATTGTTTGGAAGGGATGGTGTCATGATCGAAGCCTGGTCCAGTATTTTGGATGGCCTGCAATAGGCGATGACGACATTATGGGGTGACAACCTGATGGTTTTTCTGTGGTCAGGCATGTCAAGATTTAAGGTAGTGTAGGTTTCAATAAACATCCTTTAACGTTTGTGGATATTTGATCTCGGTGGTGGGAAAAAGCTGGTCAGCTATCTGTGGGTGCAGACAACATTTTGAGGGCCAGTCTTGCTGATGATGGTGGATCATGGAGAGATTTGGGTGGCGGTGATGGTGAAGTGTATGAAAATGTGGCCTCGGTCTGTAGGTATTTGTTTTCCTTCACTGAATCTTGGGGTTGTTCTGTGGATTTGGTTGCGGAATGGGATTAATTGTTTTAGGGAAGTTGGGTGAAGATCAAGTGGATGATGATGCCGATAAAACAATGCTCAGATTCTAGGATATAGATAGTTATTTTATGTGAGGTGTTGTGTGGGTGGTGCTTTGAGGTGAGGTGTTGTGATGGTGGTATGTACCTCTTCGTATCGAAGACTATTAGTGTTTCTGGTGACCTCATGAAGGTATGGATTGACCGGGTCAAGGATTCCGAGTTTAGATGGCCGCTAGCTAGAGGTGGTGGGGTGTGGGAGAACCTCTAATAAGAGCTTTCACGTAAGGACCTTGGGAAATAGGTGAAAAAGGACATGTTTATTGGGAATGAAGACTTCTGGGGGGAGACGACATCAAGATGAGGTCGGGATATGTATAGGTATTGCAAACACAATTTGATAGGGGGTGCTGGCTGAATATTAAGCGGCGTTCGTTAGCTAGAAGAGGATCTCGGGAAATTGTGATTTTATTAACTTTGGGATGTGAATTTGGCACATGGTTGTGTGAAAATTATATTGGGACACTGGGATTTGGGTTTGTTTTTTTGGGGATTTTAATCTGTTTGGGGTGTTGTTTTCTTATTGTCTTACATTTAGTGGTTTCTTTGTACCAATTTAATCGGTTGTTTGTATTAAATTTTATTTTAATTAATAAATATTTCCGGATCGAGAACACCTGGATCTTGAACATTATTGATAATGGGATTAATTAATTGGGAAATTAATTATCATTGTTTGTTATATTGAAGCTCTTGAATGAGTTATATTAATTTATTGGTGAATTAATTAACTATTATTATTATGATGGGGTAATTGAATGAGTTAGATTAATTAATTGGTAAATTAATTAATGAGGATTTTTTGGATGGGGAACTCGAATGAATTGAATTAATTAGTTGGTGAAATAATTAATATGGATTATTGGGATTTAAAATTGATATAATTGGACAATTAATTGATGAATTAATTATTATATATTGATATTTTAGAATTGATGTAATTTATTGTGGAATTAATTATGAGGTACAAGGATTTTGAAAGATAAAATGGAATGCATAATAAATTATGGGATTTTGAGTTTTTGGAAATTGATTAATTAAGTGTGTAATTAATTAAATGGATTGATGTTATTAATTAATTAGGTAATTATTAAAGGATATTTATGTGACAAAATAATTTTTGAATTAGTAATGGAATTGGAGGATAATTAATTATTGAGTTAATTATGGAATTGTAAAATTATAAATTGTGACTATTTAATTGGTGAACTAATTAATGGATGTTTATTTGTTAGATAATTAAATAAATAAATAACTAAATATATATGGTTAATTAAATATTGAATTAATTATTATCCAATTAATTGATGAATTAATTTAAGGGATTATTATGATTAATTAACTAATTAAATTATCATGATTAGATATTCATTTGATAATTTATTAGAAAAGGGTTATGATTAATTAATTAGTGAAATAATTAATTGAATGCATGTAGTTAATTAATTTTTCAATTAATTAATAGAGTCAAAGTGACCAATTAATTGATGAATAAATTGAAGGGATTGTTATGATAATTAATTATTGAATTGAATTAATGAAATTGATGTGATTAATTTATCATTAGGCTAATTAATAGAAGTGTTATGTTATTAGTTAATTGGTGAATTAATTAATGGTATTTGAGAATATTAATTAACTATTGAATTAATTAACTGATATTGAATGATCAATTAAATATTTAATTAATTGAATGGTTTGAAATGATTAATTAATTTTGAATTAATTAATCTATTTTTTGGTGAGATGGGAAATGGTTGTGGTAATTTTGTAATGAAGTACCAGATATTTTAAATTGGTTGAGAGAATGAGGCTAAAGGGAGAAGTCTGAGAAAGATTCTAATATTGTTTACATAAGGAGCGTGTGATCCATATGGGAGGAAGATCGAGAGAGCTTCTAATTTTTTTACTTATGGACAATGTGAGTCTTTATAAATGAACACTCCTTGTGCTTCTTTTTTTTTGAAGGACCATTTGAACCATTGATAGGAGAAGACTGCAAGAGATTTGCTGTTTTTTTTTCTAGGAAACATTGATGCGTCCTTTTTGTATTAATAACATTAGACCCTTGAGGTTACAGCCCATATTGAACATTACTCATGCCATAATGATTTACATGTCTAACCATATGATGATATTTTATTTATAATGATGATTGGTTACATGGGAATTTTGGATAATGATATCCCTTGGGGATAGTTCAGAATCCAACATGAGTTGAAGTAGGTATTGAGGTTTGGGTGTCCTCGGGAACCTGAGGGCTTATGCATTTAAATAAAGGACAACTGAATTAATTTAAACTATTTAATTTATTAATTGTATTTTATTCATTATTTATCTATATAAAATCATATTTATTCGATTTATTTTAGATGTTGTTGGTGGTGGTCTACTAGGATATACACATACCCTAATTGGTATGCCTTATCAGTACCCAAAAATACTTTTTTTTCTAGACAGGCTATGGGAAAATAAATTGTGTTTGATAGATGAGTTATGATAGAGCATGGATGAGGGAACTAGTTGTGGTTTGGGAACCACTAGTTTTTTGTTTTTGTCTTTATATTTGGGTTCACATTTGACACTCGACAAATACTATATCATGACATTTCTAATGTTTGGTTTTTAGACAATATTTCCAAATTTAGTTATCATGATATATTGGTATTCGTTATGGTCATGTTTTTCTACTATTGTTTATTATTTTCATGGTTGTATTAATTTGATAAATAAAAACCATGTTATAGTTCCAAATGATCAACATTAGACCCTCAATACTATTCAGAAGCCTCTGGCATTTGGGGAGGCGCACCTATGGACATTTTGTGAACAGGATCGGGGCACTGGTCTGTGGAACTTAGGTCGGGAAATTAAGATGTTGTATTAGAGGAGGATTCATTTTCTTCAACTTTTTCTATATTATTTGGGAATGGAAAATTAGATCCTTTAAAGAATCTAGGCTTGGTTATGATCTCATATATAGGTGTAGCTACCCCGTGTATGAGTGAGAACCCATGTACCTAGGGTGAGATTGTTGTTATTATTTCTTACTATTATAGTTGAATGTTATTTCACCTTCAGTGAAACACATTTTGTTTGATGTGATTATTGTTTTTGAGAATTCCTGAGATTGAATTATGGACCAAAACGGCAGGAGAGTTGAGTCTGCATGCATTATTTTAAGAATGTAGGATTATTTTGTGTCATGCATCATTTTAAACACACATTGAAAATGTGTTAGGGTTCTGTTGATGAGCTTCAACTATATTTCATTTATTGTAAAATTGAACGGATAATGCTCATGATATGAAATTTAGTGAAAAAATTGATGAATAATTAGAATAAATGGGTGCATAATTTTGAATCATGATATTTGATAAATTGTTTACCCTTGGTAACTATGACCTATGTGTAGGATGTTTATTGGTAGTGATAACACCTTGATCTTGACCGTGTGGAAGGAAAAAGGGTGAAAAGACATATTTTGTATTGTTCTAATTTTCCATTAATGTAAATTTATTAAATTTTTGTTATTATTCGTATGATGTGTGTTGGGGATTGTATAAATTTTACTCCATGAAAATTTCATAGAATTCATTTAATTAGTGGCGATCGTGTCCCCTACCTTGACATTATCCTTGGAACACTAAAAAATATTAGGCTTCAAACCTAGCTACCAGTATGTGATTTTATTGGATATAGGTCCCCTTAGAGGAGGGGAATCTTAAGTAGTATATGTAGTGATGGATAGATCTAGGCACGACATAGACAGTTTATGGATAAGGTTCTTAGGAGTGAATAGAGGGAGATTAATACTATGGGCTATGGGATGCAATGGTTGAGTTTCTTGACATGATGTGTTAACGATTCTTGAAAGGTGGGGAGTGATATATTAATAATAGATTTGGGTAGATAGACTATGGGATTGATAGGGTGGCATCAGAATACCAATGTTGAAACTATAAGGTTCATGTTTAAATTCTTTGCGGAATGGATAGGTGGTCCTTGGAGGTGGTGGTTGAATTTCATTTCAAGGTGGTTTTTGATGGAAATGCTATGTTCAAATGTTCAACTGTGTTCTTACATTTTTTGGGAACAACAATTTTGGAAACACATTAGGTATTTTGTTGAAGTTGATCTTGAGATCGATGTATCCTTTGATGATCATCTGATACGTATAAGAAATCACATTGATATAGTGTTTTGGGGAAATTCCATGCTAATCGTTTGTATATTGTGAAAATATGGAAATTTATAGGAATAAATATGGGGGAGAAAAACAGTTCTGATGGATCAGTTTCTTGACCTTTTTTACTCAAAATATTCGAGGTTATTGGGAGTACATATCATGGAAGAGCTATTATTAGGTGGGGAGACAATAAAATCCTATCTTTTTTCAGGGATAAAGCATGATTATGTGTAGAGTCCAGGATACATAAAAAACAGGCATTATGGAACCAATTTATGAAATGAATTTTGTTGGGTAGACCCTTTGAATTTAATTCTCTGCTTGAATTAATTCACAACGTCAATAATTTTGACCCCCTATAACTATTTATTCACCACATGTCGGCATGTCATAAAATTAGTTTTCCTCACATGTCACGAAGGAATATTACACCCATTGTAACTGTCTTTCACCACATTTTGACAAGTCATGAATGTAAATTACAAAACATGTAATTTTTAATTATTTTTTGATGGGTTTTTATGTAATTTCATTAGAAAATCAAAAAATATGTCACAAAATTTGCATGATGTGAAATGATAATTAATGTCATGTAATTATAATTCCCATAATATTAAAATGAAACATACAACATTGGATAAACTTTTGTACACCCCTCTTAATAACTATAGAGCATCTGCAGACATCCCTCTTTACTATGGAGCCTCCTTTCAACTCCACGTTACTCTGAAACTCCTTAAGGAACCTCCGCCTTGGACAAAATCTCCTACATGAACTACTATCTTTGATTGAATACCCTCTTCACACCTTCCATGTATGGGTGAGCTTCCAATTTAGTTATATATCTCCCTTCTTATCCTCTTTTCATATAAGAGAATTATATTTATTCACTTTTGGATCTTGATCTTGATTTTTATAATCCGGATATAGGATTATTGGATCTAGATATAGAATTTTTTTGAATCTTGATATTTGCTAATGGGATCTAGTTCTAGTGTTAAGAGATAATTTTTTGTTTAATCATGCATTTAGGTTTCAGATCTATAGAATTTTCTTTGTCGCATTCTTGATAGATCCACTTTAAATTGGGGTTTTTCGGTTGGCAATTGTTCATCACTAATTTTGACACAAGTGGTCTAAAATTAAAATCCCATAGTTTTGAATACAATTATGTTTATATAGTATTAAAATTGCAATTAGTTGTTTAAAAATATTGTTTTTTGATTAAATTAACTAATGTGCTGTATTGATTAAATAAGGAAAATTTGAAATTAGGATATTGGGATTTTTGATCATGAATAATTAATTGGATAATAACTTATGAGATCAAGAAATTGTTTTTTTCGATAAATAATTATTGATATAATTATGGAGAGATAGAGATTTTCAAAATTCAATAATTAATTAAAATATTAATTATTGTTATATTAATGATTTTGAATGGGGATAATTAATTGTATAATTAATTATTAGAGATTGTTATAATTACTAAAATGATGGAGATAGATTTATTAATTGATGAATTTAGTGGGGTTATTGAATTGATTAAGATATAACAATCAACCGAGGAAATAATTATAGTTATTGTTTTTATTATAATGGAATAATTAATTGATGAATTAATTATGGGTTTTTTTATTTTGGGTTTTAATTTTTAATAACAAAATTAATTAAAGATAGTTATGTGATTAATTAATTGTTAAATTAAAGAAATGGATTAATTAAATGATAAATTAATGAATAAAAGTTATGTTATTATTTAATTGTTTATTTAAATAAATGTATAAATTAATTGATTAATTACTTAATTGGATTTATTTAATTATTTAATTGTAGTATTAAATGAACTGATTAATTAATTAAAGAATTAATTAACAGCATTTATGTGATTATTTATATTCCCAATTAAAAAAGTGATTAATTAATTTGAAAATTAATTAACAAAGATTGTTGTATTGAATCAACTAAATGAGTTAGACTACATAATTGGTGAATTAATTAAAGAGGACTGTTGTGATAGTGAAATTGAATGAGTTAGAATAATTATATGGTGAATTAAATAATGGGGATTGGTGTGATGGTGCAATCAAATGAGTTACATTAATTAATTGGTGAATTAATTAAAGTGGATTTTTGGGATGTGGAATTTATAGAATTATATAATTAATGGATGAATTAATAATGATATATTGAAATTTTAGAATTGGTATAATTAATTTTTTAATTAATTACGATGTACTGAGATATTGAATGAGATAATTAATTAAGGTATTAATTTATGGGATTGATGTAATTAATTAATTATTAAATTAATTAATGGTATTGATGTTATGAAATAGTTTTTAAATTAGTGATGGAATTGTTGGATAATTAATTGTTAAGTTAATTATAAAATTATAGAATTATAAAATTTGAATAAGTAATTGGTTATCTAATTGTTCTATTTTGATTTGTGAAATTATTAATTAATTTTTGAATTAATTAAATGAATTTTATTGTTAATGTTTTGATTAATTAATTAACGGAGTTGAAGTGGTGAATTAATTGATGAATTTATCGATGGTATTTTTATAATTAATTAATATCAGAAATTAATTTGTCAAATTGACATGATGAATTAATTGTTGGATTAATTTCTAGAAATTTATTATGATTATTTAATTGGGGAATTAATTAACAGAGTGGATGTAAATAATTTTTATTGAATTAGTTAATGGATTTGAAGTGACCGTTAATTGATGAATTAATCGAAGAGATAGTTTAAATAATTTTGGAAATTAATTAATGAAATTGATGCAATTAATTAATAATTGGGTTAATTAATGGAAATTGGTTGTGAATAACAAATTATGGAACTAATTAATGGGAATTGAGGTACTTAATTAATTGTTGAGTTACTTAATGGAGATGGACTAAACTGTCAATTTGTTGTATTAATTGAAGTATTTGATATGATTAATTAATTTTGTATTAATTGATGGAATTTTAGGTGAAATGGGTAATTGTTTTGAAAATTTCGGCATGGAGTGGCACGTGGTATAACTAGGGTGTGAAAATGTGATTAAAAGGAAAAGACTGAGAGATCATCTATTATTGGTTACCGAAGGGCTGTGTGATCCTTCTAGTAAGAAGACTGATAAAACTTCTAATATTGAATACTTAAGGACCGTTTGAGCCTTAAGAGAAGAAGGAAATGTGAGGAACTAATTGTTTGTCAACGTAATGTGTGAACCATCGCGGGGAAAAGAATGTCAGAGCTTTCTCATTTTTCCATGGATGTATTATTTCTTTATTTTTTATTACTCACTTTATGCCCTTGAGTATAGAGCCCATAGTGCATGTTAGTCTTGCCAAAATGAGTTACATGTTTTACACTTTCTATGAAATTTTATTTGTGATGATGATTGACAAAATGGATATTTAAGACTATGATATCCCTTGAGGATTGTGTATACCCTGACACATGCACGAGTAGGTATTGAGGTTCTAGTGTCCTTGGGAACCCAACAGTTTATGCTTTTAAATAAATGTTAATTTAATAAATATAAACTATTTACATTTTTACATGTATTTTATTCATTATAAAAGTGTATACACTATTATTGTCAGGATTTGTTTTAGATTTTAGTAGTGGAGGCATACTGAGTTTTACTCACATCATTCACGGGTTTCTTAATTGGGACCTGAATAGTTGTTTTTCTCTTAGATAGGTTATGGGATAAATACCTATGTTATAAGGATATGTTTGTATATAGAATGGATGAGTGAATCAAAAATGGATTGATACCCACTTCAATGATTCCAGGGTCTTCATATTTTTGTTCACATTTGACACTAGGCACTTACTCTAGACTAACATATCTTCTGTTTAGTTTTTATAATGTACTTCATAATTTAGTTGTCACTAGATACTGGTATTTTTTATGGTAATTGGTTTTCACTATTTTTAATTATTTATGCTGGTATATAAATCTGATAAAGAAAAGAGTGAGATGGTATAGTCCCCCCCCCCCCATGATTGAAAATAGACCCTCACTACAATTCAATAGCCTCTAGCGTACATGGAGGCACGCCTAAGGTCATCTAGAAAACCATATCTGGGCACCGTTGTGTGGAAACCATGTTGGGACGTTACAACCAAGGCATTTTCACTACCCCTAAACATCCTATAACTCGTTATTGGTTAACAAGGGTAAACAAATTCTCATTATTTGTGTTTCGGATTTAGACAACAATTTATTTTCATCTTTCATCCCTTTTTAAAATTTATAAATTTCACTATAGGAACCATTTTCAATTAATTTTCACATCCAAGAAAAATAGTCCATGTTTAAAAATATACACATAACCCTTTTTTTGTGCTAGCCTAAAATGATCCATGTCCAAATAACACAGAGTTACTTGAATGATTCTTGAAAACTCAAATCTCAAGCCATGCTAAGCCATGAGTCAAATATCATAAAATATTATAGTCATTAATAACAACACATAAAACGTATATCACCCAAATTGAAATAATATTCAAATGTAATGGAAAATAGTAATACCTATAATCCCCCACCCTAGGTACTCAGGTTCTTCCCTATATAAGTGTTAGCTCCTCCCATGAATGTTCTCAGAACGAGGGACAAAATCTCCATAGCCGTCTCCCTACCATTACCGAACAGTATGTAAAATGAAAAATAAAATAAAACTCATCTAATACCACTTTGTAACATCTCGAATAGTGTTCCCCATACTTATTCCCTGAACCACTCAGTCACATGTCCTCATGTGTGCCTCCCCATATGCCAGTGGCTGCAGACTAGTAGCGAGGGTCTAATATCAATATTGGACAGGAAATACCCTATATTATCATATTAATACACCTGTGGAAATAATTAATCAATAGATGAATAACATATATTAGTGAAAATATCCAATATATCATGATAAACAGAACAAGAAATATGATATCAAAACTACAGAAAAAAAATCTTTCATGTCAAAGTAAGTGTTAGATATCCAAAATTGAACCCAAAATAACAACACCATTGACTCCCTAAGTGGGTCATGATCCACTTCTGGTTCACCCATCCATTATCTATCTAAATTCATCCATCTTTCTCAGGACCATTTCAATTAACCTTTTTAGAACACAAGAATTCCATTTGGGTACGGATCATGAATCCCAAATAGGGTCTGAGTAGAAATCAGAAGGACTCTACCAATGTCATCTGAAATAATATATAGTAAAATAATAGTTTATTTAATGTTATAAAGAAAATAATTACAATTCATAAGAAAATTCTTATCACAATATAAATTAGTCATCATTTAACAATAATAACCCTTAGATTCCCATATACACCTTTACATCCATCCTTACTCAGCTCATGCTATATTTAAGAGTATTCCCAACTGATATTATATTTTAAAATTTAATTTTTACCATTAATTAATACATACTTGAATTCCCATTTTACCATTCAAACATTACACAATAGAATTCCCATGTTCTCATTCATTAATTCATAATGAAATGACCATGATACCACTCATAACACATACATTGGAAATAACATGATACCACTATTTAATTCACAACTAATTGACCATGTTACCATTCATAACATACACATTAGAATGACCATGTTCCCATTATCAAACAAAAAAATAAACCACCCTATTACCATTCATCACATAATTAATTCAACAATTAATTATCCACATCAATCCCATTACCAATTAAAAAATTAGTTAAATACAATAATTTTAATTTGTTAACTCAAAAATTAACTTATCACATAATCACCCATAATTAATTACCCAACTAATTAATTACGTCATACCCATTAAATAAACCATCAATTAATTAATCAAAACCCAAAACTCAACATCCAATAATTAATTCGATAATTAATTATATAAATTCTAATTCATAATACCACATAATTAATTAACAAATTAATTATCTCCAATCAACATCACGATAGATCCTAATTAATTCCACAATTTATTATCTCTAAATAAGACATTCTAAAATCCGCAATTCACATCTCATCAAATAATCAATATACAAAATTAATTAATTTATATCAATAATAGAATTAATAAATACCTAATAAAAATACTTGAATTTCATACACAAAATCAAAATAATTACTCTGTGATTTGAATTATATATCACCTACCTATATTTGTTGATCAACAATCACCCAATGAAGATACCCAAAATTTGAGGAGCACAACAGTGAACAATGAATTCTGAATCTAAAACCCTAAATAAAGATCCAATAAATCATGATATATGTTGTCTAAAACTAGATATATAATACTAGATCTACATAAAAAATGTTAGATCCAGATATAGTTCATAATAGAAGAAAAATAAATCCTTTCAAGGATGGGAGGTGAAAGGATAATGAATGGGAATCCAATAGAATATAATTCACTTACAAGGAGGGGTTAAGGTCTACAATTTGGGCTTCAAATTGTGAATAAATGAGGATATAAATGATTTTAATCTCTCCAAATATCTCCAAAATAATGAAATTGGACCAAGGGTCAAATGGGAGTAGATTTAGGATTAAAATGAGGGCTCATGAATTTTTAGAAGTAATTTTTAGGAAAAATTAATTCATGTGCACATTTTGGTTGGGAGGTTTTACAGTTTCCCTAAACAATATGCCTAAACCCTGAAACTCTTTTACAAGGGTGTATGGTTGCTCCTAAGAGGATACAAACTTTTAAAAATCATGTGATAACCATGAAAATCGCTACTATCTAGTGTTTGATGTCTTATTAGTATGGGGAACATAGTTTTCTCGGACCATGAACCAACCATGCACAACCCTCTTTCATTCATATTTCTAAAAAATTACTCCCAAACACACCCTAATATAAAAATGAAATGAAAATTACTCAAAAATAACAAAATGAGTACATTTAAACAAACTCGAAACAAATCTTGGAATGGTCGGGATCTTATACAGGTGTCCTTAGTCCACCATACAAATGATAGATGACTTTGTTTCCCATTTGATTGAATAAGTGATGTAAATACGTAATTCCCTTAAAATAATAACATCTAATTATATTTAAGATACTAATTTTTTTATACAACCACTATTTAATAATAATTCAAGCATGTGTAAGATGAATGAAAATAACAATTCTCATTTGAGAACCTTACCTCTTCTTGAGAAAACTTCTTTAGGTTTTCAATCAAATATTACCTTGGATTGATTTATGATAAAAAATGGATCTAGGATATTTAGAGGGTATTAAGTATGATATATGTATTTGTAAAACCATGTGGAATTAAATGTTTGATAAGGCTAGGAGAGGGGCTGAACATTTAAAAGTGGGGGAGAGAGAACACATGAAATTTTGGAAATATTCAATTTGATGAACATTTTTATCACGAAAAAGCATCCAGAATTGGTAATTATAGAAAAATAGAGGTGAATGGGTACAAATATCATTATAATTTTTTTACAAGTTAGTATTCCATTTAGACCCATATATATTTTTATGCCCCCTATAATCAGTTTTAAAATTTTCCAAAATAATTAAATTATACTTATTTTACAATTCATAATGGTAAAAAATCATGTTGAAATTATAAGAAAAATTATACCATTATTATTCAAAACAAGGAATTGGTTTTTCTAAATTATATTTAAAAACTAACATATTCCAATTTAATAGTAAAATGGAAGACGCAATGAAAATGCATATTTCCAAAGAGAAAATTCGCATATGTATAAAAGGGTTTTATATCAAAATTCAATATAAAATTGATTAAAATGACATAATTTAGTTAAATTATAATATAATTTAAGTAATTTTAAATTTCAAAATTTCAAAATATAATTTAAATATGTAAACTATTTAAACATTAAAGAAGTTTTCCCTAAAAATGTGTTTTCAGTATTCATAAAATAATTAGACATTTTTGAAAAATCGCAAAAATTCAATATAATATATTTTTTTGTTTAGAAAAAATCTAGATAATCGTTTAATATAAATTTAGTGAATTTAGTAAAAGTTATTTTTTAATTATGTGTGCAAAGCCGAATAAAACTGTTATTCCCAAAAATACATTTTTTCGAGAAAACATTTCTTTTTATTAAAAAATATTATTTATTTATTTATTACCAATAGATAACCAAAATTTTTATAATTTAGTTATTACTATTCATACCCTCCTATTTAAGGACTAGGATATAATGGTATATTATATTGCAATTTAACTAGGCTTGGGGTTTTCATGTTCTATATGTTATCGATGTGATTAAATATAATGAAAGATACATAATGAGATATTTAAGATTGGTGTTGAATAGTTCATATTAAATAAAAAGAAAATGTTAGTATATTTAAATCAATGAGTTTAACAGTCTCACCACCTTTTATAAATCGCATCCTCAAAATTAAATATTTATCTTGATAATAAAGGGATTGACATTTGGTAATACCATTTTTGAAAACCCTAAATTGAAAAAGGATAAATAAATCTCATCTTGATAAGTGGGAAAGTTAAATACGAATTCCATCTGAAATAAAACCAAAATATCTTTCCCAGTATGAGAACATAGGTGTAAACTGAATATATGGACATGGAAGAAAATTGTAAAAAATTATAGATATTGATAGAGGTCATTGATCACATGAAACTAAATGTTGATGCCCTATATATAATCATAAATAAATTTAAAAATTAATAAATACCTGAACAAGTGTATTATTTTACCTGTAAAGAAAAGGAAGAAGAAGGTGTCTTGAACTCATTGATCATGTAAGCCTCCATTAGACACACAATTTTGAGACATTCATAAGGTCTCTTGAAGGAGTCTTGTGAAATGAATAACCTTAATAAGATCCCACAAAGCCCTATTGATAAATAATAATTTTTATTGTAAGGGTTCCCAAGACACTCGATGATCATGTGGTTACAACCATAGGAGCTTCCCTAAATCATTTAACTTTTCAACCAGTGGGTGCCATAAAGACCATTCGAAAATCCTTGAAAAATAAGGTGGAAAGTATCCTAAAGGTAGGAGCCTTTTGAGGTTGTAAATACCAAATAATTTTCATATCTGGTTCCCTAGACATTGGGGGAGCACATGGAATCATGTCTTCCTCAACATGAAAGATCCCATTAGCATGCCACCATCATCAAGTGAAGGGATTTGGACATGTCCAACTATTACTATTCTTCCCCTTCATCTTAACAAGGATAACAAAATCATTTGTTCATGAAATGGTTATTCATCAACACAAGAATGGGTTTTTCTCACATGTTGCATCACAAATGGGTGATTGTCTACAAAAACACTAATAAAAACCCGTGAGATGCCCAACCCTTGTAAAAGAAATAAGGAAATAAAAAGGGAAATGAAGGGATATTTTTTTGAGAGGAAGATACATAGATACTATGTGAATGGGGTCGTACACCGTAGGAAATCTCCATTGATCATTTGAGACCCCCTAGAAAAGACATATTGATCTCATGAAGCCCCCCCTGGTAAGCCATATTTGTCTCGCAGAGGCCCCCTAACAAGTCACTAAAGTTCACATGAAAGCCTTTTAGCAGGCATCATGGTCTCATGAAGGCCACTAGACATATCATTTTGAACCTGAAAAAATCCCTTGTAATGTACACATAATTAGTAAAAACCTCATCAATTGGAAAAAATAAAATAAATGGGGCGCTGACATGATATTATTGTCGTTTTCAAAAATCATGTGATGTACTCAAGATGATCAATGAGTGGAAGTCACATAACCCATGAAACTAGATCCCATCACTGAATACAGCCTATATTTTTTCAATATTTGATTCAAAAAAGGCATATATTTGTGTTTTAGAGGCCTATAAATCCTCTACCCCAACATCAAAAAATTCATCCAGGAATCCATGTACTAGTGAATGTGGGCATCATAGCTTACTTCTCGGACTGGATGATCTTGTGACTACAAGGTCTTGCACTAGGTAACAATTTGGGGAAAAACCTAAAGGGTCATTCAACACAAATATGTTCTTCGCACGATCACTCATAATAACATGTGAAAGACTTCTAACATGTTTATTTGATTATGAAAATGTAATCCTTCATATCAGCAAGATCATGATAAACATAAAAAATCTACTATTTAGTAAATCTAAGGCACATATGAAATAAAAAATATAGTAAAAACTAAATATGGGGTAGTTTCACAAAGAACATATAGGATAATTCTCATTCACATCACTTGAATCATCCTTGTGGTGAGACTATATCAGGAAATGCTTCTTAGGTCATGTGAGATGACCTTTGCTTACAATTGTGATCACATGATATCCCATTGACATGTAAAGGAATGTCACACAACACCCCTCTGGAATGACACTCGAGTCTCGTGACGCCCTGTGAACTCACCACCTAGATAGTGAATGGTCATAAGATGTGTGTCCCAAGTCATGAGATAACACTAGTTTGTGATATTTGTGTCTTTTAAAACCCTCTGATCCTTCCTTCTTGATCTCACAACATCTTATAGATATGTTATCCACCATTCACAATAACACTCAGTTATGTTAGTCAAGAAACTATGATGCCTTCTAGGGATGACATCCAATGTCTCATGACACCATCCAGGGAACATCATCATAGTCATATTATACCATCCATACACGTTAGTTGAGATCATGTGACTCTCTCTAGGACAGTCCATCAAGGACTTGTGATTTACTCAGGACAAGTCAGCCTTGATTATGTGATAACGTTCAGAAATTTCATTAGATTTATGTGAAATATCGTGGGAAATTAAACTAAAACATGTGATTGTATTTGGAAATGTCCACAATCAAACCATATTTGTCTATACATTATCTAACATACCTGGAAGACAATCAAGTCATGTCATGCAGACAATCAAGAAAATCAAAATGGAAACTAGGTTATGTCAAGAAGAAATCCAAGGGCATGTTCACCCTCTACTACCTATATGTCATATAAACCTTACTGTGGAGGGCATAATCAAAGGCATTATATGATGTGTCACACAAATAGTGAAACCTCAGTGTGTATTCCTCGATCAGCCGAACTATGACAACTATGATTCCTTCAATAATCAGGATACATAGGATGCCTTCCTAAGGACTGAGCATAATATTAAACTTGCCTCAGTGTAAGTAAATCCTTGTATATGAAATTTCAACCATTGAGACCCAATCTCTTCCATGGGGAAATCATTATTCCTCATCCATCAGCTGATAAAAAAGTAACTTAACAACGATGAATCTGATTCCTACCATGTCTAGGGTATATAGAATGCCTACCAAAGGCCTGATATCCATATTAAACATCTGAACAAATTTCCTACAACATAATTACGACATCTATATATAGTGATATTAAACATTTTCTATCCATTTATTCTCACATTAAGAATGGATCATGTGGGCTTAGTATGTTTCAATTATCATATCATTCAAATCATGAGTCTCTCCATGTATGAAAAACCTCATTTTGTAAGACCCAATAAGTGTCATGATATGAATACGTACATATTTGGGAATCCTAAGTTTGTGATCCCTAATTAATTATACTATGATGAATCTAGTTCTTTATATAATCGGGATATGTAGGTCACATTCCAATTGTCTGATCTCAAATATATTTTTACCTCAGGGTAGGTCCCCTATGCCTCAAGAAATTTTAGCCATGGAGACCCAATCATTCCAATGAGGTGATCATTTTACATCATCCTCTAGTGGAATGAAAATATAACTAAACTATTTTGAATGTAATTTATTACATATCTAGGATACATAGGATTCCTCCATGAGGCTCGGTCGTAAATAATTGGTGTCCAGGTACCCACATATACGTCATTTCCTCATGATTTCAAACTTTATGGGATTCATTAACTACATAGGTTTTGATTTTTAAAATAATGCAACACACAAAAAACACCTCATAACAAATAAATCCCATCCTAGACAAATTAATCACCTCCTAACATGGTTTAACAGTTCAATGTTCCGGGTCATACGACTTCAATATATAATTAGATACTCATTAATGGGAAATGGATGAATATCCTCAAATACATATAGATGGATTCATTAATATATTATTGTTTTGAATGAGGATTTAACCAATGATCATACTTTTAGGTAAATGGTCTCATATCATGACTTGGAAAATATTCTATAACATATCTTCAACCTATAAGAGATTCCAAGAGTATGAAAATATACCATCCAAAAGGGAGTGATAAGCCTGACCACCTATCCTCTCAAAAAATGCGAGGTTCTATGTGTCATTGCATCTTAATCTCTGCATGACCACAATCATGGAAAATTAGGTCTGTACTGAGTTATGGATATGGGAAGAACTGGGAGTTTCCATGAAATGTGGTAATGTAGAACCTGATTTAAAATATGACAATGGAAATCAAACCCCCCGATCAACCATCCATAAATAAACCCACTATCTTTCTACTGAAATATAAATACTGAACATGACATGAATCATTCAAATAATAGGATTTTGTGTTAATTATATATTCATCTATTTTTAATTACTTGAATAATGAAAATAAAATAGTGAACCCTATGTTAATATTTAAAATAATAGGATGATCAATTAACAATGCATCATTCTATTTTATTTTATATATTTTTGGAAAACAAAAATGGTTACCAAAATGTGAATCTGTAAAATAGTATAATTATATATTTTCCATGTTTTGGGCCATTTTTTCATATATTACCCAAAAATAACTAATAAACATGAAAAATATCTTACAGTTGATCATATGTAGCTGGGTCATTATTGAGAAAAGTCCATCCCTGCATTGACGAGTCCACATAAGTAGAATATCCAGATCAGGGGTAAAAGGACAATTTTGTTACCCTTGCATATCTATTTGATCATTTGTCATGCCTATTATGATGAAATGATCAATGAACTTATTATTTGTGGTCTTTATGACTGTAGATTCTGTTCTAACAAAAAACACCCTGATCCAAGATAATGTCTTCTTCCATGATCCATTTTGGTTAATCAGCTACAACTGTAAACCACATAGGTCTCAGAATGGCCTCAAAAACTCAACATCTTCACTAAAGGGTAGAAAATGTAATGGTCTAGGAATACCGTTGATATGGTACAATATCGACACTTGAGTTTGTCTATGAGGTCCTCAAAGAGTTGAAAACAATGACTCAACATCGTTCAATGAATGTTGTAGAAAACCCAATGACCCTCATTGCCACATCCAAAAAATTTGGAAGATTATCCATGGAGTGATACGATATCCACATTCAATATCTGATAATGGTGGAAATATTTGTCTACTACAACTCCCTTTCGGTTCAGGAGCTACTAAGGGGGGTACCTATCAACTATAATCTGAAGCACCATCAGATTGGTACAATTAACTTTCTTGATGAGCCTACCTCCAAAAATACTTTTTCCTCTACCACCCATTCATGAGAAACAATGAAGACACCTCATGTTTGAATGTTTGTGGATAACCGGAAGTGGGATCAAATCCTGAATTCTACTGATGAAGGTCATCGTCATATCCCAATGGTATCCAGTGAGCATGCTTATATCCCTACTCACTCAGAATAAGTTTATAGGAATATTACTATAGTTGGAATGGGTGAGGCACATATTATTAATGCCATTCATGATGTAAATAAATATATTCTAGTGGAACATGGAAGATAATAGTGATACCATATCCCCCTTCAATAAATGATATTTGTTAGTATATAGTGGAGAAAAAAATGTGATGGCTTATATTCATGCAGGCAATTTTCTAAAGTGTCATTAAATTTTAGAAATAACCGATGAACTTGTCCAACTTATTATAGAACTGGTACAAATATAGTGAAAAGACCATATTACAATCTCTACAAGTAGGGAGACAAGACACTCTAATCATTATGAAAATGTAGTTTCTTTAGAGAAAGCTCACATTCTTTCTACAATACAGAATGATTACAAGAATATTTTGGAAAAGGATGTGGCATTAGACACAGATCATATTTTTATTACAAAAATAAATCTCCAAGAGAGAGTGGAACATGCCTCAAGAATGGGGCACATGCGTATCAAAATACACTAGGGACATATTCTAAAGGCCTAGGATCGAGCCTATATCCCAGTTATGGCTAGGGCACACCAAGTGAGAGTGACACATGGCTTGATAATGAGTCATATTACTCTTAAATAAGTACAAATAAATACTCTAAAGGCCATGGATTGGGATAATATCTCCATTCTAGATAGTTATCACCATGTGATAGTAGAACATGATTCAATATGTGATTATATTTTTATCAGTTATGTTGTCTGGTATATTATTAGAACCCATGAAACCTAGGCTCGTATCCATATATCCATTGATAAAAGAGTTAATCAACATCATTATAAGGTTATAAAAAATAAAGGATCATATCCCTTATCCCATTCTTGAGGTTAATCTATATATTCTGATGGGGAATACATATTCAGGGTGGGCACATATTCATACTACAATCAGGGCTCATCAAGTAGGAGAGGAACAAGCCCTGGGACTAGCTTATATCATTATTAATAATGTCTATTTCATTATTACAAAGGCTTATGATCAGGATCATATCCCCATTCCGACCATGGCTCACCATGTGAGGGAGGAACATGCCTTGGAGAAGACTCATATTATGGCCAATAATGAAGAATATCATTAGAGTACTCCATAAGCTTCATAGTAGTAGGATCATATTCCCAAAACACCATATGATAATCTATATATTATGGAAGTCATCATATTGAATGATTAATTTGTTCTGGATGCCTTCATTTATTCTGGAAGCCAATATATAAGGGGATATGAGGTTCATATCCATATACTGTTCAATGATAGAGGCCATGAGGTTTTTTGATACACATTCTCAACAACTCAAGGTTCTATCAACACTTAAACCAAAGATGAAGGTGATCATTACAACAATATTACTCGATGTGTTAGTGTGGATATTGATCCCCATGACATTAATAATGACATCCACCATGGCCATCCTCCCCATAAAGATATCTCTCATGGACTAGGAAATCCACCCCTTTCCCAGAGACATCCGTATAGAGAGGTGTTCAAAACTCAGATGCCTTCATATTGAGAGGTTCTCAAAACATCGAGGTCAACAATATATAGTTCCCCATAAACTAAAAGCAATAATAATTTATAGTTAATAGGAGACACCATGAAGCACCATGTATGGTCTTACTAGATTGGGGATTTTATGTTTTATGAGGTGGAAAAAACAATTTATATATAACTAGGTTTAGTAAAAAAACCCTCCCCAACATGTTTTTTCCTCTTGCGACTTTGGATTATGAGATTTGAGATGATATTGAAAAGGAGTTGATGCCTTATTCAGGCCAAAATATTTTCGCTACTCATCAGAGATTAAATGATAAACACCATTATTTTCCATGATATGAGGACCACCTTCAAACCATCAAGATAATTTGTTTTCAATTAGACATGGATGTTATGTCCCTGGACCAGGATCTGAAATTAAAAAAGTGCAACAAAAATCTACATCACTCTTTCCCCCATTTCAATAAAACTCTTTGATAGTGGGTCTCCAAATACACATCTTGTATCCAAATTAAATGATGTGTAAATTATGGATAATTCCAATTTACCACACCCATGGAATATAATAACATCCCCAGATATGGCATCCTACAATTTTATTGCATCTTGAAAAATCATGGTACTCAGTATTGCACAAGATATTTTATCACTAAAATGAAATTCCCCCACTTCAATGATTCTATTACATCATGTATAGAGGGAGAGGAAAGCCAATAGATATTTTATCTAGGCCCCTCCATGTAATGGAAATTTATTTCATGAATTGAAGCTGACGTTACGTCTAAATAGACAACCTACCGTAATGAATGACTCCCATCTTGGGCTGTCATCACCCCCATTTGCAGCATGAGTAAAATTTTGTGAAATTAAAAAGTTCACAGTTGCATCTCCCATAATATCCATATAATAGTGAACCCAACTCACCATGTTGATGAAATATATACCACTACCTCCACCAGTTGAATCAATATTTCTTAAGAGGATTCCAAACATATCAGTAGCATCTATAAGCAATCCCAACCAACTTGGCTGGGGGAATTTATTGGTCAATGAACATCACAAGGTTCATAATATGCAGAGAGGGTGATGGGGAAATTAAAATTGATTCTAGATCGACCCCATCCTCCTTTGATGGAAGAATTTATATCAAAATTTACCTCCTAAAAATCATCAAATCATCAAATTAAATCATTGAATCCTCAGTAAAAGGATCAATCAGTACCAACTCTGTCCTTAGATATGCCCTAAAATACTTGTATGAGGGCATTATCAGTATCACTATCACCACATAGGGAATCAATATTCTCTATGTTGGTAGGAAAATATCATTGGTCGTATTCACATCAGTTCCTCCCACTACAAGACAAGCCTCTGTTATTCTAAGCCCATTCGAAAAAAATAACCAAAAAATCCGTCAAGGTTACATGTCACAGGCCTTGACGAGAAGAGAAAATGGGAAATGAAATGAAACTGCATCGGGGTAAAAAGACAAAACAAGACAATATGGCCAAGGGATTGAGGAATGACCCTAATGTATGTGGTTCATAATCATCCAATTACATTGAGAGTAAAAGGAAATCTAAAAATTCCGAACATAACTCTATGAATTTCATCACTGTTAACACAACATAAAATCTAGATCAGGACACAGATAAAAAGGGATAAAACATGCGAAATGTACCCTAAGAGGAAGGTGATTTGGATACATTAATAGAGGCTTCATGCATCTAATACCAATCGAGGATCTATAACAAGGCTCCTCTAAACATTGAGTTTCCACCTCTTTGGCGGAAAAAATCCAATGATAAAGGAAAAGGGGTTGTCACATCTCACTCACTTGCCAAGGGAACTAAAAATACTCACATGGGGGAATATTTTTACAGATATGAGAAATAAATAAACAACCCTAGACAACTCAATGAGTAGATACTCAGGGGAAATACTCTCACTGGGCATTGCCTTTTGGTTTAGGCAAATATTCTTCCTCCCACACATCTGAAAAGAGTTAAACCTCCAGAAAGAGCTACATTTGTGTGTCAAAATGGCTCTACATCCTAGAAACTAGTATACATAAATGAGAGAATAAAAATTGATCAACAATTCTCTAAATTATAATGTCAAAATATCCCTCATTGGGGTAATCATTTAGTCTTAAAATGGATTGATAATTAGTATTAAAGGAAAACAAGGCCACCTCATTGAGCCCCAACCTCTCTCTATAGATGATATATGTTTAAAAAAATAGTACCTATAGAATTTCTCAACATCATCATGTCCCTGGATACTCGAATTTAAAACATGGGAGGGCAATGTCCACCCATAAAGCCTGAGAAGAATCCATATCATTAATGGTTGGATGAAAATTTTCCCCCACCCAATTTTTCCAATACAATTTTTTCCACCTTTGATGAAGGAAGATACTTGAAATAACATATCACACAGATTGTATCCCAATTTGGTATGATGATGGGACATGGATATTAATGTGAGAGGAAAATGCTGAGGTGTTTTTTATAGACTCTGATAGGACATCATTTTTTATTAGAACTTCCTTCATGTCAGATCCATTGTAGGATGGGAAAACCTTGATCATCAATTCCTTTACAGGTTCAAAATTAAACAGAGGAAAAATTATTATTGACCAATAGAATTTCCATAAATAAGAAAATGATTGGGTGTATGAATTCATGTTTACATGGAAAGGTTCAACCTATTCACTCATCATCACTCTTGTATCAGTACACATTTAAGAAACTTGGAAGATCTGGAATCTCCTAGTGCTTCCTCTTGAGCCTAAACAACAACAAAATATCCCTCTACATGATTTATAATGAAATCACAGTCACCTGGGATTTGTGTAATTGATGAATAAATTATACTCCTTCGGAAATTAACAAGTCCCTAGTTATTTCCTTAGATTAATAGACAAAAATCAAAAAAAATTACCACAATGCAAAAAATCCCATGAGTTCAACCTTAATGATCAACATGACTACGTCCCTTTTCATAGGAGATTGGGTTATAACATCTAGGATTGATTCACCATCAAATAAATCAACCAAATAATGGTAGATTTTATACCAGTGTTTTGAGATAACTTCTCAAAATCGGTGTTTTGTAAATCCATTTACCAGTTAGAAGAATAAGGTGATTGGAAAAAATGTTTCGACCCTGAATAGGTGGATGTTTGAAAACTGGATGAATCCAAAAAAGAATACCACGATCATTAAAAACTAAGAGAATGGATTTAAAGACCCATAAAAGCATATTATACTATGTAGGTGACATTAGATATTCCTATTAGAGGCGAATGCAACCATCGGGTGTAGGAAGAGATAGTGGAGGAAGAGTTATAATCTGCTCTAACACAATATCTAAATTATGTATATTTCTTCCCTGTAGTATATGGAGTTTAGGTACCACCCCAAAAAACAAAACACTCATCATATCCAAATCATATTTTTCTTTTGTCAACATTATTCACTTGGTAGTCCGCTTCTTCATTGATGAATATAACTCTAATGATCAGTTCCTTGTATCCAACTAGGGAACATGTGGTAGCATGCACAAGAACTGAGGATACAAGAAAAAATCATGCATGGTCAGACCCAATATTTTAGTCACATCCCCCAAAAGGACACATATGTAGCGAGGAACTCTAGGAAGATGTTATAGTAGACCCAAAAATAATATAGAGGTGTCTCAAAACTCGCCAATGCTCATCTAATTATAGTCATTCAACCAGATTGATTGGATGAGGAGAGACTATCTAATCAACCCAGGCATTAGGGAAGGCTATAATGAATTATATCCCTAGATGAAATTCCCCCTCAGCCTATAAACAAGCACAAGGTGAACATATCTCACATTCTTAAATACTTGAACCAAATAATATGGAGAATCCCCACCGCAAAATGCACCACCCATTGTAACAAAAGTATGAAATTCCAAAGTGGGAGGCAGTTTTCATAGTCAATCGCTTCATCTTAGATATGTTACATTTTTAAATATAACTTATGGAGGCACTCATTAAGGACCTATAAATTCCATATCAGTTCAAGATATTTGTCATTGATGGTGAGGTCTATTTAGTAGATACTATGACATTGGAATGAAATTTCACTATATAATTCATAGATCATGTTAAAAAATAGATCATCTAGGGACCCATAAGATCCCAATAGGTCTTAGGTAGACCCAATAATGTCAAAATCTAAAGGTACCATAAAGACAATTATTATGAGATCAACCTCATCCTAATTCAATCAATCTGAAATTTAGGAAATAGAAAATTGGTTATTTATCCCACAAATCTGACCACTCAATGGTATGATAAGCATGAGGAAAGACCTATTAGGTAAATCAATATCAAATATTAGTTTAGGTGTCTCACATCTAATGATGAGTTTATGGTTGTACAGCAAGACATTGCGAACAATATCTTATTAAGAAGGCCCTAGATCCATATCCAGGTGGCAGTAACTTCAACATTCTATTAGTGTTTGAGATACCCAATCGATGGAATGGTAGGAATAATATATCGTGACTATTCCTATAACGACCCATACTTTACATACATTGTTAATACATCAAAATTGAATCATACATCTTACAACATATAACAAAACCACGAAAGGACCGTATAGGTATAGTGTCTTTAGAAACTGGGAAACATAAACAACTAGTTCATAAAGCATCTACTTTGCCTCCCATATATTTCATCATATCTAGAGTCCCTTTTTGGCATAGTCTACTTAATAACCTTCTTCCTGACCTAGGGAAATAAAACATAAAAAAGGGTGAGCTCAAATGCTCAGTAAGGGTAAACAAAAAAAATATCAATCACATCGTATACATAAGCACAAAACTTTTGGAAATCTTAACCTGCAAAAGAGATCATAACTTCATAACATGGGATAAATCATGGCAGTGAAATGTAATCACAATAATCATAACATAAAACATGAAACTTTGTGGAATACATACATAATCATAGAGAATCATTTCTTGTTAGTCAAGACTCATTGCCAAGACTATCTTAGTGGACAAAGTCCCTTTCTAAACTGAGTCACCCTCGTTTCAGTCCTGTTTAACTAAACCGGTATAACCTACCGTTCCAGCCATGTCTATCTCATGAGATATAAAATCTTCACCCAATGCATTGGAGGGATATATAGGTCCCACCCATCTCATAATGATACCATTCTTATGTGTGCCACAATATCATAAATCATACATCATTGCATAACCCATGTAATAAAAATGGGATTCTTAAACATCATGACATCATAAAACAAATCATATAAGATAAAGGAATTCATAAAAATAATTCCATAACAACATAATCAAAGCAATGTAATAATAGGGAAAAAACATAACCCTTTATTATCTTATATGGAAAATAATTTTGATAAAACACTTGAACTCCATTCTTGAGGAAAATATCCTTTCTACTTCAAAAACATTTTCCTTTCTTAACATGTCATAAAATTTTAAACTAAAAGAAGTTGATTAAAAATAAACTTGAAAACTTGTAATGGAATCTTCTTGGAAATAATGTTTTAAAAAATCCATTCATGCTGTATAAGTTAAAAAAACATTCTTCGTACTTTTGTTGGAAAAGTCAAAAAAGTACCTCGTACGAAAAACGACAAAAGATTCCTTTCATATCGTTTACTAAAAACTCACCAAATGGTAAAATAGGTTTTAAAAATTTGTAGGTGAATGGAAATAATATTACATATTGAGAAAACATTGACGTGGATGATAAAATACACCCCAGTAAATACCAAAGTATAAACAATCTCGGATAAAAATGAGATTGTGATATTTCCCTTACCTAAGGTCCGAAATGCTTTGTAAGTGTCCGAACCTCCTGTATAATGATTTAAATAATGTTATTGACTTATTCCAGAATCATACTTATTTTTATGATATCATATATGGTCATATTCTTAGCTTCTTAGTAGTAATATTTCATTGCTACTTGTTATTCGGGTGTTTATAACTTTTTGTTCTTATGCGTGTCTTGTCGAATAAATTCTTATTCATCTCTTTAGGTTATAGATACATCATTTCCAGAATGGTATTAGTGTAATATATATCATATTCATTCATTCAATTCATTTATATAATCATTATGAAATGAAGATCATGTAGAACGAGTCGCATCACATCGTGGAGACGGTATTCCGTACGTATGCACGAGTGATGATATCGTTCCTATGATCGTGGAATTGTATTGTAGTGTATGTATACTATTTCAGAATCAGTATTACTTTATAATAGTCATATATAGTCATTATTTATACCATTATACCCATCCAAGTAAGGTGGTGGTGGAAAATAGATTACACCACGACGTGGAGATGGTATTCCGTACGTACGCACGCGCGGTGATTTCTTTTTCCGTAGAATGGATATATGGTGAAATAGGGTTGTTTCATACTTATAATAAAATATCAGTTATATGAGTGATACTGATGTAATTACTTCATAATTAAACAACTAAAGAAGAATAAGTGGAAGAAGAAATAAAGATGAAAGAATCGGTAACGGACATTACCACTTCTTTGAAGTGCTTCTTTGAGACCTTCTTTTAGGGCAATAAAATTGGTCTTTGAAGAAGACCAGGACCTCTAGGATGTCTCTAGGGAAGTGTAGAGGAGAATGTAGCAGGGGTTGGCCAAGCATGAAGGCTCAAAGTGGTGTGAGGAAGAGGGGGAGGAGGTGTCCTATTATAAGGGAGGAGAGGGGCACCTTTGGAATAACTAAAACTATTATTTTATTATAAAGTCAAGTTCGGTTTTAAATAGCTCCAAATTGATATATTTCGAAGATAAGGTGGGTATGTGTCTAAATCCTCTCATCAAATATAATTTATACAAGTTTAGGTTCCTATTTTAACCTTATCATTTAGATTTAACATTAAGTTAAATAATTTTACTTTTACCATGTCTTCTTGTGTTCTTATACTATAAGGTTAATAAACTTACTATAAGCAGCCAAACGAACCCCAAGTTGTTTATTATTAATATAAATAACCTTATCTAAGTCATTTGGCCGAACCTTATATTTTAAGGAATAAAATAACAATTACCAATATAATATTAGTTTTAAAAACTATTTTATGTCAATTTTGACACTATTTAGTAATTGATTTTTGTGAAAATAATAACAGAATTATTATTTCGACCCAAGTTAATTAAATAAATAATAATATGTCATATTAACATAGAAAAGTATTGGAATTCATAAAAAGCCTCATATTACATTTTGTTTGGTGTTTATAACATTAATTATGTCAATATTTCATTAATAAGATAATTACTGCATCATCTTTGTGTCATAAATAAATTAAATTATTTAATGTCTAAAAATTACAAATAAAATACCATTATATAGGAAATCTTTTTAGATTTCTAATGAATATTTATAGTTGAATTTATCTTATGTATAACTCCATATTAAAAATTATTTACTTATTATACTTTGATTTTAACTATTTTAACCCTTCTTTAAATAAATTAATAATAAATGTCCTAATCTAATCCAAGTGGGCCTAAATGGTCATATTTTATTCCTAAGTTTGTTTTTGGTCGAATTACACTTATCCAATAGAATTGGAACATGTGTTAGGTAATAATAATATCATCTTTACCCTTAATTACCCTATTTACTTTTAACCGTGGTAAAAAAAAGTAAAAAGTTACTATTCACCAAAAAATTATTTTCATCTCATTGAACCACATTTTACTTACTGACATCAACCGTGTCTCTCGGATTTTTGAAATTCCACTCACAGAAGTGGTAAAATTAAGTTTTATGAAAAATTCAGTTTTTTAACTACCACTTAGTGGTTTCACTATTCATAAAAAATTGAATGTTTTCAGAAAAATACCAAAATTTCACCCTAGGCTAATTTCGATATTCCGAATCCAAAAATGAAGTCCATTTTGAAAAATAAAATTTATAAAATTTCAAAAAGTGGTTATTACTATTCATAACGGCTAGTTTTAATAATATTTTAACAGCATATCGTTGTTTAGTGAAACTCGGTATTGCGTACGACGCAAGCTATCGGGGAAGGTCGCGATTTCGTTTAAAGAAAGCCAAGCAAGTGTTGTGTAGAAAAAGATTCCTTTGATGATTTATATAACATAAATGTCTCGGGTGTTACATTCTACCCCCCTTAAAATGAATTTCGCCCTCGAAATTCGTCACTTTGTAACAAACAGATGAGGACACCTCTCCCTCATCATATCCTCAAGCTCCCATGTAGCTTCTTCTAATTGGTGGTTCCTCCATTAAACTTTCACCAATTGATTGGTCTTGTTTCGTAGGACTTTTTCGCTACGATCCATAATCTCTATCGGTTGTTCTTCATAAGAAAGATCTTGCTCCAGTGGTACAACTTCTGAGCTGAGTACATGTGAAGGATCAGGTATGTACTTTCTCAGGAGAGATACATGGAACACATCTTGAACTTGAGAGAGATTCAGTGGAAGCACTAATCGGTAAGCTACCTTCCCAACACGATCCAGTATGTCGAAAGGACCGATATATCTAGGGCTCAATTTCCCCTTCTTTCCAAATATCATAACCCTCTTCCAGGGAGATATTCGTAAGAACACTTCATCACCCACTTCAAACTCTAGGTCTTTTCTTCGGTTGTCGGCATAACTTTTCTGTCGAATATGAGCTGCTCTTATGTGTTTTTGAATAGATCTGACCTTTTTTTCCATTTCATCAACGAGATCAGGTCCTAATAGCTTTCTTTCCCCAACTTCATCCCACCAAGTTGGAGTCCTGCATTTCTTTCCATAGAGAGATTCATAAGGATCCATCTGAATACTGGAGTGAAAGCTATTATTATAAGAAAATTCCACTAAAGGTATGTGTTGATCCCAACCACCTTTGAAATCCATAGAGCAAGCTCTCAACATATCTTCTAGAGTTTGAATTGTTCTCTCAGACTGACCATCTGTCTGAGGATGATAAGCAGTGATGAAACTCAACTCTGTATCCAGAGTATGCAGAAGACTTCGCCAGAACTTCGAGGTAAATCTCGGATCCCGATCAGATATAATAGAAAGTGGTACTCCATTCAATCTTACCACTTCCTTTACATATATCCTGGCAAGCTGATCCAGAGGGAAATCCTCTATAATTGCAATGAAGTGTGCAGATTTTGTAAGACGATCAACTATTACCCAGATAGCATTATTGCCTTTCGATGTTTTAGGATGTTCTGTGACAAAGTCCATAGTGATGTTTTCCCATTTCCATTCGGGTATGGGTAATGGTTGTAACTTCCCCTTAGACTTCTGTCTCTCACCTTTAACTTGTTGACAAACCAAGCGTCGAGAGACATATTCAACAACTTCTCTTTTCATGCCATCCCACCAGAAGTACTCTTTCAGGTCCTTATACATCTTCGTGATTCCAGGATGAATAGAGAATGAAGAACTATGTGCCTCATCCAGCAGCTCCTTCTTTAATTCGGGGATGGGAGGAACACAAACCCGATTCCTGAACATTATTATCCCATCACAATCAAGGTTGAACTCAGGAACATTTCTCACCTTCTTTTGTAACTCGACATCTTCTTTCTGTGCCTCTTTAATCTTCACATGTATAGATGGTTGAACATTCATTTGAGAAAGATATGATTTTCCCCTTCCATTATAATTCCAAGATCCATCCTTTGTAAATCCATAAATATTGGAACTTTTGTGATCCTCAACATGGATAAACTAGAATGGTCTTGTCGACTTAATGCATCTTCCACCTTGTTTGCTTTCCCGGGGTGGTAATGGATTGAGCAGTCGTAATCCTTAATCAGCTCCAACCATCTTCTTTGATGCATATTCTGCTCCTTTTGTGTGAAAATATACTTTAAAGTTTTATGATCAGTATAAATATCACACCTTTCACCATTAAGGTAATGCCTCCAAATCATTAATGCAAAGATTACCGCAGCTAACTCCAAATCATGTGTTGGGTAATTTTGCTCATGGATTTTCAACTGTCATGAGGCATAAGCTATCACCATATCATTTTGCATAAGAACACACCCTAATCCCTTCTTGGATGCATCACTATAAATCACAAACCTTTCTCCACTACAAGGCAGTGTGAGCACATGTGCACTGGATAACCTTCATTTCAACTCCTTGAAATTCTCTTCACATTCTTCCATCCAGACAAACTTAACTCCTTTCCGAGTCAACTTGGTGAGTGGATTAGATAATCGTGAAAAATCGTTCACAAAACATCGATAATATCCATCCAAACCAATAAAACTTTGGATCTAAGTTACTGTTGTTGGTCTTGGCCATCTTTCGATAACCTCTATTTTTTCTAGATCCACAGATATCCCCTCTTTTGAGATTATGTGACCCAAAAATGCAACTTTTTGAAGCCAAAATTCCCACTTGGTAAATTTGGCATAAAGCTTCTCCTTTCTTAGGCTCTTCAATATAATTCTCAAGTGATCTTCATGTTCTTCCTTTCTCTTTGAATAGACAAGAATATCGCCTATAAAGATTACCACAAATTGATCAAGATAGTCTCTAAAGACTCTATTCATCAGATCCATGAAGATAGCAGGGGCATTAGGAAGACCAAATGGCATCACTATAAATTCATAGTGTCCATACCTTGTACAGAAAGTCGTCTTTGGTATATCCTCCCTTTTGACCCTTAATTGATGATACCCTGAACGAAGATCAATCTTGGAAAAGTATTAATCTATGCGTAGTTGGTCAAATAGGTCATCAATGCGCGGGAGAGGATATTTGTTTTTGATAGTGATCTTGTTAAGTTCTCGATAATCAATGTAGAGTCGCATTGATCCATCTTTCTTCTTAACAAATAGAACAGGTGCTCCCCAAGGTGACGCACTAGGGCGTATGAATCCCTTATCAAGATTCTCTTGGAGTTGCTTCTTCAATTCCTGTAACTCCATTGGGTCCATTCTATAAGGTGTCTTTGAAATAGGCAAATCACCCGGTACGAGTTCTATTGAGAACTCAACTTCACGATTTGGTGGAAGTCCTGGTAATTCCTCCGGAAAGACATCATCAAACTCCCGTATGATGGGAATATTCTTAATAGTGAGTTTCTCACCAACCATTTGAGATAAATAACCTTCATTTAGTGGAATCAATACCCATAAAATGGATGAAATTCTCACTAGAAGGTTATGTTCATCCTTGCAATGATAAACGATCATAGATTGATATGGAATATGAAATGTGACTTCCCTTCTTTGGAAATTGATATGAGCTCCATATAAAGAAATCCAATCCATGCCAAGAATCACATCAAATTCCACTATAGGAAGGATCACAATATTTACAGGAAGCAAATTCCCACAAACATCAATCGGAGAAGAATTATAAACTTTTGATGTGACTGTTGTGCCATTAGGTGTTGTCACAGTTATCTCAACATCTAATTGTTGAGGTAATACGGTGATACCCTTATAAAATTCATCAGAAATAAAAGAATGGGTGGATCCAGAATCAAATAAAATATTTTCTACTTTAGAGTGGATGGTAAGTGTACCTTTCACCACATTGTTATCGTACTCCACATCGCTGATAGAAATTGCATGTGACTTTCCTTTTTCTTTAGCCTTAAGAGTTTATTGACGTCGACCATCATCATAAACCATTGGATTAGGGCATTTATTGGCATAATTCCCCATCTCCTTGCACTTGAAACATTGATGTGTAGTAGGTTCATTATGTGTATCCCTTCCTTTGTTTGCATCACTAGACATCTTCTTCCCATCATCGCGGCATTCAAATGCCCGATGACCTTCCTTTCCACAATTGAAACATTTACTTGTCCCTTTAAGACAAATCCCTCTATGTTTCTTTCCACACTATGATCATAAGGGAAAGCTCATCTTCTTTTCAGAGTGCTCTTTAGATTTTCCTTTGAATTCCATATTCCTCTTCTTATCAAACCCATATGACTGATGGGTTACTCCAATCTCCATCTTGACTTTGAGAGTACATCGAACGATTTCCTCGTAGCTATTGAAGTCCGTTATGGCTAACGCCCTTCAAAGACTTGGTTTTAAGCAACTAAAGAATCGATCGATCTTAATCTCAGGATGGATAATAATTCCAGAAGCATACCTTGCATGTCTTGTAAAATTTTCTTCATAGGTACCAAAAGATTCATCATCCGTTTGCTTTAGTTCAAGATTCTCTTTCTCCATCTTTGTTCGGAGAATACGAGGGATGTACTTATTGAAAAATATGTTCTTGAACTCGTCCCATTCCATGGACTCAATTTCATCCCTTTGCCTCGTATTCTTAATAAGATTCCACCATTGATCAGCATCACCTTCCAAACGATACACTGCTAAGATGACTTTATCATGCTCAGAACATTGAAGAACTGAAAATATCTTTTCAGTAGTACTAATCAATTGTTCAGCAACTAATTGATCAGTAGACCCGCTAAAAGTAGGTGGACGCTGTCTCATGAAGGATTCAACAGAATGTTGCTCCTTCCTTTGCTCGTTTGGAAGTCCTGCATGATTCATAGCTTGAGAAAGTTGTGTGACAATGGATACAAGATTTTTCATTCCAGCTCCTATAACGTTTGGTTGCTCAGGGGGACAATCATTTCATTTCCCGTCGCATTCCGCATTAACATGATTCCTTCGGGTTCCAGCCATTGACTAAAACCAAGAAGAATAGTGTGAGAAATACTAATTATAATAGGAAAACCACATAATAAAGAATAAGATTTCACACTTAAGGTCTTATCCTAGGTTATTCATGGCCATTTCTAAAACACTAAGATTGTGTTCTATGCTTAGACTTACCCTTAGGGTTCTTAGTAAGGTTTTCACATCCTAGTTTCCAAAGGTTGACTATACCTTTCCTCTGATACCAACTATAATGACCCATACATTACTTACATTGTTAATACTTCAAAATTGAAGCATACTTATTACAACATATAACAAAACCACGAAAGAACCATATAGGTATAGTGTCTTTAGAAACTGGGAAACATAAAAAACTGGTTCATAAAGCATCTACTTTGCCTCCCATATATTTCATCATATCTAGAGTCCCTTTTTGGCATAGTCTACTTAATAACCTTCTTCCTGACCTGGGGAAATAAAACATACAAAAGGGTGAGCTCAAATGCTCAGTAAGGGTAAACAAAATAAATATCAATCACATCGTATACATAAGCACATAACTTTTGGAAATCTTAACCTGCAAAAGAGATCATAATTTCATAACATGGGATAAATCATGGCAGTGAAATGTAATCACAATAATCGTAACTTAAAACATGAAACTCTGTGGAATACACACATAATCATAGAGAATCATTTCATGTTAGTCAAGACTCATTTCCAAGACTATCTTAGTGGACAAAGTCCCTTTTTGAACCGAGTCACCCTCGTTTCAGTCCTGTTTCACTGAACCGGTATAATCTACCGTTCCAGCCATGTCTATCTCATGAGATATAAAATCTTCACCCAATGCATTGGAGGGAGATATAAGTCCCACCCATCTCATAATGATACCATTCTTATGTGTGCCACAATATCATAAATCATACATCATTGCATAACCCATGTAATAAAAATGGGATTCTTAAACATCATGACATCATAAAACAATTCATATAAGATAAAGGAATTCATAAAAATAATTCCACCACAACATAATCAAATCAATGTAATAATAGGGATAAAATAGAACCCTTTATTATCTTAGATGGAAAATAATTTTGATAAAACACTTGAACTCCATTCTTGAGGAAAATATCCTTTCTACTTCAAAAACATTTTCCTTTCTTAACATGTCATACAATTTTAAACTAAAAAAAGTTGATTAAAAATAAAATAAAAAACTTGTAATGGAAGCTTCTTGGAAATAATGTTTTAAAAATCCATTCATGCCGTATAAGTTAAAAAAACATTCTTCGTACTTTTGTCGGAAAAGTCAAAGAAGTACCTCGTACGAAAAACGACAAAAGATTCCTTTCATATATTTTACTAAAAACTCACCGAAGGGTAAAATAGGATTTAAACATTTGTAGGTGAATAGAAATAATATTACATATTGAGGAAACATGGATTTGGATGATAAAATACACCCCAGTAAATACCAAAGTATAAACAATCTCGTATAAAAATGAGATTGTGATATTTCCCTTACCTTAGGTCCGACTTTCTTTGTAAGTGTCCGAACCTCCTGTATAATGATTTAAATAATGTTATTGACTTATTCCATAATCATAATTATTTTTATGATATCATATGTGGTCATATTCTTAGCCTCTTAGTAGTATTATTTCATTGGTACTTGTTATTCTGGTGTTTATAACATTTTGTTCTTATGCGTGTCTTGTCGAATAAATTCTTATTCTCCTCTTTAGGTTATAGATACATCATTCCCAGAATGGTATTAGTGTAATATATATCATATTCATTCATTTATTTCATTTATATAATCATTATGAAATGAAGATCACGTAGAACGAGTCGCATCACATTGTGGAGATGGTATTCCGTACGTACACACGAGTGATGATATCGTTCCTATGATCATGGAATTGTATTGGAGTGTATGTATACTATTTCAGAATCAGTATTACTTTATAATAGGCATATATAGTCATTATTTACACCATTATACCCATCTAAGTCAGGTGGTGGTGGAAAATAGATTACACCACGACGTGGAGACAGTATTCCATATGTAGGCACGCGCGGTGATTTCTTTTTCCGTAGGATGGATATATGGTGAAATAGGTTTGTTTCATAAATATAATAACATATCAGTTATATGAGTGATACTGATGTTATTACTTCATAATGAAACAACTAAAGAATAATAAGTGGAAGAAGAAATAAAGATGAAAGAATCGGTAACGGACATTACCTCTTCTTTGAAGTGCTTCTTTGAGACTTTCTTTTAGGGCACTAAAATTGGTCTTTGAAAAAGACCAGGACCTCTAGGATGTCTCTAGGGAAGTTTAGAGGAGAAAGTGGCAGGGGTTTTTCGAGCTTGAAGGCTCAAAGTGGTGTGAGGAAGAGGGGGAGGAGGTGTCCTTTTATAAGGGAGGAGAGGGGCACCTTTGGAATAACTAAAACTATTATTTTATTATAAAGTCACGTTTGGTTTTAAATAACTACAAATTGATATATTTCAAAGCTAATGTGGGGGTGGGTCGAAATCCTCTCATCCAATATAATTTAGACAGGTTTCCGTACCTATTTTAACCATATAATTTAGATTTAACATTTAGTTAAATAATTTTACTTTTACCATGTCTTCTTGTGTTCTTATACTATAAGGTTAATAAACTTACTATAAGCAGCCAAACGAACCCCAAGTTGTTTATTATTAATATATATAACCTTATCTAAGTCACTTTGCAGAACCTTAGATTTTTAGGAATAAAATAACAATTACCAATATAATATTTGTTTTAAAAACTATTTTATGTCAATTTTGACACTATTTAGAAATTGATTTTTGTGAAAATAATAACATAATTATTTGTTCGAACCAATTTAATTAAGTCAATACTAATATGTCATATTAACCTAGAAAATTATTGGAATTCATAAAAAGATTCAAATTACATTTATTTTGGTGTTTATAACATTAATTATGTCAATATTTCATTAATAAGATAATTACTACATCATCTTTGTGTCATAAATAAATTAAATTATTAAATGTCTAAAAATTACAAATAAAATACCATTATGTATGAAATATATTTAGCTTTCTAATGAATATTTATAGTCGAATTTATCTTATGTATAACTCCATATTAAAAATTATTTACTTACTAAACATTGATTTTAACTATTTTAACCCTTCTTTAAATAAATTAATAATAAATGTCCTAATCTAATCCAAGTTGGCCTAAATGGTCATATTTTATTCCTAAGTTTGTTTTTGGTCGAATTACACTTATCCAATAGAATTAGGACATGTGTTAGGGTAATAATAATATCACCTTTACCCTTAATTTCCCTATTTATTTTTTAACCGTGGTAAATAAAAGTAAAAAGTTATTATTCACCAAAAAATTATTTTCATCTCATTGAACCTCATTTTACTTACTGACATCAACCATGTATCTCAGATTTTTGAAATTCCACTCACAGAAGCGGTAAAATTACGTTTTATGAAAAATTCAGTTTTTTAACTACCACTTAGTGGTTTCACTATTCATCAAAAATTGAAAGTTTTCAGAAAAATACCAAAATTTCACCCTAGGCTAATTTCGATATTCCGAATCCAAAAATGATGTCCATTTTGAAAAATAAAATTTTTAAAATTTCAAAAAGTGGTTATTACTATTTATAACGGCTAGTTTTAATAATATTTTAAAAGCATATCGTTGTTTAGTGAAACTCGGTATTGCGTACGACGCAAGCTATCGAGGAAGGTCACGATTTCGTGTAAAGCAAGCCAAGCAAGTGTTGTGTAGAAAAAGATTCCTTTGGTGATTTATATAACATAAAAGTCTTGGGTGTTACAATTCCCCCTTCGAGGATTACGAGGACACATATGATGAAGTAGGTGTCTATAAATTCGAATGAATTCACCCATAGTTGGAAGATGATATACATGTTGAATCCCCCAATGGCTTGGAGACTTCCATTGAAAATCCTTAGCGTTTGCTGGAAATTGACTATATACTCTCCGTAAATCTAGCTAAGGAAATATACTTGATTCGAGATGTCTAAGACCACACTTTCTACAATAACAGTGTAAAATAAATTATGCTATGAAATATCTCTTCAATGAATCGAGATAATGGAGATGATAATGAATTTCTCGTGGCTTCTCCCACCCTGATAGTGGTAGAGAGTCCCCAATATTTGCAACATCATCTAAAAATTTATCCATAGAATCAGTGGTGGAATAATACAAGGATGAAATCCATAACACCCCTCCCCCATTCGAGTAAGGCATCTCTATAACAATTTATGAGCTCGGTGAGGTGAATTTGGATATTTACGAAGACCCTTGACCTATTATAATTATTTCTCTTAGGCCTCTCAAACAGAAAGATAAATACAACACATTTATATGGAAAAAATTATATGTGTGTTCTAGGAATTATATAGAAATGATCAAACTTAATCCAGATGTGGCTACACACCATATCAACTTATTTGATGGGCATCGAGGCCTTGAAAGGTATCTAGGATGGTACACCACTCTCATGCTACCAATATAGTGGTAGAATTAGAAAAAATTCATAAAAGATAACTTTGTACAATAATTGAAATACCAATTATGGTAAAAAACATCATCCATGTCTAGAAGAAGAATAGTAATATTAGGGTCTTCATTGATTTGAGATACCTTAATGAAAATTTCCCAATGGGAAAATTTCTTTTTCAATCGCAACACTAATTATTGATGCGACCTCTAGATTCAAACACCTTTCCTTTATAGATGGGTATTCTATGTAAAATTAGATAAAGATGAAGCCTCTGACTTCAGGGGACCTCATGGGATCATTTTCTATAAGGTCATTCCCTTTGAATTAATGAATGATGGTGCTATATACCAATGATCCATAAATCATATCCATATGCCCCTGTTGGGACGAATATCTGATGGTTAGGTTGACGACTTGGTGTTCATATACTGAAATAGATGTGATCACTTCATGAATCCTTAAACAGTCTTTGATAAGATGCAATATCACAGAACGAAGGTGAATCTGTTGAAATATTCTTTTAGGGTACCATCAGGGATGTTCATTAGTTTTGTGGTACACCACCATGTGATTAATCTAAACTAAGAAAATACTAGTGCTATTATAGAAATTTTACCCAAGAAATATCATATAACTAAGGTGGTTATTAGAGAACCTTTCCAACATTTGGTATTTCATAGACTACGTATCCAGTAATGCTCTACCCTTCACCATGAAAATGAAAAACCTAATTGAAAATAAACGTGATATTTGATATTGATAAGCCATTTAGAGTCTCAAGTAGTATCTTCTACACCCATTGGTTTTGATTTCATTGGTGGAAGAAAAATGACTCATCTTGTTGGTGGTTAATATGGAATTCTAAACAAATAACCTCCTCATATAGAAGTAATATTCATTGAGTGAGAATACTCTATACTACCTCAGAAGAACAATTCAAGGTACTAAGACTCGATAGCATGATGTTGAAAAAAACATCCATTCCCACGTCTATGTAGTGAAAAATATGTGTCATTACAAGATTCACTATAAAGTCCACTTGGTGTCTCATATTGATCATATCAAGTACAGATTTGGTAGTCCTATGATGTCCGGTCACTTAACCCGATGGGTGTTAATTCAGTGAAAGGGAAATTCCCAGCTGATTTTTTTATGGAACATACCATTCCAGATAATACCCTAGTGGAAACCAAGATCCCATATGAGAAGTTATTCTATTCCCCTGACACTCCCTAGAAATGGATGATATATTTTTATTGTGCCTCCTAGAGTGTTATAGACAAAAAATGGAAGACCCAAAGCTCAATTCGAGTATCTAAGGGATTGTATTTTTCTCTCACATAAATTAAAATTTCCCTTCATCTTTTACACTATTTGAAGGCTAAAAAATGAGGCTGAATATAAATCCTTCTTCATTGGCTTGGAACTAGACATATTTTATAAAATATCCTACTAGAATATAAAATGGGATTTAGCGCCAATGATAAAAATGATGAATAGTGAATATGCCATAAAATATGAAGAACTTTCCCCTCTCACTGGAAAAATTTGGGGGCTAATGGTAAAGTAACCATTTCAAGCCACATTGCATCATCTTCTTTAAACACTGAATGCTTGTGCCGATGCATTGGGTAATATTTTCATTACCTTCGCTGACCCTAATTATGAAGAATCAATCGTCCAGATCATGCACTAAAGGATGGTCTCATCGATCACCATCTGTGAAATGGAAGAAATTGACCATGTAAACACCACCCCATTTCATTATGAACTATCATACACCTCTGTATGGAAGGATTCCATAATTGGATATCTCCAAAATTGGACTCTCCTAACAGACTGAGCGAGAATGGAATAGATTCAACAGCAAGTTTCAACCTTTACCCTAAAGGATGGTCCAAATTAAAAACATTCCTCTATAATAGTTTCTTATATATAGTCCTTGTCAGATGCATAGAATAAAGGGACATCCACACCATCATAGAAGATGTCAATGAGGTCTCCTGCAATACTAATCATTTATGAACCATGTTATCCAACTAAATACAAGGGATGCGTTACTATTAGTAAACCATGATTCATGACTATATGGAATTCACCAGGATGTGTAATTAATTATAGATTCATGAAAAAATTTTCCATAAACCACCATAATTGATACATATAGATAAATATCCATTGTTCTTTTCCATATGGGGACTGGATTTTTGGGTCCATATTCTCTTGAAACAACTAAGAAGTTCATTTCACCCTTTCTACAAACAAATTATTTTACAAATGGGTGGATGAAATTACCCTCAATATTATCAGGATGAAGAATATCATAAAATTCATAAAGTACCATATCGTCACCAGGTTCATATTCCCTCAAACAATATCAATATAAGTGATACCATTTTATTTTCTATGGAGTTGATGAAAATGTACCATGTATACTTCATAAAGTACCATATCATCACCAGGTTCATATTCCCACACACAATATCAATATAAAATGATATCATCTTATGATCAATAGAGTTAAGGAAACTGTACCATGTGTACACCATCATGTCCAGTCACTTGTCCCGCTATCATTCAATTAAAAGAGGATAGTTAGATGCCATAAATAACACTTTTTATGGCATACTCTAAAAGTTAGTGATTTAAAACTAGAATTATTTGCCAATATAGCTCCAACATTATTTTTGGGCCTACCCTACCACCACACGTACTACCTGACAAGAAATTCCATACTAATTTTTTTATGGTATCAAGGAACTATTTCTCATAAAAGTATATCTTACCTTACATCTAATATTTTTTTATTATCAACTCAAGGATGATGACCAATTGAAAAAAGTGGTTTGATGAGATTGAATGGGTGTATGAAAACATGTTGTGTAAATTACACAACTTTAAAATTCATCAGAACCAGATTGTACGAGCATTTAATAAAAAGGTATGCCTCTATTTATTCTTTAAAGGATAGTTGTTATTGGTTCTAAAACCCCAATAATACTAGGAAATAATCTTCCAAACTTTGATACCAAATGTGAGGGGCCTTATATCATTCAAAACATCTATCAAAATAGAGCATACTCAGAAGACAATACATATGGGGAATGTTTAATACCCCCAACAATGTAATATTTCATAAAAAAAATTCAAAGGAGGCATCAAGTTTTTTTCCCAAAATCAAGAATTTAAACTGTACAACTTCTCACATCCTCACTGAATGACATTTAAATTACCAGTTGTCTTGTCCTGGAAGAATGAAATTAAACTACACATTTCCTCATGTTCTAACTGCATGTCATTAAACGGTATCGCTATCCTCCTAGTATCAAGATGATAAACTAAAAAATTCATTTTTCCTTAATACATGAAATTAAACAAAATGGAATGACTCACCACCACAAGACATTAACCTACACATATCCCAAATACTCATCTCCATTCACAATGGATGACCCTCAACCTTACCGTAAGATGTTAAACAACACGGTTGATGTACTTTCCACGTGACACTAATCATTACGGATCCTAATAACTACGTATGGGTTGATTAATTTCATCATTGGTTATATAGTTATTACTATACCTCCATTCCTTGTCCCAACAAAAAAAATTATTTTTCTCACATTAGGTGAACCTAGTCCTTAACGCATGATGCTAACTACCCAACATATATCCTTAACGTATGACAAAAAATGGCACAAATTCCCAACATTCCTCCTCTTCCATGTCGAGTCACCCATATCATTACTATAAGACATTAAACTGCATGACTCGAGTACTTACCATAATCCACTAAAATTTATGGGTTTTCATAACTATGCACAGCTTTATTCACATTAATGAGATAGGGAATGAAGCCTTGATCCAATATCTTCATCCAAGCACAATATGAAATTATGTGCCCATGCAATCTTCTTAATCTCCTCTATATGGCGAGAGGAATCATTACCATTCCTTATTTTTCACACCCTGTATATCTCACATGAGATTAGGATTTTTGGAAAGGGATTCCCTATACGAACAAGTTGTACCAAAAAATTATTGTTTTATCATGGTCCTAAATGGAATATCATTAATGGAACATAATGAATCCTTACTACATGACATTAACCTGCATGGTTGATGTCTTTATCCTGACATAAAATAGAAAATTTCATATAGACCTCAACAGAGAGGAATTTTTTTCTTCATTTTGGTTTCTTACCACTTCTCCATTCCAGAACATTCTATGAATTGATCTTAATCCTCAAAGATATATAGTGACACTTGAATCTCGATCCCTGAGTCTATTCACAACAAATAAATATAGGATTCCCCTCCCTATATATGGGTTAGAAATATGAAGAGATAATTTTATTAAATAACTACATGTGGATAGATACCTATTATCATGTGAAATATAGTGATTTGTAGACATTGGGTCTGATGTTCAGTAACAATACTCCCTTTTCACATCAAGGAACCTAGGTCCTTACAACATTATGCTAAACTGCATATCCTATCAAAAACTACTTGTGCATTGATTCCTACCATAATAAGATACATAGTGACACATGTATCTTCAATACATGGGTATAGCTATAATAATTAATGAGAAGAACCCCCACCCCATACCATATCAGTTCACCCTATGATGATAGTTTCCTATTTAAGAACTATGTGTGCATTTATTTTTGGTATCACAGGATATGTAGTGACACAACGATCTCCCATCACGTGTCCAAATTAAATAACCATTGAAAAAAATTCATCCCAAATTATATAACATTGTTGATTACAGGCTCATTTTTTTCCAAGGTAAGAGTTGGATATATGAATGACATTCTTGTGTAAGTGATAAATATAACATAATTTCCTATTTCAGGTCCCACATCCTTACCACATGATATTAAACTATATGAAAATTAATATTACATTACCACATGGAACTAAACAATAAGGAAAATGTAGTAGTCACGTGAAATCAAAACTGAATAAAAAATATGTTCCCACTACATGAAAATAAAATGTGTACGATATCAACTATTTTCATCCCTTATCAAATGACCATAATAGTATTACCCTAGTAAAATATAGTACGGGGTGATTACACTATATTTTTAAGAACCACAATTAATAAGTTAAATTTCATATCATGAATGCATATAGTTGAGAAGAACCTTCCCTCGACCTTCTTAAAAGGAACTTGGCTTCAAGTGTCCCTTTGTTTGACTATGCATGTACATCATTGGGTCCTGCATATAAACCTATGGTTATCAAACAAATGTTCTTCTTTGAAAAATGGATTTCCTATTCTTGTGAGGATTTATGTCACCATAGTATAACTCATCACCTTCGTGTGTTATATTATATACTAAGTATGATTATCCCTTACCATTACACATAACATGAGAACCTGGTTCCATGATTTACAACATTTTAACCTCCTTCTCAGAAGGATATTGGAGTTCCCTTCACCATAGGTATCCATATTGTGCACTTACATAACATTACCTTGATATTTGTTCCACATGTTTTAAGAACATAAACTACCTACACATTTATCATTTCTATATGACCTTAAACTATATCCCATTTTGGTCGAAATCAGAAGACCAAAAACATATAGAGAATGAGAAAAAAAACTTTCTAGATTGAAAATCTGTAAATGAGGTCCTAAGAAAAAGTTTAGTATTCACTCAAAAAACTATTATTCTATATAGTTTAGACATAACATAGGTCACATATAATGAGGAATAATTCTCTTATAGATTACTATTTTTTGCTAGTAAAAGCCAACACATTCCTGATGAACCAACTGGTCCCAGAAAAAGTTGGATTAATGATTTTTCTCATATTATCTCTACGATAACATCTTCTACAAGTGGTGAAAAAACTTTTAGAATAATAAAAACCATACTGTATACTACAATTTCCAAAAAAACACACTTTATGATTGGAGTTCCTAAGATGACTATATGTCTTCCATACACCTTGGAATAAGAGACCCAACATCAAGGGACCCTTTGTTTGACTATTCATTTATGCTTATGGCTCATGCATATGCACCTATAGTCATCAACCAAATGTTTATATTTTCAAAAAGGTATTTTTGATCCAAGTGAGACTAAACATCACCATGGTAGAACTCATCATCTTAATGTATTCTGTTCCATTCATAGTATGTTTATCCAACACCATCCTCATGACCTAAGAACTTTGGACCATGAAATACACTCCCCTCAACTAGAATATCCAAAATGATTTCACATCATTGATGTCATGTCACTCTGTTTTTTACCATTTCTCAATGAATTAATGGGATAATCCATTTTGAAACCTTTTTATTTCCCAAAAACCATGGCTGAAAACCACATTTCTTAGCAATGGAGCTTAATAATTAAAGAGATAAATTTATCTAGGTCACTAGATACCTAAATGGATAGATTTTCCAATATGCACTACTTTATCACACAAAAGCATGCGATTTTATAAATCATTCATGGACCTTTGAAAAGGTAAGGGAAACATCCTCGTAAATGTGCAATCAATTCATAAGGGATTTATCCTACCATCTAATGGTGTCTCCTCCTTATATTGATGGAAGCCCAAATCCTTGTCTGCCCCAATATCATTGTGGAAGAACCGATCACCTCAGGGTGTTATGAGTCATTTTCGGAAAGTCCACCCCAACCAATATTCATTAATTCAATAATTTGGGTTATGAGATACATCATACACACTACAATTGTACAAGTAGACCCAACCTCCCTAATATTTTACCCTCAACCAATATAACCACCATAAATATTCCATAACCCTCGGAAAAGAGTGGAGAAGCCTTTGTTTTAAATTAATAGCAATTCACAAGGGCTTTGAACTACCAACCATAGGTGAGTCCTTATTGAAAATGACCTATAATCCTCATGATCCTCAACAACACCACAGTGGAACTCAACACCCCCTTAGGATACATTTGTTCATCCTTGAAATGTATACCCTATATTCTATATTCATTAATTTTGACTCGGAAAAAAGACTTTAAACTACATAATATCTAAAGTTCTTGGATTAAATAAACCTAAAATACAATTATAGAAGGTCCAAAATAAAATATAATAAAAAATAGAGTTAGAAGGTCTGAGGTAAAATACCCTAAACTATAACAATATAATGCATGAGAAAAAATACCTGAAAATAAAATTATAGAAGGTCAAAGATAAAATACCATAAAATATAGAAATAAATAATCCATACTAAAAGACCCTATAATACCGTGATAGTATGTCTTTGATAAATTTAGTAAATTGCAATTATAGAAGGTTCGAGATAAAATAACATAAACTATATTGATATAAGGTATAAACTAAATGATCCTAAACTACATCAATATAATGTAGTGATAAATGACTTTAACTATAGTTATAGATGTTGTGAGTTATAAGATAAAAAACTATATCATTATATAAATTTATCCTGAAATAATTGAAAATATACAATTCTTCTGAGGCCTACCATACATACTATTCAAAAATAAAGGATTGATTTCCAATTCCATTTACTCAAGAAAAATATATAGTACCTCCCTCTAGGAAATATTTTCTCCCCAAATTATCCTTTTGTGAATTCAGAAATCTCAAAATTTCTTAAAGAGATATATTAGTAAGTTATCTCATGTTAGTGGAAATTAATAAGAATTTATCTAGAAGAGACTGTAAGAAAGTAAACATTCAAATTCAGGAATTCAGGTTTACTTAATATTATCAAAAAGAAAAGTTTCATTTATGATTCATACAACATCAGATTAGTGAAATTTCATGGACTCTAAAAATTATAGAAAATTGTAAAACAACATGTAATGTTCAGTAGATGTGTTAATTTATACCATAAAGGAAGAGGAATCTCCAATTATCCAAATCTCTCCTATGAGTATACATGAAATGTAAAAGATGTAAAAGTACAGGTCCATCACAACTAGAGCAAGAATGATTCATTGTTCTCTGAAAGCCTTTTGTCCAATGTTGTAGCAGATTTCCATAATTGATCAACAAAATCAGTATCTACATGCATATGCATGTATTGCAAATTCTCCACTTGTGAATCAACATCAATCCTAGCATACTACTTTACTTCATGGATTCCATAATTTTATTTCAGATTTTTCTCTGATATCTAATGTACATGAAAAATGTAGGATAAATCGTCTTAAAGATGAAAAAATGAATAATAAAGATGGTTAATTATAGAATTCACAGTGCTTACCACATCATGGTGAGTAGCTTCATCCACTTCACATTGTGAAGTATTGTTTTAGGCCCTATATGAGTTTTTCATTTCTAAAGGGGAAGCCTCAGTATCTACAACATTCAATTATAGTGACATCTTCTTCTCTCTCAGAGTGACCGCCTCCTTCACTTGGTAGTGGAGAGTGGTATATTAAAAACTCGTATATTGAAGGGTGGAAAACATAAATCAATGGTGGCCTAAATAGTCTTTCATCCCTTTCTAAGTGGTCTCAAAATGAAAGTTCTAAATTTCCATGCACATTTGTCATCACATCGATTGGTAGAATGATGTATACCCTGGGCCACGACCTAAGAACATACTAGGAATAAGAAAATATTTGTGACTTAGTCGCTCAGAGAAAGAGTCATGATCACTTTACTCGATGATATATGAAGGTATACCACTACTACATTGGTCAAATCAGTCATAAGAACCCCTAAGGAAGTAAGGACAAGGACCTCTTATCTTTGGGTGAAGAAACTGAAACAATTGGAATACAGATTAAATATTCACATGATAAATGATATGATATCTTCAAATTAAAAAAAATATGACCAATGTCAGAATCATAAAATTCATAGTTATATCATTGGAGACACCTATTACCCCAATCCTATCATTGGGATAAGAGGAAACACACACTTGAGATGAGGGGCTTTGTTGAATTTATGGTTCTTTTATCAAATATAATCACATCTCTCCACCCTTTAGGGATGTTGAGACAAAAGATAATGTCAGGACATATGAAACAAAGTGTAATGTTTTCCATTTTTTGAAGAATTATTCAACTTCTCCAAAACAATGTTTCATACTGGATAACCCTATAGAAGAATATATACTTTCACTAGTATCCCTAGAATGTGTGTCTACCAATGTAAGATCAAATGGTGTGACTTCTAGGACACATATAGTTTGAAATTTATGCCACTGATATGTCACCTCATCCATCTACGATTAATGACGGACTGAGACCAATTGTGAATTTTATTTTAAAGAAACTGAATGCTCTGGTACATCCTCAAGGATGACACATTCCCCTATATGTAGGATCTATGTGGACCTTCACACATTTGAAAAATCAGGATGCGATACTAAGATGATTTAATGTAAAGAAAGACTGAAATCCCATTCTCACTTGATGTATCTAGAAAAGCAATATCTGATGATTTAGAGAACTTCTTTTCCTACTCCCTTTTAGGGAAGGAACCCTATATGGTTCTAAATCTGAGGTCATTTATCTAGATGTTGACATCACTACCAAAATTATGTCCATTTGACTTATGTAACCTTGTTCACTGGTCCCCAAATCACTTGTAAATTCATTTACCATAGTCATAATTTGGGGAGAATATATGTGGGATGGAAGTATTTTCCAATCCCTAATAGCTTCCCACTGTATAAAAAAACAAAAGGATGTTAGTATGATTGAAATGGAACTATAACTCTTTCATCATAGTAGTATGTTCAACCTTACCACTCTCTCCACAATAGGATTTCCTTATTCATCGATGACTATTTTCATTATACCTCAAACCACCATTTGTTGTACTTGATGCAAATAAAAAACATTACCCTTGATGATTTAAAATATTACACAAGGTATCTAAATAAGCATCTATCATTCTTAGGTTAGTATTTGAAACAGATTCCTAGAGGGATAATCACATGGGTGAAACATCTTAAGGGTAGTTCCTCTAGGCATAGTATAACCTAGAGATCAGCCTCTAAGTTCATTGTTCTCCAATAAGAAAATTTTCATTATGTTAAATGTAATAATAATGTTCTTGTGTATTTACTCTCTAGAACCACACTCATCATGTCCACATCAGTTGGCACTTCTTCAAGTAGTAACATTATTGTTAGATACCATACATCATTACAAAGAGATTCTAGAGCCATTGGTCCACTGAAAACCAACTGTTTTAGGAATGAGATTATCCTCAGAAGATAATGATTATTGGAAAACCTGACATACTATCCTAGATAATTTCCCACTGGAATATCTTTGGATCCATGTCTCATTACAATGTAGAGATAAACCAATTGTTATGACGTGAGAAGGAAATTTTTTCTTTTTCTATATACCCTGCCTTGTAAACATTATACAAAATTAATGGGACACCATTAGAAAATACATAGATTAGAAATAAATAGGGGAGTACATATCAACTACAAGCACCCAAATTGATGGCTAAACTAGTTGTGTGTATACCATTTATAGTGGGGGTCCCCATCTATGTGGGTTAAAAGTTTTCCCCTCATGAATAGAAAAAAAGTTGTCTCAAGCCTCAAGACTAACTCATAGTAATCGAAAAAATTACCAATGTGAAATAAACCATATGGTTTTAAGGATAAATAGTGACGAAAACTCATGAAGGAACTAACCACCCAATCCTTCAGTGTAGTTGAATTTAATATAATGATAAAATAAAAAAATGGTTTGATACAGATGTTGCAGATGTTATCAATATTTACGAACTCAAAGTCTCATAAATGTTCCCCCATCCAACCCCATAACACCTGAATGGGGAACGCAATTCTAAGAGGGTTCATTCCCTTATAAATTTGACATAGAGGGTAGTACTGTTTGGACAATAAAGGGATGACTAACTCAACATGTTGTCCTCCTTCCATGGAAGTGTTCATCATAAAAGTGGTGACCCTAACATCACCCTTCAAATTTATTATGAGAAAGTACCCAATCAGGTAGAGAACAAAGAAACTATCTAGATGGATGGTTGATTCAACACCATGGATGTCCTCCCATCCACAGTCTTTAAATTTCCCCTTTTCAATTGAAGGCCAGTAAATACCCTATGTGTTGTGGGAGTACATTATACGATAAGATTTTTGGATTCTTATATTTTATCTTAGAATGTTCCTTCTTGAAGTAGTACACCTCCAATGTCTTAAAATGATATTTTATCCATGAAGTGGTTTCTTTGGGAGGGAGTTCTCATGAAATCTTGATTATCTCTTGGGCGAGAGTCGGATTCCACTCTTTACTATCAGATGTTGAATATAGGGGGAATACTAATCATAGATGTATCCTAGTATTTGAAATATATATATATCTTCTTTACATCCAATAGACTGATTCCCCCCACCCCATTAGTTATGTGGAATGCATTTGTGTCAAGGCTCCAAAAACAAAATAGATCTTCCCTTAGGCTCTTGTTGTAACAGGAAAACTTCTATGATATATAGACAACCTCATAAATTTAAATTTTATTTATATCCTCGTCAAATTCAGAAGAAATGTACTACACCCAAAAGGTAAAACACCAATCCATTCCATTGATTCCCAAATAATATGTTTTGGTTTGGATCCTACCTAATATTTTGGTTAGAGTCTGAACATATGTACATATGAATCAGGTTATCAATTGTTCCCCCAAAGTTATGTGGGAATAAACGCTATAATATTTCCAAATATATGCTCCCCCTCATTGATAATATGTCCCCCCCCTAAGATATGTTTTTTCAGAGGATTTATGGGTTTTAAAAACCATATAATAATGTATTAATGATGACTCAAGTGGAAGAATGTGAGTTTGTTGGGCAAAAATCCCTCAAGGTAACATTGAAGAATTTTTGGGTTGATTGTGTTTGTTGACAAAGCAGGTTTCCATTGAGAATTGTCGAGTTCCCGAGAAGTTGTTGAAAATCCATGTTGACAAAGAATGATGACAAAGGAATGGACGAACTGGAGGTGGTACAAAAGAGCAGTACAAGGTGGCGCCATTTCCCAGTGTTTGCCAAATTTTTGGGGTCCAAAATTTGGAATTTGGTGAGTATCCCGAAAAGAGTATTTCAATAAAGATCATTATTTAATATTGAAAAGGCATGAATTTCGCGAAGATAAGATGCATGGTTTGGATTTCGCGAAGACCAGAAGAATGGAGGCAGTGAGTCTTCGCGATTACGTCAAGCTTCGCGAACGGCAGAGGCTGAAGTGCATCGCGGCGGTGAAGGGATTTGCGAGGGAGCTTCGCGGCGAAGGCGCGATGGTATGTTGACAGTGATTCTTCGCGACTATGTCAAGCTCCGCGAATGGAAATTTTCCGTGGAGCTTCGCGATTTGGACAGAATTCCGACAGAAACTTTGGAGCTTCGCGACTTGAGATGACGTGGCGTTGACTTCACGCGGAAAGTTCGGGGGTTGATGGAATCGCCTATAAATAGAGGCCGACCCCCTCGAGATAAGTATAGAGAATTTTCAGAGAAAATACATTGCTCTCGATTTGCGAAGGTGGTTCGCGGAGCTTGTGTGCTTCACAAAAGAGGAGCTCCGCGGCGGCTATTGTAGCTCCGCAATTCCTGCGAGCTCCGCGTTGGCTTAGTAAGCTTCGCGAGGGCCGTTGCTTTGCGACGACTTTAGAATCGTGAGAGTGCTTCGTGAAAGAGCTTCGCGAGAGAGCTTCGCGAAAAGGTAGGAGCTTCGTGAAGGTTTGTTTAAGCTTCACGAAATTGGGAGCTTCACGATGTAGGGTGCTCTGCGAAAGTACTTTCCAAAGGTAGTTTCCCACTGGTCAAAGGCAAATTAATATTCATTAGTGGATGAAGTTGGACTTCAACAGAGCATCTATCAACAGTTGATGATGCATTATTTCATGCAAATGAAGAGACCTACAGGTCTATAAACTGTGATTGGATTCCCTTCTAGAGCAGTGAGCTTAGGAAGAGGAAGAAGGTGATCCTCTCCACTAGTAGGGAGCCAGAGAGAGAGAAATAGGGAGTGACCCTTAGGAAAGTAGTGAGCTGACCCTAAACCTTGTAAGGGAAGTGAGCCTGGGAATAGAAGTGATCTAGCCCGAACCACTGTATCCAGAGCTAGTGATGTATAGTGGAATTTGGTACGACCGGAAACCTGTCAGCGTATGCTCCTTGGACGTAGCCCTTAGCGGTGAACCAAGTAAAATTGATGTGTCATGTGCTTTCTTTACCTTCTATTTATATTGTGCAACAGGAAAAGAGAAAAGAGTTTTTTGCTTAACAGCGAAACAAGATCAGAACGGGCTTTAATTATAAATTAGTCATACCCTGATTCACCCCCCTCTCAGGGTATTCATAGTTGTAGACCTTACAGAGTTTAATTGGTAAGAACAAAACCATACAAGGGAATAACATATGAGTGATGACATTATCCATGTATCACTATTTTTTTTTAACAAACTCATCTGAAATGACACTACAACTTGACAAAATATAGCAACAACCCATGTTACAAAAGAATAATTATGAACCATCACTTATTTATCCAAAAAAATTTGAAGGCTTGTAGGAACTGTGATGAGAAATGGAATCCATATGAACAAATGTCGGTGATATATTTCAGATATATGGAAAAAAATGTTTCAAAGGAAATGAATAAATTTCGGTAGCCTCATGTGTATCACATGACTGATCAAAGAGATTTATGATTACATTTGGTAATCAATAATCCATTATACCATGAGTATATAACAGTCCAATTAAATACATTAAAAGTCATATGAAAACATGAACCACCAAAGAACAAATGAATTCATGACTGTGACATGATCACACGATTTGTATAATTGTCAAATGGTCATGCGTTCAGGCCAGAAAATCTTGTAAATCCTCTAATTTGAACATGAATCCCCATTGAAAAGTTTCAAAAAATTACCAAAGAGGAGTTCATGGTTGATTAAAATTAGAACCTTGGATATGAAAATCATTCGAAATAGTTCTTCAAAAAGAGCCTCGTGGGGATTTCTCATGATCAACTCTCACGTGAAGGTATTGTGAAAAGGTCAAACGATAGAGATTGGGTGGAAGAGAGATATAATATTTATAATCAGTGAGTGATCCTACCATCATTCCACTTTTTAAATGGATATCCATGGAATATCAAAGTACTCCCAGAAGACAATGAGTCCACTAATATAATGATTAGAGACAACACCAAAGCCTCATGTGGGTATTTAATTTCCTTAGAACTGATACCTTTCCCCGAAGATGTTCTCCTAGGGGGATATTTTTGGATTCTTAGAAAGTGGGCATAAAACAATTTAAAAAGGAAGAAATACCTAAATAAGAGTATTATTTTCCCCTTAATGAAAAGGAAGAAGAAGGTGTCCAGAATGCATAGATTGTGTATGAATCTAAACTACACATGATCGAGAGACCTTCAAAAGGTCATGTGAAGGAGTCATGTGTAGTGCATAACCTATGGGTGATCACATGTAACCCCTTTGAAAAATAATCCATGTTCACGAAAGTGCACCTAAGACACTAGTTGATCATTCAATGGAACCCAGAGTAGCTCACCTAAATCATGTGACTTGTCAATCAGTGGGCGCCTAAAAACCCATCAAAAAATCGTTGAAAATAAGAAGTAAAATACAAAAAATGGAGGGAGAATTTTTTGGCCATAAATATCATGTGATATGCCTAGGTTATTTGTGAGACACCATGGAAGACCTGATAAACATGTTCACATCACTATGAATGAGCCCAATGGAATGCCACCTTCATCACATTAAGGGATTTTGACATGTCTAGCAAGTCCTGCGCTCCCCCTTTAAATCCATAACAAAAATAATTTTTTTACCATTAAGGGATCACACATACTCCCCTTAACCATTGTTGGTCAAACAAAAAATCAATAATTAGAGAGTTATTGTCTTTTAAAACACTCATAAAAACTAATGGGATCCCCAACCCTTTTTAAACAAACATTGAAATAATAATGGAAATGACAAGAGATTATTTCAAGGGGCAGATACTTAGATTTTATGAAAACTAGTTTAGATGACCATGGTGATCACCATTTATCACAGAAACACCCCCTCAAAAAGCCATCTTGATCTCCAAAATCCCCCTGTCAAGACACCTTTGTCTCATGGAGGACCCCAAATAAGTCACTTGAGATCACAAAAAAGTCTTTTAGCATGCATCCTTATATCGTGAAGGCCACTAGAGATGTTGAAATAGACTTGAAAAATATCCTTTTCATGTCCACATAATATTTCAAGGCCCCTCAAATTGAAGGAAATCAAATAAATGGGGTACTAATTGGATGGTATTAGAGTTACTAAAAATATTGCGGCGCCCCTTGGATGACCTATGGTCGGAACTCACAAAACACATGACACCATAACCTGCCACTGACTCTAGAATGGATTCTGGATAAAAACACAATGAATAATGGAATATTATCAGTGGAAATACATATTAATCTCCCAACCCTAGAAAAAAATGAATCCTAGGATCCCTGAATAGGATCAACTGAGCATTAGAGTTTACCTATCATGGTGGCCTCTCTCTTGATCACAAGGTCATACAAAGGGTAAAAAACATGGGAATGGCCTAGTGGATCATGAAACATAAATATGTTCCTTGAATGATCACTTATCATATCAAAAAAATAACTTCTGAAAAATATATTGGATAATTTGAAGGGCATCACAAATATTATAAGGTTTATGAGAAGGAAATATAGGATAAAAATGAATAAATATAGGGCATTTATGTAATAAAAACTAGAAAAAATATAAATTTCCATGAACAACATATTTTCTGATCCTCGTGTGCTTTATATGAATCATCTTGGTCTTGAGACAACATCAGTACATGTCACATAGATCATATGATGTCCCCTTATCATGAAATTTGGATCATATGATGTCCCTCATGCATTTAATATATGTTCACACAACTCCCACATGCAGTCCACCAAATTATTGACAAATAATCATCAATGGTCGTCTATATCATGGAATGCCCTCAGATGTATTTCCCAAGTCATGCGGTGACACAAGTGTGTGATAGTGGTGTCTCACGAAACCCACTAGGCCTTCTAGATAGACCTCGTGACATCCTTCCAACATGTTATCTAGCTTTCGTGATGACACTATGACATGTCAGCTGAGATCTGATGATGCCTTCTAGGCATGTCATTCAGGGTCACATGAGGGCCTTCGAGGAAAATATTCCATGTCTTGTGATATTCTATAGAGATCTCAACCAATATCATGTGACACCCAAAATGAAAAGCCTTCCATTTCTTATGATGTCCTCTAGAGAAGTCAGCCTTCTTAATTAAATGACCTTCATAAATGTAATTCATATAATGCGACATCCCCTAGAAAAGTCAAATGGAACATGTGATTTTCATTGGACAAGTCCATAATACCAAAAAACATATTTAGACATTCTCCGGAATTCTAGGAAGATATCCAGGGAATGTAAGTCAGAAAACCAGAATATTAGGAAAGAAAACTACTAGGTCAATAAGGAAACATAGGACATGATAACCTTGTCCCACCTCTAATTAAGTGGAAACACAACATGTAATCGATGATCCATGACATAATATGACATGTGCCACATATAGGTAAATCTCAGTGTGTAAGAACCAATCAACTGAACTATGAGAACTATGATTAAATCTATAATTTGGATATGTAGTATTCCTACATAAGGCCTGATCTCAATCCTACACTTACCTCAAAAAAATTCCATCAGTTTTTTAAAAATTTCAACCATTGGGACCCAATATATCCCATGGGATGATCAATATTTCACATATATTAGTGGAACATGTTGAAACTAAACTAAAATTACTCTGATTCATGCCATGTGAAGGATTCATAGAACTCTTTTCTAAGGCCTGAGCTCCATATTAAATACCCAATGGGGTGTCTCAATAAAAATTCCCACATCTATATTTACTGAGACTAATAATTTTATATACCTTGTTTCTCAAACTGATCATGGATCACATGGGAAAAGGGATTTGTAATTATCATAGAATTCACGTCATTAATCTCCAATATCCAAGTAAAATATAGTGTGTATGCCTTGATAAGTGGCGTTATTGGACTACCTCCATATTTGGGAATCCTTATTGTGTATTCCCTGATCATTTGAACTATGATGACTCTAATTCCTTCCACAATGAGGGTGCATAGGATTCTATCATAAGGACTAATGTCAAATATAAAATTAACTCAGTTTATGTCCCCCCATGTCTCTAAAATGTCAACCATCATGACCCAATAATTTACAGGGGAAGATCCTTCTACTTCATCTTATAGAAGACAAAAAATCCAATTGAACTACGATGAAAATGATTCCATCCATAACCAAGATACATAGGATTCCATCATTAGGCTAGATATCGAATACCTCTTTTTTATGATCCTAAATATACTTCATTTACTCATGATGCTAAATTACACAAGTTTAATAAAAATCATGTGTTTCTATTACTTCTATAAACATGATATGTAGGATGCGACATAACATCTCAATCTCACCCTCAACATATTAATTGCCTACCTACATGTTATAAAATTACAATATTCCCAGTTTTATATGGTTTCAATATTTAATATGATACTTATTAATAGATAATTTATTAATAGCCTCAAATAAATAAATATGGATTCACAAATAGACTCTCCTTTTGTAAAAGGATTTAACCTACAATATACCATTTAGGGTAGATGGTTCAAGATAAGGAATATGAAGAGATTCTCGAACATATTTTAAATAAATATGAGAGTCCCTGAGTAGAAAAAAATTCAATAAAAAAGGGAGAGATGATCCCAACCAACCATACTCATGATAAATGTGACTTTTTATGTTCCATTGGGTCTAAAACATCAACTAACTACTTGACTTTGGAATTTAGGTTTATACACTGTTATTGATGTGAGAACCATTGAAAGATTCCATGAAATGTGGAAATGTAGAACCTAATGTAAGTGATTTCAATAGACATCAAACCCCCCACAATAATCAACCCTAGAAAAGAGGACCCACAATATATCCATAGAAATAGTGAATGATTGATGGATTTTTAATGGCCTCAAAATGGAATTTCTAAACTTTTAAATAACAATTTGAATCATCAGATATGTATGTAATAGGATAAATTTTCTATTTCAAGATATTTTACCAAAGAAGAGAAATTATATCACTATCAAAGAATATAAGTATATATACTTACTTGATATATTTTTATTTCATAAGAAATATTTAAACCTTTGGTTGTTCCTTGATAAATTTTAAATTCATTGTTTATTCCATGAAATTAATATCTAAAAATGGACTGGATACTCATGATGCACTAAAATTTACTTTTAATGAATAAAAAATCATTAAAAGAGTTATAAGTATTTCCGTAGGTATCTAAATAATTTCGAAAACTCATACGGTTAGAATTAATTATCAAATATAGTATAATAATATAAAATACTCAACTGTAACAACAATAGTTTGATATTAGTATTAATCCATCAAATAATATAATTAAAAAAATTGATATATTAAATAGAGAAGCACATAGTCTAGTGTTATTCTCTTAACCCTTATCATTCTTCATCCCCGAGTACAAGACCCATAACATTTCCATATGTGATTGGCTATCACCTAGTATGTTGGTTGTCCTTTTTTCTAAAACCATATTAATATAATTCCAATAACATTCCGAAATTTTTATGATTTATAATTACTATAACATCAATGAAAATATATACCTTATTGGTTACCAATACCATTCATATTATCCCACAAAATATAAGGGCATTATTCATTAAATAACATTTTTACTAAAACATATACTTAAAAAATGGGTTATATTTCAATAAAGGTTTTCCAAATATATTTTTTCACTTGGTAGAATCGCATCACCTAAAAAATAAAAATGGGGTTTTAAGACTACAGACATAGGACCAATATTATACTCATAAACACATGATGGTATCCATAACTCTTATGCTTATTGAGACATATATGATTCTAAATTTTACACAGTCATTATATTTTTTCATGATTCTTATAACCAAAATACCTTTTATAGAAATAGGTCTCCAATATAATTCTAGAATAAAAATAAATAAGTCAATATTATTATTTCAACATATTTCATTTCATGGTCTAGGAGTAAACCTATAAAAGATACCATTGACTGAGATAATTCCTAGGTTCTTTATATTTAAGAAAACAAACTATAAGTGCATCACTATGATGAAATTTATTTCCTTCCATCATAATCATAATTTTTACATCTAAATTCATTATTTTATTACATTTTTACATACATAAAACACTTTAGTATTCATTTGAGACAACAAATTTTTAATCTAATATACCTTATATTTAACTTAGGTCATTTATTATCATAATTTATTCGAATCATTAATAATTATTTATAATGTTATTCTGAATTATACAAAGAATAACCCCTGGGAGTGTAAAAATAGGTGTACAGTAAGGCCTATTACCTTGTACTAGGTAATTATCTTGTTAATCCTAATACACCTTTTCAGAGTTATTACCCCTATGTACATCTATTCTAGAAACACATCCTCGTGTAGTATCCATACATGTATGTATTTCCTAGAATACTGACATAATATATACCTTACCAAAAAATTATGATTTTTCTTATATAATATTTATCATATTATTTTGGATTATGAATCCTAATTAATGATTTCCTAAATAATTTTATGAAGGCTTCCACGAAAATTCCCATGATACCAAATATAATTACACCAAATGTAACAAACTAGATCTGAAATAATCTTAATTAAATTGGAATAAGATAAAAGGAGTGATATCTTGAATAACCATATTATCTAGTATCTTAGGTAAACAAGATACATATATGATTTCCATATTACATTGGAATACAATAATTAAAACAAATTTTTTCAATAATAACATTATTCCCTCTAACATTTCCTTGTACATAATTCCTAGTACACTTCATGCTTTTCTTGGAAAGGGTAAAAATTTGGGTGAGATCAAATACTCATTAAGGGATTAGTAAAATGGATGATATCATGAATCAATTGAAATAACCAACATATAAACTATAATAACGAAACACACTATCCAAATTATCAATAAACGGAGAATAAAATGAATCTAGAGAAAATTTCAATGCGAAGCTCTCAAAAATAATAATAAATTTGGAAAGGGAAATAATGAAAAAAAATAATTTTAATAAAAAACATGACTCTGATGAATATATAATTAAAAATCAATATTTTAAGGTATTTATTTTATTAAACAAGAAATTTAATCAATAAACATAGAATAAAATGCATAAAAAGATATATCATTGAGAAACTATCATGGATAATAATAAACAAATTCTTAATGAAGGATATTCATAATTATTAGACTTCATGGTATTAAGAATCATGATACTTCTTCTATTAATTAATTTTCACAAGACGTTTTAAGACTATATAGAGAATCCCATTTAATGATAGCTTACCAATTTCCCTCATGATCCCCATAATGCATCAAGAGGGCTATATATTTAATTTTCAAGGCCTAATCATCACTGAATATCCTAGGACTTCATCATTTTTCAAATTATAGAATAAATTCGTGAAATATTTTCCATATCATCAAATATCCATATTGATTAATGAACACTTATTTATCAAATATTTTCCTAGTTAATCAAGTAACTCTAAAAATAAACACCAAATGTTAGAATGGTATATTGTTCATGAAATATTCATATATATGATTAAAATAATACGTATAAACAAGAATTGAAACATTAACTACCGTGAATAAATAGGTATTCATGTTAAATACATCAACGAGGTAGTATATACACCACAAGGAAGAGATTCGGTACATTTTAACAAATGTGTATTAGGGAAATAGAAATTGAGAAAAAATTCCATAAAATGATCATAATGTTTATTTGAGAGTTAATAAATGAATGTATTATGGGTATAAAATGTAAACTCACATATAAAAATTTGAAATTCAACATAATATCGTCAAAATATATTTCTCACAAAATCATAAAATATCAAAACAAAATGTAATATAACACAATAAAAATAAATTGAGTTATGAAATTATTTACCACTTGGTAACTTAAATTTCAAGTCCACTTGGATAATGTAATTAAAATTAAAACATTAGAAACCATAAATTATGAAGTATTCATGATATTACATATACGATTCAAAATATATACACCATATAAAATATGTTAGGCACACAACTATAAAATATTCATTTATGATGGTAAATTTAGACGATGTCCCTTACCTCACAATTTCTTTTGGATAAAAATGAATAAATTTAATATATAATGGTTTAAATAATGTTATTAATTTATACCATAACCATATTTATATTTATTATATCATTTATTATCTTCTTATAACATTTTACCAATCATTTGTTAATAATTTTTAATTATTTTCATTGTTTCGGGTGTTAATTGAATTGTTTTCCCATGCATGTTTTGTCATGAGTGTTCTTGATTAGTGGGAAAGGATATATATCCATAGTATCCAGTATGATATTAATTTTTTGAATATATTATTAAATCATTATACATATTTTTATAATCATTCTTGAAAATTGGATATCAAAAATAAATCGCATTGCACTGTGGAGATTGTAGGACGTACGCACACATTAGCGACGATATCATTTGATTAATGAATGAAAGGATAAAGAATTAGGTTAAAAAAATATTAAATAATAATTATTATTTCAAATATATCACTTATATTCATTAAATTTATCCTTATTAATTTTATTGTAAATTGTATATGAAGAATGAATCAAATCACCTTGAGAAGATGTAGTCCTCTATATTCACGAGCGATGTTATCAAATTTTAAAAGGCATGGAAATAAAGATGGGACATGTGATATTATAATTAAATAATAATAATAATGTCACAAATATAATATAAAGTCATTATTTCCATCATTATATATATCCTTGAAATATGTTTATAGAAAACGAGATACCACGGTTCGCGACGCAGTAGTCCGCCGTACAGACGATTGATGGTTTCATTTCCCATTTGATAGAAGAAGAGATAGATATAGGCCATTCCATTAAAATGATAAAAAATAAACATATGTAATATAATTATGTTAATATATCGTCATGGTTAACTGTATTTTATGGAGTTTGAAGAATAATCAAAATAAAAATGATCGTTTAAGAATGATTCCTCTTTATCAAGGCAATTTTGTAGGTCTTCTTCAAAACATTCAGAAGACGGTTTTATGATAAAAATAGAATATAAGATTTCATAGGGGACTAGGATGTGATTTTTTAATTTAATGTTAAAAAAATGGAATTTTTATGTGTGAATAAGAGAGGGTGAGGGGTAGCTTTTATAAGAGGGGGAGAGGACACAAATGGAATTTTTTAAAGGATTGAATTACACCAATATTTTTAATTTAAAAAATACAAAAAAATTGGGTCATTATATAAATTAATATATTATATGGTGTGAATATTTCTAGTAAATGTGTATTGAAAAATATTTTAGGTAATTTAAGCCCTTATGTTTTTAGTTTAACCCCATGTAAATCAGTTTTTACCTAAACCATAGTAAATAATTTTTAATCCATTTACAATTTTTAATGGTTAAAAATTCAGTTGAACTTATTAGATAATAAAAATTAATCTTATTCCAAATATTTAATCAAATTTTTGAAATTTAATTCAAATATGTGTAACAATACAATTTAAAATTACACCCATAGTCTTGATGAAAACATGGGATTCCAAAGAAAAAAATCTCATAAGTATAGAAGGTTTTAATATTAAAATTGAATATTAAATTAATTATATTGAACTAAATTAGTTATATATTATTATAATAGTACTTATTTTACATTTTATAAAATTTAAAATATAATTATAAATTTACAATTATTTAAATTGAAAGTGAGTTTTCATGGAAAAACATTATTTTTCACTATTCATGAAAAATGATACTTTTTAGAAACAATAAAAAAATTCACCCTAAGATAATTTTGATATAATTATTTCTAAAATGATTTTAATTTTGTGATATAAATTTTGAAAATTTTTTAAAAAATTATTTTAAATTATGTGAAGGAAGCGCAACTAAAACATTTTTTAAAAAGTACTGTTGTTGATAAAACATTTCTTCTTTCTTTTAAATGATTCATATTAAATTTTTATTTAATATATAAACATTATTTTATTAATTTATTTACTACTATTGATACTTTACAATTTATTATGGTCATAATGGTATAATATATTACAAGTCATTTAGGCTCAATGTTGCGTGTTCCACAAGATATCAAAGAGATTATATTTAATGAAATATATTTGGGGGGGTCGTTTAACCTCAGTATTGTGAGTCACATACACTATTTATTACTTTTTTATTCTCTTAAAATCATAGGGTTCAATAGGTAATCTTTACTGTAAAAATCAATATTATTTTTAGAAATTAATAATTTCAAATTTCAACCTAACTCATTCTCCAATAGATTAATTCACTTTTAAACCACATTTTATATTTAAGTGTATATTTATTTGAATTAATACCATGAAATTCATTGTTGGTCCATTGATAAATTTAACATAATATATTGTCCATATATGGGAATATACAAGTTTAGGTCTCAAAATATCTGTATAAACCAAGTCCAACTTATCATCCTTCAATGTTTTATATCCTATTGTAAAATCAATATTATTCTACATACCAAAGGTATAATATCATAGAGCGCATTGTCTAATATATTTTCTACGGTAGTGTAAATTATATAGTTGGTGTGTTAATCCACTCCTCAGTCATGTGTAAAGACTTCTAATTCATTTTTTTAAACTAAAATATTATTTATTATAAATAGAATGTGCAACGTAATGTTTTTGACATTGTATTGTGTTTCATTATTATCCACTTGATCTGTCACCATTGTTCATGTGGTAATTTTCTGTGAACAAAAAATTGACGTGGTTTTGAATCCAACATCATCAAGATTCATAAATAAATAATATTTTTATCAATAGAATAGTATGTTACACATTTGTTAGAAAAAGAAAATTTATAAAGTTATTGTTGATCCATGCAAGACCATTTACCATGTTCTATATGGGTTAGACATCAGCAAGATGTACTGTGAATTATTTCCCTAAAACGTCATTATTAAAGAAAATTTTCACTAATTTTGAATAGAATGAAACTCAAGAGTCTGAAATCCATGAATACATAGAATTTTACACACTCTTTATTAAAACATCATCAGATATTTTAAACCTTGTTTTTTATGATTTTTTTTCACGTTAAATCCATTAATCTTTATACTACTTCTTAACTTACCACATTCCCTCAAAACTCCATCATGTAAGACCATGTCACATCTATTTATATTGAATCACTTCCCTTGATGTGGATCCTCCGATTTTATTTCCTCAAAACACAAATAGACTTATTCTTATAATGTGATGTGATAAACTATACAATATATATATAGTTATATTCTCCATATATCCCCAATAAGTATTAAATATTTTACATCATTATGTATTATAATTATATTCCCCCAATAATTTTTCAAAAATGTTATTATGGTTTCGAAAATATCATTTAATAGAAATAGTAAAACATTAACATAAATAATTATATAGAATAATTCCAACTATTTATAACCAACCTATTATGGTGTTTATGGGATCAGTAAGAGTCCCCCATTTAATCAAATTTATATTGTACAAAAATTTCATTAGGTATACTTTATTCAATTGATTCATATATAGTTTTGGTAGTTCTTTCACAAACTCAACCATTATTTTCTCCATTCCAATGTTGAATTAAATGTTTTTTTCAAATATAAGCCATATAACACATAAAATATTCTAATAAAGTATAATTTAAAAAATATTGACTTATTGAATTGGTTATATAGAAAAAATATACAAGCACATCATCATAAATTGAATAATTTTTTTCTTTTTTCATGAATCATAAGTTGGATCTATAAAATTTCATTTTCATCAAATTTTATAATTTTATATGTGAAATTAAATTTGAAAATTTTAAATTTGGATATAATTAAAAAATTATATAACTCCATTTTTTATGAAAACATCGATTCTAAAATAAAAATTTAAAAAAAGAAAACATTTTAAAAAATAATCATCCAAATTAAGAGAGAATAATGAATTACATGGTTTGGAACGGATTCACATGTCTACTGAGTGGTTGAAATATTTCACATTCTCTGTGATAAATTTTTTTGGATAAAAATACACCATTGAAACCATTATTATAGACTACTTCATAAATAATTGTCATATTATACTAATCCATGTTCCCATATAACATAAAATCACACAATGGTATACCATGTTATAATACTCACTACTTAGGTGTAGTACATGACTCAAGTACATACAATAATTCAATTTGAATGATTTGGGTTAGGAAATTAAATATTGGTAGGTGTTATAAATAATATCTTTAAATAGATTGAAGAAAATGATTGTTTTGGTTGTTGGGATTTTTGGTAAGTCTTTAGGATGTTCATTGGAACTAGAACCATGACTTTTTTTATAAAACTATGTCATGGTGTTCAGTGAAAATTATATTAGATCATTTGATAATTGATCTTTTATAATTTAATAGTAGATATAAATGGTTATTATGAGGAGTTAAAATGTACTTAAATACATAAACCATGTTACAAAAATTTATAAACTTATTTTTTTGGTAATCATGATTTAAAGGGATGGATAGTGGAAGATGTACATCGAGAGACCAACTCACGGTAGGATATCACCATGTAACAGTATAAATCAAAGATATACTGGGGGATATAAAAAAATATTAAATCAAGAGAAGTATAAGGATTTCAATCTATGGTTTTTTGATATATTTTGAACAAGAAAAATACATGATGATGGACCATAATACATAGGTTTTTGTGATTTCTGTTCAAAAATACGAGTGATTGAATTATAAAATTCTTATAAATCAATGACATAGAATCCCAAATAATAAAGTGAGTTTCCCAAATTGAAATTAGGTGAATGTGTGGAGATGAATGAGGGTATGATCATTACCTAACCTAGGAGGGACTGAAGGATGATTGGAAATGATTGATTCATCATGTTGACACTTTTTTGATATGACTTATATAGAAGTTAGGGATAATATTCTTTGTGACATCACATTTATTTTTTTTAAGATATTACTGTTATGGTTTGTTAAAATTCAAAATTATGAATTTATATATGTGATTTAAGAACATATATATATTTATATAATGTGTCATAATATATTTTAATCAATCAGATACCAATTGTATATTTAAAAATATTATGATCACTTTGTAATATAAAAGATATTTCATTAAAATGATTAATAAATTTTATTAGGATGATTTCATAAAAAAAATAAATGATTATATATGTTAATTATAAAATTAATAACAATATTTATTATTATAATAATCATAAGAATAATTATATCATGTAACGAGTCATGAAAATGACTTTTCATTTGAATTTTTTTCTTCTAAATATAATTTATCTATTTATCATATTATTATGTTTAAAAGTAAAATTCCTAAACACTATAATTTTATTTTTATAAAATAAGAATAATTTTTTCAGAAAGTAGATATTATATTATGTTTAACATTTATATTTTTTGAAAATGGATGATTTTCAAGTGAATAGATAAAAATAAATTTTTTACAAATACGAAAACTTCTATGAAGGATTTCTGATATAAGGATGGAATAAATTTTTTTAAAATTTTTTTATCAAAAAAATATGTATTTAGAGAGTAAAATAAATCATTTAAAAATATAATGTTAAATATAGAAACATATGTTTTAATTTTTGGAAACTAAGTTATACTATTTATTTAAAAAAACTGAGTAATTTTTAAATAGTTAAGTAATTAAAAGGTTAAATTTTTTAGATGGATTTTAAATTAAAAAAATTTAAATTTTTAGTCATAAAATAATAAATTTCATGATAGTAAATTATATAATTTATTTTTAGAGAAAATAAAATTTTTATTCTTAAAAAAGTATTTCTAAAACAACTGCTTTCTAATGATTTTTCTTGATATTCAAATTAAATTTTATTTAAAGAACCTATAAAAATTGAACATTGTAAAAAGAAATCAATATTTTGTGTCAAAAAATAAAAATAATTAAATAGGGTCAATTTCATTTTTACTCATAAAATTACATTAACATAGTAAGAGTTTTTTATAGTAGTATAAGTTAAAATGGGTTAAATAAAACAGATAAGGGCCAAAATCTCACAAAACCATAAATTGTATTTGATTGGTAGTGTTTATTTATAAACCTCACATATTAAAATAGAAATTGTGATTATTTTGTGGCACATTCCCATGAAAATAACATTATGTTATTTTTAAAGATTATAATATTTACAAAAATATCACTCCCCGTAATTATAAAATTAACCCTCTTATACCTACTTCTCCACACACTTTTGGAAACTTATCTAAACCAATATCTATAAAAAATTCCCCAAAACCATTATCCAAGTCCTATATGTTCTAGTATCACCAAAAGATTAATCCATGAACGCTTTAGGAGATATTCAAATGAGATTACCCATGGAAGATGTAATTGTCTTCACCATATTATTTAAAATTTATTTCTCCCTTAAAAGAATATAAATTTTCTATAACACTATTAATATATTGAAATATGTATCATTATTATACTAAAATTTTATTCTTTTAATGGTACATGTGATTCCATAAACTGAAACTGCCAGATCTAGTGCTATAAATACATACTATACATACATTATTTGATATGGGTGGTAAAATAATGGATATAACCATCCATTAATTAAAAAATAATTAATTATTATTGATTCAAATCCATCAAGAAGATATTTTCCAATTTAAATACTTATACAATTAGGACACAAAATAAACAAATTAAACTGATTTTATATATATCTAGGTATAAATTTTTACACTATATATAAAACGACATAATTAATCATAATGATTAAACATATCAAATAAATTATATCACAAGATATATCCTTTTAAAAAATTCGTGTGCACTACATTTATTCATAAACATGGGAATAAAAGCATTATAATGGGGTGATCTCAAACACTCAATAAGGGAAACATATTGTAGAGACCCAAAGCCTGACGTACATGGACATTACATTACTTTTGCGGAATACTTAGTACATAACAAAAACACACACACAAGGATCGTAATAGTTTAGTGTCTTTGGAAACTCGGAACATAATCTTCTAATCGTTGTGAAAGATCTTCAACATCTCCTATAAAGATCTTCCCTTTTTTTTAGCTAAAACCTTTCTTTATATCATGGGGAAAAGAAAACATAAAAGGGTGAGCTCAAATGCTCAGTAAGGGTAAACAAAAGAAAAATCAATCACATCATATTCATAAGAACATAACTTTTGGAAATCTTAACCTGCAAAAGAGAGCATAATTTCATAACATGGGATAAATCATAGAAGTGAAAATGAGATCATAACTTAAAACATTACTCATTGTGGCATACACACATAATCATAGATAATCATTTCTTGTTAGTCAAGACTCATTTCCAAGACTATCTTAGTGGACAAAGTCCCTTTCTGAATCGAGTAATCCTCGTTTCAGTCCTGTTTCACTGAACCGGTATAACCTACCATTCCAGCCATGTCTATCTCATGAGATATAAAATCTTTACCCAATGCATTGGAGGGAGATATAGGTCCCACCCATCTCTTAATGAATCCTTTCTTATGTGTGCCACAAAATCATAAATCATACATCATTTCATAACCCATGTAATAAAAATGGGATTCTTAAACAACATGACATCATAAAACCATTCATATAAGATAAAGGAATTCATAAACATAATTCCATCACAACATAGTCAAATCGATGTAAAAATATGGATAGAAACAGAACCCTTTATTATCTTATATGGAAAATAATTTTGATAAAACACTTGAATTGAATTCTTGAGGAAAATATCCTTTCTTCTTCAAAATCAATTTCTTTTCACAAAACATCATGCAATTTTAAAAGGAAGAGATTTTATTGAAAATAGTCATGAAATCATTTTGAGTAAGCTTCATGAAAATAAGGCTTTATAAAACCGTAAAAATCCGTTCGTTCCGTTTAAGTTAAAAAAAACATTCTTCGTACTTTTGTCGGAAAAATCAAAAAATACCTCGTACGGAAAACGACAAAAGACTCCTTTCATTTCCTTTACTAAAAACTCACCAAAGGGTAAAATTGGATTTAAACAATTGTAGTTGGATGGAAATAATATTACATATTTATGAAACATGGATGTGGATGATAAAATACACCCTAGTAAATTCCAAAGTAAAAACAATCTCGGATAAAAATGAGATTGTGATATTTCCCTTACCTTATGTCCGACTTGCATTGTAAGTGTCCAAAACTCCTGTATAATGATTTAAATCATGTTATTGACTTATTACAGAATCATATTCATTGTTATGATATCATATATGGTTCACTTATGACATTATATTACCCGTTCTTTTGTAAACTCCATGTTAAAGAAGCGTTTTGGGTAAAATCGTTTCATTTATCGTAGGTGTTTTGACTTGTTGTTCTTGACATCATTATTACTTATATCATGATTTACTTACTTCCAGAATATAAAATATGATTTATATATCATATATATTCAGTATATATATATATATATAATAGGTAGATAAATAAAATGAAATACACCGTTCATGGAGACGGTAGTCCGTACGTACGCATGAACGTTGTTTTCCTTTCCTTATTGTCTTGAAATGGAAGTAAGTAGATGACATACATATGTATATATATACATAAATCCAGTAGCTTTATAATGTCATATATTTCATTATTATTTCTTATATATACATTATAATCATTCTTAAATGGTTAACATGGAGAATGAATCTCATCGCGTCGTGGAGACGGTATTCCGTACGTACGCAGGAGCGATGATATCATTTCTATAAATATTGAATTGAATTGGAGTGGATTATACAATATATCAGAATAAATATGATTTGTAATAACTATGTATAGTTATTCTTTACACCATTATACCCATCCATGTAAGGTGGTGGTGGAAAATAGATTACACCACGGCGTGGAGACGGTATTCCGTACGTACGCACGCGCGGTGATTTCTTTTTCCGTAGGATGGATAGATGGTGAAATAGGGTTGTTTTATACTTATAATAACATATCAGTATATGAGTGATACTGATGTTATTACTTCATAATGAAACAACCTAAGAAGAAGAAGTGGAAGAAGAAATAAAGATGAAAGAATTGGTAACGGTAATTACCTCTTCTTTGAAGTGCCTCTTTGAGACCTCCTCTTAGGGCACTAAAATTGGTCTTTGAGGAAGACCAGAACCTCTAGGATGTTTCTAGGGAAGTGGAGAAGAGATTTTGGCAGGGTTTGGCCGAGCTTGAGTGCTCAAATTGGTGTGAGGAGGAGGGGGAGGAGGTGCCCTTTTATAAGGGAGGAGAGGGGCACCTTAGGAATATCTCAAAATATTATTTTATATTAAAGTCAAAATCGGTTTATAATGGTTCCAAAGGGTCTTATTTCGAAGCTAAAGTGGGTATGGGTAGAAATCCTATCAACCAATAGGATTTAGACAAGTTTAGGGTATTATTTTAACCTTATCAATTAGATTTAACTCTAAGTTAAATAATTTAACTTTTACCGTGTCTTTTTGTTTTCTTTCACTATATGGTTAATAAACTTACTATAACATACCAAAAGAACCCCAAATTGTATAGTATTAAAACATATATCCTTATCTAAGTCATTTGGCCGAACATTAGATTTTTAGGAATAAAATAACAATTAGTAATATAATATTTGATTTAAAAACTATTTTGTGTCAATTTTGACACTATTTGATATATGATTTTTGTGAAAGTCATAACAGAATTATATGTTCTAAAAAAGTTGATTAAATCATCACTAATATATCATAGTAACCTATACAATTAGTGGAATTCATAAAAAGTCTTAAATTACATTTATTTTGGTATTTATATTATCAATTATGTCAATATTTCATTAATAAGATAATTACTGCATCATCTTTGTGTCATAAATAAATTAAATTATTTGATGTCTAAAAATTACAAATAAAATACCATCATGTAGAAAATCTTTTTATCTTTCTAATGAATATTTACAATCGAATTTATCTTATGTATAACCCCATATTATAAATGATTTACTTATTAAACTTTGATTTTAACTATTTTAACCCTTCTTTAAATAAATTAATAATAAATGTCCTCATCTAATCCAAGTGGACCTAAATGGTCATATTTTTTTCCTAAGTTTGTTTTTGGTCGAATTACACTTGTCCAATAGAATTAGGACATGTGTTAGGGTAATATTAATATCATATTTACCCTTAGTTATCCAATTTACTATTAACCGCGGTAAAAAAAGTAAAAAGTTACTATTCACCAAAAAATTATTTTCATCTCATTGAACCACATTTTAGTCCTTGATATCAACCGTGTCTCTCGGATTTTCGAAATTCCATTCACAGAAGCGGTAAAATTAAGTTTTATGAAAAATTCAGTTTTTAACCTACCACTTAGTGGTTTCACTATTCATCAAAAATTGAATGTTTTCAGAAAAATACCAAAATTTCACCCTAGGCTAATTTCGGTATTCCGAATCCAAAAATGAAGTCCATTTTTAAAAATAAAATTTATAAAATTTCAAAAAGTGGTTATTACTATTCATAACGGCTAGTTTTGATAATATTTTAATAGCATATCGTTGTTTAGTGAAACTTGGTATTGCGTACTACACACGCTATCGAGGAAGGTTGTGATTGCGTGTAATGCAAGGCAAGTCAAGGATACGTGTTGTGCAAGCTCCTTTTGGTGTAGCGTACAACACAAGACATTAATAAAATTAAAAATAATAGTTTTCATAAAATCTCGGGCTGTTACATTCTACCCCCCTTAAAATGAATTTCGCCCTCGAAATTCGTCGGGGTTATAAATAGTTTGCTATTCGAAAGTTTCTTTGATAGAGACCCACATCGTAAAAAGGAATACCAAAACCAATATTTAAAAATGAAATTATGAAACGTAATGGTTACCCAAATAAACTAATCACTGGGTTTCCACATAGGTGAAAATATGGATATGGAAGAGAAATCTAACCATCATGTTCTGATGGAGAGTGGTAGAGAACATGGCTATGGAAAATCCAGCAATCACAAAGCCATAAATTTGTGACGATCTAAGGTACCATTTGATTCATTAGATATAAGAGCACTGGGACAATAATTTTGGTTTTCAAGATCATTTCCCTAAAGTTGAAAATTTGAATTAGAATAAATACTTACTTTATTTTGGTACAATCTCACTGTTGTTCGTGCCTTGAACAATTGCCACTTCATCTCTTAAATAAATAAATGAAGTTGAATTTGTTATTCGTGAAGTGTTAGCAGATCATGTGATAGAACGACGAGTCATTCCATCTGTCTCAAACAAAAGGTTAGCAAAAATTATATACATAAGTCGATCTATAGTGAGATTAATCATATATGGTTCCTAAAATGGACTCATACTTCATATATCATACTGCTTAATATAATAAAACTAGTTTCTACTAAACAGGGACTTCCTGTAGGCAAGTGGTAGGCGATAAAGGCCAGTCGCACTTCGGTTGTGGGTTCGATTCCCACAGCCTTGTCCGAAGCGATGGGCTGTCGCCCGTCCTGCAGGTTGTCCTTTTTCTAAAACTACATTACTATAACATCCCATCAATAATATCAAAAATCTTTTATCCTTAAACAATACTAACTTATGTCCAACATAATCCATTCAAATCTTTAGGCTTATCCATAATACTGCAGTCCACTCTCCTAACATAGTGAAAACGATTACCAGAGATTTAATACTGTCGTTGATCCCCATATATCATAAGATATGTTTCGCTGGTCACATTCCAGACATTCAAAGTCCTTAATCATGTATTCTCTTGAATACCCATTGAACCTTAATGAAAACATGAATGCAGTTACCAAAATCCTCAAAATTCTATATACTCAAACCATGATATCACTTAGTCCTTATATCAATCATGAGCTCATGAATACAATCAAACATCTCATTATCTTCTTATCCATTCATTTTGTGCATATCATCTACTTTAAAAAAGTATTTGAATAACCTTTCATGGTTACTGGTACCATTCAGCATACCCTTTCAAAACTTAAGGAAAGACAACAGTGTAACAATCCATAGATGTCTCTTTATTCCATGACATTACTTATACAACATTACACATGATAAACATGTAATCATTCCACTACATTCTTAGACCATTGACCAAGCTTCAACATTTATTTCATCTCAAATATCATATGTAGTTTCTTCATCATCATCAACATAAATACTTCCCATACGACCATACTTATTCTATTCATGAGACTTTCCCTTAGGGCATTGGTTTGCATAATGCCCGTACATTCCACATTTAAAGCATTTAACCTTTGTTGATGTCATAGCAATACCATTATCCTCATCCATGGTGTTAACTGAACCTTTTCCTTTGCACTTACTTGCTTTGTGTCCTTCTTTTCCACACCCAAAGCATCTTCCAGTTCCTTTGAAACATTCTCCTTGATGTCTCTTCCCACATGATTTACATAAGGAAATTGAACTTTCTTTCCTCTATGATCATCATGAAACTCCATCTTTCTCTTATTAGCCGAGTCAGGAAACTTACCAAATTTTACATTATTGATCATATTATGAGATTGCTGATTCGGCATAATAATGATGTTTGGACTTCCAAATCCCATTTCATTTGGTTGCTCATGAAGAATATCATTCCATTGTCCATCATATCCTCCATTATCGTGAATCACCTTGTTTCCAGCCATTTTCTAAAACCCAAAAAGAATAGTGTGAGAGGCAAAAATCATAATAAAGGGGGAAGTAACTTAAATATCTAACATCTTTGGTTTAATCTAATATCGTTACCATAGTTCTAGGACTATATCCTATACGTATACTTATCCTTAGGGGAGTCCCTAGACATACCTTAGAAATATCTCTAGGGATCTCACTAACGTTTTCGCATCCTAGTTTCCAAAGGTTGACTAAACCTTTCCTCTGATACCAACTGTAGAGACCCGAAGCCTGACGTACATGGACATTACATTACTTTTGCGGAATACTTAGTACATAACAAAAACACACACACAAGGATCGTAATAGTTTAGTGTCTTTGGAAACTCGGAACATAATCTTCTAATCGTGGTGAAAGATCTTCAACATCTCCTATAAAGATCATCCCTTTTTTTTAGCTAAAACCTTTCTTTATATCCTGGGGAAAAGAAAACATAAAAGGGTGAGCTCAAATGCTCAGTAAGGGTAAACAAAAGAAAAATCAATCACATCATATTCATAAGAACATAACTTTTGGAAATCTTAACCTGCAAAAGAGAGCATAATTTCATAACATGGGATAAATCATAGAAGTGAAAATGAGATCATAACTTAAAAGATTACTCATTGTGGAATACACACATAATCATAGATAATCATTTCTTGTTAGTCAAGACTCATTGCCAAGACTATCTTAGTGGACAAAGTCCCTTTCTGAATCGAGTAATCCTCGTTTCAGTCCTGTTTCACTGAACCGGTATAACCTACCATTCCAGCCATGTCTATCTCATGAGATATAAAATCTTTACCCAATGCATTGGAGGGAGATATAGGTCCCACCCATCTCTTAATGAATCCTTTCTTATGTGTGCCACAAAATCATAAATCATACATCATTTCATAACCCATGTAATAAAAATGGGATTCTTAAACAACATGACATCATAAAACCATTCATATAAGATAAAGGAATTCATAAACATAATTCCATCACAACATAGTCAAATCGATGCAAAAATATGGATAGAAACAGAACCCATTATTATCTTATATGGAAAATAATTTTGATAAAACACTTGAATTGAATTCTTGAGGAAAATATCCTTTCTTCTTCAAAATCAATTTCTTTTCACAAAACATCATGCAATTTTAAAAGGAAGAGATTTTATTGAAAATATTCATGAAATCTTTTTGAGGAAGCTTCATGAAAATAAGGCTTTATAAAACCGTAAAAATCCGTTCGTTCCGTTTAAGTTAAAAAAAACATTCTTCGTACTTTTGTCGGAAAAATCAAAAAATACCTCGTACGGAAAACGACAAAAGACTCCTTTCATTTCCTTTACTAAAAACTCACCAAAGGGTAAAATTGGATTTAAACAATTGTAGTTGGATGGAAATAATATTATATATTTATGAAACATGGATGTGGATGATAAAATACACCCCAGTAAATGCCAAAGTAAAAACAATCTCGGATAAAAATGAGATTGTGATATTTCCCTTACCTTATGTCCGACTTGCTTTGTAAGTGTCCAAAACTCCTGTATAATGATTTAAATCATGTTATTGACTTATTACAGAATCATATTAATTGTTATGATATCATATATGGTTCACTTATGACATTATATTACCCGTTCTTTTGTAAACTCCATGTTAAAGAAGCGTTTTGGGTAAAATCGTTTCATTTATCGTAGGTGTTTTGACTTGTTGTTCTTGACATCATTATTACTTATATCATGATTTACTTACTTCCAGAATATAAAATATGATTTATATATCATATATATTCAGTATACATATATATATATAATAGGTAGATAAATAAAATGAAAAACACCGTTCATGGAGACGGTAGTCCGTACGTACGCATGAACGTTGTTTTCCTTTCCTTATTGTCTTGAAATGGAAGTAAGTAGATGACATACATATGTATATATATACATAAATCTAGTAGCTTTATAATGTCATATATTTCATTATTATTTCTTATATATACATTATAATCATTCTTAAATGGTTAACATGGAGAATGAATCTCATCGCGTCGTGGAGACGGTATTCCGTACGTACGCACGAGCGATGATATCATTTCTATAAATATTGAATTGAATTGGAGTGGATTATACAATATATCAGAATCAATATGATGTTGTAATAACTATGTATAGTTATTCTTTACACCATTATACCCATCCATGTAAGGTGGTGGTGGAAAATAGATTACACCACGGCGTGGAGACGGTATTCCGTACGTACGCACGCGCGGTGATTTCTTTTTCCGTAGGATGGATAGATGGTGAAATAGGGTTGTTTCGTACTTATAATAACATATCAGTATATGAGTGATACTGATGTTATTACTTCATAATGAAACAACCTAAGAAGAAGAAGTGGAAGAAGAAATAAAGATGAAAGAATTGGTAACGGTAATTACCTCTTCTTTGAAGTGCCTCTTTGAGACCTCCTCTTAGGGCACTAAAATTGGTCTTTGAGGAAGACCAGAACCTCTAGGATGTTTCTAGTGAAGTGGAGAAGAGATTTTGGCAGGGGTTGGCCGAGCTTGAGTGCTCAAATTGGTGTGAGGAGGAGGGGGAGGAGGTGTCCTTTTATAAGGGAGGAGAGGGGCACCTTAGGAATATCTCAAAATATTATTTTATATTAAAGTCAAAATCGGTTTATAATGGTTCCAAAGGGTCTTATTTCGAATATAAAGTGGGGATGGGTCTAAATCCTATCAACCAATAGGATTTAGACAAGTTTAGGATATTATTTTAACCTTATCAATTAGATTTAACTCTAAGTTAAATAATTTAACTTTTACCGTGTCTTTTTGTTTTCTTTCACTATATGGTTAATAAACTTACTATAACATACCACAAGAACCCCAAATTGTATATTATTAAAACATATATCCTTATCTAAGTCATTTGGCCGAACCTTAGATTTTTAGGAATAAAATAACAATTAGTAATATAATATTTGATTTAAAAACTATTTTGTGTCAATTTTGACACTATTTGATATATGATTTTTGTGAAAGTCATAACAGAATTATATGTTCGAACCAAGTTGATTAAATCATCACTAATATATCATAGTAACCTAGAAAATTAGTGGAATTCATAAAAAGTCTTAAATTACATTTATTTTGGTATTTATATTATCAATTATGTCAATATTTCATTAATAAGATAATTACTGCATCATCTTTGTGTCATAAATAAATTAAATTATTTGATGTCTAAAAATTACAAATAAAATACCCTCATGTAGGAAATCTTTTTATCTTTCTAATGAATATTTACAATCGAATTTATCTTATGTATAACACCATATTATAAATGATTTACTTATTAAACATTGATTTTAACTATTTTAACCCTTCTTTAAATAAATTAATAATAAATGTCCTAATCTAATCCAAGTGGACCTAAATGGTCATATTTTATTCCTAAGTTTGTTTTTGGTCGAATTACACTTGTCCAATAGAATTAGGACATGTGTTAGGGTAATATTAATATCATATTTACCCTTAGTTACCCAATTTACTATTAACCGCGGTAAAAAAAGTAAAAAGTTACTATTCACCAAAAAATTATTTTCATCTCATTGAACCACATTGTAGTCCTTGATATCAACCGTGTCTCTCGGATTTTCAAAATTCCATTCACAGAAGCGGTAAAATTAAGTTTTATGCAAAATTCAGTTTTTAACCTACCACTTAGTGGTTTCACTATTCATCAAAAATTGAATGTTTTCAGAAAAATACCAAAATTTCACCCTAGGCTAATTTCGGTATTCCGAATCCAAAAATGAAGTCCATTTTGAAAAATAAAATTTATAAAATTTCAAAAAGTGGTTATTACTATTCATAACGGCTAGTTTTGATAATATTTTAATAGCATATCGTTGTTTAGTGAAACTCGGTATTGCGTACTACACACGCTATCGAGGAAGGTTGTGATTGCGTGTAATGCAAGGCAAGTCAAGGATACGTGTTGTGCAAGCTCCTTTCGGTGTAGCGTACAACACAAGACATTAATAAAATTAAAAAGAATAGTTTTCATAAAATCTCGGGCTGTTACACATATAACGGAAAAAAATCATGGAATAAGTATGGAATAAATGTTATGGAAGGAATATATAAACAATAAGAACCCACAATCAAAATGAAACATAGAGTATTCTATTTCTATGAAAATAAGTGAAAACATGTATATCAATAATATTGATCACATATTGATGAATTGGATAATTTTAGACAACAATAACTTATTACCAAGACCTCATGCTAAGAAAATATAGATTTCAATGAGACCATGGTTAATACAAATTAAAATATTGGTAGAGGATAAACCAAATAATCTAACATATTTTTCTTCATGAGAACCTTCAAGGCATCAATAGGCTATATTATTTTATTCCCTACACATTAGTTGGTGATGTCATATACATTCCCCCTATGAGGAAATAGATACTAAATTCTTTATCAACATTGTTAGTAATCGTCTGTATTAGTATAACAACATACAAAACACCAATACTTTTCCCTGTGTTAATAAAACGGATAACATGATAACAACCGATCAAGAAGAAAAAAACTAAAGGTTAATCAATACATAGTCAACATGCCAGTATTTCCATGAATTGGAATAACAATATTCAGTACGTCAATATTATTCCACATGTCAATAGAATATCATAAATTTTGGGTGAACAAACCCAAATATTTGTTATGTGAAATGTTATATTCACATCATATACGTTAATGTTAATACAATTAAAGTAATAATGGAATTATATAATCATAATTCTTCCAATGGAAGGTAGTGGATGGTTTTAATAGAACACATTCTAAGAAGTGACCTATATTTTTGATATGGTTTACGTTTTAGGAATGTATATCCCCATAAAATAATGATATAATACCAAATAATATAACCAAATAGAAAAATATACAGAACATATAATAATACGTTCAAATAATGATCATATCTCATTAAACAAAAAATGAGTTACCCAAAATACTCATTACTAAGGAAACAACTGAATCAATGAACACATTAATAAAGGAAATCGATTTGGATTTTAATACCATTAAATACAAATATAATTAGAATAACATATCCATGGATATTGAATACACCGTAAAAGAATAACATGGTTCACATAATTTTTTTTGTCCCAAAGAATCATACACGTGAACAAGAAAAGCTGTAAAACATTATAAACTTTCTAATCAAAACTCTTTGAAAGGTAGGGATTGAAATTGAACATAAAAAAATTATTTAAATACAATTCATGATATAATATCTCAAATTTGAAATCGATGCACAACATAAATGAAATTATGTGAGTTAATACAATATTTGTCCCAATGAAGGGAAATTGAGAAAAAAACCATAACTCTTATTCTAAAATCAACATAAGAATATTAACATCATGTATCACAGATATAGATATATTAATAACATAATTCTTCACATTACTCATATATTTTTTAATTTATACGTTACACTAATAGTTATTATCTACATGAATTCTTCTTATTTTATATATATGGTGTTTTATCTTTGATTGTTAGTAGTAGTTTCATAAAAGTGGTGTCCTTGTTCATTATTATTTCAAAATTAATCATTATTAGATCATTATGTTTTATATTATAGATTATTTATAATTATTATAATATTTAAAAATACTTTATTTAGTGTCCTGTTTCTTATCCTTGAATATGGAATCAATAACAAGCCTGTTTCAATGATTCGTGATGATCGATGTGTGTTTTCTTAATTAAAGAATTAAATATTAATTTAACATTAATAGAAAAAATAAATAAATATTTACCCATTTATATCATATTATTTAAGTAAATATTTTCCCATATTCAATCATGACATAATTTCATATGATTATTCAATTGGGTTGTTAAACCTGACCAAACCTGAACATTACTTGATTTAATTAATGATTATGAGGATATTTTTTGTATTATTGTTATACCAAAGGAATAATGATATTATTTAGGGATTTTCACTGTGATATATCATAATTTTATGTAACTAAAATAATAATTAATGTATATAAAAACATTAAAAAATTTCAATTATATATTATCCTCATAGGATGATTATTTTAAATGATTAAACTAATGGCGACTCTTGTTTATCATATTAGTAATAGGTTATTATATTTATAATAATATAACCCTAAGGATTTCATAATAGTAATATTTATCCTTTAATACCATATTTATATATATCCTTTTGATTTGGTGATGGAAAACGAAAGACATTACTCTGTAGAGGTGGTAGTCAGCACAATGCATGAATGACTATTTTTTCCTTAATGGATAAGGTATATGAATAAAAATTGAGAATACACATAATATATTAAAATTAAGAAATATAAATTATACTATAATCATTATTTTACTTTGTTTAAAATAAATTTTACGAAAATTAATTATTAATAAAAAATAATTATTTCATAATACTCAAGTTGGGGATTGTATTTTTATTGGATGTATCCTTGTAAATGATTTTTTGGATAATAAATGGTGAATGGGATAAATTAACAGTGAGAGGGGGTTCTAGGAGGAGAAATATTGTATTATTTTATGGTGAAATTAGAATGATATTGAATTATTTATGTCATGAAAATGTTACCCATTTATAAGTGAAGGAATGGGTAGTTTTGGGCATCATAGTTACATTTTCAATAATACAAGGTTACGATTCCTAATTCAAAGGTAAAAAAAAGGAAAAGGAGGAGTGTAAAATAAATGTGGGCTAAAACTCACCTAAAATACCAATTTTTTAGGAAACAATTAGTATTTTAGGGTGTTTTTTTAATCTTAACATTTAGAGAAATTTACATTTACTTTGGAAATTAATTATAACCTTAGTAATTAATTGGAATGAAAAATATTAAGATTTATTTTTTACCACAATTTGTTAATTTTAATTAAAAATTAAAAATTTATTTTATCAAATAAAATATCATATGGTGAGAAAGGATAATTTTAAAATAAATAAATTTATTATGTAAAAATAGTTCTTATAGAAATATCATTTTTTATCTTTAAATTTATATATAGAATAAATTTTTTTAATGGTTTATTTTAACAAGATAAATTTATAAAACATAAAATAGATTAATTATTTTAGGCTTCCAATGAAATCCCAAATTGAATCTCCCTTCAAAAATACATGATTCAATGAAAAGATAGAAAAATATTTATATATTAATGTAACATTTTTATAACTAATAATAAAAATTTCAAATGTTTTTTAAGTTAAAATAATATTTAAAAATGAAAAATATTATTTCTAAAATTATTATTTTATTACAGATTTTTTTATGAATTTACATGACTTTTAGAAATATTGGTACATGTATAAAAATTATATGTTCAATGAAAAGATTATTTTTTTCAACCATTTTTAAAAAACTAAAAATTTAATAACAAGTAAACATTGATATAAGGAAATAAAAAAGGATGTTAACTGTATTTTAATTTAAAATAAAAAAAATTATAAAATTATTATTTGAATAAAATCAAAAAATAAGATAAAACCACGTATTAATTATAAAATGGAAACATTTAAATATTAAATGTTGTTATTATTATTTATTTCCATCTACAAACTAAATTGGATTTAACGAAATATTAATATTAAAGAAAATTTATTAGTAATCATATGTTTCTCGAAATATAAATTTGTATCTTATAGAATAATTTTATTTATAAAAATATTTTTTAAACAATAAACGATCATATTAGTAATATTAGGTGAACTAATTATAATTTATTCATATCAAATGTATTCATTATTTTATGTATACACATATCTAATAATGTAGATACTCTTATTCATTTTCTCTAATTAAATTACTATGTTTTTAATAATCATACTTAAATATATATATTTTATCTACATATAACATGATTTCATTTATGTTCAGTGTTATGTATGGAGTAATAAATCAAACCCATTAACTTATTTAACTACAATAATATATAAGAAGTATACGGTGGAACATTCAATCATTTTAAATAAATTGTCTCCATGAAAATTGACTAATAAGATTTGAGTAATTCCTATATAGAGCACATAATTAGCCATATAACACTATATTATCATATGTTTATTTAGGATGTGGTATTATTTTTATCTATATTATTATAAGTTATATATAAATAGTAAAAACCCATTCCTAATTTAACATAGAATTCTCCATAGTGACAAAGATCTAGATCAATAATGAATAAATTCCTGGAAACCCTGAAAATGATTAATATGATAATCATAAAACAAGGGGTTTGTATTAATAATTCAATATCATGTTTTTTGTGAAAATTTACATGGCATTGGACACTAGAAAATAAAGGTTGAAAGCATTTTTTTTCAATAGTAGTAGTTCCATATTATTTTCATTTTTTCCTCTGGCTGTTGATGAATGAATTTCTAATTGGCCCTTGTAATTGGTCCTTAAGTCACATAACTCATAACTCTATTACAATTGAAGCAACCAAGATTTGTAGCTTCTGTCCTTCCCTAAAAATTGTGTGTCTGATGAAATTCATCTCTAGTATTAAACAATTTACTCCCATGATTCATCACATTTTTTTACAAGTAGTAAATTTAATTTTCTTTTATTTACCATATCGGTCACCAAAATTTGAAAAAGTTTCTATCTTTATCTAATTTTTTGGATTTAGTATTTCAACGATGTTCACATTGTATGTCAATATTCTTAATAGTCTTTTTGGAATAATTATAATATTTCTTGCTCCATCCCTTATTCCATAAGGTTGATTGTTAAAATAGTTTTACATTTCCCATATAATTAATTGTAAAATAGGGTCTTTCAGGCTTCATCCATAAAGAAAACCAATATATTTACCAAGAGTGATGATCACTATTATATAATTATCATAAATAAGATTAATAATATTTAACTTAAAGATTCATCTCATTATTACACTACCATGATATCCCATAGTTCTTACAACTCATGTTCTATTAGTCAAGAATCAACTAATATTACTCTCACATTAACATATATCGTTACTGTTTAAAACAGGGTTACTTTATATTGGGTTTTATCATACTAATAAACCAAATCCTTAAAATCGATTTCCCAAATTACAATAATAGTTATGACGATACTCTTAACCTAATAATTATTAAAATCTATAATCTCAAAATAAATCATATTCGTCCTCAAAAAACATTATTCATTCCTATAAACATATACCCAAGAATGTGTTTACCATAGTCATATACTATCAAGAATACACCATTCAAAAAACCTATTTGAAAATATAACTTATTATAACACAATGATAATATATATTACTGAAAACATTTACTATATCATTAACCCTAAAATGGTATTAACAATTAGTTTGTTGGATCACATAGTAGTCAATATATATCATAATCCAAAAAATGAGATAAAATGCCCAAAAATAATGTGATTTAGTTAACAATACCTAGGTTTCCAATTATTATTTAACATACATATTCAAAATCATACACCACCCATTATTATCTCAATATCACGTGTACATTAGATTTAATTGTTCTATGTACCTCCATCCTTTGTTCTCCAATATTTATCCAAAAAAATATATTTTTTTCATAAAATACAATTTAGTGGATATTATTTCCATTTAATATATGTTTTCCCCAATTTGAAGTAAAACTAGTAATGAATAATCCTTAAATGATTCATATAATCCTCATAAAATTTTGAGTATACTAGAATATCAGCTATAAACAACACTTACTAATGAGAATTAATAATAGTTTCAAGATTTTTTAAATAAAAATATCACTACCTTATGTAAGACTAGTAATGTTACATTTTCCATAACAATATAAAGAAAACATGGTTCTCATCAACTTATTTATTAACCTTATTTGATTATAATACATAGTGGTTTATTGGAAAACACCATTCTCAGCATCATTTTTCTAATACTGTTTCAACCATATAATAAAACCAATATATTTCTTATAAAATAAAATTAATTTTTATTAAAAAATTGGTCAAAATAATTATTCCCTTATGAAAGCATTATTTTTAACATATGATACTTTTAGTTCCACCTGTGGTTATTTTTATTCAATTATTGTTTGTCAATGGTCATATTTAAATTAGGTCTCAAACCACATGTTTAAACATCATTCTAAAATCCTTAATGGAGGTATATAAATAGTATATTATAAACCAAATCATATCCCAAGGGTTTTTCATTATAGGTTTGTAATCTTAGGCCGAATCATCATACATTACATTGATGATTGAGTAAATTATCAACCAAACCTTTTTTGGTTGATTACCCGTATGTTCATTTGTTCCATAACCACGTGCACATTTCTATATCAAGAAAGTGGTGTATTTCAAGCAAAACTACATAAAAAATAATTTACCAAAACCTTATGATATCATCCTATACTTAGAATCATATTTAGGACATTCAGTGTAATTATATGACTTTAATACCCAAATAAAAAATGAATTATTTCCTTAGTATTAAATCATACACTCTCCCAATGGTTTAAATATACCTTTTAAATTTTGATAAAGATTAAATTATTAGTACTTAGATAATTTTTTATAGATACCCTAATCTTTAAAGGTATCTAAACTGTTCCTTTTATTCCATCTATCAAACCCCATACCCACAGTCATAGATCTGGTGCCGTAAACACATATCTTATATACAATATATGATACAAAATACAAAATATTTAATATAACAATCATTAATTAATAAATTAATTTTGATTTTTGCATTAATAATATCCAAATGATATTTCTTAAACTATATATTTAGAAAATTTAAACACAACATAAACAAATAAATCCCATGTTCTTGTTATATAATAAATGTTTTTATTTAGTTTATAACAGAATACATAATTCATGAAAAATATTAAACATCTCCAATACATTATTCCCCACATTATATAATTATTATCATGTAATTTGTACTATTTCTCTTCATAACACAGGGAATGGAAACAAAAGAAAGAGGAGAGATCAAACACTTGGGAAGGGAAAAATATATCTGAAGAAATCATTGAATAAACATAGAATTAATATTATGTTAGGTATTTATAAAAAATGAATCCTTAATAAATATAAAACTAATATAACACTAAAAACATGACTATAAATTTAAAAAATAATTTGAAAAATTCTAATCTCATACTGAATGAATGCATAATTTTGGTTGGTAAAACCTTACTATGAAGGTGTTAAGGCATGAAATTTTACATATCATTAAGATCAAAATAAATATATCTTGTTATATATGATATAAATACACCAAATAAAAAATCCATTTATGTCTCATGGTCCCTGTAAATTCATCGAGGGGCTATATAATGTTGAAACCCACAAATCAGCTGTTTACGTCCAATTGCTTCATCATGAAATAAAATGAATCAAAAAAATCATAAGATATATTTATAGTGATCATATGAATTGGTATACAAATATTAAAATCACAAATAATTTTCAGTATTTCATTAGAATGGATAACATGATCATAACCCATTCAGCGGAAAAAGGGGGATGATTAAACAATACATTGTCAACATGCCAATTATTTTCCATATTAGAATTAAAATATACTCTATAACAATAATTTTACCAATGTAGGTAGAATATCTAAATATCTAGGTGAACATAATCCCATCTATGTTATGTGTAATGTGATTTTCACTCCATATAGAATAATTGGAATAAGGCTAAAAAAATATTGGAATAAAATGACAATAATGCATCCAAAAAATGAAAGTGAATGTTTTCAAGAGAACATATCCCATGAAGTGAGAAATAATTTTCATATGGTTTGGAGGATGGAATGTATGTACACTAAATACAATGAGACAATACCACATTATAAACCCAATGGAATGAATGTGCTAAAATTATATGATATAAGATCATAGAATTATCACAACTCAATGAATGAAATTTTATTTTCCAAATATAAACATAATCAGGGAATCAAATGAATCAAAATCCACATGAATATGAGAAATATATTTGGATATTATATTTCCGAAAAGGAAAATATTATTATCAAAATATATTCATGTGAAATGAAAACAACACATAATGCAAACAAGGTTCCCAAAACATATTATGTCATAATGAATCTGAAAGAAGCCTATGAAAACTCTTATGGAATTGAAAGCTTTCAAATTAAAATATGTTGAAATAAATGGGTTTAAATTGAACAAAACTACTATTATTTAATGATAATTATTTTCATGAAATCTAAAATCCATAATATATATACCATATAAATTAAATTAGGTCAAAAAATACAATACGGGTCTTAATGAAGTGAAATTTATACGAAAATCCATACATATTGTACTAACATCTATGAACATATTTAAAAGGTTGTATAAAAACATTTCATTATAAATAAAATAATTCAAAACATTACTCTTATATATATATATTCATTCATTATTTACATAAATAGTAATTCCTTATATGAATTATTCATATTTTCTCAAATAAGATATTTTTAGTTTCGATCATTTGTAAAAGTTAAATTAAAGAGGTTTCTATGTTCTTATTATTACAAGGTTCATAAATAATATATTATTAAATTTAATTTCATGCATTATTTATAATTATTTATGATTTTTCAAAACTCTTTTTATGACAATCATGGTCTTTATCCTCAAATATTTAATTAATAACAAGAAAAATTTGGTGATTCATTACGATAAAAGTGTGTTTTATTAATTAATAATTTAAATATTCATATAACACATTTGCAATAAAATAAAATCATCATTTAAAATTTTATAAAAAATTATACTAGTAATTAATTTTCTTTAGTCATTCTTGATATAAATTCATTGTGTAGTTCAATTAGGTGATTAAACTGAACAAAACATGAATATACATTAATTTAATCAATCATTACAAGGTGGTTTTTTGTAATATAATTTTAAAAAAATCATAATTAATTATTATATGATATAATAGATATGAAAAATATATATAATTTGTATAAAATATTATCCTCATAGTTTTTTAATTTTAAATTGTTAAATTAATGAAATACAATTACTCATAAAATAATTGATATGTTAAAATTTTAGAAATAACATAACCTTAGTGATATCAAACGAATAATATTTATCTTTTAAAAACATGCAATGTTCTGGATATCCCCAGCCCATTCATTTTTCGAAAAGAAGGTCATGAAGTAAACTGGAGGGTAGAATGGACTTTTCCCACACTTTTCACAATTCTGTAACTATACGCCATGCAGTGTGACTACACGCTGTGTTCCACCTTGCTGAGTATACCTCATGTTAAATTCGTGTCCTTTTTGCGTGATATAAATAAGTACACACCGTGTAGCCCATCCTACACGCCATGTAGATTCTCCCCACGTGTGTGTTACCCTCAAACCATGTATTGACTAGTCAATGGTCATGTGCCATGTTGAAGTTGTGTCCTTGCTGCATGAAATAAATAATTACACACCGTGTAGCCCATATTACACACTGTGTAGTTTCTCCCAGCCTACGTGTTACCCTCAAACCGTGTGTTAACCCGTCAACAATCGTGTGCCCCATTGAATGTCATGTTGGAAGCCGCGTGGCGACCATGTGTAATGGCCTAGTATATACCGTGTACTAGGAAATACATGCCTTGTATTTTAGTTTTTCTCACCTATAAAAGGAGGGGGCCTCTCTTCCTTTTCAAATCATTCCACACCTCCCCATTACTTCGAGCAAAGCCCTCCCGAGAGACTCCAAATATCCTTTCTTCAATAACTTATTCGTCTGAGCTCTGATTTATGACCCGTCAGTGGCCACGAGATCAAAACAACGAGGCGGAACTTCTGAGCATGGATATATTGGTTTCCCTTCAGCCTTTACTTCTGAGCATCCAGGTGAGGAGGTTTTTTTCGGGTTTTGACAGAAGTGACGGACGCCGACTAACATATTCTAAACATGATCTGGGGGAGCATTGTGATCAGAACATGTTGAGGTACGAATCTTACCTTTGTCTCTCTAATTTTTTCATCATTCAGGATGGGTGTCCTCTTATATTCACGAGACATAGTTGAACTAGTTTACTGAAGATAATAACTGGCTTAAAGAACAGGGATGGGAATGTTGTAACATTTTTTTGTTATCCTTTTATTTTGTTGTGAATTGAATATGCTTATTCCTAATGAATATCACGGTCGTTGTGGGCCTTTTCTTTTTCAATTAAATGTTTTCCTATCTTTCTAGACCATTTTTTGGGTGGAAACTTTGTGAAATATGGAAATTGGTTAATCACGTAAATTTGGCTGATTAAATGAATATTTGGAACCCTTGTGTGATCACCCCGATTGAACAAAATGGAATATTGAACATGTGGGTGTTGGTTTGGTTACGTGGTGTGTGAGAAGGGGAGGGGGTGAATCATGGGTTATTACGAATAGGATGGGTAGTGGGGCTATGATAAAAGGTATTAAAGGGGAAATGAGGTGGCATGATCCTGGATTTTGTGATACGGTTGTGGAGATGTGGTTATAGTGGTAGCATGGCTGTAGTAACGGGTTGTGATATTAATAGAAAGTGGAAAGTTGATAAATGAACTGTGGGGAATGATAATTAATTAAACGTGGGAACAATCAATGGGGATTTATTGATGATAAAAAGTTTGGTTTTGTGTTGCATGTGTTCTATCTAAAATGATTTGTGGTTGTTAGTGTTTTTTTCTACGAAACGCTTGATCTGGATTGATAATTTCCCAGTTGTTAAGGAACTAATAAACTAATACGGTTGAAACATGAACACATAAATGGGGTTGGGATTGTTTGTTGTATGCATGCTTCGTAGCAGCAGTGCCGAGGCATGCACTCAGTTTCTCTGTTTAGAGGCCATAGGATGTGATGTGTGTTTGGTATACATATATGTATCTGTATCATTGTGTTTTGTTGCACCCCACCAATGTTGAGAACCTAGTACTGAACACTCCCTTTTCATGGGAGAGGGTGTTTTCCAATTAGTTACTAGCTCATTCATTCTCCTTCTTCCATATGCTGTGATGGCTTAAGGCAACCTTACACCTAAGACTCTTCAGTTAGGTTTCGATTTGGTGTGATTTTAGCCCAAGACTCTTCGGGCAGGTTTACAATTCCCAATAATATTCGGGGTGAGGCCCAAGTTTGTTTGTGTAGGGATGTGATTGTGGGTTGTGAGGCCCATATGTGTGCGGGCGGGATATGTGGTTTGTGGGGCCCAGGTGTGTGCGGGCGGGATATGTGGTTTTTGAGGCCAAGGTGTGTGCGGTCAGGAAGATTATGGTAGCGTTAGGGCCTTCTCCATTAGGAAGAGAAACTAACTAGTGGGGGGAAATGGTGTGGGGTACCTAATACTCTTGTTCTTATATAATACTACCCATTCTTTTGTGTTTTTGGTGATCATGGATGGTGAGGTTTGGTGGATAGAATTCCTTGCTGGGTTTTGGTTTCTTCTGTTGTTCTCACGGGACATTTGGATGTCTCCCCACCTGTGCACAAGAGCTCTATTTTTCCCTACTTAGTATACTTGTATGCTCACCCTATGTTTACTTTTAGGTTTCCAGGGTGATACTAGGGCCGTGCTGGACCCTACTAGTCGGGACATTTAGAGTTTTTGTATTTTTTTGTACACTTGTTTCTTTTGGTATTGTACTTTTGAGTTTTCTTGTACTTGTAATTTGTTTCAAAATTGTTAAAACATGCATGTGGGATTAGTTTGGGTTTATTTTCATTTACATGATCCTTTTTTTTGACTCATCCTATTTTCTGATCTTAAATAATAAAAAGGGTAATGCCTACCATATTTGTGAAAACTCGTACCCTTGGTGCTAGTCGCCACTCTGGGGCCTACTAGAGGCAGGACCTGGGGGTCATTATCTACATTTCACCATTGCCAGCTCAGAAGGGGAATCTTTGGTGGGAGGGTATCATAACTATATGGTATCAGGGCGAAGTTGAGAGATTGGATGGAATCTGGAATTGGACACAGAAAGGATTGCATGGGATGGTAGGGCAACAATGATAGGTGATATTGGTGGGTCACATAGGCCAGGAAAGATCAGCTAGGACACGGTATTATAGGGCCCACGTGATCCGATGCAAGGACTCTAAGGCTACCGAACGACCAAGTTAGACTACATTCATTGTAGGGTAGAGACCCTAGGGAAGGTACATGCATCATCATGTTTGTGTTTTACTTGATTTGGGTGTTCTGGGAAAGAAATTGAAATAATGTGATAAAATGAATCCTTGAGAAAATTACTTGCTACTTGGGATTTGGCGATCTTTGTTTACCATACAACTATGGCACCTGGACGCCGTCCCCAGGTGACTCATACTATCGAGGCCCAGCAGATTCATGCGATCGATCAGTTGAGGATTGACCGAGAGGAGGAAGATGATCCATGGCAGAAGAATCATTGTTCTTTCCAGGGAAAAACCATCAAGAAGTACGAGTGTCGTACTTCAGATATGGAGACAGAGTGTGGATTGAAGAGATAGGGATCACTTTTACTTTGATCCGTGCTTCGAGGGAGTACTGGGTTCCCTTAGCTGTCAGTCAGCTGAGAGGTGCGGTGCATCAGTGGTGGACACTCTACCTCGGGGAGAGGTCAGAGGCAGTGATTCTGTGGGCTAAAATTGAGAAGGAGTTCCAAAAGTAATTATTTTCTTCCATGATCAAGGCAGAGAAGAAACAGAAGTTACTCTCCATCCACCAGGAGAGTATTTTAGTACATGAATTAGGGATCATGTTCAAGGGTCTCCTACGCTTTTCTCCAGAACTCTTTCCAGATGAGGATTCTCAAGCAAGAGGTTTGGAGGAGTCACCTTGTCCTTTTCTCCAGTATGTTGTCACCCCCTTCACCCTTCGATGAAATTGTAAGTAGAGATGAAGACATATGTTTTAAAGATGATGCACTTGCAGGGAGTTGCACCACGAGACGAGATCCATCCGGGTTCGTCAAAGGAGAAGGCAGCCAGCAGCAGTTCTCATGCGACAAGACCTTCCAGATTCTGGCCAGTAGGGAGCAGGCCCCAACATTTCCAGTTCAGATCTTTGGGTCCTAATCCCTTTTTCCCAAGCCCAGGACCAAATTTATTCTCTTGCGGAGTTTTCAGTCACACTCAATGTCGGTGCCCGACTCGAGATCAGTACGGTGGAGGTGGGCAGGTTCAGCACCCTCCTCAACAGAACCTATTTCCGGCATGGCCCTTCCACCGGTACAAAGACCCTACTCCTCAGAGGGCAGACCTTGCAAGGGGAGGCCGACCATAAGGTGCTCCTAAGGGACCTCGACCAGGGTGTGGTCAGGGAGGTGCTCTACATCAGAGAGGCAGAGGAGCTAGGCGTGGACAGTTGCACGCAACAATGTTGGATGCTCCGGAAATACTAGAGGTGGTTCTAGGTATGATTTGTTTGTTCAGCACTCTCATTTCTGATTTGTTCAATTCGGAATATTCACACTCTTTTGTTGCAATTGGTCTAGCCCATTCCTTGTGTCTAGACTTATAGAGACTTTCCGTACCCCTGGTGGTGAGTACACCAGTTGGAGGTCAGAACAGTGTATCTTGTGTTTGCCGAGGATGTGAGATGACGTTGGGACATCATCCGTCTAGTGGGGATCTACTTTTACTACAAATGCAGCCCTATGATGTCATCCAAGGCATCGAATAGCTATTTTATATTTGTTCCATTATCAAATTATTCTGAATAAGAGTTGTGTTCTCCTACAGGGATGGACAACGTGTAGATTTCGTTGGTGATAGGACTTATCAGGTGGGAAGCCGGCATGTGAAGCCTATCCTTTCTTTCTTAGGCGGGTTTTCAGTGGTTTCAGCTGATACAGAGAAAATGGATGTTCTATAGATTGTAGGGGAGTTCCTCGATGTTTTCCTGAGGAGGTTATGACTCTACCGCCCCCCCCCCCTGACGTGATGTCGAGTTTGGGAAAGATTTACATCTTGTTTCTCATCTGATTTCGTTGGACCTTTATTTGATGGCACCTTCGGAGTTGCGGGATTTGTGGATTCAGATTGGCGATCTGATGGAGAAGGGTTTTGTTCGACCCAGCATGTCACCATGGGGTGCTCAAGTTTTTTTCGTAAATAAGGCATATGGTGGTCTCAGGCTATCCGTAGACTATCAAAGGTTGAATCAGGTAACAGTCATGAACTGTTACCCCCTTCCAAGGATAGATGATATCTTCGACTATTTGGGGGGAGCAGGTTGGTTTTCTAAGATTGATCTACGATCTGGATATCATCAGCTGAGGGTAAAGTACAGTGACACCTCGAAGACAGATTACATGTGCGGGTATGGGCACTTCGAGTTTGTAGTGATGACATTTGGAGTTACGAAAGCACCAGCTATGTTCATGGGACTTATGAACCTAGTCTTTCGAGAGTTTCTAGATAGTTTCATCGTTGTGTTTATCGATTACATCCTAATCTACTCATGATCAGAGGAGGAGCACATTGAGAATCTCAGGGTAGTCTTAGAAGTCCTTCGACACCACTAGCTTTATGGGAAACTGTCAAAGTGTGATTTCTTGATGCAAGAAGTACACTTCCTTGGGCACATGGTGTCTCAACATGGACAATCAGTGGAGCCATCAAAGGTGGAGGTAGTTGTTTCTTGGTTAGAACCCAAGAGCGTAGAATAATTTCATAGTTTCCTGGGGTTGGAAGGTTATTATCAGTGGTTCGTTTCAGACTTCTCTCTAGTTGCTGCTCCATTTACAGCTTTGACTAGGAAGGACCAGGTCTTCATATGGAGAGACCAGTGCCAGAATGCTTTTGACTACCTGAAGGAGAAGTTTGTCAGTGCTCCAGTACACAGGTTTCCAATGGAATGGTTATTGTATGAGGTGTTTTGTGTTGCTTCTGGCCTTGGTTTGGTGTGTGTACTGGTGCAGAAGAAGGGTGTGATCTGTTATGGGTCTTGGAAATTGCACCCTTACAAGCGTAACTATGACACCCATGTCCTAAAGCTTGCGGAAGTAGTGTTCGCACTGAAGTTGTGGGAACATTACCTATTTGGGGAGTGATTTGTGGTCTTCTCAGATCACAAGAGCTTACGTTATATCTTTTCTCAGTGTGACTTGAACTTATGGAAGTGGAGATGGGTTGAGTTTCTCCAAGACTATGACATTGAGATCTCTTACACTGAAGGTAAGGTTAACGTTGTTGCTGATTCCCTGATCAGGAAGTCGCATAAGGAAGTGGTTCGGGAATCCACTGATTCTTGGAAAGCGATGGGAGAGTTGGCTGCCTAGCACTTGGATTCAAGGGTAGAGGGTGTTAGAGGCTAATTTTTTCAGATGACGGTGCAATCCTCCTTTTTGAAGCAGGTGGAAGAGTCTTAGTGGGGAGACTCCATGGTGGAAGTATTACAGGATCATATTGATCAGGGAAACACTCTAGAAGGATGGTCATAGGACAACTGACATCAGATGCTTTTTCAGGTAATGTTGTTTTGTTCCGAAGGCGATGCGTGAGGGAGTTCTCTGTGAGTTCCATATCTCAGCCTTGGAGGTACATCTGGGGGTTTCAAAAATGTACCGAGGCCTGAGGGAATAGTTTTGGTGGCCCTGGGTGAAACGGGCAGTGGCATAGTTTGTGGATTAGTGCCTAGTGTGTCAGCATGTAAAGGCTGAACACCGTGTTCCCAGTGGTTTGTTGCATCCTTTAGATGTCTGTGAATGTAAGTGGGATGACATCTCAACAGAATTCATCATCGGACTACCTAGAGATTAGGGCGGTTATGATGCTCTATAGGTAGTGGTGGATCGACAGACCAAATCAGCTCACTTCTTAGCAATTAAGTAGTCGGGCCCAGTGAGTACCTTAGCATAGAGGCACATAAACGAGGTGTTGTGTTTGCATGGAGTTCTGAAGAATATCATCTCATATTGGGATACCGGGTTTACCTCACGAGTTTGGAGGGGGTTACAGCATGATTTTAGCACCCAACTATGCCTTATCCTTGCTTTCCACCCCCACACTGATGGGTAGACATAGCGGACTATCCAGACGTTGGAGGACATGCTATGAGCCTGCATTCTAGATTTCAGAGGACCATGGGTGCAACACTTGACTTTAGTAGAGTTTTGTAATAACAACAGCTTCCACTCTACTATTGGAATGGAACCATTCGATGCTTTGTATGGAAGAACATGTTGTTCAGCCATTTGCTGGGAAAAGGTTGGTGAGACAGGTGATCTTGGGCCAGAGGTAGTACAGAGCACCATAGAAAAATTTCATCTTGTATGCGAGAGGATGAAAGCAGCTCAGGACTGACAGAAGTCTTATGTTGATCGTCGGAGGAGGCCCTTGGAGTTCGAGGTGGGAAATCATGTGTTCTTTATGGTTTCCCCTGGATGGGGGCAGTGGAGGTTTGGGAAGGTGAGTAATCTCTCCCCAAGGATCATTGGACCATTCGATGTACAAAGGCGTGTCGGCGAGTTGGCATATCAGCTGTCCCTGCCACCTTAGTTGTAGAATGTTCATGACGACTTACACATCTCCCAGCTTCATCAGTACTTACACGACGACTCTCACGTTATCGAATGGGGAGAGTTAGATATGGGGGACGACATGACCTTCGAGGAACGACCATTCAGAATCAAGGATCGTAAAGAGAAGGTGCTCCGTGGATGAACCATTACCTTGGTTAGTGTGTTGTGGAGGTATGACACCCTCGAGGAGAGCACTTGGGAGTGGGAGGCTCAGATTCATGCTCAGTACCCATAGTTTTTTTGACTTGTATTTTTATTTGTTCTTCTGATATATTTTTTGATGTTATACTTTGTACTTCTAATAAATGGAATTCTTGGCTTGTCGGTTGTGAGACGTTTTGTTTCCTTGTTCTATGGAAATGTGTAATGTGTCTGAATGTGTGGGGAATGGGAAAAACCTGATCCTTAATAGAGACTCATTAATGTGGATGCGATTGAACATGTGTGGGCGAGTTAGTGCTGCCTAAAGCGGATAATATCTTGACATGGGAGAAGGAATTCCCCAGTCCATGTGTTCGGGCAGTGTGTTGGTTGTACGGTGTTGGGGGCAGTGTAAGTTGAAAAAATCCAAATATAAGGAATTGGGATGACCCAATTCTTAATCCAGATAGATTAATGCTGATGCGATTAAACCCGTGCAGGCGAGTCAGTGCCGCCTAAAGCGGATAATATCTCAACATAGGGGAAGGAATTCCTAACTCATATGATTAGAGTTTTTGGATGGGTTCATTTAATAACGAGAGCCCTAAGAGGTATCTTGTTGGGTTCCACTGGGTTTGTTTTTGAATTATAGGGGACAAGAATGTTTTAAGAGGTATCTGATGTAGTGGACCGGACCACTCCGGCCCATTCCATTATCGAAAAGAAGGTCATGAAGTGTTCTGGAGGGTAGAATGGACTTTTCCCACACTTTTCAGAATTTGGTAACTACACACCATGTAGTGTGAGTACACTCCATGTACCTCCTTTCTTAGTATACTCCGTGTTGATGTTGTGTCCTTGCTACGTGAAATAAATAAGTACTAGCCGTGTTGCCCATCCTACACGCCGTGTAGTTTCTCCCTGCGTACACGTTACCCTTAAACTGTGTGTTGGCCAGTCAATGGCCATGTGCCATGTTGAATCTGCGTCATTACTGCATGTAATAAATAAGTACACGCCATGTATCCCTTCTTACACGTTGTGTTGTTTCTCCCCGCGTACACGTTACCATCAAAATGTTTGTTGACCAGTCAACGGTCGTGTGCCGCGTTGAATGTCGTGTTGGAAGCCGCGTGGTGACCGTGTGAAATGGCCTAGTATACTCTATGTACTAGGAAGTACATGCCATGTACTTTAATTTTTCTCACCTATAAAAATAGGGGGACTTTCCTCCTTTTCAGATCATTCCTCTCCTCCCCATTCCTTCGAGCAAAGCCCTCCCAAGAGACTCCAAAGCTACTTTTTTCCATAACATCTTCATCTAAGCTCCAATTTACAATCCGTCTGCGGCCATGAGATCGTAACTACAAGGCAGAACTTCTGATCTTGGATCTGTTGTTTTCCCTTCAGCCTTTTCATCCGAGATTCCACCCGAGGAGGTTTTTACTCTGTTTTGAAAGAAGCGACAGACGCCAACAGACATCTTCTAAAGTTAATCTGGGGGAGAGTTGTGATCAGAACCTATTGATGTAGGGATCTTACCTTTGTCTCTCTAATTTTTGCATCATGCAGGATGGGTGTCTTCTTACTTTCATGAGACATAGATGAAGCAGTTTAATGAAGACAATAACTGGCTTAAAGAATGGGGATGGGAAAGTTGTTATGTTTATCTTTGGTTATCATTTTTTTATGTTGTGAATGGAATAGGCTTATGACTACTGAAAATAATTATCATTGGGTTCCTTTTCATGCGCAATTAAATGTTGCCCTATCTTTCTAGGCCATTTTGTGGGTGTAATATTTGTGGAATATAGAAATTGGTTAATAAGAAAAAGTTGGATGATTAAATGAATATTGGGAACCCTTGTGTGATCACCCCGGTTGAAAAGAATTTAATAATGATCATGTGGGTGTTGGTTTGGTAATGTGGTTTGTGAGAATGGGGGGGGGGGGGTGAATCCTGGTTTATTACAAATAGGATGGGAAGCAGAGCTGTGGTAAATGATATTAAAGGGGAAATGAGGTGGCATAAGCCTGGTTTTGTGATACAGTTGTGGAGATGTGGTTATAGTGGCAGTATGGATGTAGTAATGGGTTGTGATATTAAAATAAAGTGGAAAGATGATAAATGAACTTTGGGGAACGGTAATGAATTAAATGCAGGAACAATCAATGGGGAATGATTGATGATAAAAAGGTTGGTTTTATGTTTCTTATGTTCTATCTAACTTGATTTGTGGTTGTGAGGGTTTTTTTCTATGAAACACTTGATCTGTTTTGATAATTTCCCTGTAGCTAAGGAACTAAAAAACTAATACTGTTGAAACATGAAAACCTAAATGGGGTTGGGATTGTTTGTTGTATGCACACTTCATAGTAGCAGTACCAAGGCACATGATCAGTTTCTTTGTTTAAGGGTCGTAGGTTGGGATATATATTTGGTATACATATATGTATCTGTATCTTTGTGTTTTGTCTCACCCCACCCATGTTGAGCACCTAGTGCCGAACACTCCCATATCATGGGAGAGGGTGTTTTACCCTTAGTTACTAGCTCCTTCCTGCTCCTTCGTCCATTGGATGTGATGGCTTGAGCCAACCTTACACCTAAGACTCTCTAGGTAGGTTTTGATTGGTGTTATTTTAGCCCAAGACTCTTCGGGCAGGGTTACTGTTCCCAATAATCTTTGGGATGATGTCTAGGTGTGTTCAAGAAGGGATGGGATTTTGGGTTGTGAGGCCTAGGTTTGTGCGGGTGGGATATGTGGTTTGTGAGGCCCAGGTGTGTGTGGGCTGGATAAGTGGTTTCTGAGGCCCAGGTGTGTGCGGGCAGGAAGAGTTTGGTAGCGTCAGGACATTCACCATTAGGAAGAACAACTAACTAGTGGGGGGAAATAGTGCAGGGTACCCAATAATATTATCCTTATATACTACTACCTATTGTTTTTTATTTTTGGTGAGCGTGGCTGGTGAGGTTGGGTGGATAGAATTCCTTGCTAGGTTTTGGATTTTTCTTTTGTTCTCACGGGACATTTAGATGTCTCCCCACATGTGCCCGAGAGCATTATGTTTCCCTTCTAAGTATACCTGTATTCTCACCCTACGTTTACTATCAGGTTTCCAGGAGGACTACCAGGGCCGTGCGAGACCCTACTAGTCGGGACAGTTGGAGTTGTTGCAGTTTGATGTACTCGTGTTTCTTTTGGTATTGTATTTTTGAGTTTTCTTGTACCTATACATTGTTTCAGAATTGTTTAAACATGCATGTGGGATTGGTTTGGGTTTATTTTCATTTACATGTTCCATTTTCTTTTGGTGTTTGACTCATCCTATTTCCCTATATTAAATAATAAAAATCGTAATGCCTCCCATATTTTTGAAAACTCATACCCTTGGTGCTAGTCGCCACACCGGGGCCTACTGGAGGCAGGACTCGGGGGTCATTATCTCCCTTTCACCATTACCAGCTTAGAAGGGGCATATTTGGTGGGAGGGGTTGTGAAAAAACAAATACATATTCCACATTTGATGAAGTTGAAGGAAAATGAAAAATATTACATCATGGAGGTGGTAGTTTGCACAACACATGAAAGTCGGTTTTTTTCTTAATCGATGAGGTATATGAATAAAAAAATAATAATATGAATAATATAGTATCATTAAAGAATATAAATGATGGTAATATCATTTTATCACTATGGTTATAATATAATTTGAAGAATATAATTAATAAGAAAAACAAAGTAGTTGAAAATATTGATATCAGGGTTTTTAAAAGTCCATAGATGTTTCCTTATAAATTAAGTGATTTTTTCAACTAATGGTTACCATAAGATTTTGATTATGGGATACGGTTCTAATTTAATAAAAATTATGATTTTAAATTTGAAATTTCAATTATTTCTGTTTCTTGGAGTCTGGAATTTGTTAAACTTTTATAAGTGAAGGAAACAATAGTTATGGTAGTAAGCATTACATTTTAAATAACTTGAAGTCACTATATTAGTGTAAAATGAACCAAATGAAAAAAAGGTGTGTTAAATGAGTTTGGGTATAAGATTAAATAAACCACTACATTTTTATAAAACATTTGAGTGTTTTAGTGATTTATGTTCTAAAATTTAAACGTTTACCCTAATTTAATTTTACAATAGTAATTAATTTTTATTAAAAGGTTAAGATTTATTTTTTATTGTAATTTGATAAGTAATATTCCAATTCTAAAAATAATTTTATCAATAAAAATTTCCAAATGTGAGAAAATTTAATTTTAATATAAAAGCACTAAATCATGTAAGAATAATTTTTAGATAAATAACATTTTATGTTTTCAATTTTCATATAAGATAACACTAGTATATATATATATTAAATAAATAAATAAATTTTTTTAAAAAAAAATTATATGATGCTCTTAATTTAAGTTGAAACAGAATATCCCTTGAAAAAAAATTCATTCATAAAATATACTAAAAAATATTTTTATATTAAAAAAACTTCTCATTCTTAAAAAAATGATTGTGATAGGTTTTATAAGTAAAAGTAATACTATAAAATAAATAATTTCATTAATAAATTTTATTTTTATCACATTAATGGTTATATAAATTTATATGACATTTTTTATATGACGATAAATTCATTCAAATTACGAGTTTCATTAAAATAATATTTTCTCTAAAAAAACTTTATCATAAAAATCTCCAAAATTTATACTATGTAAATTTTGATATGTGGAATTAAAAAAATTGTTCAATTTATATTAACATTAAATTAAAAAAATTATAAATTTATTTTTATAATAAAATCATAAAATATAATTAAAAAAATTATTTGGAAAATGTTATTTTTTTAATATTAATAATTAATATCACTATTTCATATATCTACAAAATTAATTGTTCAAAACTAATTATTAATATAATAAAATTATAATTAATCATAATTATCTTGAAATAAAAATTATTACTGAATAACAGTTTTTTGTAGAATTTTTTTGAAATAATAAATGATATTATATATCATTTTTTGTAAACTAATTTAATTTAATTCATATTAGAAAGAATTTATTATTTTTTATATAATTTATAAATGAATTAATAAAATTTATTATCTCTCATTGAACATCTAGATTTTTAATAGTTCTATATGGATATTTATATTTTATCTAATGATATCACAGTTTAATTTAACTTCAATGTTGCATGTAGAGAAACCTACTGATAACATAGTGTTATTTAATTGTAATCACATATTTAAATTTTAAGATGTTTATTGAAACCATGGTTTTAGGTACATGACCAATTATTTGTGTAATTTGATATTATATTGTACTTGTGTGTTTTTTGAGGAGTTTCAATTAGGGTTGATGACTATTTTGGGAGGGTTTTGAAGGGTTCAATGTTTAAGAACAACTGGTGGAAATCATGAAATATCTCAATAAAACAATGAACCTATTTCTGGGAACAACTAGGAAAAAACATTGTTAGTGCATGATTTGGAAACAATTTGTGAATAAATAGGGGAAACCATGTAAAGTGAAATTGAGGGAATATTAGAGTTAGTGGGAAATTTATCTAATGATATAAGGTGTTTCCTTGACGAAGTAGAAAAAAATTGTTCGAACACAGTTTTTCAATATATGTAGCCAAACTATTCAATGATATTTTATTAATCTGAAAAAATAATTTTTCCTTTTTTAGTTATGAAAACCCTCATTCTTATTATATTCTCATAGTGTACCAACCTCCCCTCCATCAAAAGGTTCTTTTGGTAGTATATTTTTATCTATATAATTGTTTTTTCAAATAAATGTGTGTTGGAGATCTGGATTCACCGGTAAGCCATGGTTTCTCTCTCTCACTAGATCATCTTGTTTTATCTCACCCAAATTTTGTGATCATGTCTTAAATTGATTGATCTTTATTATTTTTTTAATACATGGTTGATATATTGTTGGACTTATTAAAGGAAACAAGATCCAATCCCGGATCTATTATATCATAGTTACATTAATCATTTTCTCTATCTGTTGAGTGGTAGGTTAGTTATCTCTCATATCCACATGAATTATGACTTGAAGGTTTAATTTAAAATAATTTGTTTTGTAATCATGGTTAAATATTCATTTTATTTTTTGTGGAAGTTTGGTTTGGTTATTGGTTCTTATATTTTCGTAAACTGAATGGATTTTTTAGAAAACCTTTTATTGAAATTTGAAAATGATGGTTTTATAATTATGTGATGGTTTTAACCCATATAAATTGTATGATAAAATGTTTTAATGAAAAAAAATTTTTGTGAAATAGTTTGGTAGGGGATTAAGAATACATGGATGTCAAGTACTTATTTATTCAAATATAAACATGTAGATTGGGTATGAGCCATGGGAGTAATGAGACCTAACCCAATAGAATAGGTTTGTTCCATTACAGAATTAAAGACGAACCACTATGTAAGGATTTGGTGGATTTAACCGAGACCACTCATGAGTATGGAACTATAACTAATAAGGATGTGTGTGTGTGTGTTTTGGGATACATGCGTATTCCAAACAGTTTACAGTAGTTTTAGTGAATTGTTTATTATTTTCCTTGGATCTTATTATGGTTTAGATATAAACTACGTAAACTATTTTTTTGAACTAATATACATACAATTGGATAATCAGTTCGTATCCTCATGGGGTTTTTATAAGTATTTGGAAAAATCATATTATGTTTATACCCAACCCCCATTCAGGTACATTAGTGCATTAATATATGTCATATATCAAGATATAAAAAATGGAAAGGTATTGTATTTATTTAGTGAGACATCTAGATACTTTGGGCATTGTAGGTAGAGTTGTAACATGGATCTGGGTAGATAGTGTCTTTTTTTTGTTTTGGAATTGTTATTATTTTGGTATCATATGTATTCTTTTATGTTTCCATAGTCACATCAATTTTTTTGGTTATTTGACATTTTTTGATATTACATAGTTTTTTTCATGCATCATATATATTTGATTGGATGTTTATGGTTTAGTGTTCAAATGTTGTTTCATCATTAATGGGAAAATCATACCCCAATGTTTTCCTAATATAAAATAATTTATTTATATACATTGATAAATTAGTGAATTAATCTATGGATAGTGACTCCCCTATCATCATTCAAGCAAATGAGGTGGGGCAGGTTGTTACAAATGGTATCATATTTTTTGTTCCTAATGCCTAAAATGGTATCTGTTTCCTTGTTATTGGAGTTTTATAAGGAATTAGTTTTTTTATTATCTTGTTGTTTCATGGTATTTATGAAATTCAATTATCATTATTGGATTGTATTTTATATATAGTTGTGTTTGTGATTGTGAAATCCCTTATGTTTGATTACTTGTTTGATTACATGTGATTTGTATTTTTTAAACACTTATGTATTTTAATGATTTATTAAAATAAAATTTATGTATATATGTTATTATTATATATTTTTATAGATAATATATTTATCTAAATTTCATTAGTTAATGAGGATGTCTAAATATTCGTTTTTATTACTCTAAAAATTTCATCAATTTACTGTCGTAGTATTAGAAACTCTACAGTTTTCCAGTTTAAAAAAAATATATATATTTATTTTACATAAACATATAAAGATATCATATTTTCATGAAATTTAATTTTATATAAATCCAACATGGTTATATTGATTTCCTTATTTTACATCGATATATAAATAGTAATTCTGAAGGGTGATTATATTGTTTGATGTTCTTCTTTGATTTTTTTAGATCTGTACTTTTTTGAGAATGCGGTTGCTTTTTTGGATGATATTTGGAATAGTAGATGATGGTTTAATTTGATTCTATATTTATTAGAAGGCTAATATTTTTTTAGATAATTCTTGTTTGGAATCGTAAGAATTTTATGATTAGATACCATAAAATCTCATTTATGTTTGTTAATTTAGTATGTCTAGATAATTTTTACAATGTATATGGAACCCTACATTCAAAATATTGAAAATTATTATTCATAAACCTGTGGTAACAATTTATCATTCACATGATACATACTGTTCACGAATTGTGAAATGTATAGTTCATCAATCATACATTATTGTTCATTCCATACACTATGTTACTATTCATGAATTGTGAAACATATTGTTCAACAACCCTATGTTATTGTTCTTCATTCATATACTATGTTACTTTTCATGAACAGTAAAAATTATGGTTAATCAACCCTAGGTTATTGATAATCATCCATATACTGTGTTACTATTCATGAATAGTTCATAGTATTGTTCATCAAACCCATTTTACAGTTCATTATACCTATTCTACATTATTGTTCATGAATAGTGAAAAGTATGGTTCATCAACCCTTCATTAAAATTTCTCATCCCTATGTTATGTTATTATTCATCATCCCTATATTACATTACTAACAATTGTCGATGTTACTATTCATTGAGATACTTTTTTCTAAATATTTATTTTCTTCATATATATGGATTATCTTCAATGGGTTTTATACATTCAGAATTGACATTAAATCATTGATTATGATTCAATATTTTTTAATGTTTTTTGTGTAATATTTTAGGAGAAAAATTATTAAATTATTTTAACATTTTTTCCACTAAATTCAGTGGTTTCATGTTTATTTACTTTTAAAGATTTTAATTTATATTTTGATTGTGCTACTAGTTTTCAGGAACTGTATTGACTAAGTATAAATGAATTTAAATTGGTTTTCTAAATCATTCAAAGATATTATTATCCATTTATTTGGAAGAAATATACAAATTATTTTTACTGATTTTATTAGAGATTTATTATATAGAAATAACAGGTCAATTATGCAACATTTTATATATATATATTTGTATGAATTCTCTTGAAACAACTTATTTCTAAAATCAAAAGGAAATAGAGCTAATGTAACTACTGAATATCTACTCTATATACCTCTAACACATTTGCAGGTAAAAACAAGATAACAAGATAAACATTATAAGAGACACATTAACATTTTTTAAACTCAATTTTTTGATGATAATGTGCTATTAACTTTGGATCTACTATGAATTTTCAGCATTCTATGACACCTTATTTCATCACCCGCACGATCTCTTCAGGGAGGAATTTCTTCTTTATCAACTAAAATTTACTTTAAGAGACAATATTATCTAAATTTCAACAACTAGTACACATATTACCATTATTTTGCTTATTTCTTATATTTTTGAGTCCGTAAAACTTTTTCCCATATCTATCACACATCTATTATTCTATTTATGTTTTAACATTTAAAAGAATTTTTTTATTATATTTCATTGGGATATGACTCCCTAATGCGAAACATAGGATCGAAGGGTTGTGACTCCCAATTTTTAAAGATAGGACTGTTCGGTTTGTGACTCCCATTATCTAATCTTAGTTTCTAAGGGTTGTGACTCCCCATAGAAAATTAAGTGTCGTGGTTATCCCTCTAATAAGAAATTATTTTTTAATTGGGTTTTTATTTCCCCATAAAAATTATTTTTAGCGAGCATGTATCTATCACATAGTAGAGAGGAATAATAGTAGTGTATGCCCACTTTGGACCAAACTATAATAAAAATCATTGTGTTCTTTTTTTTTCTACTACAAGTTAACCTCAATAATAAATATTGATAATTATATTAATTAATCATTTTATTTAATTAAAATTTTAATATGGTCTATTCACCACTCTAAACCTTTGACCATTACCCTATACAAACTAACAATTGGTATCCTAGGGAAATCCATTTTATAATTGATTTCTTATATTATTCCCTTTTTTATACCTTTCAATTTTTATCAAAATATTGTTCCTTTTGGAATTATCAAGTTCCCCTCTAGTGACTACATTGATTTTACTTATGTTAACATATTCCTAGACCCAACAGTATTAGGAAATGTTTTTATAAGATGGAGGTATTGAACCTGAATGATTCTTGGATTCTTCGAAAGCCACCACACATTGATGGTAATGATTATGTCTATTATAGATCATGATTGGAGGATGACCTCAATTAGATGAGCAGTGAGAACTGGTCTATCATGTCAAAATAGTACACACCACCTAAAGCAGCCATAGATACTCTTACTAGAATTGATTCTATTATAAATGTTTTAAATTATTAAGTTGTTAATATATTATATTGTTCAATTAACAAATGTTTTTTATTCATGTGTATGCTTGTATAAAATATCAGGATATATGAAAGATTCTACTAGTTACTCACCTTGGTTCTGAAAAAAATAATCCATACCTAACATGGAATTATTCTTAGTGAGTAATAGGCCTTCAAGATGGATGAAGATGAAAAAATTAACTAAATGTTAAACAGATTCACAGGCCTTTTAATTGGAATGAGTTCACATCCAGAAGCTCTAGAAAACCCAGTACTTGTTTAATGAGTCCTACAATACTAACCAATGAAATTGAATGCAAATAAGGTTACTATTTATGAATACAAGTACTTCTAAGAATACACCATTGATGAATATACTGGATTAATTATCCAATATGAACTGGAACTTAAGAAGATAGTTGATGATGCGATAACAAAAAGAAAAGGTGTAGAATTTAATTCTGTGATTGTTATTTCTACTACCTCTTCTAATTTTAATCTACAGGACTATGAAAAAGAAGATACGACTTACTGTGATTATATTAAACAAAGGAATGAAAAATAATTGATTCAATAATTAGTTTAGAAGAAACCATGAAAAAGATAAATTTATGGGAGATAAGAAAGGTGAACTGAATTATAATGATTAAAATGTAACATGTTATGAGTGAAGTATGGAAGGGAATATCAAACATGATTGTTCTAGACTAATCAATAAGTAAAAAAATAAGGAAAAAAATTAACTAAACACTTGTTGTATCTGTAAAAATAATCTAATTCCAATAAGAAATTGGGAAACAAAAAATAATATAATTACCTGTGCTTCGTGGCATTACTGTATAAGGATACTAATTCTTGTTTTAATTATGAATATCCTGATTCTAAAATTGAATCTTGAGACACTTATTTTTTTGAATTAAATAAGAAATTTAATACTTAATGAAGTATATTTTCAAGGCAACTGATTAATATAACAAGAATAAAAAAACAATGAGAAACTTTTTTTCTAAAAATAAAATACTTTTGCAGCAAAATAAAAAACTACGTAACAATACTTCTACTTCTCATTCAATATTTTATGAAAATTTGAAATCTTCACATGAATTGAATAAAAATTTGAAAAGGAAGTTGAATATCTAAAACAATGTTTATCTTCATTTATTCATGGTCATGAAATATATCCAGAGATTATGTATTGTTTTTAAAAACTAACAAATATAAATTTGGTTTGGGCTATGACAGAACATTAAACTAAATTCATAAAAAACATTTTGTTAAAAGAAAAAATGGCACTAATTCATCTGTTACGTATTTCAAATGTGGAATTAATGGTAATTATGAAGAGGAATGTTCTATTTTATTTAAAAAATCCTTTAGATTTACAAAAATATGATATTTCAAATTTCTTATTATTTATATTACATTAAAATACTTGTTTAAATTTTTCATGGGTACCTAAAAAATGTATAACTAGTCTTATTGGACCCAAAGTAGCTTGGGTACCAAATTTTGCATGTAATTTATTTTTCTAGGAAATATTTATTATATGTCTCAATAATGAAATATGGTACATACAAAGCAGATTCTCTAGGAATATTACTGAATACCCATCAATTTTTACCACTTAGAACACATTTTTTGGAGGTACAACTTATTTTGGAGACAATTATAGTGGAAACGTAAAAGTTTTTGGTATAGTTGGTATTTCAAATTCAACATTCATTTTTAAAGTTTTATATGGTGAAGGTTTAAAACATAATTTAATTAGTATTCACAATTATGTGATGATAGAATGGATGTTAAATTTCAAAATGATAAATGCTTAAAATTTAAAGATAATTTTTTATTATTTTTTGCTAATCTAAAAGATAATATTTATACTATTGATTTTTCTTAATTGACTGTTCAACATGTAAAGTGCTTGAATGCTGTATTGAATGAAATAATAATTTTTCATCTATGCATATGTCATGTTAATTTCAGATTTTATCATAAGCTCTAAAAACATGATAATATTTCACAATTTCCTTTCTTGAAGAAAGAACATCATCATTTTTGCGACAGTGGCATGAATGGGAAGGAACAAAAAATTTATTTTAGACCCATTAATGAGATAAGTACTAATAGACCATTACAATTAGTGCATCTAGATTTATTTGGACCTACTAAAATTTCCAACCTTGGTGGAAAGTAAAATACCTTAGTAATTGTTGACGATTATAATATATTTACTTTGGTATACTAAATTAAATAGTTTTATAGCTTTTTATAAATTAGTTCAAAATGAAAAAGGTAGTATGGTTAATTTTATTCATTGTTATAACTGAGGTGAATTTAATAAATTATATTTTGAAAAAGTATTTAAAAAGAATAGATATTTTCATAATTTTTATGCTTTTCGAACACCAAAACAAAATGGTGTTATAGAATGTAAAAATATAACTCTTATTTAAATATCTTGAACTATGTTAACTAAATATTATTTTACTAGATATTGCTGGGTTGAAGCTATTATTTATTCATGTTATATTTCAAATAGAATTCTTTTTAGACCACTGTTAAGGATAACTACCTATGAATTATTCAAAAAAACTTCTAATGTTCATTTCATTAATGTTTTTGGTTGTAACATTTTTATTTTAAATTAAATGGGTAAATTTGTAAATTTTATTCTACTATTGATTAATGTATTTTTCCTTGATACTCAAATAATATTAAATCATATAGATTTTATAATAAAAGAACTATTATTATTAATGAATCTTTTCATGTTATGTTTGATGAAAATAATGTAAAAATAAATTCAAATTTAAATTATATTGATGATGAGTTTAGAGAATATAATTTCAGGGATGAAATTACTCAAGATAACAATGAATCAATTGACAGGGAGCATACTCATTCTCACCCAAATTAAATATTATAGAATATTCACAAAGATTATCCAATTGGAAATGTAATTGGCAATGTTAAATATGGGGTTACAAATATAATTTTTTTTTAAATTTCTATGCCAATAAAGTTTTTTTTATATTTTGTTGATTTGAATGTCATTAATGATATAAAATATGAAAACTAGTGTATTTATATGATAGATGAATTAAATAATATTGTTAGAAATAAAGTTTGTATTGCATCAGAATTTTTTTGAGGATAAGGATATTGTTTGAACCAAGAGGATATTTAAAAAAAATATGGATGAATCTAGGAATATTGGAAAAAACAAAGCCATACTTTTTGCTCAAGTATTCTATAATAAAGATGGTATAGAGTTTGATGATTTTTCCTTATTTTATGATTCTTGGAATTAGAATTGTATTGTATTTTTATCCTTTTTATGGTTTTAAATTATATAAAATAGATGTAAAAAGTGATTTCTTAAATGGTTTTATATCTGAAGATGTTGATGTTTATCAATACCATGGTTTGGAAAGTGCAAAATTATCTAACCATGTTTTTGAACACTGTAATGTCTTGTGTTGACTTAAAAAATCACATCATTATTGGTAAGAAAGAGTTTCAATGTTTTTATTAAAAAATCATTTTACGAAAGGAAATGTTGATCCAACTCTTTTTTTGAAAATAACATCAGATTATATAATAGTTAATAAAATATATTTTTATGATATAATTATTTGATCATCTTGGAAAATAATCTATAATGATTTTTCTTCTTTGTGTATTCTGAATATGACATGAGTTTAACGGTAGATTTAAAATTATTTGTTGGAAAACAAATTTAATAAAAAAATTATTGAGTTTTTCTTAATCAATCTATGTATTATAAAGAGTTAGTCAAAAGATTCAGTCATGATTTTTCTAAATATATGAAAACTCTTATGCTGACAAATTTTATATTAGATATCGATTCTTATGGTAAATATGTTGATTTTAATGTTTAAATAGGAATGATTGTTATCTTTATATATTTAACTGCATTTAGTCCCAAAATCATTTTCTATTTTTGTTTATGTTTTATGTTTCCTGAAGATCCAAAAGAAATTAATATTAATGATTTAAGGAGAATAATTAGATATGATAAAGGAACTTGTTATTCTATTTTATTATATACAAAATATAACTTTTTTGATTTAACATCTAATTACAATTATGATTTTAGAGGATGTAGAATACATAGAAAAATAACATCATGTATGTGTCATTTTTTATAAGAAAATAATTTTATGTTCTTCTAATATTCAACTATCTGATGCTATATCTACTCTAGATGTTGAGTATATCTCGGCTACTAGTAGTTTTTCCCAAATTTTATGGATTCTAAAACAATTATGTGAATTTTGTGATTATCTTGATAAAAATCCTATTTATTTTTATAATACTTATGCAATTTCTATTTCTAAAAACCCTTTATTGAATTCTTGAATAAATAAAATTGATCTTAGATAACATTTTATTAGATATCATGTGAAAAAGGGTGATATTTTTTTAGAAATTATACCTTATCAAAATCTTCTAAAAGATATATGTACATGTCCTTCACACTTTTATGAGTTTAAGAAAATTAAATTTTATCATGGTATTTTAGAATTTTAATTTGTTTCTTTACTGCATTTGTTTAGAGAGAGTCTTTTTTTACTTTTTTTACAAAAAATGGGGGGAGATATTTTGGGAGAAATCGAGAGCATTAAATGGGAAGAAATAAATTGGATTTAAATATTTTCTAAATTGGGCTTAATTGTTCAAAAGTCTTGGTTTTTTAATAAAACAGAAAAGGTGGATATTGTTTGGGAATGCACATTCTCTTTTGTTTGGTTAGTTGTTTGATTAAATGTTATTTTTCTTTTAAAACCCATTATATATTTTAATGATTTATTAAAATAACTTGTATATATTTATGTTATTCTTATCAATTAGGATAGATAAGTTATTTATCTACACTTATATTGTTTATAATGAATTATGAAAATGTATTTTTATAACTCTAAAAAACAAATTATGTTGTCTCTTTAGTTTTAATAACTCTAAAATTTTCAGTTAAAATAATTATTTATTTTTCTGGAACTTCTAATTTCATCTGATTTCCATGAAACACGATTTTATATAAATCAAACATGTTTATCTTGATTTAAATAGTTGAAATAAATGTATAAAAAGTTCTTTTTAATAATGATTAAATAGATTTAAGTTATGATTTAATATTTCAGAACTATTATTTTTTCTTAATGTTCTTTCTTCTATATTTTTAATAGTATATGTCTATTTTATTTGAATTTTTATTTTTTGGGAAGGATCATAAGTTTTTCTAAAAATATGTTTTATTTATCAGAGTTTGATTTTTTTTGTTTAGATCCCATCAAAATTCATTAAAGTTTGTTAAATTACGATTTTCAGTTTATTTCAATGTATGGACAACCATAATTTCACAATAGTGAAAAGTATAGTTCAACAACCCTATGTTACTATTTATCATCCATAAGCTAGGTACTATTCACGGATAGTGAAAATGATGGTATATTAATCCTACGTTATTATTCATCATATGTACGATATGTTACTATTCAAGAATAAAGAAAATTTGTTTCATCAACCCTACGTTGTTGTTCATCATCCATACACTATGTAACTATTCATGAATAGTTAAAAATATGGTTCATCAACCCTATGTTAATGTTCATCATCCATATTCTACGTTACAATTCTTGGATAGTGAAAAGTATGGTTCATCTACTAAATATTATTGTTCATCATCCCAACACTATGTTACAGTTCAAGAATTGTGAAAAGTATTGTTCCTTAACCCTACATTACTATTTGTCATACCTAATCCACATTAATGTTCATTTTCCCTATGTTATGTTACTGTTCATTCCTGAAGTTACTATTCATTCACTACATTTTGTAGGAAAACATATTTTCTATATATATGTGGATTATTTTCAGTGGTTTTTCAACTATAATAATTCTCATTAATTATAAGGATTATGATCGAAGTGTTTTAATTTTTTTTGGTGGAATATTTATAGGTAAAAATAAATAAATTTTTTTAATGATTTTTTTAAATAAATAAATTGATTTAATTATTATTTATTTTCAAATATTTGAATTTACATCTGGCTTGTGCTACTAGTTTTCAGGAACCATATTGAGTAAGTTTAAATGAATTTAGATTAGACTTCCAAATCAGTTAATTCTTTTTTTATTTTGGAAATTTTATTTGGAAGACTGATTCAAATTATTTTTAACAATATTATTTGGAAATAATTCAATGGGAATAAAGAAGCTATGGTGCTATGTTTTTTTTTGGAGATATTTATAAGCAATATTTATTCAATTTATATTGAAAATACAAAGGAAGCAGAGCTACATTAACTGACTAATATGTAATATATATATATCTTTATATATTCTAGGTCAAACTAATATAGCAAGATAAAATTTTTAAGACACACGTTAACATTTTTGATATGTTATTTTTTCAAAGAGAAAGTGTTATGAACTTTGAATCTATCGTGCATTTTCAACATATTATAATACTCTTTTTCATCACTTGCACGATCTCTCAAGGGATGTATTTATTCTTTTTCATCTACACATTCTTTGATTAGATAATCAAATCAAATCCTCAAAAACGATTACCTATACTCTCATTGTTTATCGTCTTTCATCTGGTTTTGAGGATGTAAAACTATTTTCTTCACTCACACACACTCTATTATTCAGTTTATGATTTTACACACAAAAGCATTATTTGTTTTTTTTGGATCTTGAATCCTAGATTCTAATGTTTGGATCTAAGGGTTATGACTCCAAATATATAAATTCAATAGTATTTGGGTTGTGACTCCCTTTACCTAAAGTCAGGTTATAAGGGCTGTGACTCCCCACACAAAATTCTGTATCTTGGTTATCCCTGTACTAGAAAAGAATTTTGTAATGGGTTTATGATTTCCCAATAAAAATAATTTTTAGTGCACATGTATGTCTCTCCATGTAGAGAGGTATAATAGTATAACATGCCCATGATGGACTGAACTACTATAAAAAACATCCTTGTTTCCTTTATTTTTCACTTCTAATTAACCTCAATAATTAAAATTCATAATAATGTAAATTAATAATTTTATTTGTTTAATCTGGTCTATTCACCCCCACTCGACCATCTACCATTACCTTATTTGACTTATAAAGGTGCATCTATACTTTTTATACTAATCCACAAGTTACCATGGGGTTTGGGTTAAAAAATATTTTAGGACACTTTTAGGTGAGTTATAATCATATCATCATAGGATTATCTAATTAATATTTCATATAATGTATTAAAAGATAGATTTCCCACTAGTATAACATCATTCATTTTTTGTTTGAATGTTATATAAAAACAATGAAAAGTTTTTATTTCTTATAATTTTTAAAAAATGATTTCGATGGATGAATTTTGATTGAATGGGTGTGGTATTTATTGATATGGTAAATTATAATTTATAAAACTTTAGTTTCTAGTGACTGTTGACTAAATAGGTTTTGTTTTGGTAATAGAAAATAAAACCTTGTAGATGTTACAGGAATCAACAAGAAGAGGGATATTAAAATATTGTTTTACCTATGGTATAGGTGAAACAACATCTATTCTAAATAATAATCCATTATTTTCATGCTGTGGATTGAGGATACTGTGAAATTATCCTAGAAAATCAGACCATTTATCTCAATCCTAGAAGTAGAATCCACCAATCTTTCAAGGGGAATCTAATCCAAAAAATTTGAGGTGTTGTTGAATAGAATATAAATAATTTTTGAATTCATGGTAACTCCACTAGATTTAATGGTTATATTGGAATCATATATTCTTGAGGAACTGGAAGGTCAATTGTTGGATTTTACAATTTATGCTAATATTGACATAGGCATGCCATGGGATGAATTAAAATAGTTTTTCTGTAATAGATTAAATACCCACACCTTAGATACGACTATAAGAAGATATTTATTTATCTTAAAGAGTTGTAATCTATTAGTAATTGAGAATGTAGTTAAATTAATGATTTTAGTCAATTTTCCTCAGTAAAATGGTTCTGGTATTTATTGATATGGTAAATTATAATTTATTGATATGCCATTTGTATTGTTAATTATATGGAGATTTTAAATATAGATACCAAGTTAGAAAGTGATATCTCTAGATGTATGGGTAAAAGTATCATGATTATCCCAATGGGAAAATGTGGGAACATAAATTTTAGTTATTAGTTAAATAAGGAAAACTAATTATATAGTGTTTCAATGTCGTCATAACTGAAAATATGATTAGTTAAATTTATTAGTTTAACCAATAGTAAGTATGGATATTAATAATGTGTCTCTTTTGAGCATATCATGTGATATTTCATCACAGAACCATGATTATGTCACCATAGTAACAAGATGGGACATCTTCATTGATATTGTATTAGTGTACCAAATCATGGTATTTAGAAGACATAATATGAATCTCAAACATCTTATGATTCAATGCAGAGATATTCCTAGAATAACCCCCATCCTAAAAACAATAAAGATCAAGTTGACTATAGGAACACCACAACTCCTCAAAAAAGGATATCTAAATAGGGAAACAAAGATAAAGGAAAAAACAATGGAATTAAATTGTGCTAATTAGGTGATCATGAATTATTAATAATTACCTTCAATGGTGTGAGGTGTAATTATTTTGAATTTTACCCTTACGATATTTTTAATACAGGTGTATACAACTTTTTTATTGTGGTTCATGTTCTTGATCTTATAGGTTTTGATTTTGAGATGATTCTTTCTATTATAAAATTTAAAATTTACCAGATCTAATGGTTGTTATGATCTTTTACGTGTGTAACATATATGATGACTATCGATCTGGAATAACTAGTATGGTACTTATATATACTTGAGATAGAAATATATGGATGGGTTTTGGGAATGGATTGGTTAGCGAGATCCAAAGCCCAGATCATCTACTATTCATAACAAGATAGTTTCATAAATTCAATTGGTGTTAAAATTTTATATAAAGAAGATTAGACAGTGAATGCATGATGATCATGAATTTTGGTAGTAGTGGTTAGAAATAACTCATATGAGCAGGTAGAAGTCATGTTAGCATCTATAGATGGGATCATATAAAGATACTTTCTAACCATAGTTTACCAATTTCAAGATGTGTTTCGAGATAATTTCTTAGGATTACTTTATAAAAGAGAAGTATTTTTTATTATTGATCTCATATAGGTAACCATCATATCTTCCTTCAATATTATTGGATTGAACCAATGGAATAAATTTAATTGAAATCCCAATTTAAAGGGTTGTAATGAAAAGGTTTCGTCTGACCGAGCACATCCCTATATGAAATAACAAATTTTTTTATTAAATAAGGTGGATTGAACTAATAGAATTTGTGTACATTATTGTATTCTTAACCATGTTAAGATACCGAATTTGAATCCTCTTCCATGCATTAATGATCTATTTAATCAATTGAGTGGATCCTAGATGTTCTCAAAAATTAATTTATATATGGGAAATAAATAAATAATTGTTAAGAGGGATGATATTCATAAGATAACATTCAAAAGAAAATACTATCAATATGAATTTGATGTTACTCACTTTAGTTCAATGAATTCACAAAAAATAAATATGAAATTGATGAATTGGATTTTTCTAGAGGTATCTGTATTCCATTATGGTGGTGTTCAAAGATGCTTTTCATGTGTATTATAAGACCAAAACTGATCATGAGAAAGACTTGTTTATAGTGTTGAGTATCTTATTTGAGAATTACATCTATGATAATATTTCAATGTGTGGTTTATGGAGTGAATATATATTCTTCCACGACCATATAATTTTTTAATAGGTTGAATCAATTGACCCTAAAAAGATAATATCTATTATCTCTTGGAAACAACAAAGAAATGATTTTGATAAAAAAACGTTTGTTTGGATACGTGAGAAACAACTAATGCCTAGTTCCAGATTTTTTATGTCTGTCCACAATAATGAATGTGTTGGAAGGGAAGGGAATTCCATTCAAAAGGAATGATTAATTCCAAATTTCATTCCATGAAATTAATTTTTGGCATACATCATAATGTATACCCATGTCTCTAGAGTTTGTAAAAGGAAAAGCGGTAAATTGTGATTCATCGAGATCCAGAAATGGGTGTGTTCTCATATAGGGAGATCATGTGGTTTATTATTAAAATATCCTAAACTTTTCATTAGGTATGTATCATTTATATTTAATGTAAACATCATTTTAAATAGTTAATGAATTATTACTTTCAGTTTGAGAGTTTTTGGGTGTTTCACAGGGGTTTTGTGAATGAAATAGGAATAGAAGGGGATATCCTGTGAATAGTTCATGATTGGCTAATGTTTGCTGAAAACCATGTTCCATGAACTATGATATTGTGTGACCTGGACCCCATTAGATAGAGCTAGGAACAGAACCACCACATGGTTTGTCAAATTATTTTGGTGGCATATCCTAACTATGTGGTCTTGCCCCCTCTTAGATAGTAGGTGCGACATGGTTGGTGCACATTTTTGAAAATCACAAGACCGAAACCCATGTCTCTTTAATGTATGGTATTTAACAACCCCTTAATATTTAGTATTTCAACCCCAACTTCTTCCCCATTTCCGTCACCAAAATCCAAGGGTGTGAATCCTTTCCTCCAAATATTCCCAAGGTGGATTTTCCTTTATCTTAGATCGTTTGATGCATTGTTGGATGTGAATTGAATCACTATATGAGTCTACCACTTATCCTATATCGATTTTCTAAGAGAATCATGGTGGAATGTTTTCACTACATCCAAATTAATAATATATATTTGTTTTATTAAATTATTATATTGGTCATTGAAGGTTGATTGTCCATGAATCAAGGGCCTGGGTTTGGAAAGTACTTTTCATCGAGCTTGAGGTAAGTAGTCTATAATTTATATCCCATAGTTTATATGCCTATTAATGTTTATTTTGTTATAATTTAGTGGTTTTGTACTTCACATCTGATTCATTGGTTGGAAATGATAAATTGGTTGTTTAAATGATGGGTTCCACCTTTCACAGATCTCATTGGATCCATTGATAAAGGGTAGACCAGGCCTAAAGACACTAATTGGTTGTGGCACACCTTTGAACATGATAAATGAGATGTTAAATAAATAATTTAAGGGTTTATGATATTAAACCATATGTACTTCTATTTATCAAGTGGACATGTAATAAATGGGTTGTGAGGTAACTAAGGTGAAAAGTGATAAATGAATAAAGGGGAATATAATTGTTATAAAATGGTTTTAATGTATGTTTTAACTGTTGTGGTCATGAATAAATGGTAATATATAAGTGATGTGGAATTGAGTAAATTTATTAAAAGAAACAAATGAAGAACTTTTTGATAAAATGAAAAGGATAACAATTGTTATTATGTGATAAGAGGCCACCGATGCAGAACTTTGAAGATGTTACTGATGGTTGCTTGAGATCCTCTCTCTTGGTTGGTCCATATTGATGCTCCAGGAACCCCGAGCAATCATAGTTACAGTGGATGAAATGATGCACCTGAATCTAAATGTATGTACATGGAATTCCATGTTTTGGTTAGGGATGCTTTGACAAGGCATTATGAATCCACATTTTAATACTATGATTAGTGCTACTTTTATATTGAAATGTGACCCCTATATCATGTGGTTTTGATGACTAGAATGGTATGGAGTAGGTTTTATTGGTATGGGTATCACATGGAACTGAGAAAAAATGTGGTTAATTAAATATTACTAAATACTGGAACTTGGTTTATCTACTTGTTGTCTTGTCTTTGCTATAATTATATATAAAATGTTATTGGTGGTTCCCTTGTGATTTATAATCACATGTTTCCATGGCCTCATATAGGTTCACAATATGTATTTATGGTTTTAGGTCAGGATAAGGGAAAATGTAGCAAGTTAGATGACTAATATTGGAGTCAAGATAGTGCATGGTTGAGGGGACCAGACATGCATCAAGACCTAATTTGTAGATTGTCTTTATTATCTTTTTTTTCGAACATTATACTATCATGACATGAACTGTTTTCTATTTTGGTTAGTTGGCCCTTCTTTAATTGAGAATTTGGTATGTGATGTTTTGGTATTAACTATAATTGCATATTAATTTTTATCTCGATTTCTTCTAGTGCTTTTCTCTAGTAAAGAGTATAAAATCTCCCCATTGTTCTATTAGGCCCTAATTTCTAGTCAGTAGCCTCTATAATATAGGGAGTCGTTCTTGATGTTACGTGGATCACCGGTTTGGGGTACCAATTTAGTGGAACTCGGGTCAAGAAATTGCAATGTTGTATTTGAGAGATTTTTTTATTTCTTCTATCTTAATATTTCTGAAGGGTGGATAGAATACTAAGATGTGTTATTTTTTTAAATCGATCTCATTCATGGGAGAATTTGACCCATGTGGGGGGGACCCATGTTCCTAGGCAGGATTTTACTTCTTTTTTACTGTTGTTAGAGTTGGATGTAATTTCATCTTCGATGATAAAATGTTTGTTTGATGTTATTGTTTTTTAAGGTTTTAATCATGTAATGGAATGACATGAAGTTTTTATAAGGATAAATCATTTTTAGGATGTCATGATTTATGTGTCACACTTCATAATAGGCACTCACAAGAAAACATGTTTTTGTGGGTTGTGGGAAATGAATATGATTTTCTATTCTTCTTATAATTTTAAGAAAATATTTTATAATTAATATTTATAACTTTTTATAAGTATGAAGTTATTGTTTAAAATGGTGAAAATGGTTCCAAAATTTGAAATATTGGAGTTGTTTGAATGTTAAATCAGTAAAATAATTTCTGATGAAAGGCTTGGGATTATGTATGATTGGTTCACCTTAATCAAGCCATGACACTAAGAAGGGATGGTTAATGATAGTGATAGTGTTATGGATGTATATGTTGGGATGACGTAGGAATCATAACTTGGTTGTGATCATTTATTGAACAACTATTATATATAATTGTAAATGTGAAAGGTTATGTGCTTTGAGAAGTGACTTTGGCACTATAGAACGATGACGCCACTATGATTTTTACCTGTTTGGTGATAAGAGGATGTTGCTGAGAATGATCCTCCAATATGGGGCAAGAAACCCATTGGAAATATGTAATAGGGGGAAGATAAATTCTAGGATAAATTCCACTATATTATGAAATTTATGGAGATAGACATAGGTTAGGTTGAATCGGGTATTTTTTATCAGATGAGAGAGTTTTGACTAAAAAACCCATATAAATTTTTCAGATAGAGTGGACCCAATGTAGTATAATTTTGGATTGAGTATATCTAGATGATTCTAGATCAAATATACAGTCCTCCAAAGAAGTGAGAAATGTTTTAATCATTCATTTTACAAGGACCAGTGAAGCAATGACTTGATATTTGTGCTTGATATGAGCAATTAGAAGTTCCGAATTGGTATAACATTCTGGATAAATTCCAAGAAAACTTTCACCAGAAAGCCCAGTGTTAAAGGAATGTTTAATATATTATGCATTTAACGTAGGAAAATATAATGGTGATGGAATATACTAGTATCTACATGTAATTTCATCATTTTTCACATATGTTAAAAAGAGATGTGATAGTGGTATATAGGTCTTTTCAAGAAGGAAATATATGTGAGATCTAGCCCCAGGTGAAAATTGTATTTTAAAAGGTTTTCTAAGGTACTGGATTAGGATATCATTTATGAGGGTAACCTAAAATAGGTTTTTAGTGGTGGGAATACAGTTTTAGTTGGGTGATTCGGTAGTACATCTTCTAATAGTAGGAAGCACTACTGTGAGAACTTCTAATAGGGAAATGGTGAATAGAGTATCCAAGGGAGACTAAGAAAAATGAGGTAGACCAAGAGAAATGTGTGGTTGTTGTCTGCAACCACCAATGAAATTCTGATCTTTCCAGTGGATGATTCACATATAGAGGTTATCCATGAACCCATGAATGATGTGTAGTGATGAGGGAACTAGATTGATATAGAGCATTGAATGGGGGTCTACTAGCCCATATCAGTCAAGAAATTGGAGTTCCTCTTGAAATACTAATTGGGGTGGTGGATGTGTTACTTTTAGACAAGAGCATCATCATCAACAGAGAATCACAACCTATGGGAAATAAATAATATCTCAAGGTAATATAATAGGATAGCAACATGCGATCATCCTACTCTATATGGTAGTAAGTTTAGATAATCAATTGTTCGATGTATGAATCTTGTATCATTAATTATTTATAGTGTTTCATTTGATATGGAAGATTTGAATTCTTCTATATCATTTTGGTTTGTATGTGTTTTGAATTTGGTAGTAGAGGCCTTTTGTGGCATCATGTCAATCGACATGCCATTTTGGTGTGATTGGAGGATATCCATATATGTATGGAGTTTTCCCTTAAGTTTGGTGGTGTTATCTCCTCAAGGACTTGTATATTCTTTAGATGATGGGGTTTGAAAAGATATTAAGGATAGACTTATTAGTTACATACTTGGATAAAATTGATTATTACTGATATAGAGTGAGTTTTGAACTTCCTATGGGTGACACTTATGTCCGCCATGTATAATAGAATATCTAGGAGGGACATGCAAGTAAAATTAATTGAAAATTTTATAAGTTTATAGACTTGTTTATTGGTGTTATTCATGATGATGGGTGTAGTACAAAAATATATATTCCCTCTTACAGTGGATCCTTTTTAGGATGTGTATCATGATAATTTATCATGATGACTACAGGAGAGAAATATATGGCTATTTGATGATTGACTTAATCATAGTGTAGAGATATCTACCTTCCATACATATAAAATTATAATCGCCAAGATTAATGAGGTTAATAATCATCTTGAGGAATTAAGAGAAAATGGATTCATCATTTCGAGTACTTCCCATTGGGGATCCCCTGGGTTATTTTCTATGAAGGATAACGCCATCTTATTCTTATGTGTTGATCATTATAAATAAAACCATTTGAAAATTAATAAACATTATCCTATTTTATGTATCAATTATTTTTTTAACCATATAAAGGGGGATTGTGAGTTTCCCTAAATTGATATGAGGCCAGGGTACCATCATCTTAGAGTGAGACCTTTTGATTTACCAAATATGTATTTCACTAGTAGGTATGGATTGTATTAGTCCATCATGATTATTTTGGGATTGATTAAAACTTTTATCATGTTCATGGCCTTTATGAAGTATATATTTCACCTAAACCAAGATCAATTTTTATATTTTTTATAGATGATATCTTGGTGTACTTCTAGACTCATGATGATCCCAACACACATCTAGAGACCATCTTGAGTAAACTGAGAGAGAATTAGCTTTATTCCAATATATCTAAGATTCTATTCTAGATTAAAATGATTTATTTCTTACTCCACATCATCTAAGTGAAAAAGAATTTAGTGGACTATAATAAGGTTCAAGAATTGGTTTCTTGGAAGCAACCTTTGAAAATTATTTTATTGATTTGGAAAGATACTATCAGAGGATTATCAAATAATTATGTCAATTGAGAGAAACAATATTTGCAATAACAAATAAGGTTTTAAGGTTTGAGTGGTATGAGTATTGTTATAATACATTCCAATAGTAAATGAAACGTTTGACGTGTACACCAATCCTAATCATTACCGTGTATGGTAAGAAGTATACATTATTTTGTAATGAATATTGTATTGGACGTGGGGTAGTATTAATGTAGGGTGAATGAGTTGTAGAATACATATAATGGAAGTTGATGACACACGAATGGAACTATACTACACATTATATCATGTTATTATTAGTGTATTATTCCTTGAAATGTTTGCAAAAATATCTTCTAGGTGATATTTTTGTTGTCTATACTGATCATAAGTACCAAAAATATAATTTAGACCATTGTGATTGGAATCATTAGAAATGGATATAGGTTGAGTAAATTAATTATTTTTACATTGATAAATATTATATGTTAGGTGTGGAAAAGATTCTTAAAGATACATTTAGTCAGAAAAGACAGTCTGGAGAAGTTCATGAGTCTATTTTTGAGACATATATGATGGATTTGTTTATTGAGATATATATATATATATATATGTCTAGGAGGATCATGATTTGATATAAATAATGTATATATCTATTGACCCCACACTTATATTTTTTTTAAGGTGAGGAAGTATGAGGATTCAAAATTTCATCCTTTGAGAAAATGTTTTGAAGGTGGGGATCCAACTTCCGATTAGACTATTTATGAGGATGAGATTAATGACATTTGAGGCTGGATTTTTGTGCATTATTTCATGCAGTAGGAGATAATGACTTTGTTTCATTACTCAAAGTGTGAGTTTCTCCCATGCATTATTATTATGTACCATGATCTTCTGATATATTATTTTTGGAGAGGAATAAGAAAGGATATTTTGGGTTTCATGAAAAGATGTTATGGTAGTCGTTCGATAAAGTCTTAAAAAAAATTCCTTAAAGGACTTTTAAAACTGCTTCCCATTATATAATAAATATTGTAAAATGTTAGCAATGATTTTTTGGGTGGTATCCAAAGGAAAACTATGATGATTGATGTGATTTGGTTATTTTTGGATTAGTTGACAAAGACATCCCTCTTCATGATTATTCAGCATAATTTTAACATTTATCAATAGGGTGACTTTTATGATTAGTAAATTGTATGAATTAATGGGTTTATGTAGATTAAAATCACAGATGTTTACCCTTATTTTACATGTCACATCTAGAAGTTTATGTAATGTTTCATGAAAATCAAGTGTTTCTGAGTATTACATTTCACAAACAGATAGATTGGTAATAAAAACCTACTATCCAAGTAATAGAAGAAATGTGTCCTATAATTTTGTGGTCCTTGGGAGAAACACATGGTTATTGATGAGTTCTTATATAAAAACTGTTATCATGTGACTATTTGGATGGAACCACAAAAGTTTCTCTATGGTAATATAGATTAAGTAGATTTCATATGATGATCACCATCACCATCTAGTTGAGTTTATATGGGGTGACTTTGTGTTCATTTGAGCATCTCTGAGATTGGGTCACCATCATATTCTAAAGCAGGGATGGTTAGCCCCTTGATATGTGTGTCTATTCAATATTGGGGACATGATTGTATCAATTGTATATATAGTGGCTCTTCCATAGTGGTATTGTTCAATTCATGATTTTATTCATGTGTCATTGCATCAAAAGTATCACCCTAACCCATATCATATGATCGATGTTGATGATGTTGAGATTATGGATGATGCATCATTTGAGGAGCATCCAGTTTGAATTGTGTATCATAGTGATAATTCCACTTCAGGTAAGACAATGCCTTCAGATTGTGTGATTTGGTAGAATAGATGATTTTAGGAGGAAACATGGGTTAGTAAGGTGGAAATTCATGTTTAGTATCCTGATATTTTTTACTTTAGTGGCTTAGTGATTCTTTGGAGTGAACTATAAGGATGAGATATTATAAGGTGTTGAGGATTTATGATCCCTACATTCATACAAGGTATGTAACATTTAAATTTTTTTAAAATATTATTTTCATTGGTTATTGAATTTCTTCCTGAGAGAAATAGGGTCTTGGGGTGTATGGGGGGGGGGGGGGGTTGGACATGAAACAGGAAGAAAAGTGGCCTTTTAGTGAAAAGTGCATATTAGTTGCATAGTTAGTGATAAACATGAAATATGGATCTGGAGACCATACAGCTTGGTCTTCCATGGACAGATTCAGGCAGACGACCACCATAAGATTTGTCAAACCAAGTAGGTGGCCCAAAAAAAATTTCTGCTGGCCCCCTCTTCGAAAGAGGGTTTTACACTATTGGTGCATAGTTTTTTCAACCATGTATCCAAACCATGTGACTATTAATATTGTGAATTTTTAAAATCCCCCCTAGGCTTTGAGATTTATTATATTATTTCATCCCCATTTCCTCTTCTAGAAACCTAAGGTGTGAACCCTTTCCTCCCATGATTCCCAAGGGTGATTCTACTTATATATATGGTTACTCGAATATATGTTTTTTTAAATTAAAAACTCCTTGTGAATATACCAATACTCTTCATTCTATTTTCTAGGAGAACCATCGTGGAATGTTTTATCATCTTCAAAATCCCTAAACACTTATTTTAAGAGAAAACTCTTATAATTGGAAATGAAAGTTGTTTGATATTGAATCATGGGATAGGGTTGGTATAGTACATGTATTAGAGTTTGAGGTATGTGGTCTATAGGTTATATCTGATAGTTTTAATGACTATTCTTGTGTGTGTGGTTATTCTTTTGTATTGCACATTTTATTCCATGGTAGGAAATGATAAATTTTGGCTCTTAATGACATGTTGGACCTTTCACGAACCTTATTGGATACGTTGATAAAGAGTAGACCAAAACTAATGTCAAATATGGTATGTTACTCTCCATTAAACATAATAATTGGTTTGTTAAATGATGAAATGAATGGTTTATGAGATTAAAGAAAATTTTATTGTGGTTAGCATGTCAACATGGAAGAAATGGGTTGTAAGATAACTGAGTGGAAAGCTGATCATGGGATTGTTTATTAAAAAGAAAGGTGCAACATATTTATTATTTTCTGATAACTGTTAATTAATGATGAAATTTGAAAATGTGTCTAATGGTTTTTTGGGTTGTTGTGTTGATGGTTATATCCCTTAGTCAGGCCATACAGATGCTCAAGGGGCCTTGATGCATTATAGTTTCTGATGATTGATTGATTCCCCTAAATCCAAAGGTATGAACATGGAGTTACATATCATGGTTGGGGATGGTCTTAAATGGAGTTCCAAATATAAATTTGAGTACTTGGACTGATGAACCTTGTATATTGACATATGAGCCCTTTTAAATATGGTTAATTTGTATGGAATGGGATGAAATATGATTGATGGGTTTGAGAATCAAATGGAATTATGAATAAAAATGATGAAATTAAATATTGTTAAATAATGAAACCAGGTTTATATAATTCTTGTTTAGTGTTTACTATATTTTTTCATATACTATAATAATAATGGATATTTATTCAAACATCATTTCTTGTTTCCTATTGATTTTAACCCACACCGTCATGAGTCTCTATTGGGGTTCCAAGAAGACATTAAGGTTTTAGGTCAGGATAATGGAAATCTTCGTATATTATATGTCTGATATGGGATTTGGGACAATGCATGGATGAGTGGTCCGTATATAATTTTTGGAACAATTTTGGGGATTTTATTTATTATATAATTTTTGTTTTCTTTTTGTAATTTGGTCTATCATGGAATTATATGTTTTCTAATTTGTTCAGTCAGAAATTCCTCAGTTAAAAACATGGTATGTGCTATTCTGGTATTTAATATTATTACTTGTCAATGTTTATCTTGATTATTAATATTGGTTTACTCATGTAATGAGGGTGTAGTGTAACCACATGTTCCATTAGACCCTCATTTCTATTTTGTATCCATAGGAATATGGGGATATGTGCTTGATGTCATGTGGAACAATGGACCGGGACACCAATTTATTAGAAAATAGAGTGTGAAATTATTCTTTTGGTTCACATAATTTATATGTGAAAGAGAAAAAATAACTTTTTTTTTGAATTATATGATGTAGTATAATATTTTAAAAATTGGAATCAGTGTATATTTTTTGAGAAATTTTTTGTGTTTAACGGTTATAAAATATTGAAACCCATATTTCCACAATGAGATCTAAATTTATGGAAATTAATATGGATGTAATATCTTCAAATGTTCGACATTGAATTGATGTATACAACTTGTAAGGGGAATTTTGTGCCCGATGAATTATGTATGAAATTTTCCAACCAGTTTGATAAAGAGGCATTAGATCAGTGGTGTATAATTCCTGTCAATGCTAAAATGCGTTATTAATGTTTTGAGAATGGTGATGTTATAACATTATTTCCATTTTTAGTTATCCTTAATACAGATGAGTATCTGAAATAATATCAGATAACCGATCCAGCATGTGTTACTATATATTCAAAAGATAATAGTTGGGAGACTATTTTTGAATGAAATATATATATATATATATTTATATTGGAAATCTGTGTTACATTTTTTAGATTGAATATTAGTGTCTCTAACCACTCCAAAGAAGATTCTTATTTCCCACCACCATTAAAAATGCATATTAATCCAAGAATACGTAATATGTATAATGAATAAAAAACATAACTATTTTTGGGATTTAATGATGATGAATGTGGTAGAGTTTTTGTTAGGTTCCTCACCTTCCCATATGTTGTGGAAAATCACTAATAGTGATCTTGTTTGATCCAATATTTACTTATACCCACCTAGAACTGTGAATATATAACCATGGATTTCTTGATAGGTTTACCATGAATTATATGAAGAATGATGGTTTTGTGAGAATTTGGATCAACTCACAAATTTATTTCACATTATCCCCATTCATGAAACAAATATGGTTGAATAATTGTCAAAAATCTTCATTTAGTAAATATTAATGATGTATGGGGTTATATTCTCAATATTATCTGACATATACCCTAGTCATACATTAAATTTGTTGATATCCTACATAAAGACCATGTAACATAGTTGACCATGAGTAAAACATAGTATCATAAAACAAATGGATAATCAAATAAGACTATCTAAACATTGGAAGAGATTATTAGGGATTCTATAATGAATTATAGTGGTTCATTGGAAGAAATATTACTATTAATAGATTTCATATAAAATAAAATTTATGATCCTCTATTTCATATGATTCCTTTCAAAGAATTATATTATCAACCTTTATGTTCTCCACTTTGTTAGGTATAAATAAGTGAGAATTAACTTATATATCCTATTTTTAACACCCCAATATTTTATTGATATATTTTCAATTAAATTTAATTTTATCAGTATCTTGTGTTATATACGACACCAAGTCTTTACAAAACATGACATACTATTAAGATAATGTTATCTAAAATGATATTTATGACATATCCATTAGAATAGATTATATATATAGGATTAAATAAATTATGAAAATATATGGCATCAAAATTTAAATAAAATTAAATTTTTTTAAGACCCACTTAATATGAAATAAAAAAATATATATCGTTTGAATATATAGGAAATATTTTTCTAAATATATATTTTTAGGTAAAAATGTGTTTTATGAAAATAAATTAAATAAATCACTTGAGGGGGGTTATTTAAAGAAACTTATATATTTTATATTCATTCAAATGTTTACATTTCATCTTTTGTTCTTCCTAGGAATGAGTTTTGAATAAATAAAATTTTATGCTTAAAAACTCTTTTTTTCTAAAAAAACGTTTTTTCACATTTTGTTAACTTATTTTAAATTTATTTTTTAAAAAATTTGGAAATTAATTTTTATAAATAAAAATAATTTTTTAAATTTTTGTTTTAAAATTATATCATAGAAAATATTTTTTATTTTTTAGAAAAGAAAATTTTTGTTGAAAATATTGAAAAAGACTTATTTTTATTAAAAATAATATTTTCATTCAAAAATTTTACCTGATAAATTTTATTTTTATATGGTTTTATATGTAAAATAATTAAAATAATATATTTTTCAATCCATGTTAGTTCATTTTATTCAATTAGATTTTTAATTTTGATATAAAAACATTTTAAACTTTTGAATATTTTTTCTTTGAAAAACGTCTTTTTGACACGTCTCTCAGTTTCAATTTAAATTAAAAATTTCTACTTATATGAAGGGAATTTATAAAAATGGATTAATTATTTTTAATAGCACTAATTAATACTATCTAATTAGGATATCTTAATTTTTCATCATATTTAATACTAAAAATAGTAAAAATATAATACTACAGTTAAGGTTAAAATGAGTTTACCGAGGGGTTAAATTAAAAATAAAATGTATTAAATTCTCAATAAACTTATAATGATCCCATTTTATAAACATATTTAATTATTATAAACTATAAGGTTATGTAATTATTCATTTTTTTCTTATTGGAGTGTGAAAAATGTTGGTAATCATTATTCTTTTAAAAAATTCTATATGTGTCATCTGCCCCACTTATAGAAGGTTTCCACTCTCCTCTCATATGCACGATTAGAAAACACTTTGAATCATAAAGTCCCTAACAAAAAATATTATTTTATTTTGTACCCAAATCATTAATTCCTTATTTAAATTATAAATAATATCTAGAATTTCTTTTGGGTAAACCTTGAGGGGTTATATGATAAAGGGGTAATGTATTCAACATTGAATTTTCATTTTACTCATTCATTTAACTCCATAAAGTCATAATAAATAACATTTAACGAATAAAAAATTAAATATACAATAATAATAATTTAATTTTTTATGATATATCTTTTATCTATCTCCCCTTCCATCAAATGGGTAGTGAAACAGCAGATCGTGTGTGTGGAGGACTACTACCTTGTGAACTGATGTTATTCCCATTCTATCAACACATCTCACAAATGGATATAATTATGGGTTTAATGTTTATATATTATATTAATCATATTATTCTACTTATTAAATTATAATACCATATGTACCTTCTTACCTCTCAACTGATTGGAATATAATTACATTGCTCGTGTGTACGACAGACTCCTACCACTGAAACTTATGTAATATGTTTTGAATTTATGTTTTACTTGGATAATGATTGGTAAATGTTAAAATAATATATAACATAGTTTTATAATATTATAATTATTTAATTATTATATCAGTTATACCTTCTAGATTTACATTCCTTGGGTGATACAATAATGTCACTTGTGTGTTCGGTGGACCACCGCCTCACCAACTGATGTCATTTTTTTTTCAGTAACACTTTTTTAGAATGTATTATAGATAAATTTAATAAATATATGTGATATATATTACATAAAAAATATTCATCAATATTTAAATTTTTTTCCTTTCTTTTTTTTCAATCTTTAAAAAAATTTATATAGTGTTCATATATTCGTACAACCTACCGTCTCCATGAACGATGTATTTTTTTATCTATAAATATAATGGATATATATAAACAAATTTATAATGAATATATATTATATTTATATAATTTTTATAATTAGGGAGATGATGAAACCATGATATTTGTTAATGGATCTATTATACATGATCAAAACATACCTGAAAAACAAAGCACTTATTACTCGAAACATGATTTTAAAAAGGAATTTTTAAAAAAATATAACAAAAGGTGAAAAAAAATTTATGATATGATATACATAATTATTATTACTTAAGAATTTTATATAAAAATATATTTATTATGTAATAGTTTCAAATGTTTCTGAAGGATGTCAAGACTTATAGTAAGGGAGTATGGTCTCAATTTTTTATCATAGGGACATAAATTATGTTCTTAACCTATCTTCTATTATGAGGTGTATATAAAACCCATTAGACATGTAATATCATGAATTTATTTATTAAAATGATTTTATAAGTTTCATTTAATTTTATTCATCAATGGGTATTATGAATCAATGTTACCAAAGTGGTAAGGGTTTTATGTCAAAATCTCATTGATTGTCTAGAATTTTTTTTATTATTCATCCAATAATTAAATAATATATGTTTTTCTCAATAAAATAATTTATTTTATTTTATCTAGTTATTTCTATAGATTATATCATTTCCATTCATTTATAACTATTAAATAATGACATTGTGAAAATGATTATTTTTATGAATAATCATCTTTATTTCTCTGTTCGATTGAAACCATTTTTCATCCATATACATGGTTTATATTTTTTTTTAAATGATCAACATCTCAAAATAATTTATTATAGATATTATTACCCATTTTTGACTTTTCCAAAAGTTTTTTAAAACAAATATTCATGTTATTTTGCAAATAAATTCTGTTAGTCGTTTATTGAAAATGTTAATGGAATATTTGTTCCAACATATATGACATGAATAGAATTCAATGACATCATGACTACCCATTGTTTTAAATAATAGTTTAAATGGTTCAAATGTAACTTTAATATTAATAGATTTTTATTTGTTTTAAAATTTAGTTATTTTTTCAGGTTCGAAAATATATTTTCTTTGATAATTGTTTTCAATGAAATGTAATTCCTCCTTTAGAATATTCCTAGGTTATTTTCAAAGAAGACTATTTATAAAATGTTTTACATTTTAAAATGTCATTTTCAATGTTGAAAGGAAATATTCCTTTATAAATGTTCAAAGTGATATTTAAAAATTATTTTACATCTAAGATGACATCCTTTGATTTTAGATATTCATTTATGGGGATATGGCACCTATATCTCCCCCTAATTCATTGGGTAATGCTTAATGTTCTATGAGACCATAAGGTACATGAGATGCATTCCCAATCCAGAAAATAGGGTACACATGAGGTTATCTCTATTTCAATGTAATTATATAGGTGGTATGTCCAAGCCTAAAATGATACATATATCATGGTTGGTAGATTTGACATAAGGATTTATATTCTTATGTTTACACCACAAATCCATGACTTATATCAATTTTATGAATTCATGGATCAAGTTCATTGATTTTGTTATGAGTCATGTCTTATAAAATGCCAATATTTTTTCCATGAAATGTCATTTTTATCGTTAATGTTCATGTTATGGTTTTCATATATTATAAACATGTTATCGTACCCTTATGCTCACGTTATATTTATATATTTCTTTTTTACCCTTATTAGGCATCTCATCACACCCTTTCATATTTTAATTTTTTCTAGTTTATGATGATAGGAATTACCATTGATATTTATAATAAGGGTGATAGTAATGAAAAACTAAGTGGGAGAAAATTTAGAAATATTACAAACCAATTGTTTATGTTTCCACTTTTTCAAAGGCATTATTTCTTTATGATCTTCTAAGTGTCGGTTTTTACAATATATATTTATTATTCATATAAAAATATGTAACTTTTATATATGAAAATCATGGGTTACTATAGTTGGTATCAATGTAATATGAAGGAATATGATCCTTGGGAACTCTCACATTTGAGCATGGGATGAAGCATGTCTCCCCACCCAAGGGCCTTTGGAGGAATAGGTTTACTCTATGGATGGTGTTGTGTCCTACCCTATAAATGGAGCCACCAATGGAGTTACCTAATCAGTATCAATTTTTTTCCACTGGAAAGTATTCCAAACCATAATAGTTGGTATTAGTGGATAGGTTTAGTTATCCTTTAGAATTTAGGATGATGAAACCTTAGTTAAATTCCTTTGGATATATCATAGAATAGTTTTAAGGAAAATTAAATATAAAAACCTGGTTTTAGAACAAGTGTACAAGGGGTAATAACTCTGAAAAACACACCATGATTTACTTTAGAGTAACATGGTAAACAACATTGGGCCTTATTATGCTCATTGTTTGAAAATATGAAGGGATATGTTTATAAATTCAAAAAAAATATTATGAATCATAATGAAGTATTTAAATAATGACCATGAAAAATAGATGTTAAGCCTATGGTTCTATACATTATAAAGAAGTTTTCATTATTTAGACACACTATATTAGATTATTTATGATTTGGTGGTTTCAAACAATTTCTATTATTACTCACATAATGATTTTGGTTTTAGGAAATGGATGGAACTCGAAGGAACTTTGTTAATGTTAAATTAAATGGACAATGAAATACTTTTCCTCATGAGAAACCGATTTTTATTTGGGATGGAAAGATAAATATCATTAATATGCTTATAAAATTTTCTCAATCTATGAATCATGGTGAACATTAACATGATAATGAGGAGGGAACAATGTTCTATTGAGTCCTTTATGATAAAACATCTATAATCTTTTAGTGGTTCTAATGATCCACTATTTGCTGAGAAATGTATAAGTTCCACTAAAAATATATTTTCCATTATCTACTGTTTGTAACATGAAAATGTAATTTTTGATGCCTGTCATTTAGAAGGTGAAGTGTATCAAGTGTGGAATCTCATCATGAAGATGAGAAAACATGATCAATTTGACTCTATGGTGTGGGATGAGTTTACAAGCTTATTTATCAATAAGTATTTCACATATATTATATTAAAATGGAGAAGGAATAAATTGCGCTAAAAAATAATGATGACAAATCCATTAATACATATGAGGAAAATTTTAGAAGACTTGCGTTGTTTGATTTTTTTCATTATCATCTATCCTAAAAGTAAGGTTGATCAATACTAATATTGATTAAAACCATGTCACTTAAGGGTGTTAGAAAATGGGACATTATTAGATATTGAGAAATTGTTGGATGTTATCTCAAAGTAGAAGTGAATATAAGTGTTACCCCTAAATATCATGTATTTTTTTTAAAAATAAATATGTAGTTCAAGGGGAACACAATGAATTATTAATAGAAGAATTTGATATTTCCTTCATGGTTAATGTGTGGTGTAAACTAGGATGAAATTATACTAAGTGTGTTAGTAAATCTTATATGTGTTCAAATGAAGGTCATCATGTTTTTCAATGCTAAAATAATGGGAAGAAGTTATCTAATAATGAAAATAGAGATAAATTTTCACATAATACACCGCCCAAAATCTAGTAAATCATTGGTATTGAGTTTGGTATTTATGAAAATCAAGGCCAGCATCCAATTGATAATGATGATGATAAGCCACAATAACCTCTGAAGATAATGACCAAGGGAAATAATATGAAATCACAACAGATGTGGTAAATCATGATAATTTTGGGACACTTATCTTTTATTTCATAGATTTTAATTTCATGTTTGACTTTATATGAATGATCCCTATGAAAATATAATGGTTCTACCATTAGTGAAGTTTGATGTGATTATGAAAATTGATTATATCCCTCTATACAGATTCTTGAAAAATGAAATAACATTTTATTTTCTATCAGTGCAATAATAAAACTATATTTCCAAAGGAATAGTTTTCGTATAATATTTTAAATTATTTATAGAATACAATTATGAAATATTTTTGTATTGGGATTCTATAATTATGATGTAAATGTCTTTTACAAATGGTATTTTGGTCCTGAGAATTAGGAATCATATTTGTATTGAGTTTATTTTCGAAGAATATATCTCTCCATGTAACATTAAATTATGAAATATGTATACCATCATGGGTTTAGGAGTTAAATATTGATCATAAGTTTAAATTCTATGATACCAGATTTTAGGATTTATATGATTAGTGTTTATCATCATTAAGGATATTTTGGGGGACATTTTTGGTAATAGAAGAAATTGATTTTTTTATATATTTATTGACAAATTTATTGGATGATGAATTCCTTCAGTGTAACATTAAAGGTATTGGTAACATTTAGGTATTACGTTATCATCAATTTTTAGATAAAAGTGGTTTATAACTAGATTCCCCAAAATGTTAAAATGAACTAGAATTATGTTTGATCACATTAAAAATCCAAAAACAATCATCAATATAATATAATATTTCTCTTTAGATCATAGTCCTAGGATATATATTTTGTAATTAATCATTTCTCTTGTTTTACATTATTCCGATGTGTTTGATCTGGATATGAGGTTTACTTTGATTTTCTGGGGAAATCTTCACCAAAATCATGATATAAAGTTGAGATTCAAAAGTAAAAATAATAATTGGAAATATAATTAGTTTGAAAGAAGAACTAAAACCCTAGAGGATTATATGAGATCTTGTTTGATGTATTTTCATTCCATTTGGGATTAATACCCTCCTATTGTGGAATTTTTTTAAAATAATATATTTCACTCTAGTAGTTAGATGGATTCATTTGAAGCCCTATTTAAAAATAAGTATTGAACTCTAACATGTTGATATATATTTTGATAAATATATTTATTGGAACTATGAACGGTAGAATAAATGTAAGACAATGTAAGAGAAATTCAATAACTTATAAGGGTTTGATAATGTTAAAAGAAATGTTGGGCTCATAATCATCAATGCGATTTGGAATTTAATGTCGGTGGGAAGGTGTTTCTATGATTTTCATAAAATCATAAGGAAATGAAAAGAAAAAATTTGATATATTTTTCCCTTATAAATTATTTATCATATCAAGATGGTATCTTATAATTTGGTTCTCACAAAGAACTTCTCTTATGTTCACGATGAGTTTCTTGTATCTTTAATGAGGAATTAGATACATGATCCATCACTTGTATTGAACTCAATGGTCATAACACTATATAATGATATTCCACAAACGGAATAAATTATGGAGATTCTAGATCGTATAGATAAAGTTCAATGAAATAATACCGTTCACATAGTCAATGTTTAAAGGAGAAACATCCATATTTAGGAAGCTTTAGGGAAACCTGTGGATGTAATAAGGTATTAGTATCCTCAGTTATTATATTAAAGTGATATAATTTCAAGGGTAAAATCAATTTAATGTTTAGGGGGAGGTTGAATGTAATATCACAATATATGATGAATTATTTTGGTTATATTTAATTTTTTGAATATCTTTCATTACACGCAACACTATGTTTTAATGAAACCCAACATACTATTGAAATATTATTATATAATATCATATTTATCTCATAACCATTCGAATGGTGGGTATAGATAGGATAAGGAATTGTGAAAATATATGTTTTAAAAAATATATAAAATTATGTTTTTGGTGATCCATTAAATAAGAAATGAATATAGAAGAAACAATTTAAAGATTAATGTAATCTTTTTTGAAAAAAAAATTCACTACAAAAATGTGTTTTATGTGAATAAATTAAATTAATATATTTTGGTAAGTTATTTGAAAGATATTTATAAATAATATATTATATCAGTCATTTATAACTTATCTTATTTGTTTACTTTATATGAGATAAGAATAAATCTGATTTTAGGTTTAAAAAATGTATTTTTCTAAACAGATGTTTTATCAAATAATTTGACTATATTTTAAAATTAATTTTTGAATATTATCAAAAAATTATTTATAGAAATAAAATTAATTTTTTCAATCATAATTTGAAATATTTTTTGGAGTTATTTTCGAATATATTTTTGATAAGATAATTTATTAATTAAATAGTAAAAATACAGGTTTTTATTAAAAATTTAATTTTCATTCAATAAATTTACAAGGTAAATTCTTTTATATAGTTTTAAAAGGAAAAATAGTTAAATTATATATTTACTAATTCTATTTAGATCATTTTAATCAATTTCATATTAAATATTGATATAAAAATATTTCAATCTTTTGAAGGTTTACTTTTTGGAAAACATGTATTTGATCACGTTTGTTGGTTTAATTATAAATTAAATTTTCCTACATCTGTAAATGGAACTCATAAAATGGATTAATTTATTTAATCATAATAATTAATATTTTATCATTATACTAACATATTTTTTTACAATAATTAATTGTTAAAATGTAAAAAATAATTACTTTGGTTATGGTTAAAACGGGATTACCGGGGTAAAACTAAAACGATTTGAAACAAATAACGTAGAAATAATAAAAATATATATTTTATGGATATATTTAATCATTATAACCTTTAATTTTATATAATTATACAGTTTTAGACTTGTATCCTAGAAAAATTCCCGTAAAGTTTTTATTTTGAACCATTCCATGTGTATCATCTTCCCCAATTATAATATGCCACCCCCTCTTCTATGCACTTCACCCTCACAAAACAATTTTTATCTTCTAATAACTACCAAAATATCTTCCTCACATAACACAACAAATCCTATAGGCCTTTTTATCTCAAATATAATATTAGAATTATTTAGGTTAAACCAAAGAGGTTTTATGAAGAAGAGGTAAATTTTTATTCTATTCATTATTATTTTTCATCATATTATAACTCCTTCAATGTTTATTCCATTATGTAGAGAGAATAAAAATATTATATAAAATATAACTAAATGGTATTATTTTAATTTAATGACTTATATCTATCTACTCTTCCATCAAATGGGAAATGAAATCATCGACCGAGTGTATGCTGGACTACCGCCTTGGGAATAGATGTTGTTATTTTTCTATAATAACCTCTAATGCATGGATATAATGAAATATTATATATATATGTATATTATAATTGTAAACCATTAATTATAATACCAAATATGCCCTCTTATATCCCAACCCATTGGAAAATAATAACATCGCTCGTTTGTACGACAAACTACCTCCCTATGAATAGATGTGATGTGATTTTCCTCTATTTATTACATGGATGGTAATAATTATATATTAAATGATTATATTTGGTATTTTTAACAGTAATATACTTATGTAATTATCATATAACATATTCCTTCATACGTGACATTTCGTGTGGGATACAATAATGATGGTAGCGTGTACAACGGATTACCGCCTCATAAAGTGTTGTAATTCATTTTTCACATACTCATTGAAAGAAATGTAATATGGGAAAAGATAAAAAATATATTTAATATATATTAAATCGTAATTATTCTATAATTATGAAGTATTATTTACTTCCTTTTGTCCCATTAATTAAAAATGGAAGCAATGTTCATGCTTACGTATGTCATACCATCTTCATGAAAGTTGTATTTATTTTCATATCTAAATCTTTTATTTGTTACTCAAAATACATATATAAGGAATATATATAATATTTAAGTAATTTTTAACATTATGGACATGATGTAATCATGATCAATGTAAAATTATTGAAAATACCAAATCAAAACATACTTGAAAAATAAAGCAGTTATTAAATGAAACATGATTTCTACAATGAGTTGTTCATAAACAGGTAAAAATATATCATCAGTAAATCATATAAGGTATGTTATATATAAGTATGGTTCTGTAATAGATTTATAATAAATTTTTTTTAAATATATAGGAGGTTTTAACATCTACAAAGGACCTCGATACAAAAGGTAACATATTTTTGTCTCAATTTTTCTTCTTTAGGAGAAATGTTTTTCTATAAAAAAATATTCTATTAAGATGTGTATTTTGTTTTAAATAACTATATTATCCCAATATATGTAATTTATAATTTTTTTACGATTCAAAAAATCCATAGTTTTATTATAATGATTTTTTATTAATAATTTTATATTAATTTATAAGTGAAAAATTTAATTTATCTTACCCTGACTCTAAGTGATTATCTAATGCCAAATAAAGTGTAAAATCTAAGATAGTTTTTTTATCATATGTTAATTTAAGAATGAATAGATACTATTACATCTTCTCTGAATCATAAAACTCCATATTCAATGTTTATCCTACTAAAAAATATAATATCTTATGAGGAGACTAGACATGTTACCACATGTTCAGAGTAACATATTTTAGATAGAGAGTAATTATGCAAATCAGTTCTCTTATGAAAAGTATATTAAAAAAATATTAAATAAGAAGTTCTAGAGTATGTTGTGAAATTTAACTATCATACATTAGTAACATGGTAATCTTAAAAATAAAATTAATCTATGAATGTTGAATTCAGTTTATTGTACACCCTGTAGAAGAAAAAATATCTTTTTTCAAAAAAAGCCTCTTAGAAATTTATCATACCAGAATAGTAATTTCTGTGGAATATCTAATTAATAAATAGATATTATAAATAGTTGCATGATTAATTTTAAAATATATTGATATGTTATTTAATTATTTTATGTGTATAACAAAAATTTTAGTCTATTTAATGAAAAGATCAATTTTTATGAAGTGATGTTTTTATAGGAATGAAATGATCCGAAGAAGAATATTTCAAACATTATTACTACATAATATTATTACATATTTCGAAATAATATATGTATAGAATTAATATCTTATCTTGTTAGCATTTCATTATATTATTAAATAAAACATTGTGATTATATCATTTTCTTATGTTCAAAATCAAAGAGGATATATATATACATATTGTTATCCACTTCATGGATAAAAATGTGCATATTCATACACAATAAGATACAAATGTACATAAAAAACTATAATAATGGAAAAAATGATCACTTATTCATATACATGATCATAAAAAACTCTCAGTTGATGTACATTCATGTATATCAGTTTATTTGATGATCATCAAGAGCAGTTCTTGGAATATCATCATCTAATGGGGACTTATCTTCATCTTCTATCACTTTATTCATATATTTGTGTGCTCCTAGAGAAATGAGCCGCGCTCTCTCGCAAATGAATCCCTCGCTGGCGAACCCTATCCCATAGCCGCACTCGTTCGCTGATGTTGTCGCTGAAAGATCATCAGAGGTACCTGTTGCTGGCCTTAAAGACAATGTGGTTCTGGATCTTGACGTTAATCCAAAGTATTTTCTGACACCGCGGGCAGCCTGCAATTTCTTTTTCGGATTTGGCGGTGATTTCTCTTGCCTCGTATTTACACCTGGTTTTGGTTGGTAAATTTCATGTTCATAGACCTTCTCTATGTTTCCTTAGAAGAGCATTAAAAGGGATTGGGTTTTTAGATTTCAGCATCGGTGTGGTTAGCTCGCACATAATTATCTTCTAATTTTCTACTGAGGATGACTACTATAGAATTTGGTCTATAAAATCTTGGTTTTTTGTTGGATACCCTATGAAAGTATATAAGTGGACCTCAAATTTTGACCCATTCAAGGAATCCCCAATTGTTCCATGCTAGGTTGGTCTTCTAGGCCTACCCCTACACTTGTTCAATCAAACTGCCCTCTTCACAATTTCCAATCTCATTGGAACCCCATTAAAGATGGACTTGGCCACTAGGAATCTCTCAAGGCCCTCAGTTGCACAAATTTGTATTGAGACTGATGTTTATAGGTAATTTCCTTCGCAAATCTGGATCCAGAATGGTGAAACCGGTTTTTTTTCAGGATTTTGTTTATGAAAATTTACCTTCTTACTGCCGATGTGTCTTTAGACTAGGAAATGCCTCAAAAGAATATGGAATCCAATATTCTTGTTATCAAACTAAAAAGAATATTTGGATTGAGAAATTCAAAATAAATCAACCACTTCCTTCAACATCTACACCTAGCAGATTGCATGATGGGGCTCAGACCTCCCCCAATGAGGTTCCACCCCTAGTTGTGGAACCCCCACCTCTTGAGGATGTGCCTATTGTGAAAATACAAGATATTACTCAGGAGGATAAAAATGAAAGTTGTAAACCATCTAATAATAGTGATTCACCTCATGAGGAAGAAGATAAAACTACTCATATTGAGGAAGATCACTTGAGATCTATGACCAGGAAGGGGAAAAACCAATAGTTGATGCTGATGGGTTAATCACCCCTAACCCCAAAAAACGAGGAGATGCAAATAATACTCTCAACTTGAAAGAACCATAGTCACACGTTTATTGGACATCCCAAGATAGTAAGTCTCTACCACTGACAAAACTCCGAATGTAGTGGTCTAACAACATGATAAAGGGGGAAATTTGCATAATGTGCCTTGTTGTGAAGATCCTAAATCTACAGATATGCATCAAGATGAAATTCTATATCAATATTTTAGAATATTATAGATTTAAAAGGAAATTTACTTTGTCATCAAGTCGTATATATTCAATGAAATAATAAAGAAGGAGATTCCCAAAACTCCCAACTCACCTGTTTGGTCGGGTGGAAGCGAGAAGAACTTGATATGGGAGTCGATTCTTGTCTTTCCCTAGTATAACTTTGACATTTTTTTAGATGATCTTACTGTTTTTTATTCGGAAACTATGGTTTTCTACTTATCTGTCTAGACTCTGTCTGGCTATAACCTGTTCTTGCTGTACCATTTTAAGTGGTCCAGTTCTAGCTCTGTTTTTTGTTGATCTGCTTGATTCTGATACTTTGTTGCTTGATCTTTGCACCGGTTCTTCGGTTGCGGCTCAGCCTGCTGAGGATCTATCCTAGAAGCACATAAAAATGGATTTTCTACTATAACCTCCTGATTTGAATTTTAGGTTGGCTGGAATTTTGAGGATCTGCTTTCCATGAAATAATGAAGAGGATATCACTCTTCTTGAGGTCTAGGACTATGATGTTTCATATGTAGAATAACAAAAGAGTTTGTCATGCTGGTCCAGTGCCTGGCTGGGCATAAGGAATTCAGGATTACACTTTCAAGCGTTTTTTCTATCTTTTCATTCTTTTGTTACAACTGATTTTCTGTGATGAGTAGACGTTTTCATGAAAATGCTAGAAGTCTCATCACCCCCTTTGATGAATTTACAATCACCATTTCCATATTTTTGTTTTGTGGATCTTCAAGGAATAGACGTGGGGATTTTTCTGCATTGTGCTCAAAAATTGATGTTGTGGTGTGAGTGAGTTCTGATTTCCAAGGTGAGTTGTTGGGAGGATGCTATGGTGAGTCTTGACTTTTATTCAGGTTGCGCTCTTCCATGCTCTCACAGGGATGATCCAGAGGTGCCAGTGTCCTTTCTTTTCACTGATTCTCTTCCTGGTACATTCCCATTGTACCTCGTGTTTTCATCCGACATTCTTACTTTTATTTAATAAATTTTGCGGAGCATGGGTTTACTCATGCTCCAAGACTTTCTTAAAAACAAATATAGTTATGTGCTTCAATATTTATTTAATTCTCATTGTTATTTTTTTACAATCATTTTAAATGAGATTATTAAAGTCGTGGATAATTATTTTAAAGGGTTCCACTGGATGTAATCTCTTTTACCTTTGTAATAAGTAACAGATGATTGTACTTAGGTAAGAGCCCCCAAAAAAGGGTTATCATAGTTAAAATCCCATACATATGGAGTATAGTGTTGGTGGAGTGTACTAGGGGTTTTTTATTCCCCTGACCACTATAATTACATGTTGTTCAATCTATTTCCAATATTTTTTATAGTTTGGCAACTAATTTTTGTTATGGGAAGGGTTTGAACTCACATACCATGAAGAGGGTGGTCTAAAGTAATGAAAATTTAAGGATCTCAATTTATACCATCTTGATTTTTCATATATGTATTTTATGAGAATCCAATTGGTATTCAGTTATTCGGCTCTTGAGTTCATATCAATTAATGGTTGAAGTCGAAATATCTAATTTTTAATGGATACTATGGATGATAAAAGATAAGGTATCTCATTTCTAACTGATATTTATTTTAATAAGGAAAATTATAGTTTTTATAAGACCTGTATGACTATCTATATGAATTATACTATCATAATGGTTTATCATAAGGTAGTGAAGCCCAGTGCAGTTCTAAATTAATAATAAGAAATTTGAGATGCTGCTATTGATACAAGCTATGATCTGAACTCTAAATATATTAATGATATAATATATGGACTAATTCCATATGATTTTAATTGAGTTTCTCAATGTCAAATAGATCATGAAATGTGTACCAGACTTAAGTTCAACACATTAGAAATTGTTAAAAGAGATAGAATTACCATTCAAAATAGAAGACTCACTAAGGCCATGAGTAATTTTTTTCTAGTAAAAAATTACTAGGCCTAATAAATAATTATATGTTCTATGATTTTTACCATATAAGTAGAGTGTAATATCAAATTCCCTTAGAATATCTATAGAGGATAATAATTTTAAAATATAAGATCTTATTTGAACACTTATTATGAATGAAGTATAAATCGAAGCTAAACCAGGATAATATAAAATTGTTAAGAAATAAAGTGTTTTATTGAAGTTCTTATATCTAAATATGACAAGAATAATAAGTTTACACCAATCTAAAAATCATTTAAATAAGAATATTCATCAAGAAACTTGTGATCAAATGATTAACATGCATAGTTTGATAGAAAGTAAAATGATTTATACAACTAGAGAAGGGTTTGTAAAAGACCATTAAATAATTACCTTATGTATGGTGAAAACTATTAATAATTAATATGATATGATTGAAATATTATAAAATATATAAATAAATATTGTCCATAATTTCATGAATTTAAGAATTCTAAAAACATTTCTCTATGTAGACAAGATATTAGAAGAAATCTGTGAATACAAATATGGGATTATGGAATGATTTCAAAGAATATATCAAGTGTAGGTCCCCAGAATTAGAAGATAAAGGTATTAATCAAAAGGACATCATATACATTATGGGACGTTCAAATGAGGAACATTATTAGAAGTTTTATAAACATGAGTTTAAATCAAAAAATGAAAATATCATGCATGATGAATTAAATAAATAATATACCATGTTAGAAACAAAATATTAAATCTAAAAAAGGGAAAAATAACATAGTAACTCTTTTAAAAATATTTTTAATGATGAGGAGGGATTACAAAAAAAATTATAGATTTAAATGATTTGTTGGAAAATTCAACTACATCATGTATATAAGGAGTTAAAACAATTTAGAAACTAAAAAAGGAGTATCTAAAATCCCAATATTCCACAATTGTTTTTACTAAATAGAATGATTATCTAAAAAGTTATTGTTAAAAAATAACTCAAAATGAAAAAAAAAATTGAGTAATAAGTTTGTTTGAATGACCCAAATTTTACAAAAAATATTTTGTTTCTAGTTCTAAAAATATAATCCTCTCCGATATTAATTTTATTCATTTTGAGGATATAGGTTTTTATGATAAAATATGTAACCAAGATTCCAAAGTTATATGGAATAAAAAAAATTCCTACCAAAATTTTCTCAAAACATATTTTTAATTTTCATATAAAACACTAATATATTTGGATCCCAATTATTTTAGTATTTAACATTGTTGAACCTAAGTCTATATGGGTACATCAAAATATATTAATTTTTTTTATCATATGTAACCTTCCAAATGAATAGAATAAAATATTGTTTATGTATAGTGGGTTTTCTAGATAAATGAAAAGATATTTCCCAATCATTTACTCACCATAATTGATTGATGGAGGTATTTAAAATTTTGTCATAATGAAAATGAAAGGTATTGGAATTGGATCAGTTTGAAATCCAAAATATATTCTAATACATAAATTTTATTATGTTTAAGGATTAAGGAACAACATAATAAGTAATTATCATCTTCGTAATGATGTTTATTCCTTATATTTTTCTAAAAATGAATGTTTAGTTTTCAAATATAAATCCCTCATGTTTAAATCAATGAGAACTGATAACTTATATACGTTAGATCATAATTTTTTTAGAAAAAATATAAATGGTTTGAATTATAAAAATGATTAATTATGAATTTTCAATAGAAGTGTTAAACACTGTAATGTTCACTATTTTGAAATTTTGTCTTATATATTTTTTATTTCTGATTTTCTGGATCATAAATTGAATAAAAAAATGTAGGATTCATATCCAATTGGAACACCATAGAAGTTATATTTTAAAATAATTAAATAGGATTTGAAAAATAGTACTCTATATATTATTTTTATAGATCTATTCAGACCCACTAGAATTTCATGTATTTTATACAAATAATTTTTCTATGGGTTTTTTGATGAAATTTCATGATTTACCTGTAATTACTTTTTGAGTCGTGAGAGTGAAAATTGTTTTGTTTTTATTAATTTGTATAAACATGTGAAAAATAAAGAATATTCCAAAAATGTGATTTTGAGATGTGATCATGGAGGATTACTTGAGAATCATGAATTTAATTCATATTTCTCAAAAAAAATTATTAAATTTACTTTTTCTAAACCCAGGACAGATCAACAAAATGGTGTTGTTGAATAAAGAAATATGACTTTTTACGAAATTTCAAAAACACTGTTATGTTAATGTGACATGCCCACTCATTTTTATACTGATGTTATTAACACAATAAGTTTTGTCATCAATAGTTTTCTAATAAGGCATATCTTAAGGAAAACTATATAAGTCATAGAATAATAGAAAAAAACTAGGATACATTAAATTATTCGTATAAATGGTTTTCCTATTAATTACCATGGAAAATCCTATTAAGTTTGATCCAAAATATAATGATGGTATCTTATTAGGTAATTGTAATACATAAAAATCTTATAGAGATTCCAAAAAAGTTCTATGACTATTTAAGAATATAATCAAGTGATGTTTGATGAATGTGACCCGTTTGATCACTAAATGACTCAAACTAATGAGCTATGTTATTTCTTCAAAATCAATTTACCTAAACATATCTTTAACAAAAACAATGATGATGATTTAGAACATTATTAATTTGAAACAAATTCTACAAGTTTTGATGATAGTGTACTCGAAAGTGTGCTACCTAGAATACCTATAAACCTTAAAGAATATCTTATATAAATGGTAATAAAAAATTTAGATGAATAAGTTTAAATGTGAAGAAAAATAGTAATCCAAGTATAATTCTATAAATTTTTATCTCAATTAGAAACTAATATTGTAGAAGAGGCATAATCTAATGAATTTTGGTTTTTAGGTATGAAATAATTTTTAAATTAGTTCAATAGGAATAAAAAATGGAAATTATTTGATAGACCCTATGACTATCCTATCATTGGAACAAAATGAGTATTTAGAAACTAGTAAAATGAACATGGTTTAATCATTATAAATTAATAATGATTAGTTTCAAAAGGTTACGATCATTAATAAGGAATATATTATGAAGATTCTATTCCCCCTATTTCTAGATTATATGTTATTATAGTTATTATTGCATATAAATATTTTATTAATTTTAAATTATATCAGATGTGTGTTAAATCTAAATTTTTAAATGGATCTTAATATAGGGTTTTTATATTAAAATACCTCTTAATATTGAATATCTTGATGTTGATAATTCTGTTTTTTGACTTACCAAACAATTATATGGACATAAACAATCGCCTAGATAATGGTTGGAAAGATTATTCTATTTTATTTCATCATATGGGTTATTAATTAGAAAGGTAGGTCCAATATTATTTAATAAATCAACATCCTCATATATATTTTTCGTATAAATCTATGTTAATGATGTTATTTTTGGGTCAACAAATCAAAAATAATGTAATGAATTTTTCATGATGCATGAAAAAGGAAATTGAAATGATTATTATGGGAGAGTAAAAATATATTATATGATTAAAAATTTATCAAAACTATTTTCAAAATTCGTTTGACAAAATATAATAAATACTTGATTTAATTCAAAAATATTTCTTGAAAACCATAAGACTTATTCAACTTCTATGAGATCCAATACTAAACATCTTATGAATGAGTCTATAAATTCAGTTGAAAAAATTTTGTATAGAGGTATCATTAGAATTTTACCTTATCTTACTTTAAGTCGGCCATAAATTATGTTTTCAATATGCCTTTGTGAATGATTTTAATCCCATCCAAAGTAATCACATTTAAATAATGAGAAAATATTTTTTAGATAATTAAACGGAACATTATATATTTCTTTATTCATCCAAAATCCATTGATTTTAATTTAACCTCATATTTGGAGATTATTTTTTCTATATGTAAAATATATAATTAAATCACCTTAGGAACCTTCAATTTTCTTGGTAAATATCTATTATCATGGTCATGTATGAAAAAAACTCTACAATATTACCAAATATTGAAGCTAAATATAAAGTATTAGGATGCTTTTATGCACATGTGTTGTGGGTAAAACACACTCTCATAAATTTTTATTTAATTCTAATTATGTTCCAATCAAATTTCATAACACAAGTGCTATGAGATTTAAAAAAAATCCTATCAAATATTTTAGAACAATGCACATTTATCCGAGACATCATTTCTCATGATATCATGAAAAATGGTGATATATCTCTATATTTATTTTCCAATAAATTAAATTTATAGAAATTTTAATGAAACCGTTATCTATTTGATGGATTTTGTTTTATTAAATATGAATTAGGTTTATTTTATTTTTCATGATTTTATATCAATTTTACTTTGAATCAAGATATTATAATTTAATAAAAAAATTATTCACATTCTTTTATTTGATTTTTTGTGTTTCTAAATTAAGTATTTTTCCCATAAAAATAGGAAACATCACCTAGTTTTTAACATGATTACCCTACACATCACGCAAGTATACTATTTTATCACCACACAACAAAATAAGGTAAGTTTGTTATATTCGTGAAGCATATGAATACCCATAAACCATTGAATCTTTTCTATGTGAACTAATTTGACTTAACAAATCAATATTTTAAATTTAATTTAAAAACATAATAATTCATTGAACCGATGGTGGTACATTCAGTAAGATCAAACATACAAGGATATAAAGGAATGTTTTATGGGTAAGATTAATATATTTTAGTTGGATAGATTAAACAGATATGTTTCTTAATAAGGAAATAAATCATTGTGGTTGGGAATTTGTTTTTAATGAAAAATGAAATGAGTTTGTTTTTTAGAAATAACTTCACAATTTTTATGACTCTGTGGTATTTCATTTCATTGACGGTGATGATCTGGTAATTGTGATACAAAACTAGAAGCTTTTTTTGAAATTATCATTAGTAATAACTAAACCATTTAAATGCCCTGTGAAAGGATATAAAAAATTCAATACCTTCTTATACACTATAAATGAAGTGATTCTATTGGAAATAATGAAGTCTTTATTCAACACAACCAATATAGAGAAAAAATAGGTGAAATACTTTGAAACCAACAGAAAGGTTCTTATAATGATTATTTACTTTTCTATTCCACAAAATCTTGTTGAGTTTGAAATAGTATTTTTTCAAGATGATGCATTATTATATTAATTTATTATTGAGAACAATGTGAATATATCACATTAAATTATAATATTTATACGTGTCATTTTATGAATCAGTTAGTGAAATGTTTTCTATTTGGAAGGATATTGACTCTAGTTTTCTATAATGTCATTGTCTATCTGGGTGAAAATACTGCAACATGTTTTCATGGACTAACTATGTTAAGTGAATATGTATCATTGTGAAATGATTTATATTGTAATTCATCTTAAAATAAACTATCTACCATAATCTCTAAAGAATAATTTGAGGTATATACCTCCTCGAATCAAGGGGAGTCATCGTGAATGCCAATTTATAGTGATATTAGTACTCAAAGTCCTACAATTATACATAAATCTATAGAAATATCTATAAATAGTATTTATTTAAGGGATTACTCTAATACAAAAACTATTGATAAATATATAATAACTTTTAGAGTTTTCGTTCAATATATTTAAGAGACTTATCCTCAAATTAGTTCACCACATGTTTCTATAATAGTTCAACATAATGTTACGAATATTTTTTTTGTTAGAGAATAGTTTTTCTCGAACTTTATTAGGATAGTTAATGTTGGTCATGGAATAAAAATTTGAATAGTCTTAGATACCATACCTCTATTTTATGTTTATATATTTGGTGATATTAGTTAAAGAGTTAGAACATAGTTTTTTGGTTTTGTAAGTCTGAATACTGCGTCTAGAGAAGATAAAGAAGAACCAGAAGATGAAACTCATGTTATTGAAAACTTAAGATCCCAATCACAAATTTTAAAACCATTATGTGTGGAGGAGAAAACTAATGTTGATAGAAATTAAAAAAAATGTAATCTAAATATTCAAGAAGTTGATAAATGATTTTTACTCCTATTCATGCGTAATATACAAATGTTTAGAAATTCCAATAGCAGAAATGGATACTCTTGATGAGAGAGCATGAACAAGAAACAATGAATTATTTTTTTGAAGTAGAATAATTTAATATTCAGTTAATGGAGACTTTAAGTTGAGATTAGGACTCTCTATGATCATGTAGTCTATAAATATGATTATAATGAATTAATGATATTGGTTAAATTGGTATTAAAAAAGATGTCAATTGAAGAAACAAGAGAATACAATGATATGGTAGATATACTTTAATGATTTTAAGGATTGTCTCTATAAATAGACACAATAGATAGAACCATTTATTGAATCTAATGTGAACTTTTCTCCATAAAACTGATTCATTATCTTCATACAGATACGATTGTTGAATTCCAACGATATAATATTTTTCCACAGCATTCTATTATGTATATTGATCAATATCAAATAAAAACCATATTCTTAATAAATTAATATATACATGAACATAAAAATATATCAATATCAGTGAAAAATGATACCTGTTTCATTATCATGGGCTCCACAGAATGGTTGGATCCTTAAAAAAATTCAATGTCTTAGAAAATATTATTGAGGATTTCAATTTGTCGGCCTTATGATTTTTAAATCAAGAATCATCTGAATATAAAGAATAAGAGGACAATGAATTTTTGGAAATGTAGTGTAATCAAGAATTTACAAATGGACGTTGTTTTTATTGATCACCGAGTTAGTTTTTTTAGAAAATCAAATTTGATTTCTTGAAAACCTTGCTATCTCCTCTTCCATGAAATGAGATGCACATTCATTATTTGTAAATTTTTTATCAATGGGACTCGAATGGTTCAACAAATCAGTTATATTACTGAAAAGAAGACATGGTGAAGAGGATATATACTTATGTTGAATTTCTATTTCAAATTTTAGTTAGTCATTTTATATGAAATACCATTTTGATTATCAATTCCTCTACCACTCAAAGACTAATGGATATTTTTTACCCGTCTGAAATCAATAAAAGGGAAAATCGTATTTTAGTAGAATAAGGATCTTTTCATTTACCTGAACCATCTAATAAGATATCCTTTTTCCATTTAGAAAAATTTTATATTCGAATGGTATAATAACTTTCTTTCAACATTCAATCAATCCCTTTAAGGATTACTCAACGTGATCAAGAAAAATGCGGAGCATCGTTAGTCACTTTGTGTGATTTTATCAAATATAATGATGATACTTCTTGGCCTACATTATCTTTGACTTTTGTAGGTACAATAATATTCAAGAAAACCCCTATGAAATTTAATTTCACTCATTAGAAATAACACACTATCTAAATTTATGTGTTTGGTTGAATGGAAGATTCATAAATATTTGAGCGTTGTTTCAAAAATTCATTTTAATATATGAATTCTTATATTTCATGTATTTTTAATGTAGTAATTTATTTCATTAGTATTATAGTTTTTGGTGAATGCATTTATCTATATTTTCAATATGATTTTTCTTTATTCAAAATAATCTATTACCTATTCTTGTTTTTTGATTATATTTACTCATTATTTGTTTTATTTAATTATTTCATTGTATCTTTTCTCATTATTTTTCGTAACACCATTTTGTTCCAAATTATATTCATATTAAGTAGTATTAAGTACTTAAACTTTTTCCTATTAAATATTTATTTAAAAATTATTTCTTGTTCTACATATTTTTGATATCAAAAAATGAATGATAATAACAAGGATAATATAAAATTTAAAATGGGTGATGAAAATTGAGATTACAAAAATTAATACTTACTTTAAAGCTATTAAAAAAAATTATTTTCTATTCAATGGGTTTTATGATCATCAAAATGGGGAAGACTGTTGGATAAAAAATTATTTGTTCAAATACATATCATTTATATGTGTTTCGATGACTCAAATATCTATCTTTTTATTCTAATGAGTGGTTATTAATTTTTTATATATTATATTTTAACATCCAAAGTAATTTATCATTCGCTAAATATAAGTGATTTTCAAACACCGAGTAGAGTGTTCAATTAATGTAAATTCATTTTATCTTATAAGAAAAAATGTTTTAAAAGATTATATTACTTATTCCAAAGATCAAAAATCTCTATATTAAATATTTATCATACTATCTAAAATAATATTTTACAAAGATAATATACTATAAAATTCATTTTCACAGTTAAATATTTTATTCATAGTGTAGTTATGAAAAGACTTCATCTTACGAAAATGATATTAAAATGATTTATCTTTCACATTCCAGAATTAGTTGTGAATGTAAAGTATCACACAATAGTAACATATTTACCATATGAAAAAAAATTCTATGCATGTTGAATTCAGTTTACCTTATGGTCTGAAAAAAGACTAATATATATTGAATCTTATGAGTCCTTTCATAAAGGAATATTTTTAGAATAATAATTTAAGCTAGATAACTTAGGAATTAAAAGATATTTGATTAAATTTCATGATTACTACCATCAGTACCATAGGGAATAGGTTCCTTGTGATACCATTGATGTCCAATCTCTTTGATCATCAAGATAAGATCAATGATCCCATCTAATGTGTATAATAGAGAAAAGGAAGGGATAATCATGAACATCAGTATAAAACAAGGCATGATGGTATGAAGATGCTTGAATGTATTTCCACGAATGATATTTTTTTTTCAGTAGTCCCCAGGAAAAGGGGATCCTCTATAACGATCGAGTTTCATAATCTACTGATAAGTTTTTTCATGACTTCAAGAATATTATAAAAGGATTTTTATATTTAATGAAATATTTATTTTTATGATGTTTCATACTTCCAGGACTGGAATGACCTAATGAAGAAGATTTATGAAATCATCATTACAGAATCTTGTTCTATATTTGGAATTAATGGATGCAAGAAATTAAAAAGATATCATGGAAAAATTTAAATAGATAATAAAAAAGACCATTGTGATTATATCATATACTTAAAATGAATATAAAATAGGATAGATATGTTGAGAGAGTTGAACACTTCATGGAAAAGCATGTATAGATTCATCTACAATGAGATATATAGATACATATGAACACTCTGATAAAGAAAAAAAGAATAATTTAACATAGAGAACACCATATAGAATTCTCACATTATTCTCTTTCATGTATATTAGTTTCATTGAAGATCATTGAGAGATTTTCTTTGATGATAATCACTTATTAGGACTTATCTTCATTTACTGTCATTTTTTATTATCTACTATGTGATTCAATATTTCTTTTGAGTTCATTCATATCTATTTTTCTAACATTAATTATAAGCGAGTGAATTAAATCACTATATAGGTCTTGTAAAAGGAGATATTTGTTGAAATCTCTTGTAACTTTGTAATAATAAGTAGTTTCTTGTCCTAAATTTGTAACCTATGGAAAAGTACATTCATAGTGAAAATCACCAAACATGTGGTGTAGAGTATTAGCAGAGTAGACTACATATTTATGTTCTCTGGACCACTATAAACATATTTTGTTAAATATCTATTGAATAAGTTTTTATATTTTTCATCAAATTCTTAGTGATGGAAGTATTTTAACTCATATACCTCAAAAAGTATGGTATAATATAATTAAAATTTTAAGAAAGAAATTCACCTACCTCTTGGTTTTCAAGTTAGCCATTTTCTAGGAAAACATATATACATTCCCTTTGAGACGTAATTCAATGATTTTTTTTCATAACATGAAATTTTATGTTTATTTTAATGTTATTATTTCATGGTGTTTATGATTCAATGATACCAATATGGTAATGGTTTTATGTTAAAATTTCATCATTTATCCGGATATTTTATGATTTTGATTCCAATGATGAAATATGAGGATCTATCTCTTAATTAACTATTTTATTTTCTTCTAATAGGGTTATTTATATAGAATACATTTTTTCCTTTAATTATAATTTTTAATTAATTAAACAAACCAAAAGATTATTTTTATGAAAAATCATCTTTAATTTTCACTTTGGTTAAAAACATCGTTCTTTCAATATCCATGTTTTATAAAAATGTTTTCAAAAATGTTTTTACATTATCTAAAATATTTATAAAAAAATTTACCCATGATTTAATTTTTAAAAATTGTTTTAAAAGGGATATTTATGTCATTTTCCAGAAAAGGGATGTTTGAATTTAACTAAAAATGTTCAAGAAATCTATGTCTTAACTTGTACGACATGAATAGAATTTCCCACCGTTATCACCAACCAGTGTTTTAAATATTTTATTATAAGTTACAGTGTTTATTTTCAATGAAAAATATTTTTACAATGTTTTATGTTTTAAAAAAATGATTTCATAATGTAAAGAATATTTTCCTCATAAATTTTTATAAACGATAGCTAAAGATTCCTTTCAAATTTTCCATGGTTATTTTAATTCAAATGGATTTTGATTTTTTTTTAATTTTATAAAATTGATTTTCATTGATGTAAGATATTTTCCTTTGGAAATGTTCCAAGTGATCATTGAAAATAATTTTTTATCTATGATGACATCCTTTCATGTTATATTGCTTTACTGTGGACATGGTCTAAGGATAACATTATTATTCTTTCACATTATAGATTCTTTTTATGTTGATAATATGTTTATTATACCTATTACTCTTAAAAGGTTTATACCATGATGGAATGATTATGAAAACTATTTATTTTTCAATGGGTTATCCATTGATGAAAAGATGAAATAATTATGAAATATGTTTCTTTTCTATAGATTATTTCAGGATGAATAATTTATGAAACCCATAACTTTTCATAGTTTATGAAATGAATAATGTTTTATAATATTTTGGCACATTAATGAATATATTATGTGGTGGGTGGGACCCATATCACAATATAATGAATTAGGTAATGATTATTGATTTATGATCTTCGAGGGTATATGTGAGGTTTTATCAAGCCCAAATAAAGGGTACATGGGAAGTAATCCCAAGATTGAAGTTGGTAAAAGGGTGGTTAGAATATGACTAACATGTAATGAATGTTTTGGTAAGTAGAAATTACATAAAGTTTCTTATGCTTATGCATATTCCACAATTTCATGTCTTATGTTAATTTTATTCCAACATTTCTCATGTTATTTGAGTCAATTATGATTCATGACTTATGAATAGCCAATATTTATTCCATGACTCATGATTTTGATCATTTATATGCTTGGTATGGTTTTCATATGTTATTTTCATGTTCTCATACCCTTATGATCACATAATGTTTACATATTTCCCTTGATTATCATTACCAATCAATTGAGCTCACCCATTCTTATGTATGATTTTCCCAGGTTTTGATGATATTTAAAACAAGTGATATGTATAAAAGGGTTCTTGATATGAGGAACTAAGAGGGAGATGATGTAGAAATCTTATATAATAGTTTTTTATGTTTATATGTTTCAAAAGGCATTATACGATTATGATACTCAATCAGGTGATTATATTAAATAATAAATATTCATCTAAAATGATGAAATATTTATTCATGATAATCCTTGTTCAATATTATAGTCTCATAAAATAAACAAAAAAATATATTTAGGTGATAAAAAATAATAAAATTGGATTAGATTCATTAAAATTCATTTGTTGATTAGCGCCAATGACCAATATGTTTATAGATTGATGATCATTTTTTGAATATCACCTTTTCTAGGGAATCACTATTTTGAAATATTAGGAAATTCATCTCCTTATTATATAATACCTTTTGATATACCTGAATGTGTGGGTGAGGTAGATTATGCATTACAATTTCTAAGAAAGTTCATTTCCATTCATAACATTTTTTATTTATCTCAACTGATGTAGTACCATCCTGATCATGACCATGTGATTTGATAGGACCATAATGATAATAACCCAGATGATACACTGATTCATGTGATATTGTGAACTGTTGATAGGAAAGATAAGCTCTTTCATGGGAAATCAATTGTTTTAGTGTGGAGTATTTGCATCATGGTCAGATTCTGTAAGAAAAAATCGCGCACGAAAAGGATATGTTAGAGAAGTGGCATAAATTTTCATTGACAATACTAATTTTCTATTTTATAGGGATAAAAATACCAATGGTGGGGAGAATTTATCACCTCTATATTCGAGTATATGGCCTTTTAAATGTGTAATTTGATATGATATGGAACTTGGGTGAGGTTTCGAGAATTTCTAGTGGGTCATTAGAGTGTTATGGGAGTGTTTTAAAGAGTTCGTGGTTTTCAAAAATTTTATATAAAACATTAAAATAATCCAATAAATCATGAATCCATTAATAAGAGTGACTATGTAGGTTCATTATTAGCCAAAAATTTGAAAAATTCGTTCATGTTCCCAGGGTAAAGCATGAAAAGAGGAAAAAATGGAAAATTAATGTTGGAAAATAATAATCTATTCACATGATCCATATATGTGAGGTGTTGGCATAAGAAAATAGCACTGCATAGATAGGACATGGCTTTTAAAACCATGTGGCCTAACCATGTGACATGATTTAATTAATCTAAACAATCAATATAAAGGTATTTTAATGCCTCTAAACCCAAATACTTCCCCTATTATTCATAGTTCTCGAACTCCCTCCCTCCCAACTATCATTTGGATATTTCTAATGTTCTAGAGTAATATTTTTTCAAATCAATGTGAGTTGGAGATTCGAGTTCAAGGGTAGGTCACAGTTTATCTCTCTCCTTAGATACAATCATTTTATATAACCCAAATTGCTATAAATAGTCCACCATGGATATTAAAATATTTCTTGTGGAATATCTTGGTGAAATATTATTTTATTAATTAAATATAATAATATCCAAGGCCAGATCTTGAATATCTTAGTAACAATCTTCATTTTCTCCAGCCGTTGAGAGGTAGGTGTATTATATCTTATATACACTTGAATTTCAACGTAAAGGATAATTTTTAATTAATTTCAATATTGAAATTTCTGAGAAATAAAAATGTTATTATTGTTGGAGATTTCAGTTAGTTAAGGATTCGATAATATTATTAAAGTGGATGGATTTCAAAAACCCCCTTTGAATAAAATTTTAAAATGATGGTTTTAAAACTACTGGATGGTATTGATCCTTATATTTTGTTTTATAATTTATTTTTAAAAAAAACTTTATTGTTGTGTGAATTGGTTTGGAATGGGATTTTTATTAAATAGTTGAGATGGGTTCATCACTTTCGATGTGACATGATATAAGGGGTGTGTACCACTAGGGTACTAGGACATGAACCGATAGAAGGGGTATGTTACATTGGGGAACAATTGATTAACTAAAAAGTGATTATTTGGTGGATTGAAAAGAGACCAATCATGAGTATTGAATTTTAAGTGACATGAATGTGTGCATGAATGGAGAAATAGGTATGAAAAATAATTGAGAAATGTTTTAACGTTTTTTCTTTTTTTCCACTGATATTTTAATGGTTTTGATATAAACTACTTATATTTTATTCCTTAAACTATTTTAAAGAAATTTTAATAACCAGTTCTTTTCCAATTGGAATGTGTTCGTAATTCTGTGGGGTTTTTTAGAAGGTAGAGGTTGTGCCTCTTTTATTAGAAAGTAATCAAAAGAGAGTAATAAAAAGCGTATAGCAAACGTGGAAAAACCCATGGTAGAAGACTATATACCTATCTTTTTCATCAGTATAGCACTTAGATTTCTCTCTTATTCTTCAATTTCTTGCCATTAAGCTCTTCCGCGGCCCCGACCCCAACCTCTTGTTCTTCCAATACATAGAGGAAGGGCTTGATGTCTTCCTAAAAGTGTCTAAGCATCAGTACTATCAGAATCAGAGCTATCATCTTGCCCTTTGCCTTTACCAGGAGAAACATCTCCCTTTGTTGTAGTAGCCGGGGTGAGGATCTCTTGAGTCTCATCAAGAGAGACCTGTGTGCTAACCTGAATCTCAGTGGCATTGTCAATATATTGTCCAACGAAAGGATTGTGCTTACCTGTAACAATCACAACTGCAGACTTTTCCTTCTTGTAAGAAACAAGCTGAAAGTCTTCATTATCCACAATGGGTTTTATAGAAGCATGAGAAGGTTTAGAAATTAATGAAGAGTCAGATTCTAAAATATTCTTACCCTTTTGTACACTCGTAGAAACAATCCTATCATTCCGTTGATGGTGAACTTTATCCTTAATGCCATCTTTAGTCACATGGTCATCTCTTTGAATTTTCTGCAGATTAATACATTCTCCATGATTGATAGTGTCAACATTTTGCAAGTTTACCTCTTTAGATAAGATGGATGCCCAAGAATTTGACTTATTTTCAAAAGTAGATGCATGGATACTAGGTGTGGTAAATGACTGATCACCCTTCTCATCAACAGAAGGATTGAAAACATCCTCAGTAATATCCCCCTGCGCTTTTTTTCTTATCACCAGAAATGGAAGGTCCATCCTCACCCTTATAACTAGTCTTTCGAACATGAGTACCTTTATTCTTTTTAGGACAACTGCTCATGTCCTGTCTACGTGAAGATAAATGGGTGCAAACTGTTGAGAACCTACATGTAGACAAGTCCTAACCTATAATGTTACACTCTTTGCAAAATTTAGGTATTTTTTCATAAATTATCTTCAACTCAATAATTTCATCATCAGTTGCAAGCATAACCTTATAAACTAGGGTTGATCCCAATTCGACCTCAACAAAAAACCGGGAGTAGTGCCCAAATCGAGCCACTTCTATTTCTTTAAAAAAAATTAAAGGAATTCCAATTGATAGAGCAATGTCATATAAAATTTTGGGGTTCCAAAGAATCCAATTCAACCCATACACTCTTACCCAAGTTTTTGTGGAAGTGTTACCAACCTCAAGAGGAATGAATTTTTTACCCCATTCACGAAGGTGAACAATCCATGGTTTGAGAGTGATGGTACCAAAACTCCAAGCTCATACTTTCATTTCATCCATGGGGAAGAGCATATAGAAATATCCCCAACCATGTGAGACACATTTCCATGATGAAAATGCCAAAATCGATGAAATACGCTTCTTCAGTTCATCAATTTTTAAGGGATGAGAGACTTTAGGTAGAAATAATCGAGCAATAATCGAGAACTCACCAATTTTAAGCCACTTAGAAATAGAACCAGCGTCGGCTTTGATGTAAGCAATTCTCTCATTTCTTTGGATTGAAGAGTCAGTTACACATTTTAAGGAATCAATGGAGCGATTCAAATAAATCCCCTCACTAGGGACTTGCATGAACTGCTTCTGGTTCTCAAGCCCTGCTGCGGTACCAAAGTTCACCTTCGTTTGACCCGAATCGATACAAACAGTGTTCAAAGTCTTCTATAAAGAGGCCTTAGCTACAGGTTCCAACCAAAGTGCTCCATATAGCCTTGAAGCGGCACATTGCTCGATCAAAGCCACCGGCCAAGCAGACGCATGATGCTGAGTTGCAAACACAGCCTTCGAGAACGTCGTACCAACAAAAGCATCAATGGATGCCGCCACAATATTCTGCTCAACCACAGATCAAAGCAGAGTCAGTCCACCATTATTTTCCTTGAGATCACCATCATCATGACCCGCATCTTCGGACTCCATCACCACACACCGTACAACTACAGAAAGTGGAGCCAAATCCCCACTGTTCGCTGTCGCGAGCTCGCCATCGACAGCGCCACACGCAACCTCAGACGATGTTGCAGATCTGGAGATTCCTACTCTGAAAAAAGAGTTACTGTCAAATTGACCAGGGGAGAAATCAGTCACCCCCATTGAACCCTAGTACTCCTCCAGGTTAGAGAGAGGGAGACTCACTTCTCTTATCCCGTCTCTCCATTTGGGTAAATACTATTGTCTTTATACTCACCCCATGCTTAGTAACATCAGTGAATTTTAATATTTTATCTATCAAGAATATTAAAAGTTAAAGGTATCATCCTTCTATATTGAGGCATCTTGATAAATGTGGAATGGATGGTGGAGTTTGATCATAGAGTTGGACATAAGTGATCTTTTATTGGCATTGTTCTAGATGTCCTTATGGTTTTATTTTTATTTTTTCATGTTTCTATTATCACTCTTTTTTTTTTGGATTTTGGTTTTTTAGATTTCAAATTCGTACCAAGTGTAATATATATTTTCATGGATGATTATGGTTTAGTATTAATAGGTAGATTTATTTTTAAAGGGAAAATCATCCCCTAATGTTTTCATTAGCCTTTGGAATTTTATACCAGAATTTGGGGATGTGGGGATGTCACCTATGGACAGTAACACCCCAATCACTTCATTAGAAAATGGAAATGTCTTTTTTGTGTATGTGTATACTACAACCTCCATTAATGATATATTTTATTTTCTCTTACCTCATTATTTGAACTATTATAAAATTTATTTTAATTAATAAATATTATATTTATGAAATGATTATGCTCCTTAATTATTATATTATCATTATTCTATAACATGTTCCTAATCATTCAACAATTATAACATGTTATTTCTTTCATCGATTCTACAACATACACATACGTTGTTATAATAATAAATTCAGGAATGATTAAGTAATTTCATATAATAGTAGTAATATGAAATAATTAATTTATTATTTTTCAATAATTCTAGAATTTAATTATATATGTATGTATTTATGTATTTTTTTTATTAAATTCTATTCTTTTTAAAGAATCAAATCTTTTAAAAAATTTATTTCATATGATTTCCAGGAAAATAGTAAAAATATATTCTATGAAATATCAATGAAATGAAAAATTATTTATATAAATATATAACAATGTCATGAAAATTATATAGGTTATAAAACGACAAACATGGTGTAGGAAATGAAACATTTTAATCATAGAATGCTTGAGAAATATGTCAATTAACACAGAAATATTTTTTAAAAAATATTTATTAATAAATGGGAAATTGAAATTTACATAATAGTGGTAAATATATGATAATTATATATATGGTAATAATATATAGGTATAATGGATCTAAATTTATTACACCATGACATTAGATCATGTCTCACTATGTTCCAGTTCAAGGTAAGGGGATTCTTAACTCAATTTTCATTTATTTGGTTATATCACTTATCCATTGATTATGTTACGAAAATATTATATGTTTAATGAAATATAATTGTATTATGATTTATATACACCTTTTATACATGGATTTGAAGTTTTTTTCAAAACAATACTGTCATTTATTCATTCTATCTTCAAATGGTTTGATCACTATAAGCATTTCTTATCTATATTTTTCTTTCTTAAGATATGATTCATACTGGAATATTTTATAGTTTTATGTTGTATGTATATTGAAAATGAATGTATTTTATAATTCAATACATTCATTTAAAGGGATTTATATATATATCTAAGGATCCATTCAATGGGGTTTTTATTCCAAATTTATTAAGGCTTTAAGCGTAATTTGCCTAAATCTTCATTCTACAACACAAATTTATTTTTAAACATATATTTTCTTTTGTATGGGGTATATAATTTATCTTTGAAATTATATATAAAATTATCTATTTATTCATGGTATTTAATGTTTTATTTGAAGTTTTTCTTCTTTAATGTGGTTTTTATTCAATGTCTACCAAAACAACAAATGTTCTTTGTCTCAATTTTTCTTTTTTAAGGGATGCTTCATATTATAAACCTATATTCATTTATATAGAATATTTAATTCATTTTCACATAATAGATCAAAGTTATAATTTATTCATAGTATTTAAAGATCAATTTTATGTTATTTATAAAATAATATTATGAATTGAAAAATACATAATTGATTTTCTTTTACAATGATAATATAATGGTTTTTGAATCATTTTACTCTAATATTTTCTCTCTATATTTGAATAATTTTAATTATACCAATAGTGTTATTCATTATAACTCTATGATATCATAAATCCATTTTGTTGTATATTTTAATTTTTATTTTTTTAGATGAAATGTTTTAATGATTTCCAAACAGATCAATTTTTTTACATTTATTATAATGGAATGAAAAGAATGTTTTGTTTTTAATATTTACAAATTGATCACCTATTACAATAATCATTTTCATAATTTTTTAATAATATTAATTTTTTTCAATGAATATCCTTTTTCAATTGTTTTGTTAATTTTATATTTTTTAAAACTACCAAAATTAATGGATATTTATTATTTATTTTCAAATAGCATTTACATTTATTTTTAAAGGTATTTTACATCTATATAAACAACCATTTTTGTGTAGTATCTCTATCTTGGTATATTTTATAATTATTACATCCAAATAATTTATTTGGATATCTTATGATGATGTTTTTAGTAAACATTCAATAAATTCATTTCTTTTCCATGGATTAATTAATATATGATGGAATAATGGATGTTTTAATGATTATTATGATAAAATAGAATCCATATGTGTTTTATTAATTTTTATATTTTTGAGCTTTTTTATGAGGAATGGTGGGTCTGATATAATCATTCAATGCATTGTGTAATGATATGTAGTTTAGAAAAATTATATTTTAATTAATTGGATATGTTACTCCATTTTAAGGGTTCTTGTTACAGTGATTGTATGGTTGATAGAAGTATAATTTCCCAATATACCTTAAAAATTCTTCTATACATTCTATGAGTTTTAAATGTTTTATTGGGAACATTTTGATTTCACAGGGCTCCAGATTATTGACTCATATGAAGTTTTTCTTATATGATTTCAAATTAGTATGTTGATAGTCATGATATATGAATCATGATTATTTGGGAATAGATCTAAAACGTAATGTCCATGTTTGTGGAATTACATTCTCAAACCCTTATACACATTTTATACTCACTTATGAGGTTTTAATTTTAATGCCTATATTTTTCCTTACTATGTGTTTGGTCCCACCCTTATATTGATTCCATTTTCCCAGGTTATAAAGGGGAGTATAATGTAAGATTTTTCTAAAATTGATGCATGCATGGTGGTTTTTTTGGATATTTTAAATTCTCATTGAGATATTATTTTTTTAAAGTGATAAAAATATCTACTTGAAGAAAAATATATTGGTTTTTATAGTTTATTTTTTTAAAATTCAACATGACTATAAACCAAAAAGGAAATGGGTTTGAAAAACACACATAATTGGTTATTTTATATGAAATTATTGATTCTAATATTATTTTTTTCTTCAGTAGGTACTAAATCATGTATGTAATGAATATTTTTTTAGGACTAAATCTAATATTATTGGTTTATTATGTCTTATTCATACTCCATATCAATATTTCATGTTGATAATATTATAAGGAAGTAAAATGTTAGATCAGATCAACTGAGAACTATGGTCGAAGATACTATATTAAAATATTTGTGAAACCATGAATGAAAATATTATTTCAGGTGATTCTTATTAAATTCTCATGATATTTGTAAATAAAATTTTATTTATCTCCAAGAACATATAATCTAACTAACTTGAAAAAAAATATATTAAAAATATTTTTTTGTTTTAATTTCATTGATTTACCCCTCTCTAAATACATCTCAATAGTCATTACTAGGGGAATTTATGAAGAAAAATTATGATTTATTATGAAATAAATATCCATGAGAAAATATATTTATTTCTTAGTGTAGAATATTATGATACAAGTTAATATTATTTTGAAATTTGGTTACATGATACATGATTATTTATTTTGAAATAACTATTAAAGAACAATGTTTATTTATTAATTATTTTGAATTTTTTATATCTAATTTTATTAATTATGCTTTGTATTCCAGGAACACCATGGTTATCAATATGTTATAGTATATTTATTCTATAATGAGGTAGAGAGTTATGAATGAATTTATGGAAATCATTAAACATAATTTTATAATATGAGAACACAATACATACTTGGATGTATACTCAAAACATGGGGGTAAACACATAATATAAAAAACTATGAGTTACGATTGTAAGAGGGAATCCTATGACTATAATTTACTCCGTGATTGTAAAATGTAATAAATATAATTTTATTGATTTTGGTTCATTAGGTTGGTTAAATAACCCAACCAATTTGATCTGTCTCATTTAATATTATGTTTTTATTTTAATATCATGGATTAAATTCCTACTCAATCATCCAAAAAATAACATATAGAAGTAATCAAAACTTATTCCCTATGTTGAGGCTATTGTATAACAAAAATTATTGAATCCATATCCTAAAACACTTTTATATTGGTGGGATGAAATAGGTTGTGGCTTTAATTTTCAATTTTTAGATCATAACCTTATGTTACTAAGATCCTTAAAAATCAAATATTTTTCATACAAAGAAGAAATATATAAGTGTTATAAATTAATGGACGAACACATTTTTTTAATTGGTTCACTAAATATCATCATTCTAAGGATAATATATCAATGGGGTTTCAACAAAAATATTTGTAACACTCTCCCAAATAATATTAAAAAGTTAATGGAATTGTTCACTATCGATCCCAAGTGAACTTATTCTTCTTGATCTTTTGTACAGAGCTCGAGTTAACAAAAAACAAATGATAAAACTCATCGATTTTTTTTCAGAAACTATGAATGAAAATATATCCATTAATTTTTATATCAATTTTATTAATTTTTTAATTCAACTTTAGATCTTCATGGATAATCTTCTTACATTCATAATTTTATTCCCTTATTCATTTCAGAGATGATTTATATTTTAGAAAGAGAAACTTTTGTTTTTAGAATTTATCTAATTATTATTCTTACATAAAGACCAATATAAACACCAAATATTGAATATGGAATTCCCCATAAAAGTATCAACAATATTTTCTTTCTTAATTCAAATCTTTACAATTTCAAAAAAATTTATTATATGTCATCCATGAAACTGGATCAAGGTAATTATATATTTTAATGACCCATAATCCATAAAATCATCCACATCAATATAAGTGTTTTATTTCTCCATGGAATCAATAAAATTTATTCATTTAGGTAGAAAAAATAATTATTTATTTATTTTAATTAATTATATTTCTATTTATTTTGGCATGGGCCATATAATTTCACCCATTATTCATCACATTTTCATTTTCCGAAAAATAGTGAATCATTTAAAATTATTCATATTAAATGTCTCTTTCAAAAATTTCATTTACCAAATTTTGAGTCTTACAAATTGAATCTAACAAATTTAATCTTATGAAGGATTTCATTCTCATATAATGATTCATAAAATTCATATGAAATTACTCTTTTAAAATGAATTTTATAGAATTATTATTTTGAAATGACTCTTTTAAAATGAAGTCACTCTTATGATGACTCTTATGGAATCTACTGAGCCCTATGAATATAATGAATCTTGCAAAATATAGACAAGTATAATTAATCTTGACCATTGCAAAAGTGGATTAATCTGAAATACTTCATGAAAAGATTAAGAACACCTCTTTTATTCTACAATAACAAGATGAACAATTATTTATCCAAAATATCATCAAATTATTATTTAAAAAAAATATATAAATATAATACTTGGTTCTGGAATTCAACTCCAATTAATATTGTTTTAATTTTAATATTATGTCCTTCACATGCACAATAGAACCATTTCTAAAATATCCAACTCCCATAGTAATTCTACTCTACCCTGTAACCATTATCCCCCTTTGAAAATAAAAAATAAGGGAAATATACTCTTTTTAAATATGGGAATAAAAATATTTCAACGATTTCCCTAATAAAAGAGTCCTCAAGCATTTTCCTAAGCATACATTAGTCAATTTTATTTTTTATACACAATAATTAGTATATAATTCTCAATATGTTGTCCATATAATGAAAATCAAACTATCAATTCTATTTAACAATTTCCAAAGGATATCATTACCAACTTTCTTCCCAAAATATCATTATATAAAGAAGCATCACTTAAAAAAAGATTAGCCTTGAAATAATTGTTTTGAAAGGGGATTTCTCCAAACCTCCTCACATAAATGATGGTATTTGAAAACCCTGGTTAACCCATGTTTCTCAAAAATCTGTGTAACCAATGTTTTTGACATAATATTTGTTACATTTTTATCAATCCAAAATGTCTTTTTTATAAATTTTCACTCAAATTTTTTTTAATAAAATGAAATATATTTTCAATTTCCTTAGAAAGATAGTGATATAATATATTTTTAGTGATTTTATTGGAACTATATTTTTTCATAGAAATATCAATGGGTTGTCTCACTTCTTCTCCTAAATGATTCATTTATTATATTATCCACATAGGTTGTGTGTATGACTTTATAAAAACCATTTATTCCACCTTAGCTATATCAAGTGATATAATTTCATTAATTTTTCTAAAAGAACATTTTTTCTTGGGGAAAATGAAATTTACACCTCTACATGTGAGTTTTGTATCAACCACATCACAATCCCAATCAACAACAAAGTAGTTTAAAAACTCATCTTCTTTCTCTTTTATATTGAAAAATCCTTAATTAATTGTACCTCAAAAGTATCTAATGATCTGATTGACTACTACAATGTGTATTAATTTTTAATTTCTTTGAAACGTAACTATAAAAAATTAAAATATAAGATATATATGTTCAAGAAAATGTTATGTAGAATAAATTTCAAATAATAATTCTATAAATTCCTGGACTAATTTTATTTCTATTATAATGTTTTCCATGATTAGTAATAATAGAAATGGGGTTTGAATCAATCATAAAAAAATTATAAGAATGTTAGATACTTGATTATTCTGATATATATATATATATATGTTTATCTCTCTTATTGAATCATATAATGTCTCTGAAAGTAGGTAATCTCATTAATAACTGAAATATTAAACTCTAAAATCGACATGTTTCAAAAATATTCTACAATTATTTTTGGTCCATACAAAAATAATTTCATCCACCTAAACTAAAAAAATATACAGTTTTTCTTTAGATATTTTCATGTATAAATTATTATCAACGACTCATGTTTTAAACACCTTCTTCTCTATGAATGATTTATGTTGATAATTGCATACCATATGATTTTTTGAAATCCATATAGTTACTATCTAAACACTTTATTTTCATCGCTAAAAATCAATAATACATTGTAAGGATCTATAGTCACTTCAATATATGGAACACCATTTTGAAATATTATTTTCACATACATTGAAATATTCAATGGAAACTTTGTACAGATAATACCAATAATAACCTGATTGAATAAATCCATGCCTTGATAATTATTGTGTACTCTATGAAAACTCCTGAAAAGTTTTAGTAAAATTTTCAGACTAATAGAGGTTCATTTCAACTCATAACAGTAGGTTTATAAATTTTATTTCATTAGACCCAGTAAATTTTATCACATTATGATGTTGGGGTTTCTCCACTAGTTTTAGAGTGAGGTTATTATCAATTTGGTGTAGCTCCTCATTCATTTTCCTCAACCATTATTCATTAGTTTTATGTTATTTAGATGATGTGTGATGCAATGCGGAAAACAGACAAACATGATCTACTAACCTCATTTTATATGTTTGATATGGTCCATTTTTGATATAATGACCCAAAATTCTATCAATAGAATTTCCTTTTAAATTATATAAATGTATGGTATTTTTTAAATCACACACACCAAATGATAAAACCAAAATAAATTATTATATTAATATTAAAATTAAATTTAGGGAATATATACTTTTATAATAATTGAAAATATATATATGTGACAAAAACAAGGGAATAAGACAATAATAATAGGAAAACTTGGATTTTTTCGTTAGCCCGGAATAATGACACTAACAAACAATACTATAGAAATGAATCAGAATATTTATAATGAAATATATATTTTCAAAATGAATATATATAAATTTTCTTGAGAAAATGAGAAAATAAATAGTGAATGAAATATAAAGTATTTAGAGATTATAGGAAACCCATATGACCATTAAAAATCTGACCATTGGAATAGTAATGTGACCATTAGATTATTAACCTGACCGTTGAAATAGTAATTTGACCATTTTTACTACTAACATGGCTATTTGAATAGTATCACCAGCTATTTAAATGTAATAAATTATTTAGGTATCTTATAAATTTGAAATATGAAATATTTATACCAAGGTAAAAATAAATAAAATTCTAAAAATTGATAAATTAAGTGCTTATATTTTTGTAAAACATAATAGTTTAAACTAAAATTTTATGACACATAAATTGTTTTAAAATATTTTTAATTTCCAAAAAATGGAAATATAAATCAATATTAATTTTTAATATAATGATAATATAATTTTATGGTACCCTATTTATTTTTTCAAAGTTAATAATAGACACCATAATATTAAAAATTTTAATTTTTTTAATAAATGAGGATTTTATTTAAAAATAAAATTATAATATTTATAAACTCATTTCGATAAGATAGATTACATTTTTTGAATCTAAACATAAAAAACTATTATGTTAAATGTTTCGTATTTTTTTAAAATAGTTTATTTTTTATGAATAGTGAAATAAGTTATTTATAACTATTGGATAAATACATGTATTTTTGAGTTATGGATAATGTGGGAACCCATTATTTAGACATAATATTCACTATGAAATATATATAGTCCCAATAATGAATGAAATATGTATTCTTGAGACCAAATAATAAAATAATGAATAAAATAATCAAAAAACCTCGCTACACCCCATATAAATAACACCCATCAGAACCCCTAATACCCACAACTTCTAAGACATTAAGATTAGAACATTTATATCCAATTCTAGAACTAATCATCTCCCCAACTATCTAATATTACATTTCTCACCAAAATTCCATTACAAGTTTCTTTAAGTGGATTCCCATGGGGATACTTCCAAAAGATACAGTAATACCCTCAACAGAGTCTTATTTTTCTTTCCCCCCTCATTGTGCAAACTTTATTCCATTAAACAAGGAATTATTAATCCAGTATCATTCCATGGATAATGGTCTTTCGTTTCCCCTTATCACAATCATCATAGTTATAAATTTACTTATAATTGATTAAAATGACCTAAATATTTATGTTATATATTATTTATCAGTTTATAATAAATATATGACTTTAATATTAAATGAAATGAAACTATTTTATGATGGTCATTAAAACCGCGAAAATTAACTAACATTATAACCTAAAAAACTTTACTAAAAGAATCGTCTATATGTTAGAAAACATTAGGAAACATGGGACCATTATAATTTTTTGATGGTTATGAATTATATTTAATTTCTCTTCTAGTGTTATAGTCCCATTTAACATTACATTCAATAATTATCCCAAAGTTATCATACCATCAAAATACGAAGAAAATTCCCTAAGAATAATGAAATAAATCCTTATATCTCATATAATTGGTTATGAATGGTTATAAATGTCAATAATAAAATATTTTAAATAAAATATAAATGGAAATATTTTTCAAATGATGTATTTAATCATTCTAATTTTATTATACAAGATGTTCAGTGCAAGATCAGAGTGATTCCAGAACATATCGAAAAAGATATTTTCAAAACACCCTATTTTATAGGGGTTGAAATTTCACTCTCATTACATCAATTCAAATCTACATTTTTTATTTAATTATTTTTTGATATTTATATAAGTCCAAAAAATATAAACCTTTTTATTTTCAATTTATTATTATGGGTATATTCGTATTTTAAAAGGTTATCTTCTAATTTTCTTCTTATAATCGAACCTGATTAAAGCGGAATTCTCTATTTCATACCCATTTTCAAGTACATATCATTAATGTTTTTTAAAACCCTATTTTTCTCTAAATGATTCATTTCATCAGGGAAAATAATTTTATTTCATTTCTTGTCCTACAAAAAATATTATACATTTTCCCTCTATGAATAATTTTTACTCTTTTTCCTAAAACCCCACTAAAGAGTTTCATTTCAAAATGGATTTTTATACTCTTTTCCAAGTCATAAATTCACATGTGAATTATTTTTTATAGACTACTATGATGAATGTAAAATGGTTCTTAAATACAATTTCCATGAATCCATTATGATATACCATCTTGTTATTCTATATAACATGACAATGTAAACAATTTATTTCTATGGTAAATAATTATGTTTATTCCAAAAGATTGATTTAATGATGTGTTATAACTATCAATGCACATGTTCATATGGTTGTTCCTAGATAGGGATACAATTCATTGGTTAATGTTTTTTCCATGAGAGATGATAGGTATGTGGTTAGGGAATAAACCTAATATATTATGGGACCTTAACCACCATCTGGTAATGTATTTTTAATTACCCTTGACTTACTATTATATTAGGTTATATTTTTTTTGGAATTAAAATTTTTCGATGATCTTATGATTTCATGTTCTATAGGTTATTGTAACACCCGAGACTTTTATGTTATCATCAAAGAAATATTTTTCTACACAACACTTGCTTGGCTTGCTTTACACGCAATCGCGACCTTCCTCGATAGCTTGCGTCGTACGCAATACCGAGTTTCACTAAACAACAATATGCTATTAAAACTAGCTGTTATGAATAGTAATAACCACTTTTTGAAATTTTATAAATTTTATTTTTCAAAATGGACTTCATTTTTGGACTCAGAATATCGAAATTATCCTAAGGTGAAATTTTGGTATTTTTCTGAAAACTTTCAATTTTTGATGAATAGTGAAACCACTAAGTGGTAGGTTAAAAACTGAATTTTTGCATAAAACTTAATTTTACCGCTTCTGTGAATGGAATTTCAAAAATCCGAGAGACACGGTTAATATCAAGGACTAAAATGTGGTTCAATGAGATGAAAATAATTTTTTGGTGAATAGTAACTTTTTACTATTTTTACCGCGGTTAATAGTAAATAGGGTAACTAAGGGTAAATATGATATTAATATTACCCTAACACATGTCCTAATTCTATTGGACAAGTGTAATTCGACCAAAAACAAACTTAGGAATAAAATATGACCATTTAGGCCCACTTGGATTACATTAGGACATTTATTATTAATTTATTTAAAGAAGCGTTAAAATAGTTAAAATCAAAGTTTAATAAGTAAATCATTTTTAATATAGGGTTATACATAAGATAAATTCGATTGTAAATATTCATTAGAAAGCTAAAAAGATTTGCTACATGATGGTATTTTATTTGTAATTTTTAGACATCAAATAATTTAATTTAAGTATGACACAAAGATGATGCAGTAATTATCTTATTAATGAAATATTGACGAAATTGATAATATAAATACCAAAATAAATGTAATTTGAGACTTTTTATGAATTCCACTAATTTTCTAGGTTACTATGATATATTAGTAATGATTTAATCAACTTGGTTCGAACATATAATTCTGTTATGACTTTCACAAAAATCATATATCAAATAGTGTCAAAATTGACACAAAATAGTTTTTAAATCAAATATTATATTATTAATTGTTATTTTATTCCTAAAAATCTAAGGTTCGGCCAAATGACTTAGATAAGGATATATATATTAATAATAAACAATTTGGGGTTCTTTTGGCATGTTATAGTAAGTGTATTAACCATATAGTGAAAGAAAACAAAAAGACACGGTAAAAGTTAAATTAATTAACTTAGAGTTAAATCTAATTGATAAGGTTAAAATAATACCCTAAACTTGTCTAAATCCTATTGGTTGATAGGATTTCGACCCATCCCCACTTTAGCTTCGAAATAAGACCCTTTGGAACCATTATAAACCGATTTTGATTTTAATATAAAATAATATTTTGAGATATTCCTAAGGTGCCCCTCTCCTCCCTTATAAAAGGGCACCTCCTCCCCCTCCTCCTCACACCAATTTGAGCACTCAAGCTCGGCCAACCCCTGCCATTTTCTCCTCTCCACTTCCCTAGAATAATCCTAGAGGTCCTGGTCTTCTCCAAAGTCCAATCTTAGTTCCTTAAGTGGAGGATTCAAAGAGGCGTTCCAAAGAAGAGGTAATATCCATTACCGATCTTTTCAATTTCTTTCTTCTTCAACTTCTTCTTCTTTAGTTGTTTCATGATAAAGTAGTAACATCAGTATTACTTACATACTGATATGTTATTATAAATATGAAACAACCCTAATTCACCTTCTATCCATCCTACGGAAAAATGAAATCACCGCGCGTGCGTACGTACGGAATACCGTCTCCACGCCGTGGTGTAATCTATTTTCCACCATCACCTTACAAGGATGGGTATAATGGTGTAATGAGTAACTATATATGATTATTATTAAGTAATATTGATACTGAAATAATATATATATATATACTCCAATACAATTCCACGATCATAGGAACGATATCATCACTCGTGCGTACGTACGGAATACCGTCTCCACGATGTGATGCGACTCGTTCTACATGATCTTCATTTCATAATGATTATATAAATGAATTGAATGAATGAATATGGTATATACTACACTAATACCATTCTGGAAATGAATTATCTATAACCTAAAGATAAGAATAAGAATTTATTCGACAAAACACGCATAAGAACAAAAAGTTATAAAGACCCGAGTAACAAGTAACAATGAAATATTACTAACAAGAAGCTAATAATATGACCATATATGATCTCATATCAATATGTATGATTCTGGAATAAGTCAATAACATTATTTAAACCATTATACAGGAGCTTCGGACACGTACAAAGCAAATTGGACCTAAGGTAAGGGAAATATCACAATCTCATTTTTATCCGAGATTGTTTATTCGTAAGTATTTACTGGGGTGTATTTTATCATCCACATCCATGTTCCCTCAATATGTAATATTGTTTCCATCCACTTGAAATAGTTTAAATCCAATTTTACCCTTAGGTGAGTTTTTAATAAAGAATATGAAAGGAATCTTTTGTCGTTTTTTTTCCGTACGAGGTACTTTTTGACTTTTCCGACAAAAGTACGAAGAATGTTTTTTTTACTTATACGGCATGAATGGATTTTTAAAACATTACTTCAAAGAAGCTTCCTTTACAAGTTTTCAAGTTTATTTTTAATCAACTTCTTCTATTTTAAAGTTGTATGACATGTTATGAAAGGAAAAATGTTTTTGAAGAAGAAAGGATATTTTCCTCAAGAATTCAATACAAGTGTTTTATCAAAATTATTTTCCATCTAAGATAATAAAGGGTTCTGTTTCTATCCATATTTTTACATTGGTTTGACTATGTTGTGATGGAATTATGTTTATGAATTCCTTTATCATATATGAATTGATTTATGATGTCATGATGTTTCAAGAATCCCATTTTTGTTATATGTGTTATGCGATGATGTATGTTTTATGATTATGTGGCACACATAAGAAAGGATTCATTATAAGATGGGTGGGACCTATATCTCCCTCCAATGCATTGGGTAATGATTTTATATCTCATGAGATAGACATGGCTGGAACGGAAGGTTATTTCGGTTCAGTGATACAGGACTGAAACGAGGAGTGAACTCGGTTCAGAAAGGGACTTTGTCCACTAAGATAGTCTTGGCAATGAGTCATGACTAACAAGAAATGATTTTCCATGATTATGTGTGCATGCCACAAAGTTTCAAGTTTTATGTTATGATTATGGGGATCTCATTTTCACTTCTATGATTTATTCCATGTTAAGATATTATGATCTCTTTTGCAGGTTTTGATCTTCATAAAGATATGATATGATTTTTATTTCCTTTATTTGCCCTTGCTGAGCATTTGAGGTCACCCTTTTATGTTTTCTTTTCCCCAGGCCAGGAAGATGGATATTAAATAGAATATGCTAAAAGGGACCCTAGATATGATGAAATAAACGGGAGACACTGTAGAAGATTTATGAACCAGTTGTTTATGTTTCCCAGTTTCTAAAGACACTATACCTATACGATCCTTTGTGGTTTTGTCATATGTTGTAATAAGTGTGCTTCAATTTCGAAGTATTAACAATGTATGTAAAGTATGGGTCGTTATAGTTGGTATCAGAGGAAAGGTATAGTCAACCTTTGGAAACTAGGATGTGAAAGCCTTAGTAAGAACCCTAAGGATAAGTCTAAGCATAGAACACAATCTTAGTGTTTTAGAAATGGCCTTGAATAACCTAGGATAAGACCTTAAGCATGAAAATTTTATTCTTGAATTATGTGGTTTCCTATTATAATTAGTGTTGATCACACTATTCTTCTTGGTTTTAGTCAATGGCTGGAACCCGAAGGAGCCGTGTTAATGCGGAATGCGATGGGCAATGCAATGATTGTCCCCCTGAGCAAACAAACGATATGGGAGCTGGAATGAAAAATCTTATAGCCATGCTCACACAACTTTCTCAAGCTATTAATCATGCAGGATTTCCAAACGAACAAAGGAGGGAGCAACATTCTGTTGAATCCTTCATGAGGCAGCGTCCACCATCTTTCAGCGGGTCTACTGATCCAATAGTTTCTGAACAATGGATTAGTACTACTGAAAAGATATTTTCAGTTCTTCAATGTTCTGAGCATGATAAAGTCATCCTAGCAGTGTATCGTTTGGAAGGAGATGCGGATCAATGGTGGAATCTTGTTAAGAATACGAGGCAAAGGGATGAAATTGAGTCTATGGAATGGGACGAGTTCAAGAACTTATTTTTCAATAAGTACTTCCCTCGTATTCTCCGAACAAAGATGGAGAAAGAGTTCCTTGAACTGAAGTAAAGGGATGATGAATCTGTTAGTACCTATGAAGCAAATTTTACAAGACTTTCAAGGTACGCTTCTGGTATTATTATCCAACCTGAGAGTAAGATCGATCGATTCTTTAGTGGCTTAAAACCAAGTCTTCGAAGGGCGTTAGCCATAAGGGACTTCAATAGCTACGAGGAAATCGTTCGATGTGCTCTCAAAGTCGAGATGGAGATTGGAGTAACCCATCAGTCACATGGGTTTGATAAGAAGAGGAAGATGGAATTCAAAGAAAAATCTAAAGAGCACACGGAAAAGAAGATGAACTTTCCCTTATGCTCAAAGTGTGGAAAGAAACATGGAGGGAGTTGTCTTAAAGGGACAAGTAAATGTTTTAAATGTGGAAAGGAAGGTCATCGGGCATTTGAATGCCGTGATAATGGGAAGAAGATGTCTAATGATGCAAGCAAAGGAAGGGATACACAGAATGAACCTACTACACTTCAATGTTTCAAGTGCAAGGAGATGGGGCATTATGCCAATCAATGCCCAAATCCAAGGGTTGATGATGATGGTCGACGTCAACAAACTCTTAAGGCTAAAGACAAAGGAAAGTCACATGCAATTTCTATCAGCGATGTGGAGTACGATAACGATGTGGTGAAAGGTACACTTACCATCCACTCTAAAGTAGCAAATGTTTTATTTGATTCTGGATCCACCCACTCTTTTATTTCTGAAGACTTTTCTAAGGGTATCACCGTATTACCTCAACAATTAGATGTTGAGTTAGCTGTGACAACACCTAATGGCACATCAATCGCATCAAAAGTTTATAATTCTTCTCCGATCGAAGTTTGTGGGAAAGTGCTTCCTGCAAATCTTGTGATCCTTCCTTTAGTATAATTTGATGTGATTCTTGGCATGGAATGGCTTTCTCTACATGGAGCTCATATCGATTGCCAAAGAAGGGAAGTCACATTTCATATTCCAGATCAATCTACGATCGTCTATCAATGCAAGGATGAACATAACCTTCCAGTGGAAATTTCTTCCATCTTATGGGTATTGATTCCACTAAATAAAGGTTATTTATCTCAAATGGTTGGTGAGAAACTCACGATTAAGAATATGCCCATTGTACGGGAGTTTGATGATGTCTTTCCGGAGGAATTACCGGGTCTTCCACCAAATCGTGAAGTTGAGTTTTCAATAGAACTCGTACCGGGTGCTTTGCCTATTTCAAAGACACCTTATAGAATGGCCCCAATTGAGTTGCAGGAATTGAAGAAGCAACTCCAAGTGAATCTTGATAAGGGATTCATACGCCCTAGTGCGTCACCTTGGGGAGCACCTGTTCTATTTGTTAAGAAGAAAGATGGATCAATGAGACTCTGCATTGATTATCGAGAACTTAACAAGATCACTATCAAGAACAAATATCCTCTCCCACGCATTGATGACTTATTTGACCAACTACGCGGAGCTCAATACTTTTCCAAGATTGATCTTCGTTCAGGGTATCATCAATTAAGGGTCAAAAGGGAGGATATACCAAAGACGGCTTTCCGTACAAGGTATGGACACTATGAATTTATAGTGATGCCATTTGGTCTTACTAATGCCCCTGCTATCTTCATGGATCTAATGAATAGAGTCTTTAGAGACTATCTTGATCAATTTGTGGTAGTCTTTATAGACGATATTCTTGTCTATTCAAAGAGCAAGGAAGAGCATGAAGATCACTTGAGAATTATCTTGAAGACCCTGAGAAAGGAGAAGCTTTATGCCAAATTTACCAAGTGTGAATTTTGGATTCAAAAAGTTGCATTTTTGGGTCATATAATCTCAAGAGAGGGGATATCTGTGGATCCAGCAAAAACAGAGGTTATCAAAAGATTGTCAAGACCAACAACAGTAACTGAGATCCGACGTTTTCTTGGTTTGGCTGGATATTATCGACGTTTTGTAAAAGATTTTTCACGATTATCTAATCCACTCACCAAGTTGACTCGGAAAGGAGTTATGTTTGTCTGGACAGAGGAATGTGAAGAGAATTTCAAGGAGTTGAAAAGAAGGTTATCCAGTGCACCTGTGCTCACACTGCCTTGTAGTGGAGAAAGGTTTGTGATCTACAGTGATGAATCCAAGAAGGGATTGGGGTGTGTTCTTATGCAAAATGATATGGTGATAGCTTATGCCTCACGACAGTTGAAAATCCATGAGCAAAATTACCCAACACATGATTTGGAGTTGGCTGCGGTAATCTTTGCAATAAAGATTTGGAGGCATTACCTTTATGGTGAAAGGTGTGATATTTATACTGATCATAAAAGTTTAAAGTATATTTTCACACAAAAGGAGTTGAATATGCGTCAAAGAAGATGGTTGGAGCTGATTAAGGATTATGACTGCTCAATCCATTACCACCCTGGGAAAGCAAACAAGGTGGCAGATGCATTAAGTCGACAAGACCATGCTAGTTTATCCATGATGAGGATCACAAAAGATCCAATATTTATGGATTTACAAAGGATGGATCTTGGAATTATAATTGAAAGGGAAAAATCTTATCTTTCTCAAATGAATGTTCAACCATCTATACATGTGAAGATTAAAGAGGCACAGAAAGAAGATGTCGAGTTACAAAAGAAGGTGAGAAATGTTCCTGAATTCAACCTTGATTGTGATGGGATAATAAAGTTCAGGAATCGGTTTTGCGTTCCTCCCATCCCTGAATTAAAGAATGAGCTGCTGGATGAGGCTCATAGTTCATCATTCTCTATTCATCCTGGAAGCACGAAGATGTATAGGGACCTGAAAGAGTACTTCTGGTGGGATGGCATGAAAAGAGATGTTGCTGAATATGTCTCTCGATGCTTGGTTTGTCAACAAGTTAAAGCTGAGAGACAGAAGTCTAAGGGGATGTTACAACCATTACCCATACCCGAATGGAAATGGGAAAACATCACTATGGACTTTGTCACAGGACTTCCTAAAACATCCAAAGGAAATAATGCTATCTGGGTCATAGTTGATCGTCTTACAAAGTCTGCACACTTCATTGCTATTAGAGAGGATTTATCTCTAGATCAGCTTGCCAGGATATATGTAAAGGAAGTGGTAAGATTGCATGGAGTACCACTTTCTATTATATCTGATCGAGATCCGAGATTTACCTCGAAGTTCTGGCGAAGTCTTCAGCATACTCTGGATACAGAGTTGAGTTTCAGCACTGCTTATCATCCCCAGACAGACGGTCAGTCTGAGAGAACAATTCAAACCCTAGAAGATATGTTGAGAGCTTTCTCTATGGATTTCAAAGGAGGTTGGGATCAACACCTACCTTTGGTGGAATTTTCTTATAATAATAGCTTTCACTCCAGTATTCAGATGGCTCCTTATGAAGCTCTCTATGGAAAGAAATGCAGGACTCCAACTTGCTGGGATGAAGTTGGGGAAAGAAAGCTATTAGGACCTGATCTCGTTGATGAAATGGCAGAAAAGGTTAGATCTATTCAACAACACATAAGAGCAGCTAAGAGTCGACAGAAAAGTTATGCCGACAACCGAAGAAAAGACCTAGAGTTTGAAGTGGGTGATAAAGTGTTCTTACAAATATCTCCCTGGAAGAGGGTTATGAGATTTGGAAAGAAGGGGAAGTTGAGCCCTAGATATATCGGTCCTTTTGAAATACTGGATCGTGTTGGGAAGGTAGCTTACCGATTGGCGCTTCCACCGAATCTCTCTCAAGTTCATGATGTGTTCCATGTATCTCTCCTGAGAAAGTACATACCAGATCCTTCACATGTACTCAGCTCAGAAGTTGTACCGCTGGAGCAAGATCTTTCTTATGAAGAACAGCCGATAGAGATTCTGGATCGTAGCGAAAAAGTCCTACGAAACAAGACCACTCGCTTGGTGAACGTTTTATGGAGAAACCACCAACTTGAAGAAGCTACATGGGAGCTTGAGGATATGATGAGGGAGAAGTATCCTCATTTGTTTGTTGCAAAGTGACGAATTTCGAGGGCGAAATTCTTTTTAAGGGGGGTAGAATGTAACACCCGAGACTTTTATGTTATCATCAAAGGAATCTTTTTCTACACAACACTTGCTTGGCTTGCTTTACACGCAATCACGACCTTCCTCGATAGCTTGCGTCGTACGCAATACCGAGTTTCACTAAACAACAATATGCTATTAAAACTAGCCGTTATGAATAGTAATAACCACTTTTTGAAATTTTATAAATTTTATTTTTCAAAATGGACTTCATTTTTGGACTCAGAATATCGAAATTAGCCTAGGGTGAAATTTTGTTATTTTTCTGAAAACTTTCAATTTTTGATGAATAGTGAAACCACTAAGTGGTAGGTTAAAAACCAAATTTTTGCATAAAACTTAATTTTACCACTTCTGTGAATGGAATTTCAAAAATCCGAGAGACACAGTTAATATCAAGGACTAAAATGTGGTTCAATGAGATGAAAATAATTTTTAGGTGAATAGTAACTTTTTACTATTTTTACCGCGGTTAATAGTAAATAGGGTAACTATGGGTAAATATGATATTAATATTACCCTAACACATGTCCTAATTCTATTGGACAAGTGTAATTCGACCAAAAACAAACTTAGGAATAAAATATGACCATTTAGGCCCACTTGGATTAGATTAGGACATTTATTATTAATTTATTTAAAGAAGGGTTAAAATAGTTAAAATCAAAGTTTAATAAGTAAATCATTTTTAATATAGGGTTATACATAAGATAAATTCGATTGTAAATATTCATTAGAAAGCTAAAACGATTTCCTACATGATGGTATTTTATTTGTAATTTATAGACATCAAATAATTTAATTTAAGTATGACACAAAGATGATGCAGTAATTATCTTATTAATGAAATATTGACAAAATTGATAATATAAATACCCAAATAAATGTAATTTGAGACTTTTTATGAATTCCACTAATTTTCTAGGTTACTATGATATATTAGTAATGATTTAATCAACTTGGTTCGAACATATAATTCTGTTATGACTTTCACAAAAATCATATATCAAATAGTGTCAAAATTGACACAAAATAGTTTTTAAATCAAATATTATATTATTAATTGTTATTTTATTCCTAAAAATCTAAGGTTCGGCCAAATGACTTAGATAAGGATATATATATTAATAATAAACAATTTGGGGTTCGTTTGGCATGTTATAGTAAGTGTATTAACCATATAGTGAAAGAAAACAAAAAGACACGGTAAAAGTTAAATTAATTAACATAGAGTTAAATCTAATTGATAAGGTTAAAATAATACCCTAAACTTGTCTAAATCCTATTTGTTGATAGGATTTCGACCCATCCCCACTTTAGCTTCGAAATAAGACCCTTTTGAACCATTATAAACCGATTTTGACTTTAATATAAAATAATATTTTGAGATATTCCTAAGGTGCCCCTCTCCTCCCTTATAAAAGGGCACCTCCTCCCCCTCCTCCTCACACCAATTTGAGCACTCAAGCTCGGCCAACCCCTGCCATTTTCTCCTCTCCACTTCCCTAGAATAATCCTAGAGGTCCTGGTCTTCTCCAAAGACCAATCTTAGTTCCTTAAGTGGAGGATTCAAAGAGGCGTTCCAAAGAAGAGGTAATATCCATTACCGATCTTTTCAATTTCTTTCTTCTTCAACTTCTTCTTCTTTAGTTGTTTCATGATAAAGTAATAACATCAGTATTACTTACATACTGATATGTTATTATAAATATGAAACAACCCTAATTCACCTTCTATCCATCCTACGGAAAAATGAAATCACCGCGCGTGCGTACGTACGGAATACCGTCTCCACGCTGTGGTGTAATCTATTTTCCACCATCACCTTACAAGGATGGGTATAATGGTGTAATGAATAACTATATATGATTATTATTAAGTAATATTGATACTGAAATAATATATATATATACTCCAATACAATTCCACGATCATAGGAACGATATCATCACTCGTGCCTACGTACGGAATACCGTCTCCACGATGTGATGCGACTCGTTCTACATGATCTTCATTTCATAATGATTATATAAATGAATTGAATGAATGAATATGGTATATACTACACTAATACCATTCTGGAAATGAATTATCTATAACCTAAAGATAAGAATAAGAATTTATTCGACAAAACACGCATAAGAACAAAAAGTTATAAAGACCCGAGTAACAAGTAACAATGAAATATTACTAACAAGAAGCTAATAATATGACCATATATGATCTCATATCAATATGTATGATTCTGGAATAAGTCAATAACATTATTTAAACCATTATACAGGAGCTTCGGACACGTACAAAGCAAATTGGACCTAAGGTAAGGGAAATATCACAATCTCATTTTTATCCGAGATTGTTTATTCGTAAGTATTTACTGGGGTGTATTTTATCATCCACATCCATGTTCCCTCAATATGTAATATTGTTTCCATCCACTTGAAATAGTTTAAATTCAATTTTACCCTTAGGTGAGTTTTTAGTAAAGAATATGAAAGGAATCTTTTGTCCTTTTTTTTCCGTACGAGGTACTTTTTGACTTTTCCGACAAAAGTACGAAGAATGTTTTTTTTAACTTATACGGCATGAATGGATTTTTAAAACATTACTTCAAAGAAGCTTCCTTTACAAGTTTTCAAGTTTATTTTTAATCAACTTCTTTTATTTTAAAGTTGTATGACATGTTATGAAAGGAAAAATGTTTTTGAAGAAGAAAGGATATTTTCCTCAAGAATTCAATACAAGTGTTTTATCAAAATTATTTTCCATCTAAGATAATAAAGGGTTCTGTTTCTATCCATATTTTTACATTGGTTTGACTATGTTGTGATGGAATTATGTTTATGAATTCCTTTATCATATATGAATTGATTTATGATGTCATGATGTTTCAAGAATCCCATTTTTGTTATATGTGTTATGCGATGATGTATGTTTTATGATTATGTGGCACACATAAGAAAGGATTCATTATAAGATGGGTGGGACCTATATCTCCCTCCAATGCATTGGGTAATGATTTTATATCTCATGAGATAGACATGGCTGGAACGGAAGGTTATTTCGGTTCAGTGATACAAGACTGAAACGAGGAGTGAACTCGGTTCAGAAAGGGGCTTTTTCCACTAAGATAGTCTTGGCAATGAGTCATAACTAACAAGAAATGATTTTCCATGATTATGTGTGCATGCCACAAAGTTTCAAGTTTTATGTTATGATTATGGGGATCTCATTTTCACTTCTATGATTTATTCCATGTTAAGATATTATGATCTCTTTTGCAGGTTTTGATCTTCATAAAGATATGATATGATTTTTATTTCCTTTATTTGCCCTTGCTGAGCATTTGAGGTCACCCTTTTATGTTTTCTTTTCCCCAGGCCAGGAAGATGGATATTAAATAGAATATGCTAAAAGGGACCCTAGATATGATGAAATAAACGGGAGACACTGTAGAAGATTTATGAACCAGTTGTTTATGTTTCCCAGTTTCTAAAGACACTATACCTATACGATCCTTTGTGGTTTTGTCATATGTTGTAATAAGTGTGCTTCAATTTCGAAGTATTAACAATGTATGTAAAGTATGGGTCGTTATAGTTGGTATCAGAGGAAAGGTATAGTCAACCTTTGGAAACTAGGATGTGAAAGCCTTAGTAAGAACCCTAAGGATAAGTCTAAGCATAGAACACAATCTTAGTGTTTTAGAAATGGCCTTGAATAACCTAGGATAAGACCTTAAGCATGAAAATTTTATTCTTGAATTATGTGGTTTCCTATTATAATTAGTGTTGCTCACACTATTCTTCTTGGTTTTAGTCAATGGCTAGAACCCGAAGGAGCCGTGTTAATGCGGAATGCGATGGGCAATGCAATGATTGTCCCCCTGAGCAAACAAACGATATGGGAGCTGGAATGAAAAATCTTGTAGCCATGCTCACACAACTTTCTCAAGCTATTAATCATGCAGGATTTCCAAACGAACAAAGGAGGGAGCAACATTCTGTTGAATCCTTCATGAGGCAGCGTCCACCATCTTTCAGCGGGTCTACTGATCCAATAGTTTCTGAACAATGGATTAGTACTACTGAAAAGATATTTTCAGTTCTTCAATGTTCTGAGCATGATAAAGTCATCCTAGCAGTGTATCGTTTGGAAGGAGATGCGGATCAATGGTGGAATCTTGTTAAGAATACGAGGCAAAGGGATGAAATTGAGTCTATGGAATGGGACGAGTTCAAGAACTTATTTTTCAATAAGTACTTCCCTCGTATTCTCCGAACAAAGATGGAGAAAGAGTTCCTTGAACTGAAGCAAAGGGATGATGAATCTGTTAGTACCTATGAAGCAAATTTTACAAGACTTGCAAGGTACGCTTCTGGTATTATTATCCAACCTGAGAGTAAGATCGATCGATTCTTTAGTGGCTTAAAACCAAGTCTTCGAAGGGCGTTAGCCATAAGGGACTTCAATAGCTACGAGGAAATCGTTCGATGTGCTCTCAAAGTCGAGATGGAGATTGGAGTAACCCATCAGTCACATGGGTTTGATAAGAAGAGGAAGATGGAATTCAAAGAAAAATCTAAAGAGCACACGGAAAAGAAGATGAACTTTCCCTTATGCTCAATGTGTGGAAAGAAACATGGAGGGAGTTGTCTTAAAGGGACAAGTAAATGTTTTAAATGTGGAAAGGAAGGTCATCGGGCATTTGAATGCCGTGATAATGGGAAGAAGATGTCTAATGATGCAAGCAAAGGAAGGGATACACAGAATGAACCTACTACACTTCAATGTTTCAAGTGCAAGGAGATGGGGCATTATGCCAATCAATGCCCAAATCCAAGGGTTGATGATGATGGTCGACGTCAACAAACTCTTAAGGCTAAAGACAAAGGAAAGTCACATGCAATTTCTATCAGCGATGTGGAGTACGATAACGATGTGGTGAAAGGTACACTTACCATCCACTCTAAAGTAGCAAATGTTTTATTTGATTCTGGATCCACCCACTCTTTTATTTCTGAAGACTTTTCTAAGGGTATCACCGTATTACCTCAACAATTAGATGTTGAGTTAGCTGTGACAACACCTAATGGCACATCAATCGCATCAAAAGTTTATAATTCTTCTCCGATCGAAGTTTGTGGGAAAGTGCTTCCTGCAAATCTTTTGATCCTTCCTTTAGTATAATTTGATGTGATTCTTGGCATGGATTGGCTTTCTCTACATGGAGCTCATATCGATTGCCAAAGAAGGGAAGTCACATTTCATATTCCAGATCAATCTACGATCGTCTATCAATGCAAGGATGAACATAACCTTCCAGTGGAAATTTCTTCCATCTTATGGGTATTGATTCCACTAAATAAAGGTTATTTATCTCAAATGGTTGGTGAGAAACTCACGATTAAGAATATGCCCATTGTACGGGAGTTTGATGATGTCTTTCCGGAGGAATTACCGGGTCTTCCACCAAATCGTGAAGTTGAGTTTTCAATAGAACTCGTACCGGGTGCTTTGCCTATTTCAAAGACACCTTATAGAATGGCCCCAATTGAGTTGCAGGAATTGAAGAAGCAACTCCAAGTGAATCTTGATAAGGGATTCATACGCCCTAGTGCGTCACCTTGGGGAGCACCTGTTCAATTTGTTAAGAAGAAAGATGGATCAATGAGACTCTGCATTGATTATCGAGAACTTAACAAGATCACTATCAAGAACAAATATCCTCTCCCACGCATTGATGACTTATTTGACCAACTACGCGGAGCTCAATACTTTTCCAAGATTGATCTTCGTTCAGGGTATCATCAATTAAGGGTCAAAAGGGAGGATATACCAAAGACGGCTTTCCGTACAAGGTATGGACACTATGAATTTATAGTGATGCCATTTGGTCTTACTAATGCCCCTGCTATCTTCATGGATCTAATGAATAGAGTCTTTAGAGACTATCTTGATCAATTTGTGGTAGTCTTTATAGACGATATTCTTGTCTATTCAAAGAGCAAGGAAGAGCATGAAGATCACTTGAGAATTATCTTGAAGACCCTGAGAAAGGAGAAGCTTTATGCCAAATTTACCAAGTGTGAATTTTGGATTCAAAAAGTTGCATTTTTGGGTCATATAATCTCAAAAGAGGGGATATCTGTGGATCCAGCAAAAACAGAGGTTATCAAAAGATTGTCAAGACCAACAACAGTAACTGAGATCCGACGTTTTCTTGGTTTGGCTGGATATTATCGACGTTTTGTAAAAGATTTTTCACGATTATCTAATCCACTCACCAAGTTGACTCGGAAAGGAGTTATGTTTGTCTGGACAGAGGAATGTGAAGAGAATTTCAAGGAGTTGAAAAGAAGGTTATCCAGTGCACCTGTGCTCACACTGCCTTGTAGTGGAGAAAGGTTTGTGATCTACAGTGATGCATCCAAGAAGGGATTGGGGTGTGTTCTTATGCAAAATGATATGGTGATAGCTTATGCCTCACGACAGTTGAAAATCCATGAGCAAAATTACCCAACACATGATTTGGAGTTGGCTGCGGTAATCATTGCATTAAAGATTTGGAGGCATTACCTTTATGGTGAAAGGTGTGATATTTATACTGATCATAAATGTTTAAAGTATATTTTCACACAAAAGGAGTTGAATATGCGTCAAAGAAGATGGTTGGAGCTGATTAAGGATTATGACTGCTCAATCCATTACCACCCTGGGAAAGCAAACAAGGTGGCAGATGCATTAAGTCGACAAGACCATGCTAGTTTATCCATGATGAGGATCACAAAAGATCCAATATTTATGGATTTACAAAGGATGGATCTTGGAATTATAATTGAAAGGGAAAATCTTATCTTTCTCAAATGAATGTTCAACCATCTATACATGTGAAGATTAAAGAGGCACAGAAAGAAGATGTCGAGTTACAAAAGAAGGTGAGAAATGTTCCTGAATTCAACCTTGATTGTGATGGGATAATAAAGTTCAGGAATCGGGTTTGCGTTCCTCCCATCCCCGAATTAAAGAATGAGCTGCTGGATGAGGCTCATAGTTCATCATTCTCTATTCATCCTGGAAGCACGAAGATGTATAGGGACCTGAAAGAGTACTTCTGGTGGGATGGCATGAAAAGAGATGTTGCTGAATATGTCTCTCGATGCTTGGTTTGTCAACAAGTTAAAGCTGAGAGACAGAAGTCTAAGGGGATGTTACAACCATTACCCATACCCGAATGGAAATGGGAAAACATCACTATGGACTTTGTCACAGGAATTCCTAAAACATCCAAAGGAAATAATGCTATCTGGGTCATAGTTGATCGTCTTACAAAGTCTGCACACTTCATTGCTATTAGAGAGGATTTATCTCTAGATCAGCTTGCCAGGATATATGTAAAGGAAGTGGTAAGATTGCATGGAGTACCACTTTCTATTATATCTGATCGAGATCCGAGATTTACCTTGAAGTTCTGGCGAAGTCTTCAGCATACTCTGGATACAGAGTTGAGTTTCAGCACTGCTTATCATCCCCAGACAGACGGTCAGTCTGAGAGAACAATTCAAACCCTAGAAGATATGTTGAGAGCTTTCTCTATGGATTTCAAAGGAGGTTGGGATCAACACCTACCTTTGGTGGAATTTTCTTATAATAATAGCTTTCACTCCAGTATTCAGATGGCTCCTTATGAAGCTCTCTATGGAAAGAAATGCAGGACTCCAACTTGCTGGGATGAAGTTGGGGAAAGAAAGCTATTAGGACCTGATCTCGTTGATGAAATGGCAGAAAAGGTCAGATCTATTCAACAACACATAAGAGCAGCTCAGAGTCGACAGAAAAGTTATGCCGACAATCGAAGAAAAGACCTAGAGTTTGAAGTGGGTGATAAAGTGTTCTTACGAATATCTCCCTGGAAGAGGGTTATGAGATTTGGAAAGAAGGGGAAGTTGAGCCCTAGATATATCGGTGCTTTTGAAATACTGGATCGTGTTGGGAAGGTAGCTTACCGATTGGCGCTTCCACCGAATCTCTCTCAAGTTCATGATGTGTTCCATGTATCTCTCCTGAGAAAGTACATACCAGATCCTTCACATGTACTCAGCTCAGAAGTTGTACCGCTGGAGCAAGATCTTTCTTATGAAGAACAGCCGATAGAGATTCTGGATCGTAGCGAAAAAGTCCTACGAAACAAGACCACTCGCTTGGTGAAAGTTTTATGGAGAAACCACCAACTTGAAGAAGCTACATGGGAGCTTGAGGATATGATGAGGGAGAAGTATCCTCATTTGTTTGTTGCAAAGTGACGAATTTCGAGGGCGAAATTCTTTTTAAGGGGGGTAGAATGTAACACCCGAGACTTTTATGTTATCATCAAAGGAATCTTTTTCTACACAACACTTGCTTGGCTTGCTTTACACGCAATCACGACCTTCCTCGATAGCTTGCGTCGTACGCAATACCGAGTTTCACTAAACAACAATATGCAATTAAAACTAGCCGTTATGAATAGTAATAACCACTTTTTGAAATTTTATAAATTTTATTTTTCAAAATGGACTTCATTTTTGGACTCAGAATATCGAAATTAGCCTAGGGTGAAATTTTGGTATTTTTCTGAAAACTTTCAATTTTTGATGAATAGTGAAACCACTAAGTGGTAGGTTAAAAACCAAATTTTTGCATAAAACTTAATTTTACCACTTCTGTGAATGGAATTTCAAAAATCCGAGAGACACGGTTAATATCAAGGACTAAAATGTGGTTCAATAAGATGAAAATAATTTTTTGGTGAATAGTAACTTTTTACTATTTTTACCGCGGTTAATAGTAAATAGGGTAACTATGGGTAAATATGATATTAATATTACCCTAACACATGTCCTAATTCTATTGGACAAGTGTAATTCGACCAAAAACAAACTTAGGAATAAAATATGACAATTTAGGCCCACTTGGATTAGATTAGGACATTTATTATTAATTTATTTAAAGAAGGGTTAAAATAGTTAAAATCAAAGTTTAATAAGTAAATCATTTTTAATATAGGGTTATACATAAGATAAATTCGATTGTAAATATTCATTAGAAAGCTAAAACGATTTCCTACATGATGGTATTTTATTTGTAATTTTTAGACATCAAATAATTTAATTTAAGTATGACACAAAGATGATGCAGTAATTATCTTATTAATGAAATATTGACAAAATTGATAATATAAATACCCAAATAAATGTAATTAGAGACTTTTTATGAATTCCACTAATTTTATAGGTTACTATGATATATTAGTAATGATTTAATCAACTTGGTTCGAACATATAATTCTGTTATGACTTTCACAAAAATCATATATCAAATAGTGTCAAAATTGACACAAAATAGTTTTTAAATCAAATATTATATTATTAATTATTATTTTATTCCTAAAAATCTAAGGTTCGGCCAAATGACTTATATAAGGATATATATATTAATAATAAACAATTTGGGGTTCGTTTGGCATGTTATAGTAAGTGTATTAACCATATAGTAAAAGAAAACAAAAAGACACGGTAAAAGTTAAATTAATTAACATAGAGTTAAATCTAATTGATAAGGTTAAAATAATACCCTAAACTTGTCTAAATCCTATTGGATGATAGGATTTCGACCCATCCCCACTTTAGCTTCGAAATAAGACCCTTTGGAACCATTATAAACCGATTTTGACTTTAATATAAAATAATATTTTGAGATATTCCTAAGGTGCCCCTCTCCTCCCTTATAAAAGGGCACCTCCTCCCCCTCCTCCTCACACCAATTTGAGCACTCAAGCTCGGACAACCCCTGCCATTTTCTCCTCTCCACTTCCCTAGAATAATCCTAGAGGTCCTGGTCTTCTCCAAAGACCAATCTTAGTTCCTTAAGTTGAGGATTCAAAGAGGCGTTCCAAAGAAGAGGTAATATCCATTACCGATCTTTTCAATTTCTTTCTTCTTCAACTTCTTCTTCTTTAGTTGTTTCATGATAAAGTAATAACATCAGTATTAATTACATACTGATATGTTATTATAAATATGAAACAACCCTAATTCACCTTCTATCCATCCTACGGAAAAATGAAATCACCGCGCGTGCGTACGTACGGAATACCGTCTCCACGCTGTGGTGTAATCTATTTTCCACCATCACCTTACAAGGATGGGTATAATGGTGTAATGAATAACTATATATGATTATTATTAAGTAATATTGATACTGAAATAATATATATATATACTCCAATACAATTCCACGATCATAGGAACGATATCATCACTCGTGCCTACGTACGGAATACCGTCTCCACGATGTGATGCGACTCGTTCTACATGATCTTCATTTCATAATGATTATATAAATGAATTGAATGAATGAATATGGTATATACTACACTAATACCATTCTGGAAATGAATTATCTATAACCTAAAGATAAGAATAAGAATTTATTCGACAAAACACGCATAAGAACAAAAAGTTATAAAGACCCGAGTAACAAGTAACAATGAAATATTACTAACAAGAAGCTAATAATATGACCATATATGATCTCATATCAATATGTATGATTCTGGAATAAGTCAATAACATTATTTAAACCATTATACAGGAGCTTCGGACATGTACAAAGCAAATTGGACCTAAGGTAAGGGAAATATCACAATCTCATTTTTATCCGAGATTGTTTATTCGTAAGTATTTACTGGGGTGTATTTTATCATCCACATCCATGTTCCCTCAATATGTAATATTGTTTCCATCCACTTGAAATAGTTTAAATCCAATTTTACCCTTAGGTGAGTTTTTAGTAAAGAATATGAAAGGAATCTTTTGTCCTTTTTTTCCGTACGAGGTACTTTTTGACTTTTCCGACAAAAGTACGAAGAATGTTTTTTTTAACTTATACGGCATGAATGGATTTTTAAAACATTACTTCAAAGAAGCTTCTTTTACAAGTTTTCAAGTTTATTTTTAATCAACTTCTTTTATTTTAAAGTTGTATGACATGTTATGAAAGGAAAAATGTTTTTGAAGAAGAAAGGATATTTTCCTCAAGAATTCAATACAAGTGTTTTATCAAAATTATTTTCCATCTAAGATAATAAAGGGTTCTGTTTCTATCCATATTTTTACATTGGTTTGACTATGTTGTGATGGAATTATGTTTATGAATTCCTTTATCATATATGAATTGATTTATGATGTCATGATGTTTCAAGAATCCCATTTTTGTTATATGTGTTATGCGATGATGTTTGTTTTATGATTATGTGGCACACATAAGAAAGGATTCATTATAAGATGGGTGGGACCTATATCTCCCTCCAATGCATTGGGTAATGATTTTATATCTCATGAGATAGACATGGCTGGAACGGAAGGTTATTTCGGTTCAGTGATACAGGACTGAAACGAGGAGTGAACTCGGTTCAGAAAGGGACTTTGTCCACTAAGATAGTCTTGGAAATGAGTCATGACTAACAAGAAATGATTTTCCATGATTATGTGTGCATGCCACAAAGTTTCAAGTTTTATTTTATGATTATGGGGATCTCATTTTCACTTCTATGATTTATTCCATGTTAAGATATTATGATCTCTTTTGCAGGTTTTGATCTTCATAAAGATATGATATGATTTTTATTTCCTTTATTTGCCCTTGCTGAGCATTTGAGCTCACCCTTTTATGTTTTCTTTTCCCCAGGCCAGGAAGATGGATATTAAATAGAATATGCTAAAAGGGACCCTAGATATGATGAAATAAACGGGAGACACTGTAGAAGATTTATGAACCAGTTGTTTATGTTTCCCAGTTTCTAAAGACACTATACCTATACGATCCTTTGTGGTTTTGTCATATGTTGTAATAAGTGTGCTTCAATTTCAAAGTATTAACAATGTATGTAAAGTATGGGTCGTTATAGTTATTCCTCCAAATGATTATTCAAGAGTCTTCTCTTTAATGATATCTTGTAATGACTTATGTCTAATATGTTAGGCTTTATTATCATATTTATTCCCTTACTAGGATTTGTAGCTCTAACATTCTTTTTGTGTATCACCAAAGTTATTGTATTTTTTTAAGTAGCACAAAGGGGTTTAAGATCACATTATGTAGATTAGAAAAATGATTTTTATTTTAGTGTCTAGTTGATGTTTTATATTGATAGTCATCTAATGACATTAGTCAGATCTATCCTACGATTATATATATCTATTTTTTAAACCATGTAATAATATGGGTACATGGATTGGGTAACTATATTTTACATCATATATTGTGCTAGAAATTTTTTCAGCTTAGCACTAGAATACATTAGTGAGAAATCTAGGGGTATGTCTAAATGAAGGAAAATATTATAAAATCTTGGTGAACTATAGAGTTAGTGGTTTCTAAGGAATCACATCCTTTCTGTGATTTTACAACTGGATGTGGATATGTCATAGTTTTACCTAAGGGTTATGACATGAAAAGGGAACATTGGTAAGTAAATTGATCACCAACAAGTATGTAAAAAAGGGGACTTTCTGTATACCTAGTTTAACACTCTTGGAGGATATGCTTTAGAAACATCATAAACACTTAATGAAATATTATAAACGACATGAATAGATTGTTTGGTTAGGAAAAATATTATGAAAAAATTCCATGGATAACCTATATTGAATCTAAAGGACTCAATTGGTATGATATTTGTTTCATATATAAGTTATTTCTTCAATATTTCTTATTTAAATTTTTTTATGATTTTTAGTCGGATTATTCACATCCATAAGATTTTTTTTGGATATAGTGAATTTCTAGAACAAGAATCAAATAGTGAAATGCATACCCATTATCCATTCCATAGTTTGAAATTCCTTATTAGATTATAGTTATGTTCATTCTCTTATATCACACAATTATTGTAGAAAAATTCACACAACACATAAAAATATGGTTTTTGAGCTACCTATTAGAAGAAAAAGAAGAAAAATTATTTCATCCCAAGTATATAACTCTTTCTCCATTGATTTTATATTAACTAACATTATAGAAAAACATTTACAACTTCCCTTAGTGTAATTTGATGATATATTGGTATTTTATTGGTTATCATTATGTAAATATATCATTTACTATCAGGAGAGGGAGACCACTATTCACTTCTTGTGTCATTCTATGATTATATACAATTGTATATGGGTGGAGTCAACCTAAGTTTTAATATACATATCAATACTTAATATTATTTATTTATTAGGAATAATTTCTAAAGTAAATGATTGAGAAATTTATAGAATAATACTTGAAGGCATGCCCATAGTGAGGGATTATAGTGATGTATACCGGAATGAATTCCTTGAAATTCCCCATAACTGAAATTTTGTGTTCTCAATTGAAATTATACCTCATTTTTTACCAATATAAAATAATCCTTATAGAATGAAAACAAGTGAGTTTGAACAAAATAATAAGTAACAATATAATATAGAAAAATGTTTTCTATTATTGAGTGATTCATTGTGGGGTGTGATGTTCCTCTTTATTAATAATAAGGATCATTCAATGCAACTCTTCATTGATTATTGTAAACACAATTAATATAATGCCCTGAACCTAGTTAATAATACTTAGTTAATTATTACATAATATTGGCATGATACCATGGGATCATGTCCCAAGAGACCAGTCAGTCTAGTAGTCTCAAAAGTACTGGATACATGCATATGTTTTACATTACATTATGAAATTTAAAAGAAAAATTGTGTATCCGTTGAACACACTCATCCCCCATATCCAATACCTACAATCCAGTCATAATAAAAATATTCACATCCATCGAAAAATAAAATATAGAAAAGGGGTTAGTTCAGATGGTCAGTAAGGATAACAATATAACAGAATATATCATAAATAAGCATAAACATTTAAGGCAATTTATAAGACTAATAGACAAGCCTTTTAAAAAAACATAATCATAATATGATCATGATGAATAAAATTATTCCATTAAATTATTCATATGTATATTTTCATTGTCAAATAATCACATGTAATATAAATAATAAATTTCATAATGATAAAAGACATAATGTTATACGTTATAACAACATTGTCAAGGCATCATGCCAAGACTACAAATGTTAAATTTATAATGGAATTGTGCCAAGAAACGATTTTGTCTCATGATACCTACAGATGAATCGAGGGGCTCTAGCTAGCCCCGCCCGTCACTTACTATGTCCAATACATTCCTCATATGAAAAGGGTGAAGCGTAACATAATCATCATATTAAACTAGCATAATAAATGTTAATACTTTTACAATAAACTGTTAATGTCAAAAAAATCACATCCATAGTCAAAGATATCATAAAAATATCAATACAATATGGTGTATTGTATCAAAATAAATAAACATCAATTTAAACATGAAATCCAACAAAAGATGTTGACATAAATGAAATTAATCCAAAAACTATATGAGATAAATATTTATTTCTTAATTGAAATCATTTAAAAGTAAAATATTTATAAAAGAAAACATTTCTTTTTTAAGAATTCTTATAAGCATATAAGGGAATCTTTGAAGGTATTATAACAGTGTAAACTAGCCGCACCCTCTGTATAAGTTAAGAAAACCTTCGTTGTTTAGTTTTGTCGAAATGGTCATAAAGTACCCCGTTTGGAAAATGATGAAAATATTCCTTTCAAAAAAATTTATAAAAATTAAAAAAAAATGGTATAAATGACTTTAAACCATAGTCTATGAAATGGTAAAAATGTTTTAAAATTCATTTTTATGAAGCACAGATGTTGATGATAATGAAGTACCTGTAGATAATAAAATATAAAAAACCTTAGATAATGAAGAGATTGTCAAATTAACACGCATATTGTTCTTTTCCATAGTCAAGGGTACATTAACCTCTTTTATAATGGTTAAATAATTGTTATTAAATTATATATGAACCATATACATAAATATGATATCACATATGATCCTCAATTATTTCTTTCTTAATAATATTTTTGTAGTATCTTTGTTTCGGGTGTTAACTGATTCATTTTAATTTATATTTTTTGTTAATTAAGCCATCTTTGTTATGGATATGATTTATTTTATTAATATCCAAAATCATATTATGTTATTACAAATTATTTTTAATCATAAAATGAATATTATTTTGGAATGGTTATGATGGGGAATGAAATCTTATTGCGCTGTGGAGATACTAAGTCGTACGTACACACGAGCGACAATATCATTCTATTGAAACTGAAATAATATATAATATGTTGTTATATTATATATAAAGAATCATTAACATGTTATATTAATTATTTACATAAATTATTCCCATTATTATTCCCATCTAAATAATGATGTGTTGAATAAAAAATTACACCACAACATGGTGACAGTAAGTCGTACATACGCACGTATGGTGACTTTTAATTCACAGGACGAATAGAATAATGAATATGATTATACCATATTTATAATAACCTTATTTTATGCACCATGTACTAGAGTTATTATCATTATATGGAAATAGCAATGAAAGTGGAAGTGGAAGAAGAAATGAACTTTGAAAGAGGTGATGAAATAATTACCTTTTCTCTGGGGGATTCCTTTTGATTTGAAAAAATTGGATTATTATAATGGATTTATAATCAGCGTAAGGCCTTTATGATTAACTGAGGGTTTTTTGGAGGACATTTTTATAGGGTTTGGACGAGCCAAATGTCTTTGGGGTGAGAAATTGAGAGAAGCTGATGTACACTTTAATAAGAGAGGTAAGGGGCACTTTAAGAAGAGCTTGAAATGTTAATTTATTATAAATTAATTTTGGGTTTATAGTAGATCCAAATATATTTATTTAGATTCTATAGTGGGTATGGGATAAATAATCACAACCAATAGGTTTGGGATGAATTTAGGTCACCAAACCAACCTTTTCTTTTATATTTAACTCTTCGTAAAATAGTTTAATTCTTATAATGTCCTCTTATATTCTTAAACAATATGGTTAATAAACATACCATAAAATTTCTAGTCAACCTCAGGTGGTTCAATAATGACATATCTAACATTATTTATTTCCTTTTTCTGAACCATAGATTTTTAGAACTATTATATAATTTAATAAAATAGTATTTTTTCTAATAACTAATTTATTTCAACATTGAAACTATTTATTATGTGGTTATTTTAAAAGTCATAAAAACATTATTACCTTGAAAAAATTACATTTAATCACTTCTAACGTGTCATATTCAACTAGAAAATTCGTGGATGACATCAACAGTTTCAATTTATATTTATTTTAATATTTATAACATCAATTATTTTAATCATTCATTAATAATGTTATTAATACATCATCATTGTTTCATAAATAAATTTAATTATATAAAGTACAAAAATTAAAATAAACTGACATGATATAGGAAATATTTTTATATTTATTAATAATATGTATTGTCAAGTTTTTCTTATGTGTAACCCCATATTAAAAATGTTTTAGTTATTAAACATTGAATTTAACACTTTTAAATACTCTTTAAATAATATATAATAAATGTCCTAATCTAATCCATGTAGATTAAAAGGATCATATTTTATTCATAAGGTTTATTTCTGTCGAAATACACTTATCCAATGGAATTAAGACATGTTTTGGGGTAATTATAATATCATTTTTACCTTTAATTAACCTATTTACTTTTAATCGTGGTAAATAAAATTAAAAAACTATTATTCACCAAAAACTATTTTAATCATATTGAACCAAAATTTACTTACTTATGTCAACCATGTCTCACAGATTTTTGAAATTCAATTCACATAAGTTGTAAAATTACGTTTTATGTAGATTTGAAATTGTTCATAGAAGGTGGGTAAAAGTCGTTAAAAAGGTCAATAATTTTTTAATCTCTAATCTAATTGTAAAATGTCTCAAATGTATTAAATTAGATTAATTTAGGTATTATTAGTCTGTTTTTACTTTAAAATAAATTTAAATTTAAAAATAAATATTTGTATAATAATTCTGTTTGAACATAACGCTGTGTTTTTCACTATTCATCAAAAATGAATGTTTTCAGAAAAATACCAAATATTCACCCTAATATAATTATAATATTCCAAAAACAAAAACGAAGTCCATTTTAATAATTTAAATTTATAAAATATCAAAAAGTGGTTATTACTATACATAACTTCGATTTTGATTGGTCGGGGTGTGCTAGAACTCAGGGTTGCGTAAAACACAAGCTATTGCATTATTCAATGAGAAGCATATTATGGACACTGTGGGTGTTAAATGAAGTAGTTTTATAATATTTTTGACAAAGGATGTGATATTTTTATGTCATTCATGGTTTATGGAAAAAGTGTTAACATTTCATATGCCAGTTTAATACACTGCTTATGTTATGTTTAACCCTTTTCATATGAGGAATGCATTGGACATAGTAAGGGATGGGTGCATCCCACTATAGCCTCTTGATGAATCAGTAGGTCTCATGAGACAAACTAGTGTTTTGGAACCGTTCCGTGAAAAAATTAATATTTTTATTCTTGTCATGTGACATTGACATTGTGGTTATGATGTCTGACATTATGCATTCCATCAAATGAAAATAGTTATTCATATTACATGTGATTATTTGACTAGTAGAATATCCAATTGAGTAAATAAATAGAATTAATTGATTTATCTTTTCCATATTATTTTGAAGTTAATGTTAAAAAGGATTTTGTTTTAGTCTTTTACATATCCTAAAATGTTCATTCTTATTTATGAAAGTTTCCATTATATTGTTATCAATACTGAGCATCTGCGCTCGCCCCTTTTCTATTTTGTTTTTTCAAGATGCGATTAAGTATATTATGACTGACCTTCAGGTATATGTTAAGGGGTATCAGTGTGTTCAATGGAGACACAATGTTTCTTTTTCATGTCATAATTTAATGTAAAACATAAGTATGTGTCTAGTACTTTTGATGCAAATAAACTAACTGGTCTTTCGGGAATTGATCGCTGGTGATCATGCCAATTTTATGTAATAATGCACTGACTCTGGTTATCTTGGGTCGGGGCATTATATTTGGTATATGAGAAATTTTAGAACAAACCATTGAAACTATATTTTGAAAAAAAAAATATGATTAGAGAACATTAACCTAATATAGACATTGATTATTAGTATATAATAACATCCATTAAATTTGGTAATGTAGATATTATGTGGGTTTTCCAAGCATTAAATCCCTATATGGATATTACAAGTCGATGTGGTTCCAGCCCAGATGTATCTATGAGTGAAAAATCTGACAAGGGGTTTCTTTCTTGACCTGGGGTATCCTGGTACGTGACAACGTGCCTTATTTCTCACTTGGTTTGACACTCCTAGGGGTATGCTTAGGATAATTCACATTCTATTCACAAACCATTATGAATGATTTATGAGTAAATACATCCCCGTAGAAAAAAAATTATGATTATTTATTCTATGCATAAAGTTTTCAATTTATGTTAAGTATTTTATAGGTTTGGAATTGTGTATTGAGATTCATAAACTAACATAGTGTATTCAATTGTTTAGAAATGGCGCATAGTTGAAGGAATGGAAACAGTATCAACGCATGTAATCAATGTATAAATTGCCTTCCTACCCATGAAAATCATAGTGGGGATGGTGATGCAACATGTACGGAATAGATTTTTACTATACTGGTACAACCCACTCAGGTTATGAATAATAAACATACCCATATAAAGAACCCCGGTCCACAATGCGGAGGATCAATGTTAGACTGCTTGATGAGGTAACAACCACAAAATTTCTACAGGACTAAAAATCCATTTGAAGCAGAGTAAAGGATAAGTTCCTTGATGAAAATATTCCATTCATTAGGGAGTAGAGAAGGGGAAAAAGTTTTCATAGAAGTTCATCACCTCACAAGAGATACAGATCAATGGTGGTCAATAATTCAAAACACAATGTAGGATGAAGAAGTATCAAATTTGGAATGGATGGAGTTTAAAGAGCATTTCATAGAGACATACTTAACCCCGTGAACATCGTGTGGATATTGAAAGGGAATTTCTATGTATAAGAAAAATGGAAGATGAGAATGTCACAATTTATAAGGCTAACTTTACTGGGTTAGAATGGCATGCTGCATATTATATATGTAACCCCAGCAGTAAGATTGATCGATTATTTGATGGGTTAAAACTATTTATCCAACAAGAATTAGTCTCACAATACTTATCAGCTTATGATGATATAGTCTCATGTGCTATCAAGACAGAAAAGTAATTCTCTAAGTCCTGTTACTTCAAAGGAATGAAAGAGAAGAAGAGATCTCTTGAACACTGAAAAAGGAACTATGGGGAAGAAGGGGAATGTTGAATTTCCATCTTGCCGAAATTGTGGGAAGAAACTTCATGGTACATGCCTAAAGGGGAAGAGAGTTTGTCACATGTGTTGATAAAAAGGACACCAAGCTTGTGATTGTATGGTAAGAAAAGACTATTTCAATTTTTAATGCTACAATTGTAAATAAATGGTTCATTATCAAAATGATTTTCCACAGTGTCAAGGAAACATAACATTGAAAAGGCCAACGGGGAAAGTCCAAGATTATGAGATGACAACTATTGAGGATGAAGTTCCTAATGACATGGTGGTAAGTACTTTATTTATTTCTTCAAAATTATCTAGTACTTTATTTGACATAGATCATCACATTCATTCATATAATTCTTGTTTTCCAAAAAAAATCGATATTTACAATTTGACTTATTAAGGGAGTTGTTACTCAAAACTCTCAATATAATTATCGTCGCAATATTTTTTTTTCAATTAGTTGCTATTATGATATATAAACATGATTTATCTACTGATCTTATTGTCATACCCATGATTTAATTTTATATAATTCTCACAATGGATTTTCATTCAGACCATGATGCATAAATTTATTGTAAGAAAAACGCGGTAACAATTTTTAATGATTATAAGGAATCCCTTATCTTTAAAGAAGAATCATCACAATTTTATTCTACCTAGATCCACCCACATTACCTCTACTAAATTCAATTATTTGGGATGATGAGAGTGAAATAACTATGTGTGAGGAACATAATGTTCAAATAAAGGATGTACCTATTGTGTAAGAATATGTTGATTTGTTTCAATAGGATTTTCCTAGACATCCTCTTGACTGGGATATAGGGTTTTCCACTGACTTAATTCATATTTCATGTCCCATATTGAAGACCCCTTGTAGAATTTAAAGTGAGGATTTAGTGGAACTAATGAAACAACTAGAAGAATTGTGTAATAAAAGTTTTATTCACTCTAGTTTTTCTACATGGGGAGTCCATGTTCTTTATGTTAAGAATAATGATGGATCTATGAGGTTGTGAATTGACTACATTGAGATCAATTCTATAACAATAAAGAACAATTATCTCCTACATCGCATTGATGATTTATTCAATCCACATCATGGATCTCAATATTTTTCAATGATTGACCTTCAATCAGTATTTCATCAGTTGTGCGTGAAGAAGGAAGACAATCTAAAGACAACATTTTGTACCAGGTATGAAAATGAGGTGTTTATAGTAATGCCTTTTGGACTGACTAACACACCCTCTATTTTCATGGATCTAATGAATAAATATTTCAATGAATATCTTGATAACATTATAGTGGTATTTATTGATTATATCTTTGTATAATCTAAATGGTACAATGACCATGAAAACCACTTGTGTACTATTCTAAATTCTGTTAGATAATATGAATTATATGGGATGTTTAGAAAGTGTGAGTTTTGGCCTTAGGAGATTTCTTTTCTTGTCCATATTATATCTATAGATATAATCTCTATTGATCCTTTAAAGAAAAGGGAAATCTGAGAATGGATATCACGGATGAGTACAATTGAGGAATATAGTTTTGTGTGTTTAGGAAGTTACTATCATAGATTTGTCCTAAATTTTACACAATTGGATAAACCATTAACCAAGCTCACACATAAAGGGGTTAAATTTTTTTTGTACAAAAGAGTGTAAATAATTTTTTTTGAATAATTGATGATAATAATATTCAATGAACCTATCATGACTCTACCATCATGGAATATCGGGTTTGTTATTTATATTGATGCATAAAAGAAAGGGGTTGGTTGTGTCCTTATGCAGAATGATAGAGTTATTTCGGATGCGCCGTGAAAACTAATTATTCATTAACAAAACTATACCATTCATGATATTGGGTTAGAAGTTGTAATATTTTCAGTGATGATATGGATACACTTCTATACGGTAAAAAATGTGAGATATATATTGATCACAATAGTATGAAGTAGATTTTCTCACAGAAATAACTCAACATGAAGAAAAGGTAAAGGCTTGAACTAATCAAGGATTACTATTTCACATTAGACTACCACTAAGGGAAGGAAAATAAGGGGGCAGATGCTATGAGAAAAAAGGATCATGGAGATCTAAACAAGATATGAGTTTAAAGGGATTCTAGGTTCATATATCTGGTAATGATGGATATGTGAAAAATCATGGAAGGTGAAACATCAATACTTTTTCAAATGGTTTCCAAACCTTATTTACTATAAAGGATAAAAAGATCTATGACTAACGATGAAGAGTTTCAAAAGAAAATTAATGCTGGGAATGATGGGAGATTGATCAAATTCATATATACTGATGGAATTTGGAAATTTGGGAAGAGTCTTTGTGATCTCAATATACCTGATATAAAATGGGAATTTTTTGTTGATGCTCATAGCTTCAATTTCTCTACAATCCTCAGTAGCACTAATATGTATAGATATTCATTGGAACAAGTTTCGTGGGACAACATGGAGAGTGATATTGCTGATTTTGTGTCATGATTTATTGTTTGTCGATGGGTGATGGTTGGAAGACAACAACTTAGAGGAGTCATGAAATCTCTTCCAATACCTTAGTAGAAATGGGATGACATTACCATGGGCTTTGTCATTGGGCTACCAAAGACTCCTAGAAGAAATGATGCAATATGGGTCAGTGTTGATTACCTTACCATGTTAGCATATTTTCATGCTATAAGAGATTATTTACCTCTTTTACATTTAGCAAGACTATATATTAATGAAGTTATAAGACTTCATGGTGTACCACTATCGATTGTTTCTAATCGTGATCCCCATTTTCCATCGAGATTCTAGAGAAGTCTTCAAGAATCCATAGATACTAAACATAGATTGGTCACTTCCTAACACCATAAAAGTGATGGACAATCAGAATGGACATTTAAACCCTTATAAGACTAGTTGAGATCATTCTCACATGACTTTCAAGGTATATGGGATCAGTATTTACCTATGGTAAAATTATCTGATAATAATATCTTCCATTCAAGTATTCATATGGAACCATATGAAGTTTCATATGGAAAGAGATGTTGTAGATTAACTTTTTGGATGATATTAGTGAAAGAATACTCGTAGGGCCATAACATGTTGAGGAAACAATGGAAAATGTGAAGATTATCCAAACCCGCACAAAAGAAGCTCAATGTAAGGAAAAGTGATATGTCTATAAACAAATGAAGGATTTATATTTTAAAGTAAGAGATCATGTTTTCTTGAAGTTATATCCATGTAATGGTGTTATACGATTAGTTAATAATGGAAAATAAGGTCCCAAGTACATCGGACCATCACAAATTATAGAACTAATTGGAGTTGTAGCTTACTGTTTGGCAATGTCACCATGTATCTCAAAAGTTCATCATGTGTTCCACGTATAACTATAAATAAAATACATGCCTAACCCAACACATGTACTCGCCTATGAAGAAATAGGACTTGAACATGATCTATCAAATTTTGAAGAGCCTATCAGGATTCTTGATACCAGAGAACATGATTTGCAAAACGAGACTACTCTCTGGGTAAATGTTCTTTGGAGAAACCATAAAATGGAAGGGGAAATGTGGGAACCTGATGAACATATCATGAATAACCACCCAAATCAATTTATGTGGTAATATTCTAGAAATTTCAAGAATGAAATTATTTATAGGATGGAAGAATGTGACACCCCATGCTTCCACAATACGCTTCTCTTTGAATAATGTAATAACATGCATTGTACACAACCCCAAGTTCTAGCACAACCAGACCAATCAAACTATCCGTTTAAAAATCTTTTGTGAAAATTAATTACCACTTTTTAAAAATTAATAAATTTTATTTCTCCAAATTGACTTTATTTTTGGATTTGGAATATCAAAATTATCTTTGGGTGATTTTTTTTTGTATTTTTATGAAAAACTTCAATTTTTGATGAGTAGTGAAAACCCTAGATTATTGTTCAAAACTATTTTTTATTTAAATAAATAATTTTAAATTAAAAAAAATAGTCAGAATACACACATGAAACCTATATTACTCCAATATAATTCATCGGATTCATTTTATATTAAGATTATATATATAGAATTTCGTTACACTTTTTAATGCCTTTTACCCACCTTCTTGGAACATTTAAAAAACTATATAAAAAATAATTTTACTGCCTCTTTGAATGGAATTTCAAAAAAATAAGAGACATGGTTGAAACCAGTAAGTAAAATGTGGCTTAATAGGATAAAAATAATTTTTGGTGAATATTAACTTTTGAATGTTATTTACCACGTTTAAAAGTAAATAGCGTAATTAAAGGATTATATGATATTATTACTACTCCAACAAATGCCCTAATTCTATTGGATAAGTGAATATATACCAAATTAAATATTAGGAATAAAATATTATCCTTTTAATTTACATGGATAATATTAGGACAATTATTATATTTTATTTAAAGAATAATTAAGTGTATTAAATTCAATGTTTCATAACTGAAACATTTTTAATATAAGGTTTCACATATGATTAATTCAAATATAAATATGAATTAGAAAGATAAAAATATATCCTAAATCATTGTATTTTATTATAATTTTTAGACATTAAATAATTAAATTTCGTTATGACACAATGATAATGAATTAATTACATTAATAATAATAGATTAAAAACGTTATGGTAATAATTATTAAAATAAATGTAAATATAAACTTTTGATGTCATCCATGGATGTTGTACTTGAATATGACATGTTAGGGTTGATTAAATATTTTTTTTGATGTAATAGATTTGTTGTGACTTTAACAAAAAATAATTACGAAATATTTTCAAAATTGACATAAATGAGTTTTTAAAACAAATATTATTTTATTACATTATTTCATAGTCCTAAAATATAAGGATTAGAAAATGGACTTAAATAATGTTATATATGTCATTAATGAACCACTTAAGGTTCTATTTTCATTTTATTGTATTTTTATTAACCATGTAGTGTAACAATACAAGAAGACATGGCCAGAATTAAACTATTTAATAATGGGTCAAATATGAAAGATAAGTTTAATATGGTGAACTAAATGTGTGTAAAACATATTGTTTGAGAGTATTTAGACCCATACCCATCATTTACTATAAATAAATCCATATGGATCTATTATAAACTTAGGATTATTTTATAATAAATTAATATTTCAAGCTCTTCCTAAAGTGCCCCTCACATCTCTTATAAAAGGGTACATCCCCTTGTCACTGATTCACACCTCCAATGCCATTTGTCTTGGAAAAACCATACTAAAATATTATTCCAACTACCTTGAATTCATCCTAGAGGCCTTACATCAATCATAAATCGTACCAAAGAAGCCCTTTTGTTCAAATGAAAAGGAAGTACCTGAAAAAGTGGTGATTATTTCATAACCACTTTCAAAGTAATTTTTTTCTTGCACATCCCCATTCAATGATATTTCCATACAAAAATAATAAATCCAGTACCTTATACAGACTTTTATGTTATTATAAACATGGTACAACCATATTTATTATTCTATCCATCCTATTAATGAAAAGTCACCATACGTGCGTACATATGGCTTACTGTCTCCACATCGTGGTGTAGTTGGTTATTCAACACATCATTATTTGGATGGGTATAATAATTAGTATAATTGATGTAAATAAAAAATATAACATTTTAATTGTTATTTTTATATAATATACCATCCAACTATATATGATTTCACCATCAATAGAATGATAGTGTCACTCAAGCGTATGTATGGCTTACCATCTTCACGACACGATAAGATTTTGTTCCTCATCGTATCCATTCAGGATTAATTTTCATATGATGATTGAAAATAATGTTTAAGAACATAATATGATTTTTTATATGAATAAAATACATCCTATCCATAAAAAACATTACTTATGTAGCCAAACATATAATGTAAAATGAATCAGTTACCACCCAAAACAATGATATTAGTGAAATATTATTAACAAAGCAATATTAGTGGATTATATATGATATCATATTCATGTATGTGGTACTTCTTTAATTTAATAAAAATTATTCAACCATTATAAAGTAAGTTAAGGTAACATAAACTATGGAAAATTACAAGGTAAGGGATAATTTTACAATCTCTTCATCATCCAATGTTGTTTATACGTAAGTATCTACTGAAACTTCTTTATCATCCACATCTGTGATTCATACAAATGTATTTCAAAACATTTTTATTATTTCATAGACCATGGGTTAAATTAATTTACATCCTTTTTTTAATTTTTATAAAATATTTTAAATGTAATCATTCCATCATTTTCCAAACAAGGTCCTTTATGACCTTTTCGACAAAATTAATGACATATATTTTTTAAATTATAGGTCGGTGCGGCTATTTTCAGCCATTATATCACCTTTGACGCTTCCCTTAAAATATTATACTAATATTTCAAAATAAATTTTTTCTTTTATAAATATGTGAATTTTAAATGATTTCAATTTAGAAATTGATATTTCTCTCAAATTTTTTTTGGATTTATTTCATCTATGTCAAGATACTTTATTGGATTTTATGTTTAAATTCAACTAGATTTGTTATGATATAATTTTTCATATTTTATTGATAGTTTTATGACATGTTTGACTGTGGGAGTTCTATTTTTTCATTAATGGATTATTGTTAAAGTATTAACATTATGTATGATTGTTTAATACAATTATTATGTTTTTTTCCTTTTCATATGAGGTATGCATTGGATGTAGTAAGTGACGGCAAGGACAACAATAGTCCCTCAATGCATCGGTAGGTTTCATTAGACAAACTAATGTCTTTGAAAAAGGCCTTAACAAATTTATATATTTAGTATTGGAATTATTCCTTGACTATGTGGTAATGATAACTGACATTATGCTTTCCATTAATAAAAAATTAGCTATTGATATTACATGTTATTATTAGACTAGTAGAATAACCATGTTAATAAGTAAATGTAATTATTTGACATATCTTTTCCATATTATGATGATGTTTAGGTTTAAATGGATTGTGTTTTGGTCTTATACATTGCCTTAAATTTTTTTGCTTATTTATGATAGTTTCTGTTATATTGTTTTCCCTATCGAGCATTGGAGAACAACACTTTTCTATGTTTTATTTATCCCATAATGCGAAGAAGTATATTATGACTGACCTACATGGGTAGCCTAAGAGATATGAGTGTGTTAAAAAGATACACAATTTTGATTTTTCATTACATAATGTAATGTAAAACTTATGTATGTATCTAGTACTTCTTAAGATAATAAACTGATTTGTCTTTCAGGACCTGATCATTTTTTGATCATGCTAATGTTATATAATAATGCAACGACATTGGATTACTAAGTTCATGGCGTTACAAAAAATCATGATAAAAAAATTGTATCTAATTCCATGGATATTTGAATTATTTGATTAAATAAGTTGGACTAAAAACCATCAGTTGATATATCACTAATTAAAGGTGAATAAGGAATATATTAGAATGACTAACATTCAAATGAGTTATGGTCACTATGAGTTCATTGTGATGCACTTTTGACTCACTAATTCTCCAACAATCTTTACAGAATCAATTAATAGAATAATTATAAATTAACTTATTAAATTTTATTATCCATTTTTGATAATATTATAATATATTAAAATATCAATAAGGACAATTTGAATTCAATGGTATAGACTTTGTGAAAGGATAATATATATGAAACGTAATTTAAATTGTTCTTTTGGATAGATGAAGAATTATTTTTATTGCTTGTTATCACCTGTAAAGGGATAAAAATGGACCTTTCTAAGACTATGAATATTTTACAGTGGCCCATAACAACATTTTTATTGGAGATACATATTTTCATAAGAATAACTGGGCATTACAAAATATTTTTTAGAAACTGATAAAAATTTTCAAACCCAGTAACTCAGATGAAATAAAAGGTAATAATGTTGTCTAGATAAAAGAATTAAAAGTGTGCTTCAAGGAATTGAAAAATAGGCTTATCAAAACCCAATTCCACAGGCAACCCACAAGTGATTATCTTTCTATTTTATACAATGATTCTTCAAAGAAGTGATTTGGATGTATAATAATTCAAAATGATATAGTGATTGCAAAAATGTTAATGTAGTTAATAGTTTATGAGATGAACAATCTAACACGTGATCTGGACATAGTTGTAGTTATATTCATGTTGAAAATCTAGAGGCATTATCTCTATATGGGGAATTGTGAAATTTATATAGATCTTAAGGTCATAAAGTATATATTCCCATGGAAGAAGCTAAATATTCACCAAAGAATATGTTTATAGCTGATTAAGGACCATGACTACTCAATCCACTACAATATTGGAAAGGAAATAATTTGGATGATGATATAATTATAATTGATCCCAAATCCATATTAATAATTGGATTTCATAAGGATATATTCTTCATAGATTTCTAAATAATGTACCTTGGAATCATAAAAGGAAGGAACATCATTATTAATTTCTCAAATGACTACTCAACTATCCCTTCCGAATAAGATAATGGATGCCCAATGGGATGATGTGGAAATACAAAAGAAGGTAGAGGCTATAATAAAAAATAAATCCTTAGAGATCAAAATTGGTGAGTAAGTAGTTATAAAATTAGGTTCCTCACTAAAAATACCTTAAAATTATTTGATAAAGAAGTATTTGTTGAATGATTCACAAATTTCAACCTTATCCAACAACATATGGAGAATGAAGATATATCAAGGTCTCAAGAATCACTATTTTTTGGACAATGTGAAGAATAAGATCATAGAATATATATCAAAATTACATGTACAATAGTAAGTGAAGGTTGGAAGTAAAAATTTTAATGGGACCATAAAACCATTATCCACGCCAACTTGTAAGTGCGAAAACCTCAAAACTAACTTTTTTACTACTATAACAAAGTAATGAAGATAAAATAATGTTTTATGGGTTATGGTTGAATAATATAGAAGACATATCACTTCATTTCGATTCTAGAGGAATTATCACTCAATAAACAAGAATGGATATACATCAGATAAGTAGTGAGGCTATAAGGAATACAGAAATAAATTAAATTTGACCAATATCCTATATTAACATATATTTTTGGAAAATCCTTTTGCATTCTATAAAAACTAAATATAACTTTAGTATGGATTAACACCCTCAATATAAAGGACAATATAAGTGGAATATCCATACACATTATGATAGGTTATATATATGCTTTATAGACATAAAATTAGGTGAGATCAATATCTCTTTTATAGAGTTGTCTTAATATAAATGATTTCATATCATCATCCAAATGGATTCATATGAATCCTATTATAAGAAGATATATAGAACACCTATGTATTGGAAATATGTTCGAGAATCAAGAGATTATAGGGTCTAAAATGATCACGGATGTGGTGGAAAAGGTCAAGACCATTCATCAATACATGAGGGCTACTCAAAGTTGATGTGAGAGTTATAATAATAATAATCAATGTGAACTAGTGTTTGAGGTTGAAGGTAAGGAATTATCCCAAAAATCTCAATGGAATAGACTCAAGATATTTGAGTATAAGAGAAAGTTATATCCTAGGTACATTGTCATTTTTGAGATTCTCGATTACATCGGAGCTATAACCTATCAAATAAGACTCCCAACATCCCTATCTAGGGTATATACTTTACTCAACATAGAACTCTTAATAATTAATGTTCTAGATTCCTCAAATGCACAAAATTTAGAGGTTATACAACTAGAAAATGACCTCTTTAACGAGGAGAAACTTCTGAAGACTATGAACTATAGAGTTAAATTTATACATATCAAGGCATCATACCTAGTAAATTTACTATGAAAAAATACAAGGGGATACATCATAACTATAGGAAGTGATAAAGAAAAAGTAACCTCACCCATTTTAACTATATTATGTAAAACAATTCAAGGGAAAAATTTCTTAAGGGGGAAGAATGTTAAAACACAAAATTATATCAATCAAATTTATCTTATAATTATATAAATGTGTCATATTTAGTATGGAAAAAATAACACATTATGGGACCAACACCATTTTATTATATTAATTTTAAAAATACATTAATTTAATAAATATAGCCTTAATAATTTATTGTATTTCAATTGGCGGAAAACTGAAAATCCTATAATAATAATTTTAATTTTTTTTCTCTATCCCCCATAATCATCACACTCATGGATGATACTATAGATAATAAAAAGTGTAGTAATTATAATTTTCATTTTGAAAATAAATACATAAATTAAATAATTTATCATAAAAAATGTAACATCACGACTTTGGATCGACATAACCTGGGACACAAGATATTGGCTCACATGGCCTCAAGCATGCCCACCCTTATTCTATAAGCTGTCGACTAGTAGAGAGGGTGTAAAAGAGATTCAGTGGGGAGAAAATTCCCCCTTTTCAATGTTTCAAAACAAAATAAAATAATAGACATACAACAATTGAATCATATATAGACCAACATACAAAATAAATATTCAGTGGAAGAAAAACCAATTAAACAATAGATAACATCATAGAAAGCGACAAGGAAGTGTCATATTCATGGATGAATGTCATTCTGATATAAAAAAATGGAGTAAGGTAAATTCATACTCAAAAACTAAAATAAGAAAAAAATATGCTTCACTAGAATCTCGAGAGAATGAATGGTCCCTTACTCTTATGCATCATCTATATTTAATTCATAGCAACAACTTGTAACAATACCCTTGCACTTATCCATATATGGAATCATATATTCTTCTTAGGTACTAACGGTATCCCGATTAGAGTGGGAGATTATATCTCATTAGGAACCACTAACAGTATCTAGAAGAAATCCAAGTGGTTCTCATAACTAAATAGATTACAAGTAAAAATAGAATAAGAAAACAATGATGAAATAAATAAATTTCTCTCTCAGGTTCTTATAGGACACTTTATGTGTCTACCTACATAAGCACATTACTGGAAAACAATTATTAACAATATCTATATTTATAGTAATAATATATATATATATATATATATATGTTTATATGTTTTATTTATATATTTTATCCACCTTTATGGACAAAGTGTGTGAGAACGTAAGTGACCATATACATGGAATACTAGTTGCTGGTAGGACATGGACATAACCCAGACCTCCATAATAAGTCAAATAATCCTATAAGATAAAGAAATATGAAACATTACTGGCATATCCTAATTAGTGGGAGACACCATAATCATTACTTGAGATGGTGAGTGTTACATCATTTCAACACTTTACGAGGTATGTGGCACATAAATCCTAACAACCAACTAGTGTAAATGCTATGAGAAATCATTCTCAACACTAGATGAAAGAGAGAGTGATACAATCACGCTAAACTAAATCCTTACCATCATTTCACATCCTTTATAAAGGAATAATCAAATTTATTATATTAATTATGAGGCAATACCTCTTATGTATTCTAGTAGTAAATTCCATTATAAGCATGGGATTACAATTTATATAATCATGTTCACTATAACCAAAGATGAGGAGTGGCATGAGCACCCTTTAAAATTAATTCCATTTCACCCATTTAATTATTTTAGTTAAAAGAAACAAACACGTATTACACATTCCATAAAAAATCCATTTATTTTTTCAAAGATGGTTTCTAAATTTATAAGTCTCAAAGGGAACATTGAAGGTGATATGGAACATAGAATATGACATGGTATACATGAAAATTTACATCTTGGGTAATTCCCATTATTTGTTGGGAAAACACTAATTATGTTTCTTCAATTTGTTAAAATTTAATGTTACTAGGTTAATTCCATTAATATTTTTTGATGATAGCTAAAAAGGAGTTATGGGAATTTGGAAAAAAATAACAATAAGGTAAAATTCAGCCTAGAACAACCAAGGTATGTCTATAAACTAGTTCAAAAACCAATAAAATAAAATTCAACGATCATGGTGAGTGTATCATAGTGTATTGATCAGTTTGATATGAAGAAATCAATAAAAAGGGGTTGATTAAGAAACTCAATCATGCTAAACAATGAAATAACTACATAAAAAACTCATTGGAAAAAATGATGATACTGCCTAACTCAATGCCAAAGACGAATCCTTACTCGATATTGGCCATAGATTTAGAGTAGATAGAATCAAATATAACAAACGTTCCAAATCTATGAAAATTGGGAAAATTATCTTGAATGTAAATATCAAAATGGATACAAATTTAAGAATTTATCGTGTTAAGAGAATAATATATATCACCGAGAGAGATCTAAAGCTTCTAACAAATCACATTTTTGAGTCTGGACGTGTGAGTGACAACAATGTTGAGATTGGATTGAGGGAGAGATATGGGAGAAGAAAATGGGAGGAGGACTATGGAATAATTAGTAGGATAATGAAATATGTAAAATACAATTAAATATAGTAAAAATGTACTTTCACCCTCAAAATAGGGGGCACACTATTTTTCCTCCTGGTTTGGCCAAAGTGTTATATTGGAGAAAGTGATAACTAGTAAGACACTTGCCTGATCAATTTGACAACCTCAAAGGGTCCAAACATCCATGATGAGAGCTTACCCTACTTTTAAATATGTATATGGACCAAAGTGGGTGAGCCTCATAAGAAAACACAGTCACCAACCATGAATTCAAGAGGCCATCAGCGTTTATTAGAATATGACTACTGTCTGGGAAGAGTTATCATCATGCACCTTCTGATTATCTAGAAAAACGCTATAGACTCCTTAATGAGGCATTTTCCAAGCATATATACCTCCCCTACCTCTATCATATACAGAAGAGAGTGAAAAGTCTTACCATATAAGGCTTATTAAGGATCCATCTTGATGGTATCATGAATTATATTGTTATAAGTGAACTCCAAGAGTGGAATGTGTTATGACCAGGAGCCCCCAAATTCAATAAAACATGCACAAATCATGTCCTATAGAACTTGAAACTTACAAAATATATAACCATTAGACATAGGGTGATGTTTCATGTTCATAAGTACTTGTGTACCCATTTCCTTTTGCAACCACTTCCAGAACAACGATGCAATGCAAGGTTATCTATCAGAAACTATAGAACGGGGATTTCCCTGAAGATGTACAACCTCAATAATATACAACCTTCCTGGATATTCATCCATGAATATCTCTCACATTTTTATGATGTTTGATACCTTCTTCAAAGGATCAAAGACAACTGATTCTATGACATTTTAACTAGGTGATCTTGGTAAACCTGTCACAATGTCCATAGAAACATCATACCATTTCAAATTGGGAATTGAAAAAAGAGGTAAAATCCATGATTGCCTCTGATGTTCCCCCTTCACCTACTAAAATTTTGAACACTAAGTGATGTAGCTAGAAATATTGTGTTTCATACCAGGCCACCAATACTGGACCTCCGTATCCTGAAAAATTTTGGCGACATGGGGGGTGAATTGCCCATGGCGAGTCCTTGAATTCCCATAACAGCTTCTATGTGATGTTTTTTGGGACCCATAAATTCCAATGGAATACTAGATTATCATATCTATATATACTCCAACCTTAATATGTATCATCATCCAAGACTCTTTCCATTAGGACAAGGCCTTCAGGATTAGATAACTATCTCATTCTTACCATTCCATTAGACTAGAAGAAAATGCTAAGGATGATAGGATATTATAACCATGATCCTCTAAAACATTAGTGTGAATCATTGAGAATAATTCCATGAGATTATATTGTCCACTAGCTTCTAGCCTCTAGAACAACTTATACATTATTATTTCTGGTCAGAGCATCGGACACTACATTTCCATTACAAGGCATGAAGTAAGATTGGAATCAAATTAATGTAGGTACTCAACCTAAATATGATGTAAAATACTTAGATCTCACAATATAAAGATATAATTTATTCTTTTTTGATACGTGAGTACCAAATAATTATCTCCATGCATATAATGTCTTCAACAATGTAGGTCATGAACTATAATAACTAGCTCAAGGTCATGTGTCCGGAAGTTCCGCACATGTCGGATCAACTAACATGACTCGTACATGATGATTCGATCATCCTACATCATTAATAATCCATTCCAAATACCAAATGCATAATTTTACATAATATATCTCATTCTAGGCTCTAGAAGAATTAGTATTGGGGATAAAGTCAATATGCACTTAAACTCCTTAAATGACAATTCAATTGATTCTGACCATACAAATTAAACATCGTTCTTTATCAAGTCATTATTTGGTGATAAAAGGAATGATAAATCATGGATAAATTGTCTATAATATCCATTAATCATCAAGAATATGAGACTATCAAAGACATTCTTTGGATTCTTTTAGGAAACTACTACTCTTATATTCTCCAGGTCAACTGAAATGCATGATTCCAAGATAATGTGACCAAGGAAGTGAACGTAATCAATCTGAAAGTGGAATTTACTATGATCATCATAGAGATGATTCTCCATTAGTTTATTTAACTTGATCCCAAGGTGGTTGAAATAGTCATGTCTGGAGCATTAATACCTTATGATATCTTTAATAAAGACAACAACAAATGAATTCTGATACAGGTTTAACACCCGATTAATAATATTCATGAAGACAACATGTATGTTCATTATTCGAACAATATAACTGGGAACTAATATATACCATACATTATATGGAAAGCTAAAAAATATATGTATTTTGACCTGACATGAACCTTATGATAGATTGACTAAAAATCTATCTTTAAAAGCACTCTCTCCCTAGACCTTATCAAAGGGATCATCTATTTTAGGTATTGGATTCCAATTATTTATTATGAGCTAGTTCAAATGATGGTAATCTATGAAAATATTGAGGATACCATTTAAATTCATTGAAAAAACCATGAATTATTCCCAAAGATAACTCTTGGAGAGTATAGATCTTTTAGCCTCAAGATCATCCATTTTTTCATGAGATTCATAAGCACCATATGTGACATACTATAAGGAATACTGGTCACTGGTGATGCTACTAGTATAACACTAATAGTAAATTATACGTCTTTCAAAGAAGGTATACAAGGGAATTCATTAATAAATTCACCCTTGAAATGCTCCACCAATAGGGTAAATGCAATGATTTGTAACCCCTTTCCACATATTAAAATGATGGTGATATGCACTATCACATTTCCAGACCTCAGTTTCTCAAGTCTTTATTGAGTTTCACTAATATCACATTATCCCATATTAATGTGTATAATTCCTTATGGTGTTGTAAACTTCATCCCCTGAATATAGTATTAAATACGGGCTTTACATGGAACTAATTAGTCCATTATGATGATTACGTTGAATCTTGTCATATCGAGAATGAGAAGATCCCATATGAATAGGTATCTACCTATATTAAGGGGAAAGTCCTTACAATGGAGAACACCCAATGATCGGATACCTAAAAGGGTATCTAGAATCATAAATCTATATATGTAATGGATTTCGAGGCCCATTATATTTTTGATTTCCTAAGATATAAATGAGTGAGACACTTCTATATAAAATAAATAAGAGAGTACTGTAGAGGATGCTTAAATAATGCCTCATATAGTAGAATGTTTGCTGCTCTCCTCCTCCAACATAGGCCAGACAACATTAACTATCATATACCATGGCCACGAATCACTACCTGACTGCCCTGATCAATCTTACTCTACTAGTGCAAAGAATCATTTGTCTCACCACCTCTACCTCAACATCCACCTCAAAATAAATAGCTAGTTGTATTCTAGATACTTTCCTGATGTAATCATACTAGCCCTAATCATGATCATGGAATAAGAGTAGATTTCCTCTCTCTAGGCACTTATTAGAGGGTTCTGTAGAGGTGATGAATATATACCATCTTTATGTAGCATCTACATTACACTAGATCACGTAAGCACGGAGGCTTCATATGTCACGCCTTTTTTACATTGGTGACATATTTGAAATATATCCTCATGAGGATCCTTACTTATACTTCCTCCATGTGTAGTCTGAATATATATCTTCCTCCTAGAATAATATTATATGATAAATCTAGGTGTCCAACCTCGAAGACTCACACCATCAGTTTCCCATAGATTTTAGTATGTAATATGCGACTAGTTGATGATTTCAAAAATATGGGTCCACCGGATATCATTGACTTGTAACCATATGGTTTATATTGTCCCATCCTTAAATATACTGATGGTTAAAAGATCATTCCCTATTAGAGTTGGGATGAAGCACAAAAACATAGTGAAATGAGTACAATATTCCAACATAGAAATATCTCCTTCTTGTTGGTTCATAAACCCTCTAGCTTTGTCATCCATCAGAGTTTGGGGAAAGAAATAGTCAACTAAGATCATTTTCAAATTCACCCCAACCAAATCTCCATACCAATATGACTAGGTAATAACCTTCCACCACCACATGCTATAATCTTGTAGAATTTATATAGAACGTTTTAACCTCCACTTCATATTTTTATCTAGTTTATCGAATATAGGTAATATTGATTCAATCTATGACTTGGAAATTTGTGGTCCACCATCCCCTGAAAAGGTTAGAAGATACTACTGGTAGAATTATCAATTAAACTCTACCATACTTGAGGCAGGTCAAATGACACCATGTATAGTCTACACTATACGTAGAGACCCCTCTCAGATCTAGGAGACAGTTCCCATATTAGGAATAAGATGAGGTCTCGTAGGCAGTATTGAAAGAGGATTCACCATGTACTCAATGCCCACCGCCTTAAGATCATTTTTGTCACTACCTTTTGGGAATTAATACATTGGATTTAATTGTGGAATCATACTATAGTACCAGACACATTCCCTGGAGGAGATTTAATCAATTGGAATGTTTTCAAATAGAAAACTATTAAATGTATAAAGCATTCCTATAGTAATGATCATGCCACTCTGCCTACTTGAAAATATAGGTATTGATGGTATTATAGGACATAAATTCCACATTAATGTTTGAGATACCCCACTAGCCACTAATAATATTGGATCCGAGTTTAATTCTCAATGTCAGTTTTGTATTAGAAAGATATTTTCACTTTAAACGTCATATTTGTTTGAAAATTTGTGCTTCTTTCCAGAATTTAAATCACTTTGAAAAGGTATAATTAGGTGTATTATAATTTTAATTCATAAGGGTCTGTGCTCCATTTGAACCAAAATATGGTATCCACTTATCTCAAACCATAACACGTTTCAACCCATGTGACCAACGGTCCACGAATCGACATGACATAATTGACTTCTTAAGGTATCTTATATGACCTATATAGGAAAACACTATTAGTTTAATGAATTAACATAAAATATCTATTAGGTTTTCCCATTCCTGAAATAAAATCCAACCCAATTCCATACATATTTATGGAACTAAGAATATGCAACCAGAAAATTCAAGATGAAACAATACGTGAAATGTAAAAATTCATGGCATATTAGTCCAATTATGGTAATAAGGATGCACATATTACAATGTCCCCATTTCATTAGGAAATGGTAATAAAATATCATTTCAATAATACCAATCAAAAACACCCGGAACAACTGCATCACCAAATGATGAAATTTTATCATCAAAAAATTACATAACCAATAACTACAATTTTCCAACCAAAGTATTTTGGGTTCCCCTATACAAGGGTAAGCTACGTCCCCGAATTAGGTTATTTCCATGTTCAATTAAATAATTGTCTCAAATATAATTCCCAAATAGAAGAAAAAAGGTAAAATAATGCTTAGATACCTATTTATAACATCCCCACATAGGATCCACATAACACATGCCCTGAGACAGTTGGTAACATGTCCTCATGGGAACCTCCCTATTTGCCAAAGGCTACCGAATAGTAGTGTGGGGTAAAGGTGGTATAGTGGGATAATATACTCTATTATCGAACTTGCACAACATAATAAAATAAGAAATATTAAATATAAGAAGAAAATATAAACTTGAAGACATATTAAATAATAAGTGGAAGGATAGATAAGATAACAATTAATAACATCATCTAATGGTAGAGGGTAGTGTCATTAACATGAATACATTTCAGGCTAATATAAAAAATGGAACAAGGGGCACAAATACAAAAAACTAAAAAATTACAATAGCTAATACACTACCCTCTCAAATGAATTCCCAATATATTATTCCTATGCTCCATATATAAGTAATTCATATTAACCACTTGTCATATGTCCCTTTATCTTATACATACCCACAATCATATAATATTTTCATGTAAAAAGGGAATCCCATGTACGGTGTGCAATTAAATCTTAGTAGCCCCCCATTAATGGTGTATAGATTTAATCCATGTAGTCATCATAACTAAAACTTTTGTAGTTTTAAACATAATAAGCCAATAATGCCGAAATAAATAACATACCAGATCAGGTTCTTATAGAACACCTGGTGGGTTTACCTGCTTATGATCATGGTCAGAATGATGGTTTGAATACAGAATACATATATAGTTACACATATATATATATATTATATTTATATAATGAGTCCACCAATATGGACCAAGTGCCTATAAATGTAAGTGACTATATTCCCCGAACGCTATATACTGGTTGGACTAGGTCATAACATATACATCCCACACTAATCGAATGAGACTATAATATCAAGAAATAGGGTACATTCTCAATATCTTGTAATGACTGGGATAAACCCTTCTCGCCCCTCAAGCTAGTGATTTCGCCTTCCTGGTATCACTCTACAAGGGATGTGGCAAAAAAAAATATCCAACTAGTTTCAATGGTCATAGAAGTCATTCTCAGCACCTAATATATTGGAGAATAATATTTTCATGCTCAATTAAACACGTACATTAGTTCCACAACCTATATCACGGTGTAGTAAAATTTATATTCTTAATCATGTTGCAATACCTCTCATGTATACCAATAGTCATTTACATTATAAGAAGGGGATTAAAATTCATCCAGTCATGTACACAATAATCATATATGAGGCATGGTCTTTCCACTATTTACAATTTTTTCAATTTAACCAATTTAATTAATTTATGTAAAATCAACCAACTAAACCAGTGTTCAGCTATTACGACTGCATGGGTGTTGGATTTCATTGGTGTTGATGGTTCCTAGAGGTTTTTTTCATTGTTTCATACTATGAAAACCCGTTTTATATCTAATATGTATCTAGGGGTCTTCCTTTCACAAAAACCTGTAGCTGTGAGGAGGAATTCAAGTTTCTTTGGGATTAGAATCTGAGTGGGAATCTTCAGAAGACAGACAGTGATGAAGTTTCAATCGTCAAAAGTGAGTTTTGGTTTGGCTTTAGTAACAACTATGATGGTGGTATGGTTATTGGGAATGATGAATCATTAGTATAATGGGTTTCTTCATTCTGAGGGTGGATACTGGAGAAGAGTTCATCAGTGTTACAATGATGAGGGCGATGTCTTGGTTTGTGTGAAGTTGTGATGGTAGTGATGGTTATTTGATGGCTGGCCAGGGATATGATGATGGCACTGTGGTGCGGTTCAAGATCACTGTGATGTGGATTGATGTAGGTAGCATATGATTCAATGTATATTTTGGTAGTTTTTCAGTATTTTATTTTTGAAATTTGAATTTAGTTCTCTTGAATTTTGAATTTATTGTGTAGTATGGAAGGGAGATATACATGAATATGAATGATCTATTGATGTTTTGTTTGTTTCTCACATTTCCAAAAACTAGCTTTTATAAAAATCCAAAAAAAATGGATTTGGGAGGTATAACTAAAGGATCAAGGGGAGAGTATCTATGCGTGTTGATCAGTTTGATATGAACTCCAAAATAAGAAGGGGACATTCTAAAAAAGATATCATGCCTCCCAAATACATTGCTATGAAACATCAAAACTCTGGGTGAAATAACGAGACCACCTACCTCAAGGTGTTAGATAACTTATTGCTCGATATCATCCTCATATTTGGAGTTGGATAGAGGAAATTTAATAAATAGTTCAACAATCTAAAAAATAAGGAATGAGATATTTCACCTAAAAACATGATGGATACCATGATATACTTAGATCAAATGTACGATATGAGGATACCATATCAAGAGAGATCCTATGCTTCTAACCGATCATGATTTCATGCCCAGATGTGTGTGTTATTTCAAATCCAATATTGGTTTGAGGTAGTGTTTTTAGAGAATAAAATAAGAGTTGGATTTTGGAAAAGTGACTTGGAAAAGGAAGAAAGTAATATATAATGAAAGATGATAAAATAGATTATCACCCTCCAAATAAGGGGTTCATAGTTTAGCTACCTATTATTTTTAAAACATGCAAAAACCATACTACCTTACCTACATAAGGATTTACCTCACATGGTTAAAGAGAACAGTTTTCCAAACCGTGCTAAAAACCTCTGTCACAAAATTTTTCAATCTCACACTTTTGTGCACTTAGAGTCACATGGTTTCTAGAAAACTGTAATTCTCCAATAACATAGCTATTATTTTGACATAGTTAGGGGAAACCATGAGGTCTGAGATACATAGTTTATAATAACCATGTGTCCTAGTCATTTCCCATTATTCGAAACTCATGGTTAAAAAATATCCTTAGAAATTCATGTGACCTTTATGAGTCTGTAATACACATTTTCCAAGAATAAGATAAGGTTTTAAATTGATAAATGAATGAGTTTTACCTTTATGAAAATACTGGTCATTACAAAAAGTGAATGAATAATGAAGGAAATTTTATATATTTATATATTGTAGGGAACCCATACGGCAGATACCTATATTACCATTGTAATAGTAATCTGAATGTTGGAATAATAAATAAATCATTGGAATAGTAATCATGTCATTGGGAATATTATCTGAAAAATATTACTGTTATCAACTCCCATAGATTTGTAAATGTAATTTAAGGATTCTTAAAAAATTTAAAAATGATATATTTGTGGCATATATTAAGAAAATAAATGATTTAAAAATGATAAATTAAGTGTTTTTATTTTTGATAAACATAAATGTTTCAAATGTAAATTTATAATAAAAACAATTTATTTAAAAAACTTATTTTCATAAAATATTAATATAAATTAATATTATATTATATTATAATGATAATATATTTTTATGAGACAATAATTAATTTTTCAAGGGATCAAAAAATTGACCATAATATAAAAAATTGGTATTTTTAGAATAAATAATGATTTTATTTAAACAATTAATTTATTATATTTAGATCATTATTTTTAGAAAATGGATTTTATTTTTGTAATATATATTTTAAAAAGTTTTTAGGATGAATTTATTTTATTTTTCTAAAATATATATATTTATTATGAATAATTAAATATTATAAAAGATGGTATTTCCCATTATAAGATAAATAAAGTAATTTTTGAGTCATATATGATTGATGAGCACATTAGTTTGAAAAAAACTCCCCATTTACATTATCTAATAAAAAAATCAATATTCTTGATTTTATTATGGCCAAACAACATACTAATGAAAATAATATTAAAAAATACCCATCTCCACCCCTATAAATACCACCCATTACAACCCCTTCTACTCACAACTACTAATCCATAGAGATTAAAAGGTTTCTGGAAAATTACCATACCAATACACTCCTCCAATGTTCTAGTTCTATTATTATCATAAAAAGGCCATTCAAATGAGCCTCACATGAAATCTCAAGAAGAGACCTCCAAAAGAGAATGTAATACCCTTAACAAAGTCTTTTATTTTTCTATATCTCCTCATACTAAAAAAATAATTTAAACATGGAATAATTACTAAATTATCATTCATATTATTTACTTTCATTATTTTAAGGGAATACATATCATCCAACATCTTCTCATCTCCAATTATTCTATAACTGATAACATTATCCATATTATTTGACTTCAATGAGTTCATGGATGATGCACATTTGTTTCTCTTTACCACCTCTATAAAAGGTTCAAATTAACTTATTAATGTTTAAAATTACCATAATATGTACATTATATATTTTTTCACATTATGGAATAAATATATTTCTATAATATTAAAAAAATTAAAATTAGTTTGCAAGGATCAAAAAATCTACAAAACTAAGCTAAACGTAAAACATTAATGTTTTTCTAAAAAAATTGTCCATATTCAAGAAAACATATGTATACTCAGGACTATTACACTTTTTTACGATTATTCACACCATCTAATTTCAATTATTTTGTTCTATTCCCTTTTAGAAAGAACCTCAATAATTTTTGCATGTTATCTGACCATGGAAACATGTAGTGGACTTTATTGTAATAGTGAAATTATACATTATATCTCAATGAAATGGCTATAAATGATCATAATAAAATTATATTAAAATAAATATAGAAAATTTTTTTTTAATTAATTAATTAATTAATCAAATTTTATTATCAATCATATTTACTTTATATTTTATTATGTTTTTATTGTCAAATTATATGAAAAGAATCAAAATTTACATTAATGTTATTTTATTAAATATAATGTAATATGTAAGGATTAAAATTTTAAAAAAAATTCCTATTGAATGGGAAATTATTTATTTTATAAACTATGGTCCATTTATGACTTGTTTTCTCTTTTATATTATTTTTTAGGTCCCCTAAAATGTAAAAAAAATTTAGTCATGGTAATTTTAAAAAAATGGATAAAAGGGGTTAAAACAAAATAATAACAGAAAAAACATCACATAAACATGAAAATATTTTTTTATATGAAAGGATTTGAACTCAAAATCTTCTAATAATAAAATATTCTTAATTTGAACCCATTTTAATATAATAATTAATTTATATCAATTTAATAATTTATGAAATTTTAGAGGTGCTCGTCCGCTCAATTAAAAAAGGGAACATCCTCTTGTATTTTCTTCTGACATAAGAGGGCCTTTGGTTTATCCAATACTTCTCCAAAATCCTTCATTAAATCTGAAACAATAAACTAGTGTCCCAGTCTTTATGAGAAAACCATCCAAGGATGTATTAAGGAATAAACCAAAATAAGTTCTCCGAGGAAGAGGTATGGTTTTAACCATGTGTTTTCATTTTATTTAATATTCAAAATACATAAAATGTTATTAATCTATAATAAAATAATTAAAAACTTATTTTACATAAACTTATTTATTAATAAATTAATTTCATAAACAATACACATCTTCTCTTCTATCCCAAGGGAAATTGATCAATCAATCATGTGTACAGTAGACTACTGCCTCAAAAACAAATGCAATTCATTTCCTATCATCGCCTCTCATTGATGGATATAAATATGGATTTAATATTTATATATTTATGTTTTTTATGGCATAAAAATATTATGTAATTATAATTTCACAACTATATTATTACCCTCTATGCCATTTTAAAATGATATCTTCAGTTGTGCTTATGTCTTGACTATAGCCTCTATGATATATTATGATATGATTTTTGTTTAAATTGGATATAATTGTTTATAAAGATATATTTAATTAAAATATATGATATATATAATTTAGAAATTATTATTTATTGTTGATTTATTAGTTATATTTCTTCCATTCAATCCATTGAAAAAAATAAAATATTGTTCATGCATACGTTTGACCGGTTGTCTCCATAAAAGGATCAATTCATTTTTCTATCTATAACATTTATGGGTAAACCGAAAATTGTATAAAATTAATTTATATATTATATTAGGTTCTTGGTGGTATAATTACATTTCACATAGACACACACACACCACATACACACACACATTCTTGAAAGGTAGGTAATAGCCTCTCAATGGATAAGCCACCCAACCAACCGCTTAATTATATTCTATATATTTTGGCATGTAGGCCCAATGGGCATGAATCAGATTATATGGCTCATATGCCTTAAATTTGGCTTGAATCCCATTACATAGCCTCTAGGCCTGAAATTATTTTCCATGTCCCATTCTACGAATAATACTACTTCAATACCCAAGTTGCTACAATAACCATTATAATGCCACCCACAATACAATAATTTCTATAGTACCAGCAATTGCCACAATGTCTCCCACCACTGATACAATCCTACTATAGTACCCCCTACTATAGTTCTGTTATAGTACCTACACTACATGGTATTTGAGCCCAAACCTTTAATGTATAATTACATATTTCATATAAATCAGATCATACATGAAAAATAAATCAATAATCCCTTGAAACAATGGTTTTAATAATTATTTATTAATAAATTGGTGGTTAATGGTTTTAATTAAATATTATATGGTATGATATATATGATTTTAATTATCAATTTTATTTATATGGATCTTATTTTTAAAATAAAGAAGGTCTGAAGGTTTATTTATATATTCGAGACTATAGGTAAGAGATTTTCATCTCACATTCACATATTTGAGACACTTTCCATATTCAAAACATGTTTATTTTATGTGTGGTATATAGTTATCAAGAACGAATAGTCTAAATATCATCATGAATTTTTTTGGGATATTAATTTCTATATAATGATATTTATTTCATGGTGCTTGCGATTTATATGATACCAATGTGGAAATGGTTTCAATTGATAATCTATTTGTTTTTTATATTTTTCTATTATTAAATTTCAGAATATGAAATATTATGATATATCTATCAAGAAACACATTAATTTTTACCCTATTTTTACTTCAATAAATTTCATGTTTTAATTTTATTTACCTATCTCTAATTATTAACGATATAAAAAGAATGTTTTTAATAAGTATTTGAATTATTTCTCTCTTCTGTAAAAAATCATTTTTAAACCATAGCAATGTTTTTGAAAAACGTTTTCTAGAATTGTTTTAATATTCTTGAATGATTGTTTAAATTAATTTCACCCATGTTTTATTTTTTTCAAAATTGATTAAAATAAATCACTTTTTATTAATGGGGTACTTTATAATTATTATAGAACATGTGAAAGGAATTTATATTTTCCATATGTGACAGGAATTAAATTTTCCATAATCATTATAACTCAACTCATTCATGCTTCCTTTAAAACATTCCAAGGATAATTAAAAATAAATTGATTTCTTTATTATTTAGGGAATTGTTTGATTATAAATACGTCATTTTGAAGAAAAAATGGATATTTACTTCAAGAAATGTTATAAGAAATATTTTTGAAGTATTTTCTATCTAAGATGTTATTTTTTGATGCATTCGAACCTTTAATTGGGATATGATTCTATGATACCGTATTTATTTATGTTTTATTTTTATTATGAAATTATTTTTTTAAACCTATTCCTTTTCTTTTATTTTTTTTAGGATATATTGAGGAACTTTTTATGAATCCTATATATTTTCTCTGAGTTATTCCATGTTGGAATGTTTTAAAAAAATTATTTATCATGGATTTTGATATGATGCAGGTTTTAGGATCTTGTGGAATATTTCTATATGATTTTCATAATGTTATTGGTGGACATTGAATAATATTTATCTCAAATGCATTAGGTAATTTTAGATATATCATGAGATAAATAGGGCTAGAGTGGGGAGTTAACCATGCTCGTTAAAAACTATATCAACTATGATAGTATTCGGAGTGAACCATTACTACATTTATGATTGGGTGAGTTAACCCAATCCACTATGATGGCCTTCTTTGTGATCCTTATGTATTAGGTAAATGATTTTATATCCTTATATGTATGCCAAAATTGTATGTCTAATGCCAATATTATTCTCTCATGGATTATGTTATTTTATCCCATTAAGAGTCATGTCTTATTAATGAACCAAATTTAATCCATGTCTCATGATTATGATCCTTGATATATAAGGCATTTTTTAAAAATGTTAATATAATTTTCTCATACCCTTATCATAATTTCAGGCTTATATGATCATTTACATATCTCTTATTTACTTCTATTGAGAATATGAGATCACCGTTTCTTGTGTTTCATTTCAAAAGGTAATGAAAAAGTTATTTAGTATGATAAGTTTATGAATTATTCTAGTTTTGAAGAACAAGTTGTTTATGTATGCATATTTATAATGGAACTATACCTATATGATTATAGGATGGATCATCAGGTAATTTAATGAATATTCATGTAATATTAATGTTATATATTATATAAAAATTATGGGTATCTAGATTGATAAGATACAATATCTTTATGTTGATAACCAAGGTAGTGTTAGATTGTGATGAACGATAAGAGATATAGGGAATGATGGCCTTATGGCATGAACTGAGACTCGTTATCCTTCTTGTGGCTATGGTAAACATGTGGTGACTTTGTGGTCTACTATCATTCATTACCATTGAGATGAATATGTTTTTAGTGTGGAGTCAATGTAGTTTTGACCAGTTGTTTTTGGAAGCTTAGTTTTCACATGAACAATCAGAACATTATATTTTTTCATCGCAAGTGATTTTATATATTATCCTGAAATATAATCTTATACATGTGAAATTATTTTAAGGGAACATTAGGGGAATCCTACATATTTTTTAATCACACCTTACATTGGTATCTGGATGAGAATGCATACTTCATAGATAAGGAAATATTACAGGGGAATTCCCTTATATTTTGGGAGATATAAGATAGACATTTTTTATGAGTGGTGGTACCATGTTAGACATTAGAGTGATGCAATATCGTTTTATTTACCTAGTTTTCTCGTACATTTTTTTGACCTTTAACTATGTGCTCCATGGTTATTCAATCTATTAAACATGAGATACATTCCATACCCTATGATATATAATTGTATATTTATTATTTTTCATCAATATTAATTATTTTATTTGAAAATACTAATGGTATATTATCCCCACTCACATCACTACGATTCTCACTAATAGTGAGAAACATATGGCATACAGAGATAAATGCATGAGCCTATGTGGAACTCTAGATCAAATCATAAAATTTGGTCTAAGGTGTTATAAATTGGAATCATAAGTGCTTTACTATTTCATTTTTTCTATTCTGTGTTTTGCAAAGGTAGAAAGGAGTTAGGCACAGTGGGATTTTGGTATGGGAGTTTATTTTGTTCTTTTCCTGCACATGTGTAACATACGTATGAGTTAGAGATGTAAGAGATAATTTTATAGTTATGGTTTCATGGTTTCCCATTGACACTTATTATATTCTACTTTTTCAGATTTATTGGATTTTGGTGTACTGATTTATCATGACTAAGAACATAAAAATGTATGTTATATATATGTGTGTGTGCATGTGTGCGTATTCTTATTGAATGTTTAAATTTAGTTACTAATTAAATATATAAATCTGTTCTTTTTGTTGAGTGAAATATCTATTTACTGACTTTGAGATATAGCTCATCTAATATTTATTAAATTATTTCATTAATTATTGTTATATATATATAAATATTAATTGCATTCAGTCATAATGAACTGGCCTTATTCCATGAGAAATACTCAGAGGGTTGTGTTTTTTGTTTTTGATATACTCATAGAATTACTTTTCTATATAACTTTTTAACATGTACTTGTATAATATATGTATGAAATACACTATAGGTGTTATATAAGCATATTTCAATTTTAGACAATTAAAATTAAACATAATCCTAAGGTTCCACATAGAGAAGAGGTACATGATTCTCTCATTATGGAAGATATCCCGGTTTTTATCACAAATCATGTAGGTGAATGACCATTATTATATTATTATTGTTTAGGTAGAAGGGATACATTATCCATGAATCTTCCACAATGTTCTTATTTATGGAAGAGGTGTTTCCAAGACTCTGGTTGACTATGCTTGACACTATCATCTCCAGCACCCACCATCCTTCTTGTTCACAAGAGGTCATCAAGATATTGAGTAAGGGATTGTCATCATTGATCGGATCAATGATATAGTATATAAAATGGTGGATATAGTATTAATTATAGTTTCCTTCATACAAAAAATGGACACTCTGCGGGGGTGGGGTGCTATGAATAATGTATGGAGGTGTGAAGGTCTAACTTTGATTAAATTTAAACACTATTTTATCAAGGAGTCATTTCTTTATTTACTAGAGTGAGACCACACTTATGATTATATGAACATTAAATAAGGATTCATTATGGTTCATTATTACTTAGAATGCATAAAAATGTATATTTTCCTCCTTCCACCCCTAGATAAATATGAGGCATATAATTTCATGAATGTTGAGATACACCTTTGAATAGAAATGTGGAATTATATTTATATCATTGACCTAAAAATATAAATTGAGGTGCTTCCAAATTCACTAGGGATCGAAAAGGGTTACAAAGAGGATAGATCTATGGATATTCTTCCAACAATTAGTGGAATTTTTTATGATACCTCTGGAAGTAGAAAACATAAGGAAGGACAATCACTCCAGAGTGGAGGAAGACAACTAGAGCATGATATGGGTTATTTATCAACTTATGTTAGGGATAATGACCTAAATGTTTTAACTATGGATAGCTTGTAAATTACCACAATTTTTTCTAAATCCTCATATCATGCATCATCCGTACAAAATGATATGGTATTTATAGAAATTAAGTTCAAAGTAATCATGAATTAGGTATCATTTGGGATCAAGTTTGATTTAGGCATTAATCAATGTGATTTTTTGGGGTCCACGGTGTTAGGATTATACCCCTCATATAATGGTGACTCAGGTGAATAATTAAAATTAATGTCATGTCAATATATCTTAGGAATTCAGTGTGTATGTGATAGAATGGGTTCTAATTGACTTTTGAGAGAGTCCATAGAACATTCTAGATATGGTTTTCATTACTTATACTCTTTATACATTTTATTTTTATAATAGTTATTAACATTTATTTTTATCCGCACAAATTATTTTTTGGATCATCTTACCATGGAAATTATCTTTTGTATTATTATCTCTTGATAAACCTTTGGGAAAGGAAGTGGATCATCTTTAGAGATGTATATAATTTTATATGGTAAATTATGTCTGTGAGAATCATTAAAAGTTAATGATCCTCAAGAATACTTTATATTATTTAAAAATAAATGTGGACTATATGACTATTTATTACCCATACATCAACTGCTAGAAGAGATGTTTATTATTTACATTACCCAAGGGGGAGAAGGTTTGTTTAATTTTTAATGGGTTGTTTGAGATGTTATAATGGGAGAAGATCTGACTCAGGTTATATATTTTACAATGTAGGTTGATGACAAGGTTATTTTACTAGATATAGTGATTTATTATTCCTTTAATCTAGTAGTGGAATTGTATCTTGATGTCTTCCTAGAAAACATTTTAATTCTCCCAAATGAGAGAATATTTTACATTTATATCAAATCTGTTATAGTTGAGAAACCATTATCCATTCATCTATATCTTATAGAACATATAGAGTTAATGGACCTTAAAGTATTGTGTGAGTATTTGGAGGAAAATGGTTTTATCAGACTGACTACATCTCCTTTGGGTTCCCCTATATTGTATGCAATGTAGGGGGATTTCAATCATTAGTTGTGTGTGGAAAAAAGAAATCTAACCCAAGTGAATGTGAAGAATTGATATATGCTATGGAGGATTGATGTATTTTTTAACTTGTTTTAGTGATCCTGGAGATTCTGTAAGATTGAATTATGGTTAGGAATCCAAAATATTTTGGTCAAATAAGAGGATATTCCAAAGACAATATTCATAGGTAGTTACATGTTATATTAAAATCAACTAAATACTTTCAGAATAGAAAAAGATCTAGTGGTGTCCAAGGATATCAGGAAAAATATCTTCCATTGGTATCTCGGCTATTTAATTTTTATATTTTTAGACAAAATCCTCATATGAACATGAATATTTGAAATGAAATAAGGTCATACGAAAATTTTTATTGAGTACAATTCGACTACAACAACATTATAGAAAACATTAAATGTTAAACTTTTTGATTCATGAGGTCTAATTCCTCAAGAATATAATCTCAAAGAAGGAATTTTTTGCAGACCTAGTGAAGGTTGAAGTGGTGATGTATAGGGTGCTTCACAATAGTGTGTCTGATATCATGTGTCTCTTTTTTTATCTTGGTACTATATAATTTTTATACAAGATTTACCCAATTCATCAGTCCTTATGAGAGATTTCAAAAAATAATGTTATGTTTGATTAGAAAAATATTTTCAAGTAATATATACAAAAAATTTGGAGATGAATGATGGAATACCCAAATTTGATGTTTCCATAGAATGAGATTGGAGATATTGTTTAATGTGATACTTATGGTGTTTGGTTTTGGAGATTTTCTGATGCGGAGGGATCTAGTAGTAGCATATTGGTTATGATAATTAATTCCCCATGAGTTGAACTACTTTAAAAATGACTTTGAGATGGTAGTTTTGGTCTATGCATTGAAGGGTTGTGAATTTTTCTATTTTTTGGTAGGTTTATTAATTAAATGAACCATATAACCATATTTTGTATGTTATCTTTGTAGGATATAAACATGAGGAAAACGAATTGCGTAGAATATTTGTATACATTTGTCATTGATATGGCCTATTATCATAGGGATGGTAATGTCCCTGCTTATACTCTCATAAGGAAAATAATTGAAATTCACGATCTTAGATAATGACCTTCATATGAGGAATGATAGTTAATGTGTTTGAAAATAGAGTTACTGGTTGATGCATCAAAGGTCCATGGTGTGATGAAATGTGCTCAAATAATGATCATGTATCATTTGGTGGCCCACATAAATGTTATCCAATAGTATGAAACTAAGTCAATATTGATGTTAGAATAGAAAATGGGGTATGTATCTGTTATGGGTGGTCGTTAGATGGAGATGATGTGATATATGTGCACGAGAGGTTAGTAGTGAAAAATTACATGATATAGGATCATATAATATTCTCTCTTGTTATGAATTTGGTAGTGCATTCTAGGATGATGAAGACATTCCACACTATTAGGTAATAGTTTCAATGCCCAGGTATAACGCGAGACATTGAAGTTATTATCTTGTGATGCCTTAACTCCCAAAGAATAACGGAAGAGCATCGATTTCTTGGTGGTTTGTTTCATCCAATTCTGGTTCTTATGTGGAAGTTGGATTGTGTGATGATGGTATTCATGATAGAGTAACACTAAAAGTCAAGGATTTTTTATTCAATTTGGATATAACATGAATTGATAACAAAGGAAGAACACTAATTTAAAATATGAGAGACTCAACAATTATAATTATTGGAAAAGATAAATTTTAGAATGATTTTATTACCTCAAGAATTGCCATATAGTATCTTAATGAAAAGGGTTGTGTCTTTTAAATCATGGGCATGTAATGTATTACATAAGGACTTAAAGACTCATTTGAAGCTAAGTGAAACATATCATTCACAAACTGATGGAAAATTAGAGATGATGATTCAAATCATTATGGATATGCTTCATGTATTTGTCTTGGTCTTTTGTGGATAATGGGGTGAAAACCATCCATGGCAGTGTTTTATATAAATAACAATTTCGTGGATTATATTCAAATGGATCCTTCTGAGACTCTCTATGGATGTTCACATCAAACATTATTGTGTTGTTACAAGGGGGTGAGGCAGCTGTTGTTGGGTGGAGTAAGGTGTAGGAGACAACATAGATTGTTTTTTAATTAGGACATGTTTTGTTACCACCAAAATACTTTAGTTATTTTTTTAACTAAAGAGGAGATAATCATTATAGTTCACTGTTGGCTACCAGGGATTCTTTCAGGAATTAGCTTAGTGGGGGATCATCATTCTTGGATATAATTTAACACTCTAAGCTTCCACAACATGCTTCTCCTTGATTAATACAATATTTTTTGTTGTACGTAGCTCCAAGTTATAGTATAACCCGACCAATCAAACTACCCATTTAAAAATCAGTTAGGAATAGTAATACCCACTTTTTGTAAATTTATAAATTTTATTTTTCAAAATAGTATTTATTTTTTGGATTCAGAATATCAAAATTAGAATAGGGTAAATTTTTGATATTTTGTTGAAAACATTTAGTTTTTTATGAATACTGAAAAGCACTGCGTTATTCTATAAAACCATCTTTTTATTTAAATATTTATTTTTAATTTAATATTATTTTAATGTTAAAATATATTAATATTACCTATATTAGTTTAATGTAATTCAATGGATTCATTTTATCATATGAATAGATATATAAAATTATATTGAACATTTTATTGTATTTTACCCACCTTCTAGGGACATTTGAAAATTTGCATAAAACATAATTTCACCACTTCTGTGAAATGAATTTCGAAAATCTGCCAGGCATTATTTTCATTAGTATGTAAAATGATGTTCAATATGTCGAAAATATTTTTTTTGTGAATAGGAACTTATTAATTTTATTTACCATAATAAAAATTAAATAGGGAAATTTAAGGTAAAAATAATATTACAATAATATAAAATTATTCCAAAGTAGTTATTCATTCTAATGGATATATGTATTTAGACCAAAATAAACCTTAGGAAAAAAATGTGATCCTTTTTTATTGAACTCTGTTAGATTAGGAAATTTATTATATTTTATTTAAAGAAGAGATAAAAGTATTAAATTAAAATAAATGTAAATTGAAACATTTGATGTAATCAAAAAATATTCTAGGTGAATATGACATGTTAGGGTTTATTCAATTTATTCTTTCGAAGGAATAAAGTTGTTATGACGTTAAAAAAAACCAAATACTAAATAGTGTCAAATTTGTCATCAATGAGTTTTTTTAAAAAATACTATTTTTTTAAATTATATAATAGTCTTAAAAATAAAAAATTCGGTCAAATAACATAGATAATTTTATATATGTCATTAATGAACCACTTGAGGTTCTCTTGGCATTTTATATTGACAATATTAATAATGTAGTATATATGTACAAGAAGACATAGTAAAACATAAACTATTTAACTAATGGTTAAATCTAAAAGATATGGTTAATATGGTGAACTAAACTTGTATAAAACATATTGGATGAGTGTATTTATACCAATACCCACCTTATCCTAGAAATGAAACCATTTGGAGCTATTAAAACCAAAAATAATTTTATAAAAAATTAATATTTCAAGATTTTCATAAAGTGCCTCCCCACTTCTCTTATAAAAGGGTACTTCCCCCTCTCTTAATTTACCACCTCCAATGCCTTTTGGTTCATCCTAAAACCTTCTCAAATAAACTTTAAATTACCCTATCTTCCACTTATAGGCCCTTAATTTTATCATAATGCCAACCTAAGGAGCCCTTTTTTTCAAATCAAAAGGAAGCACCCAAAGAAGAGATAATTATTTTATCATCTCATTCAATGTTCATTTCTTCTTCTAATTCCTATTTCTATGTTGTTTCCATAAAAAAATAATAACTCATTTACCTTATACATACTGATATTTGATTATAAATATTGTACAACCATATTCATTACTCTATCAATCCTATGAATGACAAAGGCATCATATTTGTGTACGTACAGCTTTCTGTCTCCACATTTTGGTATATTTTGTTATTCAACACTTCATTCTTTGGATGGGTATAGTAATGAATAGAATTGATGTAAATAATAAATATAACTTTTTAATGATTTGGTATATATAATATACCATCCAATTACATAATATTTCACCATAAATAGAATGATATTGTTGCTCGTGTGTACATATGGCTTACCGTCTCCACGACGTGATGAGATTTCATTCCCCGTAATAACCATTCATGAATAATTTTCATTTGATGAATAAAAATAAATTGTTTAAGAACATGATATCATTCTTTATATGAATGAAATACATCCTATACATAAAAGACATGAAAAATGTAACTAAAAATATAAAGGATAACGAATCAGTTAGCACCCAAAATAATAATACTACTGAAATATTTTTACCAAAGCAACATTATTGGATCATAAATGATATCATACATATATTTTGGGTACTTTTATATTTTAATTATTATTATTTTACAATTATAGAAGATATTAATGTACCCTCCAATAAATAAATGTACAAGGTAAGGGTTAATTTTACAATCTCTTTATTATCAAAGGTTGTTTATATGTATCTACTGGGATTACTTTATCATCCACATCCATGTTTCATAAAAATGTATTCCAAAATATTTTATCTATTTCCAAGACTATGGGTTAAATTCATTTATACCCTTTGTATAAATTGTATAATTTTTTTTAAATGAATCATTCATTCTTTTTCTAAAAAAGGCCATTTATTATCGTTTTGACAATTTATGGAAGGAATGTTTTTCTAACTTATACGGATGGGGTAGATATTTTCCTCCATTAAACCACCATTTAATATTCCCTCAAAATAATATTAAAATATTTTCTAAATAAATGTCTCAATTTATAATTATATGACTTTTAAATTATTTCAATGTATATATAATTTTTTCTTTCTAATAATGTTTGGATTGATTTAATTTGTGTCCACATCTATTGTCAGATTTTTTTGATTAATTTATGTTTGTTTATTATGATACAATATTCTATATTTTATTGAATGTTTTATGATATTTTTGACTTTGTATGTCTTGTTGCTACATCATTCATGTTTTATAGTCGAAGTATTAAAATTTTCTATTCTTGTATAATATGAATTTTTATGTTATGTTTCACCCATTTCACATGATGAATGCATTAGACATTGTAAGTGATAGGAGGGGCCAGCTATAGCCCCTCTATGTATCAGTAGGTCTCATGAGACAAAATAGTTTCTTGGAAGAATTCAATAAAAATATCTTTATTTATAGTTTGGGCTAGAGGCCTTGACTATGTGGTAATGATATCAGTCATTATGAATTCTATCCTTATGAGATTAGGTGTTGATATTTTATGTGATTATTCGACTAGTATAATATCACTGTGAATAATTAAATTGAATTATTTTATTTATCATTGCCATGTTATGCTTAATTTTATGATTAAAAGGATTTTGTTTTTTCTTATACAATGCCTTAAATATTTATGCTTATTTATGAGAGTTATCTCTATATTGTTAACATTACTGAGCATCTGAGCTGACCACTTTCTTATGATTTATTTTTCCCAAAATGTGAAGAAGTATATCAAACTGACTTGAAGTGATAGGCTAAGGGATATGAGTGTGTTCAAAGGAGAAACAATGTTATATTTTCATTTCATAATGTAATTTAAAACACATGTATGTATCTATAACATCCAAGGCTACTAAACTGATCAGTCTTGCAGAACATTATCTCCTGTGATCGTGCCAGTGTTATGTAATAAGGCACTGACTCTACGTGGTTACAGTTAGGTTATTACATTTTTCAGTAGAAGAAGTTTAGTACAAACCTTAGAAAATATATTTATAAAAATTCTGATGAGAGAACACTGCCATAAGACAGACTTTGAGGATTAGTATAGAAGACCATCAATTTTTTTTGGTAATATAGATATTATGTGGGTTTTCTAAAAAATTAATCCCTGCCAGGATACTGCAAGTGGATGTGGTTCTGGCATAGATGTACCTGGGTGTGAAAACTCCGACATATAGTTTTAGGATTGACTTGAGGTCTCATGTACACAACAACGAGCCTTACTGCGCCCCTAGTTTGACACTCCTTGGGGATATATTTATGATAATTCACATTTTATTTATAAACCATTATTGAGGATTTTTGAGTTAATATTTCCCCAATGAAATATTTTATGATTATAGATTATATACATAAGTCATTCAATTTATGTTTCGTATTTTACATGTTTGGAATTATACATTATGATTCATGAAATAATCTAGTGTATGCTATTTTTTAGAAATGGTGACTATTAGAAGGAATGGAAATGTATCAACGAACGTAATCAATGTAGGGATTTTTCTTCAATTGAAGATAATTATAGAGGAGCTGGTGATGCAACAGGTGATGAACATCTTATTACCCAAATAGGATACCTCACCCAGGTTATGAATAATAACCATACCCATATAGAGCACCCTAATCAACAATATAGAGGATCAATGTTAGAAAACATCAGGATAAAATGACCACCAAAATTTAATGGGGATAAAAATCTATTTGTAGTTGTTAAATAGATAAGTTTCAGAGAGAAAATATTTCATGATTTTGTGAGTGGTGAAATGTATAATGTTTTTCCTGACATTTTATCGCCTCTAAGGAGATGCAGATCAATGGGGTCAATAATTCACAACCCAAAGGTGGATAAATAATTTTGAAATATAGACTGGAAGGAGTTTAAAGGTATTTTCATAGAAAAATACTTTCCTCGGGAACACTAAGTGGATATGGAATGACAATTTCCGACTCTATGAAAAAAGTAGGATGAGAATGTTGCAAAGTAGGAGGAGAACTTTACGAGTTCAATAAGGAAAGATTTAGATTTTATACGTAACCCATCAATAATGATTGAATTATTATTCATTGGGTTATAACCATTTAATTTTCAATCATTTGTCTCACTATCCATCTCATCTTACGAAGATATAGTCTCATGTGTTATCAAGACATAAAAGATATTATCTATGTCTTATGACTTTAAAGTGAAGCAAGAGAAGAAGAGATTTGTTGAACACTCTAGAAAATGAAATAAGGGGATGAAGGGAAATGTTAAATTTTTATCCTTCTGTATTTATGGGAAGAAACACCCTAGTCCATGACAAAAAGGGATGGGAGTATTTTACAAGTGTGTAGAAAAAAAGCCACCAAGCTCGTGATTACAAGGGGAAGAATGTGGTTATCAATGTTCAATGCTAAAATTGTAATGAAATGGGAAACTATGCAAATTAATTTGCTAAGTGTAAAATAAACATACCGTAGAAAATTGCAATGGATAATGGTAAAGCTTATAAGATCACAACTATGGAGGTTGAAGTTCCTAATGACATGGTGGCAGGTACATCAATTGTTGCATTAAAATTATTCAATTATTTATTTTATTCGAGATAATAGAATTATTTCATATCTTCACATTTTTCCAACACGCTTGGATATTTTCAATTTGAATTAATAAGTTAGTTTTCAATAAAAAATATTAAGGGAATTATCATTGCAATAATGTTTTTTAATCATTTTCCATTTCGGCATATAAACATGATTTATTTACCGATCTTATTTTCATACCCATGACTGAATTGTATATAATACTTGGTATTGATTAGATTTCAGATCATGATGTGAAAATTAATTTTAATAATAAAGAGGTTAAAATTATTGATGATGATAAAGAATACATTATATTTAGAGAAAAACATCACCTTCTGATTCTCATAACGATCCACCCCAGTAACTCTACTATATAAAATTATTGGTTATGAAGGTAATGAAATAACAATCGGTGTGGAAAGTAATGTACAAATAGAGTTTTTACCTATTGTTCAAGAATATTTTGATGTGTTTCTATAGGATTTACCTGGACATCCTCCAAAATGAAAAATTGAGTTTCTTATTGACTTAATTCTTGGTTCAAGGCCCATATAGAAGACCACTTATAGAATGGCCACTATGAATTGGTAGAACTGAAGAAACACATAGAAAAATTGAGTAATAAAGTATTTATTCTCCCGAGTTTTTCTCCATGGGGAGCCCCTATTCATATTGTTTAGAAGAAAATGGATATATGAGGTTCTGCATAGACAATTGGGAAATCAATGATATAACAATAAAGAATAGGTATCCCCTTCCTCTCATTGATGACTTATTTGATCATCTTCCTATAGATAAATAATTTTAAAATATTAAACATCTATTTGGATATCATCTATTGTTCTTGAAGAAAGAAGACATTCCAAAGATCACATTTCAAACAAGGAATGTGCATTATGAGTTTACTATAATGCCTTTTGGACTGACTAATTTAACCTCCATTTTCATAGATCGAATGAATACAGTATTCAAGTAATATATTGATAACTTTTTAGTGGTATTTATTGATGATATCTTGGTATAATTCAAAAGCTACAAATGTCGTCAAAATCACTTGATCACTATTATAAAAACTCTCTGACAAAATGAATTATATGGGAAGTTTAGAAAGTGTGAATTGTGGCTTCATGATATTTCTTTTGTTGTCCATATTGTATCTAAGGATGGAATTTCTATTGATACATCAAAGATAAGGTCCATACATGAATGGAAATCAATGATGAGTATAATAGAGGTACATAGTTTTTTTGGAATTGTAGATTACTATTGGCGTTTCGCCCAGAATTTTGCCGGGTTGAATAAACCATTGACCTAACTCACACTTAAAGGGGTTAATTTTTTTGGAAAAATGAGATTGAAGAATGTTTTGAATAATTGAAGAGAATATTATTTACTACTCTTATCCTGACTCAACCATCGGGGAATTATTGATTTGTTATTTATAGTGTTGCATCAAATAACAGACTTGGTTGAGTTCGTATTCAGAATGATAGACTTATTTTCTAGGCTTCACTATAGCTAAAAATTCATGAAAAAATATCCCACTCATGATCATGAGTTAAAAGCTATAATATTTGCTATGATGATATGTAGACACAAACTTTCTGGTAAATAACATGAGATATATATTGATCACAAGTGTTTGATGAATATTTCCTCACAGAAAGAACTAAATATGAGGCAAACAAGATTCCTCTTACCACTCAATCATTATGATTGCACTATACACTACCACCCAGTGAGGTAAAATAAGTTGGAAGATTCTTTCAGAAAAAAGGATCCTAATGTTATGAATAGGATGATAGTTGAAAGGGATTCTATGTTCATGGAAATAGTAAATATGGATATGGGAATTATCATGGAAGGTAAAACATCAAAACATTTCCAAATGGTTGCCAAACCATCTTTACTAGAAAGGATAAAATGTTCTCAAACTGATGATGAGGAGTTTCAAAAGAAAATTAAAGCTGGAAATAATGGGGGATTGACTGAAATTGTATATGAAAATGAAATGATGAAATTTGGGAAGAGGTTGTTTGTTTCCGATATACAAGATCTCAAAAGGTAATTATTGGATGATACTCACAGCTTCAATTTCACTATACACCATTATAGTAATATGATATAGAGATATTTTAAGGAAAATTTTTTGTTCCATAACATGAAGAGGGAGATTGATGATTTTGTGTCAAGATGTATGGTTTATCAAAAGTTGAAGGATGAAATACAACATCCTAGAGGATTCATGCACCCAATTCCCATACCTAAGTGTAAATGGTAAGATAATACGATGGGCATTGTCATGGGGCTACCAAATACTCCTAGAAAGAGTGATGTAAATCGGTTCATTGTCAATCTTCTTACTAAGTCATTATATCTTCTATGTATAAGAGAATATTTACCACTTGAACGTTTAGAAAGAAAATACATTAATGAAGATGAAAAACTATAGGGTGTACCACTATCAATTGTTTCTGATCTTAATCCCCATTTTAAATCAAGATTCATGAAATGTGTTCATAAATCCATGGATACTAAACATCGGTTGAGCACTGACTTCCACCCTCAAACTGATGGAAAATTATAATGGACTATTTAAACAGTTGAAGACATGTTGAGAAATTTCTCACTTGACTTTGAAGGAATGTAGGATCAGTATTTACCTATGGTAGATTTCTTCTATAACAATATCTTCCATTCATGTATTTAGATGGCACCATATAAATAATTCTTTGGAAAGAGATTTCACAGACCAACATGTTGGGATTATGTTGGAGAAAGAAAACTCATAAGCCCATAACTTATTGAGGAAACAATGGAAATGGTGAAGATCATCCAAACCCACATAAAAGTAGCTCAAAGTAGGAAAAAGAGATATGCTAATAACTGAAGGGAGGATTTGGAATTTCAAGTAGGAGATCATGTTGTATTAAAGGAATATCCATCGATGGGTGTTATATGATTCATTAAGAAGGGTAAATTATGTCCTAGGTACTTCAGAACTTTTGAAATTACAGAACGAATTGGAGTTATAGATTACCTTTTGGAAATGCCTCCAAGTATCTCCAAGGATAATGATCTGTTCTATGTATCCCTGTTGAGAAAACACATGTCTGACCCAACACATGTACTCACCTACTGGAACCAGATCAGTCTTATTGTGAAGATCATATCAGGATTCTTGATACCGAATAATAAGTGTTGAGTAACCAGGCGACTTGTCTAGTAAAAGATCATTGGAAACCCCATAAAATGTAATAGGCAACATAATAACCTGAGGAACTTATGATGAAGAACCATCTGAATCATTTAATGTAGTAATATTATAGATATTTTGAGAAAAAAATTATTTGAAGTAGAGATGAATGTAACAACCCAATATTCCATGCTACTCTTCTCTTTGATTAATACACTAGATTGTGTTGTACGCATCATTGAGTTCTAGCACACCATAAACTGTCAAACAAGCCGTTCAAAAAAAACTTATGAATTGTAATACACGCTTTTGGAAATATTATAAATTTTACATTTCAAAATGGACATCAATTTTCTATTTTGAATATCAAAATTATCATAGTGTGAATTTTTGGTATTATTCTGAAAACGTTCATTTTTTAGGAATAGTGAAAAATACTGCATTATTGTTTAAAAATGAATTATTAATTAATTAATTATGTTTAATTTTAATTTATTTTAATGTTAAATTTGATACATAAAACATATGGTAGTGAAGTTTAATTTAGTGGAGTCATTTTATAATAAGATTAGATATAGAAAATTGTATTGAACCTTTTAACATGTTTTACCCACCTTCTAAAAACATTTGAAAAGTTGCATAAAATTAAATTTTTAGGCTTTTATGAATTGAATTTGAAAAATATGACAGACACAGTTTTCATTATTAAGTAAAACATGGTTCAATAAGAGTAAAAATTTTTTTATGAATAGTAACTTTGAAAATTTATTTACAGCTATTTAAAGTAAATAGGGTAATTAAAGGAAAAAATATTAAAATAATAAAAAATTATCCCCAACACAATTCTTAATTCTATTAGATATGTGTATTTATAAAAAAACAATCCTTAAGAAAGAATTTGATCCATTTTGATCCAGTTGGACTAGATTATTACATTTATTATATTAAATTTAAACATTAGTTAAAAGTGTTAAATTCAATGTTTAACAAAAAAACCATTTTTAATATAACGTTATACATAAGATAAATTCATTTATAAATATTAATTATAAATATAAAAAAATTTCCTACATCATGGTATTTTATTTATAATATTTTTACATTAAATAATTATATATTATTAATGATAAAATAATGATGAAATAATTACCTTATTAATGAAAGATTAAAATAATTGATATTAGAAATATTAAATTAAAGGTAAATTGAATCTTTTTATTCCATCCAAAAATATTATAGCTGAATATAACATTTTAGGGTTGAATTAATTTCTTTTTTAAGTAATCACATTGTTATGACTTTCACAGAAACCAAATAGTAAATACTGTCAAAATTGACATAAATTAGTTTAAAAAAACTATTTTAATAAATTATATAATATACTGAAACATCTATGATTCGGAAAAATGACTTAGAGAATGTTACATACGTAATTAATGAATCACATGAGGTTTTCTTCCCATTTTATTGTTAATATTTTAACCATGTAGTAGAAAACTAAAAGGAGACATAGAGAAAGTTAAACTATTTAACTAATGGTTAAATCTAAATGATAAGGATCATATAGTGACCAAAACATTTATAAAACCTATCAGTAGAGAGGATTTCTACCCATCCCCACCTAATTTTTGAAATTAATCCATTGGGGGCAATTAGAACCAATAATTATTTTATAATAAATTATTACTTCATGCTTTTTATAATGTTCCCCTCACTTCTTTTATAAAAGTGTACTTCTCTTTGTCTTAAAATAACACCCCCAAAGGCATTTGGATCATAAAACCCCCTACTAAAATATCCTCTCAAATACCCTCACATCAACAGATAGGTCTTACTTTGGTCAGAAATCCACCCTATGGAGCCCTCTTGTTCATATCAAAAGGAAGCACTCGAAGAAGAGGCAATTATGTTATCACCTCTTCCAAATTTACTTTCTTATTATACATCCTCTTTCTATGTTGTTTCCATACAAAAATAATAAATCCATTACCTTATACATTCTATGACTTTATTTTAAATATTGTACTACCATATTCGATAATCTATCAATCCTATGACTGACAAAGTCATTATATGTGCGTACGCACAACTGACCGTCTCCACATCATGGTGTAGTTTGTTATTCCACACTTAAATATTTGGATGGCTATAATAATGAGTATAATTGAATTAAATAATAAATATAACATGTTAATGATTCTATATATATAATATCTGATCCAATTACATACAATTTCACCATCAATATAATGATAGTGTCGCTCGTGTGTATGTATGACTTTTCGTCTCAATGATGCGATGCCATTTCATTCCCTATCTTAACCATTCAAGAATAATTTTAATTTGCGGATTAAAACAATAATTATTAAGAACATAATATCATTTTATACCAGAATAAAATACATCTTATCCATAACAAACGTGACTTACATAACAACACATATAAAGTAAAATTAATCAGTTAACACCGGAAACAATGATACTACTGAAATATTACTAACAATGAAATATTAGAGGTTCATATATGATATAAAATTTATGTATGTGGTTATTTTATAAATTAATAATTATTATTTATCCACTATAAAAGTGGTAAAATTACCCTCGATTATATAAATGTACATGTAAAGGGTTAATTTTACAATCTCTTTTTTATCCGAGATTGTTTATACATAAGTATCTACTGGGACCTCTTTATCATCCACATCCATGTTTCTTAAAAATGTATTTAAATTTTTTTTTACTATTTTCTATACTACGGTCTAATGTCAATTATACCCTTTTATGACTTTTTATAAAAAAAATTGAATGGATTATTTCTATCATTTTCCAAACAAGGTCCTTTAGCACCATTTTGACTAATTAAGAATCAATGTTTATGTTTTTAACTTATACGACGAGAGTGGCTATATTTGACCATTAAAACAACTTCAAAGCTTCCCTAACAATATTATAATAATTTATTCAATGTAAATGTTTTCTTTTATAATTATGAAAAATTATAATGATTTCAAAGTAGAAAGAGATATTTCTCTAAAATAGTAGTTAGATTGATTTCATCTGTGTCAACATCTATTGTTGGATTTTATGTTCAATTGAATATGAATAATTATGAAACAATATTACATATTGTGTTGATAGTTTTGTAATATTTTTTATTGTGGATGTCTTATTTTTATTTCATTTATGGTATATGGTTATGGTATTAACGTTTCATATCCCATTTTAATATAAATGTTTATCTTATGTTTCACCATTTTAATATAAGGAATGCATTGGATGTAGTACGTGATGGGAGGGGCCCATTATAGACCCTCGATTCATTATCAGGTCTCATGATACAAAAAAATGTCTTTGAACAAGGCATTGAAAGTATATTTATTTATAGTTTTTAGAAGAGGCTATGACTGTGTGGTTAGGATGTTCGGCATTATGCATTCCACCATTATGAGATTAGCTATTGATATTACATTTGATTATTTGACTACTAGAATATCCATATTAATAATTAAATGAAATTATTTTATTTATCATTTCAATATTATGATAATTTTTATGTTTAAAAGGATTGTGTTTTAGTCTTACACTTTTCCTTAAATGATTATGCATATTTATGATGGTTTCTGCTATATTTTTATCCATACTGAGCATCTAAGATCACTCCTTTTTTATTTTTTTTTACTAGGATGTGAAGAAGTATATTATGACTGACATGAAGGGATATTCTAACGAATGTGAGTGTGTTAAAAGGAGAAAAACTGTTACTTTTCATTTCATAGTGTAATGAAAAAATTATGTGTGTGTCTAGCACATCCAAGGATGCTAAATTAATCGGTCTTTGGGGTGTTACACATAAGCAGAGTTAGAACCATGGTTTAGGGGACCATTTGATATATCTGAAAAAATTAATGTAGTGTCTTAAAGATTGCTGATTCCTCTACATTATCATGGAATTCATTATGTATTCCATGTTTTTCATCATCAAAGGTAAAATCATGATCTTAGGCATGTTATTGAATATTTAAATGTTGAATTGGGACCAAGAATATCATTTCTAGAGCATCTAGTGTGGATTGAAGACTTGAGTGAGAAGGTGTTATTGGGGAACAAAATGATACTTGTTAATTTCATATTGTAGAATGAATGGATATAGGAGAAATAATTGGGGAGGGAGTATAAATTTTGGCCTTATCATCCTGAATTATTTTAGTACGATAGCTAGAGGTGCTTCTTGAGGAAGTGAAATCCAGAAAAGAAGTTATTTTTAATTCCCGTATATTTATTGGTTATTTAAACATACATTTTACAAGTATTAAGTTATTTTTTAGCCTTTTAATGGATAAAACTACTTTCCATGATGATTTGATGGTTTTTGGACGCATAAAATGGGGATTAGGATACTTTTAGTACTAAATGAGCATCATCATGACCATAGTGCTGGCTATGGAGGATGTTCTTTTAGAAAACATGAGGTTTTTAAAGTGGATGAAATCATTTTCTTCTTAATTAGATATTTATTTTTTCAAGTATAAGTATACTAAATTATTTATAGGGTCTTTAATAAAATAATAATATATTATTTACCATTTTAATTTATTTTGATATACTCTCTTGAATATTCCATAAATTAAAAGTTGATTTTGCAATATTTTTGGAGAATTATTCAAACGTTTTTTATTTTTGAAGGTACAAATATTAATGATTCATTGTCCCCAATTATTTGTGATTGATATTTTTATTAATCATAAATTATAAGAGAGATAATGATTTTTTTAACCAAAATATTGAGATTCTATTAATCTATTCTCCAATCCTCTCATAAGAGTGATGAAACTCCTCCTACCTCAACCAGGCTTGAAGACTACCCATGTAATTTCCAGACATTGGTAATGTAATTGATATTCCCCAAGTCTTTATTATTAATTAAATTTCAATTTTAGAACCATGTCATGTTATATTGGAATTAGTTGTAGGTGTTCATGGCATTTTTATCCTATTCCAGTTGGTGTGTGAATATGGTTTAGGTGTCGATGCCTTTAATGAACATTTACATTAATGATGAAACACTTAAGGTAGTATGTTCCTTACAAAATAAAAGATACTTATATGATGTTTAGAATGATAATATATTTTGTGATTATAATATTTAGACCATTCATGGGTTTGATCGCATGTGCATCCTTGTGTAGTCAATCAGACCATGACTGATGTATGAATCACATATGTCTGATTGTGTAGCCTATGAGTCCATGTTTGATGTTTGATTACATATATGCGCGTGAGTATCATGGAAAATCAATGTTTTTGTATGATCACATGTTTTTGTGTTAGGATATTGATTCTCACAATTTATGTTCTATTTTGTACTTTTCTATGTGATTTCATGGTTCCTATGTCATGTGTTTGGTATATAAAATATTTCTATTCTATACATGGTACCAAATGGAAAAGTGGACTGATCATTTATTAGTGGTCCAAGAGGATGGGAATTTTCGGACAATTTACATGTCATGATGACATGACTGATTTAGAATAAATGGAATTATTTCAAGATGACCTGACATGGGGGCATGATTGTAAAGACTCAAACATTTCCATGTAATTTTTTTAAATTAAATAGTAATATTATGAGTCTGTAAAAATTTATGGCGCGTGATTCCAAGGACCGATGTGCCAGGAATGAATTTCTAAACTTTTTTTTGGGTATGTTCCGTAAACATTCGAGCGTGTTTTTGTAACATTTGAACCGGTGCAAGGAATAGAAATCTGAGGACACTATTGATCTCATAGTTCTAGTATTCACTTAATGGGACCCTCACCTATACCGCAGTTGGGCGAGCACAATATTTAGTTTTCATGTTTTTCATGGGATAGATAAAATAATAAAAAATAAATAAAGAACAACTATTATTTAATTATTTAAAACCTCCCATTTGGATTTTTGGTGGTGGGGACCACCCGATATTAACCCCCCCCCCCCAATTTAAAATTAACGGTGGGGACCACCCATCCCTTTAACTCCCTCAGTAATGAGGGAGGTGACTCTTGATTCTCTTCCAATTAATTGTGCCACCTTTTATTAATTAATTATGCCAACCTAAACTTAATTAATGGCCACCACTAATTAAATTAATAATACATGATTTAATAAGCTGGCTATTCATTTTTTGTTGGAATTATGGAAGTGTTGTTAATGGGAGGATTTGGGATAACTTTGTAGAAACTATTCCTCCAATGAAGAACCCTCTAACGAAGAACACCCCAACGAAGAATAACCTCCTTAATCGAAGAATAAGGAAAACGCTTGAGCCCGGATCAAAAGAATCTCGTTGGAGTGAGGAAATTCAATGTAACCATCCATAATGACATTCTTTTCTTCATCACAACATCATCCAACGAACCTTCGAGGTAGGGTTTATTATTGATTGTATACCCCCTTACCATGTTCTTGTCGTTCTTCATGATTCAAGAACAGTTATTCTGCTTGTAACCGTTCTAACACGGAGAGTGTAGGCCAAATGAACATGGCCCGATATCTCCGCAACCTATGTGAATTTTTTTGTGGTATTGAATTATTGGAGATGTCATGAGATGAGTGTGGGAATTTTTAGAATGATGATCGGGCAACCGGGGAACACCCGGGGACCTGAAGAATGTCGTCGGTGACAGTGCCGACAATTGACACTAGTGGGGATCGGGAGCAGTGGCCGACACTCTGTCTAGCCATGATGAAGGTGGTTGCATGACCGCACTACTGAAGAAGGGTCATAGCCCATAGGCCGCAGTGGCCAGTGGCGGCCAACTGCATGAAGGGGTGGTGGCCCATGCCAGCGCTGTGTGATGTACAGGGGCCACGACGTGAGGCCACGACGACGATGGAGGGTCGGCTGACTCACTGTCGGCCGCCTGTGTTGGTGGGGTGTGTGACCATGCTATGGGGGATCACGGGCCACCCAGTATGCCACCTAGCACGGGCCACACCATAGGCTGCCAAATAGGCCAGGTCCCGCCATACCCAGCAGGTCGGGTCGGTCTGACCGAGTCGGACCGGATGCAGTCCACCTTCTTCCCCTTTCCACTCTTTCAGCCATTACATGAGCTACGGGTGTCCATTTGATGAACCATCCATGGTGTCGGAAACCCTGGATCAATACGGTACTTTTGGTATACACCACATGAGTTTTGGATAGAATTTGGGTACAGTCAGGTTGGATCGAACCCGAATCCAACTGGGCCCTCGGGACTAAAAAGCCAATAACTTACAGTCCGTGAATCCGATTGACGCACCATCTCTTGAATTGAGACCACTGTCACGTGGCAGTCCATTGGGATTATTATTCATGAGAACTTGTCGAAGATGGAGTATTGACCTTTGGCTTGATGAGTGGACCCTCATGGAATAAAGCGAGCATAGTGAGGAAACCTTGTGGTTGGCTATTATATGAGAAAGGGATCCTATGTTGGTTTGTGCTTCTGGATCCTATGTGGGACTATGTTCGAGGGTCCCCCTGGATTATCTATAGAAATCCATTTGGTACTACTCTAGGATCCTACACATGTCTTCTATATTATGATCCTACGTAGGTATGATGATTTAGGATCTTATATAGGTCTACCGCTTAATAGTGTACGATGATTCAGTAGTTAAATCTAGTCATCATTTCTATCGAATCTATGTTATACATGGAGTGAGCGGAGTCTTCACCTTTTTGGTAATATTCTTTGTGATGTACCCTTGTGGTACATACCTTTGTGGTGATACCTTTGTGGTATTCTTCTGTGTGGTGTACCGTTGTGGTACTTACATTTTTTGTGATACCTTTGTGTTATTCTTCTATGTGGTGTTACCTTTATGGTACTTAACTTTGTGGTGTTACCTTCTTGGTATTCTTTCCTTCATGTAACAATTGTACTTTGGCTAATGATTTTGGCCTTCTGTTTCCTCATGAATGAGATGGGTAATTCTTGATTACATTGGTATATGTATGGGAATCTACCTAAGTAGGGTTTTCAGTTGATTCCATGCTTTGTGGTACCTTCTTTATGGATTTTTGTGAGAACTCTGTGGGTCTCGGGGTCCCTAATATGTATCGTTATACTCAACCCTACACGGGCTATGCTCGCACCACGTTTTGTTTGGTGCTGACGATTGAAAACACTGACTGAGGACGAGAGTACCCGGACTGGAGGTAGCTCGGAGGAGGAAATTAGACGAGGCATACCACAGAGATGGTTGTTAGAGTGGTGTACCTACCCATCAGGTAGAATAGTTGGTGAGAAGTCATAGGGGCTATTTCAGTTAAGTTTTTCTTTTTGGTTTTCTTATACTTTCTAGTTGGGCTTGTATTTTGGACCCTTTTTTCTCACTGTACACAATCTTTTTATAATTTAGTTTCACTTTGGGCCTGTATCCTGATTTGTGCATATTTGTGTGATTTTATAGTTTATAAAGGCAATGCATTCCCAGTTTTAGGTAATTCACCTTTCGGTGCTAGACGCTAGCCCCCTAGCCTATGGAAGGCGGGCTTGGGGTAGTCACAGAACGGGCCCCATGGGACAGGTCGTGACAAATTGTTATAAGAGATGTTTGTTCTACTATAGAACAGTGGACTATGATATTTTTTTAACAGAAATAGTGTTATGTGTTATGAGTATGGTTGTCAGTTTAAGGAATCCAGTGTTGGTGGGGCGGGCGGCGTATCCATACAGCAAGACCCTGCCTTCTGATTTCTGACTCACTGCAGGAAAACACTAATTGTGTTTGTGTTTTGAAAAGTTTTCTTTGTGATATCTTTGAGTAAGCTCACCAGGTATAACTTATTGACTGTGGCACAACTGTTTCATTCAGGATTCCTCCACGCAGACAGCCAACCGGGGTTCTGAGTATAGTATGCGATGATTGACCACCGAGCGATGAGGCCTTGGTGTAGCCCCCTCTCTTTTAGTGGAGGCACCAACGGTACCATTACCCATTGGGACACCAATTCCACCAACCCCAACAGTAGAGAGTGAACGCTGCTTGATAATGTTGCACAAGTTCCAGTGACAAAGGCGACCTAGATTCAGGGGTGAGATGGAACCACAGGCAGCTAATGATTGACTGGAGGCCATGGTGATAGTCTTCCAACTGGTAGGGACACCAGCTGATCTCATGCTGATCCTTACCACCAGTTGTAACAACCCGAGATTTTATGAGAATTATTATTTTTAATTACATTGATGTCTTTTTTTGTATGCTACACCACGATTATCTTGCACAATACAGAACACCATATTAGATTGCAGTATACGCAACACTATTCTTAGATTGTGTTACACACAATTTCAAGTTCGTTTGATAGTAGTTATTCTACGCAACATTGAGTGTATATATATATATTCAATGTATAAATGAAATATGGTTGTATTATGTTATACGCAACAAAAAAGAGTCTTGCACTATAGGAAACCCTGACATGGCTTACATTACACGCAATCGAGAACTTCTTCGATAGCATGTGTAGTACACAATACCGAGTCTCGCTAAACGAGATATTATTATAATATTATTATGAACTAGCAGTTATGAATAGTAATACCCACTTTTTAAAATTTTATAAATTTTATCATTCAAAATGGACTTCATTTTTGGATTCATAATATAGAAATTAGCCTAGGGTAAATTTTTGGTATTTTTCTGAAAAATTCAATTTCTGATGAATAGTGAAAACAATGGGTTACTATTTAAAAACCAACTTTTTATTTAAATAATTATTTATTTTATTTAAATATATTTTCAGTCAAAATTTTTACATAATACCTATATAAGTTCAATTTAATTCAATGGAGTCATTTTATAATAATTTTTGATATATAAAAATTTTACTGAACTTTTCACCATGTTTTACCTACCTCATAGAAGCTTTTTGCAAACTTACATAAAACATAATTTTACAAATTCTATGAGTGGAATTTCGAAAATCTGAGAGACATGGTTAATATCAAGGACTAAAATGTGGTTCAATGATTTGAAAATAATTTTTGGTTAATAATAACTTTTTACTTTTATTTACCACAGTTAAAAGTAAATAGGTTTATTAAGGGTAAAAATGATATTATTATTAACCTAACACATGTCCTAATTCTATTGGATAAGTGTAATTCGAAAGAAACAACCTTAGGAATAAAATATGACCATTTATCTCCACTTGGATTGGATTAGGACATTTATTATTAATTTATTTAAAGAAGGGTTAAAATAGTTAAAATCAAAGTATAATAAATAAATCATTTTTAATATAAGTTTATACATAAGATAAATTAAACTATAAATATTCATTAGACATATAAAAATATTTCCTACGAAATGGAATTTTATTATATATTTTTTAGACCTTAAATAATTTAATTTATTTATGACACAATAATGATGCAGTAATTATATTATTAATGAAATATTATCATAGATGATGTTAAAAATACCCAAATAAATTTAATTTGAGTCTTTTTATGAATTCCCCTAATTTTATAGGTTAAAATGACATGTTATTATTGATTTAATTAAGTTTCTTTGAACTAATAATGCTGTTACAATTTACAAAAAAAAATTAATTACCAAATAGTATCAAAATTGACTTAAAATAGTTTTTAAAACAAATATTATAATATTAATTGTTATTTTATTTATAATAATCTAAGGTTTAGCCAATATACTTATATAATGTTAGTTGTATTATTAATGGACCACTTGGGGGTCTCTTGGATGTATATGGTATGTTTATTAACTATATAATATAAAAATACAAAGTGACATGGTAAATGTCAATCTAATTAACTAAGTGTTAAAACTAAAAGATATGGTTAATATAAGGACCCAAACCTGTCTAAAATATATTGGTCTAGAGGTTTGCGACCCATCCCCACCTTATCTTAGAAATAAATCAATTTGGAGCTATTAAAAACCGAATATGACTTTATTATAAAATAATATTTTTTGGTTTTCCAAAGGTGCCCCTCTCCTCCCTTATAAAAGGGCACCCCTTCCCTCTTCTCTTAACACCCTTTATAGCATTTAAATTCTGACAAGCACAGCTCATTTCTCTTCTCCTCTTCTCTAGAAACATTCTGGTGGTTCTGGTCTTCTCAAAATACCAACTCTACTTCCATAAGATAAGGCTTAAGGGAGGTGCGTCGAAGAAGATGTAATCTGTTCTTCTGATTCACTCAAGTTTCTTTCTTCTTCAAATTATTCTTCATTAGTTGTATCATTATAATGTAATAACATTAGTATTAAATATATACTAATATGTTATTATAAATATGAAACAACCCTATTTCACCTTGTATCCATCATAAGGAAAATGAAATCACCACACGTTCGTATGTACAGAATACCGTCTCCACGCCATGGTGTAATCTATTTCTGACCACCACCTTACATGGATGGGTGTAATGGTGTTAATAGATAACTATATATTATTATTGTAATGTGATATTGATTCTGAAATATTATACATACACTTCAATATAACTCCACGATCATTGTAATGGTATCATCGCTCGTGCGTACGTACAGTCTATCGTCTCCACGACGCGATGTGATTCATTCTTCATGTTAACCATTCATGAATGATTATAAAGTATATATAATGAATAGTAATGAAATATATGAAATAATAATGATATTGGATTTTTGTATATATATATGTATTTCATCTACTTAATTCCATTCAATTCAATAAGGAAACGAAAACAACGTTCATGCATATGTATGAGCTACGATCTCCCTGAAAGGTGTATTTCATTCCATTTATCGATATATCATATATATATGTAAATGCTGAATATATATTATATATAAATCATGTTTTACATTATAGAATTATGTAAATCCGGATATAAGTAATAATATCAAAAACAACAAGTCCAAACACGTACAATAAATATAACGATTTTACCCAAAACGTTTCTTTAACATGGAATTTACAAAAGAACGGGTAATATAAAGTCATAAGTGAACCATTTATGACAGAATAACAATGAATATTATTTTTTAATAAGTCAATGACATTATTTAAATCATTATAAAAGAGGTTCGGTTATGAACATAGCATATCGGACTTAAGGTAAAAGATAATTTTTCAAATCTCATTTTTATCTGAGATTTCTTATTCGTAATTATTTACTGGGGTTATATTTAACATCCATGACCATAAAATGTTTTTCATAAAGTGTTTAATATTATTCCATGTATGTTTAATGTCATGTTTACCCCTATTTGAAATTTACTTTGTGTTATGGAAGGAATCTTTCTGTTGTTTACCATACGAGGAACTTTTTGACTTTTCCGAAAAAAGTACGAGAGGAATGATATTTTTAACATATACGGAGTGAATGGATTATTAATATTTCATAAACACTTATTTCAATGAAGTTTCCTTTACAAAAATAAAGGACTATTTTCAAAAAAATACTTTTCTTTCTAAAATTTCATGGAATTTTGTGAAAAGAAAATGATTTTGATGAAGAGAGGATATTTTTCTTCAAGAATTTATTTCAAGTGTTTTATAAAAACCATTTTCCATCTAAGATGACATTATATAATATGTGTATGTTTCAAGTATAATGTCTATATGATTTACATGGATTCACTTTTCATATGATGAAATATCCATTTCTTGTATATGGATTATGTGATGATGGGATGATGTTTATGAAACCCATTTTATTCTTTGGGTTATGATGAATGTTTTATGTTTATGGAACAATTAAAAATTATTTCATTATGAGATGGGTGGGACCTATATCTCCCTCCAATGAATTGGGTAAAGATTTATATCTCATGATATGGACATGGCAGGAACGGTAAGTTAATCTGGTTCAGTAATACAGGACTGGAACGATGAGTGAACTCGATTCAGAAAGGGAATTTTTCCACTAAGATGGTCTTTGCAGCAATGCCTTGGCTACAATGGAAATAATATCATGTTATTAATGTTTTCCACAATCACATGTTTTATTCCCATGTTATTTTATCATGATTGATGTTCCCTTATGATATATGCCTTACATACTTCCAAGATTCATGTATTTGCTCAAGATTTTGATATTTAAAATTTATGTTCAATTTTTTTCATTAAAATGTTTGTGGATTGTTTTATGTTCACTTTATTTATCCTTAATAGGAATTTGAGCTCACCCCATTTTATGTTTTCCTTTCCTCGGGATTTAAAGAAAGGTTTTAGGTAAGAAAAACAAAAGGGGAAGATCTTTATGGGAGATGTTAAAATCTTTCACCAAGATTAGATGATTACGTTCCGAGTTTCCAAAGACAATAAACTATTGCGATCCTTTGGTGTTAGATTTTTTTATGTATTAAGATTTCCTCAAAAGTATTGTAATGTCTATGTACGTCAAGATTTGGGTCTCTACAGTTGGTATCAAAGGAAAGGATTAGTCATCCTTTGGAAACTAGGATGCGAGAACTTTAGTGAGATCCCTAGAGTTATTTCTAATATATGTCTAGGGATGTCCCTAAGGTTAAGTATAAGTATAGTTTATAGTACTAGAATTATGGTAAAGATCATATAATTTAAACTAAGATGTTAGATATTGAAGTTAATCCCCCTTTATTTTGATTTTGGCCCCTCACACAATTTTTTTTGGGTTTTAGAAAATTTCTGGGAATGGGAAGATTCATGATAATGGAGGATATGATGGACAATGGAATGATATTCTTCATGAGCAACCGAATGAAATTGGATCTGGGGGTCCACATATCATTATTATGCGTAATCATCATTCTCATAATATGATCAATAGTCTCAACATTGGTAAGTTTTCCGACTCAGCTAATAAAAGAAAGATGGAGTTTCATGATGATCATGGAGGAAGGAAAGTTTAATTTCTATCATGTAAATCATGTGGGAAGAGGCATCAAGGAAAATGTTTCAAAATAACTGGAAGATGCTTGGTGTGGAAAATAATGACACAAATCCAGTAAGTGCAATGGAAAAGGTTCAGTTAACACCATAGATAAGGATAATGGTATTTCTACGAAATAAAAAATGATTAGTTGTTTTAAATGTGGAATGTATGGTCATTATGAAAACCAATGGCCTAAAAGAGAATCTTATGAAGAGAATCTGCATGTTCATACGGGTAGTATTTATGTGGATGATGATGAGGAGACTACAAATGATATATGAGATGAAAGAAGTGTTGAAGCTTGGTCAATGGTTTAAGAAGGTAGTGGAACGATTGTATGTTTATCAAGAGTTATGTTGTCTAGGTAATTTAATGGTACTATGGAATAAAGAAACATATAAGGATTGTTACACTATTGTTTTTCCTAAAGTATTTGAAAGTAGATGTTGAATGGTACTGGTAACCATGAAAGGTTATTCAGATATTTTTGGAAATAAGATGATATGCACATAATGAATGGATAAGGAGGAAATAATATGTTTGATTGTATTCATGATCTCATGATTGTTATAAGGACTAAGTGATATCATGGTTTGAGTATATAGAATTTTGGGATTTTGGTATGTGGAAAGTGTTACCTTTTTACAACACATATGTTTTCACTAAGGATCAATGGGTATTCATTTTTTAAGAGAATACATGATTAAGGCCTTCGAATATTTGGAATGTGACCAACAAGACATATCTTATGATATATGGGGATAAATGATGGTATTAACATGCTTGTCATATGAACTCACTGGTAATCATTTTCACTATAATATGAGATTAGACAGCAGTATTTTGGATAAGCCTAAGGATTGGTATTGATTATGTTGGACATAAGATTGTATTGTTTAAGGCTAAAACTATTTCGATATTATTGATAGAAATTTATAATAATGTATTTTTAGAAAAAAGGACAACCTACAGGACGAGCGACAACCCGTCACGTCAGACAAGTCTGTGGGAATCGAACCCACAACCGAAGTGTGAAAGGCCTTTATTTCCTACCACTGGCCTACAGGAAGTCCCTGTTAAGTAGAAACTAGTTTTATTTTATTATACAGGATGATATATGAAGTATAAGTCCATTTTCAAACCAAATCCGATTAATCTCACAATAGATGGACTTATGTAAATAACATTTTCTATCTTATGTTTGAGACAGACAGAATGACCTATCATTCTATCGCATGATCTGCTAAAACTTTGCAAAAGACAAATTCAACTTCATTTCTTAATGAGATGAAGTGGAAATTGGTCAAGGCATGAACAACAGTGATATTTTAAAAAAAATTGAGAATGCATTTTTTCTAATTCAAATTCTTCAACCTTAGGGAAATGATCTTGAAATCCAAAAATGTTGTCCTAGTGCCCTTATATCGGATTAATCAGATGGTACCCTAGATCATCACAAATTTATGGCTTTGTGATTTTTGGATTTTTCATAGCCATGTTCTCTACCAATCTCCACCAGAACCATATTTTCACCTATGTTCTCCTACGTGGAAACCTAGTGATTAGTTTATTTGGGTAACCATTACGTTTCATACTTTAGTTTTTAAAGTTAATTTTTGTTTTTCCATTTTACGTTGTGGGTTTCAATTAAAGGAACTTTCAAGTAGAAAATCATTTATAACCCCGACGAATTTCGAGGGAGAAATTCATTTTAAGCGGGGTAGAATGTAACAACCTGAGATTTTATGAGAATTATTCTTTTTCATTTCTTTGATTTATTTTGTTGTATGAAACACCATGATTATCTTGCGCTATACGCAACACCGTATTAGCTTGTAGTATACACAACACTATTCTTGGATCGTGTTACACACAATTTCAAGTTTGTTTGATAGTAGTTATTCTACGCAACATTGAGTGTGTGTATATATATATATTCAATGTATAAATGAAATGTGGTGGTATTATATTATACGCAACAACAAAGGAGTCTTGCACTACACGCAACCCTGACTTGGATTACATTACACGCAATTAAAACATTCCTCGACAACGTGTGTTATAGGCAATACTGAGTTTCACTAAACGAGATATTATTATAATATTATTATGAACTAGCCCGTATGAATAGTAATACTAACTTTTTGAAATTTTATAAATTTTATCTTTCAAAATGGACTACATTTTAGGATTCAGAATATCGAAATTAGCCTAGGGTGAATTTTTTGTATTTTTCTGAAAACATTCAATTTTTTATGAATAGTGAAAACAATGGGCTACTATTTAAAAACTGAGTTTTTATTTAAATAATTATTTATTTTATTAAAAGAAATTTTTGGTCAAAATTGGTACATAATACCTGTATAAGTTCAATATAATTCATTGGAATCATTTTATAATAATTTTCGATATATAAAAATTTTATTGAACTTTTCACCGTCTTTTACCTACCTCCTAGGAGCTTTTTGCAAACTTATATAAAACATAATTTTACCGCTTCTATGAGTGGAATTTCGAAAATCCAAAAGACGCAATTAATATCAAGGACTAAAATGTGGTTCAATGAGATTAAAATAATTTTTGGTTAATAGTAACTATTTTTATTTTATTTACCACAGTTAAAAGTAAATAGCTTAATTAAGGGTAAAAATGATATTATTATTACCCTATCACAAGTCTTAATTCTATTGGATAAGTGTAATTAGACCAAAAACAACCTTAGGAATAACAAGTTGACTATTTATCTCCACTTGGATTAGATTAGGACATTTATTATTAATTTATTTAATGAATGGTTAAAATAGTTAAAATCAATGTATTATAACTAAATAAATTTAAATATAGGGTTATACATAAGATAAATTCATCTATAAATATTAATTAGAAAACTAAAAAGATTTAATACATAATAGAATTTTATTTATAATTTTTAGACATTTCATAATTTAATTTATTTATGACACAATGATGATGCAGTAATTATCTTTTTAATGAAATATTAACATAGATGATGTTATAAATACACAAATAAATGTAATTTGAGAATTTTTTTGAATTACAAAAATTTTATAGGTTACTATGACTTGTTAGTATTGATTTAATTAACTTTTTTTGAACTAATCATTCAGTTATGATTTGCAAAAAAATCAATTACCAAATAGTGTCAAAATTGACATAAAATAATTTTTAAAACAAATATTCTATTATTAATTGTTATTTTATTCCTAAAAATCAAATTATCGGCCAAGATACTTATATCATGATAGGAGTATCATTAATGGACCACTTGGGGGTCTCTTTGAAGTATATTGTATGTTTATTAACTATATTAAATAAAAATACAACGTGACATGGTAAATGTCAATCTAATTAACTAAGAGTTAAAAATAAAAGATAAGGTTAATATAATGACCCAAACCTGTCTAAAATCTATTGGTTGAGAGTATGTAGACCCATCCCAACCTTAGCTTCGAAATTAATCAATTTGGAGCTATTAATTACTGAATATGACTTTATTATAAAATAATATTTTAAGTTCTTCCAAAGGTGCCCCTCTTATAACGACCCATACTTTACATACATTGTTAATACTTCAAAATTGAAGCATACTTATTACAACATATAACAAAACCACGAAAGGACCATATAGGTATAGTGTCTTTAGAAACTGGGAAACATAAACAACTAGTTCATAAAGCATCTACTTTGCCTCCCATTTATTTCATCATATCTAGAGTCCCTTTTTGGCATAGTCTACTTAATAACATTCTTCCTGACCTGGGGAAATAAAACATACAAAAGGGTGAGCTCAAATGCTCAGTAAGGGTAAACCAAAGAAATATCAATCACATCGTATACATAAGCAAATAACTTTTGGAAATATTAACCTGCAAAGGAGATCATAATTTCATAACATGGGATAAATCATGGCAGTGAAATGTAATCACAATAATCATAACATAAAACATGAAACTTTGTGGCATACACACATAATCATAGAGAATCATTTCTTGTTAGTCAAGACTCATTGCCAAGACTATCTTAGTGTACAAAGTCCCTTTCTGAACGGAGTCACCCTCGTTTCAGTCCTGTTTCACTGAACCGGTATAACCTACCGTTCCAGCCATGTCTATCTCATGAGATATAAAATCTTTACCCAATATATTGGAGGGAGATATAGGTCCCACCCTTCTCATAATGATACCATTCTTATGTGTGCCACAAAATCATAAATCATACATCATTGCATAACCCATGTAATAAAAATGGGATTCTTAAACAACATGACATCATAAAACAATTCATATAAGATAAAGGAATTCATAAAAATAATTCCATCACAACATAATCTAATCAATGTAATAATAGGGATAAAAACAGAACCCTATATTATCTTATATAGAAAATAATTTTGATAAAACACTTGAAATGAATTCTTGAGGAAAATATCCTTTCTTCTTCAAAAACACTTTTCCTTTCTTAATATGTCAAACAATTATAAACTAAAATAAGTTGATTAAAAATAAACATGAAAACTTTTAAAGGAAGATTCTTGTAAATATTGTTTTAAAAATCCATTCATGCCATATATGTTAAAAAAACATTCTTCGTACTTTTTTCGGAAAAGTCAAAAAAGTACCTCGTACGAAAAACGACAAAAGATTCCTTTCATATCATTTAATAAAAACTCACCGAAGGGTAAAATATGATTTAAACAATTGTAGGTGAATGGAAATAACATTACATATTGAGGAAACATGGATGTGGATGATAAAATACACCCCAGTAAATGCCAAAGTATAAACAATCTCGGATAAAAATGAGATTGTGATATTTCGCTTACCTTAAGTTTGATTTGCTTTGTAAGTGTCCAAACCTCTTGTATAATGATATAAATAATGTTATTGACTTATTCCATAATCATACTTATTTTTATGATATCATATATGGTCATATTCTTAGCTTCTTAGTAGTAATATTTCATTGCTACTTGTTATTTGGGTGTTTATAACTTTTGTTCTTATGCTTGTTTTGTCGAATAAATTCTTATTATTTTCTTTAGGTTATAGATAAATCATTTCCAGATTGGTATTAGTGTAATATATATCATATTAATTCATTCAATTCATTTATATAATCATTATGAAATTAAGATCATGTAGAATGAGTCGCATCACATCGTGGAGACGGTATTCCTTACGTACGCACGAGTGATGATATCGTTCCTATGATCGTGGAATTTTATTGGAGTATATGTATACTATTTCAGAATCAATATCACTTTATAATAGTCATATGTAGTCATTATTTACACCATTATACCCATCCAAGTAAGGTGGTGGTGGAAAATAGATTACACCACGGCCTGGAGATGGTATTGTGTACGTACGCACGCGCGGTGATTTCTTTTTCTGTAGGATGGATAAATGGTGAAATAGGGTTGTTTCATACTTATAATAACATATCAGTATATGAGTGATAATGATGTCATTACTTCATAATGAAACAACTAAAGAAGAAGAAGTGGAAGAAGAAATAAAGATGAAAGAATCGGTAACGGACATTACCTCTTCTTTGAAGTGCTTCTTTGAGACCTTCTTTTAGGGCACTAAAATTGGTCTTTGAAGAATACCAGAACCTCTAGGATGTCTCTAGAGAAGTGGAGAGGAGTAAGTGGCAGGGGTTTGCCGAGATTGAAGGCTCCATGTGGTGTGAGGAAGAGGGGTAGGAGGTGCCCTTTTATAAGGGAGGAGAGGGGCACCTTTGGAATAACTAAAACTATTATTTTATTATAAAGTCAAGTTCGGTTTTAAATATCTCCAAATTGATATATTTAGAAGCTAAGGTGGGGATGGGTCGAAATCCTCTCATCCAATAGAATTTAGACAAATTTAGGTTCCTATTTTAACCTTATCATTTAGATTTAACATTAAGTTAAATAATTTTACTTTTACCTTGTGTTCTTATACTATAAGGTTAATAAACTTACTATAAGAAGCCAAACGAACCCCAAGTTGTTTATTATTAATATATATAACCTTATCTATTTCATTTGGCCGAACCTTATATATTTAGGAATAGAATAACAATTACCAATATAATATTTGTTTTAAAAACTATTTTATGTCAATTTTGACACTATTTAGTAATTGATTTTTTTGAAAAACATAACAGAATTATTAGTTTGAAACAAGTTAATTAAACCAATACTAACATGTCATATTAACCTAGAAAATTAGTGGGATTCATAAAAAGTCTTAAATTACATTTATTTTGGTATTTAGAACATCAATTATGTCAATATTTCATTAATAAGATAATTACTGCATCATTATTGTGTCATAAATAAATTAAATTATATAATGTCTAAAAATTACAAATAAAATGCCATTATGTATGAAATCGTTTTATCTTTCTAATGAATATTTATATTCTAATTTATATTATGTATAACCCCATATTAAAAATGATTTACTTATTAAACTTTGATTTTAACTATTTTAACCCTTCTTTAAATAAATTAGTAATAAATGTCCTAATCTAATCCAAGTGGGCCTAAATGGTCATATTTTATTCCTAAGTTTGTTTTTGGCCGAATTACACTTATCCAATAGAATTAGGACATGTGTTAGGGTAATAATAATATCATCTTTACCCTTAATTACCCTATTTACTTTTTACCGTGGTAAAAAAAAGTAAAATGTTACTATTCACCAAAAATTATTTTCATCTCATTAAACCACATTTTAGTCCTTGATATTAACCGCGTCTCTAGGATTTTCTAAATTCCACTCACAGAAGTGGTAAAATTAAGCTTTACGAAAAATTCAGTTTTTTAACTACCACTTAGTGGTTTCACTATTCATAAAAAATTCAAAGTTTTCAGAAAAATACCAAAATTTCACCCTAGGCTAATTTCGGTATTACGAATCCAAAAATGAAGTCCATTTTGAAAAATAAAATATATAAAATTTCAAAAAGTGGTTATTACTATTAATAACGGCTAGTTTTAATAATATTTTAATAGCATATCATTGTTTAGTGAAACTCGGTATTGTGTATGACGCATGCTATCGAGGAAGGTCGTGATTTTGTATAAAGCAAGCCAAGAAAGTGTTGTTTAGAAAAAGATTCCTTTGATGATTTATATAACATAAAAGTCTCGGGTGTTACATTCTACCCCCCTTAAAATGAATTTCGCACTCGAAATTCGTCACTTTGTAACAAACAGATGAGGATACCTCTTCCTCATCATATCCTCAAGCTCCCATGTAGCTTCCTCTAATTAGTGGTTCCTCCATAAAACTTTCACCAATTGAGTGGTCTTGTTTTGTAGGACTTTTTCGCTACGATCCAGAATCTCTATCGGTTGTTCTTCATAAGAAAGATCTTGCTCCAGCGGAAAAACTTCTGAGCTGAGTACATGTGAAGGATCAGGTATGTACTTTCTCAGGAGAGATACATAGAACACATCCTGAACTTGATAGAGATTCAGTGGAAGCGCCAATCGGTAAGCTACATTCCCGACACGATCCAGTATTTCAAAAGGACCGATATATCTAGGGCTTAACTTCCCCTTCTTTCCAAATCTCATGACTTTCTTCCAGGGAGATATCTGTAAGAACACTTTATCGCCCACTTCAAACTCTACGTCTTTTCTTCGGCTGTCGACATAACTTTTCTGTCGACTCTGAGCTTCTCTTATGTGTTGTTGAATAGATCTGACCTTTTCTGCCATTTCATCAATGAGATCAGGTCCTAATAGCTTTCTTTCCTCAACTTCATCCCAGCAAGTTGGAGTCCTGCATTTCTTTCCATATAGAGCTTCATAAGGAGCCATCTGAATATAGGAGTGAAAGCTATTATTATAAGAAAATTCCACCAAAGGTAGGTGTTGATCCCAACCTCCTTTGAAATCCATAGAGCAAGCTCTCAACATATCTTCAAGGGTTTGAATTGTTCTTTCAGACTGACCGTCTGTCTGAGGATGATAAGCAGTGCTGAAACTCAACTCTGTATCCAGAGTATGCTGAAGACTTCACCAGAACTTCGAGGTAAATCTCAGATCCTGATCAGATATAATAGAAAGTGGTACCCCATGCAATATTACCACTTCCTTTACATATATCTTGGCAAGTTGATCCAGAGAGAAATCCTCTCTAATAGCAATGAAGTGTGCAGACTTTGTAAGACGATCAACTATGAGCCAGATAGCATTATTGCCTTTGGATGTTTTAGGAAGTCCTGTGACAAAGTCCATAGTAATGTTTTGCCATTTCCATTCGGGTATGGGTAATGGTTGTAACATCCCCTTAGACTTCTGTCTCTCAGCTTTAACTTGTTGACAAACCAAGCATCGAGAGACATATTCAGCAACATCTCTTTTCATATCATCCCACCAGAAGTACTCTTTCAGGTCCCTATACATCTCTGTGCTTCCAGGATGAATAGAGAATGAAGAACTATGAGCTTCATCCAGTAGCTCCTTCTTTAATTCGGGGATGGTAGGAACACAAACCTGATTCCTGAACTTTATTATCCCATCACAATCAAGGTTGAACTCAATAACATTTCTCACCTTCTTTTGTAACTCGACATCTTCTTTCTGTGCCTATTTAATCTTCACATGTATTGATGGTTGAACATTCATTTGAGAAAGATAAGATTTTCCTCTTCGATTATAATTCCAAGATCCATCCTTTGTAAATCCATAAATATTGGATCTTTTGTGATCCTCATCATGGATAAACTGGCATGGTCTTGTCGACTTAATGCATCTGCCACCTTGTTTTCTTTCCCAGGGTGGTAATGGATTGAGCAGTCGTAATCCTTAATCATCTCCAACCATCTTCTTTGACGCATATTCAGCTCCTTTTGTGTGAAAATATACTTTAAAATTTTATGATCAGTATAAATATCACACCTTTCACCATAAAGGTAATGCCTCCAAATCTTTAATGAAAAGATTACCACATCTAACTCCAAATCATGTGTTGGGTAATTTTGTTCATGGATTTTCAACTGTCGTGAGGCATAAGCTATCACCATATCATTTTGCATAAGAACACACCCTAATCCCTTCTTGGATGCATCACTATAGATCACAAACCTTTCTCCACTACAAGGCAGTGTGAGCACAGGTGCACTGGATAACCTTCTTTTCAACTCCTTCAAATTTTCTTCACATTCTTCCGTCCAGACAAACTTAACTCCTTTCCGGGTCAACTTGGTGAGTGGATTAGATAATCGTGAAAAATCATTCACAAAACGTCGATAATATCCAGCCAAACCAAGAAAAATTCGGATCTCAGTTACTGTTGTTGGTCTCGACCATCTTTCGATAACCTCTATTTTTGCTGGATCGACAGATATCCCCTCTTTTGAGATTATGTGACCCAAAAATGCAACTTTTTGAAGCCAAAATTCACACTTGGTAAATTTGGCATAAAGCTTATCCTTTCTTAGGGTCTTCAATATAATTCTCAAGTGATCTTCATGTTCTTCCTTGCTCTTTGAATAGACAGGAATATCGTCTATAAAGACTACCACAAATTGATCAAGATAGTCTCTAAAGACTCTATTCATCAGATCCATGAAGATAGCATGGGCATTAGTAAGACCAAATGGCATCACTATAAATTCATAGTGTCCATACCTTGTACAGAAAGTCGTCCTTGGTATATCCTCCCTTTTGACCCTTAATTGATGATACCCTGAACGAAGATCAATCTTGGAAAAGTATTGTGATCTGCGTAGTTGGTCAAATAGGTCATCAATGCGCACGAGAGGATATTTGTTCTTGATAGTGATCTTGTTAAGTTCTCGATAATCAATGCAGAGTCTCATTGATCCATCTTTCTTCTTAACAAATAGAACAGGTGCTCCCCAAGGTGACGCACTAGGGCGTATGAATCCTTTATCAAGATTATCTTGGAGTTGCTTCTTCAATTCATGCAACTCAATTGGGGCCATTCTATAAGGTGTCTTTGAAATAGGCAAAGCACCCGGTACGTGTTCTATTGAGAACTCAACTTCACGATTTGGTGGAAGACCTGGTAATTCCTCTGGAAAGACATCATCAAACTCCCGTACAATGGGAATATTCTTAATCATGAGTTTCTCACCAACCATTTGAGATAAATAAACTTCATTTAGTGGAATCAATACCCATAAAATTGAATAAATTTCCACTAGAAGGTTATGTTCATCCTTGCATTGATAGATGATCATAGATTGATCTGGAATATGAAATGTGACTTCCCTTCTTTGGCAATTGATATGAGCTCCATATAAAGAATGCCAATCCATGCCAGGAATCACATCAAATTCCACTATAGGAAGGATCACAAGATTTGCAGGAAGCACTTTCCCACAAACTTCGATCGGAGAAGAATTATAAACTTTTGATGCGACTGTTGTGCCATTAGGTGTTGTCACAGCTAACTCAACATCTAATTGTTGAGGTAATACGGTGATACCCTTAGAAAATTCTTCATAAATAAAAGAGTGGGTGGATCTAGAATCAAATAAAACATTTTCTTCTTTAGAGTGGATGGTATGTGTACCTTTCACCACATCGTTATCGTACTCCACATCACAGATAGAAATTGCATGTGACTTTCCTTTGTCTTTAGCCTTGAGAGTTTGTTGACATCGACCATCATCATCAACCCTTGGATTAGGGCATTTATTGGCATAATTCCCCATCTCCTTGAACTTGAAACATTGAAGTGTAGTATGTTCATTATGTGTATCCCTTCCTTTGTTTGCATCATTAGACATCTTCATCCCATCATCGCGGCATTCAAATGCCCGATGACCTTCCTTTCCACATTTGAAACATTTACTTGTCCCATTAAGACAACTCCCTACATGTTTCTTTCCACACTCTGAGCATAAGGGAAATCTCATCTTCTTTTCAGTGTGCTCTTTAGATTTTCCTTTCAATTCCATTTTCCTCTTCTTATCAAACCCATATGACTGATGGATTACTCCAATCATCATCTCAACTTTGAGAGCACATCGAACGATTTCCTCATAGCTATTCAAGTCCCTTATGGATAACGCCCTTCGAAGACTTGGTTTTAAGACACTAAAGAATCGATCGATCTTACTCTCAGGTTGGATAATAATACCAGAAGCGTACCTTGCATGTCTTGTAAAATTTTCTTCATAGGTACCAACAGATTCATCATCCTTTTTCTTCAGTTCAAGAAACACTTTCTCCATCTTTTTTCGGAGAATACGAGGGAAGTACTTATTGAAAAATAAGTTCTTCAACTCGTCTCATTCCATGGACTCAATTTCATCCCTTTGCCTTGTATTCTTAATAAGATTCCACCATTGATCAGCATCTCCTTCCAAACGATACACTTCTAGGATGACTTTATCATGTTCATAACATTGAAGAACTTAAAATATCTTTTCAGTAGTACTAATCCATTGTTCAGCAACTAATTGATTAGTAGACCCGCTGAAAGAAGGTGGACGCTGCCTCATGAAGCATTCAACAGAATGTTGCTCCATCCTTTGCTCATTTGGAAGTCCTGCATGATTCATAGCTTGAGAAAGGTGTGTGAGCATGGCTACAAGATTTTGCATTCCAGCTCCCATAACATTTGGTTGCTCAGGGGGAAAATCATTGCATTGCCCGTCGCATTCCACATTAACATCGTTCCTTCGGGTTCTATCCATTGACTAAAACCAAGAAGAATAGTGTGAGCAACACTAATTATAATAGGAAAACCACATAATCAAGAATAAAATTTCACACTTAAGGTCTTATCCTAGGTTATTCATTGCCATTTCTAAAACACTAAGATTGTGTTCTATGCTTAGACTTATCCTTAGGGTTCTTACTAAGGCTTTTACATCCTAGTTTCCAAAGGTTGACTATACCTTTCCTCTGATACCAACTGTAATGACCCATACTTTACATACATTGTTAATACTTCAAAATTGAAGCATACTTATTACAACATATAACAAAACCACGAAAGGACCGTATAGGTATAGTGTCTTTAGAAACTGGTAAACACAAACAACGGGTTCGTAAAGCATCTACTTTACCTCCCATTTATTTCATCATATCTAGAGTCCCTTTTTGGAATAGTCTACTTAATAAACTTCTTCCTGAACTGGGGAAATAAAACATACAAAAGGGTGAGCTCAAATGCTCAGTAAGGGTAAACAAAAGAAATATCAATCACATCGTATACATAAGCACATAACTTTTGGAAATCTTAACCTGCAAAAGAGATCATAATTTCATAACATGGGATAAATCATGGCAGTGAAATGTAATCACAATAATCATAACATAAAACATGAAACTTTTTGGCATACACACATAATCATAGAGAATAAATTCTTGTTAGTCAAGACTCATTGCCAAGACTATCTTAGTGTACAAAGTCCCTTTCTAAACCGAGTCACCCTCGTTTCAGTCCTGTTTCACTGAACCGGTATTACCTACCATTCCAGCCATGTCTATCTCATGAGATATAAAATCATTACCCAATGCATTAGAGGGAGATATAGGTCCCACCCATCTCATAATGATACCATTCTTATGTGTGCCCCAAAATCATAAATCATACATTTTTTTAAGGTTGGGGCTAAAGCCTCATTTTTTTTTATTAAAGCAAAGCATAGACCTCTTTAACTCGGTAGAGGGAGACCCATTACATAGCCCGAAGGCCCAGTGGGCATTTAGCCCATTACATGACCCGTAGGCCCATTTTTTTGGCCCAAAGACCATTCTGTGAATAGTACTGCTACAGTACCCGCGTTGATACAGTCATGCACAGTACCCGCCACCGCTCCAGTGCCCTGCCGCCGCTACAGTGCACGCCGTTGCTACAGTGCCGCCGCTGCTACAGTATGCTATAGTACCTGCACCCAATGGGTTTTGAACCCCCATTTTTCATGTAGATTTAAGGGGTGCTTACCACTAAGATAATAGGGATAAAAACAGAACCCTATATTATCTTAGATGGAAAATAATTTTGATAAAACACTTGAAATGAATTCTTGTGGAAAATATCCTTTCTTCTTCAAAAACACTTTTCCTTTCTTAATATGTCATACAATTATAAACTAAAAGAAGTTGATTAAATATAAACTTGAAAAATTTTAAAGGAATATTCTTGGAAATAATGTTTTAAAAATCCATTCACGCCGTATAAGTTAAAAAAAAACTTTCTTCGTACTTTTGTCGGAAAAGTCAAAAAAGCACATCGTACGAAAAACGACAAAAGAATCCTTTCATATATTTTACTAAAAACTCACCAAAGGGTAAAATAGGATTTAAAAAATTGTAGGTGAATGGAAATAATATTACATATTTAGGAAACATGGATGTGGATGATAAAATACACCCCAGTAAATGCCAAAGTATAAACAATCTCGGATAAAAATGAGATTGTGATATTTCCCTTACCTTAAGTCCGATTTGCTTCGTAAGTGTCCAAACCTCCTGTATAATGATTTAAATAATGTTATTGACTTATTCCAGAATCATACATATTTTTATGATATCATATATGGTCATATTCTTAGCTTCTTAGTAGTAATATTTCATTACTACTTGTTATTTGGGTGTTTATAACTTTTGTTCTTATGCGTGTTTTGTCGAATAAATTCTTATTATTTTCTTTAGGATATAGATACCTCATTTCCAGAATGGTATTAGTGTAATATATATCATATTCATTCATTCAATTCATTTATATAATCATTATGAAATGAAAATCATGTAGAACGAGTCACATCACATCATGGAGACGGTATTCCGTACGTACGCACGAGTGATGATATCATTCCTATGATCGTGGAATTGTATTGGAGTATATGTATACTATTTCAGAATCAATATCACTTTTTAATAGTCATATATAGTCATTTTTTACACCATTATACCCATCCAAGTAAGGTGGTGGTGGATAATAGATTACACCACGGTGTGGAGACGGTATTCCTTACGTACGCACGCGCGGTGATTTCTTTTTCCGTAGGATGGATAGATGGTGAAATAGGGTTGTTTCATACTTATAATAACATATCAGTATATGAGTGATACTTATGTTATTACTTCATAATGAAACAACTAAAGAAGAATAAGTGGAAGAAGAAATAAAGATGAAAGAATCGGTAACGGACATTACCTCTTCTTTGAAGTGCTTCTTTGAGACCTTCTTTTAGGGCACTAAAATTGGTCTTTGAAGAAGACCAGAACCTCTAGGATGTCTCTAGGGAAGTGGAGAGGAGAAAGTGGCAGGGGTTGGCCGAGCATGACGGATCCAAGTGGTGTGAGGAAGAGGGGGAGGAGGTTCCCTTTTATAAGGGAGGAGAGGGGCACCTTTGGAATAACTAAAACTATTATTTTATTATAAAGTCATGTTCGGTTTTAAATAGATCCAAATTGATATATTTCGAAGCTAAGGTGGGGATGGGTCTAAATACTCTCATCCAATAGAATTTAGGCAAGTTTAGGTTCCTATTTTAACCTTATCATTTTGTTTTAACATTAAGTTAAATAATTTTACTTTTACCTCGTCTTCTTGTGTTTTTATACTATATAGTTAATAAACTTACTATAAGCAGTCAAACGAACCCCAAGTTGTTTATTATTAATATATATAACCTTATCTAAGTCATTTGGCCGATCCTTAGATTTTTAGGAATAAAATAACAATCACTTATATAATATTTGTTTTAAAAACTATTTTATGTCAATTTTGACACTATTTTGTAATTGATTTTTGTGAAAAACATAACAGAATTATCAGTTCGAACCAAGTTAATTAAATCAATAATAACATGTCATATTAACCTATAAAATTAGTGGGATTCATAAAATGTCTCAAATTACATTTATTGTGGTGTTTATAACATCAATTCTGTCAATATTTCATTAATAAGATAATTACTGCATCATCATTGTGTCATAAATAAATTAAATTATTTAATGTCTAAAAATTACAAATAAAATACCATTATGTAGGAAATCATTTATCTTTCTAATTAATATTTATAGTCGAATTTATCTTATGTATAACCCCATATTAAAAATTATTTACTTATTAAACGTTGATTTTAACTATTTTAACCCTTCTTTAAATAAATTAATAATAAATGTCCTAATCTAATCCATGTGGGCCTAAATGGTCATATTTTATTCCTAAGTTTGTTTTTGGTCGAATTACACTTATCCAATAGAATTAGGACATGTGTTAGGGTAATAATAATATCATCTTTACCATTAATTAGCCTATTTACATTTTACCGTGGAAAAAAAAGTAAAAAGTTACTATTCACCAAAAATTATTTTCATCTCATTGAACCAAATTTTAGTCCTTGATATTAACCGTGTCTCTTGGATTTTAGAAATTCCACTCACAGAAGCTGTAAAATTATGTTTCATGAAAAATTCAGTTTTTTAACTACCACTTAGTGGTTTCACTATTCATCAAAAATTGAAAGTTTTCAGAAAAATACAAAAATTTTACCCTAGGCTAATTTTGGTATTCCGAATCCAAAAATGAAGTCCATTTTGAAAAATAAAATTTATAAAATTTCAAAAAGTGTTTATTACTATTCATAACGGCTAGTTTTAATAATATTTTAATAGCATATCGTTGTTTAGTGAAACTCGGTATTGCGTACGATGCATGCTATCGAGGAAGGTCGCGATTTCGTGTAAATCCAGACAAGCAAGTGTTGTGTAGAAAAAGATTCCTTTGATGATTTATATAACATAAAAGTCTCGGGTGTTATACCTCTCCTCCCTTATAAAAAGGGAACCCCTTCCCTATTCTCTTCACACCATTTTGAGCCTTATAGCTCGGCCAACCCCTGCCCATTTCTCTTATTCAGTTTCCTAGAAACATTCTGGAGGTTCTGGTCTTCTCTAAAGACTAACTCTACTTTTTTAAGAGAAGTATTAAAGGAGGTGCGTCGAAGAAGAGGTAATATTTTCTTCCGATTCTCTCAAATTTCTTTCTTCTTCAACTTCTTCTTCTTTAGTTGTATCATTATGAAGTTAAAACATCAATATTAATTATATACTGATATGTTATTATAAATATGAAACAACCCTATTTCACCCTCTATCCATCCTATGGAAAATGAAATCATCGCGCGTGTGTACCTACGAAATACCATCTCCACGCCATGGTGTAATATGTTTCTGACCACCACCTTACTTGGATGGGTATAATGGTGTAAATAGATAACTATATATGATTATTGTAATGTGATATTGATTCTGAAATATTTTAAATACACTTCAATACAACTCCACGATCATGGGAATGGTATCATCGCTCGTGCGTACGTACGGACTACCGTCTCCACGATGCGATGAGATTCATTCTCCATGTTAACCATTAATGAATGATTATAAGGTATATATAGTGAATAATAATTAAATATATGAAATAATAATGATACATGATTTATTTATATATATGCATTTCATCTACTTAATTCCATTCAATTCAATAAGGAACGAAAACAGCGTTCATCCGTACGTATGGCCTACCGTCTCCATGAACGGTGTATTTCATTCCATTTATCGATCGATCATATATATATGTAAATGTGGAATATATATTAAATAAAAATAATGTTTTACATTCTAGAATTAATTAAATCAGGATATATGTAATAATATCATGAACAGTATGTCCAAACACGTACGATAAATAAAACGATTTTACCCAACATGCTGCTTTAACATGGAATTTACAAAAGAACAGGTAATATAAAGTCATAGGTGAACAATTTATGACATCATAACAATGAATATGATTCTATAATAAGTCGATGACATTATTTAAATCATTATACAGGAGGTTCAGATATGTACGAAGCATATCGGACCTAAGGTAAGGGATTATTTTGCAAATATCATTTTTATCGGAGATTGCTTATACGTAAGTATTTAGTGGGGTTATATTTTTCATCCATGCCCATAAAATGTTTTTCATAAAGTGTTTAATATTATTCCATGTATGTTTAATTTCATTTTTTCCCCTCTTTGAATTTTATTTTCTGTTATGGAAGGAATCATTCTTTTGTTTACCATACGAGGAACTTTTTTACTTTTCCGACAAAAGTACAAGAATAATGTTATTTTTAACTTATACTATGTGAATGTATTTTTATGATTTCATAACGACTAATTTCAATGAAGTTTCCTTTACTAAATTTTATGACTATTTTCAACAAAATAATTTTCTTTTAAAATTTCATGTAATTTTGTGAAAAGAAAATGATTTTTGAAGAAGAAAGGATATTTTCCTCAAGAATTTATTTCAAGTGTTATATGAAAACCATTTTCCATCTAAGATGACATTATTTCATATGTGTATATTTTAAGTATAATTTCTCTATGATTTACATGGTTTCACGTTTCTTATGATGAAATATCCATTTGTTTTATATGGATTATGTGATGATGGGATGATATTTATGAAACCCATTTTATTCTTTGGGTTATGATGACTATTTTATGTTTATGGACCAAGTAAGAATCATTTCATTATGAGATGGGTGGTACCTATATCTCCCTCCAATGCATTGAGTAAAGATTTATATCTCATGAGATAGACATGGATGGAATGGTAAGTTAACCCAGTTCAGTAATACTGGATTGGAACGAGGAGTGAACTCGATTCAGAAAGGGACTTTTCCACAAAGATGGTCCTGGCAGCAATGCCTTGGATACTATGGAAATCATATCATGTGCTTAATGTTTTCCACAATCACAAGTTTTATTCCCAGTCTATTTTATCATGATTGATGTTCCCTTATGACATATGCCTTACATACTTCAAAGATTCATGTCTTTCCTAAATATTTTGATGTTTAAAATTTATGTTCAAGTTTTTGCATTCAATTGTTTATGGATTGTTTTATGTTCTCTTTGTTTATCCTTACTCGGCATTTGAGCTCACCCCATTCTATGTTTTCCTTTCCCTAGGATTTAAAGAAAGGTTGTAGGTAAGAAAACCAAAAGGGGATGATCTTTATGGGAGATGTTAAAGATCATTCACCAAGATTAGAAGATTACGTTCCGAGTATCCGAAGAAAATAAATTATTACGGTCCTTTGGTGTTTGTTTTTATGATGTATTAAGAATTCCAAAAAAGTATTTTAATGTCGATGTATATAAAGCTTAGGGTCTCTACATAAGTCTTCTACAGAAAGCAACAGGAAGATGGTTGATCTTGATGATCTAGATTCACAGTGAGATGACACATCACTGGGCAGACATTGAGAGCCTGTTTCAGGAAAAGTTTGTCCCATCGACCCTTCGTGTAGTGCTCATATAGGAGCTTCTTCATCTGCAGTAGGGCAGCATGACTGTGGCTCAGTACATAGTGAGGTTCACCAACCTCTCATGCCACTCTAATGATATAGTGCATGACCCATTCTTCAGGGACCATACATTTTAGATGGGACTGAGGCATGAGATCAGGGCTTCAATGATTTCTATAAGCATCCTGATGCATGAAGGGGTGTTAGAGAGAGCCTTATTGGTGGAGAGTGTTTTTGCTGAGTAGTCACTAGCAGCGAGAGCCACAACCGTGGGTCACATAGTAGAGTCTTCCCAAGTTTGTAACATACTGATGTCACAGAGGTCCAAGAAGACTAGACCTACAGAAGGATGACTGTAGGACTCAAGGTCGGTTGTGTGGGGCAAAAAGATAGAGCCAGTCATGCTAGAAGCAAGCAGTGTTACGCATGAAGTGGGCAGGGTCACATGGCTCATGACTACCAGAGCCACCATACTGATGATAAGAAGACGGTCGAATGACCTCTCAGGTAGAGACCGAGGATCGACCGAGGAGGTCCGTAAGGAGTAGACAAATTTGGCATAGGAGTTGTCCATGCAGCAGGCGGTGGGAAACGATTAAAGGAGTTACCGCCACCACCATCAGGTGTTCCACCCTGACCACTGGGAGCAGGTGGACTGGGGTGAGCTCATCTCCAGGAAACTGAGGCCTATAATCAGGGTGCTCCAGAGATGATACAAGGTATGATCTGTGTCTACTCCACCTTTGCTGCATCACTTATAGACATATCTTCCAATCATTCTTTTATTTCCACAACCCTCATTCAGCGCTCGGAGATTCTGGTGGACTTGTTGGCTCCATCCTTACAGCTAGAGACTCTTACGAGAGAGGATGAAACGATTACACACTTGTTCCAGTAGTGTGAGATTACTCTCAGAGGTGAGAGCTTTGGCTGTGATCTCCCAGTAGTGGCGTTGACGCCTTACGAAATCATCTTGGGTATGGACAGGTTATCTACAGTCCACGCTCATATTGACTGTATTAGGTGAAAAGTTCAGTGTGTCTGTATGAATGGGACTAGTTTCACCTACTCTGGTGAGAATGGAGTCTTTGCAGCACATGATGGACTTACACATAGGATACTGTAGTCGATCACTCATCATTTGGCTAGCCTTACCCTCTAAGAGGTTGATGTGGAGGGTCCGAGCTATCCTATAGTGGTGGACTAGTACATGGATGTCTTCCCTGATGATGTTCTGGGTCTACCTCAATGCAGATAGGTATAATTTTACATTGACTTTTACCCTGGGATGACACCGATATCTACACTAGTATATTGGATGACTCCTACAGAGCTTCATGAGTTGTGGGTACAGCCGGATGACTACATGGGAAGGGATTCATCTGGCTTAGTGTTTCCCATTGGGCAGCCATGATGTTTTTCACCAACAAGGCAGATGGGATATTAAGACTTTGTGTTGACTACCTACACCAGAACTAGGTGACCGTGAAGAACAAGTAACCAATCTCAAGGATTGATGACCTATTTGATCAGCTGAAGGGAGTGCAGTGGTTCTTGAAGATAAACCATAGATCAGGAAATCACTAGCTTAGAGTACGAAATGAGGATGTGTATAAGATGACATTCAAATGTCAATATAACCATTATGAGATTTTGGTCATTCCATTTGGAGTGTCCAATGCTTTAGTAGTGTTCATGGGACTCATAAACATGTTCTTTAAACCATACCTGGAGCGCTTTGTAGTAGTCTTCATCAATGACATTTTGATATACTTGTCTACCAGGAAGAGAATGCTTTTCTTTTGCAGATAGTTCTGGACACACTCTGAGAGGACCCACTTTATGGTAAGCTCTCGATGTTCTAGTTCTATATCCGAGAAGATTTTTACTTCCTAGGCCATGTCATCTCAGAAGCTGGAGTTGTGATCGGTCGAGGGAAGATTGAGTCGGTACATGCTTGGAAGCCACCTAGGAGTGTGATAGAGGTACGGTGTTTCTTGGGTTTGGACGGATACTACTTGAGGTTTGTTCCAAATTTATCTAGTGTTGTAACACCTTTATTATCATTGATAATGAAGGGGCAGCCCTTCATGTGGTCAGAGAAATGGCAGCGGAGTTTCCACGAGGTGAGGCAGAGACTAACGAGTGCCCCTATCTAGAGGCTTCCATAAGAGGGAGTTGGGTACATAGTCAACTACGACACATCAGGGACCAAAATCAGATGTGTTCTGATGCTAGAGTGAGCAGTGATCGTGTATAGTTCTCGACAGCTGAGAAAACATTAGACGAACTACACTAGCCATGACCTGGAGTTAGTAGCAGTGGTCTTCACCTTAATGATGTGTAAACATTACATGATGGGTGATAATTTTACGGTTTACTCTGATCACAAGAGTCTTAATAATATTTAGTCTCAAGAGGACCTAAACCTGAGGTAGCGGCATTGTCTTGAGTTCATCTAGGACTATGACTTCGAGATATTGTATAGTCTTGGGAAGGGGAATGTTGTAGTAGATGCACTCTACAGGAGATCTGGTATACAACTGCTAGGTGAGGCGACACAGCAGCTGGCCAATTTATGGATATCCTTTGTGGAACAAGATGGAAGATCCTTTTTTCAATCTCTTACGGTCACTCCCCCACTTCATCAGCGAGTCGGGGAGTCGCAGCGTGGGGACACTAACTGTGAGGCTCGACGTGTTCAGATATCCAGAAGACAGGCACCTGATGAATTTTTTTATGGTTTTGGATCACGTCCTCATCTTTAGAGGACATACCATGGTACCCATGTCACTTAGGGAGGAATTGTTGAGGGTGTTCCACACATCCCCTATAGTGTTACATCCTAGAGTGGAGAAGATGTACCCAGATCTCTGACGATAGCACTAGTGGTTGGGAATGAAGAAAGCAGCAGTAGTGTTTGTCTCTCGATGCCTCACTTGTCAGCAAGTGAAGGTGGAGCATCAGGTACCCTCTGAATTAGTTCAGCCTTTAGAGGTCCTAGAATAGAAGTGGAATGGAATATCCATGGACTTTGTGATAGGACTTACACGTACATCAAGGGGTGATGATTCCATTTTGGTGATCGTCGACAGACTCACCATGTCGACCAACTTCTTACCGATGAGAGAGCAGGGTTATGTAGAGATCTGGGGACACCTCTACGTGTATGATATTGTGTTGATACATGGAGTACCCTCAACAATTGTCTCTGATTATGATTCACATTTAACTTACTGGGTATGGAAGGGGTTGCAGGAGGCTTTCAGGACACAACATCATGTGAGCAACGCCTTCCATCCTCAGGCGGATTGCCAGACTGAGCAGACCATTCATACCCTTGGGGACATGATGTGTGCTTGCGTCCTCAAATTCGGTCACAGCTGGGAGGATCACATTCCCTTGTTAGAGTTTTCATACAACAACATCTATCACTATACCATTGGGATGTCACCTTTAGAGGTTTTGTACGGCCATCCTTGCAAATCAACTTTGTGATGAACTAACCCAAGGGAGTTATAACTCTTGGGACCAGATATGGTATGGGCTACCATAGAGAAGGTTCAAATCATCTAGGAATGGATGAAGACTACATAAAGTAGGCATAAGTCCTATGTAGATAGGAGATATAGACCTTTGGAGTTCGAGGATGGTGACGACATCATTCTATAGGTCTCACCTTGATGTGTTTTGCGTAAATTTGGCCAGGTTGGCATGTTATCTATGAGGTTCATCAGACCCTTTAAGGTCCGAATTAGATTTGGAAATGTGGCTTACTGTTTAGATCCTCCACCTCAGTTGCACTGGGTGCATGCCGTTTTTCATGTATCCTAGCTGAGGAGATATGTTCATGATCCATCACAAGTCATCGACCAAAGTGAGCTGAACATGGATGATGGGGCGATGTTCACGGAGGTTCCAATGGAGATTGAGGATCAAAAGAGAGAGTCCTTTGTAGGTGATCGATTCCTTTGGTGTGTGTACGTTAGAAGCACGGGAACAAAGAGAGGCTCGTATTCATGCTTAGTACCCCCACTTGTTTTCCTAGTATTTGTGATGTGGATTTTAGGGACGAAAAGCCCAGAGGTGGGGAGAATGTAAAGACCTGAAATTTCCATGATTTTTTTTTAATTATATGGTAATATTAAGAGTCCGCAAAAAATGACAGCATGTGATTCTGAGGCCCAGTGTGTCCAGAATGAATTTATGAACTTTTATCGGGTACGTTCATTAAATACGCGAGTGGGTTTTTGTAACATTTGAACCGGTACTCAGAATTAAAATTTGGGGACACCGTTGAACTTGTAACGCTAATAATTGCTTAAGGGGACCCTTACCATGACCTCAGTTGGTCGAGGCTGAATGTTAGTTTTCGTTTTTTTTAAGGAGAGGTAAAAGAATAAAAATAAAATAAAGTACATCTTTTAATTTATTTTTTAAAACATTCCATTTCAGTGTGTGGTGGTGGGGACCAATTAAGCTTAAAACTCCTCAATTTTAAATTAATAGAGATGATCACCCGACCCTTGAAATCCCTCTTTAATGAGGGAGGTGACTCTTGGTTATCTCTTTATTAATTATGCCACCTTCCATTAATTAATTACGCCAACGTCAACTTAATTAATTACCATCTCTAATTAAATTAATAAAATATAATTTCATAAGTTGGATATTCATTTATTCTGGAATTGGGGAAGTTTTTGAAAAGGGTGGCTTAGGGAGATCTTTGGAGAAACTCTTCCTCCAACGAAGAACCCTCCAATGAAGAACTCACCAATGAAGAATGACCTTCCAAATCGATGAACGAGGACAACACATGAGCCCAGATCGGAAGCATTTTATGTGAGTGACAAACGCTGACATCACCATCCCCAACAACTTCATCTTTTTCCTTGTGACATCTTACAACAAACCTTCGAGGTAAGGTTCATTGTCGTTTTGATACCCTATTTCCCTGTTTTTGTCATTCATCGTGATTCAAGAACAATTATATGGCTTGGTACCATTCTAACACGGAGGGTGCAGGCCAAATGAACACAGCCTGAATTATCTGTAATTTATGTGAATTTTTTGGTGGTCTTGAATAATTGGAAATGTTCCTAGATGAGTGCAAGAATTTTCAGAATGAAGTTCGGGCCACCGGAGCACACCTAATGACTCGAAGAACATCGTCGGCGACCAACAGTTTTGGGGCTCGGGAGCGATGGCCAGCACTCCATCCAGCCATGACGAAGGCAGCATTGTGACTGCACCACCGGAGAAGGGTCGCAGCCCATCGGCCAGGGTGGAGCAAGGTTGGCGGCCGTCTGCATGAAGGGAAGGCGGATCCCATTGGCACCGCAGGGTTTACAGGGCCCGCGGCACGAGACCGCGATGGTGATGGAGCGGTGGCCGACTCGCTGTCGGCCACAGGTGGTTGCGGGGTGCACGACCGCACTGCGGAGGAGGGCTAGACACCCAGTGCGGGCCACGCACCATGGGAAACCCATAATGGGCTGCCCATTGTGGGTCGCCCAGAGGGCTAGGCTGACCCGAATCGGGTCAGGTGGGTCCGACCTGGTCGGACCGGACCCAGACCGACTTCCACCCCTTTTCACTCTTTCATCCGTAACTTGAGCTACATGCATCCATTTGATGAACCGTCTGTAGTGAATGAATCCAAGGATCAAAATGTCCTTTTGGAATACCCAACTTGAGTTTTTGTTAGATTTGGTGTATGGTCGGGTTGGATTGAACACGAATCCATCTGGGCCCTGAGGAATAAAAGGCCAATAACTTACAGACCGGGTGTCTAGTGGACGCACCGTCAGTTGCATTGATACCCCTATCACGTGGAGGTCCTTTTTTACACTTCATTGTGGGACATCGTGGTAGTTAGAGTATCAACCTCTGTCTTGAGGAGAGGACCCTATTGGAATGAACAAGCATTGTGTGGAAACCCTGTGGATAGCTGTAAAATGAGAAAGGGATCCTATGTGGGTTTGTGCTTTGGGTTCCAACATGTGTCTGTGTTCGAGAGTCTCACCTAGATCCACTGTAGGAATGGATGTGGGATTACTCTATGATCATAAGTGAGTCTTCTGTATTAGGATCATATGTGGGTCTGATGATTTAACATCCTATGTGGGTCAGCCTCTTACTAGTGTAAGATGATTCAGTAGTTAAATCTAATCATATTTGCTACCATATCTATGTTACACTTCGTTTGAGATGATTCATTACCTCTTTGGTAATCTTCTATGTGACGTACCTTTTGTGTAATTACCTTCATGGTGATACCTTTTTGGTATTCTTCTGTCTTGCGTACCTTCGTGGTACATACCTTCGTGGGGATACCTTTGTGGTATTCTTCTGTGTGGAATTACCTTTGTGGTACTTACCTTTGTGGTGTTACCATCATGGTATTCTTTTCTTCGTGGAAAAGTTTTACATTGGCTAAAGATTTAGGCCATGTGTTTCCTCATGAATGAGATGGGTAACACATGATAACATAGGTATATGTAGTGGCATATACCTAAGTAGGGTTGTTATTTGATTCCATTCTTTTTGGTTCATCCTATGTGGATTTTCGTGAGATTTTTGAGAGTATCAGGTTCCTTAATAGGGATCATTATACTCACCCCTGCATGGGCTACGCCTGTACCTTGTTTTGTTTGGTGGACACGATGGACATCGCTAACTGAAGACGAGAGTACTCAGATTGGTGGTAGCTCAAAGGTTGACATTAGACGAGGCGTACCATATAGATATTCGTTTGAGAGTTTTACCTACCCTTCAGGTAAAATCCTTGGTGGGAGTTCATTGGAGCTGTTTCAGTGTACATGTACTTTTTAGTTTTCTTGTTGTTTCTAGTGGGGCTTGTATTTGGACCCATTTTTCTCAATGTACACACTCTGTTTAATATATAGTATTACTTTTTTTATTGTGTCTTGCTTTGTGCTATGTTATATGAGTTTACAGGTTATAAAGTAAATGCCTTCCCAGTTTTAGGGAATACGCCTTTTGATGCTAGTCTCTAGCCCCTGGCCTATGGAAGGCGGGCTTGGGGAAAGCATGACATGGGCCACAGGGGACGGGTCGTGACAATGATGGTGTTATGTGATCTGAATCAAAATCTGACAATGGGAAAGATGATCATTAGTGACCTGACCTAGGACACTATTGGTGATATGATAGCGTTGTGTCCATAAATGCGGTAGTGTTAGAATGAAATATCGTATTATATATATGGGTAATGGTGGAATTTTTTCTTTAACCATGACTCGTTATCCTTGTTGTGTTTGCGGGATACATGTGGAGAACTTTTGGTCAAATCTATATCATGGAATATTTTATGAATATGTTTCCAACCTGAATATGAAGTAGTAATAACAAGGGGTTTTTAGCTTATCTATTAGTGAATATCCACCCAATAAAAGATTTAATGTTTTTTGTTTTCTATTTATCTATTATAATGACAAGCTCTCTTTTTCATTAACTCATTTGTATGACACATTAGTGTTGTCCTACTAGGTTTATACTGGCACCCTAAATAATAATCTTGATTCATGTGTAGTCAATATGGTAAGTGATATAGTAAAGTTAAATGGACCATAAATGTTAAAATTGGAGACATAGCATGATGATTGAAGGTAGTATTGAGATCGACTTCAAAGTGATGCCACTATGTTTTTTTAATTCCATATTTTTATCACACCCTTTTTTATATTCTACTTTAGGGGTTATTGGAAGTTATTTATATATAAATTGAGATATATTCCATTCCATTTGTTACATAATTTGTTTATTCCTTCCACTTTGTTTTTATTAATACTTTTCATTGATTATATAGAGGGAATAATCTCCCAACTAATGAAACTCAGATACACACTACTAGTCACCAATATCGTAGATATTGGAGTTAAGTATGTGTTGATGTGACACTCTAGCTTGGACATGGTTTGTTTAGTGATGGTGTTAAATTAAATTCCTTCACTAATCCCTTTGATGGCTCTAACCACTTCAAAAATTCCATTGACGAACCCATCAAATTTCTTTTCATGAAATATATTTAATTCATCAAACATGTTGAGTAAATGTTAAAATGTTATCTTCTTTGACATTATTTTACCCTTCTTAAATTTTGCCAAATTTTATAATATATCCTTTATAGTAGATTATTCCATAAATCTCATTTATATTAGATTTCATAAACCTCTATATAATGATTTATTCGTTAATTAAATCACTAAAATTCATATATCCTTTGGACATAAACAATTTATATGAATCACTATCACAAACTCCCTGAATAGATATAGGGAAAAAATAAAGTGTGAGGGATTGGAAATATTATATCATTATATTATTCAAAGAAATAAATATCACTAATAAAAAATTGAATTATTTAAATATTAAAAGTTTTTTTATAAGAAATCATACTTATAGTAGACATATCTATATCCTAGAAACTGTGGTTTTGATACCACTTGGTGTAACCACAACACATCAAACAGTATGATGAGAGGTCTGAATTATGGTGTGATTTATTTTTTCGATTTTGTTTTCATTCTATCTTTTCATGAAGATCATTTTGAATCTACTGGGTTTTTATTCAAACATTAAATATTCATGTTCCTAAAATAAAATAAGTAATACATTTTTTTACATGGATCGTCAATAAGGCCTAGTCTATAGATCCCATGTTATGTGGGTGTCAAGAAAATCATTATTACACTTTCCACTAAAATTATTGTAGATATTTGGGAAAGGTTCAATAAAGATCTTATGTGCACCCCATCTTCTGGATTTCATGTTCATTTCTCAAGTCACTGTAATAAATAAAATTCAACACATAGGTTTCTATAATTTATTTCTTCAAAAATTGAGTATGAACAGAAAACAATAATACATTTTTCTATGATAATTATTTTTATTTTTTAGCTTTAAATTTTCAATAATTCATTTTCAACATTCTTCATAGTCAAAATTTATTATTTTCAAAGATATTTTTAATGTTAGCATTAAAGAAAGAATAAATGAATTTTCTATTATTCTTATTTGTTCTTGATGTTTGAAATAATCACAACTATTGAAATATTAAAATATATATGATATCTGAAACAATCTCCTATTTACTAATTCATCTTGTGATGATTTCCAAATATTAATAAAAAATACTATAAAAGTAGTTCCTAGTAATCATCTCATTTAATGATCAATAATTTTTAAGATCTTCCCCAATAATATTAGTCATTTATTTCTCTATATAATCTATAGGTTTTCATATTTCATATTGATCATATAATTAATAATATATATTAATTAATTTTATTCCCTATTAATTCATATAAATGGTAGAAATATTTTAGTTGTTTTTTTGTCAAATTTTCTCTTTTCAATATGTAATGACTCTTATGAAATAAATTTTAAAATTTTATCTTACGTAATTTTCATTCTCCACCTAATAATAGTTATGTAATGGAACATATGAAACCACTAATAAGAAATGAATTTTATAAATCATTCCTTTTCTATAGAATTAGTCTTATAAAATTACCCTTATAGAATGACGATTTTGAAGGGAATATTATTGAATATCTCATTTATAATTAATTTTATAACACAGAGTCACTCATATGATGTCTGTTATGAAATTTAAAACCCATTATAAAAAATAATGATACATATAAAATCAATCTTTGTGAAATTCCTCAATAGTTGTTAGAAAACTAGATTTAATTTGAAACTCTTTTAGAAAAAGATAATAACCCATCCATTCTAAAAAATAAACTATACCAATTTCTGGAAATATAAATTGAAATTAAATTCTTATTGGAAGCCATTCCAATTATATAATCAATTATTGTATCATTACCACTGTATGTAATCATGTTGAGTTCCATAGAAGGAATTTTTTCATTCATATTCCCTATATTGAAAATTGATGTAGAAATACGACCTTATATATGATAAACCATCTGGGGGTGGTGGGGGATTATTTTTTTCCTTTAGTTCGGATATGACAATCCATCGTTGTGGTAAACGTTTAGAATATTAATTTCAGGAATATTTATATAACACATTAATTTATTTGTTTTTACCTTCCTAGTTGAAGGGGATGGGTAGTGTGATTGTTATATAATTTTGATGAATTAACATCTGAATAAGTCATATATGTATTATTTATTTACTTTACATCCTTGAATAATTGAAAATTTATATACATATTCAATATATGGGATGTATTATCATCATATTCTAATAACCCTCAATGTTGATCATATTTATTAACATTATATTCACTTTTATCACAAGTGTAGATGATATTTCTTCAATCATAATATTGAAATTAAGAATATACTAACGACATGATTGTGTAAAATACTAGTTTAATTATGTTGAAGATATATTGTGAGTGTAGATGAAAGAAAAAAAATTCAATAGTTGCTACTATAATGAATAGACCATTGTACAAAATCCTAAGACCCCAATTGGATTACAACAAGGCCATACATACTCTCCCCTGTCACCACAGGCTAGAAACTGGTTCTAGTGTATAAAATAATCCATTCTAAAATTATATTCACTTGAATAATAATAAAAATAATAATAATAATAGATGAATACATTTGATTTAAAAAATATTAATTCAAAACAGAGAAGATAAATAATGTAAACATGAACAACATACTAACATAAATATACTTATTTGAATCATTCTAGAATTCACTAAACTCCCCAACCATATCTCCATCACATATTAACAGCTCACCATTAAAAAATAACTATATCATCCATTTTCTTAAATCAAGTGCAATGACATCTACTAGTTCACTAAAATATAAAAGTGCGGGATGAGTAGAATCCCAATTATATTTTCATAAGAGTCTAGAATAAATTTATTTATGAGTAATTCAAACATTTATGGTTTTATAATTAATATAAATAATTAATTTATGAATTTTTTAAAATAAATCCCAACATTATCCTAACAAGATGTTTGGTTTCAACAATTTAAGAGTTAAATAAACAATTCCTTTACTAGTATAATTATTGTTCAACTAAACATGATGTAAATATTCAATGAAAAATCCTCCTGTCTTGAGTATATTTCCAATATAAAACACTATTATAAATTCTAAATAAATCACATATAAATAAACTATAAGTTTATCAAGGTTAAATATGTTGAAAATTATATTTTATAGGAAATAATCCCAAAATCTCATTTCCATCTAATCAGTCCCATAGGTAAGTCAATTGTCTATCTACCTATATTACACACATATTTTTTCAAGATAAAAAAATATTAAAAACATTATTTTGTATTTTCAACCTAATAAAACCCCAATCACACATCTATCTATTTGTCTGAATAAATTTCATCACCTTTCTATACACACAATGGTATTTGAAAATAACATATTAAAATTTCACCCCTAGAAAAATTCAACAAATCATTGAAGGTTTGATTACATATTTAATTAAATTATGATAAATTTGTAATTCATGAATTCCAATTTAATTTGAAGATTGAATAATATGATCTCATTACCAATATATCTAAGCATATCCTAAATAACATATCACATAGTCAATTAACTGATAAATATTTAATTGGGCAAACAAATAGATAATACAACACAATTATCCTATAACGTTTAACTAGTACTATGTTTATTAATGTTGGTGATATTGATAGAATTTATGTTTATTTTTACATTTGATTATTAGAAATAACTCAAAGTTTAATAAAATATAAAATATTAATTTGGAAAATTATAGTTTCTCATATCATTAGTAAATCGTTGCATAAATACTATTTGTAATGGTTAATAACTATTTTTTATTTATATATTTATTTATTAGTCACTATATTTTTTAATATTATAAAATTATGAATGCATTGTATCAATGATACTATTTTTTTATAATACATTATGACAAGTTTTTCTTAACGTTATGAAAATATTTATAACCAGATAGATGATTTTATCAACCTTATGTCCTTATTATCATAACAATATGAAGGTTTACTAAATCATATCTATAATAACGAAAAATTATAGATTATTTAAAATACAAAACTTGTTGCATTACTTATGTAAGATGAAACACCCTATGAAAGTAGGAAAACATAAATTAATAATACATTATTACCAAACAAATAATAAATAATGGGATGGTAAACTATTAGTAGTTATTAACATAAGAAGTATAATAATTAATTCTAGTTTATATTGATATTTTTATCTATAATAATTATTTTTTTTAAAATAAAAATTTTATTTCAAAATGATAAAATTAAAAATCTTATAACATAAAATTGATAAATAAATTTTTTTTTAATTTCTCACAGAAAAATTATTGTCGGATTTATTTTAGATATTTTTCGAAAATAACTAGTTTAATGTGAAATATTCTAACTTTCCTAGAACATCCTCATTTATATGAAGATGAATTAATGAAAAAATATTAATATAAAAAATATATGTTTTTTCTATAAAAATAATTTCTAAAATATTTTTTTTGATTTTTTATACCTAGACTCAATATTTTAAATATTTCTGTAGCGTTTTGATGAAATTTGATTTGAATATTTTTATATGTAATTATAAAATAATGACAATAATTTTTTGATTTAATTTTTTTAAATAAATAACATTTAAATGATAATATATATTTTAAATTCATTTTAATCAATGGAATTAATAATTATATCCTAATCAAATCTCTTTTTTCTATAAAAATAAACTATTTTGAAAAGAGGTTTTTACACATTACATGAACTAATATTATGATTAAATTTCCTAACCATGGTATTTTAATTTGGTAATGTTATTAAAAAAATTTATATAATAATATTCAAATTATTTTATATGTACATTTTGTTTGTTATAATTTTTTTTGGATTAGTTCTAATCACCATGATAATGTTAAAAAATATTTTAATATTATAGGTTTACTTATATCAATAAATTTATACTAAATAAATTAAATTGGAATAATTTAAATAATTAATTTAATATTAATAATAAAAAACTAAATAATTTATCACTCATTTAGTTAGTAATAAATAATAAATATTATTTAGAATCTGTAATTGTAACAATATCTTTTTTCAACTTTAATAGTTTTTCTCTACATTATCTATTTTAATTTAATGGTTAATATTATAATATTATAATTTGAATTGGATTAATTATAGTTTAAATGTAATTCAATATCATCCACATTTGCAAATATGGGTTATGTTTTACTTTTAATTAAACATAAAATCAGTTAGTTAGAAGCTAATAACCTGTTTAAAAGTAAAAGAGTCAAATGTTTTAAAAAATGGTAAGGGAAGTTAAAATGTTTAGTATTTAAAAATTTAAATAAACCTAAAAAATTTAATCTTTTCATCCATTTACCTTGAAATATTATCATGGAATTATTAAAAAATATGGGGAGTTTCTAATTCTACCCTTTTCATCTCTTATAAAAGAGGACCATTTACATGCTTTCAAACATAAACTAACATTATTGTTCATCCTTAAAACACTATCCTTTTAATATCAAAATAACTATATTTCACAAAAATTATCCCATGTTATCTCATATTTATCCTAAGACTTTAATTTGTAGGTGAACTTCCAAGGAAAAATGAAATCTTTGACGTACGTATTATACTCTTCCTGCCTTTCCCAAAGTCTTACTCTTCTTAATATCTGTGAATCATAATAATATTACGAATTAAGTATAATTATTACACTAATATTTATTAATATTAATGTTATAATCCATATTTATTTATTTCCATCCAATTAGAAAAAAAGATGAACCTCATTATAATGTTGTATGGACTACTGTACCCACGATGCGACGATGTTTGTTATTCGTTTAAGTCATTTAAGGATGGTAGTAATTGAGATACATTTAAAAAATATAATATATCTCATATAATTATTATTCATAAATTTCAATTTAATATCCACCTTCACCCACTCTCACATGTTGTGAAACAAGAAAACTAATTGTGTATATGTGGGAGTTATTGTCTCCATTATGAAATATTTTTCATTTTGATTTTCATAAATTATATAAAAATCATAATATATGGTTACAAATTATAGAATAATAAAAATAATATTATTATTCATTTTTTGTAATTGTATTATTTTAAAATAAATATCTTTATTACCATACTCACCAATTGAAAAAAATATTGTTAATGTTTTGGCAGTTTTAACCACATACGTCAATAGTGATTTAAAATTAGATGGTGGATAAAAATGGGGAAAATATATTTTTATTATAATATTTTAAAAAATATTGATTATTATATGGTTATAGTAATATTATATTATATATTTAATTTTTTTATTAATGTAACATTTATAATCGTTAAAGTTAATAAAATATGTTGTTATCAATTCACTTCTCACTTAACAAAACCAAAAAACATATGGAATGAGATAAAGAAAATTTTAAGTAAATATAAGTAATATATATTATAACATTATATGAAATATAAATATAAAAACATGACATCCAATTTTGGGCAATGATATAATAATTATGAAATACATGAAAAATAGTTAAATTTATTCACACCGAATGGTAAAAATTGTTTAATTAATTAATAAAAACATGATAAATCATTATAATAATAATTATAAAGGTATCATATTAATGAGTTATGTGATTATGTAGGATATAATGTTATATTTTCATGTTTTTATGAGGAATGAGTTTTTTCAAAATAAGAAACGAAATAAGGTAGTAGTTTTGTCCTCAATTTGATTACATTAATACATTTTTTTGTTATACACAATGATTAATTTTGTATCGTGTAATTACCACCCTATTAAAAAATTTATATCCTGATTTTATTATACATTATGATATTAAATGTACCATTTATTGATATAATTCTAATGGGATATTTGTTTCATTTTTCTATTGTTTGCAAAGGGTTTTTATCGCAATTTCTACTTCATTGAGTCAGCCTTTGAATCACACAACTATTTTCATTTCAGTTGTGTTTATAAATCCTATATGATATATTAAATAATGAATTAATTATTCATTAATAGTATTATATGTTTAGTTTCATTAACATTCTCCTTTAATAGTTATTATTTATTTTTTACTGAGTCGTGATGAGTTTTTTTCTACTACCTTATTAAAATCAAGATATAATAAATGCGATAATACATCGTGGGAATTTGTATGATCACTTAATCTAAATCCCTTATCATTTTATTTTCCTCTAGATATAGTTAGTTAACTATTATTTCTCTTTACATTATTTTATATTGAAAATTTTAAAATATTCTAAAAATCTTTTTTTTCAACAATCTTATTTCAAAATGATAAAAAGGTTTTCTATATTTTCCAAATAAAAGGTTTTATGATATTATCACCCTTTTTATGATATTATCATAAGATTTACATTGTAAAATTATTGTACTAATATTTTATGATTTCATAATTTTATGTTATATGGTGTTTAATAATTTATTAATAAATCCATTATTTATTCTATGGTCTCTTTATTATATGAAGAATGTTTGATCTTAAAGAGGAACAATAATGTATGGGTTAGGAAAAGGGTCAGACATATATATTTCTCTAATAAATTTCATATATGATTATATAAAATAAGATAAAAATTTTATGTTAATATGTTTTCAAGTCTATAGGTTCACAATGTGTGTGAATTATGGAGTTAAAATATACTCATAATTATATTATTTAAAATTTTACCAAGTATATGAGTTCACAATGGTTTTATGTGATAACTATTGGATATACTCACAATTTTACATGTTACAAATAGTGATGGTGGAGATATTAAGCTATAATCATAATTTTATGTATGAACAAATTAGGGTGTACCCATGTTTAAAAGGAAATGAAATCTTATGTTTATGTTTGAGAAACATTTTCACGTTTTTTTATCATGTCATAACGAGTTTTCATGATTATTCCTTATTTTTAAAGTATTCCCCACTTTTAGAACATGATAAAAAAAATTAAGAATATTGAAATTTTTTTCCTTTTCATTCGTTTTATAATTCCTTAAGGATATTATTATTACCTTATATTTTTCCACCGTGATTTATGATTATTATCGATGGTATTTTGTGATGATATTATGTTGTTTATATCATTCTCATATTCCCCTTCATATTTATGATCTAATAATTTTTGATATATCTTTTCCCTTATAGAATTTTATAGTTCAACCATTTCTTATGATTTTAATCCCAAGGATATGAAGAATATTATATCATGTGTGATGACTAAGAAGGTTCAAGATGATCATGATTATGGTTGATTTTTTTTCAATTTTTATTAAATATGATATTTATTTAGATATTATATATGACATTAAATCCTTATGTCATATGGTTGTGTTACTAATTGTGGATTTACTACATAAACAATGTTATCGATATATAATTAATGTCTTTTTTTCATTGATCTCTTTAGTCGATATTAGACAATGGTATAGTTATTTTTTGATTAGGTTCATTATATTGGGAAATCAATTTAGTTACCCATAGAGTTAGGGATATAGAGCATTAGTGAAAACCTGATAGTTGTATCAATGTATATGATAATGTTCTAAAAAATGGTAATGTTATGATAATATGGTTTTCCTAGAAATGAATCCCTATCTAGATACTATCGAGAGGATGTGGTTTTGGCCTAGATGCACCTATTGTTAATCACCTTGAATAAGGAGGGTTTATCATTAAATCGAAAATCACCATTATTCCTAATATGTGTGCCTAAGAATTTATAATGGGATAGAAAATTTAAAGGATATTATTTTCATGACCATATTCTCTATACAAACAGTAATTATGGGTTTAGCTCCAAATTACATTAAGGGATTAGTTTGAGATGTATGAGATAAAATAATATAATGTAGCCTATGAATAATTAAATGTGTTATATGATTATCTTTTTAAGATATAATTGAAATGAAAGTACCATCGGTTGAACTGAAGCTTTCATTTGAGGGGACTTATTTGGATTGTGGTTTCATATTAATATAAATTTATTCTTTTAGATATTATCATAACCTAGTAATAATTAAATGATGAGGATTTTGATAACTAAGTAATCCATTTTAGAATTTCATATATGAGATCATTATTCTATCCATTCTATATTTCTTTGTTGGGTTTATATGTGTACCACCCAATTTTTTTTCTCAAATAACATTCCATGTTTCATGATGGAAAATTTTTTAAATATGAGTTTATGAGAATATAAATCTTAATGTGGGTCCCTTCGATGAATCTGACATAATGGATTAACAATTTCAATTTTAACTCTCTATTCAGGGATAATAGTGAGATTACCCACAACATAAACATTATTTAAATAGTTGCTAGGGGTATAGATAATAATTAAAAGCCTCCTTGGTAGATAATAACTTAAAATTAAAAAATAGGTGAAAATAATATATCATAATTGTTATCATCCATCAATGCACATCCACCATGCATCGACACCGATGATCTTATAGTTTTTAAAAGTATAATACAAATATTGTTTGTGGAATACCACTATATTGACCTGATTTTTCCCTTAAATGTTTCTGAAATATTTTTAAGAATATTTTTGGATCCAAGAGATAAAATGTTATTAAATTTCAAGGCGTGTTGAGCCTGAAATTAATATTATAAAAATATTAAATATATTAATATCACATGCATACAATGTTTTGTGAATAATGGAATGAATCCCAAATGAAGTCCTATAATTGAAATCTAATAACTTAATTTATTTTAGAACACAAGGTTTACCGATGCTATAAACAAGAGTTTTCCATCACTGAACGTCTGACTTAGGTAGTCATTGTATGTGAATTTAATTAAAAATAATAATAAAATGTGTTTATTTTATTTTAAACACACACAAAAAATTTATTTATATATATTAATTTAAACCAATTAAATTGAACTAAATTATTATACCCTAGAAGAATGGAGTGGATCTCTAACATTATTCATTGGCATATCGTGAGTGGAGGACAATAGTTGATTAGATCACTATGGATTGAGAGATGGTGAACATATATTCTACTATAATGGTGAATGCAATATTCATTAGTGATCGATTCCCTTTCTAGATTGGGCTCATCAACTGTGGAGTTATTATATTTTTATAAAAATATTTATCACTTATTAGTATTTTTTTTTTATCCTATGTTTTAACACCCTTCAAATTATCTAATCTGACAAATTACACAATTTATTCAATTTATTGTTATTATGCGATATTCTCACCATCTTTTATAAAATATATGATTAATTTAGAACAACTCTTGTCCAAATAAATATTTAATTGGTTTTTATTCCCTCCCCCACCCGTTCTTCCTGTTATTTCCTATTGGCCTAGAGGATCAATATTGGACAATACTGGGCATGTCCAAGCATGATAGGACAACAAAATTGAAAGTGGATCTGTGCACAAGGACAAATCAGTGTTTTATGGAGAGATCGAGATAGATTACTAATGTTTCATCAAGGATCTCACATCAAAATTGGTGATGGGAATTAATGAAATTAACTACAAGATATGGTAGTTGACAAAATCATTGAATGGGTTGATGTATTCCATTTTTTCCCACTAGAGGGAGAAATTGATGCAAGTGGTAGACATGACCATTTTTTAGTGGGTAAACATTGGGATTTGTAGCAATGTTTGTGAATCTAGAAACTATTTTTATGGACATAAAATTCTATGAAAAATTCAACTATATGGTGTGATGTCTGATGAACACACACTATATTACATCCCTAGCTATCGTGCCATAGTTTCAAGGAAGATAAGGATCTAACACCATGTGACTGGGCTCACAGGTTCTGCTACAATCCTTGGGAGGTTGAGAAGTGTGTTGGATAAAAATATATATGACCTAGTGTTGGAGGAATTGTCATGTACACATGGTGTAAATTAAAATGGGGTGGTACCAAGGTATGTACATGCACAAGACTAGGTATATGGACAAGGACCAATTAACATGGTCATGCCAACAAGAACTTGGGAAACCATTGAGTGGTTGAGATATGATTTGTAGACCCCTTATACATTGTGTATACTAGCATGGACTCTAATCCATGTCCATATGACAACAATACAAGGTACAGGAATACACAATTAAGACCTGAAAGACCCCTTACACCCCTTGTATCACTTTTATAAAGTTATGACTCTCATATCCCCTTCATTGTAAATCATATGTTATCCCATAAGTATATTATCTTGATTTTATATCCCTTTAGAACATTATGGTGGCCTTTATAGTGGAATTTTAGATATGATGTGATATTTTATATGTGTGATGCATCATTAAGTGATGTATAATGATGGAAATTATCAAGTATGATCATTATATAGATTCATGGGTCAGTATCCCATGTTTCCTCAAGGCACATGTTCTCCACTATATTAGAGAGATGTTGTGATTAGTAGTCCCTTAACATAATAGGTTGTCAGTTACCCATGATATGAAATAAATTATAGAGTTAGTACTCCACATTCACACTAGGTAACAAGTTTCTCAGACTATTTGAATGATATATAGGTCAGTACTCCCCTATTACACAAGGGTGTTAGTTCCCCGTTTACTTATATAGGACAGTTAAATACTCACCTTAATAAAATTCAAAATTTCTCTACCAATAGAGTTGTACTCCCTCGTCTATGACCTTCTATGGGGTGTCGGTCCTCTATAATAGATGTGTGTTACCCTTCCTACTGAGCATGTTTTAAGGTATTGATCCCAAATAATCTAATTCTAGTGATGTTGTGTTTGATGATGGGTATCAGTGATAGAATTCTAAAGATACATGCTAACTCATTGAATTTATCTTGGCTATGAAATAGAGATCCAATTTCTCTATAGTTTTTGTTTCTTTATCAGTATAAATGTGTGTTTGTGTGTGTGTGTTGGGTTTCATTTCCATCTAATTTTAGGATGATTTGAATATTGTTTTTCTCTCTATAACTCCATTTAAGATTAATAGTGTTTTTATAGGTAAGAATATACTCACCCCTACATGGCCTTTCGCCACATGTTTCATGTCATAGGGAGATGGAAAATAGATCAAATTTGATTATGGTGGTGTATAGTTATATCAGGGTTCCTTGATGGAATACAGTGGTCTAGCTTGGAAATTAGATGTGAGGATATCTTAGAATTATTTATTCTAGTTTTTATTAGGTTGAGACATTAATTCTTTTTGGTTTTGTAATTTTCCAATTTACATTTCATATTACATTTTCATACACATATGTATTTTCTAAAGGTAATTATATGCATGATTGTTTCACTATATGATAGTATTTGTTATTATTAATCATATTCACTTCATCATGGAGATATTCGGATGTGTAATAACATGTAAATTTGGAAAACCCCTCTTATTTTACTTATCACTGTGTTTTTTGAATCCCCCTAGCCAATTCTAGGGATTGGGGTTGTGGTGTAACATGCTTCTGATGGATTGGAAAGACCTGGGGGGTTGTGTTACTACATCAACACACAACCTGGAATTATTTTTAAAAATGACATAGTGTTTAGCAGGGAAATGGGGATACCCCCTAGTGATCTTAGAGTTTGGAGTAGTTTGGAAGTTAGGTTCCATCCTGTAGAGTATATGATCCCATCGGATATGTATACGAAACATTTTAGATATTCGAAATCCTTATTTGGACACACGGAATTCCACCTAGTGGACATGTGGGTAGGAATCCATCCCACACCAACCTTTAGCCAATAGGGTTTTATGGTGCGAGAATCACAATGACTGGTGCAAGAGGAGGGTAAAGATATGGGTGGATATATAATGAATATAGAAACAAATGTGAGATTTAATAAGGAGAGGGAATGAGTTTGTGAAATGGATATGGCTACTTCATAAACTCTCTTGAGGGGTCTGAATGTGGATATCAATAAGCCTTATAAGAATAATAATAATTCTTACTTAACACCATAATTATTAATTATGTTTCTTTTAGAACTTCAGTGTGGAGAAAGCATGGGAGATGAGTGATATGTGTGGGTTGTGATGCAATTATAAAATAGAGGATCACATTTCTATGATTAAATGTTTTTTAATAAATTTTTATTGTATTTTTTGGAACTTCAATGTGGAGGAAGCATGGTAGATGAGTGATATGTGTGGGTTGTGTGGCTATTATAAAATAGGGGATCACATTTCTATGCATAAATTTTTTTTATAAATTTTTACTGTATTTTTTATTTATTAACTCATAGAAAAATTAAATAATTCATAACAATAAATTGTGAGAGGTATTTGACTCCAATATTTAGGAAGAAACCAACTTTTTGAGTTATGATTTTTATATTTAAATAAGTGTGATTAATACTTCATTATAAAATAAATTCTTGAGTCATCATACATAGAACTGGTTAAGTAGAATAATTTAAATTACAAAGACATAATTTAATTAAAGGAGGAACAATGAAACAACAATAGATTTTGAATCCATTAAAATAGATACCATGTTCAATATGAAATTTTACGTGATACACCTGATGTAATAAAACACCAAAATAATAATAATATAAAATTAATAAAGATATTCTATACAGTAATATTGTAAACCATTAATAGTTATAATATTTAGAAGGAAAATAGTTAATACAATTTATTATTAAAAATATTTATATAATAAAAATTATTTTAATCTATTATTTATTTTATTTTCAAAAGATAAATTTATAAATTTTATAATATAAATTTGATCAAGTGAAGTAAATTTTTATATTACTTACAAAAATATTAGCATAGGATTTATTTTTGATATTTTTCTAAAACTTTTTCCTTGGATAAAAATTCAATATTTTTAATACATTCACATTTTTCAGAATCATAAATTTTTTGGAACATTTTTAAATACATAATATATATTATAAATTATAACAAATAATTCTAAAATACTATGATGAATTTGTAAACCCATTATCATCATTTTGAATGTTTATGCATTTTTTTGTGAATATTATTTTTTAACATTTTCATTAAATTAATTTTATCATGATGGAATGATTTTTATAATATAGTTTTTTAAAATTTATATACTTTTAATTAAAATAAATATTTAAAATTCATTGGCATACTTTTTTTTGATAATTCCATCTTGATGATAACAATGTTTTATTAAATATATGATATCACCTTAAATGTCCTAAGATTATTATCAATATAATTTTCCATAAAAAGTTAATTTGACAAGGTGTTTTATATATTTGAGATAATAATTTCACATTACTTTAAATGAATAATTTTATTTTTGGTATAAAATTTTTATAATTAGGAATAATACTAATTACCAGCATAATGGTGAAGAAATTACCTTAAAATTATTTTATTACTAATACCATAAAATTTATATCAAATAAAATGAATTAATATGATGAAAATAATTAATATAAAATTATTTTTAAACACTTGAATAAATATATCATCAGTCATTTATTTTTTAATCAATACTAAAGAAGATTAAGAATCAATAATGGCCAAAATGTATTTTTTCTATAAAAATATGCTTTATACAAATTATATATTCTAATTTAAAAGTAAAAATTATAATATTTATAATTTTAATTGTATTGATTAGATGATAAATTTAATTTTACCAGAAAAAATATGTTTATATTGGTGGTGTTACATTTTTAATAAGACCTAAATTCGCTTATTTATAAACTAGTTACCATGATTAAAATTAAATGAGTGAAATGTAAAAACATAATGTTAAAAGCCCTGTAACATGTTTAAATGATGTTAGGGAAGCCATTTTTGAGTCATTCTCAACCCAAAGACATATCAAAATCAATTATTTTTAATATTTTGAGTCTTTTACATTGTAATATTGTCATTGAATTATTATAATGTATGGGGTTTCTTCAAAAAATTTGTTTCTTTAAATTACAAATGGTAATTTCTTACACCCATTAAAAAACAATTAACATTCAAATTATTCCTTTAAAATGAAACTATTTTATATCCCTATATATCAATCCCTAAAACATATGCCCTTTGTTACTCATATTTATCTTAATATATTCAATTTTTATGGATCTTCGAAGAAAAAATAATTTCACAAATATAAGCATTATCTCGTTATTACGAATTTATTTCTTAAAAAAAATCTCCAAATATATTATAAACATAATAATATGTTGAATTTAGTATCATTATTATACTTATAGTTTTTTATATGAATTTTATAACACTTATATATCCATTCTTATTCACTTAAAAAACATCTTTTTTGTGTTGTGCAGACTACCTCCTCCATTGAGAGACGTTATTTGTTTTTCATTATAACCACTCATGGATTGTATTAATGGTGGTAATTGTGAAAAAATATCTTATGTATAATATATTTTTTAATTATAAATTTAAATTTAACATCAACCTTCACCACCTCTCATGTGTTGAGAAACAATAATGATTATCTTGTGTACTTGTTGATTACCGCATCCATTTTGAAATTATTTTCATATAGACTTTAATAAAATATATAAAAATAATAAAATATGGTTCACCATCATGGGAAAATAACAATAATATATTTATTATTCTTTTATAATTAATTTTTGTCAAGATAAACACCTCTTTAATAATTCCAGCTAATCATGTTAAAGACTCTTCCAGTTTTAGTCGGTTTAACCACCTACATGAACAATGATTTTAAATATGATTATGGGTGAATATGGAATTATGGAAACAAATATTATTATAATTTATTAAAAAAATAATTAATTTTATTTATATTATCAAATAATATATTAATTATTTGACTTATTATTAATGTTACATTTTCATTTAATATAATTAGTGAAGTCAGTCGTTATCACTTCAGTTTTCACATAACATAACCAAAACACACATATAATGATATAATTTATTAAATATATATAATTTATATATTATTTAACCTTAAAGGATATATTATTTTTTGACTTGATATCAAATTATGGGTAATTTTATCAAAATTATTAAATCTATGTAAATTGTTTAAATTATTAACACATGCGAGTCTTAATACAATATAACTAATTAATGTAATTGTGAAAAATTATTATTATTATGATAAAAGTGTAATAATTATTAATAAGAATATGAAAAGGATTTTATGTTATATATATATGTTTTACATGAGGATATATTGTCTTTAATTAAGAAAGGATCAAATGTAAGGGTTTTGATCTTAATTTTCATTCACTAACAGATGTTTCTATTATAAACCAGGATTGATTTTTAATGATTTAATTACAACCTCTTTGAAACATTTATATTCTTATTATATTATATTTCTTGATATTTTTCCCATTTATTGTCAATGTTCTCATGGTAATTTGGTTCCAATGTTCCAAAGGATGTAATATATTTTCTTCTCAATTTCTCTTTTATTATGATACTATTTTTATTATCATTTTATTTTCACTTAATTAGCGTGTATATGGACTACGTGATATATTATATCATGAAATAATTCATTATTAATGTTTTTCTAAGTACAATTTCATGTTCATTATCCATCAAGAGTTTTTATATAAATGTTTAAAAACCCATAAGGATTTATTTTCCCCTTCCATACAAAAATAAAAACATCTCAGATATTATAATATATATGAATAATTGGTATCTTAATTCATTATAAAGAATATATTATATTCTTATCCTATTTATATCATTGGAAAACTAAATTTCACATTGAATTAATTTAGATTGAACATTTCAAAATATTTTAATTAATATATTATTTCATCAAGGTCACTTTATATTTTTAAAATGTTTTTCCATATTTCGAAAATAAATACTTTTTATCATACACTTCATATTTTTTATATCATTTAATCCTTTTTCATGTTTTAGTTATTAATTACTCTTTTTAAAGTAAAATTTGTAAATGTATTTAATATTATTTTACTAAATATATTATGTATATTTCAAGCCTCATTTATTAATGAATATTTTTCAAAGTAATGTTTTTCAATGTATTTCAACTAATATTATTGAGAAAATCTTGTCAATTTTAGGATTCAATTATTACTTATTTTTTAAAAAGTTATATGATTTCAAATTTTCTGAACATTTTAATTAATAAACATTATATCATTTTAATGTTTCCATTATTAACAATTATTCTTAAATACAAATTATTTCAAAGTGTTTAATATTAATTTTTTAAAAACAATATTTATTATTCAAGGTTTTATTATTAATGATTAGTTTTAAATTTTAATTGTACCAAATTATTTTTACAATTATTTAAAACATTTTTTAGTTTTAAAGTTGAAATTATCAAATTTTCTATCAATTGTAAAAATTTTCAATGTGTTTTCACATCTCATTTTTTGAACCTTTATATCTTATCATGTACTTTTTCATAGGAAATCATTAAAATACTATTTTAAAATTATTCACTACACTTTAATAAAAATTTTATTTTACGTAATACTCACTTCAATGCCGTCAAATGTTTTGTAAAAAAACTTTTATTTTCACTTATATTTACTCTATAGTGATAATTTTTATATGGTTTTTTTATAACCATTTATATGTTATTAAGATTATATTTATTTTGTAAACTAAGGGTTATGGTAATCTATTATTTCTTAAGGTCATGTTATTTTATGGTTATGAATGACCAAAGAAACCCATTATTTTTGGAGCGGTTATTTATGAGATTATGGTGGTTTTTTCTTCCAATGAAAGGAAAATGTTTGGGTTATGACATTGGAGGGACCTATTTATCCATCCAATTAATTGGTTAATGTATTATTTCCCATGAGATTCAAATTTTTCATCATTAGGATAGTAAGTCACATGGTTCAGAAAGGGTGAGTGTGATGCCATAAAGCTATAAATCACAATTTTGTGCTAGAATACGTTAGAAAGTCACTATGTTTACTAATTTTGTGTGTGAGGTCATTAATTTCAAGTCAAATTTTTATATATTAATTTTTCTTCCTGTTGATTTTTTGAAAAAGAATGTGTGTGAACAAATTAATCTTTTCTCACAATTTTATCTGTGAATAGGTATTCATGTATCCAAGTTGACAATGTTATGAAATCTTATGTTATAGAGGGTTCAATATTTGAAATTTTTTAATCATGTGATACTAATGTTATTTTTATTTTCCTAATTTTTATATAATTATTTAATTATATATGATGATCACATGTATTAGGATTATTGATATTTGTTTTTATGCTAATTTTTTTCTTTTATGGTTCGTTAACTATTGTCATATGATATTATATTTCTCCACAATGTTTTATGATTATTGTCAATTTTAATTTTAGATTCAGTTATTTTATTTATATCTTTCTCAAATTCGCCTTCATTTTTTGGATCTAATACTTAATGATAAGGGAAACACCACGAAATTCAAAAATAAGGATATTGTATGTCATAGTATGTGTGACACACAACACCAAGTGTAAAAGGGAATATAAAATTCTAAGAATATATAACACATTTTATATTTATAATGTTAATATAATATATTTTATAGACTTTAATGGAAGTGATACCAAGTCATATTTCACTAAATGCTATAAAGCCTTTCTTCTACTTCATTCATTTCAAGCAAGATCGAGTTTTATTAAACAATAATTCATTATTAAAATATTATTATTTAATATAATAAGAAATATACTTCCTGTTAAATTAGAATTTATGCATATTATTAACTAAATTATAAAAATATATGGTTTAGAAAAATATAAAATTAATTCATTGGTTTAAATTAAAAAAGAAATGGATATAAAAACCAATGGAATATAAAATATTTTTTTTTAAAAATAACTGTGTTTTATAAGAATAAATTATATTAATTACTCTTAGTGAATGGTAATAATCAAATTTATATATTATATATTCAATTAAAAATATTTTATGTTGAAACAATATATTTTATAATCATAAGATAAGAACAAACCAATTATTATGCATAGAAAAGCTATACTCAACCTTTTAATGAATATCCTATTAAACAAAATTTGACACTTTTATAATTTTAATATGAAAAAAATATTCATTTTTATAATATTAATATATAAATTTACTTTGGGTGATTTTTTCATACTTTTCGAAGGTGGTCAAATTTTTAATGAATATTAATAAATAATGTATTTTAATTAAAAGTTGACTTTTTTCCTCAATAATTTATAATTTTAAATTATATTATAATTTTTTAAATATATTTATTATAAAAATATAAATAAATTAATTAAATTTTTGAAATTTAATTAATTTCACATTGAAATTGAATATAAAATTATTTTAAACTTTTGAACATTTTTGCATAAAAACCTGTGTTGTCGTCCCATATGTGGGACAAAATTTAAATAAATTTTTGCCACATCTGGGATTTTATTTTGAAAAAATGGATTCCATATTTTGAAATATTATAATTTATAAATCATATTATGGTCAACATTTTGTTTGAAAAAAATATTATTGAGCGTAATTAAAATTAATTATATTGAGCAAGAGAAAAACTATCTTAGTAAGGAACTAAACATTAATCTTAAGGGAGAAAATGGAATATACAATAGTTAAAAAGTAATTTTATGGACGTATTGCGACAATATATTCCATTTTATCTATTTTTTATCAATATTTTAGATCATCATGTATGAGAAACCTCTCAATAATTTTAACCATTTTATATTTAAAAGAATGTCACTCCTCCTCCTATATAAATATGCACTCAACCTCCCACTAATTCAATCTTATAAATCAATTTTGATTATCAAAACCCTGCCAAAATAATATTAAAAATTTTCTTACCTAATAATAGAATCCTCACTTTGATCATAAATAAAAAAATATTCCTTTTGGTATAAACAAAAAATAGTTAACTGGATAAGAGTTAGTGTTTCTCAACGATTACTTTTGTTTCATTTAATTCCCCCCCTTCAATTGAATTTATATCATTATTATATAATAATTTCACAATCCTAAATATTGTATTATTTTTTAGGCTAATATTTCAACCTATACATTAATACACATCCAACATATGGGATACATAATCGTTATTCGTGCGTATGGAGGACTACCACCATACGAACCGATGTAGATCTTTCTTCCATTTACCACATTTCATGGTTAGAAATATTGATGGTTTTATTTTTTATATATTATATATATAGTATTTATATTGTTTTTGTATTTCTTTGAATTTTTATAGAACCATATAATCATTTCTTCCATTTTGTGGGAATACGATAACATTATTTGTGTATGTGTGGACTATCGCCTCCTAAAAGCGATGTGATTAGTAGAAACTTTACATGGAATGTATTAATAATGGTTTAATAAAAATATGTTACAAATAAAAAATAAATAATATATGTTAATTATAATATACAAATATATATATATATATATATATATATATATATATATTTCTATTCATTATTATAAAAATGAAAAGGAAATAGATGCAGCAGTCACGGATACACATGACTGACTGTCTCCATGAATAGTTCATGTCATTTATATCTCCAAATTTTATGGATTTTTATAAATAAATATAATATATATATATATGATATATATATATATATATATAATCTTATACATCCTAGATATGATTAAGTCATGATTTATGTATGAAGAACAAAAATAAAAAGTCGAAATAGACTCGAAAAGCATGATGACTAACAACTAAAATGAAGAAAATTAGAAAATATTTTCTATAAATGTGTAACAATATATTATAAGATGATTATATATGATATTATTAATATTATTATAGTTATTTTATAATTTAATAACATTCTTAAAACCATTATACATGAGGTTAAAAGACATTCACCTAAAAGGGAACACAAGGAAAGGGAGTTTAGTCTCACTTTTACTTTCATGAGGCATACCTCATATTCAGCACTTATAACATATTTCATGTGTATATATAGACCCTAATGTATTTAATAACACCAAAAATTCATTATTCTGTGTATTTTCTATTCAAATTTAAATTATTTCATCTAATAAGATTGTAACAAAAAGCAACCAAGGTGTAATGAAATTTCATAACTCATTTCCTTTAATTTGGTTATATTACTTCATCGATGATGATAATATTCTATGATTACATGTATAATAAAATTAAAAATATATTTTTTTATTTCCACTTTTCATATGTTGATTTAATGTTGAAACACATAATCAATTCAATGATTAATTTTCAATAAAGCATTATGTTCATTTTAAGGGTTTATTTTCTAATATCATTCTAATCAAGATTTCATATTATTGAAATTCCCTTAATTAAATTTATATGTTAATTGGTAAAAAAGGGAAATAAATTTATTATTATATGGTTTTTCATTAAATCATTCATGTATTAGTATTATTTTTAATTTTTGGTACTCAAAATATATTGGAAAATGTTTTTAAGAAAACATGACTTCATTTCTCTCTTTAGTTGAAGGACCTACTTCCTTATAAAAACATGTATTTAAAAAGGATCTAAAAAATATTAATTAAAGGTTCCAAAAATTTTTGTTACAGAAATGATTAATATTTATGTATCTTTAAAATGTTATCAAAGAAATATTCTTGTCTATTTCGAAACAACTAACATTACTAACATTTTTACTTTCAGAAAAGAATGTCATTTTTACCTCATACGACATTTAGGGAATTACCAACCATCAGTTCTTTGAAGATTCCTTTGCATGCTTAAAAGGATAATTTTTTATTTTTTTCAAAAAAAGTGATTTTCAGATAAAACAATTTCATGAATTTTATTAAAATGAAAACAATATTTTCCAAAAAAATAAATAGATATTTTTTTATTATTTATATTCATGAATGACAATAAACATTTATTTTTAATATACTTTAGATATCTTCTATTGATATCATCGTTACTGTTCCAATGAATTATTTAGCTTGATTTTTTCATGAATAGTATTGGCATTCACCTCCTTGATTCAATTTTTTTGTCCCCTTGAAATGTTGACATTCGACTGACCATTAAACATTATATTTAGACTAAATAAACACATTTTTTATCATGGATATGAATATTTCCTAAACTGAATATCAATTTTGCATACATTATTTACTTTGAACATTATTTTATTAACTAGGAAAATAATTATATGTTCGAATCTTCCACTTAATTAAAATATTTGATGATTATAACTATTGTTCATTAAATGTATGTGGAATGATTTGGACTGGAAATAATAGGTGGTTCCTAGAAATTATATATCCCTTAATGTGTCGAAAGGTTCTTATAAGACAAATTAGTTACACAAATTAAATGGGTTTCTACCTATAGTTATAAACAGTCTTTTGAAAGGTCGTGAATGTATAGGATTTAATGTGCCTCATACATGACATCTAACAATTAATAGTTGACTTTATTGAGAAGTTAGTTATTTTTTTACAATCTATGATATTTTCACATGATAAAATATATGGATGAATTTCACTCTCAGTTCTTTTATTAAATAGAATGTTTTCTCAGTTATTTTCCATTTTATACTTTTAATGCCTTACCCAATTATTTAAATTGGTTTTTGAATGAATTAACTTATAATATTTTTTACACACCACCTCTAATTTTAATTATTGCATGAAATGTGGGTTCAATTATTTACCCTTCCATATTTTTTTCTCACTCCCTATAATTTTATTTTTTTCATGAATGTGAAGTGAGTTGTTTACCTTTCAATGTTTTTTACACACTCCCCCTTAGTTTATTGATAACATGGAATGTTTGTTTTGTTATTACATTTCCATATTGATTAGGTTTATTGATTCATTATTTCATCCTCATTACTTAACCCTTTCTAAGATTTTGATCTCACCCATATTTATCGCTTTTCCTTGATTATTCATGAAGTGTACTAAGAAATATATTCTAGGATATGCTAAGTAGAAATAAATTTATTGTGTAAAAAAATTATATTGTATATAGTCTATTATTTTTTAATAAGATAATAATATAGTTAACTATTTTAACTGGACTATTAAACTTATTATTCCTTTGTGATGTATTTACTTCGAATCATGCTAATGTAATGGTAGTATATGACAATTCTGGACATACTAGGGTCAGGTCACTATAATTTGTATTTTTAATAATTTATTTCTTGAATTCATGAATTTATTATTATTCCAATACCTATGTTATGAAGATTATTATATCATGTGAGATTTCAAAAAAGGGTTTAAATTATCATAGTTATATATAAATGTTTCCCTGTTTTGTAATGTATCTTTTTTATATGGCTAATATAAAAGGCAAAAAACATTTTTCTTAGGGGGTTGTGATATTATTTTGGGATGTAATGACAAAAATATGTTATCAATATTTAATTTATTTATGTTTAGAGAAGTTCACATCATTATCACCAAAACCATTGATGAATATTAACATTAATATATAAAAAACATTATGAACTTAATAGTTTTGTATTTTTAATGTATTAAAAAAATATTTATACTGACACATAAAATGATTCAAAAGACACATAATAATTTCTAAAATGATATATATGTTGATTCAAATGACTTATACACAATTGAAAAAATTAATCATACGAGGTCCTGAAATTCTAACATGGATTTCTAAAGTCAGTGATATAATGTCTTAGAAGACTCCAAAACAAACATTAAAGTGTTTTATATGTAAATAGTATAATGACTCATACAGATCATAATAAAGGATTTTATTATATATATAGGATGAATCACACATATTTTTCCATATTTCCAAATCAATGTTATGATATTTTTTCTTTTTTCTATATTTACATTTATTACTAGTTTATATGATTTATTTTATCTATTATACTAATTTTTAAATTGTCCATAAATTCTAACAATGATATTATTAGATGGTTCTTGTTTTTAAGTGGAATATTTTGAAAAATACTTTTAAAAATATGTATAATGTTTCAATAAAATATAATTATTTTTTTTGAAATTTTATACATTCTAATTGCGGTTTTTTATTATTTGTTTTTAAGAAAGTCCCACATGATAATTATGATCATAGAGTTTATGATAAAAGAATTATATATTTAATAAGTTGTTTTATAAAAAATATAAAAAATGGAACTACATAAGTAACACATGAGATACATGAACTAAATTATCAATTGAAGCAAATTTTCCACTATGACTATTATTATTTTTGTGAAATAACTATTAAAAACAACATCATGAATCATATGTTATTTAATTGAAAATGATACATACAACTATATCAATATTATATTCCTCTTTCATTTCAGATTTCAACATTATTATTATTTCTATTTTTACTAAATATATGGATTTATTTTGTCCCATTCAAAAGCAGGAATGTCCTTGGTTATGCCTTTTAAAAATGAAAAATTTAGTGGCAATAGACTCTATTTAAAAATCTTCGTTCACGGTTATTTCATAGTATATACAAATTCAAGTAATTTTTTTGTTATACAGCTGTATGATAAATAAATTATTCTTGTTTAATGATATCACACCATTTCTAAATTTAGGTTTTTTCATAGTATGTACCATTACTCGCATTGAGTAACAGAGGAGGGATGAATAAATTTAGTATTTTTGGGGTCCAAACCACTATATAAACACGGTGTTCATTATTTTTATATTTCTATTTCATATTTAAATTTCATATTTTGATTCATGTTTAAAAATATTTTATCTGAATTTTCCTGTTATGATACACTAATATTGATTTTTTTTGTAATAATATAATTTAAAAATAATAAAATTTATTAACCCTAAATCATTCCGTTACCATAATTCATATACTTATGGAGTCCTATTTTTATCCATATTTTGATGGGTAAATTTCACAACTTTTCAAAACAGAGAGCATTTATCAGGGAAAATGGCTTAAATTTCGGGGATGTATGTTTGTTTGAATTACTTTAGTTCAGGTATAAATGTTTTAACAGATTTAGATGTTTTAATTTTGGTTTGGATTGAATTGGAATCCTTGTGGGTGGTCCTACATAGGTGATGCTACTCGACACTTTCTACTAAAATAATTTATTCCATTAGTCATGGATTACAGTGTATACTATTTTCAACACACAATACATGAGAATGGATTGTGGAAAAATATTATTTACCTCATAAAAAAGGCACTTACCAAATAAATTTTTTACTCTAGTTATTTTTAAACATAGGTGATACATTTTTTTATTTATAGCATGATGAATTTACACCACAAAACCATGATTTATAATGTGAATGCATCATTTTAAATTATTTTATATACACATAAAATATGACCCCTTATCCATTAAATGTGTAGGTATACCTCTCCAAGAAAAGGGTTATTTTTATTAAATTTCGGATGATCTCTCTCTATTCGAATCACTACATTTTGTGTTCTATCCCTATAGAAGTTGTGTCACATATCCCCATTAAGTATAATTATTACATATCCATTTTTATTTATTGTGGAACCAATGTTGGATGATATTATGAATCAGGTAGTGACAAATCGGTGTTTTCTATCGATCCTTTTTAGATTTCCATCGTGCATTTTATTTTAGAAGACACTTTTCAAATTTCTGATATTTGTGGTCTAATCGGATTATGTTTCCTCCGTTCATGATGATGGTCACTCTATAAAATTTGTAAAAAAAATTTTCTACAATTTCATGTAAATTCCTTTATATTATTCCATGAAAAATCATCATTTTGTATTGGAATTGTTTCATTTTATGATATTCATGTTTTTAAATAGATTATATATATAAATATATTTGTGAAAACCAAGTTCTTGATTAAATTATTTAAATTTATTTTTTAAATGGGTATTCAATCCCCTAAGTGGAATGTATTCGATGTAAAATGTTTTGATTATAAATTATCATGGTTTTTAAATGGATTTCTAAAAACATACCACATTGGGAAGCCTTTAGTACATTGAGAATATGATTTTAACTATTTGTGTATTTAATGCCATGAGTGGGTTTATGTCACTTTAGGGTGTGTTAATCCACTATATTTTATATTATTTGGATCTAAATTATTCATATATTAGGTAATTTAATAAATTTATAGCATGCGTTCATATAGGATTGATCCAAAATGGTGTGGTTTAATATTTCTGATTGGTTTATCACATGATGATATATTTCATGTTTAATTGATCACATGATTATCTTATGGTTTATCCATGATTTCTTACCTTATTTATTTCATAATTGAAAAATTATAAGATCTAGTGAATTTTGAATGATTGTTTTTAAATGAAATGAATCTTTATGAAAAGAATTAATAAAATTAATTGTAAACTTGATTTGTTTTAAAGGAACAACTAGTTAATACTTTATATTAGAGCTTGTATATATTCATTTGTGGTATCATACTAGGATTTATTATCAAACCCTAATTTTTAAATTGGGTGAATGTAGATGTAGTTTTATAAAAACTAGTTTAGAAATATAGAATTTTGTATCATTCAAACTTCTCTTATCATCATCATATTCATAGTAGGATAGTTTGGACGTGACATATGGTCACATGGAGGCTTTTTTATACTTGTCTATTTTTATCTTTTTGGTTTGAACTATTTAGAACAAATTTTTATGTCTTATAGAAATGTTATCATTAAACCTATAATTACTCTAATAATTTTCATTTTTCAGATTTATCATGAGAAATGTTTATCTTTTTTTTACCATAAAGTTGTGGTTGACTACCCTGTTTGACTTTTATAGTTTTCCTAGGTTAGTTCCATAAAAATTGGAATCGATAGATTACCTGGCCCCAATCGGTGATAAATTTTTGGTCATGGATTAATGAATTGGTTGAAACGAGTTAGGACCATCAGGATTCTAATTGAAAATGAAGAAAAGTGGCCTTGCCAGCTCACTCCCATGACTTAATTTTGAGTTACCATGGGTGGTCAAGGAATTTTTTACAAAATTGAGAATTATAGGATAAGTTTATTTGAATGAACCAGATATGGGATTTATTTAGAATGGAATTGTTACTTGTTTTTTAGTATTATATTCTTAAATCCCATAACTAATTTCATGTATTGTCATTTAAAATAACTGATATAGATACACGATGATGTTCATATGATATTGGAATTTTATCCTATGATTATTAGCTTTTTTCATGTGATTATTAGAAAGTTACTCCTAGAATATAACTTCTCAATCTGAGAGTGGAAGCTATGAAATAGGTTCTACAGACAAATCCTATAGTGTATCCTACTTTGATATAAGCACTAATAGACACTTTTCAAAAAAAAAATCAAGCGGGAGTCAGGAACCTGGAATGAGTGGTAGAATGTGTAATAATTTATTAAGAAAAATCCTCCCATAATCCATGTTTGCAAAGGACCTCATGAATCTATTGATTGGTGTGAGTGGATTTAGAGTCTTTTCAACGTTCTAAAGACTCATGAAAACTATCTGGTGGGTTTTCCATGAAAATGATTGGGAGACTTGGAAGAAGATGTTGGGACATAGAGTGTGTTACGACCTATCCCAGTGCGGCATGAGCCACAACTCTGCATGCCCACCTATAATAGGCTTGGGGATAGTGAGTTGTACTGAGTATGCATATTACTAACATGAGAGGAATTTTCCTAAGTATGTGAATACATGCACGCATATCTGTGCCCACAAAATCTGAAATCTAAAAACCACTAAGGAACAAAATCAATGAATAAAACTGAACCCAACAAACTAAGTACAATAGTAGTAATGCATAGAAAGTAAAACCGGGCCAGAATACAAGCCCAAAAAAACAAGAGTTTGCAAACTACAAGGTCCAACCTGTATGCACAAAGTGGTAGTGGGACTGCTGCTCGTAGTTTTAGGAAAACCCCGGACAATAGGGAATCAGAAAGCTCAGTCCGGTGATGGTCCACCCATGACTCCATCAAAAGGCCTCTCATCTACACAAGACATGACATGTGTGGGAAAAGCATGTACAGTGGTGGGTATATCAATACATAGTATAGGAACCCAAAAACAACAAAGAAATAAACAAATGATGGGTACATTCCACTCTAAAAAGTATATTCCATATCAACATATAATAGGAGAAACACAATCCAGATATACTTGAAACACGGACCTATAGTCTAGAGAAATTTCACACAATCGCATTACCATGCTAGGGATTTAGTTTGAAGGTTCCATGAAGCACTCATCTAGGAGAACTCACTCCATGAGTCTGATGGTCCTGATGATTTCTATCTGAGAAGTTCTATTTGTTAGGAAATGTTACAAGAGATAAATACACTCATTCTAGGAGAACACACTCTTTAGTGGGAAAAGATTACCGATACACATATGAGGATCACTCCTAGGGACTCAGCGGATATCACGACTCATCAGTATTCACTTTACAAGGGATATATGTCCAGTGAGAATAGTCACATCGATACCTGACTCTCCCAAGGGTCATGAATAAAGACAGGAACCCACTCTGGGCCTCAAAGAGGGATACATGACATTATCTCGGAATGTCCCACTGAAGGGATCATACTTTTGTTGATATAACTAATACCTGAATATCAGGGGAATGAGAAAAAAGGAGCACTAACCAAAATGAAACATGCCCATGATACATTTGATAAAAAGATCGATCCATGTTATAGGATATACAAGGCATATATAAGGGGATACAATTTCTGTCTCAGGACTCTGGGTACTGTCAGTGTGTAACGGCTTGAGTTAGAGGGAACACCCTTTGTAGAAAAGTATGTACACGGCGTGTAGGATGGACTACATGCTGTGTCCGCGTAACCATGGATTCTTCCATGTATGCGACTGTGTTCATGTACACAGCTTCAACCTGTGTATCATCATGTGTAACTGGTACACTGGGTGACCAGTGTAACTAGAATACTCTGGTCATGTGGTAGAGTACACGGTCATGTACTCTACCTCGTGTTCGTTTATCACCTAAGATACACGTTGAGCCATACGTAATAACCCAAACATTGTTCTCTTTGGAGAATATTCAATGTCACCAGTTCAAGAACCACCGAACCCTATCTACAAAACAACCGGACCCACACGATGTGTTATTCGAGATACGCACTATGTGTTCTGGAAGTTTCCAGAATCATAGGTTCTTCACTGCTGCACCTTCATTGATGTCCATTCTTTGATCTGGCCACTCGATCATCACAAAACACCATGGTTGTGGTCACCTTGACATCGCAATGCTATTTTCATTGTTTTTGTGCCTCCAATAATCTGCAAAAACATGTATCTATTTACCCACATGAAGAACACGTGAAGAACAAGAACTATCAAACCATTTCTATTCATCCGCTGCTACTGTTGTCGCACCTCTGCTGGGTCATCGGGATGACAGATCTCCATTTTGGGATCATTGCACTGAGAAACGGGCACTTAATGATCCCTCATTCATATCCTTGCAAATAACACACGGAAGAGGGAGGAAGAAAATAAAACAACAAAGGAGGAATGAACCTCTGCCATTATTGTTCATGATTTTTATCCACTCCTTTTAGAAAGTTAGAACGAGGAAAATTAAAAAATTAAACTTGACAAATGAAATCCCAGAGACAAATCTAAAAATGAAAATTCCTCCCACAATAATTGTGAATAAGTAATCTAAAACACAACCCCTACCTCGATTCGGTTGAAGAACGATCACCGTGTCGCATTTGTTGGCGAGTTTCGTCGAATCTGAGATGCATAGATAAATCGCGTCGCCATCATCCGCCAATGGGTTCTCCTCCAAAGCTCCAAGAATTATCCAGAGATTGTCTCAATTTTCTACCAACGATCAACATTTGATTAACCCCTTAAAAAGAGGGAATTATTTTCAAAAATCCATAATGCATTGACATGAATGAGTCAGCATTTCTATTTCTATGTTATTATGGCATGTCATTAATTATCAAAAAAAATTCCCCATCGTTGCACTCTAGAAAATGTTTCCAAATAAAATAAAATAAACTTTTATAATTATTTTATTTTATTTTATTTTAATAATATCATTTAAAAATTATCTTTTTATCCTGACCCATGCCAGTCATGATTAGGCCAATTATTAGGTGAAGTCGTTTCCCCAAACATAATGACACCCTTTTATTTTTAATCCAGGAATCTATTTGGAAACTCCCACAACCGCGCACACCCGAAAACTCACTTAAAGTAAATAAATTTTCAAATCTCAATTATGGTCTCACCGTGCCTCAGAATCACACACAGTCGAAAATAATGGTCCAGTAATAATTCGATATAATATTTGAAAATAATACATGGAAAATTCTGAGAATTTACATTCTCCCCACCTTCGGGTATTTCATCCTCAAAAGGACAAAACAAGATATACATAAAAATATGTGGTTACTGGGCATGGATTTGAGTTTCCTACTCCCATGTTATCTGTTGATGATTCTCGTGCTACCACAGGAAGCACACCAAGGGAATCAATCGCCCATTAGGGATCACCTCATTCTAATCCTAGATCTCTACTGGGTACTCAACAATGGTCTCTCCATCCTCGATGTCCAACTCTCCCCATTTGATAACATGTGATGGGTCATGCATATACCTCCACATCTATGACATGTGGATGACATCATGCACCTGGTGGAACTATGATGGTAGAGCTTGGCAGTACGTCACCTTTCCAACATTGTGTAACATCCGGAATGGTCTGATAAACTTTAATGGTTGCTTTCCACCCTAGTCAAATCTCGGTGACCGTCATTGATGTGAGACCTAAAAGAAGACATGATATCCCTCCTAGAACTCCAGAGTTCTCCGCCGCTTGTCACCTTATGACTTATGCCGGCATTGTGCAGTCTTCATCCACTCCGATATTATCTGCACCTTCTCGATGGTAGTTCTCACCAACTCTGGACCCATAAGTGTTGACTCTCTGAGGTCAGTCCAGCAAAGTGGTGACTGAAAAGGTCACCCATATAAATCCTTGAATGGTGTGATACCGTTGGTGGTGGGACAGGTATTACTGTATGAAAACTCCCTTAGAAGTTGGTGGTCCTCCCAACTGAAACAAAAATCCTAGATACATGCCTGTAACATATCCTCCTGAACCTGAATGTTCTTCTCTATCTGACCATCTGCTAGAGGATTTTAATTGTGAGGCATTACGTTCACAGTTATCCACAGGACATGCTCTTGATGGATATTTTCAAGGTGTTGAGCACGTTGTTCTCTTCAGATGATGAAGTATTGTATGAGAGGGATTACGGGAGGATATCCTGAGTGAGTTTCATGAATCCCCCTTGGTGGTACCCTTGGAGTGGAGAAGATGTACCAGGATCTCTGGAAGTAGTTCTGGTAGTTAGGTATGAAGAAGGCAGTAGAAAAGTTCATTTCTCAGGGCCTTACCTTCCAGCAGGTGAAGTCTGAGCACCATGTTCCATCGGGGTTAGCTCACCCCTGGATGTTCCAGAGTGGATGTGGGAAGGAATATCAATGGACTCTATGACATGCTTACCACAGATGTCCAAGGGGAACGATTTTATCTAGGAGATCATTGACCGACTCACCAAGTCAAACCAATTCCTAGCTATCTAGGACTAGAGTTCCGTAGAGATCCTGGGGCTCCTCTACATGCAAGAGATAATTCAACTTCATGGAGTCCATTCGACTATAGTCTTGGATCGAGACGCCAGATTCACATCCTAGTTGTGGAAGGGATTGCAGGAGGTTTTCGGGAAAAATCTACACCTGAGCAGAAAATTCCATCCCTATAAATATAGTCATATGAAGAAGACCATTCAGGTTCTAGAGGATATGTTGTGGGCCTTTATTGTGGACTTTGGTCATAGTTAGAAGGACTGGCTACCACTACTGGAGTTTTAGTAAAATTACATCTATCACGCCCCCATTCGTAGTGAACCATTCAAGGAATTATGTGGCAGACCCTATCAGTCACCGCTTTGGTGGACCGACCATAGAGAGTCATCACCCGTGGGTCTAGAGTTGGTGAGAACTACCACTGAGAATGTGCAGATCATCCATGAGAGGATGAAGACTACACAGTGCTGGATGAAGTCTATTGCTGACAAGTGATGAAGACCTCGGGATTTCTAAGAGGGTGACCCTATCTTCTTTCATGTCTCACCTCGATGAGGCTTACAATGATTTGGCTGGGATGGCAAGCTGTCTATGAGGTTCAACAAACTGTTACAGATACTACATAGAGACGGCGAGATGGCATACCACGTAGCTCTTCCATCACTTTTCCACCAGGTGTAATATGTATTCCATGTGTCACAAGTGAGGAGGTAAGTGCATGACCAATCACACATCATTCACTGAGGTGAGCTAGACACCGATGTTGGAGATACATTTGATGAGTACCTAGTGGATATTGAAGATCACCATAAGAGGATCTTTCGTGGGAGATTGATTCCCTTGGGGCATGTCTGGTGGCTATACGAGATTTTTTCGGAGAGCACGTAGGAGCAGGAGGCTTAGATCCATGCCCAGTACCCAAATATTATTGAGTAGCTCTTGTTTTAGAATTTTGAGGATGAAAATACCTAAGGTAGGGTGAATTTATTATCTGTTATTTTTTTTTTATAAATGTTACATCAAATTTTTATGAGACATGAATTTTCAATGACGTGCGATTTTGAGGCCCGGTGAGCCCAGAATGGTGGTTTGAACATTTTTTATGCTTAGTGAGTTGGTGGGTGCACGTGGTTGTGACAGTTTCCAAATGGATTCCCGGATAAAAAATATGAGGGAACCATTTCATCTGGGACAATGACTTCACCCAGGAATGGGCCTAACTTGGATCTGTGTGGGACGAAGGAAAAATTAAAATTTTGAATGGATTTAGTAAAATAAAGAAATTAAATAAAATAATTTCAAATGTTTATTTTATTTTATTTGGAAATATTTACTATAGCACAATGACAAGGAACCTGTTTCTATAATTAATTCGACACCATAATGACTGAGAAACACGGACATTGACTCAATAATGAAACAGTGTGATGGAATCATGAAACTCATTCCCTCCTTTTAATGGTTAAATCGAATGTTGGTCATTTCTAGAAAATATAGAAGAACTATTGAGAATTCATGGTGATTTGGAAGAGATCCTATTTTCAAATGATGATAATGGGATCGATCGATGCATCTCGGATAATAAAAACCTCACCAACGAACATGATGTAGTGATCGTTCTTCAACCGAATCGAGGTAGGGGTTGTGTTTTAGATTGTTTCTACCCAATTCTAGTGGGAGGGATTTTCTTTATTGAGTTCATTTCTAGGTTTTTTTTCATGTTTAATGTTTTTATTTTCCCAGTTCAAACATTCTAATAGGAGGGGATAAAAAGTGTGAGGAAAGACTGTGGAGGTTTGTTCCTCCTTTGTTGTTTTCTTTTCTTCCACTCTCTAACCGTGTTCTTCACGATCTTCGTGGGAATATGAATGAGGAATAATTTCACAACTATTTTTCAGTTCAACGATTTCAAAATGATGATCTGGAATCGTGATGACATAGAAGAGGTGCGACGACGATAGTAGTGGATGAATCGACATGGTTCAACAGTTCACGTTCTTCAATTTTTCATCGTGCGGGTAAATCATTATTTGTTTTCGGGGTCAATTGGAGGCCCGAAACCCATGGAAATGGACTTACATTGTGGATTCGACCACAAACATGGAGTTTTGTGATGATCATGTGGTCAGATCAAAGAATGTACATAACTTGAAGCATGTCAGAGAAGAACCTAGAATTCTGGAAATTTCCAGAACACAGGGCATGTAACTCGAAGAACACGTTGTGTGGGTCTGGCTATATGGTGGCTATGGTTCTTCTATTCTTGAGGAGATTCCACATTGTTTTCTCCAAAAAACACGACATGTGGTTCCTTACACAGTAATCAATGTGTATCCTAGTCAATAAATAGACACAGAGTTTAGTACATGGTAGTGTACTCAACCACACAACCAGACTAGGCCAATTAAACAGGTCCCCCCATGTACCAATTACAGAAGATGACACATGGGATGAATCTATGTAGAGGAACACAGCCACCTACATGGATGGTAGCTTAGTTACTTGGACATGGCTTGTGGTCCATCTTACATGACATGTTCTTAACTTTCTACATATTACGGTCCCTCTGACTCTGACTATTACACATGGGTCGTACCCAGAGTCATGAGACATGGTCGATTTCACATTCCACGCTATGTGTATATCCTGGAACATGCCGTGATCATTGTGTCATCCCCATCTAGGACATTTTTCGTTTGGGATTGTGTCCCCTTTTTCTCATTCCTCTAAAGTTCAAGTAGCGGTTCCAACAACAGGACTATGATCCCTTCCGTAGGACATTCCGAGATAGAGTCTAGTATCCCTTCGAGAGACTCGGAGCGAGATACTCTATATATTCATGACCATAGGTAGATTCAATTATTGACATGACTATTCCCACAGGACGTCAATCCTCTACTTAGCATGAGAATCCAAATTAGTCGACTTATCCAAGGAGGCCTTGTGATAAATCTTCATCTATGTATCATGAATCTTTTCCCAATCAAGAGTGTGTTATACCGAAATGAGTGAATCTATCTCTTGTGACCTTTCTCAATAAACGTTACATCTCAGACGGACATCTTCAAAACTATCTGACTCTTGGATTGAGTTCTCCAAGACTAGTGCTTCGTGAAACCATTGAACTGAATCCCTAGAATCGTCATGCATTCGTGTTACTTGTCTCTATACTATGGGTATGGGTTTCGAGTATATCTATATTGTGTTTCCCTTATTTTATGTTCAGTAGACATATAATGTGTAGAGATTATATTACCACTCTTTTATATATTTCTTTGTTGTTTCTGGGGTCCTCTACTGAGTATTGTTATACTCACCCCTGCACGGGGTTTCCATGCATGTCTCGTGTCTTGTGAAGATAAGTGGACTTTTGAAAAATTCCAAGGCAGACCAGCATCGAACCGATATTTCTGTGTTTCCTAGAGGATGAGGTGTTCCTATGTCTTCGAGCAGCAGCCCCAGTCCCTATTTGTTCTTACAGGTTGGACCTTGTAGTATTCATACTCATGTTCTTGTGGGCTTGTATTCTAGCCGGGTTTTACATTATTCACTTTACTACCATTGTACTCTGTTGGCTGGTTTTAGTTGTATGCAATAAATTTTGTTCCTTATTCATTTTTTCATTTCAATGTCTGCTGTCTTGGAGAGAACGTTGGAGCAGGAGGATCAGATTCACGCCCAGTACCCACATCGTTTTTAGTAGCTCTTGTTTTGGATTTTTTAGGATGAAAAGCACTAAGTTAGAGAGAATGTAATGTCCCATATTATCAGTTTATTATTTTTAAATATTATATTGAATTTTTATGAGACCAGACATTTTAACTGCATTTGATTCCAAGTCTTAGTGGCCCAGAATGGGGGTTGGAACTTTTTTTATGTTAAGTGAGTTGGCGGGTGTGCACGGTTTTGACAGTTCTAAATGGATTCTCATATTAAAAATCTAATGGAACCATTGCAGATGGGGCAATGAATTCACCTATGAACGGTCCTTACCTTGACCGGAGTGGATCGTGAGAAAATATTAATTTTTGGAAATTTCTAATAAATTAAAACAAAATAATTCGAAAAGTTTATGTTATGTTTTATGAAAACATTCTCTACAGCTCAATGACATGGAAACTATTTCTATAATTAATTCCACACAATAATGACACAGAACACTACAACGCTAACTCATTAATGTCACAGTGTGATGGAATGCTGAAACATGTTCCCTAATTTTAATGGGTTAATCAAATGTTGGTCATGGGTGGAAAATTGAGAGGAACTTCGGTGAATTCATAGATCTTTGGAAGAGATCCCATTGGCGGATGACGATGACGTGATTGATCTATGCACCTTGAATTTGACAAACCTCGCCAATGAACGTGACGCAATGATCATTCTTTAACAGAATCAAGGTAGGGGTTGGGTTTTAAAATGTTTCTTCCCCGTTCTAGTAGGATGAATTTTCATTATCATGTACATTCCTAGGATTTCTTTTTTCATGCTTAATGTTATAATTATCCCTACTCAAACTTTATAATGGGAGAAGATAAATTCCATGAAGAACGGCGGAATAGGCTCAATCCTCCTTTGTTGTTTTATTTTCTTCCTCCCTCTTCCCCCACATTCTTTGCGTTCTTCATGGGGATATGAACAAGGAATCATTGCACACCCGTTTATTGGAACAATGATCCCAAAATGGATATCCGACATCCTGATGACCCATCGGAGGTGCGACGGTGATAGCGGTGGATGAATTGACATGGTTCAAGAGTTATCATTCTTTAAGTGTTCATCGTGTGACTAAATTGGAACATGTTTTCGAGGATGATCGAAGGCCTAAAACCCACAGAAATGGCCATGAGGTGTCAGTGCAACCTCAACTAGGGAGTTTCACAATGATCGGGTGTCCAGATTGATGAATGGCCATCACTGGAGGCACGCCGGTAAAGAACCTATGATTCTGGAATTTTTCAGAAGACACTGTGTGTATCCAGAAGAACACGATGTATGGGTCCGGATATGTGGGGGATATGGTTTTACAGTGCTTGAGGTGATGTCACTGCATGTTCTCTAAATAACACGGTGTGTGGGTCCTTATGTGGGACTTGATGTGTATCCTTGGTGATAAACAGATATGGGGTAGAGTACACGACTGTGTACTCTACCACATGACCAGATTAGGCTAGTTACACGGGTCACCCTCTGTACCAGTTACACGAGATGATACAGAAGTTGATGTTTTGAACAGAAACACAACCACGTACATGGAGGAAACCTTGGTTACTCGTAAATTGTGTGTGGTCTGTTATACATTCTATTTACTAACCTTTCTACATGACACGTTCCCTTAGATGCAGGCCATTACACACTGGCAGTACCCAGAGTCACGAGACATGACATGTTTACCCTTCTACACGTTGTGTATATCCTAAAACATTGATTGAACATTTTTTCCACCATATATGGGGAATGTTTCCTTTGGATTGGTGCACCTTTTTTTCTCGTTACCTTGAAGGTCTCGTATAGGTTCCATCAACATGAGTATGATTCCTTCAGCGAGACAATCCTAGATAGAGTCAGGTCTCCCTCCGAGAGGGTTGGATGGAGACCATGTTCCCATTCTTGACCCTAGGGGGAGTCAGGTATCGACGTGACAATTCCCACAATACGTTGATCCTCTAATTAGCAGGTAAATCCAGATGACTTGTGGTATCCGCTGAGGCCCTAGAAGTGATCCTCATCTATGTATCATAAATATTTTTCCCACTAAGAAGTGTGTTCTCCTAAAATGAGTGAATCAATCTCTCTTGACCTTTACTGATGAATAGTAATTCTCAGACGAACATCATTAAGACCATTAAACTCATGATGTGAGTTCTGCTAGATGAGTGTTTCATGTAACCTTTGAATGGAATCCCTAACATGGTTATGCGGTTGTGTTACGTGTCTCTAGAATATGCGTCTGAGTTTAGAGAATATCTGGATTTTTCTCTTATATTATATATTCAGTAGAAATGTATTATGTAGAGATAACTGTACCATTCCTTTGTTTATTACTTTGTGTTTTTTTGGGTCCTCTGCCGAGTATTTTTATACTCACCCCTGCACAGGATTTTCCTGCATGTGTTGTGTCTTGTGCACACAAGCAGCCTTTTGATAGAGTTGAGGGAGCACCAGTACTAAACCTAGATTTCTAAGTTCCTTATAGGCCGAGGTGTTACTATGGCTATGACCAGCTGACCCAATACCACTTTGTAATTAAATGTTGGACATTTTAGTTTGGAGACTCGTGTTTTTGTGGGCTTGTATTATGGCCCAGTTTTACTTTCTGCAATTTACCACCATTGTAATATGTTAGATGGGTTTCGTTATTTGCATGAATTTTGTTCCTTAGTGGTTTTAATATTTCATCATTCGTGGTATTAGAGAGAACATGGTAGTAGAAGGCTTAAATTCATTCCCAAGACCCACATCATTTTGAGTAACACTTGTTTTGTCATTTCACAGATGAAAATACCTAAGGTGGGGAGAAAGAAATGTATTGGATTTTTTAGTGTATTATTTTTAAATGTTATATCGAATTATTAAGAGACCATAATTTTCGGCAACATGTGATTCTGAGGACTGGTGAGCCCAGAATGGGGGTTTGAACTTTTTTTATGTTATGTGTGTTGGTGGGTGTGTGCGATTGTGGAAATTTCCAAACGGATTCCCAGTTTAAAAATTTGAGGGCACCGTTACATTTGAGATGACGACTTTACCTAAAAATGGGCCTTACCTCAACCAGTGTGGGCTGAGGAAAAAAGTAAATTTTAGGACTTTTTTATTAAAAAAAAATAAAATAAAATAAAATAATTTGAAAAGTATAATTTTTTACATGGAAACATTCGCTCCATCGCAATGATTGGATAGATATTTTGGAAATTAATTCCAAGCCCTAATGACTTAGAAACATCTGCACTGACTCAGTAATGCTATAGCATGTTGGAATACTGAAACACGTTCCCCCCTTTTAATGGGATAATAGAATGTTGGTCATTGGAAGAAAATTGAGAGGAACTATGGATAATTCCTGGAGATTTGGAGGAGAACCCATTGGGGGACGACAATGATGTGATCGATGGACGCATCTTAGATTTGAAGAACCTCACCCAAAAACGTAACCTGATGAATGTTCTTCAACTGAATAATTATAGGGGGTGTGTTTTAGAGTATTTCATCCTCAGTCTAGTGGGAGGAATTTTTTTTACTTGGTTCATTCCTATGATTTATTTTGTCATTTTTAATATTTTAATTTTCCCAGTTCAAACATTTCAATGGGAGAAGATAAATGCTGTGATGAATGACATTGGAGGTTTGTTTCTCCTTTGTTTTTTTGTTTTATTCCTCCCTCTTCATTGCATTCTTTGTGTTCTTCATGGGGATATGAATAAGGAATCATTGTGCACCCATTTCGTGGTGCGACAATCCCAAAATAGAGATCTGGCACCGTGATGACCCAATAGAGGTGTGATGATGATAGTGGCAGACAAATCAACATGGTTTGGGAGTTCTTGTTCTTCAAGTGTTATTTATGAAAGTAAATTGGTACATGTTTTTAGGGCTGATTGGAGGCCCGAAACACACGGTAACAGACTTGCGGTTTTGGGGAAACCTTATCCTTGGATTTTTGCAACTATTGGGTGGCCAGATCGAAGAATGGGCATCACAGGTGGTGCGAAGGCGAAGCAAATGCGATTCTAGAAATTTCCAGAACACATGATGTATATCCCTAAGAACATGCTATGTGGGTTTGGGAATGTGGTGGCTAGTGTTTTGTGGTGCATGTGGCAATGACACGACGTGTTCTCTAAAGAACCCGGCATGTGGTTCCTTACGCAGGACTCAGCGTGTTTCCAAAGAGAAACATGGACATTGGGTAGAGTATACAACTGTGTACACCACCACATTACCAGACTAGGCCACTTACATGGGTCACCCTGTGTACCTGTTACACAAGATGACACACAGGTTGAAGCTGGGTATAAGCACAAAGCCACCTACATAGAGGGAACCCCATTTACTCGGACATGGCATGTGGTCCGTCCTACACACCGTGTATTTTCCTTTCTACACAGTGTGTTACCTCTGACTTGGGCTTTTACACACGGGTAGTTCCCAGAGTCATGAGACACGGCATGTGTCCCCTTATACATAATATGTATATATGAGAACATTGCTAGAAACTTTTGTCACCGTATCTTGGACTTGTTTCATTTTGGTTGGTGCTGCTTTTTTCTCGTTCCCCTAGAGGTCAAGTATCATTTCCATCAATATGTGTATGATCTATTTAGCAGGAAATTCTGAGATAGAGTTGACTATCTCTCTGAGAGTCCTAGAGAGAGATCCTCTATCCATTCATGACCCTTTTTAACTCAGGTATCGAGGTGACTATTCCCACAGGAAGCCAATCATCTAATTAGTAGGTGAATACAAATGATTCAAGGTATCCGCCGAGGACCAGACAGTGATCCTCATCAATGTATCATGAATATTTTCCCACTCAAGAGTGTGATCTACCGGAATGAGTGTATCTATCTCTCCTGACATTCTCGACATACAATATGTCTCATACGGACATCAACTGGACCATCAGACTCATGGAGTGAGTTCTCCTAGATTAGTGCTTTGTGGAACCTTTGAACAGAGTCCCTAGTATGGTTATGTGGTTTGTGTGACTTGTCTCTAGACTTTGGGTCTAGGTTTCGAGTATATCTGGTTTTCATTTCTCCTATTATATGTTCAGTAGACATATACTGTGTAGAGATGAATGTACCCTACCATGGTGTATTACTTCGTGGTTTTCATGTTTCTTTACTGAGTATTTTTATATTCTCCCCTACTCGTGCTTTTCCTGCATGTGTCGTGTCTTGTGTAGATGAGTGGCCTTCTGACGAAATCCAGGGTGGACCTGTACCGTATTAATCTTTTTGAGTTCTCTACAGGCTGAGGTTTTCCTACGACTATGAGTAGCAGTAGTAGTACTTCTTTGGGCTTACAGGTTGTACCATGTAGTTTGAAGACTCTTGTATTTGTGGTCTTGCATTCTGGCACAGTTTTACTTTATGCACTTTACTAACATTATACACTGTTGTATTTTTTTAGTTATATACATGGATTTCGTTCCATAGTGGTTTTTACATTTCCGGATTTTTTGGGCTTGGAGATGTGTGTGTGTGTACAGTTACATAGACAATGCCTCCAATGATAGTAATTTTCCTACTCGGTGCTAATCATCAGCCCCTGTCCCATTAGAGGTGGGATTGGGGAGTCACGTTGTGGTCCCCACATGGATGGGTCGTGACAGAGTTGTATCAAATGTTTTCAATTCTACCTTAAGACCAAGAGTCTGAGAGATTGTTTTGGGGAAACATTGTTAAGTGTTTCGAGATAGGATTTCATGCCAGAGACTCTAGTGTTGGTGCCGATGGCCGACGTATCCATACACTAGGACTCTGAAAACCTGATTTTCTACTAGGAAAATGATAGCACTTTTTGTAGGGAAGTAAAAGAATAGTACCTTTATCATATAAAAATGGGTGCTGGTTTCCATGTCCATTGTGTTAGCTATCAAGGTATACTCGTTAACCATGATACTTCTTGTTTCTTTAGAGGATTCCTCCACGATGCATACCTACTAGGAATCAGTGGCTCGATCATGAGGATGAACCCCTCAGTGATGAGGCTTCGATACAGGGACCAGTTCCCTAGGCGTTACCTTCTAGTGGTGGACCAGCTATCCCACCACCAGTGAAGCCTCATGTGGTACCTGGTGTACCGACCGACAAGGGGCACTAGATGAGCACACTCCATTAGTTCCATATATAGAGACCCCTTAGGTTCTGTGGTGAGCCCAACCCTCAGGCGGTGGAGGACTGGCTTGTGGAAGTTAACAAAGTATTCTGTCTAGTGGGGACTCCATCGGACCATATGGTGATTCTAGGGGAGACACTTCTTTAGGTTTTAGCAGGACAATGGTGTAGTCTGACCACTCGGACCCACAATGAGGAGACTCTTTCCAAGATGGAGTTTGGAGAAACTCTTTATAGAGGTGTTATCTCCAGTTATGCTGAGATAAGTACATATCTAGGATCTTCCTCCACTCTTGAAAGGGATGTATGATAGTATGTGACTATTCATAGAGGTTCACCAATCTCACTATGTACTCAATGGATATGGTTAGGGATCAGTACTTCGGATCTTGGACCTTAAAGTGAGGTCTAAGACCGAAAATATGAGTTAGTGTCTTGACTTTATGAATTTTGACTTTTGATGGAGTGTTAGAGTGGTATTTGGTGACTGAGAACTTCTTGGTAGAGCAGAGACAACTGAAAATAGTCAGCAGTAGGCAGACAGGTGTAGAGACCTCGACAGCAGGGATCGGGTGTCAGGCACTGGGATCATGACATGGGAGACGTCACAGGATGACCCAATATAGTGGATCAAAAGTCCGGGGCTCTAAGGTAGGATCCATTCAGCCTAGGGAGAAGCGATATTACTTATATGATGGTAGGGGACATCTCACTAGAGACTGTTCAACTCGTCGAGCTGTTGACTGGGAAGCGGTAGATGTACCACCAAGGCAGAGGTAGAGAGTGGAGCACACAGACATCCCATGCGAAGGATGTTGTAGAGGAGCAGGGAGAGATGTAGGTGGTGGAAAACACTTCAACCTACTTCCACCACCACCCTTAGGAGGTCCACTCTAGGCTCATGGAGATGAGGGACAGGGGTTAGGACAACTGCATTTGGTCGAGGCGTATGACCCAAGGACTCTAGGGATAATCTAATATACGATCTCTGACTTTTGGACTTTACCATCCCTTCTTATAGACAAAGATTCTAGTCATTCCATCATCTCCACATGTCTTTTGTGAAACCTTGATATTTGGGTAGATCCGTTGAATATAACCTTATGCATGGAGACACCAACAAGGGGAGACTCGATGATCACACACCATTGCAGACAGTGTGATCTTACACTTGGAGGAAAAAGTCTTGTTTGGAACATTTGTTGGTAGTGTCGAGGCCTTACGATTTCACTCTTACTATGAACTAGATATCTATAGTCCATGCCCAAATTGACGGATTCAGGAAATGAGTGTGGTGTGTCAACAATGATGGGATGATGTTTTCTTTTTCAATGAAAAGGAGACCTGGGAAGAAAATAATGGGCACATGCATAATAGGGTGAAATAGATCACTCATGAGTTGCCTATACTTACCCTCAGAGCTAAAGATGTTGTCAGTTTGAGTTCCTAGCAGTATTAGAGGAGTATGAGTACGTCTTTACCGAATAGGTTCGAGGACTACCTCCTCACCGATAGATCAAATTCTACATCGACTTCTAGCCTGGGACCACACTAACATCCTCACCACCTGCGTGAGATGTGGGTGAAGCTAGAGGATTTGTAGAGGAATGGGTTTGTGAGACCCATTGTTTCACCCTGGGATGCCCCAGTTTTGTTTTCCAATAAGGAAGATGGGAGTTTGGAGTTGTGTGTGGATTATTGTTCCCTGAACCATGTGATGGTGAAGAACAAGTATCAACTACCAAGGATTGATGACCTCTTCGATCAACTAAGAGGGGTACAGTGGTCCTTGATGGTTGACCTTCGGTCAGGTTACCAAAAATTATGATTACAAGACGAGGATATTCTAAAAATAGCTTTCAGATGTCGATATGGGCACTATGAGTGATTTGGGAAGCCTTTCGGCATAACGAACGCCCTCGTAGTGTTCATGGGACTTATGTACCAGATCATCCTTCCGTATTTAGACCGGTTAGTAATGGTCTTATTCAATGGAATCCTTTGGTACTCGGTGTTAGTGGTGGTGCGGGCGAGATTCCTACAGATGGTTCTAGCCATACTTCAAGAGAAGTAGCATTATAGGAAGCTTTCGTAGTGCCAGTTCATTATTCAGGAGGTCCACCTTCTAGGATGTGTCATCTTTGTAGATAGAGTAGATATTGACCCATCTAAGGTGGATGTAGTGTTAGAATGTGCAACCTTAGAGTGTAACAGAGTTGCAGAGCGTTCTTGTTTTGGTATGATATAACCTGAGATTCATTCCTGATTTCTCCAGAAAATCAGCACTGATGACAGCCTTGAACAGGAAAGGGGCATCCCTTCATGTGGACGGAGTACTTCCAGCAGGTTTACGAGCAGTTGAGATAGTGATTGAAGAGTTCCCCGATCATGAGATTGCTGGTGGGAGGTGTCAAGTACATAGTTTTCTACAATGCATCTGGAACCAGGCATTGTTGTGTCCTGATGTAGGGACATGTGGTTTTTGCTTATGGTTCGTGCCAGCTATGACTGCACAAGAAGAACTATGTGACCCATGATCTTGAGCTGGAGGAGGTAGTCTTTGGTTTGAATATGTGGTGAAAATACCTTATCGGAGAGCGGTTTATCATTTACACTGACCAAAGGTATATCAAATACATCTTCTCATAGAAGGATGTGAATATGAGATAGAGGCATTGGATATATTTCATCCAGAACAACAATTTTGTGAACACATATACTCTTGGGAATGGGAACAAGGTCGAAGATTCTCTTAGCAGGAGATTGAGATTGCATCTATTGAGTGAGGTGATGGAACAGTTCACTTCGTTAAAGTTATCCTTCATGGATAGAGAGGATTTATCTTACCTTTAGTCAATGTTTTTTAATTCTACACTCTTAAAATGATTTAGGAAGGCATAGCTAGGGGATGTAAAATTACAGGCCTTATGTGCTCAGTTATCAACAGGACATGCTCCGAATGGATATTCGCATGGTGGGGAGCACATTATTCTCATCAAAGGACACTCTATTGTACCAGTGGTGTTGCGGGAGTAGGTCTTGGGGGAGTTTCATACATCACCCATGGAGGCCTACCTTATCATGAAAATGATGTAAGAGGATCTTCAATTTTAATTTTGGTAGTTAAATATGAAGAAGGAAGTATCGAAGTTCATTTCTCAGTGCATTACGTTCGAGTAGGTAAAAGCTGAGCACCATGTTCTGACGGAGTTAGCTCACCCCTGGAAGTTCCAAAGTGGAAGTGGGATGAAATATCAAGGGAATTCATGACTGAATTACTATATAAGTCCAAGTATAATGATTCCATCTTGGAAATCTTTGACCGAATGACCATGTCAGCCCACATCCTTGTTATCAGGGAGCGGAGTTTCGTAGAGATCTTGGGGCGGATCTATGTGTAGAAGATAATTTGTCTTCATGGTTTCCCTTTGACTATAGTATCCTATCAAGATGCACACTTCATATAATAGTTGTGGGAGGGGTTTCATGAGGCATTTGGGACTCAGGTACGCTTGAGCATAGCATTACATCCCTAGATAGACAGTCAGACAGAGAGTAACATTCTGGTTCTAGAAGATATGTTGTGGGAATGTATCTTGGACTTTGGTCGTAGTTGGGAGGAACATCTACCACTAGTGGAGTGTGCGTACAATAATATATATCACTTCACCATTGGTATGGTACCATTATAAGCTTTATATGGGATACCATGTTGGTTACTGCTTTGCTGGACCAACCTAGGGAGTCAGAACACATTGGTCCAGAGTTGGTGTAAACTACCACCGAGAAGGTGAATATCATCCAAGAGTAGATGAATACTACACAAAGATGGAATAAGTGTTATGGTGACATGCAGCATAGATCTCTAGAGTTCGAGGATGGAGACCATGGCTTCTTTTGGGTCTCACCTCGATGAGCGTTATAGAGATTTAGTCGGGGTGATAATCTATCTCTCATGTTCATTAGATGTTTCTAGATACTGCACAGAGTTGGAGAGGTAGCAAACCTCCTAGCTATGTATCCATAGTTACAATGGGTGAATAATGTCTTCCATGTGTCACAGTTGAGGAGGTACATGCATGAACCATCACACATCATCAACTGGGACGAGCTGGACATCGGGGATGGAGGGAGCTTTTCTAAGAAATCGGTGGATTTTGAGGATCGGTAGGAGAGGATCCTTCTTGGGCGATCGATTCCCTTGGTGTGCATCTGGTGGTGGCACGAGAATCTCCTAGAGAACACATGGGAGAGGGAGGCTCATATCTTTGCCCACTAACCACATATTTTTTAGTATCTTTTGTTTTGGATTTTAGGGGACTCATATCACTAAAGTGGGGAGAATGTAATGTCTAGGATTATTCAGTTAATTATTTTTAAATATTATATAGAATTATTATAAGACCAGACTTTTTGACTGCAAGGGAATCCATGTCCCGGGTATTGGTGGATTAAACTTCTTTATGTTAAGTGATTTGGAGGGTGTGTGAGGTTATGGTAGTTTCCAATGAAATTCCCGGATTATAAATTTGAAGTCACCTTTATGTTTGGGACGATGACTTCACCTTAGAAAGGGCCTTTCCTCGACCGTCACTGGTTAAGGGAAAAAGATAATTTTTGAGAATTTTTAGTAAAATAAAATAAAATAAAATAATTAGAAGACATTATTTAATTTTATGTGGAAACATTTTCAGCAGCACAATGATAAGGCTGGTGTTTCGGGAATTAATTCCACACTATAATGAATCAAAAATTATTATACGGACTCATTAATGTCATAGTGTGATGGAATTCTGATAAATGTTTCATCCTTCTAATTGTTTAATCAAATGTTGGTCGTTGGTATAAAATTGAGAGGAACACTGGAGAATTCTTGGTGCTTTGATGGAGACCTGTTGGTGGACGATGATGAAGAGGTCAGTCGACACATCTCAGATTCGACGAACCTCACCAATGATTACTACGCTGTGATCGTTCATCAATCGAATAATGGAAGGGTTTGTGTTTTAGATTTTTTCTTCCCCATTATAGGGGGGGTTCATTACAAGGTTCATTTCTAGGATTTCATTTGTCATGTTTTATGATTTAATTTTCCCTGTTCAAACATTCTTACGTGAACGTATTAACGTAGTGACGAATGATGGCAGAGGTTTGTTCCTCCTTTGTTGTTTTGTTTTATTCCTCCCTCTTCCCCGCATTCTTCACGTCCATCACTGGGATATGAACGGGGAATCTTTGTGTGCCCATTTCTTGGAGCAACAATCCCAAAATGGAAATCCAGCACCGTGATGATCGAGCAGATGTGCAACAACGATAGCGGCAAATGAATCAACATGGTTCGAGTGTTCTCGTTCTTCAAGGGTTCTTTATGGAGGTAAATCATTATGTGATTTCAGTGCTGATCGGAGGCCCAAAACCCATATAATGACCTTATGGTGTCATGGAGACCTCAACCATGGAGCTTCATGGCGATCGGGGGGGTGGGGGTGGGTGTTGGCGTGGGGGCATATCTACGAATGGGAATCACTGGAGGCACAAAGGTGAAGAACCTACAATTATAGAAATTTTCATAACACATGGTGTGTATCCCAAAGAACATGTCGTGTGGGTATGGATATGTGGAATCTAGGTTTTTGTAGTGCGTGAGATGAGGAAATGACGTGTTCTCCAGAGAACACGACACATGGGTCCTTATGTTGGATCAGTGTGTATCCTAGGTGATACACATACATAGGGTAGAGTACAAAGCTGTTTACTCCCCCACATGACTAGACTAGGCCAGTTACACGAGTCACCCCGTCTACTAGTTACATGGGATGAAACACGGGTTGAAGCTGTGTATAGTCACACAGCCGCATACACTAAGGGAACCTCGTTTACTCAGACATGGAATGTGGTCCATCCTACACGCTCTGTACATACCTTTCTACATGGAATGTTCCCTCTGACTCGAGAATTTACACATGAGAAGTACTCAGAGTCACGATACATTTCATGTTTTTCCTCTACACATCGTTTATATCATTGAACTGGGTTGAACCTTTGTTCCACGATATCATCGAAAATTTTCTTTTGGGTTAGTGCCCCTTTTTATCATTATCCTAAAGGTCAGGTATCTGTTCCATCAATAGGAGTATGATCCCTTTAGCAGGACACTCCGATATATAGTCAGGTATCTCGCTAAGAGGCCTAGAGTGGGATCGTCTATCCATTCTTGGCCCTAGGTAGAGTCAGATATCAACATCACTATTCCCACAGGGCACCAATCTTCTACTTAGCAGGTGAATCCAAACAAGTCACGATATCCTCCGAGGCCATGGCAGTGATCCTCATTTGTGTATCATGAATCATTTCCCACTCAGGAGTGTGTTCTCCCATAATGAGTGTATCTATCTCTCATGACCTTTCTTAATGAACATTACTTCTCAAACGGACATCATCAAGACCATCAGACTCATAGATGGAGTTATACCCGGTGAATGCTTTGTGGAACCTTTGAACTGAATCCCTGGCATGGTTATGCAATCTTGTGACATTTCCTTAGACAAAGGGCATGTTTTTCACATAGATCTAGAATTTGATTCTACTATTATATGTTCAGGATACATATATTGTGTAGAGATGATAGAACCCATAATTTTTGTATTTCATTGTGGTTTTCAGGGTTATCTACTATGTATTGTTATAATCACACCACTATGGGCTTTTCCCGCACGTGTTGTGTCTTGTGCAGACGAGCAGTTTTTTGATGGAGCCTTGGGAACTCCTATACCAGACCGAGTATTCTGAGTTCCGTACAGGCCGAGGTGTTACTACAGCTATGAGCAGTAGTCCCGATACCTTTTTGTGCTTACAGGTTGGATATTTTCATTTACAGACTCTTGTTTTTGTGTGATTGTATTCTATCCTAGTTTTACTTTTTTCACTTTACTACCATTGTACACTATTTGTTGGGTTTAATTTTATGCAAGCATTTTTCTCTTAGTGGTTTTTACATTAAATAATTTATTTATTGGATATTTGTGTGGGTGTATGAGTAAGGTTATATTCATCTCTACACAATATATATTTACTGAAAAATAATAGGAGAATCATTATCTAAATATACAAGAAATTCAGACATGTAGTCGAGAGACAAGTCACAAGACCACATAACCATGCTAGGGATTCTGTTCAAAGGTTCCATGAAACACTCATCTGGAAGACCTCACTCCATGAGTAAGATGGTCCTGATGATGTCTGTATAAGAAGTACTCTTCCTTGGGAATGGACACAATAGATAGATACACTCATTCCCGGAGAACACACTCATGAGTGGGAAAAGATTCCCGATGCACTGATGAGGATCACTACTATAGCCTCGGTGGATACCGTGACTCATCTGGATTAAACAACTATGTAGAGGATCTATGTCCTATGAGAATTTTCACGTCAATACCTGACTCTACCTAGGGTCAATAATGGATAGAGGATCACAATCTAGGCCTCTCTGAGGGATACCTAACTCTATCTTAGAATGTCCCACTGAAGGGATTATACTTTTGTTGAGGGAACTAATACCTGACCATCAAGGGAATGATAAAAAGGGAAGTAACCCTAACAAAACATGTCCAAGATATAGTAGATAAAAGTTTTATTCCATGTTCCAGGATATACACGGCATGTAGAAGGGGGAACATTTCATGTCTCGTGACTCTTAATACTTCCCGTGTGTAATGGCCCGAGTCAGAGGAAACATGCCATGCAGAAAGGTAAGTACACGGCGTGTAGGACATACCAGACATTGTGTCTGAGTAACCAAGGTTCCCTCCAGTGATGCCCATTATTCGATCCGACCACTTGATCATTACGAAACTCCATGATTGAGGTCACCCCAACATGGCATGGCCGTTTCTGTGGGTTTTGGGCCTCTGATCGGCCCCGAGAACATGTATTGATTTTCCAGCATGAATAACACTTAAAGAATGAGAACTCCCTTACCATGTTGATTTGTCTTCCACTATATCTATTGCACCTCTGCTGGGTCACACGATGCCAGATATCTATTTTGGGATCGTTTCACCTAGAAATAGGCACACAATAATTCCTCATTCATATCACCACGAAGAACACGAAGAACATGGGGATGGGGGAGAAAGAAAAAAACAAAAAAGGAGGAACGAACATCCGCTATCATTGGTCATGGAATTAATCCACTACCATTAGAATGATTTAATGGGAAAAATTAAAACATTAAACATGATAAAGGAAATCCCAGGAACAAACTCGATAATGAAAATACACCCCTCTAGAATAGTGAATGAAAAATCTAAAACACAACCCCTACCATGATTCGTTAGAAGAACGATCATCGTGTCATGTTCGTTGGTGAGTTTTTTCAAATTTGAGATGTGTCGATCGATCGCACCATCATCATCTGCTAGCTGGTTCTACTACAAAGTTCCCTGAATTCTCCAGAGTTACTCACAATTTTCTACCAAAGACCAACATTCGATTAACCCATTAAAAGGAGGGTATGTGTTTCAGTATTCCATCACGCTGCATCATTAATGAGTCAACATTTCCTTTTCTGAGTCATTATGGCATGGAATTAATTATTGAAATAGCTGACCTATTGTTGCTCGGCGGAGAATGATTCCATATAAAATAAAATAAGCATTTCGAATTCATTTATTTTATTTTACTAAAAACGTCCGAAAATTAACTTTTTCCCTCAACCCGTGCCGGTTGAGGTTAAACTCGTTTTAAGGTGTATTCATCATCTTAGATACAACAGTGACCTCAAAATTTTCAACCTATAATCCTTTTGGAAACATCCACAACCACACCCACCCGTCAACTCACTTAACATAAAAAAAGATCAAACCACAATTCTGGGCTCACCGGGCCTTGGAATAGCACTCCATCAAAAAGTATAGCCTCAAAATAATTCTATATAATATTTAAAAATAATACACATAAAAAATATGAGACATTCAATTAACCCCCCTTAGAGTTTTGCATCCTCAAAAAGCCAAAACTAGAGCTACTTAGAAAGATGTCGGTACTAGGAACGTATCTAAACTTCCTTCTCCCATGTGATGCCCATTCTTCAATCCGATGACTTGATCATTGCGATACTCCATGTTTGATGTCACCCCGACATGGAATGGCCGTTTCTATGGGTTTTGTGCCTCTGATTGGCCCCGATAAAATGTATTTATTTTCCAGCATGATGAACACTTAAATAACGAGAACTCCCGAAACATGTCGATTCGTCTACCACTATATCCATTACACCTCTGCTGGGTCATCACGATGTCGAATATCTGTTTTGGGATCATTGCACCTAGAAACAGGCACACAACAATTCCTCGTTCATATCACCACGAAGAACACGATGAACACGGGGATGGGGGAGGAAGAAAAAAAACAAAAAAGGAGGAATGAACTTCTGATATCATTGGTCATTGAATTAATCATATACTGTTAGAATGATTTAATGGGAAAAAATAAAACATTAAACATAATAAATGAAATCCCAGGAAAAAACTCGATAATGAAAATACACCCCTCTAGAATAGTGAATGAAAAATCTAAAACACAACCCCTTCCATGATTCTATGGAAGAAATATCATCATGTCATGTTCGTTGGTGAGTTTTTTCAAATCTAAGATGCGTCGATCGATCGCGCCATCATCATCCGCCAGCTGGTTCTAATACAAAGTTCCATGAATTCTCTAGAGTTGCTCACAATTTTTTACCAGAGACCAACATTCGATGAACCCATTAAAAGAAGGGTATGTATTTTAGTATTCCATCATGATGCATCATTAATGAGTCAACATTTCCTTTTCTGAGTCATTATTGTGTGGAATTAGTTATTGAAATAGCTGACATATTGTTGCTATGCGGAGAATGATTCCAAATAAAATAAAATAATCATTTCGAATTATTTTATTTTATTTTACTAAAAACGTCCGAAAATTTACTTTTTCCCTCAACTCATGATGGTCGAGGGAAGACTCATTTTTAGGTGTATTCATCATCTCAGATACAAAGGTGCCCTAAATTTTTTTAACCCAACATCCTTTTGGAAACATCCACAACCACACACACCCATAAACTCACTTAACATAAAAAAGATCAAACCACCATTCCGGGCTCACCGGGCCTTGGAATAGAACTCCATCAAAAAGTTTGGTCTCGAAATTATTCTATATAATATTTAAAAATAATACACAGAATAAATATGAGACATTACATTAACCCCCTTAGTGTTTTGTGTCCTCAAAAAACTAAAATAAGAGATACTCAGAAAGATTTCGGTACTAGGTATGTATCTAAACTTCCTTCTCCCATGTGCTTTCTGGAAGATTCACATGTAGCCACCGAATTCGCACCAAGGGATTCTATCACCCACGAGGGATCCTCTCCTACCGATCCTTGATCTCCACTGGGTACTTAATAATGGCTGCTCCATCCTCGATGTCCATTTTTCCCCAGTCGATGACGTGCGATGGGTCATTAAAGTACCTCCTCAGCTATGACACGTGGAAGAAATCATGCACCTGGTGTAACTGTGGAGGTAGAGCTTGGTGGTATGTCACATTGCCAACACTGTGGAGTATATGGGAAGGTTCGATGAACCTTGGGGTTAACTTGCTACCCCGACCAAATCTTAGCCACCCTCATCGAGGTGAGACCCAAAGTATGACATAGTCTTCGTCCACGAAATCTGAAGGTCTCTGTCACGTGTCCACATAAGACTTATGCCAACATTGTGTAGTCATAATCCTATCTGAGATGATCTCCACCATTTTGGTGGTAGTTCACACCAACTCTGGACCCATGAGTGCTGACTCTCCTGGTTCGGTCCAAGAGATCCATGACTAACAAGGTCTCCCATATAAAACATTAAACTATCCCATTCCAATAATATTAGTATAGATATTTTTTTAAACTCTACTAGTGGTAGGAGGTCCTCCCAACTACAAGAAAACTCCACGATACAAGCCTACAACATATCCTCTATAATGTGAATGGTCCTCTCCATCTGACCATATGAATGGGATTAGAATGTTATGCTCAAGCAGAGCTAAGTCCCGAAATCCTCTTGCAATCCATTCCATATCCAGGATGTGAAATGGGAATTTAGATCTGAGACTATCATCAAAGGGACTCCATGAAGCCGAACTATCTCATGCACGTAGAGGTGTCCCAAGATCTCTATAAAACTTCTCTCACAAATAGCTATGAAGTGAGATGACATGGTGAGTCAGTCAACGATCACCTAGTTGGAATCATTCCCCTTGGATGTCCTTGGTATACTGGTCACAATTTTCATTGATATTCCATCTCACTTCCACTACGGAACATCTAAGGGTGAGCTAAACCCATTGGAACTTGGTGCTCATCCTTCACCAACTGGAAAATAAGGCACTAAGTAACTAACTCTATTGTTTCATTCTTCATACCTAACCACTAGAAATGCCATCAGAGATTCTAGTACATCATCACCACGCTAGGGTGTACTTCCAAGGTAGATTCCTTAAACTCCCTCAAGACATCCTCCCACAATGCCACTAGTGGAACAATTTGTTATCTGAATAGAACAAAGTGATCCCCACCTTTCCAATATTGATCAAGAGAATGATCTGTGGATAACATAGAATGTAATGCCTGACAATTGACATCCCCTAGTTGTGCCTCCCTAACTCACTATATGAGTTGAGGGGTGATGACCATCGACTGAAGTTAAGATACATCTTCTCTATCTACGAAGGATAACTGTAACAAGGCTAATTGTTCAGTCGAATGACTTAATAGTTGCGATCTCAGTCTCCGGCAAAGAGAATATGCTACCTTATTCCCCGTACTAAGAGTATAGATAAATCTCGAAATCATAGTCCAGGAGGAACTCTACCCAACTCCCCTATCTGGTATTCAGATCCTTTTGTGAGAAGATGTATTTGAGGATGTTGTGGTCAATGTAGATGATACACCGCTTGCACCTAAGGTAGTGTCTCCACATCTTCAATGTGACATCTACCGCCACTAGCTCTAGATCATGGGTTGCATAGTTATGCTCGTGCAGTCATAGATGCCACGAACCATAAGAAATCACGACCTATCCATTAATCAAGACACAACCAAGCCTTGTCCCTAATGCATAACAAAAAACTATGTACTCGACGCCCTCATTCGAAAATATCAGGATCGGGGCACTCATCAAACTATGTTTCAACTTCTCAAAAGCCTTCTAGAAATTCTATATCAAAATGAAGGATTTCCCCTTTCAGGTCATGGCTATCAAATGTGCTGATATCTGGGAGAAATCAGGAATGAATCACTGGTAATATCTTTCCAACCCAACAAAATCTATGTACCATTGTTATGTTCTGAGGTGGCTCCCATGATAACTCGGTCTCCACTTTAGTTGGATACAAAGCTACTCCTTCTACTGAGATGAAATGTTCTAGACAGTGGACCTCCTGAATCCAGCACATGAACATAAAAAAATTCCCATAAATATAGTGACCTCTATGTACGACTACAACCATCCGTAGGTGTCTCAAATTCTTCTCCTATGACACTGAGTACACAATGGTGACATATATAAAGACCATTACAAACCGGTTTAAATACGGCTGGAAGATCCAATTCATAAGTCCTAGAAAATCTACGAGGGCATTCATCAGGCCGAATTTCATCACCAAGTACTCATAGTGACTATAGCATCATATGAAATCCTTCATCAGTATATCCTCGTCATTTACGTGTAGCTGGTGGTAACTTGACTTATGGTCAAATTCCGAGAACAACTGTTCTCATATCAACGGATTGAAGATTTCTTCAATCCTCGATATTGGATACTTTTTCTTCATTTTCACCTGGTTCAGGCGCCAATAATCAACGAACAACCCCAAAATCCTATATTCCTTCTTGAAAACAAAACAAGGGCCACTCAAGGTGAAATTTTTGGTCTCATGAACCCCATCCTATGAATATTCTCTAGCTGGACCCTCATCTTACACAACACTACGGGAGACATCCGATATGATGGGGAAGATATCGGTGACGTCGAGGGCTGAAAGTCAATGGAGAAGTCGATCTCTCAGTAGGGAGGTAGTCTCGGATCAATTTTTGGAAGGACATCCCTGTACATTGCCACTACTGCTAGGAACTGGATGCTCAAGACATAGGCTTCTACAAGGGAGTGGCTAAAAAACTCATGTGTGATCGGATGCAACCTCCTATGCATGAGTCCATTCTCTATTACATTTCCCTCCTTTTCACCGTCCAAGGAAAACAACTTCTCATCTCTTTAAAAACACCATACTCTTCTCCTAAAGAAGGAAACTAGGCAAGGATCGATGATTTTTTCTCCATAATGATAATTATATCGTAAGGCCTCAATGCTACCAGCAGGATTGTCCAACCAAAACTCTCAGCTCCAAGAGTAAGATCACACTGTATGCAATGGATAGTGATCATCAAGTCTCTTCTCGTAGGTGTTCTAATTCGTAACAGATGAGTCAACGACTCTACTATAATATCAATGATTCACAAATGACATTTGGAGGGGAAGCAATGATTGTAATATATGTCTATAAGTACGGAAATTGAGGGAAAAAATACATGGATGATACCTCAGATCATCTCTAGAGTCCCTGGGTTGTACACCTCGATCACACGCACCTGTCCTTGCACATACCCACTAGCTTCCTAAGCCTGCTGTGGAATTCCTAAGGATGGTGGTTGAAGTAGGTCGAAGTGTATACCACCACTTGTAGCTCTCCCAAAACCTATGCCACATCCACCTCTTGGCGGGTCTATCTTCTCCACTATCTGCCTCTGCCTCAGTGGTCCATCCACCGCTTCCCTGTCAGAAGATCAACGGGTAGGACAGTCTGTAGTGAGATGTCCCCTACCGTCGTATGAGTAACATCACCTCTCCCAAGGCTGACTAGATCCATCCTCAGAGACATGTATTGTTGATACCCTATCCTGGTCCCTCCTTTGACGCTGCCCATGTCCTGGTCCTACTACCTGACGTCGGCTCCCTACAACTGAGGTCTCCGCACATGTCTTGCTGCTACTGACTACTTCCAGGTGCCTCTGCTCTTCCAAGAAGCTCTTGATCAGCATGGCCTACTCGAGAACTCCATCATAATTTGAAATTCATAGAGGCACGACACTAGATTGGATTTACCATGGTAGACCTCACTCTATGGTACATGATCTGATATAATGATTCATTAACATATCCATCGAGTATCTAGTGTGGATGGTGAACCTCGATGAATAGTCAGCTACTAACATAAATCCCTACTGAAGCTAAATAAACTCTTGTATTCGTACTCATCTTAGCATAACTAGAGTGAAATCCTCCCTAAAGAGTTTCTCAAACTCTATCCACGAGAGAGTCTCCTTGTTTTGGGTATGAGTAGTCAAACTCCACCATCGTCCCACTGAACCTTGAATAACTCTCTATCAAAGGATCACCATTGGGTCCACTAGTGTCCTCACTAGATGTAAAACTCCAGTCACAACCTCAAGCTTGTCCTCTTTCTCTTTAGGGTCACGCTCACTTCCGAAACTGAGGGGTCTCTATATCTAGAACTAATGGATCACACTCAGATTGTTCCCCTCATCGGTTGGTACGTCATGTACCACAGGCTACTCCAATGGTGGTAGGTTAACAGGTGCACCACCTAGAGGTAACGCCTTGGGAACTAGTCCTTGTATCGAAGCCTCATCACTAAGAGGGTCATCCTCATGATCTAGCTCTTTAATCCTAGTGGTTATGTATCATGGAGGCATCATGTAATGAAATAAGATGTACCATGGTTAAAGAGTAACTGGGGTTACCTCCGTGTAAGGGGCGGTGTGCCTGTACATGGCATCAACCCGTGTGACATCCCGCGTAACTGGTACATGGGGTGACCTATGTAACTAGCCTAGTCTGGCCGTGTGGTGGAGTACACGACCGTGTACTCTACCTAATGTCTATTTATCACCTATGATACATGTCGAGTCCCACATAAGGATGCACACATCATGTTCTTTGGAGAACACGCCGTATCATCACCTTAAGCACTGTGGAACATTAGCCGTAACATTACCAGACCCCCATGGACTGTTCTTCGGGATACATGCCGTGTGTTCTGAACATTTTCAGAATTGTAGGTTCTTCCCCGGAGAGTCTCCAGTGATCCTGATTATTTGATCTGGCCACCCGATCATCACAAAACTCCAAGGTTGAGGTCTCCCTAATACTGTAAGGCTGTTTCTATGGGTTTCTGGCCTCCGATCGGCCCCAAAACCACATAACGATTAACCCACATGAAGAAAACTTGAAGAAATAGAACTTCAAAACCATGTCGATTCAGCTACTGTTATTGCCGTCACACCTCCCCTGGGTCAGCATGATTCCAGAACTCCGTTTTGGGATCGTTGTGCCAAGAAACAGGCACACAACAATTTCTCATTGATATCCCTGTGAAGAAGGTGATGAACGCATGGAAGAGGGAGGAAAAAACAATACAAAAAAGGGGGAATGAACCTCCATCATCGTTCATCTAGACGTTAGTCCTCTCCCTTTATAAAGTTTAAATAGGGAAAATTAAAACATTAAACATTAAAAACTAAATCCTAGTCATGAACTTGATAAAGAAAAACCCTCCCATTGGAATATAGTAGAAACAATCTAAAACACTACCCCTACCTCGATTCGGTTGAAGAACGATCGCCACATTGCATTCTTCAATGAGGTTAATTGAATCCGAGATCCATCGATCGACCACATCATCATCATCATCCACAGACAGGTTCTTCTTGAAAGCTCCAAGAATTATCAAAAGTTCCTCTCCATTTTCTTCCAACATCCAACATTCGATTAAACCATTAAAATGATGGACCACGTTTCAGAATTCTATCACACTATGACTTTAGTGACTCAGAAATGCTGTTTTTGTGTCATTATGGTTTAGTATTAATTATCAAAATAGTATCATCATCGTTGTGCTGCAACGAATGTTTTCTAATAAAATAAAACAATTTTTTCAAATAATTTTATTTTATTTTACGAAAAATGTCAGAAAATTTAATTTTTCCCTCAACCCACATTGGTCAAGGTTAGGCTCGTTTGTAGGTGAAGTCATCATCCGAGATTAAATGGAGCCCTCAAATTTTTGGTCCATGGACCCATTTGGAGGATTCCACAACCGTACACTCCCACCCACATACATAACATAAAAAAAGTTCAAACCTCAATTTCTGGCTCACTGAGCCTTAGACTCATAGACTATCAAAAATTTTGGTCTATTAATAATAAGATATAATATTTAAAAATAATAACCAGAGAAATAAGAGACATTACATAGTGTTAAGAATGATTCTTTATGTTATTACCTAGGGTTCCTTCAAGAAATTATTCAATTAGTAATATCATCTTGAGAAGCAACATGTGGACAATATTCATGAGTTTATAAACATTGAGCAGCGGATAAGTACCATTCAAGATTATTCCATCTATTATTCTATATTTGTGTATTTATAAGATGATCTGGTCAACAATGATTTCATGAAGGATCAATGTTTGATTTGGGATTGAGGACTGATATTCAGTTGATTTTTATTATCACGTTCCATAGGACCATTTAGGAGGTATATGATAAGGAATCATTGGAAGAAGTATGCATAACTAGGAAAATAGGTTTTTTAGAGCTTCATTTGGTACTATTGTAAGATAGAGTGTATGTTTTTCATATAAAAAATTCAATGGTGGCTATTTTTATTTAGGAATAGTTTTAGAGGACTATTCCAGATAATAAGAGGTTGTTTTCTTTTAGTGTTGATGTCTTTGTCAATCCAAGAATAAATATATAATGTATCTCGTGATATTTATTCATTTAAAATAGTATGTCGATATAATTTGTTTTTTGAAGGATTTCATCATAGATTAAGGTTGGAATAACTGTCATCAATGGTTCATAGATTAATTCTATTGCTTCCACTGGTGGTTTAAATTACCCACAGACCAAGTGTAATTTTCATGTGGCTAATAATGATTAGGGATGAGATGAGATTGTGAAACATTATTAATTTGTGTATTCACAAGTGGATAAAAATCAAGTCCATATACTATTAGAGGTACAATAATCATTTCATCAACAATGGTTCTACCATTATTTGATACTTTTGATACTCATCATTTTATATCTTAAATGTTATTTTAAATGTTGGTATTTAATCTAGAGCTTCTTACATTATTTTTTTATCACTCGAAAATTTTTGGAAGAGGTCCAAATAAGGTTTCATGTGTCCCCCATATCAGATGATATTATATGCCCTTGTCATGGAGTTTAACATCATGGTTCTTCATCATGATATAATTGAATTGTTTATTGGATTCTATTGGTTATCAGATTCAAGTCCTTGTCTGACTATTATTATCATCGATTTCAGTTTTTATCAGTCGATGAACTCACTCATGTTTTTTAGGTTGAGTGGGTTTATATGTCACATAGAGAATGGCATGTTGATCCATACACAAGAGAGATCACATGTCAGTATTTGGAAATATTATCTGATACCACTGGTACTTATTTGAGTAGATCACTTTTAGTAATGGTTTGTGTGTACCCCAATGTCTTTAAATGTGATATTTTTAGTTTACTACCAGAGAGAAGGGTCCAGTTTACTATTTATTTTCTACTTGGTTTGATTCCCTTTTCGATTCCATCATAACATATAAATCTTATTGATTTTTTTGAATATATGGTTTAGTATGATGGCCTGACGGCTAAGATATTTATTCTTCCTATAATGTCACTATAGAATTTTTCATATCCTCTTTTATAAGAAGTTCTATCGGGGGCTCAGAATTTCCTTGGATTATCGAAAGTTAAATCAAGTGATTGTTAATAATATACTTCCATTACCCTAGATTGATGATTAATTTGATCACCTTAGAGGTTCTCATTGCTATTTATATATATTCCTTCAATCAAGGAACCACTAATTGAGAGTTTGAGAAGAAGATATATATAAATCAGTGTTGAGGACCCATTATGGGAATTTTCAGTTTCTTGTTATTTCATTCGGTCACACTAATGCTCCAATGGAATTTATGTATCACATAATTAATTGTTTTTTGGATTATTATTTTTTCCCGGATGATTGTTTTATTCTACTATTTAGATTAGGATCACATTAACCATTTGGATGTCAATCTTAGATCCATTAGACAACATAACTTGTTTGGTATAGTTTCAAAATGTGAGTTTTTTATTCAAAAAGTGAAAATTATGTGCAATGTTATATATTCTAAGGGAGTATCAATGGATTTTTAAAAGATATAGGATGTTTTTTCTTAGTAGAAACACAAAAAATTGTTTGAGATCTGATGTTGTTGGGCTTGGATAATTATTATGAGATTTTTTGTTTAGGATTTCTCCAAGATTTCATCTCGGATGATAGCATCAATCCATAAGGGTGGAATGTTTTTATGGAATAAAAAAATGGAAATGATATTTTAAATAATTATAGAATTGGTTAACTACACCTCTGTGGTTTATTCCTGCATGAACAATTTTAGGTTAACGTCTTTTCTTGGATGATTTTACTATGGTTTTTAAAACACCCTGAGATTTTGTGAATTTTTATTTCAATTAAATTTAATATATTTTATATTTTTCAATAATGAAAACAATAATTTTATATTTATTAAACATGATACTTTCTATATCATCCACTATTCAATATACCGTGTTTATCCTGCATTACACCAAACAACAATAAAATGCATGGCATGCAACACTCATCTTCTTCAAATGACAATATATTATTATATTAAAGATACTGATTATAACATATTTTTAAAATACATGGATATGAATAGTAAAAAAAATATTTGAAATATACATATAAATTTCATAATAAATTTAAATATATTTTTAAATTATTAGTAAATAATCAATCATTTTTAAGAGAAGTAATTATATCCCTTGAAAATATTATTTTTTTCCAAAAAAAATAATAAATTATTTTTATGAGAAAAAATTATAAGTAAATTATAGTGATTGTAAATTATTTATTAGTTAAAAATAAATTATGTTTTGAAATTACCATATCCAAATTAACATAGAATGTTGTATTTTATATTTTTGAAAGTGAAAATTTTTCCGTGAATATAAAAAAATACAGATTTCTATAGAACTATACCATCCTATCAATAAATTAAGTAATTTAAAAGACCCATTATATTTTAAAGTAACAGAGTTATTATTTAATAATATTTATTCCACTTAAAAAAATTTATTTTGGATTTTAGTATAAGTTTATTTTTGGGTTTAAAATGGGATTTTTCTGAAAAATGTTTTAATATGGATAATGTTTCTCTATGTTAATGAATTTAAATTTTAATGTCCTAGATTTTCCATGAATTATTTTTAAATATTAAATGATATTAATTCAAGACCAGACATTGAGATGTAATGCGATTCTAAGGCCCAGTTTGATTGGAACAATTATATTAAAATATTAAATAACACCTGAGCCCTGTGTTCTAAAAAATGTGATAAAATCTAAAAGGTTACCCATATAAGAAATATGAGGGCAACATTGCATTCTAGGTAGCATTTATACCTGAGGAAAGGCCCAACATCATCCAATATTGGTCGGCTATAAATGTCTGTTTTTGTTCATTTTAATTAACAAAATAATTTTTATGGTTAATTTTATTTTGATGTTTCACAGTGATTTTCTGACACATTTTCCCTTTTTTGAATAATCCTATTAGAAGGAAAAATTGGTTATACTCATATCCCTTGAAAATTCCATGGAGGCTCTCGAGGGGAAAATTAGTGAAATATCTTAGTGGAAAAAAGACTAAACCTTGAGAAATGATCATTCTTGACAAGAATCTCCAATGACAATCGATCTTCAGCTGAAAATGATCATTTCCCAAGTAGGGTGTTGTAATATCAATTTACTCTTTCCTCCTTCTTAGAATCAATTATGAACATGGATGAACCAGTGAACATGCTAACCCACGGTTCGATCATTCTAACTAGATGGGATTGATTGCGATAAATTGTCATGGTTGATTATTATATGATTTAACTTATTGATTATTCTTAAGGGAATAAATAATGGTCGAAATGAACAATGGTTGAGTTTTTATCCTCAAGTTTGTTCCATGTGATTTCTTTCCCCCATTTTTCCCCCACAATAATCATTCATCATGGCTTATGACTAAAAGAGTGTTTCAACCTTTTTTCTTGGGGAAACGATATGAAATTAATGATAATATGTTGGGAAAACCTAGTGGAGGTATGACGGAGATGGATATGGTTTAATTCATGTGATTTGAGATTCAATTATTTTTGTATAGTTTTCATTGGATGATTTTGAAGTTGTTTACTAAGCCAATTTAATGGCCGAGTCACCCAGATTCGATGTGGTAGTATTGAGGCGAGCTGAAATACAATGTATTAGGGTGAAACGATAATGGAATCAAAGCCTAGAGGATTGTATAAGGTTCTCCGAGGAAGAACATGCAGTTCTAGAAATTCATGAACACATGACATGTAGTATGGGAATCACAATATATGTTCATCGATAAAAAACTCAACATGTATCTTGGGAGATTCACATACATGGATTGGAGTACACTAGTTTACTAAATGATGTGTTACCCACCACATTACTGGGCTTGGACCATGTACACAATGTACAGTATATACTGGAATCCGTGCATAGCTATATAGATGAACATCGTGTACTGGAACATGGCCAGAGTATACAGGTGGACCCCAGATGGAAGGGAACGACATGTAAGTCTTTCGACACATCATGTACTATCTTTTTATGAGATATTTAATTTTCACATGGGTCCTGATACATGCGTAGTACATGTGGATAATGGATATGTCGTGTTATCATACTACACATTGTGTACTCTATTCTAAATGGATTAAGCTAGTTTTCCACGGTATCTTGGACATGTTTCGTAAAGCATTTTTTCTCATATCCTTCCCCTGAAGGTCAGTGGGTATCATTTCCTACTCATAAGAGTATGATTCCTTTACCAGGACATTCTGGATAATGTTTTTGGAATCTCTTCCGAGAGGCATTGTGGATGATCCTTTTTCCATTCTATGTGCCATTATGTAGAGTATCTGGAATTGATGTGACCAACTTCAACGAGTGTCGATCCCCTTCATAGCATGTTAATCTAGACGGGGTTGTCGGTATCACCCCATGCCACTGACCGTGACCCTAATCTATGTATAGTAACTATTTTCAGATCCATCAGCCTATATATCTCATAATGGTTCCCAACGAACAATACTTCTTGGACCGACATCATCACTCCTATCAGACTCAAGAGTGTCCTATTTCAGATGAGTGCTTCATGGAATCTTTAGATTTAATCCCTACTGTCAGTATACAGTAGTTGTAACATACCTATAGACTATGTTTCAGAGACTGAGAATATCTTTATATTCATTTTATATGTGTTGTAGACATATACTTGTGTAGATCTTGTGGTACTTTCCTTTTTGTATTTCATTGTGGTTTAAGAGTGTCCTACTAAGTATTGTTATACTGACCCCTGTATGGGATTTTCCCACACATGTATTTTCATGTTCATATGAGTGACCTTTTGATGATGTGTAGGGAGAAACAGTACTGGAAAGGGCATTGTCAGTTTATGCAGGATGAGGTGTTCCTATGACATCAACCAAAAGTCCCAATAACTATTTTGTTTACAGGATGGACTATGTAGTTTGAAGACCCATTCTATTAGGTGGTCTTGTATTCTGACCCCATTTACTTTACTTCACATTACTTTACTATCATACATTGTTGGTTGGGATAGGGTTATGAATGCTTTTTTTTCTTAACGGTTTTTACATTTCACCGTTTGTTGGATTAGAGATATGTGTGTGTGTGTGTAGGTAGATAGTAAAGTGTTCCCAGGTTAATGATATTCTTACTCAGTTATATTTTGTAGCCCCTAGCCTCTAGGAGGTGGTCTTTGTTATTGGATGTATTGGTCCCACTGGGATGGGTCATGACATATTGGTATCAGATCTTGTCGGGTCTACAATAAGATCGAGATTCGTTGAGATTGGATTGGAAAATAGTGTGAAGTGTTTTGAATTTTCCTTTTAGGAAATGGACTCTAGTGTTGGTTTGGGAATCAATGTATCCTTACACCAAGTCTCCGATAACCTGATTTTTGACTTGGTACATGAGAAAAATGGATTCATGGAAACAATAATGGTACATGAATCATATGGGAATGAGTTGTGGTTTCCATTTTCTTCTTGAGTTAGCTATTTGGATATACTCATTGATCGTTGTATGTCTTGTTTTCTTATAGGATCCCTCTATGATGTATATTAGAAAGGAATCAATAGCTTGATCATGAGGAGGTCCCCTCAGTGAAGAGGAATCGATACAGGGTCCAGTTCTATGGAAGTTGCCTCTAGGTGGTGCACTAGATATACCACCACAAATGGACTAGAATTTGGTACCTGCAGTACGAGTAGGAGAGGAGTGATGGCTGATCGTGCCCAATGAGTTTCAGAGAAAAAGAAACCTCATTTTTAGAGGTGAGCCCAACCCTAATGTGGCTGAGGAATTTCATGAGGTGGTGACCAGATTTTTCCATCTTGTCAGGACACCCGCGGGCCCGAGGGCGATCCTTGTGAGGATCATTCTTCAGGGTTTAGCATGGGGATGGTGGAGTTTGTCCATGCAGACAAGCGATGAGGTGACAATTTCATGGATGGAGTTAGAGAATTTTTTTAGAGAGAAGTTCTACCTAGATATTCTTAGAGCAGTGCATGTACATGAGCTTCTTCATCTCCATCTGGATAACTTGACAGTGGCTGACTATTCATCGAGGTAAACCAAGCTTTCGAGGTACTTGATGAATATTTCCATATATTTTTTACTTTAGGTTTCATACCCTAAGGAAAGGTCTACGTAGTGACATATGAGACAATCGTATTACACTATGAATTCCAAATTATGATGTAGTACATGAGTGTGATTTGGTTGTTGAAAGCTTCTTGTTTATGAAAATTCTACCAGTGACAGTCAGCAAGAGGTAGGAAGGTGCAGAGATCTCCGAAGTAGGGAGATGACATCATACTCATGGATCTATATGTGTGAGATGATCTAGGAGGTCACAAGACATATGATATATAGTTTAGGGATATCTATATGGATCAGGACTTCTTAAAGAGTGTTGATGCTACACATGTGATGGCATGGGACAACATGCTTTTGATTTTCCAACCTGTTGAGCTAATGATAAGGATACAAAGGATGGATCATCGAGGTAGAGGTAATGAATGTTGAAGGAAGATCCTTTGGGAGGAATACATGGAAGAGGAGAAGGGAGAAATTTAGGAGGTGGAATGAATTTTGACATATTACCACCACCACCCTAAGGTGGTCCATTCCAGGCTCAAGGTGTTGGAAGACAGGGGTGGGGACAACAAAATAAGGTCGAGGTATATGATCCAGGTTCTTGAGGGATGATTTTGGAAATGATCTATTTCTTCTCTACCTAAACCATCATATTGATATACATAGGTTCTAGTCGATCGTACCATTCTTTATACATACCTTGTTTGAGATCAATAGATTCCTCTATAATAATTAATTCAATTCTTACGCATGGAGACTCCTACTGGAAGAGAATTGGATATCACACAATTATGACGATAGTGTGACCTAACATATGGAGGAGATAGTTTTGGTTTGAACCTCTTGGTGGAAGAATCAAGGCCTTATGACATCATTCTTGGTATAGATTGGATATCCCTAGTCAATGCCAAAATTGACTATTTTATGTTAAGGGAGGATGTGTCTGTAATGAAGGAATGATATTTTCCTTTGTTTGTATAAGGGAAACCCCAACATCAAAAGATGAACTCATTAATATGAGTGTGCAACCGATTACTTATTAGATGGCTAGCCTGACCCACATAGAAACAAACATTATGTGTTTTCAGTTCCTAGTAGTAGTTGGAGAGTATGAGTATGTCTTTCATGATGATGTTCTATGTATACCTCTCAACCGAGTGATAGAAATATTCATCGACATACACCTAGGGATGACACCGATATAAGCACTATCATTCTAGATGTGTCTTGAAGTGATTTATGAGATGAGGGTGCAGTTGGAGGACTTGGAGAGGATGGTCTTTATGAGACCCAGTGATTACCCCTTGGTAGCCCCAGTTTTGTTTGCCAAAATGGAAGAGGGGAGATTGAGATTTTGTGTGGACTACAAATGCTTGAACTAGGGGATCGTGAAGAAAAAGTATCCAAAACCTATGATTTATGACCTCTTCAATTTGTCGTTTGTTATACCATGGTTCTCCGATGTTGACCTTCGATCAGGCTATCACTATTTGTGAGTATAGGATAAGGATATAACAAAGACAAATTTCAGATGCCTATATGGTCTCAATGAGTACTTGATGATGCCCATTGGCATGAATAATTCCCCCAAAGTGTTCACGGGACTCTGGAACCAAATCTTACAGTATTACATAGACCAATCCATGGTATTCTTCATCAATGATATCCTTGTGTAATCAACGCATGTGGTGGAGCACACAAGAAACCGAAGGATGCTTCTCGACATAATCTAAGAGAACCATCGTCATGGGAACCTGTCACTGTGCCATGTCTAGATTTAGGTGGTCCACTTTTTGGGACATGTTATCTCAGAGGATGAAGTGGAAGGGGACATGAACATGGTAGAGGTAGTGTTAGAATTGGAGCCACCAAGTAGGGTGACAGAGGTACAAAGCTTCCATGGGATAATAGTCTATTACTAGAGATTCATACCATATTTCTCTAGGATAACTGAACCTACGACAACATGGAATGGAAATGGGTATCCATTAGTGTGTAAAAGGAAGTTACAATTGGATTTCCTAAAGTTGATGCTGAATTTGATGAGTTCTCTGATCTTGAGATTTATTGGGGAGGGTGTTGAGTATATAGTGTTCTACGATGCATCAAGGATTGGACATGGTTGTGTCCTAATGAAGAGGCAAGTGGTTGTTTCTTATGGTTCACACCAGTTGAGGCCACATGGGAAGAACAATGTGATCCAATATCTTGAGCTAATAGAGTTATATTGTGCATTGTAGATGTCATGACACTACCTGATTTATGAGTGGTTTATCATCTACTCTAATCACATGAGTCTTAAGTATATATTCTTTCATAAGGATATGACCATGAGATAGAGGTGATGGATAGAATTCCTCAAGAATATTGACTTTTAGATTATCAATACTCAGAGAAAGGGTAATGTGGTTGAATACTCACTTAGAATAAGTTCTAGTACATAGTTTCTGAATGATGAGTCAAAGTAATTAGCCTCATTACTATTAGCCTTTATAGATGTAGATGGAGAAGTTTATCTCTAGTCGATGGTTTTCACCCCTTAACTCCTACAGTGTGTCATGGATGCAAAACATAGGGATACCTACTATGAGTCCCTATGTGATCATATCTCAATAAGACATGCGCCTAATAGATATTCACATGTTGGAGATAACTTCGTCCTTTTTAGAGGATGAACAGTTATATTAGTGGTGTTGCATGAGGAGGTTCTGCTACAGTTTCATACATCCCCTTTGGTAGTACATTCAGCAGTGTAAAAGATGTACTGAGACCTCTAACATCAGTTTTGGTAGACAGGGATGAAGAAGAAAATGTTAGAGTTCATTTCTTGACACCATACATTCCAGCAGGTAATGGATGAGCACCATGTTTTAGTGGGTTTATCTCATCGCCTTAATGTACTAAAAAAGAAGCGGGATGGGATATCGATGGTCTTCATGATAATTTTATAGCATAAATCTAGGGGAAATGATGACATCTGGGTGATCAGTGACCGACTCACCAAGTCGGCCAACATCCAAGCTCTCTTGGAGAGGTGCTCCGTAGATGGATTGGGAAGCCTCTACATGCAGGAGACAGACAATCTCCATGGAGTCCCATTGATGATGGATTATATTTTTTAGGATTTATTTACATTCCAATTGTGGATGTGATTAAAAAAGGAATTTGGGATATAGTTATGCTTGAGTATGACGTTTCACACCTAGATATATGGCTAGAAAGAGTATACCATTAATGCCCTAAAGGATATTCTTCAGCCTTACACGTTGAACTTCAGCTGTTGTTTCTAAGATCTCCTACCTATGGTGGTGTGCGTGTACAACAATAAATACCATTAGAACATTAGTGTGACACTATTCTAGTATTTTTACGTGAAACCCGTCCAGTTACCTCTATGCTGGACTGACCAAGGAGAGTCAGCTATCATGGGACTTCAGTTGGTGCGAGCAACTACCAATAATGTTCAAATAATCTTGGAGTGGATGAAGACTGCATAGAGCGGTCATAAATATTATTCTAAAAAATTGTGCAAGGATTTGGATTGTTAGGAATGAGACTATGTGTGACTTTTAGTTTCACCTCTATGGGGATTGATGAGATTTTTCCATGGCACGAAGTAATCTCGAAGGTTTATTGGATCTTTTCGAATTATTTGTAGAGTTTGAGAGGTGTCATACCACATTGATTTACCTATGTGGTTGGTCTAGGACCATGATGTCTTCCATGTATCACATTCTAGGAGGTACATGCATGGTCCATTGCATTTCATCGACTGGGGTGAGCTACACATTGATGATAGAGTGACTTTTACTGAGAACCCAGCGGAGATCAATGATCAGTAGGAGAGGATCATTTGTGAGTGAGTGATTCCTTTGGTGTGTGTTTGGTGGTTGTACGAGAATCTCCAAGAAGTCACATGGTAGTAGGAGGATCATTTTCATACACAATAGCCACTTATTTTGGTGTAGATTTTTGTTCTGGATTTTTGGGGATGTATAACCCCAAGGTGGGTAGTATTTAATGTCTGAATTTTTTCATCTATTATTTTTAAATATTATATGGGATTAATTTGAGACTAGGATCATGGAAATGGTGTGATTCTGAGGCCTGGTGTACTCAGAAAAATTTTAGGAAAAATATTAAAATATCAAATAGCACACACACACAGTTTTGTTGAAGAAGTGAAATAACTTCTAATTGTTTTCCCACATCAAAAATATGATGACACCATTGTGTTATAAGTAGTGATTGTACCCCATGTGAGACCTAACATCAAGCAGTGTAGATCAGCATTAAAATATTGTTTTTTGACATTGTAAATAATACGATAAAATGTAAGATTTATTTTATTTGAAAATTTTTCTGCAATGAAACAACATATTTTCAATTTTTTAAATAACACATTAGTTCAGGACTTAGGGTTTGAATCATAACATTGGAAAATTTTATGGAGGCTTTGTGGAGGAACCATGGAGAAATATCTTGGTGAAAGACAATGAAACATATATATAGGATGGTTCCTCATAGGATTCCCCAATAAAAAATATCTTCTTGCATTAATCAATCCATTCATAGGTAGGGTGCTGTTATTCAAATTTATTCACCACCTTTATATAGAATCAATGATGACCGATGGTCAACCAATGAATAGGTTAACCATCAGTTTGGATGTTCTCATAGGATGATATTGATTGTGGGAAATTATCAGAGTTGATTATTATTGGATTTAGCTTGATGATCATTCTTATAAGAATGTATTTATGCTAGAATGAAAAACAATCGAGGTTTGTTCTTAATGTTTGTTCCATGTAATTTCTTCCCCCCCCCTCATTCTTCATTCATCATGCCTTATAAACAGATGGTCGTTCCACCTATGTATGTTAGTGAAATAATCAAAAATTAAAGATCCTATATTGACATGACATAGTAGAGGTGTGATGATGATGAATACGAATGAATCGAAGAAATTTAGATGTTACTAGTTTTTGGATGGTTTTTGTTAGATGATTAAAAACATGTTTTCTAGACCGATTGAAGGACAAAAACACCCCGATTCGATGTTAGGGTGTTGAGGTGAGCCGATATCTTGAGTTTTGGAAAATAAACCATGGAATAAAATCCCAATGGATTGGATGAGTCTCTCAGAGGAAGAACAAGAGGCTCTAAATATTATAGAACACACAACCTGCAGTATGGGATACACATAATGTGTACATCAAGGAACAAATCATAATGTATCTTAGGAGGAAAAAAGAAACATGATGGAGTACATGATTTTCCAACATGTCATGTACCCCAACACATGACTTTCCTTGCACTAAGTACAAATACAACCCTTTGTACTAGTACATGAGTAGAGATACAAAGGTTGAAACCATGGCACACGACTAGAGTACATAGGTGGACCCCATATGAATGGGAAAACATGTACGTATTTCTATATTTCATGTACTCTATTTTAAAATGATAGTAATATTTGACATGGTTTAGTGTACATGGGTAGCACCTGAGGTCAAGGGACATTGTGTGCGACCATACTAAAGGTTGTGCACTATCTCTTAAATGGATTGTGCCACATGTAAATCATATCTTGGATAGGTTTTGTTATGGTTTTTTCCCATATGCCTCCTTTTAAGTTTAGTATGTATAATTTTCTACTCGTAGAAGTATGATCCCCTCAACTGTACTTCTTATATAGTGTTGTTGAAATACCCTCCAAGATTCCTGAAGAAATATCCTCCATTCATTCTTTTATCCCTAGGTAGATTCATTTGTATTGACATGACTAACATCCCTTTGAATCGATCCTCTAGTTTTCAGGTTAATATAGATGGAGTTGTAGAGATCGCTACATGGTTCTGGTAGTGATCCTCCTCTATGTACCATATATATTTTCAGATCTATCAGTGTATCTCACTGATGATGATTACCAAAAAATAGTTCTTCTCAAATGGAAATCATTAGTTATATCAAAAATAAGAGTTTTTTCTCTTGGATGACTACTTCATGGAATCATCAGACTAAAAATGTAGTGTTGGTAAATGATAGTTGTGACTTACCTCTAGATTTTTTTTTCATGGTTTGAGTATATTTGGATATTCATGTTATAAGTGCTGTAGACATATACTTGTGTAAATATGAATGTTCTTTCCATTGTGTATTACCCTGAGGTTTCGGGGTGTCCAACAAATTATGGATATACTCACCCCTATATGGGAATCTCCCACATGTGTTGTTTCTTGGGAAGATAGAAAAACTGTTGATAGTGTATAGGGAAGAGTAGGACCAAACAATAATTTGTGAGTTCAAGAAGGGTGATGTGTTACTATAGATTCAAGTAGCAATCCCAGTACATATTTTGTTTACATGTTGACTTTTTTAGTTTACATGATTTATTTTTTTGTTCTTGTATTCTTGACCAGTTTACATTGCTACACATTACTTTCTGGTCATACTCTATTGGTTAAGATAGTGGTACATATGGATTTTTTTCTTAGTGGTTTTTACATTTCAGCACTTGTGGTCTTGGAGATGTTTTCATGTATACGGGTTTATATGAAATTCTCCCATGTTATTTATATATCGACTCGATGCTAGTCGCCAACTAGTGGCCTATTTGATGTGGGGTTGGGGAGTCACAACATGAGCACCACTAGGATAGGTCATGAGAAAAATTAAAACTATTAAAGAACATTTTTAATTAAACCTATATATTATATATAATTAAATTCTTATTGTGAGTCATATAAGGATTAGTATTGTAAATAGTGTTAATAAAATTCATTTATTCTTATAAAATACACCTCTTGAAAACCCACAACTTCATCACATATGGGAGTATAGTTTAACATTTAATTCTTCCAATTTAAAATAATTTATTTTTAAAAACAATTATCATTTTCTAAATCATCATATGAAAATTATGATGGTTTTAATTATTGATACTTTTTGAAAATGATAATTTTTTAATTAAGAGTTTAAAATAATATATATTAATTGGTATTTACCATTCCATTTAAATTTTTTATAATGTAACATTATATTCTAAATTGGTTTTAATGTAAAATTACTTCAATTATATATATATATATATTAATACAGTTTATGTAATTAGAATAATTTTAGTTGTTCACCTATACTCACTCTTATGAGAAATAAATTATATCAAAATAATGTGAATTTTATGTAATGAAAGACAAAAATAACATTGTTTATACCTCAATCAGAGTTGATATTGTGTATTATGCAATATTATATTGGTTTACTATACAAAAAAATAAATCAATGAAATTAAAAAAATTGTGTCTCAAAAAAATTAAATGGTGACACATTCTACCCCTTTAAAATAAATATCACCCTTGAAATTCATCGGGGTTATAAAAGGTTTACTACTTGAAAGTTTATTTCATAGAAACCCACAACGTAAAAAGTAATACTAAAAAATAATTTAAAAAAATGAAATTTAGATACATAATGGTTACCCCAAGTTACTTATCACTAGGTTTCTACATTGAAGAACATATGTGGGAAGTGAAAACAAGGACATGGAAGAAAAAAATATAAACATCAAATACAGATGTAGATTGATAGAGAATAGGTTTAGGAGAAAGTTAACAATAATAAATCAATAAATCTATGATTCTTTTAGGGACCATATTATTAATTGGATAAGAGGGTAATAAGATAAATTTTTTAGTTTTTAACATCCTTTTTATATAGTTTAAGAACATGAGAATAAATACTTTCTTCATTTCCATACAGTCTCATCGTCAATCATGCTATGAACAATTTCCACTACATCTCTTATTCAATGAAATGAAGTATAATTTGACATTCCTAAATTGTTATAATATAATAAAATCCATAATTTGAATTATAGGTCATTCAATATGTAATTATCACAAAAGTTTTATAAAATGTTATCAATATTGCATATGTCCATATATGGTGAGATAATACATTATTTTAATAAACTTCATCCAATGTATAACTTAAACTTTCCCAAAATTTTATAACCTTACAATCCTTTTGAATGAGGAAAATCCAAAAATAGAGAAAAATTGTCAATAACATGACTTAACATTTATCCCCCATATATCATAAGATATCTCTGGTTGGACATATTCCAGAAATGTTAACACCATCATCATGTATTCTCTTGAGTCACTGTTACAACAAGAATTATCAGGTATAATTATTGAAAATATTCATGTTTCATTATTCCAAACATTATTTTATATATTTTATAAGTCCCATAATGTTTTATAATACATCCATGATAGCGTAACACTCTTGTTGGAAACTCCATAATTATTTCCCAAGAAAGTATCATAATCCAATTTAATTAATTAAATCCGACATTTCTTTATCCAATCATAATTATCACAAAATAAGGTACATATTAAGGGTCATCGTTTCCATAATCATGTGTTCTCCAAGTATATCACCTTACCATTAAATCAATTTTTTTGTTCCTTATAAATATTCACCATATCATTTACAATCCATAATAAAACACTTCTATGGAAAACCCTTATATATTTCATGATTCATATAAAATAATAATTGAATTCTAAAAAATATATACCTAAATCATCAAAATTTATTCTTAAACCATTACTCAAGAACCACCACCATCATCATATTTATATATGAATCATGTATTAAGGATTCTCAACTTTAATCTTATTAGGATTAATGTAAATAATACTTGAATAACATCACATACCTTTCACATGTCATTTACAATATCTTTACCCATAGTAGTATGACCAATACTCATACCATCATCATGATAATCATCAAGATATTTCCACTTAGGAAATTTATCATAATAATTACCAAAATTTCCCAATATGAAACATTCAATTGTTATCTCTGTTCTATTTAGTTCTGGCTATTGACTAAGACCAGAAATCATAGTCCGAGAAACACATATTAGAGATTACCACCACATAAGTAAATTAAATTACATATAATATTTCAATCTATGATATCTTCGGTTTAACCCTAGGTTAGTCATGATTATAAAAAAAAACCCTATGATTGTAACCTATACTTAGACATGTCCTTAGGACATCCCTAGACATATAAATAGAAATATCTCTTGGTATATCACTAACATTTTTGCATCCTTGATTCCAAAGGATGACAAAACCTTAGCTCTGCTCCCAACACTGACAACCCAAGATTGAAATACATGGACATTACATTTCTTTTGCGGAATAAATAATTCAATACACAAATAGATGTGCAAATAATATATTAGTTTTGTTTCTTTGGATACTCAGAATACATTGTTCTATCATATTGAAAGATCGTCAATATCTCCAATAAATATCGTCACCTTTAGTTTTCCTACCAAAAACCATTATTTATATCATGGAGGAAAGTAAAACATGTATATAGTGGTCTAAAATGCACAATAAGGGAAAAGATGGAAAATATAAAAATAAGAATGTAAAAACATGAACATATATTTTGAATATTAAAATCATGAGTCATAAAATAAAACTTGGTAGTACTTAAGGAAAAAATCATCATGGAACATTAACCATTATTAAATAGAATTGGCATAAAATGTGAACTTCTGGCTAACACATATGTATTAAAATAATCTCCATGTTAGAAAAGGCTAATAGCCATGACCATCAAAGTAGAAAATTCCCATTACAGAATCGTGTTCACTCTTCATTCTAGACATGTTTTAATGATCCTAATTTACATTCAATTTTAGCCTTGTATTACTGAACCGAATTTATTTTCCCTATCATCCCAACATTAATGTACCAGATTTACATGTTATTTCAGCCATATATTACTTAACTGGATTTAATTACCATTTCAACCCAGTATTACTGAAACACATTTACTTTCTGATTCATCCATGTCTATCTGATAAGATATAAATTATTATTGAATGCGATGGAGGGAGATATTGGTCCAACCCATATCATAATGAAATCATTCTTACATGTTCCAATAAACCATAATTCATTCATCGTAGAATAACTCATTTAATATAATATGTTTCTTAAATTTCATTCCATCATAATATAATCCTTGTAAAACAAAAGGATTTCATAAATTTGATTCCATCATAAACATAATCAACCATAATAATAATATGGATTATATAATTCAAAAAATATCCTTATTCCTAGATGGAAAATAATTTTTAAAAAACACTTAAAATTAATTCATGGGGAAAATAGACTTTTTCCTTCATAATTTTATTATTCTTTTAATACACCATGTGATTTTAAATGAAAATAATGTCTTAGAAAATAACTGTGAAAACTTTTAAGGGGAGCGTCATAGAAATAAGGAGTTACGAAAGCATAAAATTCCATTCATGTCGTATCAGTTAAAAAAACTGTTTCCTCCTACTTTTGATCAAAATGTCAAAAAGTACCTCATATAGTAAAAGAACGAAATATTCCTTCCAACACTTGTAGTTAATGTAAAAAGTGGATAAAAATGAATTTAAACATCCATAAGAGAATAGTAAATTTTTTATGAAGATGATATTTTTTGATAACAGGGGCATAAATTATAAATATACCCTAATAAATGGTTACATACAAAAAAACTTTTATAATAATGAGATGGCGAAATTATCCCATAGAAATTATAATCAATTGAATCAAATGCCTCATAAAATAAATAAAACACTATACATATAAAAATATCATAAACACCATAATAAAAATCATAAAACAATTATGGGAAGCATAAACAACACCAAAATGAAATAGATGGGTTATAAGGCATATGTTCCACAGAAATAAAAGTGAGATAATATAATCCCCTACTTTGGTTCTGTGATCAATTGTGTGAATCTGAAAATCTACTTCCTAGATGTGCTTCCTCTAAATCTCATTTTAAGGGAACTAAAGTTGATCTTTTGAGAAGAAATGAACTACAATATTGCGACTAAATAAATTGAGAAGTTTAAAGGGTAGGGGATGCCCGATCTTGAAGGCTCAAATAAAAGTAAAGAGGAGAGGGAGGAGGTTCCCATTTATAATTGATGTGAGGGTCACCCGAGGAAATTCATAAAATATTAAATTGATATATTTTAATTTTTTAATCCCAAATAATTCAAATTTAAATCTATTAAATTTAAGATAAGTATAGTTTTGAATCCTATCATCCATTGATTTTTATACATGTATTGGTTTTATTTTAAACCCTACCTTTTTTTACCATTAATTTTTCCATTTTAATTTTAAATATTCTAACAAATGATTAATTATTAAGAGGTTATAAATTTTTATATATGGGGTAAATTTCCCTTAATTGGACACTTAATGAACTTTTAGACCTTATCATAGTAACTTGGTGAATTTTAAAGATTATTTTTATTTTTAAATAATTTAACAAAAAATTATTTTCTTAAAATATAATTAGTTTTTATTTTAACACTATTTGTTTCATTGAATATAAATATAATTCATATAAAGATACAACTTCAAATCAAACCATTTAATAGTCGTATTACATTTTATAGTCAACGATAAAATTCCTGTATGGAATAAATTATTTCATAAAATATTTATTATAATTTTTATTATATCATTTATTTGTTATTTTTCTTAATAAAATAATTATTGTATCACAGTTTTGTCAATATTTATGATAATAATTTAATCTCTAAAAATTTTAAATAAATTCACCCGATGTAAAAAATTTCATAATATTTTGGTAGAATATTTATTTTCATTGTTTCATCAATTTCAACACTACAATAGAATTTTTAAACATATAAGAGATATGAGAGTGACATGTTGTCACTTTATTTTATTTAAATAACAATTACATAACTGTTAGGAAAAAACTCCATAAAACAAATAAATTTTTATCATTAGGTGTTGAGGGTCTAATTTTATTCATCCAATAAGATTTTTGTTGTTCTTATGGACTGTTTATTTTCCTTTTCTTGTTATTTGTTACCATAATTTACCTAATTTACCTTTAATTGTGGTAAATTAAAATAAACAATGTTTGTATTCATAATTCCCAAAAAAAAATAAAAGGGTTTTATTCACATAATTTTTACCTAATAATTCCAAAAATTGGAATTCATTTTTTTTATTTCAAAACATAAAATTTTCAGTATTTAATTTAAAATTATTTCTTGTTGTCAACGTGAGAAAAAAGATTTTTTAATGTAAAAACCATCTAAATATTGTCATGGCTTTATATCAAATTTCAAAGTGAAATTACTTCTAATGAACAATATTATATTTAATGATAGAAAAATAATCTAAATATAGTTTATAACCAATTAAAATTATAATATATAAATAAACATATAATATACAGAAATAAATTTTTGAATTAAAATGAAATATTTTTCACTATTAATTAAAATATGAATTTTCCCAAAAAATACTAAAATATTAGCCGAAGTAAATTTGTATAACCCTATTCCAAAGAATAATTTTATTTTTTCAAAATGAACTTATAAATGTATAATAAAAGATTTAAAATTGTTTATCCATCAAAATATGGTAAAACTATATTTTTTGGAAAATACATCTTTTATAAGAAAAATTAAATTTGTTCTTATCATCCGTAGAAAACATATATGATGAATTTTAAACATTACATTTACTTTTTTACATATTTTTTGAATTAATAAAATCCATAAATATTAATTTTATTATTTTATAAATTCATTTACTGGAATTTAAATAGTTTTTTTAGAAATATGTTTCCTTTTAATTGAAAATAGCTTTTATTTTCATTTATAAATAATTATTTCCAAAAGAAATAATTAAATTAATTTGTAAATAATATTTTCATTAATCTATTACTACTTTTCATTCCCAAAATTTTCACAGATAGGTTATAAGGATACATGATAATATTCAGTTGTTTATTTATACTCATTCTAGTGTGAAATGAATTATATCCAAAGAACATGAACTTGTGTGTAACAAAATCCAAGCATATAATTTCATATAACACAATTTTAGATGATTTTTCGTATTGTGCAAACATATCTTGGTGTAGTATACAAAACAATACATCAATTTTAAAAAAAATACTCTATATCATAAATATCCAGGCATGCTACAATTCCCCTCATGGTTATATATATATATGGTATCCACTTTAGGCCTAGATTTGGGATTATCTTTCATGTCAAGAATAATTTTCCACAGATAAGATCGAGGATGGTGTACTTTGTCATTTATTATTGGATTATAACATGGTGGTGTATTTAAATGTTATTTTCCCCAATTTTATCTTATGGCGTATCCATGGTTTTTTATTACATTTATTTTTTAATTTACATATTTATAGATTTGAGGAATAGAGCAAGCTCTTTTAAAAAAATGGAATATTCTATAAAATTGTTTAATTTGTTCGAATTATTTGTAAACTATATTTGTTTTAAATCTATATCTAATTTATTCTTGATATTAGAACTTGTATACATTATTTTGTAGTATCCTACGAAGCTTTATGATCACACACTACTTATTAACTTATCGAAGTTGTAGATTTTTTTAGGACCAAGGTAAATGGGAGGGAATTATGTAGCATGGTGGATTCTCTTGTTATCAATGTCTTTATAGTACGGTGGTTTTTTGGGGATTTATTTTTACATGGTGTTTTTTTTTCTACTTGTTTTATATTTTTATTTTGTCCAATTAGTCTTGAATTTATATCCCCCATGGATGCAGTCTCTTACTTCACATATTTACTATACTGGTTTTATTTACTCTTTTTTATCATGAGATATGTTATTATGTCATTATTGTACATCACTATATGGAAGACCACCTTGGGATACATTTGTCGTTAACCAAGGTTGGTTCATTACACACCCCAACTCTAGACCATATATACATCTAAAATTGGGTGAAAAAATAACATACAGATAAGTATTGTAATAATGTTAGGTAGTGAAGTATTTATTATAAATATTTAAAAAATGGTAGGTGAACATAAAAGTGAAAATGGAATGGAGAAACTACCTATATTGTGTCAATATCATTTTCCTTGTAGTTGGTGTGTCCTCTAGTTCTTACTGAAACTCCATGGACCAAAAAATATAATAAAGTTGATGAAAAATACGTAGGTTCTTATTAAATAATGCACATAAAAATTGAGTCCACTGGTTGCATGGTTTCATGGTGCGGTGAAGATGTCACACGATTGTGTAGGGTTGTGATGTTACATGCTTATAAGGGACTGCACAAAAGAATCCCCTATAAAGACCTATCACTTCATAGGTTTTGCACCGCCTCCTCAATGCCGATCCTCAAGCATGCTTCTAGCTTTATCACCCTCAAATGGTGTTTGACACCCCCTAGAGCGACCCAGATTCTTATCACTGGTGAAAACACTACAACACCCCCCAAGCGGCGCGATCCATCTCCACCAAGAGACACTGTCTGTGAGGACGTTTTCTCCACCCTCTTGGATCCTTCCATCATAAGGTTGATGCCATCGACTGCGCCCTTCAGCCCCCAAATCACGTGTGCGGTGGAGTGCACAGTCATAAAGAGGTTTCATCCCCGTGGCGGTCCCTTTTGAAATTTCACTCGGCCTCCCCCAGTTCTACGATCCCCTTTTTCAGAATTAGGATCTCGGTGGATGAAGCATTTAAGTTTCCACCCTCTATTGTTGGTTCTTCATTTGGGACTCTGTATTATGGATTTCCTCCGGTCCTACTCTGACATTGTTTTCCCTATGTGGCTTGTTGTGTTTCCTTCAGATCTACTATTCATTAGCCCTCCTCTACACTTGATACACTGTTCCCTTGCGTACAGCCCAATAACAGTTATTTTAGAAGTTTTCATGGAATTTTGGGAAGGAGTTGGTGGTTCTAGTAATGGTAGTCTGATCTTGAGGTTTTCATCTCATTTTTCTTGTTCAATTCACAATTAGCCATAATGTGATTACCTTGTGTTTTTGTGGTGTTTTTATGTATGGGATTGGTCCTAGAAAAGGTTCTTTTCCCAGCTCACATGTGGCTCATTGTTATGGGTTGTTGGTTCTTACATAGCCTCAAAGTGATTTTGTTCTTTTGGGTTCCCACATAGCCATTTTTTTCAAAATTCAAAAACATGGATTTGCAGTCAAATAAATATAGAATTAATATAAACTAACATAAATATATTAAATGAAAATAACCCTTAAATAATCCATATACTATATAATATCCCATTACTTGCTCTCTTGAATTCTACTCGAGCTATTGTAAATTCATATCCTTAAGAATTTACTCTTAAATACAAAAGGATATCATCTACTATGAGTGGTGATTTCCTATTTTGGGGAGAAACTACACTAAGGGTCATAATATATTATAATAAGTAAATTATAAAAACAATACACAATACTAGAGTAACTAAATTGAATTAATGATAATGGAAAAACGTTAAAAATATAAAAATATCTATACATTTTATATAAATAGACCCATGATGATCATATGTATACACATAAAATGGAACTCCCAAAGAGATGACCCAGAATAGAATAAATTAAAAATAATAATTTTTTAGAGACATAGCCACTACAATTAATTACATCCTCAAACACATACTTGAATATCATTACAGCTACACTAGTCAAAACATATGAAATACATATGAAATCAAAGTCAAACATATGTTTCTAAATGTACACAATGCTTCCCATGTGATGTGTGAACAAAAATCACCATAAATAACAACCAATTGAATCCCTCATGTAAATCATGTTATATATTGTATATATATTGTAAATAAATAAAACTATAATATAAAACAGAAAAATAAACACATTGGGTCATTTTTTTTGTTTTTTAACAATTTCCACTAGATCCATTTTTCTCATCTAATATATATCCTTGGGATGGCCATGATCCTCTTCATCCTCCATTCTAAATTTCCAAATAAGGGAAGAATTTATCTCTAGTGGTGATGATACCTTATATTTTAATAGATAAAGATAACGGGATGTCATCCCTTCCTTCCCTAAATTCATATATGGTGTTTTTTCCTCATCAAATTTACCCTAAAACATTTAATACATTCTCATGAATCACATTCCATGTTCCATCGTCTATTATTAAATGGACCATTACATCTCAAACAACCATTATAGGGTGAATACCTTTTGTTATAGTGGATGAGTCTTGATAATTCATCAAATAGCATCAGGTAAATTTGGTATCTATAAATATCTTCATTAGGATGGTAAGTGAGGGAATGTTTTATTAATCACCCATGGAATATTAAATTTATAACCTGATGTATCACATGCCCTTATCAATGAAAATTTTATAATCCTCACATAAGTAATCCTAGGTAAATTTAATGGGGAATAAATTCATCATATCCAAATGAAAATCATGATCATCACAGGATGCATCATGTACTCTTAATATAATCCAACTCAGGATCATCTCAAAATAAATCATAGTATCATATTCATATTCATCATATTCTTATCACACAATGTAAGAATCTTTTCCACACCACCTAAGGATCAAATGAAAAGATCCTATACTCAACACATATGCTTCTTCTACTAGTCAACTAAGGAATATCATTATAAGCACATGATGGAATAATATTCATCTCATCACCAAATTTTTATGAAATAATGTATTATTCTCTTCACAATGTATTTTTATGATCGTCACATATGTCTCTGAAGGATTAACACATAGTTCTATGTTTATAATTCGTATGGAGTCCAAAATATGATTTACATCCAAAGGACAATCATATGATTACTGTCTAGTGTGGATGGTACTATATACACTCATCACATATAGCCTAATCATATGGTTTGAGTCCATTGGGGATTCTTCCCATATATTATAATCAAATATTATGTTAGAATTAAGTTAGAATTTTATGATTTCACTCAGAAAATAACATCTAGTGGGGATGGTCATAATTTTAGGTCTAATGGGAATGCTTCCATTATATTCTCATCATGTATTGTGATGGATACATTTTAGTGTTCTGTTGTGATGAAAATGATTTATTGTGACATTGTAATGGTGTTTTTAGAGGTATGATATACCCAATAATGATGTTCAGGCTTTATAGAAGATATATATTGAGGGGAAGAAGGAATTATAGAAATATTGGGATTGAAACACATAGAGGAATCCCACCAACAATGTTGGAAGGAATTGTATAAAATACACAATTTGTGCTACATAGATAATGGTAATATTTAAATAGTATAACATATAATTTAAAATCATATAGAAAGGATTATTGTATTAATAAATGGGGTAGAACATGTGATTGTTTGGAAGTTCATGGAAAAGGGGTTCATATTATGCTAATCATATGAGTCTTTTAGTGCTTTTCACACAAGTCATTCTAGGATCATCACCTACGGTATTATATGTTCATTAAATCAGAAAGGATTATAGTTTAACCTCATACATTGATGGTGTTTTATGTTATTTAATGTCTGACACAATGTATTTTGGAAGTAGTTTAATGCATTTTACTAGGATAATTTATTAAATGATAAGGGAGACGAAGAGGGATAGATTAAAGAAAATACATTAGGCTACCCAAAGTATATCATGAAATATTAGGGGGACCATGATTCTTTCCCTTAATGATCCAATAACTAAGAAATACACCTTCTATGAGGGTAAAGTGTCTCTTAATAAATTGGAGTGAAATTGTCGATATTACACACATACATTTTCGTTATACCAATTCTTGGGATTACTAAGCATGAATGTTGCCCAAAACATTCTAAGTGAAATGTTTTTTGTACTGAGGGTTCTGATAGATTTGATAAATAGTAAAATGGTTTTTCTAGCTACTGTATGATGACAAGGGACTAATTATGATATCTATGATACGGATTGTGTGTATGGAATGTACACTGGATAGACCATATTAAATAAATGTGGGGGATATGAACACTTATCTTTCAGGAAACTACCTGATTAAATGGGACGTATAAGGTAGGGGTTATCTTTTTATGGATCATGAAAAATTGTAGTTTCGTGAATGAAAAAAATATTCATGATCCATGGACACTAGCCCAAACATGTTTTATGAATGGAAAATGATGGATTTTCAAACAAGTTGGGTGTTTCTTGAATCATGGATTTGAAGAAAGTGTTTCCCCCTTATGTTATTTTTTATTCATTGATAATATCTGGATGATTGTATCTCAAACATAAGATTATAAATATATGTGTCTATGTTAGGTATATTGCCAAATTTGTTTATATCAAGGGAATCCATGGGGGTCTATAGTTGAGAAAATTCATAAAATGTGGAGTTGTGGGAGCTGAGTGGGGACCCTTTGAATTCCATAGGTCCAAAACTTATTGAGGTTGGATCTCTATTTTTAGGTTTTTTATCTAATGAAAAGTATATCCTATTAATAATTTATTTAATAAATAAACCTCTTATTTTTATGGAACTCTAATTTTAGTTCATTCAACCATAATTTATGTGTTGTTATAATTTCTCATTGTATAAATCCATGTTGTGTCAGAAGTAGTCCATTTACTTGTTGGATGCTAGATAAATGGTGCATATATGTGTGATTTTCATGAATTTTTCTGGAGGCCTAAACATGATTTTAATTAATAAAATGATGTTTGATTTTTCTAAAATACTCATAACTAGTACTTCATGATTTCTCATAGTAGTCATTTTCACCCTTGATAACTTCAAGGAACATTTTTTATTTCATAGATCCCTATATTTAGAACTAAAAAATTCCCAAACATAGAATGTGATATTACATAGATTTGGAGGATTTTATTTATTGGAAAATGATGATGTCTCTCTATTATCCTTCTATCTTATGAAATTAATTTTAGGTTTATGTAACTTGGATAAACTTCACATAACTAGTGGCAAGCTTGTGATTCCTAGTTACCCCTTGTAAATAAATTCTGTAAGGGTGCCCATTTTGGACCATGATCATTTATGTTTGATTTAATGACCTTTATTTTTTAAAAACATTGTTTTTAAAAAACTCTTAGAGATTGAAATAATTATAGTTACCATAAAATAATTTTAGTAAAGGATATTTATACAAATATATATTTTATAAAGTAATAATTAGATAGTTTTCCATCTCATCCTCTATATAAATAAGGACTGTTATGAAAAATATCTAATGTTATGTGAAACAGATATAAGAGATCTGGAAAAATCAAAAAAATATCAAGAAATATAGATGATGCTACCTTGAAAAAGGGTGAATGAAGCAAGTAAAAACCCTGGGATATTTTGGGATAAAATAGTGACACTTGGGATTAAATAACTATCCAATATTATGATTGAGGTGTATAGAGAATATCTTATAAGTAACAGATTATGATTTTACAACTTCATCTTATGTAATGACTTCACTTTTCCATATAAGGACCTCAAAAATTTGGGTAGTTGGACAATTAGATTAGTATATCCCCACCAATAGAGCATTACCACAATCAGTCATGATATAATGATCGGTTATCTATAGAACATCTTTTTCATTTGAAAATGGACTCAATTAGTTATTGGGGATTTTCAAACAACTAAGCTATTTTTCACAAAATATCTAATGAATATTTTAAGCCATAATCATTGAAATCTATTATGGATGTTCAAGTGATTGGGACCAAGAGTTTTAGTGAAATTTGAAATTTTAGTGTTTATGGGAATACTGGGTCTAGTATATGTTTGAGGAGTTCCAGGATGAGATCTAAGAATTTGGATTTTATGAAATATAATTTAATTGTTAGTACATCATGTATCCTAACACAATTTATATTCCATAGTTATTGAGAAGGTGTTCAAATTTAACAAAAACCATTCCACTCCACCAAAAAAAGTTAGGGACCAACATTTGGGATCTACACCACATTAATGGGATCCCTATCATGGGATTTTAATCTGATTAATTACTCCTACATCTAGGGAGTCTAGGGATATAGAGCAGAAGTTATTGCCCAAGAGGGAACTCATGGATGCCTTAATATGGATTTATCAATTCAATCAACACTTCATCAGAAATTTAAATTTAGACATGATTCAACCTCATTATAGACATGCCTGAGGTTCAGATGTTTGGGAGACTGATGTAGTTCTGATTTATTTAGAATTATAGGAGTCTGAGGTTATATTGACTCCTTATTTAAGGATTTTCTCCTAAGAATTGGGAATATAGTGTGATGGAAGGGATCTTAAAGGTCAAGTTTATGAAATTTATACTAGAGTGACTTAGTGGATGACTTTTTCTAATCATAAATGTGAATATTGGAGTATGTATGAGAACAATTTTCATGATAGAGTCATTTGTTGCATGAGGAAAAATCAACCATTTCAGCCTAGAAATAAAAAACATTTATGATCTAATGGGGAAATTTATTTGAGCGGATATTACTATACTATTATATAGTTTATTAAATTTCTTATATATAAGGGCCAATAATAATTTTTTGGGGGAATGAGTCCCCAAACCTAATCAGCCATATTTAGTCCACCTTTAGGATATCCTTCTCCAAAATTGGTAGGATTTATCAGAGCTATCCTGAAAAAAAAACACTAGTCTCAGTGATTATCTCATCATAAAGAATTACCCACTATATATTCCCCACTCTAAATTGGGATGTTGTCAAAAAATGTTACCATACTACTGAGTGGAGTTCATATATTTATAAATTCATGGGTGGGGTGCTGTTCACATAGATCTATAGAAACACTTATTTTGAGTTGTACACCCTATAATGGTTTTCCAAATAGTGTCACTACATCCAAAACTATAATCTGAAAGTAAAAAAATGGGATTTCTCAAAGTGGAATTGGGTAGTTATATGAAATATTTGTCTCATGTTTTCATGTGATGGAAATGGGAATAAAATAATGATAATGACAGGTGATGCATCGATTTTCCTTCAAATGATGTCTGGATAATGATTTCTAGTAGTATATCTTAAGATGGTGTGGCTGAACATGGTGCATTATGCGGGAGTCTTAGGGAATGATGACGTAAATTTAGGTAAATGGATAATCTCATTCGAGTTTCCCCAAAAAATGGAAAAAGTGATTTTTAGGAGAATCTGTGAGCATTGAGAGATCCTAGACATCTCCCATCACTCATACAAGCTAATCATTTTATGTTTATTCACCAGAAACTGGAGGTAACCTAAGGAAGTCAGAAAAGTTTAAAGGTGAAAGATTTAGACATACTGTAAGTAGAGATGGGGAGGCTTTGGGAAATATTTTTCACTATCTCAAAGATATCTATTTCAAATAGATCTTTCCTCGGCTTTTAGTGGAGTGGGGTCGACTATGGTTAATCATCACAGTAGAAACAATATGGATGTAGATAAAAATGGAAGGAGTATTGTAATAACTTGGATCTTATTTTCAGGTATGTTTTCTTTTTTTTTTTGTTTTTTGAAGGAAAATCAATGTTTTCTAAAATTTATTATGTACACTCCATGTACTTTATAAGTACATGTTGGGTACTAAGTTATCGAATGTAACTGGGTGTTGGATAAGTCATGACCATCCACATGGTTGTGTGTGGTGACCTTGAGACTGCCTAATGTAGAGGCCGATTAAGGAAAGTATACACTGTGTACTTATAAAGTATACACCATGTAATTTTTTTCAATAAATGTATCGAGGAAGCGTTTGATGGACAAAAACACCTCCTTCTTAACCTAGTTCATCTGGGAGCATCTGCACGGCCACAATTCTTCTCCGAACCTCTGATCGAGCATCCGTTCTCCGAATCAACCACTGTCAATTGCGTTGGGATTTCCTTGGTTAGGTCTTCCTTCTCTTAGAGCATTGTATCATGATTCCTCCTTTTTCTCACATTATCTTTGGTTGATCATTTTTAATTTTTTTATAGATCTACAGTTTTCATCAGAAATTAAATGAAAGAGGTTCATGTATAACGATCCTACAACACTGAGGTAGGTGGTTTGTGCCTTCCTATGCTTTAAAAGTATTTTCCCATGCATGTTTTTTTAAGGATCGTTTGGTCCCGCATAGCCTGTTAGGATACCATGTTTGTTTCCCATGCCTAGTGTTGTTGGATAGTGTGTTTATCATCTAACATGTTGTTGTGCTATAGACTATTTAGCCATGTAGTTATTGAGGCTTAATTTTTCCTCTATGTATTTATGTGCTCGTTTTACTTACACAGGGCCTTGAGATCTTGGTGTAGTAGACCATAGAAATAATTGATGTGGGGGCTTCTCTAGAAGGTATGTATCACAGTTACGATGTGAGACCATAGGTGGAATTGACATAAGTGCTTCCTCAGAGTGACAAAGTTCCTCGACGTGTCCCACAGGGGGAATGAGACATTAGTGCTTCCCTAGATCACCTTTTAGTTATCGATACGAGACTATAGAGGGAATTGACTATGAGTGATTATTTAGAGAGTCTGTGCTAAAGCTGAACCCGAGGGGTTAGACTGTCTGTACTTCCTAAAGAATTGATTGTGTTTTCTAGGTAGGACTATAGGGGTTTTGGCTGTGAGAACATCCTAGAGGGTTACTAGTTTGTTATTATCTGCCTACTTGATATGTGGTTTTTGAATGCTTTGAAATTGTAGGAATGTTTATTGTTGAGTACTTCCTTGTTTACTGATTCATTTTCTTATTTACTTCCAATATATTCACTGACTATTAGGAATATATCTCTTGGTGGTTTCCTACTGGGATTTAGTCTCACACCCTATTTGGGTTAGGTTTTTGGGCCCGAAAAGATTATATTATTGGAGGTATAGATAAGAGAAAGTTCCCTTCTACATCATTTACTTGAACGCGTGGAGCTGGAGATAATGGGAACAAGCTAAGGCTTGCGATGTTTAGTAGTAGATTCTTTTTTTTCTTTTGTACTTGGTTTAGTACTGTATTCTAGCATTGTGACTTGTTTGAATCTTTTTATAGACATATGTATCATGCATCATTTATATATGTGCTCCTGTTGTTCTTACATTTAGTCTTCTATTGTTTAATTTTGTATAGTATTATTATTGCATCCGTTATCGCTATCTATTTACATTTGTTGTGTTACTCTTCCAATGAGTGCATAGTCACTAAACTATCACACCCAAGGCTCTCGCTACTAGTCGGCAGACTATGGAATTCGGGAAAATGCACTTGAGGCCATGTGACCAACCGGGTACGGGGCGTCTCTTGGCGGCTTCTGGAACCAGCACTTTACAAAGTGGTATCAGAGGTATTATTTTCTTCTTGAAATACTATATGGAGCCTATTGTAAGGGATGGGATAGAATATGTACTTGGTAATAAGCTGTGCCTATGAGTACCTAACCCTGGTACAGGGAAAATATAATTTACATCAATATTGTGGTTTTTTCTCGTTTTGCAATTATTACAGTTGATTTTATTTCACTGTGGGGTGATTCTCATGTTTTTTCTATTATAGTTGATATTATTTAGGTTCTAATTCATTTGAAACCAGATGATATGAGGGTATATCATCTGAGGCATCATATAGACACTTGTAAGAAATCACAGTTCATGCATTCGTGCCCTGCCAATTAGGGTGCGTTAGTAATTTCATGATGTTGTGATAGATGTTGTGATAGATATACAAGCAGTTGGGATAGATTCCTTGATAATGTACCTACTGTTTGATAGGTTATTCATTTTGGTAAGGTTTTATTTGAATGAACACCAAACTGTGGTTCTTCCGGTTTTATGGGCCCTTAGGGATCAGCTTTTGGTGGATCATTTCCTTGTATTTATTTTATATGACATGTATGAGATTCTAATAATTGATTTTCGGGGAGTATGAACTCTCACATATCAGAATTTGGCACTTTATTGTTCACTTCAGAATTTTTCTGAGCTCCAGATTAGTTTCTGAGGCTTATTTTCCAGGAAAATTGAGAATTAACACCGTGTAGTTTTGAATACACTCCATGTGTTCTTCTATTTAGGAAGAAACTATTTTCTTAAGTACACATCGTGTACTCTATGTACACACCGTGTATTCTCTAACCATGTCGTTAGCCATGTAGGTAGAGACACAGGGTTGGGAAAAAATTTATATTGGACATATCGTGTACCAGATGTACACTCCTTGTGTTTAGACCATGTGTCTGCGGTTTGACTAATGACACAGATGGATAAAACATAAGCAATACACGCCATGTCAGTCTTGAACACACAGTGTAGTGTTATCCCTAGAATCTGACCGAGTAAATAACAACATTGGTTGGTGGAAATCTATTAGTGCATGTTGTGACTATCTAGAACACACCATCTAGTGTGAGCCATGTATCCATCCATGTCACTAACAACACAAGTCATTGAAGATCACCTAGTACAAAACATGTTTGGCACAAGCACGCCATGAACTTTTGTTCTAGGAGAACTATGTATCTTTGTCGTGTAGAGGGACTAGGGTAGGGAAAGAGGATTCATGTAAATGACATGTGTTATAACAACACGCCTTGTGTTTGGGGTGTTACATGACTATTTTTGGAATAAGTACACTCCTATGTGAATGAGTAAATGTAACACTTCATGTTTTTTTGTATGCATGCTATGTATCCATGTTTTGTAAAACATGAATTGTTTCATTCAACTGTTCCCTTATTACCCTTCCAGTTTTCAGTCCTTTATAATATTGGCATAAGGTGTGCACTTGACCTTGTAGATTTCTTCCACTGAGATGTCCCCCAGTTGTACGCCAGTTACAAGGCAATGACCAGTCATTGAACATGACTAATTAGGGACTTCCAGAAGATCCTCCAGTTTTTCTTGTCATGGCACCATCCGTCATTCCGGAAATAGGTGTTGAGGAATAGTTCTATGAGGGCCTCATGATGTTTATACAGGCCATCCAAGGAGAACTTCATCCTACCCTGTCTATGGCAGAGCTGACAGAGGTTTTTCAGCACAATCATCCTCCAACTTTCACCACAGAAGGAGGACCTCAGGCTGTAGTGTCATGGTTAGAAGCCTTTTTTTCCATCTTCGAGCTTCTAGAGATGCTTCCAGAGATGAGGGTCAAGCTTGCTACATACATAATTCGGGATTCCTCCAAGAGATGGTGGGGTGTTATCTCACTGGCGGGACACCAGCAGGTCACGACTTGGGATGATTTCTAGCGTGCATTCTATGACTACTTCTAACTGGAGGCTTTGAGGGCCAGTCGAGCCCAAGAGTTCATGAGTTTGAAGTAGGGTACTCTTTCTATTATGGAGTATTTTTCTCTCTTCACAGATCTGTAGTGCTTCACACCCAACCTAGTAGGTGATGAGTTATTCCTGGTAAGGAAGATTGAGAATGGTCTAGGGCACGACATCTGATCATAGGTGAATATCATCAGGTTGATGTCAATAACATCTATCGGCAACCAGGAACTGATCACAGAGCATAATTTGAGGTATTCTAAAGTTGTGAGCCAGGGCGGTTCAACATCCTGAGATAGTATCCCTATTATTAATAGCAATATGCTCCACAATCGGTCTAAAAAACAATGATACATGGAGGCAATACACATATTATGGTTTCCAGGTGGTGTGCTACCAGTGCGAGAAGAGTAAGAATATGAGGCCACATTTCCCAAGAGACCTAGTGAACTACTGATCATGCAGATAGATGGGCCATATTCAAAGCTAAATTTAGTTCTTTTCACCGACATTTGGGGACAGGGGTTCTTCTATAACTCCTCGTTCGGGTGCTTCACCACCAGTTTCTCACTAGTTTGTGAACTAGAGTTCTTCCAGCCATTCTGGCCAAGGTGGAGGTCGTGGCTTGGGTATCCAGTCACCAGGCCTTCAACGACAACATGGTGGAATACCTCATAGTGGATTGGGAGGGTTATAGGGCCATGGTATAGGGTAGTCTTTTATAGTGGAGTAGACCCAGTGGGAACTAGATCTCGGACCTTCTACAGTTCAAGGTATGATCTTAGTTACCTCGGTTTTAGCTTCTAACCTTTCCAATACAGGGGCTTCCCATAGCTTTATATCGGTTGCCATTGTGGAGAGCCTTGGGCTTTGTATATTTTCTTCTGTTGATGTCTTGATGTTGCAAAATCCGTTGGGTACATAAAAGGCTACTGTACGTCAGTGAAAGGGGTTCCCTCTAGAGGTCGGTGGGGGTCACTTCTCTTGGGATTTCTATGTACTATAGATGACAGGCTATGACATCATTCTCAAAATGAACCTGTTAGTTCCCTTCTGGGATGTTATCGATTGCTATCGGTATAGGTTGAGTATCATGTCACCATAGGGAAGATCGTTTATTCATAAGGGTGAATGGGTTGTCCAGGCGAGTAGAACGGGACCCGAGAATCATGGGTTAGGAGGAGTTACAGACCTGATTTCTACTCTTTATCTGTATGACCAGGGGACATCACATATAGACTTTCCTCGTGTGGTTGATCATTTCAGGTCCATCTTTATAGAGGATTTTGCAGATTTTTCTTTCAGAGTGTGAGGTGGACTTTACTATTGAGCATGTACTAGGAGTGGCACTGATGTCTATACCTCCTTATAGGATGGCTACACTAGAGCTGCAAGAGCTAAGGAAGCTGTTGGAGGATTTGTGGGCATAGGGTTTTATCCGACCGGGTACTTCTCCATGGGGTTCGCCTAACCTATTTGTGAAGAAGGCAGAGGGTACCCTCAGAATTTTTGTGTATTATCAGATGTTGAAGAAGTTTATGGTCATGAACTGATACCCCTTTCCAAGGATTGATGATCTCTTTGATAAGCTTTGAGGAGCCCGAGTGTTATCGAAGACTGACTTGATATCCGATTACCATCAGTTGCACATTAGACCATTTGATATACCTCTTACAGACTTCCGGAGAAGGTATGGTCTATAAGAGTATTTGGTTATGCCATTCAGTCTCACGAACGTGCTTGCAGTTTTCATGGCACTGATGAATTGAGTGTTCCATCCATACTTGGATTTTTTTCATGGTAGTCTTCATGGACAATATCTTTGTGTAGAATCACACTCGAAAAGACCAAACCAGACATATTGTGATTGTTTTGAGTACACAGAAAGAGCACCATTTATATGATAAGCTCTCAAAATGCCACTTTTTGATAGACCAGATTCACTTCATGGTTAATTTTATCTCAGAGATAGGTGTATCAGTAGACCCATAGAATGTGAGGGCAGTAGTTTCTTGGGAGCATCCAATGAATGTCTTTGAGGTGAAAAGTTTTCTAGTGCTCGTTGGATACTACATAAATTTCATATAGGACTTTTCAAGCTTATTAGTGCTACTGACGGGCCTAACTATGAATGCTGTGAAGTATTTGTGGACAGATTCTTGTGATTCATCCTTTCAAGAGATGAATGGGAGGTTGAATTCAGCACAGATACTCGTGTTTCCAGATCCAAGAAAAAGCTATAATTTTTAATATCATGCTTTAGGTATCGGGCTGGAACCATGGATTATAATGGAATAATGAGTCATTGCATACAGGTCTCGGTAGTTGAGTCCACATGAGGGAAACTACTTGATGCCCGATCTGAAGATGGAAGCTATTTTTCATGCTTTATGTTGTTGGAGACACTATCTTCTGGGTGATCATTTTGGGATTTTCACCAACCACAAGTGTCTCATGTATATCTTCACTTAGTGTGACCTAAATTTGAGACAACGATGGTGGGTTGAGTAACTTCAGTACTTTGACTTTGAGCTTGCCTATACACCTAATAAAGGCAATGTTGTGGCAGATTATTTGAGCATGAAGACTGAGATAACGGCATTTTAGGTGTCCAGATGTGAGTGGAATCTTACGGATCTATTCTATGAGATGTATTTGGTGGTGCATGACAGAGAGGGTCATACATTTCTATATTCTATTGTTGTTATCTCTACTCTTCTCGATCGAGTGTGAATGAGGCAGCTGTTAGATTATGAAGGCCTTGTCATACGAGAATATTTTTAGCAGAGGAACCTATTTCTAGATGGACAGTAGGCAAGGATGTGATATTTCATTTTTCATGGGCATGTATGGGTGTTAGAAGACATACGTGAGGATATGATGCAAAACTATCATTCCTCAGTATGGGCAGTTCATCATGGTGTCAACAAGATGTATTTTGATCTACACCATCAATAATGGTTGCCGGTTCTGAAGAGAGATGCTTCTGGTTTTGCCATATGGTGTTCCACCTATCAGCAGGTGAAGGCAATGCATCTGCCACCAGGGATGCTTTTGCAGCATTTACCCATTCCTGAGTAGAAGTGGAATAATGTCACGATGGATTTTGTGATAGGATTACATGGGTCACCTCATGGGAATATTTCTATGTGGGATGTCATTGATATACTATCAATGGTTTCTTACTTCTTACTGATCAAGGAAACCATCAGTATTGATGAGATGGGACAGTTGTTCATCCGTGAGATTGTACGTTTACATGGAGTTCCACACTCCATTGTTTCAAACAGGGACTCCCTTTTTACTTATTGGGTCTAGTAGGGGCTAAAAAATCATTGGGTACACAGGTACATTTGAGTACATCTTACCATCCCTAGATAGATGGACAGTATAAGAGTACAATTCTGGTGCATGAGGACATGTTTCAGTCATGCATCCTGGATTTTAGAGTATCTTGGGAGAATCACCTACCTCTTATAGAGTTTCCTACAAAAATAGTATTCATGAATCTATTCAGATAGAACCTTATGAGGAATTTTAATATTGGACATTCTGATCACCATTATGTTGGCCAGAGGTAGGAGAGGCAACTATGCTGAGACCTCGTCTGGTCCAGGAGACCATGGAGAAGATAGTGTTGATTCGGAAGAGGATGGCTACTACACAATCTCCACCGAATTATTATGTTGATCAGCAGAGACGACCTCTGGTGTTCAAGGATGGGGATCAGGTTTTCCTTCATGTCACATTGAGGATGAGGAAAAAGGGGATTAAGGGATAGGGTAAGCTTTCACTAAGGTATGTTGGGCCGTTTGATGTTTTGGAGAGAGTTAGGCCTGTTTCCTATCACCTGCGGTTACCTTAGAGGTATCAGGATATGCATGAAATCTTCCATGTTTCTCTGCTTCGACGTTACTTATCAGACACGTGTCAGGTTTTTCCACCTGAGGAGGTTGAGTAAGAGGTGGATTCCTCATTTGAGGAGTATCATATCAGGGTTTATGATCATAGTATGAAGGTTATCCAATGATGGTATGTTTCTCTCGTATGAGTGCCATGGTAGCACGAGTGGGTACTGGATGAGACTTGGGTGAGGGAGACCGATGTAGGATTGTAGTGGCTGGAGTTGTTCAAGGATTATTCTTCGATGCTGACTTTCTAGGAAAATTTGGGAAGGAATTTTTTTAAGTGGGAATGTTTGTAAGAATCATGATATTTTTTTCAGGTATGCTTTCCTTTTTCTAGTGTTTTTCACGAAAAAATGCAGTTTTATGGAAATTTCATAAGTACACGCCGTGTACTCGGTTACCGTAGCTATTCGGGTGGTGGCCAGGTCACGGCCATGCACATGGACATGTGTGGTTACCTGGAGACAGCCTAATGCAGGGGAAGGTGAAGGCATGTACACTCCATGTGCTTCTAAAGTACAAGCCATGTACTTTATTTTTTATCATTAAACGTACCTAGGTTGCGTCTGATGGATATAAAAACACCTCTTTTTCAACCTAGTTTGATGAAGAGTGTCCATAAAACTGTGATTCTTCCTAGATATCCTGATCAATCATCCATTATCTGAATCGACCACCATCAATTTCTTTGGGATCGCCTCAGTAATCTATTCTTTATCTGAGAGCTTCATTTCCGGATTCATTTTCTTTCACATGTTATCATCGATTGAGTGTTTTTAGTGTTTTTATCTATCTTCAGTGTTCTTGGGTGATTCAAGGCTTGAAGATCACATATAATGATCCTACAACACTGAGTTAAGTGGTTGGTGCCTTTCTGTAGATATTCATTGAGTTATATACGAAAAATTTCCCAATACCCTTGAACGGGGTATTGCGTGTTTACTGTGTTAGCCCTGTTAGTTTCCTGCTATGCTTGAATGCTAGAATAGAGGTTAATTGAATGTTAATAGGGTTAATTTATATGAATTGGATGTGTTCTCCCATGCATGTTTTGTTTATGACCGTTTCGCCTTGCTTAGCCTGTTTGGCTGCCTAGTTTTTTTCCCATACCAGGTGTTGTAGGATGAAGTGTTTATCATCTGAAATACTGTTGTGATGTAGACTATTTAGCCATGTGGTTATTGAGGCTTAATTTGGATGTTATGGATTGTTGTGCTCATTTGACTTACACTGGGCCATGAGATCCTAGTGTAGTAGACCATACAGAGAATAAACGTGAGGGCTTCACTAAAGGGTCTATTTTACTATTACGATGCATGGCCATAGGGGAAATTGATGTAAGTTCTTATTTAAAGTGTATGAAGTTTCTCAAATTCAGACATAGGAAGAATGAGATGTAAGTGCTTCCCTATAGTGCCTTTTAGTTACTGATATGTGACTATCAGGGGAATTGAAGGGGAGTGCTTCCTCAAAGAGTCTGTGTTAAAGCTGAACCAGAGGGGTTAGACTGTGTGTAATTCCTAGATGGTTTAATTTTTTTAGGTAGGACCAGAGGGGTTTAGGCTGTGAGAGCATCCTAGAGGGATAACTATTTGTGATTATCTACTCACTTCATATGTGGTGTTTGAATGATTTGAAACTGTAGGAATGTTTACTATTGAGTTCTTCCTTGTTTACTACTTCTTTTGCTTATTGCCTACCATATATATTCAATGACTGTTAGGAATAGATCTTTTAGTGGTTTCTTATTGGGATTTAGACTCACAACCTGTTTAGGTTATGATTTTTGGCCAAAACAGGTTATATTGTCACAAGAATAGATACGGGATTGCACCCTTCTACATTAGTTACATGACTATGTTGATCTGGAGAGCACATTGCCATGTGGAGGCTTGCGATGTTGAGGATTTTGTCATTTTTTTCTTTTGTACTTGGTTTAGTATTTTATTATAGCATTATGACTTGTTTGGATGCTTTTCAATACATATGTAACATGCATCATTTATATATGTGCTCTAGTTTTTCTTACTTTTATTCTTCTGTAGTTTATTGTTGTAAGGTATTATTACTTCTTCTGCTATATCCATCAATTTATATCCTCTGTGTTACTCAGTCAATGAAGGAATAGATTACCCACTTTCACACCCAAGCCCTTCGCTGCTAGTTAGCAGCCTCTGGGTTTCGGAGAAATGCGATTGAGGCCATGTGACCGACCGGGTATGGGGCATCTCTATGTGGCTTCCGAAACTGGGACATTACAAGTATAGATACCAATTATTCCACTTTCCATAATAGATATCATGGCTTACAGGAAGGATATATTAAACTGTATTATTTAATAAGATTCCATGTAGCACTACGATAGAATGTAACACTTATATAATGATAGTGTTCTTGAAATTATTGGTAGATGACATAGTATGGCCCAAACTAAGGATGTTACAGCTCAAAAGTATAACCTTTGGATGTTCCAACTCATGATTTATAGTTGAAGGGGTTTTATGATGAGTACTATTAATTAATCACTAATATAAAAATAAGTTATTAATTTGATGATGGTTATATCATACACAAGGATTTCTAAAGTTAGTTTATGAAAGGTGATGTAAATATTAGGCTTGTAAGATTAGTATCATTGATAAACACCATAAAATACTCACTTAGAATCCTATTACTATGTTTGACTAATTTTGTGGGGATGATATGACATAAGAATTTTGGAATCATTTTTGTTAATCCCATTATGAATAACCCACTTGTGAATAATTGGAACAGGAGAGGATGTGGTTTCTTGAGTCCACTACACACATTTTCATTTATTTGGGAGTACACCATGGATATAGTGGGTCTGACAAAGTTTTTCAGTGGGTAATGATGTTAATTTTTATAGGTCATCAAAATCCCTCTCAGTTGAAGATGTAAAAATTTTAAATCCTTTAAATTATTTCATTTTCTTTCTAAATATCTATTTAATTGGATATGAAAACATGCATGTTTTTATTTACACATGGTTAGAAGAATTATCACTCATGGGCCTTGAATTTTCTATCAAGGTACTTGTTGGTGCAAAATGGGTCTCTAATGGTGGACATAACCTATGTGACATAAATCTATAGTCTATTAGTTGGAACATTAGATAATTAAGCTTGTATTCTTTTAGCAATGACACCCTTAGCACAAAGTGAAATTGATAAAGTCTATAAAGAATGTAATTATTAAATACTATAATATCTATCATCTTTTAATTAAAACTTGTTGAACTATTATCCACTCTTTTATGATAATAAATTTTGAGTGTCACTTTTTGGAGGAAAAAAAGTGTGTATTACTGGGGTCTTGAAGGCTCATTATACCACCCTTGTGGATGGGGGAAGAGCTGAAACTGAATGTGTATAATACTGTTGATGAGTCCAAATTCCCCACACTGATGGCAGAGTTTGGTCAGTGATTTTATATGGTAAAGAGAGAATAGTCTCAGTCTCAAAGTAATAGTTATTACTACAAAAAAAGAAGTCATATGGATAACCTGGTCATCATCTATGACATATGTAATGAATGAGGTGATATCTTCTGATGAGTTTTATTGTGAGTCATGTATTCCCATTTAAAAATAGTCTAACCCCTTTGATATTTTTTATAGAATAATAAACTTCCACTAAATTGGGGTATACCTTACTTACATACAAGTCATCCTTGGAAGAAAATGATGATTCGGAGGAATAAATTTCAAAAGAGAATTTTGTTAATCGATATAGTCTTGGGAGGAAAATATATAATGTAAGAACATTCATATCATTGGTTGAGTTAGTTGTCTTTATGGGATCCCTTTGCCATTGTCTAGTGAACAAGGGGACTGGGTGGTTTTCTACCATACATTGCATGAAATGTATTGGGACTTCATAGCTAAGAGGTTGTTTTTTAACTGAACACAGTACACATCTATAAGACATGAGTATATCTCCAATGAAATAAAAACTATTAAAATTTCCAAAAAAAATTTCTCGTTTGGAGGATAAACTTCACAAAAAAAAATTCATCCTCTCTCTTTGGGTAGGGAACATTCACAACCTACAGGTTTTTCTAGTGATGGTTTGTGATAAATAAAACCATAGAAAATTTTGGATAATGGAGTGAAATGAAAATAATGGTAGGATTGATGTTCCATTGAATGAGGTTCATCCCTAGGAAAATGAGAAGTTAGGGAATCTGGATAGGCTGTGAGGTGTTATTAAATCAACTAAACAAAGGATGGATGAGATCAGTGAATTTATCACACTAATAAAACCATAAGTGAGGCTTCTTTGTAAAAAGTGATAGGCTCATATATATAAATGATCCTCTAATTTATTCTCTATGAAATTATAATATTAATAAAATGAATCCTCAGTATATTTTAACTTCATAACATAATTTAAATAACCAACTAAATGCCTTTAATCTAAAATGAGTCATGCATGGTGTGAGAAATAAAAGATAAATATAAAATCGTTGAATTATTCTAGAGTGTTCAACATGGAGATTATTGTCTAAAGTAGAATACTATTTTTATTAACCTTTTGAATCCATAAAATTTTTGGATCTAATTGGTGTTATTATATGAATTATATTTCGATAAAACTGTGTATAATGCATGATGTTGTCCCACCATGGGTGATATTATTACACTTTAGAAAATAGAATGACTATAGTAAATTATCAATCTGAGATCTTTTATTGATTGATATAGGAGGAGGATAGGATCAAGAAAACCATTAACCATATTTGAAAGGGGGTTCCACTCCCATATTTCAATAGACGTATCCTCTTAGACATGTACCCTAGATGAGAGGTTGGTATTTGGGGTGTTGGTGCATCACTATATGGGAGTCATTTTAGAGATGATGATAACTGATCCTCCATGTAATGTTCCCTATAAGGTTGGTGGGCGATTAGAGTGTTGGTCCATCACCATATTGGAGAACATTTGGATCTAAAAATGGATGTTTATCCAAATAATGTTTCCAAAATTGTGAATTTGAAATGTTGGATGCTTGGAAAGAGTTTAGTCACACGTAAGGTTACATCATCAACATGGCATACCAATCATATAGAAGTTTAGTAGGATTGTGGGTAAAGTAAATATGAAACCTTGTCAGGAGACATGAAAAATGAATTCAATCATGCTCTAGGAATGTAATCAAGTGACACAACTGGAACATAACAAACAAAAAAATAACAATATTTTAGATGAATATTCAATACATATAAAAAATATACAATCCCAATGTATTTCAAGGTTTACATTAATTTTTGACAATATATATTATAATGTATCTTAGAAATATCCTATAATGTTCTTCTATCATTTTACTCTTACTATACATACCCTACTTAAAATATTTCATCATAACATACTATAAATGTAAACATAAAAAACGAATAAACTAGATTCCCATAAAGGGTAAACATTGGAGATATCAATCAGTGATCATAAGTGGGTATAAGGTTTGAATGACATGATCGTAACATACGAATGGAATACCCAATTAATTAGATACTGTTAATCATGAATCAAGAAATATTTATTCTTTTCTAAATAAAGAAAAAAATTATAAGATTTAGGAATCACAAATAATAAATCATGATCCATGAGAGAATATCGTATACATTGGATTTTTTATAGGACTATTTTAGCATAATTATATTTATATACAATAATAATAATATTTGGGGGACCATATAATCATTATGTAATCACTTAAACAAGATAATTCCAACATTCTCTTACGAGAAAAATATATCTAGATTACTTCATCATCAATTAGGGGTGTCTAAACCTAGTCATATATTATATGTTTTTGAAATTTTAAATCATTAAAAAAATTATTATAGAGATATAATAGGAACACCTATATCTAGTTTATAACATAACAATCCATCGTTGGTTTATAACCATGCCAACAGTCTATGGTTTTTAAGGTATCTATCTTTTCATTTTTTTATAATTTATCCAGGTATGATTTATTTAAAATGTGAGCACACATTATTGGTTTATAAAATAACAACCCTTCCAATGTTATGATTTAACCCACAATACACATTAAAATCATATAAATATGTGTTCTATTGGGAATAAAACATTCTGCAAATGATCATAGCATAAATTATGGAAAATAAACTCATTATATAAATATCTCATCACCATAATAATAAACCACTTAAATAAAAATATGTACAATATCATTATATCATATCATTAATAGAGAATAATTATGATCAGAGGATGTTTTCAAAGTTTAAAATTTACATAAAAAGTTCACTTGAAAATTTCCCTATGAGAATTCCATTTTTATTTTGTAATTACTTATTTAAAATATAAAAAATATAAATATATTAGGGGAGTGATTTTCTTTTAAAAGGGACATTTAATACTATATATAATTCATAAAATCTCTAATAATCAAAGAAAATAAGAAATATCATTTAAAAATTCCTTAAACCGGGTATCCTAGAGTTGGTTGTAACATTATTACATTTAAAACAAATACATGGAATGACATAACAAACGAATAAATAATAAAGTATTCAAGTAAAACTAGATACAAATATGGAATTCACATTACAAGTGAAAACATAAAATAGAACAATGTATTCTTTTTTAGATCATATTTTTTTCTTCTAGAATGACCCTACATATTAATAAAGAATAATTCCCTAAAATTTATGATAAATAACACATAATAAAGTTGTGATATCTAATTCTTAATATGGGTAAGCATATCGAGTACTATATCTGAAAAAATAAGATATATATAACATGAAAAGGTAAATAACTGAAAAACATGTCATTTATTAATAGTGTGAATATGAATTATAATATAGTAGTAATAAATGGTGATCAAATAAGTATATATATATAATTCCATAAGATAGAAACTCATCCATATATATCATAAAAAATAAAATAATCAAATGGAAATCGATAATTGAATTCATAATGATGTAATGTGTAATTCTACACATATAATTCCCACTGTCAATTCCTTGTTTCGAGACATTTGAACTACTATTTGAGAATTATGCTATGAAATATAAATAAATTTTTAAGGCCATATCCAAAAAACCCAAGATAGTCTTATCATGAGACCTACCAATACTTTGAGGGGAAAAACTGGTCCCATCCCATGAAATTAAAATTTAAATGAATTACTTATATAGATGAGGTGAAATATAATTAACATAAAAATTCATATTTAAAAACAAACATATAGAAATTGTTAATAACATCCCAAATCAATAAAAATAATCATAACCATCCCATGTAGTATGGATACGAGTATCAAAATAGTAAATCTCCAATAAAAACGGTCATAAACTATTTGTTTTAATAATATGGTCAGTATTATAACAACATATTCCAGATGAATGATGAGGTAAAAATGAGTTTTTTAATGAGGAATAGAAATACCACATAAATACCATATAAATACCATTAAAATACTCTTCGAAAAAATGTCCCATTTGATATTTATCAATAACATTTAAAAACTAAAATTTCCAAAATATTTTGGAAGAAACACTATTTGAAAATAATCTTCTAACACCTTAAATAAAATTTTAAAAAATGAGTGGTTATGATGGAATGATTTTTTGTACTTGTTGATTATATTAAAACAAATATTTCGTTAACATTTTTTGGTAAAAGCCAAAAAGTAACTCATTTGGAAAAAAGAGACGAAGATTCCATTAAAAAAATCATCGAAATCTAATAAAGTGTAAAAAATTATATAATTTTTTTTATAATTTTAGAAACATTTCTAAAAAACATATTTAGAAAAAATGGATTTGTTAGAAAAATTATTTTTTATAGAAGAGGGAAATAAAAATATCTTTTTTAAAAAGTATTTCTCAATAACTATGAGTACCAAATAGTGTAAAATTGTAAAATTACATGAAAAATTCCTGAAAAAATATATTATAACAAAATATATATTTTTCAAGATAATTATTTTAAATAATTTCCCCATTAGAGACAAAAACATAAAAAATCCTGAAAAATAAGGAAATTGTAAAATAATCCGTTACCAATTTAGAAACTTTGGAATCATAATCACCATTAAAGAAAAAATTTAGATAAAAAAATTTAAATAATAAGACTATAAATCTCTTCCTTATATAATTCATTAATGTGGAATTATATAGACTATTAAAAATGAATAACTGGTGAATATGATATATATATCATGGAACTATAAGTGATACGAGAAACCCTTACCTCTGGTATGATTTCTTTCATACATGTTCATACCTCCATTATATAAAATATATATTTATTATACATTTATTAAAAAACTAAACTCATATATTTATTAACATATGTTATTGTATTATAGTCTTTTTTTATTTTTATATTAATAATTATTTTTTAAAATTAATATTTCCCAAGATAGAAGCGTTGTTTCTCATGTATGTTTTGGTTTAGTAATTTTGGCAATTTTTATTTCTTCATGACTAAATCTTATTATTAATGTAATACATGATATAAATATAATATGTTATCATTGTATATGAATTTATAATAGTCTATAATATTTTGATATTAGAAAATGAGTTGCAACGTTCTTGCTGATGGAAGACCATACGTATACAAGAATACTGGTTATATTTTCCCAACAGATGGAACGTAAGAATTTTTTTTTTAAAAGTAAAATTTATAGAAAAATTATTATATGAAATATTTAATTTCTGTTAACTAAATATTTCATTATTAGAATCCATGTATAAAGAAAATGATAAAAATTCACATTTCTATGTGGATCCAGTAGTCCACATATACCCAAAAGAAACATTATTATTTTTCAATTAGTTAAAAGTAAAGAAATTATAAGTGATATAGTAATAATATAATCTATATATTACAAAAATATTATATAAATTGGTTAAATCAATCATTATATATGGCCTTGAGAAGTGGTGATTGAAAACTAATTACATTGGTTTATGAGGTGCTAGTCAACTGTACACATAATCACTCGGTTTCAGTTCACATTTTATGGAATAAGAGATAGACAAGGGTTATTACATGAAAATAATAATATATCAGTATATTTTGTATAATTTTTTTAATTATTATGAAAATAATGAGTGTGGTAATTGAAGAATAAAAAAGAAAGATCTTTGCGAAGAAAATTACCTTCATTAATAAACACCTCATGCTGATTTATTATTAAAGACCCTAGGGTTTGTCATATAGTAAAAAAATTTCCATATAATGTGGATAAATATATGGGGATTTATTTTTTATGTTTGGGTCAATCTAAATGGCTTATGATGTGTGATTATGATTTGGGGGGAGTGCCAATTTATTATTGAGTAGTGAATGTTTTTTAAATACCTAAAAATTATTCAATAATATGAAGTCACTCTCACCCTAATATCATAATAAATTTATAAAAATATAGTGGAGGTATTATATTTTATATTAAAACCTCCAAAAATATAAAAACACTTTTTTAAAGGATTATTTCTTTAAATTTGAAATTTCATTACTTTTACCATTTTAGTTTTCACAACAGCAACTTGTGTCCTTTTTTAACCAAGGTAATTTATAATTTAAAACTAAAATTAATATAATTTTTATTATATTCATTGAACACAAATGTTATTAATATTTAATCTCACTTATTATGTAAATGACCTATATGTGTTTATAATTAATCATAACAAATGTGCATGTGACAAGTGAAACCCTATTTTAACCATAACCACAATAATAATGTTTTGCTATTTAGAGGATGATATATTAACTAAAAAATAATATTTATTCCATTAATTCACCATATTTATTGTTTTTAATCACTTATAAACCACTAGAAAAAAGAAATTTTTTTAGAAATTTTTAAACATTTTGTTAAATATTTTTTATTATAAAATAAATTTATTGACAATTTTGACACTATTAATTTAATTTAAATTTAAATATATCAATACAATAATATAAATAAAATATATTATTTAAAAACCTGTATAACATTATATATGTACCTAAAATGTTATGAAACAAAATAATTCATTCAATTTATATTATTTTAATATTTATAGAATAATTTATTTTTATTATTCTTTTAATTAAATAATTATTGCATCGGTATTACGTAACAATTTATATTAATTATATAATTATTTAAAAATAATAATAAATTACTATCATTAAAATTATTTTATTATGATAAAAAATTAAATCAATATTCATTGAAAAAATGTTTTTGGTCTTATATGAACAGATAATTTAAATTTAAAAGCAAAACGGTTGTATTTTTTTTCATTTTCTTTACTTAAATAACTTTTTAGTTAAATATAATATATATGTTACCAAAAAACTCATAAAAATATATTATAATGTTATCAGGGTATACATAATTCTATAAAATAAATTTTATTAATTTTTTTTGTCATTTAAACCCTTATGTTTTTAGTTTAACCCTATAGTAAGCTTGTTTTAACCTTAACTGTGATAATTAATTTGTATATTTTTACTATTAATTTAGATAAAAAAAGTATAGATCATTATTTAATATTAATTATTTTGATACAAAATATGGAATCAATTTAAACAAATTAAAATATTCAAAGAGGAAAAATTTAATTTTAAATCTAACCCAGAGATAGAACAAAAAAGCAGTGTTCCGAAGGACATTTTTTTAAAAGTATAAAAACAGTTATATCCAGATTAAAAATATAATTTATTCCAATAATCTAAATTGTATAAATTATAATATAGTAGATATTAATTTACTTTTCTACAAAAATTTAATCAATATGGGGCTTCTAGATTTTTTAAACGAAAATGATGCTTTCTGTAAAACTGGTTTTTTTCATTATTCCTCAAAAATTTAAATTTTTCCATACATTCTAAAAAAATACTCCTATGATAATTTTGAAATGAATATTTTAAAAATAAATCTTCATTTTAAAAAAATTATACAATCTCTGAATAAATAATTTTAATATATATGAGCAATTCAAAATGATACATACTTTTAGAAAAATACAACTTTTCAAATAATATTTCTTTTCTTTTCAAAGGTCTCATATTTCATTTTTTATCAATATATAAAAATCGGATTTATTATATATATGTGTAAACCAAATATTTTTCATTATTTATATTTTTCCATTTATCTTATAAAATTTAATTAGATGTTAATAACGATATGAAATTTTATGGTTCATTTATACTCAGGGTTGCGTGTACTGCAAGCTATCAAAAATATTAATTTTCTAAAAAAATATTTGGTTAATTGTTTAAGATTGGGGTTGCATTTAATATATGATATAATAAAATTATATGCTTTATAATATTTGGGTGTTAGACAATTCATGATGTAAATATTAAAAAAATATTCCATTAACATTTTTAAAAAAAATTAATATATAATGTGTTCAACAATAATTATAAAAACTTGTCTTAAAGAAATGAAAATATAATTTATTTGAAAATTAGTTTATAATTAATTGGATCTTACATGATAAAATCAGTGAGAAATTTTAATTAACGCTCACATGGAAGAAATTTTCATTGAAAATTTTGAAAATAAGTTATGTTTCTTTCATAAAAACATTCTCTCAAAAATTCCATAAAAAAATTACACTATTACATAAAAATGAGATCAATAATTAGAAGATAATAAAATAATTTTTTGAAAACTATATTATAATCCTATATAATCCCTAAATTTATTTTCAATAATAATTAATCCTGATTATGGAAAATTGAATCATAAATCCCCTATCACTCTAGTATCGTTGAATCATATAAACGATGAATGAAATAACCTCAAATGAATGATTTAATGTCATGAATAGAATGATATTAATTATATATCATATGAAGGACTAAATATATACTAATAATGAAATTAATATGTTATTGATATGTAATATGTCTCACAGAAATTGAACTTGGATGAGAACCCCTTTCCTTAAGTATCAACATTCTTCATATTGGTTCAAACAACATCTTATTTGAGAGACCTCATTTTATAAATACATTTTCAATTATAAAGAAGGTATTTGGGGAACCCATAAGATTTATAATTTTTTTAAGGAGTAATGAAACAAATTAGGGTAGTTTACAGATTCTTTTGTAGTGTGAAAACAAGTTGAATAAAGGAGAATAATCGGTGTAGATTTTTAAATGAGGAAAATGACACATCTAGAATTCCTTGAATTATTTGAATATAATTTAAATAAAAATCTTCTAACATGGAACCAAGGCACCCAAAATTAAAATAAAATATATGATATTGTTGAAATTAACTCAACCACGAACATTTATACATGTGATAGTGAAAATTTAAACATTTTTTTCAAGTTAAACCATTTTAATATAATTTTAATCTTAACCAAAATAACCTAAATTTTTACCATGATTAAATTATTATACTATAAAAGAGGGAAATCTTTTTACAAATTAAAACGTTATGATTAAAAAACTGCATTAAATTTTATCAAATTTAAAATATATAGGTTGTAAAAATTTTATTTTATAAAAGTATGCAAAATGCAAGAAAAATAGTTTTTAAAAAATACATGATTAAAGCATAAAAAATAATTTCACATAGAATATATAGAATGAAAAAGATTTAAATTACATTTATTCACTTAATAATTGAAAAATAAATGTTTTTAGACATTTAGATGAAGATATTACGAATTTAGCCTTTCCACCAAACCATTAAACACAAAGAAGTAAAAATTGTTATCAATTTGGATAAACAATTGGTTTTTATTAAAGAAATGAAAGGTTCCAAAAAATAAATTTAATGTATTAAAATTAATTTTTTAACTTAATATATATATATTTCTCTAAAAAACTCATTACATATGATTATATCATGTTTTATAAACATTTTATGGCCTTAAATTTTATATTTAACCCCGTATAACATGTTTTACTCATTCGAGGTGAAGAATATTTACCATGGTTATCAATTAAAATGAAAATAATAAAATGGTAAAAGTTATCAAATTTGAACTTTTAATTAAAAATATAGAATCAATTTTTTAATATTATATTTCTAAAAGTGGTGTTATTCATTTTTAATATAAATGTGTTTAACAAAGAGAAATTTTTTCGTAATAATGTGTTTTAATCCAAAAAATGAACTACAAACATAATCATGTAGAATTTTAATCCCGATATAATTAATTAAGTTATATATAATTAATATACACTAAAATTTATTTAATATCAAAATAAATAAATTATGTGTCTTTTTAATTAGTTAATTTAATGAGAATAAATTATAGTTTTAAAATATTTGGGGTTTTCACCATTTAATTCAAAATAATTCTTTTCAACAAAACCTCGAAAATTAACCCTAGCATAATATTAAAACTATAATTTTAAAAAGTATAATAATATTATAAAAAATAATATCTGAAAATGGATTAATTTTTTTTTTATGTCAAAAATTCATTACAAACAATTTTTGAAAAAAAAAGATTTTTGGAGAATAAATTACTTTAAATAAAAATTTGGTACTTTTTTATTACGAATTAATTAATGGATTTTACTTAAATATTACCTTTATACATATATTTTATAATGTGGTTATTCCTAGTATTATATCTAATTTAACAGATATATTATAATTGTATCACAAATAAAATAATGTTTTTATAGTATATTTCACTTCGCTTAAATACCGATTTCATAATATAGGCATGTTATAGAAGATAATTTTTTTTAAAAAAAATATTTGGTTAATGTTTATCACCCATTTAATAAAATCAATCCTTCTATTTTTTGTCTTCTTAATCAAATGATAAATATATGAACATAAATTTTTTTGAAAACCCACATCATATAAAGGGATAGTAAAAAATCCCTTGAAAAGGGTGAGTGGAAAACATAAATCTTACTAGAAATATCACATAATATTGTTAAATGTTAAGAAGAATATTAGTTTCACGTAAACAATATACATGTTTAAGGATGATTACATCTTATAAATAATAGATTCTAATAATGAACGTGATCATGATGAATTTAATTAACAAAAAATAATAAACTAATAAGAGATAAAGATGGCCATCAATTAATTATAGATGAAATGAAAAAGATAAATTATTTATTTAAAGATCATTTTTTAGATTTGATTTATTATTTTACTATAAATAAAGAGATTATTAGAAAAAATAATTACACTAATTTTTTTAATTTCATAAGTACAATTTTATCCTTTTTTGTGATTCGATCATTTTACTATTTTATCTCCTCTGTTACTCAATGAACTAAATATTCAAGATGATTTTTTCAACCCAATTTTATTAAAATTAAATTGTTACAGAACATATGAACTAAAAAATAATCAAAATTCAATCATTATATCTATATATATATATATCAAAATAATAATGTTCTGAAGAAGTTATCTTATATGTATAAATCATCACTAGATGAAATAATACATTAATCTAAAAACAACAATATTAACACCCAATGTTAAAAATAAACCATTTAATAAATATTAAAGAATCAAAATTCTCCAAAATATGTCGTACTTATTTCAAAACCCAAAAAATATAAATTATTTGACCACATAATTTTTTCAAAATCAAATTTAACATTTATCCCGAAACAATATAAAATAGCTTGTAATTTCCACTATAAAACACATGAATAACATAATCATATATTCTCATAAAACGTGATATGAATTTCAAAAATATAAAATTAAAAACCATTAAACTTTTGTGAAAACATATATTCATCCCAAAATTATCTATACACAAACTATCCAATATATTCTATAAATCAAAAAATTCAGAAAACATTAATATGAACAAGATTTTCCTAAAATAACTAATAAATTTAAAGGTGACTAATACTATCATAATTAATTTATTTATATCAATAAACTATTTATCCAAACTAAATATTATTATATCAACCTCATGAAAATATTAAGGGTTATCTATCCCTCAATCATGTGTTTTCCAAAATATCATCTTATCGCTAAATAAATTTCCTATGTTATCAGTTCTATTCCACATATTATTGAATATACAAAAATAAAAAATATTATTTAATAATACATAGTTGAATCATGATTATTATAATACTATTACCATTGATAAAACACTAATACAATATAATTCTAAAACCTTAATAAGTATACACTTCAATCATTCCTCATCCTTCTTAAACCATTAAACTAAATATATCATCGTATTCCTTAATTATTCATTCTATATAATATGGTTTATGAATCATTGATTATGATTCATCATTCTCAATTTAATCACTTTTCTTACTTTTAACATAATAATTACTAATAAAATAATCCACACACGTTGTATATCATTAATAGTTACTTCATCATCAACTATAAAACCTTTACTTGTATAACGTTGATAGTCCCCTTTTGGAGGTTTCCACATTGGACATAAATTTTCAAAATTATTATAATGAACACATTTAAATCATTCAACCCTTGAAGATAACATACATATCTAATTATTCATATCCATTAGGTAATTGATCGATTCAATTTTCCTAAACAATTTACCACATTATGCCCCTATTTTCCATATATAAAACATTTCTCAATTCAAATGAGACATTCCCTCACTAAATATATACATATTTGAAAAAATGGAGGAAAGTGATTCCTCTTTTTACTATAGTATTTATCACATGAGAATTCATTAAATTTTATTCCTGTCTTATTTTATGTGATGGGGAACTCAAATTTTTTCAGCTTTTGAATTATTAATTGAGATAGCTATTTAAGTAATAACCTATATTCATTATCCCATCATCTATAATAATTGGGTTTTCATTAAATAAACTATTAATGGGTCCTTCATAGACATTATTAACTTGGATTTTCAATGTTCTATCCCTTTAGAAAAAATGTATAATATGGGAAATAATATTTAGTTTGATAAATGAAATAATCATCAAAATATTTCATAGGATTTATAAATCATGGAAGTATTCTTTATATATATTACACCTTAGGATTAACATTGGTTATCCAGGGTCATTATATATTAAAATCCATCATAATGTTTCATAAATGGAATTTGAATTAGACTAAGATAGTGTCAAGAAATGTATTTACTAATAGGTCAACTCATTATATACCTGAGATGATCAAGATAATACTCAATCCACTCCATTTAAAGTTATTACCCCTAGGTGGATCTATATTGCATCTACATCCAATTTACATTATCTAAATAGGGAGGAATTTTATAGTAAAGTAACACTCCTTTTATTAACATAACATAGGTTATTATACAATACCAAGGATAATCCTATGCCTTATAACTTTTTTTATTCATTATCTTAAAAAATTTATATAACCTCTTATAATATAACATCAAGAGAATCTAGTATAGTTTAGTTAAATATTACATCATTTTAGATCAATGTTCAATGCATGTCACAAATATAATCTCTTTTACTATAAAGGTTTAGTGTCACTAGATATTGAATACAAAAAAGGTTTCTTAATATAGTATCTTCAACATTTTCTAGAATGCCTTATCATAATAATCTTTTTAGACATACCCTACATGACATCTTTCTTCAAATACTAGGGAAAATGGAAACATAATAATTAGAGATCTCCAATTCATAGTAATTATAAATATAAGAGATATAAATTAAGGGTCATAAGTGAGGATAAAGTTTTGAACATATGATAATTATATAAGAATAAATTATCAAATCAATTATATGTTATTAATAACTAGTCATGGAATGATGAATTTTCATAAAATATAAGTAAATCAATAAGAGTTAAAAGTAAATTTATTTAATTATGATGCATAAAAACATAAATAATATAGTATAATTTATTATAGTAATCTCTTAGAATAATATTAAGTATATAAAATCATAATAATATCTTAGAGAATCTCACATTAATTTGGAAATCATGAAAATATAAATAATCTGACATTCTCTCAGGAGTGACAAATATCTTGTTAGCTTTGTAATATTTTATTTTTTTGTTCCTTTCATTTTTTATTAGGTGTTTCTTACATAGTCTAAAATTCCCCAATGAATATAATTTCTATAATTGCCCCACCATTAAATGAATTATAATGTAACCACCCATTTTTGGGTTATAATAGAACCAACGATCCTTTTTTTATAAAATTACTATACATCCTTTGTTTCTAATGTGACCAACCATCCTTGGTTTATAATGTTACCACCCTTACATGGTTTTTAAAATTACCCCTGAACTTTGGTTTATAATTAAAAAACACATCCATAATGAAATCCATACATATGTGGGAAACAATAACAAAAAACATTAATCATATCATCATAACATAACCCATGGAAAATAAAAAGGGATCCAAAAATTCCCATAAAAATTCCTAAAATATTTATATAAATAATAATGATATAAATTTTTTATTATATAACTTGTAAAGTAAATGTAACATCCAAAAATTTAATCATTGATAAAAAAATCCATTTAAATGATAACAATAATATTTCTTAAAGAAAAATAACATTTCTATCAGGAAATTCTTTATTAAAAATATAAAAATTTCTAGAAAATTAGGGAAATAAAATCATTTTTATTAAATAATGAAAAAAATGAAAATTAAGCCTCAACTAATTGAGTGGTTTTTATGGTAATAAATTATATTCAAGAGTTTTATGTTAAAAAATATTCTTACTTTCACACTTTCAGTATGAAGTTATAAATAACCTATTTAAAAAACGATTTAAAATTTATTCATAAACCAAGATATTAAAAAACGGATTAAGATAAAATAATAATGGAATAAAATAAAATAAAATTAGTGAAATCATTTAAAATAACTAGGGAATATAATAAATGTTCATCGATCACAAAAGATATAATATCATTTTTTCTAAAAAACATTTTATCGAGAATTTTAAGTACAAAAGATTGGAAAATGGTATTAAAACTAAATAACTACCATAATTTAAAGAGGATAATAAAAAAATATTTTTTATCGAATAATAATCATATAATTTTCATTAATTTAAATTTAGGCATAAATAATCATGATTAAAATTATATTGAAACATAAATATCTTACTCCTTTGGTAACTTTTCAAACATGAAAACATATATAGAAATATCTTTAATTAAAATATTATATACCATGAAAATAAATATCCTAATGATATAACATATAAAAGGGTTTATATGTTTTCAACATATAATATGACACATGTATCGTTAAAACAAAATTGAGTTGAAAAAATCTAATCTTAACTCTAATATTTCTTCATATGAGTTCCAACCTCCGCTTATTTGAGAGAGGTCATTTATCATAAAAATTTATACTTAATAAAAAAAATCATGGTAACACCAATGAATATATTTGATTAGAATGGTATCTGGGATTGTATTTATGTGTGGCTTGGTTGTGATAGAATGTTAGATATTTTTAAAAAATAGAGAAGAAGACGTTGAATTTATGTAATGGAAAAAAACATATGAAATTAAGTAAATTATTAAAATATAAAATATATTATAATCACATAAAGTGGAATAATGTTACCAAAAAATTCATATTTAACATGTAGTAGGGTTTAAATTGTAATTCCATAGCCTTAAACATTGCATAATATTGAGTTAAATAAATATATTTAAATTATTTCACATTAAGAATATTTTCAGGTTAGGAGTTTTAAAGAAGTAGGAGATAACTATTTCATAAAAATTCAAGTTTACACAAAGTGAATACTACTAAAATTGTACACATTTCTTCCACAATATAAAACATTTTAAAGATAAATATGATTTAACAGGATTTTGTTTCTTGATAAAATTTTCTTGGCTTATTCATTTCGGTTACCCATCTTTATACCCTGTGGAAAACATTTCAAAAATTTGGGAATATCATAAAATGCTGAGTAAAGTATATAAAATAAGGAATGACAACATTAGTCCAATAATAGATACAATTCAATGAAATCATACTTTTTACCCAAATAACATAATCTCTTTATTATAAGTCTTGAAATCATAATATTTATGAATACTCATAGAAATAATAAAACATAATGTTAAATTTTGGTATCCATAACATACTAAAATTGTAGCTTTAATGTCTTCATAGGAAATAACTTTCATGGTTACATTTTGAATACCCATGACAGTGTATTCCACAAATCTTTTAGGAGAATCCTTTACGTTTCCTTCCGTTATGTGACCCAATACATTGGAGGGATATCACGAGCTCACCTACCCTCGGTCAATCACAGAACCACCAATATACATAATCAATGACCAAGAACCATAACATAATACTAACACATGAACACACATAAAGGAAAAACAAAATTTTCATGTTGCAATCACAAGACATCATTTCAAGATATTGATATAATCAATCAAAAAAACACATTTAAGATGAAAGAAACATTATTTAATCAATGTGACCCACACCAAATTCAAACATTTAAAGTAATTAACATTTTAAAACATTAATATCCATATAACGAAATCCTTAAAACCATTTTGAAAACATTGACATTCATAAGAATGATTTAAGAGAATATACCATTAAAACACTAAAATTGATGTTTTAGTTAAAGAGTCCCTTACACCATGAGAGAATACATGAAAATAAATAATTAAAGAATAAAATTAATCAAAACTAATAATATCATGATAATAAAAATATTCATGATATAATATTCCAAATATAAGTATATACACTATAAAAGTGAATTGGTTTATAATAACAAATATGTCTCAATAGATTGTAAATATAGAAGAAATCCCTTACAAAGAGCATATAATAATATTAAGGATAAGTAAAAGAAATAATAATGTTAGAAAAATATATAAAAATAAAATATAATTGGATATTGTGTTTAAAAAAATCAGAGTTCATTCAAACAATTCATGGAAAAACAAAACCAATGACATAAATATTTAAATAAATGAAATGAGATTGAGTTTTGATTTCCATTAGAAAAATCATTTTTTTAATAAAATTGATAGATTATCTATTTTCAATATAAATAAACATATTTAATGTATAATTAAAATATATTATATAAAAAGTTAGTTATACAATAATCATAACACATCATAATCAAGAAGTAGAATATTAATTGAAAGAATAGAAATTTGGGTTAAAAAGATCCCATACCATGAATCAGACTTGTCCCATTCATTCATTAATTAACTAAATAATAAACATAGGTTATTTTATAAATTCTTAAAAAAAATTAATTTCTATTTCTAATTTTATATCACATATTACCATTTTATAGAAATTAGTTAATTATTTGAGTTCATGTCGCACTGTTTGTCAAAGTTCGATACTTGAGTAAAAAATGTACATGTTTTAATGAAAATTATCCTTGTGGTAATCATTCCATTATCTTAAAAATATTTTTCATCATTTAAATATCATATATCTCCAGTATATATGTATTTATAATAGTACATTACATTTGGATATATGAAATGAAATGCACTGTTCATCGAGACAGTAGGTCGTACGCACACATGAACGCTACTTTCATTTATTTTTCATATTAAAGGAGTGAAATCTAAATGTTACATAAGAATTTTAAAATTATAGTATAATATCTATTTATATATGTTACATATGTTAATTTATTCAATCACTTATACATTCCATGTATGGAATGAACGAGTCATATCACTTTTTGGGGGCGGTAGTCTACAGTTTCTCAAATTAAATTATCTTATTTACACAGTACGAAAATCATAAAAGAGTGTTATAAATAAAAATTATAGAAGAATATGGAAATAATAAATGTAAAATATATTATATATAAATACATTTCTATCATAATGGCCACCATGAAAAGTGTTATGAGAAAATTGACCAACCATCATTTCGTGAGGTAGTAGTTCGTCTTACACAGAATCAGTATGTTGGTATCCACTATATCGATGTGTTTGAAAGTTTAGTTCTAATAAATCTCATAAAACATTATAGAATATTTAAGATAAAATTATTTATGTAGTCATACAATAATAAGAAAATAGGTAGTGAAGAAGGAAAATAATGGAAATGAACTTTAGAGAGGTGTTACCTCTAAAACTGGTAAATCCTATTGATTTGAGCCAAAAAAATTCTTGAATTTCCTTCTCCCCAATTTAAGTATTTTATGATGAAATTAGTCATGTTGGGAGATTATTTTTTTACAATTAGGATTCGTCAAGGGGAATTAGAGGTGTGAGTAAGTGGGTAGAGTTGGTGACCTTTTATAAGAGGGAGGAGAAACACTTTAAGAATGTCTTGTAATATTATTTTATTATAAATTAATTATATAATTATAATAGTTAAAAACTGATATAGTTATAGGATAATATGATAATTTGTATAAATCCCCACATCAAATAGGTTTTATACAAGTTTAGGTAACAAAATTTACCTGATATTTTAGAATTATCCATTTGTTAAAAACATTAACTCTTACCATGTCTTCTAATATTTTCATAATGTAAGGCTACTACAGTTACTATAAAATTCCAATAGAAAAAAGTGGATAAATAAGGAAATTTTAACATTATATAATTCATTTGGTGTAATCTTATATTTTTAGGAATATTATATTATTTAACAATATAGTATTTTAAAAAACTCATTTCTGAATATTTTGACACGATTTAGTAATTGATTTTTGTTATAGTCATAAAAACATTATTCCTATAAAATATAATCATTATCCAAAATTTAATATGTTATAATTATGCATAAAATTATTTTATTACATATAAATGATCAAATTACATTTATTTTAATATTTATAATATCATTTATTTTAATATTTCATTAATAAGGTAATCACTTCCTCATCATTGTGTCATAAATAAATTTATTTATATAATGCCTAAAATTTATAAATAAAATAAAATAATGTAGAAAATTATTCTAACTTTCTAATGACTAATTATAGTCAATGATTTTAGTTATATAACCCTATACTAAAATTGGTTTTGTAAAAGATACAAGTTTATTTTATATTTCTCCTTTCTTTAAATTAATTCTTATATGAAATCATTATCACACCCATGTGGCTCCATGTGGTCCAAAAATAAAACCAAGTATACCCTTTTTCTAGAATATATCATCCAATTGGAATTTTAGTCATATTACTATTATTTTTTTATAATATTATTCTTCCCTTATTTACCAGATCTAGCCTTTAACCATGGTAAATAAAAATAATTACTGATGTTAATGTTCATAATTTCCAAAACAAATTAAATTATTTATAAAATTTGGACCTTTTTATTACAAATATGGAATAAATTTCTCCAAATTCAAAACACATAATTTTTAGAAATTATTTTAATATTAAATCTTGTTTTAAAAACCAAAAAACAGTTTTTTATGATGTAAAAACTATCAAAAGATTTGAAATGTGTTTATATATAATTTAAAAATTAAATTTCTTCAAACGAATAAAATTGAATTAAATAATAAAAACATAATCCAGTTATAGATTAAAATCATTTAAAATGATCATATATCTATATAAATAAATTAGGTGAAAATACTTTTTATAATTTAAATGCTGTATTTTTTACCATTCATAATAATTTATAATTTATCAGAAAAATACCGAAATTTCAACCAATGTAAATATGGATGTCCCACTTCTAATGATGAAAATTAATTTTTCAAATATAACATATGAAACAGAAAAAAAATTATTTTTTAAAAGGGTTCTCTTTCAAAATACAGTAAAACAACATTTTACAAATATTAGAGTATTTTTTTGCATAAATTAGGATTAATTTTTATTTTACGTCTCTAAATTAATTAGATAAATGTAAAAACATTTAAAAAATATGTAAAATAAAAATACAGTTAATCCTATTTGTTCCTTACAATATAACATTTATGTTGGAAGTACCATTTAAAATAAAAATATTATTGTTGTATTATTTTTTAGTATAACTCAGTGTTTTGTGTAATGTAAGATTTCAGGGAAAGTTGTTGTTGAGTGTTGAGTAAACTATTGAAAAAAGTACCCCCTTTGATGAAAAATTAATATCTTATTCATAAATATTTTTCCATATAATAAATTATTATTCGATAAATACATGGGATATTACATAAATAAAAACATCCATTCACATTTTGATATATTTTGGAGATATGTTAATCCTTATCTCATTGTTAAATCATTTTATACCAATTTTAACATTATTTGTTATAAATTTACTTTTTTCCCTTGGTATCATAATTATATGAAAAAATAATGGGTTAGTTCTAAAATATTTTTTCCGGAATATTATAAAATTGAAATTCATTTTATTATATTCAAAATAAATAGGTTGTAGAAATTATATTTACTATATGTATGAAAAATGCAGGAAAACATGTTTTTTTTTGAAAATTCCAAATTTAATCATAAAAATCATCTCCAATTGAAATAATCTAAGAAGTCTACTGCGACGATTTTTTTTCGGTTAAATGAAATAATGTAATGTTTTTAATCTATTGGATCACGCTAAAATATAATGTAGAATTATAATTGTACCATTAATTTAAAATACCAAAAAATAGTTATTAATTAGAATAAAATATAATCTATGTACATAAAATTTATGCATGCTTTTAAAATTATAAATATTCATTACAGATAAAATATTTATCTTATAAAAAATATATTTTCTCCAAATAAACTCAAATAATACAATAAATAAAATTTTTATAGATAATTTAAATCCTCAACCAATAGTTTTAATCCATCATTATTGAGTTACCCTTACCATGATGAAAAATATTTATCATGATAAATATTTATAATTAACAAAAATAAAATGGAAAAATTTGATAAAATTTGAACATCCTATTTCCAAATATGTAATTAATTTACATGTATTCAAATTTTCAATGTTGAAAAAATAAATTTCAATATCAATGTGAAAAATATATCGAAAAATTATTTTAATAAAATATTCATATTTATGACAAAAATTTAACATAGGAAAAAATAATGTAAAATGATGATTATTATGTAAAAAATTAATATATTTCAATTTAAAGGGGTATTATTTTGTTTTCATAAAATATTCTAAACATAATGGTATATTTTAATTAATTGTTTTAATGAAAATATAATATTATTTTATCTAAATTATTATTTTTTTATCCACATAAAAATACACCATTTCAATAAAATTATAATAACATATTATATGAAAATATTGAGTTGATTATTTAAAAAATAAAATTCATTTCTAAATTATAAATTTTAAAATGGTTGAAATTAATTATAATTTCCATCCACAAAATGCAAAAAATCCCATTTTTGAAGATAACATATTTTTGGAAGAAAATTACTTTACTAAAACATTGTGTATATATATAATGAATAAAAAATTAAATTTTACTTATATAAAACCATTATACATATCATTTTAAATGTGGTTATTCCAATTCACACTAATAATTTATGGGGTATATATAAATAGTAAAATTTATATAATAATTTTTTTATTGAATATCTCAGTTCACATAAAGATCGGAGTTGTGTGTCAGGAAATAATTCAACATAGTATTTTTTAATGTAAAATTTTGGAGTTTTACATTTTTGTAGATTTTATTTATACATAGTATATTTTTACATTACATTGAATGAAAATTGGAAAAGTTTTAAGGTCATATAGCTTAGACCATATGTGTGTCAGTGTCATGCAACTACTACCGAATAGTGTTCACATTTAATGTAATTTTTACAAGTCCAATGATATGATATGGACTAGTATGGAAAAACGAAACTTTACATGATTTATTCCCTATGTCTCATTAGGATCATCTTATCTTTATGTGTATAAAATTTATGTGCATGAAGATAGAAACAAGGATGTTTCGGATATTTATTGGGTTATAGATTTAACTAAATAGGAAATTAGTTTATAGTCATGTACTGTGGCCTGATGGAGTTCTATATATTGACGTTAAATTAAGAGAAAATCCCGGAAATTTTAACTTCATGTGGTAAGGATTAAGAGTCCATTAGGTTGTCTTCTTGGAAAGGATTCATTGGTAAAACCCGACATGAATTTGAAACCTAAATACCAATGCATAAAACTTAATGATTAGTGAACATGCTTTATGTTCATTATTAATAAACCAATTAGTTATCTATAATAATCATAGTTATACACATGATAAATGGTTATGATATACTTGAATGTAAATCTCAACATGAATGATGGAATGATACTATCATTAAAGCATAATAATTGAATCAACTCATGAAAATATGACTCTTGTATTGGATACGGGAATTTTCATTGGGATTTCATCATTAGGGGAATTCCATCGGTCTGTTAAAAAGATCATGTGATAGGACTGAAAGAAATGGGAATTTTTTTTTTGTTCCCTAATAATTTGTTATTTTAATAAATTTTATCTCATAGAGTGGGAATGAAGTCCCATAATCTTATTTAATGTTGGGTGGTATGACACCGACTCTAGGATGAAGGACCCTCTCAGGAGTGGATTGGGAGTATCATATGGTCTTGAGTCATGCAATGTGAACTATTTCATGGAGTTTAACATCATAGAATAATAAAGTTTAACTTTATTTTTAGTGTCATTTAGCGAGTTTGAAAAGGAAGTTAACGTGATCATGATAACGTTAAAACTGATTCAAACCCTATAATCCCAAATGATCCATTCTCAGTGTTCGACGAAATGGGATATAGATGTATAGTTATGTCACATCAGAGTTCTAAAAGATGAATAGCTCTGGGAAAAAATATTGAATTCACCACGGTAATGACCCATCACAATTAGGATGTCAATTAGTTAAGATTCCTTAATGTTTGTTGACCTTAACATCATATCAACAGGTATGAGAGGGAAAAACTAAAGGTGTTAAGACTAATATTGAGAAAATGGGAATGGATGAAGCTATATTATTTGTTAAAAAATAATAATTTCATGAATGTTTGTATATTTGGAAATGATTAAAATTGGTTGCATTTAAAAAATTGATTATACTACTGTATTGTCAATAATGGAGGAACAAAAAAGACTATCGACCACTAAACATGTCAATGAATAATGGCCCCCATAATATTGCGTCTAAAATTTTATTTGAAATGTTCCTTGGATAGAAGGTGATCCTTTATAGTATTATTCTATCCCAATAGGTGAGTTCATTGGATTATGAAATGGTTATAGGGAAATTCACACTATATGTAAACAATGTGTAGATATATAGGAAAAATATAAAAGGGATATTCAAGAACCTTATGAATAAAATTTAATTCATTAGGAATTCATATAGCTTGAACTATGATTATATAATTATTTATCCAAAAAGTGATAAGGGGAATATGGTTCACCATGTTTTAGGGAGGAGTAATTCATTATGTGATATTATAGATTCTAAGGTTATCTAGCATGAATATTGGGGTTGTACTATATTAGGGTCATGGAGAATTGTCCAAAAAATGAAGGTTGTGCCTATACCACACTAGAAAAAGAAAAATAATGAACTTTTATTGGAGATCCAAATGACAATATAGATGATCTCAAGGAGAAATAACATATAGTTTAAGGTTGTGATACTTGGGAACAAAAATGGGAAAAAAAATTCCCGGATTTAAGGACACAAACTTGTGGTGAATTAGAAAATCCAATTGTAGCATAAATAGTTTCTAGGGTGTGCTTTCAGTTTAAGGTCATACTAATTGAACTAAAAATAGGGCATATTGTATGTATTTGGATGGCAACGATACATTATATGAATTTGGTACATAGTTCCATTACAGAAAAATCACGGATGATGCAAAATCAATTTAGCATCATGTTTCTTGAAAAAAATGGAAATTTTTTAGGTTCAGGAAGCATTAATTGGGAATATATATTTTAATTCATTTTGATAAATATTGTGCTATTATGAATTTTAATGTTATAAAAATAAGATATGGGGTGCATAATGAGCTCTAACTTTTTCATAGATTATTGGGACTAGTGAGCCTAACATGATTTTTTATGAAGATATATGTAAATCCCTAGAATCGTTTTTCCATTTTAATATATGATTAGAATTATTTCAATGTAATTAATTGTAGTAGCTTGTAGAGTGGTGGCTTTAATTTTTCTCAGGCCATCCCTTATAGGTTTCCTATTTTATGGTCTTCTGTGATACTTTCCAATGGTAGTTTATAGTCATTATAGAGATACCATTGGGTCATAATGTTTTTGGTCCTGTAGAATTTATCATAAGGGTAGTAGGGATTATGGGAAAGTAACATTGATCAATAGGGTTATACAAGTTTTTATTATGGATCTTAAACACAAAACAAGGCATTTTATATAGTAATAAAGAAGGAATAAACTCCATTTTAATTGAATGTCCCACATGTTAATACAAAAATTCTTGAAAGAAAAAAATCCTACAGATTAATTTCATTATATATGGAACATATGGTATTTTCTATATAGTTTTAATGGGGATGTATCTCTATGTGAATGGAGGGTCTATTGCTATTACACTTGACCAGGGGGAAACCATATAGTTTATATTCATGATTCTTTGACCACGGTTGAGCTAGGATGTAAGGTCATATAGATTATACCAAGCCCCTATGAGTGTATCACTAACTATTATATAGGAGGGAAATGCTATTATTCAATTAGGTTTATGATATTAAGAAATAGTGGACTGATGAAATACTTAAAACTATGCATGAGATATGAAATGCATCCATTAATATGCTTCATGTGGAATTAGAATAATAAAACAGAGATTTCCAAGGGGAATAATTCTTCCTCATGGAACTGAATCAAATTATGAAGATGTGAAGTAAAGGGACAGTTTCTCGATTGGTATGGAGGGGATACACATTGATATAAAATGACGAATTCCCCACTACCAGAAGAAATGGGTGTAAGGGAGAATAAGTTGTGACATAGATTTGAATAAGAGGTCTAATAACCAATATAAATATTTTTGTTGTAGGAATCAAGACACATATATTTCTAGAAAGTGGTGTGGTAGTAGAACAACCCCAAAATGGGACGTCATTTTAGAAAAGGATATAATGTAATACAGAGTTTAATTTCGTGTGGTGGGGACTACACTATGCAGTTTATCATAATTTATTAAGGAAAATATACATTTTGTCTTCCATAATATGGTGAGGATGCGTAGGGTTATCCTAATGTTTAGGTTCATAATGATTTAAATATAGTGGAATCAGGAGGTGGTCTATTCAATATAATTTTATATGCAAACTCAATGTATATGTGGATCCTTGGGGCCTGGTGCTATATAGATATCATCCAGAGTAGTATGCACAGAGTTTAATGTCATTTGTCTTGATCCAAGGTATGTATAATAGTTTATTTAAATGTTCTATGGAATAGTTGGGTGACAAATATTTGATGGTTATTTTTTATAGACTAGTGTATGTGAGACAATTATTTTGAAAGAGTTGAGATAAACCATATTGAATGGAAAGTTTGGGAAATCATGTAGAATTGTGTTAGAGTAGGCCATTACTATAATATAAGCCACATAATCTGAAATTTATATCTTCCAAGTCCATTGTGGGATTTCCAGTTTAAATTCACAAAATTAATTACAAATATTTTGGTATTTTATGTAGTAGGATGTTCTAATGATTTTTTTTTTGTGAATTAGAGTACCCAATGAGAAACATACAACCTTAGATTTTTGGATTTATATATTAAAAAAATTCAACTAAGAAAAAGGTGATTTGGCCAATATATCACTGGGTGGTTTTCAAATAATACAAGAATTAGAGAGTGAAAATGATAATATAGACATCCTCATGAAGGGAAAAGTGGTGATGTGTAGTTTAAATTGACGTTTTCAAGATTAAATATTCCCCTACTCATGGATATGAAATTCTTTTATCATTTGGGGAATGAATGAATAAAACTATTAAGTTCACATGAATCATTATTGGTGTGGGAAACAAGGAATAAAAAAATCACCCATGGAACATGTAAGATCATAACAGGGGTGGCACAGTTTTGGTTTCAATGTATCATTTCCCATTGAAAGTGTCCCAATGTCAGGGAAGAAGGATAGGTAAGACCTCACAAGACCATCTTGTTTTATCAACATGTGAAAATTATTGAGTAGTGTAGCACTATATTTGTTGAATATCACTAGAATTAGGGTGAAGTGTAGTTTGTGAATCAAAATTTACCAACTTTTAATCACAATGGGGAGTGAAATGTGGTTTGATCATGATTTCTAACAATTCCATTGAAACAAAGATTCCACTTCCACCCATTCATGGATTGGGAATGTAAAATTAGTTTTAACAACTGTAAATGTATTTGAAATATGATACATTTTATGTCATGGGTAAAATTCATCTAGAGCATGGATCATAGACAAGGGGTTTTATTTTGGAGCACTATGTCATCACCATAGGGGAACCCTGTTAATCATAGAGGATAATTGGGATGAAAATTAAGGAAGAGATGAAGTATGAAATAGAATTGAAAAGGATATTATACTAGTTTTTAATACACCATGTGTTACAACATTATAGGTAGAGAATATTATATGGAGTATATATACATGAAAGTTTCAAATCCATCTCTTATGAGGAGAATCATCATTGTGTCATGTGAGAGAAAGAAACCTAATTATAAGGAATTGGTAATTTAAATAAGGTGTGGATGATGAGATATAAATAAGGAAATCGTATCATTGAAAAATAAATATGATCTAGTAATCCATATGTATCGTATGATATGGATAACAAGGAAAACATAGTTCTTAGGAATGACATAGTGTGATTATGACACTAAACGAGGGGGAAATCATATATAATGAGGATGATGAGCCTATAATATAGTTTATAAATATTAAAAAAATTCATTATCTATATCATTAATATCCATTCAAAAAAGATATAAATCAGTGGGGGTTAATGTAGTTAAACATTGATATTGATCATTATGTTTGAAAGAACATGATAAAGAAAATATAATATATAGTATAAAGTGTTTCATCTAAGACTCTATTCTATGGAGTTCATGGTTTTTTGATAAATATCCTTTCCATGCAGTTTAAATTAATGAAAAATGAAGTTAGGTGTAGGGAAATAAATGATCCTTGGACTTATAATAGGGGTATGTGTTGTTTAGTGTCATACAAAAATGATAATATATTTTATTCAATTTAAAATCAAGAAGCGAAGATTTTTTGAACTGAAATGAAGTTTTTTCATTTTATTTCCCCAGAATCCATTATTTGGTTGGACGTATGATATCTTCCCCATCTATGATGATCATTTAGTAGGCACAATTTGAGTAAACCATGAAAACGGTGATTTGTTATTCCCACATGGGTTCCAACAATGATGGATTCCTTCATACATTAATTAAAATTTTAATTATAATACTTAGTCTCCATAGAGGAGAATAAATGGAAAATTATTTGGTTTATTGTATCTGCAACAAAGTAATGATGGACATCAAGGTTGAGAAGTTCATGGAGGTTGTACTCATCAGGGGATTATAAAATGATTACCACTATTTCTGATCTCTAATATTAATTAAAATAATAAGGGATGGATATTTAGATAAATGGTAAAAGTAACTCAATGGGAATAACTATAAATATTCAATTCACCAGTTTGTAAAGAGTCACTTGAGTTCATGCCTTTCTCATCATTAGGTATTCACATAGTTTTTTAGAGATCCTCTAGAAAGGCCTTCAATTTTGTGGTCCAAAATATTGTGAAATATTATACAGAGGGTCTCGTTGAATGCCTCAGTCATCCATTTATTCACTTGTGGTTGTGGGAAGAATGGTTAGACTAGATTATATACTCAATGTATGATTCCATCATTTCATGGACTCATAATATGGTTCTATTTTATATGTGAATGGTGTTAGGGATCTGAAACTGATAGATAATTTGGTATTTTACACATTCATCATTGATTTTGTCTTTACCACTTTTAAGAGAATGTCTTTGGGGTATATTGAAAAGTAGTCAATGGTTGTATGTTTTTACCAACTGTGATAGGATATCATTGGTGTGTAGAGTCCAATGATATCTATTACCCATATAGAAAATGGGAAATAATATTTGGTGTCATGGATAATATTTAGATGATGATGCATAATGGATGTTTGGATCTGCAATGTGATACCCTTCTAATTGAATTGAAAGTAGTCACTAACAAAAATGGGCCAATTGTAACCCATCCTATTGATATGGTTTGAGAGTATCAATATTGACTAGTGATCCCCACATAGACAAACATGTCCCTCCAATAGAACATAACATATCTCCCTTCTGTGGATGTAATATAGAAGTGTTATATAAAATATTTGTTGATAAGGGACCTCCAATAATTTTGGACCATCACAAAAGGGCGAAATTCAACAAAATATAGTGCATTCACTCATGGTCAGCATGATTAGATGAACATTGTAATTTTCAAAGTTAAATAATATAATTATTCATCCATCTATATTCATATTCTATTAATTTTTGGGGGAGGGGGTTCGACATTGGGATGAACTAGTAGATATTTTATTCACCTCAAAACTGTCCTTATTATGAACAATGAGTGTGATCCCCTATCAATAAGCCACATTAATGATCAAGTCGTTATGATTATATTCTATGAGACATGTATCCATGATTTTCTAGGTGTCCAATTGATCATTATGGTACCGTAGTACATGAATGACATTAATATCATAATGAAACAGGGCCATCAATTTACTAGTCTATTCAAGAAAGGGAATGAGCTACTATTTTATAATAGTTTGTTCATCATTATTTTTCTTTATGACTAGGTTAGTCTAACTATTATAAGAAACCACAATAAATCAATATGATGGGTCATCTAAATTCTAGTGATGAGGTCCTAGATATCATCTTCATTATTAGTGTATCCTTACGAGAGAAGGAATGAGTATGTGATGAGGTCCTTGGAGGGAGTAACAAAGAGAACATTGTTGAAAATTAAATTAGGCTAAGGAATATTAATCCTTATCTCAGTCATGATTCAACATACACTATCGATTTGTATCTACAATAATGATATAGATTGATCAAATAAAATAATAGCGCCATGTAGAAAATAAAAATTATGGGGAATCAACTCAGAGGTTAGGCATGTGGCCAGGAAATATGATAATGCCTAACTCTTAACAGAATTATAAGGTATTAATATATTGTTAAACTACTGAAAGATCATTTTCCACTAATACGACCATTTAGATTCCACAAGTCGATAAGGATATAATTTATAGGATCTATGTGGGAGATCATGAGGATGTGTTTCTTGATACGAATATATACTAATTATTAGATACTAAATCACAAAAAAAGTATTCATAGGGATATTACCATGAAGATTATGATCACACATGTATTATCCCAGGATTTTATGGATTGATAGGGAAAGATGGTCTTCTATGTATCCCACCTTTTATAACATATACATCAGGATGATATTGATCCAAGATCTGATATCCATAGGAATTTATTTATTTCTATTTCTTTATGCTCCCTGTGACATAGTAGGGGTTACTATTTTTTTATATAACCATCATCCACCCCACTGAATGACAAGATAGATAATCATTATACATTTCCAATCTCCTCTACATAATAGACTTCCTCAGTAGATAATTTTGTCTAAAAATTATTAGGGATCTTAAAATCCTTGATAAGGTCTTTATGAATCTCATTTTACAAGAGGATATTTCCAAAAATATATATTTTGGTAGGACCATAAGAGTTGTTTTTGAAAAAATAAAATTTCTCTTCCTGATAAATGTGTATTACCATAATTTATTGGTCTCTAATAATAATATTGGTCATTAAAGTTGTCTTAGTTGATGGTTTAAGGTTAGAATATTCTGAATTATTCTAGTGGTTTGTTATCTGTTGTTGAACATTTGATTTCATTGGATAACATTGGAGATCAATTGATTAGAACAATAATAGAACTATACTAGAGGATTCTGCCCATGGTAGTTTAATTTCTTTATTCCCAAGGAATGTATTTCATCATGTCTTGGCATCATTAAAAAGATTTTTATTGGTGGAACCTAATGAATTACTCATTATAAAGGGGTTTTTTTCCCAATCATTTTGAAGGTCCACTGGAGTTACAAATTAGAACTGATAGGAATGATTCATCTTAGGCTTCTCCACAATTGTCACCCAACAAGATGGAATTGACTAAGGAATAATCCCGATATACCCTATATGAATCCTATATAATCGGTTGTGTCATGATGCTTCCTCCCAATGTTAGTGGAATGATGTACATAGGAGTCCACACTAGTTATGAAAATGAGAAATAATCCTGATTTTACTAATACTACAGTCCCTAGTTCCCTCAGGCCCTAGAGCAATGGGAATCTAATGTTGTGCCTCAGAAAGAGGGGAAAAACCTGAAAGGTTCCAACCAATTGAGCTGAGAAATAATGATCCCATGGGATTGGGTAATTGATTATTAATCTAGAATATTATAATAAACCTAGAACCATCTAAAAAATTACTATTTGAATTACCTTTAATATTCATCATTATGAGGTGTAGTAGATATGAACATGACATGTGCTGATTAAAGTCTACCAGTTCCACCCTTACAGGATATACCATATTGTAGAGGAACAATTTAAATAAAAAACATTACTTAATAGTGTGTATAAACAATTTGTTATAGGATAAGTAGTTATGATGGTTCCTCAACTGGATTTTATGGTGATTCTTCATCTCAAGGTGATTGAGAAAATTCTTATATGGGTGACGATGATTAATCCATGGACATGGTCATCAATAAAGGAGTATACCTTCTTCCTCCACAATGCGGAGGGTATTCTAGGATATTAACCATGATAGTGACACTAGGTGACATTTTTGAGATTGTATTTTTCTTGGTGGAGACAATTATGAGTGTGAAACTAGATTTAGAGTGTATAAGCATACATAGTCTTTGTAATAGTATCCACTTATACTCTGGAAGGCTTCCAATCCAAATCTAGAAAAGGTAATGGTAGTGACTACTTTTTGGTCCACCACATGGATTCTTTATGGTGTTGATATCTATTAGTGAATCACGAAAATCCAATTATATACTTTGGCAAGATGATGGATGGAACAATTTCCTCTAATACAATCTATATGAAATTATAAAAAACATCTACTAGGGAATTTTCATATCAATGGAGCACATCAACCCCTTCTATTGAGAAATAAATTCAATTATAGATTTATTGATTCATTTATTCCACTTAGAGATTCCATTCAAAGTAATACTACAGACGGTGGAGTTGAACTATCAGAGGAACTATTGGATGATATCCTATAATGTGATAATATATCCTTACAAAAATAAAATATTTTTAAGAGTACACTATCTTTAATAAAGTATACAACAAGAAACACATAGTTTAATCAAACCACAGAATAATATTATTTTATAATTTTTATGTCATAGTAATTGAGTTATATGGTATGAATTGGAATGAAAACATTGTGAAATATATATAAATGGACCATTGAATAAAAATATTTCGATGACTTCCGAAGAAAAAGGCATTCAATTTCATGCAACCATATTTTATTCATTAAAAATATATTTCATTAAAACATGAATTTTGATGATTTTCATGTGATAATTTTTTATTTAATTTGATCAAATTTAATAGAATTCAATCCCTAAAATTAAATCAATTTTTTTGAATTAACATTTGAGTTAAATTTTATTAATTTTTTTAACAGGATGATTTTTCAATTATTAGTAAATGAAAAATAATTTTTTTTAAAATCCATTTTTATGGAAAATTAGTATTGTTACCTTCAGTTATAAAATGGGATCAATGTTAAACATTCTATATAAGATTATAAAAAATATAATTATGTTCATTTAAATCAATTTTATGTTTTAATTTAGAATAAAAATATTTTTATAGTTAAGAAAGAATTTTTTTGAAAAAATATCATTTGATTTTGTGAATTTATATTAAATTAATATATGTCACTCCTAGAAATATTATATTTAAATTTTTATTATATATTTTAAAAAATTATTTTAAAATTTGGTAAATAGTTCCCTTTTAATTTTGTTTATTATGAATAGTCACCAAAATAATATATATTTAATATCATTAAATGTATTATGGGTTAATGGGTATTAATATTAATATAATGAGGTCTAAAAAATAGCCCAAAATATATTTTCTAATTTTATTGGTGAATTTGGACCATATCCCTTATAAATTTTATCATATGGTATTTTGGTGCAATTTTCCTTTGTCATTGACTGTATATTACTTTTTATATGAAAACTCCAAAATGTCACCCTCTTAAAATTAATATCACTATAATTTAAATATAATGATAAAATATATTAACTTTAATTCTAAATAATCAATGAAAATAATAAATATTTTTATATCATGAGAAATTATTTTTAATTTTTTTATCAAACAATTACATTAAATGCTTACGTAGCACTATCATAGTGCTTGTGAAATCAATAGAAAAATCAAGATAATAATTCGTTAAGCACTAAAAATAAAAACTATTTTGGGTGTACGTGATGAATTTTATAGATCAATATAATTTATTACATTTTTTCAATGGTTTTATTATAGATTTTCAATTGTAATATTGTTTTCAAAGTCAAATTATGTAAATAGTTTCAAAAGGAAATCCATGATATTAATTGAAAAATAATATTTTTTTAAATTTTTAAAAATAATAAAAATCACGATGGACAACATGTATGATTATAAATGTCCTAAAATATCACCCCTTGTACATTTATAATCACAATTTTCATAATAAATTAAATTATAAAACATTACGAGTGAAAAAATCATTACTATGGTTATGGTTAAAATTTGTTAACTACGGGGTTAAACCAAATGATATGGTTTAAAACACAAAATAATTAAATCAAAATTTTTTTATGGGATTTAAAAAAATATAACGTTTTATTTCAATATTTATCCATTTATAAGTTTTTTTGGGGAATGAATTTAATAAATTTCAATTATTCAATAAATTCTTTTGGTGCCACTCTCTTCAATTATAAATGGGAACCTATCATTTTTTTATTTAAACAATATGAAACCATATAGAACAACATGAAACTGACAAAAACCCATATAAAATTATCTATATATGAATTACAAGTTTTTCTTTCTAAAATACCATTCCAAGTGTCCTTAAGAAGGGATATTGGGAAGGCCTATGGAAGAAGAGGTAATCATCTTACGCAATATCTTTCCATTAATTTAATCTTATATATCCTCTAAAAATGTGATATTATTCATAAAATAATATTTTTTTTCATCAATATACATCACTTTTATTATGAGACCACCTTCATTCACCCACTTTCCCATCAGTTGGAAAGTGAAAGTGATTCTGGTGTGTATGTGTGACATATCATCTCTATATAGCGAGATAATTCATTTTAATTCAACATATTTAATGAATGGTAATTATGATGAGTTCATTTTATATAAATTATTTATGTGAAATACTTATTAATATGTAATTCTATTATGCTTTTTAGATTCTTACCTTCTAATCTATTGGAAACTGATATCGTTACTCAAGTAATTTGGTGAACTACCTCGACCTCAAAGTGATGCCATTTGGATTTTGATTCATCCTTATATGAATGGTAAAAATTATAGACATAATGATTATATATTATATATTATATATCATAATTATTATGAAAGTTTTAATTATTATTCACCTTTCTTCCATTCTATCTTTTGAAAAGAGAAGACACTGTTCAAATGTACGTATGACTTACCATCTCGATGAACAATCTAAATCATTTTTCTATATCACATTTTTATGGATGAATATATATATAGGGAATATAAATTATATTTATATAATTATTAATATTGTTTAAATTATGGAACCATATAAAATCACTGGAATAAGGACCTCCAAACTGAAATTCCCATAAAAAATTAAATATTTGATACTCAAAAATGTTGATTTAAATAATTAATTGTCGAAAAATTGTTGTTTAAATGATATAATAAGATCATATATAATAATTTTGTACATTTTTTTGTGTATAATTATGATAACATTATATTTATTATATATATTGTAAGAGGGGTTTTTGAAGTAAGTCCAATTTGAGTTAATGGTTTCTTATCTCTCTTTTATTTCTATGATAATTATTGCATATTCACTACTTCTTCAATTTTCATGGTTTATATAAAACCAAATAATTTTTTGTATGAAGAATTGATGAAAAAAAATTGGGATTTATAAATCAATATATGGATACATATTCCATGAGGTTTGGATAAAGATAGTTACCAAATACAAAAGGGGTATATATTCCAGTCTCATGTTTAATGGGGATTGTATTCAAATAAGTTTATAATAATAATTTTTATTGGTATATATCTAAAGAATCTCATTAATTGTATTCTGAAATGGTTATTTACTGATTTAATATGTTTTCCTTCCATTTTCTACTTTTTATCCACTCAAGTGATTGAATGATATTTTAGAAAACATATATTACTACTCTCTTCGGCCAAATATACTTTTTCTTACATGTCCATGTATTCAAAATTTTTTTAAAAAATATTATAAAATTATTGTTTAAATTAATTTTTAATAATTATAGTATTTATAATTTTTTTAAAATTATTCTTCTTATAAATTTCCTAATAATGTAATTTTGAAATTTTACAGAAAATGTGAAAAAAATAATTCTTTAAACATATATGACATAAAAATAATTTCACACATTAATTACCACTCAATGATTTTATGATTATATTAGAACATTTATTAGGTTATTTTAAATGAATTTATTTTCTACAATATTTTGAGAATTTTTTTATTTTAATTATGTGATATTAAAGTGAATTAGTATTTCCATCAATAGATATTCCAAATGATAACTTTAAAGAATTATCATCCAAGATGACATCCTATGATGTTATATATTATTCAAAAGGTACATAAACCAATGATTCTACTTTTATTATTTCCCTAAAATGTTTATGATCTTGATTATTCAAGTTTTATAAAACCCATTTTCTTTCCTTGGGTTACAATATATGAAGAATTATTACTGATCTTATAGGGAAAAAATGAAGGGATTTTGGTTTTTTGATGGGTGGGCCAAAAATTATATATCAATTTAAAGTATTGGGTAAATATGGATATCTCAAGAGATATTATGGATTGTAACGAGGCGTGGTCCTAATTTAGTAAGCTATTGTTCCTACTATGATACTCATAAGAGTGAAACCAATCCACTATGTTACTCTTGGAATCAAGACTCAACTAACGAAATTATTTTCAATGATTATGTGTATAACAAAACATTATATGATATACCACTAATATTATTTAAGGTATATTTTTCTTTAATTCCTTTATGATTTATTTCTTATTGAGAACCAATCACTAGTCCATGATTCAATATTATGATTTATGATATATTGGGTATGTGTTTTGGATGTTTATATCATGTTCTCATACCCTTATACTCATGTTATGATATTGTTTTAACTGATATCTCCCTTTTCAAATTATATATTATCTAAGATCACCCTTTCTTAGGTTTCCTTATGCATATTTATGAATAATGGTTTATGTATGATATTTCTAAAAAGGGTTATCATTATGAAGAACATAGTGGGAGATGACGTAGATCTATTATGAACAATATTTCCATGTATCCCTGATTCAAAAGTCACCAAAACAATATGATTCTAGAATGAATAATAATTTTATGTTATTAATATTCATATATTAAAATGTAATATCTATGTGAGAAAAGATTGGGGTTTATAGTTGGTATTGGATAAGGTTTAATTTAATCATCTGAATTTTGGATTAGAGATTATTTGTGAAAACCATGTAAAGAAGATTATGTAGAGGACAAAATCCTAATGTTTGGAAAAGGAATATATTATGTGGTATTCCCAGTAATACATCATTATCTATATTCTACATGTGGATATTGTATTAGAATATATTTATATAGGGGTAATAACCCCAAAAACTATTGGTCAAGTATATCTCATCCATAATTGTGGGGCTTGGCAAGTGTGCCCTTACTAGAAATCTATTTTTTCACTCCCATAAGATAAGATTTTGTTAATAACCATTTTATTAGAAACTATTAAAATATATTTTATCAGGTGATATCCAAGGATGGTCTAGGTTATTCTTAAGGTGTCATACATTAAAAATAAAGCATCATGATCTATAAATAATATTTTTTCCTCTAGAAATTGGGATGACCTCGTTGATTTAAGGTGTAAACATTCCAAGCAGTTTCTAACGGGATTGTTTGTAGAACTGTAAACATCTAATGATTCTATATCCATTTGGAACTACTTTTCAAATGTAGGTGCTCATGAGTTGTGAACTGATAAGGCTTAGGACTTTCTATTCATCTAGAGGTTGGGAGGTCGGACTCATCACACCTTTTTATGGGAATTATTGTATACCCATGGACTCTCTTTATAGATTTAAGTTATGTTCATGAATCCTTATTAAATTACCATGTATAAAATGTGCATTCCTATAGATCTGACAATCAATGATTGATATGTAGAAAATTTAGAGAATCTTTTTATATGTATTCAAGGTTCTTCATCGATAGGGAATCATCTGTATTTGTTAGAGATTCTTAGTCAATGGTATCCTTCAATACATTATATCAAAGTCTCTTGATCTTTATGATGACCATACTAGTTTTAAATCCACTCAGTGGGGAACATGAAGTTTTTTTCCATTCATAAAGACATGGATTATTTCATAGTTTGTATCGTACCCGCAGATGGGCTACCTACGTATACTTATTTAGAAAAGGAATCAGAAACCATGTAGTTAGATTAAGGGAGTATGATGTTTATACCTGATTTATGGATCAAAGATAGATGTCATGATTACATTTACACTCTAATCTCACGTGAGTCATGCTCAGTGTGAGAAACAAGTGGTATTGGGGAAACTATACAATTGTACCATGAAAGATGCAATCATAAGAAATGATATGGGGATTATGTATGGATGACTTCCCAAAATAGATGAAGATTGGGTTTTACTTCAGGGATGAAACCTAGGAACAAGGTCCATAAAGATATATGTGCTTTATGGAGATTTTGATACTTAACTTAGGACTTAATCTTAAGAAGGATACCCAAATTAGAGAGGAATTATGATTAGGTTTTATTCATGAGAAGGAATCCCAAAATCAAAAGTAAATTAAGACTGGTTAAGGGGAATTATGACTGTGAACTACTCCTAAAAATGAATCTCGGGTTAAAGGGATTTTAAAACTGGGGCTTACACCTAAGGAGGAGGCCCAAGTTAAGGGAATTTTAGAATTAAGGGACTTGGGGATTACTCCTAAAGAAGATTCCCATATTTGTAGACTTTGAGACTAGGGCTTAATCCAAAGGAATCCCAGGTTAAGGGAATTACGGTTGGGTCTTACTCCTGAGGAGGATGCCCAAATTTGGGAAATTATAACTTGGGATTACTCCTAATGAGGATGCCCAGGTTAGGGGACTTATGGTTGGGGCTTACCCCTTAGGAGGATGCCCAAGTTAAGAGAACATGGATTGTGGACTACTCCTGAATAGAAGGCCCAGGTTAAGGATTCTCTAATCTTAAAGGATGAGGTTGAATGAATGAAATCTCTAACCTTAGTGACATAAAGATGTTTAATTCACTAGGTTTTGAGAGAAGTTCCACATAATTTCTTTCAGATAAGGAATCCAACAAAGGAACCACGCCATAAATGGCTTTGAAGATGGGTTTGAAGGTTGAGTCATGAATATGAGAGGTGGAATGACATAAGAGAGGTGAAATGAGCAGGATGGGTACCCAAAAAGAGAGGGGCGCGCAAGTCCTGCGTGGGCGCACAAGTCCTGGTCGTGCAGGTGTACCTGCACGACACATGGGTGCTTGCGCAAAAGTCAACCCTTAAGGTAATACTTGGGCGAGACTAGGATCAAGCCCTTAGTATTATCCCCAGGGGCTTCCGGAATGGTGGTGGGCAAGTTCTATTGAAGGGGTAAGGCGGAGCGCAAGTTTGGCCGTTTTCCGTTAAGGTCTGGCCACTTAGGCGCGCATGTGTTGATGAGTTTCAACACATAGGCCATACTCCACCTCTTTAGATTTTTCGTTCTAGTTAAGAAATTTCCTTAGAAGTGTTTGAAATCTTTGAGAAGAGACTAGGGTGCCTGGAGCTCAAATCTGAGTTTTTGGAATTTTTGTTCCTTAAATGGGGGGCCCACCAGGGGTATTTATAGGCTGGTAAAGACCTAGGGTGAAATTCAAAGAGGGCGCGCAAGTCACATGCGCGACCAATAGGCGGTGCGCAAGTATACATGAACGATGTTGGTGGAACTTTTGTGACCCAAGGGAAAATTAATCTTTGTTCCTTCCTTTGTCAAATTTTTTATGTTTCTTCAAAGGATGAATCACTTTTTGTTCAAGGTATTTCCCCTTTCATTCGTTTAGAGTCTGTGATGGAAAGGAGCATCAACAAAAGTCTCCCCTCAGATTTGGAACCGAAATAAATAAGGATGTGACACTGAGGTAAAGAAGAATACCAAGGAACATGCGGTGTGCATGTGTTCAAAGCCCAGATGACGGCGCGCAAGTGCGAGTCACGTAGGAGTCGACGCGCAGGGTTGCGCGTGATGGCTTTAAGCCCGTAGGGTTGAGATCTGGCCTATATATATGTGGCCATTCACGCTCCAAGCACCCAGATTTCAATCATTCACGCTCTTTCCATTCAATTTACTTTTCCCACGCATTTTCCTCTATATTCCACTATTTCATTATGGTCGTGCTATTGTAGAGGTATTTGGACTTGCGCGGTGATCCTACGCGAAAAAACATGCACGACACAATAATACGTGCATGACAATTTTGGGTCTTACACGCCTTAATTCCTTAGCCATTTTTTCACTTTTCATCAAAAAATTTATGAAAAAATCAACTTACTTAAGAGTTAATTATTCAAATTTTGTGCAGATTAAATGGCTCCCAAGAGGATCAAAACTATTGATGAACTGGGGAGAAAGATAATTGATGATATGATGGGCATCATTGGCCATGATTATTATACTATCTGTGATAGCAGTCTTCCAAATTTGGCCAAGTACCTGAAAAAGTGTCATCTTGACTTCCCACATAACATTTATCTACCTCTTTACGGCTATGGTAATCTGCGAGAAGTCGCCATTCTAGAGGCAGAGAACAATCTCCCAAAGACTTGGTTTCAGAATTACACCAATTTTTCTTTAGAATATATCTAAAGTAGAAGAGAATTTGTAAATTCTGGAACAGTGGAGAAGGCCTACATAATGCATCATAGCCCATGTACCTCAGATCTAAAACCTCACCAGCCTGAGCTGCAACCACATTGTTATCCCTCAATCTTCTGAAACTCTCATATGGATCAATCCAAAGGCCGGAAGAAGATTTAGGACATTCATCCTGGAGGAGGTGTGAAGCCAACTTGGATGTGGGAATTCTGGGTGCGACAAACCTATGCAGAGTTTGTCGAGGATTTGAAAGTAACTGCAATATATGAAGTCATCTATACTGGGCAAACATATGTTTATAGGAATGATTATTTTTTGTCGGAGATACTCGGCCATTGGAGCCCAGAAACCTATTTGTTCCATCTGACACATGGAGAAGTAGTCTTTAGTCTGTGGGATGTCCACAAGATCTCAAGGGCTCCGATTTTGGGTGATATGTATGATGAATTCATCCACCCCCAAGGAAACTTGGATTAATTCGGAGATGACCCCGACATTGGCTCGATAATTATTAAAAACCTTTCCCAAGATCAAGATTTCAAAGACCTCCTTAACTCATTCTAGAAAGGATATTCATCCAGAGGAGTGGATGAATATGTTTCTTACGAAGAAGTAGGAGAAGGATCCGAAGGAGAAGGGATTGGAGGAGAAGGGATAGAAGGGGAAGGGTCAAACTCATCCTACCACCTGCCCCAAAACAGAGAATAGGGGTGCTCCAGGCACATTCTAGCCGACCATGGAAGCAAGGGAATATGATAAGTGGGGATATGAAGTAAATCAAATAATCCCAATGAAGACTCATCTCGTGTGCTTTATGGCCTTGTGGCTCAGTGTTTATCTTCTTCCAGTGAGGGACTCAAAGGGAGGAGTTAGGCCAGGGACCTTCGTTGTGGCAGTCAAGTTGGCTAAGGGGAAAATGGTTGGGTTAGATACCACTATTTTAGAAAGCATTCACAGGAGAATACTCCATGTCTTCATGGGTAAGTATCCTTTTAGAATAGTGGGACCATTACATGTTTTGTGGGGATGGATCACCACTCCCTTTAGGACGTATAATGTACATAATGGAGTACAGATTCTTGGAGGTTCTTTCAGTACATCCGTTCATACATTCTATGGAGTTGATCCACTAGCTCTCAATTCTTATGACATGAAGGTGAGGCTGAGCATGTTTAAAGAATTCAATTTCTTTCCTTATGGAAATCCTTCAATCGGGTAGTTTGTTGATGATGGAACAGCCATCCTAGAATTGAGGGCATACATGCAAGCCTAAAGAGATGGTGTGCTGGTCAAGAGGATTGATGAAGAGATTATATGCGAGGCCTATGCTCCATATAGATTTTCATGTCAATTTGTGTGTTTTCAGCAGACCATTGTATATACCATAGTGCATGTTAGGTCAGAGCAACATCTGATGGCTTCCCAGCAACTATGGTCGCTAACATCTATGGAGAAGACCAGGGCAGTATTTGATCTATAAGTTGATAAAGTGTAAAATAACTTGACTACATGGTATGCCGAGAACTGGATAGCATCATACCCTGGAGGGGTGCTAAATCACCCGGTTTATAAGCTGGGGAAAAGGAAGAGAACTTTAGAGAAATAAACCCTTCCTTAAGAAGGTGACGCTTCCCCACCTGGAGCTGATTCGCCAGATTCCTCATTTAGGACTGACTCACCGGATTCCCAGGATGGGGATGATGAGGCACAACATGTGGCAAAGTGGCCTCATGCCAAATATAATTCTTTCGTCAGAATCAAGATACCAACTCCATCAACTCCTAGTGAGTTACTTTGTTGGGGAAATTTCATCACAATTACTTTATAGAGTAACAAGTTCAATTTTTTTTCTCTATTTGTAGTTGCAGGAGCTAGGAAGAAGCTGAAGTCAGAGATTGTAGGACCTTCCTCGCAGCCTTCTGGTACCCATACTAAGTATATATGACCAGAGGCTGTCTAGAAATGGTGGAGTCTATACTGAGATGCGGAAACTGAATGGCTAGATTTGTTTGAGGGGATACACCTACCTGGAATAGGTAATCTTCTAGCTTCCACCGATATTTGTTACAAGGATAACTATAACAAAGTGCAGGAATACATTAGAGAGTTGGAAATTATCATATTTTCCACTGATGATTCCATTCCTGTCACCAAGCGGGTGAAAGAAATGATAGATCGTGGTTCCACTGAGGTGACTGGTGGTTACATAGATGAGGAGTGGCACAATTATGTGGCTCCTGAAGCTGTAAGTCTCTTTCCTTATTTTCTTTGAAACTTGATTCCATTCAAAGCTTTGTTACTCAAGGAAATTATTTTCTTCATCATGCTGCTTGCAAAGAAAGGAACTGCTGAGGTTCCTTCACCACAGTATAGCCCTGGTGGTACTGCCTTTGGGGCTGCTGAATCTCCTCCCAAATCGGGCGAGATATCTTTAGGCCAGAAAGCCATGGATGAGGAGTTGGACATGGATTTCCATTCTCCAATTCAAGTACATATAAAGGAGACTGTCGACACTCCTAAAAAGCCAAAGAATTAAAAGCATAGAAGGAGGAAGTCCATAGCTAAACACTTCATCAGTAGTGGTAAGTCTTTCAGATATTCAAGAGTATTAACCCAAGAGAAGATTACTCATACTTTTTTGGATAGCATGGGATTCTTCAGTTTCCACTATGAGGGAGAGAACTGACCCTCCTTTGAAGACCACAGACAGTACTGGTGAACAATCACATTTTCTAGATGACTTGGCTACTCCTGGAAAAGAGCCAACGTCTGTTCCCAGTATCCCTCCTGCTGCTGTTTCAAGGTGAGAAGAGCCTGCTTCTGGTAAGTTAACAATGCTTCATAAAATGTTGATTGAAAAATCCATTGACTTCTATTCTGTGATACTTTAGGATAAACCCCAGTGCTAGAGCTCTTGGAGGCCATTGCAACTGATGCCACAATTTTATCTGAAGAGGATGTTCATGGTCAGAGGTGTAACAACTCAAGCTTCCATGTTATGATTCTCTTTGAATAATATAGTAGTGTGTGTTGTACGGAACTTTGAGATTCTAACACACCATGACCAATCAAACTAGCCGTTTTGAATATTAATAGCCACTTTTTGAAATTTTATATATTTTATCTCATAAAATGGAATTCATTTTTGGATTTTTAATATTGAATTTATCCTAGGGTGACATTTTGGTATCTTTCGGATAACTTTTCTATTTTTATGAATAGTGAAAATTACTAAATTTTAATTAAAAATTACTTTTTAATAAAAATAATTAATAGTGATAAACTATGAATTTGAGTGGTTTTAAAGTACATTTATAATATATTTTTAACATATAATACAATGTTGTTCATTGGACATAATTTCACATTTATACTGGACATAAACAATTGTCAATCTTTTGATAGTTATTATCTCTTAAAAACACGATTTTTGTTTTAACAACGGGAATTAATTTTAAATTAATATCTGCCACTTTTTTGTTTTGAATTTAAAAAAATGTATTCCATATTTAGAATAAGGAGGTCCATATTGTGTAAATATGTAACTTTTAATTTAATACATTTTGAATAATTACTTCGGTAAATATTTTATTTACCATGGTTAAAGGGTAAATCCGGTAAATAAGGGTTAACAAATAATATTATAATAAAATTTTTAACCCTAAAATGTGTCCTAACCATATTGGTGGATACATTTCCAACCATGGGAATCTTTGGGTCGATTCTGGGACCCATGGAGCCACTTTTTTGTGATGGAGACACTTTATATTAATTAAGTTAAAGTAAATACAAAATTGACATAAGCATAAATCTTTTTGAAAAAAAAATTATATAGGGTTATACATAAGGTAAATTCGATTTTAAATATTCATTAGAAATTTTAAAATATTTCCTACATAATGGTATAATATTTATAATTTTTAGACCTGAAATAATTTAATTTATTTATGACACAATTGTGATGCGGTAATTACCTAATTAATTAAATATTAAAATAATTGATATTATAAATATACAAATAAATGTAATTTGAAACTTTTTATGAATTAAAATATTTTTATAAGTTAATATTACATGTTATTATTAATTTAATCATGTTTATTAGAAGTAATAATTTTATTATGATTTTCATAAAAATCAACTACCAAATGGTGTCAAAATTGACATAAAATAATGTTTAAAACAAATATTATTTTATTAATGGGTATTCAATTCCTATAAATCTGAAGTTTTCCCAAAAGACTTATATCAAGATATTTGTATCATTAATGGACCACTTGGGTTTCTATTGTATGCATATAGTATGTTTATTAACTATATAATATAAAAATACAAGGTGATGTGGTAAACGTCAAACTAACTAACTAAGAGTTAAAACTAAAAGATAAGGTTAATATAATGAACCAAACTTACCTAAAATATATTTTTTGAAATTATTTAGACCCATAACCACCTTATACATTTAGTAATCTACTTTTGAGCCATTATAAACCGAATATGAATTTTTAAAAAAATAATACTTTAAGTTTTTCCTAAAGAGCCCCTCCTCCCCCTTATAAAAGGACACCACTTCTAACCAATTATTTACACCTTAAAAGCCTTTTGGTTAGGCCAAAACCTAACCAATACTCTCTAAACGTCCCTCAATTCAACCTATAGGCCTTATTTTGATCATGAATCCCACTTAAAAATCCCTTTTGATCAAATCAAAAGGAAGAACTCAAAGAAGATGTAATGTTTTCACCACCATCTTTCAAGTTCCTTTCTTCTTCAACTTCTTATTTCTTTTTTATTTACATTATAAAATAATAATGCCAGTATATTCTATATAATGATGTTATTATAAATATGGTACAACCATATTCAGTATTTATCAATCTTTTGAATGACATGTCACCATACGTGGGTACGTACGACTTACTGTCTCCACGTCGTGGTGTAATTGTTATTCAATATATTATCATTTTTATGGGTATAATAATGATGTCTAATTCATGTAAATAATAAATATATCATGATAATGATTTTGTATATATGATATAACATCCAATTATATATTATTTTTATATCAAAAGAATGATATAGTCGCTCGTGCGTACGTACGGACTACCGTCTCCATGAATGCGAAAAGATTCATTCCCCATCGTATCCATTCAAGAATAATTCTCATTTTATGATTAAAAGTAATTTTTAAGAACTTTATATAATTTTGGATATGAATTATATTCAACCTATCCATAACAAACATGACTTATGTAACAAAACATATAATAGAAAATGAGTAAGTTAACACCCGAAACGACGATAATACTAAAATATTATTAACAAAGCATCATTAGAAGATCATATATGATATCATAATTATGTATATGGTTTTGTATAATTTTGTAACAATGTTTTATCAATTATATTTTAGGTTAATATACCATCTTCTAAGGAAAATTACAAGGTAAGGGGTTTTCATCTCACTCCTTATTCCCTTGAGATTCATGTCATATTGCCACTATTACCTTTTGTGTGGTGTATGTACTGCCCATAATTGTATTATTTGTGTAATAAAATTTAATTTATGTGTATTTACATATTCATTGTATGAGACCTCTTTCATGGGGTTTTTGTTTCATAAGTTACCAAATTGGTAAGGGTTTATTTCACAATCTCTTCATTATCCGAGATTCTTTATACGTAATTATCTACTGGGACCTCTTTATCATCCACATGCATGTTTCTTAAAAATGTATTTCAAAACAATATTACTATTTTATAGAATATGGGTTAAAGTCATTTATTCCCTTTTTTTGACTTTTTACCGGATGTTTATAAATTCATCTTTCTGACGTTTTCCAAACAAGGTCATTTTTAACATTTTTTACAAAATTAAGGTAAGAATGTTTTTTTAACTTATACGGTGGGTGAGGCTACTTTCAGCCATTATAAAATCCTCGAAGCTTCCCTTAAAATGTTAAAATAATGTTTTCAAAATAATGTTTTTCTATATAATTATGTGATTTTTAAATGATTTAAAAAAAGAGATATTTCTCTCAAATAGTTTTGATTTCATCTATGTCAACATGTTTTGATAAATTTTACACTTCTTTGAAGTTGATTTATTATGATACAAAAAATCCATTTTATATTTAAGTTTTTGTGATATGTTTGACTATGTATGAGTTATTTTTATTCCATTAATGGTTTGTGACAAATGTTTTTTCATTCTGTATACTAGTTTCAATACGAAGGATTATGTTATAATTCATCCTCTTCTTAAGATGAATGTGTTAGACTAGTATGTTCCAGGTTAGGGACTGGTAAAAGTAAGCCATCAGGGTTGGGGTCCAGTTAAATAAGACCCTCCGGGTTGGTGTTCGGTTATTAGAGGCACTCCGGGTTGGTGTCCAGTTATTAGAGGCACTCCAGGTTGGAGTCCAGTTACAGAGGCCCTCTGGGATGGATTCCAGATATATAGGCTCTCCGGGCTGGGTTACGGTTATAGTTATCCCTTAGGTCTTGGCATGAGGTCTTTACACAGAAACTAATGTTCGGCATTATGCATTCCATCATTATTAATGTGGTTATTGATATTGCACGTGATTATTCTACTAGTAGAATATCCATATGAATAATTAAATGGAATTATTTCATTTTATCATTGCCATATTATGCTAAAGTTAAAGTTTAAAAGGCTTTTGTTTTAGTTATAAATTGACTTAAATGTTTATGATTATTTATAAAGGTTTCCTCTATATTTTTATTGTTACTGAGTATATGAGCTCACCCCTTTAAATGTTTTATTTTTCCCAGGACGTGAAAAAGTAATTTATGAATAACCTGCAGGGATAGTATGAGGGGATATGAAGACAAGATGTTGTTTTAGTAGTTTTCAATTTATGATGTAATGTAAACTTTATGAATGTATCTAGTTATTCGAAGGCTACTAAACTAATTGGTCTTTCGAGACATTATATTCTGTGATCATTCCAATATTATGTAATAATACAATGACTCTGGGTAACTGCTGTCAGGGCGTTACAGTTGGTATCAGAGGAATTTTAGTACAAACCATGGATGCTAGATTTAGATAAACTCTGGTTAGAGCACATAGCCCTAAGATATAATTTGTGGATGAGTATAGAAGAACTTCCTAGAATATTGGTATTATAGAGATTTTGTGAGTTTTAAAAGAAATACATCCATTTCTGGATACGAGAAGGTAGAGGCGGCTCTGGCACAGATGTACCTAGGGGTAAAACCTGAAAACACCGCTTTGAGCTAGACTCGAACGGGAACTGGTGCACGAAAACGGGACTTGCTACACTCTTGGTTACGACACTCTTGGGGGATGTGCTTAAGAAAATTCTCATTTTCATTACAAACCATTATGAAGGGTTTATGAGTATATACTTCCTCAATGAAAACATTTTTATGATTATGTATTATATACATAAATAGTTCAATTTATGTTATGTTTTTTACAAGTATGGAATTATGAATTTTGATTCATAAACTGATCTAATTTATGCCATTGTTTAGAAATGGAACCTAGTGGAAGAAATGGAAACTGTCTCAATCCATGAACTCCATGTTGGGATTGCGTTCCTACTCAAGATAATTATAGTGGAGTTGTTTATGCAGCTCGTGCTGATCAGCTTATCACCATACTGGGACAAATCATTATGGTTATGAATAATAACCTTACCCGTATGGAGCACCCTGATCCACAGTGTAGAGGATCAATGTTAGATCACTTCATGAGGAAAAAACCACCAACTTTCAATGGGAGTACAAACCCATTGGTAGCTGAGAAATGTATAAGTTCCCAAGAGATAATAATTCAGGATTTGGGGATTAGTGAAAGGGAAAAAGTTATCATGGCAGTTTACCGCCTCAATGGATATGTTTATCAATGGTGGTCATTGATTCAAAACATGAAGGATGATGATGAGGCATCAAATATGGAATGGAGGGAGTTCAAAGATCTGTTTTTAGAAAAATACTTTTCTTGTGACCATCGACCAGATATGGAAAGGCAATTTCTATGTCTGAAAAAAAAGGAGGATGAGAATGCCGCAAAGTATGAGGATAACGTTACAAGGTTAGAAAGGTATGCTGGAGATTATATACATAACCCAAGATGTATGATTGACTGTTTCTTTCATGGGTTAAAACCATTTCTCCGTCCAGCATTACTCTCACAATCCTTCATGTCATTCGAATACACTGTCTCATGTGCTAACCAGACTGAAAAAAAATTCTCTATGTCTTATGACTTTAAAGAAAAGAAAGATAAGAAGAGATCTGCTGATCAATCTAGGAATGGAAATAAGGGGATGAAGGAAAAATTTGAATATCCATACTGTAGAAAATGTGGGAAGAAACACCCTGGTACTTGCTTGATGGGAATGGGAGTATGTTACAAGTGTGGCGAAAAAGGCCACCAAGCTCGTGATTGCAAGGGGAAGAAAGAAGCTACTGATTTTCAATGCTACAACTAAAGGGAGATGGGACATTATGAAAATGAATTTCCTAAGCGTCAGGGTAACTTACCTTAGAATAGGACAACGGATCAAGGCCAAGCTTATGTTATCACTACTACTAAGGTAGAAGCTCCGAAAGATGAGGTGGCAGGTAATTTAATGGTTTCCTCAGGTTTAGAAAATGTAGTATTTGATTCTGGATCATCGCATTGTTTCATATCTTCCCTGTTGTCTATGAGAATTATATATTTCTAATTTGATTTAACATGGGAGTTTTCAGTTAAAACTCCTAAGGGAAGTATCATTGAAATAATTTTTTGTGAATCAGTCCCCATTAGAGCACATAAATGTTCTTTATCTGCTGATCTCATCATCATACATATGATTTAGTTTGATATAATCCATGGTATGGATTGGATTTCGGACCATGATGCAAATATTTATTGTAAGAAGAAGGAGATTAAGATTTTTTATGATGATGATAAGGGAAACCTTTTCTTTAGAGAAGAATCGGCACCACCTAATTCTTATCTAGATCCACCCCCTATAGCACAACTATGTTATATTATTTGGGAGGAAGAGAATGAAATGACTGTGGGTGAGGAAATGAATGTTCAAATAGAAGATGTACTTATTGTGAAATAATATGTAGATGTGTTTCCGAATGATTTAACTGGACATCCTCCAGAACGAGAAGTTGAGTTTTCCATTTATTTAATTCCTAGCTCAAGGCCTATATTGAAGACCCCTTATAGAATGGCCACTATGGAATTAGTTGAACTAAAGAAACAACTAGAGGAATTGATAAATATGGGATTTATTCGCCCAAGTGTTTTTCTATGTGGATCCCCTTTCCTTTTTGTTAAGAATAATGATGGATCTATAAGGTTATGTATCTACTACAGGGAAATCAATGCTATAACAATAAAGAACAAGTATCCCCTACCTAGCATTGATGATTTATTTGATCAACTACATGGAGCTCAATACATTTCAACGATTGACCTTCGTTCTGGATACCATCAGTTTTGTGTGAAGAAGGAAGACATTCCGAAGACATCATTTCAAACTAGGTACAGACATTACGAGTTTACAAATAATGCCTTTTTGGCTGACTAATGCACCATATGTATTCATGGATCTAATGATTAGAGTTTTCAAGGAATATATCGATGATTTTGTGGTGGTATTTATTGATGATATCTTCGTGTACTCCAAAATCTACTAAGATCATGAAAATCACTTGCGCATTATCCTGAAGACTCTGAGAAGAGATGAATGATATGGGACGTTTAGCAAGTGTGAATTCTGGCTTCAACAGATTTCTTTTCTTGGGAAAATTGTCTCTAAAGTTGGAATCTCTATTGATCCTTCTAAGAATAAGGCAGTCCATGAATGGAATGCACCGAAGAGTATAACTAAGGTACACAATTTTATTGGTTTAGTAGGTTATTATCGATGTTTCATCCAGAATGTTTCCCGATTGGAAAACACATTAACGAAGCTCATGCGTAAAGGGGTTAAATTTGTTTGGACTAAAGAGTGTGAATAATGTTTTGAAGAAATAAAGAGAATATTAGTCAATGCACCTATATTGACTATACTATTTGGAAATGATGGGTTCATTATTTATTATGATGCATAAAATAAAGGAATTGGTTGTGTCCTTATGCAGAATGATAGGGTTATTGCCTATGCATCACGACAGCTGAAAATGCATGAGTAGAAATATCCTACTCATGATCATGAGTTATCAACTGTAATCATTTCTTTGATGATTTGGAGACACTATCTCTATGGTGAAAAATATGAAATTTATACTGATCATAAGAGTTTCAAGTATATTTTCTCACTAAAAGAACTCAACATGAGGCAAAGGAGATGGCTTGAACTACTCAAGGATTATAATTGCATGATACACTACCTCCCGGGGGAGGCAAATAAGGTGTCACATGATTTGAGCAGAAAAGATCATGGAGTTTTGAACATCATGAGAATTGAAAGGGATCCTATTTTCATGGATCTAGTAGTAGGATATGGGAATCACCATGGAAGGTGAAACATCATTTCTTTTTCAAATGGATGCCAAACAATATTTACTAGAAAAGATTAAGAGTTCTCAGACCAATGATGAAGATTTCCAAAATAATATTGAAGCAGTGAATGATGGGAGATTGAGTGACTTTGTGTATGAAGATGGAATTTTGAAATTCAGGAAGAGACTTTGTGTTCCCGATATACCTAATCTAAAAAGGGAATTAGTGGACGATGCTCATAGTTCCAATTTCTCTATACACCCTGGGAGCACCAAAATGTATAGAGATTTGAAGGAACATTTTTTGATGGACAACATGAAGAGGGGGATTGCTGATTTTGTGTCAAGATATATAGTTTTTCAATAAGTGAATGCTTGAAGGAAACATCCTAGAGGATTCATGCAACCCCTTCCCATACCGGAGTGTAAATGGGACAATATTACGATGGACTTTGTCATGAGGCTACCAAAGACGCCTAGAAGGAACGATGAGATATGGGTTATTGTTGATCGTCTTACCAAGTCAGCACATTTTCTTACTATAAGGGAGGATTTACCACTTGAACGCCTAGCAAGACTATATTTTAATGAAGTTGTGAGACTTCATGGAGTGCCCTTATCTATTGTTTCTGATCGTGATCCCCATTTTACATCAAGATTCTGGAAGATTCTTCAGAAGGCCTTGGATACTGAACATTGTTTGAGCACTGCCTACCACCCTCAAACACAAGGACAATCAGAACGGACTATTCAAACCTTAGAAGAAATGTTGAGATCCTTCTCAATTGACATTCAAGGTATGTGGGATCAATATTTACCTCTGGTAGAATTTTCCTATAATAATAGCTTCCATTCAAGTATTCGTATGGCACCATATGAAGCATTATATGAAAAGAGATGTCGCTCACCCACTTGTTGGGATGACGTTGTTGAAAGAAAACATATAGGCCCAGAACTGGTGGAGGAAAAGATGGGAAAGGTGAAGGTAATCCAAAACCACATCAAAGCAGCTAAATGTAGGTAGAAGATCTATGCTGATAACCAAATGAAGGATTTGGAATTTTAGGTTGGATATCATGTGTTCTTGAAGGTATCTCTATGGAAGGGAGTTATACATTTTGGTAACAAAGGTAAATTGATTCGCAAGTACATCAGATCTTTCAATATTATAGAATGAATTGGGGTTGTAGCTTACCGTTTGGCACTGCCGCCAAATCTCCCCAAAGTTCACAATGTGTTCCATGTATCACTGTTGAGAAAATACATGCCTCACCCAACGCATGTACTCACTAATGTGGAATTAGAACTGGAACCCTATCTATCTTATTGTGAATAGCTCGTCAGGATTCTTGATATTAGAGGACATGTGCTGAGAAACTGAACGACTCGTCTGGTTAAAGTTCTATGGAGGAACCATAAGATGGAAGAGGCAACGTGGGAACCCGAGGAACTTATGATGAAGAACCACCCGAGTATTTTCATGCGGTAGTATTCTAGAAATTTCTAGGACGAAATTATTTTATGGAGGGGAGAATGTCACACCCCAAGCTTCCACGGTACGATTCTCTTTGAATAATATAGTAGCGTGTGTTGTACACAACTTTGAGATTCTAACACACCGCAACCAATCAAACTAGCCGTTATGAATATTAATACCCACTTTTTAAAATTTTATAAATTTTATCTCTCAAAGTGGAATTCATTTTTGGATTTGGAATATCAAATTTAGCATACGGTGAATTTTTTTTACTTTTTGGATAACTTTTCTATTTTGATGAATAGTGAAAATTACAAAATTTTAATTAAAAACAACTTTTTTAATCAAAATAATTAATAGTGATAATTTATTAATTTGAGTGGTTTTAAAGTATATTTATAATATATATTTTTACCATATAATACAATTTTGGTCATTGGACATAATTTCACATTTAAACCGAACATAAATAAGTGTCAATCTTTTGATAGTTATTATCTCTTAAAAACACGCTTTTTGCTCTATCAACGGGAATTAATTTTAAATTAATTTCTGCCACTTCTGTGTTTTGAATTTATAAAAATGGATTCAATATTTATAATCAGGATTTCCAAATTGTGTAAATAGATAAATTTTATTTTTAGACATTCTGAATAATTACTTTGGTAAATATTTTATTTACCATTGTTAAAGGGTTAATCTGGTATATAAGGGTAAAAAATAATATTATAATAATAATAAATTACCCTAAAACGTGTCCTAACCTTATTGGTGGATACATGTACGACCATGGTCATCTTTTGGTTGATTTTGAGACCCCATGGAGCCACTTGTTGGTGATAGTGACACTTTATATTAATTAAGTAAAAGTAAATAAAAAAATGAGTTAAGCATATATATTTTAGAAAAAAAAATATATATATTGTTATACATAAGATAAATTAGATTTTAAATATTCATTATAAATCTAAAAATATTTTCCTAAATAATGGTATTTTATTTATAATTTTTAGACATTAAATAATTTAATTTATTTATGACACAATAGTGATTCCGTAATTACCTAATTAATGAAATATTAAAATAATTGATATTATAAATATCCAAATAAATGTAATTTGAGACTTTTTATGAATTAAACTATTTTTATAGGTTAATATGTGATGTTATTATTCATTTAATTATTTTTTTTCTAAGTAATCAGGCTGTTATGATTTTCACAAAAATAAAATACCAAATAGTGTCAAAATTGACATAAAAGAATTTTTAAAACAAGTATTATATTATAAATTTATATTCAACTCCTAAAAATATAAGGATTGGCCGAGAGACTTATATCATGACATTTGTATCATTAATGGACCACTTGGGGGTCTCTTGGATGTATATAGTATGTTTATTAATTATATAATATAAAAATACAAGGTGAAATGGTAAATGTCAAACTAATTAACTAAGAGTTAAAACTAAAAAATATGGTTAATATAATGACCCAAACCTGTCTAAAATTTATTGGTTGAAAGGATTTAGAACCATCCCAAACTTAGACTTTGAATAATCCACTTTGGAGCCATTATAAACTGAAGATGAATTTATTATAAAATAATACTTTATGTTTTTCCTAAAGAGCCCCTCCTCCCCCTTATAAAAGGACACCACTTCCAACCAATTCTTCACACCTTCAAAGCCTTTTGGATTGGCCAAAACCTACCCAAATATTCTCTATAATTTTATCACTTAAATCTAGAGGCCATAGTTTGATCAGAAAGCCCACCTAAAAAGCCCTTTTGATTAAATCAAAATAAATAACCCGGAGAAGAGATAATGTTTTCACCACCCCCTTTCAAGTACCTTTCTTCTTCAACTTCTTTTTTCGTTGTTATTTCCATTCTAAAAAAATAAATCCAGTATCTTATATATACTGTGATGTTATTATAAATATGGTACAACCATTTTCATTATTCTATCCATCATTTGATTTATATGTCACCATACGTGCGTATGTACGGCTTACCGTCTCCATGTCATGGTGTAATTGTTATTAAATATATTATTATTTAGATGGGTATAATAATGATGTGTAACTCATGTAAATAATAAATATAACATTTTATTGATCTTTTATATATTATATACCATACAATTTTATATTATTTTTATTTCAAAAGATTCATATTGTCGCTCATGCGTACGTACAGACTACCGTCTCCACGAACGCGATGAGATTCATTCCACATCGTATCCATTCAATAATAATTCTCATTTGATGATTAAAAGTAATGTTTAAGAACATTATATCATTCTGGATATTAATAAGATACACACTATCCAAAACAAACACGACTTATGTTACAAAACATATAAAAGAAAACGAGTAAGTTAACACTCGAAACGACGATAATACTAAAATATTATTAACAAAGAATCATTAGAAGATCATATATGATATCATAATTATGTATATGGTTCTTGTATATTTTAATAACAATGTTTTAACTATTATAAAGGAGGTTAAAATGCCATAGACTAAGGAAAAGTTCAAGGTAAGGGTTTTCATCTCACTCCTTATTCCCGTGAGATTTATGCGATATTGCTACTATTACCTTTTTGTGGTTTATGTACTGCCTATAATTGTATTATTTGTGTAATACACTTTAATTTATGTGTATTTACATATTCATTGTATGCTACCTCTTTCATGGGGTGTATGTTTCATAAGTTACCAAATTGGTAAGAGTTTATTTCACAATCTCTTCAATATTCGAGGTTGTTTATACATAATTATCTAATGGGACCTCTTAATAATCCACTTACATGTTACTTAAAAATTTATTTCAAAACATTATTAATATTTTATAGAATATGGGTTAATGTCTGGAATACCCTTGTCTTAATTTTTACAAGAGGTTTATAAAGGAATCATTCAGTTGTTTTCCAAACATTGTCTTTTTTAACCTTTTCAACAAAATTATGGTAAGAATTATTTTTTTAAATGATACGGAGGGTGATACTATTTTCAGCGATTATAAAATCATCTAATATTCCCTTAAAATCTTATAATAATGATTTCAAAATAAAAGTTTTCTCTATAATTATTTTACTTTTAAATAATTTGAAAAAAAGAGATATTTCTCTCAAATAGTTTTGATTTCATCTATGTCAACATCCATTAATAAATTTTACACTTGTTTGAAGTTGATTTATTATGATACAAATAATACATTTTATATTTAAGGTATTGTGATATGTTTGACTATGGATGTGTTATTTTAATTCCATTAGTGGTTTATGATTAATGTTTAGGCATTCCATATGCTAGTTTTAAAACGAAAATTTATGTTATATTTCATTCTCTTATTATGATGAATGTGTTGGACTAGTATGTTCTGGGTTACGAACTGATAACAGTAATCCCTCCAGGTTGGGGTCTGGTTATAGCAGACCCTAGGGGTTGGTATCCGGTTATTAGAGGCACTCCAGGTTGGTGTCTGGTTATTAGTGGCAATCCGGGTTGGAGTTCGGTTACAGAGGCTCTCCGAGATGGAGTCTGATTACAGAGGCCCTCCGGGATGGGTTCCGGTTACAATTATCCCTTAGGTCTTGGCACGAGGCCTTGACATAGAAATTAATGTTTAGCATTATGCATACCATCATTATAAAAGTTTTTACTAATATTTCATGTGATTACTCGACTAGTAGAATATCCATGTGAATAAGTAAACTGAATTATTTCATTTTATCTTTTCCATATTATGCTGAAGTTCAAGTTTAAAAGACTTTTGTTCTAGTTATACATTGCCTTAAATGTTTATGTTTATTTATGAATGAATCCACTATATTGTTATCATTACTGAGTATCTGATCTCACCCCTTTCAGTGTTTTATTTTTCCCTGGATGTGAAGAAGTAATTTATGAATGACCTGCAGGGATAGTATGAGGGGATATGAAAACAAGATGTTGTTGTAGTAGTTTTCACTTTATGTTGTAATGTAAACTTTATGAATTTATCTAGTTATTCCAAGTATACTAAACTAATCGGTCTTTCGAGACTTGATCTTTTTTTATCATTCAAATATTATGTAATAATGCACTGACTCTAGGTAACTGGGGTCGGGGTGTTACAAGAGGCTATCAAGAAGACATATCGAATGCTCCCACTGGTGAGATTAACCAGGATTCTGAGATTACATTGTATGAAATGATGGAACTTGGTGCATATTTTGATGATTTTTAACATCATGTTAAATTACAATGTAATTTAGAATATTATGGGAGTGATTGTTATCCTTCTTCCTATTAAAAACAACTTCTTATTACATTCCTGATCTTGATCGGTTAAAATATGTAGTTCTATATGAGCAAGCTGCTGAACTGCCAAATGCCTGAAGGAGGTACATAAAACCCCACTACTGCCGAGGCATTTGCTCAAGTGGAGCTTAATCTTGCAGAACTTCCTAAAAATCATCTTGAAAATCCCGTTGAAGCTAGGAAAGATGGGGAGGAGCCTTCTCAAGTTACCAATCTACCGTTGGGTAAGAAATAACAATTTTTTTGTGACTGTACTTAATATTCATGACATCTAATAAACTTTTGTTTTCCTTTTAAAATAACCAAGGCTTTCAATTGATTATGTACGGCCATCAATTTTAGTGGCTAGATCTGGAGGTGATGCCTCAGCCTCCGCTCCAACAGGAATAGAGATTGAAGAAACACGGGTTAGGGGGGAGGAGCAGAATAGGGCACTTCCCTAAGAGCATTAATCCCAGATTATTTTCCCCCTTGTGACAGTGATGTTGAGTCAGACCGGGAAGTAAAAAAGGTGGTCCAATTTTCACGACAGAAGGCATGGCAGAACATATGCAAGATCATATCAGAAGTTCCTTTAGAAGAGCTGTTGTCGAAGATCTCGCGATTGTCATCCCTATTTGTCATGTTGGGACATGGTGGTTTCGGATATCAAGAGATCAATTCCACAGTGAATCAAGTCATCTTATGGAGGGAGCAGGAGAAAAAGTGTCATTAGGATTTGACCAGGGTGAGGTTCTTAGTCAACATCAACGAATTTGAGGCTATGGTGTCCCGAGCTGAGGCTGATCATGCTACCATGATGAAGGAGCTAAAGCATAAGATCAAGGAGAAATTTTTCCCGCAAATTCACCTTCAGCAAAAGATAGATTTTGTTACTAGGGAACTTGACCAGCTTAACAATTCATTGGAATGAGTTAAATGAGTAGTATGAAAGCCATTAAAGATGATAAGAAAGAACTCCATCAAGCTGAAACGAGTGAAGTTGGTCGAGTGCATGAGCATCAAGTGGCTACTGATGAATATCGTGAGGCTATAAATCAAATGACTACTTATGTTAACAACCTTTTTTAATTCATGTAAAATAGAAGAAACTCCAGTTTTTGGATGTCCTTCTATCTTTTGTACATCAAATGAAAAACACTTTCATCTTCAATCATTTTTTCATGCTTTCTTTTGCTACATACATTAAATTTTTACCTAAGCCAATGGGCCTAGTAAGAATAGTTTGATTTTTTCTAGAATTAGTATAGATAACCCTAAAAAATTTGAATCTATTAATTTCTCAATATTACCTAAATCATACGAAATGTCTGTTTAGTGAGCCGGAACATGACTTTTGTTCAGAGTTCCATTGTCTTCTGTGGGTAAATTAAAGTCATGCACATCAAAAATAAAAAGGATAATGTTTAAGGTTGAAATAGATATGATAGAACGAATTAAAATTGACTCAATTTCTCGACAATTTATCTCAAAACATATTACCACACTCAAGTATGAGGGGAAATGTGTAAACTATGAATTAATAAATTTTAAATCTATGGTATGATATGAAAAAGGTATAAAAGGCATTAGAAGAAGTAGTTTACAAGATTAAAGTTACCATTATTTAACAAACTCGTTAGGGGGTTGAATTATGCGGGGCCGCCTAAGGGCATTGTCTTTATAGTCAAATAATAGCATCTTTTGGATGAAATGTCTGTTATGTAGACTACATATGAAAGGCCTCCAAAGGGCACGTGATGCATAGTCTGGAAAAAGAAATCTCATAAATTTACCATTTTTACTACTAAAATGCCAGTAGAAGTTTATGGAGATTCAAATTTTCCAAATCATAGAGTTTGCTGTATGGAAAGAGGTACTTGAATATGGGGAAGATATTTCTAATAATGATTGTATATGAACTGGTTGAATGTCACTCCTACAAAGGACTTACCCAAGCGTAGAGAAGAGAAATATAAACCATAGAATTTAAAACTTTCAGATAATGAAAAATAACATGTGACAAATATGTTAAGGATGGTTATTTTTGTGGATCCCTACATATTGTCAGTAAGACAAAAAGGATAAAAGATGTTTTCTTCCCAAGAATGAAGTTACCATTATGTAAAAACCCATTAGGGGGTTGAATTATGTAGGGCCACCTAAGGAAATTGGCTGTATAGTCAAATAATAGTATCTTTTGGCTGACATGTCTGTTTTGTAGACTACTTATGCAAGGCCGCCCAAAAACACATGATGCATAGTCAATAAAAAGAACTCTTGGGATTTGGACATTTTGTGACCAGAAGTCGAGAAAAGGGTTACAATGATCTGAAAATATTTAAGGTTAGGATTATGACACATAAAAATCTGTATTATCCAATGTATGTAGAGATACACAGATAAATGCTACCCATAATCATGTATTGGATGGGTCCTGAATTTAAATGTTGGACTTCACTATGTATCCCATAAGGATGGGAATCAAGCCATACATAGTTCTTGAAATACAGTTTTAACATCGTGTGTGATGAGAGTATGAGAGATCTTTGTTTAGGGTCATAGAGATCAGGCCATTATAATGAATAGACAGTGTGTGTTTTCACATGGACATTTCAGCTAGGGGACTAAAAGTGGAATTTGGGGTTAGGCCCAAAAGACTTGGGACTGGATTCGAGGGACACTCAAACATTCCTACATATCCCATAAGGATGGGAATCATGTCCAAGTAGTTCTAGAAATTCCCTTTGTACAGATTTTGTTCGTACATGTGATGGGTGAAAAGGGGACTTTATTGCAATAATAGTTTAACCCAAGATAAATGGTTTACGCATTTCCATGTATGCACATAGTCTATGGAATATAACATGATTGGAGATCAATGTAAAGAAGGATTCCCTCTCAGGTGAGGGTGTCAAAGAATGTTGTAGTTTATTATCGTACAAGAAAAAAGTGTTGTATAGTTTAACATCATATAGCAAGGACAAAGGTGAACCAATGTGAAGAGATTGATTATGGGGTCGGTTTAACGAATCAACATCGTATTAGACGAAGGAGACATGATGTGAAAAGGTTGGTTTTGGGCTTGGACCTTGGGAGGTTGCCTACGTACCCATCCTAGAAGGCAATGATCAAAGTTTGCATAGTTCAATTATAAAATGATTTAGTGATCAAGTAGTTCTTGAGGGACAATGACCTAAAAATGGTGTTGGAACTTACACATAGTTAGTGGCCCAGAGTGGGTGTTATGGTTGAAGTTTACTCTAAGCTCACGTGAGTCATACTCAGTGTGAGAAACAAGAGTTAGCATCAACCCTAACGATGAACAGTTTAATTTCATATAGGACATATGAAGGGACTACGCGGTTTAAAGTCTTGCAGTGAGGACAATTGGTGCCGCATAGTTTAATGTCATGTAACAGGGAAAAAATGCAGTTTAACGAAATGTAGGCCGTATTAAGGGATTTCTATACAGTTTAGCATCATGTAGTTAGGACGATGGGGACAATATAGTTTAATGTCATGTTGGATGAAAGGGGGACTATGCAGTTTAATGTCATGAAGTAAGGATAAAAGAGTTCATAGTTTAACGTCATGTTGGACGTATTAATGGCCTTTTCACAGTTTAACGTCACGTTGGACAATGGTGAGAATAGTTTAAGGTCGTATGCATGGACCGTCGATGGTGTAGTTTAATGTCTTGCTGGACATAAGGGATGAAATAGTTTAAGATCATATTCATGGACCGTGGATGATGTAGTTTAACGTCTTGAGGGACAAGAGAAATGCAAATAGTTTAAGGTTGTATGCATGGATCGTGGATGATGCAGTTTAACATCTTGAAGGACAAGAGAAATTAAAATAGTTTAAGGTCGTATGCCTAGACCGTGGATGATGCAGTTTAACATCTTGCTGGAAAAGATAAATGCAGATAGTTTAAGGTCGTATGCATGGAACGTGGATGATGCAGATTAACGTCTTGATAGACCAGAGAAATGAAAATAGTTTGAGGTCATATGCATGGACTGTGGATGATGCAGTTTAACGTCTTGCTGTACAAGAGAAATGTAAATAGTTTAAGGTTGTATGTATGGACCGTAGATGATGTATTTTGTGTTTATACAAAATACTTCTTCAGAAATCTATCATTGGTTGGAGTAGTGATGAGTTCTCCATCCATTGAGATTAAAGAATAAGCTTCATTGGAATAGACCTTATGTATTGAATAAGGTCCATCCCATTTTGGCTCAAGCATGGGAGGTTTCGTTCCTGGTATCATTGGAGTTCTGAGAACTAATGCAAATTCTCCCTGAACAAATGAATGAAGACGAACATTTTTGTTGAAAGCTCATGCTATTCGATTCTGATAGACTTCCACGTGGATCAGGGTGCACAATATTTTCTCATCTAACCGTTACAAATCATCCAATTTCTTTTTTGATTGTTCATCTGTAGATGACTGATAAAAAATGGGTACTCCGAGCGAGGGTAATTGAAAATCAATGGGCAAGACTTCTTCCGTTCCATATACCAATGAATATGGATTTGACCGCGTTATAGTGTGGGTGGTGGTTCAATAAGACCATAAATCATGAAAGAGTTTATCAGTACATGATTTTTATCTTTATCCACCATCTTTTGCAGTATATTTGAATGATTCTTGTTGAAGGCTTCTATCTGGCCATTGGCTGCGGCATGATACAGAGATGAATGATTGGATTTGATGTTGTATTATTGAAACAACATCCTCACCTCAGATGAAAAAAATTTGGTGGCATTTTATGTCAATATGGTATGATGGACGCCAAATCTGGTAATGATTTTAGAATTTATGAAGCTAACAATGCATTTAGAACTGAGTTATTTGAGAGGTATTGCTTCTGCCCATTTGGAAAAGAAGTCAGTAGCAGTAATAATATACTTAAACTACTTAGATGTGGTTGAAGGAAAACATCCCACTACATCTATTCCCCATGTGGAAAATGGCCACGAGTATTTAGTTGTATGAAGCAACTCTGGGGGTCGATGAATAAATCTGGCATGTACTTGGCACGAATGACACTTCTTTGTGAAATAAACACTATCTTGCATCATTGAAGGCCAAATGTATCCAAGCTTTAAAATTTGATCAGATAGTATGTGTCCAGACTGGTGGTCACCAAAGACTCCTGCTTGCACTTCTTTCATGAAATCCATTGTCTCTTCACCATCAATGCATCCGAAGATAACTCCATCAAAACCTATTTTCTAGAGAATTTTTTATAGGTGATCTGGGCTGTCATAAAGAGTAAAATTGACCACACATCGCCAGATTTGTTCTTTTCTGGCTCTATCAGGTGGAAGTATTCCATTTTGATGGTATTCCCTGATAGGGGTCATCCATCTTGTAGTATGACTAGATGGTTCAGGAATGGGACTAATTTCATTGATTTCCACCGTTTTGGTTTGAATAGAAGGTGAAATTGTACGACGGTGGGTAATGATGATGGTTGTCTGATCCCGATTTCGATCTGCCAGGGCTGTGGCTATATTATCCAGTGCATTAGCTTGAGCATTTTGTGATCTTGGGACATATGAAAATATAGGTTCCAAAGTGAATTCCGCCATTAACTCTCTGACATAATCAAACAAAGGGATTAGTTTTTTTTATTGCATAATTCCCATTGACTAGTTTGATTACCAGGTCTGAATCACCTTTCACCATTAAGTGATTCACTTGTGCTTGAAGCACCAACTCTAAGCCTGTGATGAGAGCTTAGTATTCTGCTTCATTATTTTTTCCACCTCCCAATAATGAGAAGGAATAATGTAGCACTACCTTTTCTAGATAAATGAGCATAATTCCTAACCCAACATTGTTGAATTTAGGATTTTCCATTTTCTTCCCTGTTGTACTTCTGGAAGCTCCATCAGAGTACACTTCCCAGTTTGAAGATTATCTTGAATATAAAAGGCTTCTTCATCAGGAAGTTCAATATCTAAAGATGTATCTTCTACTGAAGGATGCTCAGCAAGGAAATCAGCCACCGCTTGACCCTTTATTGCCTTTTGAGACACATACTGAATATCAAATTACTGCAAAATAACTGCCCACCTTGCCAAACATCATGTAAACATTGGATGGCTAAGAATGAATTTGAGCAGGTTATTACGAGATACCTATTGGACCTCGTGATGTTGCAGGCAGTGTCTCAACTATTGAACTGCAAAGATTAATGCTAGGCAGCACTTCTCAATACATGAATACTGAGTTTCTGCTTCAACCATAGTCCGACTAAGATAATAGAGACTATTTTCATTTCCAACATCATTCTTCTAAGAAATAAATTCACCCAATTATTACTCTAAAGGTGTCACATAGAGGATATGGGGTATTCCTTCAACAGGTTCCACTAATAACGGTGGACTCAATAGATATTTCTTGAAAATAACGAATTCTTCTTGACATTTTTCAGTCCACCGGTAAGTGACTCCCTTCTTCATCAACTTGGTGAAGGGTAAACTTTTACCTCCCAAACTGACGATGAAACACCGAATATAGGCTAAGTTTCCTTGAATTCCTCTCTATTCATTTAAATTTTGAAGAGGTGAAATACCATGGATTGACTTTTTCTTCTCAGGATCGACTTCGATACCACGAAGGTGTACAACAAAATGAGAAACTTTCCTAAGGTTACCCCAAAAGCACATTTTAAGGGGTTCATCTATAAATTGTGCTATCAATGTTTGTGGAATATGAATTCTAAATCAGACAAGTGATTAGAAAATTTCCTGGATTGAACCACCAAAGCGTCCACATAACATTCAACAAACGTCTCTAAAATGGGTCTGAAGATACGATGCATGGAACGCTGATATGTTGCGCCTGCATTCTCCAAGCCAAAGGGAATTACCAGATAGCAGACCACACCCTGAGGGGATCCAAAGACTTTAGATTCCTAATCTTCTAGAGCCATTTGGATTTGATTATATCCTGAATATCCATACATGAAGGAAAGTGCATCATAGCCAGCTGTTGCATCAATCAACAGTTTTGTAATCAGAACTGTAAAATTAACTTTAGGACAATGCCGATTATGATCTATAAAATCAATGAAAACATTAATTTGTCCATTATTCGTTTTAACAGGGTCAATATTAGAAAACCATTTGGGATATTGATCTTCTCTGATGAAGTTAGCTTTGATACGATTATCCACTTCAGCTTCAATTTTGGAAGCATAAGTTGAGTGTGTTCTTCTAGCAGCTTTTTTGAATCCTCGATGTTCTTCTGGGAAACCCAAATGATGTGTAGAAATATCAGGATCAAGCCCTAGCATGTCTGTATATTTCCAAGCATATATATCACGATTTTTCTTTAAAAATGAAATATACATTTATTTCCCTTCAAGAATCATGGTTTCACTAATTAATGTGGGGCATGGATCTTCCTTTGTACCCAGATTTATTTCTCTGAGTTCATCCACGGTGGCAGAGATACCCTCTTCAAATTCTGGAGGGGCAACCCTGATATCTTCCTCTTCATCTTCAACATGTGTTATCTCTTATAAATCTAATTTCATAGTAGATGATGAAGGAGAATTTTCATGATCAAGAGAGATGTAAAAATTTGAACATCTCGCAAAAAGAGGCTTCTATTTCTGAACCTATTGATGATGAAGGGTCTTCCTTGGGTAATGAAGTGGAGATGATGGATTGAGAATCGACATCATCTTTCAACTTTAACATTTTTATAACTTCTTCTGGCCTAGTTGGCGAAGTATAGACTTGTTTCATTTCAGTGGATGAAATGAAGACATCTCCATTTGGGCTTTCATCATTTCTTGGTGAATCACCAATTTCTCACATGATGTATGGCTTGATTACAGTAATTGACATTATGGATGTTTCTATAAGAGTATTTGGATTCGGGTCTATCCTATCAATTTGACTGATAGGCAACACATAATCTGTTCTCACATGTGTGAATGGGTTTATTGGAATCTTTTCCAAACCATATAGAGCATTAACTATGGTAACCATCCTTGTTGTGGATTTCTCCATACCCTTCTTGTGATAGAATTCCGCCTCAATGTATTGAGATTCAAATGTTTTTAAGGGGGATTTATCACCATATATTATTCTAATTTGTCCATCGAAACAAAATTTGAGGCATTGATGGTATGATGAAGGGATAGTTGCGTGTTGATGTAACCAAGGTCTTCCAAGCAAAATGTTGAAGGCAGTATCGGATCAACAACCATGAAATCTGAATTGGATACAAGATCTCCAAACTGTGTTTTGAGTGTAATATTGACTAGTGGTTCTTGTTCATTTTTATTATATCATTGTAACATAAAGTAGAAGGAGATAAATTAGATTCTATGAGGCCCAATCGATGAAGTGTACGAATAGAAATGAGGTTTACTCCTGAACGATTATCATTGAAAACTCTTCAGATGTATACACCATTCACCTTTCCAGTTAAGTACAAAGGTCTAATATGTCGATGCATGACATCATCTTCATCTTCATCTGTGGAAGATATCACTACATGGCATTCTACAGGACCATTATCAACATGATAAACTTTAGCCGAAACAATTTCTGTTTTGAACTCCTGAGGACTCGACAAAGCCTCAATGAGTGCCTCCCGAAGATCCTTGGGTAGAATCAAGGCATCTAACATGGACGGTACATGGGTGAAGTGTTTCAATATATCAAACTTATGATCCAAAAGTCTCCATTCCCCAATAGGAACATGTGGTTTCGCAGGTACCTTAGAAGTTGATGATTTGGAAGTAGATGCATCTTGTATTGGGGTAAGAGATGGAAATACTCTTGGATTTAGAATATTAGACCGAATATGTATATTTACTTGCTGTGAGGAAGAAAATGGAAGCACCAACCGATATTCCAGAATAATTGTGCCAGGACTGAGTCTGGTGTTGGTGAAAGAATTTTCTTGTTTTTGTTAAGCCTATTGAAGGGATCTACCACAAGTTTCTGCTTCATACAGAGTTCTAGTAGGGGTAGAATTATAATAGTGGCTTCTGGGATATCCACGTCTTCCTCTATATCCAAAACCTCTAGAACTCCCTCTAATTCCTCTATTGGATATTGGGAATTCGGGCTCATCAAAATCAAAAATACGACTAAAATAAGGATCTATTAAATGAATCATATTAACAGAACCAAAGTTTAATTCTTCATCTGATGAAGACTCTACCTGATTAGCCCAATTAGGTAGTTCCGTTTGGTAGGGTGGTGCCCGTGGCTTCAAAGTAGATGGCATGGAATCTGCCAGAGTCAAAGACAACTTAGTCTTTGACACGATCTTATCTACTTCTAATTGCTCTTCTTTCTTCATATTATGTCATTTCTTTTAGGATTTTCCCTCTGAAGAAGAGGGTTTTACTGTGGCATTCATGGTAGAAGACACAATTGGTTTCTTCAATTTTGATCACAAAATAGCTTGAGTTCGGTTGATCATTTTTCTGACCATCCAATCATCATATTTCTGTGCATTTTCTCTTTTGACTTCTTTACACTCCCTTCTTCCTCTAGATTTGTAGTAGTAACACATGCCATTTGAGCTGAAGAACCTTTAATTTTGACATTCCCTGAGTTGACCATTTTTTTTGGAGGACCTTGAAGACAAAACACTCCTGAATTGGACGCCCACATCTAATGAAATGGGAAATATTTGGGACGGTCTTCATTATCTTCCTTGTTCTACCTTTTGGACCTTGTCAATTGAACCAAATTATTTTCTAGAGTCGAAATGTAGTAGCCAGGAACTTGTTCATTTCGGAAAGAGTAAGCTTTTCTATTCGCATCCTCAAATTATTTCCGTCTTTGATCTCTTTGATCATCTTGACAAAACAGCTTTTATTGTTGACGATCAGGAGGTGGAGCCCTTCGAGAAGATGAAGGATTTGAATTAGAACCGGGTATAGGTGCTACTTTAATCATAATTGTTGCATTCTCTGCATTACCCATTCTCATTCCTAGAGTTGATGGAATTACACGAGTTTTGTCCTTAGTCTTCATAAGAGAATCTTCAATCTGTTGAGCGATCGAAGTAACGTCTTGAAACCCTCCTTTGTATTTCACAGGGATCAACAATGTGCGCAACTCATCACACAAATTTTCCACACAGATTGGAAACAATTTTTCTTGAGGGAGTTCTAATCTCAGGGAATATGTTAATCCCTTCCAGCGATCAATGAAATCTGAAACCCTTTCATTTACCCTTTGCATACAATGTGTATGATCAAAAACTATTGTCTTTGGAAAAGTTGAACTGAATTGAAGAAGCAATCTTTGGTAGAGATCCTCTGATCCAGTAATTGACCGGGATTGCAAGGTTGTGTACCAGAAAAAAGCAGTCCCTTATAATGACTGGACAAAACACATGAGCTTAACTGCTTCTTGTAGCTGAGGGGTTCCCATCATAGGATTGCAATGAGAAACAAAATGGGTTAAGTGTTGCTCTGGGTCTCCCGAACCATTAAAGATTGTGAATGTGGTACTTTAAAAATTTGATGGGGGAGGAATTACATCAACCCATTATGGATAATGTCTTTTTTCTAGTTGAAATTGAGCACGCTTTCCCTCCATAGATTCTAACCGAACTGTTAATGACTCATTAATAGTTATTAACTTTTGAGAAACATCTGGTTGAGTTTAGACCTAAACATGTGAAATTACTGGAGCTTGGACAGATGAAGGGGCTGGTACTACAACTAATGGTAACAACTCCAATTTTTGTTTCACTTGACATGTAGGATTAGATCTGTGAGGGTGCACTGGTAGAGGATGATATTCTTGATCCCTCTCAGTAGCCGCAACAAATTCCCTTGGATGATTGACTCCAGTATGGTTTGGAAGAAGACTACCCTGAAGTAATTTTTGCATTTATCCTCCTCAATTCCTTTGTTTATTCCTCCGGTTGTGAAAATCTTTGCTCTAGTGAGAGAGATTGGTCTTCTCTAGAGGAAGGGTATGTAACCTGATTTTTATCTTTCCCCTTGTTGTATCTCTTTCGGAGAGGGGGAAGTGCGTTATTTGAAGGAACACCCAGATTCTGTGTAAGCCTTTGATTCCGTGTACGCACACCTTCTTTATTTGTGTCTGTGCATACACCTTCTTGAGCAGGAACCTCTTCATCTGACCCCTCTGGGTGAGCCTCATCTGGTAAATCAGCAGCAACAACATTAATGACATTAATTGATGAATAATTTATTGCATCCCTTCTATCAGCATTTCTGCGATATTTTCTTCTTCCATGTACCTGATGAGACATTGGCTTTTGTCGATTTGATCCCTCAGAAACATCATGACGAACTGTAATTTAGAGAGAATATAATAATAATTTTGCTCTTCTTTCCTCTTGAGGCCTCTTCCCTAATCAAGAAAAGACTGACTTTCTATGAGGAAGAGATTGATGATTTAAAAAAGTCCCCATTCCGGTGGACTGGGGCTATTCCTTCTCAACTCCTCAAATCATATTTGTTGATTCCGAGGGTTGGGTTAAAAGAGTCCCCAGTCTGGCAAGTTGGGGTGGTTCTTGAGCTGCTACATCTGAGAATTTTTTGAAATATCTCCTGATCTTGCGGAATTTAGTCTGGAAATTGGATGGATTCATCAACCTGCATCCACATTTATCACATGGCTCAAAAGACCGTTGGATGATTTTGGAAACTTCTGTCACTTGATGATGTGCTTGATCCAAACGAGAGGCCTATTCAATATTCTCATTTGCTTGATGTAGGAGTAATTCAACAACTTGTTCTTTGTATGCTTGATATAGGGAAGAACTATTTGAGGCATGTTCTTGGGTGAGCCTTTGATTACAAACAAAGACAATTGACTATGACCGGCCATGGAAAATATCATTGAATGAGACCATTTTTAGTGGGCATTGATGACTGGAGAGTACAGTTAAATGTAGTACTCCATTAAAACCCCATCCCTTGATGTGAATACCTGATGGGGCATTATCAATTAACTGGCGTAATCTTCTTAGTGCGCCAAGGCATGAACACAAAAGGGCTCTCTACTGCTTTTTAGCCATTGTATATCGAGAAACTGAGAGAGATACCAAATAAATTTGGCGTTGTAACCCTTATATTATATTGAAATGATTTTCATATTCATCATAAGATAATATTTTCATTTTCAACTAACAAACAGTTTTCCATATGTTTAGATGAATATCATGAATTAAATCTTCCATCAACATCTCTGGAATGTCATACTGAGAATTAGCCAGATGCCAAAACATGACTGGCACTTCACCATTCGCCAGCTATTTTTTAATATTTAGTATTTCCACATAATCATTCAATGAAGAATATTCTACCTGATTAGACCAAAGTTGGTGCTTCCTTATTGCTTCATTAGATTCAACAAGATTGGTAGTGAATTAACTGATCAATCTAGAAGATGAATGACCCAGGCGTGGTTCAGAGAATGACCTACACCACGTGCTATCTTTTGATTGAGAAAGTATTTCACCTGTTATTGGTACGCCATCAGACATGGCTGGCTACACATTTTCAAGTGCCTCAAGATAAGAGGTCTTTCTCATCACAACATTGTCCATTGGAGAATTTTCTTGTAAATGTGCATTACTACTATAAAGAGGACATTTGCAGCTAAATTTATCATCATGGGGAGGACCACCATAGTGGGTTACATCAAATGATGAAATATTTAGCTCCTTGGTCTTCTGACCAGACAGAGGGTTCTAGTGGCTCTCATCTGAAGATAAAATTTCGAGATCAACCGAATTGTCATTAAGCAAGCCCTAATGGGGGCGTGTATGATGAAGACCTTCAGAATTAATGTTCCCATTATTGGGAAATGAGGGAGTAGAATCTTGAATTCCAACAAATAATTTTCTGAGGTCTTCAAGAACACCAGCATCGAGCAAGGCCTTATTACAGATTGGATCTTGATTTCATGACTGTGCTGGGGATGTCTTCATCTTATACGCATTATTACTCACTTTAGGAACCACTTGTTGACGAAAGTGGTTATTATGGCTAGTTGTATATGCCTGCTCAGAAGAAATGATCAGTTTAGGCTGATTATCTACACTCAAATCAGGTGTATGGGACTGACTTTGTTGTCCGTATGATATGGGGGAGTACGCCCGACAACCCTCTTGGACTGGAACAGAGGTGTGTGTATTTCCCATATTGAACTTTTGATGTGTCACTCCACTGGTAGGGATAGATTTATCTATCTTTCCCTAAGATACTGCTAAAGCAGTTATAATATCCTTTCAGGAATCCAGAATATGAGCAGGGATTTGTTTCTGCACTTTCACAACTGATAGAATATGCTTTGTGACTTTATCTGACGGAATAGGAATATACGTCAATTCCATGATTAGAGTCGGTGTATATGTATTCTCCTGTCCTCCTTTTCCTGTTAGTGAATCCTGACATTACTCATGTGTGGGGGCAGAGAGCTGAGTGTGCCTCATGTTTTCTACCAGAGCTTTCCGACTGAATTCTCCGAATTCTTCCAAACGAGACTATTGGTAGACTTGATCAATACTAGCTGGTTTATGTTCATGCTGATTTTACTTTGACAAAATGTGGTTGACGAGCTTCCTTCAATACTGACAGATGAGGCTGATGGCAGGATTGATGAGTGTAAGCAGGTGTATGTTCATGTTTACCAGTTTTTAACACATTGGGTTAGCGGGCTCCATCGTATCTAGTTAGACGAGCCTGCTGACTAACTGATGATTTATAAATAGGTGTATGTTCCTATCTATAGTACTATGCTGGAATTTCCTGACGGGATTGGTGCGCTGCTGCAAGACTAGTCTACTGGACAACGGAATTAAAACGGACGGTTTTGTGTTCCCGTTTGTTGCTTGCCACCAAGTTAGGTTGGTGGACGTCTTCAAAGATGGCAGAGATTGGAACCTGCCCACTGTTGACAACATTTCACCTCTAGTTGTTCGTCTTTCCTGATCGAGTTCAAGGAACCTGAGCTGAAATCCTGGAGACGATACCCTCATCATGTGGAGGGCGCACTGCCGCATGAGTCTGGCAGCGATTGTTGATTGGATCCCTTGAGAAGGGCTCTTGTCTCCTTGAATTAAGACCCTGAGGGACCTTCCCATTCACCTCCCTAGAATACGGGTGTGAATGGTTATTTCGTTTCGTGGATAACGACTCGAAACGGTTGGAGATGGTGGTTGGCACCACCTTCTTCTGGATCACTGGTCATCGCTGTCCGGACAAACAGGGTGAATTATTGACTTCGAGGGCTTGTCTACCGGCCTCCAGAGTCAAAATAGTACCATTTTAATGGTACTTCTTAACCAGCACATTTGATAACCAGCTTTGAAGACACCGAGTAGGTGATGTCTTCCTCAGAGCGGATGATGATCCCGCAGAAGTAGCAGCAGAAGCATTCATAGCAGAAGTATTCACAACAGAAGTATTCATGGGTGTGAACATAAGAGAATCCATTTCTGTAACGCAAAAGATCTTGGAAAAGAGTGCATTTTTGATATAACAGACATAATCAAGATAAGCCCATCCACTACATCTTTTGGATAAGCACAAATGTTATTGGTTGACTTGTTGTCCATCTCATTGAATTTAAATACTGGCCTAACAAATAGGTAAAATGTCATTTTAACATGGTTAAGGATTCACGTCGGGTTCACCATCATTTTTTGTTTCCTCTGCAAATGAGGATGACCTCGTTGATTTAAGGTTCAAACATTCCAAGAGGTTTCTAACGGGTTTGTTTGTAGAACCGGAAACATCCAATGATTCTATATCCATTTGTACATACTTTCCAAATGTAGGTTCTCATGATTTGTGAATGGATAAGGCTTAATAATTTTAATTGGTCGAGAGGATGGGAGGTTGGAATCATCACACCTTTTTTAGGGGAATTATTATCTACTTCGGTACTCTCTTTATAGATTTAAGTTATGTTTGTGAATCATTATTAAATTACCTAGTATAAAATGAGGTTTTCTTTAGATCTGATAATCAATTATTGATATGTAAGAAATTTAGAGAATCATTATATATGTATTTGATTTTCTTCATCGATAGAGAATCATCTATATTTGTTAGAGAGTCTAAGTCAATAGTATCCTTTAATACATTATATCAAAGTCTCTTGGTCATTATGATGACCATATAAGTTTTAAAGCCAATAAGCGGGGCACATGATGTTTATTGTCATTCAAAAGGACATTGATTATTTCAGAGTTGGGATCGTACCGACAGATGGTCTACCTATGAATCCTTATTTACAAAAGGAATTAGAACCCACGTAGTTCGAGTAAGGGAGTATGATGTTTATGCATGATTTATGGCTCAAACAAAGATGTCATGATTACTTTTACACTCTATGCTCACGTGAGTCATGTTCGGTGTGAGAAACAATAGGTATTGGTGAAACCCAAAAATTGTTCCACAAAAGATTTAATAATAAGAAATTATGTGGGGATTATGTATGGATGACTGCCCAAAATAGATGAATATTGGGTTTTACTTCAAGGAAGAAACAAAGTAATAAGGTCCATCAAGGTATATGTGACTTATGGAGATTTGGATACATAACTTAGGACTTAATACTGAGAAGGATTCCCAAATTAGAGAGGACTTATGATTAGGTTTTATTCCTGAGATGGAAGCCCAAAATCAAAAGTAAATTAAGACTGTTTAAGAGGAATTCTGAATGGGGACTACTCCTGAAATGGAATCCCAGGTTAAGGGGATTTGAAAACTGGGGCTTACTCCTAAGGAGGAGGCCCAGGTTAAGGTAATTTTTGAATTAAGGGACTTTGGGCTTACTCATAAGTAAGATGCCCATATTTTTAGACTTTGAGACTGTGGATTACTCATGAAAAGGAAGCCCTAGTTGAGAGAATTATTTTTGGGGCTTACTCCTAAGGAGGATGCCAAGAATTGGGAAATTATAACTGGGGCGTACTCCTAAAGATGATGCCAAGGTTAGGGTACTTATGGTTGGAGCTTATTCCTAAGAAGGATTCCCAAATTAAGGGAACCTGGACTAGGGATTAATCCTGAAAAGAAGGCCTAGGTTAAGGATTCTCTCATCTTAAAGGAGGAGGTTTAATGAATGAAATCTCTAACTTTAGTGACATAAAGATGTGTAAATCACTAGGTTTTGAGAGATGTTCCACTGAATTCCTTTCAGATAAGGAAGCCAACAAAGGAACCACGCCATAAATGGATTTGAATAGGGATTTGAAGGTTAAATATTTAATAAGAGAGGTGGAATGGAATAAGAGATGTGAAATGAGTAGGAAGGGAACCCAAAAAAAGAGGGGCGCGTAAGTCCTGCGTGGGCGCGCAAGTCCAGGTCGCACAGGTGTACCTGCGTGACACATGGGTTCTTGCGCGACGGTCAACCCTTATGGTAATACATGGGTGAGACTTGGATCAATCCCTTAGTATTATCCCCAGGGCCTTCCAGAAGGGTGGCGCGCAAGTTTTGTTGAATGGGTAAGGGGGCACGCAAATGTGGCCATTTTCCCTTAAGCGCTGGCCACTTAGGCGCGCAAGTGTTGATTAGTTTCAACCCATAGGCCTTACTCTCCCTCTTTAGATCTTCCGTTCTAGGTAAGAAATTACCTTATAAGTGTTCAGAAGCTTTGAGAAGAGACTAGGGCAATGGGAGCTCAAATCTGAGTTTCAGGAATTTTTTTCCTCATATGGGGGGGCCCACTAGGGATATTTATAGGCTGGTGAAGATCCTGGGTAAAATTCAAAGAGGGCTCGCAAGTCACCAGTGCGACCACTAGGCGTCACGCAAGTATACTTGCGTGACCGTGGTGGAACTTGCGAGACCCAAGTGCAAATGAATCTTTATTCATGCCTTTGTCAATTTTTTGATGTTTCTTCAATGGATGAATCACTTTGAGTTCAAGGTATTTCCCATTTCATTCATTCATACAGTGTGACAGAAAAAAACTTCCACAAATATGAATGATTTTTTATAATTATATGATTTATCACTATGACTATTGATACTAAAATTATATATTTGTCTTTATTCAGTGGCTATAACTAGATGTATTCATTTATCAAATTTATGTGATTGACACTGCAATGATTTTCTGACTTAGATACCAAATTAAATTAGAGATGAATTTGGAATATGGTGACTATTTATAATTAGTTATCTACTTACATGGTTGAAAATATAAACATTTTTGAGTTTGCGGATAACCCAAATAAGAGAAATATGGAGTTTCCTTAATACCACGGATGAAAAAGATTATTTTTCATAAATATCAAGAATGTGGGTGGATTCAAGGAAGGTAATGTCTTATAGAAATAAAAAATATGTTTTCTATAAAGAAATGATGAGTTTAAATCATGGAATGGTTGAGAAAAAATGAATAGTTTTATGGAAGAAATTTTTTATTATCATAATGTACCATTTATATTTCAATTAATTATATGTGGAGAGTATAGTTATCATATAAGTCAATGAACTAATCTAATTATTAACTGCTAATCCAAGGGAGAACATTTTCTATTATAATGATTTAATTGAATAAATTAATGTGTTTATTTATTAGGATTTGAGAATTATGTCTTATAAGTGTTATAATAGTGATATTATAGTTATTATAAGAATGAAACTTCTAATTATTAATCTAGAATAGTTTTTTTTCATGGAATTGAAAACATCAATTGAAATACACAGATTCTAATGAAAATTGTTTTAGTATTGTGGATATAATTTCTATTTTTTAACAAGATTTAAATGTTATTGATTATGTAAATGGGATAATATTAATAACATTGAAAACTATTAGTTATTTTATGAAAAAAGTGATTTATATGTTATTTGGTCATTTTTTTTATTTTTATACGTTTAAAATATATTCAATATTCTATGACTTTATTCCAGGAATAAGAATTGTGTTAAATTTTGGAAGCATATAAGTGTTCATGTGAGGATAACTTAAAAGTTATGTATACCATCATGGGTTATGTGTTTATATTCAATAATATATTCTAAGGAATAATTAAAACAATTAATGGTTTATGTGATAAGACTTTATACTAATTTGAAACATTTACATGGTATAAAGAAGTGTAATATATTATGTTTTAAATAACCCTTTTGGTGAATATGATATATTGTTTTAACTTAACTAATCTCTATTAGATATTGGTATGTATAGAATACTGATAGTTGAAAAGTGATTCATTTACTAGATGTTATTTTTAGAAGTATTTTTAGGTGAAATATAAGGATTTCCTTTAAATTATAATCTAAATAAGGTCAATGATATTTTTATGAAGTTAACAACATTATATGGTTCTATAGTGAAATATCGTGGTGGTTAATGCATGCTTTTTTTATTTTTTTATTTTATTGAGTTCTATGTAACACTTTGGTTTAACGTTATATAAAACATGATGGATTATTTAGAAATAATCAATATAAATTTCAGGGATATAAGTATAAAAGAAATATTATTTTTTTGGGGTTAAATTTTTTTTAATGTTTATGTTATTGAGATAAATTGGGATGTTTTCATATTTATTTGTTTAATGATCTCTGTTGAGCCATTGGTTATATTATGGAAGTTATAGAGTAAAATGAATTACTTCTTCGCATGAAGGATTAAATAATTTTTTCATTACTTAATCTTATTCTAACAATTTATGTTTTTCTCAATGCTAAAAGATAGGATAAATACAGTGGTATCCTTTCATGGATTAGGTTATCCGATAAATTATGGTTTTTTATGATTTATGCATAAATAATTCATCTTTATAAACAATCTTTAGAGAAAAAATGATTTTGTGTTATAAATTAATTATATAATTAAATTATACTTTACATGTAAGTATATTTCCATATGTTCTTAGTCTAGATGGTAAATTAAATTATCATCTCTTGGAAAGATATAATGAATCAATATTTTATCCTATGACAATAATTTATGAATAATCGATAGTCTATGTGACATCAATTTGATTTATGAATTTCTGGTCATTAACTCTCTCATAATTATTCACTTTATTTTTTTCAATTCATTTTTTAAATCTCTATAGAGACACTATTTTTTCTTGTAGTTCGTTTAAATATTAAAATGAATTTTCTTGGATCCAGGTGCCGAGACGCCCTATGGTTCCTCAGGCTGGTAATCATAGAAAAATTATTATAAAAGATTTGATTATACTTTTTGTGCCACAACAAATTTTTATCAGAAATGATGTTCTATATATTAAATGGAGTCTTAGATGAAATATATGAAACCATAATTGAATCTAGAGCATTGGAGTTACCCTAGTTGAATCCTAATGATGGTTATCACGAGACTTCTGGAAAAGGTGGACTTTGGTGGGTGTGTTTAATTAAAATAAATAATTTATATATTTATATTGAATTAAATGAACTAATATTTTTCTATAAATAATATGATATGGAGAATCTCTATCATTATCTACATAACCCTTTGATCATTCAAAAGAGTTACCACCATTCATCATTGGTGGATTGAGATCAGATGATGACCGATAACTGAATATAAGTGAATTGAGCACATTGAACAAAACATATCTTCTTCTCCATTTGAAAATGTTTTCTTAACCCAAAATATTCCAATATTGGTTTTGGTAATGTTTTTTTGTTTACAAAATTTGGCTTATTAATGCATGGATTAATTTATCTTTTTTGATCTTCGGTGTTTTCCAATTCTTCACATGACCCCATGTATCAAAATAAATTATTATTTTGATTTATTATGAAATGGTCTCACCCTGTTTTCCACTCCTAGAAATATTGGCTGAAGACAGTTGGAAAATTATGTTTATGAAATTTTTTTTCTTGTGATTTACTACTATAATTCATTATATTGTCTTTTTTGTCCTATTGTTTCACGATTCAACTTTTCTTGGGTGGGTTTGAGGATAATTGAACTCCCAAATTTTTTATCGTAGTGTGAATGATGATCAAGCTAGAAATTTACAGATGGTTCGTGATTTGTTGAGAGATTTTATTGATTATTCCCATGCATCTAGAATTGTGGATTCAACGTAAGACTATGAGAGATGGAGGGAGGTGTGAGGTGGCGATAACCTATAGCGATGGATTAAAAATCTGATTTCTGGCCATCGGAGGGCTGATGTCGATGACTGGTGTTATTTTTTACTGATTTTGGGTTGTCAAATGGAGGGTATCCTAGAGTCTATTTCTTATATAGAATCCATGAGTGGATTTCATTGGTTTCTATGAATAACCAGACAACACAGTGTATAATCCAGAGGAATATATCCCAGAGAGTACCCTTGCTATAGAAGTTACGGTATTAGGTTATGTTAAATTCAAAATATTGTTTGGGACCCACAAATGCTATGAGACACTATTTTACTAGACCAATGTGTAATTCAAATGTATTTGGTCACACACAATGCTAGGTAGATGCAGTGTACTAGCATATTGACAGTGTACATGAGCATGGCCAGAATGACACTGAAAGGACCTAGGGGGATGAGACACAACGTGTGGTACCCTTACACACCATATAGTACAACATGATGAGTGAGTAATCTTCTGGTGAAGAAACATCCATGAAAAGTAGTGGGTAACATGCCGTGTATAGGCCTTATATTCCACGTACCTATTGAGAATCATTTAGTATTCATATAACCATTATTTCAAATAATATTTTGGATCGTGATCAGCCTAACATTTGTGTTTTTTCATGTAGAATGTGATGGTTTACTTTGCAATGTCCTTTAAGATATGATTATAGTTGTTTGATCATGACCCTTCTTTTGTTGGTGCTCGATGATGACAGTGATAAGGTAGGATCATTAAAGAGAGACCAGAGTGGTACCCCCTAATCAATAGGGGTATGGGTACTCTATCTATAGAGTGGTACCCCATGTGATTGACTAGGGAATGAGTTCTCTATCTATCTACTGATTTTTACAGCCTTAATGGATTAAGCACATTACATGCATCTACTAATTTTTATCCCCTTGATAGACTAGGGCATGGGTCCTCTATTTACCGAGTGTGTCATGAACCATCCCTAATACCCTAGTACCCTGATACATGGGCCAACACTATCATATCCCAAAGAGAATTTATAAACCCATAGGTTGGCGACTTTCAACTGATATCTAACATGATAAATAGGGAACAAAATTTCCAAAAAACATCATAAGACAAAAGATACATGTCAATGTGCTCAACTGTAACATCCTATGAATTTAAGAAATATCTTTGTTTGAATTAATTTAAATTCTTTGATGGCATGGGTTTATAAAATTCACATTTTATCCTTAATTATATGAAACATATTTATATCTTATGTTTTACATTACATTAATTATCCCATATAACTTGTGTTAAACTCAAGCTAGAGTCATTCCAGACAAAAATATACTCCGAATATTGTCATTTAACTTGATATTTATCACCTGGGAATTGGAATTTTGGAAATGAATAATTTTAAGTAAGTTAGAAAAATATGGTTCATAAATATATATATATATATATATATAATGAATTAAATGGTGACTAATTAATTATAAATGAATAAAAATCCAATTGAATATAAAGGATATATTTTTATAAGAAAACTATCATTATGACCACAAAGGAGGTTTATCTGAATAAAATATGTTAATTATCATTAGTTAAAAATATTATTGAAATTTATATTTGATATATTCAATAAGAATTTTCAGTTCATTTAATATGTTTTATAGGATTAAAATATAAATAAATCAAATTTTAAGTAAAGAAATATGTATTTTCTCTAAAAGGGAGATTTACCACATTTTAATTTAATACTTATTTTAAAACTAAATACTAAATATTTTATTAATTTTATTGTACAATCTGAATTTATTTTTCCAAATTGTAATGAAAAAATTTACATTGTTTGTTTTTCTTATGAGAAATTTCATTTTTTTATGAATAGCTAAAACCACCAAATTTTAATTGATTTTTTTCATTTAATTTACTGAACAAGTGAAATTATATTTTAAATATATTTTACATTATAAATAAATCAAATATAAATTCTTAAATCCAATTTAGGTCATTGGAATCAATTTTTAATTGAAATTTTATATAAAACATTTCAAACAGATGAAAATTATTTTTTGAAAACCTGCTATGTCATCCCATTACGAGATTATGTTTTAATTAAATTCTAAATCTTCAAAGACATGAATTTAAAAAAATACAATATTTTTAATCATTGTGATTTATAATCTTTAGTATGATCAACTCTATTATTTACCAAAAATTAGAGTGAAATAAATAAAAATTATTTTCAAGAATTACAGTAAAAATGTGTTTACATAGTGGTCAAACATTAATCATAAGCAGCCAAACGACAAATAAAATTCTCCAAAACCCATTTTATAGAAATATTTCAACATTTAATCATTGTTTATATAAATTTTTCATTATTTGAGGCACATTATTTAAGGGTGGATACAAATTCAATTTAACTTTTATATTTTCATGAATTCCACTCTTTACTATAAAAATGTACTCACTCTATACATCTCTTTGCACCTCTAAAGCCATTTGGATAATCCAAAACATACCCATGTCAACTAAAAATATCCTGAATCTTATCCTAGAATCATGAGTCTGGGATGAATTAAATAAAGGAAGTTTTTTGGTGAAAACCATAAGAAGTTACCCAAAAAAGAGGTAACAATTTTCAATGAGAACATTTGTTTTATTTCATTATATACCTCTTAAATTATTCTTATTAAATAATTATATAATTGAATATGTATAGTAAATAAAGTTATATATTTTTATATGATGTTTTATACCTGAAACTACACATAATACCATCAAATGGGAATAAAATTACCATTCGTGGGTATGACACACTCACTTGTTGAAACATGATGTCATTCATTTTTCATTTTCAACCTATTTTTGTTTATAATTATGATATAAGAAATTTTTTTCTATTATATATATATATATATATATGCTTTTTATGATTTATTCATTCTTCTATAATTATTATATAAGACAAACCTTCGTGCTTTATATTTTATGGGAATATAATAACAAAATTTGTGGATGTGTGGACTACCGGTGCCTCAAGCAATGTGATTCATTCACACATTACATGGAATTTATTAACAATGTGTTAAATAATTTTTTTTTTATAAATTAGTTATATATTATAATCATAAAATAATTTCATTTATGTGAATATAATATATAACCTTATTTCTTACATTTTCACACACTGAAAAAGGGATGATGACGTTTTTGGACGTGTGGACTACCACCTCAACAAAGCTTTGTGCTTTTTATTTTTTTCACCACCAAATAAAAATAATTATATATATAAATATTTATATTCAAATAAAATAAAATATATTATTTATTGATCATTCTTGAAGAAAATTGATATATAACTTCTTTACATAATAATCATTATAAAATGGAACGTTACTTATGCATATCTACGACCCACTACCTCTAGGATCGCAAAGCTTGTTCATTTCTCATTAATCTCATTCATGTTTTATTTTAAAATTAGAAATTATTTAAAAATTTGATAATTATATCATTATTATTATTCATTATAGGTTTAAATAATGACCTCTTTGACCTTATTCTACCTATAAATGTCGGTTTGAAATCAAAAGTCGAATACGGAAAAAACATCGGTCTTAAAAATTATTGATCGATTAACTATATATATATTTTTTATCGAGTAAATAAATGTAATAAGAAACATGTAAAATGATATGATGAAATTAAATAATTTACATGTTTTCACTATTTAGGAATATTGAAGACAATTATGACAAATCACTAGTTAGGTCCTCGAATCACAAGACCAATCCACAACTGAGTGCAGCGAATTGACCCCCTTACAAATATGGCTAAAAATAGAGACTTATGGTTCACTAAAAAAGAACTAAATATCCACTTCTTAGATCAAGAAGCTGATGATCCTCCACAATTGAGTACGAGTAGGTGAAACTCTCAATAAAAAGTTATTGATTTGAAATGTTCGGATTAAACTTCACAATTGTAACAGCAACTAAATTTAGATGGATCTTCTTAATAATATAATAATATCTACATTAATGAGTAGTTCTGAATCAATCCAATTGTAATAGATCATTAAATAAAATTAGCAATGAATATCAGTAGTAGACTTAAAACAAATAGGTGATTTAGAAAATATATATATCCAAAGTGAATCCTTTTCTGTAGATAAGAGAGTCAGATAAATTGTTGTAGTAGATATATAAAAGATAATAATAATAATGCATTGTAATAGAAATATGTTTCTCTTATTTTATTATTACACACACACACATATATATTTATCAAATACAATGATAGAATAGAATAATGTAGAAATCCAGCTTCGAAATTCAAGATACATGATAACCGCATATACGATCATGAGAATTGAAATTCATAAAAATATCCCAAAGCAGTCATAACATCCCTTAAGAATAGAATAGAGTTTACCCAATAAATTTGATTCATTGAATCAATCCCAACATTCTTCGAATAAGTCGATAAGGAGATTTAAATTGGCATGATATTCTACAATGACCATTACACGAAACTCCAAGATAATCAAAAATTCAAATCTCCAATGTTGAAAAGTCAAATGTATTATTCCTTTAAAAAATGAAAAATTACCTAATGTAGGGTTTAACTATATAGATATAATCTTCCAAATGTATGGCTGAAAATATGAGGGTTGATCACAAAAAAAAAAGGTTCATGATCCATATGTTTGCTTCTTAAACGTAGGGTTCCTTACTTACGTAGGGTTATTTGACCATACTTTTTCTCTTTGTCAAACATAAGGATCCACCCAAATGTAAGGTTCCTTATCTATACGGTTCTATCAATGTAGGGTTAATTAACCATATGTGTTGATTTTTCAACCATAAGGTTTGAAACAAATGTAGGGTTTGTTCGTTACATTATGTTCTTTAATGATGGGTATGAACAATGTATCTAGAATACACATAAGTGAGTTTCAAAAACATTAACGACTATTCCATGTGAGTAATAATATTGAATATAATTAAAAAATAAGGATTATAAAGAATATCATTTTTCGAAAATACACATAGCATAAAATAATTAGTAAAAAAACAATGGTATTTTTGCAAATAAAAATCAATATTATTTTTAGAGTATTTTTGGGACAACACATGCCCAAAAATCAACCAATATTTGATGATCAAAAAAACCCATACAATTATTATCATAATAAAAAAAATTTGTAATAATTTAAACTATGTTAATTAGAAATTCGATTTGATAGAATTATTTTGAAAAAAAAATGTTATTTTTATCCAAATTTATTCCCCTTTTGTGAGATGAAAAAGAATGTAAAGAAAAGATTAAAACACTTATAATTTTTCACAGATTTGTAAGTGAATGTCAAAATAATTTTATATATAAATAATATTGGATTTTGGATGTATACAAAAACATAATATTATTTGAAATAAAGTGCTGAAAAAAATAATAATTAAAAGTTTATTAATTAAACATTACACTAGTTTATGTGATATGAAAAATGGTTAGCCAATTGATATGGTTAGGGTAGAGAAGGTTTGGTAGGATTTGGCTCTGTTTTTTGGTTTTATATGATTTTGGATCCTTGAAGTATATCTTTCAGCTATTCCATATATACCCAAATTTGTTTCATAAGACTATCACTGAACTTCATAATAAAAAATATCTAATATGGATAAATATAAAAAATTTCTACAATATTGACATTTAAAATGTCTTGATAACTCTCGCCTTTTTGAATAAACTGGTCAAATTTATTTGTGATTTTTTTCGTACAAAAATTTGATACTAGGTTCACTCTGTGTCAATTGGCCAAATAATAATTTTATGATTATAGAAAAGTACAGAAAATTGTTCACTATTGAACTAATGGTTCCATAGACGATCATTAATGTCATCCATAACAATTTGATTTCTTGAAATCAGTTAATATATTCTGGAGAGGTAGAAGTTGCAGTTGTATATGCATTCTTTTGACTAAAACTACTTTTTATTGACTCAATTTTTTACCCAAATAAATCTTTATATATGGAAAGTATGATTTAGAGAGAACTCCAGACTTGATCTTTCTAACCTCATCCAACATTTATCTTTTGAAAGAATCCAAATCCTTTTTAGAAATAGAATTTTCTTAATGAAATTGAATCTATATCCTTACCAAAGTGAGGACTTGCAGAAGATTTTCATTTTTTAGATATTTATTTAACATAATCACGAGATCTTCACCATTATGTGACAAAGAATAAAATATTACTTTATCTGGATTCTGTGTCTGATCATCAAAAATAATTGATAATGGATTAGAAATTGAATTTTATATATGTTTTTCACTAGATCATGATTGATTATCAAAAACTTTTTTTCTCTCCAAAGATAGGACCTGATCTCTCCTCTACCAGATGCTCAACAAAATCTATAACATCAGTTACCTATTTATGCACGTGTTTATCTTCTTGAGAAACTTATTCTTGAAATTTTATTTTAAAAATTTCTATTCTACTTGATAAAATATGAATGGTATATCATGAATCTCTCTAGATTGAATATATAAATGATGATCTTCATCATTTACGTGTTCCTCAAAATGAACTGAGAAATTTCCTTCTCCAGAACCCAACCCTAGTTCTTCAATTTTCTAAACATATTTATTTCCTAGAATATGGGAATGTCCCTCATGACATTCATCACCATCATCAGCATCATCTTATGATGCATTATATCAAAGCCTACTCTTTGTTTCTTTAGCAATACCATTGGATCTTGATTCAGTAACTTTTACTTTTCTAACAGTCCCCTACTCCACCTAGAGTAGAGGCTCTAGACCCCTATCGCTCATCAGCACCAATAAGTAACATTTTTCCTTTCACAGTACTCCAGAAAAAAGATAACATCCATAGAGTTCTCACATTGAGTACATTACAATAATGACATTTAATTCTAGAATAATTTAATCAAATCCTATTATTATTTAACAGAATCTAATAAATTATTCTTACATAAAGATAAAATAATTTCCTTCAATAGTGTTGAAAATAGTATTGATGATATATGAATACATACCATTGAAAATTCAGATTTATTTCAAATAAAAATAGAAACATAATGAACATGTCTAGATGCATAATTTTCTCTATTTCATCCATCCTTGGATATATTATGGTTTGAATAAATTTAACCAATATTTTCTGATACGTAACAAGGTCTTTGGAAAACAACATCCTTATGTTTGATCAAACAAATAGAAAAGAAATATTATCTTTAAACATTTCATCCTAATATTCAATATTCCATAGATCAAATTGATATACTCCTTAATAAAGACAGTTGAAAATTTGGGAAATTTTAGAATAACTGAAACTAAATTTTTTGTTGAAATATTTTTGTTATACATCACAGAGAAACTTTATGTTTGCTTCGTTGAACATGAAATCCATACCTTGATATAATGACGTCTATTTCATGAGTATAATATCCTACTAGAGCCAATCAAAATCTACCACTTTTCCTTGAAGTGTATTTCTTCTAGAAATTGTACGTCACTCCAGAACACTAGATTCACCCTCTTTGGTTCTCATAGATTTATTCATTTTTTAAATTAAAAAAATACGAGGTTTTATGAATTCTAGGGTTTTAATTGTTGAAAATTGATCATGTTAAGCAAAATGGTTTAAAAAATTAAGGGTATGGTATTCAAAAGGTTTCTGATAGGTGATGCCATAGATTTTTTACCCATTCCAGTTATAGGATAATTATGATTTTTTTTAAAACATGATGCGTGGATCAATTTATGATAATAAAAATCAAATAAATTGATAGAAAAATAAAAACATTAAAATGATTTAAATGTAAAGTAATTAAAAAACATTCAAGATAAATAAATTGAACAAAATAAAATAAATTAAAATAATTATGAAAATATTTAAATAGATAAAATGATTTTAATTTATTTAAAATTTAAATAAAATAAACCCCCCTAATAATATCAATACTTATAGTGCTATTTGGATTACTAGAAATATCAGCTAATTGATTTTCAGTGTTGACAAATTCTAAAGATATATCCTTTTAAATATTATTATGTCGTATAAAATGATGTCTAATATCAATATGTTTAGTTTTTAAATGACATAGAGGATCTTTTGAAATATTTATATTTCTAGTGTTATCACATAAAATATATGTACTTTTAAAATTTAGTCCAAATTCTGTTAGTTTGTTTTTCATCCATTATACTTGTACACAACAACAGTCTGTAGATACTTTTTGTGCCACAATTATAGACAGGGAAACTGAGTGTTGTTTCTTACTTGACAATGATACTAAGATTTTCATAAAAAGTGATAGGTTCTAGTTGTAATTTTTTTATCTAATATATTAACTCCAAAATCATCATCTGAAAATTAAAATCAGATGTTTTTGGATAAATAAAAGATTGAAAAAAAATCCATTTAAATATCTAAAAATCCGTTTAAAAATAATAATATATGATTCTCTAGGATTTTTTTGATATCTAGCACATAATCCTATAGAAAACATAATGTAAGCACTTCTAGAAATAAGATATAATAAATAACTAATCATACCTCTATATAACATGGTTTCCCCTAATATTATAGATTAATACAAATCATGTTTTATATTAGTACACAAGGGAGTTTTATATGTCCTGTTATTCTTAAGAACATTCTTTTTAAAAAAATCAATATTATATTTATATTGGAATAACAAATTTCGATATTCATTTTGATAGATTTGAATTCCTTGAAAGTAATTTATTTATCCAATCATACTCATTTTAATTGTTATGCACCAGTTTTGAAAATCATTACAATGTTTTTTCATTATTTGAACCAGAAATAACAAAATCAACATATATTTGAATTAATATTCTATTAAAACCAATAATTTCTTTAAAATGTGGTGGATATTCAATACGATCAATATAAGCATTTTTTAAAAGAATATAATGAAATCGTTATACCAAGAACTAATTTCTTGTTTAAGGCCATAAAGAGAATTTATATGTTTACAAACAGATTCTAGTTTTGATAAATTTCAAAACCAGGAGGTTGTTCAACATAGACTTCCTTGATTAAATAACCATATAAAAAAGAAGATTTTTCATCCATCTAATATAATTTAAATTTCATATATGATATATAAGATAAAAGGATTCTAATTGGTTCTCATCTAGCTACATGGGAAAATGTTTCATCTTAATATATACCTTCTTCCTGATTATATCCTTTATCAAATAATACAGATTTGTTTCTAGTTATAATCCCTTGATAGTCTGGTTCATTTCTAAAGACCCATTTAGTTCCTAATATTATATAATTTTATGGTTTTTCAACTAATTAACAAACATCATCACTTCTGAATTGGTAGAGCTCTTCATGCATTTCTAACATCCATCTCTCATCTTTTAAGGACACATGAAAAGATTTAGGTACTAGTTCAGATTTAAATCCATTGAACTCAACCGGGTTTCCTATAATTCTAATAATTATTATTTAAATATATAGGTCCCCTATAATAGTTTATAAAGAATGATCCTTTAGGGTTCTAAATTATCTTGGAAAAACACATTATGTTTCATCAGTGTTTTGTTCTTATAAATATGATTAAATTTTATTTATATTATTTCCAAAAATATTTTTACCGTTTTCAAGTAACATTTAGTCAAAAGAGTGAGTAATATCATTAGTTTGTTGTTTGTCATCAATAAAAGGGTCAGTTTCATAAGGCTTCACATGAACTGATTATTTTACAATCCTTGACATTTTAATAAACACTCTATAGGCATTATAGGTTGCAAAATATCCAAAAAATATTCCTTAATCAGCTTTTGGATCGAACATTCCATATTTATCCTTGGTGTTCAGGATATACACCTTGCATCCAAATACATTAAAGTAAAATTCCATAGGATTTCTTTTATTAAAATTTTCATTAGGTGTATTTTAAAAAATATGCTGAATTAAAACTATATTAATGATATAGTAGCTTGTTCTTATAGATTCTATCCATAATTAGGTTGCAATACTATATTCCTTCATCATAGTCTTATCTATTTATTGAATTTTTCTATTTTATCTTTAAATAATTAAATTTCGTTTAGGAGTTCTTGGTGCAATAATGTTTGGTTTAATACCCATATTTTAGCAGAATGAATTGAATTCATGATTCACAAATTATACACCATGATCACATCATGATGAAATTATTCTAAAACCTTTTCTATTTTTAACAGTTTTTAAAAAAAACATTCAAATACATAAAATGTTTCACTTTTGAGTTTTAGAAAACTAACCATAGTAAATCTAGAATAGTAATCAACTAAAACTCATAAATAAAATTTATCAAATATAATTTCTACTCGTGGTGGTCTAAATAGATCCATGTGGATATGTTCTAGAGTTTTTTAGGTAGCAATTTTTTTAATAGATTGAAGGTAGATTTGTGTTTCTTTCAAATGTGGTATGCATTATTTAATCTATCACAATAAAATTTAACACTAGGTAAATCATAAATTAAATATTTCTAAGAATATTTATGTAAAGAATAAATATTACAATGACGATGTCTCCTATTCTATATCCATTACTCATATATGTTAGTAGTTAAACAATTCAATTCCTGTTTACACAAGAATTTAAATCCAAACTATAAACATTATCAGTTATATGTGATCTAAACATATGAAATTTTTCATTAAATACAAAGGAGGAATTATTAGAAAAACAAATTTAATATCCATCATAACAGAGTTCAGATATACTTATCAGGTTTTGTTTCAACACATAAACATAATGCACTTTGTTTTTTAAGAATGTTTTTGGATCTCCAATGGTTTCATGTGAAATTGTCTTTCTTTTGGAATTACCACCAAAGGGGACCAAAAATCCACATATTTTAGTTATTGTGTGGTAGTTTGTTGATTTTCCACTCATGTTCCTAGAGAAACCACTTTCTATATTCCATATAACATTTCACTTTCTATAAAATGATTTATATAAAGACAATTTAGTCAAAAGACTGTTTTTGTACCCATATCCTCATGGATCTCGTAGTGTTAGGTAGTAGATATCAGGGAATCCATATCTACTTGGTTTTTCCATACCTGATATCATTGTCTACAAATGAACTTTTTGAAATAAAATTTATTTTAATTCAAATTATTATATGATTTCTCAAACAATAGTTTTTTTTTGTTTATATGTCCTCCTCCAAAAAAATTAAATGTAATATTTTTCATGTTGGGAATAAAATAATTTAATATAGTTTTGTTTTTCACCTTTACTTCATTTATCAAATATCTCTTATTTAATGACATTCATACCAAAAACTCTATTCAGAACATTTTCATATTTTGTAAAGAAGAGAGAATCACTATGATAAGTTTCTACATCATCTTGTAATGTTTTTATCATATTTTCATAATGAGAATAGTTTTTGGTAGATCACATAAATTTTTCAATTAAATATTAATGTTTTTTAAGTAAAGTAACTCATTCTCTTAGAATATTATTTTGAATATAATTTTAATTTATCTATTTCTTCAATAAGGTGTCATATTTGTTTCAATAATTGTGTAGAAGGATGCCAATTTATTATTTGAATAATTTGAATAGGAATCAAGATAAGAATTAGATGAATAATAGTATTGTACCTTATCTTATTCATCCATGAAGCACACACCTAATTTTAGATTAGATTCTTTATTTCTGAATATGATTTTGAAGAGATACGAGAGTCTTAAGAAACAATCAAAATTTCCTTCATTTCACTTTTCCCATTCTGTTCATAGTCAAAAAATTTCTAATATTTATTTTCTGTCTTTCTATTTTAATCTTTATGCTGATAACAATCAAGTCTAATATGACCCAATTTGTTGCATTGATATCATCTGACTTATCTTGAGTCTTTATCATCCATTTTTTAAGGGTTTTTTGAATCGAAATTTATTTTTATAAAACATGTTAAAATTTATGTCTATCTGACCATGTTCTATTTCAGAATCTAATGTTTCTAAAATCTTTTCTTCTCTGGCTTCTTTATTTATTCTTGTGTATTACTTCTTAGATGTTACCTTTAGAGGAGTATTATCATTTTCTACTAAGAAATTATGATTTTCAACTTCATATTTCATTTTAGCTTCATATATCATCAGTGTCCCAATTAATTATATCATAGTATGTTTTTTGATATGAGATTATTGGAGAATTATAGCTAATATTCCATTCAATTTAGTAGGTATAACTCATAGTTCAATAAAATCCCAATATTCTTGTTTGATAAGATCACCTAAAGATGTAATATTATTGATAATCACTGTAAGATGTCAATTCATTTGAGTGATAATTTCTCCCTAAAATATTCTAAATATGTCAAATTTTAGATTTTCATTTGCAGACCTCATTGGTCTTACATTATCTATTACTTTATAGGAAACTGTAATGATTTTCAACATTTCATAAGAAGTATGTCATTAAGAGACACAATTGAATTAATCTAGTCCAAGACCATATATTATAGCATTAAAATATTTAGAATTCATTTCATACTCAACCTCTATAGCTACATTCCATGTTTTAGGATTTTATGGAACTATATAAGAAGTAATGATCTTTTAGTAGACTTTAAATCCACGATTATTAAAATATATAATCAACTTTGATTTCCAGCTTCCATAATTTTTAACATTGATATGAGAATCATGAACCCTTAATGACACTTCTCTATGATTAGTCACTTAAAAAAATTTATAGACATTATACTTTTATCTTTTTATATATTTGAACAAAATCTCTCATCTGATACAAAATTTTAGGTTGAAATATACCAATATTTAGAAATAGGGGGGTGAATTTTTTCTTTTCAAAGACATCCACAATTATGATTTTAGACACCCTATATAAATAATGAAAATATTTAGAGTTTATCTTATGTATGAAGTTATGAGTAGAAAATATGATAAAAATACATATCACATATTTTTATAGTGGTTCAGGGAACAATGATCTCCTAGCCCACTCCACCAATTACCCTCTATGTGATCTTGGTGAATTTCACTAGTCAGGTTCTCATATCATAATACCAATCCACAATCGAGTGCAGGAAGTTGACACAATTATAAATAAGGCTAAAATAGAGCCTTCAAATTCATTAATAGGGAAACAAATATCCAAAACTAAGATAAAGAAGTTGATACTCCACTATAACTGAGTATACGACAAGTTGAAACTCCCAATAAAAATATATTGAATAAAAAATTTCAATTGAACTTTATAGTTGTAATAGAATCAAAAAATTTATTGATCTTATTATTTAGAAAATAATATCTTTAATAAAGAGTAGCTTCAAATAGATTTAGCTGCAATTGATATTTAAATAAAATAGGCAAAAAATATAAGAGGCATACATACTACAAATATGATATTTAAAATATGAAAATATTTAATGTGTATCCTCTTCTATAGATAATAGAGTCTGGTCGATTTTTTTAGTAGATATATAAAATAACATCGCTAGAATTCAGTTGAAAGGGAATATTTGTCTCCTATTTTTTTCATCACACACTCTCATATATTTTGAACATATATACCAATAGAATAAAATTAAGCAAAGATCCTAATTGAGAATTCCAGATCCATGAAAATCACAAGATAGAATATGTTAATTCAAATTCATAAAAGTATCTTAGAGTAGTCATAACATCCCTTAATAAGATGAGATAATTTCTCCATGGAATACTATTCTCTTAATCAATCACAATGAGCATTGAATCGGTCAAGAATTGGATTTAAATCGGCATGATATTTTGTAAAGACCATTACAAGAAACTCCGATGAAATCGTAAATTCAAATCAATGATGATGAAAAGTCAAGCATTGGGTTCCTTCATAAAATGAACAAATTCAAAATTTATGGTTAAAAAATGTAGCATTAATTCTCTAGATGTAGGGTTCACAATGAAATGTTGATCACAAAAGTAAGGTTTATGATCCATACTTTTTCTGCTCAAACGTAGTGTTCCATACTTACATAGGGTTCATAAACCAAACATTTTTCTTTCTAAAATGTATGGTTCCATCCAAATGTAAGTTTTTTTATCCATATGTTTCTATGAATTTAGGGTTAATTAACCATATGTTCTAAATATTAATCATAATTTTTGATACAAACATGGGGTCTTTTCCTTATATTATGTTCTTAAATGTAGGGTATGAATAGTGTTTCTAGTATTCACTTAAGATCATTGGAAAAATTTTGTAAAATATTTCACATGAATTAAAATCTAGAATATAATTAAAAAACAATTATTATAAATAATTTCAATTTCTTAAAATACACAGAATGTATTATCATTAGTAAAACAATCAAAGGTATTTGTGAGCATCAAAATCAGTACGATTTATATATTACTGTTGATTATATTCATTAACAACAATTATATAATGAATTATTTAATAGTAAGGGTATATAAATGTTTCATTTGATGATTATTATGTTTTTTTATTCCAATAAATATATTACAACAATTGTAAGGGTTTTTGTCTCAATTTACATTCCATTGATAGTTATTTGTTATCATACCCATAAATTATTATATATAGAGTGTGTACTCCAATATTACATTATATATCATCAATTTTATTTATTTCATGATATTAATTATTTCAATTGATGTTATTATTTCATGGATATCAGGATTCAAATGTCACTCATGTAGTAGGTGGATTTCTAGTCTCACTTTTATTTTTGTAATACTTATGACCAATTCACTACATATTTTTGTTGGGTGGTTTATATACTTTTAATAAATTTATTGTATGATACATATATTTTAAATTATTTGGTTTTACATTTCAATTTTATTATCTATATTTCATGGTGTTTACTAGTTAAATGTTACTAAAGCGGTAAAAAAATTTGTCACACATTTTTTTCATTGAGATGTTTGTTATGTTATGCAACTATATTATTTTATGAGGTATATATACTACCCCATTAGAAAATTATATCATGAATATAAGTATTTTAATGATGTTATAATTTTCATTTAATGATATTAATTAACGTGTATTATGATTCAAACGTTTCAATGTGGTATAGGGCACATTGAATTTTTAATGATTATTGTCCTCGAGAATATTTTAATTGATATTTTAAGGGAATATCCATTCATCAATGTCCATTATCCTTATTGTTACATATACACCACTATGGATATTATGTGTTGATACCTTAATCATTATTTATTTGGATTGATTATATAGGTTTCAATGATATTGTTAAGGACACCATTTCTTTTCCATGGGTAAATCAGGTTTAAAAGAGATTGTTATAGAACTTGTTTATTTTATATGGGTTAATCATGTTTCTATGATATTGGAATTGAACTTATTTCTCTTACATAGGAAAACCATATCTCAATAAGATTTTTTTGGAACCTATTTATTTTCAATGGGATTATATTTTTTCATTGATATTATTATGGATCCCATTTCTTTTCCACAAGATAAATATGTTTAAATGATATTGTAATGTAACCCATTTATTTTCCATGGGATAAAAATATTTCAAAGATATATTTATGTAACCCCTTCCTTTTCTATGGTTTAATAATGTTACAAAAGCATTTCTATGGAACCCATTTAATTTCCATGGTATAATCATGTTTAAAAGAGAATATTACAGAACATGTTTCTTTACCATTAGATAATCATGATTGAAATAAATTTTTATGGAACATTTCATTTTCCACCAGTTAATCATGTTTCATATAGATTGTTATTGAACCCATTTCATTTCAATCAGTTAATCATGATTTAAAGGTATTTATATAGAAACCATTTAATTTCCATAGGATAATCATGTTGTAAAGATATTTTTTTGGATCCAATTTCATTAACATGGGTTAACAATGTTTTGATGAGAATGTTATGTAACCAATTTCTTATCAATTATTTAATCATTTTTCAAATAAATCATTTTGGAACCCATTTATTTTCCTTGGGTTAATCGTATTCCAAATGGATTATATTGGAACTCACTTTCGTTCAAAGGGTTAATCATGTTTCAAAGTGATTTTTATATAACATAATTTCTTCATGGATTAAACATTTTTCAAAGATATTATTATGGAACCAATCAAATTTCCATGGATTAATCATCTTATAGAAAATAATAAATCTTATTTTAATTGTTTTTGAGGAATTATATTGGTGATATATTCACTATTGGGTTCTTGGACATTACAAATCATGGGTGCACCTAGATAGCCCCGAGTGAGCCTATTATATCATATATGATGTGTGTGAATATATAGAGCTCAATCAAATTTGAAAATGATAATGTTCTCTAGAAAATTGTATTGGATGTCTTGTGTATTTTAATTTATATTTATATGTTTTATTCAAGGTTTATGTGAGTCTTTTTGAAGATTTCAATGTGATGATGATCATAGATGGTAGAATTTTTTATCGTTTATTTATATAGGTTAATAATGTTTCATTTGACAATGATTGATATCACATTTCACTCATGAACTATTATTTTTCATTACACCCTTATGAAATCTTCTGCTAACTGACAAAATTTAATTGTGAATGCTTAGGAATATAATTAATTATTATAAGTGCTCAACCTTATTATGTATCATTTTACATAGGTTTCCAATAATGATGTTTAATGAGTTAATTATATAAGGGATTTTATAATAATGATGATGATGTCTTAATTGGTAAAATAAAACCTGAGTTAAAAAGTTTAAATGCGCATTTAATGTCATTGGTGTTGTTTTTGTAGGAGTGTTTTCTAATTGTAAATAACTATAATATTAAAATGTACACTAAAATGAATGTGATCCAAGTTTTACATTTCCATTTTTTGGGTTTTGATGGAAAAAAGGAGGGCCACAAAGATCAACATCATAGTTGAAAATTTAATGATATGGATTTCAATAGAGGATCGGGTGTATTGGTCCTCATATGTTGAAAATGATATCAAATAAGGGTTTTCATATAATTAGATATTAGGTTTTTTTATATGAGGTCATATTAAGAGTTATGAATACTCTAACATTACTATATGCTCAAGTTTGATAATAATTTTAATGGAATAAAACACCCCATTCAAGGTTTATAATAAAAAAAATTGTGGTAATTAATGAAATTTTGGGACATGTTTTTTTTTGCGTTAATGTATTTGTAACCCTTAGGAACAACATGAAGTGTTTTTAAGGAGAATTTATTTTTCATAATTAATAAAAAAATTGGACAACCCATATTATGGGTGGTAACCCATCACATCTGGATATATAGTGGGGCTTGAACCCATGAATAAATGACAATAAGGGATTCATGAACAACTACAAAACTATGTTATGGATTGGTCATTTGAAATTATTACAGACTAATATTAACAATTTTTGGAAGAATATGTGTTTTTTTGAATAATTTTATCGATAGTTATTTATGGAATTATTTATTTTTAACATTGGGTATTACTATCGAATTTTTATGATTATAGTATCATGTGTTGGTTTAATCATTTTGGCAATTGTCTTACCATGTTCTAACCATTTTGGTTTGGGTAATTGACTAAAGTCATGTTGAATGTCCTAACTGTCCCTTTTGGTGTTATGTGGTCTTTAGAATTTGATTCATATGCTTTAAGAATAAGAAAATTCATCTTTAATACTAATCATTTGGAGAAAAAGATGAATATTTTGGGGAAATTAAATAATGGTTGAAATAATACTAATATTTAAATCATATTTCTTTATTCTATTAGTTTGTATTGAAATATAATTCCTTATATCAGGGAAATTGATCTTGACCAAAAATATTATCCTAGAACCTTATTTATGATGAACCTTTTTTCTTTTAATAATCATAGATATATAGTTTTATAAACCAAGACATTCTATTTATCATTGAAATTATTGTGATCAATGAAAAAAATTAATCTGTAAAAAATATTTATACATTTCCCTTATTACCACCTATGTTCTCTTATGTGAAATCCTAATTATGAAAAACATCATGTGACCTTTATTTTTCCCACATAAAATTTATATGGGATGTTTTATTTATTTCATTTGTATCATGTGGGTTAAAATAAAAGAATAATATAATTGTTAATCCATTGATATCCAATATGGATTTTGATGGTGAAATTCATTTTATGGGGGGTTAAATGTAACATCCTATGATTTTACAGAATATATTATTTCAAGATTTTTTAAATTCTTTGATAGATTATGTTACACAAAATTCACAGTTTATTTTTCATTATACTCAAAACCAAGTTTATATTTCATTTCATGTAACATCATGTTTCCTCTATATCATGTGGTACACACAAACCTGAGTCTTAACTGAAAACAATATAATAATAATTTTATTATTTTACATGATAGTTATCACTGAGCTATTATAACATAAAGAATGAATATTATTAATGAAACATTGAAATATCGATTAATAATCTATATTTAATTAATTCATTGGTGACCAATTAATTATAAATTATTATAAATAATAATTGATTATAAAGAATATATTTTCATAAAAAACTATTTTCATGACCCCAAAATAACATTTACATAATAATTTAATTGAATTGCTATCAATAGAAAATATTAATCAAAATGATATATTATATATTCAATAAAATATTTTTAAATTTATCCGATATATTTTTTAGGAAAAAATAATAATTAATCCAATTATAAGCATGAGAATATGTATTTTCACTAAAACCCAGTTTTTAAGCCTTCTAATTGGAAACTTTTTTTAATTATAAATTTAGAGACATTTATAAATTTTATATTAAAATTTAAAATATTTATATTAATGTGTAATATAATAATTTACTTTTTCTAAATTCTTGGTATATTCCGACGTTTTTTCCTTTTTTTGTATTGGTATTACGGTATAAATAGTTAAGTTATAAATAAATCCATTAAATTTAGTTCATTATAATTAATTGAATATTAAAATTGCATATATAAACATTTCAAAAAATTTAAACATTTTAATTCAAAAACCATTATTTTTATCCCATTAATTAAATTAATTTTATGTTAAATTAATCTGATTCTGTAATTACAATTATAATAAATGGAATGGTTATTTATAATTTGAAAATTTAGAAATATCTAGTTATTTAAAAATTGTTTTTTAAAAAAAATCTATAAAATAAATTAAAATTAACAATAATAATAAAGGTGAAAATAAGTTTTCATAGTCGTTGACCATTAATATTAATGGGGAAAATGAACTAGAAAATTTTCTATAAACCATTTTCTAGACATATATAAAACATATCCCTTACTTCCTTGATTTTTTTAATAATTTGAGGCACATTATTTATGTTAAATCTCCCCATGGTGTTTACCTTTTTATATTTATAAGAATTCGACTCCTCCTCCACTATAAGTAAGCACTCACACTACCCATTTATTTACACATATAAAGACCTTTCTCTTATAAAAAAATTTCCTATTTAATCTACATAAATACTTAATATTAGTATATAGGCAACAATTTTGGAAGAAATAAATCCATAGTTGTTCTTTCATGAAAACCAAAAGGTGTTTCACAAATAAGATTTAACACTCTTCAACGAGAACTTTTGTTTTATTTCATTATCTACCACTTCAATTATTATTATTCAATGATTATATAATAATGTCAGTAAAATAAATATAATTTTATTTGGTTATGTTTATAATTCTACCTACACCTATAGACATATCCATCAAATGGGTAATAAAATAACGTTTCTTATTTATGACAGACTACAGCCTCACGAAACGATGTTGTTCGTTTTTCTCTTACCACATATTATAGTTGGTAATTGTGATGTAAATACTATTTTTATATGATTAAGGTTATATTTACTATATATTTATTATTATGGAATTATAATATTACAAATACAAAAATTCCTTTCTTTTTTTGGGGAAAATGATAACATCGTTTGTAGAATAGTAGAAAACTTCTACATCAAAGTGATATGATTTGTTCACACATTACATAGAAAATATTAAGGATGGATTTAAAAAAAATGTGATATACATGAAATATATTTGAAAATTTTAAAATTATTATCATGTTTTTTCAAATAATATATAAATTTATTTCTTTTCATTTCACACACTGAAGAAAGGATAACGATATATAAGGATGTGTGGACTATTGTCTCCATAATGCGAATTTTCTATCATTTATTCTCTACAAAATAATAAGACTGAAATATATAATTATTCATAATTAAACTAAAATTTTATTTATGATATAATGTTAAATATTTAAATATAAATTTTACTTATGTTATTTTTATAATGATCATTGAGAAATGAGGACCTTACTCATGCGTAGGTATGACCTATCATTTCTATTATCGTAAAATTAGTTCATTTTTCACAACCATATTTCAGGATTGATATTAAATGTATAATTTATGTACAATTGAGATATTTTTTTTTATTATTAATATTCTACATATGTTTAAATAATAACTTAATTGACCTTGGGTGACCTATCAAAGTCAGTTTTGAAACAAAAGCTGAATATGGTCAAAATATCCAACATAAACATTATGGATTACATTATTGAATATAACATGATCATAAGTGAAATAAAATTTGAAATAATTTATTAAAAAGTTATAGTGAATGTATTTAATTAGAATAAGTTTATTTCCCCAGAATACAGAAGAAAATCATGACAAATCGTAGTAATGTTAAGGAATTTTCATCTCACTTTTTTACATTTGTGAGATAACTGCCACATTCAATACTTAATTATTTTTTCTGGTGTATATAATATCCATTTTAAAATATTATATCATGAATTATTTTATCCTCACCATATTTAAAATTTTCCTTATATGATTGTAACTTTAATGGTTACCAATTCAGATGTTACCATAGTTGTAAGGGGTTTCACCCCAATTTTCATTCTATTAGTACTTATTTTTTATTATGATCCTAATTACTTTTATATAGCATGTATAGTTATAAAAAGTTATATCATTAATGGGGTTGCATGTCTCACTTTTATTTATATTAGACATATTCTCTATTAACAACATATTTTTATAATTTGGTGTATATTATTCACATTAACATATTATTCTACTATTATAATTGAAATTTTATTGATTTATGTGTCCATTTTATGACATCAATTTCTTGTGGCTTGTGAGATCAAAGATACAAAAGCAGTAATATTTTTTTGTCAGAATTATCCTTCTTTGAGATGATTGTGATGTTATACACCATTATAATTTTTTGAGGTTTATATTCTACCAAATTGAAATTATTTATCATTAATATAGCTATTTTCATGATATTATATGTTTTATTTAATTATATTCTTCATGGGTATTTTTATTCAACTGTTTCAAAGTGGTACGAGACACTTTGAATGTTTAATGCGTTTTTCATCAAGATTGATTTTAATGATATTTTATAGGAATTTCCATTCATAAATGTCTACAGCCCCCAATTTTAATTATCCTTCAATGGGGATTTTTTTTATATACCATCCTTATTGTTTCTCAATATGGATTATGATTTTAAAAAATATTTTTTTATGTAACCTGATTTTTTTCCAAGGTAGAATTTGTTTCAAAAGATTTTTATAGTACCCATTTATTTTATATTTTTTATTAATGATTATAATATGTTTTTATAGAACCTATTTCATTTCCATGGGATAAAACTATTTTCAATATATTTCTATAGAACACTTTTCTTCTATATTGCATAATTATGTTTCAACGATATTGTTATGAAAGATGTTTCTTTTCTACAAGATAACCATGTTAAAATGATATTGTTATGGAACTCATATATTTTTCATGAGATATCCATGTTTTAAAGTTATTTTTATGGATCCAATTTATTTCCCATGGGTTAATAATCTTTAAATGATATTTTTATAGAACATAATTCATTTCCTTGGGTTAATAATGTTTTAATGAGATTGTTGAGGAACCCATTTATTTTTTCCATTGGATGATCAAGGATCAAATATATTGTTATTAAACCCAATTATTTTCCATGGGTTAATAATGTTTTTAATATATTTTTATGGAACACATTTATTTTATATGGTTTAATCATGTTTCAAAGAGTTTGAGAAGGAACCCTTTTATTTTCCATGGGATAATCATGTTTCAAAGAGATTATTTTAGAACACATTTATTATCCATAGGCGACTCATGTTTCAAATAGATTTTTTATAACCTATTTATTTTAAATGGGTTTATCATGTTTCAAAGATATTGTTAAATAACCCATTTCATTTTTATAGTTTTATCATGTTTTAAAGAAATTCTTACAGAACCCAGTTCTTTTCCATGTGACAATCAAGTTTCAACGAGAAACTTTGGAATCATAATCTCCATTAAAGAATAAATTTAAATAAAAATTATAAATAATTGGACTATAAATCTATACCTTATATAATACATCAATGTGTAAGTATATAGACTATGAAAAATGAATTACTGGTGAATATGATATATATATATCATGGATCTAAAAGTGACATGAGAAACCCTTACCTCTGGTATGATTTCTTTCATACATTTCCATACATCCATTATATCATATATATATTTATTATACATTTATTAAATAACTAAAATAATATATTTCATAACATATGTTTTTGATTATAGTCTTTTTTATTTATTTATTAACAATTAACTTTTAAAATTATTATTTCCCATGTTAGAAGCTTTGTTTTTCATGTATGTTTTCGTTTAGTAATTTTGGTAATTTTTTTGTCATGTCTAAATCCTATTATTAATGTAATAAATGATATAAATATAATATATTATAATTATATAAGTATTTACAATGGTCCATATAAGGTTTATTTTCCAACGAGTTGAAATGTAAGAATGTATATGTGATATTATAATAATATAATTCTATAAATTTCAAAAATATAATATAAATTGGTTAAATCAATAATTATATATGTCCATGAGACATGGTGATTGAGAATGAATTACATTGGCTTATGAGGTGCTAGTCAACTGTACACACGATCGGTAGTTTCAGTTCACATTTGATGAAAGAGGAGATAGAAAAAGGTTATTACATGAAAATAATAATATATATTTAAATTTTTAATTTTTTTTATTAAAGTTGAATTATTATGAAAATAATGAGTGTGGTAATTGAAGAAGAAAAAGAAAGATATTTGTGAAGATAATTACCTTCACAAATAGACACCTCATGTTGATTTATTATTAAGGACCCTAGGGTTGTTCCTATAGGGAAAAAATATCCATATAAAGTGGATATAGATGTTGGGGATTTATTGTTTATGGTGTGTTCAATATAAATGGCTTATGAGGTGTGATTATGATTTAGGGGGGAGTAACAAATTATTATTGAGCAGTGAATGTTCTGTAAATACCAAAAAACATTCAACAATATGAATTCACTCTCAACCTAATATCCTAATAGATTTATAAATAATATAGTGGAGGTATTATATTTTATATTCAAAGCTCCATAAAATATAAAAACACTTTTTTAAAGGATTAGTTCTTTAAATTTGAATTTTACTTACTTTTAACATTTTAGTTTTCACAACGGTAACTTGTGTCTTTTTTTAACCAAGGTAATTTATAATTTAAGACAAAAATTAATATAATATTTATTATATACTTTGAACACAAAAATTATAAATATTGAATCTAACTTATTATGTAAATAACCTATATGAGTTTATAAGTAATCATAGCAGATGCACATGGAACGTGCGAAACCTTATTTTAACCATAACCACAAGAATAATGTTTTACTATTTAGAGGTCGATATATTAACTACAAAATAATTTTTATTCTATTAATTCAATATAGTTACTGTTATTAATCACTTATAAATCACATGTAAAAAAGAAATGTTTTTATGAATTTTTATATATATAGTTAAATATTTTTTATTACAAAATAAATTTATTGTCAATTTTGATACTATTCATTTAATTTAAATTTAAATATATCAATACAATGATAGAAATAAAATATATTATTTTAAAACCTGTATAACATGATATATATACCTAAAAATTTCATGAAACAAAATAATTCATTCAATTTATATTAAATAAATATTTATAGAATCGTTATTTTTTATTATTCTATTATTTAAATATTATTGCATCGGTGTTACTGAATAATTTATATTAATTATATAATTATTTAAAAATAATAAAAAATTTATATCATTAAAATAATTTTATTAAGATAATAATAAAATCAATATTCATTGAAAACATCTTTTTGGTCTTATATGAATAGATAATTGAAATTGACAAGCAAGAGGGTTATATTTTTTATTTTTCTTTAAATAAATAATTTTATAGTTAAATATCATTGAAAGGTTACCAAAAAACTCATAAAAATATATTATAATGTTCTAAGGGTATACATAATTCAATAAAAGAAATTTTTTTAATTTGTTTTTTGTCATTTAATGCCTTATCATTTTAGTTTAACCCTATAGTAAAGTCGTTTTAACCTTAACTATGATAATTAATTTTTATATTTGTACTTTTAATTTAAATACAAAAAGTAGTTCTCATTAATTAATATTAATTATTTTGATTCAAAAAATGGAATCCATTTTAACAAATTAAAATAATAGAGGAGGATTAATTTAATTTAAAATATAACCCATAGACAGAACATAAAAGCAGTGTTCCAAAGGACATTTTTTGAAAAGTTTAAAAATAGTTATATCCAAAGTGAACATATAATTTATTACAATTATCTATCTTGGATAAATTAAAATATAGTAGAAATAAATATACTTTTCTAACAAAATTAAATCTATATGGGACTTCTAGATTATTTGAAAGAAAAGGAATCTTTCCGTAAAACAGGTTTTTTTCATTATTCATCAAAAAATTAAAATTTTCCATACATTATAAAAAATACTCCTATGATAATTATGAAATGAATATTTTAAAAATATATCTTCCTTTTAAATTTTTTTATAAATTTTATAATTAAATAATTTTAATTTATATGCGCAATTAAAAATGAAACAAACTTTTAGAAAAATATAACTTTTTCAAATAACATTTTGTTTCTTTTCAAAGGACTCATATTTCATTTGTTATCAATATATAAACATTGTATTTATTTTATATATGTGTAAACCAAATATTTTTCATAATTTAGATATTTTTATTCATCCTCTAAAATTTAATTGAATGGTAATAATGATATGAAATTTTATGGTTCTTTTATACTCGGGGATGCGAGTACTGCAAGCTATCAAAAATATTAATTTTTTAAAAAAATATTTGGTTATTCGTTTATGATTGGGGTTTCATTTAATATATGATACAAAAAAATACTATTCTTTATAATATTGTATTGTTACACAATTCATGATGTAAATATTAATAAAATATTCCATTCAATTTTTTTATAAAAATTAATATGCAATGTGTTCAGAAATAATTATAAATATTCAATTTAATAATTGAAATTATAATATATATGAAAATTAGATTAGAAATAATTGGTTCTTACATGATAAAATCATTGATAAATTATAATTAATGTTGACATGGAAGAAATTTTCGTTGAAAAGTGTGATTATAAGTTAAATTTCTTTCCTAAAAACATTCTCTCAACCATTTCATAAAAAAATAAAAAAAATGAAACTATTACATAAAAATAAGATGAATATTTAGAATATATTAAAATATTTTATTAAATTTATATAAGAATCATATAAGATATCTAAATGTATTTTCAAAAATAAATAATCCTAATTATGGAAAACTGAATCATAAATCCCCTACCGCTCTAGTATCGTTGAATTGTATAACCGATGAATGAAATAACATCAAATAAATGATTTAATGTCACGAATAGAAAGATATTAATTATATATCATATGAAGTACTAAATAAATACTAATAATGAAATTAATAAGTGATTGATATGTAATATGTCTCACAAAAATTGAACATGGAGGAGAAACCCTTACCTCAAGTATCAACATTCTTCATATTGGTTCAAACAACCTCTTATTTGAGAGACCTCCTTTTATATAAACATTTTCCATTATAATGATGGTATTTTGGGAACCCAAAAGATAGATAATATATTTAAGGAGTAATGAAACAAATTAGGGAAGTATATGGATTCTTTTTTAGCACGAAGACATATTGAATAAAGGAGAAGAATGGGTGTAGATTTATAAATGAGGAAAATGACACATCTAGAATTCCATAAATTATTTGAAAATAATATATATAAAAATCATGTAACATGGAACCAAGGCACCAGAAATTAAAATAAAATATATGATATTGTTGAAACTAACTCAAACACGAACATTTATACAAGTGGTAGTGAAAATTCAAACAAGTTCTTCAAGTTAAACCATTTTAATATAATTTAATCTTAACCAAGACAACCTAACTTTTTACCATGATTAAATAATTATACTATAAAAGAGGGAAATATTTTAACAAAATTAAAACTTTATAATTAAAAAATTGAATTAAAATTTATCAAATTTAAAATATATGGGTTGTACAGATTATATTTTATAAAAGTATGAAAAATTCCAGAAAAATAGTTTTTAAAAAAATAAATGATTTAAGCATAAAAAATAATTTCACATAGAATATATAGAATTAAAAAGATTTAAATGAATTTTCATCATGAAATAATTGAAAAAAAAATGTTTTTAGACATTTAAGAGAAGATAATAAGAATTTATCCTTTCAACCAAACCATTAAACACAAAGAAGAAAAAATAGTTATCAATTTGGATAAACAATTGGTTTTTATTAATGTAATGAAAGGGTCCATGAAATAAATTTAATATATAAAAATTAATTTTGTAACATAATATATATATATATATCTAAAAAATCTCATTAAATATGTTTATATCATGTTTTGAAAACATTTTCTGGTCTAAAATTATATATTTAACCCTATATAACCTTTATTACTCTTATCGAGGAGAATTATATTTACCATGGTTAGCAATTATAATGAAAATAATAAAATTGAAAAAGTTATCAAATTTGAAACATTTAATTAATATTATGTAATCCAGTTTTTAATATTATATTTATAAAAGTGTCATTTTTCATTTTCTATATAATCGTTGTTATCAAAAAGAATTTAGTTTTAAAATAATGTATTTTAATCCAAAAAATGAACTACTAACAAAATCATTTAGAATTTTGAACCATATATAATTAATTATGACATTTTAATTAATATACACTACAATTACCTTAATATCAAATTAAACAAATTAGCGGACTTTTTAATTAGTTAATTTTATGAAAATAAATTATAGTTTTACAAAATTTGGTGTTTTTCAGGTTTCAATTAAATATAATTATTTTCTAGAAAACCCCAAAAATTAACCCTAAGATAAAAATAAAACTATAATTTGAAAAAGTATATAAATATTATCAAAAATAATATCTGAAAATAGTTTAATTTTAATTTTATGTCAAAAATTTATTACAAACCATTTTTGAAAAAAAGCATATTTTTTGAGCATAAAATACATTTAATAAAAATTTGGTACTTTTTTATTAGGAATTAATTAATAGATTTTCCTTAAATATTACATTTATAAATATCTTCTATAATTTGTTTATTCATAGTAATATATCTAATTTTATAGATATATTATAATTATATCATTTATAAAATAATATTTTTATAGTATATTGCACTTCGCTTAAATATCGATTTCATAATATAGGCATGTTATAGAAGATAATTTTTTAAAAAAAACTAATTTTGTGAATGTTTATCAACCATTTAATAAAAGCAATCATTCTATTTTTTGTCTTCTTAATCAAATGATCAATATATGAACATAATTTGTTTTTGAAAACCCACATCATACAAAGGGATAATAAAACTTCCCTGGAATGGGGGAGTGGAAAACATAAAGCTTACTAGAAATATCACATAATATTGCTAAATGATAAGATGAATATTAGCTTCAAGTAAAAATAGACATGTTTGAGGAAGATTACATCTTATATATAATATTTTGTTTTAGTGAACCTCATTATGATGAATTTAATTAAAAAAATAAACCAATAAGAGATAAAGAAGACCATCAATTAATTATAAATGAAAGGAAAAGGATAACATTTTAATTTTAAGATCCTTTTTTAGATTTGAGGTATTATTTTACTATCAATAAAGAAAATATTAGAAAAACTAATTACATTAATTTTTTTTAATTTTATAAGAACATTTTAATCCTTTTTTTATTCAATCATTTTACTATTCCATATCATCTTTTACTCTATGAAGTAAATATTCAAGATGATTTTTTCATCCGGATTGTATTAAAATAAAATTGTTACAGAACTTATGATCTAAAAAATAATCAAAATTCAGTCATATATCAATATATATTTATCAAAATAATAATGGTTAGAAGAAGTTATCTTATATGTATAAATATTCACATGATTATAAAATACATTAATATAAAAAACAACAATATTTACACCCAATGTTAAAAATAAACCATTTAAAAAATATTAGTGAATCGGAATACTCTAAAATATGTCTTACCTTATTCAAAACCCAAAAAATATAAATTATTTGACCATATAATTCGTCCTAAATCAACTTTGACATTTATCCCTAAACAACATATAATATCTTATAATTTCAACTACAAAAATCACATGAATACCTTAATCATGTATTAACATAAAAGGTGATAAGAATTTCAAAAATATAAAATAAAAAACCATTAAACTTCACTGAAACATATATTAATCCCAAAATTATATGTACAAAAACTATCCAATATATTATATAAATCAAAAAAATTCAAAAAACATTAATATAAATAAGATTTTCATAAAATAACTAATAAATTTCAAGGTCACTAATACAATCGGAAATAATTTATTTATATCAATAAACTATGTATACAAACTAAATATTATTATCTTGACCTTGGGAACATATTAAGGGTTATTTATCCCTCAATCATGTGTTTTCCAAAATATCATCTTACTACTAAATAAATTTCTTAATCTATCGGTTCCATTCAACATATTATTGAAAATATAAAAATATACAATATTATTTAATAATAAATAGATTAATCATGATTCTTATAATACTATTACCATTGATAAGACAATACTGAAATATAATTCTAAAACCTTAATAAGTATACACTTCAATCATTCATCATCCTTCTTAAACCATTAAACTAAATTTATCATCTTATTCCATAATTATTCATTCCTATACTATTGATTATGAATCATTTCTTAAGATTCATCATTATCAATCTAATAAAATTTCTTACTTTTATCATAATAAATACCACTAAAAAATCCACACACTTTGTATATCATTAATAGTCACTTCATCATCAATTGTAAAACCTTTACTCGTTTAACCTTGATGGTCCCCTTTTTGAGGTTTCCATATTGTACATAAATTTTTTAAATTATTATAATTAACACATTTAAAACATTCAAACCTTGAAGATAACTTACATAAACAATTATTCATATCCATTATATAATTGATCGATTCACTTTTCCTAAACAAGTTACCACATTATGCCCCTATTTTCCATATATAAAACTTTTCTCAATTCCAATGAGACAGTCCCTTTACTAAATGTATCCATAATTACAAAAATGGAGGAATGTGATTCATCTTTTCACTATAGTATTTAACCCCTGATCATTCATAAAATTTTATTCTTGTATTATTTAATGTGATAGAGAACTCATATTTTTTCTGGTTTTTTATTATTAATCAAGATATCTATTTTAGTCCTAACCTATATTCATTATCCCATCATCTATCATAATTGGTTTTTCATTAAATAAACTATTAAAGGGTCCTTCATATTCATAGTTATCTTGGTTCTTCCATGTTATATCCCTTTAGTAAAAAATGTATAATGTGGGAAATAATATCTAGTTAGATAAATCAAATAATCCTGAAAATATTTCATAGGATTTATAAATCATATAAACATTATTTAAATATATTACACCTTAGGATTAACCTTGATTATCCATGGTCATTATATATTAAAATCCATCATAATGTTTTATAAAGAGAATGTGAATTATACTAAGAGAGTGTCAATAAATGTATTTAGTATTAGTTCCACTCATCATATACCTGATATGATCAAGTTAATACACAATACACACCATTTAGAGTTATTACCACTAGGTGGATCTATATCGTATCTACATCCAATTTCTATTATCTAAATAGAGAGTAATTTTATAGGAAAGTCAAACTACATTATTTAACATAACATTAGGTTATTATACAATACCAAGGATAATCCTATACTATATAACTATTTTTTATTATTAATCTTAAAAAATTTATATACCCTCTTCTAATAGAACATATGGTCAATATAGTACAATTTACATAAATATTACATCATTTTAGATCAATGTTCAATAAATATCACAAGTATAGTCTCTTTTACTATAGAGGTTTTGTGTCACTAGATATTTAATACAAAAAAAGTTTTCTTAATATAGTATCTTCAACATTGTCTAGAATGTATTATCATAATACTCTTTTTAGACATACCCTACATGATAACTTTCTCCAAATACTAGTTAAAATGGAAACATAATAATTGTAGATATCAAATTCTTAGTAAGTATAAATATAGGAGATATAAATTAAGGGTCATAAGGGAGGATAAAGTTATGAACATGTGATAATTATATAAGAATGAATTATCAAATCAATTATATATTATTAATAACTAGTTAGGGAATGGGTAATTTTCATAAAATATAAGTAAATTAATATGTGTTAAAAGTTAATTTTTTTAATCATGATCCATAAAAACACAAATAATATAGAATAATTTATTATATTAATTTCCTAGAATAATCATAAGTATAGAAAATCTTAATAATATATTAGATAATCATACATTAATTTGGAAATCATGAAAATATAAATAATTTGACATTCTCTCAAGAGTAACAAATATCTTGTTAGCTTTGTAATATTTTATTTTTTATTCCCTTTATTTTTTATTAGGTGTTTCTTAAATCTTCTATAATTCCCCAGTGAATTTAATGTATATAATAGCCCCGCCGATAAATGACTTATAATGTAACCACCCATTCTTGGTTTATAATAGAACCAACCATCCTTTGCTTATAAAATTACTGTAAATCCATGGTTTATAATGTGACCAACCATCCTTTGATTATAATGATACCATCCTTCCATGGTGTTTAAAGTTACCCCTGAACATCAGTTTATAATTAAAAAACACATCCATAGTTAAATCCAAACATATGTGGGCAATAATAACAAAAAATATTAATCATATCATCATAACATAACCCATGGAAAATAAAAAAGAATAAAAAACATCCCATAAAAATCATAAAATATTTATATAAATAATAATGATATAAATTTTTTATTATAACCCATGTAAACTATATGTAATATCAAATAATTTAATCATTGATAAAAAATCCATTTAAATGATAACAATAATATTTCTTAAGGGAAATACCCTTTTTATCGGGAAATTACTTATTAAAAATATTAAAATTAACAGAAAATTAGGGAAATAACGTCATTTTAAATAAATAAAGAAAAAATTAAAATTAACCTTCAACTAATTGAGTAATTGTTATGGTAATAAATTATGCTCAATAGTTTTATGTCAAAAAATATTATACCTTTCACACTTTCGGCATGAAGTTATAAATAACCTGTTTAAAAAACGTTTTAAAATTAATTCTTAAACCAATAAATTAAAAAATGGGTTAAGATAGAGAAATAATTGAATCATAGGAAATAAAATTAGTTAAAACATTTAAAATAAGATGGGAATCAATTAAATGTTCATCGATCCCTAAATATATAATATCATTTTTTCTAAATAACATTTTATCGAGGATTTTAAGTACTGATGATTGGAAAATGGTATTAAAACTAAATAACTACCAGAATTTAAAGAGTAATTTTTTTTTCAAATTAGAATCATATAATTTACATCAATTTAAATTCAGGCATAAATAATTATGATTAAAATTATATTGAAACATAAATCTCTTACTCCATTGGTAACTTTTCAAACATGAACACATAGATTGAAATAACATAAATTTAAATATTATATACGATGAAAAAAATATCCTAATGATATATCATATAAAATGGTATATATATATTCCACCTAAAAAACAAGTGAAGAATTTGACACGTATATCGTTAAAACAAAAGTGAGGTGAGAAACTCTATTCTTAACTCTAATATTTCTTCATAGGGGTTCACACCTACGATTATTTGAGAGAGATCATTTATCATAAAAATTTATTCTGAATGAAAATTTGTTACGGTAAGACCAATGAATATATTTTATTAGAAAGGAATCTTGGATTGTATTTATGTGTGGCCTGGTTATGCTATAGTGCTAGATATTTTTAAAAAAGGATAAGAAGACGTTGGCATTAAGTAACGTAAAAACACATATGGAATTAAGTGAATTATTTAAATATAAAATATATTATAATCACATAAAGTGTAATGAAGTTACCAAAAATTCTTATATAACCTGTACTAGGGTTTAAATTGTAATTCCCTAGCCTTAAACATTTCATATTCTTGAGTTAAATCAATAATTTTAAATTATTTCACATTAAGAATCATTTTAGGTTAGGAGTTTTTTAGAATTTAGACATAACTATTTTATAAAAACTCAAATTTACATAATTTGGATGCTACTAAAATTGTACATATTTCATCCACAATATAAAACATTTTAAAGGAAAAGATGATTTAATATGATTTTTTTCATGATAAAATTTTCGTGAATTCTTCTTTTCTATTACCCATCTTTACACCCTATGGAAAGCATTTAAAAAATTTGGGATTAGCATAAAAAGATCAGTAAGGTATATAAAATAAGGAATGATAACATTATTCCAATAATACATACAATTTAATGAAATCATACTTATTACCCAAAAAACAGAATCTAGTTATTATATGTAATGAAATCATAATATTTATGAATAACTCATTGAAATAATTAAAAATAAAGTTAAATTCGGGTATACATAACATTCTTAAATTATAGGTTTAATATCCACGTAGGGAGTAACCTTCATGGTTATGTTTTGAATACCCATCACAGTGTATTCTCTAAATCTTTTAGGAGAAACCTTTACTTTTCCGTCCGTCAAGTGACCCAATCCATTGGAGGGTTATCACAGGCTCACCCACCATCGATTAATCATAGAACCACCCATATAAATTATCAATGACAAAGAACTATAACATAATAATAACACATGAACACACGTAAATGAAAAACAAAATTTTCATGTTGCAATCTCCAGACAACATATCAAGATATTGATATAATCAATCCAATAAAAAACATATTTAAGATTATAAAAAGAACATTATTGAATCAATGTTTCCCATACCACATTGAAACATTTAACGTAATAAACATTTTAAAACATTAATATCCAAATAAATAAATCCCTAAAACCATTTTGAAAACATTTACATTCATAAGAATGAATTAGGAGAATATATCTTTAAAATACTAAAACTGAGGTTTTCGTTTTAGAGTCCCTTAAACCATGAGAAAATACTTGAATAAAAATAAATAAAGAATAAAATTAATCCAAACTAATAATATCATGAGAATAAGAAGATTCATGATATAATATTCCAAATATAAGTATATACACTATAAAAGTGAATTGGTTCATAATAAAAAATATGTCTCAATGGATTGTAAATCTAGAAGAAATCCATTACAAAGAGAATATAATAATATTAAGGAGAAATAAATGACATAATAATGTTTGAAAAATATAAAAAACATCCAATATAAGTGTATTTTTTGTGTAAAAAAATTAGAGTTCATTCACACATTTCGTGGAAAAACAAAACCAATGACCTGCATATTAAACTAAATAATATGATATTGAGTTTTAATTTCCCTTAAAAAATAATTATGTTAATAAAATAGATAGATTAGGTGTATTAAATAAAAATAAACATAATTAGTGTATAATTAAAATATATGATATAAAAAGTTATTTATCCAATAATCATAACACATCATAATAAAGAAGTAAAAGATTAAATGAAAGAATAGAAATTGGGTTAACAAGTTCTCATACCATGAATCAGACTTGTCCCCATCATTCATTAATTTTTTAAATAATATAAATAGGTTAGTTTATAATTTCATTAGAAAAATTTTAATTTCAATTTCTTATTTTATATCACTTATTATCATTTTATAGAAATTAGGTAATTATTTCAGTTCATATCGTACGGTTTGTCGATGTTCGGTACTTGAGTAAAAAATGAACTTGTTTTAATACAAATTATCCATGTGGTCAGGATTCCATTATCTCCAGAATATTTTTCTTGATTTAAATATCATATATATCCAGTATATATATATTTATAATATTCCATTACATTTGGAGATATAAATTAAATGCACCATTCATTGATAAAATATGTCGTACGTATGCATGAACGCTACTTTCATTTATTTTTCCTATTAATGGAATGAAATCTAAATGATACATAGGAATTTTAAAAATATAGTATAATATATATTTTATATATTTTTAGTGTGTTCATTTAGTCCATCATTTATATATTCCATGTATGGAATGAACGAGTCATATCACTTTGTGGGGACGGTAGTCAACAATTTCTCCAATGAAATTATCTTATTTACCCATTACGAAAATCATAATAGAGTGTTATAAATAAATTTTAATGAATAATTGGGAAATAATAAATGTAATATATATTATATATAAATACATTTCCATCACAATGTCCACCATGAAAAGTGGTAGGAGAAAATTGACCAATCATCATTTCTTGAGGTAGTAGTTCGTCGTATGCAGAATCAGTATGTTCGTATCCATTATATCGATGTGTGGGTATTTTTAGTTCTAATAAATCTCATAAAACATACTAGTATATTTAATATTCTTTTATTATGTAGTCATATAATAATAATATAATAGTTAGTGAAGAAGGAAAATAATGGAATTGAACTTTAGAGAAGATGCAACCTCTAAAACCGGTAACTCCTTTTGATTTGTGCAAAAAAGAATTCTTGAATTTCCTTCATCCCAATTTAAGGATTATATGAGGAAGGTAGTTATGTTTGAAGATTATTTTTGTAGAATTAAGATGAGGCAAGGGGCATTAGAGGTGTGAGTAATTGGGTAGAGTTGGTGACCTTTTATTAGAGAGAGGAGGAGCAATTTAAGAATGTCTTGAAATATTATTTTGTTATAAATTAATTTTTGAATTATAATAGATAAAAGGTGATATAGTTATAGGATAATATGATAATGGGTATAAATCAACACATAAAATAGGTTTTATATAAGTTTAGGTAACACAATTTACCTTATATTTTAGAATTACCCCTTAGTTAAAAACATTAACTCTTACCAAGCCTTCTAGTATTTTTATAATGTAAGGTTACTATAGTTACAATAAAATTACAATATAAAAAAAAGTTCAAAATTAATGAAATTTTATCATTATATATTTCATTTGTCCGAATCTTATATTTTTAGTACTATTATATCATTTAATAAAATAGTATTTCAAAAAAACTCATTTATAAATATTTTGACCCAATTTAGTAATTGATTTTTCTGAAAGTCATAAAAACATTATTCCTCTAAAATATAATCATTATCCAAAATTTAATATGTCATAATTATGCATAAAATTATTTTATGACATATAAATGATCAAATTACATTTATTTTAATATTTATAATGTCATTTATTTGAATATTTCATTAATAAGGTAATCACTTCCTCGTCATTGTGTCATAAATAAATTTATTATTCATTGCCTAAAAATTATAAATAAAATACAATGATGTCAGAAATTATTCTAAATTTCTAATGGATAATTATATTCAATGATTTTAGTTATATAACCCTATATTAAAATTGGTTTAGTAAAAGATACATGTTTATTTTATATTTCTCCATTCTTTAAATTAATTCTTATAACAAGTCATTATCACACCCATGTGGCTCTAGGTGGTCCTAAAATAGACACAAGGATTCCATTTTTTAGGAATATATCATCCAATAAGATTTCTAATCATGTTAGTATTGTTTTTTTATAATATTATTCTTCTCTTATTTACCAGATCTAGAGTTTAACCATCGTAAATAAAAATAATTACTAATGTTAATATTCATAATGTCCAAAAAAATAGAATTATTTAAAAAATTTGGGCCTTATTATTCAAAATATGGAATAAATTTATCTAAATTCAAAGCACATAATTTTTAGAAATTATTTTAATATGAAATCATATTTTCAAAACCAAAAAATAGTTTTTTATGAAGTAAAAACTATCAAAAGATTGACATCTATTTCTGTGTATTTTAAAAATGAAATTACTTTAAATGACTAAAATTGGATTGAATTATAAAAAAATAATCCACTTATAGATTAAAATCATTTAAAATGATCATATATCTATATAAATAAATTTGATGATTAGACAATATTTAATTAAAATGCAGTAATTGTCTCTATTCATAATAATTTAGAATTTATCAGAAAAATTCCAAAATTTCAACCAAGGTAAATATTGATGTCCCATTTCTAATGATAAAAAATAATTTTTCCAATAGAACATATTAAAGTTAAAGAAATTATTTTTTAAAAGGGTTCTCTATAAAAGGCGATAAAATGACCATTTAAAAATATTAGAGTATTTTATGCATAAAATAGAATTAATTTTCAATTTAAACCACTAAATCTATTATATAAATGTAAAAAAATTTAAATAAAATGTAAAATAATAATATAGTTAATTATATTTTTTCCTTACAATATAACATTTATGTGGGAAGTACTATTTAAAATAAAAATATTATTGTTGTATTACTTTTCAGTATAACTCAGTGATTTGTGCAATGTAAGATTTTAGAGAAAAAAGTTGTTGCATGTTGAGTAAACTATCGAAAAAAGAAACCCCTTTGATGAAAAATTAATATCTTTTTCATAAATATTATTCAATATAATAATTTATTATTCTATAAATACTTGGGATATTACATAAATAAAAACAACGATTCATATTTTGATATATCATGGAGAAATGTTAATCCTTATCTCATTGGTAAGACATTTTATACCAATTTAAACCTTATTTGTGATAAATTTACTTTTTTTCCTTGGTAACATAATTATATGAAAAAATAATGGGTAAGTTCAAAAATATTTCTTTCAGGAATATTATAAAATTTGAATTCATTTTATTATATTCAAAATAAATAGGTTGTATAAATTACATTTACTATATGTATGAAATATGAAGGAAAACATGCTTTTTGAAAATTCTTAATTTCACCATAAATATCATCTTCCCTTAAAATAAACTTAGAAGTCGACCGCGACAATTTTTTTTGGTTAAATGAAAAAATGGAATGTTTTTAATCTATTGGATCATACTAAAATATAATGCAGAATTCTAATTGTACAATTAATTTCAAATACCAAAAAATAGTTATTAATTGGAATAAAATATAATCTATTTATATAAAAGTTAAGCATGCTTTTAAAATTATAAATATTTTTTACAGATAAATTATTTATCTTATAAAGAATATATTTTTTCAAAATAAACTCAAATAAAAAAATAAATAATATTTTTATAGAAAATTTAAATCCTTAACCAATAGTTTTAATCCAGTATTAATGAGTTACCCTTACCATGGTGAAAAATATTTATCATGATAAATATTTATAATTACCGAAAATAAAATGGAAATATTTGAAAAAATGTGAACATCCTAATTCAAAATATGTAGTTAATTTACTTGTATTCCAATTATCAATGTTGAAAAAATAAATTATAATATCAATTTGAAAAACAGATCAAAAAATAATTTTTATAAATATTCATATTTATGTCCAAAATTGGAAATAAGAAAAAAGAAAGTACAATGACGATTATTATGTAAATAATTAATATATTTCAATTTAAAGGGGTATTATTTGGTTTTAATAAAATATTCAAAACATAATGGTACTTTTTAATTCATTGTTTTAAATAAAATATAAGATTGTTTTATCAAAATCGGTATTTTTCATTATTCACATAAAAATACCCCATTTCAATAAAAATATAATAACATCATATATGAAAATATTGAATTGATTATTTTAAAAATTAAATTCATTTCCAAAATATAATTTTAAAATGGTTGAAATTATTTATAATTTTCAACCACAAATTGCAACAAATCCCATTTTTGAAGATAACATATTTGTAATGAAAAATGACTTTACTAATACTTTGTGTATATATATATATATATTGAATTAAAAATTAAATTTTACTTATATAAAACCATTATACATATCATTTGAAATTTTTTTATTCCAATTCACACTATTAATTTAAGGGGTATGTAAAAATAGTCACATTTAAATAATAATTTGTTTTGTATATCTCAGTTCACATAATGCTTAGAGTTGCGTGTTAATAAATAATTCAAAATAGTATTTTATAATGTAAAATTTTGGAGATTTACATTTTGGACGATTCTGTTTATACATAGTACATTATTACATTACAATGAATGAAAATAGGTTATGGTTTAAGGTCATATAGCTTAGACTATATGAGTGTCTGTGTCCTGCAACTACTGCCGAATAGTGGTCACATTTAATGTAATGTTTCCAAGTCCAATGATATGATATGGACAATAAAACACTATTGGAAAAAAAATATTTTCCATGATTTATGCCCTATTTCTCATTAATATCATCTTATCTTTATGTGTATACAATTTATGTGCATGAAGATAGAAACGAGGATGCTTCTGATATTTAATGGAATATAGATTTAACTAAATAGAAAACTAGTTTAAATTCATGTAGTGTGAACCGATTGTGTTCCATTTAATGACCTTAAATTAGGAGAAAAGGCCTAAAATTTTAACTTCATGTGGTAAGGATTATGAGTCCACTAGGATGTCTACTTGGAAAGGATGCATTTTTAAAACCCGACATGAATTGGAAACCTAAATACAACTTCATAAAACATAATGTTTAGTGAACATTCTTTAAGTTCATTATTAATAAACCAATTTGTTCTCTATACTAATCACAGTTATACACATGATAAATGGTTATGACATACTTGAATGTAAATCTCGACATGAATGATGGCATGATACTATCATTAGAGCATAATAATTGCAACAACTAATGAAAATATGACTCATGTGTTAGATATGGAATTTTCATAGGGATTGTATCATTAGGGGAATTCCATGCGTCTGTTAAAAAGAACATATGATAGGACTGAATGAAATTGGAATTTGTTTTTGGGTCCGGGATAATTTTTTATTATAATAAATTGTATCTCAGAGAGTGGTAATTATGTCCCATAAACTTATTGAATGTGGGGTTGTACGATACTGACTCTAGGATTGGGGATCCTCTCAGCCGTAGATTGAGAGTATCTCATGGTCTTGAGTTATGCAATGGGAACTATTTCATAGAGTTTAACCTCATAGAATAATAAAGTTTAACTTGATGTTTAGTATCATTTAGCAAGTTTGAAAAGGAAGTTAAAGTGATCATGATAAAGATTAAATTGATTCAAACCCCATAATCCTACATGATCTATTATCAGTGCTAAACAAAATGGGATATGGATGGATACTTATGTCACATGAGAGTTCTAAAAGATGAATAGGTTTTGGAAAAAATATTGAATTCCCCATGGTAATGACCCATGACAATTGGGATGTCAATTAGTTAAGATTCCATAAAGTATGTTGGCCTTGACATCATATTAGTAGGTATGAAAGGTAAAAACTAAGGGTGTTAAGACTAGTATTGAGAAAATGGGAATGGGTGAAGCTATATTATTCGTTAAAAACCATAATTTCCTGAATGGTTGTATATATGAAAATGATTAAAATTGCATGGATTTCAAAAATTAATTATAACACTATATTTTCAATAATGGAGGAATAAAAATGACTATCGACCACTAAACATGTCAATGAATAATTTCCCCCATCATATTTCTTATAGTATTTCATTAGAAAAGTTCCTTGGATAGAAGTTAATCCATTATAAAATTATTCTATCACTATAGGTGAGTTCATTATAATATGAAATGTTTATAGGTAAATCCACACTCTAGGCACACAATGTGTGAAGATATAGGAAAAATATAAAAGGTATATTCAATAACCTTATGAATAAAATTTAATTAAATAGGAATTCATATAGTGCGAACTATGATTATATAATTATTTATACAAACAATTATATGGAGAAGATGGTTCACTATGTTTTAGGGAGGACTAATTCAATATATGATATTATAGATTCTAAGGTTATCTAGAATGAAAATTGGGGTTGTACTATATTAGGGTCATCGAACATTGACTAAAAAATGAAGGTAGTGCCTATACCACACTAAGAAAATAAAAAGGTGAACTTTTATTAGATATCCAAATGTCAATATATATGATCTCAAGAAGAAATAACATATAGTTTATGGTTATGATACTAGGGAACAAAAATGGGAAAAACATTCTTGGATTGATTGACACAAATTTGTGGTGAATTGGAAATTCAAATTGTAGAATAAATAGTTTCTAGGGTGTGCATGCAGTTTAAGGTCATACTATTTGTTCTACAAATTGTTAATACTGTATGTATGTGGATGGAAACAAAATATGATATTAATTTGGGACATAGTTCCATTACAGACAAATCTTGGATAATGGAAAATCAATTTAGCATTATGTTTCTTGTAAAAAATGTGATTTGTTTTTAGGTTCATGAAACTTTATTTGAGAATATATATTATAATACATTTTGTTTAATATAGTGTTATTATGAATTTTAATTCTATAAAAATGATATATTGGTTGCATAAATGTGCTCCAACCCTTATATAGATCAGTGGGACTAGTGAGCCTAACAAGATTTTTTATTAGGATATATGTAAATACATAGAATCTTTATTCTTTTTTATTCTAAGATTTGAATTTTTTCATGTAATTAATGGGAGTAGCTTGGAGAGTGGAGGCTTTAATTTTTATCAAGTCATCCCTTATAGGATTCATGTTTTATCGTCCCCTATGTCACTTTCCAATTGTAGTTTATATTTATTATAGATAGACAATTTGGTCATAATGATTTAGGTCATGTAGATTTTATCAAAAGTGTGGTAGGGATTATGGGAAAGTATCATTGATCAATAGGGTTATACATGTTTGGAGTACGAAGCTTAAACACAAAACAATGCAGTTTATTATGTAAGAAAAAAGGAATAAACTCAATTTTAATTGAATTTCCCACATATTAATAAAACTATCTTGAAAGAAAAAAGCCCAAAGATTAATTTCATTATTTAATGAACATATGGAATTTTCTATATAGTTTTAATGGGGATGTATCTCTGTGTGAATGGAGGGTCTATTTATATTACACCTGACTAGGTGGAAATCATACAATTTATATTCATGATTCTTGGACCTTGGTTGAACTAGGATTTAATGTCATACAGATTATAACAAACCCCTCTGAGTGCATCACTACCTTTTCCATAGGAGGGAAATGATATTATTTAATTATTTTTATGATATTAAAAAATAGTGGACATGATAACAAACTTACAACTATGCCAGAGATATGAAATGCATCCATTAATATGATTCCTGTGGAATTAGAATTATGAAACACACATTCCAAGGGTAATAATACTTCCCCATAGAACATAATCACATTCTGAAGATGTGAAGTAAACAAATAGTTTCTCTATTGGTAAGGAGAGGATACACATTGATAGACAATGATGAATGCCCCACTACCATATGAAACTGGTGTAAGGGAGAATAAGATGTGACATAGATTTGAATAAGAGGTCTAATAACCAATATAAATCTTATGATGTAGGAATCTTGCAACATATATTTCTAGAAGGTGGTGTGGTAGTAGAACAACCCCAAAAGGGTCCATCAATTTATAAAAGGATATAATGTATTAAATAGTTCAATGTCGTGTAGTGGGGACTAAACTATGCAGTTTATCATAATTTATTTAGTAAAATATACATTTTGTCTTCCATAATATAGTGAGGATAGGTAGAGTTATCCTAATTTTTATGTTCATAATGATTTTAATATAGGAGAATAAGGAGGTGGTCTATTTAACATAATTTTTTATGCAAACTCATTTTATATAAGGACCTAGGGGTCTGGTGCTATATATACATCATCCAGAGTGGTATGCACATAGTTTAAAGTCATTTGTTTTTATCCAAGGTATGTATAATAGTTTATTTAAAATTTTTATGGAATAGTGTGGTGAAAAATATTTTATGGTTATTTGGTATAGACTAGTGTTTGTGAGACAATTATTTTGAAAGAGTTGAGATAACCCATATTGAATGGAATGTTAGAGAACCCAAGTATAATTGTGTTTGAGTAGGCCATTACAATAATAGAAGACACAGAATCCTAAATGTATTTCATCCAATGCAATTGTGGGATTTACAGTTTAAATTCACAAAATTAATTACAAATATTTTGGTATTTTATGTAGTAGGAGGTTCCAATGATATATTTTTGTGAATTAGAGTACCCAATAAGAAACATACAACCATAGAAGTGTGGATTTATTTATTAAAAACATTTAACAAAGATAAAGGTGATTTGACTTATATTTCACAGGGTGGTTTCCAAATAATTCAAGAATTAGAGAGTGAAAATGATAATATTGACATCCTTAGGAATTTAAAAGTGGTTATGTGTAGATTAAATTGACCTTTTCAAGAATAAATGTTCCCCCTACTCATGGATATCAAATTCCATGATCATGTGGGGAAGAAATAAATAAAACAATGAATTCCTCATGAATCATGCTTGGTGTGGGAACATGGAATAAAAAAATCACCCATGAAACATGTGAGATCATAATAGTAGTGGTACAGTTTGGGTTGGAATGAATCATTGACCAATGAAAGTGTCCCAATGATAGGGAATAAGGATAAGGAATACCTCACAAGACCAGCTTTCTTTACCAACGTATTGAAATGAGTGAGTAGTGTAGCACTAATGTTGTAGAATATAACTGGAATTAAGTTTATTTGTAGTTAGTGAATCAAAATTTAACAACTTTTAATCACAACAGGGAGTGAAAAGTGTGTTGAACATAATTTCTAACAATGCCTTTGAAACAAATATTCCACTACCACCCATTCAAGGATTGGGAATAAAAAAGTATTTTTGACAACGGAAAATTTATATGAAATATGATACATTTTATGTTAAGGGGAAAATTCATCTAGAGCATGGACCATAGACAAGGGGTTTTATTTTGGAGAACTATGTCATCACTATATTGGAACCCTTTTAATCATAGAGGTTAATTCAGATGAAAATTAAGGAAGAGTTGAAGTATGAAATGGAATTGAAAATGTTATTATACTTATTTTTAATACACAATGTGTTACATCATTGTGGGTTGAGAATATTATGAGGAGTATCTATAAATGAAAGTTACAAACCCATATCTCATGAGGAGAATCATCATTCTTCCATGTGAGAGAAAGAAACCTAATTATAAGTAATTTATAATTAAGATAAGGTGGGGATGATCAGATATAAATAAGGAGATCGTATGACTGAAATATAAATATGATCTAGTAATCAATATGTATCATATGATATGGTTAACAAGGAAAACATGTTTCTTAGGAATTGAATATTATGATTATGACACTAAAAGAGAGGAAAATATTATATAGTGGGTATGATGAGCCTACATTATAGTTTATGCATCTTACAAAAATTCATTATCAATATCGTTAATATCCATTCAAAAAAGATATAAATTAGTGGGGGTTAATGTAGTTAAACATGGATATTGATCATTATGTTTGAAAGAACGTGATAAGGAAAATATAATATATATAGTATAAAGTGTTTCATCTAGGACTCTATTCCATGTAGTTCATGGTTTTTTGATAAATATTGTTTCTATGCAGTTTGAATTATTGAAAATGGAAGTTAAGTTTAGGGAAATAAATGATCTTAGGACTCAGAATAGGGTTACATATTCGTTAGTGTCATACAATAAAGGTAATATATTTTATTCAATTTTAAAACAAGAAGCTAAGATTTTTTGAACTGACATGAAGTTTTTTCATTTTATTTCTCTAGAATCCATTATTTGGAATGCGGTATGATGTGTTCGCAAACTATGATGATCATTGGGTAGATACTATTTGAGTAACCCATGAAAATGGTGATTCTTTATACCCACATGGGTTCCAACAATGATGGATTCCTTCATAAAATGATCGAAATGTTTAATTATAATACCCAGTCGCCATAGAGGAGAATACATAGAAAATTATTTGGTTTATTGTATGTGCCATATAGTTTTGATAGACATCAAGGTTGGGTAGTTCGTGGAGTCTGTACTCATAAATGTATTATAAAATGATTACAAATATTTTTGATCTCTTATATTAATTCAAATAAAAAGGGATGAATATTTTGAGAAATGGTAAAAGGACCTCAATGAGAATAACTATCTATATTCGATTCACCAGTTTGTAAGGAGTCACCTGAGTTCACATCTTTCTCTTCATTAGGTATTCACATAGTGTATTAGAGATCCCATCACAACGCCTTCAAATTTTTTGACTAAATATTGTGAAATATTTTATAGAGGGTCTTGTTGAATGACTCAGTTATCCATTTACTAACTTGTGGATGCAGGAAGAATGGTAGGACTATATTATATACTCTATGTGTGATTTTATCATTTCATGAACTCATAAGATGGTTCTATTTTATATGAGACTTGTGCTAGGGATCGTAAAATGATAGATAATATGGTATTTTACACAATCAGAATTTATTTTGTCTTTACCACTTTGAATAGAATGTCTATGGGGTTACATCGAAAACTAGTTAGTGGTCATATGTTTTTACCAATAATGGTGGGATATTGATGGTTTGTAGAGTCCCATGACATCAATTAACCATATAGAAAAGGGGAAATAATATTTCGTGGCATGGATAATATTTAGATGATGATGCATAATGGTTGTTTGGATATGGAATGTGAGACCTTCTTATTAAATTCAATATAGTCACAAACCAAAATGGGGTAGATGTAACCCATCCTATTGATATGGTTTGGGAGTTTTAATATTAACTGGTGATTCCCAAATAGACCAATAAGTCCATCTAATAGAACATAACATATCTCCCTTATGTGGATGTAATAAAGAAGTGTTATATAAAATATTTGCTGATAGTGGACCTCCAATAATTGTGGACCAACACAATGGGTGAAATTCAACAAAATCTAGTGTATTCACTCATGGTCAACATTATTAGATGAAAATTGTAATTTTGAAAGTTAAATAATCAAATTATTAATCCATCTATATTCATCTTCTTTTAATGTGGGGGGTGGTTTGACTCTGGGATGAACTAGTAGATATTTTATTCACCTAAAAACTCTTTTCATTATGAACAATGAGTGTGAACCCCTATCAGTGAGCCACATTAATGATAAAGTAATTTTGATTATATTCATTGAGACATGTATCCATTATTTTATAGGTGTCAAATTGATAATTATGGGGCCATATGACATGAATCACATTAATATCATAAGGAAACATGGCCATCAACTTACTGGTCTGTTCAAGAAAGGGAATGATCTAATATTTTATAATAGTATGTTCATAAATATTTTTCTTTATGACTAAGTTAAACTAACTATTATTAGAAACCATGGTACATCAATATGATGGGTAATCTAAATTCTAGTGATGAGGTCCTATATCTCCTACTCACTATTGGTGTATCCCTATGAGAGAAAGAATGAGTATGTGATGAGGTCCTTAGAGGGAGTAAAAAAGAGAAGATTGTTGAAAATTAAATTATGATAAGGACTATTAATCCTTATCCCATTCATGATTAAATATACATTATCGATGTGTATATACTATAATGATATAGTATGATCAGATAAAATAATATCCCCATATAGAAAATATAAAGTATGGGGAATCTCCTTAAAGGTTAGGCATATGGCCAGGAAATATGATAGTGCCTAACTCATAACAGATTTATAAGGGATTAACATATTTTTTAACTATTAAAAGATCATTTTCCACTATTACAACCATTTAGATTCCATAAGTAGATTAAGGATATAATTTATAGGATCGATGTGGGTGATCATGAGGAGGTGTTTCTTGATACAAATATATACTAATTATTAAATACTAAATCACTGAGAAAGTATTCATATGGATATTACCATGATGATTATGATCACACATGTAATATCCCAGGATTTTATGGATTGATAGGTCTAGATGGACTTCTATGTATCCCACCTTTTATAACATATATGTCAGGATGATATTGATCCAAGATCTTATATCTATAAGAACTAATGTATTTCTATTTCTTTATACTCTCCGTGACATAGTGGGGGTTATTATTATTTTTTAATTTATATCACAATCATCCACACCACTGAATTAGAAGATAGATAAACATTATTCATTCACATCCTCCTCTACATAATAGACTTCATCAGTAAATAAGTTTCTCCCAAAATGAGTAGGGATCTTCAAATCCTTGATAAGGGCTCTATGAATCTCTTTTTACAAGATGATATATCCAAAAATATATATTTTTGTAGGAATATAAGAGATGTTTTTGAAAAAATAACATTTCTATGCCTAGGAAATGTGTATTCCCATAATTTATTGATCTCTGATAAGAATATTGGTCATTAAAGTTGTCTGAGTTGACGGTTTAAGGTTAAAATCTTCTTAATCAGTCTAGTGGTTTGTTAACTGTTGTTGAACGTTGGATTTATTTGGATAAGATTGGTGATCAAATGATTAGAACGATAATAAAACTATACTAGAGGATTCTACCCACGGTAGTTTAATTTCATTATTCCCAAGGAATGTTTTTCATCAGGTCTTAGTATCATTAAAAATATTTTTATTGGTGGAACCTAAATAATTACTCATTCTGAAGGGGGTTTTTTCACATTCATTGTGATAGTCCAATAGAGGTACAAATAAGAAATTATTGGAATGATTCATCTTAGGCTTCTCCACAGTTGTCACCCAACCTGATGGAATTGACTAAGGAATAATCCCTATATACCCTATATAAATCCTATTGAATCAGTTACATCATGACTATTCCTCATAATGTTAGTGTAATGATGTACATAAGAATCCAGACTAGTTATGAAAATGGGAAATAATCAAGATTTTCCTTATACTACAGTCCCTAGCTTCCTCGGGCCCTAGAGAAATGGGAATCTAATGTTGTGCCTCAGAAAGAGGGGTAGAACATGAATGGTTCCAATAAATTGAGTTGAGAAATAATGATCCCATGGGATTGGGTAATTGATAATTAATCTATAATATTATAAGAAACCTATAATCCTCTAAAAAATTAACATTTTCCTTACCTTTAATATTCATTATTATGAGGGGTAGTAGATATTCACATGACATGTGCTGAATAAAATCTACCATTTCCACCCTTCCAGAATATACTATATAATAGGGAAAAAATTAAAAAAAACATTACTTAATTGTGTGTATAATCAATATGTTATAGGATAAGTATTTATGATGGTTCCTCAACATGACTTCCTATTGATTCTTCATCTCAGGGTGATTGATAAAATTCTTATATAGGGTGAATATGATTAATCCATGGGCATGGTCATCAATAAAAGAGTAGACCTTCTTCCTCCACACTACAGAGGGTGTTATAGAATATTAATCATTATGGTGGTACTAGGTGACATTCATGAGATCATATTTTTCTTAGTGGAGAAAATTATGAGTGTGAAACTAGAGGTATAGTGTATAAGAATACATAGTCTTTTTAATAGTACCCACTTATACTCTAGAAGGCTTCTAAGAAATATCTAGAATAGGTAATGGTAGTGAATAATTTTTGGTCCAACACATGGATTATTTATGGTGTTGATATCTATTAGTGAATTACGAAAATCCAATTATATACATTGGAAAGAAGATATATGGAACAATATCCTCAGATACATTCTATATGATAATTATTAAAAACATCTACTGGGAAATTTTCATATCAATGGAGCACATCAGTCGCTTATATTAAGAAATAAATTCAATGATAGATTTATTTATTCATTTATTCCACTTAGAGAGGTCATTCATAGTAATACTATAGAAGGTGGAGTTGAACTATCATAGGAACTATTGGATGATATCCTATAATGTTATTAGATATCCTTACGACAACATAATATTTTTATGAGTACACTATCTTTAATAATGTATACAACAAGCAACACATAGCTTAATCAAACCACAAAATAATATTATTTTATAATTATTATGTCACAGTAATTGAGTTATATGGTATGAATTGGAATAAACAAATTATGAAATATATAGAAATTGACCACTCACTAAAAATATTTTGATGACTTCCCTCAAAAGAGGCATTCAATTTTATGCAACCTTAGTTTATTCATTAAAAATATATTTCATTAAAACATGATTTTTTTTATTTTTATGTGAAAATATTTTATTTAATTTTCTCAAATTTTATATTATTCATTTATTAAATTAAAATCAATTTTTTTGAATCAACATTTGAGTTAGTTTTAAGAAATTTTTTAAAAAGGTTGATTTTTCAATGAATAGTAACTGAACACTAGTTTTTTTTAAAATCCATTTTTTATGAGAAATTAATAATGTTACCTTCAATTATAAAATGGGATGAAAGATAAATTAGTTCTATAATATTATGAAAAATCTAATTATGTTATTTTTAATCAATTTTAGGGTTTAATTTAAAATAAAAATATTTTTATAGTTAATAAATCATTTTTATGAAAAGAATCATTTCATTTTGTGAATTTATATTAAATTAAAATATGTCACTCCTAGAAATTGAATATTTAAATTTTCATTGTATATTTTAAAAAATTATATCAAAATACGGTAAATATTTCCCTTTTATTTTTTTCAATATGAATAGTCACCAAAAAATATATATTTTACATCATTAAAAGTATTATGGGTTAATTAGGAATAAAATTAATATGACGAGGTCTAAAAAATGGCACAAAATAATATTTTTTTATTTTATGGGTGAATTCGAGCCATATCCCTCATAAATTTTATCATATCGTATTTTGGTGATATTTTCCTCAGTTAATGACTGTATATTTCTTTTTTATATAAAAATCACAAAATGTAACTTTCTTAAATTTAATATCGTTATAATTTAAATATAATGATAAAATAGAATAAGTTTTATTCTAAATATTCAATAAAAATAACAATTACTTTTATATCATGAGAAATAATTTTTAATTTTTAATAATGAAATAATTACATTAAATGCTTACGTAACACTATCATTGGTCTTCTGAAATCAATAGAAAAATCAAGATAATAATTCATTAAACACTAAAAATGAAAACTATATTGGGTGATTTACTATATCTGATAAATTTTATATATCAACATAATTTATTACATTTTTTTGAAAGGTTTTTATTATAATTTCACAATTGTAATGTTGTTTTCAAATTCATATTATGTAAATAGTGTCAAAAAGACACCCATTATATTAATTGAATAATATTATTTTTTTAATTTTTTTTAAAATAATAAAAATAATGATAGATGACATGTAGGATTATAAATGTCCTAAAATATCATCCCTTATATAGTTATGATCACAATTTCCCTTATAAATTAAATTATAAAACATTAAGAGTGATAAAATCATTACTATGGTTATGGTTAAAATTTGTTAAGTACAGGGTTAAACCCAATGATACGGTTTAAAACACCAAATAATTAAATCAAAATTCTATTTTAATAGTATTTCAACAAAATATAATGTTTTATTTGAATATATATCTATTTAGAAGTATTTTTAGTGAATGAATTTAACTTATTTTAATTATTCAATAAATTCTTTTGGTTCCACTCTCTTCAATTATAAAAGGGAACCACTCATTTTTCTTATTTAAACAACATTCAACCATATAGATCAAAATAAAACTAACAAAAAATCTTATAAAATTCTTTATATATGAATTACGTGTTTTTATTTTGAAAATATCATTCCAAGGGTCCTTATGAAGGGATATTGGGAAGGCCGATGGTAGAAGAGGTAATCGTCTTACCAAATATATTTCCATTAATTTCATCTTATATATCCTCTAAAATTGGGATATTATTCATAAAATAATAACTTTTTATCATCAATATACATTTCTTTTATTAGGAGACCACCTTTATTCACCCACTTTTCCATCAGTTGGGAAATGAACGTATTTCTGGTGTGTATGTGTGAAATATCATCTCCATATAGTGAGATAATTCATTTTCATTCATCATATTTAATGAATGGTAATAATGATAAGTTCAATTCTATAAATTATTTATGGGAAATACTTATTATTATGTAATTCTATTACCCTATTTAGATTCTTACCTTCTAATCTATTGGAAACTGATAGCATTGCTCATGCATTTTGGTGAACTACCTCCACCTCAAAGTGATTTCATTTGGATTTTTATTCATCATTATATTACTCCTGACAACTATAGACTTAATGATTATAAATGATACATAAGTTATTGTAATTATTATGAAAATTTGAATTATTATTAACCATTCTTCCATTCTATCTTTTGAAAAGGGAAGACAATGTTTAAGTGTACATATGACTTACCATCTCGATGAAAAATTTAAATCATTTTTCTATATAACAGTTTTATGTATGAATATATATATTTGGAATATAAATTATATTTATATCATTATTAACGTTTTGTAGATGATTGAACCACATAAAATCACATTATTAAGAACCACGAAACTAAAATTCCCATAAAAAAATAAATAGTTGATACTCAAAAATGTTGATTTTAATAAATAATTGCCAATAAATGGTTGTTTAAATGATATTAGAAGATCATATATAATAATTATGTAAATTAGTTTTTTGTATAATTATGATTACATTATATTTATTATATATGTGGTAAGAGGGGTTTTGAAGTAAGTCAAATTTGAGTTAATGGTTTCTTATCTCTCTATTATTTCTGTGATACTTATAACATATTCACCACTTCATCAATTTTCATGGTTTATATAATAACAATTAATATGTTTAGGATGATTTCATGAAAATTATTGGGATTTTTAAATCAATATATGGATATATCTTCCACGATGTTTGGATATAGAGAGTTACCAAATACGTAAGGGGATTATATTATAGTCTCATTTTTAATTTGGATTGTTATCAAATATGTTTATAATAATATATTTCAATGGTATATATCTAAATAATCTCATTAATTTTATTATAAAATTTTTATTTACTAAGATGATATGTTTTCCTTCCATTTCCATCTTTTAATCTACTCAAGAGATTGAATGATTTTTTAGAAAACATATATTATTCTTCTCTTCACCTGAAAACCCTTTTTCTTACATGTCCATGTATTCTAATGTTTTTTTAAAATATAATAAAATTATTTTTTAAATTAATTTTCATTAATTATTGTATTTATAATTTTTATTAAATTAATCTTCTTATAAATTTCTTAATAAAGTAATTTTGAAATTTACAGAAAATATGAAATTAATCATTCTTTTAACATATACTACATGAAAATAATTTCACACATTCATTACCACTCAATGATTTGATAATTATATTAAAAATTTATAAGGTTATTTAAAATGAATTTATTTCCTATAATATTTTGGGAATTTTTTTATTATAATTATATGATTTTAAAGTGAATTCTTATTTTTATCAATTGATATTCCAAATGATATTTTGAAAGAATTTTCATCCAAGATGACATCCTATAATGTTACTTATTATTTAAACGGTATATAAACCAATGATTCTATACTTATTAATTCCCTAAAAGGTTTATGATTTTGATGATTATAGTTTTATAACACCCATTTTCTTTCCCTTAGTTATGATATATGAAGAATGATTCCTGATCTTATAGGACAAAAATGAATGGATTATTTTTTTTATTAGTGGGCCAAAAATTATATATCACTTTACTGTATTGGGTAAATATGTTTATCTCATGAGATAATATGGATTTTAATGAGGCGTGGTCATAATTCAGTAAGCTATTGTTCCGACTATGATACTCATATTAGGGAACCCAATCCACTATGTTACTCTATTTATCAAGCCTCGATTAACGAATTTATTATCAATGATTATGTGGATAACGAAACATTATATGATATACCTCTAATATTATTTAATGTATATTTTTATTTAATTACATTATGGTTTATTTCTTATTTAAACCCAATCACTATTCTATGATTTAGGATTATGATTTATGATATATTGGGTATGTGTTTTGAATGTTTTTATCATGATCTCATACCCTTATAATCAGGTTATGATTTTGTTTTAACTGATATCTCCATTTTCAAATTATATATTATCTATGATCACCCTTTCTTAGGTTTCCTTACACATAGTAATGAATAATGGTTTAAGTATGATATTTCTAAAATGTTTTATGATTATGAAGAACTTAGTGGGAGATGATGTAGATCTATTATGAACCATATTTCCATGTATCCCTAATTCAAAAGTCACAAAAAATATATGATTCTAGAATGGATCACAATTTTTTGTTACGAATAATCATATATTAAAATGTAATATATATGTATGAAAAGATTGGGTTTTTATATTTGGTATCAGATAAAGTTTCAATTAATCTTTAGAAGATTGGATTAGAGAATATTTGTGAAAACCATTTGAATAAGTTTATATAGAGGACAAAATCCTAATGTTTGGGAAAAGAATATATTATGTGGTCTTCCTAGTAATACATCACTATCTATATTCTACATGTGGATATTGTATTAGAATATATTCATCTTGGGGTAATAACCCCAAATACTGTTGTTCAATTATATCTCATACATCATTATGGGGTATGATGAGTGTGCCCTTACTAGAAATCTATTTTTTCACACCCATAAGATAAGATTTGGTTAATAACCATTTTATTAGAAACCATTATTATATATTTTATCTGGTGATAACCAAGGATGGACTAGGTTATTACTAAGGTTTAATACATTGAAAAAAAGCATCATGGTCTAGAAATAATATGAATGATTTTTCATCATTATGGGACTTATCACTATGACTATTGATTCTCACATTATATATTTGTTTTTATTCAGTGGATATAACTAGATGGATTCATGTTTAAAATTTTTGTGATGGACACTAGAATGATTTTCTGAATTAGATATCAAATTAAATTGGAGATGAATTTGGAATATGATGATTATTTATAATTAGTTATCTCATTATATAGTTTAAAATATAAAAATTAGTGAGTTTGAGGAAAACCCAAATAAGAGTAATATAGAGTTTCATGAATACCATGGATGAAAAAGATTATGCAAGAATGTGGGTGGATTCACTGAAGGTAATATCTTATCGAAATAAAAAGATGTTTCTATATGGAAATGATGATTTTAAATCATGTAATGGCTGAGAAAAAATTAATTGTTTGATGGGAAAAATTATTTTTTATCATAATTTACCATTTATAGTTCAATTTGTTATATGTGGGGAGTATAGTTATTATATAAGTCAATGACCTAATCTAATTTTTAACTCCTATTCCAAAGGAGGACCTTTACTATTATAATCATTGAATTGAAAGGATTAATGTTTTTATTTATTGGTATTTGAGAATTATGTTTTATAAGTGATATAATAGTTATATTCTAGTTATGATAAGAATTAAACGTCACATGTTTAATCCAGAATATTTTTTCTTCAAGGAATTGAAATAATCTATTGAAATATACTGATACTAATGAAAATTGTTTTAGTATTATGGAGATAATTTGTAGTTGGTAAAAAGAGATTAATGTTATTGATGATGTAAATGGGATAATATTAATGACATTGAAATCTATTTGTTATTTTATGAAAATGTGATTTATATATTATTTGTTCATTTTGTTATTTTTATACGTATAGAATATATTCAATAGTCTATGATTTTATTCCAGTAATAATAATTGTGTTAGATTTTGGAAGCATATAAGTGTTTAGGTGAGGATAAATTAATAGTTATTTATACCATCATGGGTTATGTGTTTATATTCAATAATATATTCCAAGGAATAATTAAAACTTTTAAGGGTTGATGTGATAAGATTTTATAGTAATTTGAAAGTTTTACTTAGTTTTAATAAGAGTAATCTATTATGTTTTAAATAAGAATTTTGGTTAATATGATATGTTTTGTTAAGTTAATTATGTTCTTTTAGATATTTTTATGTAGATAATATTGATATTTGAAAAGTGATTCAATTACTAGATGTTATTTTTAGATATTGTTTTTTGTGAAATATAAGGATTTCCCTTCAAATTATAATCTAAATACAGTCAATGATATTTTGATGATGTTCACAACATTATATGATTTTATAGTGACATATCATGGTGGTTAATGATATTTTTTAAAATATTATATTTGATTGACTTATATGTAACACTTTGGTTTAACGTTATATTAAAGATGATGGATTATTTAGAAAGAATGAATTTAAATTTTATGGATATAAGTTCAAAAGAAATATGATTTCTTTTGAGGTTTACAAATTATTTAATGTTGATGTTATTGAGATAAATTGGGACGTTTTAATATTTATTTGTGTAATGATCTATGTTGAACCGTTGATGATATTACAGAAATTATAGATTAAAATGTATTAATTCTTTGCATGAAGGTTTAAATAATTTTTTCTTTATTTTATCATATTGTTACCATATTTGTTTTTCTTAATGCTTAAATATAGAATATATATATATAGTGGTATCCATTAATGGATTAGGTGATCCGATAAATGATGATTTTTTATGCTTTATGCATAAATAATTCTTCATGAATAAACATTTTTTAGAGAACATGTGATTTTGTGTTATAAATTGATTATATGATTCAATTATACTTATCATGTAAGTATATTTCCATATATTCTTAGTATATATGTTGAATTAAATCCTCATCTCTTGGAAAAATATCATGAATCAATATTTTATCCTATGACAATCATTTATGAATAATCGATAGCCTTTTTTACATCAATTTTATTTATGGATTTGTGGTCATTAACTCTCTCATCATTATTCACTTTATTATGTTCATTTATTTTTTTTAATATCTATAGAGAAACTGTTTTTATCTTGTAAAACATTTAAAAATTAAAATGAATTTTCTTGGATCCAGGTGCTGAGAAGGCCTATGTTTCCTAGGGCTGGTGATCACAGAAAAAAAATTATAAAAGAATTGATTATATTTTATATGCCACAAAAAATGTTTATCAGAAATGTTGTTATATATCTTAAATAGAGGCTCAGATGAAATATATGACACCATAATTTAATCTGGAGCGTGGGATTTACCCTAGGTGAAACCTAATGATAGATATCAAGAGACATCCGGTAAAGGTGGACTTTTTTGGGTACGTTTAATTAAAATAAATAATTTATTTATTTATGTTGAAGTAAATGAACTAATTTTTTTCAAAAAAAATAAAATTATATAGAGAATCTCAAACATTATCCACATAACCCATTAATCATTTATAAGAGTATCCATCATTCATCTTTGGTGGATTGAGATCAGATGATGACTGATAACTGAATATAAGTGAATTGAGCACAATGAACACAACTCATCTTCTCCTCCATTTGAAAATTTCTTCGTAACCCAAAATATTCCAATATTGTTGTTGGGAATGTTTTTTTTTGTTTACAACATTTTGAATTATTCATTCATGGATTACTTTTTCTTATTTGATTTTTGGTGTTTTCCAATTCTCCGCATGTCCCCATGTATCAAAATAAATTATTATTTTGATTTATTTTTAAATGGTCTTACGCTATTTTCCACACCTATAAATATTGTCTGAAAACCGTTGGAAAATGATGTTTATGAATTTTTTTCTTTTTATTATCTCATATAATTTTTCATATTGTCTTTTATTGGCCTATTGGATCACGATTCAACTTTTCTCGGGTGGGTTTGAGCACAATCATCCTCTCAGATTTTTTAATGCAGTGTGAACGATGATTAAGCTAGAAATTTATAGATGGATCGTGATTTATTGAGATATTTTATTGATTATTCCCATGGATCTAGAATTTTGGATTTATCATAGGTCTATGAGAGATGGAGGGAGGGGTATGAGGCAGTGATAACCTGTAGCGGTGGATTAAAAATATGATTTCCAGCCATTGGAGGGCCCATGTCGATGACTGGTGTTATTTTTCAATGACTTTGGGTGGTCAAATAGAGGGTATCCTATATTATATTCCTAATATAGAAACCATGAGTGGATTTCATTGGTTTATATGAATAACCAGACAACACGGTGCAGTGTCTAGGGGAATATGCCCCACAGAGTACCCTGGCTACAGAATCTACGGTATTAGGTTGAGTGAGATTCGAAATATTGTGTGGGACCCACAAATGTTGTGAGACATGGTTCTACTAGACCAATGTATACTTTAAATTCATTTTTTCACATACATGGCTAGGAAGACGCAGTGTACTAACACATTGCCAGTGTACATGAGCATTGCCAGAATCACACTGAAAGGACCTAGGGGGATGAGACACAATGTGTTGTACCCTTACACACCATGTAGTACTACATGGCTAGTGAGTAATCTTCTAGTGAGGAATCATCCATGAAAATTATTGGATAGTATGCTGTGAATACCCCTTATATTCCACATACCTCTTGAAAATCATTTACCTTTCATATAACCATTATTTAAAATAAGATTTTGGATCATGAGCACCCTTTCATGTTTGGTTTTTCATGTAAAATGTGATGGTTTAATTTTAAATGTCCTTTATGATATGATTATAATTGTTTTATCATGACCCTTCGTTTTTTGGTGCTCGATGACAGCAGTGATAAGGTAGGATCATTAGAGAGAGACCAGAGTGGTACCCCCTAATCAATAGGGGTATGGGTACTCTATCTATAGAGTGGTACCACATGTAATCGACTAAGGAATGATTTATCTATCTATCTACTAATTTTTACAGCCTTAAGGGATTAATCAAATTTCCGGTATCTACTAATTTGTATTCACTTGACACACTAGGGCATGAGTCCTCTATTTATCGAGTGTGTCATGAACCATCCCAAATACTCTGTTACCCTGATACCTGGGCCAATACTATCATAGCCCAAAGGGAATTTATAAACCCATAGGTTAGCGAATTTCAACTGACATCACACATGATAAAGAGGGAAGAAAATTTCCACAAAACAACTGATGAAAAAATATACATGTCAATATGCTAAACTATAACATCCTATAAATTTAATAAATATCATTGTTTGAATTAATTTAAATTCTTTGATAGCATGGGTTTATGAAATTAACAATTTATCCATCATTATATGAAACATATTTTTATCTTAATTTTCACATAACATTAATTATCCACTATTACTTATGATACACTCGAGCTAGAGTAATTCTAGACAAAAATATACACTTAATATTATAATTTAACCTGATATTTATCACTTGGACATTGGAATTTTGGAAATGAATAATATTAATTGAATAAAAAAAATATGGTTCATAGAAGTATATATAATGAATTATATGGCCACTAATTAATTATAAATGCATATAAAATCCAATTGATTATAAAGGATGTATTTTTATAAGAAAACTATTATTATTACCACAATGGCGGTTTATCTGAATAAATTATGTTAATCAACAATAGTGATAAATATTAAATAAATTTATATTTCATATATTCAATAAAATGTTTTCAATTCATTTAATATGTTATATAGGATTAAAATAAGAGTAAATCTAATTTTAAGTAAAGAAAGTTGCATTTTCTCTAAAAGGGAGATTTACTACCTTTTAATGTTAGACTTGTTTTAAAACTAAATACTAAAACTTATACTAATTTTATTGGACAATCTGAATTTAGTTTTCCATATTGTAATGTCAAAATTTATATTGTGTGTTTTTTTAATGAGAAATTCCATTTTTTGATGAATAGTTTAAACCATAGAATATTTATTGAATATTTTTTCATTAAATTTATTCATATAGTTAATTTATATTTTAAAAATATTTTACATTATAATTACATCACATAGAAATTAGTAAATCTAATTTAGATCATTGCAATTAATTTTAAATTGAAATTTTATATAAAACATTTCAAACAGTTGAACTTTATTTTTTGAAAACCTGCTATGTCGTCCCATTACAAGATTATGTTTTAATTAAATTCTTAAACTTCTAAGACATGAATTAAAAAAAATACAATATTTTTAATCATTGTGATTTAAAAAATTTAGTATGATCAACTCTATTTTTTACCAAAAATAACAGTGAAATAAATTAAAATTAATTACAATAATTACAGTAAAAATGAGTTCAGGTAGTGGTTAAACATTAATAATAAGCGTCCAAACGACAAATAAAATTCTCCAAAACCCATTTTATAGAAATATTTCGACATTAAATCTTTGTTTATATAAATGTTTCATTATTTGAGGCACATTACTTAAGGGGGGGCTACAAATTCAACTTAACTTTTATATTTTCATGAATTCCACTCTTCCCCTACAATAAAAAAACTCACTCTATACATCTCCTCACACCTCTAAAGCCATTTTGATCATTGAAAACCTACCCAAATCAACTAAAATTATCCTGAAACTTTCTTAGAATCATAAATTTTGGATGAATAAAATAATGGAAGTCTTTTGCGGAAAACCATAAGGAGTTTCCCAATGAAGAGTTAATAATTATCAATGAGAACATTAGATTTATTTCACTATACACCTCTAAAATTATTCTTATTAAATAATTATATAATTGAATAATTATAATAAATATAATTATATATTTTTATATGATGTTTTATACCTGAAACTACACACAATACCATCAAATTGGAATAAAATTACCATTCGTTAGTATGACAGACTAGCTCTTTGCGAAATGATGTCATTCATTTTTCATTTCCCACATATTTTTGTTTAGAATTATAATATAAGTAATTTTTTATGATATATATATATATATATTATTTTCCTGTTTTATTTATTCTTATATAATTATTATATAAGACAAACCTTCATGCTTTATATTTTATGGGAATATGATAACAACATTTGTGGATGTGTGGACTACCGGATCCTCAAGCGATGTGATTCATTCACACATTACATGGAATTTATGGACGATGTGTTCATTAAAACATTATTTATATAAATTAGTTATATATTATAATCATGAAATAATTACCTTTATGTAAATATAATATATAACCATATTTCTTACATTTTCACACACTAAAAAAGGGATGATGATGTTTGTGGACATGTGGACTACCACCTCAACAAAGCTATGTGATTTTTATTTTTTTCACCACCACATAAAAATATTGATATATATAAATATTTATATTTAAATAAAATAAATTTTTTTATTTATTGGTCATTCTTGAGGATAAATGTTACATAAATTCTTTCCATAATAATCATTATAAAAGGAAACGTTACTAATGCGTATGTACAACCCACTGTCTCTATTATTTAAAGGTTTGTTCATTTCTCAAAACCATCATTCGTGTTTTATTTTAAATTTATAAATTATTTAAAAATTTGATAATTATTTCATGATTATTATTCAGTATATGTTTAAATAATGACCTATTTGACCTTATTCAACCTATCAACGTCGGTTTGAAAATAGAATTCGAATACGGCCAAAACATTCGGCTTAAAAATTATTGATCAATTAACTATATATATATTTTATAAGTTAAATATATTTAATAATAAATATGAAAAATTATAAGAAGAAATTAAATATTTTACATGATTTTATTTTTCATGAATATTGAAGAAAATCATGACAAATCACTAGTTAGGTCCTCAAATCAGAAGACCATTCCACAACTGAGTGTCGGTAATTGACACATTTACAAATATGGATAAAAATATAGACTTATAGTTCATTAATAGAGAATTGAATATCCACATCTTAGAATGAGAAGCTGATAATCCACCACAATTGAGTACGAGTAGGTGAAACTCTCAAAAAAAAATTTATTGATTTGAAATATTCTGATTTAACTTCACAATTGTAACAACAAATCACTTTAGATGGATTTTCATAATCATATAATAATATCTTCATGAATGAGTAGTTGCAAATCAATCCAATTGCAATAGATCTTTAAATAAAATTAGCAATGAATTTTAGTAGTAGACTGAAAACAAATAGGTGATTCAAAAAATTTATATATCCAAAGTTCATCCTCTTCTGTAGATAATAGAGTCAGATTGATTGTTGTAATAGATATGTAAAAGATAATAATAGTAATGCAGTTGAATAGAAATATGTATCTCTTATTTTTTTATCACACACACACATATATATTTAGCAAATACAATGATAGAATAGAATAAATTAGAGATCCAGCTTCCAAATTCAAGATACATGAAAATCGCATAAAAGATCATGAGATTTAAAATTCATAAAAATACCCCAGAGTAGTCATAACATCCCTTAATAATAGAAGAGAGTTTAACCACTAAATTCGATTCATTTAATCAATCCCAATGAGATTTTAATCAGTTGAGAAGGAAATTTATATTGGCATGATATTCAACAATGACCATTACGCAAAACTCCTAGAAAATAAAAAATTCTAATATTTGATGTTGAAAAGTCAAATGTAGTGTTCCTTTAAAAAATGAAAAAAATACCCAACGTAGGGTTTCGCAACATTGAATTAATACTCCAAATGTATGGTTGAAAATCTGAGGGTTATCACAAAAAAGCATGATGATCCATATGTTTGCATCTCAAATGTAGGGTTCCTTACTTACGCATGGTTCTTTAACCATAAATTTTCTCATTATCAAACATAAGGCTCCACCCAAATGTAAGGTTCTTTATCTATACGCTTCTATCAACGTAGGGTTAAATCACCATTTGATTATATTTTTCAACCATAAGGTTGGAAACAAATTTAGGGTTTGTTCATTTCTTTATGTTATTTAATGATGGTTATGAACAATGTTCTTACAATAAACATAAGTGCGTTTCAAAAACATTGATGACCATTCCATGCATGTAATAATATTGAATATAATTAAAAAATAAAGAATATAAAGAATATAATTTTTCATAAATACATTTACTGTAAAATAATTAGTAAAAAAACAATGGTATTTGTGCAAATCAAAATTGATATGATTTTGAGAGTATTTTTGAGACAATAAATGCCCAAAAATCTCCCCATTTTTGATGATAAAAAAACCCATCCAATTATTATCATAATATATAATTTTTTAAACATTTAAATGAAATTAATTCAAAATTCTATTTGATAGAATTATTTTGATAAAAAATGTTATGTTTATCCAACTTTCTACCCCCTTTTTGAGATGAAATAGAATGTAATCAAATTATTAAAACACTTATAATTTTTCACAGATTTGTAAGTGAATGTTAGATTAATTTGTAAATATAAATAAGACTAGATTTTGGCTATATAAAAAATAATGTTATATGAAATAAAGTAGTGAAAATAATAATAATTAAATTTTTATTAATCAAAAAGTACAATAGTTTGTGTGACTAGAAAATAGGTTAGCCAATTGATATGGTTAGGGTATAGGAGGTTGGGTAGGATTTTGCCTCAGTTTTTTGTTCTGTTAGATTTTGGAACCATGAAGCATATCATTCATCTATGCCATCTATACCAACATTTTTTTCATAAGACTATCTCCCTGCATCAAAATAAAAAATCTCTAATCTGGATAAATATAAAAAATTTCTACAATATTGACTTTCAAAATGTCATGAAAACTCTCCCCTTTTTGAATAAACTGGTCGAATTTATTTGTGATTTTTTTCATAATAAATCTGATACAAGGTTCACTCTGAGTCAATTGGTCAATTAGAAATTTATGATTATACAAAAGTACTGAAAAATGAGAACTATTGAACTAAAGGATCCATAGATGGTCATTCATGCCAGCCATAACAGTTGTGTTTTCTTGAAATCTATGAATAAAATCTGGAGAGGTAGAAGAGGCAGTTGTATATGAATTAGTTCGACTAAAACTACTCTTTATTGAATCAATTTTTTTTCCGCAAATACCACTTTATATATGGAATGATTAATTTAGAGAGAACTTTATACTTGGTATTTCTAGCCTTATCTAATATTTATCTTTTGAAAGCATCCAAATCCTTTTTGGGAATAGAATTTTCTATATGAAATTGAATCTCTATCCTTGCCACATCGAGGTCTTGATAAAGAATTTTATTTTCTTTTAGAGATTTATTGAACATAATCACGAGATCTTTACCATTATGTGACAAAGAATAAAATTTTACTTTATCTGGATTCTATGTCTGATCCACACCAATAATTGATAATGGATTATAAATTAACTTCTAAATATATTTCTCACAATATCTTGATTGATTATCAAAAACATCTATTTTCACTCCAATGAAGGACATGATCATTCCACTTCATAATGCTCAACAAAATCTGTAACATTAGTTACTAATTTATGCACGTGTTTTTCTTCTTGAGAAGCTTTTTCTTGAAATTTTATTCTATAAATGTCTATTCTACTAGATCAATTATTAATGGTATATCATGAATATCTCTAGCTTGAATATATACTTGATGATCTTCATGATGAACATGTTCCTCAATATGAACTAAGAAAGTTCCTTCTCAAGAACCCAACCATGGTTCTTAATTTTTATAATCATATCTATTTCCTGGCATATGGAAAAGTCCCTCATGACATTCATCACCATCATTATTGTAACGACCCAAAGTATATCAATAGAAAAATCCCTTCTTATATCTATGTCATAAAAACACAATATAATGAACTACTAAGTGATAAGTGACCTTTAAACATAACTTTCTCACCCCTATGTTTGGAATTTTAAAATTCTGACATACACGGTCGTGTTCAAGATAGTTTTTGGAGTCTAATGAAACAAAAACAATTTTTGGTGAATAGTAACATACCCTTATGAAAATTAACCAACCCTTATGAATAGTAATATAAACCTTATGAATAGTAAATAAGAGTAACATTACCTATGAATAATAAAATAAAATTTATACATCATAGAAAGTGATAATTTGACCTTAGTAAACATTTTTGGTATTTTATAATGTCAAAATAATTAATTATAATTAATTAATTAATTTAAAAGAATATTTATTTCCCAAAAATGTATTCATAAATTATTGAATCAATGTATAATAGATTTTAGATAATTTTATAAAACCCTGCGTAATTTTTTGTAGAACTACAAAATCAGTTTTAATTTTAAAAATTGTTTTTTTAAGTAAATTATGATTTTAATTAAATATTAAATTAATAATATTTAGAAAAATTATTTTTGAAAAATGGACATCATTTTTGTATTCTACACGTCAAAAAATTGTAGGGGTTAAGTTTTGGGTTTATTCTGAAATACTTCAATTTTTGGGTGAATAGTAAAAAATACAGTTTTTCGCATAATCGGTGTACACTAAATTCCATCATTAATGATGTAATGATTAAATAAATATTCTAGAACTTTAGTTTCGTCCCAAACCTATTGAATTCCATAAATTATTCCTTGAAATACAATAAATCCAATTCTCAAACCTAAAAAGAACTTTCCAAAGCCTAAAGTCAAAAGGAAATTTCTTAAAGTGTCTTTTTCTCTTTCTTTCTCTTTCCTTTTAATAAATTAATGAATTCGAATTATAAAGAATATTTAAAGCCTAAAAATAATTATATTATATTTATATATGATTTAGGATGTCAAAAAAATACTATTACAAGTCTAACTCTTGATATATTATTTTATTTAATATTTTATGCCAAAAACACCTCCCTTCTCATGTATAAATATGCCCTCCCCCTCCTCTTGTCGAACCACACCTCTCATGCTTCAAGAATTGACTATGCTCTGCACAATATTCTTCCCTTGCCTCTCCCCCACGTCCAAGAGCTCTTGGTATCATCATAAGACCAAGCTTAGTCCCTTAAGGAGGTTCTCAAGAAGAGGATCCAAAAGGTGATTTCTCTCCCTCTTCTCCATTAATTTCCTTTCAAGTTCAAGTTCCTTTGTTGATCTCTCCCTACCAATCTTCATCCAAATTGTTTTTTAACTTAATTATTATGATTATAATTTAATATTATGATTATAATGGTATATTATATCACCCCACACCCCTTCCCTCTTCCTTTTATTTCATTAAAGAGAACGTAGTTCATGTGGTGATAATTTATCACCTTCAAAAAAAACATGCTCTCTTCTCCCATTTATACCTTCAGATCTGGTCATGAAACCATTTTTATGGGTGAACCAGAATATATTATATTTATTATGTTCTATTTTATGTTCTATAAATAACCTATGGCCATATTACTAAGTTAAATGTTAAAACAAGTTTGTTGTGATCCAAAACCCGCCCAAAGTAACCCAAATAACCATCATTAAAATCTTATCTAATAATTCGTTCACATGGATCTAATATAACTCATTATAAAATCATTAAAGCTTCTGTAATATCATTAATAACATTTAATATCAATTTTGGGTGTTTACCCAGGATCTACCCAAACATCAATTTTAGAATACAGGTGGACCGCTCAAGAAAACTATAAAAACGAACATCCCCGAACAATGTTTTTTAACTCTATAAGTCATCCATAAGAACATAATATAAAATAATGAAACCATAATGAACCCTATTAATGTATAAAAGGTTCTGGAATTTCTAATTGATGAATATAATGTCATTATATAGGACACTAAAGAGAAGGAGGTATTCGAGTACAAGTTAAGGGGAAATCTCGAACCCAATTTGCTTCCTTCGGGTTCTCCCTCTTTCACTCAATTTTTGATATGGTTACTCATCAAAGATCATTTTTTCATCATTTAATTTACTTTTCTGGGATATACATGTTTGTCACTGGTTTTTATATCCATCAAAATTTTTTCCAAAAGAACTCTCCTTTCAAGATGTCGCCTTTTTCCTCTCATTCAAGGTTGATGGTTCTTGTATCAAGTATGTTGTTCCCTCTTTCTTTTGGGAACCCAAAGCTTATGAATGTGTTATTATGAGATGAAACCCATTCCTTTCCATGGGTTATTTATGTACATGATTTATATGTGTTCTATGTGGAAATCATGATAATGATAATGTTATGATGTGACGGGTGCACCCGGAATTATATAGCGCAATATGAATGTTTAAATGTGACGGGTGCGACCAGAATTATATAGAGCTCCAATGCATTGGGTAAAGTGATGAATATCTTGAGTAAATTTTAAATGATTTGTCAACATGATGATAGCTTTGTTCAAAAGTATATGTGGTAGTTAGCCACTAAGACATGATGTTTCATTTTTTATGCATTGCCACATTTCAAGTATATTATTTATGCTCCTATCATGTTCATGATTCTTTGCCTATGTCATGATTATGCTCACCCCATGATATATTGTTCTTATCTATCCTCTTAATGGGCTTTTAGATCACCCCTTTTGATGTATATCCTCAGGTGGATACATGTACTAAGGAGAGGACAAGTTCCACTAAGAAGCTAGTGAAGAAGAAGTTAAATAAATGTTAATGGTTGATGTTGTATTTGTCATGCATGGTCCTAGTTTGCCCAAGACACTAAACATATGGATCCTCTATGTGTAATACTATTATGTTGTTTATCATTGAAATGATGTAATATTAATTTAATAAAAAGGCTGGGCTACTATATTTGGTATCAAAGGAAAGGTTTAGTTAATTTGGGAATTAGGATTAGTGATCCATAAAGAAAACCTCTAGCATGATACTAAGTACAATTATGAACACAAGGATATTTACCTAGGGATGCCATATGTTATGTTTTTGGTATAATTTCTTAAATGAATAAGTTATTCATGATTTGTTTACTTATGTTTTGTTCTATCCTTTTCTATTTTAGAAAATGGTGGGAACCAAGAGAAATCAGGCCAACAACTCTTATGAGGGCCAATGCAATGATTTCCCGAATGACATCCCAAATGATTTTTGAGGAGGAGTTCCAAACATCATGGCGATGCTTACCCAAATATCTCGGGTTATGAAAAATAACCATAATAATGGGGAACGTCCTCCTTCACCAAAGAGGGAGCAACTAGCTATTGAATGTTTTATGCGGCAATGACCACCGGCGTTTTGTGGATCTTCTGATCCACTAGTTGCGGAACAGTGGATCAACTCCATGGAGAAGATCTATTCTGTTCTTCATTATTCTGATACAGAGAAGGTGACACTATCCTTTTATCGTCTAGTTGGAGAATCTGATCAATGGTGAGCTTTGATCAAGAACACCAATCCAAGGGAGGAAATTGAAGAGATAGAATCGGAAGACATTAAGATAATGTTTCTTAATAAGTACTTCCCACGAACTCTTCACACGAAGATGGAGAGAGAATTCATAGAGCTCAAGAAAAAATAAGTAGAATCTATCATAACCTATGAAGCAAATTTCACAAGGCACGCAATGTATGCTTTGGGTTTTGTTATCAACAATGATAGCAAAATTGCTAGATTCTTTAGTGGATTTAAACCACATCTTTGAAATGCTCTTGCAATCCGAGACTTTGGGAGTTATGAAGAAGTTGTTCGGTGTGCTCTCAAAGTGGATATAGAGTTGGGAGAATGGTCCCATGGCTATGGTGAAAAGAAAAGAAAGATGGAGTTTCAAGCTGGTGGATCTAGTGACAAAGGTGGGAAGAAAAATCGACCCACTTGCCAAAAATGTGGGAAGTTGCACCATGGGAACTACCTCAAAGGTAAGACGAAATGCTTTAAGTGTGGGAAGAAAGGACACCAAGCTCACGAGTGTTGAAAAGATATGAAAATTAAGGATAATGTAGCCGATGAAAGGAGAGAACCAGTCATGGTTCAATGCTACAACTGTAGGGAGCTATGGCACTATTCAAACCAGTGCACTAAACCTCGAGCTCTCGAGGGTAATCAGCGCCAACAACCACCAAAGCCAAAGGAACAGGGGAAGGCTTATGCAATCACTATTGTGGAGGTGGAACATGATAATGAAGTCATACAAGGTACACTTCCTATTCACTCAATAATGGAAAAAGTCTTATTTGATTCTGGTTCTACGCATTCCTTTATATCTTGCAAGTTTTCTAGAACTATAGAATCAAATCCTTGAAACCTTGAAGTAGAGATATCTGTAAAAACACCAAGTGGTGCAATCATTGCAACCCAAATGTTTGATTCTTCTCCTATTGACGTATGTGGGGAGATTCTTCCAGCAAATCTCGTAATACTTCCCTTGGTGGAATTCGACGCTATAATGGGAATGGATTAGCTCTCGTTATATAGAGTACATATCAACTGTCGGGAAAAGGAAATATATTTTCATATTCCGAACCATCCCATGCTCCTCTACAAATGCAAGGTAGATCATGAATATCCTTTGAAAAATCCTTCAATGGTGTGGGTGTTGATTCCCTATGAAGAAGCATTCCTCACCCAAATGGTTGAGTCGAATGAAAGTGCCAACCTTGAGGTAATGCCCATCATGAGGGAATACAGGGACGTATTTCCTGAAGGGTTACCCAGAATTCCCCCCGATCGTTAGGTAGAGTTCTCAATTGAACTCATAACCAGAGCTACTCCTATCTCAATGTGAAACTATAGGATGGCTCCTATCGAACTGGAGGAGTTAAAGATGTAGCTGCAAGAGCATCTGGACAAAGGGTTCATACGCCCTAGTGCATCACCTTGGGGTGCGCCAGTGCTCTTTGTAAAGAAGAAGAATGGTACCATGCGGTTGTGTATTTATTATCGGGAACTCAACAAGATCACCATAATGAACAAGTATCCTCTACCAGGGATTGATGACTTGTTCGATCAGTTAAGAGGAGCTTAATACTTCTCAAAGGTGGATCTTCATTCTGGATATCATCAAGTAAAGGTGAAGAAGGAAGATATTCAGAAGACTGCCTTCCGTACAAGGTATGGGCACTATGAGTTTTTGGTGATGCCATTTGGACTTACTAATGCCCCTGCAATCTTCATGGATTTAATGAATAGGGTCTTTAGACATTACCTCGACAAATTTGTGGTAGTTTTTATTGATGATATTCTCATCTACTCCAATAGTAAGGAGGAACATGAAGAACACCTAATACATGTGTTGGTGACATTGAGAAAGGAGAAGTTGTATGCCAAGTTCAGCAAGTGTGACATTTGGATGAATCAAGTCACGTTCTTGGGACATGTGATCACAAGCGAGGGAATTTCTGTGGACCCTTCAAAGACAAAGGCGATTAAGGAATGGCCCAGGCCCTCTAGTGTCACAAAAATCCGTAGTTTTCTTGGATTAGATGGGTACTATCGATGTTTTGTGAGAAACTTCTCACGATTTTCAAGCCCGCTAACTAAGTTAACAAGGAAAGGGGTGCAGTATGTATGGACATAAGAATGTGAGGGATGCTTCAAGGAGCTAAAGAGAAGGCTGATCACTGCACATGTACTCACACTACCGAAAAGTGGAGAAATTTTTGTGATATACATTGATTCCTCAATGAAAGGCTTGGGTAGTGTACTCATGCAAAATGATAATGTGATAGCCTACGCCTCACGACAGTTGAAGATCCATAAGCAGAACTACCCGACGCATGATCTAGAGCTGGCATCCGTGATTTTTTCCTTCAGAATCTGGTGGCATTACCTTTATGGTGAGAAGTGTGACATATACACCAACCACAAGAGCCTAAAGTATATATTCACACAAAAGGAGCTCAACATGTGTCAAAGGAGATGGTTAGAGGTATTTAAGGATTACGATTTCCCTATTCACTGTCATCCTGGAAAGGCGAACAAGGTAGCTGATGCTCTAAGCAGGAAAGAACCAGCTACTCTGTCCATGTTGAGGATTGAGAAAGACCCTATCTTCTTGGATATGCAATGGATGGATTTGGGAATCGTAAGGGTAGGGGATACATCCTACCTTTCCCAAATGATTGCGCAACCATCCATCTAACAGAAGATTAAGGAAGCACAAAGGGATGATGTGGAGATACAAATGAGGGTGAATGCAGTAAAGGAAGGGAAGCTGCAAGACTTCCATATCGACGATGATGGTGTGATTCGGTTTTGAACGTGACTTTGTGTGCCTTCATCACCTGGAATAAAGATGGAGCTATTGGATAATGCACATAGCTCAACTTTCTTTATCCATCCTGGAAGTACCAAGATGTATCGTGATCTCCGAGAGCACTTCTGGTGGGATAACATGAAGAAGGAGATTGCGGAATATATATCAAGGTGCTTGGTATGTCAGCAAGTTAAAGTTGAGTGACAAAAGTCCATTGGTATGATGCAGCCATTGCCTAAACCCCATGTGGAAATGGGAAAATGTTACTATGGACTTTGTCACGGGTCTCCCGAAGGCGTCAAAGGGAAATAATGCGACATGGGTTATGGTTGATCGACTCACCAAGACTGCCTATTTTATCGCTATTTGGGAAGACCTCTCACTTGAACAACTTGCAAGGATATATGTGAAGGAAGTAGTCAGATTTCATGGTGTTCCAGTCTCAATTGTCTCTGACCGTGATCCAAGGTTCTCATCTATGTTCTGGAGGAGCGTTCAGCATGATTTGAGTACTGAATTAAATTTCAGCACGGACTATCACCCCCAAACTGATGGCCAGTCTGAAAGGACTATTCAGACACTTGAAGATATGATAAGACCTTGCTCTCTAGAATTCAAAGGTGGATGGGATCAGCACCTTCCGTTGGTTGAGTTCTCATACAACAATAGCTTCCACTCGAGTATTCAGATGGCTCCGTATGAAGCTCTTTATGGGAAGTGATGTAGAACTCCGACCTGTTGGGATGAAGTTGGAGAACGAAAGCAACTTGGTCCCGATCTTGTTCAAGAGACGACAGAGATGGTTCAAGTCATCTAGAAACACATCAAAGCTGCTCAAAGTCAGCAAAAGAGCTATGCTGACAACCGTCGAAGGGACTTGGAGTTTGACGTTAGAGATAATGTCTTCCTTCGAATATCTCCATGGAAGAGAGTCATGAGATTTGGGAAGAAAGGGAAGCTAAGCCCAAGGTACATTGGTGGCCCCTTTGAGATCCTTGACGGTATAGGAGCCGTGGCCTATCGTCTAGCACTTCCACCGAATATGGCTCAAGTTCATGATGTGTTTCACGTATCACTACTGAGGAAGTACATTCCATAACCCTCACATGTACTAAACTCAGAGGTGGTACAAATGGAAGATGATCTCTTCTATGAGAAGCAGCCAGTAAAATTTTTGGACCGAAGTGATAAGGTTCTACGCAACAAGACAACCCGCCTTGTCAAAGTGTTTTGGAGGAACCAAAAGTTTGAGGAAGCAACATGGGAACCAGAAGTGGCAATGAAGGAGAAGTACCCTCACCTGTTTCTGTAAAGTAAAATTTCAGGGGCAAAATTTCTTAACGGGGGAAAAATGTAACGACCCAAAGTATTTCAATAGAAAAATCTCTACTTATATCTATGTCATAAAAATAGAAAACAATGAACTACTAAGTGATAAGTGACCATCAAACATAATTTTGTCACCCTTATGTTTGGAATTTTAAAAATCTAACATACACGGTTGTGTTCAAGATAGTTTTTGGAGTGTAATGAAACAAAAACATTTTTTGGTGAATAGTAACCTACCCTTATGAATAGTAACCTACCCTTATGAATAGTAATATGACACTTATGAATAGTAAATAAGAGTAACATTACCTATGAATAATAAAATAAAATTTAGACATCATAGAAAGTGATAATTTGACCTTAGTAAATGTTTTTGGTATATTATAAAGTCAAAATAATTAATTATAATTAATTAATTAATTTAAAAGAATATTTATTTCCATGAAATGTATTCATAAAGTATTGAATCAATGTCTAATATTATTTAGATAATTTTATAAAACCCTACGTAATTTTTTAAAGAACTACAAAATCAGTTTTAATTTTAAAAACTATTTTTAAGTAAATTATGATTTTAATTAAATATTAAATTAATAATATTTAGAGAAATTATTTCTGAAAAATTGACTTCATTTTTGGATTATACACGTCGAAAAATGGTAGGGGTAAATTTTTGGGTTTATTCTGAAATACTCAATTTTCGGGTGAATAGTAAAAAATACCGTTTTTTCGCATAATCGGTGTACACTAAATTGCATCATTAAGGATGTAATGATGAAGATAACATTCTGGAACATTAGTTTTGGCCAAAACCAATTAAATTCCATAAATTATTCCTTCAAATACAATAAATCCAATTCTCAAACCTAAAAAAAACTTTCCAAAGCCTAAAGTGAAAAGGTAATTTCTTAAAGTGTCTTTTTCTCTTTCTTTCTATTTCCTTTTAATAAATAAACGAATTTGAATTATAAAGATAATTTAAAGCTAATAAGAATTATATTATATTGATATATGATTTATGATGTTAAAAAACTAATATTACAAGTCTAACTCTTGATATATTATTTTATTTAATATTTAATGCCAAAAACACCTCCCTCCTCATGTATAAATAAGCCCTACCACTCCTCTTTCCCAACCACACCTCTCAAGATTCAAAGAATTGTCTATGCTCTGCCCAATAATATTCCCTAGCCTCTCCCCCACGTCCAAGAGCTCTTAGTTTCATCAAAATACCAAGCTTAGGCCCTTAAAGAGGTTCTCAAGAGGAGGATCCAAAAGGTGATTTCTCTCCCTCTTCTCGTTTAATTTCCTTTCAAGTTCAAGTTCCTTTCTTGATCTCTCCCTAGCTATCATCCTCCAAATTGTTTTTTAACTCCAGTATTATACTTATACTATAATATTATGATTTTAATGGTATATTATATCACCCCACACCCTTTCCCTCTTCCTTTTATTTCATTAAAGAGAACGTTGTTCATGTGGTGATAATTTATCACCTTCAAAAACAACATGCTCTCTTCTCCCATTTCTACCTTCAGATCTGGTCATGAAACCATTTTTTTGGTTGAACCAGAATATTTTATATGTATTATGTTCTATTTTAAGTTCTGTAAATAACCTATGGCCATATTACTAAGTTAAATGTTAAAACAAGTTCGTTGTGATCTAAAAACCGCCCAAATTAACCCAAATAACCATCATTAAAATATTATCTAATAATTCGTTCACATGTATCTAATATAACTCATTATAAAATCATTCAAGCTTCTGTAATATCATTAATAACATGTAATATCAATTCTGTATGTTTACCCATGATCTACCCAAACTTCAATTTAAGAATACAAGTGGACCGCTCAAGAAAACTATAAAAACGAACATCCCTGAACAATGTTTTTAAACTCTATAAGTCATCCAAAGGAGCATAATATAACATAATGAAACCAGAATGAAACCTATTAATGTATAAAAGGTTCTGGAATTCCTAATTAATGAATATAATGTCATTATACATGCCATTAAAGAGAAGTAGGCATTCGAGTACAAGGTAAGGGGAAATCTCAAACCCAATTTTCTTCCTTCAGGTTCTCCCTCTGTCACCCCATTTTTTATATGGTTACTCCTCAAAGATAATTTGTTCATCATTTCCTTGAATTTTATGGGATATAAATGTTTGTCACTGGTTTTTATATCCATCAAAATTTTTTCCAAAAGAACTCTCCTTTCAAGATATCACCTTTTACCTCTCATTCAAGGTTGATGGTTCTTGTATCAAGTATGTTGTTCCCTCTTTCTTTTGGGAACCCAAAGCTTATGAATGTCTTATTATGAGATGAAACCCATTACATTCCAAGGGTTATTTATGTACATGATTGATATGTGTTCTATGTGGCAGTCATGATAATGATAATGTTATGATGTGACGGGTGCGCTCAGAATTATATGGCGCAATATGAATGTTTAAATGTGACGGGTGCGCCTGAAATTATATAGGGCTCCAATTAATTGGTTAAAGTGATGAATCTCATGAGTAAATGTGAAATGATGTGTGAACATGATGCTATCTTTGTTCACAAGTATGTGTGGTCGTTAACCACTAAGACATGATGTTTCATTTTTTATGCATTGCCTCATTTCAAGTCTATTATTTATGCTCCTCTCATGTTCATGATTCTTTGCCTATGTCATGATTATGCTCACCCCATGATATATTTTTCTTATCTATCCTCTTACTGGACTTCTAGATCACCCCTTTTGATGTATATCCTCAGGTGGCTACATGTACTAAAGTGAGGACATGTTCCACTAAGAAGCCAGTGAAGAAGAAGTTAAATAAATGTTAATGGTTGATATTGTATTTGTCATGCATGGTCCTAGTTTTCCCAAGACACAAAACATATGGATCCTCTATGTCTAATACTATTATGTTGTTTATCATTGAAATGATGTAATAGTAATGTAAGAAAAAGGCTGGGATGCTATAATCATCATCATCTTCTGATGAATTATATCAAATCCTCCTCTATGTTGCCTTGGCAATACCATTAGAACTTGATTCAGTAACTCATACTATTATAACAATCCCCTGCTCCACCTAGAGTAGAGGCTCTAGAACCTAATTACTCATCATCTCCAATAAGTAACATGTTGCCTTTCACAGTACTCCAGAAAAACTATAACGTCCTTAGAGTTCACGTATTGAGTACATTATAATGTTGACATTTAATTTGAGAATAATTTAATGGAATCCTATTTTTATTTAACAGAATCTGATAAATTATTCTTATATAAAGATAAATTTCATCCTGCAATCTTGTTGAAAATAGTATTGAAGATATATGAATACATACCATTGAAAATTAAACTTTATTTCAAATAAAAATAGAAACATGATGAACATGTTTGGATGCATAATTTTCTCCATTTCAGCAATCCTTGGAGATATTATGGTTTGAATAAATTTAACCAATATTTTTTTATCTGCAATAAGATCTTTGGAAAACAACTTCCTTATGTTTGATCAAAAAAATAGAAAAGAAATATTGTCTTTAAATTTTTTATCCTAATCTCCAATATTCCATAGATTAAAGTGAAATAATCATTAATGAGGACAGTTTAATATTTGTGAAATTTTATAATCACTGAAACTAAATTGTTATTAGAAATATTTTCTTTATACATCATTTATAAATTCTGTGTTTGCTTCATTTAACATGAACTCTGGACCTTGAAACACTAATGTCTATTTCATGAGTAGAATATCCTGTTAGAGCCATTCGAAATCTACCACTTTTCCTTAAAGTGTATTTCTTCTAGAAAATTTTTGTCATTTCCGATCACTGGCTTCACCCTCTTTGGTTATTATAGATTTATTCACTTTTTCAAATTTTAAAATATGAGGTTTTATGAATTATAGGGTTTTGATGGTTGAAAATTGTTCGGGTTAAGTGAAACGGTTTAAAAAAATAAGGGTAAGGTATTCATAAGGTTTCTAATAGGTGATGTCATAGATTTTTTACCCATTCGAGTTACAGGATAATTATGATGTTTTGAAAACATGAGGCATGGATCAATTTATTATAATAAGAATTAAATGAACAGATAGAAAAATAGAAAAATTAAAATGAATTATATTTAATGTAATTAAAACAATAGTCAACATAAATAAATTGAGAAAAATTAAATAAAATAAATAAATAAAAATTAAATAGATAAAAATTTTAACAATTATTTAAAAATTAAATAATCCAAACCCCCTAATAAAATCAATACTTATATTAGAATTGGGATGACTAAAAATATCAGCTAATTGATTTTCATTTTTGATAAATTCTAATGATATATCATTTTTAATAACCTTATCTCTTATAAAATGAAGTCTAATATCAATATGTTTAGTTTTTAAATGACATAAAAGAGTTTTTGAAATATTTATATTTCTAGTATTATCACATAAAATATGTGTGATTTTAAAATTTAGTCCAAAGTCCGTTAGTTTGTTTTTCATGCATCATATTTGTGCACAACAACAGCCAGCCGATACATTTTATTCCACAGTTATAGACAGGGCAACTGGGTGTTGTCACTTACATGACAATGATACTAAAGAATTTCATAAAAAGTGATAGGTTCTAGTGGTTATTTTTTTATCTAATATATTACCTCCAAAATAATCATCTGAAAATTAAAATCATATGTTTTTGGATAAATAAGATATTGAAAAACATAACCTTTTAAATATCTAAAAATCCTTTTAATAATAATAAGATATGACTCTATAGAATTTTTTTGATATCTAGCACATAAACCTATAGAAAACAAAATGAAAGGTCTTCTAGAAGTAAGATATAATAAACAACCAATCATACCCTGATATAACATGTTGTCCACTGATTTTCTAGCTTAATCCAAATCATGTTTTAAATTAGTAAAAAAGGGAGTTTTATATGTCTTGTTGTTCTTAAGAACATTATTTTTCAAAAAATTAATTATATATATACTTTGGTTTAAAAAATTTCTATATTCTATTTGATAGAATTGAAGTCCTTGAAAAAAATTTATTTATCCAATCATACTCATTTTAAATTTTTTGCATATTTTTTGAAAAATCATTATAATTTTCTTTCATTATTTGAACCAAAAATAACAAAATCAACATATATTGGAAATAATATTGTATTGAAAACAATAATTTTCTTAAAATGTGTTGGATCTTCTGTACGATCTGTATAATTTATTTAAAATAATTGAATTAAATCTTCATACCAAGCACTAATTACTTATTTAAGGCCATAGAGATAATTTATAAGTATAATAACATATTATAGTGTTGATAATATTAAAAACCCGGAGGATGTTCAACATAGTCTTCCTCAATTAAATTACCATTTAAAAAATAAAATTTAACATCCATCTAATATAATTTAAATTTTATATATGAAATATAAGATAATAGGATTATAATTGGTTCTAATCTAGATCCCTAGGAAATTGTTTCGTTATAATATATACCTTCCTCCTGATTATATCCATTAGATAATAATATAGAATTTTTTCTAGTTATAATCCCTAGATAGTGTGGTTCATTTCTAAAGACCCATTTTGTTCCTAAAATTATAGAATTTTATGGTTTTTCAACTAATTAACAAACATCATTAATTATGAATTGGTTGATCTCTTCTTTCATTGCTAACATCCATCTCTAATCATTTAAGGACACATCATAAGATTTAGGTTCTAGTTCAGATTTAAATCCATTGAACTCTACCGAGTTTCCTATAATTCTTATAGTTATTATTTAAATATATAGGTCTCCAATAATAGTTTATAAATAATGATTATTTAGGGTTCTAGTCTATCATGGAAAAACACATTAAGTTTCATCTATGTTATGTTCTTATAAATATGACTAAATTTTATTTATATTATTTCCAAAATGATTTCCCCATTTTCAAGTCATATGTAGTCAAAAGTGTGAGTAATATCATTAGTTTGATGTTTCTTATCAATAAAAGGGTCAGTTTCATAAAGCATCACATGAACTGATTATTTAAAAATCCTTTAATTTTTAATAAACACTCTATAAGCATTAAAGGATTCAAAATATCCAAAAAATATTCCTTAATCAGCTTTTGGATTGAGCATAGCAAATTTATCCTTGGTGTTCAGGATATTCACCTTGCATCCAAATACAATAAATTACATTACCATAGGATTTTTGTTATAACAATGTTCATAAGGAGTCCTTTTAAAAATAGGCTGAATTAAAACTATATTTACGATATAGTAGGTTGTGATTATAGATTCTATCTATATGTAGGTATAGTGACTATATACCTTCATCATAGTCCAAGCTATTTCTTCAATTGTTTTATTTCATATTTCTATAATTACATTTTCTTTAGGAATTCTTGGGGAAATGATGTTATATTTAATACCCATATTTGAACAAAATGAATTGAATTCATGATTCACAAATTATCCACCATGATCACATCAAAAGGAAATTATTCTAAAACCTTTTCCATTATGAGGAGTTTTAAAAAAACATTCAAATATAGTAAATACTTCACTTTTTAGTTTTAGAAAATTGAAAATAGTAAATCTAGATTAATCATCAACTAAAACTCATAAATATAATTTACTAGATAAAATTTATACTCGTGATGGCCTAAATAGATCTATGTGGATATGTTCTAGAGTTTTTTGATGTAGCAATTTTGTTGATAGATTTGAAGGGATATTTGTGTTGCCTTCCAATGTGGCATGCATTATAGAATATATCATAATAAAATATAAGAATAGGTAAATAATAAATTAACTATTTCATATAAAATTTATGTATAGAATAAATATTACAATGAACAAGTTTCTTGTTGTATATCCATTACTCATATACCTTAGTAGTTAAAAAATTCAATTTCTGTTTACAAATGGAATTTAAATCCTAACTATAAACATTATCATTTCTATGTGCTCTAAACATATGCAATTTATCATTAAATACAAAGAAGGAATTATTAGAAAAATAAATATAATATCCATCATAACAGAGTTGATATATACTTATTATGTTTTGTTTCAACACATAAACATAATGTAACTTGTTGATTGAGAATGTTTTTGGATCTCCAATGGGCTCATGTGAAATTATCTTTCCTCTGGAATTACCACAAAATGTGACTAGAACTCCAGATATTTGAGTTAGTGTGTGGAAGTTTGACGAGTATCCACTCATGTTCCTAGAGAAACCACTGTCCATATGCCATATAACATTTCTCTTTCTATAAAATGTTTTCTATAAAAACAATTTAGAGAAAATACTATTTTTTGTACCCTATCCTTAGGGGTCTCATAGTGTTATCAAGTAGAGATCGGGGAATCCATATCTACTTGGTTTTTCCATAACTCATATCATTTTATTCAAATAAACTTTTTTAAATAAAATCTATTTTGATTCAAAATAAAATATGATTCCTCCTCCAATGGCCCAAATGCCTTCATTTTTTATTGATTTTTGATAATCTACCTTTCAAGGGGTGAGGTGGAACCCTTACAAGGCCAGTAGGTGTAAGTATTACATGGCCCATAGTCCTTAGAGGAATTCATTTCCTGTAGGCTGCAAACATTACATAAAACGTAGACTAACTACTTGGAACAGCTCCTCCCCATCATCTTTATCGTGAAATCATCTCTCCACCTTCACATGGATGTTCAGCAAGGAATTTTCATGCATGCATAGTCATGTCTCGATGGCAGGTGCCATACCCTCTCATTCTTTCAATCCGTTTAGCTTCTGTTGTGGTGAAAGCTCCTTTCTCATCCTCCTTGTAGAGTTTGTTCCCTGTAGGTTGTCTGGTTTTCATCTGCACTAAGGTGGCCCGAAGGCCTTGAGGTGGCCCAAAGGCCTTACTAACCCAAAGGCCTGGGTGGCCCGAAGGCCTTACAGGACTCAGGGACCAAATCGGTTGCCCGAAGGCCTAAATGGGGGCATATTCCCGGCTACTACAGTTCCAAACAGTGTCTGCTACAGTTCCCACTACAGTACCTGCTACAGTACTACACAGTTCCTGCTACAGTACTGCTATAGTACCCCAGACATTCTGCCTCCGCATGGATTTGAACCCTGGTTGTTTGGATGCACTTATGGATTCCTTACAAACTGGGCTAAGGCCCATGTGCTATTATATGATTTCTCAAACAATAGTTTTATTGGTTATATGTCCTCCTCCAAAAAATTAAATGTCATATTTTTCAAGTTGGTAATAAAATAATTCTTATATAGTTTATTTTTTTCACCCATACTTCGTTTATTGAATATCTCTTTTTGTGGACATTCATTACAACAATTCAATTCAGAAAATTTTCATCTTTTGTAAAGTAAAGAGAATCACTTTGATAAGTTTCTAAATCATCTTGCATTGTTTTAATCTTATTTTCGTAATGAGAATAGTTTTTGGTAGATGACATAATTTTTTCAATTATCTATTGATGTTTTTAAGTAAGGTATCTCTTTCTCCTAAAATATTATTGTGAATATTATTTAAATATATCTATTTCTTAAATATGGAGTCATATTTGTTTCTAGAATTTTGTAGTAGGATGCCAATTTATTATTGCAATAATTTGAATAGGAATCAAGATCAGAATTAGATGAATAATAAGATTGTACCTTATCTTCTTCAGCCATAAAGAAAACAGCTTATTTCATATTAGATTCATTATTTTTGAATATGATTTTGATGAGATACGAGAGTATTAAGAAACACTCAAAATTTCTTTCATTGCTTTTTTCCTTTCTGTTCATAATCAACATTTTTTTAATATTGCTTTTCAGTCTTTCACTTTTTATCTTTATGTTGATGATAATCAGGTCTAATATAACCCAATTTATTACATTGATAGTACCTGACATATCTTGAGACGTCATCATCCATTTTTGAAGGGTTTTGTGAATCCATATTTATTCTTATAAAACTGGTAAAATTTATGGCTAAATGACCAGGTTCTATTTTAGAATCTGATGTTTCTAAATTCTTTTCTTCTCTGACATCTTTCTTTATTCTTATGTATTGCTTCTTATATGTTACCTTTAGAGAATTATTATCATTTTCCACTAATACTTTATGATTTTCAACTTCATCTTGCATTTTAGCTTCATACATTATCAATGTCCTAATTAATTATATCATAGTAAGTTTTTTTACAAGAGATTATTGGAGAATTATAGCTGATATTCCCATGAATTTAGTATTTAAAACTCATAGTTCAATAAAATCCTAATCTTCTTATTTGACAGGATCACCTAAGGATGTAATATTATGTATAATCACTATAAGCCTTCAATTCATCTGAGTGATACATTCTTCATCAAATATTCTAAATAAGTCAAATTTTACTTTTTCTAGTGCATACCTCATTTTTCATACATTATCTATTATATTATAGGAAACTGTAATGACTTTCAACATTTCATAAGAAGTAGGTCATTGATAGATATAATTGAATTAATCTAGTAGAAGACCATATATTATAGCATTAAATGCTTTAGAATTATTTTCATACTCAACCACTATAGCGGCATTCCATGTTTCATGATTTTCAGGAACTATATAAGAAGTAATGATCATATAGTAGACTTTAAACACTAGATTCTTCAAATTTATAATCAACTTTGATTTCCAACATCCATAATTTTCACCATTGATATATGAAGCATGGACCCTTAACGTTACTTATCTATGATCAGTCACATTAAACTTTCTATAGACCTTATAGTTTTATCTATTTATATATTTCAACAAAATGCCTCATTTGATACCAATTTTTAGGTCAAAATATAAAAATATTCATAAGGGGGGGTGAACTGTGTCTTTTCAAAGTCATCCACAATTCTGATTTTTGACAACCTCTATAAATAATGAAATTTTTTAGTGTTTATCTTATGTATTAAATTATGAGAAACAGATACAATAGAAATATAGATCAATGTTTTTTATAGTGGTTTAGGGCACAAAGATCACATAGTCCACTCCACCAATTACTCTCTATGTGAGTTTGGTGAATTTCACTATTCAGGTTCTCATATCATAAGACCAATCCACAATCGAGTGCATGCAGTTGACACAATTATAAATAAGTCTAAAATAGAGCCTTCATGTTCATTAATAGGGAACCAAATATCCATAACATAGATTGAGAATCTGATGCTCCACTATAACTAAGTACACGACATGTTGAAACTCTCAATAAAAATATATTGAATAAAAAAATTTCAATTGGACATCATAGTTGTAATAAAAAATAAAAGTATAGTAACCTTATTCTTTAGAAAATAATATATTTAATAAAGATTAGTTTCAAAGAAATCCAGTTGCAATTGATATTTAAATAAAATAAGCAACTAAAATAAGCAGCATATATACAACAAATATGATATTCAAAACATGAAAATCTCTAATGTGTAGCCTCTTCTATAGATAATAGAGTTTGATCGATTGTTTTAGTAGATATATAAAATAATTTCCCATGAATTCAGATGAATAGAAATATTTGTCTCCTATTTTTTTCATCACACACTCACATATATTTTGAACACATATACCAATAGAATAAAATAATGAAAAAATACTAATTCACAATTCCAGATCCATGAATATCACATGATAGAACATGTGAATTAAAATTCATAAAAATAGCTCAGAGTAGTCAAAACATCCCTTCATATGATGAGATAATTTCTCCATAGAATATGATTCATTGAATCAATCAAAACCATATTTGAATTCAAATGTTGGTTTCCATCATAAAATGTCCAAATTCAAAATTTAGGGTTCAAAAATGTAGCAGTCATTCTCTAGATGTAGGGTTCACAATGAAATATTGATCACAAAAGTAAGGTTGATTATCCATACATTTTCTCCTCAGACATAGTTTTCCATACATACATAGGGTTCATAAACCATAAATTTTTCATTTTAATATTTAAGGTTCCATCCAAATGTAAGGTTCTTTATCCATATGTTTATATCAATTTAGTGTAAATTAACTATACAAACTAATATTTCAATAATATGTTTAATAGAAACATGAGGTTTTTTCCCTATATTTTGTTCTTCAATATAGGGTATGAATGGTGTTTCTAGTATACGATTAAGATCACTGCAAACACTTAGAATAATATTTCAAATGAATTAAAATCTAGAATATAATTACAAGATAATTATTATATATAATATCAATTACCTAAAATACACAGAATGTAATATCACTAGTAAAACAATCAAGTGTATTTGTGAGCATCAAAATGAATACGATTTATAGATTATTGCTTATACTAATCTTTACCAACAATTATATCATGAATTATTTTATATTACGTGTATATGAATGTTTCATTTGATTATTAGTATGTTTTTTATTCCAATAATGACATTACAACAATTTGAAGGGGTTTTGTCTCAATTTACATTCCATTGATACTTATTTATTATCTTGCCCCTAAATTATTATCTATAGTGTGTGTACTCCCATATTACATGTTATATAATCATTTTTTTTATTTCATGAATTTAATTGTTTTAATTGAGGTTATTATTTCATGGATCTCATGATTCAAATGTCTCTCAAGTAGTAGGAGGATTTCTAGTCTCATTTATATTTTGGTAATATTTATGACTTATTAACTACATATTTTTGTTGTGTGGTTTATATACTTCAAATTAATTTATTGTATGATACATATATTTTAATTTATGTGGTTTTACATTTCAATTTTATTATCTATATTTCATGGTGTTTACGGGTTAAATGTTACTAAAGTGGTAATAAATTTTGTCACACATATTTTTCTTTGAGATGTTTGTTATGTTATGAACCTATATTATTTTATGACATATATATACTACACCATATAAATTTTATATCATGAATATAAGTATTTTAATGATGTTATAATTTTCATTTAATGATATTAATTAATGTGTATTACGATTCAAATGTTTCAATGTGGTATGGGGTGCATTGAATTTTTAATGATTATTGTCCTTGAGAATATTTTAAATAATATTTTATGGAAATATCAATTAATCTATGTGAACAAACCATATTGTTACATATAATCCACTATGGAAATTTTGTGTTGATACCATAATCATTATTTATTTGGATTGACTATCTTTATTTCAATGATATTGTTAAGGACACCATTTCTTTTCCAGGGGCAAATCATGTTTAAAAGAGATTGTTATAGAACCCATTTATTTTGTATGGTTTAATCATGTTTATATGATATTGGAATGGAACCTATTTATCTTACATAGAAAAGCCATATTTCAATAAGATTTTTTTGGAACCTACTTATTTTCCATGGGATTACTATTTTTCAATGATATTGTTATGGAACCCATTACTTTTCCACAAGATAAATATGTTTCAATGAGATTGTAATGTAACCCATTTATTTTCTAGGGGATATAATTGTTTCAATGATATTTTTATGTAACCCATTCCATTTCCAAGGGTTAATAATGTTACAAAGATATTTCTATGGAACCCATTTAATTTCCATGGTGTAATCATGTTTCAAAAAGAATATTACGGAACACGTTTCTTTACCATTGGTTAATCTTGATTCAAATAAATTGTTATGGAACTTTTCTTTTTTCCATCGGTTAATCATGATTCAAATAGATTGTTATTGAACCCATTTCATTTCAATCAGTTAATCATGATTTAAAGGTATTTATATAGAAACCATTTATTTTCCATGGGTTAATCATGTTGCAAAGATATTGTTTTGAAACCTATTTCTTTTACATGGGATAATAATGTTTTGATAAGATAATTATGTAACCAATTTCTTATCCATTATTTAATCATGTTTCAAATTGATTTTTTTAAAACAAATTCATTTTCCATGTGTTAATCCTGTTCCAAATAGATTATATTGGAACTCATTTTGATTCAAAGGGTTAATCATGTTTCAAAGTGATTTTTATATTAAAAAAAAAAATTCATGGCTTATAGATTTTTCAAATATATTGTTATGGAACCAATAAAATTTCCATGGGGTAATCATGTTATAGAAAATAATAAATTTTATTTTAATTATTTTTAGGAATTATATTGGTGATATATTCAATATTGGGTTCTTGGACTTTACAAATCATTAGTGCACCATGATAGCCCCGGGTGATCCTATTATATCATATATGATGGGTGTGCATAGATAGAACTCAAACACATTTAGAAATATGAATTTTCTTTGGAATGTTGTATTGGATGTCTTCTTGTATTTTAATTAATATTTATATGTTTTATTCAATGTTTCAGTAAGGATTTTGGAAGGTTTCAATGTGATGATGATCATATATGGTAGAATTTTTTATCGTTTATTTATATAGGTTACTAATGATTCATTTGAACATGATTGATATCACATTTCACCCATAATCTATTATTTTTCATCATACCCTTATGAAATCTTATGCTCACTGATGAAATTTAATTGTTAATGCTTAGGAATAAAATTAATGATTATATGACCCCATCTTTATTATGTTTCATTTTCCATAGGTTTCAAATAATGATGTTTAATGAGTTAATTATATAAGGGATTTTATAATAATGATGATGATGTCTTAATGGGAAAAATAAAACCTGAGTTAAATGGTTTAAATGGAAATTTAATGTCATTGGTTTTGTTTTTTATTAGTTTTTTCTAATTATAGAAAACTATAATCTTAAAATGTCTACTAAAATGAATGTGATCCAAGTTTTACTTTTTATGTTGATGGGTTTTGATGTAAAAAATATGGGCCACATGTATCAACATCATAGCTGTAAATTTAATGATATGTATTTCAATGGAGACTCTTGTGTACTGGTCCTAATATGTTGAAGATGATATCAAATAAGGGTTTATATATAATTAGATATTAGGTTTTTTTATATATGGTCATATTAAGAGTTATGAATACCGTAACATTACTATATTCTCATGGTTGATAATAATTTCAATGGAATAAGACCCCCCATTAAAGGTTTATAATTATAAAACATTATGAGGTAATTAATGAAATTTTGGGACTTAATTCTTTTGGGTTAAGGTATTTGTAACCCTTAGGAACAACATGAAGGGTTTTTAAGGAGAATTTATTTTTCATAATTAATTAATAAAGCGGACAACCCATATTATGGGTGTTAAAACATCACATCTGGATATACAGTGGGCCTTGAACCCAGTAATAAAGGACAATAAGGGTTTCATGCACACTTACTAAACTATGTGTTGTATTGGTCAGTTGTAATTATGGCAGACTAATATTAATTTAGTGTTGGAAGAATATGAGATTTTTTTGAATAATTTTATGGATAGTTATTTATGGAATGATGTAGTTTGAACATTGGGTATTACTATCGAATTTTGATGAGTATGGTATCATGTATTGGTTTAATCATTTTGTGAATTATCTTACCATTTTCTAACCATATTGATTTGGGTTAATGACTAAATTCATGTGGAATGTCCTGACTATCACTTTTGGTGTTATGTGGTATTTAAAATTTGGTTCATATACTTTATGAATAAGAAAATTCATCTTTAATACTAATCATTTTGAGAAAAAGATGAATATTTTGGGGAAAATGAATAATGGTTGAAATAATAGTAATAATGAAATAATATTTCTTTATTCTATCAGTTTTTATTATAATATAATTCCGTAGATCGAGGAAATGGATCTTAAACAATAATGTTATCCTAGAACCTTATTTCTGATGAACCTATTTTCTTTTGACAATCACATATATATGGTTTTAAGAACCATAAAATTATATTTATCATTTAAATTCTTATGATCAATGACCACAATTAATCTCCAAAAAATATTTATACATTACCTCTAATAACACATATGTTCTCTTATGTGAAATCCTAATTATGCAAAACATCATGTGACATTTATGTTTCCCACATAGAATTTATATGGGATGTTTAATTTATTTCATTTGTATCATGTGGGTTTAAATAAAGGAATAATTAAATTGTTAATCAATTGATATCCAATATGGATATTGTTGGTGAAATTCATTTTAAAGGGGGTTGGATGTAAAATCCTATGATTTTAGGAAATATATTCTTTCAAATTAATTTAAATTATTTGATATATTATGATACAAAAAATTCACAGTTTATGTTTCATTATAATCAAAACCATGTTTATATTGAATTTCATGTAACATCTTGTTTCATTTATATAATCTGGTACAAACAAGCCTGATTCTTACCCGACAAAAATATAATAATAATATTATTATTGTACAAGATCGTCATCACTGAGCTATTAGAATATCATGAATGAATAGTATTAATGAAACTATGAAAATATCGATTAATAATCTATATTTAATTAATTCATTAGAGACCAGTTAATTATAAATTAATTTAAATAATAATTGATTATAAGTAATGTATTTTAATAAAAACTATTTTGATGCCCACAAAACAATGTTTCTATAATAATTTAAGTGAATCTATATCCATAAAAAATATTAATGTAAATGATTTATTATATTTTAAATAAATTTTTTTAAAATTTTTCCCATATATTGTTTTGGAAAAAATAATAATAATTCCATTTCTATGCATGAAAATATGTATTTTCACTAAAACCCGGTTTTTATTCCTTTTAATTGGAAACTTTTTTTAATTATAAATTTAGATACATTTATAAATTTGATATTAAAATTCAAAACAATTTTTTTAAATTGTAATATAATAATTTACTTTTTCTAAATTCTTGGTGCCTTCCGAAGTTTTTTCCTTTTTTCATTATATGTATTATGGTATAAATAGTTATGTTATAAATAAATCCATTAAATTAATCTCGTTGTAATTAATTTAAAATTAAATTTGGTTATATAAACATTTCGAAAATTTTAAACTTTTTAATTCAAAACACTTTATTTTTCATCCCATCAATTAAATTAATTTTATATAAAATTAATCTGATTCTATAATTAGTATTAGAATAAATGGAATAGATATTTATAATTTGAAAATTTTGTAACGTATAGTTAGATAAACATTGTTTTTTACCAAAAAATCTATAAAATAAAATTTAATTAACAATAATAATTAAGTAAAAAATGATTTTAAATAGTTAATAACATTTAATATTGAGGGTGGAAATGAACTAAAAAATTTTTCAAAAAACCATTTTCCGGACATATATAGACCATATCCCATATTTCCTTGATTTTTTTTAATAATTCTAGGCACATTATTTATGTGAAACCTCCCCATAGTGTTTAGATTTTTATATTTATAAGAATGCCACTCCTCCTCCACTATAAGAAAGCACTTAGAGTACCCCTTTATTTACACATATAAAGACCTTTCTATTATAAAAATATTTCCAAATTAAACTACCTAAATACATAATATTAGAATATTGGCACCAATTTTGGATGAAATATATCCATAGATGTTATTTCATGCAAACCAAAAGGAGTTACCAATAGAATATTTAACATTATTCAACAAGCACTTTGGATTTATTTCATTCTCCACCACTTCAATTTCTATTAATCAATGATTATATAATAAAGTCAGTATAATAAATATAATTTTATTTGTTTATGTTAATAAGTACACCTAAACCTATAGACATATTCAGCAAATGGGTATCAAAATAACTTTTCTTATGTCTGCCAGACTAGAGCCTCACGAAACGATGTTGTTCGTTTTTCTCTTACCACATATTATAGTTGGTAATTGTCATGGAAATTCAATTTATATAAGATTAAATTTATATTTACTATATATAAATTCTTATGTAATTATAACATCACACATACCAAAATTCATTCAATTATTTGGGGAAAATTATTACATCATTTGTAGACCTATAGACAACCGCTACATCAAATTGATATGATTCGTTCACACATTACGTATAAAATATTAAGGATGGATTTAATAAAAATATGTGATATACCTGAAATATATATTAAATTATTTAAATAATTATCATGTTTTCTCAAATAATATATCACTTTATTTCTTGTCATTTCACACACTGAAGAAAAGATAATGATATATACAGATGTGTGGACTACTGTCTCCTTAATGCGATTTTACTTTATTTTATTCTCTACAAAATAATATGAATGAAATATATAAGTATTCATAATTAAATTGAAATTTTATTTATGATATAATGGTAAATATTTAAAGATAAATGTTACTTATCTTATTTTTATAATGATCATTGAGAAATGAGGGCCTTACTCATCCGTAGGTATAACCTACCATTTCAATTATTGTAAAATTAGTTCATTTTTCACAACCATATTTTAGTTTTGATAATAATAGTATATTTTATTTACAATTGTGATAATTTTTTAATTATTAATATTCTATATATGTTTAAATAATGACTTAATTGACCTTAGGTGACCTATCATAATCAGTTTTGATACATAAGCTGAATATGGTCAAAATATCCAATATAAACATTATGGATAATGTTATTGAAAATAACATGATCATAAGTGAAATAAAAATAATAACAATGTTTTGAAAGTTATAGTGAATGTATTTAATTTTAATTAGTTTATTTCTCCAGAATACAAAAGTAAATCATGACAAATCGTAGTAATGTTAAAGAATTTTCAACTCGCATTTTTACATTTGTGAGATAACTATCACATTCACTACATAATTATTTTTTCCGATTTATATAATATCCATTTTGAAATATTATATCATGAATTATTTTATCCTCGTAGTATTTAAAAGTTTCCTTTTTTTATTTTAACTTTTCTAGTTACCTATTCAGATGTTACAACAGCATTAGGGGGTTTTGTCCCAATTTTCATTCTATTCTGACTTATTTGTAATTATAAACCTAATTACATTTATATAGTGTATATAGTTCTTATAAAAATTTATATCATGAATATTTATAGTTTTTATTCTATTTACAATTTAAATGGATTTTATTTTTTCATAGATATCACAATTCGAAAATTACCCCCAAGTAGGAATGGGATTTCTTATCTCACTTTTATTTATGTTAGAATTATTCTATATTCACAAAATATTTTTATAATGTGATATATATAATTCACAATAACATATTATCCTACTATTATAATTGAAATTATAGTGATTTATGTGTCCATTTTATGACATCAATTTCATGGGGTTTACGAGTTCAAAGTTGCAAAAGCAGTAATATTTTTTATCATAATTATCCTTCTTTGAGATGATTGTGATGTTATACACAATTTTAATTTTTTTAGGTTTATATTCTACAAATGTAAAATTATGTATCATTAATATCCCTATTTTCATCATATTATAAGATTTATTTGATTATATTCTTCATTGGTATTTTTATTAAATTGTTTCAAAGTGGTACGAGACACGTTGAAAGTTTAATGGTTTTTTTCATCAAGAATGATTTTAGTGATATTTTAATGGAATTTCACTTAATAAATGTCTATATAACCCATTTTTACTTATCCTCCAATGGGGATTTTTTATTAATTCCATCCATATTGTTTCTCTGTATGGATTGTGATTTATTAAAATATATTTTTATGGAACCTGATTATTTTCCAAGGGAGAATCTTGTTTCAAAATATTTTTATAGAACCCATTTATTTTCCATTTTTTATTCTTTTTTATAATATTTTGTCATAGAACCCATTTCATTTCCAATGGATAAAACTATTTTCATTATATTTCTATAGAACCCATTTCATCTACATGGTATAATCATGTTTCAATGATATTGTTATGGAATCGGTTTCTTTTCCACAGGATAACCATGTTAAAATGAAATTATTATGGAACTCATATCTTTTTCACAAGATATCCATGTTTTAATTTTATTTTTATGGATCTAATTTATTTTCCATGGGTTAATAATCTTTAAAAGATATTTCTATAGGACATATTTCATTTCCTTGGGTTAATCATGTTTTAATGAGATTGTTGAGGAACCCATTTATTTTTTCCATTGGTTGAGCATGGTTCAAATATATTGTTATTAAACCAAATTATTTTCCATGGGTTAATCATGATTCAAATATATTATTATAGAACAAATTTATTTTATATGGTTTAATCATGTTTCAAATAGTTTGAGAAGGAACCCTTTTCTTTTACATGGGATAATCATGTTTCAAAGAGATTATTTTGGAACACATTTATTATCAATCGGTTAGTCATGTTTCAAATAGATTTTTTATAACCTATTTATTTTATATGGGTTTATCATGTTTCAAAGAGATTGTTAAAGAACCCATTTATTTTTAATGGTTTTATTATGTTTTAAAGAGATTGTTACAGAGCCCACTTTTTTTCATGGGACAATCATGTTTCAACGAGATTGTTATGGAATAAATTTCATGTACATGGGTTAATATTTTTTAAAAGTGATTTCTGTCCAACCAATTTCCATTCCAGTAGTTAATAATGTTTTGAAAATAAGAATTGTTTTTCAAATAGTTGTTATGAATTATATATAATCTTTATTCATTATACTTTTCTAGAAAAATATAAAGATGGGTTCCCCCATATAGGGTCGGTTGATCCCATTAAGGTTTATATGATGGGTTTTTCCAAATAGAACTTTGATGAAATGGTTAATGATTATGTTTTCCAAACAATTATATTGGATATTGCATGTATGGTTATTTAAACTTTTATGGATTCTACATGTGTTATGTAAGGGTTATGTTAGGGTTCAATGTGATGATATTCCAATATCCCAATATGTTTGACATATACCTTTTATGTGTATATAATGTTTCATTTTTTCAAAATTGATATCACATGGCCCATGATTATTTATTATAAGGATCCATTCCATTTCAATGTTTTCATATTTGATGATCAAGTTATTGATGTGTATGAGTTATTTTTTTGATCTCTCATTCACTATAATATTTACATCATACGCTAATGCACTCTTATTCTCATTGATGAAATTAAATTGTTAATGATTTTTTTACCCTTATGTAAAATATGATCTCTCCCTTCTTATGTTTCTTTTACACATGGATTTAAAGAATTAATATTAATGAGTTATGTCTTGAAATGATTTTATACGCATGATGATGATATCATATTGTGACTAAGAAAAGCTGAGTAAAATTTGATAAATACTCATATAATGTCATTGTAGTTGTTTATATAGTGGTTTTTTCAAATTTCTAAAAGACTAAATTTAAACGGTCCTCTAGAATGTAGTTGATCAATGTTTTATAATTATAATTGTAAGTTTTTATGGGAAAAATTGGGTTATAAGTATCAATATCATAAATGGAAATGTATTGTTGTGGATTTCTATACTAAATCTAGGTGTGCGATTCATGGGAAATTATATCAACCATACAATTGGATAAATAACTAAATCCAAATAGGTTTAACAAAACCCAAAAAAGTACAACATGATTGTACTCAATAACTAGAAAGAGATAACTCAAATGTACCAAAGTAAATAGATGGGTTAAATATCTGTTGGTCACCTCCATCACTTCGAGCCCAAAGGTTCAATAACATCCACCATATCCAATTTGAACATTACCTTTTCTTAGAAATTAAATGAGAAAATAAAGAAAATTATTTACGGTAAATGCAGGGTGTGGCTGCATTGCCCAGTCGGTTCTCACTAAGTTCCCCATAAAAGATTCTATTATAATAAACCAAATCATGATTACAAATTAAATAAATTAGGGTTTAGAATGGAATATCATTTTAATATTTTTTAAATAAATTATTTCAATTCAATGGATGGAAAACAAATAAAATATGGCATTAATATACATTTTATTTAAAACAATTTATATAAATAATTTGTCATTAATCATAGAGCTCTATAACAAATAGAATATTTATCAAAACAATAACAATATGAACTATGGTCATCTAACCTAATGTGATTCTGTTACTGACTATAGTATCCTCAAAATTCTCATATTAGATATCAGAATAATGTATCTATAAACAGATCCCTCGAGATCATGCTGAATATGATACATCAATATCTTATCAGGTGTTTTCAAGCCAAAATGGTTTTTTGTTCCTATTTTCATCATAATTAAATTAAAAGGGGACCATGATCCTAGAGTTTTTGTAGCAAATAACCCATTATCTATCCAGGATATCATGTTCTCTATAAAAAATAATTAATGAGAAAATGATAATATTTAATATCAATAATCATTTACAAATAAATTTTCCAATTTTTAGATTCAATTTTCCAATTCAATTTCAGAACAAAAACATTTTGTTTTCATCATTTAATGTATTTTAAATACAAAACCAATAATTTTATTTAAACATTTTATTATAATATGTTTTCTCAAATCAAGTCTAAAATAATTTCATTATTCACATCATTTTCAAAATACCCCTTAAATTCCAATTATATTGGAATTTGGAGTTTTTCCCATATTCCATATGATTCTAAATTCAATAATAAAATCACTTTAAATCATAGTTATATTAATCAATTGAATTATATTTAAAAAAATAAATCATTTCACAGTTCCAATTACATAGAAAATATCCTACAAAACCACGTACCATTACTCAATGATTAGGAATCAACACCCTCAATGATATTATCTAATAAAGAATGATGGCATTACATACTAATAAACGAAATCCTAGAATAATGATCCAAATAAGAAATTGATTATATCCATCAAAAACATGATGATATTAGACTAATTATAGTTTAGGTAAAGACATATTTGTAGAGAACACATTATATGAGATTCACTTACTCAGAGGAGATCAAACGAGATCTTTCATGCTTCGATCTGCCAAGGAAAGTGTTTAGTGGAGCCAAAACTAATATTTCAGTTCTTTCAAATCCATGAAAAACATTTAGGGTCACATGGTGGTCCACATATGGTAAAATCATAGAAATTTATTCTTTTAAATTAATTTATGCATTAATTAAATACCACATGCATGGTTTCTGGTAGAGGGACTCATGATAAAATAAACCATACGCCCCAACTATGTAACCCCTTTGGACTCACTATCAAAGGGTGAAGAACAGACCCTAGGTGGGTGTGTTTTTTGGTAAATTAGGAACCAAATAGGAAACCTCCACTATCTAGGGATTCAATGTTTTCACTATAGTGGAACACATTGGGAAAACCGTGTCCCAACTGTGCATATCCCAAAAACCTCCAAAATATTCAAAATTTCAGTCGAGGAAAACAGAGATAAGACCCAACCAAAGAAGGATAAAAATTGGGGTTGATGAGTACCTGATGATAATTAATGATATTTTTCAACATCTCCCCCATTAAAACATTATGTCCCTGGAAATACTGTCATGTTGTTTCATATTAATAACCTGTGGCCAATTGTCTCTTATTAGTGCCTCATTCTCCCATATATCATGAGAATCAGAACCATGGTACCATAGATCATGAACCAATGGTATCTACCACCCATAATTTATCTTTGTCTCATAACCAAAAATATACTAAATAGATGATAAGTTATAGAAAAATTAGGCTAATGATCATGATCCTCACTGCAGAAGTCATGTTATTATTTTTAAATATGTATCCAATGTGACGATATATATAACACATTTTGTGTCAATGTCAACTGTGGTGGAAGTGATAAATAGTAAGATGTATTACCCTTCATCACAATGACCTCAAAATATCCCATAAAATGAGGAGAAAGTCTACCTTTCCTCTTAATCTATTAGTGACCTTAGAGATGTAAAAATATAAGGAACACCCAATAACCAATAAAAAACTCCATCAATATATAATTATGATTAGAATATGACATATAACATCATTGTTCCATCAAATTTCGATTGATAGTAAACCGAATATTTTCATCCATCACTTAGACAAAACTCAATCCAACAAATGAATTTTCTCCAATCTCTGACCAACATATTGAAAATTTATTTTGTCCTACCATACATGGCGTCAAATAGAATCATTATTATCACAAACTAGTTAGTGTTGTTGTAAGGAAACTCACCCAGTACCAAAATTTCAACCCATGATCCACAAAAATAAAGCACAAATATAATAAAAATATCCTCATGAATTTGTATTTCCCTCTCTATATTGTTATCCGTATGTGGATGGTATCTCATACATAGATAAATACAAGATCCCATCACCTCACGAATGTCTCTCCAGTATTGAGTGGTAAAATGGCTATCTATTTTAGCGACTATAGAAAATATAACACATTAAAAATGAATAATATCATTCAAATATATATTTCCCAACACATTAAATTTTGTTGTATCGTGAATTGGAATGAAGTGAGCAGATTTAGTCAACCTATCAATCAAAAAATATCACATTCTTATTTTGAGGGGTACATTGTAACCCAACCAAAACATCGATATAATTCTTATAACATGTACAAGTTGGAATTAGATGGTACTATAGAAAAAACAAAGGTTTCTATTGTTCTACCATAACATACCTAAATGTTTAGCAATGTGAAACAATTTCAGCAATGTCCCATCTCTATCATGGACATTAGAATCCTCACCACATGTCATAGAACATATTTGTTGATCCACGGTAAAAATCCCATTGGGAACTGTGGAAATCCCCCATCAATGAATTCCTTTTAGGTAATTTCACAAAAAAATATGATTATCAAAACATATTATATCATCTTTGGAGAATGAACTCTCTAAAATGGTCTCCCAACAATAAAGAGAGTCTCTAATGATATATAATTCATCATCAAGATGGCATTCCTGAAGAATCGTATTGAGAAAAGAGAAGTTCAAATAAAAACATTCCATGACAACCTCGGATATTCCTCTTGGAATATTAAATGAACCAATTGAAAAAGCTCCATCGTGTTACACTCTTCTAATGACTCTAAAACATTTTGTGTCAAAATCATTCTTATCAAAGCTGCAACAATAACATTCCCTTTCCTCGAGGAATATATATTTTCAAAATAAAATGATTGCAGGTGATCAAACCAACACCTCTGAATAAGATTCAAATATATTCTAGAAAATATATTACTTTGAATCATGTTTTTATAATAATTGGTAAAACATTATATGAAAACTAAATTCCACTTAATTTTAAGATCATGCATTATAGTTGTAAGTTCAAGGTCATGGGCTGGGTTACTTTTCTCAGGTGTCAGATGTTTTTGAGAACTAAACAATACCATATGACAACCCTACACAATACATTGCCAAAACCTATATATGATGTGCCAAAAATACTATATATCCCTTCTCGACTTCTCAAAGAGTCAACACCAGTAAAGAAGTAAAATGTTGTTCTAGCTCAAACAAATAAATCAATCATTTATCCTCAAAATAAAACTTTACACCCTTCCATGTGAGAGTGTACATCATAGACCAAAACATTGATAAGTCTTATAAAACTGGAGCTAATACCCTGCTAAACCCAAGAATCACCAAATCTCAAAATACATTTTGTGGTTGTTCCATTGTCCTAACAACTTTTACCCTCTCATGTTTTACTATGATACAATGCTCTGAGACCATGTGTCCTATGAACATAACCTCCAAAATATATAAATCACATTTTAATTGCTTGGAATAAATATAGGTATTTATTAAAATTTCTATAATAACTTCCAGATGAGGCACATGATCCTCTAAGAATTGAGAGTAAACCAAGATGTCTTCCATAAAGACCAGCACAGATAAATAAAGATACACATGGAAGATATTATTCATCATATCTATAAAGACTTGGCTACAAAAAAATTCCATGAAAAGATAATCATAATATTCATACCTAATCCATAAGATATTTTTCCAAATTTTAGATTATATAATTCTTAATTAATTATGACTAGGTCGAATATCAATCATTGAGATCGAATTCTCCCCTCTCACCAGGTCAAACAGATCATCATTCCATAGAAATGGATACTTTTTCTACATCATAACATGGTTGGGTTTTTAACAGTCAACACATAAGAAAAGTGTCATATTCACATTATTAGTAAAAAAATTAGGCTCTACCCAAGTTCAAATAATCAGGAATATAAATCCATTCCTTGACCGATCACCCAACAGATTCTTTAACTCTTTAATTTCATTCATAACCATGTGGAGAGATAGAACATATATTAGTTGGGTACCAAAATCTAAAAAAATAGAAATATCTAAGAATCTTTTCAATGAAAAAATAGTTAAATTAGAAGAAAAAATTTGGAAAATCAATGAGAACCTGAGGGAGATCAAAACTCAAAGGTTCCCACTCCACACCAAAAGATAACAATGATATTACCATACTCAACTCAAGAAATGATGTTCCGGTTTTACTCATGATTTAGTGTCATTCCCCTTGAAATACATTGAACATCGTATCGGGTGTAGTAAAGGGGTCCTGTCAAGGGTAAAAGTCAATTTAGGTATTAATATAAATCAACCAATACTTCTCAAGAATTACATGAAGATGATTCAGGTTGACAACCAGAAAATCATAGGTATTCACAATCTATGATAAATATAAGACAAAAACTAGAAAATGGAGACCCATATCTCTATTTATCTTGAGGGTCATAGTAATATACATCACATAAGAAAAAATAACTATCATGACCCCCTCCCACCAAAGATGCCCCTCCTGAGCTAGAAATGGTGAATGGGAGATAATGAACCCCTAAGTCCAACCTCTAGTTTTCCCTGGAGTCCCGACTAGCACCCATGGTATGAGTTTTCACAAATATGAGAGGCATTAGCTTTTTATTATTTAAGATTAAGAAATTTGTTGAATCAAACACCAAATGAAAAAAGGAACAATTAAGTGAAAATAAACCCAAAACCAAACCCATATGCATGTTTTATACAGTACTGAAACAAAAGTACAAGTACAAGAAACGATACAAAGAAAGATACCAAAAAAAGAAAGAAAAAATGGAAATTAGCAATACACCAACGCACAACTAGCAAGGTCCTGCACAGTCCCTGAAGTCCTACTGAAAACCTTAAAGTAAATGTAGGGTGACCATACCAGTATACTCAGTAGGAAAACCTAAAGCTCTCATGAACAGGTGGGGAGACATCCTAATGCCCCGTGAGAAATCAGAAGGAACCAAAGCCTAGCAAGGAATCTATCAACCCAACATTACAAGCCACACTCACCAAGTATCACAAGTAAATTGAGTAGTATAGTAATATTATCAAAGTATGGGTACCCTATACCACCTTCCAACTAAATACTACTAAATCCCTCACTCCTAATGATCTGATGCTTCCCCCTCTTCCTGAGCTTTTGCCACAACCTGTCCATACGAAGCTCGAGCTAGTGCTGCAACCTATCCATACGAAGCTTATAGTATCCCTCCGGCACTAAATCCCCGACCATAACCATATTTCATCCCAAAGACACCTAGGAACCACATCACATCTCATCCTGAATACACCTGGGAACATCTGTCGTAACCTGCCCGAAGGATCTTGGGCTATAGAACCTGGAAGAGGGAGCACGGGGAATAACTTTAACAATCCATCCTTTAGATGTCTAAGAATCTTACCCCCCCCATCCCACAGGTGTTCGGTACATTGTGCTCAAAATTCATTGGAGTGCGTAAAGAAACATAAAACTTACAGATTTATATAATTATAACAACCACTCATCCCATCCTAAGGCTTCTACACAAAAGATAAGAGCACATGCCTCATCACTGCTACCTCGAATGTATGCACACAATAAACATACCCAAATCCCCATTAAGTTTTTCATGTTTCAATAGTTTTATTTTATCAGTTCCTTAACTACCAATCAACTAATAACAACCAATCCAGATCAATCGTTCGTAAAACATATCCCTACCAACCACAAATAAAGTTAGGGAAAACACAAGCACCACAATACCATTTTCTTTAATCATCCAATCAAATCCATTTATTTTTTGTATTTAATCAACTACCATGCCCCACAATTCATTAGTTAACTCTTCCACTATTATTCATATGCACAACCCATTCCTACAGCCATGATACCAACCACCATAACCGCAAACACATTGGAAACAATACATGTACCACATCATCATCCCTTTGATACCATTTACCGCAGCTCCACTTCCCATCACAACCATATCATACACTCCAACCCACAACCAAGATGACCGCAACCCCCCTGCTCACATGTTCAACAAAAACCCACGAATCACCCCTTCAAATAAATAAACCACATCCAGCACCCACGAAAAGATTCATTCTTCCATTTACTTTGACCGGGTGATCCTACAAGGGTTCCAAGTATTTATTTAATCATCCAACTTTACAGGATTAAAAAATTTCCACATTCTATGAAATTACATCCATAAACAATCCATAAAAATAGTGAAACATTTAATTTTTCAAGCAAAGGCCTCTAATGACCGTGATTTTCATTAGGCATAAAATTATTCAATTCACAACATAATCAAAGGATAAGAATTGATGGAAATAAAAAAATAATATCAAAAAAAATTCCACAAACTCATTATTTAACCGGTTTTTATCATTATTTACTAGTTCAACTGTATCTCACGAAAACAGGAGGATACCCACCCCACTTGATACACAAAAGAGAGAGAGAGATGAAGGTAAGATCCCTACTTGAACAGGTTTTGATGTCCTTCTACGAGAACAACCAACACGAGTATTTGGATCACTCCTCCCGCAGACTAAGTCCTCCTATGGACGCTATGGAACAATCTCACTAACAACCAAGAGAGACTCTATTATGGTTTAAGGTGTCACATGTCATATCATGGAAAGGAGGAATAGAAATGGGAGACTGAGGAAGGAATAATAATGGGGAAGAACATACCATTAAGATGACGATCGTTGAAGAGCGTCGCTCCCATCAAATATCAACAATCTCCTCAGTAGAAAACTATGAAGAGGAAGTCGAAGAAGATGGAATGGAACCTGTTTCATGATGTTCGCCTCATCGACATGATCCCGCAACCACCGATAGATCGACGATAGGAGTCCAGATGAAGAAGATTGGAGGAAGGCTTCTAGGTCATCTGGGAGCTTCACTGTATGGGGAAGAAGAGGGGTCCGTAAATAACACATGACCCTCCCTTATATAGAAAATTAAAAGGTAAAACGGTATTCAGCATGTATTAATGAATACATGAGGTGACCGTACTATTGTTACGTTGTTTGACTGGTCAACACACGACACGTCACGCAGTTTCCATGCTTTTAATGATAATAATAACTTCAGTTAATAATATGTGTTTTATTGACCCGAGACATGATTCATAAAAAGGTATTAATCATTTGTCTTAAAATTACCTTCATAATTTCAGGTTTATTCTCCCACTGACGGTTCATAAAACCGATGTCGCACGAAGAAGTTATAGAGAAAACAATGTTTTATCATAAAAATTAGTATTAACAATATTTTATTATTATTATTTATTACTTATTTATTTATTTTTCTAACTCCAAAATAAATCACTATTTGGAATCCCATTCCCACTAGAATTATTCATCAAATCTCACATTTATCATTTATTTATCATTTAATTTTATTCCCATAATTACCTTATAATTCTTACCTCTCTCCAATCTCATTTATTCTCTTCCATTCACACTTTCTTCTCCCACTCCACAAAAAGTGGAACCTTCCCTTGCCTTTTACTCCATTATCACTTCAATGTTGTTATTAATAAAATTAATATTAATAACATCCATCATTAATGTTATAATATAATCTTATTAAATTATCATATCATGGTTATTCTCATATTACATTAATACCATTCCTTTTAATTACTCACAAACTAAAATCCACCATTACCATTATTATTTAATATAATAGTAATAAATTTTATTTCAATTTCATCAATGGGTTTCCATAATTATCATTAATAATTATTATTATTATTGACACCCATTATTATCATATAATTACTCCCTCTCTCCCACGATACTCACACGTCGTGTTTGATCACATCAAATTTTTACAAAGTAATTTACCGGAGAGGTTCGGGCCATTACAATATCAATAGGAATATTTGTAAGGATCAAAATATGAGTTTATATGAATTAATTAGATGCACATATATCAAAAAAATTATCCACTAATGATGAAGTAATAATGATGATACCTCTCAAGGTTTCTGGAAATATATATTATTCCTATGGAGACTCTACCACTTTGTGAATATTCTTTATTTGAGAAAAATATGACAGGGACCCCTTGATGTGTGAATTATATTATTGTACATTAGTAATTTTAGGTGTTGATCTAGTCATGCCACTACCTAGGGAAGAAATGAAATTACAAAATTTCTTCAAATGACATGAGTTTCCAAAGGATCTGTAGATATTTTGTGCCGTAGTGAAAACCTATTTTCTATTTCCAGGATTTCCACATGGGAAAAAAGGAAAAGGACCTCTATAAATAACTGCAAGAGGACTAGATGATTCACTCTATCATGAACCACTACGATAATTATCTCACTTTCTCTTTATTTTAATGGAACTCATAGAACATTCACTGGGAGAAGAAAAAACTTACATAAACTATGAATTACCAGCCATGTCAATCTCAAGAATCAATTCCCTATATTGCATGGTAGAATAAGAATTGTGATTAATCAAAGAAAATATTAATTAGACATATTTGAAATACCATACTATATCCATCTATTATTCATCTTCTCATTGGATACAATCATATGTGGAAACTACTCAATCTTGAAAAAGAGGATCGTATACTCCATAAAGGTCTAATTATCCTTTTTTGGTTTGAAAATATTTATATCATTAAATATAGTCATAGATTCTCGATTGAAGAAATCACTATTAAGAAACATAAATTCATAACAATGTAAACACTCATGCTTTTTCACCATTACCATCAATTCAAACAATCTCATGGTAGGTCCCTCTAGCTTGAATGTGGAACATTTTACCTTAATCAAATCAAAAATTTACATGAAATAAAAAAGATGCTCTATATTTCCAAATCAATCATAAACCTCTTTAAGATCATTAGAGACATGGAATTATGGTGGCTTCTAGTGAAAAAACTATTGTGAAGAACTCTATGATTCATTCGTCTAAGGTTGAAAAAATAGATCCTTAATGCGAATGGGTGTAGGTTCCTATCTAAAAGCTTTAATAACACATGCAACAATCTCAAAAATATTATACACCACTAAATGATTTAATCACTCCTGTTCACTAGATTCTTTTAAGTAGAGAAAATTCATATGTCTTCTCAAAGTTATAAGAATAAAAAACATCAGAAAACATATTTGAATACGTTAGAAGATTACTCATACCAAAAACTCAATCAATATAAACATGAAAATCCATTACAATAAATATGATAAAAATATTTATTTTTCATCCAATTCAAATAAAAATCAGGGAAAATAATATAATTATATAAAACTAATCCTCACATTTTCATTTCCAACCCACCTATGGTGACATAAGGCTTGTTATGATGTGATCTGTCTTCAAAATCGGTTGTAACTACCTTCTATGTTTTAGAAATATATCCCAAACTGCATTCTAACATCATGGAAATATAATTAACCGAAAAATTTGATACCACTTTGTAAATAATGATCAGAGATACCCTAGTACCATGATATCTATGTCAGAATAGATATAATAGGAATGACATTCCAAATCCCAGGGGTTGGCTACTAGAACCTGGCATTATAAATGATAAAATATAGAACAAATATTCCAAAAAAAATTGGAATACATAAGATACAATCTACTATTCTCCAAAATTCAATGGGATAATACACCATAAAACTAATTGATATAACAAAACCCAATGTAGTGCATCATTAAAGTACACCACAACGAGAAATAAAAAACATAAAAAACATAAAGGAAATAGGTGTGCCACATCTCCAATGGTTACCTTCATCAAACCAAGCCCAAAGAATCAAGAACATAAACCACATTCAAGAGGTTCTTTCCCTTTTATAAGACATCGAATATGATTATATACAAATTACTGAAGGTAATGGGAAGGTTTGATATTTATATCCGTGTAAGAATCGCCAACGATTCTATAGAAGATTCCATAATAATGGACCAAATCATGCCTTTAAATAAATAAACCAGTGCATGGCATGAAATTTAATTTTCATATTTAAAAGTATATGATTTCATTTCAAAATATAGAAAACATCTTGAACGCATATTATGTAAAAATTTTACCTAAAATTATTTATATAAACCATTTGGAATGAATAAAATAGTTCTATAATCAACAAAATATATATAAATGAAATCACCAAAAGTACCATGAACATCTTATCAGAAGTACAATAGTTTCTGGAAATATGAATTCTCATCTTTTTCATCACAAATACTTTTTTGTGCACACATCCAACAAGATTTGGCTGAATAAAACTCTTCAAAATTCCATCGAGTATTATCATGTTGAACTAGGGTTTTGTTAAAGTATTCACCATCAATCCAATGATAGAATATCAAGACCCTTAAGTGTTTTCCCAAACTATCCACTAAATACCTAAGCATTCATGTGATAAATCAATCAATGAATAATGTGAAATTCATATCATTGAAAATAAATAATCATTTGCATATAAATTTCCCTATTTTCTATTTCAATATTTCAATTCAATTTCAAAACCAAAACATGTATTATTTATTATTTCATATCTTTTAAATAGAAAACCATTCATAGGTTTCAATGGTTCAATTAATTCATTATTTTAAATCAATCATTAAATCATTTCTTCAATTCCATCATTTTCAAAAAAACATCCCAAACATGAATTCCATTGGAAATGGGGGTTTCCCCAAAATCCATTCCGTTTCAAATTATATATTAAAATTATTATTAATCAATGTTCTATATACCAATTTCATTATATTTTAAAAAAATCAATATATTAAAGGTTTCAATTTCATGGAATATCTAAAACAGAGCAACATACTATTAATCAATGATTAAGAATCGATACCCATAATGGGTTCCACCAATGAAAAATGAAGGTTTCAGAGACCAATAAATAAAACCTAAAATTTTGTTCAATATAAAAAAATTAGATATATAAATTACACGATTATATAATACTCTCTATGGAGGAAATAAAGAGTGGTTTTGATAGAAGACACGAGAGGAGATTCATTTTCATTTTGTAGATCAAGCAAGATCTTCCAAGTTTCAATATTCTTAAGAAATGGTATGGAGAGACAAAACCACATCTTGATAGCCTTAAAATCCATGTAAAACATTTATTTTAAAGAGGAATTTTTCCTTGGGTAATAATTTTGAGTTTATGAAATTAATATTTATTTTTGGATTAATTGATTACAGTGTTCATAGTATCCTAGGGTGAGCCACATGGTTAGAAAAATTGTTCTCCCTAATCATGTGCCACATGTTGACTCACTATCTGTGGGAGAACAATTTCTCATAGGTGGGATCATGGTTTTGGAAACTATGTGCATAGAATGCATTCCCACACTCTCCAAGGATGTATAGTTTTCATTGGGGGAGCACACAGTTTGAGAAAACCTTATGCCAACTATTCATATCCCAAAAACCTAAAAAAAATTCCTAATTTAACCCATCTACTATAAGACCCAACCAAATCACAATCAAAAGTATTTTCAAGGATTACCTGATGAAAATAAAGAACATGTTATGGATTGGTACACCCTTGACGTAATAGAACATGGGTCCCCTATCTGTCTATTTTGTTGTACCCCCTAATGGTCTACAGTACTGGTCCTCCATCTACCGAGTGGTACACCCTAACAGACAGGGGTGCAGGTCTTCTGTCTATTCAATGTTATACACATGATGAACTATGTGATGGTTTATCTTCATGGATATTTTATCCTCTACAGTATTGAATTATGTAAAGTTATGGGACCCATAAACAGTATTTATATGGATAGGAAAATGATATGTAGGGAATCAATGATGGAATTTTAGAACTATTGGAATACTCATTTTCATGGATGGGACATGAGATATAGATCCCCTTTCTCACACATATGGTTTTCTTTTATGAGAATATATGTATGTATATGCATTGGAGTATATTCATATCTGGGTGTGGATTGAGCAGTCAACTTCTATCATATATCTAATTACTCCACCACCTGTTTTCTGGGAGTCCAATTTTGTATGTTTATACTCCCCCATTCATGGTATTTCCCAACATGTCCCAGGTATTTTGAAGACAATGAGTAATCCAACATCAATTTTATTGAATTATAGGGATAACCTGGTGCCACTAACCATGTACAGTGGTTTGGGCTTGATAATCAACAATCAAGATCTCTCACTAATACTTTTCCAGTTTTTTTATATTGTGACATCTTTTTTATTTGGGTGTTCATTCTTTTCATTTTTGTTTATATTACTTTATAGTAATTATTATGCACCTTATATGTTATTACTTTCATGAATTTCGTTCATGATGTTACAATATTTTATTAATATTTCACTACGTTCCTTCAAGATGGTTCGACGTTTGTGTGTATAGGATCATTTAGCAAAGGCCACTCCTTTTAGTTATTCCATTTCACACTTTTCGATTACTTGTAACCTATAGAAGATGGATTTTGGTAGTTTTGGCTTACCCTTATATTGGATAATAATTCCCTAAAGGGTCGTGTCATGACAAAATGTTATCAAAGATTATTTTACCTTGATATGGTGTTTGGTGTTTTTTCCAATATGACGTTTAGTTAGGAACTTAGTGAGATGATGTAAAAGTGCCACGATTGGGGATTTCAGGCTACGAAACCAAGTTGTGGGATGAAAAAAATGTATCTTTCACTAGGGATCTGGTTACCTTGCTTTCAACTATTAATATTGACACATTAGTTACATGAATCATTATTACATGTAGCATATAAGATTCACTATTTGGTATTTATTTATCTCCACACACATATATATATATCTGTGTGTGTGATCATCTAACTGTGGTATGTATTGATTAATATTTCAGAGTTCCATCATAAATAAATTCTTATAGGATACTAATTTAGTATCTTAATGATTATATTATGAGTGATTTCTCCCCATTATAGAGCTAATCACTTGAGATCATTCTTCTAGGTGGACAAGTAGCAAAATATCATCCTATTGAGAAGTGGAATTTACCTGTAGAGTAGGATGAGTAGGCACACATGTTTAGTAGACTCTATGGGTTTTGTTGCTAGAGGCCCTTGAGGATCCATAGTAAGAATGATCTAAAGGTAGTGGAGGATTGGCCTGAGTAAACGACCTATGTTTTTAGACTTTTGTAGACCCAAACCGATCAGATGGTATTGATGGTAGTTGTCCTTTTCCACAATGTAGCTGGGAGCCAGTGGAGTTTTGTAATGAATACACATGAAGTTTCTACACTATCATGGTTATACTTCTAGTATCTATTTTTAGAGGTTTAATACCACACATTCATGTTCTAATTTTATATTCAGGAGATTTTAGAGATGAAATATAAAGGGATATAATTTTTTGAGTATTCAATGAGGTGATTCGAATATACACTGTACATCCTCAACATGATTCATGATGTTTACTTCCTTGATTGGATGTTTGAGAAGGGTATCCACATAGACATTCATTTCAGAGTGGTGACATTAGGTGTTCCCACATAAACAAGTGGTTTCGTGAATGTGCTAGTGATAATTAAAATCATATCTATGGGAAGCCTTTTAGATATATCTAACAGTGTCTATCGTGAGGATGATTCATTGACAACTACTAGTAGTATCCAATTGGTAGAGTCTTAATGTTACAAATCTCATCATCAACAGACTAAGGCACATGGTCATGCTGCTCATGGAATGCGAAGATGACAAGGGATTCCCAGAGAGGGGTGATGTTATAAATATGATGGGTTAGGTCACATGGAATGTTACTTCCTAACATGAAGTGATGAGGAGGTAATGCATATAGTGGATGTACCTCTTTGCCCAAGGTAGCACTGTGAATATGGATCGCCCTGGTGAGTCCATGGTGGGCTCTATGGAGGTGGAACTGGCATAGAAGAAGGTGGAGATACCCTGGGAGAATATTTTTAGGGAGAGGCATTATGTGAAACTCCCATGACCCCCACATCTAAGAGCCACACACTAGTCTTAGAGATCTAATTTTCGGGGTCTTGGGAAGCTGTAAGATATGGGTTTTTATGACGTGGTAGTTCATGAAATGATTAGGGGAATTATCTATGTTTACTCTACTATTTCTCAAGTACATGTAGATATAGGGGAATAAAATTCCTTCATCTATTTAATCATGGTCCTAATACTTGGTCACCAAGTTGAGACTTTATCCCAATAACCATTTTTAGAGGTTTCTATAGGGAAATCTTCTTTCATATCCTTTTTATACCGACAGTAAGTGAAATATCTGGGTGGAGAGATTTTATGATGGGGAATTTTTGGATATCAAGCTACTTCCTTATCACATTTACTTAGGTATTACTATTTCAACATGTTCTAACCCTCGATTGGAAATCAAAGAAGACAAGTCTGATTCTGTCAGAAAGATGGGACCATATTTTATATTATAGGAGTGAGAGAGATATATCATGGAAGAGTGAGTGGGTCACATGAGAATAAAGAATAAACCCATCACCCAGATGTTAGTGATTTTGGCCTTCAGCAAGATTGTGTCCTCTTTCAACTATATTCAATTATTATTATAGTATTATATGTATGTCTTTGTTGATGATTTTTTGGGACTACCTCTAATGTGGTATATGGATTTTTTTTCAATCACTCTCACCAAAATAACAATCTAATATCTTCTAACAAATATCTGATGACTCCCTTCAAGATCTAAGAGTTGGGGGTATAGTTGGAGGACCACTTAGAGATGGGTTTTTTATACCCAGTGTGTCCCCATAGGCCACACTATTTTTTTTGTGAAAATAGAGAAAAATATCTTGTAGAGTTTTGTTCATTATCTTCTCTTGATCCAAAAAAATATTTTAAAAATATAACCCTTTGTAAGAATTAAAGACAACTTTGAAAAGTTTCAGACTACAAGATGGTTCTTAACGATTGATCTCTGGTCTGGATACCACTAGTTGAGAGTTTGTGAGGCTGATATTCTGAAGCTGATATTCTAATATAGCTAAGGAAACATTGATGTCCCAGTGTTTCGTTTCATTAGGATGAATTATTACACTTTTTATTGATCATATTATAAAAAATATCCATCTATTATGAGATATATTTATTTTATTATTCATTGAATGACAATATTTTATACTCTAAATCAGAGGAGCAACATGCCAAGAACTCGAAGAAGGTCCTAGAATAGCTTCAGAAGGACAATATTTATTGTAAACTCTCGAAGATAATGTTTTGTATCTATGAGGTTTTTGTTTTGGGTCATGATATTTCTTTTCATGGATTAGATATGAAACTAATTAAAATTTATTTGTTTATTTCTTTTGATCAACCCAATAGAATATTATGCGTGCAATGTTTTCTTGGTGTGGTGGGGTACTAGAAGATGTTCACCAGAGACTTATCTATGACTAAATCACCTTTAACCACCTTGATGTTAAAATTTTATCTATTTACTATGACTGAGTAGTATTGGAGAGGTATTAAATTTTTTAGGTTGAGGATTAAATGTTCCCCTATTTCAATAATAATAGAGGATGGTATGATGTACTATTATATTGTGATGCCTCTAGAGCTTGTCATGGTTTTGTATTGATGCATATATAGGTTACAATCGCATATAGATTAAGGTAGATGTGACAAAAAAAATATAACTACATAAATCGTGAACTAGTGTTAGTAGTGGTTGTATTAACTCATAGAATATGAGGGTACTATCTTCCAGTATAATGATTTATTTGTTTACTCAGACCACTAGGGTCTTGAGTGTTTATTCACACGGATAGAGAAAAAACTTTAAAAGAGTAACAAATTTTAGTTCCTAAAAGACTAGGACATTGAGAGTTTCTATAATATTTGGATGGGAAACACAATTTATGATTACCTTATTATGATGTACCATTTTCTGCTGGTAGAGGTGGATCATGTGTAGTTGGCCACCTTTCAGCTAACCCTGGTAGAGGAAGAGGGTAAAAATTTCATTTAATCATTAGTGTTGACTTCTCTACTTATCAAGTGTGTGGGTGGAGACTTAGATGAGAGACATTTACTATGATGTTTTACTAGAACATATTACCCCAAGATATTTAGTAGATGAATTCTTTGCAGCAGGGAAGAATTTAATATATTACTAGGATGAATGGTTCTTCCAGTTTCTATGTGAGAGGATATGATGAATATGTTTCACACGTTTCCTTTGGATGCATATCCCGATGTAAGGAAGATGTATGGGGACCTTTATAAGTATTTACATTTGGCATTAATGATGTTGATAATGGTTGAGTTCATCTCTTGGTGCATCAAATGTCTGTAGGTGACAACTGAGCACTAGGTTCCAGTTGGATTTTTGTATCTTCTAGAAGACTATTAGTAATAATTGAATGAAATATACATGTTATTAATGGCAATTATTAGACAGACGAAAAGAAGTAATGAATCCATCCAATTGATATTGGGATGACCTAATATGTCAATTCACTTCCATCCTATCTTGGAGCAGAGTTTCGTGAGGAGTTTTGGGAATTTTTACAAGAGGTTGATCCAAAGTACTCATGGGGTACCCATGCTGATAGGCTTAAACATTGATGTGTGCTTCTTGTAATAGGTGTGTATAGGTCAGCAAGAGGCATTGACGACATATATGAGAACGGGTAAAAATTTTCACTACTTGGAGGATGAAAAGACTATGAAAGCTGTCAACGTGCTAGAGGATATGAGTGGCCTTGCATGTTAGTCATTTTAGTGAGCTAGGATGATCACATTCCTTTTATATAGATATCGTATAATAACAACCATGACACTACCATCAAAATGGAATGTATCTAGGCCCTATTTTGTAGACCATGATGGTCACCATTGTACTGTAAATAGATTGGGGATGCATCACCTGTTGGGCCAGAGATGGTGTAGGTGATGATGGATAAGGTCCAGGTGATCAGTGAGTAGATTAGGACAACCCAGAGTAGGCATAAATCATATTTTGATTGATTTCATAGGACCTTGGAGTTCTTTCTGGGATACAAATATTTCTTTAATGACCCTCTATGATGAGTATTGAAATGATTTGGATGGATGGAATTCCATACAAGGGGTTCATCAAGAATTTAAAGATCTCACAAGTGGTTGTTGTGGTTTCCAACTACCTCGTATTATCCCCATAGTTTGAACTTGTGGATGATTTCTTGTAACATCACATTACGTTTTCAGGTACTTATGATGTTTCCAAGTACCTATTTTTTGGTGTAGGGAAAAATGGGAGAGTCGGGAGAACATTAATGATGTTTTGAGGAAAAGTGGATGTCACACAGGCGGCACACAGTCTATCTAAACCGTGCGGCCAAATTGTGCGCAGTTGGTCCTGGGGGCAGTAGCCTCTACACAGGCAGTGCACAATTTGTCTAATTGTGCGGCCAAACTATGTGTGAAGGGTGGCTGAGGCAAAATCTAAAGCATGGCTAGCTCACGGTTTGTCAAACCATGTGAACTAACCGTGCGACCACTTAAATTAGATCCTTAAATTGTGGATCTCACTTGGTTTTACCTCTAAGTGCCTCGTTTTTTCTCTTACGTGGCCCTAACTCAGGATTTATCTTCTCCTAAGGACCGGGAAGGTTCACCCATTGGTCTAGAGGCAATCCAAAGGATCCTCTTGGTGAATCAAAGCCATATTCTTGAGTTTAGTGATCCTTCATCATCGTTATTGATCAGTTTCTTAGATATACTTATATTTACCTCTCCTATTCTCTTGGTTTCATAGATCTACACCCGTTATGGGTAGATCTAATTGTGTAGTACTAGGTAATCTGAGTTTTGGTCTTGATATTTATAGGTTAAGAGATCTATGGTGGGTTCATAAAGAAGTATCCCAGTTTTCATGAGCGTTCTTGACTGTTGTGGTTTTAGTCAAAACCTTCAAGGTGGGTGGTTCCGTCCCAAATTTCCAAATTGATTAACATTGTATTTTCTTGGATTATTTCAATTGTTGATATAAATCCAATTTCTCATTTTTTTTCTTTCAATTAAATTGATAAAAAAATTATTCTGATGATCTGAGATAATTGAAATGGTTTTGGCATGGAAATTTGGAAAACCCCAATTCCATTAAATTGGGTGTGTTTATGGAAATTGGCCGATTTAAATTGTTGAATTTCAATTTTGGATTTGATGGAAATGATTTCAATTAAATTACTGAATTTACTTTTGGAAATAATCTGTGTAATGGTGGGGTTGTTTTTAATGGATTTCCAACAGGTGAAAATGGCTTAAAATGATTTGATAGAAACCCATTGGTTTTATCTTGTGAAAATGGATTGTTTTAAATAAAACCTATTTTGGTTTTAAATGGAATGAAATTGGCTCCTTGAAATGGAATAATGGTATTGATCATATTTTAAACATTCTTAAAATAGTTCGCCCATCATGTAAGAGCGTATGCAAGCCTTAGGTAGTTAGGGAGTTATTTGGATACACTCTATGCTACAAAAAAGTTCTAAAACATACTGGAAGAGGGTCACATCCTTGACAGGTTGTTGATGAGTCTCCTTTGGCTAGTTTCATAGGGACGTGTGTATAAACATTGTACTGAGTTCACATAGAGAGTGTGGAATTTTATAACTGGTTAATACTATCATATCTTTTGGAAGATGATCATGTTGCTCGCTTGTTTATTTATATTTGAGATATAGATGTATGCCAACGCATTGAACTGCCTTACATGCCTACTGAATTTATATAAACTGTTTTATAGAAATATTTTGCTTAAGCCATTCTTTTAGAAATATTCCATCATTGTAATGCCTTTTCTTATAGTAGTTTTTCCGTCATTTTAAAAGTTATCACATGTTTTGTTAAAATATTCCTTTGAGTTGTCAAACCTATTTATTTGAAAATTGAGAACTTTTCTTTAGATAATCCATATTTGGAATCTGTTAAAGAATTTTTTGTGGTATACTACTGGGATTAGGCTCACATCCTACTTTTTCCTTCGGGTGTTTGAAGACTTTCTTCTTCCAGGATCGAGCAAAGGCAAGGTATATCTTTGAGGTGGATCCAGTTGTTGATCTCTGGTCTTGGTGAGTTGTGTACATAGGGACTATGGGACTATTTTTTCCTTTTTGGAACATGGTTTATAGTACTTTTTGCCTTTTTGTGCCTCTTTTTATTCTGGTACATTACTCCTGGTGGAGTTTCTTTTGTAATGCATACTGTCTTGTTTCTTTTTCTTCCGCATCCTTGTGGAAAAATCGTTCACACTTAAATGTTGTGTGATTCCAGGTGCTAGTCACCGAACCGTGGGGATAGGGAACTCTCTTCGGGCTATGTCAAGGCCAGTTCGGTTATCAGGTTACCAGGGTAACTGGGCTGGTTCATGACAAAGTGGTATCCGAGGGAGGTTTAAGCATCTTACCTTGATGATAGTATGCATTTCAGTATTCTTTTTGGGACATGGGAGGTTGTTCTGATTGAGTGTCTATCCAGATCTCACCATAATGATCCTTAAGTCACTAGGGTTGGTTATAAAAATACAACTTTTGGATTAGTTCTAGTATTTTCCCTATTTTGATTTGGATAGAGTGGAATTCAAATCTTGTTATCCATTATTTTAAGAATAATTTTCCTTGTTTTCAGTTAGGGGGTTAATATATGTCTTTTTATGCTATGTACCATCATGCTTCTGAGAAGATGTGGAAATCAAATCCAAAAAGGGGCAGCTACTGAATCTTAGCAGGCGGGTCCTATTGTGGATCCAAGTCTGGTTGAGGTGATTGTTCGCACTAACCAAGCTCTAGGATAGGCGCCACGTCCATTTCCTGTTCAAACTCCAGCTATAGTTCTTCAAAGTTATATTCTCTGAAGTAATTCTCAAGAGTTTCTACATCAGAAGCCACCAGTTTCCAAAGGCTCTACTGACACTCAACATTATGAGGAATGGTTGAGTAAGATTGAACATCTGTTTGGGTTCTTGGAGACACCTGATGGGATCAAGGTGAAGTGTGCCAACCTTATACCTGAGGGACAATGTAAGAGATGGTGGGACACGATGGTGATGGCTGGGAAACATGAGGATTTGGGGTGAAATACTTTAGGGTTCCTTTTACTAACATGTTCTATCCAGAGTCAATGTTGTAGGACAAGGATGTGGATTTTTTCAAGCTTGATCAGGCCAACAAAACCGTGACTGAGTACTCAAATCTCTTTTCTGAGCGGGTAAAGTTTTCTCCTGAGATTGTATCTAATGAGAGGATGAAGGCTCGATGATTTTAGTTGGGACTTCGATCAGATATTCGTTCTCAGGTTTTCCTACTGAAGCTAGCCACTTATGTTGATGTGCTAGATATGGGGATGATGGTTGACATGGACTTGGTAGGAAAGTAAGGGTTGAAGGATGTTCTTTTCCCTCCAAGTGGCAGTGCGGGTTCCTTTAATGGAAAATGGAAGAGTGACTTTTATCATGGTAGTTATTGATAGTATATTCATCCTAAACCTCCTGTAGCACTAGGATGGTCTTCTTTGACATTCTATCAGTGTGGGAAGCCCGAACATTCTATGAGGGTTTTGCACTAGGGCACCCAATAACTATAGCTCCTGTAGAAATTTAGGGCACTTACAGAGATTATGCCATCACTTATCTACTCCACATAGTAGAATGGGATCATCATCACCTCTAGAAACTGTGGGACAATCAAATTCATCACGTACAAAAGGGTTCCAACTACATGTATCTGGAATGAAGCTTCATCAAGAAGTGGAAGAGTCGCCAGAGGTCGCTGATACATGTCATGCAACTGTGAGAGGTACCATTACTATAACTTCATCTTTAGTGGGATCTCCTTTTGATACTGGTGCATCTCACTCTTTTATTTCAACCCATCTTTTTAATCATATTAATCTACCTATGTAAATTTTATCTTGTGTGATGGATATTGCTACACCCCTTGGTAAAATGAGAGAGAAGGGTCTCCGTAGTCCTGTTTGTGATTTCTCTCTATCAGATGTTGATAATTCATGGAGTTTCTGGGTTCTCGACATGAAATCATTTGACGTCATATTTGGTATGGGTTGGCTCATTTCAAATAAAACCCGGATCAATTGTTATCTTCGATTGTTCTACCATACTACACCCCGTGTTGTGCCACTTGTTTCTCAAGGAGAATGGGACCCAAGGTCAAGAAGATCTGAACCCTCTTATAAAGAGTTGGGGAAAGTTATATCAGTGTTTGATTTTTATCTTGAGAGAGATTCAATGTGTGGCGATCTTCATCCAGTCGTCGCAGAGTTTCCCGACGTGTTTCCTTCTGACTTCTCTGGTTTTCCACCAGTAAGGGAGGTGGATTTCCTTATTGACTTAATGTTTGGTAATCTAATAGATTCTATTCCCTATTACCAAATTTCTCCAGCTGAAATAAATGAACAGATGTCTCTGTTAGACGATATTCTTTAGAAATGATTTATACGCCGAGTGTGTCACCCTGGGCAGCACCAGTTCTCTTCACTAAGAAGGCTGATGGTTCTCTTCACTTATGTGATGATTATTGAATTCTCAATCGAGTTACGATAAAGGAAAAATATCTATTACCACTAATTGATTATCTTTTTGATCAATTGAAAGGGGAAAATTAGTTTTTTAAAATTGATCTTCGATCAGGTTACCATCAGTTGAAGATAAAAGAATCTGACATTCATAAGACCACTTTTCGGAGTAGGTGATGGCCATATGAGTACCTTGTTATGCCCTTCGGCCAAACAAATGCTCCTGCAGTTTTCATGGATTTGATAAAAAAGGTTTTCCATGAGTATCTAGATACTTTAATGGTATTATTTTTGGATGACATTCTGGTCTACTCCATGTCTGAGGAGGATCATGTACATCATCTGAGAAGAGTTTTGAGTCTTCTATGGAATCACCGACTTTATGCCAAGATCTCAAAGTGGAATTTTTGGATTTGAAAAGTGAAATTCATGGGACATGTCATGTCAGAACAAGGAATACCAGTTGATCCTAAAAAGGAGAAGGATGTTATGACTTGGGAACAGCCATGAACTTTTTTTGTGATTTAGTGCTTTTTGGGCTTAGTTGGACATTATCGCTGGTTTGTTAACGACTTATCAAAGTTAGCTTCTCCAATGACTTCTCTGACACAAAAGGGAGTGAAGCTTTCATGGAATGATAAATTTCAGAGTTATTCTATTAATCTTAATCAAATTTTTACTATTTCGCCTCTGTTAACACTTCTTGAGGCTGGGATAGGTCGCATGGTCTTCTATGATGCATCGGTTCAGGTTTGGGATGTGTCCTTATGCAAGGTAATCATGTCGCTGCCTATGGTTCGCGTCATCTTAGGCCTCTTGAGATGAACTATCCTACCCATGAACTTGAACTTACAGATGTGATTCACTCACTTATGTGTTGGAGACATTACCTTTTTGGAGAAAGGATTATTGTGTATTCAGACCACAAGATCCTGAGTTATATCTTCTCTCAGAACGATTTGAATATTTTCCAAAGGCATTGGGTGGAGTACCTACAATCCTTCAACATTCCTGCAAATATATTTTTTGATATTTTCTAATAGCCACTTCAAGGGTAAGTGGGAACCATACATCACAAGGTTCAAAAAACATCACCATATTACAAAAATGCACCACATTCCAAAAAAAATAGAATACCATCACTTCACACTTCTTCAGAACCAAAGCACTACGCCACAAACATCGTTTCAAATACAAATTTCAAAATCTGAATATTGATTCTCATATCACGTTCTAACTGCATCATTATGGGTTGTACCAGGAGTCACCTTGAGATATGTAATTTTCTCACCTGCTTCGATTTGATCCGACGACAAACCAACATCCAGTCACCACCATCATTATTGCTTCTCTGAACCACTGGCTTCATCGTTGTCAGAGTTTCCATCACTGACCTCTCCATCCACAGTTAGAAGCCGTCAAAATAGAGGGAAAGAAACCAAGAAAATTGATACCAGAAAACCCAAAAGAACATCGGAGCTGAACAGAAAAACCTTTTCCATACACTGCTGATGTTGTGAGAATGAAAACCAAACCAGAACGTCACAAAAACTGATAACAAATGAAAACTGACGGAGGCTCCACCATCTTCCAATCTGAATCATCACCTAGCTAGACATCATTCGAGGCTAACAACAATACCGAAGTCGAAGGATCATCATAAATCCAAGAAGAACAAAGAAAAAAAGAATCCCACGAACAAACGAGAACCAAGACGAGATGCAACTGCTGAGACCAAGCACCAGAGCCACACCACTGATACATGCCCTTGATGCTGAACGCGACCACCAACACTATCCCAAAACCTCCAAAAACACTTTCATACCAGACCAAACTAGAGTATAGTAATCCGGGAAATGCAGCAAGTGCAGATATGGGCATCGGAGACAAGAGGATAACCACCAAACATCGATACCAACAAATACCAAACCTCTAGAGTTCCTTTTGGGTCAAACCGAAGTGGGGTTTCGGTGCAAAGTTTCGAGCAAAAAGAGCATGGTATAGACCTTTGGGGAAGATGAATCAACGATGAACAACATATCATCATAGGACAATAGTGGAAGAAGAACCGAAGTCACAGAGAAGACAGAAATCCAAAAATGAAAATACACCCAATAAAGGAGAAGACCAGAACTGAGATCCACCCATCATGATGACCGATATAAGGAGCATGAGTGATGAGAACCAGAGCAAGCGAGCAAGAGGGATGGGGATGGGAGGATAAACCCTAGATCTTAGGGAACGCTCCTCCTAGAGAGAACGACGCCATCCCTTTCGACCAACCTCTTACGCAATCCTTAGACTTTGACATTGTCTATACCTCTGGGAAAGGGAATGTAGTTGCAGATGCATTAAGCAGGAAAATTCCATCATAGTCTGTGAAAGAATCTTCAGAAGAGTAGAGTTTTATGGCTCTTTTTTCTCAGTTGCATATTGGAGTTCATTGGAAGGGGAATGAATTTTTTTTATCCAGTGTTCTATTAACTTCTACTCTCCTTTAGTTAATTCTTCAAGAACAAAAACTGGATGATGAATTCCATAGCATTAGTGGCTCTCATAATGGTGGGGATACCGAAACCCAGTGCTCGTTCTCCAATGAGGATTTTCTGTGTTATCAAAACCATTACGTTGTGATGTTAGAATCAATGAATGATGTGATGGGGGGTTTCCATAACTCTCAGTGGGATGTGCACCCCGGAACCTTGAAAATGTTCGATGACATGCGATAGTAGTTCTAGAGGCCTGGTATGAGATGAGACATTACTGAGATTGTATCCCGTTATTATACATTCTAGCAGGTGAAATCCGATCCTTTGGGTTTGCTTCATCCACTTCTAGTCCCTTTATGAAAGTGGGATGAAATCTCTATGGACATTGTGGTTGGGTTTCCTCAAATCCAGAGGAAAAAAACGTGATATGGGTTGTGATCGATAGACTAAAAAGTCGGCTAACTTTATAACTATTCAAGATACAACCAAAGTTGAGGATATGGGAGATATCTATGTGAAATAAGTTGTTCATTTTCATGGAGTTCTGTCTACTATATTCTCTGATAGGGTTCCTAGGTTTACATATCGCTTTTGGAGAGGCCTTTAAGAGGCACTGGGATCTTAGGTCCCTTTGAGCAAGGCCTACCATCCACAGTCAGATGGCCAGACATAGAGAGCTATTCAGATCCTTGAGGATATGCTCCACTTATGTGTTCTCGATTTTGGTGGGTCTTGGGATGATCATCCGTTGCTAGTTGAGTTTTCTTATAAAAACAATTACCAGTCTACGATCATAATGGTTATTTTTGAGGCATTTTATGGACCTCCTTGTAAATATCTGTTAGGTTGGTCGGAGATTGGTGAATGTTCTTTGGTAGGACCATGTTTGGTCCAAGAGATGACTGCTAAGATCCAGTTGATTCGTCAGAGAATGATGACAGCACAGAGTCTGTACAAGTCTTATGCTGATCGTCACCGTAAAACATTAGAGTTCTCAGTTGGTGATCAGGTGTTCATGAATGTTTCACCCCGATTAGGTCATTGACAACTTGGGAGGCAAGGGAAGCTTGATCCTTATTTTGCGGGACCTTTCGAATTTGCTGGTCTAGTAGGGAAAGATTCTTACCATCTAGTTCTTCCACCACAACTGAAGTTGATACATAACGTTTTCCATGTATCATAGCTGTGAAAGTATCTCTTTGATCCATCTCAAGTTTTGAGCTAGAATGATCTTGAGATTGAACCAGATTTATATGTGACTGAACGACCGGTCAGGTTTTTGATTCTAAGACCAAGGTACTTCGTGGGAGGAAGATACCTCTGGTTCGTTTACTATGGCATCACGGTTCTGATTCTCATGAGATGTGGGAAATGTAGGAACTTATGAGAAAGCAGTGGCCTTATCTTTTTGACGTAGAGGTTTCTTCATTGGATTTCTGGGGATAGAAAGATCTTATGGGGGTATTTTTAACATCATGTTACGTTTTCAGGTACTTTTGATATTTCTATGTACCTCTTTTTTGGAGTAGGGATGAATGGGAGAGTCGGGAGAACATTAATGATGTTTTGAGGCAAAGGGGAAGTCTCATGGGCAGTGCACAATCTGTCTAAACTGTGGTGACAAATCGTGCGTAGTTGGTCCTGGGGGAAGTATCTTCTTCACGGGTATCGCACGGTTTGTCTAACCGTGTGGCCAAAACGTGCGTGAATGGTGGACGAGGGAGAAGATAACGCACAACTAGAACATGGTTTTTTAAACTCTGCAAACTAACTGTGTGGCCACTTAAATGTATCCTTAAATTGGGGATGTCACTATGTTTTTCCTCTAAGTGCCTCTTTTTTCATCCTAAGAGGCCCTAACTCGGGATTTATCGTCTCTTAAGGTTAGATAAGGTTCTCCCATCATTCTAGAGGTGATCCAAAGGCTGATCTTGGTGAATAGAAGCCGAATTCTTGAGGTAAGTTATCGTTCTTCATCGTTCTTGATCAGTTTCTTAAATCTGCTTAGATCTACTTCTCCTCTTCTCCCAGTTTCTTATATCTATTCTTATTATGGGTATATCTATGTGTGTGGTACCATGTATGATGATTTTTGGTCTTGATCATTCTAGGAAAAGAGATCTAAGGCATATTCTTGAAGAGGAAACCTTATTTTCTTGAGCGTTCTTGACCGTTGTGGTTTTGGTCAAAACCAACTAGGTAGGTGGTTCCGTCCCAAATTGCCAAATTGATTGACCTGAACCGAATCTGGTCCCCGCCAAAACTAGCACCTGACCCGACCCGTGAAAAGTCTTGATGGGCGTTCCCGATCCCCATGGGATGTCACAAGTTCCTGGGTATCAAAAACTGAAAATTGGGAATCATTTAACCGAGTTTGTATACATAAAACAACAAATGAGTTGAAGAAATCAAATCTGGATTTTCAAACCAAAACAACTTTTACTAAAATTCAGAACTGAATTATACATTTTTAAACAATGTTTTATGAACATTAAAAAGGTACAAACTCATGAAATGACAGCCCTGGAACCTCCACATGGAATGAGGCACCACCCTCAAGCCATGTCCACAACATTGCATCACGATGGACCACTAAAACCCAGAACCAATGGCATAAATCCTATACAAAAACCGGTAACACAAAATAAGAAAGTCTACTTATACCCAATAGTGTAAGTATGGTGTGAGCCAAATCACAGTAGGATACCACCACTAAGAGATTTAATATGATAAAAATTTAAATAAGAAAAGCATGCAAGTTTTCAAAAACATGAAAAGCTATTTAAAATTTCAAAAAGATGAAACTTTGAATAAGAACAGTTTTCAAGTGGGCTATTTTAAAGGATTAACACTATTAAAATAAACACCAAAGCTACTGAATTTTACCGCCAAATGTACTCTATGCTGACAGTAAGTATAAAGTAACTAATGAGCACAAGAAATAGGAAATAACCCCTAGGGACTAGCTAGCTATGGGTCTCAGGTACCTCGTATATCGGTGAGAGTAACCATCCCAAATATCCATTCCCGTGAATGAACCACTAGTAAGGAAGATACCCATAACCTAGTGGTCCCCAATCATCATCATCACAGTTTTGTTAGAGTTGTAAGAGTCAATCTTGCAATTTGAAACTAAGGTCAAACCCCACAGATTCACTAGAATACTACTACACGTCCACCCACCTATATACCCAGGTTTTCCCCTTGTTCTCAAACAAGATCAACAAGTCAAGAAATATACATTGAATATGAAAAATATCATTTCCGCATCAAAAATTCTCCCAACAGACCATACTAATACCCCACAAGTCACAAAAGTCCATTTTTCATTCAAAATGATTTTGAAATCCGACTCACACCAAAATAACCTACAACACATTTCTCATTTCATCAACACTTCCACAAAACCATTAAACAATTTGATTAAACAATTATAATATATTAAAACACATATAAAATCCCACACACATGGCACATAACCATCCTTTCATAATAATATTTTCATTTTTTCTCATCAAAATCACACAAAACAGTCCACATCACATTCACATCACTTTGACACCTCAATATCTCCTTCAAACAAATTAATAAAATATTTCCAAGATGATACATATGACATAACAGCCTTTTCAAAAATTAAATGGACCTTTTAAAAATATACTCCTACCCAAACAGTTTGATGATATAGTTTCACCACTTACACAACTCAATAAACCATTCAAAACTTTCATAAAACAATTATAAAGAGTATACCCAAGCTTTTCACATGAAACCCATTTCAAAAACAACTTTTTAATCCAAAATCACACCAAGCCCCTACCAAAATAGAATTCGCAGACCAAACAACATGTAATAATCTGATTTCAATTGTTATATAATCACCGTGTACAATATAACAAAAGATACCCATGAGAACACAAAAATCCATAAAACACTTTCAAGGAGTATAACAATGTTATACACATAAAACCAATTCAAAGACGCCCCTTTTTAGGCCCACGTGACACTATATAATTAACCAACCAAAATTGGCATCCCCTTTAAAAAACTAATAAATCACTTCCACATTTTACAAAACTACCACAAGAGATAACACATGAAATACATTTTAAAAATACACACTTTAAACAAAAATGTAACATTAATTTCAAATTCTTTAATATTGCTACCAAAAATGGTTTTATCATAATTCACAGCAAATAAAGAACATGAAAAATTATTTAATCAAGAAAAATAACTCATCATTAAATGGTTACGCATAGAATCACCTAAAAAAATTGTCGAATCCCTCAAAACATGGTGATAAACATCAACCGCACCAACCCGGCACCACAAGGATGCTAAATCCATCCTTAAAACAAAAATTTTCACAAAAAGTACTCATTATTAAACCCTAGGTACGAACTCTAGGTTCTGGACACTTTGGAACATCAAGAAAGATGGATGAAACCCAAATAAAAGAGGAGAAATCAAGTAGAGATATACTTATTTGCAAGAAATTAATAAATGATCACCCTAAATCCACCCAAATATGAATCTCCAAGTACCCAAAAATGGTATACAGGTTAGAAGGAGTCATATTAGGTCATGTGGGGACTTAAATTGGGGAAAAAGGATAAAAATAACATGATTTATGAAAGAATCATTTTACCTCGTCAAATCTGGTCGATTTGAGAAAGGGTATGAAAGATATCCCTAATTCATAGTTCACCTAAGCTCTAAAATTGCTAAAACGATAATGGGGGTGATCTTCTGGATGTTGGATTTGAGTGGGAAGTGTAATCACGGGAATATAGAAAAAAATTAATGAGATATTGAAAATTTTAAAAAAATAATTTAACGCAGGAAATGGCCTTACGGGCTGGCCCATTACCTTAATCAGAAACAGAAATCCATCATGATTTTGGATTTTTATGTGGTCCAAAGTGATATGGTGACATTTAATATATCAGGGTATGCCAATTGGGAAGTGGAATGGGTAGAAAATAGTAAAAATTAAAGGAGTTATATAAGAAACGAATTTTGTTTTTAAATCAGGAATTGGGCTCACGGTTTGGCCCATATTTTCAAAACCCGCCATTTTCACCAAAATGAATGGTAAACCCCCAAAACAAACCAGGAATGGAAATTAAATGAATAATGAATTTAAAAAATGTTCATGGGTGTAAAAATTCTCCCCACCACAAAACTTTCCACCCTCTGAAAGCCACATCACGGACAAAGAAAAAACCAAACCCAACCGAAAGGCAGAAATGGACTACTTTGCTAAATTTCGCCCCCAGAGGCCAAAACACCTCCAGTGATCAATTAAGGAGGGAATAATTCATAACCAATAATTAAGCCCCATTACTGAAATGATCAAGCACATTCAGGATTTATCCTAAAAGAAAACTCCTGAAACACTATTTGAACAAGGCTCAAACAATTTACCCATACAAATAAGAACATCGAACAAGGTCACACTTACCATAATATAACGAAACCATTGGGAACTCTCCAATCCCAACGTTTACCCAAGGAAGATGTAGGTGGTTATATAGCTCCAAAAGAGACTACCCACTTCCAAGCCAAGACCATGTGGAAAAGGGAGTTACTGGTATAAGGATACACAAATGGGATCCCCAACCATAAAAGACAACTTAATTTTTTCTTCGAGACAGAATCAAGACACCAACAGGGGAGCCCTGAAAAAAAATCCCCAGTACAAGGGGTAGAATCCAATTAGGAATTTTCAAAATAATATAATGAAACTCATAGTGACTCTCCCCACCATAAGAACCAACCATATTAACTGACCAATATGGGCCGGCACAGAAAAACCCCAAAACATACAGAGTTGGGACTGCGGTATGGTTAGCCCGTATAGTTTGGGAAACTGTGTGCTAACCATGTGGATACTTATAAATACATGGTTTTCTGGGAATAGTTACTACTAAATGTTCACTCAACATGTCTATACAAATCTAAAACCTTTCCCCCGAACCAAAAAAAACAAAAGGTGAAAATAAATTTAGTGGGAGATAACATGGGGATGAGGCCCTCCACCTCTTTCCACCGAATGGGAAAAAAATAAGTTATATGACAACACAAAATGTTTAAACTATTCCCATCTCTCATACTCAGAACAGTTCTTTGTACAAGGTTAAAAAATAAACTGGGATTTCCTCTGACTACCTGCCAACATCTCTCCGTGACCTATGGCAGGAGCTGTAATGATTGAAGAATCTCCGGCCCCATAGATAGGATTTGAAAACCCCCGAATAAAATTTCTTCATTTGATGCAACAAAAAACTACATGCAATCCCAGATGGGTTCACCAAGACAAAACAAACTCCAGAACTCACTTTACCCTAACATCGAATTTCACTGAAATAATGATTTAGAGGATGCACTCACATCACACCTTGTTTCTTCGGGTGAGAAACAATATAAATAAAGGACACATATAAACACCTTCCTCTAAAACTGAGGATTTCGAGATCTCCCAAAAAGAGAAACACTTTTGAAAAAAAACAATAACAAAATATTGTGAAATTTCACCTTTAAAATCAAATGAGCACCCGACATCACAATGTGTCACCGAACATGACCAAATGACTCATAGAAATAATATAAGGTGGGGGCCTTATACAACATCCCCAAATATCACAGCATTCCAGAAAGTGTCCATAAAAGCCTCTTGTGGCCAGATTTCCCACACGGGTAGTCTAACAAAAACCCCTTCTTTGAGGAGACCATGAAGGACTCAGTGGCCCTCTTACACACTATCCATACTGACAACCCCAGACAACTTCCACCTTTGACAAATCAGGTAGCTTATGAATCTAAGGTCTCTTTCAACCATCCACGATCACTCTTCCGCAACAAGAGGATCTGAAAAAAAACCAAGAATGTAAATGGTGTAGACTCATTATAAAAAGATCAAGAAATTATTCCATACATTGATCAACTAGAGGAGTTTCCAACGATGAAAAAATCTGGGTGGCACTTTAGTTGTGCACTAATCCATAATGGGGGCGTACCATATCCAACGGGAGAACCCAAGGACCCAACCATGTTGGTCCATTGGTAAAAAACATTCCAAAAAAATTAGTTCCCAACACATTAATGGAACCACTGTAAAGGTGTCCAGAGACATACCTCATAGGATACTACTAACTGGTCCTTCAACCCATCTTACCGACCAAACACAAACCCAAAACACAGTTCGAACAGGAGGGGTTCTTGGACTCAAAACATCCCACAAAATCAACATTTTCCAAAAACCCACAATTTAAACCATCCCAAACAATTCATCAAGACATCAGATTTTTTATAAAATTTCTTTGAAAACCAACGGTTCAACAGTTAGTGTATCCACCAATGGTACCCCATGGGCCTCACACATGCAATTTTTTGTGCCACACCGGGCCCCCTCCTCATATTCGCCCCGACACTCATCCAGTCATGCCATCAACCATCCATAATCCCATATAACTATAAGGCCCCGTCCTTAAATATTACTTAATATTGAATTAAATTAATATTTCACATTGAGGATCTTTTCACGTTTAGAGTCTTAGAGAAATAGATCATAAATCTTGAATTACATTCCACATTTAAACAAAGTGGTTACATAAAAGATAGTATTCGTTTTTTTCCATCAATAGAAACATATTTAAAATAAAATATGGATTATTTCTTGACACATCCTTGACACTATCACCATATCATGCACCTTTCCCTTGACCAGCGAAAAACATTTCAAAAACATGGGATGAGCATAAAAAGCACAGTAAGGGATATAAAAGTACGAAAAGGAAACATTAGTCCATGTATGAAATCATACTTTACTCATAAAGAATAATCATTTTAACATACCTCATCAAATTATGAATAAATCATAGAAATCATAAGGCATAATGGTAACTTGAGGCATTCATAAAATTCTTACGTAGGGAGTAACCCTATTGGTTACATTTGGAATACCCATCATAGTATATTCCCTAAATCTCTTCAGAGAAACCATAACGTTTAACTCCTTCACGTTACCCAATGCATTGGAGAGATATATCGGGCTCACCCGCCCTTAGTTTATCACGAAACCACCAATCTTCGTAATAATTCCCAAGAACCATAACATAATCATATCACATTAAACATGCATAAAGGAAACATAACATTTCCACTTTTCAATCACAATATATCAGTACAATACATTGATATAAAAACATTATGAAAACTATTTTCAATACCAAAATAAATAAAATTAAAACATTGTATTTATTTTTCATTTTTAAAAAAGGTATGTCTTGTAGAGGAAGCCGAAACTCAAATAATGGTCACGGCGGCGGAGAAGTTGTTGTCGCCACATACGTACGACAAAAACATTCCCTTTTTTCGTTTAGTAAAACACTTCATATAAAAATATTCCTTTTGAATTAAAGTAAAAGTCAAAGGGGTTTATACACCATATAAAAGAATGTTGTGTATAAAACAAAATATGTCTCAATGAAAGGAGATTGAGACGATGTCCCATACAAAGACTGTATCCTTCGATTAAGGATAAATTAATTCCATAATTATGTGTGACAAACGAATACACCAAATATAAGTGGATATTAAGTGTAAAACAATCAGAGGTTCTTCACACATATTCATAGAACGACATATTCAAGGAGTTCATGTTTATCCCAAAGAATCAAAATTGGGTTAAGAAGTTCCCTTGCAAAAATTCTACAGCCTAAAGACATCACTTCAAAATTCAGAAAATGAGTTGATGAGAGATAAAAAGGTTAACTCATCACATGGACAAAATATTTACATCAATAAGGATATTGAAGAACATATCCCAACATTACAATATGTTGATTAAAATACCCAACAAAATAAGTCTTTTAAAAAGAGGAGGGTGAAAGTTTCCCTTACCGACTTGGGTATCTTTCGAAACATACACCCCATGAAAGAAGGACAATACAACATTGATGTAAATACTCATTAACGAAAGTATATTACACAAATATTAGAATAATGGGCAGTTCATATACCACTCAAAGGAAATGTTGGAAAATTTAGCATAAATCTATTGGGAATAAAAGTAAGATGAAAAATCCATTACGAAAACTCGGCAGCCTAACAGTGCCACTTAAAACATCCAAAAATGGATTGATGAGATCAAATAGGGTCTCTCATCATAATAACATAAAATTTACAGAAAGAGGAATATAAAATAACATCCCCCAACAGAACCAAGAGGAGATTAAAAGAAGTGACATAAAGAAGAGTTTTTAAAAAGAAAGAGAGAGGTTGGATCTCTTACGAAAATTCGGCAGCCTAACGGCGCCACTCAAAACATCCAAAATGGATTGATGAGAGAAAATTAGTTCTCTCATCATATGAACATAAAAAAGTACAGTAATAGTAATATAAAATAACATCCCAATCATAAGAAATATTATCTTAAAAGGAATGAAAGAAAAGAGTGTACTTAAAAAGAAAGAGAGCGGTAGGATCCCTTTCCTCGTGTCTGACAGGACATGATCGTTCATTAATCTCCTTAATAATGAAATTTGGTCAATTTTTAATTTCCTAAGGATCTACTTTAATGATTATTATTCAGTTCATATCACATATTTTATTGTTATCATAATTGGTTAATAAATTGAGTTCATATCAAATGTTTTTGTCGATGTTCGGTACATGAGTAAAAATTGAACTCGTTGGAAAAAAATCTTCGATGTAGTTATAGGTACATCATATCCAGAATAGTATTTATGTTTTAAATAGCATATATATCCAGTATATATTCATTTTATACTATTCCATCTCATTTGGAGATAACAAATTAAAATCACCGTTCATGGAGACGGTAGGTCGTACGTACGCATGAATGCTACTTTCATTTTTTGTTATATTAATGGAATTAAAAAAAATGAGAGATATATATATTATAATTACAGAATGATATCCATCATTTAGATGTAATATATTACATATATATCCATTATATATAAGTACTTATAATAGTACATAACAATTGAAGATAAGAAATGAAATGTACCGTTCATGAGGATTGTAAGTCGTACGTACGCATGAACGCTACATTCTTTTTTTTTGTATTCAATGAAATTAAATAATAATGATATAAAGTTATATTATAATTATAGTAGGATATCATATGTAATAACATTAATTCCATCCTTTATACGTCCCACATATGGAATTAGTGAATCAAATCACTTTGAGGGGGTGGTAGTCTGCACTTCCTAAAATGAAGATATCGCGTTTACCCATAATGGAAACCATAAAGGTATGACATAAATGAAAAATACAGAAGATTAAGGAAAATATAAAAATATTATATATCATATATAAATATATTGACATATTAATGGCCACCTTTGAAGGTGTTAAAATAATATTGAACAATCATTGTTTCGTGAGGCAGTAATTCGCCATCCACAGAAACAGTATGTTCTTTAACCATTAGATGGAGGTGTGTGAATGTGTAGCTATAATAATTCTTATAAAAACATCCTAGTATATTTAAGATACTGTTTTTGTTATAAAAAAATTAATAAAAAGAGTTTAGGGGTTTGGAGAAGAAAAATAAAACAAAATAACACAAGGAAAGACATTACCTTTAAATCAGGTAACTCTCTTTGATTTGAGCTCAAAGGCTTCCTTGGAAAGGATTCTGCACAAATTGAGGCTTCAATGATGAAGAGAGGGATGTGGAGAGATGAAATGGGCAGGTTTTGGGCGAGCCAAAGACTTGAAAGGTGTGTGTATGGTGGTAGAGGTGGGGGCCATTTATAAGGCGAGAGGAGGGGCACTCTTGGAAAGTTATAAAATATTACTTTATTATAAAATGATTTTCCTATTTTAAAGGTCCCAAAAGGATATATTTCTAGGATAATGTGATAATTTTTCGACATCCACCCATCTAATAGGTTTGTGACAAGTGTAAGACTTATATTTCACCCTATCTTCTCATTTTATTTAAATCGTTCATTTATGAGGTTATCACTGCATCATCACAGTGTCATAAATAAATTAATTTATTTAATGTCTAAAAAAAATAAAAAAAATATCATGATGTAGGAAATATTTTTATATCTCGAATTAATATTTATATTCAAAATTATGACTTATATACCCCAATGTAAAACATTTTTTTTGTAAAACAACACATGTTTGTGGCATTTTAATTTTAACTTTAAATAAAAAGGTATTAATGTCATTTTCCAACCAAAGTGGCTCCATGGGGTCTCCAAGTTGACCCATGGATTGTCTTTTTCGGCCATGAATCATCCAATAAGGGTAGAACATGTGTCAAGGTCATTTCATATTATTATAACATTATCTTTACCTTAAATTACACTAATTACCTCTAATCGCGATTAAAAAGTTAAGAGTTACTATTCACCAATAAATTATTTTAATCCCATTAAACCACATTTTACATCCTAATGACCACCATTTATGCCAGATTTTGGAAATTCAAACTACAGAAGTGGTAATGTTTCATTTAAACGAAAAAACAGTTTTTAAACTACCACTTAGTGGTTTATCTATTCATCAAAAATTGATGTTTTTCCGAAAAATACCCAAAATTCACCCTAAGCTATATTTGATATTCCGAATTCAAAAATGATGTCTATTTTAAAAAATTCAAAACATATAAGTTTCATTAATTAATTTAATAATTAATCACCGCTGTCAAAACAAATAGCATGTTTTAAAGAAATAATATCTATTAAATGATTAACACTAGTTTAAGTCCAATTTCAAAGTGCAATTAATTCCAATGACCAATATTGGATTAAATGGTAAAAATATATTCTAATTTCAATATGAAAACAATTCAAAATATAATCTAATCATATAAATAAATTAGATAAAAAAGAGGTTTTGAATTAAAATACAACATTTTCATTATTCATTAAAAAATGAACTTTATCGGAAAAATACCAAAAATTTACAGAAAGTAAATTTTGATGTCCCGATTCTAAAGACGAATTTTATTTCGTCAAATATAAAACATAAAATTGTCAAAAAAGTGGATTTAAAAGAGGTTTTTCAACAAAAGGTTCTTAATCGACCTTTTAAAGAATATTAGAATGTTTCTGCTTAAAATTGGATTCATTCGCTTTTTTAATCCTCTAATATTTATTGTAAAAAGTAAAAATATTTGATAAACATATATATTAATTTTGTAGTTAGTTCTGTTCATTCACGTCATTACAATGGCTAGGAGTTAACTACCATTTAAATTAATATTACATTGTTATTAGAGTGCAACGTAAGATTCCCAAGAAACTAGTTGTTGCATATTGGGTAGGCCATCGAGCATAGAGTCCCCTTTAATGTAATATTAATATTTTATTCACAAATATGGATAAATTTGAAAATTTCATATTCTTTATTTACCTAAGGTGTTACATCCTTCCCCCCTTTTGGGAATTGCATCCTCACAATTTTAAAGTTGGGCTTGGAAACATCATTGAAAATCCCACATCAGAACAAGAGTCAGTAAAACAATCACTTTAATATATAGAAAGAGAAGTACAAAGGTCACCCGAGTTAACCCATACTAGAATTCCATGTAGGAAAACATGGATATGGAGGAAAAAACAAAGGGTCATGTTCTGAGGGAGAGTGATAGTAAACATTTCTAGGAGAAAGTTATCCATAAGAAAATCACAAATTTGTGATGGGTTAAATGGTATTTGATTCCCCAGTAGGAAAATTTAACAGAAAACAATTTTGTTTTAAGTTACTCTTCATTGAAGAATTTATTTTTGAGCATAACTAAATCATAATGAAACATACTTACATGTCACGTAGACATTCAACTTTTACTAGATTCCTTAATCAAACTCATATTTTCTCCAAAAGGAGAGTATTTAGGAAGACTTGTTCGCGTTAAGAGTACTATAATCAACTTCTTGAGAATCACCTAATCCACAAAAGAGAACTATATATTTCCCATGTCTTTAGACAAAAACCAAAACCAAAAATTGTTAGTATGATATCAGATAATCCGCAAAAGTATAATCCTTTATAAAAAAAATTATTCTTAATCTCCAAAATTTGTCCAAAAAATCCCAAAGTTCAACGAAGACCATTCAATAAAAAATTGTCCATAAAATTATTCAAACTAAACCAAAATAAGATTGAAACCCAAATATTTGATGGATTTAATCACATAGTATTCCAAGGTACAAATTAACTTTTATCTCCAAATAACATCAGTTGCTCTTAAATTCTCATATTGAAAAGTAATTAACCTATTCACATATCCTCCATGATAGGTTAATCATTTACATAGATAACACAAAATAAACTTATTCTTGATTCCTAAAATCATCTAACTAAAAATAATTAGTCAAACTAACTAGGGACTTTACATAGTCCAGTGGTAGGCGATAAATACCAATCGCACTTTAGTTGTGGGTTTGATTCCCACAGCTTTGTCCGACGTGACGGTTTATCACACGGTCTGCGTGTTGTCCTTTTCCCAAAACTATATAATTCTTAAAACATTCCCCAAAACGATATAAAATCTTCAAAAAATAATCATAACATACTTTAACCTTATGTTTATCTCATGCCTTTCCTTTTCCATCATAACATATAATAACCCATAATTACCTCAAAAGTAAGGATCATATAAACCCTAATGGTTACCTTTATAATTATTACCTGAACTTTCACATCTATTGGTCATCTCGTACATGATACATTACTGAACAAACTACGTTTCAAGTGGTTGATCCTGACTCCTTGATAGTTTGTTTAGAACAACCAGATTTTCTTCATTGAATCCCCCATTTCAACCAGTCTATTAATCAGAGAACCACCATAGTTTCCTTCAATCCTATCATCACTTTGGTGCCTACTAGATCCATCCATTCACTAAAAACAGAAATGTCAGTGTGAGTATATCAACAAAACCATAATGTACTAATGAGGAAGATAAACACTAAGATATACTTACGCAATCACCTTATCTAAAACTAGGACTATTTCTGAAATCCTAACCATTATGGTAATGTCACTTATGCTTAGGGAATACCCTAACCTCTAAAGTTATCTAAACCAATATCTGATACCAACTATAAGGCCCCGGCCTTAAACCTTACTTAATATATAATTAAATGAATAATTCAAATTGTGGATCTTTTTTAGGTTTAGTGTTTTAGAGAATTGGATCATAAATCCTGAATTACATTCCACATTTAAACAAAATGGTTACATAAAAGATAGTATTTGTTTTTTCCCATCAATGTAAACATATTTAAAATAAAACACGGATTCTTTCATGACACATCCTTGACACTATCATCATATCATGCACCTTTCCCTTGACCTGTGAAAAACATTTCAAAAAATTGGGATGAGCATAAAAAGATTAGTAAGGGATATAAAAGTACAAAAAGAAAACATTAGTCCATGTATGAAACCATAATTTACTCATAAAACATAAGAATTTTAACATACCTCATCAAATCATTGATAAATCATAGAAATCATAAGGCATAAAGGTAACTTGAAGAATTCGTAACATTTTTACGTAGGGAGTAACCCTCTTGGTTACATTTGGAATACCCATCACAATATTTTTCCTAAATCTCTTCGGAGACACCTTAACGTTTAACTCCTTCATGTTACCCAATGCATTGGGAGCTATATCGGGCTCACTCTACCTTAGTTTATCACGGAACCACCCGTATTCATAATAATGCCCAAGAACCATAACATAATCGTGTCACATAAAACATGTATAAAGGATACATAAAATTTCCACTTTTCAATCACAAGATAACAATACAAAAAATTGATATAAAAACACTATGAAAACCATTTTCAATACCAAAATAAAAGAAAAGTAAAACATGGTATTTATTTTTCATTTAAAAAAAGGTATGGCTTGTAGAGGAGGCCAAAACTCAAATAATGGTCATGGCGGCGGAGAAGATGTTGTCGCCGCATAGATACGACAAAAACATTCCCTTTTGTCGTTTAGTGAAACTCTTCATATAAAAAGATTCCTTATTAATAAATGTATGAGTCAAAGGGTATTATAAACAATATAAAATAATGTTGTGTATAAAACAAAATATTCCTCAATTAAAGGAGATTGAGATGAAGTCCCATATAAAGATGGTATCAATGGATTAAGGACAAATTAATTACATAATTATGTTTGACAAACGAATACACCAAATATAAGTGGATATTAAGTATAAAAAAAATCAGAGGTTATTCACACATATTCATAGAACGACATATTCAAGGAGTGCAAGTTTATCCCAAAGAATCAAAATTGGGTTAAGAAGTTCCCTTACAAAAATTCGACAGCCTAACGGAAACCATTCAAAATTCAGAAAATGAGTGGATGAGAGATAAAAAGCGTAACTCATCACTTGGAAAAAAAATTTACATCAATAAGGATATAGAATAACATATCCCAAAATTACAATACGTAAATTAAAAGAACCAACAAAAGAAGTCTTTTAAAAAGAGGAGGGTGAAAGGTTCCCTTACCGACTTGGGTATCTTCTGAAACATACACCCCATGAAAGAAGGACAATACAAGATTGATGTAAATACTCATAAACGAAAGTATATTATACAAAAAGTAGAATAATGGAAATTATATACACCACTCAAAGGAAACGGTGGGAAATGTATCATAAATCTCTTGGGAATAAAAGTGAGATGAAAAATCCCTTACGAAAACTTAGCAGCCTAACAGCGCCACTTAAAACATCCAAAAATGGATTGATGAGATAAAATAGGGTCCCTCATCATATTAACATAAAATGTACAGAAAGAGTAATATAAAAGAAAATCCCCCAACATAACAAAGAGGATCTTAAAAGAAGTGACAAAAATGAGAGTTCTTAAAACGAAAGAGGTTGGATCTCATATGAAAATTCGGCAGCCTAACGGAGCCACTGAATAATTCCAAAATGGATTTATGAGAGAAAATAGGGTCTCTCATTATATTAACATAAAAAATTACATTAATATTAATATAAAATAACATCCCAATAATAATAAAGATGATCTTAAAAGGAATGACAGAAAAGAGTGTACTTAAAAAAGAAAGAGAGGGGTATGATCCCTTTTCTCGTGTCTGACATGAATCGATCGTTCATTAATCTCCTGAATAATAAAATTTGGTGAATTTATAATTTCTTAAGTACCTCATTTAAATATTATTATTCAGTTCATATCACATATTATAATGTTATAATAATTGGTTAATAAAGTGAGTTCATATCTGACGTTTTTGTCGATGTTCGGTACATGAGTAAAAATTGAACTTGTTGGAAATGAATCTTCGAGGTAGTTACAGGTACATCATATCCAGAATAGTATTTATGTTTTAAATATCATATATATCAATTATATATTAATTTTATAATATTCCATAGCATATGGAGATAAAAAATTAAAAGCACCTTTCATGGAGACGGTAGGCCGGACGTACGCATGAACGCTACTTTCATTTGTTGTTAGATTAATGGAATTAAAAAAACAGAGATATATATATTATAATTTCAGAATGATATCCATAATTTAGATGTAATATATTACATATATATCCATTATATATATGTAATTATAATATTACATAACATTTGGAGATAAGAAAGGAAATGTACCGTTCATGGAGACGGTAAGTCGTACGTACGCATTAACGCTACATTAATTTCTTTTTTTTTTGTATTCCATGGACAGAAATAATAATTACATAAAGGTATATTATAATTCCAGTAGGATATCATATGTAATATCATTAATTCCTTCCTTTATATGTCCCACATATGGCATTAATGAATCCAATCACTTTGAGGGGGCGGTTGTTCGCACTTCCTAAAATGAAGATATTGCGTTTACCCATAATGGAAACCATAAAGGAATACCATAAATGAAAAATACAAAAGCTTAAGGAAAACATAAAAATTTTATATATCATATATAAATATAGTGACATCGTAATGGCCACCTTTGATGGTGTTAAGATAATATTGAACAATCATCATTTCGTGAGGTAGTAATTAGCCATCCAAAGAAATAGTATGTTCTTTAACAATTTGAAAGAGGTGTGTGAAAGTGTAGCACGAATATTCCTTATAATAACATCCTATTATATTTACGATACTGTTGTTTTTACAAAAAAAAAGTAATAAAAAGAGTATAGGGGTTTTGAGAAGCAAAATAAAACAAAAGAACACAAGGGAAGACATTACCTTTAAATCGGGTAACTCTCTTTTATTTGAGCTCAAAGGCTTCCTTGGAAAGGATTATTCCCAAAGTGAGGCTTCAATGATGAATAGAGGGATCTGGAGAGATGAAATGGGATGTGGTTGGCAGAGACAAAGGATTGAGAGGTGTGTGAAAGGTGGTAGAGGTGGGGGCCTTTTATAAGAGGAGAGGAGGGGCACTCTTGGAAAGTTATAAAATATAACTTTATTATAAAATGATTTTCGGATTTTAAAGGTCCCAAGAGGATATATTTCGAGGATAAGGTGATAATGTTTCGAAATAAACTCATCCAAAAGGTTTGTGACATGTTTAAGACTTATATTTCACCCTATATTCTCATTTTAATTAAATTATTCATTTATGAGATAATCATTGCATCATCACCATGTCATAAATAAATTAATTTATTTAATGTCTAAAAATTATAAAAAAATATCATGATGTATAAAACTGTTTTACATTTCTAATAAATATTTATAGTAAAAAATATGACTTATATAACCCCATGTAAAAATTGTTTTAGTAAAACAACACATGTTTGTGACATTTTAATTTTAACTTTAAATAATAAGGTATTAATGTCATTTTCCAACCAAAGTGGCTCCATGGGGTCCCCAAGATGACCCATGGATTTTCTTGGTCGTTCATGACTCATCCAATAATGGTAGAACATGTTTCACGGTAATTTCATATTATTATAACAATATCTTTACCTTAAATTACACTAATTACCTCTAATCGCGAGTAAAAACTTAAGAGTTACTATTCACCAAATAATTATTTTAATCCCATTGAACCAAATTTTACATCCTAATGGCAACCATTTTTGTTGGATTTTTTAAATTCAAACCACAGAAGTGGTAATGTTTAATTTAAACGAAAAAACAGTTTTTAAACTACAACTTAGTGGTTTCACTATTCATCAAAAATTGAGGTTTTTCAGAAAAATACCAAAAATTAACCCTAAGCTATATTTTATATTCTGAATTAAAAAATTCTGCCTATTTTAAAAAATTCAAAACATATAAGTTTCATTAATTAATTTAATAATTAATTTCCGCTGTCAAAACAAATAGTGTGTTTTTAAGAAATAATATCTATTAAAAGATTGACACTAGTTTAAGTCCAATTTCAAAGTGAAATTAAATCCAATGAACAATAATGGATTAAATGGTAAAAATATATTCTAATATCACTTTAAAAACAATTCAAAATATAATATAGTCATATATATAAATTATATTAAAAAGAGATTTTGAATTAAATTACAACAATTTTCAATATTCATTAAAAAATGAACTTTATCAGAAAAATACGAAAAAATTTACACAATGTAAATTTTGATGTCCCGATTCTAAGAAAGAATTTTATTTTGTAAAATATAACACATAAAATTTTCAAAAAAGTGGATTCAAAAGAGTTTTGTCATCAACAGGCGGTTAATCGACCTTTTAAAGAATAATAGAATGTTTACGCTTAAAATTGGATTCATTCGCATTTTTAATCCTCTAACATTTATTCTAAAAAGTAAAAATATTTGAAAAACATATATAATAATTTTGTAGTTAGTTCTGTTCATTCCCTTCATTACAAAGGCTAGGCGTTAACTACCATTTAAAATAATATTACTTTATTATTAGAGTGCAACGTAAGATTCCCAAGAAACTCGTTGTTGTGTATTAGGTACGCCATCGAGAATAGCGTCCCCTTTAAAGTAATATTAATATTTTATTCAAAAATATGGATATATGTGAAAATTTAATATTCTTTATTTACCTGGGGTGTTACAATAACCCCATGCATGTGGTCTCTCATTGAAATACCAAAGGATAAAACTAATATTCTTTCCACTTTTCAAAAACAAAACTGTCAACCAACCCATCATTTTTCTCAAAAATCCAAAAAATGATATCAAAATACCAATTCACATCTTAGAAAAAAAATTATAAGGACACACCCATTTATAAAAGAACTCACTTTCATGTTATTCACATCAATTTGAAAACATCTCATCCCATTAAAACACCCTTTAATTTTTTAGAAAAATATATTGGAAACACTTTTGAAAACTAACTTCAATATGGTTCCTGATTTCAAAAGAGGTGTAAGCACACTATTTTACATTTCAAAACAATTTTGAAAATTCAGTTCCACCATTTCATAAATCAAACCATTACCTTTTATTTGAAAATTGTTTCACAAAAACATTATGCTTCGTAAAACCAAGTCACTTTAAAATCAAAGGTTCATGATTTCAAAACTAAAGCACAAAATAATGAAAGAGGAAACTATTTTTAGTGGGTGACTTGGACATATGGTTTGCAGACATATTCCAATCACTTCACCATCACATAGAGTGTTCTAGGGAATATCCCCATCTCCACGTAGCTTTATAGGCCATGCAAGCTCATTGAGACCATTAACCCAACTCTCTATTCATTTCCCCTAATCATCATCAGACCAAGAAAACCAAAAGACATAGATAAATCCCGACTTACCCTAGTGAATTGAATCCCGAAATGAGGTGTGGTGATCAAGCCCACTACTCATAACCGGAATTTCATGTCCTGACAATATTAACTCCATACTATCCTGACTATTTCCCAAATAACATGACTCAAATAGGGCGAACCTCCTCTAATACCATTTTATCACGAACCGAATCTGGTCGCTGCCAAAACCGGAACCTGACCCGACCCGTGGTAAGTCCCGAAGGGCGTTCCCAATCCCCATAGGCTGGCACAAGTGCTTGGGTATCTAAAACTGAAAATTGGGAATGATTTACCCAAGTTTGTATACTTAAAACAACAAATGAGTCCAAGAAATCAAATCAGTATTTTTCAAACCAAAACATCTTTTACTAATATTCAGAACTGAATTACAAAATTTAATACAGTGATTGAAGACCATTAAAAAGGTACATACTAATGAAATTACAGCCCAAGAACCTCTAAATGAAAAGAGGCACCACCCTCAAGCCATCTCCACGACATTGCATCATGATGGATCGCTAAAAACCCGAACCAATGTCATAAAACATGTACACAAACCTATGACACAAGATAGGAAAGTATACTTACACCCAATGGTGTAAGTAGGGTATGCGCCGAAGCCCAGTAGGATACCACCACTAAGAGATTCCATATGATAAACATTTAAAGATTAAAAGCATGCATGTTTTCAAAACATGAAAAGCAAGTTACAATTTCTAAAATATGCAACTTTGAATAAGAACAGTTTTCAAGTGGGATATTTTAAAAGATTAACACAATAAAAATAAACACCAAAGATACTGAATTTTCCATCCAAATGTACCATATGATGACTGTAAGTATAAATTAACTAATGAGCACAAGTAATAGGAAATAACCCCTAGGCACTTGCTAGCTGTGGGTCTCAGGTACCTCGTATCATAGTGAGAGTAACCATCACAAATATCCATTCCCGTGCATGATCCACTAGTAGGGAACATACCCATAACCTAGTGGTCCCCAATCATCATCATCATAGTTTAGTTAGAGTTGTAAGCGTCAATCTTGCTAAGTGAAACTAAAGCCAAACCCCACGGATTCACTAGCATACGTGTACACGTCCACCCACCTAGATACCCATGTTTTCCCCTTGTGCTCAATCAAGTTCAACAAGTCAAGAAATATATATTCAACATGAAAATATAATTTACAGATCATAAATTCACCCAACAGCCCATATGTATACCACAGAAGTCACAAAAGTCCATTTTTCATTCAAAATGATTTTGAAATATGACTCACACCAAAATAACCCATAACACATTTCACATTTCTTCAACACTTCCACAAAACCATTAATCAATTTTATAAAAAAATTATAAGATATTGAAACTAATATAACATCCAACACACATGTCACAATACACTCCTTTCAAAATAAAAATTTCAATTTTTCTCATCACACTCACACAAAACAGCCCACATCACATTCACATCACTTTAACACCTCAATATCTCCTTCAAATAATTTAATAAAATATTTCCATGATGAAACATATGACTTAATAGCCTTTTCAAAAATGAAACGGACCATTTAAAAATATACTCTTACCAAAACAGTATGCTGATATAGTTTCACTACTTACGCAACTCAATAAACCAATCAAAACTTTCATAAAACAATTATAAATAGTATACTCAAGCTTTGCACATAAAACCCATTTCAAAAACAAATTTTTAAGCCAAAAGAACACCAAGACCCTACCAAGACAGAATTAGAAGCCCAATCAACATGTAATAATCTACTTTCAAATGTTATATAATCACCTTGAATAATATCACAAAATATACCCACGAGAACACACAAATCCATAAAACACTTTCAAGGAGTATAATAAGGTTATAGACATAAAAACCATTCAAAGACCCCCCCTTTTTAATCCCACAAGACACTTTATCATTACCAATCCAAAATTGGCAGCCAATTTCAACAACTAATAAATCACTTCCACATTTTACCAAACTACCACAAGAGATAACACATGAAATAAATTTGAAAAATACACACTTCAAACAAAAATGTAACTTTAATACCAAATGATTTACTATTGCAACCAGAAATGGTTTTGGCATAATTCATAGCATATAAGGAACATAAAAAATTATTTAATCAAGCAAACTAATTCATTATTATATGGTTACCCAAGAAATAACCTACCGAAGTTGTTGAATCCCTCAAAACATGGTGTGAAACATCAACCGCACCAACCCGGCACCACAAGGATGATAAATACATCCCTAAACCACAAATTTTCATCAAAAATACTCATAGTAAAACCCTAGGTACGAAACCTAGGTTCTGGAAACTTTGGAACATCAAAAAAGTAGGATGAAACCCTAAGAAAAGAGGAGAAATCAAATAGAGAAATACTTACTTTCAGAAATATTGATGATATCGTTGTAAATCACCCAAAATATGAATCTCCAAGTACAAAAAACTGGTATAGAGGCTTTTAGGAGTCATATTAGGTCATGTGGAAACTAAAATGGGGTAAAAAAGATGAAAATTGAAGGAGTTATGAAAGATTCGTTTTACCTTGTCAAATTTGGTCGATTTGAGAAAAGGTATGAAAGATCGCCCTAATTCGTAGTTCACATGAGCTCCAAAATTGTGAAAACGATTATGGGGGTGATCCTAGGGATATTTTTTTTGAGTGGAAGGTGGAATCATGGAAAATAGTAAAATATTAATGAGATTTAGATTATTTAAAAATAATAATTTAAAGTAGGATATGGGCTTACAGGTAGGCTGATTACCTTAATCAAAAACCCAAATCCTTCATTAATTTGGATTTCAATGTGGTCGAAAGGGATATGGTGATTTTAATATATCAGGGTATTCCAATTGGGAAGTTTAATGGGTATAAAATATTAAGGATTGAAGGAGTTATATAAGAAACAAAATTTGTTTCTTAATAAGGAATTAGGCTCACGGTTTGGCCAAAATTTTCAAAACCCACCATTTTCACCAAAATGAGTGGTAAAACCCAAAAACAAATCAGGAATGAAAATTAAATGAATAATGAATTTAAAAAAAGGTCAAGGCTGTGAAATTGATTAACATTTTATTTTCTTGGTTTATTTCAATTGTTGATTTAAATCCAATTTCTCAATTTTGCATTCAATTAAATTGATAAAAACACAATTCCGGTGATCCAAGATATTTGAAAAGGTTTTGACATGGAAATTTAGAAAACCCCAATTCCATTGAATTGGGGGTGTTTATGGAAATTTCCTATTTAAATTGTTGAATTTGAATTGTGGATTTGATGGAAATGATTTCAATTAAATTGTTGAATTTAATTGTGGAAATAAATTGTGTTATGATGGAATCAGTTTTGATTATATTTCAAACTGGTTAAAATAAATTAAAATTATTTGATAGAAACCCATTGGTATTATCTTGTAAAAAGGTATGTTTTGAATAAAACCTATTTTGGTTTTAAATGGAATGAAATTGGAACATCTAAAATGGAATAATGGGATTGATCATATTTTATGCATTCTTAAAATAGTTTTACCTTCATGTAAGAGCGCATGCAAGCCTTAGGTAGATAGTGAGTTATTTGGATACACTCAATGCTACAACAACGTTCTAAAACATACATGTGGCGGGTCACATCCCCAAGAGGTTGGTGATGAGTCTCCTTTGGCCAGTGTCATAGGGACGTGTGTATATGCATTTTGCGGAGTTCACATAGAGAGTGTAGAATCCTATAACCGGTTAATACTATCGTATCTTTTGGCAGATGGCCATGCTGCTCGCTTGTTTGTATATATGTGAGATATAAATTCATGCCAACTCTTTGAACTGCCGTAGATTCCTGCTGAATTTATATAAAATATTTTATATAAATGTTTTTTTAAGCCATTGTTTTATAGATATTCCATCATTGTATAGCCTTTTCTTAAATTAGTTTTTCCATCATTTAGAAATGTATAGCTTGTATTGTTAAAATATTCTATTGAGTTTTCAAACCTATTTATTTGAAAATTGAATACTTTTCTTTGGATAAACTATATTTAGCATCTGTTATGGAATCGTTGGTGGTATCCTACTAGGTTTAGGTTCACTCCCTACTTTTGCCTTCGGGTGTTTGTAGACTTTCTTCTTCCAGGATCAAGTAAAAGAAAGGGATCTCTTTGAGGTGGATCCAGTTTTTGATCTTTGGTCTTGGTGAGTTGTGTCCTTAAGGTATTTGGGACTATTTTTCCCTTTTTACAGCTTGTGTTGTAGTAATTTGGGATTTTTGTGCCTCTTTGTATTCTGGTACATTACTCCCGGTGGAGTTTCTTTCATAATGCATACCATCTTGTGTCATTTTCTTCCGCATCGTTGTGGAAAAATAGTTCCCACTTGCATGTTGTGTGATGATAGGTGCTAGTATCCGACCCATGGGGATCAGGAATGCCATTTGGGCTATGTCAGGGATGGTTCGGTTATCGGGTTACCAAGGTACTCGGGCTGGTTCATGACACGTCATCCATTTGTCATAACTGAGGAGATACATGAATGATACAATTAACATTGTTGACTGGGAAAATATTGAAATTGAGGATGCAGTCACATTTATGTGGTACCTAGAGGTGATCATGGATTAGTATGAGAGGGTACTACAGTGATAGGCTATTCCCTTGGATCACGTGTTGTGGCGGTGTGGGAGACTGCACTAGAGCTACTGGAAGCGGCAGTGCGAGATGCAGGATTTGTATCCTAAGCTTTTTTTCTATGAATCTTATTTTCAGGGAAAATAAATTGAGGGATGAAATAATGTATAGAATTATGTTTTCCCTTTTAATACTCAAAAATGTTTAATGGAATTTTCTTAGAATCATGCATTGATATGACATGTGATTTTGATGGTGGGTGTCACTAAAAATAATTTTATAGAAATATTGAATGAATTTTTTATCACAGAAGTAATGTTTCTCTGAAAAATCGGAATATATTATAGATGATGTTGTGGGTCAATAATATGTTACCAATTATGAATATAGATCCTAGGATTTACCCAAGGTGTGTCGTAATGTTTGTTGGCATGAGTCTTTTGGTAGTGGTAGATGTTGGTCAATGCATTCGATTAAAATAAATAATTTATATATTTATTATTAATTAAATGTGCTGCATTATTTTACACTATAAATAAAATGATATAAAGAAAAACCCATGTTTTCTTTAAAATCAATAGATCATCGGGAAGAATTTTCTCTAATCATCATTGGAGGATTAATATCGACCAACAACTGATAATCAGATAAAGGTGAATCGAGGCACATTGAATAAAACTAGTCATTTTCTTCATTGGAAATCACATTTTCACTAATGAATGACCCAATATTGAGGAAGTGAGAATTATATATTGGATTTTCAAACCTTTTTGTTAATCATTGTAGTAATCAATTATCTTATTTGATTTTGGTCATTTTCAAATCCTTCACATGAGCCCATGTATGTGAAAAAATTATTATATCAATTTATTATTCCATCATTTCAGTACAGTTTCCCCAATTGATAATTTTTGGATGATAATTTTTTTCAAAAAATGATTATTACTTTTTATATTATGATTTATTCCATCATTCTTCATGTTTTTCACCATTTTCCTAAGTGGTCATATTCCGAAATTATCGGGATTGTTTTCAGTTGGATAAATTCTCAAATTCATAGAGATTGTGAGAATAATGACCGAGAGGGATATATTTTTAGAAAATATCATGTATCATTGTCGGTTGTGGGTGATTATTCTCATGGATATGGGATCTAGAATCAATTAGCAGTTTATGAGGTATGACATGAGGTGCACAAGGTAATGCTGTCTTATAGTGGAGGATCTGAAATCCAATTTCCAGTCATCACAGGGAAACAATGCCCATAGGCTTTTTCAGAAAAATTCATGTATTCAAACAATGATTATTATGGAATTATGTCTTTTTGGGAAAAAAATATATGGATTTTATGGGTTTATATGGTCAACTTGACTATAATACATGTAGTTCAGAATAACACATTATGTGTTGTCTCCTGGCCATGACAACTCGAATTTCTAAATGAGTTAAATATCAAACGCTTTGTGGGAATCCAAAAATTGGTGTGTATTATTTTCTGAAGTATGACATATCCACCAAGGGTGCATGGAAAATGAAACAACTAGGAACACAATTTGTACTAGCATGTGGAAATTTTATATAACCCTTACTAGAATCAGACGTCTCGTCCTAGAGTCAGTGAGACATGTCATACAGAACCCTTAAATTATAGTCACTACTAAAAAAATATCTATCAATGTGATGGAGAGGAAATAAAAATAGAATGTAGTGGGGAACATTTCATGTGGACCCAATACACACCATTTACCTCTTGATAGTCTTCTACCTCTCATATCACATTCATTTTCAATTGTATTTTGGGATGTGAGTATCCTATAGGAGTAGGATTCCTAATAAAAAATGATGGTGAACATCATAGTGAACATTGAGATATTATATGAGATATTCTGTTTATGTTTATTTTTTAGGTAGAGCTCGATGATGGTAGTAATCGAGAAGGATAATCAGAGAGAGAAGGGAGTGGTACCCCCATGATAGATGAGGGTGAGGGTCCTCTATCTATAGAGTGGTACCCCCTGGTGGTCAAGTGTGTGGGTCCTCTATTTATTTTCTGAGCGGTACCGTATGATACACTACGGTGTGTGTCCTCTATCTATCGAATGGAACCCCATAAAACACTTGGGTTTAGGTACTATTTCTACTAAGTGGTACCACTTAAAGATTAGGGAATGATTTTTATAACTTTATATTGGTACCCTCTAATATACTAGGGAATAATTTTTATATCGATCTACTAATATTTACACTGATGACCAGATAGGAAGCCTATCCAATATCTACTAAGTTATACCCCCTATTAGACTAAGGAATATTTCCTCTATCTACCATGGGGTGCCCCAATGTACTAGGGATCAGGTATTTTATATACTGAGTTATACCCCATCACAGATAAACAAATAAGTTTTCAACTTGGATATTATGCACCTAGACTATGTGGAATTGTGGTGAGGTGTGGTTTTCTACATGATTACTACTATTGAAAAATAGATGAGAAACTGTGTATCAAGGGTGGACCTTTGGAACTATGGGATGTCTCATTTCCTTGGATGGGTTGTGAGATGGAGATCCCTTTTATCTCCCATATGAGATTATTTTAGGATAATATATTCATATACATATACCATATTTCATTACTCTATTACTATGCATTGATATACCAAATTCTATTATGTCTCTCATTACTCCCCTCTAGTTTTCAGATCGAACTGATGGGTATGTATATACAAACACCTAAATATGGTTTTCTAAAATGTGTCATGTCTGATGAAAATAGTCGATAGGTTGAAGGAGATTTCATAGGAGCATAGGTATACCCAGCTAGATTTGACAACATCTTGTTTTAGAGGATAGAGATTAAGATCCATGCTCTCTGAACATTTCTTTTCCCGTTATTTTAATGTTGGGACTTATTTTCTAGTTTTGGGTATATTTTTATATTTATGTTTATATTATCATATCATTCATTTTTTTCATTATTTTTTATTAAATGGAAGATTTTTTCCCGAGATATTACAATATTTTCTTATTATTATCTTACATTAATGTTGATAGATGGTTAGATGCATGTGTACATGTATTATAGAAAAAGGTATCCAATTTTAGTTATTCATATTGTTTCTGGTCACAAACCCCTAGCCTATGAATGTGGGATTTGTGAAGCTATGGCTCGACCATCCACTAGAAGGGACCTAGATTGGTCAGTCCACTAAACTATCCATAATTATTTACACATTATTTATTTCCACCAAATCCATATTTATACTTCCCAAAAATGTTTTTATATATGGAAACCTTGTTATGTGTTATTTTTTATGGACATTTTATTTCCCTTTCCATTTATTTAAGAAGACATTTTAATAACCCTTTATATGATGTGGGTTTTAAGAAATGAAATTTTAAAATACCAAATAATTAATTAATGAGAAACATCAACTTTCAAGGACCCAATTTATTAAAGGGGGATAATGAAACACCCTCAACATTTTTAAGAGAACAATTTTTTACATAATGTATAAAACATCCAACACTGACATTAAAGAACCATGAAATTTTATTATTTTATGACCATTCTTATATAGAAATTAAATTAGGGATTATGAATAAAAAAACATAATGAAATATATAAAAAGTAATTAACCAATAAAAATGTGTTCATTAACTATTATTAAATAATTTTATATACTTTAATCAAATTCATATTATGTTTCATTAATAAGTTTCCTTTAAACATGATATTTATTGAATTTTGTGGGAAAATATTTTATTTAAATTCAACACTCATTGAGAATTTATTTGGAAATATGTAATTAATATTTTAAATAAACTTTAAAAAATTATCTTATAGTGAATTTTTAATATTTGTTTGAAAAAATTTCATTTTTTGATGAGTAGTAAAAATACTAATTTTTATTTAAAATTTTATTTTTTCTTTCATTTAGTTATAGTATTCTACATTCATTTTAAATGGAATAAATGTAATATTAATTCTCTTATATTATTAATAATCCCATTAATCACATTGTAAAAAAATTTGTGGTTGAATTAGGTATTATATATATACTTAAAAAGCAATTTTTCCAAAAAAACAATTTTTCATAGAATTTTGAATTTTAATTATAAATTAATTTCATAAAATTATAGAAATTGAATCATGAAAAATGGATTACTTATTTTTAATCATTATGTAAAATATTGGATATAGGTTTCTTTTATTTTTCATAATTTTTATAGAAATAATATAAAATTTGCGATACCACATTAAAGGTAAAATGGTTTAATTATGGTTAAAACAGATGTAATTTGGGTCTCTAAATAATCCCCAAAATTAATTTATATCTTTATGTAAGATAAATTCAAAATATACACATTATAAATTATAATATACATAATTTTTATTCCATATATCCTTGAAAATGAAATTAATTTTATTTTAAGTAATGAAAATTCCAAAATATCACTCCATTGAATTTAATATCTCTATATTTTTTCATAAGGAAAAGAGTGTATAATATCATTTGTATGTTTTTATATAAAATTTTAATTAATTTTATATCATTGTAATTTTATTTTGATTTATAGTGATTAAATAATTATCTTAAATTCATAAAAAAATCCAACACATTTTTTCTGAAAGTAATAGAAAATAATTTAAATTATAAAATAATCTAAAATTAAAATTTAATATTGGTTTATTATAGTGAAACATGAATTTTATAGATTAATATAACATATTAGAGATATGGTAAATGATTTTTATTCTAATTTCATTAATATTATTTTATTAGTGTCACATTACATGCATAGTGTCAAAAATTACCTGAATGACATCTTATGAAAAATACAATTTTATAATATTATTATAATATCATAATAGCCTTAAATAGGACAAATAGGAAAATAAATAGCTAAATATTTCATCCCATAGACATTTATTGTTGATTTTTTTACTATTTAATTAAAATTTTAACTATTTAACAGTATAAATGTCATTACGACAATAACAATTAAATTATGATAACTTAGGAAATAAACCAATACGTAAGTTTTAAAACCCCATGTAAAATTGTCAAAATTTTTATTTTTTTATTTAAAACAATTAATATGTTTAATTTTAATCAATAGTCATTTGCAACAATTTTTATAAATAATGACTTTATTTTATTTTAATCTTTTATGAAATTTTCGAAGTGTCCTACTACTCACATAAATAACAGAACCCCTACATTATTTTAACGACACCAATTTGATTCATCTAGATTTAAAAACACCTAATAAATATCATCTAAAATATTGTAGCTATAATATATAGGTTTAGGTATTTTTAAAATACCATTCCAAGTGTTCTTATGAAGAGATCTAATGATGTATTACTGAAGATGATGTAATCAACTTACCCACCCTCTAGAATTTTATTTTTTATTTTATCTTATATAAATATATGATACAATTAATAAAATAAATACTTGAGTTTCACAAATTTAATGGTTTTTTTTTATTAAACCAACTTTATTCAACCTGTTTTCCATCAAATGATAAATGAATGTATTTATCATGCGTACATACGACATACAATCTCTACATAGCAACAAAATTAATTTTCCATCACCAATTTTCATGGACTATTATTATAATAGGTTTCAAATTTATATATTTTATTTATTATATAATTATTATTTTCAAATTATAATCTTATATATACCTTATTACCTTCTAATCCTTTTGAAAATGACAACATCACTTTTAATTACGTGTCTACTACCACCTCCATAAAACGATGTGACTCATTTTTTATTATTGGTTACATTGATGGTAATACGGATAAACATAATGAATATATATTAATTACATGATACAATAATGATTATATAATGGTGAAGTATTTTTTACCCATTTTTTCAATCATTCAAAAAGTTAAAAAAATTTACACATATACCTCCAACTTACCATCTCCATGAGCGATGTACTTCATTTTTATATCACTGTCCTCATTGATGAATATATATATATATATATGAAATTATTATTATATTTATATAATTATTATCATTTTTGGATATGGTTTAACCATGATCAATGTTCTATGAATGGAACTATCAAACTGAAATTCTCAAGAAATTGGAAATAGTTAACACCTAGAAATGACGATTTTAATAATGAATTATTATTAAATGGATTTTGAAATGTCATAATTGGTATATATTTTATAATTATTTATATTGATATATTATATATAAATTCGAAATATTTATTTTTTATATAATATATTTGAGTACATTCAAAACAATATAACTTTTTTGGTTAGGGTTTCTCATCTCAATTTTATTTCTTTTAGTCTTATGCCACATTCCACACATGTTTCTTTAATGTAGTGTTTAAAACCCCCATGAATTCCACTTATTATTTCATAGTTAATATTTAGTTAATTTAAAAATCTAAATAATTTTATATAATTCATGAAGTTTCAGTAAGGAGAACTATCCAAGCAGTGAGGGAATTATGGTGCAATTTCATCATTTATTCGGATTTTCTATTATTAACCATTAAATAATAAAATTACACTATATGTCTCTCAATAATAAAATAAATATTCTTTTAATATTGTAATTTATATATATAATGTGCTTTCCATTCATTTCCCTCTCTTTAGGTATTTAATAGAACTAAGTAATAATCTATTGAAATTTGAGATTATTTGTCTATTCGTTCAAAAATAAATTTTCTTCCAAGACCATATTTTATATAAAAAATTTCAAGAATGTTTTTACTATTATCCATTAAATATTTAAATTAATTTTGACCCATATTTTATCTTTAGAAAAATAGTTTAAAATTAATTTTTTTAAATTATTTAAACATTGTACATTTTAATTTTTACAATAATTGTAAACGGAAAAATTATTTTAATATATAAAACATGAGTGGAATTTATGACCATCTAGACGACTAAAATAATATAATATTCTATAAAAGATTCCATATTTTCAAATAAAATAATATGCATAATTTTATGGAACATTTTAGATTTTAATGAAGTGATTTCATTTTAAAAAAGGAATTTTATTCATGAAATATCATAATTGATATTTTAAATGAATCCCCATAAAAAGACTTCCTTTGATGTTAAAAAATAATTTATAGGGATATGATGCAATTACACCATCATTTTTCATTCTCAAAATGGTTTACTATTTTAATGAATAAAGGTTTATAAAATCCATTTTGTTTTCACGGGTTAAGATATTTGATGAATGAGTAATGATATTTTGGAGGAAATATTAAAGGATTATGATTACGTGAAGGGTGGTCCCGACATTATATATCCCACCATACATTGGGTAAATTTGGATATATCATGAGATAGTATAAACTATAATCATTAGTTGACCTAGTTCACTATGGGACTCTATCAACTATGAAAGTCATGGGAGAGAAACATATATAATTCTATAATGCAATGGTGAGAGAAAAAAATCCACATGGAAATTATTTTTCATAATCCTTGACTATTGAAATGATTTTCTATGATTATGTATATTACACAAACCTATGTCTTATGCTAATAATATCCTCTCATTGTGAATGTCCTTTGATTGTTAAGTGATTCCTGTCTTATGAACTGCATATCATTATTTAATGTTTTAAAATTTTTATTTATTATATGAAGGGCTTTGTTTTGAAATTTCTATCACCAGTTTTCATACCCATATTCTCATGTTATGATTTAGTGTTCATTGATATATCCCTTGTTTACCCTTACAAGACATTTGATAAGACCCTTTCTTATGTTTCTTTTCTCTGAGTTATGTTGAACGACTTTAATCATGATATTTCTATGATGTGTTCTAGTTATGTATAAATTAGAGGGAGATGATTTTGATCTAGAATAAACTATTTTTTCATGTATATATGATTCCAAAGAAACTAAACCAATATGATTATTGAATATATAGTAATTTTTTATAGAAAATTAAACTACTATGAGGTAACATATATTTATAAAAGTCATGGGTTTTTATAATCACCGTTCTAATTTAATGTACCAAAAAAATAATTCCACATCAATGTTTAAATAAATCACTTGTTATTAGATAATTATTTCATATATAGGTTTTCCATTATGTACTCCCAAATGAGTTGAAAAGTGGGAAATTTATTGTTCGGTGTGACCGATGTCATTAAAGGAGGTGAATGATGGGTTACTAAAATCTATAAGAGGATGAAAATTCTCACCCATTTTGTGTATGTATTAATTTTTTGGATGAACATTGGATCATTATGTCTCTATTGGGTCAAGGTTAGTTGTTAGTTCAATTATTATGTCATCATGGGGGCATTCAATAGATATCTACAATATTAATTAGCCTTTCCCAAAGATATTGAGTGACCATGATATAAAGGTGGCAAGCCATGATAATATATCAGAGAGGGATATATGGGTAATATTGGATAGTTTCTCATGTGAGAATAACATTGATATTTGGTCTTTTCTGAATGGGAGGAACCCCCTACTTCTATTACGAAACGATGACCAAGGACTCTTAGTTATCATGATCCGATCGGGAGTTTTGAATTATCATCTCAAACATCTTAATCTCTCCCCCACTAAAAGAAAATCTCCCACGAGGAGGTCACCACCAAGCTTATTATAACCATCAAGATCTTGGATTAGTTCACTAATCTTGGCATCAATTTTATTTATTTGATGGTCTTGTGGTCATTAAAAGATTCCATGAGTGCTTTTTCATTGTTCATGTTTTGGATTGTAGGTGAGAGTACAACAATGGTATGCATGTGCCCTATGAATACAATCTTATAATGAGTATAAAAATTGATAAAAGTTTCTCTAGAAATTTATGATGCTCTTAGGGTGGGTCATCTTCTTTTGATACCTCATCACCAATAACTCTCTCCTACCCATAAAGGGCATTGGTTGTGGAAAAATTCCACATAGAGGTGGATGGAAATTAGAGAAGCTAGTATTATCAAGATGGATATCTAGAGTGATCATTAATTACTTTATAATAATGTTAAACTATAGGGCATCATAGTACCCATAGAAAATGATCTACACATTGGGAGATTCTTTATCCATGATCTAACACAACCTTATGTTATATTAAATTTCGGTTCATTGTATGATATGAAAATACCCATATGTGTTAAGGTGCTAAGATAGTGTAATTGAAAGGAGTTAAAACTTTTAACACTATTCTCCATGGCTCTTATGGTGGTTATAGCTTCTTGGGTGTGTTAGGTAAAATCTCTAATTAGTATATAGTGTCTCGCACAAATTCTACAAGAGACATGTTGATTTATTTTTAGTGAGAATATTTGTTACAGACAAGTGAAAGGTAGTAGAAATATTTAACAACACTGGTGACTATTTAATGGTGAGGATTTCCAACAATATATCACCGTTATACTCTTCTTAAGGTGTATTCTTTCCCATGGGATGAAATATTCATTACAACATCCATGTATGATATCGAAGAAGAGAACTCATATTGATATGGGAGTTAAATAATTTCATAAAACTTAAATGAATGCCACATCAAATTAAATGGAACCAAAATGGTCACTTATGTCTCTCCTATATCTATTATTGTGTTTTAGATGAGTGAACATAGTAGTTAACTGAAAAAGTATATGGAGTATACCTAAAAACAAACAATGATATCCTATCCATATATATATTTTCATAGCAACATCATGATATTTCATATGAAAAACTTATGTATGTACATCCTTAATTGAATGGTGACAACTCAAAACTCAAATTATGTGCACTCGATCATTTATCTTAAATCATCGACCACATCTTACTCAAAAATATTATGGGTATCCATGCTTCAATTACACATTTCATGCCTCTAGTTTAGATGAAAAATTTCATTGATTATGATACTCTATGAATTACAGGGATACCTTACATGTGCAATATAGTTGTTTTTGTGCGTAATAACATCGCAATGGATGGTATACACTCTTGTTAGGTAGGAATTTTATAGTAGAGGGTCTGTTTTGATTGGTGAAGGGTTTCTATTATAGTTGGTGGTGTCATATGTAAGACTTCTACAACATTTCTATTTTTCATGTGGATGAACTCCTTGATAGCTTGTCAAGAGTATAGAGGACGGGATATTTGACCCATCATACTTGGTGGTCAATCGGGTTCTTGATCATATATTGGTGAAATAAATACCCTTTCACTATGGTGAAAATTTTAGGGGTACACGATTGTTGGTTAAGACCATAGGATCTGAAGAAGTGTAACTTTATTAGGATGGGTTTGTGGCCAGTATCTTACATGACAGTCGTACATTTTTTGGGGTCATTGGTGTAGTGATGATATCATCCTCCTCTATTAATAGTGTTGTGGAGTTGCGTTGTTGATGATGTTAGTAAGTGGGATCCATCCATGGTGAATCATGGGTGGTAGCTGGAGATAGTACAACATGAACATCGCATATCACCTCGGTATAGGGGAGAGTTCCATCAATGCCTTCAAAGTAAAAGATTATGAAATGGTTGGCAGAGGTAATGGGGTGGAATTACCACTTTGGTTTATCCTTTCCGTTAATTATATTAGAATGTTTCGATAACATAAAATTCAATAGTTACTATTTCCTTATTGGGGATGATTCCCTCATTCTAATATTAATGGATAAGGTAATTAGTAACCCACCTCTAAATGTGATATGATTCAGAGATAAGGAATGGTCACCCAAGTGTCGTGAGAGTGGTGTTCATAGCATCATGAGTTTTAAGTTTGTGAAATTTTTACATGATTAAATATCTATAACCCATAACTATTGACGGGGGATGTTCTTGGTTTCTATGAATGAATTGTGTCTGAAATTTTATAAGAATAATTTAACACCATATTTATGTACATGTATAATCATAGTGTTTCCCAATATAACATAGGATAGATATGTCACAAGATTGTAAAGCACCAATTTTACTCATCCAATCACAATAAATGATGAAGGGATTCACATCAAGTTCAATATTGTGTTTTCTGATGCTTTCCACCAGGACCTGTTTCAAATATAATTTTCAATATTTGACTAGCCTTGATCCTCCCAGTACATCATTTTTTTTCCAATGGTGGATGACCTTCACAACTCGTGGTGATAATGTTATCACATTAATTTAAATTTATAATAATATATAAACTATTCCTTATATAGATTCTGATATACACTTCATTGCATCATTTAGGCATCCCTCATAGATTTAATACAATCTTGTGAACCCCATTCATGGATCCATGATCAATTGGACATCAGATAATTATATAAAAAGATTTCATAGTAGTGTGAACACATTCTATATTAGTGGGTAATTCATGAGGCTTCATTCAGCATCATCTACCGCTTTCAGAATCTATAAATATCATCCTCATGATGATCCATTATGTAATTATATCTTAATCATATTGGGAATATTATATTAAAACCCCATGGCATCCAATGCATATCACACATGGTAACCTATATCAATCATGTGAGTATTTTTATGATAGTTTCCAAGGAAATCATAGCTCATATGTATAGTAAACACATACTCATCACATGAGGTATCTTATCCTTATCACATAGTGTAACTTCGTCTGACCATGAAAGGAATCCCTTACTCATCAATAGAGGCATCCTCTATTTATGACACATGGTAAGAATCTTCAGCATATTACCCATATTTAGAATGCAGATATCATATGATTTTCACCTAGAAATATTATTCTTTTCACAAAAGGTATCTGATGCTCATCATATGAAGGAATAATATTTGTCTCATCACCTAAAAGGAGAGTGAAGAGATTCCATTCCAATCACATAGGCACAATGTTTTCATCACATAGAGGTTGTTAGGATCATAACATAGGTTTGTGTTTCTAATGCATCATTAGTTTGAAATACACTCACAATATGATGTTGGGTTTTATATTTTGAATCCTTTGGAGGGGGTATGACATACACTCGTCACATATCTTTTAGTCCCAGGTATAAAGTCTAGTAGGGTTGCATACAATATACCATCATCACATATTAGGCTAGATATAAGTTAACTTGTTATGAGAAAACATATGGTAGAGTTCCCAATAAAAACACTCACATGTTAAATATTAAATGGGGTTCTTCTAATATATTCTTATCACATTTTGGTCTAATAACTATTTAATGTTCTATTTAGATGGTAATGTTCAGTGGGGACATTGGAATAGTATCATGGGAGGTTTGATGTACTCCAATAAGATTATTAGGATTTGCATATACCATTTTAATGAGAGAAGATATAATTAACAATAACTTTTTATTAAACCTTAGTGGGTCATCCTACATATCATGTAATAATTTAGGGATCAAACACATATAGTTCAAGGTGAAAACATCGTAATTTTTTATAGGATTATACAACGTTCTTAAATTCCATTTGGAAAAGGAAATTTTCTCTAAAATAAATTAAAATTTAGGGATAGTATGGGGCATAAAATTAAGACTTACCTAAATATAGGGATCATCCCATACTCCTCACATGAGTTATTTTGTTCTAGTCATAAGGGGATTCCCATGATCATCACGTAAGTAATCTTACCTTAATCGCATGTGATAGGAATTAATTTTAATGACTTCCATTAGGTTATTATTTATAGTTCAAAATATTATAATTAGTATGTTTGATTTAGGTTAATTTATTTCTATTATGACATTAAAAGATGTTTAAAATATTATGCTAGAGACATTTTTAGTGAGAGAGGGATGATTATGAGGTATCTAGGGGAGACTATAAAACATACTACACAAATGAGAGTATGAATCGTTGGATTGACAATATTGGTTTCCATAGTTGGTTCCATGACTATGTCTTACAAAAAATTAGAATAAAAAATATCACTTTTTAATTGGAAGAGAATTGTGGGGGCTTACAGAAATACTTTTCCTCCCAACTTGTGTTTGGGAGTACCAAACATAGATGATTTATTGTCATTGGTTAGTGAAAAATAACATTGGTGAGGGTACCTATAATAAATATAAATAGGTAAAAGTATTTCTCAGAAATTATTTGATATAATGTGATTGGACATAATAGTCCATGATTCCGGCTATGAAAATAAAATTTCCACTAGTAAGCCTAGTTTAAATAGACATGTTTCATAAGATAAATAAACAAACATCAAACTATTATAGGAATATGATTCATTGGAATGGTGTCCCTAGTGTTAGGTCCACTCAGAATTTTATTTTCAATTTATAAATAAATGAAAATAGTCAAGAAAAAATCTATCATAAAAACAGTTCATGGATGACCATCGTAGGAGTTTCATGCAGGTTGTGTGTCTCATGAAACATGTATTTTTGTTGATAAATTTACTCATATGAAAACTATTTTCTTCATTGATGAAATTTTTGTAAAGTCATATAAAATAAAATATAATATATTTTTGGACATATATGAATAATTTAATTACGGTTCCTCACCATTGAGAATCTATGGGGGTCCATAGTTGTGTGAATTAAATAAAAAAGTATTTAAAAGAGTATAGATCACAATAATTTGAATAATATATGTTTAACTATTATAATGAAGGTTGATGTACTATTTATTGTAATTTTATCTTGCGAGAACGTTTGATCCCGAATCTTTTTTGCGTTCCAACAACTTATGAGTTCTGTATCACTCTGATTCGTATTCACACAAAACTATGTTCCTTGATCTATTCACATTTTTTTAGAGGCTAACCAAAATCTTTGTAAAAGTGTGATTTTCATTATATCTCATGGTATGGATTCATACACAATTATTTTTTAATATTCTATTATTTTTTAAAATTCGATGGAAGTCAGTCGAAAAATATCCAATTTATTTAAAACTTCTTCTAATGATTATTTTCTTACTAGTTACTTCTCAAAAATGACTCTCAATCCCATAAATATATATATTAAACATCATTATTTTAATAACTATTCCAGCATAGAAGATGAAATCACTTGCAGTTTCTAGCAATGTTATGATTGTCTATTATACAACATAATATTAGAGATGTATCATCGAGATTTTTAAAAAAGAGAGGCATATATACACATGTATAATCATATATAAAAATTCATCACATAAAGGTATTATATATCCAAACTCTTTAATAATAACTAAATTTTTATAACGGAGTCATATATATACACCCAAGCATACTAATCACATAACATATAAGAAACCCATCATTGAAATGTGTAACATAGAATAATAATCATACATTTAGGCACACTAAAAAAGGTATTACATGGGTAGAACCATGAGTAATATTATTAAAACATATAAACAAAATATTTTTTAGTGAATAATAATCATACATATAGGCACACTAATATCATAACATTAAAAAAAATGATCAGGGAAAGGAATGAAATGTAAATATTTTGGTACACAAACATCCAGGAAGTGTAATACGAAAAACATCATCCCAAGACACCATATCATTAGTCTTTAAATTCATATGATACCTACATTAAAACATTAAATACTAAAAAATGAAAACTAATATCTCAATAAAAATCCCATTTTATATGTTGAAATTCATTAAAGGATATCATCATCCACATTAATCTAGAAACATTTCACCCAAATCCAAAGGATACAAAAAAAATGCACCAATAATAATCACCTCATTCAGGTACAAAATATTTTAGGCTATAACAGAACAATCTACTTGAATCTACCCATCAAACAAGGTTGAATTAATCACATAACTTATTTAATGAAAGGTAACATCACATTGGTATAAATAGACATTCTCAATATTTCTCATTTACTGTAAAATATAACACTACAACTCTATATTGATTATCACATTAAATTACTAATATAAAAAATCAATTCCTACATCATGTTGTTACAACCATCTCAAAACCAAATATTCATCTTACCTTATAGAAATAAATTTATCATTACCAACCAAGATATAATTATCTAAAAAATAATGATCCATTCTATTCATATCCTAATTAATGTAAAAAATAAAAAACAATAGCCATATGAGATCATATACCATACAATTTCTCATATATACCTTAAAAATGAACACGATGAGTGAAACAAATCCCTGAATCACTCAATAAAATTAAAAAAATCCTCAAAAAATATATTTTAAAGGATAATCAATGTCACGACCCCCTCCGAAAAAAGTGTACCCCTCCGGGGACAGAAATGTGCGAAGAGAGATAATGACCCCCGAGTCCCGCCTCCAGTAGGCCCCGGGTTGGCGACTAGCACTGAGGGTATAGTAACACACAAATGGAAGGCATTACCCTCTAAGAGAACACATGCGGAAGAGAGAGATAGAATAGACACCAACCAACTCCAACTCAAAACTAAAATATAAAAGAAAACCAAAGTGCACATATGTAATTTCATGCAAAAGTGCTACAACTGAAAGGGGAAACTACAAGTACCCAAAAGAAAGGAAAACATAACAGCAACCACAAGCCCAAACAGCTCATGTAACCACAAGCTAGTAGTAACCAGCCTGATCTCCAACCTGCTCTAAGTGACCGGAAAAATAGTTTATTTATACATAGGGCGTGTATAACAGTAAACTCAGTAGGATCCTCCCGAATGCATCTCATGAAAAGGTAACGAAAGCATGATAAAGCACAGTGAACAATAATTGAAACTAACTCATCACCTAAACGGGTATATTAAGTTCACAACCTCACCATGAATACTCTCACCAAGTTACACATACATGAATATTGCATATAGACAGGAATATTAAGGGAACCCTACTACTACTTCCCCACTGGTTTTCCTCTTTTCCCTATCGACATACGTCTAGTGCATCTCTCTCCGAAGGCTTGCCCGTATAAACTTGGGCTAAGATCCACAATCTGCACCACACGCACCACAAAGGCTTTCCCATAGACAACTGGGCTAAGCACCACACCTACTGTACTACCAAAAGTAACAAGGTAGTTTCTGAGAACCACCACAGCTCGCATAATGTGTATCATTCGTCGGGTATTATACCTCAAGCCATCACAACTCATACACTAAGTAAGGATCCTCAAGCCATCACATCCTATACATGTTACAACTATAGTAGTCCATTGAATACTATATCCAGAATATATGTGTGTGAAATAGACACAATTCATTATATCCCTATACATACATATATGGGGAAAACTAACCAGTGTGCCTACCAGCACAAATAACTACCAAGAGAAGAGAGCGAGGTCAAAGGGGGTAGTCAGCCAATCAACCTCCCATCAGATTGTTGGGGAAAACACCCCCCCCCCCAGGGCTCAGAGTCCTCGGGGTGTCATTTTCCCTTACTGACGGGGTGGAGTAGCATTTACAAACACAAAAAGTACAGAATATATATATGTATCACAACCACACTATGGGGATAACCTAGTCTTAGACACAACTACAGCTAAAGTATCTCAGACTCCAGGCTACCACTTATAAGACTAGGTATCCTATAAGCACAACTAGTTAAAGAACTTCATTAGGTTACTTTATTCCCTGTTTCAAAAATTCCACTTTACGTTAATTAATTCATTGCACATTAAGTAACCATGAAAAAAACCAGATTAAACTTTATTGGAAAACACCAAGGGTCCACTTTTCCTTTTTCAAATTACCACCTCATCATTATGTTCCAGCAAATTCCAACCCCATGGGGTAAAACCATTTAATCAATATCTCATTACAAGAAATTACTTCCCCATATTCCCATGAATTCTCAAAAAGCATCCTATGATACTAAACACAAAGGGGGCTCAAAACGGTGGGTAGATATACCACCAATCGAATATTTTCCACCTATATGAAGAGAATATACCCATTCTACCTTGAGAGGATAAACACGGAAAGCACGTGGCATACCCTGCGTGTCTTCGCCTCTTTCAGAAGAAGGGTAAGCATGACCAGATGCCTTGAGAAGTGGGGAAAAGTTATGAAGATAACAACCAAACAAACCACCAACATCCATCGATCACATCTATCCCATACCATCATCCTTGGTTTCCTCCCTGACACCCACATGCATAAACTGATGCATCTCGCCACTCTAGGAGTCAACCGCTGCCACAACAACAAGGCCTCCCTTCCTCCACCTATCAGAACACCCATCCAGGCTCACATCATAGAACAAGAAGCAGGAAAACAATCATCACATTAAATAGGCACTTGGCCCTTTAACAAGGCATCCAGCCTTCATACAAAATGAGCACTCATGGCTCCAACCCACAAGGCATTCGGCCTTACAAGAAAGAGGGTAACTGAGAACCCAATCAAGCATTATCTTTTATCAAAAAAAAATTCTTTAATCCCTCTTGAATTAATAGATTCAATTCGTAGGTTCCAATTCTGGGAAACCTAATCAATAAGTTATCAAAAAATATTCAACATTCTTACTATGCCAAACAAATTAGAACAACAACAACAACGGCAAAAACCAAGATTCATTTACATGCCTCTTTATCTTTAGCCCATAAATTATTGATTAGTTCTGGCTTTAAATTCTTTATCAATTTCCATCAATAACGAACAACCTATCAAGCAATCATAGATATCACTCTATCTAGCAACACATGAGGCAAATCGTGATCACAACACAAAGCAACAACATCCAATCAAACCAATTCTTTTAATCTCGTTCAAGTATTTAATTAGGTCAGTTTCATTATGATCTAAAGGGATAAATCATGCTAACTCTACAATTGTACATACACAATTAGAGAAGCCATAAATCCCCTACCTCAAACAGTCCTCACATTCTTTATCAACACAACTGATCACAATCCTCCTCTTGCAACGACTACATCCCCCATATGATGCCATAGTATGTCCTCACCAACCAAACCCCAAGAAAGCCCCATTAGAAGCATGGAGATTACATGATAATATGAAAAGGATAAAAAGAGAAGATGATCCCCAAAGGAATGATGATAAACATACCTTATATCAAAGACTGATTGTTACAACTTGGTTGCATCAAAACATAGCGGAACCGATCCGAGGAGTAAAGATTGATTGTGTAACTCTTGTAAGAAGGTTTGAAAGGTTATAGCATATCATAATAGAGAACAAAGTGGAAGAACAAGGGAGAATGATATCTTTTCCCTTTTGAAGATATAATGGGGCTACGGTTTATGATTTGCTTAATTGTCTATTAAAAACGGATTGTATTAACCCACGCGGTTTGTCCAAGTAAAAACATCCCAAGCCTTAGGAATAAATAATATAGGATTTATGGAATTTGAATCGGCCTTAAGAGTCCTTAAAATAAGTCTTTAAATTTATTTTATGTCAAAGGAAACGTCAAAAGGGGAAAACTGTAGGAATCTGGAAACATTGTTCACCCACCATTACTGTACGTGAAACCGATATGTGAGACGGATATGTGAGACCGATCTGTCAGACCGATATGTGACACCGATCTGTCAGACCGATCTGTGAAACCGATCTGTCAGACTGATCTGGGAAACTGATATGTCAGACCGATTTGTGAGACTAATCTGTCAGACCGATCTGTGAGACCGATTTGTGAGACCGACCTGTGTGACCGATCTGTCAGAACGATCCGTGAGACCGATCTGTCAGACCAATACGTGAGACCGATCTGTCAGACCGATCTGTGACACCAATCTCTGAGACCAATCTGTCAGACCGATCTGTGATACAGATCTGTCAGAACGATCTGTGAAACCGATCTCTCAAACTGCTCCGTGAGACCGATCTGTCAGACCGATCTCTGAGACCGATCTGTGAGACCGATCTATCAGTCCGATTTGTGAGACCGATCTGTTACTGTTCATAAAACTGGAAACACTGTTCAAGAAACTTGAAAAAATGTCAAAGTGTTGGGGAGAAGTAATCTTGACCTCCCAGAACACCTCCAACACCATATTTTCACAAATTAATGAACTGGAGAGGTCTGGACCATTACATAAGATACCTATCAAATCATTCTCGTACTCGAGAATTTAAAACCAACCTAAATAAAAGAGGGGTCCGAACAATCACCCTATAAGATACCTCTCAGGGGAAAACCACCCTGAGTTGTTCTAAAACTGGAACAAAACCACGACATCTAAGTGCAAGGGGACAAACAATCCATATCCAAACCATTAAATCATAACATCACATCGAGGGTACATAAAATAAAGGATAAATAAACTAAGCAAAACAACTTAAAATACCTCTGGGTACTGTACATGCATTATTGACTCACGTTCCCAAGTACTCTCATCCATGCCACTGTGTCTCCTCAAGACACGAACTAAGGGAATAGAATGCCCATACAACACCTTATCCTTGCAGTCATGGATCTCCACAGGTCTCTCCTCAAAGTTTTCATCATCATTAACATCGATCTCTCCCCAATCGATGATGTGAGAGTCATCATGATGATAACAACGGAGCTGTGATACCTGTAAAACATCATGTATCTGATTCATCTATGGGGAAGTGCTACTTAATACACCACAACGCCAACACGAGCTAACACCTTGAAATCCCCAACAAACCAAGGAGAAATCTTACTTCCACGACCAAAACTTTGCATCCCGGGAAGGGGAGTCACCTTCAGAAACACATGATCCCCATCATTAAACTCCAAGGGTCTGCTCATTTGATCAACATATGATTTCTAAAGATCTTGTGCTGTCTTAATCATCTCACGAATCACCTGAACCATCTCTATTGTATTCTTCACTAGTTTCGGTCCGAGAATTGCTGACTCTCTTACCCCAGTCTTACACAACGGAGAAAGGAAATGCTAGTCATATAAGGATTCAAAATGGAGCATACTGATGGTGGAGTGAAAACTATTATTGTAAGCGAACTCCACCAAGGGTAAGTGCCTCATCCATGAACCTCCAAATTCAAGAACACAAGAGCGCAACATGTCTTCAAGAGTATGGATGGTTCGCTCTGTCTGAACATCTATTTGAGGATGAAAAGTAGAGTTAAGGCATAGCTAAGAACCAAAAGCATGCTGGAGACCTCTCCACACCCTGGAGGTAAAATTAGGGTCTCGATCAGAAATTATCTTCCTAGGGACTCCCTGATGTCTCACTCCCTCCTCTTGATATTTCCTTTAAAAAACTTCCACTGAGCTCGACTCCTTGATCGCTATGAAGTGGGCCAATTTTGATAAATGATCCACTTCAACCCAAATAGCATGATGTCCTCCTAGAGCTCGAGTTAAACCTGTAATAAATTTCATTGAGATGTACTCCCACTTCCACTGAGGAATCTCTAATGGCTGGAGAAGACCACCAGGAACACAGTGTTCGGCCTTCACCTTCCGGCAGACTAAACATCGAGACACAAACTCTGCAACCGCACGCTTCATCCTAGGCCACCAAAACATACTCCTCAAGGATCGGTACATCTTGGTCACACCAGGATGTACTTCTAAGGTTGAACTATGTAACTCTCAGAGAACTGTCTCGCACATCTGCAAGGGAACAAAAAGCCATCCATGATACAACACTCGGTGTTGTTCATCCATCCACCAAACATCAGGGGCGTCACCACAAACAACTCTGTCTCTCCAAACTTCCACCTCTGGACCACCCAACTGGGACTCTTCCACCTTCTTCATCAGGGATGACTGCACCATCATCTAGAAAAGACAACCTCTACCTCCAACCTCTTCCATATCATGATACAAAGATGACAGTTCCCCCATTACTCTCCAGGAATCACTGGATTCACGCACAACATCACTACGTGACTTTCGTCTCAGCGCATCCTCTAAAACAGTCCCTTTTCCAGGTGTATATGATATTTCAAAGTTGTATTCCTACAATAAATCCATCCACCGCCACTGTCTTAGGTTCAAGTCACGCTAGGAGAAAACATACCTCAAAATATTATGATCGGTGAAAACCACAAAGTGCTCACCAATGAGGTAATGTCTCAACAACTTCGAAGAAAACACCACAGCTGCCAACTCAAGATCATGGATGGAATAGTCGCTTTCATGTAGATGCAACTACCGAGACCCATAAGAAACAACTGACCTCTGATACATGATAACACAACCCAACCCCAGATGTGAAGCATCATAGAAAACATAAAACTGGACTCTCTCAGCTGGAAGACAAAGGACTGGAGCACTTACCAACTTCTCCTATAGATAATCGAAAGCCACCTGACACTTATCAGTCCATAAGAAGGCCTGATCCTTCCTAGTTAGAGTTGTTAGAGGAGTCGTAACCCGTGAGAAATTGGCTATGAACGTTCTGTAATAGCCTGTGGGACCAAGGAAACTTCACACCTCTGAAACTGTCTTGGGGGCTTCCCAAGACACAAATGCTTATATCTTCAATGGATCCATGGCTAATCCCTGTTGGGACACAACATTCCCCAAGAAATGGACTTCTTGAGACCAAAACTCACAGTTCGACAACTTTTCAAAAAGCTGATGGCGACGAAGAACTCCCAAAATGGCTCGTAGATGCTCTGCATGCTCCTCTTCAGATGTGGAGTACACAAGGATTTCATTGATGAAAACCACCAAAAACTTGTCCAGGAACTCATGGAACACAGCGTTCATCAAACCCATGAAAACAGCTCGAGCATTCATCATGCTGAATGGCGTTACAACAAACTCATAATGCCCATGACCACAACGAAAAGTAGTCTTCGGGATATCCTCATCCTTCACTCGCATTTGATGATATCCTGGCCGCAAGTCGATCTTTGAGAACCAACTTTTACCCTTCATTTGATCGAACAAATCATCAATCCATAGAAGAGGATAGTGGTTCTTTATTGTAACTTTGTTTAAGCGATGATAATCAACACACAATCGCAAACTACCATTAGACTTCTTTACGAACAAGACCGGTGCACCCTATGGTGACACACTTGGCCGAACAAAACCGCACTGTAACAGACCAACAAGCTGTATACGTAGCTCTCGTAACTCAGAAAGGGCCATCATATATGGAGACATAGATATAGGAGATGCTCCTAGCTGTACCTCGATCCCAAAATCGATCTCTTGTCGAGGGGGTAATGCTACAACCTCTTCTGGATAGACATCAGGGTACTCCTCTACGACCCTAGGAAACACCAACTGGTGATCCTCTGATGAACTCAGCATCAACTATGAAATTAAGGATGATAAGGATGAAACTCATCTACGACCCATCCGAGGGTCTCGCGCACCAAAAAACACCACTTCCTCTCCATATACACCGTAGAATATGACCTTCTTCCTGAATCAATCCACGATAGCCTACACTGAATACAATCAATCCATGCTGAGGATGAAATCATATGGTTGTATCCGTAAACATAGGAAATCTCCCCAAGAGCGGTGTTTCCCAAACACTAGCTCACAACCTCTACATACTTCAAACAAACAAGCTCGACCTCCAACTGGCGTAGTCAACACCAAGGGCACTGAAAGCCTCTCTACCTCAAGTCCCAAAGCATAGACAATGGTAGGTGATATGAAGGAGTGTGTCGCTCCTGAATCAAACATGGAATACCCCATGGTAGAAAACAAGAAAAGGGTACCTCGGACAACGTCTGGCTTGCCTGGAGCTGAAAATGCTAGAGCATGAAGCTAACCACGACCTCCTCCACAGCCTCTCTGACCCAGATGACGACCACCACCACAGCCGCACTCTGCTCTCTGAGGACGAGGAGCATCATGGGGTTGTCCTCTTCCAGCCCCATCTACCATCTGGTGATCTATAGGTGGTGCAACCTGCTGCTGCTGACTCGGCTGGAACTGCCTCAACAGAGAAACTTGGAGCAGAGCGCCCTGTGCACAATGACTACTCTGAAAAGTCGGGAACTCCCATTGCTGATGACCACAACCACCACAAGAAAAACAAGCGCCTGATCCCTTGGAATAGGCCTGAGAGTTGCTGTCTCCGGAGAAATGAGATGATAAAGGTTGGGACCTACCCCCAGGCGAACAGAACCTTTTCTGCCCTGAAAACCGGGAACCCAGGACCAGAACTCTACTTCGTGGGGAATCATGACGATTCCCCTCTCGTGACGATCCGGTCCTAGAAAAAGTCATCTCAACAACCTCTTCCCTCTCCAACACCTCAAGATATCTATTCAGCATAAATGGGGTGACCCGGCGCTAGATCCCTGGATGCAAAACCTCCTAGAAATGACTCTCCCAAGCCTACTCATCTGGTAATAGGTCTAAAGCATATCGTAGAAGGTTCCTGAAATGGATTACAAACTCTCGAACATTGGAGCTCCCTTGTCAAAGGGTAAGAAGCTCCTGACGACTGGACACCTTTGCGATCGAAGAAAGGAACTCAACTCTGAACTTGTCTCGAAAATCCTCCCATGATATCACTGACTCCTCACTATCCTCGAGGAACAAGAGCCACAACTGCCTTACTGCTCCACGTAACATCTTCACAACCAAAAACACCAAGTTTTCTTTCTGAGCACGAATCGAACTGATGTCGTTCTTGACCTCATCTAACCAGTCTTCTGTGACTGCATATAAAACGAATCCCTCATACTTCTGCGGACTTTGGCACTAAAACTCTCTGAGTGTCTTCCTCCAAGTTTTGTGATCGACCTTTACTTGACGGTGATCTGATAGCACAGCCTTCTGGACATCTTCTATGCAAACCTGACAAGGACGTCGACCTGGAGCCATACCTTCAAAAGAACAAACCGTTTGAGCTCCTAAGCCTAGATTATGGATGACTCAATATTAATTAATTTATTGTTTTCTTTTGTTCATTTTAGTTTAACCTATCCCAAGGTCTACCCATTCAAACACAGGCGCAAAGAAGAATGATGCATGATCCTTTCCTAGGTCTCTATCTTGCAACCAGTATCACCTTATTTAGTAGTAATCGTAAACATAAAGGTTCGTGCAATAGATCATAAGGGGCCCTAAACTCCTATTTCTTTACCGATCTCCAGTGTTTACCACGCTTGATAAACACGAATGACACTGTTGACCTACCAACCCATGCAACCTCACATGTTCCTAACTCCAATCTCCATCCTATCCCTCAACTAGAGCATCTGATACAACTCTGTCATGACCCCCTCCCCACAAAGTGTACCTCGTTTGGGCCGGCAATGTGAGAAGGGAGATAATGACCCCCCGAGTCCCGTCTCTAGAAGGCCCCGGGTTGGTGACTAGCACCAAGGGTATACTAACACACAAATGGTAGTCATTACCTTCTAAGAGAACACATGCGGAAGAGAGAGACAGAATAGACACCAACCAACTCCAACTCAAAACTAAAATATAAAAGAAAACCCAAGTGCACATATGCAATGTCATGAAATAGAACTACAACTGAAAGGGGAAACTATAAGTACCCAAAAGAAAGGAAAATACAGCAGCAACCACAAGCCCGAACAGCTCCTGCAACTACAAGCTAGTAGTAACCAGCCTGATATCCAACCTGCTCCAAGTGACCAGAAAAATATTTTATATATACATAGGGTGAGTATAATAGTATACTCAGTAGGATCCTCCCCAAAGAATCTTGTGCAAATGTAAAGAAATCATGGTAAAGAACAATGAACAACAAGTCAAACTAACTCGTCACCTAATCAGGTATACTAAGTTCCCAACCTCACTATGGCTACTCTCACCATGTAACGCATACAAGAATATAGTATATAGTAAAGAATATTAAGGGTACCCTGCTACTACTTCCCCACTGGTTTTCTGCTTTTCCCCAATGACATACGTTATCTGCATCTCTCTCCAAAGGCTTTCCCATATAAACATGGGCTATGCACCACAATCTGCACCACGTGCACCACAAAGGCTTCCCGCAGACACTTGGGCTAAGCACCACGCCATCCTCACAACCAAAAGTAACCAGGTAGTTTTCAGGAGCCACCCCAGCTCGCATAACATGTACCATACGTCGGGTATTATACCTCAAGCCATCACTGCCCATACTCCGATTAAGGATCCCAAAGCCATCACAGCCTATACACGTTACACCTATAGTAGTCAGTAGAATACTATATCCAGAATATATGTGTGTGAAATAACCACAAACCATTACATTCCTCTACAAACATATATGGGTAAAACTAACCACTGTGCCTACTAGCACAAAGATCAACCAAGAGAAGAGAGCGGGGTCAAAGGGGGTAGTCATCCAACCATCCTCCCATCAAAATGTTAGGGAAAACACCCCCCAGGACTCAGAATCCTCGCGGTGTCAGTTTCCCTTACCGACAGAGAGGATTAGAATTTAGAAACCCAAAAAGTACAGAATATATATATATATATATATATATATATATATATATATATCTACCACACTATGGTAATAGCCTAGTCTTAGTCACAACTGCAACTAACGTCTCTCAAACTCTGGTCTGAGACTTCTAAGACAAGGTATCCTATAAGCACACAACCAGTTAAAGAACTTCATTAGGTTACTTCATTCCCTATTTCATCAATTCCACACAATGTTAATTAATTCTTTTCACATTAATTAACCATGAAAAAAATCACATTAAACTTCATTGGCATACACCAAGGGTCCACTTTCCCTTTTTCAAATTACCACCTCATCATTATGTTCTAGAAAATTCCTACCCCATGTGTTAACACCATTTAATCAATCTCTTATTACAGATATTACTTCCCCGTATTCCCAGACATTCTAGAAAATCATCATATGATACTAAACACAAAGGGGCCTCATCACGGTGAGTAGATATACTACCCATCGAATCTTTGTCGCCTATAGCAAGAGCATAGAACCATTCTCCCTTGAGAGGCTAAACACGAAAAGTGTGTGGCATACCCTACGTGTCTTCACCTCCTTCGAATAATGGGTAAGCAAGACCAGCTACCTTGAGCAGTGGGGAAAAGTAAAGCAGATAACAACCAAACAAACTACCAAAATCCAACCATCACATCCATCCCATACCATCACCTTTGGTGTCCTCCTCGACAACCACATTCATAAACCGATGCATCTCGCCACTCTAGGCGTCATTTGCTCCCACAACCCCAAGGCCTCCCTGCCTCCACATATCACAATAGAAATCCAGGCTCACATCACAACACAAGAATCATGAAAACAATCATTACATCAAACAGGCTCTTGGCCCTTTAACAAGGCATCCGGCCTTCATACAAAATGAGCACTCATGGCTCCAACCCACAAGGCATTCAACCTTACAAGAAAGAAGGTAACTTAGAACCCAATCAAGAATTATCATTTTTCAAAAACAGGTTCTTTAATCCCTCTTGAATTAACAGATCCAATTCATAGGATCCAATTCGGGGAAACCTAATCAGTATGCTATCACAAAAGATTTAACATGCTTACTATGCCAAACAAATTAGAACAATTTATACAACTATGACAACAACCGGATACATTTACATACCCCCTTATCTTTAGCCAATTAATTATTGATTAATTTTGGCTTTACATTATTTATCAATTTCCATCAATAACGAACAACTAATCATGAAATCATAGATATCACTCTATCTAGAAAAACATGAGTAAAACTGTTATCATGACACAAAGCAACAACATATGATCAAAACAATTCTTTTAAATTCAGTTCATGTATTTAATTAGGTAAATTTCATTGCGATCCAAAGGGATAAATCATGCTAACTCTACAATTACACATAAACAATTAGAGAAGCCATGAATCCCCTACCTCAAACAGTTCCTCACGTTCATTATCAACACAACGGGTCACAATCCTCCTCTCGCGACAACTGCATCCACCTGTTGATGCCACAATACATCCGCACGAACCAAATCCCAAGAAAACCCCATTAGAAGCATGGATATTAAATGGTAATATGGAATGGAGAACAAGAGAAGATGATCCCCAAAGGAACAATGATAAACATACCTTATATCAAAGATTGATCGATACAACTTGGTTGCCTCCAAATAGAGCGGAACTGATCCGAGGAGTAGAGTATGATTGTGTAACTCATGTAAGATGGTTGGAAGGGTTCTAGAGTCTCAAAACAAATAACAAAGAGGTAGAACAAGGGGGAATGATATATTGTCCCTTTTGAAGATTCAATGGGGTGATAGTTTAAGATGCGCTTAATTCCCCATTAAAAATAGATCGCATTAACCCACATGGGTTGACCAAGTAAATACATCCCAAGCCTTAGGAATAATTATTATAGGATTTATGGCATTTGAATCGGCCTCAAGAGTCCTTAAAATAAGGCTTTAAATGTATATTACATCAAAGGAAACGTAAAAATGAGAAAAATTGTAAGAATCTGGAAACACTATTCACCCACCGTTAATGTACATGAAATCGATCTGTTATACCGATCTGTGAAACCGATCTATCAGACCGATCAGTGAGACCATTCTGTGAGACCGATATGTGAGACCGATCTGTCAGAACGCTCTGTCAGACCGATCTGGGAGACTTCTCTATCAGACTGATCTGTCAGTCCGATCTGTCAGTCCGATCTATGAGACCAATCTGTCAGACTAATCTATGAGATCGATCTGTGAGACCGATCTGTCAGACTAATCAGTGAGACCGATCTGTGAGACCGATCTGTTACTATTCATAAAACTAGAAGCACTATTCATAGAACTGAAAAATTTGGCAATGTGTTGGGGAGAAGTCACCTTGAACTCCCAGAACACCTCCAATGCCATATTTTCACAATGTAATGGACCGGAGAGGTCCGGGCCCTTACAATTAAGGTTTACCAGAACATTTCAATTGAATGAATATCATCTATTTGATACCCCATGGTCCCAAGGATATACTCAATGGGTCGTAATAAATAGATTATTATTTATAAACTGACTAAAATACCAAACACGTGCTCACCAAAATTGAATTCTATTCACTAGGATATAAGGTATCATTGGAATAACCCATCGTATATTATGAAATGAAATCCCATCTAGGAGTTCATATAACATAACTAGGTACATTTTTCATTAACATCATATTCACCAGTAACCTCAAAAATCATAAATATATATATATTAGATATCAACAATACATATTGAAATATGTAACTGAACTAAATTATATATGTCATTCCCAGCAAGACCATATTCATGTTTCCCAACCCATAAACCTAGAAAGGAAACCATTTACATAAAAAACACACATGTTCATGTAAGAAAGGTAACTCTTAAAAACATTATATGTTACCCCCAATTTAATCCATCTTAGTCAACTCTATCAATGCTAATATCAAGCCTCATCAATATTCCAAAAACATAACTCAATCCAAAACCCACAGTTAATTATTTTTAACCATTTATATTTAAATATCCCAATTAATGAATTGATGATTATTTTTAAAAAATCATAATTAATCATCCAAACATTATATTCATTGCCTAATTTTCATGGAAAGTCCAATATGTGCCCCTATCACTCTTGAAATAAAAAATACCACGATTTAACGCTGAATAAATCACTATTTTTTATATATTTTGCGAAATGATTCAAGAAAATCACAAAGATGCTCACGTTCACTAAAATGGTTGGAAATGGTTCAAATTAATAATGATTTCTAATCATACATCCAATTCACCATGAATTGAAAGAAAACATGTTTGATTTCAATATAATATATATTAATTCATCTTTAGTACCTAAATTGATTTCACCAAAATCTATGGAATTTAAAGTGGAACAATATGTTAATGAGTTTGAGTGGGATAGGGTATATACCTCAAATCACAATGAAAACACCCTAGGATCAATCCCCATTGAAATGGAAAAAACAAAAGGAGATAAGGGGGTGAACGAGCCAAAATTATCCCCCTTGATCCTCTTTCCTCTTTAATTCTCAAGAGTGAATGACTGTAAAAATAAGTTCATTTCCTTTCTTTTAAAATGGTAGTTTGGGGAAAACCAGGTTTCTCATATAGTTTCATTCATCACCTCTGTTACCAATATTGGTAGTCTTCCCCTTATTTTATCTATTAACTCACTATGAAACCTAGAGTGGGTATTATCTAGTCTAATTCCATTAAATAGAAGAGAAACCCATTCGGCCTCTATTTGACCACAAATATACAAGAACATGAGAACTCCTACTGAATTGTTCTTAGAATTATCTTATATCCATTAAAAATAATTCAAAACTATAAATAAACCCTCCCTATGGTCGTAATTAACAAAAATTGAAATTTTCGTTAAAATATACAAACCTATAAAAGTGTAGGATATTAAAAACTCTTAATTATATCTATTTTCATTTTTGAGAAGCACCCATAAATTTTCATCGACTTCTATATCATGAAGGTGAATCCTATTCAATTATTATATTAAAAATATAAATCCAATTATATCTTACCATTATCTATAATAATCCATCCAAACTATATTTTCATTGAAAACCCATACCATACACTTATTATTTATCAATCACCACTCGAATTATATATGAAATTCCTTAATTTTCTTATCAAATAAAAACTCACCAAAAAAATATTAGTTTTTCCCCTATCACATGGACTATATATAGAATATGTATTATACCTACATAATTTTATCACATTCTATATACATGTCTTGGTGAAATCGTGAAAACAAACACAAAATTTCTATCAAAATCATCCCCATCTATCATCAAAAAATCTTAAACCATATACTATTCTTATGGACACACTCGTAATGTAGACCTAATATATTGGACCATAAAAATAGTGATTTGTATTCAATTATGATTAAGTGATTAATTTTAATCATGCTATTCAGAAAAACCAAATGAAATTTTGGAAATTTGGTCCATGTAAATCAGTAAATCCAGTCTCACCCAATCTCAATCACCTACCTTAACCACAACCCACTTAGCATCCTAGTGAAAATATAATTATTTCTACGCATATAATGATAGACTGGTCACTCCCCAATATTTATTATTTTTTTATCACCATCCTTATAAGAACCTCTTACTTAAACATTTAAACTTTATATAAATTACACCTCCCTTAGCCAAACTCCCAAAAGATAACCAACAATCCCCACATATAGCTTGTCAGTGTCATATTCCCAAAAATTTTCCATACCAAGCTTAATTAACAATACAATATACCAAAAACCATAAACATTATAGGATTGTAATAGAAAAATCACATGCTACCCATATATCCAGACTAGAAATATCTTTGTGATCTCTCACCACTATTTTTTCCATACAGTAAACGTTGTGGACTAAATACCAACCTAAAATACACTTCCACTGTTTAATTAATATCTCATATTTTTATAGCTGTTAAATTATATTTATCAATTTCAATATAAGAAAACATCAAAAAAATGAATATATCTTTCCACATTTCTAATATCCTATGTGACTCCCATTCCTCAAGAACAACATGACACCCTAATGGATAAACTTATAAATCTATTGAAAAATCTCTTAGTCATCCGAGATATTTCTAGGAATTCCATGGAATACCTAACCCATAAAATAAAAATCTATCTTATTTTAAAAACTATAATATGAGATCTCTTAAGACATAATACTCCCCTATATCTATGTAGCTTCTCTAGTAATCTACCAATGGAAGGAAATCAATTTTTGGGATTGTTTTTTGATGAGTGAATGCTTAATCTACATCACTTGATCATCCAATGATCGTCACCTAATGTTCATAACCTAATTAACTATTTATATCTCATTCTAGACAAAAATAACCAAAATATATGACTCCTCAAGTCAATATGAATAAATCCAATTAAAATTGAAAATATTCGTCATTATAAAATCACATCATCCTTCTCATAAGGATCAAAATTCCTTAAGTGGATTTCAAAAAATTTATCTATAATAAATGGCCTTATCCGATTCTTAATATCAACATTTTATACATTACAAACTCCTTAATCCAATCATCACACATTAATTATTCCTAGAATGCTAGATTATTCCTTATGAAGAACCGATGGGTATTGTATTTCCTATATAACCAACGAAATGATTATGTCTGACTACATTTGAAACTACATCAATCATGTTTCATACTAACTGATGATTATCTTCTAAATATAAAAGTAAACATCCAATGTACCTCATATAATAAGAAATACCAATTGAAAATAATCTATATAAAATTATAAATAACCAATAACATGAATAGTTATCAACCACATCTTTTTTATCATCATGACCCCCTCAAAAAAAGTTGGAATGTCATTATTCAATAGAAAAACCCTAATCCGTCATTATTCATGTTATTGCTTAATTATTAGTTTAAACGGAGTCATTTGAGAATGTATTTATTATAATTTTAGGTATATTGGATGTTTTATTTTGTATTTGGAGGATAATGGAAATATTCTTCGTAGGTTAGTTTGAAATATGAGTGATATGGGTTAAAATTTGAAATTATAATTATCCAATAACATGAATCATTACCAACCATTTCTTTTTTATCATCATTTCTGAAAAAATATAGGTCTAAATATCATTATTTAAATATAAAACCATAATCCAACATGAACTTTTGGAGGTTATTTCATTAACTAAATCATACCATACTTAACCAATCCACATCATAGGAATATGATGAATATATATATGATACAAAGGGTATACATTGGTGACTGAAGATAAAAATAAATAAATTATAAATTGTTTTAATTTTTTAATTAATATATTCCACAAATATTCATTGAATCTTTGAAATGGATGTTTATTTTATTAGATAATATCTATATAAATATTATATTTTGATGAACATATGAACATTTCTCGATAACCATTCTCCTCTAAGACCAATTATAGAAATCCCATATGACCTAATAATATCTGAAATATCTGAAATTAAAATATAATAGGGGGTGAGATTAAATGATTTTTAGGTGAAACATAGTAACTATTCATAATGGATAGATATAAAATATGATGGAAAATGTGATTAAGTTAGTAATATTAGATAAAATTATCATGACATCAAAAACAGCATAAAATATGAGTAATCATTAAGGATCATGGTATAGAAATATAAAACAAAATAATGATCAAGAAAAACCTTTCTAATAAACATATGATGAACATTAAAACAATAGATAACAATGGAAAAATAATGAGATCATGGAATATTATAAAAATATGGAATATTTTGAAAAGAAGGCACATTTCATATAAGTTGTGGAATATACATAAACATAAGAATACATTGTGAAAAAAATCCATTTTTGTCAGAGTATAATTTTTTGAAAAAATAATCAATGTCCACCATTTAGGATTGTGAAAAAGTCAATGTACATGAATTAATTAATATATAATGATATTTAAAACCATAAAGAATACATTGGAGAGTGATATAGGATGTCACCCATCATCATCCATAATATGAGTGCTAGTAAATATAAAATAATTTATCGCATCATAAATAACACTTGAAACAAAAAATGGGGTTGATAAATATTCCAAATTCAATCACATATAAAAGCATGATTGTTTTAAACCAAAAATATAATAACCCAAAAAGATCATATATAATGTGGTAAATAAAAAATTAAATTATTGGAGATTAATATCATGAAAATAAATGTTCAATCTGAGAAATAGTTTTTCATAAAAACAATTTCATAATATATTCATAAAATATAAAATTTTATTGTCACATTCCAAATAAAAGTTATTTAAAAAAATATGTAAATTATTTTTAAAAAAATTATTGAAAATAAATTAAAATGATATTACCTTGATAAAAATTAAATAATATTTCCAAATGGGATTCATAAGTGAAAAATAAATTGATCATTAAAATTAATATTCATTGAAATATTTATAAATGAATTTATTGGAAACCATTATCAGTTAATGTCAATTGAAACCATAATTTAAAACAAAATGAAAATATAAGGATATGTTGAAATAAAAAAATTCAGGTTTCCAGTAGGGAAATAAGAACATCGGTGGGAAGTGAAAACTTTGATATAGAGGAAAAAAATTAAAATATATAGGAATTATTATTAATAACTATTTATTTAAAAAAACTATATATTAAATATGGAAAATGAAACTGGAATGAAACTTGAGTTCACCATAAAATAGGGGGGAAATAAAACATAAAATAATCATATATTGTATAATATCATAATTGAAACGGTTTTAGATATATATATGTTATAATGACCATAAGAATGGATATGAGTCACGAAAACCCCCTATATTTCTTCCTGTATGGTAGAATGATCTTAAAAATACTATAACAAAAAATAATTATCATTGTCTCCTAATTTAAAACATATTAAATTTTAGAAGCTTTAATAAAATTCATTTATAAATATTCAACTGTTTTTTATTTGGTAGTTATCAATTATCTACAAAATTGAGTGTCATAAAACTTGATCGTCATAATATATGTTTATAATGGTGGTGTTGTCATTCATTTTCATCTTACAATTATTCAGTAAAATATTATACTAGGTAGAATTAAAATTATTAAAAATAACTTATAAATTTCTAATTTCATTTATTAGGTGTTTAAGTAATGCTTCTTGATGAAAAAATCAGATACGCCCTTATTTTGGTGAGTTTAACATATACATGGTGATATATTAATAACACTACTAGATATTAATATTATAAATCCAGAATAATTTTGATACATTGAGTAAATTAATGTTAAATTTTTTTCTAAAATATAATTTTCCTTAATCATCGATGTCATAAACATTACAACACCACTCATGCAGGTTGTAAAAAATAGATAAATAATAGTATGTTATAATGATTTAATGTGTAAGAAAATTTTATTATATAATGTAAATCTGACTATAGAAGAGTATTAAACATTTCATAAATATCATATATCTTCACTAAACTCATTTTTATTACCATCCATTATAGTTGGTTATGATAAATTGAATTTTTTCTTCATTGAGGTAGAAATCTGTGCATATAGATTAACAATCCACTTTTTATATGAATAGAGGAACAATGGTAAGTCAAAAAGATAATTAAATATTATTATTCTTTATATGAATTATAAATTTATTCATAAAATATATATTTTATAATATCCCTGACATATATTGATAGATAAAAAACTACAACATGTTGTGGTGTCCATAGTCTACGTGTACACAAATTCGATGTTGTTTTTTTATTATGGGATGGAAATGATTAAAAATTAGATTTAAATTTAATATAATTACCTTTTATTATACTAATTATACTTATTTAATAAAATTTACAATTATACAATTCAATTTAATAAGGATTAGTATAAAAAAATACAAATAGAATGTAATACTCACATTAGAAGCTATGTTTTTTCAGGGAAAAAATCCTTGGATATGAAGCACATAAGAAAACCAAATAAAATAGAATATAATATATGTGTGAGAGAGTTCTATAATGAAGAAAAATATAATGTTCTAAATTTTAATTTTTTGTTAATTCATTACTTTGAATGTGTGGAAGTTGTATTCTTCTCAAAGAGAAGAATATTGAACATTTAGAAACACAAATAATTTTCTTAATATTTCCACATCACTATTCATTTTTGAATGGTCAAATGTATAATAATAGGGGATTTAAGATAAATTATGATTAAAAATCATAATATCAAATTAATTTGGGAAACTTTAATAATTACCTAAGCCATTTATTACATTTAACCTTTATCTGTAATTAAAACTCACCTAGATAATTAATTTATAACGTTAATAATTAAAAAATATTAATTTTTTTGATTGGTTTTTTTTAAATAATTTGAACATTATTATTTAATATATGAAAATAATTTTAACATAATTTTTTTTAATTGCGTGAAAAGATAATTTTAAAATAAAAACACTTAATCATGTAAAAATAGTTTTCATAAAAATAAAAATTATTAGCATTATATATATAAATAATAAAATTATATTTGATAATTATTTTAGAGATATAAATTTAGATATTATAAAAAAAATTAAAATATGTTATTATTAAGATGTAATAGGACACCAAATTTCAACATGTAAACATTTTATTATAGGAAAATATTAAAACATATATTTTTATTAAAGTAAAATTGTAGTTTTGTTTTAAACATTTTATACCGTGTATTATTTGTAAAAATAATATTTTAAAATTAATAATTAAAAAAATAAATTTATAAAATACATTACATAAATTTTTATGTCACCTATGTTAAAATTACATAATTATAAAATCGTAAAAAATTATAATTTTCACAAAAAGAATTAGGTTTCTAAAGGGAAAATAATCATTTTCAAGAAAGTACAAAAAAAATCATACAATGTAAAATTTTATTTTTATAATTCAAAAATGATGTTTTTATAAAATATAAAATATCATTTTTTTTTGAATTTATCATTAATATAAAATTACATAATATAAAGAAAATGGATTATATTAAAAATAACCTTTTTTTAATGTTAACAAATATTATTTATTTACCTTAAAAATATTTCATGGATTACCATCATCCCCAATATAATAACATTATTATTAAATTTATCTTAATATTATATAATTTTTGTTAGTTGTATCATGTAACACATATTATCGATCATAACATCATATCTAAATAAACTAGATTTTTCTGTTGTAACATTCTACTCCCTTAAAATATTTTTTTCATAAAAATATCATTAGAAAATGTAAAAAGATATGGTACTTTTATCTCATGAAATCCAAATGTTACCATGTATCATTATCAAACTTATGATTCATCCATATAATATTGACCATGTGAGTGATATATTTCCATTATACATTATCACTTTAATCAAAAATTTCCATTGGATATTCCTCATAAGATGATTTATGTTTCAATTTCATATTTTTTTAGCATAATAGATGTAATGGAACAAGTATATACTTCATTAAAATTGAAACATAGAAGCCATCATTCACATGGGTGTGGTAAGGAGGGATATATAAGAAAAGTACTACTACTCTTACATGATCCAGGATTCTAAACAGACTTATATATCTGAGGCTTAGCTTCCCCTTATTCTAAAATCTCATTATTTGTTTTCATAACGAAAATTGGAGAAAAACTATATCAAGGAATCGAACACTGGTTCCCATTGATATTTAGAGTCATATATATTATATCATCATTTTATATCATTTATATTATTTGTAATGATTTGAACCATATTTTTTATATTTTGGACAAAGTATGGAGCTTTCATTTTCATATCTACAAATTCATAATAACATATTGATGTCTTAAAACTATTACCATACAACGACTTATATGGATCTATCTATATTAATTAATAAAAAATATTTTTATATGGTAACTCTTAAATTGTATGGTGTTTATCCTAACATCAATTCAATTCTATAGAATACTATTTAAGCATATCCAATATATTTTGGATGGTCCTCTCAGATTTGACATACGTCTAACAGTGATAAGCATTGCTGAAACTCAACTCTACCTCAAATGATTTATAAATTATTTACCAAACTCATGAGGTAAACCCATGATATATATCATATATAATGGAAATTGATAACCCTATGTAGTATTATAAATTATCTTATGTACATCTGAGAGAGATGGCCTAGAGAGAAATATTGTTTGGTGGAGGTGAAATGTGACTACATTGCGTGCTTATCAATTACATCACACATAGATTTATAATAATTATTTATTTTTGGGAGACGATAAAAAAATAAGTTTCAATGTTTTTGAATTTCCATATTATTATTGTTAATGGTTGTGATATTCCCTTAGATTGTTTCCATTCATCCTTAACATTTATGAATACCAAGGAATGAGATGTGGAATCTGTGATGTCCAACTTCATGTTATCCCACCAAAAGATTGATTTTAGATCCATATTCCTCTTCATGATACATGGATGAATATATAAGGATATGATTTGAGAATTATTTAAAGTTTAGTGATATAGTTATTCTCTTAATCAGGCACCTATATGGGTTCTGGAAAATAAAATTTCATATCTGTCGAGGACGAACTCTGGAATACTCAATATCATTTTATATATATCGATATAATATCCTTGGTATTCTTTTACATTCACATTAATTTATTGTTATGTATTAATTATGGTATGATATGATTAACCTAATCCCATTACCTATTGTAGATTAATCTTATGTCGATCCGGAGTATTTATAATTTTTCAATCATTATCAGGGATAATGTTATATAGCCTCTTTTACTAAGATACTCTGACACATTGTTTACCATTCTAGGGTAATTATGTATCATGAATTCATAACCATTTTTTAACCATAACAATTATTTTGGAACATATTAAACTAATTCTATTTGAATATAAATTTGAAGATATTTTGATAAGTGTATATATCACACTTCTCAACATAATGGTAAAACCACAAAACATTAAAAGCAAATATCACCACTACTAATTCCAAATTATGAATCATGTAATTTTTTTCATGTATTTTTATTGGGAGGTGGAATATGTATTTAGATTTTAATTTCTCATTGGGATTAATCCCAACCCGTTTAATGATTCATTGCAATAAATTACAAACACATTAGCATTAATGTGTAATGTAAGAACAGTCTCAGTTACCAATCTCTTCAAAATATCTATAAAGAATTAATAAAATTCAATTTATCACAGGAACTTCACACACTTAAAATAAAACATTAAAATTGGTTTAGATCATCATGAAATGTATCTCACAAGACACTATTATTATCCAGATAGTCTAAAAAATCGACCTTACTCATAGATGTTTCTTTTTGATTACAACTACCGTTGATGATTCCATCGGTAAAAAATAATCAGTGACAACATGAGATAATTAGGACACTCTTCGAAACCAAAATTCACACATTCTCAACATAGTTTATAATTTATCATTTCATATGCTCATTATAACAATTCAAAAATGTCCATCATGTTATAACATCATCATAGTGTTGGAACCATAGTCATTCTATGCAAGAATTAGAGTATGGTCTGTGTTTTCTATCAGTATTCTTTGGATGTTTAGGATATTTCCTCATAAATTGTTTATACAGATGAAGAATACAAAAGTTTTTTGTGTGCGCAAAGAGGAAGTGGTGTGCAAAAAAGGTGTGTTGTGCGCGAAATATGTGATTTGTGCGCAAAAAAAAGCGTGGTGTGCGAAATAGGAGAGCGAGGTTTTTCGTGCAAGTAGAGTTTCGGAATCAGAACGTTAAAAAATGGAAAAGGCATGGGCAGTGCAAAAAACATGTAGATTTTCATGAAAAACGATACCTGTTTGAAATATTATGTGTTGAATGAGAGGTTTTTCATGCCACAGGGGGTTTTGCGCGTGGGTGTTAGAGACGCCTATAAATAATAGGTGACCCCCTCAATTCTTATAGTTGAATACTTAGAGAAGATCTGAGTGATGATAAGCATAAAATTTTCACGTAAAGGGGTTGTGCGAAAAAGTCCATGTTTCATGAAAAAGGCCGAGGTTGCGCAAAAAATCTGAGGTTGCGTGAAAACATTGATGCTGCGTGAAAAATTTGATGTTGCGTTAAAAATTTGATGTTGTGTGAAAATTTTGATGTTGCACAAAAAATTTGATATTGCGCGAAAAATTTTATGGTGTGCAAAAAAATTTATGCTGTGAAAAAAAGGGAAACTTGCACGTAAAAGTGGAGGCAACAAGACAAAGTTAGATCTCACACGCAAATGGTATGTGCTGCACGAAATCATCAGTGTAACATGGTTGCACATCTAATTATCCGGTTTAGTGGTTCAGTGTGTTCAAGTGCATAAATCCAAGACATCGATGGAAGCAAAGTATCATGCTAAGTAGAGGAAAAGACTTCAATGAAAATATATTTAAGAGACCTTCACGCATTTAAACTAAGTGGGTCTTCACCAAAGACAACGATCCATGGGGAGTCAATGGGAGTAACCCTAGGGACGCAGTGGGCTATCCCTGACCTTTTGTAAAGGCAGTGTGCCTGGGACAGAGTGACTATACCTGAACATTTTAATCCAAAACTAGTGATGTTTAATGGAATTAGGTATGACCGATAACCTGTCAGTGCATGCTCCTTGGACGTATCTCTTTGTGGTGAACCACGTAAAAGTATTTTCCCAACTTTCTTCATTCATTTGTATGAAAGGTTTAACAAGTTCCTACCAATATGGGACCAAGATCCACAACTTTAAAAAGAAAAAGTTGACAGCCAGATTCAACCCTCCCCTCTCAGGTTGTTCCGGGGTCCTTCACGTAGAATATTTTATAATATCATCAATAATGACTACCAAAAATTTGTCTAGGTAATCATTGAGAACACTATTCATCAAATCCACAATGATTTTGGGACCAATTATTTTTAAAAATTGAATAATTATAATTCATCATATACATACAATCTGTGGAGAACTATCTTGGGAATATCTTTTATTATAACCTAAAATTGCTCATATCCATATTTAAGGCTCATTTTTTATGAAAATTAATCACTTCTTATTTTATAGAATTGATCCTCAATATGGGTCAGTGGATACATGTTTTATAATTCTTTTTACGATTAATGGAATTAATTCATATATATAGTTGTCTATTCTTCCTTTTTAAAAATTGGTCTACTATACCCTATGGTGAAACACTAGGGTGTATAAATCTCTTATCAATATTTTATTTGTAATTTATACTTAAATTCCTATAATTGAATCGAAAAAATTATATAGGAAGTGTTTCAGATTGGAAATGATCTAGAGATTAGTTTTATTAAGAATTATAGCTCATCATTTAGCGGAAACTAAAAAATAGAAGACAATTCTCAAAAATAATTAGTATATTCTTTCTTAAAAACACCAAAATATTCAATCTTTGTTATTCTTGTTTATGTAAATTGTATAATTTCATTAATAAAAGAAGATATAATGATAACCAAATAATTGATAAAGGTTATTAAATATAAATTAAATATACAAAATAATATCTACTAGGGGTGACTATCCTGGTGTGCAGTCCTCATGGAAATCATTATACATTAGGGTGATGAATTAGTCAATGCTTAAAAACCCCCTTTTAGGGTGATTATTCCTAGGTTAATGAGAGTTATAGCTGTATAAACTGGCCAATATCTAAACAAGGATGTATTTCTAGAAAGACAAAAAATTATCTAATGCACAAAAATTTCAGGATGATATATAATACATAGTCTCAATTCATTCTTTCTCACAAAAGTGTACTAAACTAATCCCCAAAATAACTAAACCTTCCTTATAATACCATCTACGGACCCACAATATAAAAATAAATAAATAATACATTGATATCATTGTTTAATTAATAAATTAAAAAAATAACAACCAAAGGATCAATATATATAGTGTATAGGAGACTATCTTGATAAATTTCAAATATTTTAACACATATAATTATTAATCTATAGTAATTCTCTTTTAGAACATATTCTAAAAATATCATATGTCATGAAATTATTATAAACTATGTAATGGAATCTAAATAATGGCACAGATCAAATTCTTTATAGAGGATAAATATCTACTTGTAATAACTGTTATATCTAAAGTAAGAAGGAACACAAAAGTGAGAGGTAATATAAGAAAAAAAATCACAATATTAAAAGTATGAAAAATTATTATTATGGATCATGTCTTGGGTACATAATACCAAATATAGGCTATCCAGATTAGGTAATATAAACCTATTATGATCATGATAATAATAAATAAGAAATATGAATATCATTAAATCATGGAATTACATTAACATTAGGAATAGTGATAAAATAAAGATCATTTTTTAGAAGTAATTTAACAAACATAAGGGAAGAAAAACATTATGAAGAAATCCATGTTTAACCACCATTATGTTTTTGGAAAAATCCAATTACATATACCTTTTAATATTGTAAAAAAAATAAAATTTTTTCCCTGAGGCTTTGTTTAATGAGAAATAAATCCATATCTGATAAATTAGACAGTGATATAGGACCCTACCCATAATCGTCCATAAATGAAATAAAAAAAATTCTTCTTAAAATAAATAACCCATAGGATGAATAAATTTATTTCATTACATTTCCCAAAGGTATCATTTAAAAAAACAAGATCATTCGATATGAAATAATTGAATTCAAAAAATAATAATACATATGCTGATTTACGAACCATTACATTATTTGGGAATAATTCCAGGAAAATGAAAAACAATCACACAAAAACATTCGTCATTAAATAAAATTCTTAATATCGTCAAAAAAGGTTATTTTTGTGTCATATTCCAATAATATTTGAGGAAATTTATGGAGGCAAATACTAAAATATTTATATGAAAAAAAATTCAAATAAAGGGTCCATGAGAATAAATAAATCATATGTTGAAATTTAATTCATAAGGGATTAATATTAGATCGTTAAAAGGATATTCCTTTGAAATAATTGAAAATGAATTCATTGAAAACCAATATAATAAAAAAAATGGAAAATTAGAATTAAAATAAAGTTAAATATAAGTATCATAGGAAAAAATTCATTTTCCTCTAGGTATGGGAGAAAATTTTTTGGAAGTAAAAAACATTTATATGAGGGAAAATTTATTAAACGACATGAGAATTAATTTCAAAAAAAAATTGTATCCTCAACAAAATAGATTCATAAAAGAATAAGTGTTTCCTGTGAAACATGATTTCCCTATAATATAATGTGAAAATAATACATAAAATTATCATACAGTTATATATTTTCATAAATGGAATTGTTTTAGAGAAAGAGAAGTGATTATGACCCATGTAGAGGATTTGAGTCACATAAACCTATTAATTATACTGTAATGGCCCGGACCTATCTGGTGCATTAATTTGTGAAAATGTGGTGTTGCAGGTGTTCCAGGAGTTCAAGGTGTATTATACCCTACACTTTGTGAATTTTTTTAGTTCTGGGAACAATGTTTCCAGTTTTATGAACAGTAACAGATCAGTCTGACAGATCAGTCTCACAGATCAGTCTCACAGATGGGTCTCACAGATCGGTCTGACAGATCGGTCTGACAGATCGGTCTGACAGATCGGTCTGATAGATCATTCTGACAGATCGGTCTGACAGATCGGTCTCACAAATCGGTCTGACATATGGGTCTCATAGATCGGTCTGACAGATCGGTCTTACAGATCGGTCTGACAGATGGGTCTCACATATCGGTCTGACAGATCGGTCTCACAGATCGGTCTGACAGATCTGTTTCACAGATCGGTCTCACAGATCGGTCTGACAGATCGGTCTCACAAATTGGTCTGACAGATCGGTCTCACAGATCGGTCTCACAGATCGGTCTCACATATTGGTCTCACAGATCAGTCTGACAGATCGGTCTCACATATCGGTTTCATGAACAGTAAAGGTGGGTGAATAGTGTTTTCAGATTCCTATAGTTTTGACCCTTTTGAGGTTTCCATTGACGTAAAATACATTTAAATCCTTATTTTAAGGACTCTTAAGGCTGTTTCAAATGCCATAAATCCTATATTAATTATTCCTATGGCCGGGATTTTTTTACTTGGTCAAACCGCGTGGGTTAATGCGATCCGTTTTTAATGGAGAATTAACCGGATCTTAAACTGTCACCTCATTAAATCTTCAAAAAGGAATGAGATATCATTCTCCCATGTTCTTCCTCTTTTTTCTCTGTTATGAGACACTAGAACATTTCAAACCTTCTTACAAGATTTTTACAATCAAACTTTACTCCTCAATCAGTTCCACACTATTTTGATGGAACCAAGCTGTGTCAATCAATCATTGATATAAGGTATGTTTATCATCATTCCTTCGGGGATCACCTTCTATTATTCTCATTTACATATTAGCATGTAATCTCCATGCATCTAATGGAGTTTTCTTGGGGTTTGGTTGGTGCGGACGTACCGTGGCGTCATCGGGTGGATGCAGTTGTCGCGAGAGGAGGACTGTGACCCAATGTGTTGATAAAGAACATGAGGAACTGTTTGAGGTAGGGGATTCATGACTTATCTAATTGTTTATGTGAAATTGTAGAGTTATTATGATTTAGCCCTTCTGATCACAATGAAATTGACCTAATTAAATACTTGAACCGGATTAAAAGAATTGGTTTGGTCGCATGTATCATTGTACCATGATAACGGATTGCCTCTTGTTTTGCTAGATGGAGTGATATCTATTCTTTCTTTGATTAGATGTTCATTATTGATGTAAATTGATAAATAACATAAGGAAGGAATTAATATATAATTAATTGGATAAAGATAAAGAGGCATTTAAATGAATCAAGTTGTTTCCATTGTTGTAGTTGTTCTAATTTGTTTAGCATAGTAAGCTTGTTAAATATTTTGTGATAACTTACTAATTAGGTTTCCCAGAATTGAAATAGACGAATTGAATCTATTAATTCAAGAGGGATTAAAGAACTTTTTGTTGATAAAAGATAATGCCTGATTGGGTTTTGAGATACCCTCTTGGTTGTAAGGCCGAATGCCTTGTGGTTTGGAACCATGGGTGATCATTTTTTATTAAGGCTGGATGCCTTGTTAAAGGGACTAGAGCCCATTTGATGTTATTATTGTTTTCCTACTGCATGTGCTATGATGTGATCCTGGATGACTGTTGTGATATGTGGAGGCAGGGAGGCCTTGTGGTTGTGGCAGCGGATGGCGCTTAGAGTGGAGAGATGCATCAGTTTATGCATATGGGTGTCATGGAGGACACCAAGGATGATGGTATGGGATGGATATGATGGCAGGATGTTGGTTGTTTTGTTTGGTGTTTATCTGCTTTAATTTTCCCCACTACTCAAGGTAGCTAGTCTTGCTTACCCATCTTCTGAAGGAGGCGAAGACACGCGGGGTATGCCACGTGCTTTCCATATTTATCCTCTTAAGGGAGAATGGGTCTATGCTCTTTCTATAGGCAGCAAAGACTCTACGGGTATCATATCTACTCACCGTGTTGATCCCCCATTGCATTTAGTAGCATAGGTTGCTTTTCTAGAATGCTTGGGAATATTATGAAGTAATTTCTTTAATGAATGATTGATTAAATGGTGTTAACCCATGGGGTTGGAATTAGATGGAACATAATGATGAGGTGGTAATTTGAAAAATGGAAAGTGTACCATTGGTGTATGCCAATGAAGTTTAATGTGGTTTTGTTCATGATTAATTAATGTGAAAAGAATTAGTTAACTTAAATTGGAATTGATTAAATAGGGAATGAAGTATCCTAATGAAGTTCTTTAACTGGTTGTGTGATTATAGGATATCTAGTCTTAGAAGTTGCAGCCCGGAGTCCGAGAGATGTTAGCTGCAGTTGTGTTTAAGACTAGGTTATTCCCATAGTGTGGTTGTGAGATATATATATTCTGTACTTTTTGTGTTTCTAAACGCTACTCCACCATTTCGGTAAGGTCAAATGACACCCCGTGGATTCTGAGCCCTGGGGGGTGTTTTCCCAAACATTCTGTTGGGAGGTTGAATGGATGACTACCCCTTTTGACCCCGCTCTCTTCTCATGGTAGATACTATTGCCTTTGGCATAGCGGTTAGTTTTCCCCATATATGTGTGTAGAGGGCTGTAATGGGTTGTGGTTATTTCACACACAATATTCTGGATATACTATCCTATGGACAACTATAGGTGTAACATGTATAGGTTGTGATGGATTGAGTATCCTTACACGGCGTATGGACTATAATGGCTTGAGGTATAATACCTGACGTATGATAAATGTTATGTGAGATGTGGTGGCTCTCAGAAACTACCTGGTTACTTTGGGATGTGAGGATGGTGTGGTGCTTAGCCCAACTGTCTACGGGAAAGCCTTTGTAGTGCACATGGTGCAGATTGTGGATCTTAGCCCATGTTTATATGGGCAATCCTTTGGAGAGAGACGCATAGGACGTATGTCGTTGGGGAAAAGCGGAACACTAGTGTGGAAGTAGTAGCGGGGAACCCTTGATATTTTTTACTATATGCTATATTCTTGTATACATTACTTGGTGAGAGTAGCCATGGTGAGGTTGGGAATTTAGTATACCTATTTAGGTGATGATTTAGTTTCAGTTGTTGCTCGCTGTGCTTTAGCAAGCTTCCATTACTTTTGCACGAGAGTCTTTGGGGAGGATCCTACTGAGTATACTTTTATACTCACCCTATGTATATATAAACTATTTTTATGTCACTTGGAGCAGTTTGGAGATCAGGCTGGTTACTACTAGCTTGTGGCTACAGGAGCTGTTCTAGCTTGTGGTTGCTGTTGCTTTTTTCCTTTCTTTTGGGTACATGTAATTTCCCCTTTCAGTTGTAGTAATTTTTCATGACATTACATATGTGCACTTGGGTTTTCTTTTATATTTTAGTTTTTAGTTGTAGTTGGTTGGTGTCTATTCTATCTCTCTCTTCCGCATGTGTTCTCTTAGAGGGTAATGCCTCCCATTTTTGTGTTTACTATACCCTCGGTGCTAGTCGCCAACCCAGGGCCTACTAGAGGTAGGACTTGGGGGTCATTATCTCCTTTCATACATTTTCGGCCCAGGAGGGGTACACTTTGTGGGGGGGGGGTCATGTCAGAGTGGTATTAGAGCTCTGGTTGAGGGATAGAATGTAGATTGGAGTTAGGAATAGGTGAGGTTGCATGGGTTGGTAGGGAAATAGTGTCATTTGTGTTTAGAAAGTGGGGTTAACACTGGAGAACGGCAGAGACATAGGCGTTTATGGCCCCATATGATCTGTTTCATGGACCTTTAAGTTTTTGATGGCCGCTAAACAAGGTGATACTGGTTTCATGGTAGAGTCCTAGGAAAGGATCATGCATCATTCTGGTTTTCACCTCTGTTTGAATGGGTAGACCATGGGATAGGTTAACCTAAAATGATTAAAAGTAAACAATAAATTAATTAATGTTGAGTCTTCTATAATCCAGGGTTAGGTGCTATAACAGTTTGTTGTTTTGCAGGAATGGCTCTAGGTCGACGTCCCCGTCAGGTTTGCGCAGAAAATGTCCAGCAGGCCATTCCAGCAGATCATCGTGGGGTAGAGGTTGATGACAAAGAAACTTAGAGAAAGACACTCAGAGAGTTTCAGTTCCAGAGTCTACAGAAGTACGAGGGCTATGTTTCAGATGCAGACACGGAATACTAGTTAGAGGAGGTCGAGATCGACTTCTGTTCAATTTGTGCTCGGAAGGAGCATTGTGTGTCCTTGGTTGTGACGATGTTGCGTGTAGCATCGAGGCAGTGGGGGCTCTTTTTCCTCGAGGATCGTGAGGAGTCAGCAATCTCATGGGAGGGGTTTCGAGACATGTTCATAGTTGAGTACCTTTCTTTGACCGCGAAGGTGTCCAGTCGTCTGGAGCTTCTTACCCTTCGATAGGGGAGATCCAATGTTCGAGAGTTTGGAATCCATTTCAAGAACCTTTTACAATATTCTTTAGACTTGTTACCAGATGTGGAGGCCAGGATGACGCATTTCAAGGAGGATTTGCATCCTAGGATCTAGAGCCAGATCACCAATTTTATGCTGAAGACATATCTTGAGGTGATGGCAAGAGAATAGGTTGTTGATAGGACTTTGTCCAGGACCAGATCGTTATGAGAGGGGAATCGTCATGATTTCTCACGAAGTAGAGCTGTGGTCTGGGGTTCCTGGTTTTTAGGGAAAATGTGATTCTGTTCACCTAGGGATAGGTCCCACCCCTTCCCATCTCATTTCTCTAGAGGCAGCAACTCTCAGGCCTATTCCAAGGGATCAGGTGCTTGTTTTTCTTATGGTGGTCATGGTCATCAGTAGTGGGAGTGCCCGATTTTTCAGAGCAGTCATCGTGCACCAGGCGCTTCGCTCCAGGTTCCTCAGTTGAGGCAGTTCTAGCCGAGGCAGCAGTAGAAGGTTGCACCAGCTTTAGATCACCAGAGGGTAGATGGGGCAGACAGAGAACAACCCCATAACGCTCCCCATCCTCAGAGAGAAGAGGGAGACCATGGTGGTGGTCTTCATCACGGTCAGAGAGACCATGGAGGAGGTCGTGGTCAGCTTCATGCTCTATCGTTGCTTGCTCCAGGTGAGCCAAATGTCGTCTGAGGTACCCTTTGCATGTTTTCTACCTTGGTGTATGCCTTGTTTGATTCAAGAGTGACACACTCCTTCATATCACCTACCCTTGTCCATGCATTTGGACTTGAGGTAGAGAGGCTTCCAGTGCCCTTGGTGTTGACTACACCAGTTGGGGGTCAAGCTTGTTTTTTTTGAAGTATGTAGTGACTGTGAGCTAGTGTTGGGGCAATACCGCTCTTGAGGAGATTTCCTATGTTTACAGATAGATACATCTAATGTCATCCTCGGCATGAATTGGTTGTATTCGGTGTAGGATGTCGTGGATTGCTTTAGGAAGAAGGTCATATTCTTTGGTGCGGATGGAGAGAAGGTGGTGTCTGTTGGTGAGAGAGATCCTCAGATTGGTTATAGGCAGGTTCCATCCATATCATCCTTGATGGTTGAGTTGATGCTGAGTTTTTCAGAGGTTCAGCAGTTGGCGTTTCATAGGGTCGTGGAGGAGTACCCTAATGTCTTTCCAGAAGAGGTCGTAGCATTACCCCCTCGATGAGACATCAAGTTTTGGATTGAGCTACAGCCAGGATCATCTCTTATCTCTATGTATCCGTATAGGATGACCCCTTATGAGTTACGAGAGTTACGTATACAACATGATGGACTGTTGCAGTGTGGTTTTGTTCAGCCAAGTGTGTCACTGTGGGGTGAAGCAGTCTTGTTTGTGAAGAAGGTCGATGGGAGTTTGCAGTTGTGTGTCGATTATCGTCGCTTATACAATGTGACAATATAGAACCCCTATCCTCTTTCGCAGATTGATGACTTATTCAATCAACTGAATGGTGCAAGTTGGTTCCTAATGATCGACATGTGGTCAGGATATCATCAAATGTGTGTCAAGGATGAGGAAATTCCGAACACTTCTTTCCGTTGTCTTCATGGGAATTATGAGTTTGTTGTAATTCCATTTGGCATGAGGAATGCTCCTGTTGTATTCATGGGGTTGATGAACACTGTGTTCTGTGAGTTCCTGGGCATGTTTGTGGTGGTTTTCATCGATGAAATCCTTGTGTAATCCACATCTGAAGAGGAGCATGCAGAGAATCTATGAGTCATTTTTGGGATTTCTTCGCCAAAAATAGTTGTTTGGGAAGTTGTCGAAGTGTGAGTTTTGGGCTCGAGAAGTCCATTTCTTGGGGCATGTTGTGTCCCAACAGGGAGTACCTGTGGATCCATCGAATATAGAAGCAGTGGTGTATTGGGAAGCCCCCAAGACAGTTTCAGAGGTGCGAATTTTCCTTGGTCTCTCAGGCTACTACAGGAGGTTCGTAGCCAATTTCTCACGGGTTGCGACTCCTCTAACAGCACTGACCAGGAAGGATCAGGCCTTCATATGGACTGATCAGTGTCAGATAGCTTTCGAGTATCTAAAGGATAAGTTGGTAAGTGCTCAAGTATTTTGTCGGAGTCTAGTCTGATGTTTTCTATGATGCTTCACATCTGGGGTTAGGCTGTGTTCTCATGCAGCAGAGGTCAGTTGTTTCTTATGAGTCTCAGAAGTTGCGTCCTAATGAATGCAACTATGCCACCCATGATCTTGAGTTGGGATTTGTGGTGTTTTCTCTGATGTTGTGGAGACATTACATCATTGGTGAGCGCTTTGTGGTTTTCACCAATCATAAGAGTTTGAGTTATGTTTTCTCCCAGTGTGATATGAACCTACGACAGCATCGGTGGATGGAGTTCCTACATGAATACGACATAGAAATATCGTATACACCTAGAAAAGGGAATGTTGTAGTTGATGCGCTGAGCCGAAAGTCACGTAGTGATGAGGTGTGTGAATCTGGTGATTCCTGGAGAGTAATGGAGGAAATTTCACCTTTGCATCTTGTTATAGAAGAGGTTGGAGGTAGAGGTTGTCTTTTCCAGAAAATGGTGCAGTCATCACTGATGTAGAAGGTGGAAGCGTCCCAGTTGGGTGATCCAGAGGTGGATGTTTGGAGAGATAGAGTTTTTTGTCATGAGGCCCCTGATGGTTTGTCGGAGGATGAACATCACTGAGTGTTGTATCATTACAGGATTTTTATTCCCTTGGTGATGCATGATATGGTTCTCTCAGAGTTCCATAGTTCACCCTTAGCAGTACATCCTAGTGTGACAATGATGTACTGATCATTGAGGTGTCGGTTTTGGTGGCCTGGGCCGAAGCGTGCGGTTGCGGAGTTTGTGTCTCAATGTTTAGTTTTCTAGAAGGTGAAGGTCGAACACCGTGTTCTTGGTAGTCTTCTCCAGACATTAATGATTCCTCAGTGGAAGGGGGAGGACATCTCAATGATCTTTGTTACTGGTTTACCTTGATCTCTGGGAGGACATGATGTTATTTCGGTGGTAGTGGATCATTTGACAAAATCGGCCCACTTCATAGAGATCAAGGAGTCGAGCATAGTGAAAGTTTTGTCGAGGCAGTATCTAGAGGATGTAGTGTTACTTCAGGGAGTCCCTAGGATGATCATTTCTGATCAAGATCCTCATTTTACCTCCAGGGTGTGGAGAGGTCTCCAGTATGCTTTTGGTTCTCAGTTATGCCTTAGTACTACATTTCATCCTCAAACGGATGGTCAGACAGAGCGAACCATCCAGAATCTTGAAGACATGTTGTGCTTTTGTGTTCTTGACTTTGGAGGTTCATGGATGAGGCACTTGCCCTTGGTAGAGTTATCTTACAATAATATTTTTCACTCCACCATTGGTATGGCGTCGTTTGAAGTTTTTTATGGCCGCCCTTGTCGTTCTCCATTGTGCTGGACTGGGGTTGGAGAGTCAGCATTTCTCGGACCGAAAATAATGAAGAATACAACAGAGATGGTTCGGGTGATTCATGAGAGGATGAAGAGAGCACAAGATCGTCATAAATCATGTGATGATTAAAGGAAGAGACCCATGGAGTTTAATGTTGGGGATCAAGTGTTTCTGAAGGTGACTCCCCGTCGTGGGTAGTGAAGATTTGGTCGTGGAAGTAAGATTTACCCCCAGTTTGTTGGACCTTTCAAGGTGTTAGATCATGTTGGATCTGTGGCGTATCGAGTAGCACTTCCCCCACATATGAATCGGGTACATGATGCTTTTAATGTACCACAGCTCTGTCGTTATCTTCATGATGACTCTCACATCATCGATTGGGGAGAGATCGACGTTGATGATGATGTGACCTTTGAGGAGCGACCAGTAGAAATCCGATTCCGCAAGGAGAAGGTGATGCGTTGGCATTCTATCCCCTTAGTTCGTCTCTTATGACAACACGGTGGCATGGGGGAATGTACCTCGGAACGTGAGTCCTAGATGCATGTCCAGTAAAAAGAGAAATTTTAAGTTTTTGTGTTGTTTTTTCATTGATCCTTTGTTTTTTGTACCCTTGATGTGATGTTATGCTTTAATGGTTTTTATATGGATTTTTTTCCCCTTGCTCTCAGATATCGTGGTTTTATTCCAACATTAGAACAACTCAGTGTTGTTTCCTCCTGAGAGGTATCTTATGGGGTGGTTGTTCAGACCCCTATTTTCTTTAGGTTGGATTTAAATTCTCGAGGATGAGAATATTTTGAGAGGTATCTGATGTAATGCCCCGGACCTCTCTAGTCCATTACATTGTAAAAATGTGGTGTTGGAGGTGTTCTGGGAGGTCCAGGTGACTTATCCCCAACACTTTGCAAATTTTTCTAGTTCGGTGAACATTGTTTCCAGTTTTATGAACAGTAACATATCGGTCTGACATATAGGTCTCACAGATTGGTCTCACAGATCGGTCTCACAGATCAGTCTCACATATTGGTCTGACAGATCAGTCTGACAGATCGGTCTGACAGATCGGTCTCACAGATCGGTAAGATAGATCGGTCTGATAGATCGGTCTCAGAGATCGGTCCGGCAAGTCCGTCTCACAGATCGGTCTGACAGATCGGTCTCATAGATCGGTCTAACAGATCGGTCTAAGAGAACCATCTGACAGATCGGTCTCACAGATTGGTATGACAGATCGGTCTCACAGATCGGTCTCACAGATCGCTCTGACAGATCGGTCTCACAGATCAGTCTGACAGACCGATCTCACAGATTGGTCTGACAGATCGGTCTCACAGATCGGTCTCATAGATCGGTCTGACAGATCGGTCTCAGAGATCGGTCTGACAGATCGGTCTCACAGATCGGTTTCATGAACAGTAACGGTGGATGAGCAGTGCTTCGAGATTCATATAGTTTTTCCCCTTTTGACGTTTCCTTTGATGTAAAATATATTTAAAGCCTTATTTTAAGGACTCTTAAGTCCGTTTCAAATTCCATAAATCCTATATTAATTATTCCTAAGGCCAGGATGTTTTTACTGGGTCAAACCGCATGGGTTAATGCAATCTGTTTTTAATGGCGAATTAACCGGATCTTAAACCGTCACCTCATTAAATATTGAAAAAGGAAAAAGATATCATTCTCCCTTGTTCTTCCTCTTTGTTCTCTGTTATGAGACACTAGAACCTTTCAAAACTTCTTAGAAGAGTTTCACAATCAAACTTTACTCCTCCGATCAGTTCTGCTCTCTTTTGATGCAACCAAGCTGTGTCAATCAATCTTTGATATAAGGAATGTTTATCTTCATTCCTTTGGGGATCATCTTCTCTTATTCTTCTTTCCATATTAGCTTGTAATATCCATTCTTCTAATGGGGTTTTCTTGGGGTTTGGTTAGTGAGAATTTACCGTGGCATCATCAGGTGGATGCAGTTGTTGCGAGAAGAGGATTGTGACCCATTGTGTTGATAAAGAACGTGAGGAACTGTTTGAGGTATGGGATTCGTGGATACTCTACTTTATTATTTGTAATTGTAGAGTTATCATGATTTATCCCTTTAGATCACAATGAAATTGACCTAATTAAATACATGAATTGGATTAAAAGAATTGGATTGATCACATGTGTTTCTTTGTACCGTGATAACAGTTTTCCTCTTGTTTTCTAGATAGAGTGATACATATGATTTCATTGATTATTTTTTCATTATTTTTGGAAATTTCTAATGAATTTAAAGCTTGAATTAATCAATAATTAATTGGCTAATGATAAAGAGGCATTTAAATGAATCTGGTTGTTTCTATTGTTGTAGTTTTTCTAATTTGATTGGAAAAGTAAGCATGTTAAATCTTTTGTGATAGATAACTGATTAGGTTTCCTAGAATTGGAACCTATGAATTGAATTTGTTAATTAAAGCAGGATTAGAGAACTTGTTTTTGATAAAAGATAATGCCCGATTGGGTTCTGAGTTACCCTCTTCCTTGTAAGGTCGAATGCCTTGTGGTTCGGAGCCATGAGTGCGCATTTTGTATGAAGGCAGGATGCCTTGTTAAAGGACCAAGAGCCCATTTGATGTGATGATGTTTTTCCTGCTTATTGTGCTATGATGTGAGCCTAGATTGCTGTTGTAATATGTGGAGGCTGGGAGGCCTTGTGGTTGTGGCCACGGATGGCGCCTAGAGTGGTGAGATGCATCAGTTTATGCATATGGGTGTCGGGGAGGACACCAATGATGATGGTCTGGGATGGATGTGATGGCTAGATGTTGGTGTCATTGTTTGGTTGTTTATCTATTTTACATTTCCCCACTACTTAAGGTAGATGGTCTTGCTTACCCTTCTTCTAAAGGAGTAGAAGACATGCGAGGTATTCCACGTGGTTTCCGTGTTTAAGCTCTCGAGAGAGAATGGGTCTATGCTCTTTCTATAGGCAGAAAAGACTCGACGGGTAGCATATCTACTCACCGTGTTGAGACCCCTTTGTGTTTAGTAGCATATGTTGCATTTCTAGAATGCCTGGGAATATGGGGAAGTAATTTCTGTAATGAAAGATTGATTAAATGGTGTTAACCCATTGGGTTGAAATTTGATGGAACATAATGATGAGGTGGTAATTTTAAAAAGGGAAAGTGAACCCTTGGGGTATTCCAATAAAGTTTAATGTGGTTTTGTTCATGGTTAATTAATGTGCAAATAAATAATTAACTTAAAGTGGAATTGATGAAACATGGAATGAAGAAACCTAATGAATTTATTTAATTGGTTATGTGCTTATAGGATACCTAGTCTTAGAAGTGGCAGCCCAGAGTCCGAGAGACGTTTGCTGCAGTTGTGCTTAAGATTAGGTTATGCCCATAGTGTGGTTGTGAGATATATATATTCTGTAATTTTTGTGTTTCTAAATGCTACTCCACCCTGTCGGTAAAGGAAATTGACACCCCGGGGAATCTGAGCCCTGGGGGGTGTTTTTCCCAACATTCTGATGGGAGGTTGAATGGATGACTACCCCCTTTGACCCTGCTCTCTTCTCTTGTTAGATACTAGTGCCTTTGGCACAGTGGTTAGTTTTCCCCATATATGTGTGTCGAAGGCTGTAATGGCTTGTGATTATTTCACACACATATATTCGGGACATATTCTCCTATAGACTACTATATGTGCAACGTGTACAGTGTTTGATGGCTTGAGGATTCTTACTCAGCGTATGGGCTGTGATTGCTTGAGGTATAATACCTGATGTATGATACACGTTATGCGAGCTGTGGTGGCTCCCGGAAACAACCTGGTTACTTTGGGTTGTGAGGATGGTGTGGTTCTTAGCCCAAGTATCTGCGGGCAATCCTTTGTAGTGTACATGTTGCAGGTTGTAGAGCTTAGGCCACGTTTATATGGGAAAGCCTTTAGAGAGAGATGCACTGGACGTATGTCATTGGGGCAAAGAGGCAAACCAGTAGGTAAGTAGTAGAGGGGTTCCCTTAATATTCTTTACCATATACTAAATTTATGTATGCATTACTTGGTGAGAGGAGCTATGGTGAGGTTGGGAAATTAGTATACCTGTTTAGGTGATGAGTTAGTTTCACTTGTTTCTCACTGTGCTTTAGTATGCTTTCATTACTTTTGCACGAGAGGATTTCGGGAGGATCCTACTGAGTATACTGTTATACTCACCCTATGTATATATAAACTGTTTTTCAGGTCACATGGAGAAGGTTGGAGATTAGGATGGTTACTACTAGCTTGTGGTTGCAGGAGTTGTTCGGGATTGTGGTTGCTGCTGTCCTTTCTATTCTTTTGGGTACTTGTATTTTCCCCTTTTAGTTGTAGTACATTTTCATGAAATTACATATGTCCACTTGGGTTTTCTTTTATATTTTAGTTTTCAGTTGGAGTTGGTTGGTGTCTATTCTATCTCTCTCTTCCGCATGTGTTCTCTTAGAGGGTGATGCCTCCTATTTGTTTGTTTATTATACCCTCGGTGCTAGTCGCCAACCCGGGGCATACTGGAGGTGGGACTCAGGATTCATTATCTCCCTTCTTAGATTTTCGGCCTAGGAGGGGTACAATTTGTGGGGAGGGGGATGTGACATATAATCTTGATTAATGGGGTGAACACTACCATATTGTAAAAAAATAACTATATTAATCACATATTAAATAACTTTATTTATTTAAATTACACTTTATTAAATAAATTTATAAATAATTATTTTATGTCCATTAGATATTTATTAACGATTTTCAAAATTAGGTGTTATAAAACATTATCATTTTAATGTAGTTTTGCAGGGGTGGTGATTGTGTTCATTATTTTCCCAAATTTCATCACTCATAGATAATAATATGTACTAGAAACATTATTTAAAAATAATTTTAAATTTTCTGAAATCATTTCTTATGTTTTGTGTAACATTTTTTGATCGTGAAATCAAAGATGATCTCATTTTAGTGAGTTTAATAAATAAAAGGCCATGTATTAATAAAATAATTGGATTTTATTATTAGGACTCAAGAACAATTTTTTTTATTGGAGAAATTAGTAGTAAATTATTTCTTGTATATAATATTCCTTATTCATCCAAGAAATAAACATTGCAACACTACTCATGTGTGTGGTAGAAATGAGTTAAGGAAAATTTTGTTAAAATGATTGAATGTCTACGATAATGTTATTATATATTGTTGATATAAAATTTTAAAATTATTGAAAATATATTATGTATCATATATATTCATTGAAATAATTCTCAAAACCATCCATGATGGGTGGTTGTGAAAAATAATTTTTCCATGGAGGAAGTAGTTTTCATGTCTCCACAATTAACGATCCCATTTATTGTTGAACGTGATAAATGATTGTATATTAAAAATTTCCATTTCCAAATATGATTTTTCACATATAAAATATTTTTTTTCATACTATATATCCTTTATAACAACTTTAATAGATATTTATGTCGAACAGACTACATCTAATCATAGAGGAGTTAGTCTGTATGTACACACAATCGATGTCATTTTATTTTCATAGTGGATAAAATTGATTTAATATTTTTTTATAACTAATATAATTAAATTTAAATATAAAAATTATAACTATTTAATTATATTTATAAATATGTTTAAAATTATTTTACAGAGGATTATAATAATAAATGACTATTATATTGCAATACTCATGTTAGAAGCTAGAGTTTTTCCTTGAAAAAATTCATTGAAGTTAAGGGCATTAGAAAAATAAATTTGGAAATAATATTTTCAATGTGGGAGAGGGTAATTGGAGGAGAAAATGGAAAATATTAAAAGAGAAATTCTAAGTTGAAGTTTAACTTTGATATGGTGGAACCTGTATCCTTTTATAAGAGAATAAAAAACAAATTTTAGAAATTCACAATTTTTTTAATGCCATAAAACTATTAAAGGGTCAATGGAACAAAAGTGAAATAAGTGGGGCTATGGGATAACATAATGTAACAATTCATCTGATACATTGATTTTTTGATAGGATAAGAGTGATTTAAGTAATATTTTTACCTCCAAACTTTTCTCCGAAAATAGTATTAACATTAGTTGTTTAATTTAAACCATAAAAATGAACCTTAATGATAAATAATAAAATTATATTATGTTATACAATTTTTACCATATAATATAAAATTTTCAAATAATTTTAACATATATAATTTCAAAAGATTTCAATGTTGAATTTAAAATTAAATACACTTAATCATGAAAAAATAGTAGTTTGACAAATAAAAATTTTATTATTTTTATTTATATATAAGACAAAATTGTTTATAATATTTAGTTTTAGGAAAAAATATTTTATTTCAAGTTATATAAATTTTATGTGGATTTCAATTGATGAAAAAGCTAAATTTCACCCTCTAAACACTTAATTAGTGGAAATATCTGGAAAAAATTATTCTTTTAAAGAACCATTTTAATTTAGTTTTAATAATAACAGTCATAGGATTATAAATTGAATAAATTGTTATAATTAATAATGTTACAACTTTAATAAATAATTTATTAAATAAAATGTTTTTTATCTTTTAGGATAATATTAAAAAATGTTAAAATCCTAAAAACATATAAGTTTCAATAAAACTCACATTCTTCATAGAATATTAAAACATTATTAAAATAATAAAAACTTATCACTAAATAGTTTTTAACGTGATGAATTTAAATAATAATTTTATTTTAAAAAATTTAAATTTATTTTTTTCTAAATTTTATTTTAAAATAAAATACATAATAAAATGAAAATTAATTTTATTGAAAATACATATATTTAATATGAACAAAAATTATTTATTTAGATTAAAAATATTTAATGGTTCCTATTCATAGTTATTACTATTTATTTATAAAATTTTTATCATAGTACGATTTTGTTTTTAATCATTCTGTGTACTGTGTAACGTATGATTTTTAACATAACTTTTGTATTGGAGTGTCCATAATTTGAGGTTTCTATACATCCACTACCCTAACATGAACACAATAGGTCTATCATCTACCAAGAACATGATTAAAATAATATTAGATCCTAGAATAATATACAAAATTCCCCACCATGATCTAAATTAATAAATTTTCCCCTAATAGGTTATTTATGAGAAATTTGAATAACTTATTTTTGACATTTTAATTAGTCCACAACATTTTATAAACATTTTAACAGTTTCATTATAGAAAACCATTTTTAAGAATTGTTCCATATTTTTAATCCAAAATATCACTCAACGTATTCATGAAAATGTCATGTAGACATAAATGCATATTTTGGTACATGAACTCATGCATGCTTTCAAACCTGGATAATGAGTTATTCTATATAGAACTATCACAAACCAACACAACATACTTCTATATAAAAATAAATATTAAATTTCAAAATAATAAATAACAATCTGATTCCCATTGAAAATTTAGCTTCCACCATATAGGTTATCACAATACATAGTGATAGTGTATCTGCCAACATCCAGCCAAAACCAAAACCATCATCGACGTGCCAAACACTAAATCAAACAATTAAATTCTATAATACCATTCTATAATGACCTTGTCTTGGTCTACCTAAAAAATGAATGAGATGTCCTTGGTATTTTACGTTAGGCAGACCTCCATTTATTCTTAGTTCCTCTAAAAACCAACAAGGGTTCATAAATGATAGTTAAGATAGTATATAGTTTATACTAAAATATAAAATATCATGTAAATAATAGAAAAACACATAATGTTAGTGTTTGTGCATAAAATTATAACTAATACCTTACCATCCAAAATAAAAAATATCAAACTGTTATATTGATATTGACCCATGAAAATCTATCATATATACATTATATGGATTTCTTACCTTTGAATCTATGTATATAATAAATGAAATAAAACCACTAGAGCATATATAACTATGCAATTTGAGTCCCTACATAGGCCACTATCTTATTTTCAATCTAGCTACTCCAACCGTATCACCTATACAACCTGCTTCTAAAAGCCTAATCAAACGTTTTGAAACATTCTATGTGGTTCCTTTATAGGGTGATAGTATAAAAATCAGTAGGGAATCCCCAATATAATTCATATATTAACTATCATATATAGAATATTTATATATTGGAAATAAATAAAACCTTAATCTACCATACATAAAATATCATGTCTGGTCGTTGTGAAATGAATGAGACACCACAACACCTAACCTAACCTATATCAACCAATTATAGTAATCGAATATATTATAATGAACTATTCTAGGAATTCACCATGGTGATATATAACATAGATAATACCTTGAACACATTCTTCATTATATATAAGAATGTATTTGGGAAATGAATAACTTTTCTAGACAAATGTACAAGAAACAAATTATGGGAAAGGTATAACATTTCAAGACTCATGCAAGCTAATCACATATCATATTAGAAACCTATCTGGGAATGTTGTGACATAGATGGAAATAGAAAAACTAATATCATAAAATATAAAAAACCCATATATGGAAAATGATACAAGAACAAACCTTGGAATATTAATAACAAAATATATAATAAAACCATATAGACAAGATAAGAAAAATAAAAACCTAGTAAAATAATATAATAACATATATGACACAATTCAATAAAGGATTAGTGTATCTAAATATACGTACATGAAATATTGGTTTTTATAACACAACACCACACAAATCATTCCAATATTACATTTCCACATCAATAATTTTGTTCAAAGACGCACCAGATCAAAATATAATGGATGGATAATTAACCATGAAAAACATTTCTTGTAAATTATCTACCAACTATAAACCCTCAATTACCAATTACTACACTACATGATATCAAAAACTATGATAAAAACCCATATTTCACGTACATAAGTTTAGATACTCTAATACATTATTTAATTGTGTCATATATGTTATTAAATTATATTACTAGGTATTTAAATTCCATATCATGTCTATATGGTAATATTAAACCATTTCACGCAAAATGAATTTCTAAACAAAACATGTATCTATAACTATAACCTTTGATTAATACCAAATACTTTAGGATGTAATAGGAATATCCAACCAGATTTTCATACCACATAATGATGAATTTATCTCTAGAATAATATTTTAAATGAGAACATTATATCTTCCTAATTTTACTTTCATTAACTTCCCAAAATATTGACAAATCATACATAACAACTCTAATGTTATTCCCACATTTTATCACAACTTTTCCAAAAAAAATCCCCTAATTTTTTTATGAGCCATCGATAACAAACCATTATGACCTACATAATTTATGTATATTTGTTCATAATAATGAATATATATATGGACTTTATATAATTATTTATTCTCAATGTATCAAAATTCCTCTCTCAAAGAATGTATAGTACATAAGGGAAACCATATTCTCAAATTTATTTCTTTGGTATAGTAGGAAGACCAATTGTGTTTGTAAACCCTATTTTCAACTCCATGAAATCCAATCTCACACTTTCACTATATTGTTCATGGTAATTTTGAGTGCATGATACCCTTTCCCATAAAATAATTCCCTTTAGAAAAAACCATGTTTTGAGATATATATTACAAAATAGCTTCTGAAACACATCATGACATAGAGATTGACTACACAACTTACCAAAGACTCATCGACTTAATAACTATTCCCTATTCCATTTAGGCTCATTCTAAAACTCTCACATTATCTTATATGAACCAAATACCTTCTAGAGTTTTATCATGAACAATGAGCCACAAAACCCATTACAAATATATTTAGTCGGGACATATGAAATTCCAAATCATTAAGTAAATTAACTAGAATACTTGTTAAAGGATCTACCTATGACTCTCTCTATATTTAAATCCCATATGAACAGAAGTGAATTTTATAGAAATTAAACATGTATAAAGTGCACCTAGTTACATTCAAAAACCACATATATGAAATAATTAAAGGGACTAACAACCTATTATCAATGTTAACTCCTTCTAAAGTCATGTTATCCAACATTTTCTATGGCCAGAAAAAGCATCATTATGTTATTGAGGCTCTTTCTCAGTCCAAAAATCTCTAATATTAATTTTTAATTTTAAAATAATTAACTTACAAACATAATCCAAATATTAGTAGTCATAAAGAACTCAATTTTCATTGTTTTGATAACCAACCATAAAGTAGTGATGAGTTTAGGGTCATGGCCATGCTTATGATAATACATATATAAAAAACCCATGAATTAGTTTTCCATTAATATATTATTTTAATATTATTTAGAAAAGTATTTAGGTAAATTAACTTTGTGGCACAATTATAACAAAATAGTGAGAAAAAAGTTGAGTTGTTCATATTTTTCTCCTATTGCCATTAGAATAATATTCTCTTTCATAAAGATAATCTAGATAAATATACATTTTATACATTAATAGATATAAACAAAATAATATGTATATTATGAATAATAATAATATAATGATTTAGATGAACTCATATAACAAAAATCCATATAAGAAGGCCATAGGGTCCATGCGTTGTGGTATGGAATAAAATGAGGAGAGGAATTGGGGGGACTAACCAAATATGGAATCATTCACCCCCTCTGTAATAAGACATGATAGGTTATGATGATCAAAAAAATTCATGCCACACCCTTTTAAAAATTTTATAAGAAATCATTATTTACCCTTTGATTTTCCACTGGATACTGGTGTTGATAAATAATGATCTTACCCTATTTATCGATTGGGTTCTCAGAGAATGTTCATGGGGTATCTAATAAAATATTTCTATATACATTAAGTGTTAGAGTTACTCGACAAAAATTTATTATCTCACTGATATATGAATAAAGATGAAAATATATATAATTACAATTAAATTTATCATTAATCCTTCAAAAATAAATTGAAAATTACAATTCTAAACACATATGTCCCAATACATGAAAAATTAATATTTCCTTTGAAAAACACAAACCCATAATTTTTTTGGGTCATTATAGGATACCTATATAGATATATTACATTATAGAATATACCAAATAATTATTGCAAAAAAAATCATCAATCAAATTGTGTATATGGATTCCTTAGTTAAAATAACTAAATTTAGGATTATCCTTTACTCTGCAAAGTGAAAAATATTACATCCTATATATGAGTCTCCATGGTATCCACGTTAATTTTTCATTCTATAAACCCTTATAATTCCCCATATCATGTTTTATATACGATTGGTCCTACCATATCATTTATATGTAAATTTTGTTTTATAGGGATTATAAAATCATAGATGGAAATATTTAACTTGTCATTCATTACGTAAAATTCTATTACACATTTATTTTATATATACCATTTAGTCAAATTATTCATTTTTTACTTCTTGATAAGAAAACCATCCTTTGATAAATAGTTCAAAGTAGGCTCGATCAATTATTCATCATGTACTTGGTTTTCCATTAGAATTGAGATAAAAAAAGTAGTTTTTTATTTTCCCTTGATAATATATACTATTTCTTATGATATTGAATTCTATCCATATATATAGGGACATTAATTTTGATAAATCAATATAACTTGGATCCCTTTTATTCATTCACTAGTAAAATTATCAAAAATATCTATATTATTTTGGACTAAGAATCATTAGGAAAATCTACTGTATGTTGTGATTTCCTTCACCTACATCCATATAAATTATAATGAAAAATATTCCATATATTATCATATAGATCATTCCAGCAAAACTCATCTATAGTGTAAATAATATACCAGTTAGTGAAATATAAAAAAATATTGTAGTAAGTTAACAATAATAACGATAAAATATCAATAATATCAAATGTTTGAGGATATTAATTATATATAAAATAAAAGTCTATAAATATAATTATTTTTTTATCTATTCAATTAATTTTAATGTAATCTTAAATTTGTATTTTTTTCGTTTAATTCCAAAAAAAAAAAGAAAACTCAAAAATATATTCCTAGTAATGATGTTAAAATATTTTTCATGTCACTACCATGTATGTGAGGATAATTGTAGTATAGAAAAATTCTTGCGAGAAACAAGGTCAAACCATATGGGTAAGTTTCTAGTTATGGGATTGACTAGTATAATTTTATAATAGAAAGAGTAAAAAGGATGTGTGATATGAATGTGTTTGGGGGTCACACACTAACACATGGATAATTTAGAAGGTAGGATATATATCACATTTCTATCAAATAATAATTTAGATAATGATTTCTACCATAGTGGAAATAGTTTCATAGGAAATCGGATCTTCCTTACCATATAAATAAACCTATTTATTATGAATGTGTAGTGAGTATTTATTATAGAATATAAATGGATACACTGTTAAGCCATATAAATGAAATATTATTGATTTTTTAGGAACCCATAATATTTAATATCAATAATATATTAGGATAAGGAAGCATAAGTACTCAAAATAGCTGTATTTGATGGAACTATAAAATGGGATTGAGTATTAATCAAGGGTAGTTCGGACACAAATGTTTTAGTTATAAATACACATTACTCTTATTCAAATTAAATTTATTACTCCATAGTTTTCAATTATGACATAAAATTTTTCTACATTAGTAAGGTAATATGATTATATATAAACATTAAAAATTATTTATGGAATAACAGTAAAGGAGTAGGTAAGTTTCTAAAAAACACATAATAATTCTAATAAGTTTAAATCAATTAAAAACCTTTCACACAAATGAGTAATTATGAATAAGATTATATAAAATCATAAATAACATATAAAAAATAAGGGGAAAGTTATATTTGAATTTATTATTGAAACCACATTATCTCATTCCTTATATTCATGATGAATATATGTAGTTAAATTTCAATCTAAGGACATCTCCTTTGGTTCAGCTAAATCATTAACAATAACATTTTTTTGGTTCCAAAGCTATAAATATATTTCCATACCTCAAATTTTATATTTCATCATTATATATAATTAATTTTTTCTTTACCTCTATTCAATGGAATATCTAGATAATATTTATGATGTTACATAAAAACATGTGATCAATATACATGGAAGGTGTGTTTTACATCAAAGTTGTCGAATAAGAATATCGATTTTATTTTTCAACAATTGATTTATGTATAGCATTACTATTATTACCTTATTTTATATGGTTATGATATTTTTTTACAATGATTCATTTTTTATACTATGTTTTATAAATGAAATAATATAAAATGATTATCTTACTGATATATAAGGACCCAAATGTCCTAAAACAATGACATGTTCCCAATGTTAATGAGATTACACAAGTTACAAGTGTATAAATGTGTGTAAATTGAATATTTTACATATTTAAGAATATTAAGAACAAAAAAAAATTTCTTCTTGAAATAATATATAACATTCCAATAAATTTAAATTAACATTAAATATAAAAATTACACATTTGGATATATAAAAATATAAACATATAATAATAATATTACTTAATATCAAATGATAAAATAATATGTATAGTAATATTTAATGACACCTAACATGAATAAATAACATAAAATTAAATACTACATTTCTATTATGAAGAAACACCCATGAATATAATACACCACTATCAGCGTATATGAAATTTATATTTGTGTATCGAATTATCTCTACTTTTCAATAGTAAAATCAATGGTAAAATAATAAACAACACACAATTTTATCATGTACCATTAAAAATATTTATGAAAATTTATACACACACCAACTATGTACATTTTGGGAGTGAGGAGAAATTAATTTTAGATAGCTCCATGATTCTATAATTTCCATTTTAAATTTTAATTTATAATTTGTGTTTTAGAATTAATACTAAATGAACTATAATTATTTTTGAAGATTATGGAAAACAGTAAATATGTTATATTTAATAAAAATAAATAAGTGTAAATTAATAATTTTTTTTTCAAATTTCTTGTTATATAAATGAATTAATGTAATAAAATTCATGAATCATGGTTCATCATCATGTATTGTTAGACAACTACCTAGAGTTATATGGAAATAAATATTGAATCATTATACCTAACATATTAACATTATATAGGCCATTATCCAGATAATAATAATTAAATAACAGTGAATTTATTTATTAAAGTATTATAATATCTAAAATTATAATCCCAAATAGAACAATCTAGATTATAATAATTAAACATCACAACAAAATCCTAGGTTATATTTTATAGTGATGGTTCTGGGTTGTAGATAATATAACATATGATGTTTAGCTTTCATTATAATTCACATTTTCAAACCATAGATTACAAAGAATAATTTCATAATCTTAATTTATCTATTCAATACACAACACATTAAATAAACTAAAATTTCTCCTAAAAATATCATATAATATAGAAACACATTTTTATTTAATATATAACATTAAATTCAATTTAACTTTATATTTTCATAGATAATTAATATATATAATAACATCAATGGGGTATTATTAAAATAAAAAACACACTCTGATATTTATAATGACTGATTTACCATTTTAAAATAACTATAATTAAAACAATTTCTCTCTTTATAAATCAATAAAAATTTATATCATTTTGAATTAACCAACAATTTCATGATTAAATTCCCATTTTCTTTCATGTGAATAACCTATTTTAAATTCATTAAATATTTTATAAACATTATGTCTCTATTTTAAAACAACTATAAAATCTGACCGTCAATATTTTTTTATTAATAAAATTTTATATTTCATTTAATTGGACTCCTTATATGCATAAAATATTCAATGTAATATTGGTAAATATTTCTATAAAAAATATTCTTAATCATATGTAATTCATAATAAAACATTTAAATCCATTATTAAATATATAATTTATATTTATCAGGACAATTTTATTAAGAAAAATATATTTTCAAATATCTTATAACCCAATACTATGCCAATAAACAAAATACTACAACACCACAAGCCTCTTTTGGAAATAAAATAATTTTTATCCTGAACTATATATATAATATTATTTGTTTACTCTTGAAACAAATCCAATAGTGAGAAAATATCTTACTCAGAGAAAACAATTCATAGGGGTATCCTCTAATATAAAACAATTCAAATGGTTTCATAGTATTTGACATGAACATGGTAGTGGCCCAACATCCCATCTGTTGTACCCGTTTTAGGATTATGTTTTTTCAGTATTTTTTAAATGATAATATTATTTAGTTATTCATAATGTCGAAGAGAAGTTTTTAACACCATATAAAATAGTATGTTAATATTTTGGAAGTTTCTATATATGATATTTTATAAGCCTAATGATTATTCAATGTTATCTGGAATTTCGATATTGGGATGAAGAACTATAGATTCATCCTAGATCTTATATGGTTATGAAAACTAATTGTGTAATATACAAAAAATAAATCATAATATTGTCGCAACCATCATCCTAAGGAAGATACTAGTATCCAATTATTTTGGATGTTTAGGAAGGACCCCATAATGTTAAAACACATGCATCTACTAATCAGCTATGATCATTTAAGGTGTCATCAAAAATCACGAAAAATGATATTAAATGATTTTATATATGTTGTTATAGAACATGTGGTAAATAATTCATAACATACATCCAAATTATAGGTTGTAATGGATATATAATCTATATGGTCCTCATTATTTATAAATAATCCTATGTAATCATAGTGTGTAAAACATTAAAGCATTCTATAAAGATAGAATTATTAGAATAATATATTTTATTTTCAAAAAAAATTATCACTAAATAATATAATATAGTATATTTTAATGATATAGGCTTCATGAAATTAACATCTGTTGGGAAAAAATCCCTCAAGGTATCATTGAAGTATTTTTGAGGTGATTGTGTTTGTCGATAAAGTGAACATCTCTGTTGTGATTGTTGACAATGCAAACCATGGAATACAAATTTGTTGACAAAGGGGATTTCATGGTCAAATGTTGAGTTCAAGAGGTGTGGGTAATGATCCATGTTTGATTCAAGAATGTTGACAAAGAGATGGAAGATCTGGAGGCGGCAGAAAAATAACAGAAACAATGTGCCGCTGTTTTCTAGTGTTTGCCAAATTTTCGGCCCTGAAAATCGACAAATTATGAAAATTGGTTTCTGGAAAAGGTACTTGCGGGCCATGTACATGAAGGCTTGGAAACTTGTATGACATATGTTTTTTAAGATCAGATCATCAAAATATGGCAAAGTGATAAGGTTCACACAAGTTTTGGTGAGGTCACGCAGGTGACTTGGTGCCATGAAAGATACTTGCGCGCCGATGCCTAGGAAGCTTTAGAACATGCACGCCTATGGTTTTCCAAGATATAAATATCAATATATGTCAAAGGAAAGAGGTTTGCGCAAGATTGGATGTGGGTTGTGCAAGTGAATTGTAGGATAAGAGACCTGCATGCCGAGACTTGCGTGTTGAGGAGAGAGTTATGCGCCGTCGCGCAGGGTGGTCAATTTGCCTATAAATACTTGACCACCCCTCTTCATTCTGAACTAGAGTTCAACACTTTGAATAATTAGAGCTCCCTTCGCACAGGTGTGGTGGTCGCATAAGTTGTGGTGTGTCGCTCATGTGGGACTTGCTCGCCAGATTTGAAGAAGGGTGATTATTTGTAGTTGCGCGCCAATGTTGGTTTGGGCGTAAAGGGAAGTGAGTCGGGCAAGTTTGGAGTTGGAGAAGCTTGTGTCAGACAATTGCCTCAGGAGGACTTGCGCACCATTTGTGACTTGTGTGTCGATACTTGCGCACCGAGGTTTACTTGCGCGCCAAGTAAGGTTGATTCCCTGGCTTTATTTTGGGGTCGCGTGGAAGCTGGAAGATTGCCTGATACCTTCAGTGAAAAGTGTAATGCATTTATGGGTGAAAGTTGTACTTCAACAGAGCATCTACATACAAAGGAAGATGCATTTCTTCATTCAAGTGAAGAGACTGACAGGTCTATAAACTATGAGTGGATTCCTTCCAAGAGCAGTGAATAAAGGAAGAGAAAGAAGGTGATCCTCTCCACCGGAAGTGAGGCAGAGAGAGAGAAACAGGGAGTGACCCTGGGGAAAGCAGTGAGCTGACTCTAAACTTGTAAAGGTAGTGATCCTGGGTTTAGAAGTGATCTAGCCCGAACCTTGTAATCCACAGCTAGTGAAGTTTAGTGGAATTGGTACGACCGGAAACCTGTCGGCGTATGCTCCTTGGACGTAGCCCTTAGCGGCGAACCAAGTGAAATTGTTGTGTCCTGTGCTTGTTTTACTTTCTATTTATTTTATGCAACAGGAAAGAGATAGAAGAGTGTTTTTCTTAACAGTGAAACAAGATCAGAACGGGCTTTAAGATTAAATTAGTCATACCATGATTCGCCCCCCCTCCCAAGGTATTCAACCTTGTGGACCTAAAAACATCATTATCAGTCAAGTGAACAATAATTATAAATACGGAGTGGTTTATACTTCAAGAAAAGATCCATGTGACAATGATGCATAAATCTATTTCTGTTTTGATAAATAAAATGAATACGGTTAATGAATTTTTGAATAATTAGAAAGTTGAAATCTTAAAATATCAGAAGACAGAAGAAAACTATGTCTTACAGAAATTTTAAATGGAGATATTCACCAAATGATTATATAAGATGGAAATTTATTATATCATTACACTAATTTATGATTTTTTATATTCCAATGTGTATAAAAATATTTTTGAATATTTTATATGAAGATGAATTTACATTAAATTAATGAAACTAGATAATGTTTTAGATAACATTCTACATAATATGAAGAAGCATAAGAACTAATTCTTGAGATCAAACATCAAATTATGAGTATATATTTTTGAATAATAATAAAAATATAATTTTATATTTAAAAGAATAAAATCACGATTTTCATTACTGATCTAACATTATAGATATAATATTTATCTTATTCATTAACAAAGTTTAGGTACATCACTGGTAGCTTTCTATATCTTTTATTATGTATATTTTAATACCCTTAATTGTGGTTATTGTTTGAAAACGAAATAATTATTTTCTGTGAGTTGAATGAATACAACCATATAGTGGGGATGTATTCATCGTTTAACCATGTGATGCTAATTAAAGTAAATTTTTCAATCTGTGTCATATTTTTAGTATTTTTTGTGATGATATTACAGATTAATAAGTAAAATGATTGATAGGTTTGAGAGAAATAATACACAAATTGATTCACCCGTCATAATATGTTTAATTTTATATTCAACAATTTCAAATGGTATCTATGTGATAATATCATATAATCACATCTTTTATAACTTCTATAGAGGAAAAAAACCATATTATATTTATAAATTGTTTCACCATTTGATATAAATTGTAATCATTTCGAGATGTATTAAATTGTGCCCTACATATTATCTATAGGGTGGAATTTTCGTGATTTTACCCTTCAAGGATACAAAATCATAACGTGTATTTTTTCATAGAATCCACCTAATAAGAAGAATGTAGAAAATTATGGAAATGTAAACAATTAACTAAAATATTCATTATATATGAATGATTTAACAAACATTATGGTATAAAAAACTAACAGTAAAATTTATGAAAACTTTTATTGCATCTATGATGTAAATAATAAAGAAAATGACTAAAAATTTAAAATATACATAGTTTTTTAATAAATAATGATTTAGGAATATGAATTTTTGATTATTTTTTTAAAACTATAAAAATTATGTTATAGTATATCATACTCTACTGAGAAAAGGTCTATGATCTTATTATGGTAAAGAAGTATATGATAATACTTATTAAAAAATATTATACCAATAACACAATGTTAAAGGTATATATCTCATTGATTTCACTATTGATATGATGCATAGAAAACTCTATAATTATTATATTAATTAGGGATTTAAACATAAAAGTAAAATAAATAATAATAAGAAATTTCCATTTAGTGAATTTAAGGAATTTAAATTGGAAGCTGAACAAATATATTCCAATAGGGAATAAAATATGGATTATTATACTGACACGATTCACCAAAATTAATAAAATTAGACCAATGAAGGAGGATATAAGTTCAAGGGGATATTTTCTTTTGTATGTTTCAACTATGGAATTTTTTTTAACACCGTGAGGTTTTTTAAAAATAAAACAATGTTCGATAGAATATATGAAACAAAACACTAAGCCTAAATAAACCACAAAGTATAATTAATTAGATATAACCATTATAAACTATCCACTAAAATTGACAGAGTTAATAATTTTAATTTATTTATGAAATATATATTAATATTATAATCAATATATATGTAATAAAATAATATTGAGAAATAAGAACATGATTTTTAAGGGGAACATTTTATTTTTCAAAAAATGTTTCTTGAAAAATGTTTTTTATTGTTTTTTGTTATAAAATAGTAAAATTAGGATATATAAATTTCATAAAATATAATTTATAGAGTTAATATAATATTTCAAATTAGAATATGAAAATTAACATTGTGATAAGACTCTTGATTTTTCTGAAATAATAGATTGTTTTAGTAAATAGTCAATATTACCAATTTTTCAAATCATGCCATTTATTTGAATTAAATATAGTCACATTATAATTTGGTTTTGGAAATAAATTTGTATATGAACCATTATATTTATATAAATATAAATAATTTCCTTTGATTCATAAATTTTCATGATTTCAGTATATGTTTGTTTTTATTATTAAAAGTAAGGTATTCTGAAAACTGTTTTTAGGTGAATATAGTGTATCCAATTTAATAAATTAAAATAAAACATAATGAGAAATTTTTTATATGAAACTTATATTATATATATATGTATTGAAATTGATATTATTAATATTACTAGTCATATATTTAATATAAAATCATCTTTTCCTTGAAAAATGAAATTTTTAAGAAAATTGTTTTTTCACACTTGTACTTTTTGTTATACTTAAATTATAAAAATATAATAAATTTAATCAAATTAAATTGATCCTATATTTGGAATAAAAAATAATTAATATTTGATGATTAGTTTTAGTTATGTCTTTTCATAATGAGTGGTAAAAACAAAAAAATAAATGTTTCGAATGATAAGGGTAAAATAGGTTTACCGACTATTAATGCACTAAGGGAACATAAAAGAAATGTTATATGGTATTTTTTTCATCATTGGATGGGTTAATTAAATAATATGGAGAAAATAAGGTGGGGGATTTATCATGACTATAGGGATACCAACTATGTTGTGTATGCTTTATCAAAGACGACAATTATTTAGATGAGATCGATGAGGCCTTTTATATATCATGATAATTGTTCATATCTTATTGTTGTTGATATACATGGTGTTTTAGATTCTCAATTTTTTAATAATTTTTTTTATTTCAGAATATTTATACTAATTTTCTTAATAATTTTTTTTAGACTAAGTTGTCCTGGACTTTTTCAATAGAAGATAAAAAGGGACTATCTACTTTAAAAATATCAACTATGTGTTTAAATAGAAACGAATGAAATTTTTGAATGGATATTAAATTTATACACTGAGAATAGTAGAATTATTTTCATTATGGTAATTTATTTATTATTTTTATTGATTGAATAATTACCTTATTCTCCTCTGCTACACTGACACGATACTTATCTAATTCAACATAAAATAAAATAGATGATTTAAAAAAATTGAAATGTAATATATTTTGAATAAATTATTTTGTTACACAATTTTTTTTTGAAAATTATATAATATTAGGGAATTTTTAATGATATTAATTTATATTCATTATTCTTGTTGATCTTTTAATGTCAATGTAAATGAATTATTTCAAAATTGATATTAATGATATTTTATAACAAATAATGATCTATTAAATGATTCAAAATTATAAAAAATAATAAATTCATAAAATTTAATGTGAAATTGTTGAATATATCTAAAATTCACTATTTATTGGACTTTTTTGATTTTATAGGATGTTTTATAGCCCTTAAATAGTAAAACCTTATTACTGCTATAATTTTCAAAAAGGGTAAAATAGGGTTAAAAATATGAGGCTGAAATAGTCACCTTAAATTGTAAAAAATTTATTGTATTAGTGTATTTAGAATCAAAATAGTATTTTACTAGGATATTTTTATTTTTGATCGATTTTATGATGATTATTAATTTATATGAATTAAACATAATATAAAATTCAAGAAGTACCCCTCTCCTCATTTATAAAATGGAACTTCCTATATTAGTTTATTTACCTTACAATGGACATTTGGATTAGAAAATAATTCATAAATACCTTCCATAAATACCTCTAAATGATCTAGGTTACAAAGTTTGATCATAAAATCATCATAACGAGGATTTATCTATAATAAAAAATTGGTTATCTAATGAAGTGGTATAGTTGTTAATTATCCTTCTTAATTTTCATTCATCACTTACCTTCTTAAATTATTTTATAACCATTTTTAAATAACAATAATAATATATTACATATAATTAGATGTTATTATATTAATTAAATGACTTATACCCATATCTACTTCCATAAAATTGGAATTGAAACAAACAATCATTTGTACGATGAACAACTACCTCATAAACCAGTGTAATTTTTCTATCCTTACCACCTCTTATGAAATTAAATAATTATAGGTTTAAAGTATATATATGAAATTAATGACATGAAAATACTTGTTGAAATATAATAATACATAAACTATGTTCTCTTCCGATCATTTTGAAAATGATAACATAGCCAATATGTACATGTGGATTACTAGATCCACGAAGCGATGTGATATGTTTATGAATTTTCTTACATGGATGATAGTAGTGAATTAATTAATTAGTATATATGTTATATATTTCAAAATTAATATTTTTTGAAAACAAAATTATCTATTTCTCTTTCATTCTAATCATTGAAAAAATTAAAACGATGTTCGCGCATACATATAGCCCAACGTCTCTATGAATTGTGCAATTCATTTTTTATCAATAAATTTGATGGATGAATAAAAATATTTATATTGTAAGTTTATATATATTTATATCATGATTAATATTTTGATTATGATGTACCCATATTCAATGTATAGGTACCAAAACTTCCAAACAAAAACATTAATGAAAAATGAAGCAATTATTACAAGGAACAATGATATTAATAAAAATTATTAATAAATGGATGGTAAAAGGTTACAAGAGAATAATATGAGGCATGATATATATTATTAATTTTAAATAATATATGTTTAATAATATTATGTTTATTATAGATCATGTTTTAATATATACAATAAAAGTTGAGACTTTGGGTAAGGGATTTTATTCTCATTTTACGTTTTTAGAACACATTCCTTGTTCACCACCTGATTCCTTTATATTATTTATTCAAATCCAATGAATGTATATTGTGATTATTTTTCAAAAAAAATATGGGATATATGTATCCATAAAAATTTCTTTCAATCACGGGGATTTTTTATTAAAATGAAAAAAATGTTATGGGTTTTATGATAAATATATTTATTTATCATGATTATTTATTATTATGTTTATAATGATAAAATATTATTATCAATATAAAAATAAAACATTATGTTTGTTTAACTGTATTTATTTTTGTAAATAACATTTTCTCCTTTTATTTAGCTATCTTTATGTGCTTAATATATCAAAATAAAATAATTATGGAAAATCAAATTCATTTCTCTATCCAATTGAAAATCATTCTCTTCTATATCCATGTTTTATAAAACTGATTTTATTAGTATTTTAATATTCCATAATTACTATTTAAATTATGTTTCACACATTATTGATTTTTTTAAAAACTATAAAAAAAAAATTAATATTCTGTCATTTTCTAAATGTGGTTCTTTTTAATTTTTACCGAACATTTTAATGTAATCGTTATTTTATATACACGACATAAATGTAATTTTTAACCACTATAAACACTATATTAATTGATGTTTCCATTACATAATTCAATTTTAATAAATTATGTTATTTAATTAATATTAGGAAAATTCTTATATTTTGTATATGTTATTTCATGGTAAAAGGTACATTTTTATCTAGAAATGTTTGAAGTAATATTAGAAATTCTTTATCTAAGATGAAATTATTTGAGAATTTGAATACATTAAAATTTTTATGATTAAATCAAGATATCTTTATTCTTTAACTGTATGGGTTATGATTACAGAAATATAATTTAAATGAAACACGTACACATTCAAGGGAAAAGTTTTAATGAATTGATGAAAAGTTTGTGAAATCTCTTTCTGTTCTATGATTTATGACTTGATGAAATTTTAATGAGGAACATTTATTTTTCAATGGTTATAATATGATTAATGTTCTATGATATTTTGGAAATCATCTTTTGGATATTTATTATATGATGGGTGGTCCTGAAATTATATAACCATCAAAAGAGTTGTCCAAAGATAGATATAACATGAGTTAAACAAGAATAGAATGCAGAGTGAACACCATTTAGTAAGGAACTATGTGCACTATAATATTATTGTGAGTGAACCTTCACTATTGTAATAGTTTTTTGAGAGAACCCACTACACTATAATATAATTTTATATAATCCCTAACTACTAAGGAAACAATTTTATATGATTATATGTATGTGAAAAATCCTGGTATTATCATAATTCTCGGTCCTCATGGATTATGTTCATTGATTTTTTTATGATTGATTTCATACAATGTTCCAAAATTTATTCCATGTATCAAGATTAAGATTTATGATATATAGAAGGTATTTTTTTAAAATGATAATATCTTGTTCATAGAAACCTATTTTCATGTCATGGTTGTGTGATAATTATAATCTGAATTTTTTCACTTATTTAGCATCTTGGATCACTCTTTCAAATATTTTATTTTCCTCATGTTATGAAGAATGGTATAAACTATTATATTTCAATGAAGGGTACTAGTTATGAAAAACCAATTGTTTATGAAACCATATTTTCAAAGGAACTTGACAAACACAATTCTTCCATGGACAATTATGTTTTGTAGCGAATAATGATAAATTATGATGTGAAATATAGGTATAAAAATTATGGGTTTATAGTGTTGGTACTATAGAAAATAGTAGTTATACATTGGATATTATGATTAAAAAACATTAGTGGCAACCACTGAAATTATCCTATATATAAGAGAATGAACTAATTTATTTAAAATAATTGAGTGTGGTTTTCTTTGCAATACATTATAATTTGGATAATATCTGTTGAGGTGTTTTTGGTGAAAATACATCAAAGGCGTAATAACCAAGAAAAGTATGTGTTGAGTATATATTGTATATTATTTTTGTTCAAGTTAATTTTCCCTTATTGCACAATTAATTGAAAATATTATGATATATGTTTGGGTTAAGTAAAATTTTATTTATGAATTATTACAAATTATTTGTATAAATGATGACTGTGGATGATCTAGGTTAAACCTATGGTATATTGGGTATAAAATGTGTCATTATTCATATATCATATAAATTATTATGTGGATTATCACAGTTATTATTACTCATGCTATATTTAATTAGCCAATGGTTAGAGCCAAGGGAATAGTGTTAATAAAGAATGTGATTGAAAATATGGTGATTAAGAGAAACCAAATTGGATGATGAATGGATAGAAATATATTGGGATTATTCCAAATCATAGATATCTATATATGATTTACAATCAAAACTAGTGTGAGTTTCTTGATTCACCAAAAATGATAATGATGTAGCTTTATAAAGGACATGGGGGGAATAAGATTTAGTTTACTTCAAACTTAAAATATAAGAAGAATCACCTAAGATAATATCTACAATTAACGTGAATATGTATTGTTTATTTATATAATCATCATAGGAAAATGAATTTTCGAAGATTTCAATGTATTATTCTTATGAGAAATGGGAATTATTCATGTCAATTTCCCTATATAAGATTTAAATCCAATTATAAGAAAGTACTTATTTTATACACATCATTGATGTGAAAATGTTGTTGAATTTATGTATTTGGATAACGTGTAATTTTGTATAAGTATTTTTACCATTGGAATTTTGATTGTATGAATCATGAAACATCTATGTGTTTTGTTTTTTTAGAAGTATATATGACTTAATTCACATAATAGTTATAGAATCCATTATTGGTTTGTGAGTTTAAGTTATTTAATAAGTTCCTATTGTTAAAAAATTGTTATATTGTTGTATGTGTAGGTATTTTATATGATTAATGACATTTTGGGAGAAGTATTATTAGAAAAATGTATTTTTTACCCTCTAGTTAAATTTAAAGTATTATTTTAGATTAATACTCAATTAATATTATTAAATGTATTTATAGACATTAAGGACTATAAATTTTGTGATTGTACAGGTCATTTTTAAAGATATTCATCATAATTGTGCGGAATTTATAAGAATCATATTAGTATAGTTTTAGAACAGAATATAAACAATCATATCCATGATGGTCGTAGTGAATTGACACTTAAAAAGTGAAATAAGGGTGAAAATCCTACCACTGGCCTACGAAATGTATCAGTTAGTATGAAATTTATTTTCTAAAATTATGTGATAGAGAAATATTATGTGTTTTTGGGGAAATATTTTTATCATAGATATAAATGTTGGGTTAAATGTTAATTTGGGATTAATGTTATTTCACAATAAGTCTACTATTTTGGGTACATTATATGATTATGGTAAATATAACATTATGGAATTTATTTATAGAATAAATGATTCAATATATATCAAATTATATATTATTTTAATATTTCTTTATAGAAATTTAGGTTATTTATTAAAATTATTTTCATATCATTGAGATTATTTGACTATGGATTATGATGTTTTTTATGTGGTATTAAGAGTTTTATATAATGTTTTGGGGATTAATGTTACTTATAGTTTTCAAATTTATTTAATTTAATTTTTTAAAAATTTTATTTTTATCCAATGTATTTTGGAAGGAATTTATGGAAAAATATATATGGAATGTATTATGTTGACGTTTGAATGTAACTATTTAGTTTGTATAGATTAATTTATTATATTGAATAACTTGTGCTGCCAATTTTGGTTTTGGAAAATATTTAGTGCAAAAAATTATGTATTTTCACTATTTTATGGATCTTATGATATGATAAAAGACACTTTTAGTACAACAGGTATAAAAAATCATCTTTGAAATTTATTTTTTGGGGAAATAAATGATATATAAATTGATCAAAGTATATCCAAAGGATGAAATTATTCATATGATATGGAATGAAGTCAACAAATTATATTTTTTATGTTAATTATCATGATTTTAAATGAATCCATCAAAATCAACAAAAGTATCTCAAAATAAAATTATATAATTTTACTTTAATTGATGATAAATCGATGGTCTTTTCACCTATAATAGAAATATAGACTTGTGGTCATTAAATATGTCCTTAAAATGTAATTTATAACTCTATATTATTCATTGGATGTTATTTTTCTCCTCGATGTCAATATATTGAATTCCCACTAATGTTTTCGCACATTGAAACCTAGTTATGTGTTATTTTGGATGAAATTCATATTCCGTTTTCTCTCATATCAAGAGGATGTTTTAGTAAAACTTTCTCTGGTGTTTCATTTCAACCAAGGAATTTTACTATAGAAACCCATTTATTATCAAGATCAAGTAAAAATTTCATGGATTCAAGTTATTGGGGGAGGGGGAAGCATGTTGCACCATAATGTTTTTAATAATAAGGCTATGTTTGAAATCATATATTATAAACAACACTGAGACTATACAAACCATGAAATATTATTATTTAAATTTAACTATTATACCCTTTGGTATAAATTTGTGGACATGAATAGTATTAACTTATTTTTGAAATATATATAAATCTCATACTCAATATTAATGTACTCATAAATTCTAAGGAAATAAGTACTCAATTATTAATGATGACATTCTATTTTACCATTATATATTTTGTGAAAAAATGATTTTTATAGTTTTTTTGAGACAGTATTACATTAAATGTATAGAAATTGTATAAAATATATTGAATAAAATTATCATAATTATCATATTAATCTTATAAAAGTTAACTTTGGTTAATATTTTTGGAATTTTCTGAAATGATTATTTTTTCAGTGAATAGTTAAAATTACACAAATTTCAAATACTAACATTTATTTTTATTAACAAAGTATGATTATATTTTAGAATAGGTTTTAATGAGGTATATGATATATATTATTGAGAATAATATAATTAATTTCATTTGATCATAATTATTCATTACTTTGGTATAAGTTTATTTTATGGATTAGAACAAAAAAATTTGAAAAAGTATTTTTTAGTGGATAATGTTTATCAATTTAACTTATTCAAAATAACCCATAATGAGGAATAATTTAAAGGAAATTTATATATTAAATATATTTTTATTTTTATTTTTATTCATATTTTGATGTTTTATAGTCATAGGCTTAATGTAATATCGATTCTCCTAGGAATAATGCATTTTTTAGATAATCACTTTATGTCATGATTGTAGGATTGATTTAAAATTATATAACAGCACTTAAATAATGTTACTTTGAGAAATTTGATTCCATATTTTTAATCATCATAATTAAAATTTAGTTATTGGTCAATTTTTTTAATCAATATTAAAAATAGAAAAAATCAATCACCACTGTTATTCAAAAAGTAGGTTTACAAGGGGATAAACTAAATATAAAATGGTTCTAATGTCAAAAAAAACTTTTCTAATTTTATTTCTATAGAAATATTTAGAACCTATATCACTTAATTTCAGAAATTTTTCTTTTTTTTATTCATATGTAACAGATTGAGACCTATAGTATAATTTATGTAACAAAAAGGACAAAATGTTACCCTCTTTTAAAAATGTCTTATTAGTTCACATTGCAAGGATGATCATGGTAAAAAATAATAATTTTCATTTTCATTATAATCAATTTATTTTCATGATCTAAACATATTTAGTAATTTTTAGTAATAGAATAATTATCTTAAATATTAACACCATACAGAATTAGTAATTATTTAATTAAAAAATGATTATGAAAATACTAAAAGTATTTTAAATTTATAAAATTTTTGTGATCCAAAAAATTTTAGATATATAAAACATTTTGTATTATATTTAAAGTTATTTATTCAAATTACTTATTTTTCATGATTTTTTTAAATCAAATTAATTAAATAGTGTCAAAATTGACATTAATGATATTTTATCATAATCAAGGTTTTATTAAATGAAAAAACAACTACTAAATACATTAACATTTCTATTTTAATAGAAAAGGTTAATAATATGATCCATGGTCTATTTATGATACATTTATAAATTTTTATGAGTTTTCTCAGACCCTGAAGTGTAAAAACTTTATTACCGTACTATTTTTTAAAAAGGAAAACTGGGGTTAAAACTGATATGGGTGAAAACATCACAAAATGTTTTAATATTTATTTTATAGGAGAATTTATAATCATCACAAAATTATCAGTAATATAAACAATTTTAAACCATTTTATTATGAGGATTTATTTATTTCAATCTAACGCTTTTTTAAATTCTAAAAGTGACCCTCCTTCACATATAAAAGGGAACCTCCTATCCCCTTTTTTCACAAATTAAAGTAATTTTGGATCAGACAATAATTTTCCCAATACATAACTTCAATCCCTCACTTTGTCCTATTGTGCATGGTTTTATCATAAAACCATCCTATGAAGGCTTTAGTTATAACCCTAAAGAGGTTCTTTAGAGAAGAGGTATAATTATTAAATATTCCTTTTCATTATATTTCATCACATACATATTTAAAATATTTATAAACCATGATTAAATAATAATAAATAATTATCCATATATATTTATTCTATTATGATAGTTTTATTATCTTTACCCATATCCTCTTCTATCAAGTGGGAAACAAAACTGTCAATTATGTGTATGGAAGACAATTTCCTTTGAAACCGATGTAATTCGATTTCTGTCATCTCATTTAATGGATGGATCTAATGATATATTAAAATTAAATCTATGATATTTATAAAAAAATATTCTACTTAAATTATAATACTAAATCAAAATTCATACAAGCCAATCTATTTAAAAATGGTAATATCACTCGTGAGTACAGGTAGACTACCAAATCTACAAAGATATGTGATAGTTTTTTTCATTACATATTGACATGGACTGCAATAAGGATAGATTTAATGAATATATATGATAAAAATTAATCAAGAAAGTTGGGTTGTTATTTATTTTATTTCATCCCATTAATTGAAAAATAAATATGTTATTTATGCGTAAATACGACCAACTATGTCTACAAATGTTGCAATCTATTTTTCAATACGAAAATTTTATGGGTGAATAAATATACATATATATATATATAATGAATTTATATTTTACTTATATTATTAGTTACATTATCTATATGATGGAACCCTAACCAATGTATAATGACCGAATAAGATGATAGAAAATATACATGAAAGATATGATTTTTTAACCGGAATAGTAAGAAAAATAATAATTTTATTAAATGTGGCATAGGAAAAACATGTTTAAATGGGTTAAATAAATGAAGGCCAAGTGCGTCACCGATTACATGGTCTAAACCACCTAGTTTAAGAGATCCATGAGTATGAATATTCTAAAAGGAACACTCTTTGGTAGAAAAAGTAATAAAGAAAGTAGCAACATGGTTACCCTCACACCATATAAGAAGAATCTCTATGTCGTTGGAATGAAGTACCTTACACTCAAAGATCAAATAATCTATTTTCCAAGGACTTTATTAGGTTCCAAAAATAGAGAACCATAACATTTTATAGTCCATTTCAACATTGTATAAGATGATGTTACAATATATTCATAGATAGATGGCATTGAGCATCACTATCGCATCTACCGTAAGAGAGATGCCTGGTCCATAGATGGCACTTAATGTAAATATAAATGATCCAAAGGTGCCTCGTACCAAAATGCCACTACACATGAAACTATAACTATAAGTTCCATCAACATTGAGTTTATTACCTGTAGAATGATGATACCAATAGATAAAGAGACCCTACTACATGAGGCAAGATCGATCTAAACAAGGGTATCTGGAAAAATTCTCAAGGGAGGGTGCTGGATCTTATTAAGGTAAGAGGTTAGCCAGATCCAAGGTAAGGGATATAGATCTAGCCACCAGAGAAGGATCATAGGAGAAAGAGCCATGTCATGCGAGGTTTGACACATTTAAGATGCACTAAAATCCCGCCACCAGAAGGATCACCTGAGCTGAGTCCTCCTACTTATTTTATGAGCTTCTCAAAAATTGTTTGATATGAAACCCTCAAGTGATAGAAATTAGGTATAACACCGAGAGAACACACCAATAATACCCTCAGATCAAATTGGCCCATTCACATTCTAAGAATAGATGATTTTTAAACTCCACTAAAGGGGACGGATAGCCGACACACCTTGAGGTGAGTTGGAAAACCCTCCATTTGATCCCCATTTCATTAGGAATATATTGGTAGAATATTATACATAGAAATAAGAATTATTTTATGTGAATATATATACAACAGAGGTTCCTCAACCACTATTCAGGTCGTCGGCTAAACAAGTGATGTTTTTTATAGGACATGGGGAAGAACTTACAATCTAATGATCCAGGAAAAATAAATTGATCATTGGACCAATATAATATGATGATATCAAATAGAGCCTTTCATATGGGGTTGGTAATTTATTGTGTAATGGTGGGGTGTGAACTAGATTCCATGAAATAATGATTGGGTGTAGGGTGTTTTGGGAAGTCCGTAAACCCACCCCACCTAGTCGCTCTTCAAAAAAATGATGTATCTTAGGCCTAGAATCCACTGGGAATGGAAAATCAGCACCAGGATGTGAAACGGGAGGGATTTCAAAAGGCTAGAGGGAGATCTTCCATTATCACAAGATAAAAAACCATACACCCCTATGATAATTTGGCTCTACAAGGAGATCCCCTCAATAAAATCCCACACATGTTTTCCTTAGTGGAAATACACAGCCCGCCCCACATATCTAGCACCAATACCTCCCAGCTCCATTGTCCTAAAATGTTTTATCCATGAATTCCAACAACTTCCCCCCTCCCATTTTCCACCCCAAATAATTCCACTCATGATGTTCTAAATATGTATAATTATCATATTGGGAATCTTCGTTGTGGATATAATATGCATAGGGATATAGGGAAAAAAATTAACAAGAGTTATCCTTCCACTAAAGGAAATGAACATGTTCTTCCAATTGTTGATAGGGTTGGTAATCTTCCTAAACAATCCTTGAAAATATTTATCTTTTAGTCTACTAGGGGAGATGGGGGGATAAATGTTAATCCATCGTAATGTTCTTTCTCCTAATTCCTTGAAGAGAAACAATCGCGTCCCTGCACCTGTCATGTTGTGAGATGGAATGTAAACCCCACAATTATCACTATTAATAAGTTGGCCACATTAATAGAGATATTAATCCACAATGTTGTTACAGCCTCTGATGGAGTCACTACACCCATTTATAAAGTGGACCACATCATCCACAAAGAGGATATGAGGGACCCTATAGACATGATCCTAGTAGAGATAAGGGATTACATGGCCATGCTGCATAGAAGAGATCACATACATACTGAGGACATCTTGGAATATGATAAAGATGTTAGGAGAAATAGGGTCACCTTTCTTGGGCCCTCTAACTGGTTTTAAGAAACCACATTTCCTACTCATAAAAACTATATTGAACTGCAAAGAGCTATTGCAATGAAATAACATGTCAATGATCGGTTCATAGAATCCCATGATTATCATGTCCCTGATGATAAATCACCACTAAGGTTTATCACATGCCTTGTCTATATCCACCATTATCGCAATTTTGGACTGTTAGAATTTCCGGTCGATCTCCCCAATCATCTGCTACACAATATTTGTTTCCCCAAGATAGATTTCCCCTGGATAAATGCATGTTTTACCTCTGCAACCAAAATATGGATACATTATGAAAAAACTCTCATGATTATTATTTCTAACACTTTGTATGTGAAGTTTCACATGTTTATTGTCTGATACTAAGCATTAGAGATTGGTTAACTCTCATTGGGAATAATAGTTAGGGTCGTAGATGTGACTATAAATTTGTTATGATAGTAAGGAATGATTATTTTTAAGGATAGATTAGAAAAATTAAATGAAATGACTATACATGATTAGAAAGGTGATGCAGGTTCCAAATATACAAATGCAAATGGGGAAAAAATAGAAATCTATGTAAAAATTTCAAGGAATTTATATTATTTAGACACATAAAATTAATAGGTTATAGGAATTTTTTGGCAAATACAAAAATATAAATAGTATGAACAGGTCACACTAGAATTATCTTGAGGATTAAAATAAACAATGTTAAATAATATTTTGACTAAAAGCAGTATGTCAAAGGAATGATTTTTGAGATGGATAAAATTTAGTAAAATGAGACATCAAAACTTATTTCAAGACCCATGGATAAAAATATAATTGAAAAAAGTGTTTTAATAGAATATTATAAATGATTGTATATGTATGTAGAAACAAGTCAAGTGTTTTATGTAAGGTGTACTCTCAAATTGACAGTATTTATTTTCATCATTTATTTTCAGTAGTAATAAAACCCACTAACATAAACAATAAAAATTATGAAAATAGTATAAAGGATTATACTTTATTGAAATCCCATAATATATTATGTTTTGGGTTTCAGAGTATTAAGAAAACAATTACATAGAAACATGGATCTTACATAAATTGCAATATTTTTCTAAAAAAACAAGTTTGTATATTTAAATTCATGTTTCATTAATGGAAAATTTTATTCCGTTAAGAAATTTCTCAAATGTTAAATTATTTTTCATAGTATAGTTCTTACACATCCTAATTCCATGTATTGTCTTAAATGTTTGATGAGTATAAAAAAAATTCAAAATGAATATAAAATAAAATGAATCCCACAAGTGATCGAAAAAACCAGAACACCCCTACGAAATATTTTCCCTTTCAGATTATATGTATTTTAACTCCGGAAGAAAATATTTACACAATTAAAAAATATATTATCAAATAGAAACTTTTTATGTCATACAAAACAAATAAAAACCAGGATGTTATCTTCAGACATCATATTCTTCACAATCACTAAATCAAATTTCCCTAATAACTGAATAACATATAATTAGTTAATTACAATTATTATTTCTCTAGGGAATAAATCGTTGCACAAATAATTAAAGGGATATATTGGGGAACGACATGATCATACAAAGTTTCCATGAACCATTACATGAAACAAATATATGGGATTTCAGTTTTTATGATAAAACTTATTAAAATCTATAATCAAAATAAAATTTCAAAAACTCTTAAAAATAAAAGGAAACATTTTTTTCCTTTGATGAATATTTAAAAAAATTCCCCATATAAGGGAAATTTAATTTACATTATGAAACAATGAATACATGATGTTGATAATTTATAACAAAAAATGTTCATGAAAGTTGTAAAAAATAGTCGTGTATTAAATGGTAAAAACATATTCCATTCATATATTTGTAAGAATAAATAAATGACCCTTATGGAAAATAAAAAAATATGCATTTTTTTAGGAAAATATATCATTGTTGAAAATGAATTTAATCATCCATTTTTAATTTAAATAATATAATTCATAAAAAAATTAAAAAGGCATTAATGTTTAAGAAATTTATTTTAATACATTTTAAAAAAGTATTTTTATAAAATTCATTACGACATTTATAAATTATGAAACAAAATAACATTGAAGGAGGGAACATGAAACGGAAATGAAAACTTCTTGAATTTAAAAAAATTAATGATACAATAATCCATAAATAATTCATTACACTATAAAAAATAAAACTTATGGGGAAAATTGAATAAGCCTCAAAGAATGAAAATTGTGATGATAAATTTGTTACCTCAAGTCCCGAACAACCACATAATTGTTGAGTCGATAAGGATTTCCTTATGAATTTTCCATTCCTTCATACTTGGGGAGATTTTAGATTCATAAAGGTTTCCTTATGACATTACCGTTACTCTTGTTTTGAAAATCACAAACACCTTATCTTAAGGAAAATAACTTTTTACAGTGTGTTTAACATCTATAAGGAAAAATTTCCTTCCCTAAGGAAATTTATCCTTAACTTTTATTCATTCATCATATCATTTTTTTTTCTAAGTATAAAGTTCGGTTTGAAACCAAAACCTCGGAACCCTATAATTACCTAGTTATGAAGCATTCTGTTTTAGGATCCAAATTCTCAGAGTTCTGGTTATGAACTCCTCTCAGTTATGAATCCGAATTCTAATTTTGAATTCTAGATACGAACTCTTCTAAGTACTGACTCCGGAATCTAATTATGAATTTTGTATACGATCTCTTCTGAGTTATGACTCCAAATTCTAATTATGAATTCTGGAATAGAACTCTTCTAAGTTCTGACTACAAATATTGGTTACGAAATCTGGATACGAACTCATCTGAGTTCTAACTCCGAATTCTGATTACGAATTCTGGATAGGATCTCTTCTGAGTTCTCACTCCGAATTCTAACTATTAATACTAGATATGAACTCTTCTGGGTTTTTACTCCGAATTCAGAGTATGAATTCTGGATATGAACTTTTATGAGTTCTGACTGCGAGTTTCCTAAATTCAGACTCCGAACTCCTATGAGTTCTGACTCTTAATTCTCATGATCTTTGACTCCGAACTTTTATTTTCATACACTCCAAATATTGAATTTGTTTATGTAACCATAATTTTTTACCCATGTTATAGTTATAAAATTTTGTGGTGTATTCAATTAAAAAATAGCCATTTTTTGAGTGACACGCGTGCAGGTCCCTGTAAAATTAAACGAAAAATATGACCATTGGCCGAGGGAGTCGACCGTTGATGTCGTGGCTATAAATTAGAGCTCATTTGAAAAGATCTCAACATTGTTTGATGACTCTAGAGATTAAATGTTGTTGATGTGATTTCTTGAGAGGTACTTTCATTTCTTTGTGCGAACTAAACAACTTGTTCTTATTTTATTTGTGCGACTCCGAATGTTCTTGATTACATTTGAGGGCTTCAGGGGATAAGAAGACAGAGGTTTTGACTACCTTGAAGTTGAGGTATTTCTTGATGAGGAAGACAGAGGTGCCGACTACCTTGATGTTGAGGGCTTGTGGGGATATAAAGACAGACTATGATCTTCGTATTGAGGGATTACCCTAGTGTTGGTAAGATAGACTTTATTGAAAGTATAAATCAAGGGATCTTTATCCATGGTTGTAGGATACCCTTCCCTTTGGGTTAAAAGATTCACTACTTGTTACTTTTTTTGTCACAGGTTTTCTGCTGCTTTGTACAGATGAGGAAAGTATAACTATCTTATACTTTCTTATACATGTACTCTGACTTGGCTAGATTCTTTATACATTAAGCTAGAATATTCATCTTTGTAAATGTTCTTTATGGTTCATTTCTGGATTCACTTTTCTGGAATTACATTATCGGAATCATATTTCTGAAATCAAGCAAGTGTGCAGAACTAGTGGTTTTTTTTGAATTATCTAGTTTAACATTGTTAATCATAACCATCTTTAAAAAGTTCCAACAAAATTTTCAAAAGTGTACAATTCACCCCTCCTCTTGTATTTTGAGCATCATTAGATACTCCATAAAATATCTCTTTTATTTCGATCCTATATTTTCTATTATAGAGTATATCATACTCACCTACCATCTCCACACAGGGTATCAGAGCAGGTGACCTTGAATCCTAAACCAATTCAACAAATTGGCCACAATATTTTTAGTTCAATCTGAATTAATCTCACGATTAGATTCAGAAGAGAATTCATCTTTTTAATTTTCAGAATTAGTTTCTCGAATTCTTATAGTTCAGATACATTTTTTTCTTAGAGATACTCTTGTTCAATATTTTCTTTTCTTAGGAATATTCTTCTTATTTACAAACTTTTTCTACTAACATGTTTTTGTGGAAATATTTTTTCTATAAGATGGTAGGAATCAATGTTGGTTCATAGACAATATCAATCCAACTAGACCACCAATCTTTGATGGAAATGATTATGAATATTGGAGATATCGTATAAAGACATTCATTATCAATACTGGTGTTGATAATTTTGTAATGCTTACTAGAGGATATATAATCCCTGACAAAGAAGTTAGTACCTTTAAAAATCTATAAAAGCAAGAATATCAACTGAATTATAAGGTACACAATACTTTTCTTTGATCCATGACTAGAATATATATAGCCAAATTTCATCTTGTGAGGCAGAAAATTCTATATGGATGAATCTTGAAGTTAATCACTTTGGAACTTCCAAAGTTATTTAAACAAGAAGAGGCATGATCAGAGCTAAATATCATGGTTTTAACGTTCCTTATGGAGAACCCATATGTAAGGTGAAATAATTATTTACGACTATTGTGAATTGTTTACAATCCATGGGTGAGAGTGTATTATATGATCATGCTCTTGTTGGTAAAATCAAATAAATCATGCCGAATGAATGGGAATCAAAGAGGTTAGATATAGATGTGAATATAAAGGTTACTTATATTTCCATAGATGAGCTATCTAGAACTCTACTTCAACATGAGACTAGAATAAAGAGAGATTCTGACAACATAATGAAGAAGAATGGGAATGGAAGTGATACTTTTACTACAACTTCAAATCATATGAATGCTAAGAATCCTAAGAGAGTTACGAGATCTACGTATAAGAAAATTGTTATTCAATTAGGATCTAGTGGAACTGAATCCTTAGATAATGAATTAGAAAATATTACTCGAAGGATGAACAAGATATATGGATAGATGAAATTTCAATCTAGATACAAGGAGAATGAAAGGAAAGATAAGAAAGATTCAGAAGTACCATGTTATGAATACAAGGGATCTGGACACATAAGACCTGATTTTCTTATGATTAAGAAGAAATAAAGAATGGAAAAGCATTCCGAGAGAAACAAAAAGAAGTAGTACAAGGAAAACACAAATAATGTCATTAAAGCTAATGAAACCTAGAGTACCAGTGGGGGTGACTCATCAGATGAATCTTCAGGTTATAAATCTTCTGGATATAAGAATATCGGTCTAATAGCCAGACTACCTATTGAAAATCATTGTTTAATGGCTAAGATACACAATGCAGAATCAATGACCAATGTTTCTTTAAATGAAAATTATTGTAATGATGGTAAATATTATAACTCTTCTGATGATGAATCCTCTTCTGATGAAGATGATACTTTACCTACATATGAATAAGTATCTAGATTTTCCAAACTTCTTGCGACTGAGAATTCAAAACTCATGAAAAACCTTGATAAGGAAAATTCTAGGAATACTATTCTTACTGAGGAAATATCAGATCTTTCTAATGATCTTGATAAGAAAAATGTTGATTTTAAAAGTATTTCAAAAAATCATGAGGATGTAAATTCTGAAAATAATAAACTTTCTAATGATCTAGAAAACGTAATTTCTATGAAAAATGTTTTTGAGCCTAACTCTTGGTCCAAATAAATGTTTTAGAAGAAAATAACATGGTTATAAAACTCAAATCTAAAATATTTTCCCAAAATAAGTGTTTTTCAAACTTTACCTTAGGTAAAGAAAATTTTGATAAAATGTATTCCCAAATTCGACCTCTAATGAATTATTCTTGTTTTGGTTATACCGGTTGTAAACCAATTATTAGTAACAATTATTTTGTTCCTCAAAGTGCTCCATTCTGCACTAAGTGGCAGTGTGGTGGACCTTGGTCAAAGAATTGTTTTCTAAACAAAACACAGTCCTTGGGATTTCATAAAGCCTATTTTTTTAAGAAGATTTGGGTGCCTAAAATTTTGCTTTCAGAAATTTACGGATCCCAGAATGTTTGGATTTCGAAAGTCAAACTTTTTTTGATTCTAAAGAAAATAGAGAATGTATCAATAGAAATACATGGTACATGAATAGTGGATGTTCGCAGTATATGACTGGTAACAAAAACTATTTTGAAAAGATGATCAAGACCAAAGGATAGAAAGTAACATTCGGAGATAATGCTTAGGGAGAAATTATTATTATAGGTTACATTATTCTTCTTGGAAAAACATTGATCTCAAATGTTTTATTTGTTAAAGGTCTTAAGCACAACCTCATTATCATAAACCAATTATGTGTTGAAGGATACCTTGTGAATTTTAGGAATTACAAGTGCCTAGTACAAAATTCCAAGGAAGAGTTTATTCTTTCTACCCATAGGCAAGATAATGTATACACACTAAACATAGAAGACCTTAGAATCCAAGAATTACCCTAACTTAGTGCAATGGAAGATCATTCCTGGTTATAGAATAGATGTTTTGGACACTGTTTCCTTAAGAAATTATGAAAAATTTATATGAAAAGATTAGTTAAGGATCTACCAGAGCTTAGATTTGATTCGTCAAAAGTTTGTGACCCTTTTCAATATTGCAAGTGACATAAATCATGTTTTAATTCAATCAAAGAAGTATCATCTTCAGATGCATTACAGTTAGTGCATATGGATCCCTTTGGACCAACACAAACAAGAAGCATTGGAGGTAAGTATTATGTATATGTTTCGGTTGATTATTAAACTAGATTTACATGGATCTATTTTCTAACAAAGAAGTCTGATTATTTTTCTTATTTCAAAAGTTTTAGATCCCAACTTAAAAACTAGAAAATCCTTCCATTGAAAACTATTCATAGTGATCATGGAGGAGAATTTCAAAATTCTTATATTGAAAATTTTTGTAGTAGAAAAGGCATTACTCATAACTTCTCAACACCCAAAACACCTCATCAAAATGGTGTTATTGAAACAAGAAATAGAATTCATCAAGAGATAACTAGAGCCATGTTGAGTTAGTATTCTTTAGCCAAACATTTTTCGGCTGAAGCTATAAGTACTGCTTGTTATACTATAAATCAAGTTTTTATTAGACTGTTCCTTAATAAAACTCATTATGAGTTATGGAATGGTAGAATCGAAGACTCTCATGATTCCAGGTTTTTAGATTCAAGGTATTCATTCTGAATACTAAATATAATATACATAAATTTGTACCAAAATCTGATGAAAGAATTTTCTTAGGCTACTCAACATCTTCTAAGGCTTATAGATTTTTCAACAAAAATACTTACACTGTTGAAGAGACATTACATGTCAAATTTGATGAAGTTGATCCCTTTGTTTTTAAACAACCCCAACCTACATCTTTAGACGTGTTTTCAATAAAAGATTATCAACCTATGTTAGAAGATCCTTCTGATAAGGAAAACGTCCAAGAAGATACTTCTGAAACATTTACCCTAGAAGATTTACCACCCTATGTTGATGAACAGGTTTTACAAAACCCAAATCAGTGTTTTCTAAAGAATCATCCCAGTGATAGTATCACTGGTGATGTGAATAAACATGTAAGGACTAGCAGTTCCTTAAAAAATAAAGGATAAAATCTAGCATTTTTTTCCAATTGCCGCCAAAAATAACTGATGAAGCATTAAGTGATTATGATTGGATTAATGTTATGAAAGATAAACTAAATGAATTCAAAAGGAATAATGTTTGGACCTTGGTTGAAAGGCCTAAGGAAATTTCTGTTATTGGAGTAAAATGGGTCATCAGAAATAAGTGTGATTAAAGTGGAATCATTATTAGAAACAAACATATATTAGATTCTAAAGGCTATAATCAACAAGAAGGAATATACTATGAAGAAACTTATGCTTCAATAGCTAGACTTGAATATATACATATTTTACTCGCCTTTGCAGCATTCTTCAATTTCAAACTTTTTCAAATGGATGTTAAATGTTCTTTCCGTAATGGTTATGTTCAAGATGATGTTTTTGTTGAATAACCTCTGGGTTTTGAAGATAAAAAACATCATGATCATGTTTTTAGACATACCAAATCTTTTTGTGGCCCTAAGGAAGATCCTAGAGCTTGGTATAATAGACTTACATGATTTTTTCTTCAAAACAATTATGTTAAGGGAAGTGCAGATCCAACCCTTTTTATAAAGTAAGATATGAAAAAGGTTTTGGTTGTTCAAATTTATGTTGATGACCTTATATTTGGTTCAACTCACCAATTTTTAACTGATTCTATTGTGGATCTAATGAAATCTTAGTTTGAAATGATAATGATGGGTGAGATAAAACTTTTCCTTGGTTTTCAAATTTCCCAAAAACAAGAAGAAATATATATATCCCAACATAAATATATTAAATATCATATTAAAAATCATAGATATGACAAAACTAAGAGTATAAGTACTCTCATTGGTACCTCAAATACACTTGATCTTGATGAAGCTGGGAAACCAGTAGATCACACATCAATTAGAGTTATGATAGGAAGTTTACTGTACATAAAATCTAGTCATCCAGAATTAATGCTTTCAGTATGCTTATGTACAAGATATCAATACAATACTAAGGAATCTCATTTAAAGGCAGTGAAAAGAATTTTTCTCTACTTAAAGGGATCCATGGACTTATGACTTTTTTATAATTTTGGAAATGACTTTTTTTTAGAAATGTTTTTCATATTCTGAGTTTAGTGGATGTATAATGGATAGATATAGTACATCCAGAACTTGTCATTTCTTAGGAGATTCATTAGTTTCTTGGTCATGCATGAAACAACACTCAGTATCACTTTCCACTGCTCAAGCTAAATATATAATAGTTGGATGTTATTGTGCTCATGTTTTATGGATGCAACATACACTAATAGAATATGGTATGAGTTTTTCCAAAACACAAATTTTATGTGATATACAAGTTCCATTTCCCTTAGTAAAAACTCTACACATCACTCTCGTTCAAAGAACATAGACATTAGGCATCACTTTCTTAGGGATCACACACAAAAAGGAGATCTCATTCTTCAATTTATCAGAATGCAAGATCAACTTGCTGATACTTTTACAAAAACTTTACCATCCAATAGATTTTAATAAATTTAACAGAAGATAGTAATGATAACTGTAAGTTAATCATCTTTTTTAACTTCTTGTGGAATCAATAGCCTTATATTAATAAACTTCTTTTCATAGGGGAATACATTTTCTTTTTTGTTTTGAATATTTTTTGTAATTCTATTTTCATATTTTTCATAATGATGTTTTTCAAATTTTTCGTATTAATGTTTTTAAAATTTTTCATAATTAAGTTGTTCATATTTTTCGTAATGAATTTTATCATATTTTATCGTAATGAAGTTTTTCATATTTTTCATAATGTTTTTTTTTCATATTTTTCATAATTATGTTTTTCATATTTTTTGAAATTAAGCTTTTCATACTGGAAATTTTTGTAATGATGTTCTTCGTACTTGATATTTTCGTAAGGAAAATCTTCGTACTTGAAATTTTCTTAATGAAGTATTATTACTTGAAATCTTTGTAATCTTTTTTCCGTACTTAAGATTAGCGTAATGAATATTTTGTAATGAAAATTTTTGTAATGAACATATGTGAACTCGATTCTTTTTCATACTCAAGTTTTTTTCGGGAATCTAAAGTCCTTCAAGAAGAATTTTCCTCAATATGAATAATTTTTCTAACAATCCAAAAGGTATGATTCTTCCTTGTTTTTTCGTAATAACCTTTTACTTGCTATTAGATTATTTTATTTTTAAAATTTCATGGATTCTAGTTTCCATAAATCTGAATCTTTTCCTTTAAAATCTTCAAAAGATCATATCCTACCAAATTTCCCTTCCGACTATCTTCTCAACTATCAGATCTGATTAGAAGAATTCTCAGCCATTGGATTGAAAGTGGAAGATGAACTGTCACTTCAACACCTATAAAAGGGGACCCTTAATGATTGTCCCACATCGGTTTTCAAGCTTCTACATGTTGAAGACCTTCCCCTCTACAAAATCTTGTTTCGAACTTTTCAGAAGTGATCAATTTCGAATGACTGGTGAAGTTCTTTCTCAAGAGATATCTTCTGTCAAGCCGATTGTGGAGTGGATGATATACAGGGAGAGGTTGGTACATCTGAACTTCTTCTACAAATATGACTCTGTTATCTCTAAGAATATCAAGAATAATGGATATGAGAGTGTATTCATTTTGAAACTAGGGGCTCATGATCTTGTGTATCCGGATCTCCTCAATGAGTTTTATGAATCATTCTATTTTTTCAAGAAATATGGCAGAGAAAAATTTACTTTCAAGATTTATGGAAACACATATGCACTTTCATACACTAAGGCTGCTGGCTTGGTAGGGTTATCTTAATAAGGAGAGGCATAATATTGATCCCAAAAGTTTCTAGATGTTCAAGGTATTTTGTAAAAGTAAAGTCTATGAAATGACTTAGACTTACAGATGTCAAGACCGCAAAGATTTCTCACTTGTCTACCAACAATCACATCCTAGAGTTATGGGTTCAGGGTTTTAAGTTACCAAGAATGAGTGACAAGGAAAATCTTAAAAAAAGTGATATGTATATTTTGGATTTTTTGGTAAATCTAAGGAAAATCAATTTGACGAAAAATATTCTCATTACGATAGAGAATATATAGAATGGGAATCTGAGAGCACTGATAATCATGTATCCTGACCTACTCTCCAAATTGATTGTTCGGTGCCTTGATTCATTCAATATTTCATGCAGTTCCAAGCTGAGGAATTAAAAAGTGATATTAGTAAGTGATGACACTTTGAAAATAATGAATTTTGGATTTTCTAAAGATTCAAGAGTGTTTTATGATCTGCAAGTGGATGAGACATAAGTTGATCCTAAAAATGCAGAGGAGACTGAACCATCAATGAAAGCTGGAATGAAGAGGAAACTAAAGGAAGAGGAAGAAACAGAGAAAACCCCTAAGGTCAAAGAAGCTCAAACTGCACCTCCAAATCCTAATTAGCAGAATTCTTATCCAGATGAAGTTATTGACAAATGGAGGGATGATTAAAGAATCAGAAAGAAGTGGATCCACAGTTTGTACTAGACCCTGCAGAGGCAAAAGAATTGAAATAGAAATCTGCTGAAGAGCTTGTGAAGTAAGCCAAAGATAATAATCTTAAGAAGAAGATGTTGGAGGCAGAGATAGTCCAATCTTTTTTGAAGTCTACTGAAGTTTCATCAGAGATCATTCCCGTACCGAAATATTTCTCAGTTGAACCGTAACATAAGACACCAGGGAAAAAGTTTTTGACTATCGAAAAAGTTCAACAAAAGGTTGGATAATAGAAAGAAGCTGTGGAAGAAGTACAATAAGCTGAAAGCACAGAAGATACAACTGATCTAATAAAGCAAGTAGAAGAATTTCATTAGAAGGAAAGTGTGTCCGAAAAATTATCAATCCGGACTTCTCAAGCTATATCTTTGGAACTTGCTATCCCTAAAGTTGATGAGTAGGTTGAATAAGAAGTTAACAAATTATCTAAGGAAGAGAGTTATAATCATCACTTCATTCACCCTAAGGATATTAAGGCAATATCTGAGAAAGAAAAAATTAATGAAGATAGGATTTTCTAGTTTTCTGAGAGTGAGCATGAGTCTCCAGATGAAGAAGCTATTCTGAAACCAACAAAGTAAAACAATTGGTTGTTGACACACCAACCAAAATTTATTTATAGAAGAAACAAGATGGTGGATCCTCTATGAGGAAGCTTGTCGAGCTAGAGAACGAAGCACAACCTAGAATAGTGTCAGACTCATAGTCATCATCTCACGGACATGATTTTGTCATTCAATACATGAAGAAGCTAGTGGATGCCATTACGTTATTTATAATAATTGACTCCAGATGCCAAATGATTTAGTATAGCATGAATCATAATTCTAACATTGTATCCATGGTGATTGATAGGTGCATAAATACTGAGGTCGAATACATGAATTTCCCTATCAACTATGAATCCCAAAGAAAATCTTGTAATAAAATGGTGAGCTTGTCAAATAATATAGTCTAAGATCTGAGAGAGGTTGATGACTTTCAAAATTATGTTAAGGAATCTATTGATACTCAAGATAAAAAAATCATTGATCTCACAAATAACTTTTAGAAAATGATTATCATTGAGTAGAATACTAGGATTTAGAATGTCAATGATCATAATAGAAAGTTGAATTATGTTTCCCTATTTTGGAAAACAGAAAGGGATCTCCGGATCGAGATTAAAGAAAGTCTAATGAAGAAAGATGACTTGCAGAAGGTTCAGGAAGAGACTCTGATGGCTTAGGATGATAGGATCAAATCCTTAGAGAAGAAAGTAGAGGAATATAAAAAAGATCTAAAGAATCTAAATCACATTGTTAAAAATATTATACCCAAGGAGAAGGAAGAAAAATAGATCAATCCGATCTTTTGTTTTATTTTTCCACGATCAAATTCATTCAATCTTAATGAAATTGTGGTTAATTTTTTGTGTGGATGTTTGTACTAATATTTCAGGTACTATATTTTTTTCCATTACATCAAACTCCATTTGAAAATCACAAAGGTGGAGAAAGGAAAAATAATTCTAAGTAAAGAAGAAATATCCGTATGTAAGGGGGAGTTTATCAAAGGAGGCGGTTTCCATTACGATGATTTCCATACTCAAGATAATGAAAATTCTCATTTTGGAAATCTAGAATAGGATCCTTAGTGTTCCAAAGCCTAAGGGGGATATTGTCATATTTTCCATTGACCATGAATAATGGGAGATAAGTTTTATTTGAAATGTTTAGAAAAATGTTTTCTAAGTCCTTCAATTCATTTTCATAAGGATGTTTGTGCTTTCCAAAAAGGGAGAGTTTGTTGACTCAAGATGGTTTTCCTTATAACTTTTCCATTCTTTCATAAATGGGGAGAGTGTTGAATCATTAAGGTTTCCTTATGTCTTTATCATTCCTCTTGTTTTGAAAATCACAAACACCTTATCTCAAGGAAAATCTCATTTTACCTGTTGTTTTACTTCTATACGGAAAAATTTCCTTCCCCAAATAAATTTATCCTTACCTTGTTTTCATTGTTCATATCATATTTTTTCTATGTATAAAATTTGGTTTGAAACCAAAACCTTGGAATCCTATAATTACTTAGTTATGAAGCATTCTGTTTTAGGATACAAATTCTCGGAATTCTGGTTACGAACTCTTATGATTTCTAACACCGGATTCTAATTACGAATTCTAGATACAAACTATTCTGAGTTCTGACTCCGGATTCTAATTACAAATTCTGAATATGAACTCTTCTGAGTTCTAACTCTGAATTATGATTATGAATTCTAGATACGAACTCTTCTAAGTTATGAATTCTAATTCTGATTACGAATTCTGGATATGAAATCTTCAGAGTTATAACTCCGAATTCTGATTATGAATTCTGGATAAGAACTCTTCTATGTTCTGACTCCAAATTCTGATTAAAAATTTTGGATACCAACTCTTCTGAGTTATGATTCTGAATTCTGACTGCGAATTCTAGATACTATTTTTAAGAGTTTTGACTCTGAGTTTTTTGAATATGGTCTCCAAACACTTATAAGTTCTGACTCCGAATTCTCATGAACTTTGACGCTGAACTTTTATTTTCATACACTCTGAAATATTTAATTTGGTTATGTAACCATATTTTTTCTTACCCATGTTTTAGTTATTAAACGATGTCATGTATTCAGTTACTAACTAACCATTGTTTGAGTGACACATGTACAGGTCCCTTCGAAATTCATGGAAAAATATGACTTTTGGAAGAGGGAGCCAACTGTTGAATCTATGCCTATAAATAGGAGGTCATTTGAAAAGATCTAAACATTGTTTGATGAATCTAGAGATTACATGTTGTTGAAGTGATTTCTAGAGACTGACTTTGATTTCTTTGTCCGTACAGAACTTCTTGTTCAGATTTTCATTGTGAGACTCTGAATGTTGCCGATTACATTCAAGGGAATCTGGGGATAGGAACACAAAGGTGTCGACTACATTTAATCTATGGGTTTCCTTGTTGAAGAAGATAGACGTGCCATCTTCCTTGAAGTTGAGGGCTTGCGGGGATAGAAAGACAGACTCAGATCTTCGTATCAAGGGATTACCCTACTGTGGTTAAGATGGACTTTCTTGAAAGTATAAATCAAGGGACTATTATCTAAGGTTGTTGGATACACTTCTCTTTGGGTTACAATATTTACTACTTGTTTCTTGTTCTATCACAAGTTTTTTGAAGCATTTTTATTATTGAGGAAATTATAAATATCTTATAATTTCTTATATTTATACTCTGACTTGATTAGATTCTATATGCTTTAAGTTATAATCATCATCTTTGTAAAATTTCATTATGTCCCATTTCTAGATTCACTTTTCCAGAATTGCTTTCTCAGAATCAAATTTCTGAAATCAAGCAAGTTTGTGGAACTAGAGGTATTTTGAATAATCTTGTTTATCCTTATTAAACATAACCATCTTTAAAAAGTTCTAAAGGAATTTTTAAAAGTGTACAATTCACCCCCACTTGTATTTTGAGCATCATTAGATACCCCATATAGTATCTCTATTATTTTGATCCTACATTTGGTATTATAGAGTATTTCATACTCACATACCATATCAACAATAATTACTCAAAACCACAAAAAGTAAACTAATAATAGTTATTTACTTTCAATTAAAAATTTTCATTTTTTATAAATTTATTTTTATTCCTTACATTTAATTTATTATCATGTTTTATTTATTTACAAAATCAGTTAAGTTTAGGTTAGACTTGTTAAGATTGTTTGTTGCAAAATAGATTCAGTTTCATAAAAGATATATAAGGTGTAATAAAATTCTTCCATTATTTATATAAAATCATAAAAATGTTTTAAATTTCATATATATTTTTTTAATACACTTTTAAAACTATATATATAAGGATGTAATGAAAAATTAACCACACCATTCATGGAGTTGGTAGTCCGCATGTACACATGATCGATTATTTCTCTTTCAGATGGATCAATAGTAATTAAGGTACATAATGTATTATTTTTCATATTAATATTTATGTTAAAAATATCAAAATTATTAATTTATTCCATCTTTAAAACCATCCATTTGAGAGAGGGATGAAATAATAAATACTTCGTTCATGGATGGATAGTCAATAAGCAAAGATGGAAAAAGATTTACATTTTCAATGGATGGAAATGGGGAAGAGGATTAATATTCCACCAAAAAAATAACATTTTAGTGTATTAATGATAATAATTTAAACATATTTATATAGTTATAGAACATTTGGTGATGGTTTAATAAGAATGAAACATTAAATAACTTGGTTAGAAGAAATATCTTCACCACGAATAACCTCCATTGATAAACAAATTAAAGACTCTTAGATTAGAAATTTTGAAATACCATACCTCTATGTTATGAATAATGGTTTTGGGTAGGTATTTTTTTATGTATTTCATTAGAAATAGTGCATAATTTGTGTGGAGAAGTGATGTGTATGGGGCACTATTTATAAGTGAGAGGTGTGAAACTTTTGCAAATACCCATAACATTAAAATAATATAAATGTATTTATCAAGGAATATTATCACAAATTTTGTACAATATAAAATTTATATTAATTAAGGGTTAAAATAAAATAATTAATTCATAATTATTCATGTTTTAGATATATTTTTTTCCTCATTCCACAATTTAACATCATTTTAAAAATTTACATTTATTATGGTAAAACTATTTTTTACCTTGGTAACTCGTTTTTTTGACTAAGAATATAGTGGACCATATTATATATCAATTATCCTATAAATATATATATGAAAAAAATATTCAATATTTAATTTCCAAAATATGTGAAAATTATTATAATATAATTTTGAATAATTTAATGAGAAATAGTTTTTAAAAAATTCTATTGTGAGTAAAAAATTGAATTAAAACAAAAATAACGATTAGGATTAATACCAATCAATTTATTTTTTTTGAATTAAAAATTTTTTTTATTTGATATTTTTGTCACAGAAAATAAAATCTCACCTTTTAACCACTCAATTAAATGAAAATAATAAAATATTTTTTATATAGAAATAATTCATAACATGTGTTTAAAAAATTCAGTCATGTGATTCCATGTTTGAAATATTATTTTAAAATGGTTTATTAGTCTACATAAATACATATTAGGCTTTGATTATGGTTTTATAAATATTTTTCAATCATTCATTGTCATTATGCCATAAATATTTACGATAGAGGATTATTTCCTTATTCACACAAAAATATACATTTTTATAATAATCACTAAACTTAATCATGTTATAAACTTGATACGATAAATATGTAAAATATTTATACTTAAAAAAATTACAATTTTAATATTCATAAATTTTTATTTTAAAAGAGAACAAAAAATGTAGAAGAAAACATCTTTTACAGAAAAATGACCCTTTTAAACATTGAATTTTATCAATAATATTCATATAAATCCCTAATAAAATTAATTTAAATATATATGTTAAAATATTTTAGTATTACCTATTATCATAATCATATTTTAAAATGATCAATTTAATTTATTATGTAAAAATACATTTTATATTAAAAATACTTATTAGAAATATATTTTATTCAAACAACGTGTAATTTTAATGATATCACATTAATTATTTACCCTCTGATAAATTAATTTCGTTTTTTATTGGTATATATTCATTCTAAAAAAATTAAAATTTTAAGCATTAAATTAATAATAACTCTTTTCTTTACTTTTGGGTTTTACAATTCTTATAAATTTCATAATAATATTTCACACTTTACAATCATAATTTATTGTACTAATGTATATATTTACTAATTTTATATTAGTATTTAATGTACAATAAGATATAAATTTTTTATTATGTATGTTAAAAGACATTCTAAAATACTAGGGAGTCACATTCTCTCATTTAACAAAATTGTAACCTCGTAAATATAACTTCTCTCAAATAAACAATGTTATAACAAAATTTCTGGATCGATTTCAAGGAATGGAAGGGGAAATAAAAACCTATTAATTTAAATGTTTTTTAATCATGGATATATAAAACAAAGGAATAGTTGAAAATGTATAGTGGGTGATAAATATTCATAATTTAAAATAGATACCATTTTATCCACATCGATTATATTTCATTTTAAAGATAAATTTAATGCTGCTGTTTAATCTATGTAACATGTCACCTCATAAATCTTTCATAAATCATAAAATGGACATTAAAAAACTAAATCTATTCATTTATATTCTAAAATTTCACCTTGAATGATTATTTATACATTCTACATACAAAAAAATTTATCTTCCTTTCGCTTCTATTTTGAGTTATCATGGAAGAGAATCTGTGGAAAATAATATTAATTTATTTCCTTCAATACCAAATTTTTTTGTCAATTCCTTACATGTGGATAATTTCTCACCTATACCATTTTTCACATTAAACACATGAATGAAAAAGATGATTATTAAATTTATTATGTATGAAAATCATCTTATTAAAGATCATGAAATCAAACAAAATATATCAAGACATTCCTCTTAAATCTATATGATTACTAAAGATAAAATATATAAAATAAATTTGAATAACAAATTAAATGAATAAATAATAATTAAATATTCAAAAACTCAAAGGTAGAACTATTACCAATAGTTTATCATAAATCATTCAACAAATTACTAACCCAAAAATTCATCAAACTATGCCCGAAAATGTACAAACTAAAAATTAACAGAACTATTGGATATAATATTCTTCAAAAAATAATCTTCATATTTATTAATAACATTAGTCACTTATAAATTTACATACCAAACAATTTATATGAATTATTCATATATCTTACAAAATATACGAATTTTTTCCCAAAATATTCTAAATCGCAATAACAAAAAACCACAGAAATATGATGAAATATTTTTCAAGAATATAATTTTTGACATTTCATTGTATTATATAATAACCATAATTGTCATCTATATTCCAATAATAAATTATTCAATAAACATCCAAATTATTTCATTGTAACAAAATCAGTTTTCATTTTTATGAATAAAATTTTACATATGTTTCAAATGGTTAAATAAATCCTTATTCATCAAATAATTTCAACCATTTTGACATAGAATCCGGCACTATCCAATAAATTTTCAATAAAATAAATCATATAATATTCCCAAATTATGAAAAACATGTATCCTAATAATGCATAATTACCTCAAAAAATATATTAACCTTGATGGTTATCAATACATTTTGGGTTATTCCACAAAAAATAGAATAATAGGTTTCTCTAAATAACATTTACACAAAATCGGATGTTTCACATATGGGATATATATATATATATATATCATATTACAAAACCATTAAAAATATCCCAACTAATATTTAACTACAGAAAAATACAGTCACATAAGGATTAGAAAAATATTTCTATACCTTTGAACATATGATAATCCTTAAACATACCCGCCATTAAAATAAATATCATCACACTATAACTCTTATAGACTGAAATACATACACATAAATCATTGATCTTCCTTAAAAAATTGACAATAATATTTCATCTACTTCTGTAATAAATTCATAATATAATGAAAAATATTAAAATTTTCATCATATTCATTAATCTCAATACAATAATTTTTTATTATTTAAATATAAAGAAATCTGTTAATATAATTCCTAACTTCTTTTATTATTCGAAATTTCTTCATCCACATTTATAATATTAAATGAATTTTATAAAACTTTATTCATATGATAATGATTCTCCATTTCCTGATATTTCCTCCCATGAAATAAATTTTTTAATACCATTAATTAACCCATTTAAAATATTCAATTCATTATGGAACCTAAGGAAGAACATTATTCCCCATTATTACATTATCCAAACTATTTGTCCAACCGTAGTAGTTTTTTTCTCTATTACCTCCATTTCTATAAATGAAAAATCTTTCTATTCTAATACTTAATTTATCTAGGTTTATATTCCAACATTCATGTCATGTAAGATGTTTTATCATTTTTCTACCACAGTCTTTATCAATTGAACTTGCATGACACTATATTTTTCTCTTATTTTTTGTGTTATGAAAATCCATTGTGTTCATAATTTTATTCCTAAAATGAGATACTTTTTTACGAACAACTATAATATATTGCACACTATCCCCTAACGTTCTTGGTTTTTTGTTTGGACATCCTCTACATTTTCTTTTACACCGATTATTAACATGCCTCCTACAAGTTTCATCTATTTAATAAATAAAAAATGGTTAGTGTGAGTATACGAAATTATAATAAACTATACCATGAATAGAATATATATTAAGTTATACTAAAGTATTTCACATTCTATTAAACTATTTTGGTTCACCCGAAATAAAAAAATAATTCCCCTCAATACACTAGCTGGTAATGTTTTAAAAGACATATTACATACAATCTAAGACCAATATATTCTCCTCTAAAATTTTATAAATTTATTAAATCATTCTTGTATAATAAAATTATATTCTTTAATTCTATATAGACCCTTACGCTAATAATAAATATAATAACCTTCAATTTAAACAACAACTAATTATTATTTCAAGCAGAAGGATCAAACGTTCTTTCATTCCCTTTATTATTTTGGATTAGTGTTTTAGATAATTAAAATATAATCTTATAAAATAGTATATACTTCTAAAAAATTTAAAAAATTTCAAAAAAAAAGTTCTAATGTTTAATCTCTCATTTCACTAAATAAAATTTTTTGTTATCAAAGTTGACTAATATATACATAAATAGTTACACAACTATAGTTTATACTCAGAAATACTTAATATGAAAACACATTAAAACATGATATGAGAGAATTAAATCCATTAATTGTAATAAAAATGTTGATAACCCATTATCAAATACATTATATTGTTTCTTTTAGGTAAAATATGTTAATTTAACATTATTTTCCACATCAGTCATGTTTTATCAATCATGTGATTTTCTTGTCCATTTAAAGTGATACGATACTACTTGTGTAGTGGTTACATACCTGGACATATCATTTAAATTGTGAATTGTCATAATGATGATACTATGTTAACAGAACTCTCATTCATGTACAGAAACACAAGTTTGGGACACGAACATGTTATGTTGATAGGACTCAAAATTTGAATCCAATTTTATTCCTTGAAAATGTCTAGAAATATTTTAAAATTTTGGTCTCCCCATTTTCCATTGGTTTAATTTATATTTACTTATACCTTTGTTTTTATAGCATAAATCCAAGGGGGTTTTTCCTTTTAGATAATTATTACCCTCAATATATTATGATTCATAAGTCAGATTTCATGATAGATGTTTAATAATTATCACATTGTGTGGTTTTCATCACTTTCTATTGCTGTTCCCCAATTATTTCATAAGATTTCAATTTGATCAAATAACATGGATTTCAAATATTTTTTGATCATAATTTAGTGATGTGTTTTTTTGGATTAAGGAATTAAATTTTCTCCATATAGTATATTCTATCATTTATTTTTTGGTTATATAGAGTTTTTTGAAGTCTCAAGTTGGTGAGTTAGGTGGTTCATTAAAAATTTATTTTCATATGATTCAAGATTACATTATTGTTTTCAAAAGTGGTTTTAAATTGATTTTAATAATAGTTTTTATTTCATGATATATATTTTGAATGTAAAAAATGAAATGATGTTGAAAATGGTTTTGATTATGATTATTTCACTATTTTGGGGATGTTAGAATTTTTGTTGAAAAATATATTTTTTTTCATTAAACAACCCCCTTGAAATAGTTTTAATTGTGAAACTAGAACCTCTATGAGAATAGGAGAGCTATTGGAATCTTGGGATTTTGGTGGGTAGCCTCTAGGAGGCCTGAATTGGTATAGTTATCCTACATATAATGAGTTATATTATTAAAACAATAAAAATACACTTGAAAGAAAAGGTAGGCATGAATTAGTGGTATCTTATCCCAAGGACCATGTTTTTAGTATATTAGAATGAAAACAGTTTTTTTTATTAAATTTTTTATGGTTGTATGATCATAATAATACTAGAACTAAAATAAATTTGAACACAAAATTAAGGTAATAATTTGTATTATTAAAATAATTTTCTATTGACTAATGTTTCTAAATTTTTTTATACATGTGTTCATTTTTAGTTTTTTTAGAATTTTTTATTTCCTAAAATTTTTTCGGCTAGGAAAAATCGTTCTCAATAATTTGTTTTAAAACTATTGTAATGTTTCTATTATTATATTTTTAGTCTATATTGTTAAAATATGTTGTAAAATTGTTTTATCCACATTAAAAGAGAATAATAATTTTATATAATTAAGTGTTATTGTGGAACAATTGGTGGGATACTACTGGATTTAAGAGATTACACCATGTATAAAAACAATGTGTACATATTGACATTGTCATCTCTAATTCCTGAAAGTGAAAGCAACTAGTTGGAAGAGGGGATTATTCTATCTTGTTCTGCATGAATTATTGAAATATCATGATAGAGTTTTGACCAAAAAGTCACATAGAGATGTTGTGAATTATTCTATTTTAATTTCATTATCCACAGACCAGTAAAAGTATTTCTATAAATGAACTACTATAATTTCTTATTTTATATATGGATGTATATTTAAATTGTTCATTCTTTCTTAATGTTTATTCATATTTATGATATTTGTTAGGATGTTTTTTATTTTTATAATTCTGGATAGGCACTATGGTTTATGTATTTATGAGAGAAATCAGAGCCCAATTTGATCATTTAATGACTACGTATTTGTATCCATCCTAGAGGGATCGAGAACACTATTTAATCTCAACCATAACCCAAATATGGTGTCCTATTTTTTTAGGACCTCAGTTGTTTCATGAAAAAAGAGTATCAAAATAAGTTTTTTAATCTATGTTATTTAAATTTTCTTGAGGAATAGAAGTTATAATTTTGAGACATATGGTTTATGATTCGAGTGAGTAATTAGACAATACTCATCATAGAAAGCCTTATGTTTACAGGGGATATCATAATTTTTTCAGTTATGATTCCATTTTATTACATTTTTTATTTATTATTCTTCGATGTTATTTATTTTTCCCCCTTTAACTAGTGTTTCTTTACACCCTGACTCCAAAAATAATTCAAGAAAAAAAAAATAGTGTTATAGAAATATTTTAATAGGGTAATCATACAGTTCATTAGGATATTGTATGATTATAAAAACAAATATATCAGGATATATAGAAATTTTTAACATTACATACTTCTCAAGATAGAGTATTTGATCAAGGTAATGAAATATTCCAGAATCAAGACAAAAATTTCTCCTCTATAAATTTCCATCATAATTGGGAATGAGTGATTCTCAAAAAGAGATGAATTGGTTAGTGAATCATAAAAGTATCCATGATTTTTGTAGATAATAGATTATAGTAATGTAAAGTATGTAGTATTAATCATGAAGTCCCTAGTTAATTTTTTTTTTGGATTTAGTGATTTTGGAAATGAAGTATGAGGGTTCTGAGTAAAAGTCCATTAATTCCATCATTAACATGAAGTGGTGATGATTTTTAGTCTATGGAGTTACCCTCTTTTCAAAAAAGTGATCGCACTCTAATTGACTATACCAACCATTTTATCTAAGTTACCAATTTCACACATATGTTTATATAAAATGAAAAAAGTATCACAATTTTAAAATGGGACTACAACCAGATATCCATTCATTTTTTATCATGTTGAGACATTCAATCTATAATGAGGTTTTGGAAAGGGTGTTTAGAGAATAAGCTGATCAGGATGGAACTCAAGGATTTTTTTGGTATTCCTCACATATCTGTTGGTAGTTATTGATTCCCTTATATAAGGAAGTGGATGTTAAATAACGTTTTTAGGGTAATTGGAAGACTATATAAGAAATATAATCAACCAATTCGATCCACATATTCTAGAAGAGAACTAAAATTTTTTACTAGTGTGTAAATATATAGAAATATGAAACATTATTTCATGTATTTGTTAGATATTGGACTCTCAAATAAATTCTTCCTTCATATACAATATTTATATCAAGATTCTACACCCAAGTGAAGTGGTTCAGGATCATAAGAATAGATAGGGTCAACGGTCTAGTCAAATTATTTTATGATAGTAGGATATCAAATGTAATTGCATTGGGGTGGGACTGCATCATTTTATAGGGAAAATAAATTAAATTTATTGGAGCATTTTCATTTGTAGATCATGTTATATCATGTTATAGTGGGAGGTACTATTCTAATTTCACTATCTATAAAAACTAGTATGTTTGATAAATGTTACTCTTGGTATTTTATATCAAGGTAAATTGATAATATTTTAAATCTCTATATGTAACTCATGACATACATTATAGAGTTACAAACTCCTCTCATAAAAATAAGGTAAGGTTTATAATTCTAGTCATCAAGATTTTCAATAACTAATGGTGAGTAATATCTAGATTTAATGGCTCATGATATAGACCTATTTGGTTTTATTATTGATATTAATTGGATAGAATCCTATAGATTTTATTTTAATTATTATCATTGGTGGGTATCTTTCACCACCCCTGATTGAAACTCTTGGTTGTTCCAAGGATATTGGGATTTGAGGTCTCGTTGAGAAGGATTATTCCTACCACATAATAGTTATTCAGTATCCTCATTTTTAGTCGATATTGTTGAGGAAATATATGGTTATGAGCTTAATCTAGGGGTTAAATAGTTTCTTAAGGTTTTTATAACTATTTTTATTGGTTACCTCTCAAGAGAGATGTACATTTATTGATTTAACTATAATCTAGTACCCAACCAATATCTATAACTTATTATCAATAAAACCCAAAATGATTTTAAGAGTTGAATATTTTGTTAGATGACTTTAATTCCAAGGGTTTCATCCATTCAATTGAATCATGATGGTCTTCCTTAATGATATTTACCAATGATATAGAAGATCTCTATATATGCATTGATTATCAAAATATATATTGTCTAATGATTATTAATAAGAATCACCATCCCAACATTTAAAATGTGTTCGGTCAATTGAGGGTAGAAAGACAATCCATGATAATTAATATACCATCGGGATACAATCCTCTCATAATCATGAATTCATATGTCCCAAAAACTACCTTTATGATTATGTATGGTCAATTTCAGTGTCTCATGACATTGTTTGGGATGACTAACTCTGATTTTGATTTTAGGGAACTTGTTAACCAATATTTTACCATTATTTTTATTTCATTATCATGATTTATTTTGAAGGTATTTTTTGTACAATATCTAAGAAGATAATGAGATTTATCTGATAAATCATTTTTTAACCTTAGGAAATCACTTAAATTATGCTATTTTATAAAAGTGTCACTACATTAACAACAATTTTTAATTATTAGAACATGATGTCTCATAACATGGAATCACTGTTAGCCCTGAAATTACGAAATATGTCATTTAAATGGAAGATGAATGATTTTTTAGATTTTGAGCTACATCAGTCTTGTGTGGTATATCTTTATGTTAATAAAGTATTTATAGAAACTTTAATCATTGTAATCTTCTCTAACCCACACGAGATTGATATTATAATGGGATGCAAAATTTTATCCTTATATTGTTGAATTAAAATTGAATATTACCTCTAATCATATTATAATAAGTATATAAACTTTATGAGGTAATGTCTCGTATTGTGATTCTTTAATTGATGGTTTGTGTTTTGTTTATTCATAAGGAAGTCACATGGTGGTGTATGGATGTTGTCAGTATGGAATTATGAAGAAGTGATACACCACCATTGATCTAGAGCTTGTAGTTGTTAGGAACACACATACGATTTGGTGATGTTTCCTTTTGTGGGAAATGATAACCATAAATTTTGGAAATAAATGTTTAGGCTGTATACTTTATAAAAAACATGAACATATGAAAGAGGTAATGGGGGTAGTATCTATAGTTATTTTATATCAACATTGTATATACCATGGGAAAGGGGATGTATTAATTGATACCCTATGTAATATAGTTCCCTCCTAGTAATTGATGGATATAAAGGATGAGTGGAACATTATTGGAAACTTCACTACTATTAAAAAGGATACATATGAAGAGTGGATTTTAATTTCTCTTTGGAGAGTATAGTTGAAACCATATCATCTTATTTTTTTTTCTAGGACTAGTAATGGGATGATGAATTACACAGTATCATGGAAGATTTATATAGTTAGAAGACCAACAGCAAGTGGTCTTTCAAATGACATTTTTATTGGGTTTAAGAAACTATGTCTCGTTCCTTCACCCATTAGAAACTTTATAATGGAAAATTTCTGTTTTTGTTAGTGGTACATTCACTATGAAACTAAATAGATGTATTATGAATTAAATAATTTGTTTTGGTTGGCCAATTTGATGTGGAAAATTTCAGATTTTGTGATGAATTGTTTTGTAATCATGTATATTATGTTTAATCAAGGAAAGCCTTTTGGTTTTCATCAACCAATTCTTAGGGTAATATAGATGGGGAATGAGTTCTCGATAGATTCTGTTGTTTTCATAACATATACATTCCAAGGTAAGAACACTAAAGGGGTTTTGATTGATTAATTAAATAAGTAATTTCATTTTATACAAATTCATTGGGAATGTTTTTTGATTATGATATTATGAAGATTCATGGGGTTTTATAAGCTATCATTTCATATAGATACTCCCGTTTTTTATCGCATTGTTGGAAAGGCATCTAATAGGTGATGAGACCTCATGTTATATTCCAAACAACCTTACATCATCAAAAAAGAGGGAAACGTATTGATTGAAACAGATTCTAGATGAAAGACTCGTTGAGTTCATCTTGAACTATATAGGTTCTTGATATTACCATTTAGTACTAGATGAATTTCCCTAAAAAATTAGCTACCAATTTTTTATTAGAATTGATATAATTTAATACTTTTATGATTTTTTTTGAAATTAACCCATAATTATATTATGGTTAGTGAATCTTCTTTTGTTGGGATGAGTATTATTTGAGAGATTCAAAAAATTATCATCAGTATTTGTTAATTTATGTAACAGCTCATAGAAAGAACAAATATTACACAGATAAAAGAAACAATCATTTATCATTTTTTCATCATGAGAATTTCTTCTTAATGGTATTCCTAAATGGGGTAAAATATGATTTTCAAATGAAATGGAGTTGTATCTACGATAAGTTAGTCCTTTTTAGGTCATGGATACTACTATAATGGTATATAATTTATATTCAATACAATATCTAATGACTACAGTCTTCTTTGGGAAGGGGAAAACCCATTGAAGATGGGGTGTTAGGTTGGTAGTCTTCAAAAATCTTATCAAGTGTTGGTTAACCTCAATATAATTGGATATATTAAAAAATAACAAACAAAAACATTGGTAAGGTGGGGGATAATAATGCTTGTTACCTCATATCTATGGGCTAGAATTCAAAGTATTTGAGTATGTATGTTGTTATCATTCCTTATTCATTTGAGGTTTGAGGATCCTAGCTGGCTCTGACCCGGTATAACTTATGACACATAACCATGGTTCAAAATATCATTATTATCACCATTGGATATTTTTTTAGGATTCTAAAAGGGTTTATACATATATTAATTGAAAACTGTTATCAAATGGTTGATTTTAAGTTTTTGTATAAAATGATGAAAATCCATTCTGAAGCATTTCTTTTAAAAATGTTTTAAGGTGGTTACTCTTCCAATTTTATTCAATATTTATAAAATATAATGTAATACATCCCTTATTCCATTAAACTAATGACAATATATTGAATTAATAATGTTTTTTCATCAAAACCCTTAGTGGGATTCTACTGGGATATTTCGATCAAACCATTTATGAGGTATATGTTGTAACACCCCGAGCTTCCACGATACGCTTCTCATTCAATAATGCAATAGCTTGCATTGAACGCAACTTCGAGTTCTAAAACACCGCGACTAATCAAAGTAGCCGTTATGAATAGTAATACCTACTTTTTGAAATATTATAAATTTTATTTATCAAAATGGACTTCATTTTTGGATTCGGAATATTGAAATTGGCCTATGTTGAATTTTTGGTATTTTTCTGAGAACTTCTAAATTTTTATGAATAGTGAAAAATACTTAAAACAACTTTTTTAATAAAAATAATTCATAGTGATAAGTTATACTATTGAGTGGTTTTAGAGTATAATTAGAATATATTTTTACCATTTTATCCAATGGTGGTCATTAGAATTAATTTAACATTGAAATTGGACATAAACAATTGCCAATCTTTTGATATAAATTGTTTCTTAAAAACACGTTATTTGTTGTGACAGCGGGAATTAATTATAAAATTAATTAATGAAACTAATATGTTTGGAATTTTGTAAAATAGACATCATTTTTGAATTCGTAATATCAATTATAGCTTAGGGTGAAATTTTGGCATTGTTCTGAAAAACTTCAATTTTTGATGAATAGTGAAACCACTAAGTGGTAGTTAAATAACTGATTTTTCGTTTAAATGAAATATTACCACTTCTGTGATTTGATTTTCAAAAATCCGACATACATGGTTGTCATTAAGAAGTAAAATGTGGTTCAATGAGATCAAAATAATTTTTTGGTGAATAGTAACTTTTAAGTTCTTAATCGCGATTAGAGGTAATTAGTGTAGTTTAAGGAAAAAACAATGTTTTATTAATATCATATGAGCTTGACACTTGTCCTACTCCTATTGGATGAGTCATGGCCGACCGAGACAACCCATGGGTCAACTTGGGGACCCCATGGAGCCACTTTAGTTGGAAAATGACATTAATATATATTTATTTAATGTTAAAGTTAAATTGACACAAACATGAGTTATTTTACTAAAACAATTTTTAAGTGGGGTTACACAAGTCAAAATTTTGATTATAAATATTCATTAGAACGCTAAAAATATTTCCTACATCATAGTATTTTTTTTATAATTTTTAGACATTAAATAAATTAAATTATTTATGACATCATGATGATGTAGTGATGACCTCATTATTTAACGATTTAAATAAAATGGGAAGATAATGCAAAATCCAAGGCTTACACTTGTCCAAAGCCAATTGGATGAAAGGATTTCGAACCCTTATCACCTTATCCTCTAGTTATATAAGTGTGGGACCTTTAGAATCCGAAAAGCATTGTGTAAATAATGTAACATTTCAATCTTTCCAAAAGAGCCCCTCCTCTCCACTTATAAAAGGCCCCCACCTCTCCCACCTTATTCACACCATCAAGCCATTTGGCTCGGCCAACCTCTGCCCAAATACTCTCCCAACATCCCTCTCTTACTCCTAGAATCCTCACTTTGGGCAGAACGCTTCCCAAGGAAGCCTTTGGCTCAAATCAAAAAGAGTTACCCGATTTTGAGGTAATGTCTTTTCTAATGTTGTTTTGTTTTATTTTTCTTCTCCAACCCCATAAACTCTTTTTATTCATTTATTTTGTAACAACACCAGTATCCTCAATATACTAGGATGTTGTTATAAGAAGGATTCGAGCTACACTTACACACACCTACATCTAATGGTTAAAGAACATACAGTTTCTGTGGATGACGAATTTCTGCCTCACGAAACGATGATTGTTCAACACTCATATAACACCTCCAAAGGTGGCCATTAAGATGTCAATATATTTATATATGATATATAATGTGTTTATGTTTTACTTATGCTTCTGTATTTCTCATTTATGGCTTACTTTATGATTTCCATTATGGGTAAAACGCGATAATTTCATTTTAGGAAGTGCAGACTACCGCCCCCTCAAAGTGATTTGAATCGTTAATGCCATATGTGGGATGTATAAAGGATGGAGTAAATGGTATTATACACTATATTATACTGGAATTATATTATACATTTATATCATTATGATTTAGTTCCATTAAATATGAAATTGAAATGAAAGTAGCGTTCATGCGTACGTACGGCTTACCGTCTCCATGAACGGTGCATTTCATTTCTTACCTCTAAATGTTACGTAATATTATAAATGAATGTATATACTGGATATATAAGATATATATGACATATAAATCATGAATATAATTCTGGATATAATGGATATTTCACCACATAAACAACTTGTAATTATAAGAAGCTTATTGTTGACTCAAGTACCAAAGATCGACAAAACGACCGTTATTAACTTAAATAATTACATAATGTTCATATCATTGTAATAAGTGATATAATAAGGATAATGAAGTTGAAAATGGTTCTTAATAAGGTATATATTAACTCTAGTTTATTATTCAGGATGTTAAAGAACGGTTGAGTCAAGTCAGACACGAGGTAAGGGAACTTCTTAACCCAACTTCCATTCTTTGGGTTAATCTCCTACTTTCAAATTATGTTATGATATTATTAAGTCCTATATTGTATTTGTACTTTCTTTATGTGTATCTATAGTGAATACACCTAATAGATCTATTTTATTTGTAAGGGAATTTCTTAACCCAACTTCCATTCTTTGGGTTAATCTCCTACTTTCAAATTATGTCATGATATTATTATGTCCTATATTGTATTTGTACATTATTTATGTGTACTTATAGTGAATACACATTATAGATGTACTTTATTTAAAAAAAATGATCTTTTAATGGACTTCGTCTCAATCCCCTTTCATTGATGCATATTTGGTTTTATACACAACTTTCTTTTATACGGTGTATAAACCCCTTTGACTTTTACGTTTATTCAAAAGGTTTTCTTTTATAATTATGTAATTTTTAAATGATTTCAAAAAAAAGATATTTCTCTCCAATATATGACAATCCGGTGAAAATGTATACGTACTTAACGCAAGCTTAAAAATGTATTCAGAAAACCCGACTCTCGAGTGCGGTAGACAGGAAGGGATTGGGGGTGGACCCATCATGGCCTGTAATTAGTCGAGCAGTCTCAGAATTAGTTATTTTGTTTTCAGAAGCTTGCATAATGTTTTCAGAAAAACACTGGAGTATATTTGAGCAATTTTAAATGTAATTATCTTCTAAAAAAATTGCATCGGTAGGTCTCATGAGACAACTAGACGTGGAATTGGCCGAGGCCTTTCCCAATTTGATTTATGGTTTTGGCCAAGGCCTTAATCATTTTAGATGTCTTGGCCGAGGCCTTGACAAAATGTTTCAGAATGTCCGGCATTATACATTCCCTCATTATGAAAGTGGTTATTGTTATTTCATGTGATTATTCATCTAGTAGAATATCCATGTGAGTAAGTAATGGCATTATTTTATTTTACTTTTGCCATATTATGCTGAAGTTCAAGTTCAATAAGGCTTTTGTTTTAGTTATACATTGCCTTAAATGCTTATGTTTTCTTATAAAAGCTTCCGCAATATTGTTATCCTTACTGATCATCTGAGCTCACCCCTTTCAATGTTTTAATATTTTCCAGGATGTGAAGAAGTATTTTATGAATGACCTGCAGGGATAGTCAGAAGAGGATATGAGTGTAGACTATGGAGACTTTGTTATTGTAGTTTTTCACTTTATGATGTAATGTAACGTTTACGAATGTATCTAGTGTTTCCAAGGCTACTAAACTAATCGGTCTTTCGAGACTTGATCTTTTGTGATCATGACAATGTTACGAAGTAATGCACCGACTCTGGGTAGCTGGGGTCGGGGCGTTACAGTTGGTATCAGAGGCAGTTTAGTACTAACCTTGGAAGCTAGATTTAGATAAACTCTGATTAGAGCACATATCCCAAATATAGACTTTGAGGATTAGTATAGAAGAACTTCCTAGAATTTTGGTATTATAGAGATGTTATGAGTTTTCCGAGCAATACATCCCTGTCTGGATACGAGCAGGTAGAGGCGGCTCTGGCACAGATGTACCTAGGGGTAAAACCCGAAAACACCGCTTTGAGCTAGACTCGAACGGGAACTGGTGCACGACAACGGGCCTTGCTGCACTCTTGGTTACGACACTCCCGGGGGATATGCTTAGGATAATTCTCATTTTATTTACAAACCACTATGAAGGGTTATGAGTATATACTTTCTCAAAGAAAACATTTCTTTTTATGATTATGGATTATATCCATAAATAGTTCAATTTATGTTAAGTGTTTTATAAGTATGGAATTATGTATTTTGATTCATAAACTAATCTAGTTTATGCCATTGTTTAGAAATGGCGCCTAGTGGAAGGAATGGAAACTGTATCAATGCACGAACTCCGTGTAGGGATTGCCCTCCTGATCAAGATAATTATTGTGGATCTGGAGATACAACTGGTGCTGATCAACTTATTACCATACTGGGACAACTCACTCAGGTTATGAATAATAACCTTACTCGTATGGAGCACCCTGATCTGCAACGTGGAGGATCAATGCTAGATCGTTTCATGAGGCAACAACCACCAACCTTTAATGGGAGTACAAATCCCTTAGTAGCCGAGCAATGGATAAATTCCCTAGAGAAAATATTTCATGCTTTGGGGAGTAGTGAAAGGGAGAAGGTTGTCATGGCAGTTTACCGCCTCACTGGAGATGTCGATCAGTGGTGGTCGCTGATTCGGAACACAAAGGAAGATGATGACGTATCGAATATGGAATGGAGGGAGTTCAAAGAGCTTTTCTTAGAAAAATACTTTCCTCGTGACCATCGAGCAGATATGGAAAGGAAATTTCTGAGTCTGAGGCAGAAGGAGGATGAGAATGTCGCAAAGTATGAGGCTAACTTTACAAGGTTAGCAAGGTATGCTGCAGATTACATACGTAACCCAAGGAGTAAGATTGATCGTTTCTTTGATGGGTTAAACCAATTACTCCATCGAGCTTTGGTATCACAATCCTTTTCATCATACGAAGATATTGTCTCGTGTGCTATCAAGACAGAAAAGGAATTCTCTAAGTCTTATGACAACAAAGTAAAGCAAGAGAAGAAGAGAACGGTGGAACAAGAGACAGATAAAGGGAAAAAGGGAAAGAAGGATTTTCCATTATGTGATAATTGTGGGAAGAATCACCCTGGTACTTGCCTAAAAGGAATGGGAGTTTGTTATAAATGTGGAGAAAAGGGTCACCATGCTCGTGATTGCAAGGGAAAGAAAGAGGCTGTCAAAGTTGAATGCTACAATTGTAGAGAAATGGGTCATTATGCAAATGAATGTCCTAAGCGTCAGGGAAACTTATCTCAGAAAAGGCCAAGGGATCAAGGACAATCTTATGCTGTTACTACAGTTGAAGCAGAATAACTAATGTATTGGTGCTTTTGGACTCAAGGATTATATTCTGGTTATAAGAATAATGTAATATATATATATGGATTGTACTGCAGTACTTTTTGATTTCAGTAAGGTTTTAATATGATTAAGGTAATCATATCTTTAGTATGTGACAATAAGAGAAACTTTTCTTTGTTTGGGGAATCTGATGTTACAATTGATTTTGGAATTTAGAGGCCTTTTAGAGAAAGTCTGGACGGTGGTATTTTGGATAACTATTAAGGTTGGAATGGATTAAGTTGAACCATGGATATTATTGTTTAAGGATAAAGCATTTCTGAAGATTATTTTTGGAATATTATAATACTATAGTTTTAGGAAAAGGACAACCTGTAGGGTGGGGAATAACCCGTCGCGTCGGACAAAGCTGCAGGAATCGAACCCACAACCATAGTGCGACAGGCCTTTATTTCCTACCACTAGCCTACAGGAAGTCCCTGGTTATTAGAAAATAATTTTACTAATCTAAATGGTATGTGTTAACATTTTGAACCTTATACAATTAGGATAAATAGAATATTTTTGAGTTCCGTTACCATTTGGAGTAAAAGTTGGGGTTGTGGTAAAAAAAAATTTAACGAATGAAAGTATACATAACAAGTATGTATATTCCCTTACGTTCTTAGTAAATCTCCTAAATAAATTCCTCAACATTATAAAAGGTAACTTAAAACAAAAATGTTGTCGGTTATCTTTTCCAACTGCGGATTCAATGACCGTTTAACCAATCACAAGTTTGTGATTTTCTTGTGGTTAAACATTCTCCTAATCCTGTTTTCTATAACTCTCCATCAGACCTTGATGGTTTGTTTCTCCTCCATATCCATATTTTCATATAATCCTAGAGTGGGCTATATCGGGTGACCTTTGTACTTATCCTGCTTTCTTTTAATGTTATGTATTTATTAACCTTATTTCCGATGTGGGTTTTCCTCAAAGGTATTTACTCTTTTCAAACTTTTATTTTCAAAGAAAAATTTCAAATTGCGAGGACGCAATTTATTGAAGGAGGGGAGAATGTAACACCCCGAGCTTCCACGATACGCTTCTCATTCAATAATGCAATAGCTTGCATTGAACGCAACTTCGAGTTCTAAAACACCGCGACTAATCAAAGTAGCCGTTATGAATAGTAATACCTACTTTTTGAAATATTATAAATTTTATTTATCAAAATGGACTTCATTTTTGGATTCGGAATATTGAAATTGGCCTATGTTGAATTTTTGGTATTTTTCTGAGAACTTCTAAATTTTTATGAATAGTGAAAAATACTTAAAACAACTTTTTTAATCAAAATAATTCATAGTGATAAATTATACTATTGAGTGGTTTTAGAGTATAATTAGAATATATTTTTACCATTTTATCCAATGGTGGTCATTAGAATTAATTTAACATTGAAATTGGACATAAACAATTGCCAATCTTTTGATATAAATTGTTTCTTAAAAACACGCTATTTGTTGTGACAGCGGGAATTAATTATAAAATTAATTAATGCAACTAATATGTTTGGAATTTTGTAAAATAGACATCATTTTTGAATTCGTAATATCAATTATATCTTAGGGTGAAATTTTGGCATTGTTCTGAAAAACTTCAATTTTTGATGAATAGTGAAACCACTAAGTGGTAGTTAAATAACTGATTTTTCGTTTAAATGAAATATTACCACTTCTGTGATTTGATTTTCAAAAATCCGACATACATGGTTGTCATTAAGAAGTAAAATGTGGTTCAATGAGATCAAAATAATTTTTTGGTGAATAGTAACTTTTAAGTTCTTAATCGCGATTAGAGGTAATTAGTGTAGTTTAAGGTAAAAACAATGTTTTATTAATATGATATGAGCTTGACACTTGTCCTACTCCTATTGGATGAGTCATGGCCGACCAAGACAACCCATGGGTCAACTTGGGGACCCCATGGAGCCACTTTAGTTGGAAAATGACATTAATATATATTTATTTAATGTTAAAGTTAAATTGACACAAACATGAGTTATTTTACTAAAACAATTTTTAAGTGGGGTTAAACAAGTCCAAATTTTGATTATAAATATTCATTAGAACGCTAAAAAGATTTCCTACATTATAGTATTTTTTTTATAATTTTTATACATTAAATAAATTACATTATTTATGACATCATGATGATGTAGTGATGACCTCATTATTTAACGATTTAAATAAAATGGGAAGATAATGCAAAATCCAAGGCTTACACTTTTCCAAAGCCAATTGGATGAGGAGATTTCGAACCCTTATCACATTATCCTCTAGTTATATAAGTGTGGGACCTTTAGAATCCGAAAAGCATTGTGTAAATAATGTAACATTTCAATCTTTCCAAAAGAGCCCCTCCTCTCCACTTATAAAAGGCCCCCACCTCTCCCACCTTATTCACACCATCAAGCCATTTGGATCGGCCAACCTCTGCCCAAATACTCTCCCAACATCCCTCTCTTACTCCTAGAATCCTCACTTTGGGCAGAACGCTTCCCAAGGAAGCCTTTGGCTCAAATCAAAAAGAGTTACCCGATTTTGAGGTAATGTCTTTTCTAATGTTGTTTTGTTTTATTTTTCTTCTCCAACCCCATAAACTCTTTTTATTCATTTATTTTGTAACAACACCAGTATCCTCAATATACTAGGATGTTGTTATAAGAAGGATTCGAGCTACACTTACACACACCTACATCTAATGGTTAAAGAACATACAGTTTCTGTGGATGGCGAATTTCTGCCTCACGAAACGATGATTGTTCAACACTCATATAACACCTCCAAAGGTGGTCATTAAGATGTCACTATATTTATATATGATATATAATGTGTTTATGTTTTACTTATGCTTCTGTATTTCTCATTTATGGATTACTTTATGATTTCCATTATGGGTAAAACGCGATAATTTCATTTTAGGAAGTGCGGACTACCGCCCCCTCAAAGTGATTTGAATCGTTAATGCCATATGTGGGATGTATAAAGGATGGAGTAAATGGTATTATACACTATATTATAATGGAATTATATTATACATTTATATCATTATTATTTAGTTCCATTAAATATGAAATTGAAATGAAAGTAGCGTTCATCCGTACGTACGGCTTACCGTCTCCATGAACGGTGCATTTCATTTCTTACCTCTAAATGTTACGTAATATTATAAATGAATGTATATACTGGATATATAAGATATATATGACATATAAATCATGAATATAATTCTGGATATAATGGATATTTCACCACATAATCAACTTGTAATTATAAGAAGCTTATTGTTGACTCAAGTACCAAAGATCGACAAAACGACCGTTATTAACTTAAATAATTACATAATGTTCATATCATTGTAATAAGTGATATAATAAGGATAATGAAGTTGAAAATGGTTCTTAATAAGGTATATATTAACTCTAGTTTATTATTCAGGAGGTTAAAGAACGGTTGAGTCAAGTCAGACACGAGGTAAGGGAACTTCTTAACCCAACTTCCATTCTTTGGGTTAATCTCCTACTTTCAAATTATGTTATGATATTATTAAGTCCTATCTTGTATTTGTACTTTCTTTATGTGTATCTATAGTGAATACACCTAATAGATCTATTTTATTTGTAAGGGAATTTCTTAACCCAACTTCCATTCTTTGGGTTAATCTCCTACTTTCAAATTATGTCATGATATTATTATGTCCTATATTGTATTTGTAAATTATTTATGTGTACTTATAGTGAATACACATTATAGATGTACTTTATTTAAAAAAATGATCTTTTAAAGGACTTCGTCTCAATCTCCTTTCATTGAGGCATATTTGGTTTTATACACAACTTTCTTTTATACGGTGTATAAACCCCTTTGACTTTTACGTTTATTCAAAAGGTTTTCTTTTATAATTATGTAATTTTTAAATGATTTCAAAAAAAAGATATTTCTCTCCAATATATGAAAATCCGGTGAAAATGTATACGTACTTAGCGCAAGCTTAAAAATGTATTCAGAAAACCCGACTCTCGAGTGCGGTAGACAGGAAGGGATTGGGGGTGGACCCATCATGGCCTGTAATTAGTCGAGCAGTCTCAGAATTAGTTATTTTGTTTTCAGAAGCTTGCATAATGTTTTCAGAAAAACACTGGAGTATATTTGAGCAATTTTAAATGTAATTATCTTCTAAAAAATTGCATCGGTAGGTCTCATGAGACAACTAGACGTGGAATTGGCCGAGGCCTTTCCCAATTTGATTTATGGTTTTGGCCGAGGCCTTAATCATTTTAGATGTCTTGGCCGAGGCCTTGACAAAATGTTTCAGAATGTCCGGCATTATACATTCCCTCATTATGAAAGTGGTTATTGTTATTTCATGTGATTATTCGTCTAGTAGAATATCCATGTGAGTAAGTAATGGCATTATTTTATTTTACTTTTGCCATATTATGCTGAAGTTCAAGTTCAATAAGGCTTTTGTTTTAGTTATACATTGCCTTAAATGCTTATGTTTTCTTATAAAAGCTTCCGCAATATTGTTATCCTTACTGAGCATCTGAGCTCACCCCTTTCAATGTTTTAATATTTTCCAGGATGTGAAGAAGTATTTTATGAATGACCGGCAGGGATAGTCAGAAGAGGATATGAGTGTGGACTATGGAGACTTTGTTATTGTAGTTTTTCACTTTATGATGTAATGTAACGTTTACGAATGTATCTAGTGTTTCCAAGGCTACTAAACTAATCGGTCTTTCGAGACTTGATCTTTTTTGATCATGCCAATGTTACGAAGTAATGCACCGACTCTGGGTAGCTGGGGTCGGGGCGTTACATATGTAGATATTTTATTATAAGATTTGAGATAGGGGTAAGGCACCACAAAGGGTAGTTGAGTATTTGTTCAAGTTAGATATATGTTATGTTTCTGGGATAGTTGAATATAGAATCATATGTCACAGAGATATGTGTGACAATTATTTATCTAATTTTGTAATTGACCATTACTTATATTACCTCAACAAAAATAAAATCATTTCATTTTAAGTGTCTAGATCATTCATAACATGTTGTGTAATTTTTTATATTTTTTACAAATTTATGTTATATACTGAGATGTATTTTATTTTATTTATTCGTGAAAAATATTTAGTTTTATGTGTTTAAGGGAAAAATAATTCCAATAGAAGATTATTCAACACCCATGTACTTTTCACCACCATCTGGGTGTCAAGAATAACCTTTGGGCCCTATTATGATAGTACTGGAATTTAATTTTTAGAGAGAACCATGGTTATCATGGGATATTAGCCAATTAAAATCACCAAAACCCATGAAATAGGGTACCCTTTCATATTGTAAAAAAATGATCTTAGGAATAAATCTTAAACTATTATGAGAATAATATTTTCCAAAATGAAACCAATAAATATCATAAAAATAATATAAAACCTACAAATCTATCATGAGAATTCATATTTATCCCTAGCATTTTATCTTATTTTACAAATAATGGAGTAAATGATAACCAGTTATTTCCCATCATCAATTCTATAAAGACTAATCATCACCCAATGAATTAGACTGTTATATCTCAGGTACACTTGTATCCATCTATAACTATTATTTTAAATTTATTAATATATTATTTTTCACAATAATAAAATTTTGATCTAATAATAAAAATAGAAATCAAATATCTCATAAAATTATGATAAAATAAATTTTTTATTCAGAATTGTTTTAAAAAATTGTAATTATTAAAAAAATGGGAATTTAATATATAGGGAAAACCCATTAAAAATGAATAGGGAGATTTATAAAAATGATTGGTTATGATTGTGGTAAAAAAAGATCATGGTGGAAAAGTTAAAATAAAACATTCTATTCATTTTATTTCACAAAATTAAAAATTGAACCAGAAATAAAACATCAATAGATTCCCATTTATTTTATTAATGAAAATGAAATATATTTTAAAATGAAATAAATCATCTCTTTTATTAAAATGATTATAATTATTGAAACATTTAATGGTATGTGAACATGGAAGAGAATGTATTTAAAACATTTAAAATAAGTTTAAATAAAAAATCTATTTAATTCTTGATAACATTTAAATAAAAAATGTATTGAAATGGGGAACTAGAAATTTTTAATAATAGAAAATAGAATATAATAAATCATATGATAAAATAAATCCTTATAGAATTCAATACATCTTACAAAATAAAACATTTGATAAAAATGGAATAAGTCTCAAAAAAAATTGAGATGTAAAATCCCATACATTGAGTCCCAAGTCACCACACATATCTTTTTAATTTATAGAATAAAAAAATAGTTTTATTATTTAATTTATTTAAAAAATTATTCAGGTTGATACATTTATTATCATTCTATTTTTAATTTATTACCATGGTTTATTTATTTTATAATTCATTTAAGTTCACATGAGAGGTTTAGGGTTTGTTTTGTCCAAAATAGCTTTTGTGTTTTAACCAATGCGAAAGGTTTCATAATATAGATCTATATTATTTATAGAATCTTAATAAATTCATAAATACAAATAAAAATTCTTTAAATTATATTTTATAACATGAAAATTATTATGATGATGAAAAATAAAACACATGTTTCAGAGAATATGTAGTCTGCACGTACACCTAAGCGTGGTGTTAACATTCATTAGAGGAAATGTAAAAAAGGAATATAATGATTAATATATAAAAAATATATTTTTAATAGATTTAATATTTATTAATTCAATCCATCTTTACAACCATCCATTTGAGGTGTTTATGAAAGACAACATATATCATTCATGGGTGTTTTTGTCTTCACGTACACATGGACAACACTGTCAATTTTCAATTGATGGAAAAAGGTATAAATGTTTTTTACATCAACATATTAAAATTTTAGTTTATTAATGATACTAATTTAATTATATTAATATTTTTATTGAATATTTGGAGAAGGTTAATGAAATAGGAAACCTGAAATAACATGGTTAGAAAAAATAATTCTTCCTTTAGTAACGTCATTTGAAAAACACCTAATGGATTCATTGATTAGTCATTAGGAAATATAAAAAAACTATAAGATGTATATAATGTCGTGGGTAAGGTATTTATATAGGTATTTGTTAATCTAATTGTCTTAATGTGTGGTTAGAAGTTAGGTTTTGAGGGTTTCTTTTTAAATGTGAAAGAAGTTGCACTCTTATAAATACTCATAACATTAAAAAATTTAACTATATTTACCTATGGAAAGTGGAACTAAATCATTCAAATTTTGAATATAGGATATTTTATTGTCTAAATACACTTCTCTAATATATTTTTATAATTATTAATTATATTTTTTTTCTATTTTCAGTAATTTAATCATTTCGGAGTCAATTATCATTTACCATGTTAACTCCATTTTTTCCACAATAAATAATCTTTAATAATAAAAATTAAATCATAATTTGAAAATAATTCAAAAAATAAAATTAAAATTAGAATATAATTTTAGATGATTAATTATCAATAATTTTTAAATATTAATATGTAAAACACAATGTAAAACTGCTCTTTAAATAAATTTTAGGTATAAAAATTTATTCACACCAACAACTTGTATAAAATTTATACCCATGATATTTAATGTTATATTTTAAAAAATGGTTTATTAATCATTTAGGTAAAGTCAATACATCATTAAACCTTCCAACCATTCAATTAAATGCCAAAAAAAGTTAGTTTATTACAATAAAATATAATTTAGGTTTCAAAATATCAAGAATATGTTAAAAAATTGTAAAAAAATTAAATTATTTTTAATTCAGTATTGGGGTGATCCAATTATTTTAAATAATTCTAATTTACAATTATATCATGATGAAATCATAAAACTTATGTTACTTTTAAAATCTGTATTTTTTTCTATATACCTTGAAGTAAACATTTTTAGAAAAAAATAAAAAACCACCATTGGATATATTTTTCATTTTGAATCCTATAATTAAGTAAATTTTCATAATCTTATTTTATAAAATTCACATAAATATATGTGTTTAAAAAAACAGAAAAGACATTGAGAATAATTATTTTATAGAAAAAATGACCATTTAATCATTAAATGTTCTTAAAATCTATTCATCTTAATTAATAATAAAATGATTGTTAATATATTCTTCAAAAATTTAGATGTTACATATTATAATAATCCATTTTAAAGTTTAATCAATTTCATTCATTACATTAAAATTTTAAATAAATAAAATTAGTTATTTGAAATATATTAATTCTTTAATATAAGATAATTTTAATCATATAAAATTAAATATTTATCTCGTAATCATTTATTCTAATTAAGTTATCATTATAAAAAATATTAATAATTAATAAATTTATTTGTACCTTTTTATATACATTGATGTTTTACACATCATGTAAAGTTTTTATGTATATTTAACATTATATTATCATAATGACATGTAACAAAATATATAGTGTTTCATTATAGTTTAATGTTGATTCTTACATAAGATATCCAAAATAGTATTATTTAATATAAAATAAATTCTCAAATCTCATGTTGATACACCAGTGGTAAGGCTTTAAATAATCATAATTTTTTGATTAATTTTTAGTTAAAGAAATATAAAAAATGTTCAGATAAATATTGTGTATGCATTTTATAATAGTAAACTTAACGGGGATGTTTATATGTAAATCCTTAGGGATTTTAGTTTTATGATAGTAGAAATACTTTTTTAAGTTAGAAACATACATTTAAAGAGTGAAGTAATCTCCAAGGGACTCATAAATCATTATTGATGAGTACATGGAAAGCATGGAGTTCAATAAAAGAATTATTGAATGAAATCAATACAATAAGAATAAAAAAGCATCACTCAATGTGATTTTTAATATTGATGAAATAATATTTTATCATAGTAAAAAGGATTTGTGTGATTTTTTCTCCACATAATCAAAGAAGTGATTTTAAATGTCTTTAGTTCTAGAAATGGAATATACATTGGTCAAAAAACTAGGAAAGTTTCTGATAATGTTGAAATTTAATTATAAAAATATTATGAAGAATTAATAATTATGCTTTTATATGAGGAAGAAAAAAGTCTATATAATCTCATATAGGTAGGGAGAATTTTGATCAAATAGTATGATAGTACAACATGAAAGAAATGGAATTTAGAGAACTGGCTATATTTTTTATATGATACTAGTCCCATAATAAACCTAGTATTATTTATAACGCTTTTGTACTATTTTTGTCTATTAAATGTTTATGAATTGTATATTAATCTTCTTTAATCTTAATAAATATCTCAACAACTTAAAACATTGGTTTTCCATATAAAATGTAAAGAAAATTGATCAAAGAATGTGCAGAAATTATAATTGTTAAGGATATATTGATGACATGAAATCATCCAAAGCTGGAGTTTTCTTCATTGGTAAAAAATGTGTATCATAGTAGTAAATGAAAAAAAATTCGATGACTTAGAGCTCAAATGATATAGTGTATTTGTCAAAATGATTGGAAGCTACATTGATAATGTGAATGAAAACTCATCTTGATGATATGAGTGTTCAGAAAAGAAACCCATTTTTTATTATCTATGATGAAAACTATGGTATAAATTAATATATGAAACTATTTCCTCATACCACATCACTTACATGATTTCAATTCTTGGAAATTTCTTTTCCATTTTAGTTTTATCTAATTCCATTATATTTCATAGGTTTTTTGGAGGAAATAAGAGTATTTTGACTAGATAGTAGGTGGAAACAGATGACACCCAACTTTTAGAAACCATGAACCAACCCAGAAGATACCATTCACCATAGGCAATGTAACTATCTAGGATGCATGAGTTTGTGTTTAATCCAATTTATAGACAAGTGGTTCTGTTTGAGGCATTGATTTGACCACACAGGTGTGTTCTCGTCTCAACAACACCGTGAGGCTAGTTTCCCGTTAGATAGAGGGAGACATATGGTTTATGCACGGTTTGTAAAATGGGTGAAAAAACTATATATCATGACCATAGCATTAAAAAATTAAATTTCATAAAATATCATCATCTATTTTACTTCTAAATCCACTGTAACTTATCCCCACTGAGGATATCCATCCCTAGGCTCACCCCCCCCCCTCTCATGGTTCCCTTGAATCCCAATTTCATGTTGGATTTTTCCTTGGATCTTTAAATAATCATTATGTAATCCTATTCTATCAGGATTTATTCTATATTTTTAGTTTTGTCTTCTATTTTTCGGGTTATCTATTCTTCATTGAACTAACTACACTATTTTGGGTCAAACATTGTTTCATTGCATTAAATCTTGTTGTTTATATCAGGCCTCTACATTTCTAGGGTATCCTTGTGGCGCAACTCTGGGTTTCCACTATATTCTTTATGTTTTTAAGATTGAGGTTGGTGATTACATGCTTTGGTATTCTTGGATGATATTGGGATTCTTTATGTGCTTTATAAATGAGTTCTATGAATTGTTTTGGTGGTGAGAATCATGATTTTCAAAGGTTTTAGTGTGAAATTGGGAAGATAGATGATTTTTATGAAAAAAATAGTTGGATTTCATGAATATTTGTAATGTTCGACATGTGTGTATGTTTACAGGATACTAAAAATGGGGTTTCAAATGGGGAATGGATTACATTATTTATGTAGTTACCTTTTTTATTGTGTCTGTATAAATTTGGTGTTTTGTATAACACATGAATTTAAATTAAGAATAAATGGAATCCAAGGTGAATAAATGGGTGGACTAGGACTACTATGTTCGTCAGATCGGTGAGGCCTGGACTCTATTCCTTCTAGAAGGTTTCATGATACAACACCGACTAAACATATGATGATGATTGGATACCACTAAACCTTAGTATTTGTTCCCTTATTGCGGATCATTCATAAAAATGATGTGGGTTCTTGTTTATATACCATATTCATCAATGTATGAAGTTATAAGGTCCCACTAACACTAGTTCCCTAAGGATTCCTAATGAAGATCATGTGATTTTGTTCTTACAGTCAACACATCATAGACATCCAATTTATATTTAATTTTTCACGATTTTTTTACTTAAAATGATTTTATTCTTTTTAATTATTACTATCTTATTTAGCATAAAGTGTTTTTACATATTTTTATTGAAAAATGCTATGTTTATTTTTTCATATTATGTTATATTATAGAAAAATAAATTCGAGCGATATCCTAATAGGAATGGATTAATAGCCCACATATGCCCTTAAGGGTATGTATAAGTTGGTACATTTAACCCCTGTAAAGTTAATATGTTCTATAGTGGTGATAATGGATCAAACATGTAGTGGTTATCCTTTTTCAGGGTGTTAGTGGGGGGGGGCCTAAGGGTGATGGTCCTCTTGTTTCATGGAGGTTTTTGGTGGTTTAGTGGGTTCCCCTATTACATTGGAATCATTGATTGTTTTTTATTTTGATTAAAACATGTAAATCCATTTAACATGTGATTGATTTATTTCTCCGGGTTCTGGTTATTGGTTTTGTTATGATATTTATTATTTTTTGGTGTTTAGGTTTATTTATATCTAAAAAATTATTCCTAAAGTGTGATGTTCATTGCCCAAGAACTAGTTTACTAACAATGGGGATTGGTAATTCACTCTTGTATATATCAAGGGCTAGGTCTAGTGTCGAGTTAGATGGAATCCCAGACCCGTTCATTACAAAATGTTATCATTTTTAGGTTTTTCCTATTCTTTGGGTCATGCTGTTTGGTAGTAGTCTGGATATATAAGATCTAGGATTTGTGTGGATTGATGTTGTAGTTTTGAGAGGGTGTCTAGAAAAAATACATCATGAATATCCTTTGGACATCATCTCATGTTATGAATATGAAATGATAATTCCTCCTAGTTAGACATACATGCTGCAGACTATGAACGGGAACTAGGTGGGGGTGATGTTTTTTTTCTTATTATTGAGGTTGTTATGTTATTATTTTGATTTATGAATGTGTTTTAAATTTGATATCATCGATGATTTTTTTGAATGTTCCATTGGGGGTTATTTTTTGGTTTTAATGGTTGTATCAAGATTCTATCATGGAGGCTTCGTATGAAATCATGGGAAGAGGATGGAGATATTTTTCCCTCAAGAGTTAATCTGAGGCTAGTAGAAGTTATTGTTTAGACCATCCAATAGTTGGATCATGGATTAGGCTTTGGAACTTCTCAGGCCAGGGATGCCGAACCATGTCCTATAATGTAAAAGGATCATGAGTTCCCCAATAACAAATATCCTTCATTCTGGGATAGTACAAATCCCCATGAAGCTGAGTACTAGATTGAGAATATAGATAGGATTTTCGGGTTTTGTGACAAAATAGAAGAATTCGTGTTGAAAAGTTCTTCATTTTTTAGGGAAGACATAAATATTATGTGTTGAGACTCTTTTTTCAAAGATTTTAATAATTAGAAGACGAGTTGGAAGGAATTCAAATTTATCTCTAATGGGTACTATTTTCACAAGACGTTCTCCATTTCAAAGACAGCGGAGTTCTTGGATCTCCATCAGGGGGATCCGACCATGTTTGAATATGCCAGCCATTTTTCTTAGTGAGTCTATTAAGTATGAAAAGTGGTTTCCAATGAGTAGATGAAGGCACGATGGAATTGAAATGGGGTTGAAATGGAACATTTTTTCAAAGTCATCGATTTCAAGTAGAATATGCATGTTGAGGTGTTCGATCAAACATTGATGGTAGAGACTGAACACTCTAGAATGTCTTCATTTTTTGTGGCATTTTCTATAGTGGTTCAAGGTAGTGTTAGTTCGTCAAAAAAAATAGTAAGCGATATGATTATGAAAATAGGCTAGGTGGTAGAATAGTCCATCATTCATGAACATTTTCATTTGAGAATTTAGATGCTAGTTTATTATTGTCCCATCAGTGTGGGAAAGAGGGGAATATGTGGTGGGCACGACTATCTCCACTAAGACACTTCCATTGTTGTGGAACTATGGGGAACATACGAAAAATTCAGTGTGGAACTACCATATCAGCTTGATCGAGGTTCCAAAGCCTCCATGGGAATGAAAACCCAGTCAAAACTGATTACGATAGGGGTTATAATGTTGGTGGACACTATAGAATGGGAAATATATATTATAGAGTAAGCTAATAAAAGAGGCTCAGATCAGTAGTTTCTCTCAGGCTCAGGTAGAGATGAGGCATCCTCATGTTATATATCTAGAACCTATATAATCATTATCAATACTTTCAACGGTTATAGGTATGTTTTTTTATTATATCATCTATTACATATATTTTATTCGATATAGGTTCCCCTATTACTTTTATTTCTTACTATCAATTGTATGTTATGATATTTCCAACAATGATCGTGTCATATTCTATGGAGTTGGTTATTCCTATTAGCAATAAGTGGGAGAATGGTTTCATGTGTCTATCATGGGAACTCAGTTTTTCAATGGTCTACCTCGAAATGGACTCAATATTTTTGTAAATGGAAGTCTTTGACAGGATACTCAGTAGGGATTGGATGGTGCATTTCGAAGTTCAAATCATCTTTTTTCAAATGAAAGTGTGTTTTTAGGAACATGATATGATTTAAAAGGGGTTTGGAGGTGATTTGGATCATTGATTCGGATGTTCTAGAAATCAACTTCTAGAATTGGGTAGTCTTGTTTTTCTCTCATTTTGGTGGGTAGTGGTAGTGGTATTGATGATGAATTACCTCATGTGGTGGGTGAGTTCCCAAAATTATTTCCATATTATTTTTTAGGGTTACCTCAATAGCATTATGTAGAGTTCACCATCGATTTGGGGATAGGATCACAACTGATATATCTTCGCCCATACTGTATGGACCCCACCAATTTGCAGTAATTAATGATATAGCTATAAAATTGGGAATCTAATGGATTCATTATACTGATCCTATCATCTTGGGATTCCCTAGTTATTTTTCTAAGAAGGTCGATGGATATCTTCTATGTTGTGATGATTAATAGAAGATAGATTAAGTAATGATAAATAATAAATATCCCCTTCTCCCTATTGAATTATTAATTGATTAGCTAATGCGGCCTGTTGGTTCTCTATGATCTTTTTTTATTTTTAGTATCTCAAGGTCTGATTTAGAGAGTCATATTTTCCTATGATAGCATTCTGAGTATTGCACCTCGACTTTAAGTATTTGTCCATTCCCTTAGGATTGATGAATGATTCAACATTTTTCGTGGTGCTCATTAATAGGGTGTTCTATAAGTACATATATTACATCATTGTGGTATTTATGGATGACACCCCAGTCTACTCCAGGACCAAGGAAGAGCATGAATTAGATTTGAGGATCATGTTGGGATCTTTATTTGATCATCGACTCTATGTTATGATTTACAATTATACCTTTTCGATTAGAGAGGTGAAGATTATATCCCACATGATCTCAAAAAGTAAGGTTTTAGTGGGCCTTGTGAAGATTCATGTCATGATTTTATGAGAGAAAATGTAGAATGTAATTTAAATCAAATGATATTTGGACATGGAAGGGTATTACAATATGTTATTCATATATTTTTCATATTTTTATTCTTCTATGATTTCCCTTTCACATTTAGTGGTAATGATTGAGTGGATATCATAATTCCAATAATAATTTGAAGTGATTAATATATTGCTGACCAAAACAACTTTTTATATCTTTCTAGAATCATGAAATGGTTATTTGGCTGAATATTATTCTTTAGGTATGTGTTTTGGGTGTGTGTTGATGCGTGGTGATCATGTGGTGGATTATGGTCCTATCCAACTCCAAAAACAAGAAAATAATTACCCACCCATGACATGGAATGAGAAAAAGTGATACATGACTTGATAATGAGGCATCATTAACTATTCATCGTGAATTGTTTCGCATAATCATATCATTATAGCTTTGTATACATTTTATACTATTGGTATTTTTATCTAAGATAGAATCGTTTGATCGGTTACATTCAAGAGATTTATTTTTATATCGTTTTTTAACCTATGAAAAGGTAATGTAGTTGAATAATCCATTAGTATAAAAGTTTGAATAAAAGCATTGATAGAGTCATGTGATACGGGGAACATGATGAGGATTTCCATTCTAGTTGCATTTGGATGTTGAGGATCTTAGTGTAGGTGAATTTTGGGATATTGATTAGCTAACACCCTCCCTTTTGAAGCTCATTTGACTGGAGAATCCTGGTGATGAGCTATCCTCATTGTATATATAGTTCAAAAATGGTACAGAGGTTCCTAATGAGTTTTCTTTGTATTCATATGGATTTATTTTCTTTAAATACTATCTTCTGCTGCTGTTTTTACTAAATAAGGTGGAGATGAAGGATATCCACCTTTCTTAGAGGTTCATTCATCTCATGGCAAAAAATGTTACAGGATATGAGTCTTTGATTATGGGGGCCATGCATGAGGTAAGACATAGTTTACATTGTAACTAGAAGTTATACATTTCAAGAAGTTGTGATGATACAAGGAGAGAAATATATAATTGTATTGCATAGGGACCCACATTTTACCTCTCCATATTTTGATGAAGTTTATAAGGAAACGGGGTTATAGATCATGTTAAGCACGACATACCATCCTCAAATGAATAGCCAAAAGTTTTGAAAAAATTATACTATAGAAGTTATGATTTTGGAATGTGTTTTCTATTATAGAGTAACATGGGATAACCATTTTTGTGTTAGAGGAATTTTACTAGAATTATAGTTACCAATCCTAGATAAATGTCACTCTTTTTGAGGCCCTATGTGGTTATGTATGTTCGTCACCCTTGTGTTGGGAATTAGTGGGCAAGACATCGCTGTTGTGATAGAGCCATTTGTAGGAATAGTTTTATAAATTTTGGATGATCGAGAATAATTTATTGACAACCAAAATTCAGCATAATTTCAATGTAGATAAATGGCGATGAGCCTTATAATTCTCTGTTAGTGATCTTTTGATTCTGAATGTGTCCACTCATAGGGGTCATTGTCATCTTGGTATGTAGGGAAGCTAACATCGAGGTATGCCAAGACTTTTGAGATTACCGAGAGAGTTGGTATGGTGGAATACCGATTATCTTATCTATCCCATTTTATGTCAATTAATGATGTGTTATATATATCCTTATTGAAACTGTCAAATCTGAATCTATCTCAAGTGATGAATTAGGATTTGTTGGAGTTGGTATCTAATTTTTCTATGTTTGAACAACCAATATGCATTTTGGATTACCATGATAAAGTGATTTTGGGGAATTCCATACCATTGGTACATGGTCATTGGTTGCATGAGAATAATGATAACAAGTCATGGGAGAATAAATCATTTCTTAAGGAGTTGTTCCTTTTTTTGTTTTGTGACTAGCCTTTGAGTTGACTTTCCCAAGGTGTAAATAATTCCATGTAAAGATAATTTTCACGCATGTGATTTAATTTTGATATATTTACATGTTTTGTTTTTCTTATTTTTTTCAATTAGTAGTACTGTGTGTTTTTTTTGGGAAAAATAAAATTTTTGGACAAAACAACAGGTGCACCAGGGTTTGATAACTATTATTAGAAATGTTGTGCCAGCCTAGATGGAAAAAGTCTCATTATATTGTTGATTGTCTATGAATAGTAGACTATTTCATGAGAATACATTTATTTATATGACTAGACAAGTGGTTTTGTCTATGTAATGTAGCCGACATTATAGGTAGAAAAACTGTGTGGTGCATTACTCTTCGATAGGGGGATCCGCACAATCAACCCATGGTTTGATAAACAAATAAACCAAACCGCATGGCCCTCCCAGATAAATATTAAGCGTAATTAAATAATTTAGCATCATTTCTAACCCAAATCTACCCTAACTCACACCAACATGTGATCTCGAGCCCTATGTGATCCAACCCCTCCCTCTTGACTCATTTGGAGGCCAATTTCTTGGTGGAATTATCCACATATCTTCTGAGAATCATCAGATAATCCTATCCACTCATGATTTATCCAATATTCATGGATTATTATTCATAATTTCTTAGTTTCTCTCTTCACCAATGGGTTATCTTCCTTATGTTGTATTGATCCTTATTTTATTAGTTTTAATATTTTTTTTAATAATTTTATTATCCCTATCTAGGGTTTCCTAGTGGTGATGTTGTGGTTTTATATTGGATTATAGATGTTTCAATGATTGAAGTAGGTGATTCCATTATATAGCATTATTTCATGATTTTAGAATGATTTATACTCTTTATAGCTATGTTCTATGAATTTTGGGGGTGGTGATAATCATGATTTAGAATGTATTGGTGTACTTTGGAGTTTATATCTGATTTTCCAATGGATTTTTTTATTTTCATGGATGTCTATAATGTTGGAAATGTGTGTGTGTGTGTGTGGTTGTGACATATTTGGAAAATTTTGTTTCCTATGGGAAATTAATTTATTTATTTTTGAATTTATTCTATTTATTGTGTGTGTATTAAATTGGTGGTTAATATGAATCTATTTTTTAAATTGACAAAATATATTGTCCTCGGTGACTAGATCTACGGAGAAGCACTAGTACACCAGTCCGGTCGAAAGGGTTGAGGTCCCAGTCCCCTCTATAAATATTTACAAAACACTAACTAAGAATATGATGATTATTTGAGGGAAATAGACCTTGTAATACAATCCCCTCTTACGACTCCTGCAAGGGGACACTATGGGTTATGGTTTTTATTCCATGTCCACCGTGGTATATGGTTCCTAGGGCCCCAATAAAACTGGTTCCTTAAGGATTGAAAATGATGCTCATGTGGTGTTTTTCATAACATTGACGTATGATGGACTTTAATTATAATGTTTTATTTTTCAGGAATTTTTTAATTTATTTCCCCCCTTCCATTAAAATGAGTATGTTACACTTAATGTGTTCAGTCTTATTTCATTTTGAATCTTTGATATTGATTTTTCCAAATGTTTTATTCATGGACTATATCTCTGGGTGTTATGTTTCTAGGTGTTGGAAGACACCATAAATACAACCATGGGTGCATGTAGACCTTTTAATGTTTGACCCATGTATAATAAAGACGTTTCATGGGGGAGATGGTGGATCTGGATTCCAGTGGTTCTTATTTTTTGGGTGCTTTTTTGGGTGGAATGAGGCATATGTACCTTTTGATTCATGGAAGTTTCTTATTGTATAGTGGATCTCCACCCAATTTGGTATCTTCCTTTCTTTTGGTGTTTTATTTAAAGTTATAAAACTATTAACTTGTGATACTGGAATTTCTCTCAGCTTTGTTGATTGGTTATTTAAAGATTCTAATTTCTATTGGGCATTCATAAATATTTATAAGGGCTAAATTGTTCCCAATATTTGATTTTTGGTTCCATGAAACTAGTTTGTAGCCTATGGGGATAAAGAATTACATTCGGGCAATGTCACAGGACAGGACAATTTTCAGTGTGGATGATATCCTAGATGGGTTGGTGACATTCCATGTAAAATATAAATGTCATATGGTATAAATTATTAAGGATAATGTCACAAAATATAACTTTAATATGAATTTTTCTACCAATATAGAAAAATTATAACATTATAACAAATCCCTTCATGACAGAATATTTTGATAGGTTTTCGATGAAAATTGTAGTGTATCTAAAATATCCATATCAAGGAATGAAAATTACTAGGCTTCATCCCCTACTTAATCATACCTACATTCATGAAAAGATCATTTATTCATGGGATACAATTATTCTATTTTTTTGAACTGTTTTAATCTTTTTAATTAGTTGTGTATGGATGAATCTGTAATAATATTTCTTTATTTGTATGAGAAGAATAATGTGAAATTTATATGTGAAATTTTTCTGAGACATAAATAACTAATGAATTTAAAACTCTTATTTTACATTGAGATATAAAATATATACTGAGAGATTATTCTTTCATGAATCATTACATTGGATAATTTGAGTGGATTTAGGTAATTTGTAAACATTATATCTATATAAATTAAAGGATATACTGAATGGATCATATTTTCATGAAATAAAAATAAATATATTGTCAAACCCACTTAAGGCTTATTTTGTATTTTCTTTCAATACTTATTTAAATGTGAAAACTGATTTTCTGTTCATTATGCATATGAAAAATTTTGAACATTATTGAAAATTGTTTTGTAAATATTTTATTAATGTACATGTAGGAATTTTAAGAATATATAAGATCATTCAATTTAATGTGGTATTTTGATATTGAATTGAAGGACTGTGGATATGTCACAAATCCCATAGGGTTGAAACAACCACTAAATTAAGGTATAATAAATACCTTATTAAATTAAGAAAACCATCAACTTAAGGATGAGGTGATTATTTAGTGTTCTAATATGGTTCAAAAAAAGACCATAGAATGTTTATTCCCAAGTGCATAATGATATTTGAGGTTTTAATATGTTACAATCATATAGTACGATTGGAGATCATTGTTGATTTTAGAAATATTGTTAAGGTACATTTGATCAATACATTATTTGGTTCATGATCATTATAGGGTTACAATGAAGCTCACAAAGTACAAGATCAATATTTGCTAAAATAAACACTATTAACCCCTAAAAGTAGCCTCTTTTCAAATTCAACAATGAAATAATTAGCATATTTTTTTACAGTTTATAAATTTTATATTCTGAAAAATTAAATCTAAATAATGCATGTGATTTGGTCCTCCTGCAATTAACATCACAATCACTCAGGTAATCATTCATTTGGGATAATGGGTGTTCCATTCTATAAATAAGATATCCACATAGTAGTGATGGATGATTCCATTCATATGTTGAAAAATCGAATGAATTCATTGTAGTAAATTTTATGGAATGTAATATTCAAATAAAAATATATGGAAACAATCCATCTTATAAGTATATTTTAAATAAAGACCCTAAAATGAATGTTTTTTAGATTCAAATAGAGATTATAATTTCATTAATATATTATTTTCTATATTTTTACCTAGATTTTATTTTCCTGAAAATATGATATTAATTTAAATATGTCGAAAATGAAATATAATAGATAATGGTAGAGATAGAATTTATAATTCTGAGAAGAAGTATAATATCTATATTCAAAGAAGAATGTGCATCATATGAGTGAAATTTTTTTGAGATGAAGAATAATATCCATATCATTTATGTCCAAAGAAACACATTATTTCTATTATTTACCATTATTTTTTTATCTATCATTCTTTCTATTCAACATGAATGTGTATCTACATAACATTTTGGTGTTTCTTTCTTGAGGTAGGTCCATGTTTATACACTTTTCCATGGCTATTTTAATATAAGGAAATTATAAATATGTGTGCGTGGTATGAAAACCACCAAACACAGAGTATGTATTTATCCATTAATGGAGTGAACCTTTTTAACAAATGTTATAAATTTTTTCATTAATTTTATGTCATTTTATTTTATAATATTACTTTTAATCAAGGAGAAGGGAGGGTAGTTTTGAGAAATACAATTCAAATTGTAATTACCCCCCCCCCCCCTCAGTGTGTGACATAGCATGATTTATCATTTAACCATGAACCCATTACCTTTTATTGAAGGGAATATGTAGTGGCGTCAAGAAAAGTGGTAGGGATCTGGAATTTTTCCAAATAATTTTATCATTATTAAGATGAAATGAAATTTCCCTTTTACAAATATAAAATTATTATATAAATTTTTAATAATATTAACAGCAATACTAGTAAGTACAATTGTTTTAATAAATAAAACACCACTTAAGATAATATATATATATATATATATATAAAATATAAAAATGTAAAATTTTAAATGACGTGGAAAAAAGTATTATAATTTTTTCCAAAAATGATTTAGTCTAAAATGAACAGGTCAATCCCATACCCATATTAGCCAAGATGATAACTACCTTGTACCACTCCATATAAATATATCACACCAAAAACTAAATTTGATTATAATATTCTAGAAAGACCTCACCAGGTTTCTCTAGACTCCATAATATTGAGTAAATGGAATATAGGAGAGTACATTAAAAATGGTTTATTCATCAACATTTTATAGGTTTTTATATTATTTCAACCATGAAATTTTAATTTATAGGTTGATCCATCCATGCCATCTTTATATTCTATTTATATTCTAGAGAATTTATAAAATTTGGAGTGATCCTCCTTGATAAACCTAATGATCCTAACACATCCTGCTAGTCATAGAAAACACTTAGATTATTTATTAATGTTTATACTAATAAGATATTTATATGGTTTTTACTAAATAATTGGATTATTTTTAGAAAATCTTCTATCATTTCCCAAAATAAACTATCTATTATAAATAGAGATCTCTTGAATGTAGTTACAAAAAAACTAGACTTCATATTGTATTTTATATTGATTGATGATACAATATGAGTCATTAACATTTTTGGTCAATTTCCAATATTATTAGCATTGAGTGGTTCCTATTATATCAATATTGATGAATTATATCATCCACTATGACATTAAATAATTTCATGAACTACATTTGTTTGTCTAAAATATATTACCAAGATCGAAAATCTATAAAAGAGGTTTCCTAAAAGAAAATTTTTTAAAAGGCATTAAAATAAATTGACTAGAGAAATTTAGAAAAATATAATAGAATATATATATGCTCAATGATATATTCACCCTACATTCAATAGTTTACGATATGATATAAAATAGTCCCAGTTTTTATCATTTAAAAATAATTGGGATATTTATTATAAACTATTTTCCAAATTATATATTATATTGAGGGATTAATTAAAGGGTATTTAGACTATTTATCCATTTTTTGATATTTTAGGTATGGTAAATAAAATTGATATTAAATACTGAAAATGATGACCTCATACCTAACGTGATAGAAGATCAATATTCCCCTATTAGGGATAATAATATTACCAAAGACTAAATATCTTTGTTAAATGGGGATCTCCTCAAAGAGAGATACAATTCTATACCTAATAATGATAATTTAGTATTTTTTATCTCGATTAATTATGTTAAAAAGGGAATAAATAATTTTATTATCATGCCAAAATGATAAATTTGAATTCATATATTAACTATATCATTACAAAATCATAATTTGAGTGAAGGCCGATTATATTATAACATGTTATTGAGTTTAAAAAAAAGACAATCTTACCAATAAAACTATACTTATGAATAAGGTTACGAATATAGTTTATTAATAATTTCATTCATCTTAAATAATATTTAGGAGATTCCATAATGATTCAAATGTTTATGAGACTATTTTCAACACCTATATTTTGTTTATAATTGATGCACTATGAAATTGTGGAAATTTTCATCTCAAATATGATCCAAATTCAATTTCTTTTCAAGATCCAATTCATTACCTTGGAAATTAAAAGAATGTATTCATACATCATAATGGAATAAATGAATTTGGGAGGGAAAATTCGTTTTTAAATTGAGATTATGTCTACAAGAGATAACAAATTTATATTCCATGAACTCAAATGATCTTTGATTTTGGAAATAGTTTTACTAAAATAATGGAAGTCCTTAGAATATTGGGTTTCCCAAGCCATTGATGTTAATTACCATTTATTTTATGTTCAACCATATTTTAATAATTATTTTCCTTTGACTGCTATATTTTTTATTAAAATAATGGGTTATTTGGACTTGTTAATGATTTGACTAGAAATATATCCATAATGATCCAATAAATCCATTTATATTTCATTATAAATAGATCAAAATTGATATAATAGTATTTTATGATTTTATAAAACTAATGTGAAGGTGTTTCCATGTTTCTTTTAGCCTGGATATGATAGATAATACCCTAACTAACCAATTTGAGAATATATCATCTATGATAATACTAATAAACTCTAAAGAGGATATTCGAAAGAAATCCCCCTACATAACACCAATTGATTCAAAAAGTAATTACATGGGGATTAAAATAAAAATAATTAAACTCATAACAAAAATAATAATGTTCCTTAGGAAGACAACTGAAAAATCATTAAAGCTAAACTAGTAGAGAATATAATATAAATAATCTATAGTTATGGTTTAATTTTTTTTTATGATATCCAAAATGAGAGAATTTCTACCATAAAATATATATTTCATCAAAATAATAATTCATTCACAACCTGTGATATGAAATCAAAAATGATTCTGGAGATAGAAAAGATGATACTGGTTATTTGAAACAACCTTATCAACGACCTGAGAAATATTGATTGCCATAATTTTTATCATAATATTATAATACCTATTAAATAAAGTAGTAATATTTTTTATTTGAATGGAATCATTGAATCTAAATTAATAAAGATAAAAATAAATTTATAATATTTTCTTTGAATATATCCATCAAAGAATGCATAAATTTTATTCAAAAGATCATTTTGTATAAAGTTACTAAAAGAGGATGTTCGTGAATCTATAAAGACCTGAATAACTAGAATGATTTACAGAAAATACTATATACTTATCCTCTTCAACATCTGTATTTGTTATGGGAATAATATTATATTTTCCATCAGGAAACATAATATTATAAATCATGGTCTAAGCATTCCCCATTTAGTGATTTCTTAAGCATTTTTCATAATATTTCACAATGTGATCATTTTTTCCTTCTATTCAAGAAATAATTTCATTACTATTTCCAAATAAGTATTATTCTTATATACCTTATGATGTTATGATGATTATTTTAAAATATTTTATTTTTATACCAAACATTGAGCCATTTATTATGAATTTTTATTTATTTATTTCCTCATTTGTAATAATTTTAGAAATTAACCTAGAAGAGCGGTAAATATATTTATTAGTGATAGGAATGTCAAAATAATCCTCATGGACATATAATATAACTTTGAAATCCTTTTTTAAATTTTTTATTATCATATCATTATATCTAAAAGTATCGTTACACTAATCTCTAATGTTAATATAAAATTTTCATAGATTTTTTAAATAATCATAAGGAAAATTATAAAAATTAGTGTTAAACCAATATTTATGAAAAATTTACCTAGTATTATGGTTCTTGAACAATGAATTGTTGAATCTAAAAGTAATGGTACCATTTTATGTCTCCTTACTAAATGAACCGAGTATGGGATGATGACCAGAAGTGGTCTTTATCATAGCTGTAGAGTCCAATTATACTAGTTAATCCAGAGAATGATAGTTGAAAAAGTTTTTATCAATCTTACTTTACATAATACTATTAATGGTTCATCAATACTATGTGAAATTTTCACCATGAAAAGAAACATAAATTATTTCATTATAGAATATACATTCCCAATATCATTTACTTTTAATATCTAATGTTATCTCACCAATCCTTTCTTGCATGGCCATGACCCAATAAAAGTTCTATACTGAGAAATACATAACCTCATAATATAAAATAGTAGTTCCAAATTTTAGAACAAGTATATATTCTTTAATAATTAATAAATTAATGTGTATGATATAATTTTAACATCAAAAATAAATGTACATGTCAAAATCTAATGATAGATATGAATGATAACAAAATTAGTCACATTGGAGGATATATGAACCAAATGATTGCCCACAAAATTAGATTTTTGATTAATCCCTTTAATGATATAGACTAAATACTTGATTTCAAAAACATTAGAAACTCTCAAATGAAAATAGGTTTAATATTATCAATAATCCTTGGATGTTTATTTTGAATAATATTATTTATGAATTGTAAAACCACTGAATGTTCTAAAAGGGGATTTTTTTTAATTCATGTACATTGGATTATTTAAACCAATGTATCAATTTTTTATCTATTCTACCGTTGGACCTGCCCTTATTAAACTTCTATAAAGAAGAATCAAAACCATATAATATAATAACCTTAACAATAATATCCCAAATCTAACCCATAATTTAATAAATTTGAATAAGATTGAAGATACATCATCACAAAATCACCAACTAATTTATTCGTATTTATAAATAAATTATATAATTGAATAATATATATTTATTTAAAAACATAAGATACAAAACATAGTGAAAAAATATTATAAATACTGAACTCAATCAATGATTCCTTCTTCAAATCACGGGGAAAGTGAAACAGATAAGGGTGAGAACGAATATTCAGCAATGGTTATGTACATTAGAAACTATCATGTGTAAATAAGGTATAAAATGTATATAATGGTAAATAACTATTACACAATCTATTTAATCAATAATATAAGCATGAATAATGATACATAAGGAGTAAAAAATCGTCAAATGATTCCATATAAATAATTAAATGATCATGAAACTAATCATGGATCTCATAAGTAATACAATAATGACCTGACCATTAATATTTTATTCCATAATAATGGAGTTCATAATGTCATCCATCTAATGTTTATTGTCAAGGTCGTGTTCCAAGGTAGTTTAAATTATGGGTATTTATAAAACAGAAACACATCTAATTAAAGCTAATCAATTGGATGGTCTCATGAGACTTACTGATAAATCATTGTGATATTTAATTATTGGTACCACTCTTTACATAATAAGTTGAATGAATTCATAATATGAATAAAAAATAAAAACTATTTCAACATACCTTATTCAAAAAAAATTTATAAGAATAAATTTTAAAAAAAATCAATACATTCCCTAGTCAAACTGATCATAAACCATCGAAAGAATTAATAAATATTGTATCATTAAAACATATATTCAGTAGAGTATAATTAAAATAATGAGTTTTTTTCATTGATGAATATAAATTCCAAAAAAATATACTTACAAAATTCAGAAAGAAAACAAGGTTTTGATGTGGAAAAATCAATTTTGTATTCCTTAAAGATAAAAGATATTATTACAAATAAAATCCTTGAAAATAAAATTGGACACTTAAATTATTCATAAAATATATAATTATTTATAATGATGGGAATTTCCATTAATTATGAGTATGTAAAAATAACACTTACTTTCACATTTTCAATAAAAAGTGAAAATGTAATTTGTTCAAAATATGATAAAATATTCCTTATAAACCATTTCTTAAATATTTAAAAAAGTAAAAATATTATTCATAAATCATTGGGGAATTGTAAAAATATTATTTAATTTTTTATGTAAAATATTGATATGGAATAAAAATATTTCAAAACAAGTTGATATTAAAAGTCAAAATTTTCATTAAATAACATTATTTTGGGATCTTGAGTATTTATAAGATTGAAAGGAAGTTAAAAAATTATAAATAAATATAGTATAATAAAATAACTTGGTTTTAATATGTAAATTTTAAATAATTCTATTATTAGAGACTTAAACCATTAAAATCATGAATATTGATGAGATTATGAAATGAACCCTTACGACATTGGTTTCTTCTGAATCATGAAACCCAATTCAATAATAATATAGAATTAATTATTAAATACAATTAATATAAATATATTCATTATATAAAATATCAAAGGGGTAGTTGATACACCTTATAAAAATAAATTGGTGGATAATACCAACTATGTCTAAATGGAGTGGAAATTGAGATGAAATCTCTTAGGACGATCATACCATTGAAATGAAAATTAATAAATAAATTTACTTAGTGAATAAAATATAAATTTTCATAAAACACGTAAAACTAATGCATAAAATAATAAAAAATCATTATACACAAGGTCTTAGTATATCAATGCTAATAAAGAAGGAATACAATATAATAAAGAGAATGTGAGTTATGAAAACCATTACCATATGATAACATTCATGTCAGTAATATTTAGGTGACCCAATTAGAATTGAAATGTATAATTACATGACTTCTGAATGATTCATGTCATAACAAAAAAAAATTCAGTATACATAACATATAATAAAAATTACGTTTATATCAATAAAATTAATATGTCTCAATGAAATAAAATTGAGACAAAATCCCTTACAACAGGTTCGAATCATCACCGAAATTCATTATCTTCCCCAAAAAAATACTTATGTTAATTGATTACATACATAGGAAAAAAATTAACTTAATTAATCATTTTAAAATATTTATTACTGCATTATATATATTTATTAATTTAACTATGTTCATGTTAAATGTTTTGATCATACTCAGATATTATTTCCAATATGACCATGATATGATGAGTATGGTAAAAGTGATAATTATTAAATCATCTCCAAAAATATAGTAATGATATAATTATAATCTTTATGAATTAATTTTACTTTATAAACAAACCATGATATATGATTATAAAAAATAAACTATGACATAATAATTGAGACCGTATGTCGTACATACGCATGAGTTAAATTAAATTATTCAATGATCATAATGGTAAAAAAATAAGTATAAATTAATCTTTTAATAATTAAATTAACAACATAGATACAATAATAATTATTTCAATACATTTATATACAATATTTTTTTTATGTGCTTACGAAAAATGAATCGCATCACTTTGTAAAGTGGTAATCTACACATGCACAAAACAACATTATAAATTTTCATTGAATGGAAATGTAAACATTAATATGATATATTAAAAATAATTAATGATAAATACTTCATGAATAATATATATATATATATATATTAAAAAAATCATTAAACTAGTAATGATGGGTGGTGAAGGAAAATGAATTATATATGTTGATGAGCCGATATTCCACTGTACAAACGAATGATAGTTTTTTCCAATTCTATGGAAGAGAACATCGATACAGGGTATGATTATGACCTAAAATAATCATTCATTTTGGAGATAATTATGTTATTATATCATCATAGTTGACGAATATTCGATTTTAATGGAAATATAAAGTATTCAAAAAGGAACGGTTGTGAACAATAACTATTCTTAAGACAACCTCCTTAGGTTAACACCAAAATAATTCCAAGGAATGATTTTTAAAAAATATATGCACTCATAGTCATGGTAAGGAATTTATATAATGTCTTTTATTTGTATTTTACAATTTTTTTTTGAATTGTTCATAAATGAAGAGGGGAGATTCCCATTAACATGTGTAGGGAGGAGATCTTTTGGAATATCGTAAAATATTAAATTTTTATAAATTCATTTTCATGTTAAAAATAATCCAAAAAATTATAATTCAAATATCGGATGAGTATAGGTCATAATACAATCATCCAAAAAATCATTGATGTTTAGATTTGGGTTTTACCCTTATCATTTTTAACCCAGTTAAACACTTTTTGATATTAATCATGATAACACAGGTTTCAGTCTAATTGGATAAAGATGGTTACAATAGATGGATAATTGGTACATAAATCAAATATATAAGATATTTTTGAAAATACAAAAATCACTAGGCCAAATATAATTGTTTTAAATTTTTTAACCATTTAATAAGAAATTAGATTATATATTTACACTAATGTCATTTTTGAAATTATATCTTTAATTTGACTTTATATATATAATGAAAAGGGGGAATTGAACTATAAAAATTTAACACATCACTAGTATGATAAATTCATCTATGAAAATCATGTAACACAATAAGTTATTCAAATTATATTATATATAATATTTTTCGAAATCATATTTGTTTTTTTTTTCTATAATGAAATGAAATATTGTGTAGGCATTTCATAAGAAATTACGGTAATTATATAATCAATAAAAAAATTTAAATATGTAACCATCTTGAAAAAATTTCATTATTATTAAAATAATTATTAACGTTATTTTGAAACAGTATTTTGAATACATGTGATCGCATAATATATATTGAAAAGAAAAAATGTGATATTGGAATATTTCTTTTCTTTAAATTTTATATTGGTCACATTCATGGAAATGTATCCCATAAAAAAATAAATTTTGAATATAAGATAAAAAATTAAAAAATTACATCATCAAATAATATAAAAAGTTAATATTTGGAGAACTTTCACTTACTTTTTCCGATGGTTAATTAGATTTAGTCTAATTTTGTTGTGATGATGTTTGAATATTTTTACTGTAACACCCCAGGAAAATAAAGAATATTACATTTTTATATTTATCCATATTTTTGAATAAAATATTGATATTACTTTAAAAGGAACGCTATGCTTGATGGCTTACCCAATACGCGACAATGAGTTCCTTTGAAATCATACGTTGCACTCTAATAATAAAATAATATTATTTTAAATGGTAGTTAACACCTAGTCATTGTAATGGCGGGAAAGAAAGGAACTAACTAAAAAATTATTATGTATGTTTGTCAAAAAAAATACTTTTTACAATAAATGTTAAAGGATTAAAAATGAAAATGAATCCAATTTTAAGCGTAAACATTCTAATATTCTTTAAAAGGTCGATTAACCACCTTTTGATGGAGAACTTCTTTTAAATTCACTTTTTGAAAATTTTATCTGTTATATTTGACAAAATAAAATTCTTCTTTAGAATCGGAACATCAAAATTTACTTTGTGTAAATTTTTGGTATTTTTCCGATAAAGATCATTTTTTAGTGAATAGTGAAAAAAGTTGTATTTTAATTCAAAACAACTTTTTAATCTAATATATTTATATGATTAGATTATATTTTGAATTTTTTTTAATGTTAAATTAGAATATATTTTTACCATTTAATCAAATTTTGGTCATTGGAATTAATTTCACTTTGAAATCGGAATTAATCTAGTGTCAATATTTTGATACTTATTGTTTAATAAAAAAACGCTATTTGCTCTGTCAGTGGGAATTAATTATTAAATTGATTAATGCAACTTATATTTTTTTAATTTTATAAAATAGACTTCATTTTTGAATTTGGAATATCAAATATAGCTTAGGGAAAAGTTTTGGTATTATTCGGAAAAATTTCAATATTTGATGAATATTGAAACCACTAAGTGGTACTTAAAAAACTGATTTTTCATTTAAATGAAACTTTAACACTTCTGTGTTTTGAATTTCAAAAATCCGACATACATTGTTGTCATTAGGAATTAAAATGTGGTTCAATGGGATTAAAATAATTTTTTGGTGAATAGTAACTTTTATGTTTTTAATCGCGATTAGAGATAATTTGTGTAATTGATGGTAAAAATAATGTTTTAATAATATTAAATGAACTTGACACATGTCCTATCCTCATTGGATGTGTAATGTACGACCAACACAATCAATGGATCAACTTGGGGACCCCATGGAGTCACTTTGTTTGGAAAATGACATAAATACCTTTTTATTTAAAGTTAAAATTAAAATGTCACAAACATGAGTTGTTTTACTAAACAAAATTTTACATTGGGTTATAGAAGTCATATTGTTGACTATAAATATTCATTAGAAAGATAAAACGATTTCCTACATAATGAATGTTTTTAATAATTTTTAGACACTAAATAAATTAAATTATTTATGAAACCATGATGATGCAGTGATTACCTCCTTATTTAACGATTTAAATAAAATGAAACTATAAGGTACAATCTATGACCTAAACTTGTCACGAACCTATTGGATGAGTGTATTTCAAAACCTTACCATCTTATCCTCGAAATACATCAATGTGGGACCTTTAAAATCTGAAAATCATTTGAAAATAAATTAATATTTTTTAACATTCCAAGAGTGCCCCTCCTCTCCTCTTATAAAAGGCCCCCACCTCTACCATTTTACACACACCTCTCAAGCCTTTGGATCGGCCAACCCCTGACCATTTCATCTCTCCACATCCATATATTCATCATTGAAGCCTCACCATTGGGCATAATCCTTTCCAAGGAAGCCTTTGAGCTCAAATAAAAAAGAATTACCTGATTTAAAGGTAATGTCTTCTCTTGTGTTCTTTTGTTTTATTTTGCTTCTCCAAACCCCTAAACTCTTTTAATTCCATTATTTTGTAACAAAACTAGTATCTTAAATATACTAGGATTTTTTTATGTGAATTATTTTCACTATACTTACACACACCTTTGTCTAATGGATAAAGAACATTCTGTTTCTATGGATGGCGAATTTCTGTCTCACGAAACGATGATTGTTCAATCTCATATTAACACCTTTCACGGTGGCCATTATGATGTCACTATATTTTATATATGATTTATATGGTATTTATATTTTCTATATGCTTCTGAATTTTATATTTAAATCATTCCTTTATTCTTTTCATGTTGTGAAAATGCGATAATTTCATACGAGGAAGTGTGGACTACTGCACCCTCAAGTGATGTGACTCGGTCATGCAATACATGGAATGTATAAATAATGAAATTAATGAACAAATTTGACCTATATAATATATATATTATACTTTAATTATAATATATATATCTCTCAATTATTTTTAATTCTATTAATATGACAATTAAATTAAAGTAGTGTTCATGCGTACGTACGGCATACCGTCTCCATGAACGATTCATTTCATTTCTTACATCTATATGATTATGTAATATTATAAATACAGGTATATTATGGATATATATGATATATATGATATCGAAATCATGAATATCATTCTGGATATAATGAACCTTTGACCACAGGAACAACAGGTAATTGTAAGATGTCCACTTTCGACTTAAGAACCAAATATCACCAAAACATACATTATTAACTTAAATGATTACATAATTTTTATAGCATGGAAATAATAGATATAAAAGGAATAATGAACTTTAAAAAGGTTATTAAGAAAGTATAAATTAACTCAATTTTATTATTCAGGATGTTAATGAACGATCGAGTCAAGTCGGACCCAAGGTAAGGGATCCTACCCCTCTCTTTCTTTTTAAGTACACTCATTTATGTCACTTCTTTTAAGATCACCTTTCTTATGATTGGGATGTTCTTTTATATTAAACATAATTTAAATGTTATTTTAATATGATGATATTCCCTATTTTATATCATCAATCCATTTTTGATGTTTTATGTGGCGCCGTTAGGCGGCCGAGTTTTTGTAGGGGATTTTTCATCTCACTTTTATTCTCGTGACATTTATACTACGTTTGCCACTATTTCCTTTGAGTGGTGCATGTACTGCCCATTATTATACAATTTGTGTATTATAATTTAATTTATGGGTATTTACATGTTCATTGTATGAACCTTCTTACATGGGGTGTACGTTTCGAAAGTTACCCAACTTGGTAAGGGTACCTTTCACCCTCCACTTTTTAAAAGACTTATTTTTGTTATGTCTTTTAATTTACATATTATTATGTTGGGATATTTTCTTCTATATCCTTATCGATGTAAAATATATTTCCAAGTGATGAGATACCCTTTTTGTCTCATCAAATCATTTACTGAATTTTAAAGTGACGTCGTTAGGCTGTCGAATATTTACAAGGGAACATATTAACCCAATTTCGATTTCGTTGAGTTTAACTTGTAATTCTTGAACATGTCATCCTATTAATATGTGTGAATGACCTCTGATTGTTTCACACTTAATATCCACTTATATTGGGTTTATTTATATTTCTCACACTTAATTATGTGATATATTTATCTTTAATTTAAGGATACCATCTTTATAATGGATTTCATCTCAATTTACATTTCCATTGAGACTTCATTGTTGTTATGCACCAATTCACTCTTATATGGTCCATATACTGTCCTTTGATATATTATATCATGAATCATTTTATTCTCATGATATTATAATGTTCGGATTAAATTTTATTCCGAAACTATTTGTATTCAAGCGACTCTCATTTTGTTAAAAACTCTTTAACAAAAATATCATTTTAAATGTTTTAAAGATTCATTATTTTAAATCTTTATCTTTAAATTCCTTGTTTTCAAGCTGGTTTTCAGTATCTATTTATATGGACATTAATGTTTTAAAATTAAAATTCCATTCAAAGCATTAAAATGGTATGGGACACTTTGATTCAAAAATCACTTTTAAATGGTTTTTTAAAATGGATTGATTAATTCAATATATTGGAATTACTTATTGTGATTGAAAATGAAATGTTGTTATTGAAATTTTTATATTTTCAATATTTTATGTGTAATTATGGTACTTGGACATTTTACGGGTGGTTACGTGGTAAACCATATGACGGGTGGTGCCGTGAATACCAGGATGGGTGGTTACATCATAACCTCCAATGCACTGGGTGTAGAAGTTGGCCGTATGGATATTCCATTAAGTATGTGTGGAATTAGAACGTATGGTTATTCCATTTAAGTATGTTTATGTCCCATGTTACCTTTATATGTTATGTGTTCTTTATATGGGTTTTATGGTAATCTTTTGGTTAAAAAAGGGTAAGTAATGATCTTTTATTCATTGGAGAGTTTTTTTACTACTTCATAAATGTGAAAATTATTACATTGATAAAGTATACATGGTTTACATGTTGTTTTGAAAAACTAACAGTTTTCATTCTTTGTGTATCCCTTAGTGAGCTTTTTATACTCACCCCAAGTTTTTTTTGAAATGTATTTCACAGGACTTAATCTGGAATGGGGTCAAGAATGGGATCAATGGAAAGTCATTATATCTAAAACATGGAACTAAACATGTTTCTTTTTAAGAGATTTTATTTTATGGAAACTTAGAAGAAGTGTGTGATTTGTAATCTTTTGAGATATAATAGTTATGTCCTAGATCTCTAAAACTCTAAACCATGAAAAGATACTCAATTTGAATTATTCATTTAATTCAATATTAAGTAAGGTTTAAGGTCGGGGCCTTATAGTTGGTATCCGAGGTCAGTTTAGATAACTTTAGAGGTTAGGGTATTCTCTAACAATAAGTGTAATTACCATAATGGTTAGGATTTCATAAAGATTCATAGTTTTAGATAAAGTGAATGAGTAATCATATCATAGTTTTTACCTTCCTCATTAGTACATGATGGTTTTGTTGATATACTCACAATGAAATTTCTGTTTTTAGTGAATGGATGGATCTAGCAGGCACTAAAGAGACAACAGGTTTGAAGGAAACTGTGGTGGTTCTCTGATTAAGATACTAGATAAAATGGGGGATTCAATGAGGAAACTCATGGTTTTTCTAAACCAATTATCAATGAGTCATGATCAACCACTTGAACCTTGGTATGTTCTGTAATTCATCATGTACGAGATGACCAATTGATGTGGAAGTTCAGGTAATAATTATAAAGGTAACCATTAGAGTTTATATGATCCTTACATTTGAGTTAATTACGGGTTATTATATGTTATGATGGAAAATGAAAGGTATGAGATAAAATTGAGGTTAAAACATGTTAGGGTTATTTTTGGAGTTTTATAAAAAGGACAACACGCAGACCATGTGACAACCCATCACGCCAGACAAAGCTGCGGGAATCGAACCCACAACCAAAGTGCGACTGGAAATTATCGCCTACCACTAGACTACGTGAAGTCCCTGGATATTTTGACTAATTATTTTTAGTTAGATGATTTTAGGAATCAAGAGTAAGTTTATTTTGGGTTATCTATGGAAATGATTAACCTATCATGTAGGATATGTGATTAGATTAATTACTTTTCAATATGAGAATTTAAGAGCAAATGATGTTATTTGGAGATAAAAGTTAATTTGTACCTTGGAAGAATATGTGATTAAATCCTTTAAATATTTGGGTTTCAATCTTATTTTGGTTAAGTTTTAAGAATTTTATGGACAATTGTTTATCGAATGGTCTTCGTTGAACTTTGGGTTTTTTTGGACAAATTTTGGAGATTTAGAATTTATTTTCTTTTTATAAAGGATTATACTTTTGTGGGTTATCTGATCTCATACTAACAATTTTGGTTTTGGATTTTGTCTAAAGACGTGGGAAATATATAGTTCTCTTTTTTGGATTAGGTGATTCTCATGAAGTTGATTATAGTACTCTTAATGCAGACAAGTCTTCCTAAAAACTCGTCTTTTGGAGAAAATATGAGTTTGATTAAGGAATCTCGTAAAAGATGAAAGTCTATGTGACAAGTAGGTATGTTCCATTATGATTTAGTTAAGCTCAAAAATAAATTCCTCAATGAAGAGTAACTTAAAACAAAAATGTTGTCTGTTAACTTTTCCTACTGGAGAATCGAATACCGTTTAACCCATCACAAGTTTCTGACATTCTTGTGGTTAACATTCCACTAGACATGTTTACTATCACTCTCCCTCAGAACATGACCCTTTGTTTTTTCCTCCATGTCCATATTTTCATACTTGGAATCCTAGTATGGGTTAACTCGGGTGACCTTTGTACTTCACTTTCTTTCTTTTAAAGCGATAGTTTAATTTACTCCTTTTCCGATGTGGGACATTCAATGGAGTTTCCAAGCACAATTTTAAAATTGCGAAGAAGGAATTCCCAAAAGGGGGGTAGGATGTAGCACCCCAGGTAAATAAAGAATATTACAATTTTAAATTTATCCATATTTTTGAATAAAATATTGATATTACTTTAAAGGGAACGATATGCTTGATGGCGTACCCAATACGCGACAACGAGTTCCTTTGAAATCTTACGTTGCACTCTAATAATAAAATAATATTATTTTAAATGGTAGTTAACGCCTAGGCATTGTAATGGCGGGAAAGAAAGGAACTAACTAAAAAAATGATTATGTATGCTTGTCAAATATTTTTACTTTTATCAATAAATGTTAAAGGATTAAAAATGCAAATTAATCCAATTTTAAGCGTAAACATTCTAATATTTTTTTAAAGGTCGATTAACCGCTTTTGATGGAGAACCTCTTTTAAATACACTTTTTGAAAATTGTATGTGTTATATATGAGAAAATATAATTATTCTTTAGAATCAGAACATAAAAATTTACTTTGTGTAAATTTTTGGTATTTTTCTGATAAAGTTCATTTTTTAGTGAATAGTGAAAAATGTTGTATTTTAATTCAAAACATATTTTTATATCTAATATATTTAGATGATTAAATTATATATTTAATTGGTTTTAAAGTTAAATTAGAATATATTTTTACCATTTAATCCAATTGTGGTCATTGGAATTAATTTCACTTTAAAACTAGACTTAAACTTGTGTCAATCTTTTGATACTTATTGTTTCATAAAAACACGGTATTTGCTCTATCAGTGGGTTTTAATTATTAAATTAATTAATTCAAATTATATGTTTTTTAATTTTGTAAAATATACTTCATTTTTGATTTCAGAATATCAAATATAGCTTAGGGTGAAGTTTTGGTATTATTCTGAAAAACATCAATTTTTTATGAATATTGAAACCACTAAGTGGTACTTAAAAAACTAATTTTTCGTCTAAATGAAACTTTACCACTTCTATGTTTTGAATTTAAAAAATCTGACATACATGGTTTTCATTAGGAAGTAAAATGTGGTTCAATGGGATTAAAATAATTTTTTGGTGAATAGTAACTTTTATGTTTTTAATCGCGATTAGAGATAATTAGTGTAATTTAATGTAAAAATAATGTTTTAATAATATGAAATGAAAATGACACATGTACTACCCTCATTTTATGTGTAATGGCCGACCAATTCAATCCATGGGTCAACTTGGGGACCCCATGGAGCCACTTTGGTTGGAAAATGACATAAATACCCTTTTATTTAAAATTAAAATTAAAATGTCACAAACATGAGTTGTTTTACTAAAACAATTTTTAACTGGGGTTATACAAGTCATATTATTTAATATAAATATTAATTAGAAATATTAAAAGATTTCCTACATAATTATATTTTTTTAATAATTTTTAGACATTAAATAAATAAAATTATTTATGACACCATGATGATGCAGCGATTACCTCCTTATTTAACGATTTAAATAATATGAAAAGATAATGTAAAATCTAAGACCTACACTTGTCCCAAACCTATTGGATGAGTATATTTCAAACCATTACCACCTTATCCTCGAAATACATCAATGAGGGACCTTTAAAATCCGAAAATCATTTGAAAATAAAGTAATATTTTATAACATTCCAAGAGTGCCCCTCCTATCCTCTTATAAAAGGCCCCCACCTCAACCACCTTACACACACCTCTCAAGCCTTTGTCTCAGACAACCCTGCCCATTTCATCTCTCCACATCCCTCTCTTCATCATTGAAGCCTCACCTTTGTGCAGAATCCTTTCCAAGGAAGCCTTTGAGCTCAAATAAAAAAGAGTTACCTGATTTAAAGGTAATGTCTTCCCTTGTGTTCTTTTGTTTTATTTTGCGTCTCCAAACCCCTAAACTCATTTTATTCCTTTATTTTGTAACAAAAAATGTATCTTAAATATACTAGTAATTTTTTATGTGAAGTATTTGAGCTATACTTACACACACCTTCATCTAATGGTTAAAGAACATACTGTTTCTAGGGATGATGAATTTCTGCCTCACGAAACGATGATTGTTCAATCTTCTTTTAACAACTTTCATGGTGGCCATTATGATGTCACTATATTTTATATATTATTTATATGGTATTTATGTTTTCTATATGCTTCAGAATTTTATATTTAAATCATGCCTTTATGCTTTTCATGTTGTGCAAATTCGATAATTTCATACGAGAAAGTGTGGACTACCGCCGCCTCAAGTGATGTGACTCGTTCATGCAATACTTGGAATGTATAAATAATGAAATTAATGAAACAATGTGACCTATATAAAATATATATTATACTGGAATTATAATATATATATCTCTCAATTATTTTTTAATTCCATTAATTTGACAAAGAAATGAAAGTAGTGTTCATGCGTACGTACAGCCTACCGTCTCCATGAACAGTGCATTTCATTTCATACATCTAAATGATTATGTAATATTATAAATACAGGTATATTCTGGATATATATGATATATATGATATCCAAATCATGAATATCATTGTGGATATAATAAACCTTGGACCACACGAACAACATGTAATTGTAAGATGTCCACTTTCGACTTAAGAACCAAATATAGACAAAACCAACATTATTAACATAAATGATTACATAATGTTTATAACATGGATATTATTGATATAAACGGAATAATTAACTTGAAAAAGGTTCTTAAGAAAGTATAAATTAACTCAAGTTTATTATTCAGGACGTTAAATGTAATACCCCGAGATTTTATGAAAAATATTCTTTTTAATTTCATTAATGTATTGTGTTATACGCTACACCAAAAGGAGCTTTCACAACACACATCACTGACCTGGCTTGAATTACACGCAATCGCGACCTTCCACAATAGCGTTTGTTGTACGCAACACCAAGTTTCGCTAAACAACGATATGCTATTAAGATATTATTAAAACTAGCCATTATAAATAGTAATAACCACTTTTTGAAATTTTGTAAATTTTATTTTTCAAAATGGACTTCATTTTTTGATTCGGAATATCGAAATTAGCTTAGGGTGAAATTTTGGTAATTTTCGGATAACTTTCATATTTTGATGAATAGTGGAAATTAGTAAATTTTAATTAAAAACAATTTTTTCAATTGAAATAATTAATAGTGATAAATTATTAATTTGAGTGGTTTTAAAGTATATTTAGAATATATTTTTACAATTTAATACAATGTTGGTCATTGGATGTAATTTCACATTTAAACCAGTTATAAACAAGTGTCCATCTTTTGATAGTTATTATCTCTTAAAAACAGGCCTTTTGTTTGGACGACGGGAATTAATTTTTATATTAATTAATGCAACTGATATGTTTTGAATTTAGTAAAATACAAATCATTTTTGAGTTCATAATATCAAATATATCTTAGGCCTAATTTTTGGTATTTTTCTGAAAACTTTCAATTTTTGATGAATAGTGAAACCACTAAGTGGTAGTTAAAAAACTGAATTTTTCATAAAACTTAATTTTACCTCTTCTGTGAGTGGAATTTTGAAAATCCTAGAGACACGGTTAATATCAAGGACTAAAATTTCGTTCAATGAGATGAAAATAATTTTTGGTGAATAGTAACTTTTTACTTTTTTTTACCACGGTTAAAAGTAAATAGGGTAACTAAGGGTAAATATGATATTACTATTACCCTAACACATGTAATAATTCTATTGGATAAGTGTAATTCGACCAAAAACAACCTTATTAATATAATATGACCATTTAGGTCCACTTGGATTAGATTATGACATTTAATATTATTTTATTTAATGAATGGTTAAAATAGTTAAAATCAAAGTTTAATAATTAAAACATTTTTAATATGGGGTTATACATAAGATCAATTCGACTATAAATATTCATTAGAAATATAAAAAGATTTAATACATAATTATATTTTATTTATAATTTTTAGACATTAAATAATCTAATTTATTTATGACACAACGATGATGCAGTAATTACTCTTTTAAGGAAATGTTAACATAATTGATGTTATAAATGCTCAAATAAATGTAATTTGAGACTTTTTATGAATTCCAGTAATTTTCTAAGTTACTATGATATATTTATGTTGATTTAATCAAATTTGTCAAACATATAATTCTGTTATGACTTTCACAAAAATCATATATCAAATAGTGTCAAAATTGACACAAAATAGTTTTTAAATCAAATATTATATTATTAATTGTTATTTTATTCCTAAAAATCTAAGGTTCGGCCAAATTACTTAGATAAGGATATATATATTAATAATAAACAATTTGGGGTTCGTTTGGTATGTTATAGTAAGTATATTAACCATATAGTGTAAGAAAACAAAAAGTCACGGTAAAAGTTAAATTATTTAACTTAGAGTTAAATCTAAATGATAAGGTTAAAATAGGAACCTAAACTTGTCTAAATTCTATTGTATGAGAGTATTTCGACCCATCCCCACCTTAGCCTAGAAATAAATCAATTTGGAGCTATTTAAAACCAAACTTGACTTTATAATAAAATAATATTTTTAGTTATTCAAAAGGTACCCCTCTCCTCCCTTATAAAAGGACACCTCCTCCCCCTCCTCCTCACACCAATTTGAGTACTCAAACTCGGCCAAACCCTGCCAAAATACCTTCTCCACTTCCCTATAATAATCCTAGAGGTCCTGGTCTTCTTCAAAGACCAATCATAGTTCCCTAAGTGGAGGATTCAAATAGGCGTTTCAAAGAAGTGGTAATATCCATTACCGATCTTTTCAATTTCATTCTTCTTCAACTTCTTATTCTTTATTAGTTTCATGAAATAGTAATAACATAAGTATTACTTACATACTGATATGTTATTATAAATATGAAACAACCCTAATTCACCTTCTATCCATCCTACGGAAAAATGAAATCACCACGCGTGCGTACGTACGGAATACCGTCTCCACGCCGTGGTGTAATCTATTTTCCACCACCACCTTACATGGATGGGTATAATGGTGTAAAGAATAAATATACATAGTTATTACAACATCATATTGATTCTGATATATTGTATAATCCACTCCAATTAAATTCAATAATTATGGAAATGATATCATCGCTTTTGCGTATGTACGGACTACCGTCTCCACGACGCGATAAGATTCATTCTCCATGTTAACCATTTAAGAATGATTATAAAGTATATATAAGCAATAATAATGAAATATATGACATTATAAAGCTACTGGATTTATGTGTATATATATGTATGTCATCTACTTAATTCCATTCAATTCAATAAGGAAACGAAAACAGCGTTCATGCGTACGTACGGCCTACCGTCTCCATGAAGGGTGTATTTCTTTCCATTTATCGATCCATTATATATATGTATATTCTGAATATATATTATATATAAATCATTTTTTATATTCTATAATTAAGTAATAATTATCTAAGTAATCATATGAATAATTACAAGTTAAAACACGAACGACAAATGAGACGATTTTACCCAAAACGCTACTTTAACATTAATTTACGAATGAACGGGTAATATAAAGTCATAAGTGAACCATATATGATATAATAACAATGAATATGATTCTGTAATAAGTCAATGACATTATTTAAATCATTATACAGGAGGTTCCGACACTTACGAAGCAAATCAGACCTAAGGTAAGGGAAAATATCACAATCTCATTTTTATCCGTGATTGTTTATACATTGGTATTTACTGGGGTGTATTTTATCATCCACATCCATGTTCCCTCAATATGTAATATTTTTTACATCCACTTACAATATTTTAAATCCAATTTTACCCTTCGGTGAATTTTTATTAAAGAATATGAAATGAATCTTTTGTCGTTTTTCGTACGAGGTACTTTTTGACTTTTCCGACAAAAGTACGAAGAATGTTTTTTTAACTTATACGGCATGAATGGATTTTTAAAACATTATTTCCAAGAAGCTTCCTTTACAAGTTTTTAAGTTTATTTTTAATCAACTTCTTTTAGTTATAATTTTATGACATGTTAAGAAATGAAAAGTGTTTTTTTGAAGTAGAAAGGATATTTTCCTCAAGAATGGAGTTCAAGTGTTTTATCAAAATTATTTTCCATCTAAGATAATAAAGGGTTCTGTTTCTATCCCTATTATTACATTGATTTGATTATGTTGTGATGGAATTAATTTTATGAATTCCTTTATCGTATATGAATTGTTTTATGATGTCATGATGTTTAAGATTCCCATTTTTGTTACATGTGTTATGCGATGATGTATGATTTATGATTTTGTGGCACACATAAGAAAGGATTCATTATAAGATGGGTGAGACCTATATCTACCTCCAATGCATTGGGTAATTATTTTATATCTCATGAGATAGACAGGGCTGGAATGGTAGGTTATACCAGTTTAGTGAAATAGGACTGAAATGAGGGTGACTCAGTTCAGAAAGGGACTTTGTCCACTAAGATAGTCTTGGCAATGAGTCTTGACTAACAAGAAATGATTCTCTATGATTATGTGTGTATGCCACAAAGTTTCATGTTTTATGTTATGATTATTTTGATTACATTTCACTGCCATGATTTATCCCATGTTATGAAATTATGATCTCTTTTGCAGGTTAAGATTTCCAAAAGTTATGTGCTTGTGTATACGATGAGATTTATATTTATTTTGTTTACCCTTACTGAGCATTTGAGCTCACCCTTTTATGTTTTCTTTTCCCCAGGATATAAATAAAGGTTTTAGGTAAAAGAAATTGAAGATCTTTATGGGAGATATTGGAGATCTTTCCCCATGATTAGAAGATTACGTTCCGAGTTTCCAAAGACACTAAACTATTACGATCCTTGTGTGTGTATTTTTTTTATTATGTACTAAGTATTCCGAAAATGTAATGTAATTTCCATTTACTTCAGGCTTCGGGTCTCTACAGTTGGTATCAGAGGCAAAGGAGATAGGAATGTATCCGATACTTGGGAACTCTCACATGTGAGCGTTGGACGAAGCATGGCTCTCCGTCCAAGGGCTTCATGAGGAAATGGCTGCCACTGGGGATGGTGGTGTGTCCCACCCAGGGGGTGTAGCCACCCATGGAGTGCCCTGATAGGTATCAATTATAGTCCACTGGAAGTAATTCCAGACCGCTACAGTTGGTATCAGAGGAAAGGTTTAGTCAACCTTTGGAAACTAGGATGCGAGAACTTTAGTGAGATCCCTAGAGATATTTATAAGATTTGTCTAGGGATGTCCCTAAGGATAAGTATACGTATAGGATACAGTCCTATAACTACGGTAAAGATCTTAGAATTTAACCTAAGAAGTTAGATATTGAGGATACTCCCCCTTTATAATGTTGTTTTCCCTAGCATGATTTTTGCCTCTCACACTATTCTTTTTGGGTTTTAGAAAATGGCTGGAAACAAGATGATTCACGATAATGGAGGATATGATGGACAATGTAATGATATTCTTCATGAGAAACCAAATGAAATGGGATTTGAAAGTCCAAACATCATTATTATGTCGAATCATCAATCTCATAATATGATCAATAAAGTAAAATTTGGTAAGATTCCTGACTCGGCTAATAAGAGAAAGATGGAGTTTCATGATGATCATAGAGGAAAGAAAGTTCAATTTCCCCAATGTAAATCATGTGGGAAGAGGCATCAAGGAGAATGTTTCAAAGGAACTGGAAGATGCTTTGGGTGTGGAAAAGAAGGACACAAAGCCAGTAAGTGCAAAGGAAAAGGTTCAGTTAACACCAGGGATGAGGATAATGGTATTGCTACGACATCAACAATGGTTAAATGTTTTAAATGTAGAATGTACGGGCATTATGCAGACCAATGCCCTAAGGGAAAGTCTCATGAAGAGAATCAGTATGGTCGTATGGGTAGTATTTATGTTAATGATGATGAAGAGACTACAAATGATATGTGAGATGAAAGAATTGTTGAAGCTCGGTCAATGGTTTAAAAAGGTAGTGGAATGATTACATGTTTATCAAGTGTAATGTTGTATAAAGAATCTCATGGTACTATGGAATAAAGAGGCATCTAAGGATTATTACATTGTTGTCTTTCCTTGAGTTTTGAAAGTCTGTGATTAATGCTACCAATATCCATGAAAGGTTATTCAGATATTTTTGGAATGAAGATGATATGCGCATAATGAAGGGATTAGAAGAAAATTAAATGTTTGATAGTATTCATGAGCTCATGACTGATATAAGGAGAAGGTTATATCATGGTTTGAGTATATAGAATTTTTGGATTTTGGTATGTGGTAAGAGTTAACTTTTGACAGCATTCATGTTTTCACTAAGGTTTAATAGGTATTCATTTTTTCAAGAGAATACATGATTAAGGTCTTCAAATGTTTGGAATGTGACCAACTAGACATATCTTATGATATATGGGGATCAATGATGGTATTAAATATTTGGTAATCATTTTCATTATATTATGAGAGCGGACTGCAGTATTATAGATAAGCCTAAAGATTAGAATGGATTATGTTGGACATAAGTTAGTATTGTTTAAGGATAGAAGATTTTCGATATTATTAATGGGATGTTATAGTAATGTAGTTTTAGAAAAAGGACAACCCGCAAGATGGGCGACAGCCCATCGTGTCGGACAAGGATGTGGGAATCGAACCCACAACCGAAGTGTGACTGGCCTTTATCGCCTACCACTGGCCTACAGGATGTCCCTGTATAGTAGAAACTCATTTTATTATATTAAGCAGTATGATATATGAAGTATAAGTTCATTTTAGGAACCATATATCATTAATCTCACTATAGATGGACTTATGTATTTTTTTGATAACTTTTCTAACCTTTTGAGACAGATGGAATGACCCATCATTCTATCACATGATCTGCTAACACATCACGAATGACAAATTCAACTTAATTTCTTTAAGAGATGAAGTAGAAATTGTCCAAAGAACGACAAACAGTGAGACTATACCAAAATCACGAAAGTATTTCTTCTAATTCCAATTTCATCAACTTTAGGGAAATGATCTTGAAAACCAAAAATGTTGTCCTAGTGCTCTTATATCTGATTAATCAGATGGTACCTTAGATCGTCACAAATTTATGGATTTGTGATTGCTAGCTTTTCCATAGCCATGTTCTCTACCACTCTCCATCAGAACATGATGGTTCAATTTCTCTTCCATATCCATATTTTCTCCTATGTGGAAACCCAGTGATTAGTTTATTTGGGTAACCGTTACGTTTCATACTTTTGTTTTTAAAGATTGGTTTTGGTATTCCTTTTTACGATGTGGGTTTAGATTAAAGAAACTTTCAAATAGTAAACCATTTATAATCCAGACGAATTTTGAGGGCGAAATTCATTTTAAGGGGGGTAGAATGTAACACCCCGAGATTTTATGAAAAATATTCCTTTTAATTTCATTAATGTCTTGTGTTATACGCTACACCAAAAGGAGCTTTCACAACACACATCTCTGACCTGGCTTGAATTACGCGCAATCGCAACCTTCCACGATAGCGTGTGTTGTACGCAACACCAAGTTTCGCTAAACAACGATATGCTATTAAGATATTATTAAAACTAGCCGTTATAAATAGTAATAACCACTTTTTGAAATTTTGTAAATTTTATTTTTCAAAATGGACTTCATTTTTGGATTCGGAATATCGAAATTAGCTTAGGGTGAAATTTTGGTAATTTTCGGATAACTTTCATATTTTGATGAATAGTGGAAATTTCAAAAATTTAATTAAAAACAACTTTTTCATTCAAAATAATTAATAGTGATAAATTATTAATTTGAGTGGTTTTAAAGTATATTTAGAATATATTTTTACAATTTAATACAATGTTGGTCATTGGATGTAATTTCACATTTAAACCAGTTATAAACAAGTGTCCATCTTTTGATAGTTATTATCTCTTAAAAACACGCCTTTTGTTTTGACGACGTGAATTAATTTTTAAATTAATTAATTCAACTGATATGTTTTGAATTTGGTAAAATAGAAATCATTTTTTAGTTCATAATATCAAATATAGCTTAGGCCTAATTTTTGGTATTTTTCTGAAAACTTTCAATTTTTGATGAATAGTGAAACCACTAAGTTGTAGTTAAAAAACTGAATTTTTCATAAAACATAATTTTACCGCTTCTGTGAGTGGAATTTTGAAAATCCGAGAGACACGATTAATATCAAGGACTAAAATGTGGTTCAATGAGATGAAAATAATTTTTGGTGAATAGTAACTTTTTACTTTTTTTACCACGGTTAAAAGTAAATAGGGTAACTAAGGGTAAATATGATATTACTATTACCCTAACACATGTCCTAATTCTATTGGATAAGTGTAATTCGACCAAAAACAACCTTATGAATATAATATGACCATTTAGGTCTACTTGGATTAGATTATGACATTTAATATTATTTTATTTAATGAATAGTTAAAATAGTTAAAATCAAAGTTTAATAATTAAAACATTATTAATATGGGGTTATACATAAGATAAATTCGACTATAAATATTCATTAGAAAGATAAAAAAATTTCCTACATAATGATATTTTATTTATAATTTTTAGACATTAAATAAATTAATTTATTTATGACACAACAATGATGCAGTAATTACTCTTTTAAGGAAATGTTAACATAATTGATGTTATAAATGCTCAAATAAATGTAATTTGAGACTTTTTATGAATTCCACTAATTTTCTAGGTTACTATGATATATTATTGTTGATTTAATCAACTTTTTTCGAACATATAATTCGGTTATGACTTTCACAAAAATCATATATCAAATAGTGTCAAAATTGACACAAAATAGTTTTTAAATCAAATATTATATTATTAATTGTTATTTTATTCCTAAAAATCTAAGGTTCGGCAAAATTACTTAGATAAAGATATATATATTAATAATAAATGACTTGGGGTTCTTTTGGCATGTTATAGTAAGTATATTAACCATATAGTGTAAGAAAAAAAAAGTCACGGTAAAAGTTAAATTATTTAACTTAGAGTTAAATCTAAATGATAAGGTTAAAATAGGAACCTAAACTTGTCTAAATTCTATTAGATGAGAGGATTGCGACCCATCCCCACCTTAGCCTAGAAATAAATCAATTTGGAGCTATTTAAAACCGAACTTGACATTATAATAAAATAATATTTTTAGTTATTCCAAAGGTGCCCCTCTCCTCCCTTATAAAAGGACACCTCCTCCCCCTCCTCCTCACACCAATTTGAGCACTCAAGCTCGGCCAAACCCTGCCAAAATCCTTTCTCCACTTCCCTATAATAATTCTAGAGGTCCTGGTCTTCTTCAAAGACCAATCATAGTTCCCTAATTAGAGGATTCAAAGAGGCGTTTCAAAGAAGAGGTAATATCCATTACCGATCTTTTCAATTTCTTTCTTCTTCAACTTCTTCTTCTTTAGTTGTTTCATGACAAAGTAATAACATCAGTATTACTTACATACTGATATGTTATTATAAATATGAAACAACCCTAATTCACCTTCTATCCATCCTACGGAAAAATGAAATCACCGCGCGTGCGTACGTACGGAATACCGTCTCCACGCCGTGGTGTAATCTATTTTCCACCACCACCTTACATGGATGGGTATAATGGTGTAAAGAATAACTATACATAGTTATTACAACATCATATTGATTCTGATATATTGTATAATCCACTCCAATTAAATTCAATAATTATGGAAATGATATCATCGCTCGTTCGTACGTACGGACTACCGTCTCCACGACGTGATGAGATTCATTCTCCATGTTAACCATTTAAGAATGATTATAAAGTATATATAAGCAATAATAATGAAATATATGACATTATAAAGATACTGGATTTATGTGTATATATATGTATGTGATCTACTTAATTCCATTCAACTCAATAAGGAAACGAAAACAGTGTTCAGGCGTACGTACGGCCTACCGTCTCCATGAACGGTGTATTTCATTCCATTTATCGATCCATTATATATATGTATATTCTGAATATATATTATATGTAAATAATTTTTTATATTCTAAAATTAAGTAATAATTATCTAAGTAATCATATGAATAATTACAAGTTAAAACACGAACGACAAATGAGACGATTTTACCCAAAACGCTACTTTAACATGAATTTACAAATGAACGGGTAATATAAAGTCATAAGTGAACCATATATTATATAATAACAATGAATATGATTCTTTAATAAGTCAATGACATTATTTAAATCATTATATAGGAGTTTTGGACACTTACGAAGCAAATCAGACCTAAGGTAAGGGAAAATATCACAATCTCATTTTTATCCGAGATTGTTTATACTTTGGTATTTACTGGGGTGTATTTTATCATCCACATCCATGTTCCCTCAATATGTAATATTGTTTCCATCCACTTACAATAGTTTAAATCCAATTTTACCCTTCGGTGAATTTTTATTAAAGAATATGAAAGGAATCTTTTGTCGTTTTTCGTACGATGTACTTTTTGACTTTTCCGACAAAAGTACGAAGAATGTTTTTTTAACTTATATGGCATGAATGGATTTTTAAAAAATTATTTCCAAGAAGCTTCCTTTACATGTTTTTAAGTTTATTTTTAATCAACTTCTTTTAGTTATAATTTTATGACATGTTAAGAAATGAAATGTTTTTTTTGAAGTAGAAAGGATATTTTCCTCAATAATGGAGTTCAAGTGTTTTATCAAAATTATTTTCCATCTAAGATAATAAAGGGTTCTGTTTCTATCCCTATTATTACATTGATTTGATTATGTTGTGATGGAATTAATTTTATGAATTCCTTTATCATATATGAATTGTTTTATGATGTCATGATGTTTAAGATTCCCATTTTTGTTACATGTGTTATGCGATGATGTATGATTTATGATTATGTGGCACACATAAGAACGTATTCATTATAAGATGGGTGGGACCTATATCTCCCTCCAATGCATTGGATAAAGATTTTATATCTCATGAGATAGACAGGGCTGGAACGGTAGGTTATACCGGTTCAGTGAAACAGGACTGAAACGAGGGTGACTCGGTTCAGAAAGGGACTTTGTCCACTAAGATAGTCTTGGCAATGAGTCTTGACTAACAAGAAATGATTCTCTATGATTATGTGTGTATGCCACAAAGTTTCATATTTTAAGTTATGATTATTGGGATTACATTTCACTGCCATGATTTATCCCATGTTATGAAATTATGATCTCTTTTGCAGGTTAAGATTTCCAAAAGTTATGTGCTTGTGTATACGATGAGATTCATATTTCTTTTGTTTACCCTTACTGAGCATTTGAGCTCACCCTTTTATGTTTTCTTTTCCCCAGGATATAAAGAAAGGTTTTAGGTAAAAAAGGGAAGATATTTATGGGAGATATTGGAGATCTTTCCCCACGATTAGAAGATTACATTCCGAGTTTCCAAAGACACTAAACTATTACGATCCTTGTGTGTGTATTTTTTTTTGTTATGTACTAAGTATTCCGCAAATGTAATGTAATGTCCATGTACATCAGGCTTCGGGTCTCTACATTAAAGAATGATCGAGTCAAGTCGGACCTGAGGTAAGGGATCCTACCCCTCTCTTTCTTTTTAAGTACACTCTTTTATGTCATTTCTTTTAAACTCACCTTTCATATGATTGGGATGTTTGTTTATATTTAACTTAATATAAATATTATTTTAATATTATGAGATACCCTATTGGATCTCATCAATCCATTTTTGATGTTTTATGTGGCTTCGTTAGGCAGCCGAGTTTTCGTAGGGGATTTTTCATCTCACTTTTATTCTCGTGACATTTATGCTACATTTTCCACTATTTCCTTTGAGTGGTGTATGTACTGCCAATTATTATACACTTTGTGTAGTATAATTTCATTTATGGGTATTTACATCTTCATTGTATGACCCTTCTTCCATGGGGTGTACGTTTCAAAAGTTACCCAACTCGGTATGGGGACCTTTCACACTCCTCTTTTTAAAAGAATTATTTTTGTTATGTCTTTTAATTTACATATTATTATGTTGGGAAATGTTCTTCTATATCCTTATTGATTTAAAATTTATTTCCAAGTGATGAGATACCCTTTTTGTCTCATCAACCCATTTACTGAATTTTAAAGTGACGCTGTTAGGCTATCGAATTTTTACAAGGGAACGTCTTAACCCAATTTCGATTTCATTGGGTTCAACCTGTAATTCTTGAACATGTCATCCTATGAATATGTGTGAATTACCTCTGATTGTTTCACACTTAATATCCACTTATATTGGCTATATTTATATTTCCCACACATAATTATGTGATATATTTATCCATAATTTAAGGATACCATCTTTTTAATGGATTTCATCTCAATTTACATTTCCATTGAGAATTCATTGTTGTCATGAACCAATTCACTGTTATATGGTGAATATACTATCCTTTGACATATTATATCATGAATCATTTTATTCTCATGATATTATAAAGTTCGTATTAAATGTTATTCCGAAACTATTTGTATTCAAGAGTCTCTCATTTTGTTAAAAACTCTTTAACAAAAATATCGTTTTAAATGTTTTAAAGATTCATTATTCTAAATCTTTATCTTTAATGTCCATGTTTTAAAGATGGTTTTCAGTATTTATATATATGGACATTAATGTTTTAAAATTATAATTCAATTAAAATCATCAAAGTGGTATGGGGCACTTTGATTCAAAAATCACTTTTAAAAAGTTTTTGAAAATGGACTGATTAATTCAATATCGTGGAATTACATTTGTGATCGAAAATGAAATTTTGTTATTGAAATTTTTATATTCTCAATATTTTATGTGTAATGATGGTACTTGGAAATTTTACGGGTGGTTACGTGATAAACCATATGACAGGTGGTGACGTGAATACCGAGACGGGTGGTTACGTTATAACCTCCAATGCATTGGGTATGGAAGTTGGCCGTATGGCTATTCCATTAAGTATGTTTGGAATTCGAACGTATGGTTTTTCCATTTAAGTATGTTTATGTCCCAAGTTACCATTATATGTTATGTGTTATTTATATGGGTTTTATGGTAATCTTTTGGTTACAAAAGGGTATGTAATGATCATTTATTCATTGGAGAGTTTTTTTACTACTTTATAAAGGTGAAAATTATTACATTGATAAATTATACATGGTTTACATGTTGTTTTGAAAAACTAATAGTTTTCATTCATTGTGTATCCCTTACTGGGCTTTTTATTCTCACCCCAAGTTTTTTTGAAATGTATTTCACAGGACTTAATCTATAATATGGTCAAGGATGGGATCGAGGGAAAGTCATGCTATCTAAAACATGGAACTAAACATGTTTCTTTTTAAGAGTTTTTATGTTATGGAAACTTAGTAGAAGTGTATTATTTGTAATCATTTGCGATGTAATATTTTTGTCCTAAATCTCTAAAACTCTAACCCATGAAAAGATCCTCAATGTGAATTATTCATTTAATTCAATATTAAGTATGGTTTATGGCTGGGGCCTTATAGTTGGTATCCGAGGTCGGTTTAGATAACTTTAGAGGTTAGGGTATTCTCTAAGAATAAGTGACATTACCATAATGGTTATGATTTCAAAAATAGTACTAGTTTTAGATAAAGTGAATGAGTAAGTATATCATAGTGTTTACCTTCCTCATTAGTACATGATGGTTTTGTTGATATACTAACACTGAAATTTCTGTTTTTAGTGAATAGATGGATCTAACAGGCACCAAAGAGACAACAGGTTTGAAGGAAACTATGGTGGTTCTCTGATTAAGATACTAGAAAAAATGGGGGGTTCAATGAGGAAACTCATGGTTGTTCTAAACCAACTATCAAGGAGTCATGATCAACCACTTTAACCTTGGTATGTTCTGTACTTCATTATGTACGAGATGACCAATCAATGTGGAAGTTAAGGTAATAATTATAAAGGTAACCATTACAGTTTATATGATCCTTACTTTTGAGGTAATTACGAGTTATTATATGTCATGATGGAAAATGAAAGGTATGAGATTAAATGAGGTTAAAACATGTTAGGGTTATTTTTGGAGTTTTATAAAAAGGACAACACACAGACCGTGTGACAACCCGTCACGTCGGACAAAGCTGCGGGAATCGAACCCACAACGAAAGTGTGACTGGTATTTATCGCCTACTACTGGACTACGTGAAGCCCCTGGTTAGTTTGACTAATTCATTTTAGTTAGATGATTTTAGGAATCAAGAGTAAGATTATTTTGGGTTATCTATGTAAATGATTAACCTATTATGGAGGATATGTGATTAGGTTAATTACTTTTCAATATGAGAATTTAAGAGCAACTGATGTTATTTGGAGATAAAAGTTAATTTGTACCTTGGAAGACTATGTGATTAAATCCTTCAAATATTTGGGTTTCAATATTAGTTTGGTTTACTTTTAAGAATTTTAGGGACAATTGTTTATCGAATGGTCTTCGTTGAACTTTGGGTTTTTTTGGACAAATTTTGGAGACTAAGAATGGATTTTCTTTTTATAAAGGATTATACTTTTGTGGGTTATCTGATCTCATACTAACAATTTTGGTTTTGGATTTTGTCTAAAGACATGGGAAATATACAGTTCTCTTTTGTGGATTAGGTGATTCTCAGGAAGTTGATTATAGTACTCTTAATGCGAACAAGTCTTCCTAAAAACTCGTCTTTTGGAGAAAATATGAGTTTGATTAAGGAATCTCTTAAATGATGAAAGTCTATGTGACAAGTAATTATGTTCCATTATGATTTAGTTAAGCTCAAAAATAAATTCCTCAATGAAGAGTATCTTAAAACAAAAATTTTTTCTATTAACTTTTCCTACTGGATAATCGAATACCGTTTAACCCATCACATGTTTGTGATTTTCTTGTGGTTAACTTTCTCCTATACATGTTTACTATCACTCTCTCTCAAAACATGACCCTTTTTTTTTCCTCCATGTCCATATTTTCATACTTGGAATCCTTGTATGGGTTAACTCGGGTGACCTTTGTACTTCACTTTCTTTCTTTTAAAGTGATAGTTTAATTTACTCCTTTTCTCATGTGGGACTTTCAATGGAGTTACCAAGCCCAATTTTAAAATTGCGAGGACGCAATTCCCAAAAAAGGGGAAGGATGTAACACCCCAGGTAAATAAAGAATATTACATTTTTAAATTTATCCATACTTATGAATAAAATATTGATATTACTTTAAAGGAAATGTTATGCTTGATGGCGTACCCAATACGCAGCAACGAGTTCCTTTGAAATCTTACATTGCACTCTAATAATAAAATAATATTATTTTAAATGGTTGTTAACGCCTAGCCATTGTAATGGCGGGAAAGAAAGGAAATAACTAAAAAATGATTATGTATGTTTGTCAAATATTTTTTCTTTTTACAATAAATGTTAAAGGATTAAAAATGCAATTGAATCCAATTTTAAGCGTAAACATTCTAATATTCTTTAAAAGGTCGATTATCCGTCTTTTGATGGAGAAACTCTTTTAAATCCACCTTATGACAATTTTATGTGTTATATATGACAAAATAATATTCTTATTTATAATCGGAACATAAAAATTTACATTGTGTAAATTTTTGGTATTTTTCTGATAAAGTTCATTTTTTAGTGAATAGTGAAAAATGTTGTATTTTAATTCAAAACCTCTTTTTAATGTCATTTATTTATATGATTAGATTATATTTTGAATTTTTTTTAATGTTAAATTAGAAAATATTTTTACCATTTAATCCAATTGTGGTCATTGGAATTAATTTCACTTTGAAATCGGACTTAAACTAGTGTCAATCTTTTGATACTTATTGTTTCATAAAAACACGCTATTTGCTCTGTCAGTGGGATTTAATTATTAAATTAATTAATGAAACTTATATGTTTTGAATTTTGTAAAATATACTTCATTTTTGAATTCGGAATATCAAATATAGCTGAGGGTGAAGTTTAGGTATTATTCTGAAAAACATCAATTTTTGACGAATATTGAAACCACTAAGTGGTACTTAAAAAACTGATTTTTTGTTTAAATGAAACTTTACCACTTCTGTGTTTTGAGTTTAAAAAATCCAACATAAATGGTTGTCATTAAGAAGTAAAATGTAGTTCAATGGGATTAAAATCATTTTTTGGTGAATAGTAACTTTTATGTTTTTAATCGCGATTAGAGGTAATTAGTGTAATTTAATGTAAAAATAAGGTTTTAATAATATGAAATTAACTTGACACATGTCCTACCCTCATTGGATGTGTAATGTCCGACCAAGACAATCCATGGGTCATCTTGGGGACCCCATGGAGCCCCTTAGGTTGGAAAATGACATAAATACCTTTTTATTTTAAGTTAAAATTAAAATGTCACAAACATGAGGTGTTCTACTAAAACAATTTTTAACTATGGTTATAAAAGTCATATTTTTTACTATAAATATTAATTAGAAATATGAAATTATTTCCTACATAATGATATTTTTTTAATAATTTTAGACACGAAATAAATTAAATTATTTATGACACCATGATGATGCAGCGATTACCTCCTTATTTAATGATTTAAATAATATGAAAAGATAATGTAAAATCTAAGACCTAGACTTGTCACGAACCCATTGTATGAGTATATTTCAAACCCTTACCACCTTATCCTAGAAATACATCAATGTGGGACCTTTAAAATCCGAAAATCATTTGAAAATAAAGTAATATTTTATAACTTTCCAACAGTGCCCCTCCTATCCTCTTATAAAAGGCCCCCACCTCTACCACCTTGCACACACCTCTCAAGCCTTTGGCTCGGCCAAAACCTGCCCATTTCATCTCTCCACATCCCTATATTTATCGTTGAATCCTCACCTTTGGGCAGAATCTTTTCCAAGGAAGCCTTTGAGCTCAAATAAAAAAGAGTTACCTGATTTAAATGTAATGTCTTCCCTTGTGTTCTTTGGTTTTATTTTGCTTCTCCAAACCCCTAAATTCATTTTATTCCATTATTTTGTAACAAAACATGTATATTAAATATACTAGAATGTTTTTATGTGACGGATTTGAGCTATAATTATAGACACCTTCGTCTAATGGTTAAAGAACATACTGTTTCTCTGGATGGTGAATTTCTGCCTCACGAAACGATGATTGTTCAATCTTCTCTTAACAACTTTCATGGTGGCCATTATGATGTCACTATATTTTATATTTGATTTATATGGTATTTGTGTTTTCTATATTCTTATGAATTTTATATTTGAATCATTTCTTTATGCTTTTCATGTTGTGAAAATGCGATAATTTCATACGAGGAAGTGTGGACTACCGCCCCCTCAAGTGATGTGACTCATTCATGCAATACATGGAATGTATAAATAATGAAATTAATGAAAAAAAGTGACCTATATAACATATATATTATGCTGGAATTATAATATATATATCTCTAAATTATTTTTAATTCCATTAATATGACAAAGAAATTAAAGTAGCGTTCATGCGTACGTACGGCCTACCGTCTCCATGAACGGTGCATTTCATTTCTTACATCTAAATGATTATGTAATATTATAAATAGGGGTATACTCTAGATATATATGATATAGATGATATCCAAATCATGAATATCATTCTGGATATAATGAACCTTTGACCACACAAACAACATTTAATTGTAAGATGTCCACTTTCGACTTAAGAACCAAATATCGACAAAACCAACATTATTTAACTAAATGATTACATAATGTTTATAACATGGAAATAATTGATATAAAATGAATAATTAACTTGAAAAAGGTTCTTAAGAATTTATATATTAACTCATGTTTGTTATTCTGGACGTTAAAGAATGATCGAGTCAAGTCGGACCCAAGGTAAGGGATCCTACCCCTCTCTTTCTTTTTAAGTACACTCTTTTATGTCATTTCTTTTAATCTCACCTTTATTATGATTGGGATGTTCTTTTATATTAAAAATACTTTAAATATTATTTTAATATGATGAGATACCCTATTTGATCTCATCAATCCATTTTTTGACGTTTTATGTGGCGTCGTTAGGCGGCCGAGTTTTCGTAGGTGATTTTTCATCTCACTTTTATTCCCGTGACATTTCTGCTACATTTGCCACTATTTCCTTTGAGTGGTGTATGTACTTCCCATTATTATACACTTTTTGTAGTATAATTTCATTTGTGGGTATTTACATCTTCATTGTATGACCCTTCTTTCATGGGGTGTACGTTTCGAAAGTTACTCAACTCGGTAAGGGGACCATTCACCCTCCTCTTTTTAAAAGACTTATTTTTGTTATGTATTTTAATTTAGATATTATTATTTTGGGGTACGATCTTCTATATCCTTATTGATGTAAAATTTATTTCCAAGTGATGAGATACCCTTTTTGTCTCATCAAATCATTTACTGAATTTTAAAGTGACGCTGTTAGGATGTCGAATTTTACCAAGGGAACGTCTTAACCCAATTTCGATTTCTTTGGGTTCAACTTTTAATTCTTGAACATGTCATCCTATGAATATGTGTGAATTACCACTTATTGTTTCAAACTTAATATCCACTTATATTGGGTGTATTTATATTTCTCACACATAATTATGTGATATATTTATCCTTAATTTAAGGATACCATCTTTATAATGGATTTCATCTCAATTTACATTTCCATTGAGACTTCATTGTTGTCATGCACCAATTCACTCTTATATGGTGTATGTACTGTCCTTCGACATATTATATCATGAATCCTTTTATTATCATTATTTTATAAAGTTCAGATTAAATGTTATTCTGGAACTATTTATATTCAAGAGTCTCTCATTTTGTTAAAAACTCTTTAACGAAAATATCGTTTTAAATGATTTAAAGATTCATTATTCTAAATCATTATCTTTAATGTCCATGTTTTCAAGATTCTTTTCAGTATTTATTTATATGGACATTAATGTTTTAAAATTATAATTCCATTAAAAGCTTCAATGTGGTATGGGACAGTTTGATTCAAAAATCACTTTTAAATGGTTTTTGAAAATGTATTGATTAATTCAATATCTTGGAATTACTTATTGTGATTGCAAATGAAATGTTGTTATTGAAATGTTTATATTTTCAATATTTTATGTGTAATTATGGTACTTGGACATTTTACGGGAGGTTACGTGATAAACCATATGACGGGAGGTGCCGTGAATACCAGGACGGGTGGTTACGTTATAACCTCCAATGCATTGGGTATGGAAGTCGGTCGTATGGCTATTCCATTAAGTATGTCTGGAAGTCGAACGTATGGTTATTACATTTAAATATTTTTATGTCCCAAGTTACCTTTATATGTTATGTGTTCTTTATATGGGTTTTATGGTAATCTTTTGGTTACAAAAGGTTAAGTAATGATTTTTTATTCATTGAAGAGTTGTTTTTACTACTTCATAAAGGTGAAAATTATTTATTTGATAAAGTATACATGGTTTACATGTTGTTTTGAAAAAATAACAGTTTTCATTCTTTGTGTATCCCTTACCGAGCTTTTTATGCTCACCCCAAGTTTTTTTGAAATGTTTTTCACAGGACTTAATGTGGAATAGGGTCAAGGATGGGATCAAGGGAAAGACATGCTATCTAAAACATGGAACTAAACATGTTAATTTTTACGAGTTTTTATTTTATGGAAACTTAGTTGAAGTGTATGCTTTGTAATCTTTTTAGATGTAATAGTTATGTCCTAAATCTCTAAAACTCTAACCCATGAAAAGATCCTCAATGTGAATTATTCATTTAATTCAATATTAAGTAAGGTTTAAGGCTAGGGCCTTATATTTACAATTAATTATAACATGATTTTATGTATAACATGTTAAAAATGGTAATATTTATGATTCCAAATAAGGAATCCATTTTAACAAATTCAATCTCTATAAGTGGTAAATATAATATATATGAATCCCTCAAAGGGATATAAAAACATGTTTTCTCAGAAAAAAAAATATTTTTTAATTCCAAACGTTTTTTATTCGAAGATAACATATAATGTTGATTCAAAAAAATTAATTAGATTATTTCAAAATAAATGAGATTCATGTTATTTTATGATCAAATTAAAAATATTATGGGGATTATTCAGTAAAAAAAATAAATGTTTGAAAAAATTAATATTTTTATTATTTATTAAAAATCTATATTTCATGAATAATCAAAAAAACCATCGTATGATAATTTTTTCATAATTATTTCAAAGGTATGTGTTATTATATACAAAAAAAAATTAAAAAATAATAATAATTAATTATATTAATTTCACATTAAAATAATTGAAAACATTTATGATGAGAAATATATTATTGAACCATGTAGAGACTTTAATAATAATTAAGTCTATATTTATCAATATAATTTCACCGTATAAATTATTTATACCAAATTTTGAAAAATTATATATTCCTAATCATACAACCAATTTTAATAGATATCATATTACAATAACATTTCAATAGTATACCATTGTTCGTTTAGTATCACTATTATATAACGTATACGCTATTGAGTATAGTCTTTGTTTTATAATCATAAGGTGTTACATTCTCCCCCATTAAAAAATCATTCTTGAAATTTCAAAATAGTGATAAATAATCAAGGGTTTATGTTTAAAAATTCATTTCTCTGAAAATAACATCGTAAAAATGGTTAATGAAACATCCTCAGGAAATGTCGTAAAGGGAAATTAAATAGTCATTTGGAATGACACATAACTAAATATCGAAATATAATCAAATTAGTCACATGTGAAAATTTATAGGTGGAGGAGAAATATAATTCACATGGATTAATATATTATGATATAAGAAATTAGTAATATAAAGAAGAAAAAATATGTGATGGGTGAAAAAAACATGGAATCATCAGAAATGATTGTAATAAGATATTTTTTTTATTTCAATATCATTTTCATAGAGTTGAGGAATTGTTTTACCAAATTTACAAATAACAAAAGGAATTAATCTTACAAGTTATATTTCTATTTTATAACCACAATTTCAACATTTGGATCTGATTTTATTAATTTCCACTTTTTTTCTAACTCAATGAAATGTAATCCCAAGATTAATTATTTTATACATAAATAACTTAAATATAGATTTAATGAATCATCAAATCCATAATAGAGTGAAATGTATTTCCATATGTCTCAAAATTTTTACAAAAAAAATGTTTATAACAATAATCTTTTATAAAAAATTAATCCCAAAAACATAGATAGTAAAACCTAAATTTCAACATAAATTTTTTTCATAAAATCATTTTAAAATTGTCTTATTAACTAAGAAGTCATGTTTGTCATTAGTAGGTGGTGTACCCTTGTCAACCATTAGTTTTTTTTAAGAACCGATACATTTCTAGATATAATAAGTTGTCACATTCATGGTTGTTTTCGTTTTTGAAAATAATTATGAATATAATTTCTATTAGGTTCCCAAAAATATTATGAACATCCTTAAAAACAAAAGTAATCATCAAATAAATTTTTAACTTCAATTTTTTTTATAAATTATAAAAATTTCTCATATCAAATAATCATAATTTAATATTATTACCTCAACATAAATGATAATATTTACCCAAAATGTTTTTTAATTTCATCAAAAACATGTACACAAAATATAATAAAATTATTCATTAAGTGAACTTTTTGCTAAAACATAAAATAAACAAAAGGATTGAGTTTCCATAAATGTATCCCAAAATATCCATAATATTGTTAAACTCCTATCACAAAAATACTAAAGAATGGGTATCCTTTCCGTTAATCATATCATCAAACATTTACTTATCGACCAATGATGGTACCTAAAAAATATTAAACAATACTCATCGGATTCATAAACATAGTGTATTTGGGTATCATTTTCAATGCATTCCATAGTGTAACTTTCGATAATGTATGTTTTTGGTAAATTTAGTTCCCAAGGATTCTACTAAAAAATTTTGATAAAAATTTTTTTCCATAAAACCTAGTATCATAAATATTAAAGTTATTTTATAACATTTTTATAAGATAAATGATATCACATTAGAAAATGTGAAATAGATTAATTGTATTTGGTAAACAAGATTAATACTTGAATATATCATTATATTTGATAACATAAAAAACATATTCAGTGTAAATATTATTCATACATAACTCATTCATATATTCCTTCTTCATGTCATGGTGTCTGAAAACAAAAAATGGTGAGCTCAAATGCTTAGTAAGGCTTCTATATAGTTTAAGCTATTATGAGTAAATAAGGAAAAATCAATATGGAGAGGTAAATAACTATAACATGTTGAATATAATTAATAACTTTGTAATGAAGAATAATATGGCAGGATTAAATAAATATCAAATGGTTACATATAAATAATAACATGTGTAACATCGATTACTTGGTGCTCGCTCATATGATCGAGCAGGTTACCTATGTGACCTCAGGAACACATCCCTGTACATGAAAGGATATTGAATAGTAGTGAGAGTCAAAATAATATAGTGGGGATACAATACCCTCTAGTAAATATTTTTTATGAATTAAAAAAATAATAGTGCATTTTCAAAAATAGTTTAAATAATATGTATTAATAATCAAACAACCATAACTAAGAAATGGAAAATAGAATAAATCCAAATAATCAATGAATAATATATTAAAGAGTTTAAATAAACCCAATGACATACCCAAACTCATTTGGATAAATGACAAATAATACTCAAATAAATACCCAAATACCATGATCAAAAAACCCATATTGATCATATATCTATGCTCCAACAAATCAATCAAGCCAAAAAATCAACAACATGATCCATTTCCCTTTTAAAAACCTGGATAAATTAAATTTTTTTGGCTACCAAATAGTGGCCTTCCTAATATGTGAGTAAAAATCCGTGGGTTTACACCATAATGTCTAAAAAAATCCCGAATGAGAATAATTGTGTATTAAATATAGAGAATAACATGGTTTTAATTTAATAAATTAATATTGTATAAGATATAAACATATTAATCCCCATGTTATGGGTTAACAGCAGAGGCAAACCATACCATCTTTTTTTCCTTTCAGGTAATCACTAACTAAGGGTGAATCCTCTTGCATCATGATGGATCACCAACATGTGGATGATTCTACCATTGAGGAGGAATCACACAAAGATGAAGTTCAAAATTGGCATCTACCTATAGGGAATCTAGAATCTTACCCCCATGAATTCAGAATCTCTCCCTAGGGCATATAGTGAGTGTAAATCTAGTCCTCAATCAAACATAATAATCATATATTATTCCCTTGAGAATCTATTAATTGTTCCCATAGAGCTTAGGAAGTATGAAAAACTTCTGTAATGCCCTCAAGAATCAAAATAAAACCTAATTTATATCCTAAAAAACTCCACATGCCATAAAGTATCCCTACCTCATTCATTTTTCACATTACTATCACATAAAAAATATATTAAAGTAATTGAACATTCAAAAAACACATTGTATATATATAATCAAAATACACAATGATAAATTTATAAAATTATCATTAGTCTATCCAAGTATATTTTATTAATTCATGTTACCAATTATCGTCATAATTATATCGAACCTATTTTATTTGGCTTTTAACCCTATGCTTATTAACATATCAATCAACCCAATTAGTTGAAGGGATTCTATCATAAGTAATCACAGTATATACATATTGTGATAATTCTGCAGACTAATTCCACAATCAATTAATTTATCAAATTTATTATAGGGACCTAATGTCAAAATTGGTGTAGTCATATCAAGGAATAAGGTTAGTACACCAAACAAGGGGACGATTTTCTTTGTCTCTAGGCCTATAGACCAAATGAAATCCAAAGGATGGAATAAAATGAATAATTATAATTTACTATATATTATCCAATTAATTTGGTTTGGGATGTGGTGTTATAGAATGATCAAACACTTAACACACACTAAGGATAATTAAATAAGGCATAGGGAATATTTTTTAGACCACCCACCATAAACTAGAGATCAAATAAATGCTTCAAAGAGGATACACCTACAAGACTAAGGACACCTAAGATCACATGAATAAAACTAGATCATAATGAACAAGACGAAAACCAAAACCAAACATGATCGGGATATTTGTCTTCTAAACATGAGGAATAATAGACGAGGATAACAACCCTAAGAAAAAATATTAATGCATGATTTCTTAAACAACATTTTTGGAAAGTATATTAGACCTCTAAAATCAACTGAAAATCACCAAGGTTTTGAGATATGAGTGATGCACACAAATATAATGAATTAAAAAAACATCAATGGTTTAAAATCTCACATTATATGAAATAAATGGTCTGTAACCCACTTTCATGTTGTGTAAATTCTATTTATGATTTACACAAAAACTTGTGTCACCTCATGTGAATTTAACCCAGTATGAACAATTCACATTGTGTAATATAAATTCACATATCATGAAATAGTTCATCAATTTTGACCACTTCATGGAATCATCCTGCTAATAGTAACATGTCATTAAATACAAATACACAACATGTAAATGTCTTGAATGAAAATTTTATCCCATTTATCCAATTTATACATAGACTCCATTAAATAAGAAAAACATACATCCTAGAAATTTATGTCATTTTACACAATATGGATCCTTGTCATGGAACATGAATCAATCAACAAGGATCCAAGAAGAAGGAAAGCTCCAGAAAAAGGTAAATGAAAAAAATCATATTGGAATGTTCCTAGAAAAAGATAGGATCATACAACATCCCCAACCAATAATATCTCATCTTTGAGATTCTATAGGAATAACTATGGGGTCTCAGTGAATATATCTATCCAGTGTCCTTACATATCAAACAACCTCTCCAAGGTGTCCTTGTGAACATTCTCATTCTCCCTTTACATATAATCTAAAGGTATAGTCCTACACCAAGGATACTTATCACTATGTTCGACAATATGTATTGGATACTTTTCAATGTACACATCTACACAAATGAAAAAAATACTCAATATCAATCACATGAGATGGGTCATGAAGACATATATGAAGTTGTCACATGTGAAACACATCAGGAATGGACCTATATTAATGTAGAAGGGATAATTTGTATTCCAATAGAGCAAACCTATCCACTAGTTCAAATTCTATAGAAAATCTATGAACTAGGTTCCGCTATTTCTTAATATGGAGATTCCCTAACCTAGGATACCCCTAAATAAAAACATAATGACAAACCTCAAACACTATTGGTCATCTCTGATGGACAACCATAAATATTGACCTAATATATAGGGTCCCTAACCACATACAGATCAACTGAACTAGCTCATATGTCTCCTATATGAAACTATATCCAACAAGAACTACCTAACTAGAACCAATAAAGAGGAAAATGAAATAACCTTCAATAAACATCAATGATAAGTTCTATCTAGATCATTTCCCAGAATCCTTCATCAAAAGAAAAAACCATGAGAACATTTTGTTCCTTCAATGAACCACTATAATCAATAAAATTAGCTCATAAAATATCCTCAAGAATCAAAATATGGAGATTAGATGTACAATCATTATAAATATGATAGCGTGTTCTCAAAAGAACTTATGATCCTTGATAATTATGAAGAACATGATATAACACCACCATGAAACAAGGATCTCTATTAGAAATGATACTCCTCACAACATCATGTAGTACAAATATTACACACTTGTAAATACTGCCCAGTTAATTAATAGTGAGGGTCTCTCAAATAAGAAATATATAAGGCCCCAGCATTAAACCTTACTTAATATTGATTTATTACAAGATTACACATTGAGGATCTTTTCGGGTTTTGAGTTTTAGAGAATTAGATCATAAAACATTCATTACAATCCACATTTAAACAAAGTGGTTACATAAAGATAGTATTAATTTTTTCCCATCAATGGAACATATTTAAAATAAAACATGGATTCTTTCTTGACACTTCCTTGACACTATCATCATATCATGTACCTTTCCGTTGACCTGTGAAAAACATTTCAAAAAAGACTTGGGATGAGCATAAAAAGCTCAGTATGGGTTATATAAAAAAATATGGAAAGGAAACATGAGTTCATATATACATAAGAATGAAATCATACTTTAACCATAAAACATAAGCACTTTAACATACCTCATCAAATCATGAATAAATCATAGAAATCATAAAGGTAAATTGAGGCATTCATAACATTCTTACATAGGGAGTAACCCTCTTGGTTACATTTGGAATACCCATCATAGTATATTCCCTAAATCTATTCGGAGATACCTTAACTTTTCACCCCTTCGCGATACCCAATGCATTAGAGAGCTATATCGGGCTCACCCGCCCTTAGTTTATCACGGAACCACCAGTCTTTATAATAATGCCCAAGAATTTCAACATAATCCTATCACATAAAACATGAATAAAGGAAACATAACATTTCCACCTTTCAATCACAAGATATCAATAAAACACATTGATATAAAAACATTATAAAAACCATTTTCAATGACAAAATAAAAGAAAAGTAAAACATGGTATTTATTTTTCTTTTAAAAAAAGGTATGGCTTGTAGAGGAAACCGAAACTCAAATAATGGTCATGGTAGCAGAGAAGTCGTTGTCGCCACATACGTACGACAAAACATTTCCTTTTGTCATTTAGTAAAATGATTCGTATAAAAAAGATTCCTTTTGGATAAACGTAAATGTCAAAGGGTTTTATACACCATATAAAAGAAGGTTGCGTATAAAACAAAATATGCCTCAATGAAAGGAGATTGAGACGAAGTCCCATACCTCGAGTCCGACTTGACTCGGTCGTTCATTAATCTCCTTAATAATAAACTTGAGTTAATTTCTACTTACTTAAGAACTTTTTTTTATGTTCATTGTTCCTTTTATATCACTTATTTCCATGTCATGAACACTATGTAATTATTTAAGTTAATAACGGTCGTTTTAACGATCATTGGTACTTGAGTCAAAAATAAACCCTTTATAATTACATGTTGTTCATGTATACATTATATCCAGAATTATAATCATGATTTATATATATCATATATATCTAGTATATACATTCATTTATAATATTACATAATCATTTAGAGGTACGAAATGAAATGCACCGTTCATGGAGACGGTAAGTCGTACGTACGCATGAACGCTACTTTCATTTCTATTTCGTATTTTATAGAATGGAATCATAATTATATAAAGGTATATTATAATTACAGTATAATATCATATTTAATATCATTGTTCCATCCTTTATACGTCCCAAATATGGTATTTAACTAATCAAATCACTTTGAGGGGGCGGTGGTCCGCACTTCCTTAAATGAAGATATCGCGTTTACCCATAATGGAAACCATAAAGGTATGCCCAAAATGAAAAATACAGAAGCTTAAGGAAAACATAAACATATTATATATCATATATAAATATAGTGACATCTTAATGGCCACTATTGAAGGTGTTAAAAGAATGTTGAACAATCATCGTTTTGGGAGGCATAAATTCACCATCCACGGAAACAGTATGTTATTTAACCCTTAGATGTAGGTGTGTGTAAGTGTAGCTCGAATACTTATTATAAAAACATCCTAGTATATTTAAGATACTATAGTTGTTACAAAATAAATGAATAAAAAGTGTTTAGGGGGTTGGAGAAGCAAAATAAAACAAAAGGACTCAAGTGAATACGTTACCTTAAAATCGGGTAACTTCCTTTGGTTTGAGCTCAAAAGATTACTTTGGAAGACTTCTGCCCAATGTGAGGCTTCAAGGAGTAATAGAGGGAAGTGGAGAGGAAAAATGGGCAGGGGTTGGCCGAGACAAAGGCTTTGTAAGTGTGGGTAAGGAGGTAGAGGTGGGGGCTTTTATAAGAGGAGAGGAGGGGCACTCTTGGAAAGTAAAGAAATGTTACTTTATTTTCAAATGGGTATCGGATTTTAAAGGTCCCACATTGATATAATTCGAGGATAAGGTGATACGGGTTCGAAATATACCCACCCAATAGGTTTTGGACATGTGTACGTCTTAGATTTTACATTATCTTTCCATTTTATTTAAATTGTCAAATAATGAGGTCATCGATGCATCATTATGATGTCATAAATAATTTAATTTATTTAATGTCTAAAAATTATAAAAAAAATACTATGATGTAGAAAATTATAATATCTTTCCAATGACCATTTATAGTCCAAGAGATAATTTATGTAGACAAAATTAAAAATATTTTACTTAGGTGATACATTCTTTGTTACATTTAACATTCTTTAAAAAATAAAAAGATAAAAAGTCACTTTCTCACAAAAGTGATTTCATGGGGTCCCCATGTTTGGCACAAGGCATCCCATCGTCATTAATTAGACAACCAGTAGCCTTAGGACACATTTTGGTGTCATTTTGTATTATTATGATATTATTTTATTATCCTTAACTACCCGATTACTCATTAATCAAGATAATTAAAGATGATTACCATCGTTACTATTGATAATGTCCAAAAACAAAAGAATCTTAATTACATAATTTGGACCTTCTGATTCCAAATATGTAATTCATTTTACCAAATTCCAAACGCATAAATTGCAATAATTGATTTAAAAATAATTCTCGTTGTCAAAACAAATAGCGGGTTTTTTTGAAACAATATCTATGAAAAGTTTGGCATTAGTTTATGACCAATTTCAAAGTGAAATTAATCCTAATGACCACCATTGTATGAAATGGTAAACATATATTCATATTAAACTTAAAGACCAATTAAAAATATAATCTAACCATATAATTAAATTAAATGAAAAAGCAGTTTTGATGTAAAATGCAGTATTTTTCACTATTCATTAAAAAATGAACATTGTCAGAAAAATACCAAAAATTTATCCAATGTAAATTTCAATGTCCCAATAATAATTAATATGTTTATTTTGACAAATATAGATTATAAAATTTTCAAAAGTTTGATTTAAAAAGGGTTTTCCATCAAAAGGTAGTGAAACAATCTTTTAAGAATATTAGTGTATTCCATGCTTAAAATTTGATTTATTTCCATTTTAAGCCTCTAAAACACTATCTAATTCATTAACCGACATAGATAAAAATATCTATTATTAATTATGTACTTGGGATGTTACAAAATAAGGGGGCTACCTTCTTCATTTTTTCTTGGATTATCCCTGGAATATTATTCTTAAAGGGTTCCTTGGGTAACCCTGTAAAACATCATTGTGAAATATTCAAATTTTTACAATGGAAAGGGAAGAGGATGTAATATCCCGCTAGGCCTCTGATTCTCATTGTTCACCTTCTGATTGACGAAAAATGATTCCATATATCTGGCTACCTTCTTTCTTCATTCATGACCGATTATCATTTAAATAGAAATTGTGATACATCTTCCTCAAAGAAGTATGTACCACCCATCTATACGCATGAAACTCTCCCATCATCTCCACGTTCTGGCCCATAGGAATGGCTAATCGGCCATGAAAAATAAGAGAATTACTGCTACCAAGGAACCAACAAATTGGTTTCCCCCCACCATATTATATATCTGTTAGAACTAATCCATTCATATCAGATAACTACTCATTATTTACATTTCCCTTTCTCGTTGTGTAGTCCATCCCAAAGTTAAAATAATATAGATACATATATGAACTTCTAAGACAAAGTTTTAGGTATCAATGATAAAAGATATACTTTAGGATCTATTGTTTCATTTACACCATAATCCTATCACCCGAAATATATTGTCTCTAACATCTCAGGGTGTTCACCACTATAGCTAACTCTATATTGTTTATAGAATAATTCCTCTCATGTGGTCTCAACATTCTAGAGAAATAAGAAAACACTCATTACCCCTGTATGAAAACCGCATTAACTCCAAATACTTATATCTTAACTTACGTAGTATATTTATTACCCAAAATAGGTAATTTATGGATAGGTTCTAAGTTCAGTATTCTCTTCATCTCATTAAAATATCAATTACATTAATTGGACCAATCTAAATTTAATCATTTTCTAGAGAGCTTATTAATTTATGATGTTAGAGGGGATAAGTAATGGATGAATCATCAATAATAACCTGATATTCCATAAAAACTCTAAAAATAAAAGACATCCTTCAGTCACTCCAATGATATATTTGTTGAATCCTTCTCAGGGACCACTAACACTCTTTCCATTGACATAAAATGACACAAGAAGTTAACTTTATCCATATATAAACTAAATTTTTCTTCTTTGGGTAAAACTGATAGTTTCTCCCTACAATTAAGATTATGGCAAGATGTTGGGAATGAGCTTATATAGACTTTGATTTCAATATTATTTCATCAATAAAACCAACCACAAACCAATCATGAAATGAAGAATGATGTAATTTTTCTGGGATATGAACACTCTTTGTGTATTTCTCAAACCAAACAACATTACAATGAATATTTATCAGTCATAACCTCTTCTATATATAGCCTAGGGAATGTGTGATGGTCTCACTAAAAAATGTTCGTCCCTTGATCTAAAATCATTCTTCGTGAATAACATGAAACCTATAAATTAATTGAGGATATTTTATATATATATAAGTAGATACCTATTGCTAACCACCAACTGTTTTAATATCCAATAATCCAAACCAAAGCTCAATTTCCCATAATACTTCCTTGATAAAACAAATAGAGACCCCCACATATATGTACTATGATATATGACACATTTAACTTCTAAATATTCAAAAGTAAATCTCAACACATTATGATCTGCTGGTATTATCTTGTAAGGTGGAATAGAAAAGCGAATGAATCTAGAAATCAACTTGATTTTGAACTAAATCTACTGATCAAGTGGTATAATAGATAAAACATCATGAAAGAATTTTGGAAAATAGTCCTTCAATATAATTTAAAACCCTAATGCATTTCTCGATCACCTATAACACCGATTTATATCTAATCCTTGAGAAAAAATAATCTATAATGAATTTTTCCAGAACAACCACCTTGAAGATACCATTCACCAATGTGAGTAAATTAGACCCATCTAGAGATAGAATGGAATATATCCTATGAATATAGTTGATATGATCTTGGAAATGAAAATTCGTAACTAATAACAATAATAAAATTGATTCCAGTAATTTCTGGTTGAAAATGTTCCCAAATGAAGAGATAGCTATCAATTTCAAGAGCACATTACATCATGACCTAATTCCCTTTGATTGTAATCCAAATGGAAGGTCAATGTTCATGAACCCCACTATTATCTCTATTGATATATCCATTTTTTTAAAATAGTATATATAAAAAAATACTATGATCCAATATAAAAACAAAAATGATGGATGATGATATAAGAATTATACCTCTAAATGAAGAAGGTCTAGCATCCAAAAAATTCAGAGTAAACAATATATCATGTAGATGGATTTACCCTCCACCCTAGGTTCTAGTCTGAATCCCCTTTACTTTTCCATAAGAGTGGTACTATCACTCTTTCACTGGGGTACCAGATCCCCTTTGATGGCATAAAAGGCATGTGAAACTATAGATTCCAATATAAAAAGTGGTAGAAGAGTCCCACCCAGACATTCTTTCCTAACCTGATCACCAAAAACTACTATACAATGGACATTTAACAAAGAAATATTGATGATGACCAATACCACCATAGAGACATAACTCCAATTTTTGGTGAGAATAGTATAGGTTCTTATGGATCATCTTACCACTCTAGAAGCACTACACCAAATCACAGTCATGAGGAAGATGTCCACTCCCTTAACTACTTATCCCACTATATCCCTGGTGATAAATGTGATAGCGTCACTTCATTACACTGTTAGAAACGTTCATGGATCACCCTGATCAAATTTTGGGGCCAATACTTGGTTCCTTGCCTAGATTAACTTATGTGATGAGATCATAATTCATAATATTCATAAGGATTATTAGAGAAATACATTCACCAACAACATGATATCATTATGAATCCTATCATGAACAAATATCCCCTTGGAAATGTCATCATATACTATGTATAGAGTAAAATAATGAAGGTTAGGGAAGCATATGATGTCGTACATCAACTAAAATCTCTCATGTGTCAGGTATATGAGCTCAAAAGTCTTACTATCCCTAAATGTTTTAGAATAAATGTGGCTCAAAATCACCCCCTAAAATTCCATCCAAGATAATTCCTCTTATTCCCCAAATTACCCTATATTATTTGAAAAAATCATGGAAGGACAATGAAGAATGTAGGAAACTAGCATAAACCTCCTCTCTGTAGGTGTATTATAGTGAATGAAGATCATCTGTACTGATTTGATCAATAAATTGGATCTCTGGGGGACTCCCATCTTAGTAAATATATGTGAATATTGAAGCTAGTACTATCTATTCATCCAAGATCTTGATTTAATAGTGTGAATGGAATCCATTTCCATGGACCACTTAATCATTTGGAAGCTATTTCGAAACTGAAAACCAATCAGACCCAAAGAAACTACAAGAAGTTCTAGTTCAGTTTTGGTTAGATCATTTTGTTTTCCACTCTCTTAATTATTAATTCAAAGATGAATTAGAGGAATTTTCTTAACAAGTAAATAACACTCCTTTAGAAATATTGTAATCCAAAAATCAACCTTAAATGGTGGTAAAAATAGAGAAACACCAGATCAGGGTTTCTCTCTATTTGTTTTAGCAACTAGATTTATATAACATAATAGTTCAATTATACACTTTATAATCATATATAATAGGTTTATCATTTAAAATTCCATACAATGAAGTATGTCACATGCAATATATATGTCCATATCATGAATAATTCATGTAAATATATATCTATATGTTCCTATCACAATACCTGAAAACTCTTCTCATTACATACCAAGTAATAAGTATAAATCTCATTAAACAATACCATCACACTACATCTGAATCACCCTGTATAAAATAACATCAAATAGTAATAGGTGAAAATCATGGACAATAATATAATCCTTGGGAACTCATATTTTCCCCAATCCATGAGTCGACTACTTCAACTCGCAATCTCATACCATGCCCTGAAACATCCTATCCTAGTGACTATATTTCCCAAAAAGTAAATAAATAGAAATGAAACCTTCTACTATGATATCACTTGTTAACATATCCAACCGAGTGATCACTCATTTGACCAAGACGGTTGGATATGTGACCTCACCCACACCTAAAAGTATTCCAAAGGATATCAAATAGAAGAAATGGTCTAAATAATATAGTAGGGGATATGATACCCTTTATTAAATTCATTCAATGTAATCATAAAATAGTGGAAGAGTAAGAAAAAATAGTGGAAGTAGTATGATTGAATATTCAGATAACCAAATCTAATAAAAGAATAACTAAATAAATCCTAATAATCAAATAATAATGTAATGACAAGTTTAATGATACTAAATGACATGATGAATTTTTAACAGTTAAATTATAAAGAGAATACAATATAGACTTAGAGATCCCAGTTTCTAATCCCATGTCAGTTGAGTCTCCAAGATCGAACCCATCCAACAAGTGAAAAATCAACAAGAGCATCCCCTTCACTTGTCTAATCCTACAACAATGAAATATTTCTAGGTACCATATGGTTTCTCGTCTAGGATTTTATTACAAACAAGTGGGTATAATAAAAAATTTTGAAAAAAATATGATTAATATAGTGCAATAAATTTAGTGATTAATAGTTTATTAATTTAATAAATTAATATAACATTATAAATAAAACTGTTGAACATCACATAATGGGTTAACATTTGAGGTCAATAACACCTATATCAGTTCTCTACATGGAATACCTGATTACTTGTGAATCATCCAACGTCATGATGGATCAACCAACTAGTGGTATAATCTCCCATTGAGGATGAATCACACAAACATGATATTCACAAATGGCCTTTTCCCATAGGCTGTCTTGAATCTTTACCTCCGACATCTGAAATATCATGCATGGTTATCTAGTGAATATCCATCTAGTCCGCAGATATTTGATATAACCATATAATGTTTTTTTTTTCACATTCATGTTCCAATGATACTAGGACTCATGTGGTACTATAACATTCACCATGCCCTCAGGCATCAAAATATATCATTATTCGTATTCTGAAAAACTCAATATACCACAAACCACCCCTCCCTCAGAAATGAGTAACCCAAGTGTGACATAAAAAAATAATATGTGAATAAGATCAGACGTCCAAAATTAAAATTTGAAAATATATAATCATAATGAAAAATTATAATTTATTAAATTATCATTTTATAGAAAAGTATATTTCATTAATTCAAGATGGTAATTATCATTGTAATTATATGAAACCTATTTCAGTTAATAATTATCCTTATGGTAATTAACATATCATAGAATCCAGTTAGTTGAGGTGATCTGAACACAATAAAATAGACTATATACCTTATATTATATTTCACATGATTAATCCCACAATAAATCAATTTATCCAATTTATTATAGGTCTCTAACATCAAAATTGACCATGTATTTCCAAGGACTAAGTATAAGACACCAATCAATTGGACACAAATCATAGTATTCAATCCTATAGACTAATAGAATCCAAATTTGAGTATAGAATGATTAATTTTAATTTTACAAGGATTGTCGGATTTATTTGGTTGTTCAATTGGTGTTCTGGTGGGATGTTACATATTTCACAAACAATGGTTAATTAAATCTGAACCATGGGATATATTTTAGACCATCCACCATAAACCAATGATTAATGAAACACATCTAATGGGTAAAATTATGAAAAATAAAGATAAAAAGACCTCAAGAAAAAAAATAGATCGTACCAAAAAAATCAACCCCCAAACAAAGAATGATCAAGTGATTCTATTGCTAAAATGAATAAAAGTAAAAGATATGGGAAAAGCAATGAAAAAACTCACCCGAGATCGATTTCATGAGCATAAATTTGGGAAAGGAGGAAGATGATCAAAAATAAACTAGAAATTTTCCTTCTCTAGAGAGAGGACATATTAAAATGACTAAAATGAATTAAACATAAGAATCATGGGTTTAATAATGGAAATTTGAAGAAATAAAAGAGTGTAACCCAGACTCACCTCATGTATAATCTATTTAAGAGTTCTGCTAAAATTCCAATTGACTCATGTGAATTTATATCTACTTAAACATTAAACATTAAATAATATTGATTCTAGATATGTAACTGTCTCACACCATAATTCATTTCATAACATCTAACACTTTCACAATATCTTTTTTTGTGATATTTAGGCATCATGTAATACATATACATTATGTGTAAATTCCCTACAACAATTTTTAATAAAATTTAACATGTTTATACGTAGACTAGATTAATTAAAACAAACATTCATCCCAAAAAATTAAATCATTTTCACTAATAAAGGATCCTGGTATCCAAATGGGACTCACCCTATAAGGATCCCTGATGAAGGAACACAAAAAAAGGGTTTAATTAATAACTCAAAGAAAGGTGTACATGAAAAACAGAAAGGATCGTAAATATTTATCAAGATACATATCCAGGGATATGAAATGAAATCAAGTAATAACATGAACATCAATAAATAATTTCAATATAAATGAATGAATAATTCCAAACATCTAAAACTTATTATCGAGGCCTTGTATCAAGAAAGTGTAATCTATGGTTACGTATACACTGAATACCCATTTAAATAAGCCTATAAAACTAATTTTTGTCTTGATACCTACAGATTCAATGATGGGATATGAAATTCTAGGCCCCACCCATCACATTATATGTCTAATTAATTCATCATATGAATAAATAATAAAACTAAATCAATAATACTTATTCAAGGAGTTTGAATATTGGAAGAACTAGTGTAAATAATATTAATACTTTTTCACTGTCCAGATTGGCCATAAAAAATTAATAGAACGAATAAGGAAAATATCATTTCAACATATCACTAGTTCATTATAAGTAAAATAAGTCCTTTTTTAGTATGGAACAGAAATTACATAATAATATTATTAAAAACATTTGTGTTGAAAATAATCATTTCAATTTGGAAATATCTTTTTAAACTGAAAAATTTAAAAAATATTAGGGAAAAAACTTGTTTCAATATAATATTGATAATTGATAATTATTCTTCAAATCAACGAGTTTTAATGAAGATAAAATATTTTGGTCAAAGTGAGTATAAAAAAATCCCTTTTACATTTTTAGTAGAAAGTAAAAAAAGTAATTTATTTTGAATATGACATGAATAAGGAAAATACTTTAAAATTTGTAAAATATTGGTGAAAATAAATATAATAAATAAATATAGGATATTAAAATTAATATTTAGATAATTTTAAGGAAAATATGGAAATAGATGAAAATGCATCAGGATCGAGTAGAAAAAATTTTAGTTTTCTATAAAAACCATTCTTTTTATCTCTTGAGTTTTTTAGAGAGGAAATTGAAAAGAAAAATTTTAATTTTTATAAACATCCATAGAATTATTAATTATGTTTGTATTAATATAAAAATATTAAACAAGTCTCTCATTGGAGAATTAAATATATACAATCTTAAATAGTGATGAGATCGTAAAACAAACCCTTAAAACTTTGGTAAATTTTGATTCTTCTGCACCATGTAATAATAAAATAGAAATAGAAAATAATTACCTTGAATATAAGTAAATATATGATATAAAATATAAAATGGGATGTGTATAAAACTCATAAAAATAAATATTTTGTAATACCGAATATGTCTAAATAGTGTAGATATTGAGATAATATCATTTAAAAAGATTATAATGTTAATATGAAAATTAGTCTATGAATTTATTATTAAAATAAAATTAAAATCCTAATAAAAGTAGTGGAAATAAAATTTAAAATTATTAAAATTCATTACATACATACTCTAGAAATAAAAAATACAATGATGAAGTAATATGACCCAACGAAGAGAAATTTTGTTATGACATTGCTTACTATAGGGTACCATACAATGTAAATCCATTTGGATGAAACAATTTGAATTAAAAAATAGAAAACATTGAAATGTGAATAATTAATGATATAATATATTAATGGATTGTATAACAACCATATTATATAAATTTCAATCATAACTATAATATAAGATTGAAAGAATAAAAATAGATACAAAATCACTTACCTCAGGTTCAACTCATCACATACATTCATTATTTTCCAAAATAATAATTTAATATTAATAATTTACATGTTTAAAAAAAATTCATTTTAATTTTCCTATTTTTTTATAATCATGAAATATATAATTACTGAATCATTTAATTTTATGTCATATATTTTTAGGATATCATTTCATATATCAAAAATGACATTAGTTGGATAACTACAGTAAAATTTTCCATTATTTCATAATATATGGAATTATAATCATAAAGAAATTATAATTTTTATAAAAAAATTAAAATTTTAATGCAATAATTAAATAACTTTATCTAAAATGAACATCTTTACAATCACAGATATGTTGCGACATACATGTTCATGAGTAAAAATTCAATTTTTTCATTGTTAGAATGGAAAGAAAATAAGTGATATTTAATAATACCATAATGATATTTAAAAAAATAATATTAATTTTTAAATACAATTATAAATTTTAGTCATGTTATGTGAATAAGGAAATTAAATCACATTAGTTTTGGGGGTGGTAATTAGCACGTACACACAAACTACGTTATCATTTTCAATTGAATGAAAATGTAGGAAAGTACATGATATATTATATTTATAGAAATATAAAAATTTCTTGAATATAATATAATATATAAAAAATTAAATCCATTATTAAAACTAGTCTTGAGTTGTGGTGATGGAAAAAAAATTAAATAATTTTTTGAGGGAGATGTCTGTTTTACAAATGAATGACAGTTGTGATTCCCATTCGATATAATATGAGATGGATATAGGGTATTATATTAACATAACAAAAAATAAGTATATTTTAGATAAAGGTTTTACTAAATCTCCATGGATGAATAATATTTTAATAATACAGAGAAATAAATGAAACAAAAACACTTTGTTATGATTGATACATCTTCTTCATAAAACCACATTATATTTACAACAACATCCATACCAGGAGTATTTTATAATAAAATAATGGCGACATGGATATGGTAAGGTAGTTAAAGAAGGTATTTTTTTATTAATTGGATGAACAAAAATAAATTTTTTATTTTGAATAAATAAGTTGTGGTGGTTCCATTTTATATGTGAGTGGAGGTTTACATTTGTAGTCTCATAAAATCTAAAATTTATATAGATTACTTTTTATGATAAAATGGTTATAATATGATTTAATTAAAATTTAGTATGTAGATAGGTCTAAATCATATAATAAAATAAGATATGCGTAATTTTGGAATAGGGTTTTACCCTTATCTCTTTGTTTTATCCCATGGTAACCATTTTTTGATAATTACCACAATAATAATGTTTTTACTGATTTATTTATTCATAGATACTATAAAAAAATTAAAAAATAAATGGAAATTATATTATATTTTTAATAATATAAATTAATGTGGCTGTATATAATATTTTTATGAATTTTATATCATTAAAAAAATTATATTTACTATAAAATAACATTAATGTCTATTTAAACACAATTCCATTAATGATAATTTAAATAAATTAATAAAAATAATGAATTATAATATATACTTTTAAAACATCAATTATATATTATATTAACTGATATAAATCTTGTAACACAATTACATACATCAATAATTACTCTTTTAATATTTTCACAATCCTTTATTTTATTGTTTTTTACTTAATAAAATACTATGTCATTATTGTGAAAGAAATTAAGGTAATTATATAATAAGTAAAAATTAAAAATAAATTTCCATTATTATAATAATTATATTATTCTCATAATAATAATAAATATTCATTCCAATAAATATTTTGTCCCTGTGTAGACAAATAATATATATTTAAAAGTAAAAAAGTCATAATTTTTATTTTCCTTAAAAAAATTTTATATAGGTCAATTTCTATAAAAGTATCTGATAAACAAAAAAATATTGATCATATGGTGATAAAGATTGAAATATATTCATTAAATAATATAGAAAATTAAAGAAGGTGGCCATATAACTTCATTTTAATCTTGGTTAACCCGATTTATCCATTTAATGTGTTAATGAGTTTTTATTATTTTTCTAATTCATTACTACATAAAATTCTGTGGATATTGTTAAAAAATATTAATTTCTATGATTAAAAACAAGTAATAAATTTTAATAAATTTATTATCTATATGTTGTATAAATTCATTTTATAAGTATCATGCGATGCTTGATGAAAACTAGTTTAAAATTATATTTTTAGGTCTAATTTTTTTTATATCGTAATCATGTATTATATTAGTTCATATGTATTGTGAAACATCCTCGGTAAATAATGAATGTGAAATTTTCATATTTATTAATATTTTTTAAATAATATTAATTTTATTTTAAAGGTGATGCTATGTTCAATAGCGTACCAGACACGGAACAATGGGTTTCTCCAAAGTCTTATGTTGCACACAATGTTGAGTCTTACTGAAAAATTAATAACATAGTTATATTAAATGGTAGATAACACGAAGCCATTTTATTGGAGGGATTAAACAAAACAAACCATATTATTATTAAAAATGTTTCTTAAATGTTTTTATATTTATCAAATAACATTTAGAGGCTTAAAATTGTAATGAATCAAATTTTAAGCATAAATACTCTTAATGTTTTTTAAAAAGTAGTTTTACTACCTTTTGATGGAATACCCCTTTTAAATCTAGGTTTTTTCACTATTATATGTTTCATTTGAAAAAATAAACTTCTTATTTAGAAGTGGGATATCAAAATTTACTTTGGGTAATTTTTTGGTATTTTTCTGATAAAGTTTATTTTTAATGAATATTAAAAAAAATTATATTTTAAGTCAAAATTGTATTTTCATATGATTTCATTATAAGGTTAGATTATATTTTTAAATCGTTTTAATGTGTAATTAGATTATATATTTACATATTTTTCCATTTTTTTACATTGTATGTAATTTCACTTTGAAATTGGAAATAAACACATGTCCATCTTTTTGTTGTTTTTTTAAACATGTTTTCTAGTTTTGAAATTGGAAATAAATTTTAAATTAGTTAATGAAAATTATATATTTTTAATTTGGTAAAGTAGACATCATTTTTGAATTTATAATATCAAAATTATATTTTTGTAAATTATTTGTATTTTTTAAAAAATGATCAATTTTTTATGGATAGTGAAAAACATTACATAATAGTTTCAACCCAGACTTTTTCATTTAAATGAAATTTTACCCCTTCTGTGAATTTAATTTAGAAATCCAACATACATGGTTTTCATAAGTTAGTAAAATGTGGTTCAATAGGATGAAATTAATATTTGGTGAATATTAACTTCTGATTTTTATTTACCGCGATTAAAGTTAAATAGGATAATTCAAGGTAAAAATAATATTATAATAATATAAAATTACCTGATCACTTGTTCAAAAATTATTTTATGAGTCATGTATGACCAGTAAAATCCTTGGAAAGGACCTTTGGCATTTCTAAGCCACTTGGGTATAATAATTACGTTAATAACTTTTTATCTATACTTGAAAAATATCATAAAAATGTATGGTTTTTATTAAATAATTTTTTTGTGGGGTTATTTAACTGATATATTTGACTTTAAATATTCATTAGAAAAATAAAGATATTTAATTCATCATGATATTTTATTTATAATTTTATACATCATATAAATAACTTTATTTTTGACACAACGATGATGAAATGATTACCTCATTAATGATTGTTTTAAATAAATGAGATTATAAATATTAAAATAAATTTACATTGAAACTTTTTATACCATTGACAAATTTTATAAATTATTATGAATTTATATTTTATAATAAATGATCTTTTTTTGAATTGATGATGTTTTTATGTGTTTTTTAAAATGTCATGATATGAATATTATAAAAATTGACATAAATATGTTTTTAAATCAATTAATTTTTTATTTAGAAATAAAACAGTACTGAAAATATAAGATTCATCCAAATGACATATATGATGTTAAAAATGTCATTAAGGATCCATTTTGGGTCACTTTTCATTTTATAGTAAATATATTAACAATATTGTATTAATATACAAGATCACATAGTAAAAGAAAAAAGATAACAAAGAGTTAAATGAAAAAGATAAGGATTAAAAAATATCCAAAACCAATCCAGTTACTATTGTATGATTTTATTTCGATTTATATTCATATTAACTAATAATTTCATGATTATTGGTCATTTTGAAACAAAAATTTATTTTAAAATAAAATAATACTTTCAAACATTAAAAAAAATCCCATCCTCCCTATTATAAAAAGACACCACATATAACCCATTACTAACACCTCTCAAGCCCCTTGGTTCCTCCAAACTCTGACCAAATAAGCTCCCAAGATCCCTATATTACTCTTAGAATCCTTCCCTAAAGAGGATGGCAATGAAATATAGCCTTTGGGATTTAATCCAAAGAAGATACCCGATTTGACGGAACATTTTTTCTCAAGTTTCGTTCCATTATTTTTTCTTCTCCACATCCTATGATCTTATTATTCATTGTTTATATAAAGAAACCAGTCTAACAATTATAATTGTTCATTTTTATGAGATTTATTTGAACTAAACTTATAGAAACCTCCATCTAGTGGATACGAACATGTTGTTTCTATGGACGGCGAACTACTACCTTACAAAACGAAGATTGTTCGATTTTCTCCTATAACCTCTCATTGTGGAAATTATGAAGGAAATGTAATTATATATGATACTTATGGTATTTATTTTATCTATTTTCTGTTTTTATTATTATTTATAACATACCTTTATTCTTTTCATGTTGTATAAATATGATAATTTAATTTGAGGAAGTGTTAACAACTACCACTTCAAAGTGATATGAGTCATTTATACCTCACATGGAACATATAAATGATAGTTTCAATGAATAATGGTAACATATATAAAATATTATTTTATAATTGAATAATAATATACCTATTTATCATTTTGTTTTCATTCCTTTAAAACTAAAAAATTTAATGAAAGTAGCATTCGTACATACGTACGACTTACTGTCTCCAGGAACTGTGCATTTCATTTTCATATATCCAAATGGTATGGACTATTATAAATAAATATATACAGGGAATATATGATATATATGATATCTAAGTCATGAATATCTTTTTTAAGATAATGGAATTTTTACGACATGTAAAATTTGTAATTATAACAAGTTTATTTTTGACTCAAGTTCTGAACATCAACAAAATGTCTGATATAAACTCAAATAATTAACTAATTTTTATAGAAAGTAAATAAGTGATATAAAAGTAATATTGAACTTAAAAAATGTTCTTAAGAATTTATATTTTAACTTAATTCTATTATAATGGAAGAATAAAAAACATACAAGAAAAGTCGGACTTTAGGTAAGGGAACTTCTTAACCCAATTTACGTTCATTAGGTTAAAATTCTACTTCTTTATTGTGCCGTGCAATGATTATGTGATAAATAACTTTTGTTATATTAAATTGTTTTTACAGATGATTCTTTTTTACTTATAGTTAATACACATAATGGATCAATTTTTTTTACACAATCTTCTTTGTAAAGAACTTCTTCACCCAATTTCAATTTGTTGGGTTAATCTTCAACTTCATGATTATGTCATGCTATGAATATGTGTGAATGCTCTTTCATTTTTTTACACATAATATCCAATTATATTTGTGGTATTTATATTTTTAACATATAATTATTTCATTGGTTTATCCTCAATGTAATCATTTAATATTTGTAAGGGAACCATTCACCCTCCACTTTTAGTCAAAGACTTTATCATTGTTATGAATTTTAACATCAATTTATTATGTTTTTATATGTTCTTATATATCATTATTGTTGTAACATTAATTTACAAGTGATGAGAGACCATTTTCTATCCCATTATATCATTTTCTAAATTTTAATGTGGCGCCGTTAGGCTGCCGAATTTTCGTGAGGGAATACATCTCAATCTCCATTCACTGAGGCATATATTGATATTGTGAGCTTTTATTATCCAGTAAGGTGTATATAATTACATTTGATATATTATATCCTGAATATCATTATTCTAATGATATGAATTGTATTTTTAACATCATTATTTAATTATTTTTATTCATGTATTTTCTCAAGTGGTAACAAAATCTTTAACTAAAACATTGTTTTAAATTTTTTTAAAGACATGATTGTATAAATATTTCTCATTAATGTCCTAGTTTTGAAAATGTACTTAAGGATTTATTTATATGTAAATTCATGTTTTAAAATTTTAATTCCTATAAAAAATTCTATGTGGTATGGGGCACTTCGATTCAAAAATATCAGTATTAAAAGTTCTAAATGGTTTTCAAAAGAATTATTTTTCTCTGAATAGTTTTACTAAAAAACAAAAACAATATTTCTTTTTAAATATGTCGTGACAAAGACCATTCTGTCACTACGATCATTGTTTTATATTATGATTCCTTAACAAGATACAATGTCTTTAAAAGGAAAATAAATATCGTATACTATTTTAATTATTTTGGTATTGAAAATGTTTTTGAAAAATCATTGACTATTTCAATATCTTGAAATGATATATTTTGATTGAAATGTGGAAATGTTATCAATCCTTTATGATTTTTTATGTGTTATGGTTCTTGGGAATTGTTTACATATATGAGTTTTTTGGTGATACACCTAGGTTGGGTGGGGCTGAAGAAAGTTATCTAACTCATTTTGTAATGCAATAGAGGTAAATGTTAATGTTTCTCCTAATAGATTTAGGGAATATACTGTGATGGGTATTCCAAACATAACTCCATACATAGTTGTATATGTTACATTTTATGTATGATATATATGCCACAAGTTACCTTTATGATTTATTATTTCTATGTTATATTCATAAAACTTATAATTTCATGAGGTATGTTAATATTCTTATGTTTATTATGTGTTGATGGTCTATGTATTTCATTCATTATTTTATATCCCTTACTGAGCTGTTTATGCTCATCCCATGTTTTTGAAATGTTTTCCATATGACATAAAGGTGAATATGATCAAGCATGGTAGAAAGGAAAATTCATGTTGTCTAAAACATAAAAGTAAACATGTTTCTTATATTAAGAGTTTGTATTTTATGAAAAAATGGATACTTAGTAGAAGTGTCTATTTTGTAATATTTTAGATGAAATGTAATAGTTATGGCCTAATTCTCTAAATATCTAAACCTAATAATTTCATCAATGCGAATTCTTGATTTAACTCATGGTTAACAAATGTTTTTAGGATGGGGCCCTATAGATTGTATCAAAGGTCGTTTTATATAACATTAGATGTTAGGGTGTTATTTAAGCATAAGTGACATAACTATAATGATTACCATTTTAAAAAGAGTCATAGTAATTTTTGAGGTGATAAATGGTTATTACATTTATGGATGATAAATGAATGTTATTAGATAACCACTGAGAATAAAATATTTTAAGGTTATTTTGGAGGAATTTATCTCAATTTTTGAAATGAAATAAAATTATATAATTTTTGAAAGGGAAAACATAGACCAGGTGAAAAACCGTCAATCCAGAAAAAGATGTGGGAATCGAACCCACAATAAAATTGCGATTGAGATTTATCACCTACAATTGGACTAATAGAAGTACCTGTTTATTATGACTAATTGTCTTTCATTAAATGAATTTATTGATTAAGAATTAGTTTATTTTGGATAATTTTTTTATCAAATGGATATCCTTAGTATAAGAAAATCAATTGGTGATTAATTGATTACGGTTATTTTGAAATACAATCTACCTTTTGGGAACAATATATACTTATGGAAAATAGAATACTATGGGATCTCATTTGTGAAGAAATGGTTGAAATTTAATTTTGGAAGAATCTATGTTTTTATTATAAACATATGGTGATTTTTATTTTTTATGGAAATGATTAATCTGTCATCGAGAATATGTTATATGGTTAATTAAACTAAATTGTGAGACGTTAAGAATAGTCGATGTTATTTGATGATAAATGTTACGATTTCCTATGGAAGTCTATTTGATTAAATTACTATTAGTTTTGTGTTTCAATCATTGTTTGGATTACATTACAGAATTTGTAAGACAATTGTCAATTAAATGGTCTTTGTTGAACTTTGGGTATTGTTTGTTTAATTTTAGATATTAAGAGATGTATTTATTTCGATAAATGATTATCCTTTATAGGGATTATCCAATATTTTACTAACTATTTTGGTTTTGGTTAATGAATAAAGATAGTGTAAAAATATAGTTCATCTTTTTTGGATTATGTGATTCTCTAGAATTTTATTCTAGCGCTTCAGGTGTGACCAAGTCATGTTAAATACTCATCATTTGGAGAAAAGATTTTTTTTATATAAACTTAATAAATGATAAAATGTACTTGGAATGTAAGTATATTTTATTATGTCCTTAGTAATTCTCATAAATAAATTCTCTAAATTTATAAAAGGTACCTTGAAACAAAAAAAATCTTGTCTGTTTAGTTTTTCCCACTAGGGAATAAAACACCGTCTAACCTATCACAAGTTTGTGGTTTTCTTGTTGTTAACTTTCTAATAATCTTGTTTTCTATCACTCTCCATCAGAACATGCCAATTAGTTTATCATCTAAATCAATGTTTACCTATATAAAATCCTTGTATGTGTTATCATAGGTGAACATTGCAATACTCTTTTTTAAAGGGATAGTTTTATGGACTCTTTTTCTTATATGGGACATTTATTGATGTTTACAAGCCAAATTTTAAAATTTTGAGGATGCAATTCCCAAAAGGGGGGAAGGATGTAACATCCCAGGTAAATAAAGAATGTTAAATTTTCATATTTATTATTATTTTTGAATTAAATATTAATTTTACATTAATGGGGATTTTGTGTATGGTGGAATACCTGACACACACCAATGGGTTTCTCTAAAGTCTTCAGTTGCACACAATTCTGAGTCATACAGAAAAAATAAAAATATATTTATTTTAAATAGTAGTTAATTGATATCCATTTTATTTGAGGGAAGGAATAGAACTAACCATATAATTATTAAACATGTTTTTTAAATATTTTTATACTTATCCAATAAAATTTGGTGGTTTAAAATGAGAATGAATCCAATTTTAAGCATAAAAACTCCAATATTTTAGAAAAGCCAGTGTTACAACCTTTTGATGGATAGCCCATTTCAAATCTAGTTTTTTAATCTTTTATATATTTCATATGAAAAAAAAACTTCATCTTTATAATAGGGATATCAAAATTTACTTTAGGTTAATTTTCCGTATTTTTCTAAAATGGTTTATTTTTGTAATGAATAGTGAAAAATATCACATTTTAAGACAAAAATGTCTTTTAGTCTGATTTATTTATATGATTAGATTAAATTTATAAATTTTCATAAAGTATAATTGTATTATTTTTTTACCATTAATTTTAATTTTGTAAATTGCATGTAATTTCGCATTGAAATTGGAAATAAACACATGTCAATCTTTTTTGTAGTTTTCATTTAATAAATACATCTTTTCTAGTTTTGATAATGGAAATTAATTTTAAATTCATTAAAGAAACTTTCATGTATTGAATTTGGTAAAATAAACATCATTTTTTTATTCTAAATATCAAAATTATCTTTGGGTGATTTTTTGGTTTATTCAGAAATCTTTCAATTTTTGATGACTAGTTAAAAGCACTCCATAGTAGTTTAAAAACTGACATTTTCTTTTAAATGAAATTTCACACCTTATGTGAATTGAATTAAAAAAATCTGACATACATGTTTGTCATCCATATGTAAAATTTGTTTCAATAGGATGAAAATAATTTTTTGTGAATAATAACTTTTGATTTTTATTAACCGCGGTTAATGGTAAATAGGTTTATTCAAGGTAAAAATAATATTATAATAATATAAAATTACCATAACAGATGTCTTAAACATAATTGATGAGTCATGGATGACCAATAAACTAATTGGGAAGAAGTTTTGTCTATTTTATGCCACATAGGTTAGATAATTTCATAAATAACTTTTTATTTAAAGCAAAAATTAAATAATCGTAAACATGTATTATTTTTCGAAAACAATTTTACTATGGGGTTATATAACAGATATAATTTACTATAAGTATTCATTAGAAAAAAATAATTTTTTCATAAATCATGTTATTCTATAATAATTTTTATAAATCAAGTAAATTTATTTATTTTTGACATAATGATGATGTAATGATTATCTCATTAATGAAAGTTTTAAATAAATTAGATTATAAACATTAAATTAAATTTATTTTGAAAAATTTACGCCATCCATAAAATTTATTGATTATTATGACTCAATATTTTAATTAATTATGTTTTTTGAATTGAATAGGTTATTTAGATTTTTAAAAATTCATGATATGAATAGTATAAAAATTGACATAAATTTGTTTTCAAATGAAATAGTATTTTATTAAATGATAAAATTTTCTTAAAAATATATGATTTGACGAAATAAAATATATGATGTTAAAAATGTTACAAATGATCCATTTATGTTCATTTGATAATTTATAGTAAATATATTAACCATATATTATGAATATCCAAGAAGACATGGTAAAATTTATATAAATTAACAAAGACTTAAATAAAAAAATGAGGATTAAAAAAACCCAAAACCTATAAAAATTTTATTAGATGATTTTACTTCCAGTTATTTTCATCTTATATTATAATTTCACGTGTTTTGGATATATTTAAATTGAAAAAAATTATAATAATGTAATACTTTCAAAAATTCATAAAAAGACCCTCCCCCCTCTTCTAAATGGACACCACCTCTAACACATTACTCATTCCTCTCAAGACCCTTAGATTGTCCAAAATCTACCCAAGTAATCTGTCATCATCCTATATTCTTCATATAAGCCATACCAAGGACTAAATAAATTCAAGAGAGCCCTTCGGCTCGAATCAAAAAAAGTTACCCGATTTCGGGTAATATCTTCTCTCATGTTTCATCCCATTATTTTTTATCATAAACTAACTATTCAATTATTATTCATTGTTAAATTAAATAAACAGTATCTTCAATAAACTATGTTTTTCTTGTGATTATGATTTTATCTACAATTACACACACCAATATCTAATGGATACAAACATGTTGTTTCTGTAGACGATGAACTAAAGCCTCATAAAACGATGATTGTTCGATTTTCCCAGACCACCACCCATGGTGACCATTATGATGGAACATTAATAATATATTATATTTATGATATTTATTTTATCTCTATTCTTCTTTAATTCTCATTTATAATATACCATTATGATATTCATGTTGTATAAATACGATAATTTCATTTGAGGAAGTGCGGACTACCGCCCCATAAAAGTGACACGAAACGTTCAAACCATACAAGGAATGTATAAAGGATGGTGTTAATGAAAATATTTAATGAATATAAAATATTATATTATACTTTAAAAATAATATACCTCTAAAATTTTTTGTTTTCATTCATTTAAAAATGAAAAAAATTAAATGTAAGTAGTGTTTGTGGATATATACAGCTTACAATCTCCATTAATGGTGCATTTCATTTTCATATATCCAAATGATATGGAATATTAAAAATACATATATAATGTATATATATCATATATACTATATATAATTAATTAATATAATAATGACGATAATGTATTTATAACACCTGGAAAATTTTTAATTATAACAAGACCATTATTAATTGATGTCCCAAACATCGACAAAATGTCCGATATGAACTCAAATAATTAACTAATTGTTATGTAAATGTAATAAGTGATATAAAAGGAATAATAAATTTGAAAAAATTCTTAATCAACTATTAATAAACTTATTTTTTTTTATTCCAGAAGAACAAGGAACATACAAGACAATTTGGACTCGATGTAAGGGAACTATTTAACCCAATATCCATTTTTGGGTTAAAAATATACATCGTGATTATGAATTTATATGATTATGTGATAAATAAATTTTGTTATAATATCATGTATTTATAATTTATTCATGTGTACTGAAAGTCAATACACATTATCAATCTATTTTATTTACAAAATGATCTTTGTAAGGGAACTTCTTAACCCAATTTCTGTTCATTGAATTTATATTATACATTATGATTATATTGTGCTATGAATACGTGTAAAGGACCTCGGATTGTTTTATACATAATATCTATATATATATTGGTAGTATTTTTACTTTTCACACATAATTATTGGATTGGTTTATCCTTAATGTAATTTTACGATCATTGTAATGGAACCTTTCACCCTCCTCTTTTAGTAAAATATTTCTTCTTTGTTATGTCTTTTAACATCCATTTTCTTATATTGGGATATGTATTTATATATACTTATTGCAGTAAATTTTATATCCATGTGATGAGAAACCCTTTTATCTCCCATCAACTCATTTTTTAAATTTTAATGCGATGGCGTGAGGATTTTAAATTTTTGTAAGGGAATACGTCTAAATCTCTTTTCATTGAGGCGTATCATGATATAGTAAACCTTTATAATCCTATAAAGTTTATATATTTCACTTTTACAAATTATGTCATGTATCTTTCTATTCTCATGATATTATTTTTTTTAATTTTATAATTAAATTATTTTTTTCAAGTGTTTTCTCAAGTGGTAGTAGGATCCTTAACGAAAACATTGTTTTAATTATTTTAAAGATATTAATTTTTAAATATTTCTCATTCAAGCCCATGTTTTCAAAATATTTTTAAATATTTATTTATATGAACAGTAATGTTTTAAAATGTTAATTCCTATAATAGTTTTAATGTGTTATGTTTCACTTTGATTCCAAAATATCTTCATTAAATGTTTTAAATGGTTTTCAATGGGAATCATTTTCTACGAAGAGTTTCATTAATTGAAAAAAAGTCTATTTCTTTTTAACGTATGTGATGAAAATGAACCTTCTATAACTACAAGAATTATATGATATTAGGCATCATTAAAAAATGTAGTGTTTTTAAAAATAAAATAAATACTATCTACCATTTTCTACTTATTTTGGAATTCGAAATGTTTTTGGTAAAACATTAATTATTTCAATATCATGAAATGATATATTGCAATTGTAATGTGGAAATTGTTATATTTATCTTATGATTGTTTTATGTTTTATGGTTCTTGGGAATTGTGTATGTATACGCATGGTTTTGTGATAAACCTAGGGTGGTTGAGCCAGATATAGCTCACCAATGCATTGGGTAATGAGAAAGAGGTAAACGTTAATGTTTGTCCAAATAGAATTTGGGAATATATTGTGATGTGTATTACAAACATGACTCCCTATATAGATATGAAAGCTATAATGAAAGTATGATCTGGATTCCTCAAGTGACCTTTATGATTATGGTTTCAATGTGTTATTCATATGTATTATGATATCATTAGGAATGTTAGAGAGATTATGTTTTGTATGTGTTGATGGACTAATATTTTATTTCATTATTTTATATCCCTTAATATGCTTTTTATGCACATCCCTTGTTTTTGAAATTTTTTCCACATGACATAATGATAAATTGGGACAAGTATGTGATCAAGGAAAATCATTCCGTCTAAAACATAGAAGTATACATATTTCTCTTTTTAAGTGTTTTTATTTTCTAAAAAAGGGTACTGAGTAAAAGTGTCTAATTTGTAATATTTGAGATGAAATGTAATAGTTTTGGCCTAATTATCTAAAACCCTAAACCTGAACACATCCTCAGTGTTAATTATTGATTTAACTCAGGGTGAAGTAATGTTCTAAGGTTAGGGCCTTATAGTTGGTATTAGCAGCCAATTTAGATAAATTTAGAGGATAGGGTGTTATTTAAGCACATGTAACATGACCATAGTGGTTAGCATATTAAAAGTGTCATTGTTATTTTAGAGGTGATAAATGGTTATTATATTTTGGGATACAAAATGAATGGTATTAGATAACCTTTAAGGATAAAATATGTTATGGTTATTTTTGAGGCATTTATCTCATTTTTGGGGATGTTATAAAATTATATAATTTTTAAAAAGGGAAAACACATAAACTGTGTGAAAACCCATCGTGTTGGACAAAGCTGTGGGAATCAAACCCACAATCAAAGTGCGATTGGGATTTATCGCCTACCACTGGACTACGTAAAGTCCCTGGTTAGTATGACTAATTCCTTTTAGTAAAATGTTCTATTGATCAAGAATAATTTGCTTTGTGATCCTTGCTTTTATAAAATAAATATCCTTAGTATAAGAAAATGATTTGGTGATTATGTGAAAAAGGTTATTTTGGGAGAAATTCCCTATTTTGGGAACACTATAAGCTTACAGAAAATAGAATAACATGGGCTCTTGCTTCTGGAGTAATGGTTGAAATTTTATTTTGGAAGAATCTATGTTTTTATTATGGACATATGAGGGTTTTGGGTTATTTATGGATATGATTAACCTATCATAGAGATTAGGTGATTTTGTTAATTACACATTATTATGAGACATTAAGAGTAGTTGATGTTATTTGGTGATAAATGATAAGATTTACTATGGAAGACTATGTGATTAAATACTTCTGAGATTTGGGTTCAACCATAGTTTAGATTACTATGAATAATTTTATGGAAAATTTTGTATTTAATGTTCTTGGTTTAACTTTTGTTTTTTTTTTGTTTAATTTTGGAGATTATGAGTGTTATTTATTTCTACGAAGGATTATCATTTTGGGGGTTATCTAATCTATTACTAACTATTTTGGTTTTGGTTAATGTCTAAAGAGAGGTCAAATATATAGTTCATCTATTATGGATTATTTTACTCTCTAGAAGATTGATCTAGAGTTTCAAAATCGACCAAGACATCTTAAATACTCATTGTTTGGACAAAAGATGATTTTTTGGTAGAAACTTATTAAAGGATGAAAATCTTCTTGAAATGTAAGTATATTTCCTGATGTCATTAGTCAATCTCAAAAATAAATTCTCCAAACCTAAAAAAGAGAACATAGAAAAATGTGTCCATTAAGTTTTCTTACTGAAGAATCAAAGGCCATTTAACCTATTACATGTTTGTGGTTCCCTTGTGGTTAACTTTCTCTTAATACATTTTTATCACTATCCTCCAGAATATAACACTTATTTTTTCTTCCATATCCATGTTTTCTTACATAGAATCTTAGTATGTGTTATCTCTAGTGACCTTTGTACTTCTCTTTCATTCTTTTAATGTGGAACATTTATTGAGTCTTTTTATGATGTGGGACTTTTAATGATGTTTAGAGCGCAATTTTAAATTTGCTAGAACACCATTCCCCAAAGGGGGGAATGATATAACATCCCAGGTAAATAAATAATATTAAATTTTAATATTTATTATAATTTTAAATAAAATAGTATGTTTTCTTTAAAGGGGATGTTATCTTCAAGGGCATACCTGACACACAACAATGGGGTTCTCTGATTTCTTATATTGCAAACAATGCTCAGTCATACTGAAAAAATAATAATATAACTATCTTAAATGGTAGTTAATGCGAAGACATTTCATTGGTAGGATTGAATAGAACTAACCATATTATGATTAAACATGTTTATTAAAAAAATTACATTTATAAAATAATATTTAAAGGCATAAAATGAGAATAAATCAAATTTTAAGGATAAATACTCTAATATTTTTTAAGAGGTAGTTTTACCACCTTGAGATGGAGAACCACTTTTAAATAATTTTTTTTAAAATTTATATGTTTAGTTTTAAGAAATATACTCCTTCATCATAATACAAATATCAAGATTTACTTTGGGTTACAGTTTGGTATTTTTCTAATTTTGTTGATTTTTAATGAATAGTGAAAAATACAACATTTTAAGTCAAAATTGCCTTTTCATATGATTTATTTATATGGTTATGTTATATTATTAAATTGTTTTAATTTATAATTGTATTATTTTTTTACCACTTAATCCAATTTTGGAGATTGGAAGTAATTTCAAATTGAAATTGGACATACACACATGTCAATCATTTCGTAGTTTTCACTTCTTAAAACCACGCTTTCAAGTTTTGACAATGGAAATTAATTTTAAATTAATTAATGAAACTTCTATGTTTTTAATTTGGTAAAATATAATATTTTTTTAATTCAGAATATCATAATTATATTTGGATGAATTTTTGTTATTTTCTGAAAACATTCAATTTTTGATGAATTGTGAAAACACTGCATAGTAGTTTAAAACATGAATTTTATTTAAGTGAATTTTTCGCGCTTCAATGAATTGAATTTAAAAAATTCAACATACATCATTTTCATCAGTAAGTAAAATGTGGTTCAATAATATAAAAAAAATTTGGTGAATTTTATGTTTTTATTTTTATTTATCGCGATTCATGATAAGTAGTGTAATTCAAGGTAAAAATAATATTATAATAATATGAAATTACATTATCCTTTTCCTAATTTTATTTTCTACATCATGGCCGACCCATATAATCCATGGGTATAACTTTTTTCCTTCTAAAGCCACTTAGGTATAATAATTACATTAATAACTTTTTATTTAAAGTAAAAATAAAAATATCACAAACATGTTTTGTTTTGCAAAAACAATTTTAATGTGGGTGATATAATTGATATCTTTGACTATAAATAGTCACTATAATACTATAATTATTTATTACATCATGGTATTTTATTTATAATTTTTAGAAATCAAATAAATAAATTTATTTATGACACAATGATGATGTAATGATTCACACATTAATGAATGTTTTAAATTAATGGGATTATAAATATTAAAATAAATTTATTTTGATTTAATTATGAAATCCAAGAATTTTATAGATTATTATAACTTTTTTTATTTTAATTAATGATGTTTTTTGAATTGATCATGTTGTTATGTATTTTTAAAAAATTCATGATATGAATAGTATAAAAATTGATATAAATAAGTTTTTAAATCAATAAATATTTTATTAAATTATAAAATACTCCTAAAATAAAATAATTTCCCAAATGAAGTATGTGATGTAAAAAAATTTCATTAATGATCTAATTTGGGTCGCATTGAATTTTATAATAAATATATTAACCATATAGCGTGAATATACAAGAAGAAATGGTAAAAGTTCAATAAGTTAACAAAGGGTTAAATAAAAAAAGATAAAGATTAAAAAATTATCCAAAACCAATCCAATTTTTATCAGATGATTTTATTTACACTTATATTCATCTTATATTAAGTTTTATTTAGTTCTGAAACTTTTGGAATAAAATTCATTTTATAATAAAATAATACTTTAAAACATTCTTAAAAAGACCATCCTCCCTCTTATGAAAGCGCACCACCTTTAACCCATTACTCACAACTATCAAGCCCCATGTCTCATTCAAAATCTACCAAAATAAGATCCCAACATCCCTTTATTCATCCTAGAAGCCTTCCCCTAGGTAGAAGGCAACTCAAGAGAGCCCTTTGGCTCAAATCAAATAGAAGTTACCTGATGTGATATATCATCTATTCTGAAGTTTCATTCCATTATTTTTCATTCTCCCCTCCCTATGCTATTATTATTATTATTGGTTTATATATCAACACCAGTATCTTCAATATACTGGCTTTTTTTATGAGATGGATTCAAAATACACTTACACAGACATAAATTTAATGGATACGAATATACTATTTTTGTGGATGAAGAACTACTGCGTCACAAAATGACGATTGTTTGATCTTCCCCTACCACCTCTCATGGTAGACATTATGATGAAAATATAATTATATATGACATTTATGATATTTATTTTATATCTATTATTCTATATTTCTCATTTAGAACATACCCTTATGCTTTTCATGTTTTTTAAATACCATAATTTTATTTGAGAAGTGTGTACTACGACCCCCTCAATGTTATATGACTCTTTAATACCATACATGGAACCTATAAAGGATGGTGTTAATGAACATATTTAATGTATATAAAATATTATATTATACATGAATAATAATCTACCTTTGTATCATTTTGTTTTCATTCCATTAAACAAGAAAAATTAAATGAAAGTAGTGTTCGTGTGTACGTACAGCTTACTGTATCCATGAACTGTGAATTTCATTTTCATATGTCAAAATTATATGGACTATTATAAATACATATGTAATGGACATATATGATATATATGATATATAAATCATGAATATGATTATGAATATAATGTAATTTCGACCACATGGAGAATTTGTAATTATAAAGAGTTCATTTTTTACTCAAGTTTCGAACGTCGACAAAATGTCTAATATTAACGCAAATAAATAACTAATTGTTAAGGAAAGGAAATTAGTGATATAAAAGGAATAATAGAATTTATAAGGGTTATTAGCAAGTAAAAAATTTACTTCATTTTATTATTCAGGAAGAAAAAGGAACATACAAGACAAGTCGGGCTTGAGATAATGGAAAACCTTTACCCAATTCCAATTATTTTGGTTAAAATTCTACTTCTTGATTATGTCGTGTCATTATTCTTTATGAAATAACTATTTTTATAGTATATTTTATTTATACATGCTTCATTTTTACTTATAGTGAATACACATAATCAATCTATTTTATTGACAAAATAATATTTGTAAGGGAGCTTCTTAACCCAATTTCCATTCTTTGGGTTAATCTTCTACTTCTTGATTATATCATGATATGAATATATATGAATGACCTCTGTGTGTTTTACTATTATTATATATTGGTGTATTTATATTTTTCCCGCATAATTATTTCATTGGATTCTATTTAATTTAATAATATGATCTTTGTAAGGGAACCTTTCACCCTCCTCTTTTTGACAAATAGTTTTCCTTTGATATATCTTTTAACGCCCAATTTCTTATGTTGGGATATGTTCTTCAATATCCTTATTGTCGTAAATTTTATTTCCAAATGATTAAAGACCCTTTTATCTCCCATAAAAACATTTTGTAAATTATAATGTGATGTTGTTAGGCTACCGAATGTTCTTAAGGGAATACGTCTCAATCTCATTTTATTGAGGCATCTCATGATATTATAAAACATTATTATCTTATAAGGTGTATATAATTCCATTTGACATATTATATGATGGTTATACTTATTATCATAATATAATAAGTTTTGTTTAATGTTATTCTTTGATTATTTTTATTCATGTATTTTCTCTGATGGTAATAGACTCTTTAACTAAAACATTAATTTAAATGTTTTAAAGATATTAATTTTTATTATTTTTCATTAATTCCAATTTTTTCAAAATGTTTTTATATATTTATTTATATGGAAATTTAATTTCTAATATTTTAATTCATATAATATTTTAAAATTGGTATGAGACACTTTGATTCAAAAATATCTTTATAAAATGTTTTAAATGGTTTTCAAAGAGAATATATTTCTACGAATAGTATTACTAAACGATAAAAATAATGTTTCTTTTTAACATACGTGGTGACAAAAAAATTTCCACCATAATAAGAATTATTTTATATTTTTATTATTTAACAATCTATCGTGTTTATAATATGTAAATAAATACTATACACCTATTTTACATTTTTTGGTATTGAAAATGGTTTTGAGAAATCATTGATTATTTGAATATATTGAAATGATATATTATGATTGAAATGTGGATATTTAATCTTTGGTATATGATTTTTTTATATGTTAGGGTTCTTGGGCATTGTTTATGTATATAGGTGGTTCCATGATAAACCAATGGTGGAAGAGCCCAAGATATCCCTCCAATGCAATGGGTAACATGACAAAGGTAAATGTTAATTTTTTTCCTAAGATATTTTGGAAATATACTGTGACAGGTATTCCAAATGTAACTCACTGTGTAGTTGTGAAATCTACAATGTAATTTGGATATGGATGTGAAAAGTTGCATTTTTGATTTATGATTTCTCTGTGTTAATCATAAATATTTTTATTTTTTGAGGTATGTTAAATATCTTATGTTTTGTATGTGTTGATGGAATATTGTTTTCTTTCTTTATTTTACATCTCTTAGTGAGATTTATATGATCACCCCATGTTTTGGAAATTTTTTCACATGACATATAGATGAATGGTGTAGTGGATGGGATCATGGAAAAGACTTTATATCTAACACATGGAACTATTGATGTTTATTTTTTTAATAGTTTTTATTTTATGAAAAAATGGGTACTGAGTAGAAGTGTCTGTATTGTAATGTTTGAGATTAAATGTAATATTTCTGCCCTACTTCTCTAAAACTCTATGACTAAAAAGATCTTCAATGTTAATTCTACATTTAACTCAAGATTAAGTAACATTCTATGGTTGGGGAACTATATAATTAATTAGATTATTCCAAACTAATGGTGTCTTATACTAACATAGGATCATGTAAAAAATTTCTGGGGGCTTTAATGAAAACTGACAACTGTTTCACAAATATCGTTAATTTTCACTATTTAATGAAAAATCAATATTTTTAAAAAATAATTCATATTTCACCCTATATTAGCTTTGAAATTTTTATTTCAAAAATAAATTTCACTTATCAAATAAAATATCTAAAATTTGATCAAATTATGTATATCATTTTTCATAAAAATATACAAAACCATATTTATGAAAAATATATTTATGAACCATGTAAAGAAATTATTAAAAATTGAGCCCCTAAATAACAATAATCATATTCCATTTAAAAAAATTTCATATAATTTTAAGAAATTTCTTATTATTATTCATATTACAATTATCAATATGTTGTTTATAAGGGTCCCATTTAAAAAGTATATTCTAGTTTTTTTCGGTTTGCTGTTGCATGTTGTATAGACTGTCAATTATTGTCATCATTTAAATAACTCGGGGTGTAACCTATAACCATTTAGAATAACCTTGACCACATTTATATAATTTTATTGGCTCTATTGATATATCATTCTCAAATAAATTCATATTAGGTATTTTTTCACCCAATTGGGGACAATAATTAGATGCATATTTATCATGTTTTCTAGACTGTTTTTCGTTCAATATTCCATCATACAATTGATTATAAATTATTTAGAGGGGGAGAACTCCTCTACAAGATATGCCCCTCTAGAAGAAGAAAAAAATTCTCCTGATGTTACACTCCATCATCCCCCCTTTTACCACCAACTTCTCTATATACCTTTATGTTATTATTTTTAGGTTACATATGAGGTTTTTAAATTATTATGTCTGGCTGGTATTCAAATTTATAGGTTTATTTTAATATTCATTTTCATGTTCCTTTGGGTGTTAGTTCTGAAATTTGTTAGTTGTAACTTTTATACGTTCATAAATCACATAATATCATGTCTAAAAAAATTAGAAATTACGCAAAATATGTATAAATGCATACATTAACATTTAATTATTTTTATACTATTATTCACAAGAACAACATTATCAGTCATGAAAAAACAAATACATGTTTTTATAGAATCCCTAGAATTGTATCTGAGTTTTCCTTCGATTATATTATAATCAATATTAATAGGATCTATAATATAAAATTCAATATCATTTAATTTTATTGGGAAATAAAACACAAAGGCAATATCAGGACTCCTCACAAAATTCATGGCATTACAAAGATTTGGAGTAAGTTAATAAATGTTAATGTCTAATGAAATTATTCTAAAAAACCTTCAGCCTGATTGTAAAAAAATTAAAATCTAATAAATATATTAATCATATATATATAAATTGAAATGTAGTGTTAAAATAAAATTTACCAATGAAAATTGACTTGTAATGATTAAAACAACAAATTAAAAATAGTATCATATTCAGGTCATCTATGTTGAATTGTTTATCACTATTCTCAAGTATTAAACAAAAAATTAATGAAAAGTTAAAAACCTAAAGTATTTTATTCATCATAATTAATTTAATAAAACTAGAAAACCTTCTATCCTTTGATATGGAAGTTCTTAATTCATGTGACGATTAAACCAATTTCTAGGTCTTCTCCAAGGATCCATTATTCATACCCTCCAACAATGATAATCTATTTAATGTTAGTTTTTAAGAATTAAATTTTTTCCCTCATAAATTCCTAGATAAAGAGTCATATAATTAATGAAATTAAATTGAATAAAATACTAATCGATGTCAAATATTAATACATGGTACCTCTCAAAAGATCCATCCAATAAAAATAAAAATAGTAATGAAAATCTTGAATGGCCTAGAATATGATCTTGAGAGCCAACTCTATTTCCAAAAAAAACATTAAAATAAATTATTCAAATATTACCAAAACTATAATGTCGTTTCACTAATACAAATTTAAATGTAATAAAATAGTTTAAAATAGTATTTTCGCAATGATGTTATAATGATGACTCATATATGCATCCCTATCGAAGTAATCTACTACATTTGAGAGAGAATCCCAACACTAATAGTTATGGATGGTTTCATAAATAACCATTCAATTTACATCTTGAATTTTATGTTAATTATGTATAGAAACTATAAGTTGCATCTATAGAAATATTATTCTACGAGATAATGACTTTTTCAACCCCAAAAACAAAAGGATTGAAAATTACAATACAAGGTTAGATGGACCATGCAACTAAATGTGTGGAGCTAAAACCACATGAAATCACTATATATGGTCAGTATTTATAGTCTGCATAGACATGATTATAATATCATGACTTATAATTTTTTAATTTTATTTCCCTATTTTTTTAAATACATAAAATTAATAAGATATATTTGAAATTAATTTTTTTATGTTATAGAATACGTACCACATATATATGAGATAGTCTCTATGAATCCCCCAAATATTTCCAGTTTATCTTTATGATTTTAGATCCATTATAATGTGTTATGGGTCATTTAAGTGAATTATATTGCATAAATGTATTGTTATCATTACTACCATTAAATTAAGGTAAAATAAAACTTGATCATGGCCCATAATATGTGAATTAATGTCCCCCAATATCAATTGATATTTTCGAAGTACATGGATAATAATGTGGAAGTCATGATTTATGTTGGACATAGATCCTACAATAATTAGGGTCTTCTGATATTGAATTCACAGCCTACCATGTTGTCTTAGCTCCAAAAAAGATATAAAATATGTGGCTTAGTAATTTTTTAAAGATTAATAAACATATTAAATTTAAAAAACAATAAAACCTATGTTTCTAAAATAAAATAGAAATAATAAATCATATTATAATGTAAAAAATCCTTGTATCAATGTGGGAAAAATTATTTCAGAAAATAGTTATCAATACTATACATAATTTACCTGAATTTTTCATCAAATATCATATTTCAAAATTCAATTTCACAAAACCATAAATTAGTTTAAATATGACTATTACAAGTGTATGTGGAAATAAATCACTCAAAATAAATTAGAATGTTAGAAAAAACATGAAAAAACACTCACTAATAAATATATACATGACCTTAAATAAAATATACCATGGAAAAGAAAACTCTAAATTAAGGAATTTAGATGAGAAAGAATCAAATTATTTTATTCTTTGACACTCTTAAATTTTATATTAATCATTATGAAACCAATTTTGGTTCATTAAATTTTATTATTAATTTTTTATATTTATTTTTCTTTTTTTTGATAAATCAAATTTATTAAATTCTGATTTATTATGTATTTATAGTCCATATGTTTTATTATATTATTTTCTCCCAGGTTTCCATGATTTTTATATAATTGTCTAATTTTTTATCAATTGAGGTCCATTATTTCTTAATCATCATAATTTGAAATGAAATAATTAGATTAATTTTTTAAATATTGTGAAATTAAAAATAATTTTTTTTTTAAATCCTTCCACCATAGGTAAAATTTACATTGAACAATTTAATATCCCTTGGAATATTCATGGGAGGTGGTTTTTTGTATCATAATGAGTTATTTAACATATTTTTAATTGCATTAATTTGAAACATACCCATGGTTAATAATAACATTGATAGATAAATAATTCAAAATCTAACTATGAATTATGGTTTGGTTAACCAACTATAAAATGGTGATGGTTACACAATATCATCACCCGTGTATCAAAATAAGCTAGCCACACAATGAATATGCTAAAAAAATGAAGAGTGGGTCTAGTTTTTTTCATTAGAGTTAATATAATATTATTAAATAATTATTCATAATTTCTTGGTTCTTAAAATGATTTTTTATATTGAAATAAATCAAAATATATATAAATGAATGAAATATTAGAAGAATTACATTATTCTTTTTTGAAGCTATATGTTCACTTTCGACCTACATTGGATTGAAGAACTTGGGACCTCATACACCTAAACTCTATCCAATATAGATAATATTCTTATGAAAGGTAATTAATTTTAATATTGGATAATTTAATTTATTTTAGTATTGAGACAAAATTCATGGAGGCGAGGTCCTTTTATAAGTAACAATGGATTTTTTTAAATAACAATTACATAATAACCACAGATTTTTTGTATTAATTGATTCCGATCATTAATTTAAAAATATGATGACAAATTATCATAATATTGAATAGATAATTTCTCATAATTTTATTACAGTTACTAATTTATGAACTATTTTTACAGACATATCATATTTATTGATGTATTTTAAAATTTATTTTTATTTTCCTCTATTATAAACATTATAATACAGGAAATAAATTCGATTGCATAGAAAATAACTCCAAATATTCGTAATTTAATTAAAAATTGATAACTCATTGTACATTAACTAAAATTTATCCTTACATTGTTTATAAATTCCAAGAAATTATTTCCTAACATTCTATTTTTTCCTTAATAATTTCATTTAATATGTTACCTGACCATTAATTTCATTGATCATTGTATACATTTGTCTATAATTTAATTAATTACCCTTTAAATATTTATGTAATATTAATATAATTGTAACACACAATTTTTATATAGTCACCAATCATATTTTATATTACCATTAGATACATTAATCAATAATTAATAATATAATATATTACTCTTTGATAATTTTCCATTATATATAATTCTGTTATAAATTATAACATTATTTAATTATCAAAAGGAATTTGGTTGTTACATTTCTTGATAATAGATTTTTCCATCAACATTTTAATTTTTACACTAATAGAAAAATATGTGAGGGTGCCAATATTTTTTTACCCCATATAGTTTTCATGCACCCTCAACACACTTAAGGATTCACCAAAAAACATTGATTAGTTTGTTTGTCCTTATTTATGTTACATCTACTATGTGATCAACTTTCAACCAGTTTTTCATTATATGAGTGATTATTACCATGTTATACCTCTTTGGGATTTAGTTATGTAAGGGTTAGGATATTTAATTCCATATTGAATATGTGAGAGGGGGAGATGGAGACCCGGCATGCAGAGCAGAGAAACCCGATGAGTTACCCTAACCCTACCTCAGATAATAGATCATTTGTAGATGTTGTTGCGGGAAGATTGGTTGACGATCCTTTTCCTCGTGTTGAGGTGATCCATAAGGATCATGTAAATCCTAAACATTTTCGACATCGAGTTCAGCTCGCAATCTATTTTACCAAGGACGAGGTAACTACTTTATCTTCTGATCTTCGAATGGTTTTAGTAGGTAAATTCCTGAATCGTCGGCCTTCTTTGAAGTACCTTCGAACGTCATTAGAAGCGATTGGATTTTCGGGTTTCAATCTAGGTATCCTTAATCCCTCACACATAGTGCTTCGATTAAGTTCATATGATTTTTATTATAAACTTTGGGCAAGAATATCCTGGTCATTCAGGGGTTGTTACATGAAAATACAAAAATGGACTCCTGATTTTGACCCACATGTTGAATCTCCAGTTTTTCCAATATGGGTTAACTTTCCTGATCTTCCTTTGCACCTGTTTAAGCAAACAGATCTCTTTCCTATTTCCAGTTTAATTGGAGCTCCTTTGAAACTTGATTCAGCTAAAAAATTTCTGTCAAGACCCTCTATTGCTAGGATCTGTATAGAAACAGATGTTTCACAATATTTACCGGATCAAATCTGGATCCAAAGTTGGAGATTTGGTTTTTATCAATAGGTTGTCTATGAATGATTTCCTAATTATTGTAAAAAATGATTTAGGATTGGATACTCACGGAATATCTGTGGAAAAGATCTTGTCCACACTAAAAAACTATAAAAATGTTTGGGTGGAAAAGGTCACTCAAGGACAAAAAGATATGGATGGATCTTCTGATGTCACTAATAAAGATACAGACACTGTTTTGAATGCTGATTTGAATAATTTGAATACTGAAGAAAATCAAATTTCAGATTATGTGAATGCGGTGCTTGAATCCATTGTCTCTCCATCTAATTGTGTTGATGGACTGCAAAATATAATCCCTGTTAATGTCTAGAAACCTCAGGGAAAAGCTAACTTTGTTCCTCCTACTCCGGTTATAGACTCCCATAGTTCTCCTCCTCCTATTGTGGAATTTCCAAGTGAGAAATCTGATGATGATGCTCAGGAGGACCTTGAGAATAAAGAGTGTGACAGTTCTGATGGTAGTGATACCCACCAAGAAAATGCGGATATACCTACACATATAGAAGAAGAATACCATAGAGGAATGGAACGTAATGGAAAAAAATCTATAGTAGATGATGATGGATTCATCACCCCCAATACCAAGAAGATGAGGAAATTATGTGACTATGCTCAGACTGAAAGAACTATAGTCACATGATCTCTAGACATTTCAAGAAGAGATGGCTCTACCTCGGACACATTTCAACAGGTAGAGAGCAAGAATCATATTGAAGAGTTTGAAAAAAAGAAGGATCCTATTTGTGAGGAGTTTGATTCATCTGAAAAACATAGGTATGAAGTTCTTATTAAATCATTTAGAGAAGGGGAGATCTCAAAGGATTCCTATTTAACTATTAAGTCAGTCATTTTTAATGAGAGAATAAAGAAAGAGTTTCAAAAATACTCTTAATGTATCTTGGATGTTTGTGCCCCTTTCTTTGATATTTTCCTTGCTGCTCAATTGATGGGCTTTGCTTCAGTGATCTCCTGGTAATGTGTTCTGAATTATAATGGATTTTTTCCTCCAATGAGTTCAGCTATATTTGGATGGAAGTCTGTGTTGAATCTGTTCTACCTGCACCTGGTAGTATATGTTGTCTATCATAATTTTTTATTAATGATGGTTATGCTCTGTTTGAAGGAAAGACAATGCTTTTCTTAATTTCGTTAGTTTTAATTTGTTATATCTATTTTACTGAATCATGTTTTGTTTCATATGGTCTACGGAGGTGCTAGAGGATTTTATGAACATGGAAGATGTTACTCAGATGTGTTGATTTCTTCTTGTTTTGAAGAAGAGTTGTGGGACCATCATGGAGGGACACACTCTTTTCTGATGATGTCAAGTTTTTATGAGATGATGAAGATCCTGATAACTTGAGCTCATATACAGGATGCATTTCTTTTCCACTATAATTTTGACTATCCTCATGAAGTTTCAGACTTGGAGAAAGTGAAGGCTGGATCTGGATAATCAACCCAATGTTTGAAGGAAGGCTATGCTACTTCTCTGGTGGCCACATGTGCTTCGAATATTGATTTTGGTTTTATTGGTCTTTTTTACTTGTTATCCCTTTAACTCCCTGCTGGTGTAAGCTATTTACACCTCGAGATTGTATTGTAACCTTTTGTTTTTAATAAATTCCTTTAGGGATATGAATTGGGCTACCAATTCATGTCACCACCTTTTCAAAAAAAAAATTTAATTCCAAGATAATAATATGGGTTGGTGAATGTTCTTACTAATATGTTAAGATTTTTACTTGCATAAGACTATAAAATTAAAAAAGGAATCATGGAAATAGATTACACTTATTGTCAAATATCATATATATCATCGAATGATATTTTTAAAGGAATTTTTTTCCTAAAAATGATCTCTAGGTATTATCTACTTCTATGAACAGTTATTTTTACTAACTTTAAACAATATTAACATGTTGTAATGTTTTTTCAAGTAATTCATTATTTTATACACCAATTTGGTAGTAAAAATATTATTTCTCTATATGCATACAAATATATTGGATTTTAACATATCTTCCCATTAAAATATTCTTATGGATATATTCTCATTCATCGTGTAAAATTTGTTTTATTTGAAAACCCAATTTGTGGGATAACGTGTTCCCATTTGGAATTTATTTCAACTAATAAATCTTAATGAATGACTTCATATGACTTAATGGTTCAACAATATTAAATATTACATTTTGAAAGAAATTTTTTGATAAAGTTAAATATTATTATCGATTCCAATTGGGTTATACTATAGAACATAAATTTTAACCTAATATCTCAAATTAATATTATCTAAATAGGTGATCCATGTATCCATACCACTTCTTCAATATATATAATTGTAATTATATTATTTGATAAACCTTCAATAATGTTAATTAATGGAGAATTCATCATAATATGATCATCCACAACCCATATAACATTTTTTATTCTATGATTTTGAGAATATTGATAACAAATATATAGTGATGATATTATATATCGATGTTAGAATGTATAATTACTAAATCATCCCCATAGAAAATAATTGTTTTAAATATACATCATTTTACACTAGTTTTTTTAAACATTTGAACATATCATTTTTCATGTTTTCGCAAAAAATGGTATCAAATTGATGTATACACATTTCTGTTTAAATATTGTATAGATAATGATGCTTTTTATGCATCATTTAACAAAAAAATTAACAATAACATGTATTTCTCACAAATTTATATTCAGATTCATATAAATACCCATTTATTGACATTGAATTCTATAGTATTCACCACATTATTTTGAATCATAAAATCATCTAATAATTCTGAATTGAACTTCTTTAACATAGATATTTGAGTAAACATTTTGTATATTGAGGATTACATCATGTTCTTTATTATTATAAGTATTATCCTCTTAATATCCATGATATTTTTATCATTATATAGTTTAATTTCCATCTCCTTATCTCCCCATTGCATTACATTTTTTATGGGGGAGTTCAAAGGAGGCTCAATATGGTTTTGACAGAGTTGGATATATATGTCAGCTATATTAGGTGGTTAATGTCATGAATATATATTCACATATTGTGAGGTTTATTGGTATCAAGGAGTTCACTGATTCATGGATCAAAAAATTGTATGGGGGTTCTATGTCTACAGAACACATGATATGAATATACAATTTAGAAGGTCAATTAATATTAGCATGAGTTTCTATAATATAAAATAGATTTTAGTTGTTATTTGAATTTTATCTATTCTTGGGAAAAATGTGATTCCTAGATTGAAATATATATCCTCATGAAAACTCAAGACTTGATTATATTTTCAATATTGTTAATGATTCAAGGCATAGAATCTATATAAAATCTAGTGTTAACAAGTATTTTTTTGTCTCTGTTTTCTAGAAAATAATTGGAAATATTTATAGACGATCAAGACCATCTCTTCCTGATTAAATTGCTGGATTTAGAAGGATTATCATTGACAATATGGGGTGTTTCTTCTATTTATCCTCTTCTTTCCTTTGGATAATATTTCTAGGATTCATAACAGTGATTATGTATTCATCGGCTGAGTTTGGTATGTGATTTTGATGATACCTTGGCACATTTGATTTTTATATAAGGATTCCATTTGAGGTTATGGTTTTGGGGTTGTCTCTTCGTCACCTTATTGTGAACAATGAATCGGATAGATTTTCTTAGGCAGGGGATCCTCATTCTCTACCTATTTATTTTCATGTATGGGATTCCATTATTTGCCCTATATTTAGGTTGATATTAAGGGTTGAGTTAATATAGATAGTTGATTAGAATAACTGGAATTGGTGGGATTGGGGGAAAATAGAATGTACTACAGGTTTGATGATATTTTTCAAGAGATTAGGCAGGCCTATTTGAATGTCTAAATGTCACTATTACTGGGAGCCTTACTTGTTTTATAGTGGAATGTATTTAAGATCTTGTATTTCGTGATTTTTTATTACACCCATAATAAATGATTAAAAATGTATATATGGAAATGGAATTTTTTCCCATGGAAATTTATTATAATGTGAGAATACCCATGATAAATAAAAAATTTATGTAATATAATCCCATGAACCTAAATTTGAGGAATCTTGGATCTGATGCTGTGTATAGTTGTTCTTTTTATGTATAATTGTTTCATGTGTGATATTGTGTAATGATGGTTTGTGAGAAAATGGGTTTTGAAATTCATGGGGTAGTGATACAATGGATGATTGGCATATGAAGAAATGAATAAGTTTGTGTTATAGTGGTGATGTGTGATGGTCGTGTTGTGTGTAGGTTGTGTTGTGTAGTGTTTGATATGTGTGGTCATTACAGTGCTATGGATTGACTAATGTGGTGTTTTATTGATGATTAATATGTAATGGATGATTTTTTGTGAAATTTTTGTGTTCTTCTCTAGATAATATATTTAATAAATTATAATTTTTAAAATAAAGTATTATTAATTGGTGAATGAATAAAAATGAGATGGAATTGAGGTGTGTTAATTGGATAAAATAAATTAAATGATAAATGAAATGCCTTTTTAAATGTAAATGTAATGATTAGTAAATTGAGTTGTTGGAAACTCATTAAATCTAATAAATTTTGAAACCATTAATTGAGAGTGTAATAGTGTGGTTATGTATTGTGGGTGTGTGTTGCGGTGCATTTAATGGTGGATGTAGTTGGGATGAATGTTTTATGGTGCTTTGGTGGTGATATGGGATATACTAGTTAAGTGAATGTGAACCTCTATGATTGGTATTTTTTATTATCTATTTGTTATGAAAGTTATGTTTTATCTATATATATATACCACCACAATAGTTTGGTAATGGTACCATTATCTAATGGTTTTAGGTTGTATATGTTTTCCATAACATCGTGGATGGTTGAGATAAAGATGGCTAACTACCCACCTTTTCCATGATCATCCTTCATCCATGATAATATGAGATGGTTTTGGAGATTACATAGTGATGATACATGTTCATGTTGGATATTACACCATTGTTTTTAGGATGTACTATATAGTGGGGGTCAATCATGGTGGTAGGAGGGATGCAGCTATTTTCCATCAAGTTCTTGATACCCTATTACATAGGTTATGTGATGAGGTTGTGATGTGATGAGGCTATGATTTGATTATGAATGATGTTGGAACCATATGATAAACCATACATGATGGGGTTTGAAGGGATATATGCCAACCAACGTTTGATATGGATAGATATGTGATGTGATATATATGCAAGGGATGGGAGAAAAGACATCCGACATTAGGGAATTAAATTTGAATATTTGATGGAAATATCTATTCGGATATATTGTTTATTTTCTTCATACAAGGTTAACATATTAGATTCATGATTTAGTGAGAATTCCAGGGTGAGAATGAGATTTTTTATTGAACTAATATTGTTATTATTGTTTTTTTATTTACTATTAAAATAGTATGAACTTTTCACATGTGAAATAGATAAATTTGGTATGATCATACATTGTATAAATGTAATTATCTCCCAACATATATATAATTTTTTTTCATGTTTCTAGGAGAACTTCTCGTACCAATAATGATATTACTAGATTGGGTTCTAGAGCTACTATTGAGTAACTATCATAGGACTTGAATTCTTATATTTATTTGGAGATTTTTTATTTGTATTCTTTTTTAAATTTATCATGCTTTATAGGATGGTTTTTGTTTTTATTTTATTTTTTATATAATTTTTCTAGGGTGAATTATATCCTATTTCTTGATCGTATATTACTATACATTGTAATACCTTCCATATCATATTTTTTTATACCCTCGGTGGTTTTCAAAAACCAATGGACAACTAGTGTGTAGACTTATAGGTAATTATACTTCAAATGTATTTATCAATCCCGAAGAGGTACCATTAGAGGGGCAGGGTTAATGAAAAAGTGGTTCCTTTTTCTCAAAATTTTGTCTATTCCCTAGGAATTGATCTTGAGATAATTTATGTGCCCCAACTGTAATATATGAATGCTTGAGACCATAATTCATTTATTGATGTGTTTAATGAATAAAAATAGGTGGTAAAACACCATTCAATAAGAAACTTAATTAGGTTGTAGATTCAACCACATGAATTCATTAATCGCTTGAAGTGGATGAATTCTGTTAATGCCGCCATTGAATTATTCTAGAGGAGTGATTTAATTTCTAATGTGAACAGAAAATGAGAGGTGTTCATTAATAGGTAGAGCTATTTAATGTGGGCTAAAAATATGGATCCACTTTTTTTATTTGGTAGTGTTTTTAGTGAAATCATTTGCAGATGTTATTCCTCTATTTTTGGAGAAGGTCCTAGATGTTTTCGTAGATGAGGTTAGGACCCTACCCCATCGACATGAAATCATGTTATTGATAATGTTTTCATTGGGATAATATTATATTTTTAGGGATAACTATCTAATAGAACATATAGAGTTTTATGAGTAGAGGATGATGTTTGACGTTATGATGTAGAGGTTATTCATATATCCTAGGGTCTATCCATGGTGTTCTCTAGTGTGGTTCTCTATTAAGGAAGACAATATTTTAATGTTTTTAATTGATAATTAGAGGTTGATTTAGGTGATAATCAAGAAGCATTACTATATTACAAGTATTAGAGATATATTAAACCATTTTAATGGATCCAGTTGGATTTCATATATTTATTATTGGTCGGTATATCTATATATGAGGGTGATAGATAAGGATATCCTAAAGAGTTCGTTCATGTGATGGTTTGGTAATTTCATTTTCATGATCATTTCATTCTGTGTCCCAATAAAATATTCTATTTTCATGGGGATCATCAAATTCATATAAAATGAGTCCCTAGATTAGTTCATCATCATGTACATCAATGATTTCTTGATTTACTTGATGTTTGAAGAGTAGAATATATGTATCTCATAGATATATTTTAGGTCCTATAACACCAATATCTATATTGAATGTCTTATAAATGCAATGTCTCAATGTGATAGGTACAATTTCAAGGACATGTTGTGTCTTAACAGGTTGTGTTTCTGGAGCCTTTATTGACTGAGATTGTTATTTATTGGAAATCCCCAAATAATATAAACAACATCCTCAGTTTCCTTGATCATATAGTTAATTATTATAATTTATTATCTAATTTATCTTTTTTTTATTTTGAAAGAAATCTTTTACAAGAAAGGACCAAATGTTAGTCTATAATAATCTATTAGATATATCATTCAATTATATATAATAGATTTTAACTAGTGGTTTTGTGATTCATTTTCCAAATTAATGGGTGATGTTTGAGGTTTTATATGATGATAACCATCTAGGGTTGGTGTGAATCATGAGGTAGAAAATATTAGATCTCTCTAATAAGTCTAGAAATTAACATCCCTATTATAATAATGATGAAAACCATACTCTATAATTAACAACAATTTTTATTTCAATAAATTTGTGGTTGAATTACCTCATCATCCATCACTTTGTGGTATTAATTGACCATAAGAGCCTAAAATATTTACTATCTTAGTACTATTTTAATCTAATTAAATATAGTTTAATGGATTTTATAAAGGTTTATCGTTTTAATATCTTTTACACCATTGGAATGGGGAATGATGTTTCTAGAGTACTCTGTCAGAAGTCACATGTGGAGGTGCAATATGAGTCTGAAAATTTTCTGAAAAGGTGTATAGTGAAATGTATCATCTTGAAATGCGGGAATGGAGTGGAATGTTTTTTATTCTTCATATTACTATAGATTCATTCAATATATAAATGTTTGTGGCTTATTTGGGAGACTCAGAGTCATAGGTGATGCATGATCATGTTGGACGTGGTGATTCTCTCGAGGGATGCATAGAGAATGATAGAAATGGTTGTTTTTTTGTGAATGTTTTGAGTTCCATTAGAGATCCATGATGGAGTTCTCCATGAGTTTCAAAACTCACATTTAATCGTACATTCTACTGCGACTTATACTTATTATTAATTTAAGTGGCCTCATTTGTTATCGGGGTTAAAATGTTTAGTGTAAGAGTTTGTTATGAAGTTTCCATATTGTCAGTAGGTAAATGAAGAATACCATGTTCCCATATGTTTGTTGTGACAGTAGTATATTAAATAGTTGAATTGGGAGTAAATATATATTGATGTTATTACTGGGTTAACATAGAAGAAGGAATGATATGATATAGATATGTTGGTTTTGGATCAATTATTGAAGCCAACTAATTTTTTAGTGATCCATGAATTGAGTGTTGTGTATGTAATAGTGAGGTGGTATGTATATGATGTGGTTTCTCTTATTAGGGTATGAAGTAACATAATATATTATTAGGTTTTTTATTTTATCATTTTATCATGAGGGTACTAAAACATGATTCTCTCTCCAACCTTCGCCTTAGTACTACATTCCTCCCTCAGAGAGATTTATTGAAAAAATTTACCATCTAGGTGCTGAAGGATTTTTGATGAGCATGATTCTTTATTTGGAATTAATGAAGGTTAATAACATTACTTTGACTATGTTCACATACAAAAATATATACCAATCATACATTTTAATGGATACATTTGAGTCAGTGTATGGGTAGTAATTTTTTAAGTGATTATGTTGAATAGAGGTAGAGGAATTGGAGGTCATTATTCTATGTGTGGTATAAATAATAACTATGAATATCTAGTTCATATGATAAAATATGGTGTGGTTAAATGCCATATTAATTCTCATGGTGATCAGATTTTTATGTCGTTAGAGTTTGAGGTTAGAGACCATGTGTTCTTGATGGGTTTACCACATCATGGGTATCATAGGTTTGGAAGAGGCAGTGTTACTTCTCCTCAGTTCATTAATACTTTTTATGTGGTTGGGAATATCTATGAAGTGGTATATTGGTTAGCACGTCCATCATAGCATCATAGGATATTCAAGGTCATCCAGGAGTACCAGAATAATTGGAATCTTCATGATGACTCCCATATCATTTATTAGAGAGATATTGAATTAACGATAACACAACATCCTTGTAGAAACCAAACGTGATCTAATGTAATAAAGAGAATATTTTATATGGATGAACCATCCCCCTGGTTAATGTGTTTTGAACGCAACAATGCATATATTAGAGTACATGGGAGTGTACGATGTAGATGCAAGCCTAGTAAAAAGAGTTTTTTTCCTCCCTTTATTTTTTTTACGATTTTGTTTTTTCACCTTCATTATTTATGAAATATTCCCTTTTACATTTAGGTTGATAGGTATTATGGATTTTAGTCTGTGAAGAAAGGAAATCCCCTTTAATGTCATGATGAATTATATTACGAGACAATTAAAACCCATAAAATAGAGTTAGTGACACATAAATTATTAAATATTTTGAAACAGAGAGTGAATTTCCTTGATTTTTATTCATGGGAAACTGTTGTCTGAGGTTTGAAAGGATTTTTGTCTTAGTTTATTCAATGCTTTAAATGGTTATTCAGAATGTTATATGAACAAGTGTTAGATTATGGCCTGTTTGAGATGATGTGGTGTTATTTCTTATGGTGATACAGTGTTGTTGTTGTGGTGGGGATCATATAAAATTATTTGGAATAGATGAATGTGTTTATATGGTGGTAGTGTTGGGAGTGTAATGATATCCCTGATAGGTATCTCATGGGGTGGTTGCAGGGACTTCCATCTTCCTTTTTTTGGGATATTTTTGATTCTCAAGGATGATAATCTATTGATATATATATAATGTAATGGTTTATCTGTTCTAATCATGTTAATTTTTTAGTTTTTGAGTTGTTGTTTATTTTAGGAGTCTATATGTTGGTTTAGTGGATTTGGTGCTATAATTTGTTGATAGAGAGTGGCTTATTATATGAACATGTATTCACATCATGAGTGATTTAATTGAAACTTTGTGGGACATTATTCATGGGACCAAGCGTTGAATGGTGTTTTGTGTTTACTGGACTCATGGAATGAATAGAAAAATTTCAACTTGAAATAAATATAGTCTATGGATCCAAGAAAATATGTGGATGATTGTTTGGTTTCGAATTGGATGCATTAATGAAATGAATATGTTTCATATATTTAAATAAAGGGACACACGAAAATACAGTACATTAATATGTGTCTCACATTATGAATTTGATGAGATATTATAATATTGTGAATACATAGGTTCATTGAATTACTTTTCTTCTTCATATTTTTTTGGAAAACTGTAAGAAATATTAGGAGATCTTCCAGACCCTCCCCTCATTCTTTTATCATTTTCATGTGGACGTGGATCATTGGGAATATTATGTGGGATCTTCTATTTATCCAATTATTTGTTTTAATTATATTTAAGGGATTCAATGGGGATATGATGATTTTGATGGGTTAAGTTTGGGATAATATTTTTTCATACCTTCATTTGGTTCGGTTTGATTTAAGGTTCCCTTTGTATGTTTTATTTATTGGGTTGTTTCTCTATCACAATGTGGTTGATAGAAAATAAAAAAAAATTCTTTGACATAGGGTATCCTTGTTATCACGAAATTTATCTTTTTATACGGATATTTCATTCATTTTGATTCAATTGGGTATATGGTAATGGTTATATTAATAAATATAATGAATTTTATTTACTACAATTTATGGGAATGTGGAGAAATTAAATGTTATACCATGTTTATGACATTGTTGATGAGTTCATAAACTCTTACTGCCCCTTCCAAAGATAATAGTTGTTGGGATCCTTTATTATATTATAGTTGATGTGTTAGTGATACTGTTTCAATATTAATAGTTTAATAAAAAATTAATGAATGGATAAGAATGTATATACAAATAATGAAATGGTTTCACATTGAAATATGAAATTCTCTAAGAATAAGTGGACATAATAATGATGTCAACTAATTTAATACACTGAATAAAATTTTATTGAATATCTGATGTGATGCTATGTGTTTTTGTTTTATTTTGTTACCTTATGTGATACTTAATGATGTTAGGTGATGGTGGCAACTAAATTGACTGTAAAATTTGTTGGTATGTAATGAAGTCATTGGTTTTTGTGGTATTTATTACGAGCAGTTGTGAGTGGGTATTGATGTTCGGTTATTATGTTGTGTGGTCATTATGAGGTGTAGTTGTTGAGACATGTGAAATTTATGGGGAGATGGCCAAGTTTATGTGGTGAAATAGCAATGGTTAGTGTGATATGGACTAACTGTAGTCCATTGTGGTTCTGTTAGTTTCCATGTTATCCATGGGTTAAATTGTAATTCTATAAATAAAATATCCGGGGTTGGTGAATTAATAAATAATGTTATGAAATTGAAGTGTGTTAAGATTGATAAATCAATAAGCTGAAAAATTATTAGTTTGTGTATTTGTTATTGAAATGTATTAGTAAAGGGGAGTTAGAGGAAACAAATTTAGTCAGGAGAATTATGGAATTTGTAATTAAATGTGGAATTTTTTGGTTATGAGTGGTTTTCTTGATTGGAGATTCATTTAGTGGTGGAAGTTGTTTGGAAGATGTAATCTGGTTTGGTGGGGGTTTAATGGTGTATTCTAGGATAGTTTAGGTGAGCCCATAGGTAGGGTACTATATGTGATATATCTATCATGTATTTTATGCTATTTAAATTGTCACCCCCCCCCATTTTGGAAAACCTTGCATATTCAAAATGGTTTTGGGTTTTGGTTTTTTTCCCCAACATCATTTGTGGTGGTCATATAGATGTATAGATACCCCCTCTTCATAAGTCTTCTATTAGTTGTGATGATATGGGTTTGTGTTGGAGATTACCTAGTGATTATATGGTTAGGTGTTGGTGATTACCCATTGGTGATTAATATGTAATTGGTGATTTGGGTCATTCATGTTTGGGGGAGGGAATGAGGTTCGTAACCTTCATGTTTGTGATTCCATTGTTCCCTTGTTATTTGATCAGGATGGGATATGAAAAGATTGTGATGTGGTGATGATTGATTTTTACACTACATGCAAGAACTCGAAAGGTTTTGTTAGGTTTTGAGTCATTTAACTCATATCATAAATTGATGGATATGTGTTATGATATGTATAGATGTGATAAGAGTACATGATGTTTTCCATTGAGGAATGACAGTGGAAATTCTATGGGGAAGCCAATATGAGGATCCATTTTTCATTTTATTGACACCCTTTTACTATATTGGAAGTGTTATTTTTTAATATTTCCATAGAATGATGGGACTTATTAGTTGACCAGTTTAGGTTCCTTTTCATTGTGATTTTTATACACTAGCATATTAGTTTTCTCTTTTCACATGCACACCAGGGTCCTTGTGTATTATCAAACTAAGTATGCATGTTATACTCAAGAAACATATGTATATATATAAGATCTTAGGATTCCATAATGAATTTGATTACCAAGATTGATATTACATGCTTGGGGTTTTGATTATATATTTAGTCATATCTTGAAAACTTATCCTTTAGTATCAAAATATTGGCATTAATTTGTATTGTTTTGACATTTTAATGTATTTTAGGATGGTTTGGAGTGTACAATTATATTATATTTTGATATTTCTAAGTGGGTGTTTATATTATCTCTTGATCGTGTATTATATTTGAGGTATACCCCTTTCATATTTGGAATTTTTATACCCTTGTTAAATTTTTCCAAAACATGGCCAAATGGTAGAAGGACCCGAGGTTCATTATCACTCTTCGCTCATTTTTAGTTCAAGAGGGGTAAATTTGGAGGGAGGACATTGTGATATAAATCCAGATCATAGATATGGTAGAGTCATCCTTCTAATTAGTGAAAATTAAACCTTATTCTCCTTTAAAATAATGAAATGTATTGTCTAATCCCAATCCATAATAAACATTAACCACTTACATATTTTAATATTAATATTCATTTAGGTGAAAATTTACATTTATCTTTTACTATATTAATATAGATGGTACATCCCACCATTATGATAATGTCTTAAAATAATTAATTTTACAATTTTTATTAAAATATATACATATTTTTTATCAATTATCTTCAGGGAAATTAATTTTTCTTTGGGTGTAGTATATCACCTTTTAATTATAAAATAAAATTAAAAACATTCCCTTATTTTTAGAAAATTTTAAATTAATACAATATCCACATGAGGCTACTATGTGTACTAGGGAAGTGATAAAAAAATTTGAGTTCCAAAACCCTCTCAACAAACTGCGTAATATAATATAAATTGACAACATTGTCATATACATGGTTAGTTTCTTTGTGAAGACATGTTAAATTTCTTATAAACATAAATAATACTATGACATCATATAGATCTACCACTATTTATCATTGTATTTGGTTTAGTATATTCTTAAATAACCATTATCTTTATTTTGTTTATATATATCCTCTTTATTTTGATTAAATTACCCCTATATAATATTTTTTATCTCAAAATTTAATATTCTAAATACAGAATACAATTTTCCAACTATAATAATGATCAATACAATAATTAAATGTTACACATTTTATTATTAACCTATTCTACATACATGAATATAATTTTAAATTTGAAACAAAAATTTTTCAAGCAGATATGTAAATACAATACTCATTAAACCATTGAATATTTATAAATAATGAAATCAAAAAAGAAAAAATATGAATTCATAGTGCATAGATATTATATACATATCTACTTTAAAAAATATTATATTTTAATAAATAAATAATGATATCTAATTCTAATATCAATTATTAGGAATAATTTATCCACATTAATTGTATATAAAAGTCATCAATCTGGGAAGGTAGATATATTTTTTATATTGAAGAATTATTAATCAAATGAAAATCAATACAAAGTTACATTGAACTATAAATCTTGAAAAACTATAATGGTAAACAAAATTTTAATGACATATCACATAAAAAACCCCTATATAACCATCTTATAGTTTTGTTATTGTTCTTATTATTTACTCACTAAATTTCAATAAGTTTTCATTGATATTATAATAACATGCGGAATATGTTCTATTGATAATCACACCATTAAATCTTTTTAAATACCATGCTGTTTTTTCTGGAGTACATTAAGAAATGTCAATAAAATACACATATAACCAATGTGGAATTCTAATTAGCCTTAATTATTTAATCCCAATAACCACATTCATTCACTTAGAAACATAAATTTTTAAATGGATTACTAAAGGAGAGATGTTATTATCCTTGAATCAATATAAAATATAATGATGGTTATGGAACTAGAATGATATTTCTTTTTCATGATATTGAATTTTGGAATTTTTAGGAGAATAAATCCATGTAAAAATATAATTAACATGATGAAATATAATATTTTATATAAAAATAATATTACTATTTTTAATTATAGAGCATTTTTATATAAATGATATAGTTATTTTCCCATCATGTGTCTTCAATGTTAATTATACATTAGTGATTCATTTGGATATATAATTATTTTCTAATAATATCAATATCATGAAGTAACTTATTAATTCACAATGAAATACGAATTCCACCATTATTGATTAGATAATTTTTCCACTCATCACCAATTATTTTTTTATGACCCTACTCATAGGGGATACATTGATCTATTCTTAATCCCTTTGATTCAGTGGAAACTAACATTTACAATCACAAAAGATATTTATTTTGGGAAATAATTTTATTTTTTTACCTTATATAATATTTATTATAACTATGACATCCCACATTTTTATTACATAACATTGCATGACAATTTACAAATAGATGATCTTTAAAGTCTAGTGTCTTCGAAAAAAGGTACATGATACATTAAAAAATAAAACAATAATTATATCCAATTGAAAGGATTATTATTTTTTTCATCCAATTTAACAATACTCCAAGTCATAACCTGGGGATGTACATAATGGAAATGGTGAGAATAAGGAAAAGTAAGGAAAAAACAAGAGAAACAGTTTAAATGTGAACTTGAGTGATATCATTAAAAACATAAGGAATATCATAAACTAATGATAAGGATGCATAAATAAAAAAATGAATAATATATACAAAATTGGGCTACAATATATAATTTTGACATTTATTTTCATATCACCAATGTACACCCCAAGTTTTATAAACATTACAAAGGTTATTTACCAAGGAATCATAAAACATGTCATCTTTAGGGAGTAATATATTTTCCCATTGTATTGGAGATATATCTAATAACTATATTAATTTGTATTAATTTTCATTTGATACATATATAACTTAATATAACATTTCACAAATAACCCAATGAGAATAAAATAAGTGGGTTTCATATGAAAATAATGACGTTTTAAAAAGTGATTAAAAAAAGTTCCTTTTGTCATTTGATTCCCACATAAATGGCGTGTTTCATGTATGTTGAACCCAGAAATAAGATATTTCATTTTTATTTCCCTCTAGAGACCCGGTTTTTTCTTATAAGACTTTGAAATATTTCTACATATGGTTCCATAGCTAGGTGTGAAGATGGCATGCAATTCCAAGGCACAATGTGCCCGGAATAAATTTTATAAAAATGATAAGTGTTTTTATACTATGCATGTGGCATGGTTTTGTTTTCTCATAAACTGTAGCTTGGATAGGAAATACAAGGGCAATATTGTGTCCGTAGGGTGCCTTTTACCCTAGGGGGGTGTAAAAGTTGCGGGCATGGGCCTTCTGTGAGAGACATCACCCAGGGGAAAAATCGCCATTTTTAAAATAAGGACTTAATGATTTTTATCACTGGAATTCTTTTTTAATAACATTCGAACGAAGCCTTGGAATGAAAATCTTAGACTTCCATTGAGTTTGAAATTGGGTGTTTTTTCTAGGAGCGATATAAAATGAGAGTGCGTGACAGCTTCAGATTCCGCGCTAAGAAGATTTTTTAATAAATAAGAAAATATGAGTTTTGAGTTGCGATTTTTCCCTTCCTCTCTCTCTCCCTCTATTTTTTTGGTATTCTTCGTCGTTCTTCACTGAATCAAGGAGCGACCACTGCCGGAACCTTTGCGTTTCGAAGTGGGGGCGTCGTGGATGCGTCGCCAATGGCGAACGGCCGGATCGAGGTAGGATTCTTGTTAAATTTTACACCTTCGTTGATTTCATAAATTTTTTTCATCAATTTTTGTCTTTGAATTCTATAGTTTTCAGAATTTGTGGCGTTGGCAGAATAAGCATGGCCGATGCCCGAGCCCTGTTTCAATTATTGTTCTTTGGCATTCTTTGTCCAAATTTTCAGATGTGCCAAATCTTGTAGGATCGACGATCAGGGGCAGGTGACGCGAAGGTCTCATCCCAAGGATCCCGAAACCCCATTCAATTTTGAAATCGGGCCACCAGAGCAGTGGTGGTGGCCATCGGAAGCCCTGGATCTGGCAAGGGCAGTGGCCAGAGGTTGGGGTGGTGCAGCGGTGTTCAGACGAGGTGGAAGTGTCAGGTGTCAGCGGCGCGGATGGCAGAGTAGTGGTCAGAGGTGGCGCTGGAGCAGTGCGGGTGCCGGTTCATGTGGGTGGTGAAGCCCAGGACGGTAGATCAATGGATGAGGTGGCGGTGGCAGGTCTGGATGGTCTGGTGGATCACGCCGCTCATAGGTAGAGTGCGGCCGGGAGGAGTCGGTTTCGATCGGTGCAGTAGCCACGAGGCCGGAGAGGTGGTGTCGGCAGGTCCAGGCGGCTACAGTTGTGGCGTAGCAGGGGACCGAGGAGCAGGAGGCAACGTGGTCAAGCAGAGGGGCAGTGCCGGCATCGTCCTGTCACGGTCGTAGGAGGACCTCGAGGCGCTAACCTCGGGGGTGCGCCGTAGACAAGGACCCGCAAAGTGCGGGTCCTAATAGCGCAACACAGAGACCAGCCAAAGGCCGGTCTGCTAGGGAGAACCGGACCCGAGGGGTCCGGTGTGGCTATAGCGGGTGGCGGCCAGTGGGTCGTGGCGGTTCGGGGCAGACCCGCGGCTGGGCCACGGGACTGCGGTTCGGTCTAGGCCATCTGGGGTGAACCGGCCGGGTCGGGCCCCCTTGCATTTTGGGGGCAATGTCTTTTAAACGGCGCATCCATTTGACGCGCCGTCTACGGGTGCAAGTCTGTGTCAGTGAGACAGACTTTTTGATGTGTGTTCTGGGGTTTTTGAGTTCTGCGCCCGAGGCCGGGTGACCAGAGATTCTTTAATTAAATAATAATAAATTACTATTAAAGCTTGCGACAAATGTGCTTCACGAGCCGAACATCCTTTTGATGCACCGTCAGAGGCGTTGTGGCCCTAGAGTAGTGACGGTCCTTTCAATGTTGGTTTGGAACCCTTGTGATTTGATTTTGTTGCTCAGTGGCACAAAACAATTAATGTGAATAATAAATTAATTGCTTAATTAATTAATTAATCATGCATTGGACCTAACTCCTTCTTGGGATATCTAATTGACACGCCATCAGCAGCAACGTGACCCCAGTCCTCATGCAGACTTTTTGAGATGCTTTTTGAAGCGTTCAGGTTGGAGACTTGGTGTGGGCTCCATGGAGCATAGTTCTCATTTTTGATGGTGAAACACGACTTTTTCACTTGACATCCATTTGGGGTGTTTGAGTATGCGTTCCTGTGTGTTTTTCCAAGGGAATTATGATTGTGCAGTCTGCCATCCTAAATTTAGGCCCAAGTCATGGTCCCCACGAGGCGACTTTTAGACGTATGCTCTGTTTTTATGACTTATGCTACATAAGTCCATTCAGGGCAGATGAATAGCCTATCCTGGATGGTAATCTCCAAGGAATGCTATGGTATGATCTGCGTGATGTGTTTTAGGGTCGAGGTGTTGGCCCTATAAGGCCCCATTTGCATAATGCAGGGAGTTGTAATTTCTACATCCGGAGTCCGTTTTGGGCAATGTCAGTGACGTTTTGACACAGGAATCGAGTCATAGTGGACCAGGGTTGTTTCAGGCATTGAAGTCGGAGTTGAGGCATGGGCCCCACGGGCCGTCTTTTAAGTTGTGTGCTTCGTACTGCGGCTTTTTCATTAGATGTCTGTTTGGGGCATATGAAAAGTCGTTTTATCGTGTTTTTTCAAGAGCTTTGTGATGGTGTAGTTCATCCGACCTCTTTCGGGAACGAGTTTCAGGCCCCATGATACGTCGTATGGGCATAAAGCGGTGTTGAATAACTTTTCTATCTGGTGCTCGTTTCTAGCGAGTAAGTATACTAACTCACATGTTTTTCCACAAGGATTGCGATGGTGAAATCTGTTTGGGGGTGTGGAGCCACTTTCAAGATCTCATTAAATGTGGAAACATGAAAGGTCATTGTTCGAAGGTTCCTTTGATGCACTCTGAACCTATTCATGGTAGCGATGTTAGTGTCCCCCAGTGATGGAACGGGCAGTGCAGACTTATCAGACCAGTTCCGAGTTTTCCCTCCAGTGGGGCTGGGTAGTGGGTTACCCGTTGACCTTATGGTTTAACCTGTAGTAGGGCGGGGTAGTGGGTTACCCGACGACCTTTTGTGGATTACCCTCCAGTGGGGCTGGCCAGTGGGTTACCTGATGACCTTATGTGGTTTACCCTCCAACAGGGCTGGGCAGTTGGTTACCCGATGAGCTTTTGAGGATTACCCTCCAGCAGGGTTGGGCAATGGGTTACTTGATGACCTATTATAGTTTACCCTCTAGATGTGATAGGCATTGTGTTACCCAATGACTTCTTTCAAACTCATCCTTTCTATGAGGATAGTCAATGACTCTTCTTTGTGGTTACCGGAGCGGGACCCTTGTTTGTACGGTTCAGTGATGAGGCCGCATGACATACGTGATTGTTGGGCACCAGTGATTGATATCCTTGGAACTGTTGGAGACTCCTCTTGGGCTGAGAATGGATATAGAGATCTCATTACACACTCGTATGGGTTCATGTGGAGCATATATATATATATATATATATATATACACCATACTTTGTTCCCACTCATTGGGTTCGGTTACTCCCCTCCTATGAGGGGCGAAGATGTGTGGGGTATTCCACGTGCTTTCCATGTCTAGATCCTCTTAGATTGGATGACTCTACTACCTTCCTTTTGTTGGGTTGAGCTGCACTCGCTCTGTTTTACTGAAAATGTTTCTGGTTTTTTCTACTGATCACCGTTTTAGTACCTCCTTTGTTTCTCCCTCGAGCTTTCAAGGCATCCTACTGACTATCTTTATACTCACCCCTGCTTGGGCTTTGCCCACACTTGGTGTGCCCTTGAAAAATATGGAAAGGTCGGTCGAGACTATGGAGGAGCATAGAAGAAACATGAACTTGTGATGCGTTCAGTTGTCGTAGCAGGACTTTCCGGTTGTCAGACTCACCAGCTTTTTAATTTCATTTACCTGTTGCCGGGTTGTGGCACCTTTCTGGTTGGGCACCTTTTTTTGCCCCTTTTATTTTTCAATTTACTTGGAAGTCTACTTTTAAGCATTTTACGAGTACTGTTTATAGGTCGATGCATGTATGATGGCTTCCCTTTTGTAGCCGTGTTGTATCTTTCTTTCCTCCCTCTTCACTTTTTTATTGAGTTAGCTACGTGTGTGTGTAAAGTTTCTTAGGAAAAGGCCTCCCCTAGTTTGTTGGGCCTACAGTGCTAGTCGCCCGCCCCTGACCTATGGAGGCGGGATTGGGGTAATTGAGGCTTGAGCCCCGTTATGGGTCGGGTCATGTCCAAGTGGTATCAGAGGTGGTTCTTTCCTTGGGGCATTTTTCAGACATCTCTAAAATGAATTGGTTGAGATTTGGGGAAATAGTTTCAACGAGTCTCAAGAGCGTATCTCAGGATTGGGAGTCCTGTGATGGTGTAGCGGTCAATGTATCTATTCACCAAGACCCTGATAACCTACTTGTCGACATGGCACATTGAGACACTTGTTTCAGGGAATTTGGTTTGTGCATCATATAGGATTGAGTCTTTGACTGTCCTTCTTGAGTCAACTCCCCATCATTGTTGATATATATATATGCTCATTCGACTGTGATACTCCTTGATCGGATTCAGGTTGTCTCTGTGATAATAGCCAGCTAGGATACTAGCTCCGTTTCGTGATGACGCTTTCTTGAGCGACGAGGCATCAGTTCAAGATCCATCATATGATTAACCTTTCTCTTGGAGGACAGGTAGTAGCACCTCCACCTGTGGAGTAGCAGATAGTACCGGCAGCGAGGGCCAATGATGAGTGCGGGCTGGGCATGCTACGTGAGTTCTAGCGTCAGAGACCATTGAGGTTCCATGGTGAGCCATACCATGAGATAGTGAAAGGTTGGATAGAGTCGGTGGTTCAACTCTTCAGGCTTGTTTAGACACTGACTGGTTGATGGTGGCTTTGAAAGATCATCTTTCAACCAAGAATTTTGGCAATAGTAGATCCAGGGTTACTTAGATGCATGATGAGTTGGTACTTTCATGGAATGACTTCTAGCAGTTGTTTTGTGAGGAGTACTACCCCTCCCACTTATGATTTACACAGTTTCAGGAGCTGCTGGAGATTCAGCAGGGAGTGATGGAAGTGGCTGAGTACACGAATGGGTTCACAAACCTTACTTTGTACTCTTTGGATGTGGTCTATGACGAAAACATCAGAGCAAAAAAGTTTGAGCGAGATCTCATTAGAGGTGATTCATTCCATCGTAGTGCCATTGTGCATCCTCACCCATCTTAGAGTGCTGGAGCAGGCACTAGTGACAGAGAAATTTCTATCAGAGGGACGTCAATTGGCAGGGCCTCGGCAACGTAGGTCTCCCCTTGATGAGACTCAACCACATGGTTTGGGATAGCGTAGAGCACTGAGATATCCCCGGTAGTCCTAGTTCTATGTTTGTGATGTGCGAGATCATGTGGTGTGAGACTACTCGACCAAATGTGCTGAGTTTTTTCGGATAGTTGGTAGATGCACCGCCACGACAGAGGTAGTGTAGTGATCAGAGAACTCCGAGGTGAGGACAGGGTGGTCCTTATGGAGGAGGTGTTGGATGAAAAGCAGGAAGAACTGTGGTTTTTGGATGAAATTTCAAGGTCCTTCCACCACCACTATGTGGCCCATGTCAGGCTCCGGGAGCTGACGGACGGGGCCGCGAGCGGCTGTGTGCTATGGATGCGTACAATCCTGCAACGAAGGAGATGATAAGTGGTATATTTTGTGTCTTTTTATTCTTTTCTTAGTATAACTTGTTATACTCTTCGTGAGGTACTCTTTTCGTCTAACTCCTTGTTCGAGGGGTTACCGAGGGTGACGCAGGGCATCTGTGTAACCCTGTGTTGGTGTTCTCCGACGTAGCATTTAATGCATTGGAAAGAGGGGTTCTTCCCCCTCTGAGATTTGTTTTTTTTATGTGATCAAAATCGTGAGGGAGAGTCACTACCACCCAAATTGGATAGTATTTAGGTTCGGTTGATGAGTCCCTCTGACCTGTACATTCATGTTGGGGTTATGCGGTGGAGTGTCAGAGCAGGTTCTGGGTTTTCTAGTGGGGCTTTTCTTCTTGACCCCCCTTCGTTTGAGGTAACACTAGTGGGTTTGGCAGAGTGTTTTTATAGGTATTACTCTCTCTTAGAGAGGGGAAAAGACGTGTGGGGTATGCCATGTGCTTTCCATGTCTAGCCTCTAGCGGTTGGATGAGTTTCCTATCCTTCCCTATTAATTAGTACCATGTGTGCTCAATGTGAATCTTGATAACGTTATCAAGTATAGTTAAAGGTTATGGAAACCCCATAAACAGAACTATGTGTTTCACTATGTGGTGCTGGTGGTGGTCCTTGCACTAAGAAGGTGGAGACGCTATCATTTGGGAGAGCGCTTTGTGCTTTGCTCAGAACACCAGTTTCTCAGGTGCGTCCTCTCCCAGAGAGACTTGAATAATAGGTGACGATGCTGGTTAATATTTCTACAGGAATTTGACATCGAGGTAGTCAATATTTTGGAAAATGGCAGTCTTGTAACAGATTCCCTTATTAGGATGTCCCAGACTTGTTAGGCATAGGAAGTCTCATAGTAGTTAGCATCCCTACGGATGACCTTGGTGGAGTAGGAGGGTTTGTCTTTCCTATAGTCAATGGTGTTGACTCCTTCGCTCCTTGAGCGTATGAGAGAGTCACAACTGGGGGCTATCGACAGTGATGTACTGATTGATCAGATATCCACGGGCGATGCACCCGATGGGTATTCTGAAGGAGGGAATCATGAGATCCTGTTCCAGGAACAAACTGTGATTTCAATTAGGATGTGGAAATTATAGGTTCGGTCGGAAAAGTCCCCAAGTTTCATTGGGCCATTCGGGAATCGTGCATGTGATTGAGAGGTTACCAACTGTCTTTCCCTAACATCCCAATAGTAGAAGTGGGCGCATGACGTCTTCCATGTGTCGTAGCAGATGAGGTGCGTGCGTATTCCAATGAATTCCCTTGAGAGTAGCAGACAATATAAGTACGAACCATCCCATTGGTGCTTGTGTTGTGCCAACATGGTGTTGTGCAAGTTTCCTTAGGAGTGGGAGAGTTAGGTGTGAGCTATGTATCCCAAGTTGTTTTCTTAGTTTTTCTTTTAGGGGACGAAAGTATTAAAGGATGGAATGATTTAAAGACCCAGTTTTTTCCTGTAAGACATTAGAATAATTCTACATATGATTCTAGAGCTAGGCGTGAAGACCGCGTGTAATTCTGAGGCACGGTGTGCCCAAAATAAATTTTATAAAAATGTTAAGTGTGTTTATACTATGCACTTGATGGGGTTGTGTTTTCTATTAAAAGATATCTCAGATCAGAAATATGAGGGCACGGTTGCATCCGGATCATACCGTTTACCTTAGGTGGGGTGTAAAAGTTACGGGCACGAGCCTACTGTGAGAGACACCACCTAGGGGCAAAATCGTCATTATAAAAATAATGACTTCGTGATTTTTATCACTGGTGTTATTTTCAAATAACATTCGGATGAATCCTCTTAATGGAAATCTGAGACTTCTATTGAGTTCGAAATGGGGTGTTTTTCCTAGGCACGATATAAAATGAGAGGGCGTGATAGCTTTGGATTCCGCGCTAAGAGGATTTTTCTAGAAATAGGAAAATATGAGTTTTGAGTTGGGATTCTTCCCTTCTCTTATCTTTCTCTATATCAATCTCTCTCTCTTGTTCTTCAGCGTTCTTGCTCATTCTTCATCCAAATGAGGAGCGACCACTGCCGGAACATTGGCGGATCAAAGCGGGGGCGTCATGGACGCATCGCCAACGACGAACGGCCGAATCGAGGTAGGATTCTGGTTAAATTTCTCACCTTCGTTGATTTCTTAATTTTTTTCATCAAATTTCAGCTTTGAATTCTATAGTTTTTAGAATTTGGGGAATTGGCTGAATGAACACGGCCAATGCCCGTGCCTCGTTTCAATTATCGTTCTTGGGCGTTCTTCGTCCAAATTTTCAAAGGCGCCAAATCTTATCAGATCGACGATCAAGGGCAGGCGCCGCAAAGATCTCGTCCCGAGGATCTCGAACCCACATCTCGTTTTGAAATTGGGCCACTGGATCGGTGGCGGCAGCCGTCAGAATCCCCGGTGCCCGCAAGGGCGGTGGCTTGAGGTCGGGGTGGTGCATCGGGGTTCCGACGAGGTAGCAGTGTCGGGTGTCGTTGGTGCGGACGGCAGAGCAGCGGGAAGTGGTGGCACCATAGCAGTTCGGGTTCCGGTTCTTGTGGGTGGTGATGCCTAGGACTGAAAAGCAGTGTACAAGGCGGCGGCTGTAGGTCTGGACAGTCCGGCGGAGCACAACGCTAGGAGGTGGAGTGCGGCCGAGTGGAGTCGGCTTCGGCTGGTGCAGCAGCCACGAGGCCGGAGAGTCGGTGTCGGTAGGTCCAGGTGGTTGTGGCTACATCATAGCCGGGGACCGAGGAGTGGGAGGCGGAGTGGTCGAGTGGAGGTGCGATATCTGCATCGTCCAATCGCGGTCATAGGAGGACCCTAAGGCGCTGACCTCGGCGGTGCGCCGTAGAGAAGGACCCGCAAAGTGCGTGTCTAGATGGTGCAACGTGGAGACCGGCCAAAGTCCAGTCTGCTGGGGAGAACCAGACCCGAGAAGTGAGGTGTAGCTGGAGAGGGCCGCGGTTGTTTGGTCCAGACATGCGGCTGGGCCACGGGCTGGCGGTTCGGTCTGGGCCTGCCGGGGTGAAACGGCCCGGTCGGGCCCCCTTGCGTTCGAGGGGACGTATCATCTCAAGGGTGTGTATGTTTGATGCACCATCTATGGCTGCAGGTCCGTGTCAGCAATATGGGATTTTTGAAGCTTGTTCCGGGGTTTTTGAGTTCTATGCCGGAGTGCGGGTGACCTGAGATTCTTTAATAAAATAATAATAAATTATTATTAATTCTTGCGACATACGTGCTTCACGATCCTGACATCCGTTTGACGCGCCGTCAAAGGCGTTGTGGGCCTAGATTTGCGACGGTCTATCCAAAGTTTTCTAGGGACCCTTGTGGTTTTCTTTCATTGCTTGGTGGTGCAAAACACTTAATGTGAATAATTAATTAATTTCTTAATTAATTAATTAATCTTGCGCCGGACCTAAATCCTACTTTGGATGTCTGATTGACGCACCATCAGTAGAAGCACGACCCAAGTCCTTGTGTAGAATTTTTCAGATACATTCCAAAGCGTTCGGGTTGGAGACAAGGTGTGGGACCCATGGGGCCTAGTTCACACGTTTTCCGGTGAAACACCACTTTTTCACCCGACATATGTTTGGGTGTTTGAGTACTAGTTCTTATGTGTTTTTCTGAGGATATTGCGACAGTGCAATCCGCCCCCTTAAATTCGGGCCCGAGGCGTGGGCCACATGAGGTGGATTTCAGACGTATGCTACTTTTTTACAACTTAGGCTACATAAGTCCGTTCAGGACAGACAAATAGCCTATCCTGTATGGTTATCTACAAGGAATGCTATGGTATGATCTGCGTGATGTGTTTCGGGGTCTAGGTGTGAGCCCCACAAGGCCCCGTTTGCATAACACGGGGAGTTACAGTTTCTGCCTTCGGAGTCCGTTTTAGGCAGTGTCAGTGACGTTGTGACCCTGGCATTGAGGCGTAGTTGACCATGGTGGTTTCAGGCGTTGAAGTCGAAGTGGATGTGTGGGCCCCACGGGTTGTATTTTAAGCTGTGTGCAACATACTCTGACTTTTTTCATCAGATGTATGTTTGGGGTGTATGAAGAGTTTTTTTGGCGTGTTTTTCTGAGATCTTCGCAATGGAGTAGTTCCCCCGACCTATTTCAGGACCGATGTGCGGGACCCACGAGATGACATATGGGCATAAAGCGGTGTTGAATAAGTTTTCCATCTAGAGCTCGTTTCCAGCGAGTATGTAGTCTAAATCGCATGTTATTCCACGAGGATTGCAATGGTGAAATCTGTTTGGGTGTGCGAAGACTCCTTTTAGATCTCATTAAATTTGGAAACATGAAAGGGCATTGGTCGGAGGTTTCTTTGATGCACACAAACCTATAAACGATAGTGGTGTTAGGGACACCCAGTGATGGGACGGGCAGTGCAGAGTTATTAGACCAGTTCCGGGTTTTCCCTCCAGCAAGGCTGGGTATTGCGTTACCCGTTGACCTTAGGGTTCACACTTTAGTGGGGCTGTGTAGTGGGTTACCTGAGGACCATTTATGGTTTACCCTCCAGTGGGGCTGGGTATTGGGTTACCTGACGACCTTTTGTGGTTTACCCTCCAGTGGGTCTGGGTAGTGGGTTACCCGATGACCTATTGAGGTTTACCATCTAGCAGGGCTAGGTAGTGGGTTACCTGATGACCTTTTTTGGTTTACCCTTCAACCGAGCTGGGTAGTGGGTTTACCAATGACGTCTTTCAGACTTGACCATTATATGAGGCTAGTCATTGAATTTTCTTCGTGGTTACTAGAGCGGGACCCTTGGTGGTATGGTTCAGTGGTGAGGTCTCTTTGTAGAGACCCGAAGCTTGACGTACATTGACATTACATTACATTTGCAGAATACTTAGTACATAACAAAAACACACACACAAGGATCGTAATAGTTTAGTGTCTTTGGAAACTCGGAATATAATCTTCTAATCCTGGTGAAAGATCTTTAACATCTTCCATAAAGATCTTCCTTTTTTTATACGTAAAACCTTTCTTTATATCCTGGGGAAAAGAAAACATAAAAGGATGAGCTCAAATGCTCAGTAAGGGAAAACAAAAGAAATATCAATCACATCATATACATAAGCACATAACTTTTGGAAATCTTAACCTGTAAAAGAGATCATAATTTCATAACCTGGGATAACTCATGGCAGTGAAATGTAATCACAATAATCATAACTTAAAACATTAAACTTTGTGGCATACACACATAATCATAGAGAATAATTTCTTATTAGTCAAGACTCATTGCCAAGACTATCTTAGTGGACAAAGCCCCTTTCTAAACCGAGTCACCCTCATTTCAGTCATGTTTCACTGAACCGGTATAACCTACCATTCCAGCCAAGTCTATCTCATGAGATATAAAATCTTTACCTAATGCATTGGAGGGAGATATAGGTCCCACCCATCTCATAATGATACCATTCTTATGTGTTCCACATAATCATAAACCATACATCATAGCATAACCCATGTAATAAAAATGGGATTCTTAAACATCATGACATCATAAAACAATTCATATAAGATAAAGGAATTCATAAAAAATATTTCCATAATCAAATCCATGTAATAATAGGGATAGAAACAGAACCCTTTATTATCTTAGATGGAAAATAATTTTGATAAAACACTTGAACTCCATTCTTTAGGAAAATATCTTTTCTACTTCAAAAACACTTTTGATTTCTTAACATGTCATAAAATTATAACTAAAAGAAGTTGATTAAAAATAAACATGAAAACTTGTAAAGGAAGCTTCTTGGAAATAATGTTCTAAAAATCCATTCATGCCGTATAAGTTAAAAAGAACATTCTTCGTACTTTTGTTGGAAAAGTCAAAAAGTACCTCATACGAAAAATGACTAAAGATTCCTTTCATATCTTTTACTAAAAACTCACCAAAGGGTAAAATTGGATTTAAAAAATTGTAGGTGGATGGAAATAACATTACATATTGAGGAAACATGGATTTGGATGATAAAATGCACCCCAGTAAATACCAAAGTATAAGCAATCTCGGATAAAAATGAGATTGTGATATTTCCCTTACCTTAGGTCCGATTTTCTTCGTATGTGTTCGAACCTCCTCTTCTTTGAAGTGCTTCTTTGGGACCTCCTTTTAGGGCACTAAATTGGGTCTTTGAAGAAGACCAGAACCTCTAGGATGTTTTTAGGGAAGTGTAGAAGAGAATTTGGCAGGGGTTGGCCAAGCTTGAAGGCTCAAAGTTGTGTGAGGAAGAGTGGGAGGAGGTGCCCTTTTATAAGGGAGGAGAGGGGCTCCTTTGGAAAAACTAAAAAAATTATTTTATTATAAAGTGAAGATCAGTTTTAAATAGCTCCAAATTGATTTATTTCGAGGATATGGTGGGGATGGGTCGAAATCCTCTCATCCAATAGAATTTAGACAAGTTTAGGTTCCTATTTTAACCTTATCATTTAGATTTAACATTAAGTTAAATAATTTTACTTTTACCGTGACTTCTTGTGTTCTTACACTATAAGGTTAATAAACATACTATAAGAAGCCAAACAAACCCCAAATTGTTTAATATTAATATATATAACCTTGCTTAAGTAATTTGTCCTAACCTTAGATTTTTAGGAATAAAATTCAATTAATAATACAATATCTGTTTTAATAACTATTTTATGTCAATTTTGACACTATTTAGTAATTGATTTTTGTGAAAATCATAACAGAATGATAAGTTCGAAAAAAGTTAATAAAATCAATACTAACATGTCATATTAACCTAGAAAATTAGTGTAATTCATAAAAAGTCTCAAATTATATTTATTTGGGTATTTATAACATCAATTATGTCAATATTTCATTAATAAGATAATTACTGCATCATCGTTGTGTCATAAATAAATTAAATTATTTAATGTCTAAAAATTAAAAATAAAATACCATTACGTAGGAAATATTTTTATATTTCTAATGAATATTTAAAATCGAATTTATCTTATTTATAACCCTATATTAAAAATGTTTTAGTAAATAAACTTTGATTTTAACTCTTTTAACTCTTCTTTGAATTAAATAATAATAAATGTCATAATCTAATCCAAGTGGACCTAAATGGTCATATTTTATTCCTAAGCTTGTTTTTGTTCGAATTACACTTATCCAATAGAATTTGGACATGTGTTAGGGTAATAATAATATCTTTTTTACCCTTAATTACCCTATTTACTTTTAATCGTGGTAAATAAAAGTAAAAAGTTACTATTCACCAAAAATTATTTTCATCTCATTGAACCACATTTTACTTACTAACATCAACCGTGTCTCTCGGATTTTTGAAATTCCACTCACAGAAGCGGTAAAATTAAGTTGTATGAAAAATTCAGTTTTTTTTACTACCACTTAGTGGTTTCACTATTCATCAAAAATTGAAAGTTTTCAGAAAAATACCAAAAATTAGGCCTAAACTATATTAGATATTATGAACTCAAAAATGATTTATATTTTACCAAATTCAAAACATATCAGTTTAATTAATTAATATAAAAATTAATTCCCATCTTCAAAACAAAAGGCGTGTTTTTAAGAGATAATAATTATCAAAAGATTGACACTTGTTTATAACTGGTTTAAATGTGAAATTACATCCAATGACCAACATTGTATTAAATTGTAAAAATATATTCTAAATATACTTTAAAACCACTCAAATTAATAATTTACCACTATTAATTATTTCGATTGAAAAAGTTGTTTTTAATTAAAATTTAGTAATTTCCACTATTCATCAAAATATGAAAGTTATCCGAAAATTACCAAAATTTCACCCTAAGCTAATTTCAATATTATGAATCCAAAAATGAAATCCATTTTTAAAAATAAAATTTACAAAATTTCAAAATGTGGTTATTACTATTCATAACAGCTAGTTTTAATAATATTTTAATAGCATATCGTTGTTTAGTGAAACTCGGTATTGCGTACTACAAACGCTATCAAGAAAGGTCGTGATTGCGTGTAATGAAAGGCAAGTCAAGTATGCATGTTGTGCAAGCTCCTTTTGGTGTATCGTACAACACAAGACATTTATGAAATTAAAAAGAATTTTTTTCATAAAATCTCAGGGTGTTACATTCTACCCCCCTTAAAATGAATTTCGCCCTCGAAATTCGTCGGGGTTATAAATGGTTTACTACTTGAAAGTTTCTTTAATAGAAACCCACATCGTAAAAAGGAATACCAAAACCAATCTTTAAAAAAAAGTAGGAAATGTAATGATTACCCAAATAAACTAATCACTGGGTTTCCACATAGGTGAAAATATGGATATGGAAGATAAATCTAACCATCATGTTCTGATGGAGAGTGGTAGAGAACATGGCTATGGAAAAGCCAACAATCACAAATCCATAAATTTGTGACGATCTAAGGTACCATCTGATTAATCAGATATAAGATCACTACGACAACATTTTTGGTTTTCAAGATCATTTCCCTAAAGTTGAAGAATTTGAATTAGAATAAATACTTACTTTATTTTGGTACAATCTCACTGTTGTTCGTGCCTTAAACAATTTCCACTTCATCTCTTAAATAAATGAAGTTGAATTTGTTATTTGTGAAGTGTTAGCAGATCATGTGATAGAATGACGGGTCATTCCATCTCTTCCAAACAAAAGGTTAGCAAAAGTTATAAGTCCATCTTGTGGTTAATCGTATATGGTTCCAAAAATGAACTTATACTTCATATATCATACTGCTTAATAAAACTAGTTTCTACTAACCAGGGACTTCCTGTAGGCCAGTGGTAGGCGATAAAGGCCAGTCGCACTTCGGTTGTGGGTTCGATTCCCACAGCCTTGTCTGACGCGATGGGCTATCGCCCGTCCTGCAGGTTGTCCTTTTTCTAAAGCTATATTACTATAACATCCCATCAATAATATCGAAAAACGTTTTATCCTAACTTATGTCCAACATAATCCATTCTAATCTTTAGGATTATCTAAAATAATTCGGTCCAAGCTCATAGTATAAAGAAAATGATTACTTGAAATGTCACAGAACAATCACGTGAATGCCATCATTTATCCCCCATATATCATAAGATATATCTTGTTGGTCAAATTACAAACATGTGAATACCTTAATCATGTATTCTCTTGAAGAATAAATACCCATTGAACCATAGTGAAAACATGAATGCAATTAAAAGTTAACACTTTCCACATACCAAAATCCTCAAAATTCTATATACTCAAACCATGATATCACTTAGTCCTTATATCAATCATGAGCTCATGAATACTGTTAAATATTTCAATCACTTTGAATACCACATTAGACCAACTCATAAATATTCCAATACTTTATGATACAACATTATTTTGGAATCCCATTACATAAACACTTAATCATTCCACCACATCGTTGTCATATTCAACATCGCCAATAGTGATCGCATGTGACTTCTCTTTGTCCTTTGCCTTAAGTGGTTGCTCATGTTGATCATCACTAACCCTTGTATTAGGGCATTTATTAGCATAATGCCTCATTTCCTTGCACTTGAAGCATTGAAGTGTTGGTGGTGCATTCTCTGCAGTGTTTGCTTTATTCACATCATTAAAAACCCTTTTTCCATTACTTCGACACTCAGCTGCTCGATGACCTTCTTTTCCACACTTAAAACATTTTCTAGTCCCTTTAAGGCAACCTCCACCATGCTTCTTTCCACACTTTGAGCATAAGGAAACATTCATCTTCTTTTCACCATTAATCTGAGATTTCTCCTTGAACTCCATCTTTCTTTTCTTGTCAAAACCATGAGATGGATATGTAACACCAACTTCCATTTCTACCTTGATAGCACAACGCACAATTTATTCATAGCTACTGAAGTCTCTTATAGCTAATGCCCTTCGAAGACTTGGTTTTAAGCCACTGAAAAATCGATCAACTTTACTTTTAGGTTGGATGATAATGCCAGATGCATACCTTGCAAGTCTTGTAAAATTCGCTTCGTATATACCAACAGATTCATCATCCTTTTGCTTTAGCTCAACAAACTCCTTCTCCATCTTTGTTCGAAGAATACGAGGGAAGTACTTATTGAAAAATAAGTTCTTGAACTCATTCCATTCCATGGACTCAATTTCATCTCTTTGCCTCGTATTCTTGATAAGATTCCACCATTGATCAGCTTCAGCTTCCAAACGATATACTGCTAAGATGACTTTATCATGTTCATAACATTAAAGAACTGAAAATATCTTTTCAGTGGTACTGATCCATTTTTCAGCAACAAGTGGATCAGAAGACCCACTAAAAGAAGGTGGACTTTGCCTCATGAAGGACTCAATGGAATATTGTTCCCTTCTCTGCTCATTGGGAAGTCCAGAATGATTCATAGCTTTTGTAAGTATAGAAATAAGATTTTTCACTCCATCTCCCATAACATTTGTTTTTTTAGGAGGACAATCATTGCATTGTACATTGCATTGATCAACACGGTTCCTTCGGGTTCCTGCCATCATCTAAAACCCAAAAAGAATAGTGTGAGTGGAAAAAATCATGCTAAGGAAAACAACATTATAAAGGGGGAGTATCCTCAATATCTAACTTCTTAGGTTAAATTCTATGATCGTTACCGTAGTTCTAGGACTGTATCTTATACGTATAGTTATCCTTAGGGACATCCCTAGACATACCTTAGAAATATCTCTAGGGATCTCAATAACGCTTTCGCATCCTAGTTTCCAAAGGTTGACTAAACCTTTCCTCTAATACCAACTGTAGAGACCTGAAGCTTGATGTACATTGACATTACATTACATTTGCGGAATACTTAGTACATAACAAAAACACACACACAAGGATCGTAATAGTTTAGTGTATTTGGAAACTCGGAATATAATCTTCTAATCCTGGTGAAATATCTTCAACATCTTCCATAAAGATCTTCCTTTTTTTATACCTAAAAACTTTATTTATATCCTGGGGAAAAGAAAACATAAAAGGGTGAGCTCAAATGCTCAGTAAGGGTAAACAAAAGAAATATAAATCACATCATATACATAAGCACATAACTTTTGGAAATCTTAACCTATAAAAGAGATCATAATTTCATAACCTGGGATAACTCAAGGCAGTGAAATGTAATCACAATAATCATAACATAAAACATTAAACTTTGTGTCATACACACATAATCGTAGAGAATCATTTCTTATTAGTCATGACTCATTGCCAAGACTATCTTAGTGGACAAAGTCCCTTTTTGAACCGAGTCACCCTCATTTCAGTCCTATTTCACTGAACCGGTATAACCTACCATTCCAGCCATGTATATCTCATGAGATATAAAATCTTTACACAATGCATTGGAGGGAGATATAGGTCCCACCCATCTCATAATGATACCATTCTTATGTGTGCCACAAAATCATAAACCATACATCATAGCATAACCCATGTAATAAAAATTGGATTCTTAAACATCATGACATCATAAAATAATTCATATAAGATAAAAGAATTCATAAAAAATATTTCCATAATCAAATCCATGTAATAATAGGGATAGAAACAGAACCCTTTATTATCTTAGATGGAAAATAATTTTGATAAAACACTTGAACTCCATTCTTGAGGAAAATATCCTTTCTACTTCAAAAACACTTTTCATTTCTTAACATGTCAAAAAATTATAACTAAAAGAAGTTGATTAAAAATAAACTTGAAAACTTGTCAAGGAAGATTCTTGGAAATAATGTTTTAAAAATCCATTCATGCCGTATAAGTTAAAAAAACATTCTTCGTACTTTTTCCAGAAAAGTCAAAAAGTACCTCGTACGAAAAACGACAAAAGATTCCTTTCATATCTTTTACTAAAAACTCAGCAAAGGGTAAAATTGGATTTAAACAATTGTAGGTGGATGGAAATGACATTAAATATTGAGTAAACATGGATTTGGATGATAAAATACACCCCAGTAAATACCAAAGTTTAAGAAATCTCGGATAAAAATGAGATTGTGATATTTCCCTTACCTTAGGTCTGATTTGCTTCGTAACTGTCTGAACCTCCACTTCTTTGAAGTGCTACTTTGATACCTCCTTTTAGGGCACTAAAATGGGTCTTTGAAGAAGACCAGAACCTCTAGGATGTTTCTAGGGGAGTGTAGAAGAGAATTTGGCAGGGGTTGGCCAAGCATGAAGGCTCAAAGTTGTGTGAGGAAGAGAGGTAGGAGGTGCCCTTTTATAAGGGAGGAGAGGGGCTCCATTGGAAAAACTAAAAATATTATTTTAGTATAAAGTAAATTTCGGTTTTAAATAGCTCCAAATTGATTTATTTCGAGGGTAAGGTGGGGATGGGTCGAAACCCTCTCATCCAATAGAATTTAGACAAGTTTAGGTTCCTATTTTAACCTTATCATTTAGATTTAACATTAAGTTAAATAAGTTTACTTTTACCGTGTCTTCTTGTGTTCTTACACTATAAGGTTAATAAACTTACTATAAGAAGCCAAACGAACCCCAAATTGTTTATTATTAATATATATAACTTTGTCTAAGTCATTTGGCCGAACCTTAGATTTCTAGGAATAAAATAACAATTAATAATATAATATTTGTTTTAAAAACTATTTAATGTCAATTTTGACACTATTTAGTAATTGATTTTTGTGAAATTCATAACAGAATGATAAGTTATAAGAAAGTTAATAAAATTAATACTAGCATGTCATATTAACCTAGAAAATTGCTGGAATTCATAAAAAGTCTCTAATTTTATTTATTTGGGTATTTATAACATCAATTATGTCAATATTTCATTAATAAGATAATTATTGCATCATCGTTGTGTCATAAATAAATTAAATTATTTAATGTCTAAAATTTAAAAATAAAATACCATTATGTAGGAACTCTTTTTAGCTTTCTAATGAAAATTTAAAATCGAATTTATCTTATGCATAACACTATATTAAAAATATTTTAGTAAAACTTTGATTTTAACTCTTTTAACTCTTCTTTGAATTAAATAATAATAAATGTCCTAATCAAATCCAAGTGGGCCTAAATGGTCATATTTTGTTCCTAAGCTTGTTTTTGGTCGAATTAAACTTATCCAATAGAATTTGGACATGTGTTGGGGTAATAATAATATCATTTTTACCCTTAATTACCCTATTTACTTTTAACCGTGGTAAATAAAAGTAAAAAGTTACTATTCACAAAAAATTATTTTCATCTCATTGAACCACATTTTACTAACTTACATCAACCGTGTCTCTTGGATTTTTGAAATTCCACTCACAAAAGCGGTAAAATTAAGTTTTATGAAAAATTCAGTTTTTTTAACTACCACTAAGTGGTTTCACTATTCATCCAAAATTGAAAGTTTTCAGAAAAATACCAAAAATTAGGCTTAAGATATATTTGATATTATGAACTCAAAAATGATTTCAATTTTACCAAATTCAAAACATATCAGTTTCATTAATTAATTTAAAAATTAATTCCCGTCGTCAAAACAAAAGGCGTGTTTTTAAGAGATAATAACTATCCAAAGATTGACACTTGTTTATAACTGGTTTAAATGTGAAATTACATCCAATGACCAACATTGTATTAAATTGTAAAAATATATTCTAAATATACTTTAAAACCACTCAAATTAATAATTTATCACTATTAATTATTTTGATTGAAAAAGTTTTTTTTAATTAAAATTTAGTAATTTCCACTATTCATCAAAATTTGAAAGTTATCCGAAAATTACCAAAATTTCACCCTAAGCTAATTTCGATATTCTGAATCCAAAAATGAAATCCATTTTAAAAAATAAAATTTACAAAATTTCAAAAAGTGGTTATTACTATTCATAAAGGCTAGTTTTAAAAATATTTTAATAGCATATCGTTGTTTAGTGAAACTCGGTATTGCGTACTACACACGCTATCAAGGAAGGTCGTGATTGCGTGTAATGAAAGGCAAGTCAAGGATGCGTGTTGTGCAAGCTCATTTTGGTGTAGCGTACAACACAAGACATTAATGAAATTAAAAAGAATATTTTTTATAAAATCTTGGGGTGTTACACGCTTGATGTACGGGATTTTTGGGCACCAGTGATGGATATCTTTTGAACTGTTTGCGACACATCTTGGGATGATCTTGGAGATATAGATCCCCTTACACACTCGTTCAGGTTTTTTGTGGAGCATATATATATATATATATTTATATATACACCCTAATTTTTTCCTACTACTTGGGTTCGGTTACTCTCTTTCTAGGAAGGGCGAAGATGCACGGGGAATGCCACATTCTTTCCATATCTAGATCCTCTTAGATTGGCCGAGTCTACTCCCTTCCTTTTGTTGGGTTGAGATGAACTCTCTTTGTTGTACTATTATATTTTTCTTGTTTTGTCTATTGCTCACCATTTTAGTACGTCCTTTTTTTCTCCCTAGAGATTTCAGAGAATCCTAATTAGTATCTTTATACTCACCCCTTCTTGGGCTTTGCCCGCACTTGTTGTGCCCTTACAGAAGACAAACATGTCCATTGAGACTATGGAGGAGCGTAGAGGACACAGGATATTGGGCTGTGTTCAATGGTCGTAGTAGGAATTTCTGGGTGTGAGACTCACCAGCAATTTACATTCTTTTACCTGTTGCCGGGTTGAGGAACCTTTCTAGTTCGGTGCATGTTTTTCCCCTTTTTCTGTTCCGTTTACTTGTTAGTCTACTTTTTTGCACGTTATGTGTAGTGGTTAGAGGTCTTTGCATGTATGATGGTTTCCCTTTTTTAGCCGTGTTGTATCATGCTTTCCTTCCTCTGCAATTTTCTTATGAGTTAGCTATATGTGTGTGTACAGTTTCTTAGGCAAAGGCCTCCCCTAGTTTGTTGTGTGTTCGGTGAAAGTCTCTAGCCCCTGGCCTATAGAAATGGGCTTGGAGTAGTTGTGTCTCGAGCCCTAGTATGGGTCGGGTCCTGAAATTATTGGTGAATACCCCCATAAATGAAATATATTTGGGTATTCACATAAATTGTAGAAGATAATTTCTTGAGAAAAAGAGAGAGATTTTGAGATGAAAATTCCATAGCATAACAACTATGTAACATGGTTTTAGAAAACATTAAAAAGAGAAGGTATAAGGGTATCCTATCTGTACATGCTTCATAATAAATTTTACGTATAGAATAAAATGGAAATAATAACATGGTATGGAAACGTGAAAGTCAAAACACATAAAAGATAATATTAAAGAAAAACAAGTTGAGATTTCTATTACAAAAACTCAGCCGCCTAACGGTGTCGCTTAAAAATTGGGAAAATCAGTTTATTGGAGATGAAAGGGTATATCATAATTTTTACATAAAATGGAAAGTAATAATGATATAAATGAAAATACCCCCAACATAATAAAATGGAAACTAAAATAATAATATAAAATAAGTCTTGACTAAAAGAGGTGGGTGAAAGGTTCCCTAAAATTGAAAAGTAAATTAAAAAACTAAAGTGTTGGGACCATGGGGGATTTAAGGAACCTTTGGATGACTTATTATGAGGTAAAAAGTATATATATTTGATTAAGTGTAATTTTGAATGATATAAATGAAAGAGTGGGTTGCTATTTATAGAAAGTGTGAGGGAATATTTTATTAATTTCATCGGGACACCTCATCAGTGGTATTTACAAAACCATGGGCATGACAGTGGTTTTTTTCCAATGGTTTTTCCCATTTCGGACACCTAGTATAATATTTTTATCCAAATTAGTTGACCAAAATTTTAAATTACAAATAACATCTTTATGATTTAATAAAAAACATGGAAAACTTAAAAAAAATTATTTTTACTATTCACTAAAAAAATATAAAAATCACATAAATTTTCCCTAACATAATATCAATGTTATGAATTCAAAAATAAACTCCATTTTATGAAAATAATTTTCTATATATATGATATTTAATATTTAATCAAAATCACTATTTACCTGAAAAAATTAATACTTAACTAATAAATTCTAAAACAATTATTTATATATGCTCTTATATCACATTACCATTCAAGTTGACTAAATTATATTCATACTTTATTAAGTGAGGTTACAATTCCATTTGTCACATTACAATCCATAAAGACAATATTACTATTACTAATTAATTATTCACTAAAAATTAAGTTGATCTAATGAGAGTCTCAATTTCATACTGATCACAACTGTATATATCGATTTTTTAAAAAACATTTCACATTATTAGTTATTTAAAATATAAAAATATATTTTTCTTCTAATTTTAATAAATAATATGAAACTTTTAAAAACATTCATCCTATTTTTATTTAGACATTATAAATTATAAAAATTTACCATAATAAGAAATAACAATTTTCGTTATATAAAAGGATTATAAAATATAACTACAACCTTGTTAAATATCCCCTTATAACACCTACATAGGATATAAGAGTAAGGTGTGCAATGGTTGTAGAATCTTAGAATGACTTGGACAACATTTCTCGAGTGGTGATTTCTATCAGCATGAACTTCTTCTAAAGTCGATTACCATGAAGATTTACATATTGAAGTTTGGATTGGACTTGGTCAGTCTAGAGAAAAGACCAGATGTGATACCTCTTTCCCAAGCTCGGAAAAATGGGTTTCGAATGACCTGAGTATACTGATGAGTCAATCGACTCTTATTTTTGCATTAATTATCAATTAGTATTTCTATTTTAATCAATAACTATTATGTAATAAAATTATTATTGTTTCTAACGATCATGTTGACCGATGGTCATATAATAGCCAAAGCCTGATGGTCACATTTAATTCATACTTACATGTTAATATTTTATTATGACACAGTAAAACATACATTTTTATGAAAAATTTATTATTCACAAGTTCAGGTAGTAACAATAACATAGGTGATGTTATGTGTGGGTGAATCATCGCATATATATTATTGAGTTTATTACTCATATAACTTCATTAATGATGGGACATATGACTTTATTTTCTTCACATAAATCTATTAATTATTACCTATATATCAATATCTGGATGTCTGTTTCCATATATATTTCAAATGGGTAATGAATCATCATTCATCCATGATATTTATTGCATGAAAATTAAATATAAAGATTTATTATTTTTTTGTTCTCTTTGGATCCATAATAATGTACATTAATAGTAATATCAATATTTAATAGGGATCATATAAAAAATCAAACTACGAAAATTAATAATTTTTTGAACAAATCTAATACTTTGTTTCAAAATAAAAATAATACATTTATTATTCATTCATGGTTAGTAGTAAAACCACATTGTTACCTTGAAATAATTTTATGTTTATTAATATTTGAACAGATATATTCCTCCAAAATATAGTTCATGAATAGTAATTATCGCTCTATTATATTATATAGGACACAAGTAATATATTTATGAAAAACTATGATCTCAAATTCTATTAATTATATAGAGAAAGAATATTCATGTGTGTAGTATTTTTGATAAGTTTCTACTGTTGATATTCTTTACATTCTAGTCAATCTACTTCCAAAGAAAACAATATATTTCATAGATAATTTAATAATTGAGAATATATTTTATTCTCTAGTCATTCATTAATACATAATTAATTTTTCTAATGTTACACAAAATAATGGGTGTCATTTTCACACAAAGGGTTCAAAAACATTTTTTCCGTCATTTAAAATGAACAATAATATATATGATTAAGTTCCATTGTCTCTGAAAATTGGAAACTCTAATGAAAAATCAATGATATTTTCTACTCATTAACTCATCCCGTTAGAAATATTATTTGGATAATCACTAAATTTCGAATAAATTTTTTTCAACTAGATTTCTTATGATCCTATCATTTTAATAAAATATTATTGTTTCTATAAAAATAATATAAAATTGTTAATAAAAGGAATTAATAATATAAAAAATTAATAAAAGTAAAGAAAATATATAATTTTCTCATGAAAATATAATTATGATATATTTGGATTGAAATATGTTATTCATAATATATTTCAAATTATAATTACCAAAATAATCTAAAAAATAGTTAAACATTATTATGATACTAGTTATAATAACCCACCAATCTCTTATATAGTTTCCACATTATTCATAATATATACTACTATAATAATTACAAAAATAATAACATCTAGTATCCCAATAGTAAAAAATATTTTGAAATTAATTCATGATATAATGATTATAACATAATTTCTCCTAGAAAATCACAATGGTAAGCATTGATAGGTTGGGGTGAATCTTTGAAAAATAACTTTTAATAAAATATCGAAAATTTTATAATTCAGATTAGATTAAATTATATTTAAATCATTATTGGATAAATTATGGAGTTATTTGGATAAAAATCAATAAAAAGGGAAATATATATAATTTTAAGGATCGATAACTCATTTTATTGAGGAGATATCACTATGGTGATTAGTGATTTTGACCCCTCTTCACATTTCTTTATCTATTCTTCAATAAAGAATAAAGTATATATATATATAAATACAATAAATAACTCTACTAAAAGAAATATATAAAATAATATACAAATATTTTGACCAAATATTTTCAATAAATCTAAATCCCCTTTTCTTATAGATCATCTGTGATCCTTTATTATTTCCCTAAAACATGAATAAAAAATAAAACTTTATTCTTGAAATGTTTTTGTTTCTATCACATTTTTTCATTATTATTATCAAAGTGAAATAAAACTTTTTTTATTCAAGTATAAACCATGGTATTTAAAGGACCACAATAGTGTAGTTTCTCTCATCACATCTATATCTAAAAACCATGGTTGGAAATATTTATTTTCCACATGTAACTAAGAATATTTTATCCTTATAATATTTCATTACCCACTAAAATGAAATAGAAACTTCTAAAAACAATATATTTTCCTCAATATCATATCAATAATAAATCAACCAATTATATTTTCATTATCTGTGTGGCATTAAAAAATTAATTCATGAATCCATGATGAAAAAACACAAATTTTATTTATACTAAATGCAGTGACCAAAACAAAATGAATATGTGCCTCAGGGCCAACTTTAATCTCTATCATCTATTATAGTGGAACAATAACCATTAATATTTGAATTTTAATTTTAGAATCATTATGTAATGTATTATATTGTAACATGGGTTTACAGTGAACTAAAATCTTATATAACTATATAGAAACATGATAACAATAACTACTAATTTTATCAGTATATTTCTAATAAAGTCTACAATAAAACAACCATGTTGTGTTTTTGTAGGAACCAAATCATAGTTTTGTTTCCTCATAATTTTTTTTTTCTTTGAATATCCTTTGTCTTTAGCATTTTATAAATAATCCAATATCAATTGATAAAAAATAAAAAAGAAACAAAATTCATATCTCAATTATAGACTGTGAGGGAAAATTCTAATTTGGATGACAATTATTTATAACATCATTTACAGAATAAAATTTTTTGTTATATTTTTCTTTATGTGACATATAATATATCCATCTATATAATTCCTATGTAGAGAACAAGGAAACTACTTATGTTTATAGAACTATGTTCAGGTTGATGAACCATTATAGAAGTCTTTTTCTTACTGATTCCATTATATATAAGATAAAATGTAATAAATATTTAATGGTTGTATCCTCACATGATTTATCTAGTGAGAGTTATTGATAGAAAAAAATATTTCCCCCTTATCACACGTATCTACATATAAATCAAAATCATGTTATTTTTTTGATTCCTTGTTTTCATTTTGCATTATATTTTAATGAATTTAAATAATTTTTTACATCATCTTTTCTAAAAAAGTGGTATCAAATCTATCCAGGTAAATATTAAAATTATTAGGGAAGGATTCTATGTGTTTGAGAGATTTTAGTTAGTCCCTTTTTTTAATGGAAAGTTCTTGATGATCTCATCAATAAGATTCTAATGGTTTAAATGAAAAAAATTGAGATAAAATGAGCTCTCTAGAGGTGATCAATATTACAGTCAACTCAGGGGTTCTACAGTACTCCCATAGATAATGAAGATGATTGTTTTCTTCCACTCATTAAATTTTACTAATTCATTCACACCGTCTTTGATATGTGAGGTCAATAGTGCATCATCAATTGAGTTAAAATATTAGTAACTATGCAACCATACATTAGAAAATAATAGTACCATTTTAATGAAACATGAATCAATTCCCAATTTTTACCATTCTAAGTAGATTTGTATAGTATTATATTAAATTTAAGACATCATAATTTTATTAAAATCATAATAACATGATTAAAAATATTATAAATTATTCCATATTGAAAACCAAAATTATTAGATATGATATATTTTTAATATTTGTGGATTTTTATTATAGAGGAAACCAAGACCATTGTAGTGAAATTAGTGGAAACATAAATAAGAGATAAATCTACTAATAAGACGTCTACTAATTCACCATTAGTTATTGTGGTGTAGTTTGTACTCAACAAAAAGTGATCTCATCAAATTAGGTGACTGATTAATAAGATTATCTGAAAATATTTGTCTAGAAACATGACTATTTTATCCTATAGTGGAAAATAAAAAATATTTCTAAAACAAAAACCTCACATAATAATGAAAAGCTGGTTTGAAAATTAATCAACATGAAGTAAAATGAATGGAATAATTTATTAGAGAACATGAGTTACATTCAAGTTAATTTTATTTCAAAAAAATTATATGAAAATAATGTTTGATGATAAGTTATATTAATATTTAATGTTATGATCCTTACTAAAAATATGGGGTAACACTTCTTTATTTTTTAAGTAACTCAGCCCTAGATGGAATTCCTACCATGTAAATAGTTACTAATAGAAATCAAAATGAATAATCTATATGGAAGGATAAGGTGTGTAAACCTAAATTATATGATCTTATTAGTGAAAGAAAAGTGAAATTATGTGGGTAATAAAAAATAAAATTGATGGAACTATATGAGAAAATTTAACAATATAGTCAGTGGTAAAAAAACTGGATTGAAATATGATGTTAACTTACACTATCAAATAATGGTATAATAATTCATTCAAGAGTGTTGAAGGATTAATGTGAATAAATAGAACAAGTAAGGCAACAATTAATGAAATTATGTTCTAGTTATCATTTATGAGATAATTATTCTTCAAAAATATTATCATGTCATCCTTTTAAGAGGATGTTTGACATGTGGGAATGATTAAATTTCCTTATACCATGTCATTATAAGATGAAATTTCTCCACATCTTACACTTCATGTAGTTTTACATGTGGATATGTGAAATGATAGTTCATCCAAAAATTACACGTGTTGATAATATTTTTATACAAAAAATCATATATGTGATTTATAGTTAGACGATATGTGGAACATTCTTGGTAATTTAGTAAATTTTATATCCATTAGAATTCTTGATGATAAAAGCTACATCAATTCATTTAGTGATAAAAAATATATATTTTTCAAATTTAATAGTTTTAATATTAATTTTAATAGATTGATTCAATTTATTTCATATATTCTAGACCTTGTCAAGGAGAAATCAATTTATCATAAAATGATGTACTTATAGAAGTTTTGAATTTAAAACATAAATACATGCACTAAAGAGGATTAAAAATAATTAATGACAAATATATCTAACCTAAAATCAATGTACATATTTTTATAAATTTCTTGATTGAATCATGGGAAACTAAAATCATGTATAATTTCATAGTTACAATCAATATATAAAAGAAAAATATTTCTAATTGAAACAAACTAATTTCTGTATCATGAGTACCAATACATTCAATGTTACTATTTATTTTATAATCATCATAGGTGATCAATTTATCAATTCTTGGGATTTTTATTTAGAAAATAATGATTAATTGTAATTTTTTAATAATGCTTCATGTGAAGGGGCGAGAAAAATAGATAGTCAATTGAAGTCTTTTCATGAAAATAATGGAGGAGATAAGCATTGTCTATTTTACGATTCTTTTTGGGGTATCAATAGTAGGCTTGGAAAATAAGTTCCAAACATTCTGTTGTATAGTGTTTTTGTTGATGGGAGTAGCGGATCCATAATTGAGTGAGTAGAGTGTTTCGTCTAAAATGATAATGTTTTAAAATCCTTTTTATGGTTTGAAATAAATAATGAAATTGATTTTATCAATAAGTCTTTATCAGTTCCACTTAACTATGATATATCAAAATTGGTATTGAAAGGCTATAAAATTTAGATAAAACATGATATTTTTCTGTTGTAATGTATTTATACATTAACAAAAAGGCTCGAAAAAATCATTCAATGAAAATAGAAAGGAATAATCTTTTTTGGGTTATTCATATAACGATTTTGGTTACCAACTATAATATCCTATCATAAAATGGATATTTAGAAAAATATGTGTGGAATTTTTTGAAAGGTAGATGATTTCTAGTTTTGTGAATCCCAAAAAACTAGAGAAGTAATAATAGAAGGAAATTTTGATAAATCTAGAAACATTATCACCACAATAAATTCTTGATATTGGGTGAGAGATTATAGAAAATAAATATTAACAACCATGACGTTATATATATCTATTTATTTTTATGAAATTGTAAAATGATATTCTTGGATAGATCCCACATGAACCATATTTTTGTAGATGCACTATAAAATGACAATAATGTTGTATGTACTCTCCACATAAGCATGTAATGATCATAGATTAGTGAGAAACAAAAAATTATGATGATGTGTTAATATTTTATTATAGGATTAAATTTAAATATTCCATATAAGATGACATGAGATCCCAATATAAGAAATTATCATTCAAGCCACATGGAAGGTAGACATTGAATAACAAGTGAGTGTATAAAATATATAGAGAAATTGGTATCCCCTAACCAATACGTAATTCTATGACAGTTGTTGTAGGATTATTTTATATGCAATGTATTTACATGGATGATAAATCTTCTCCTATGGTGAAATTTGTTTTTGTCATTTATTTCAAGGATTTTGGTAAAGACCCTACATGGATGTATAAAAACTACAGGTAAAGATAACATTCCTACAATGTAATCATGAAGATGATATTTTTCAGGGAGTTTCGAAATGGATTTTAGGTTAATATAAAAGTAATCATATTAGGTAATCATTATAAGTATTTATATTATCAAAAATAAATAATGATGAAATCTTATATAATATTTGACTCATTTATGGATAAAAATTAGTATAAAACAATAAATATGTATGAATTTGTTTTATTTAAATAAATTTATTATGGGGATATTTTAATTATATTACATTATGTTGATAATATGTATATATATATATCATTTTTAGAGATAAAATCACAATTGGTTGGTCAAATTATGAATTGAACATTTTTTTGAAATAGATGGTTAGATGAAACTACAAATATTCATGGTATGATGATTACTTATTATAGGAACAGTAAAAATATATCATTGTTACATGAAAGATATATTGAGGGGGTTATTGAAATATTCAACATTATTAAGGATACAACATCTAATAATATATTTTAATTTCACTTCCAATACATGATAATCTACAATCCACTAATTGAAGAGGATAAATAAAAAATGCTTAAATTCTTTTATCAGAAACTTATAAGCTGTTTCTTGTATTCTATGGTGTGCACAAAATGAAAAATTTCTCATGTTGTTCTTATTTAATGAATATTCCCACAAAAAACAATTATCGATCTTGAGACAGTGACATAAAATATAATAATTTTTTTAGGTATATCATGTCATTTTTTTGAAAGAAATAAATCGATCAATTAAGGATAAATAAATACCTATATTTCTAAACATATAGGAATGGGGAAATCTATATCCAGATAGATGATATCATTTATAGGGTATAAGTCTTATTTAAATCATCGAATTATATGTTTTTTCATTATTAACCACTACAGTAGACTATATCCCAATTAATAGAGGTTACAAATAGTTCACTCGGATTATTAAATTTTTACTAGATTTGGTACGAAGGTAAAAGAATTAAAATATATATTATGTTAATCAGAGTGTTATTCATCTAAAAAAATGACATTTCCTTCCACATCCAAACATATTTACCATCAATAACATCATATCTGTAATGTATTAGTAGATAAGTTGTTGATAACTATGAAAATCAACAATAATGATACCATGGTTGATATAGTGGAAAGGGGATTACCAAAAGAGATGCATAAATATTTCATGGAGACTAAAAATATATCGTACTCTCAAATTTGTCTATTAAGGTTCTATTTTCATGGGACACTACTAATATGGGTGTCAATTACTGATTAATTTATTTATAGATGTATTTTATCATAGAAAAGACTCTTTGTGTGATATATGACCCGTCCAACTACTGATGTAGTTAGAAATGAACTAGGAAGTGGCCATTATTAGAGATAATTTTCATTATGTATATGAATCACTATTTAAGATATCAACATCATAATGTATTTATAAATGTGATTCAGTCACATGAATTAGTTATGACTGTATCCTATAATGATTTATCTATATATAGTGAATTGAAGAGTAATAAAAAGGCTTCCTCCTTCTATTAGGGATATATGAATACCTCTGAACCATGTTAATCCATCAGACTATTAAGTTTTTAAATTATTTTTGAATAATTTTTTCTTCCTCAATAGTGATCACTATAAGAAACTAGACATAAGAAAATCACAATGAGAGTGTTTTTAAAGACTATATTGATAGATAAAATATTATATTATATTTATATTTATATTTTTAAGTTTCAAATCCTAAAAAATGTTAATTTATATGTAATTCTCACCTATTTAGATTAAATAATAAATTTTTTTAAATTGTGAAAACGGAATAATAATTGAGTGATAAGAGATTTTATTTATCTTTTATAATAATCTTTAAATTCATATTTTCTATGATTATTTGATAGGATATTCTAATTTGAGCCTCAATTTTAAAGCTACATGAAAATTAAAATTCATTCCTTTTATCTTCACATTAGTATTTTTATCCTAAAATTTTATATGTGTTTAATATTCTATTGAAATGTTTTTAAATTATTTTAAACATATTTAGATACATATTTCATTTTTACCTTCGGTTGGATCAATGTTTTTTAGGGAGATACAAGGATTTAATGTCATTTTTATGTTGGATTCTATAATCATGACTTCACCTCAATTTTCCTAAAACAATATTTTCTACCTTTAATGGATTTGGAAAAAAATATGACACAATTTATATGAATTATTATTTAATATTTCATTCAATTAGAGGAAAATTTAGTTCAATTTTTCTGATTTTTATCTATGTGGAATGAAAATATTTATTTAATTTAACTCTATTATAATCATTTCGTTTTGTAATTTTTTCACATTGGAATCCACAAAAATAATAACTATAAAGTATTCACTCTTTTATGGGTGGGGGGATTCTCTCTTGGGAGAGGTCAAAATGGTTTCTTCTATATGTTATCTTTGTTATTTTAATTCATTTTAATTATTTTTTCCCTAGTTTTTATTCTCAGTATTTATAGTTTTATTTAAATTTTTCTTTCTATGTCATTCATTTCTCAATACCTCTCTCTCCCCTAACCAATAACTATAACACACACAATGTTTGGTGGGTAACATTTTTTTTAACATGGGAGAGGATTTCATTTTTTCCCAAAATTAACACCCTTTATTTTTGAATGTGTTGGTTTTTTTGGGGTAAGGGAGATATGAGTGTTGTGGCATTGTTTAACGATCCTCCACAACTCTTTGACATGACTCTAGAACTCATTATGTTCTTTACTATATCACCAGTCACTCCATTATATATGGAATTCCCTTCATATCATCTAGTTCAGTGTGTTTATGGGACGAAACAATATACAGTGGAGACATGTCATAGAAGGTGTCACATTCGTATTTGACATGTGTACATAATTCTACACTACCTTATTAGTTTGGGTTTAGTATGTCAAAGATAATTCCTAGAAATGAAAAAAAAATCAACGTAGGGGATATTTTTGCAATAATGGTGGGATGAACTCTCACATTTAATTTAAAAACCAATAATTAATAATTATATAACTCGAGTAGCTAACCCAAGGACCGAGTTTATTTTTTCAAAATCATGTATATGGTTTACATTTAATGATTATTTTAATGATTTAAATTTATATTCCCAAAAAAATATATTTATACTCCTTATATGAAAAAATATAATACTCAAAAAAATAACATAGTAATAAGGTGTAGTGAGTGTCTGACTAAAGAAATCTCCTAATTTTAAAAAACCCAGGTTAGACACTGTAATGCATAAGATAAATATGTAATTCTTTTTTTAACATCCTGTGAAAAAAATTTCAAAACATTTCATGGTTCCTGAAGAACTACTAGATATTTTTCTCACTATTTGTTTATTATTTTTAAATATATTTCATTAATTTTCCAAAAAACTATATATATATTTTTCTATTATATTTATGACATATTAAGTGGGATCAAATTATAACATGATGATTCTAAAATTTTTATCACTAATGAAAGATAATTTTATATTGAGAGAAAACAAAATTCTAGGAAGAAAATAATCATATAAGTTGATTGACATTAGGGTAAAATGGGAAATTTAAATCTCACATGAAGTTATGATAAATTTAGATATTATTAAATAAATCAAAAAAGAAGAGAAAAAATTTAAGTTCCTATTTATAAAAAAAGGGTTTGGATTTCGATGAGTGGATTATTGAACACCTCATGAAGAATATTGTAATTTACTTATTATAATTTCGTCTTTGTTATACCATTATGTAGTACATTTAAATATGGAATGAGTAACTTATGAAAGGAAATTTATAATATTTCCCCTTATTAAAATTATAAATTCCCCAATTTTGATTCAGTTTGCAACCCTAAGTCTTGAATTATTAATTTAATTGAATTAACGCTTTGGATAAGACTTTTATGGAAGGTATTATCTTTATAATAATGAATAAATCGTTGACTCTATTATATTCTGTATTATATTTTTGATCCGTGGAAGAATAATTATTTTGGTAAGTATCATTTATTGTTTTCCATAGAGTGCAACGTTTACGTACATTGAAATTCACAGACCTAATATTTTCACATATTTCACATAGAACTATAATTTTTATAAACACACAAAATAGTCAATTTATATGTAATTATATCATATTCGAATTAGAGGTATTATTTTCAGTGAAATGTGAAAATTTAATTATAATTGATTTATAAGTTTTTTTATTCATCATTAATTTTAATTAATAAAATATTATTTTTTTCATTTAATATTTAATATGAGTTGATAATTTTAGCATGAATTTGGAAACTGTAAGAAAGTTATTTTCTTTACCTTCCAACATCACATTATTATTTTTATCATAAAATTTTATGTATGTTGAATATCTATATAGAAATTTATTATTAGAATTTAATAATGTTAATATACATATTTATTTAGAATACCACTAATTGGTTCCCAATTTTTCTTGGTGACATTTTTCTCCATGGAAAATTCTCAACAAGATATGTCATTCTAGATATAAATTCAATATAAAACCCTTTATTTTTATTATTACATGAAATATGATGAAATTGTGACTAAACATAGAAAACACATAGCTAAATATTTCATTTAATTATAGAAATAGTTTGTTTGATTGATATTATAGTTAACCATGTGATACAATAATAGGTATTTACTTTACATTGATTTTTGAAATTCCATTCTTTACATTCCATTCATGCTATTGTTTTCACATTGCATTGTTTCAATAACAATTTTCTTTCTTCTAGAGATATATAAATAAATTTATATATGATCAATGAGGCATCAAATTATTGTAAATAGTCTTTAATTTTACAATAAATCCATCAAATCCAAAGAAAGTACTCTTTAATAAACTATAAACCAATCTTCTATGAAAATTAATCATTACTCCATATTCGTACAAACATATATAAAATGATACTACTGGAATATATAAATCCATTGACCAAAAAATAAAACTTATATAATCTGTGATCAATAACATCAACCATGTGTCAAATGAAATCTTCTCATGTTTACCCATTATAATGGCTATTCAATATTTATGGATTGTTCATGATATAAAAACATATAAATATATTTAAATATTCAAAATAGTACATTCTAATATTTTTAGTTATTATGAAACCGTAAGTTAAAATATTATATAAAATTATGAGAAATATACCCAGTTATCGGATAAGAATAAAAAATAATGTTCTGGTCAATCAACATGCCATATGATTTAGTTATGAAGTATATCCTCAACATATGAACCTAAGGTTTTCATAAAGAGTTCTATATATAAGTTATCTTATAATGAATGTTTCACAACCATAATAATGAGCAATCACTACCTTATGTTAAGGATCCTTTACATGAAATTATTAAATGCATGAGTTTGGCTCCTTATATATGAACCATATAAGAAATCAAATAATATTTAACCATCAAACGAATTTTGGGGTGATTTATATTTATATACTAACCCATAATGTAATAATATGTCAATAAATTTCTATTGTATGTATAAATAAATGTTATCAAATAACAATAAATCAATAATATAATACATCATGAATATCTTGTGAGAAGAATGTTATGAGATACATAAAATATTTTATGGAGTAATTTAAAAAATAATTTAAATAAAAAATATAATCATATAAATTTAAAAAAAATAGTGAAGAATATTTTTAGTGGAATTTATTTCCAAGGCATATGAAAATAGTTACCATAGGGGTCAATGAGATTCTGAAATATTTTATAATGTTTTTCAAGTGATATATTTTGACGGAAATATATTTTAATGGAACATTTTCACACATTAGGATACATAAAATAACATTATTGTGCTGATTATGTCAATAAAATTAATAATATGATACATTAGTATTAATACATACATACCTCGGAACATATTGTATTACCATGTTCATTAACATTTAAAGAAATTATTATGTTGTGAGGAAGCTTAATACTCGTCACTATTTCAATATACTCTATAATTCATAATAAATTTATAAAAAATATTTATGGGTATATTTACAACTCATTTATTATTTATAGTATCATTAATGAAATATTGGTGGCACACTAATTCAATCCAACAATATTGAAAATAATTGAATTTTTTAAATATATTTAAACACATAAGTATGATGGTGGGAATTGTACACTACATAATTTTTTTCAATAACACTTACTCTTCTCTCAAAATATTCATTAATATTCTCGTGTTTTCAAATATCACATATTTATTATAATCTCACCTCTATACATGTTTATTATATTTCATAATTAATATTCTTAACATGTAATAATTCTAATATCTACTACATGTTGTTTCTTTTTTGGATACACATTCTCTCTCTCCATATTAATGACATATAGGATATTTAATACATGTATACCTCTACATTTAAAAATTATTAATCATCCTTCTTCTTATAATTTTTAAAATCATAATTAATATAGTTATCAAAACTATTCATGGGATAAATTCCAATACACATCAAACCCAACTTATTCAATTGTAAATGATATAAATATATTATTCTGGTATTGAGACTAAAATTTATTAAATATATTTTTTCCATCATATAATTAAGAGAAACAAATTTTTACAAAATAATGATGTTATAACATTTTAAGAGTTTATAGTTTTTATGTTTTTTGATGTTAAAGGATAAAACCATGGGTTTAGTAGTTACTATTGCATCTTAGAGAATGTTGTAATGCAATTTTATTTTTTTATTGAATAATGATAATTAATTATGAAATTGTTTGTGAAAATGTTTAGGATGTGTTCAAAATTGAGAGGGGTTCAGTGAATTGTGGTTTATGAATTTTTATCTAATATAAAAACTTTTAACCCTGTCACATTATGTCTAATCTTGTTAAGGTGAATAGATATATCAGTCTCCCTTACAAACCTCATCATTTCATTGAATAGATGTATAAGCTCAAAAAAATATGAACAAAATTTTTATAAGGTTTACCTATAAAAATATGAAGGATAATTCTTAATGAGATGTGGATTCATATAATATCCCACTGACCACTAATAAAATATGAATGCATAATATATTAGGTTTTAACCTTTAAGTCCCATTACATGTCTCTTAACCCAGTGTTAGTAAATCTCAAGCAAATTATTTACCTTTCTGGGCGTATTTTAGTTATATTTTAAAAAATAAAATAATGTTTTTGTATCAAAAATAATATATTTTGTAGTATAGAATATATATTTTATAACACCCCACCTCATTATAGTTTGAATAATTATTGTTGGAATTTGATATTTAATTTATATAATTTTTTATTTTAAAAATGATATATCATTTGTGGTTTTATATTCTGAATTTAAATAAGAGGCATTTTCCAATTAGAATCATTTCCCTATAGGAGACTCTGAGATTTATGAGAACTGTTTGAGGAAGGTCATGATTGCTAAGTTAATGTAGTACCCACAAGCTAGTTGATGGGGCACCCCCAAATCACTGGTGGGATGGGCCAGTTCTTAATAGTCTTCCTGGGTTCATCATATGGTCGCTGAGACACAAGCTTGCCAATGGATACCTAGTAGGAAGCTAGTCCGTTAAATATGTGTTTTTAATTGGAGGGGAAACCTTATTTTAACCTAAGGATCAAGGTATTAAACATTTATATTTCTCTCCAACCTCACTCAAACTAAGAACTAAGGGGAGTCCCTTCTATATGATTTTGGATCTAGTATGATTATTTGAAGGGTGTTTTAAGTTTAGTTCATTTCTATTGATTCTTATGGGTATGCTTAACATTGTCTCAATCTTATACCACTATATAACCTCAAATATTTTTTGATCGAACCAAAATATGAGAATTTAGGGATGTTTCATGGAACAAGTTAGTTATACTCAATTTATGGGGCCATTCAATGTGGTATAACTATGTTGATATTAGGTATGAATAATTTACCATTTAATACAGTTATCGTAATATTCCATTCATTTTATTTCATGTGTGTTTTTGTGTGTGTGTGAATAGACATTTGAGGTCGGGTTATAGATGTAATCATGAGTGGATGAAGTCTATATCGATAAAATAGTCAACTAATAGGGGAATTATGAGTTTTTTCCATGGAAAGGTGAAACATTATCCATATATATGGAATGTGTGAAGGTATCTCTACATAATAATTTGGTTTTAGAATGAACCATTCATTATCGAATGAGGCTAGGGTTTCCAAGAAAGATAACATGGGGGTTGAGGGAGTGAATCCCCATGTGTGCTCATTTTCAAGGAAATGTAGTATTATTTCCATCAATAAATATTGGATCTGTTTTAATTTTTGTAACGAATAATGGAAATGAATGTTTGGGATAAGGATAAGCTACAATTTCTTGGGTAAATGATCATGGTATTTGGAGATTTTTTTTTCTTTTTCAACATGAAATTTGTGGATGAATACATGAGAGTTGGTTTATTTATTATGTGAAGATTTTAGTTTTAGGTGAGAAATTAGGTGAGGGTTGTGATGGTATGCTCTACCTTAATTGTTCAATTTATTCTTTTACTTTTGAATTTGTGTATCCTCCCTTGATCTTCTGAGGATATTTTGGTTTAATTTTTGGCCTTCCAAGAACTATTTAGAAAGGATGGCGTGTATGTTAGTCCTCCTAAGAACAATCAAGGCATGTTTTTGTATATATTAGGACTCTCTTAAACACTCAATATAGTCTAATGAGATGACTGGGCCTATAAAGAACACAATGGATTGAACAAGGATGTTGATTGTCCTCCCCAAAACCTACAAAGACAAGTCAATGTGCATGAATGACCTTCATAATTTCTTCGAGGATATGTTAGTAAAATGGATTTGGATGTGAAATATAATAAAAAATTCCATGGTTTATATATTATAAAAGGTTCATAAACACATTATTGATATTAATAAGTCAAAAACTATAGATCATGTATTCATTGTGGCATGATCATTTCTAGAGGTCCTGATAGGTTATGAGTTTTTTTTGCTTAATTTTCAATCAACTCATACAAATTTTTAGGTACTTTTTTATTTATGATATAGAAAAATTGGTAGAGTACTATTTATTTTATACTCAGACCATTAATTATAATCTTAACTATGATAGAAAAATATTGGTTTATATATTTTTATGAGGATTGGGACCCTAGTTGTGTTAGTTTTGCATAGAAGAAAAGGTTGGTTAGGAAATTACCAAGAACGTTTCCACAAACCTTATGGTGTTCCCTCTATAGTTATTTTTATGTTTATATTATATATTGATCTTAATCGTATTAATATATTACCATGGTTGTTTACTTGGGTCCTCTTTGACTTTTTTTACTTTATATTGAAGGGGATGATGTTATTATTCTTTTCCTTTTGTTTCTAATTTTATCTCTGAGTATTGTTTTTTTGATTGTTTACCCTATTTTTTCTTATCATTGATTAGTAGAATAACCTATTCATGTTACTTCTTCATCCCACTCTACTAGTCCAAATCCTCTTGCATATAGGGAGGCATGAATGATGTTGTGTGATACATCAATCCTATAAAATAGGTGATCAGTATTGGGGAATTGGAAAATGTTATTAGATATGCTTTACTTTTTATGACTATTTGAGAATGGTATAAAAGAGATATGATAGTGTACAGTCTTAGTAAGTAAATTATTCTTGATATTATTTAATCTACATACTATGGATGGACTACATTTATAGGGATGATATTGATGTTCTCATTGTTCATTATTACTGTTGACAAATTCCACCTCGAGTGATGCACATGATTTCGATCATAATGGTTTTTATATTAATGATTATGAGATTTTCATTTATCTAGGTTGGAAAGATTGTTTTAGTATATGAACCAGGGATAGAAATGTATCTTCTCATGTCAGGAACATGGTTTCATGTCATTAGTAGAGGGTTATATTGATTATTTTTTAAAATAAAATATTTGTGTCATTTTCCCAAATATGTGGATGGTAAAATTTAATTGATTTATCTAGAGCATATTATATTTTTGTATACGTGAAACTGACTAAAACAATTTTATGAATGATAGGTAAATAACACGTGATTGGATAAGTGAGTTTCATTTCTTGTGTGTTTCCTTTATATTGACATTATTTGTGTTGTTGAATTTTCAAAAAGAGATGAAAATGAGAAATGCACTCGGCATTGGTCGCTTTAAATTGATTTAAATGGATTTTGGTTGTGAATTGATTTTTTTAATTCCATGTGGTTATGATATTTTTCTGATTTCACGTTTGAAATTTAATGTGGATATGGAAATGTTTTAATCAAATTCGTCATACAAATAATGAAAAAATGGTGGTATTTATGAAATGACTTTTTGGGGAAAATTGTTGGGTTTTCTCAATTGATTTTAAATGGAAATTGGGAATTTGATTTAAATGTTTCAAAAATTACATAGAAATGGTATCTAATATTTTTTGTGAAATACAATTTTAAATGGTATTTCAAGAGGTATAAATGGTTTTGCTCATAGAGAAGAGATTTTAGTGATCCCGATTTCAAACTTCTGAACACGTTTTTTTAATTATTATATCATACAATTTGGGTCCCTCTAGTTTATTTAGTTTGATATGGAACAAGCATCTAGTGGAATTTTTTTGTTCTTGGCTAGAGTAATAGTGTTCTATATGTGTGTTTCAATGATTACACTCCTTTAATGGATTATTTTAATTCTAGTTTGTGGGTTTTTTAATTATGGACATGATTTAAGATGGACAAATTATGGGTTAGGTGGTCTTTTGTTATTCCAATATATGGATATGTATCCCACTCTAGATTGAGTAGAGTGGGGTTTTTTCTGAGCATGTGGTGTAATTTTCTTCTTTCTTGTACATATTTATTCTTATTATTTTTCATGTATGTATCCACACTTGGATTTATGTGGATGATCTGGTTTTAATTATGGGCCTTTCAATAACCCAATTAATATACAATTTGTATGTTGGGCATCCTGAGAACCCTAAATATGGTTCAGTGTGTATGTTAGGACATAAAAGAACCCATATGATGGTCTGATGAGATGATTGTACTTATAAAGAACCTTCATGATGGGATAGGGTGTTTTATTGGCCTCTAAAAAAACAGTGTGGATGTGATAGTGTGTATGATTATCCTATAGAAAGACTTTGAGTTTGGTTTAGTGTACATGACGTGGTCAGGAAAAATTATTAGGAAAGATCCTAAGGTTATATTTTTTGATGGGTTCTGAAATAAGTTCCTTCAAATTTTTAGAAGATGTAGGTAGATACATATTCATGGTGTTTCATGTAACATAAGATGAACTAAATGGTTCACTATTTATTTATTTTTTCTTTTTGGTCATCACATACACTTTTACATTACTTTTTTAATTTATGTTAAGGATGCATTGTTGGTTTCCTACCTGGTTTATACTCTCACCGTGTTTAGGAATCTTAACGTGAATGTTTAATTTGTTGGTAAAACATTCAAATGGTACTATGACCCAAATTAAGGTTGTTTTTTTGTGGAGAATGTTTGTTGGGGTAATGTTGAGACAGAAAACAAGATCTGTGTGGATTTTTCTATTTATTTATTTTTCAATTTGGATTCTATATTAATATTAAAAATAATGAAATATTTCTATGGTAATTATATTGGGACTTATATAACTTGTATACAATCCATTATATCATTTTTTGATTCTATTATTGTCACCATTTAGAATTTTTTATTATTGTTTCTGTTAATATAGAATCTGAATTTGACTCTCTAATACTAATGAAATATTTATTGAATTTTCTTTCTAAGGAACTCACCAATTTTCTGCACTCTCTAGAATACAAATAGATTTGATTGAGGTCATGTAACACTTCTTCAACATGGACTAGGTGATCGGGTCGAGAGAATTAAAAAATGGTATCAAAACTATTTTTTTCATTTTATGATTGTTTCATAAAGGTGGAGAGGATATATGATGTTTTCATTACATCGTGCGGATATTTTAACTAGGAGTATCCATCCTATTTCTAATGGATGGGATAATTTTCTAGGGGTTGAATTTACATTCTTATTTTTCACTATTCTAATAGCCATATTTCAGAACCAGTGATGTACATAATTTTGGGCATGCAGGTATCTATATTTATTGTTTATATGAATTTATCTTATTCTAACTATTAGTAAGGTTTGTGTTCATGAATTGTGGATAATCATATAGTATTACATTAAATGAACTTTATTCCCCATAACTGATATATTGTTAAATTAGTGAAATGTAGAAAAAAAATATTTATCATTTTCCAAGATACATTTTGGTGAAATTTAATTGATTTTTCATGATCATTTTATATTTTTAAATGTTTCACGATGGCATAAGATAATATAAAAATGAGGTGGAATCATTCCTTTAGTGGGAAAAGTGATTTTAATTTCATACATGTACTCTTTCCCTTGGCATTATGCATGTTGTTAAATTTTATAAATGCATCTAATAATGGGAAAATAACATGAAATTGGTGAAAGCTTTCCCTGCCTCCCAATTATCTTGTGCCCCAACCTCAGTGTGACACATAGAAAAACCTAATCCCTAGCCTCAAAAGCTATAGGTCATCTCTGCTGATCAGTATAAGACTTCTAAAGAGACTTTGCAGTATCCATCCTTTTCTTAATCAACTCTATTTGCATTTTGGTCTCCAAAACAAGATAATGTCCTAGCAAAGCTGCCTCTCCAGCCTCCAGAGAATATAAGGGTGATCAGAATGGCCTACCGTACTAAGCCACATAAGGTTCCATCTGAATTGATCTTTGAAAACTATTGTTGTAGGTAAAATCTACACAAGTTTTGTGCTTCTCACACGAACCTCCAAAATCCAAGATGCATGCACGGAGAATGTCCTCAAGCACCTAAATCATACGCTTGGACTGGAAATCTGTCTTGGGATGGTAAGTCGTACTCAAAAATACCTTTGTACCAAAGCCTTCTGAAACCCCTTCAAGTCCTGAGATGTAAAACATTTATCCCTGTCTAAAAAAATTGAGCATGGAACTCCATGTAGACACAAAAACTCTCGGATGTAAATCCATCCCACCTCAACAAAACTTAAGGTCTCCTTGATCAACAGAAAGTGAGAAAACTTCATGAGTATGTCAATTACAACCCACACCACATCATTCCCTCAAGGTCACCTTAGAAAACCAGTCATGAAATCCTACGCAACATCATTCCACTTCTACTCGATAATGGGTAACTACTACAAAATCTCTGCTGGTTGCTGATGCTCTGCCTTCACCTACTGACAGGTGGAAGACCTCTTGATAAACCCAGCAAGATATCTCTTTACACCTGGCCACCAATAGTGATGGTGTAGATCATGTTAAATTTTTGTGACACCAAGACGAACTACCCAAATTGAGGAATGAAAGTCCTACATCAGCTTGTCACGTAAGTCTACTAACACCTATACGCGTCCATGAAAATGCAAGGTCTCATCCTCACCAATGGTCCATCTAGAAAATGTTTCATCTCCTAACATGCTCTCCCGTAGGACTAGGACTTTATAATCTGATAGTTGCCTCTTCCGCACTCCATCATGAAGAGTAGTGGTAATATCTACAGAAGAAAGAAACATTTTAGCCTATCTATTGTGAACCTCCAAATGTATCTCAGAGAATAAATCCATAATCTTCCACTCACTACTGGCCTCTTGATCTGCCTATATCTGATTCCTCTTTCTCAACGCATCATCCACTATGTTTACTTTCCTAGGCGTGTAGGCAAGAAAAAATTCAAAAGACTGAAGGTACTCGACCCACCTTCGTGGTCTCAAATTTAGGTCATGCTGAGTGAATATGTACTTGAGACTTTAGTGGTCAGTGAAAACAAAAAAATTATCTCCCAAAAGATAATGTCTCCAATACCATATAGAATGAACAAATGCTTCCAACTCAATATCATGCGTCGGATAATTCCTCTCATGTGGCCTCAACTGCTGAGACCCATATGCAACAACTCCTTCTCCATGCAGAAGAACAACTCCCAGTCTGATACATGATTCATCATTGTAAACAGTATAGATTTTTCCCAGTTCTGGAAATACTAGTATTAGTACTGATGTCAGACTCCCATTCAGCTCTTGAAAGGCCGACTCACAAGAATTTGATCACAAGAACTCTGCACCTTTCATATTCAGGCCCATTAGTGGTACATCTAAGCATGAAAAGTCTTGTATGAAGCATCTGTAGTAACCAGCTAGACCTAGAAAACATCTTACCTCAAAGACGTTCTTCAACTGCTCTTAGGAAACTATTTCTCTCACATTATCTGGGTCTAATGATACTTTTATCTCTGAGATTACGTGACCCAAGAAGTGAATCAGATCCATCCAAAATTGGAATTTTGATATCTTAGTATATAAATGATGCTCTCTCAGTGTACTCAGAACGATCTCAATATGTTTGGCATGGTCATTTAGAGTGTGAGTGTACACCAAGATATCATCCATGAAAACCACCACAAATGAAAACAAGTATGGATGGAACACTCAGTTCATTAGTGCCATGAAAACTTCAGGCGCGTTCATGAGACCGAATGACATAACCATATACTCGTATAGTACATACCTACCCCAGAAGGCTGTGAGAGGTATATCAGATGGGATAACGTGTAAATGATGATAACCGGATCTCATGTCAATCTTCGAGAACACCTAGGATCCTCGAATCTAAGCAATGATATCATAAATTTTTGGTAAGGTATATCGGTTCTTGATCGTCAACTGGTTCAACTTTAGATAATCCACAAAATGTCTAAGGGTACCGTCTTCCTTCTTAATAAATAGGAAAAGAGAACCCCACTGTCAATTACTGGGTTGGATGAAACCCTTTTCCTGTAACTCCTCTAACTGCTTCTTGAGCTCCTGCAACTCTGTTGTAGCCATCCTGTAAGGAGGAATGGGCACTGGTGCCCCTCCTGGAACAAGCTCAATCGAAAAGTCCACCTCTCGCTCCGGGGGAAAACGTGAAAAGTCCTCTGAAAAGACATCCCTGAAATGATCCACCACTGGAGGAAAGTCTAACGGTTAAGTCCCCTGGTCATCCATATATAGACTAGCAATCTGGGTTGTAAATCCTCCCAACCCATGATGCCTAGGTCCCACACTACACTCCTGGACATCCTAGTGAAGAAATGATACACCCTCTATTGATGTGAAACTCATCTTACAGTGATAAATGACGAGAACTGCATCAAAGGGAACTGGTTAGTCCATTATGAGAATGAAATCATAGCCTGTGATATCTAGAACATAGAGGTCCACTAAAACATGACACTCCCCAACCACTAGAGGTAACTACATGAAATGACATACACTAGCTATTGCAGTCCCCCAAGAAGTGTCTAGTGTCAAGACATCATCATAAGAAAAGATACAAAGCCCATGGCTATCCACAAAAGCAAAAAATAATAAGCTATACGAAGCCCCTGTATTGAAAAGAGAAGAAGAAAAAACTGAGGCTACTAAGATCGTACCTCAAAATATAGAGGGTCTGAGATCCTCCTCTAAATGTGTCTACTCCACTGCTAATGTCTGACCTGTACCACATCCCTGTGACCCTACCTGACCACATTGAGCAGATCATCTCTACTGCCGCTGAAAGACTGGTGACTGACTACCATTGCCACGACCTCCCCCTTGGCCTGAATGGCTGAAAGAACTCTAGTTTCTTGACTGATGAGAAACTGTTGGTGCTGGTATTAAACAATGAGTCATAGAAAAACCTTTTCCACTAGCTGGTGGTGAAAATATATGATAGAAACACTGAAGATAACCCTGCTTACTACAAGATTGGCACTCGACTGGGTCCATCGGGCAATGTGGGCTCATCTTCCCGATCATCCTGCACTGATATCACACCACCTAGCTACCAAAATATATCTCCAGAATCCTCGGATCTCCACGCATATACTCCCTATGGTGCTTCCTACTGTCAGTAGGGGGAATACTAACTCCATATGTCGAGCTGCCTAGGCTCACAGCTCAACAATCCCTCTGATTCTGCACTATGATCAGCACCTTATTGATAATAGTTGTGATGGAAGTCAATATGAATATGTCCACCTATGATTGGATGTCGTGCCATAGACCATCCTCAAATTTCCTTACCAGGAGTAATGCATGACCTCTAGGAATAAGTATGAATCATTGCAGCTTTTTGATGCGAGAGGAATACTCTATAAGCGAGAAAGTACTATGCTCCAAACTCATGAACTCTCGGGCTCAATCCGCCCTCAAATTCTTCAGGTAGAAGTAGTCGTAGAAGGAATGTTGAAACTCATCCCAAGACATAACATTCTGGTGTCCCACTTATAAGATCGCATCCCACCATCTCTTGGAAGAGTCCCTAAGCATATAGGTAGTGAGATTGACCCTCATCTTTAGAGGCATCTCCAGATCCTCAAAGATAGACATCATGGCTTCTAGCCATGACTCTACATCCTAGGTTCCTCTTTCCCCTATAAAGGAGGGTGGATGCTGCTGCTGGAAATCCCGAGTCAGCTCTGTCATAGACGGGGCAGTATGCATTACTCCATGGAAGGTCTGCATGAACCTCATAAAGCCTTCACGGAACTGTGCGTCGGCACCTATGTCCAGAATGACGGCTGCGGCCAAGACTGGCACAACTAGAGGATCTTCTAGTAGTCCTTGATCAGCCATGTCTAGTCTTTGATCACCACCATGCAACTAGCGTACAACCAGAAGACGTCTCAGTGGAATGACTCTTCAAGTTCATGCACACATCTTAGATCAAGATTAATAAGGAATGAAAACTAGAAGTGTAAAATGGGAACGAGAGAAAGAAAGAATTCAAGTCTTCTGAAACACGACTACACGGCGTGTATAACCCCGACCCAGTGTGTTCCCTTAATCATTTCACATGGGAATATACTTCTGCCTCCCCAGGTCATGTAACACCCCAAACACACGGATTTTTGTCCATACACACAGCATGTACATGAATCCTATTCCCCTACTCGAGTCCTTCTACATGGCTAAGCCACACAGTTCACCTAGAACCAAACTACACAACGTGTTCGTGTCAGACACAACATTTACTTTATGAGCTTCATAGACCCTCGTTGTTAGTGACATGGCCGGATACAGGGATCACACTACACGGTGTGTTCTAGATGGACACGGTGTGTAGTTAGAATATTTGGTCTAGCCATGTTGTTAGTTAGACGGATGGGTACTCGAGTTACATAACACGACAAGGGCCAAATGGACATGGTGTATATCAAAAGGAAGTCAACTGACTCATTTTGTTAGTGACCTAGCTATTTACATGATTCTACAACACGTCGTGTACATCCTCTACATGATATGTCCTACCAATGATTCTAAACCCCATTTCCCCGCCCACACAGTCTGAGACACTGTTATAAACTACACGATGTGTACATATGGTACACAACGTGTACTTAATAAAAAATGGTTTCTTCCCAAATATAAGAACACATGTAATGTATTAAACATTACATGCCTTGTATTCTAGTTTTTTTCAGATACTAAACCTCAAAAACCACTCTATAACCCATAAAAACACTAAAAAAACCTCAAATTTTCATATTTTGTTCTTTGAGGGCCCATACTCCCTGAGAATCAAAGACTGGCTTCTAGACCATGTTATAAACAAAGTAAAAAAGTCAATGATCCACCAAATTCTAGTCCATGAGGTCCCATAACACCTCAAGAACCAAGGTTTGGCATTTATTCATACAAAATATTACAGAAACAATACCGTATTAAATAGTATGAATTTTATCAAGGAAACTATCACAAGAGCATGCATATTCTACCCAACATCTATCACAACAACATGCAATCTCTTATGCACCCTAAATGGCATGGAAAGAATGAAAGACATGTGATTTCTAGAAAGTGCCTATATGATGCATGAGATGGCATACCCTCATCTCATCAGGTTGTGATAGAAATAGAACCTTAATAACATCAAAAATAATATAACAATACATGTGAGACACCAAACGGTGAAAATAAAATCAAATGTAGATCGCAAAAACAAAAAAAATGTATTAATGTGGTAAATTGGATTTCCCCAGTACACGAGTTAGTTACTCCCAGGAACAACTTATTACCAAGTACCTATTTCTTCCTATCCTAACTATAGGCTCTAAACAGTATGCCAAAAAAAGAACCTCCTCTGATACCACTTTGTAATGTCCCGGTTCTGGTTTCTACCCAGAGGCGCCCCATACCTGGTTGGTCAAATGGACTCAAGATCATTTCCCTGAACACCAGTGGTTGCCGACTAGTAGTGAGGGCCTTGGGTGTGATAGTGGTGAATCTATTCATTCATTGGCAGAGTAACACATCATAAGTAAGACAAATATGTAGAGGATGCAGTAATAATATCATACAACTATAAATAGTGGTCGACTGGATATAATAAACTAGAGCACACATATATATGAATGATGCATGATACATATGTCTTGGAAAGTAGCCAATCAAATCAAAATACTAAAATAGAAAATAGTACATAACCGAAGTACAAAATAAATCTGATAAACAACTCATCAGCATGGAAAGCCAGAGCATGGTCTTATGCTCTCCAGCTCTATAGAAAATCAAGTACCTGAAGTTGAAGGGCACTTACAGTTATCTATACCTTCAAAAATATAATTTGTTTGGTCCCAATATAATGTCCCAAACAGGTGTGAGACTAAATCCTAGTAGGAAACCACCACAAGATCTGTGTCTAATAGTTAGTGAATTTATGGTAGGTACTAAGTAAAATAATTTAGTAAACACAGATGTACAAAACAGTAAACAATCAACAGTTTCAATGTATTCAGTTTCATATATCAGGAAATGATTAATTAAAGTAGGTAATTACAAACAGGTGACCCACTAGAATGTACTCACAACCTATCGCCTCTGGTTCTACTTACCAACACAAGAAAGCAGTTAAACACAAAAGGTCACCCTCCCAAAAGTACTCACAGCCTATCCCCTCTGGTCCAACCTAGTAACACAAGCAACCCTCTGGGAATTACACTCAGTCTATCCCCTCTAATATAGCTTAAGCATAGACTCTCTAAGGAAGCACTTGAGGTCAATTCCTCTTATAGTCTCGTATCAGTAACTAAAGGCACTTCGGGGAAGAACTTACGTTACAGTCCCTCTATGGGCCACATCGAAGTACTATAGAAACTCTGAGGAAGCACTAATGTCAATTCCCTCTATGGTCTAGCATCATAAGTAAAACAGACACACAGGAGAATCCATTATGTTTATTCTCCCTATGGTCTACTACACTAGGTTCTCACGGCCTTGTGTAAGTCAATCAAGTATTACAACATCCATCGGCAAAGTTAAAACTCAAGAACTACTTGGCAAGTAGTCTACAACAACAACATGTAAAATAGACAAGATCAATCTATCCTTCAAAAATAGGCATGGGGAAAAACAAGGTTGCCTAACAGGCTACGAAAAACCAAAGAACCATAACCAAAACATGCATGGGAAACACCTCCAATGCATATAAATTCACCCTATTCACAATAAATTCAACCTCTACTCAGGCATACAAGCATGGAAGGAAAACAATATGGATAAAACAGTAAACACATAATACCTCGTTCATGGGTATTGGTGATTTTTCACATATAACTCAAATACTTTCTACAGAAAGGCACATACCACCTACCTCGGTGTTGGGAGATCTCTATACTTGATCCTCAAGTCTTGAATCACCCATGAACATTGTATATCTATAAAAATGTCTAAAACGTCCAACTAAAGATAAATTGAGAAATAAGAGGAATCCAGAAACAATGCTCAAGCAGAAGAAAGAGCATACAGAGGATATTCTAATGCAATCAATGGCAGTCAAATCAGATAACTGGTGCTCGATCGGGGGCTCAAGGAAAGATCGCTATCATATAGGATCTCTAAGATGAACTCATTCGAGAAGAATCCCTTTCTATCCGTTAGATGCGACCCCATTACATTTATTTAAAAAAAGAAATTACAAGGCATGTAATTTTGAATTACACGGCATGTACTTGTCATTACTGAGCCACGCTTTAAGCGGCCTCCAAGCACATGGCTGTGTGGATGGCCAACACACTGATACCCACGGTAACTGAGTACAAGGCATGTACTACATAAATTTATAGAAACTCCTATTTTTTCTCAAAAATTGACTAGAAGAAGGAATACATACCTAAAAAGAAGATTTGGGTTATTACAGTAATCTTGTGAATTTATACAAGGAAAGGGTTTCTTGAATTTATAAATAAAATATATCCAAAGAATAAGTATATTGGCACTTTGGAGATACTATAAAAAATGTGGAAAGTAGCTTCTCTCATGGAACTTGCACCAATCCTCTCTCAAGTTCCCCAAATTTCCTATATATCTTCCCTAAAGAAGTAGATAACTGATCCCTCACATGAACTAAACTCAAAGGACAAACCACTAGATAATGATTTTTAATATAATGAAAACCAATAGATATCTAGTATAATAATGATAAATTTATATGGAACAATAATACTCACCAAGTTAAAGTTCCCTGATGGAATCAAAAATTCTAATAGCTTATTGGGAATGAAAAAATTATTGAAACCAAGGTATCTTCAAATTTTTTAATATTATGACACAATTAAAAGTTGAAATTAATGTTAGGGGGTTGGGTTATAATTTAAAACAATGAGTATTGTTTTTTATATTTCTCTAGAAATAAATTTTATTTCATTGATATCCTTATTATCATTTTATTATAATATATGGAAATTTTTATGATTTTTTTGAGAATGGGTTTATTTTATTTTATTTATTTTAGAATTTACAAGCATGATCTTTTTCTCTATTATGAAATGACACCAATTATATCTTCTCATTACAGCAGTTTGAGCCATATATTTCAAATGAAACCTACCCATTTATAATCCCAAAATCTATATCCATATTTTGTAGTTTGTTTTTTTCAAAAATAAATTCTCAATTCCCCCTTAATAAGGGATCAGAAGGAATTATACTGAATAAGTAAATACCATCTTTACCTACTCTTTAAAATTTTTTCTATTTCATCCACTAAATATATTATAACGATCATAAAATATATAATCCAAAAAATAATATTTTGAGATATTATTTTGATTATTATAAAACAATTTTTACCACTTTTCTATCCTATAGAATAGGAAAACATTGATCATGCATACATACGGCTTACTATTTCTTCGTAACTGTGACATTTATCCTTCATTTCCTTATTTTATGGATTGTAATTATAGTGGTTTTATTTTTTATTTATGATATTTATGACATATTTATAATTATAAATTTTTTATATCACACCATCCTTTTTACTTTCAAATATCTTGGAATATGATAATGTCACTCGTTTGTATGGGTGGTCTATCAAATCCATGAGGTGATGTGATTTATTATTCATTTCAAATTGAAATGGATTTTATTAATTATATATTATTAATTATATATCAGATATATGATAAAATAAGGACTATTAAAGGTGAACTATTATTTACCTTTATTTCAATCCATCACTCTATAAATGATATAATCGTTCATGTGTATATATGACATACCTTTTCCATTATTAGTGTAGTTCATTTTTCTATATGTATCATTTTTGGATGAATATTAATATGTAAATAATGAATATATATTTTATTTATATCATTAGTAATAATATATAGATTATAAAGCCAGGATTAAATTTCAATTATCAGAATTACCAAACTGAGAAACTCATGAAAATTAAAACATTTAGAACCCGATAATCATGATTTGAATAAAGAATTAATAATAGGTATTAGTGATTTATTATTGGATTATATTTGATATTATAATTATAAAAAAGGCCATTTTTTTTATTTTAAATTGAATATTTATGAGGATAATTCTCTTTTAATGCAAGTAAAACTCACGGTACGAGATTTCCAAATCACTTTAATTATTGTGAGATACATTCCATATTCACAAATTGATTATTTTTTGTGGTGTATATATTAAACATTATTTTAATTGAGGATTTATATTATAAGTATTATGGGTATATAAAAATACATATAAATATTCTTATTTCATGAGGTTTTTATTTGATCATTTCCAAAATGGAAATAGTTTTATGTTACAATCTCATTGTTTAATTGGATTGTTAATTATTGTATTTAAGATAATGAAATTTCATTATATAACTCTAAATAATCTCATTTTTTACTTATTCAATGGTAATTTATAGTGATTAAATGTTTTAATTTCATTTTACCCTCTTTAATTACTCAATAGATGAAAATAATGCTTGTATGGAAAACTGAATTTACCTCTCTCTTAGGTCGATATTCATTTTTATTCTATGTCCAGGTTTTCTTAAAATATTTTCCTTATTATTTTAATATTATCACATGATTTTTTTAATTCCATTTTTACACATAATTTATTTTTAAATTTTTTTTAATAAATATTCTGGTCATTTACAAAAATAGATACTTTTAACTATTTATTTTAAATTTTAAATGAATAGTATTTAAACGTACAAAATATGTAAATAATTTCCCGTCATCCTGACTGATTAATTATATGAAAATTCAATTAATATATTACAAGTTTCTTTTTAAACGTAATTTTTTACATTAATATTTGATAAAATTTAAAATTTATATAAGTGAATTAAAAATGAAAACCCTGTTTTTACAAGAATTACCCCATGGAACTTCAAAAGATAAATTTCACCAATGATAACATCATTTGATAGTTGTTAAGATTTATTTTTTATGTGACCAATTGATAACATAATTATTCCATATTTATTGGGGTTATGGTTATGATGATTATATATTACTGTATCCCATTTTTTATAGGTTATGCTTTTAGAAATATCATTATGACCTTATAAAATACTTTTGAATGGATGTTTGATAATGTGAGGGTGGATATAAAATTATATATACTGTAAATGAATTGGGTGATTAAAAAATATTAATATGTCTAAAGGTTTCATGGAATTTTATTATGACCCTAAAAATGGGTACATAAGATTTTATCCCTTGATTCATAGAGGAGGGTACATAATAAGTTATCCCATGACTGAAAGAGTGTTCATGTGAGGTTATATCATGCTAGAAGCTCATACACATGTTTCTTGGCCAAGAAAAAAATGGAATGAATTTAATTCTGGGTATCCTTGAGATATTTTTTAAGATTATAACTATATAGAAATATATTCCACTCTTGATATATGATATTATGCCAATGTTATTTTTTCATGGATAATGTTCATTAAGCCATTTATTATTCATGTTTTATAAACAACCAATATTTATTCCATGACACAAGAATATGACATATGATATTATTGTTATGGTTCTCAAGTGATAACCAAATGTTATCATACCCTTATTATCATGTTGTGCTTATGTGGTCATTAATATCTCCCATGTTTACCCTTACAGAGAATATAAGACTACTCTGTCATTTATTTCCCTATCACATGATATTAATAAAAATTTAATGATTGGTATGTATATAAATTGTTAATGATGCAATGAAATTGTTGAGAGATTAAGTATATCTCATATGAACCAGTATTTTATGTATCCCTGTTTCTAGAGATACTATACCTATATGTTTCTGGAGTGGATTTTAATGATATGTAATTAATATTTATCTATTACGATGTAATTTCAATATTTGAAAAGCATTAATTTCTATACCAAATAACCAATTTAGTTTTTTCAATGAGACCTACCGAGGTATTGAGGGGTGGTAATATGTCCCACCAACTAATTAATATGTTCAATTTAGTCATCATATGAATGAATTAAATATAAACACACTACAAATTCATTATAATCTTTATTATTGAAGAAAAATCATTAAAATTGTCTATATATACCAAGGTGAATAAATAGAAAAAAGTGATAAAATAGAATATAGATAAATAAAATGGACTGTATCATTGTATATTGTCCCTATTTAGAATAAATACACTGAATATTTATTTACATAGTTAAAATATAAATTTAAAATAATATTCAGTACATTCATTGAAAAAATGTAAAAATATCCATTTCTTTTAATAACAATGCAAAAAAAATACAAAAAATTGGTAAAAGTGCTTACATTATAAATAAATAAGTTATATTATAATGGAAACATAAATCCATGAATATTTATGATGGTGTTAAATCCTTTAATTTGGTAAAAATTACAACAAATATTATACTAACACTTTTGGCAAAAATAATTGTGCAATTCATTCAAAAAATGACAAAAATATTGAATTTAAAATATTTATAATAAATTAAAATATTTTTTAGATAAATTAAAATAATATTTGACATTTAAATAATAGTTTTTTCGAAATATTTTATATAATATGTATATTTAGGGAAATAAATTTTAAAAACCTAATATAATGGGTTAAATATTAATTGCTTACCAATTCGAAAATTTTTTAATAAAAAGTTCATAAAATGTCTTATAAAATTAAGTATTTATATAAAACTTAAAATTTTTGAAATTAATGATAAAATATAACCATATGGTATTATATATACAAAGTAAATATAAATATGTGATTAACATCAGATGTGTCTCAATTATACGAAATCAGGACCATAAATCTCTTACTTGTATTGAGACTTATTTCATACATTATCTAATACCTAAAAAATTAAAATTATATTAATTTTATAAATTCTAAATAAATTTGATCATTTTCATTAAATTATAATAATTATTTTTTCTTTTATTATAGTGAATAATTTTATTACTAGAATATTATGTTTACATGTAACATATTGAGGGAGTTTGGTTCATAATAATAAAAAATTGGTGGGTTGATCTTGTTCAAAAGGGTTATGATTACATAATATACATAATATTAGTCATTAAATATTTCTAATATTTTTAATAGTAAAAATTGTTTTAAAATAATCCTTTTAAATTGGATATGAAAAATGAATTATTTTTTTATGTAGACAGTAGTCTCATCGTACGCATGAACAATGTTTCCATATTTCTATGGGGTGGAAAATAAATAAATTAGGTTTTATTTTAATTTTTCATAATAATAATATGGTTACAAAATTTAATATTTATTTATTATTTCCATTAATATGACTATCCAAGTGATGTGGTATTTTGAAATTAATCACATTGCTTCGTAGATGTGGTAGATTTCATGTTCGTATGAGGGATGTCATCATTTTACAATAGATATATGTTTAATTATGTAAAAAATATATTCACATTCTCAAATCATAAATATATCATATATATCCTATATATTCACATTTTGTAACATAATAACAATCCATGTGAGATTGCGAAGAAAAAAACACATCTCTTTGTGGATGTGGTAGTCTAAACATGCACACGAGGGAAGTTTTAATTACCCATAAGATGAAAAATGAGTTGAAAAGGGATTTGGAGATCAAAATAATAACATTATAGATTATTTAATATTTTAATATGGTCATTTAATCATGGTTATATAATATTTGAAGGATGTGGAGTAAAAATGACTATTAGAACAATCAGATAAGAGTTATATATATTTTTTGTAACCACTACATTGGCATACACTTTAATCCTTATACATGGTAATTTTCATGATAAATATTCTTCAATAATATGTGGGAGAAGTTTTATAATTTATATGGTAAGATATAGATATATATAACTAATTCAATTGTTGTGACTAAGAGAGGAGAGCATGTTTTCTTTAACAAGTGTGGTTGATGGAAATTCTATTAATATACGAAGTATGAAAATATAATAAGACTCTAATTCATGTAAAATTGTTCCAATGATCAATATATTGTTGTATAAAGATACTAAGGTATTAATAAATCTATCAAAAAAATATTTACAAAATTTTATATGTCATTTTAATCCTTTTTATTTGGTTGAAGCCCCTCGTGAACCCTTTTAAACGTAAATATGGTAACAAAGTTTTAAATATCTAATTATCAAAGAGGGTTTACCAATTTCACGTAGAAAATAAATTAAATATTTTTTATAAAATTAAAAATATTCCATAAAATTAAGTAATTACTGGAAATTTTTATCTTAATAATGTTTTAAAAGTGTTTTTGAACATTAAATACAATTTAATGTATTTTTCATGACTATACATGTATGTTGACATTAAGGAAATATAAAAAATAATTAAATTCCAAAATAAAAAATTTAAACATATAATTTACATTATAAATATCTTCTAAATTTATAGAAATCATATTTCATCAAAAAAATATTACATATTCTATTTTTAGAATAATCTATTTATTTTTTTATTGCTTACAAATGAGTTATGTTGATGTTGGCATTCAAAAAATTTGTAAAATCTAAAAAATTAATATAAAAAATAAAAAATATATTCAATTTATCATCAATTTTATAAACAATTATTTTCCATTAAATATTTCTACCCATGTCATTATCATAATAATATTACATGTGAATGAGAGTGAAAATTTTGGAAATAAAATTTCATTTAAATAAAATGGGAATTTATAATCATTGAAGTTTCTCCCAATATTACCATTAATGATGAAAATATATTGGGAGGTTTATAATAACAACATCCACCACTTTTATGGGGTTTTTTGTGATATTTTATTTCTTTAATGATTGATTTACACTGTGACTCTATTTTAGTCTTTAATTTGATAAAAAATTGTTCCACATTTAGTATTCATCATTATAAAAAATAACTAACATCCTTAAAAAATAAAAATATATTAAAAATAAATATTGGATCCATTTTAAAAGATTTAATTTCCAATTCATATAAAAATCACATTTATTATATATTTACAAGTCTTAAGTCAATACAATTTCTAGAAAAAAACATTTTTAAATATAAATATGATATTATTCAAAAATGAAGTAAATAATGAATCAAATTTGAAAATTTTATTAGTATTAATAAAATGAATATAATTTTATATTTTAATAAATTTATAACTAAATGAAACATTTCAGTTTGAATAAAATTAGTGAAATTACAGTTTTTAAAAATCGTTATTTTTTCTATTCACTAAAAAACCATTAAAAACCCAAATACATTATCTAAATATTATTTGGAAATTACGATTTCAAAAATTATTTCCAATTAATCAAATATATTTTTTAAAATATTCATAAATTATTTATAATATAAGATCATAAAATGTAATAAATACCATTTTTGAACAAAAATGTATTTTCAAAGTGAAAATTGAATTTATATTTTTCCGATGTCTAGTTATTATTATTATTAAATATAAATTATAAAAATTTCATTAATAATATTAATCTTTAGTGGTTAATATCTTTAATGTTTATAAAAATAAATTTTTTTTCTAAATAAATTATCAAAAAAATATTATTTTTTATTGTTTTATGATTTTTTATAATTGAGTTCTTCTTTCCGAGTAATTAATTTTTATATTTTAATTATTTAGAAAATAAACATATATGATCTTATTTATAATTGGGTTACTATTTTCCTTTTATTAATTATTGTATTTGAATTAATAAAAAAAATACATATATTTCAAAAAAAATCTTATTCATATGCACCAATCAAATAACTAAATTTTTTTTCATACATTTATAATAATATTTCAATAGTATATCACAGTTTTTTTAAGATTTCTGTTGTAGTTAGTGATCAAATTTGATAATAGTATTCATAAAATGGATAATTTTATTTTGAAATATCATGGTGTTACAACATTAATCTATAAAAGACTAATCACATTCAATAATTTCACCTACTTCTTCTCTATGGTGACTATATCTCCTACTTATTTAACAGTAAGGTGTAACTAGGAATATAATAATTTTACATTAGTATTTTAAAATTTCATATTATTGGTTAATTTCATAAAAAATATTATTTTTTTATCAAACATGAAAACATTTGAAAAACTCTTATTCAATTACCCTTGACCATGAACTCTATTTTAGATTTATTTAAATATCCACCACTACTTGATGTAACCAATTCATAGATTGATTCATCATTACATATTGACTATTTTATATCCATTTTAATAATGAATGATTTTTCTCTACATCTATAATTGTACGAAAAAATCTCACTATCATAAATTATTGATTCATTTTTTGTAGGGAGAAATCACATACCAATAGTAAAAGAAGAGTTCATTCTTGATCAAATTGATGAAAACATACATATTATAAAATTCTAAAATTTATTCCCTCAATAATCCTGACTAAACTCCTCTTCATATTAATTTTTATATTCCTACAAATTTTAAAAAAATTGAAAATTTTATGATACCCCCATAGTTGAAACAATTTCAAGGTTTTGTACCATGGAATTTTTAGTGACCTATTTAGACACATCGTGATATGATTCACATAAGATTTTAAAGTATCACATAAACATAATCAATATAATATTTTCCTCTATAATAATATTTATATTCATTAATTTCCTCAATTATATTTTAGGACCAAAATTTATTCATGTTCTTGAATGATATTTAATTTTCAGAAGATTAATTTTTATTTTGGAATTACGCATTTCTCATATCCTATATATCCTATGTTTTGTGAAATTCATTGATGGGATGGGATTAAATATCATAATCAAATATACAATAGATATTTTCATCAAATTGTTCATATATAGTTTTAATAATATTATCAACTTAAATTTAATAATGTAAAGTCAAATTGAAAACTCCAATATTAGTCACCACCTAATTGAATCTTGTGAATAATTCATTAAAAGATTCCCCTTCAAGAGTAAAAATATTATAATACTTCTGTTTCTGAAAATATAATATTGTCATTTGGTATTTGGTATTTTTCTAATATATATATATATATATATATATATATATATATTATTTTCCCAAATGTATTTTACTATCTTGATCTACATAACATTCATCAATTCCTTTTCATAAAGAGATTATATAATTGAACTTCTTTCACTCCCATAAATCTATATATTCATCCTAGCATACCATGTCAGATATAATCCTTCATAAATAAGATTAAATCCATATGTAATAAAATATAAAACATACATACCCAAAGAAAGGTTCTATGCAGAATTAATTTCATTTTAAATGTCATAATGTTTTCTATTAAATGTTGTTACTCTATTACTATTCAATAAATTAATACAATCTATAATAGATATAAGTATACATATCACAACCACAAATGCATTGAACACCATCAATTAGGGTATGTAATTTATTCTCCACATATAAACGTGAGAGAAAAAATAAAATATAATGAATCTAGTAATTAGAGAATATATCATTTATACTACTTGAGAGGGATACTTAGGGACAAGGTTAGAGCTAATAGTGTTTGAATCAACAATGATTATTTTATCCAATTTGAAACATTTAAATCTTATTCCTTTTAACTATACACTTATTTGGTGAGTTCATCTATCATTATATTTTCCTAATCATTACTTTTCTTACTAGAAAATGAACACATGACAACACAATAGGTATAAAAAATTTACATGGCTCACCTATAAAAACCATAACTATAATACTTGGTAGGAAAAAATTTCCCTATGACCAAACTACCCACTATTATCTAACTATAGGTACAAGGATAAAAATATTGTCTATGAAATCTCATTACACATTATCCAAATGGGTTTTAGTGCATCTGTAACATTTTCAATATAATTCTGGGTCTTTATATTTCCATAATAAAAATTTATAATAGATTTTGGTATCAATATAAAACCCTTCAACAATATATACGTTTCATTGTTATTGTTGTGATAAGGTCATTCTATCCATATATTTTTTTACAGAACAAATGGTTTTATTTGCATTTAATGAATAAAAAATGAATTAAACTTATTTTTATAAATAATCATTACAGTAGTAAACTCTAAATCACACTATGATAACTAATTCTTCTTATTTCCTAAAAAATGAAATATTACATATTGTGAAAACTAAACTTCAGAACCACTTTTTCCTCCTTATATACTATACAATGTTTATTAAAATTTTCTATAAAACCAACATTTATATTCCCTTTTCACTATCTAATACCCTATAATATAAAAAACTCAAGAGAATTTTCATATTAATCCTTCATAATGGTATTGATAACTTATTCTCATTTGAATTTGAAATTGAAAATCAAGTCCAAATGTCTAACTTCCTTCAACTACTTCCCATGTTATATTTATTATTTTTTAATCAATGGATCATATTGGCCATATTATTAAAAAATTATGAGGGTATCAAATTTTGATGTTTATGTAGGATAATCTCTTCAGTTTTTAATTGATAAATATTCCCAGATTGATTAAAAATATGATTTTTTTTATTATAGAACATTTATATCCATAGTGTGTCTTTTTACAACCAAAAGAAACTAATTTGTAATTTAATTGAAAATCCTAATAACATGGCATACAGTATTTTAGACATTCCACCCAGAGATCCCTTTTAAACAACATTAAATTCACTCCAACATGTAGCTAGATATCTTGACCATATAACTACAGTTTCATGCCTTTCTCAAAAAATCAACAAAAAAACTATAGTAATTTCTATTACCATCATTTAAAACATTTGAACATATATAAAATCATGAAATTAAACACTGTTTGTAGAACCCTATTTTTATATTTGTTATTATTTGTATATTATCCTTTATGTTTTTACTTCTTCTCAATACTCCCATAACAAATATCCCACTATGAGGGGCTCCATGATTCCATGATATTCCCAGATATCCAAACTACCATGGTTGATCTCTAGGTAAAATAAATACTTAACTTATTCTAATAAGAAACATTACATGACAAAATTTCCATAAAAACACATATGTATTTCATAACATTAATTTTTCAACCTTGATAGTCTCCAATCCTATTTTGATTATCAACCAGGTATTTTTTATGTTAATACATCTTCAATCAGCTTAAAGGATCATTACTATAGATCCCAAAATATTTCATTTTCTTTAAATCACTCAAAAATAATAAAATTGAACATCCTCATGAGTGAAATATCATATAACATCGAAGTTATAAATTGATTTATGTTTTAAAAACGGAATTTTACAAACCAATCATATTTATTTTATCTTCCATTCACATATTCATCACTCCTCTCTCCACATATCATATAAACACCCACTAATCTTAATAATTAATATATTATATTATAAGAGAAATCAAATTGTTTTCATATCCACTGTAGAATAATTTCTGTTCCCAGTAATTACCTTAAATAGAGAGATTGGAATACTAGAAAATTGGTGAAAGGGGTATTCTGGGTAGACCCTATATATTTACTAACTAATTTTTATATTTTAGTAGAAGTATGTTATTATATATAAATACATTTCATAAGTCACTATAGATAATTAGATATGATAAAAAAAACTACATGATGTGAATACATTTCAAATTATTATTTTTGTATATTTTTTGGATAAAAAAATATGGTGAATGTTCATTACATTGAGAAATTTATTTCTATACATGGATTAAAAAATAAATACCATTAAATTAAAGACCATTCATATATTTAATAGATAAGGTAAAATAATTTTTTTTAAAATAAAAAAATGACACTATGATTTGAGTTCATAACTATATTTCGAGGTTTGAATAATTCATCGAAGGGATAATTAATTTTTTGAAAATAAACTAGGATTTCATTAGTAAAAAAAATTATTAATGAATGATTTAATCTCTTAAAATAATTAATAATTTTGAAATATTATTGGATCATTCCACATGAATTTTAATATAAATATTAATGAAATGTTACTTTAAAAAAATTAGAATGAATATTTAAATATCACAAATGATGTGGATATATATATTAATATAGTCACTAATCAAATAATTAAGGTAGGAAAAATGGAGATCTTTGAGTATGGGAATAATATATGGAAAATCTACTACATTAATAATTATCCATTAGGGATAACAAGATTTTATGAATATTAATATTTTTTACTTAATCCAAAATCCAAAAGACGATGAAAGTTTTTTCATAATTACATAATATGTATTCTCTTTCCTTATATGTAACAAGATTAATGATAATTTAAATTATTCAATAATTTTTTAGAGAATTTATCTTGGAGTGATAGTAAATCCATTAGAATTATTTTAAATTGAATGTATATTAAAATCAGAAGAGGTATGATGGCTTTTTAACCCATTGATGGAGCTTTGGGAGAAACAAAATAGCAGGTGAGATATGGAAAATCAATCCATTTTTTGTTTACTTAGGAATGTTTTGACATATAAAAAATATTCATGTCGGGTTCACCATTTTATCAATAAGGGAAACAATGTCATGGTCAATGGGTTTTATTGGTGGTTGTGTATCACATCAATTTCTTGGTGATGGGTCATGACTCCTATATCAGATTATTTTAAATGGTTTCTATCCATGGATATAGAAATAGTAAATAGTTTCCACATCTTTAATGAGATACATGGCTACATTCAAAATTTATATAGTCATTGTGGTTCCATGGAAATGAAACATAGAAACTTACATTTTCAAGAGGATGAAAGGTCATAGTTATCTAAAATATTTTGGAGGAATTATATCCTATATTGGGTCTCTCTTATAGATTTAATTCAGGATTGTAAATATTTCCCAAATCCAAATGATGGACTAGTTACCCTAACATTTATAATAGGATATTTTCTGATGTGAGGATATGTATATTTCAAAGTATCTCCAAATTGTATCCCATTATTACTTGGTGATGATGGTTTAAATATCCTTACATTCTAATGATATAAAAAATTGATTTTTATTTTGATTCATTTTACGAAGGTTTTACATGCATATGGTTTCGAGAAAGATGAGATTGATGGGATTCCTATATATCCCTATAGAGGGAATTAGAATACAAAAAGTTCTACTTGACTTAATTGGAAATTTTTAACCTTTTATGTTTACGTGAAAAGGACCAATTCTGGAATTTTAATGTCATATTATAAGAATGATTAGTTGAAGGATTCGTAGAATTGATTGGTGAGAGGATTATGGATGATTGCCCCATTTCTTTTATCATATAATGTAATAATATCCAAATGTATTAATTGAATTCACAATGAGTATAGAACCATGAAGATGGTCCCCATATGGGGTATGACCTAATTGAGATGGACTGATTGCACAATAAGCATGGAATCAAAAGTATTACTCGTAGGGGGTATAGCCTAATGAGGAAGTAATGGTGACACATGGATGGGATATATCCCTCCAGGAATTGGTATGATACTATATTTAATAGTTTATAATAGAAAATTCTCATTACAAGATATATAACTAATGGGAAAATGGTTTGTATGGATTATTACACTAATGGGTGAGACATCGAAAATTATATGAGTATGAAAAAATGTGGGAGAGATGTAAATTTCCTCATGATAGATATTCTATGATGATACTAGTGGTAAAAAGTTAATATAATTGGGTTTGAACCTCCATAAGGTGTCTTTTGAATCCCACTGAGATAGGAATTAAAGCATAAATAGTTTATTTAACATAGTTTACATTCAAATATCATAAATATATAATGATGTTTAACATCACGTACTATGGAAATATAAGTGTAAATTTATTTATATGATATTGATTTCAGAAGCATTAGAGGGGAATTCTTTTATCTATATGTATACATGAATTAGAATACATAGATTTTCACTATTGGGTGAATTTTTTAAAAAAAGTTAGAAAACAAATGATTTAGTGGGGATTGTGCATACGAGGCTTCACTAAGATGAATCATTGGATTTAATCCAATTTTCTAAGGAATATATATTTTGGCCTTATACTGAATGTGGATTCTTAATTAGGTGGAATTTTTTCATGAAAATTTAATGATCATTGCATGTTATTAAGACCACATTATTGAGGCTCTGTATGAGAAAAAAAATAGAATTAATGAGATTCATTTAATGGGATATTGATGTTGATTATATGTATGGATTACAGACTAGGGTGTCCCTATTATTCCTCATTTGGAGTAAATACTTTCAATAAAATAAAAATGAATTCAGGAATCGAAAATAAATAGGATTCCAATGAATGAACCACTGTGTATTGGGATTAAACACTGGGATAAAATAACAATTTTATGATAATAATTCTTAGAGAGGATATAGCTCCATAATTGGATAAATAATTTTTCATAATGAGCATTGTAATGTGAATGATTTATATAGGAAATTTGATAGTAAATTCCTGAAGGATCAACATCCTTTTTGATAAATTTTACCTCATTGAGGTAATTATGTAAGTATATTGGATATAGATATCAAGAACTAAAAATTAATCCTACAAATCCTATTTATAATAAGATTTCGAGTAATCATAGTTTATGTTCTGTGGATTTTGATGTGATACGACTATGATCCTTACCATAAGTCTTAATGTTTTATTATTAGAATGTTTATTTCCAAATGGGGTCTAGTAACATGGAAATTGAATAATACTTAGATATCCATAGATAAATTGGATATATATAATTTAATGATATAAATGAGGGAGTTATGGATTTTTTGACTCAATCCTTGTTAAATTCTTCATATTTATCCTAATTATAATAGGAATCTTATTCCACATAATTCAGAAGGGTGTTTTTTAATTCTAATGGAACAATCATTATAATTATCTACGATCATGTGTGTCATTAATGGTGTGATTGAAAAATAGAAAGAAAAATATAAAACATATATCATATAGGCAAAATAGTTATTAGTATTTAAGAATGAGTCATATGTATCTTGATTATAGAAATAATTATGGTAATCATATTTTATTTTATCCTTTACCATCGATGGGAATGGGAGATTGATTAGAGTCATAAGTGTTATATTCCTATTAGTTAGGGGAATTAAATGATGTAAAGGGGTAACAACATATGCTATAATGAATTAGAATATTTTATGGGTCACCCTTGAGAGTTGGGTGGCCACATAAATGTTATGGGTTTATGCACTACACATGAAGAGGAATCAATGATGTACTTTTGAGTAAATTTGTGGAGTCATGAAATCACTATATGGAATGGGGAAAATGTGAATAGTTAATGAAACAAAGACCACGAGATTGTGTGAATTATATTGGATTGGGTGATTCCATGTCATGTTCACATGGCCAGGGGGCCATCTGATGATCACATGACTAAGAAGGAATCGTGTGATCATCTAACTAAGGGTTCATTACTTCATTGGTTGATCAACCGTCACACTAGTGGTTGTATAAAAATATGACTCATTCCAAATGTTTCACACCAAAATTCATAATGATAATTTTGTTGAAATAACATGATTCATAACCTTTAATAATTCCCCTCTCTAAAAACATATTTATGATAAACCTATGTAATCCTAATATGTTTCTTATTTCTCCATCCTATTTAGTATCAAGGGGATTTTATAATCCTCTCCCCTCATAAATCTATTCCACATCTCATGGTATGGAGTCATATACTATGTCTTATGTCATCAAATAATTATATGTGTATTATGAATTGGGATTTTAGGCCACATGTGAATTAGTCACATGACATTAGTGAAGTCTCATAGTGTATAACATGATGAATTGGGAATGTTATATAGGGCTATCACGGATATCTTCACCTAGACAAGTCAAGTGATTAGTTAGTCTTGGGGTGATCTCATTATTCTGGAATTGTGACACAATGAACAAAAACAATATCAGTGGATTTCTAATTACAAAATTGTCCTCTATAAAATTTGGTATATAGCTACTCATTAGATATATGGACATTGAGTAATGATCAATGACCACATGAAGGCCTCGTCATGAATGTACAATTCATTTGTATTTGAAGCTTCATAGGAATCAGTGGGAATTTTTTATCATAAATCCCTTTTATGGTTTAAATAATCATGTAAATTGATAACATTACCCTCAATTATTATTTCATTATATTTTTTTCTAAATAGTAAAAAATGTCAGTTGTCAATTTTTTATTACCCCAAAACAAATTTTTCATCAAATTCTGTGGGTGTTATTAAATCCCCTCTAGAAATGATTTTTGAAATATGCAGAAAGGGATATTGTAATGTCTTGGTTCTGGGTACATTACAAAGGTGCCTCAAACCCAGTGGGTCACATGACCTCAAGCGCATTTCCCCAATCACTAAAATATACCGACTAAAAGCTAGGTCCATAGTGCCATAATGGGGAAAATATTCCCTCATTGATAGACTATACATAGAAAAAATAAAATAGTAAACAATAGAGAATGCAGTAATACCATACAACAATGATAAAAAGGGGGAGAATGATAGAAATATAACAACTAAAGAATAGATATATTAAAGATGCATGTCACATGTATCTAGGAAAGCATCCAAAGAAGTCACAATGCTAGAAATACAATATTGAAACCAAATTACATAAAATTTTTAAACTTCAATAGCATCGCAAGCCTTATATTTTTCCAATGCTCTCCAGCACCAATGGAAATAACGTACCTGATGAAGAAGGGTGCTTTCTATTATCTACACCTGCAACCATATAATCTGTTTTGGTCCCAAATCACAACACAAAAAGGGTGCGAGAAAAATACCATTAGGCAGTCATCAAAATATATGTTTCGAACTGTCAGTGAATGTATATAGTAGGTAATATGCATAAATAAATAAATAAACTAAGAAGTACCAAAATGTAAACAATCCTGTAGTTTTCAATTTCATTCATTTATATTTATTATTCACCTTTAAAATGTGTAAACATTGAGATCTAAACTAATATCATTATCCCCTGTATAATAGTAACAAATAGATGTCTCACAAGTCGGTCTAACAATCACGTATGACCAAGTCCAAAATTTTGTTTTGGATTGGCAGAATATTCACAAAAATTTGGTTATTCACAAACAAACTTTTTGGGAATGTTTTCATAGTCTAATCCCTCTGGTCTAAAATAAAAACAATTCATTTAATAAAGACCCTCTAGATAGCTCTCACAGTCTAACACCTATGATCTATCATGTCACTAATAATTTACAAACAACCACCTAGGAAGCTCACACAGTCAAAACCCCTTGGAAAATAAAGCATTGATAAATTATAAAAGACCATATGGGCATCTCTCATAGACTAAAACCTCGTTCGGTGACCATCTAAAAGATCTCACAGTCAATACCTCTGGGTCAACATAATAGAAAAACATACATAAATTACCCTACCTTTGGAAGATCTCACAGTAAATTACCATTGGCCAATATTCAATATAATATAAATAAATGGCCCTCCCTCAAGAAGCTCTCACAGTCAATTCCAATTGGTCAATCCTTCTCAATACATATCATAAGCATCTCAAATAACCACCAACCCTCTCTTGAAAAAGTAAGTCATAGAAAGAGGGAAAGTCTAACATGCTTTCTAGACCACACGACCATCATCAATCAATCATTGGAAACATACCCATGTGGTTTGCGATAAACAAGGTATATATCCTCACACATATAAAACTACCCATTATCAATCTACCAAAACCAAAAACGTAGTAAGCATAGTGTAATTTCAAACCCTTAATACCCAAAATGTTGGTATATGACACTTTTAGCATATATAAACAAAATAACCAACTAAAGGTTCAAAAACCCTACCTTGATTCCATACAATCAATACTCTTGAACGTCAGCCATTGAATCAGCACAGATCGTTGTAGATCTATAAAATAGTGAAAAATGTTCAATATTGAATAACTCATGACATAGGATGAATTTGGAATAAGGGATCTAGAGGAATTGATAACTCACTAGTGGTATTTCGATTCACCTAAAAGAATATAAATTGGAGGTCAGATGGAGAAACAAGGGTTCAATATTTGTTTGTCATTCTAGAGCACTCTTTGACAACACACGGGAAGACGAAGTGGGTTCTGGATATGATACATGACCCCACTTCTATATATCAAATAAAAATAAAACTACATGATGTGTTCATTAAATGTATACAACATGAAGTAGCCTTATCCCCCCCCCCCCACCGTAAGAGTTCTTCCAGGTCACCACAAATCCATGTACTCGGCCATTACACAAGAAGTACGCGGCTGTTCACGGTTCCCAGGTACAGGAATTGTACACATATGTACATTGTGTGAATATAGACAATTCTCATTTCATCATTTTTCCTAAAAAACAACACAAAATCAAGATACATATCGGAAATGATGATCTGGGTTCTTACAACCCCCCCCCATAAATAAATCTGTCCCCGAATATCCATTCCAAGGGTGGTGAAAAAGATAAAACATCAAAGAACTCTGACAACTATGATCATATGTTTGCCTCCCTATCCAATGTATTTTCCAATACACAGATGTGATACCATATAAACCATACAAGAGGAATAGACTAGCCAGGAAGAGCCTTCATGCTGCAATCAACAATCTAAATCTGGTGCTCCTTAAAGGATGCACCAACCTCCAACTCTAATTCCTCAGGTTGAAAAATGTGATATGGGTATGAAAAGTTACACTGTAGCTGAGAAACATGAATGAAGTCATGTTTATCCCAATACTATGAGGTAGCTGCAACCGATAGGTAACCAGCCGAACTCTCTCAGTGAAAAAAATCAACCCGACGTGTCTTACTGAAAGAGTACCATGTCAGAAAATCATCCTACCACCCAACCTCTATGTGACACATAAGAAAACCTGATCTCTAACCTAGAACTCCAGAGGACTTCTCTATCGATCAGCAGAATATCTTTGCCGGGTTTTTTCAGTATCCATCCTCTTCTAAATCAACCAACATACTCAGTACTATCCTGGACAAGACGAGAACCCAACATAGCTGCCTCTACTACCATCCACCAACAAAGGTGTGATCGACATGGCCTACCGTACAATGAATCATAAGGTGCAATATGAACCAGTGCCTAAAAAATATTTTTGTATGAAATCTATACTAGGGCTATATGTCTCTCCCAAGATCCCTAGAAATCCAGTATGCATTCTCGAAGCCTGTCCTCAAAAACATGAATTGAGTGCTCAAAAATGTTATCTATCTGGGGATGATAAATTTTACTCAGAAGTAACTATGTAACCAATGCACTCTGTAGTCCCTACTAGACATGTCAAGTAAACTGGGAATCCTTGTATGAAATGATAGAGTATGGAACCCAATTCAATAATACAATCTATTATATTTAAAACCATCCAATCTCATCAATACTGATGGTTTCTTTAATATTCATGAAGTATGAAACCTTTTTGATCCTGTCAACACTAACCCAAAACTAAAATCATTCCATCAAAGAGACCTTAGTGATCCTATCACAAAATATATCATGACAGCATTCCACTTCCACTTGGGAATGGATAATTGCTACAAAAATCATGTCAGTCACTGATGTTCCACCTTCACCTACTAATAGGTGGACCATCTCATATCAAAACTAGAAAAATTATTCTTCATTCATGGATACCAATACTAAAAATATAGATCTCGATACTTTTTGGTGACACCATGATGAAATTCCCAAACTGAGGAATAAAAATTTTGCATCAGATCCTCACTTATATATACTGACATCAATACACATCCATGAAAACGCCAGACCCCATCATCACCTATGGTCCACTCAGGAGTAGGTTGCTCTTCCGACATGCTCTCTTGTACGACCAAGCCTTCAAAATCTGATATCTTCCTCATTATCACTCACTCCAGTAGTGTGTATTTAATATATTTTCACCTCCAAATGTAACTCAGAGAATAGAGACATATGATGCCACTCACTACTAGCCTCCTAATGTACTTGTATCTGAATCCTCCAACTCAACGCATCGGCCACTGCGTTTCCCTTCCTAGACCTATAGGCAAGGTCAATGTCAAAGGATTGAATGTAAACAACGAAACATCGCTGTCTCAAATTCAGATCAAGATGAGTAAATAAATACTTAAGGATTCTATGGTCAGTGTCTTCCAGAAAATATTTTCTCAAATGATAATGTATCCAATAACACAATGCATCCACAACTACATATAACTTGAGATCGGTCATTGGGTAATTCGTCCCATGTGGCCTCAAATGCCGAGACCCGTACACAACAACTCCTTCCCCATGAAAAAGCACTACTCCTAACCCAATAACTGATGCATCATAGTAAATTTTGTATGCCTTTCCCAGCTGTGGAAAAATCAGTATTAGTTCAAAAGTAAAACTCTCTTTCATCTCTTCAAATGTTGAATCGTAGTAATTTATCAACAATTACTTCACACTCATCTTAGTCAGTCATATCAACGGTGCATCTAAGCATGAAATGTCTTGTATAATTCATTTTTAGTTACCAGCCATCCCTAGAAAACAACAAACCTCAAATAAATTCTTCAGTTGATCTTGGATAACTACTACTCTCACATTCTATGGGTCTACTAATAATCTTATCTCCGAGATGACAAGAACCATGAAGTTAATATGATCTATCCAAAAGTGGGATTTTGATATATTATCATATAAATTATGCTCTCTTAGTGTACTCAATATGATCTCAAGATGTATGGAATTGTCATGTCGAGTGTGACAGTACACCAAGGCATCATCCATGAATACTACCACAAAAGAATACAATTAGGGATGGAATACTAGTTTCATCAATTCCTTGAAAAAAAAATCATGTTCATGAGACCGAATGACATAACCAAATATTCTTATAGACCATACCTACTATGAATTGTGGTAAGAGGTATATCTGATCATCTAACCTTAAACTAAAGATAACTGGATCTCTAGTCAATCTTCAAGAATACTTGGGATCCTCAATGATGATCAAAGAGATCATCAATACTCGGCAAGGGATATCAGTTATTGACTGTCAACAAGTTCAACATCCAATATTCCAAACAGATTCTGAGTGTATGGTCTCCTTTCATTACAAAATGAATAGGCAAACCCCAAGGTGATGTACTTGGTCATAAGAAACCCTTTTCCTATAACTCCACTAACTACTTCTTGAGCTACAATAATTCTCATTTTTCTAACATATAAGTAGGAATGGACACTAATGTCACTCTTGGTACAAGCTCAATGGAGAAATATACCTATCTCTTCAGTGGTATTCCTAAAAAGTCATCTAGAAATACATCGTTGAAACCATACACCATTGGAGGAATCTATATCTGTGAAGTCCCCTGGTCATCCAGATATAGACTAGAAATCTAGGGGATAATTCCTCCTAACCCATGATTCTTGGGTCTTACTATGCACACCTGGATATCCCATTCTCCCTTGTGTAGAAAGTACCCACCCTTTAGTGATGTGAAACTCACCCTACAGAGATAGTAGTCAACAATGTCCTAAAAAGAAACCAACCAGTCTATTCTAATATTGAAATCGAAGCTTTTCATATTCGTGACATAGAGGTCCCATTTAAAGAAAACCCAACTAACCTCAATAGGTCCCTCCTTTACCTAATGTACAGTAGCCATACTAGTCCCCAATAGAGATTCTAGTCTCATAACATTATCAAAAGTAATGATGCAGATACCAAGCCTCTACAAAATGATAACAGATATAAAACTATTAGAAGCACCTTTATTGAAAAGAGAATAAGCTAAAACAGAAGCAACAATAATCGTACATCTAACTATAGAGGGTTTGGGATCCTACTTTTTTTGGGTCTGCTCCACTGGAATGGTCTGACCTGTACCACGACCTTACAACCCTTCCTGACTAAACTAAGATGATCCACCCTGCTATCTCTGAAATCCTAACGTCTGGCTACCACAACCACAAACTCATCATCGGCCTCAAGGACTTGATGAACTCCAGTTCCTTGACTGAGGAGAAATAGAATGTGCTACTCTAGAACATTTAGTCATAACAGAACCTCTCTCCCTAACTATAGGTGATAACATCCTATAAAAACGTTGAATATGACCCATCATTTCACAGGATTGTAACTCAACTTGTTCTCTTGGGAAATGTGGTTTGTTATTCCCACTACTTCCGCACTGGTAGCATACCACATGGATACCTAATGAAATATAACATGAATGATCCCTACGGCCTTTCCTTCTATTAGATGAAGGAGTGCTATCCCTAGATGCGGAATCACCTTGTCTAGTAGCTCCAAACTCCCTCAGATTGCACTTGGTAATTAACACCTGATTCACTATAACAATCACCTAATTCAGCCTGAATACATTCAACATTGATCATATTTCATACCTGAGACCATCCTCAAACATCCTAGAAAAAGATAACGCGTCACCTCCCAAAATAGCTGCAAAGAGTTGAAGCTTTGTAAAGAGTGAGGAATAATCCATCACCGAAGGAGCACCATGCTCCATGTTCATGAACTCCCAGGATCAGTCAACCCTCCACATCTTAGGATATAAGTAATAATATAAGGTCCTTATAAACTCTTCCTAATCAATATCCTGAATATGTCTTACCTATGAGATAACATCCCACCCTCTCTTTGATGAATCACTCAACATGTAAGTCACGATATTTACCCTTCTCTACAGAGGAATATCCCAATGCTCAAATATAGAAAGAATTTCCTCCAAAAATTTCTATGTGGCACGTGGTCCTCCATCCCATATAAAACTGGGAGCATGAAACTATTGAAACACACTCTTCCACTCTTCCATTATCGGGGTAGTATGTGGTTCTCCTTAAAAGCTTGCATCATCCTCATAAATCCATCCTCAGTAAAAGATTATCATGAAAAAAACATAGACGTGAAAGAACGAAAAAGGATAATAAAAACATTCAATATTTCTAAAATATGGATACACGACATGTAGAAACACTACATGGCGTGTTCCCTTTAGAATTCACATGGGAAAGTACCCTCTGCCACCCTAGCCATGTAACACCCCACACACACGGGGTGTTTCTCCTAAGACAGGGAATGTACCTGAATTTCTTATACAAGGCTAGTACAACATGGTTCTCTCTAGGTGTAAAACTACACAACGTGTTCACCCTATACACAATGGGTACTACATAGGTTCCATCCACCTGTGTCGTTAGTCATACGACTGGATACACAATCGATTACCACTAAGAGTGTAGAAGCTAAACATGACGTGTACCACCCAAATTTCATCCACCCGTGTCATGGGTCTCATAGTCAGATACATGGTCTCTTACAGCACGCTGTGTAATCTCAGTACACGGTGTGTTCTACCAAGAATTAATCAATTCTATGTCTCTTATGACCCAATCATTTACAAGAAAAAAAACTACATGATATGTACATATTGTACACAGTGTGTACATAAGAAAATTTTTTCACCTAGAATAAAATAACATGTGGTGTGTGTTAATGACTTCAAACACCATGTCGTCTGGGTTTTTGGACAGAAACCCTATGAAACATCTCTAGAACCCTTAATGTCATAATATTTTGACCAATGCAAGTCAAATTTTGACCCATGAGAGACCATACATGGTATTTTTCATATATGAAAAATGGTTGGGTCTATGTGAGAGCACCTGCACCTCAAATACTTACCCTATATTGGTGGAAATCAATCCTACATATATTCTTTTGATGGTAATTTTTGTAGGTATAAATACCTCATATTCACGGAATAATGGTCATTTATGTTCTCTGAAATATTCATATCAACTTAAAAAATTATATATTGATTTATCTCTCATGTAAGGGACAAATTGTCCACACATTATAAGAAAATTTGAGTTGTTTAGTTTAACATATGTTTGTAAATCCTCCTCACAGATTAGTATTCATGAATAAGGGGTGATTACCATGTACTTAAACATCATATAATAAGGATTTATATCATTAAATTTTATTTCATATGGTGATAATGTTGGTTTTAGGCTATTTAAAGAATTATTGGTAGAAAAATTTATTGGTTTCACAATGCGTTGATTGACATGTGAAGTATAAAACCCATATCGATATTCTAGGTCAGAAAAGTCCAAAGGTAAATGAGTAAAGGCCCACAATAATGATACATAATGAGTGAGTTTTAAATGATAGTGTCCAAAGGGGGAAACATGTTCTTTTCAAACAAAACTTGGTTGGGTCTAGAGTAGATGTCATAGATGTCACTATGTATCCCAATAGGGTGTAAATAAAGATTTATGTAATAGTAATAGATGAACTTTTTATATATCAATCTCAGGTGCATGAAGGATGCATTTTTTTCATTTCGTGATTAAACCTTCACATTATAGATATATAAGGTGATCTTATATATATCAAGCTACAACATATAAGATGTGAACCTCTATAAAATATTCTAGTATAAATAATGAAAATTAAAAGAGTCATAGATTAATGGATAGGTGAAATGTTATCACATCATTGAGCTATATATCAAATAGGTAATAGATCCCATCAAATTTTCGACTCTATGATATTTATGTTAATAATTAATGGACTAAATGTCATTCATTTTAACATCATATCATAAAAACATTGAAATGTATTTCAACATCATTTGAATTAGACATAAGTGTTTTATAGTTTAGGGGCATGTGACATGGGCATTGTGTGTAGTCTTGTTTGAATTAATACTACTATAAATAGGGTGCTTTTTATTTTAAAATTTTTATTCCAAAAATTTTGGTAATCATTAAGAATTATGATTATTTTAAATAATAAACCACACATTAGTGGGTGTAATGGTCAGTTCCCAATAAATATTTTCTAAGGATTGAGCTCAATTAAAACATGAATTTTTAATTATCTAAGGTCATTCCCAGTCTATATTTTCCATTGGATGTTTATTCCTGGGTCTTATCAATGCACTTAGAACTAATAAAAAATCCCATTAAATGATCCTGTGGAGAAATCACTTATTATTAAATGATCATGGATTCAAATTCTGATTGAATTCTATGTTGTTCACTGTATGATAAACCTTTTCAATAACTCATTCTAACTAATTGTAGATGTTATGTGAGTGATCATATATTGAGATTTTAACATATATGAAAATACCATGTGATGATAGTTTTAATATGATAGGAAGTACAACAGATATTTCATAGAAAATAGAATATGGGGTCACTTTTTTGGAAATGTTGGTTATTGAAGTATAGTCCCACAAGGCATGTATGAGTTTTCCAAGATAATATTTTTTGTAGTTTTCCCCCGTTTCCAATATTATATTTGAACATGTCTTATTTAAAATAACTATATTCCCATTTTCTACTTCATGATAGTGATATAAATGTCTTGACATGATTTTATACTCATGATATAGCAAATTTTACTTAAAGAAAATAAAATTTTGGAAAATTTTCTATCATTTCTAGGATAATAAATCTAGTAATAATATTTAAATCAAGAATTTGATGATTAATTTTTTACTAACATCTTTGTAGGGTTTGGCATAAGAATATTTGTATATGATGTCGATAATAGAAAGAATGTACTTGAACTAATTGATTTATCCATGGGATACAACAATTTTAGTTTCCTTCACTATACGACAAATAATTAGGAGAGAATGGTAGTATGTAATAAATCATGGGGTATATGAATGTGAATTTCATATATTTAAAAATCATGGAACATTAGGGTGAATTATAAAATGATGTATATCACTATTGAATAGAAATGTCAAATTCTTATTATTTAGACTGATAGTTTGGTGCATGATTAGTGTTTACACAAGAGCCTATATGTACATCCATATTATGAGAAGGGTATCATCTTAGTTTATACATTTTAGGAGGTTTCCTTTCCCGAATAATTTGAGGGGGACATTCTAACCATTCCTCCCATTAAAATGTGTGATGTTTACTATATGACATCAACTTTTATCTTTTTTGGCTTAGTCAAATGGGAGTGTCCTATTTTGGATATAATCAATTAGGGGGATAATACATACCACCACAAAATATTGGCACAACATCACATCTTGGGGAAGTGATGATCAAATAATTCTCTAAATTGTCATAGTAAATGGTTAGGGTTACTACCCTTTAGTGGGAGATGGATAAAAGTTTCTCATCTCGATCAGGATCATCCATGGTGGATTCTAAATTAGCCAATTCATTAACATAAGATTCATTTGAATTGGGGATGTGATTTAATACAGGTTCGAAATGGAATTCCATGATTATTCCATTCCCATAGATATTTTAGGGGTAAATTCTTATTTACTGATGTTTTATTAAATATTGTTCTCCCTAGACACCAATTCTGAATAAATGTTTGAATTCCATTAAACTATCCATAGCTGAAGGAATATATGTAAAATTATATTAAGGGAATTATATTATGTCTAATTGTGAGTACAGACTTCAAATAGTAATAAGATTTATGGTATAGTTACATTGGCCACAGAAATAAAGATAATCCCTAGACCCATCGAGTTGAATTTTGGGATTTCCAATCACTTACTGAATATTTGTCAAGAAGAATCATCAAAATAACTATAAAATGTTTTAGTATTATCATGTGTATATCAAACATATTTATCTAGGTGTTCATTTTTTAATAGATTTTTTATCAGGGTAGGATTTTCTATGCAGAAATTTTATAGCCATGGAACGTTTATTGCCTTATGTGGTATGAATTGTATGTCAAACAGTAGGAGGATTACAACTTTTTGGGTAAAATTGCCATCGAGAAGAATAGAATATACATGATAAGGTCAACATTAGAGACTAAATGAAATTCTAGATAATTCAATTGGTACCTATTGTTTACCCCACTGAAGATGTGTGCAATCATTTACTTCTAGATTTTTGAATATTGAGTCTCATTATATAGAATTTTATGGGAGAGATATTAGATATTGGTTTCACATCCTGAACAATTATTCTTTACAATAAAGTTATTATAATATATATACATTTCATCCACATATATGACAAGTGTATTCCATTATACCTATTCAATTTTAATAGTTATCTTTAGAATATATTTATTAGGGTTTTTGAAAGATTATTGTAATAGCTTATAACACTGTTAAGAAAACCCATTTTTCATAAACTTTTTGAAAGGGAAATATTTTTCAACCAGGTTGCCAATGCAAATACTTATATATGTTACTAATAACTAAATCATTATCCACTTTTTGAGGTTATGGGGAGGTGTATTTGTGAGGATCACACCAGTATTCTCAGTTTTGACCATGATTTTGCATTGAAATATAAAAAATCTATAGAATTTCCCCCACCGATTCACCAAAGGAACACTTCAAAAGGTTCATCTTCAAGATGTGATGCTGTAATTTTCTGAATATTATTTTAAGGTAAAATAAATTGTTAAAGAACCACTAATACTGAATAATTAGGTCATCAGTAAATTAATTTTTAATTCTTTTCCAATAAGTATTGAAGATATTATTCATATTGCACTGGTAGGTTGACATATAATTATTCATGAAAAATGGCCATACTTGGTAGTAGAATATCAAATTAGGTTATTTGAAAGTGGTAGAATAATCATCTTTTGTGATCATCAATATCTAGTTATACACAATATAGTCATCCATTAATGAGAGGTATTAGAATCCTGAAGTTGCATCGATAATATTTTCCATGATTAGAATGATGATATCATCATTTGGATAGTGTCACCTAATATCCCTAAAATCAATTTACACCCTAATTTTAAAATTGTTTTTCATAATAAGAAATTTTATGGAAATATATTTTGGGCACTAAACCTCCATGATGATTTGGATTAGATAATCTTATCCATACAGAAATCAACCATAGAGAAATGTTATGGGTTCATTCTCTTGGATACCTATATGAAACCATTATGGTCATCTAATAGGACTAGGTGATTGGTTTTTACATAATGGTAACACAATATATTATCTATATATTTACCAGAGAACTCATATATTGTTCCTCAAATAATGGGATATATGTATCTTACTCTTCCACATGAATGGTGGCACTGATCAATGTAGGTAGTGGGTCCAATTATGATCCCAAATTTACCATCTCATGCTCATCGATCATGGGTGAGAAGCAATCCCGAAATAATGGACGGGTCCCTATGTTTACCAACTTATTCTTATATTTGTTTTAGATGGAATTATCCTCAATACTGATAGATATAAGGGGATCTCCTATATCCATGGGGAGAGATAGGATGCCTCCCCTTGTCCATAAGAGTGTAAAAGAATAGGATTCATAAAAAAATAATTTTAGATATTCTCATTTTACTCTATACCATTATTCAATGTAGAATATGTATAATCATCAAGGGTTTTATGAGATTCCATGAGAGAATTATTAATTTCAACTGATAGAACGAAATATTTAACTGATATATATATGGAAAAATGTTCTAACTATATTTTCCTGATCCAACAACACAAAACAAGACATTTTTTCACAGACATGGATCATAAATGATTATTTTACATTAAAAACCCATTAGTGCTTGATATATCACCATATTCAGGTTGATAGGAAGCACATTGTCATTGTGGAGAAATACATAGGGCCTTATAGGGGTTGTTACTAGGATTTTGGGAGTACCAATCCACATATTATCAACATTTAATTGTTTCTTCCCTCCATAAACATAGAATCCCACCATAGTGGACAAGGATTCATAATATTAAAATGTGAATCTATAACCTCATATCATACCAACATTCGAGTCGATTTGGGTATTTCAAGAATAGATGGAATGTTTATGACACTACCACATGGTTAAGAAGCCATGGTCACATGAGGAGAAAATTATATAACATTTCCTACTAGATGACCATGAAAACATAATTATGCACTATGGTAATAAATTAGGTAATGGAAATATTATTTATAAATAGATTATATTCACTATTTGCATACCCTTGAGTAGTAATCCATTTTAGTGATGAATCATCTTCATTATATCTCAAACCTATATGGGTTAAGAAAGGGATCATATTATTCATGGAGCCACTATCAAAAAGACCCCATTGAATTTCAACATCATAGAACATTAAAAAATGTATATGGGTTAGATATTCCCGTCAATAGCTTCTAGCCAAAATTTATTTTTCAATTATATCGTGGCATAGAATTTTGTCTAAGTGGTTTAATATTCATAAACCCAAAATATTGAAACTTTTCTCTCAAACTATTAGGGACAATGTAGGGACTCAATATGACAATCCCATATCTCTATTAAGAGATAAAGAGTGTTCAGGATTGAGATCTTGGATGAGATGGATGCCAGTTATTTTAAAGCATCTCACTTATGTACCAGAGGATTGTGCTATCCAATATAGGTTTCACTCTGGGATTTTTCTTAAGGGTTGAATTAGAATAGTTTGATGTATATAATGAATAATGATAAGATAAGAGAATTTTATTTATTGAATTAGTGGATTCATATTATCTACCCCCTCATTTGGGATAGTCAAATAATTGTACTCCCATCACAAATTCATCTAAATTAATGGGTCTTAGATGAATTTTGGTGGAACTTGGGTGGTCTCAATGATCCAGTCAGGATCACTAAATAAAACTCCAATTGGTTTCATATAGAAATATGGATTTTATAGGGGTGTGATCAAGATATTGGGTAAGGTCCTGACTCTGTATTTCTTTTTATTCCCTCTTATTATTTGGCATCTTCCATCACCTCCATGATCAAGTATGGGGAACTTGACATCAAAGGTAAATTTATCATTAAAAAATAGGTATGATATGTTGATGAAGTTAATAGTAATGAATAATGACGCTTGATTGAATGAAATTTATATTTTGAAGGGTGGTTCTTATACATAAATGATAATGTAAAGAATTCATGGAGAGTGATGGGTTGTTTGTGGCCCAGAAGAGACTCTTACTCATGTCACCTATTCTAATTATATCAATTATGTATGTATTTGGAGGATGAGTCTGATGGTATCACTTTAGATAACGAAGGAGGTACAATATCCATGCTTAGTTAAGGATGTTTAATCTGAAAATGGAGTGAGTCTGATTGACTGTCGTTTAGATTATCTAGTTATCAAAATATTGTTCCCATATGTATGAGACATCATTCTAGTCACATTATTCTAATGATTAAGTGGTGGATGCATGATCCACATGAGAAAGTTCTTCTCTTTGTATTACATGTTTGCAATAGAACATGAATTAGGGGATTTTGATGAAGAAAATGTATTCTTGGATTGTATGTCATACAATCAAATGAAATGGGAAATAATAAAGATGATTATTAAGGATAAACTCACTAGTTTTCATTGGCCCATGAATATTGAATATATTATTTTCCAATTATGTGAGTAAATAACTAAGAAAATGATATTATATGTAGGAATATTTTTATTTCTTCAATTCCCTTAATATCATGTGACCATTATATATTTTTTCTTATAATCATGGGTGATTTTTCTGTTGATTCAATCCATAAGGAGGAGTGTGGGAATGTGGGGCCAACCTAGGTAATTTAATGGGTTTTGGATATGGTTTTAGTGTGATTTCATCAATTTCATCCTTTCCATAAATTTTCCATTATTCCATGGGAAAGGGCCATGATTTTTCATTTCATGGACAAATTATTCCCTCTTGAAATTGTACTATGTTTTCAAATTAATTTAACCCACCATGATTTTTCCATAAGATATGTGGTGTTAGTCACTCATTACAGATATTTTTTTCAAATAGATCAAAAAACTGATCTTATTAGAGAGATATTCTAAATTAGAATGTCATTGTTTTCCATCATGTCTTGATGTCATAAACCCATTAATTTTATCACTTTTAGTATTTTGTGAGGTCAATGAATATATGTCTCATTTGTTAGCAATTGAATTTATATGGGTAATTAGAGATGAAAAATTTCACATCCTATGAATGTTAATTATTGTTGGATACTATACTAGAAGAAATATGGACACGCTCGATCCAACACAAAACAAAACAATTTTTCTTCCTCTTATGAGTCTCATGGAACTATTATGGAGCCATATCAAGATGAAAAGATGGTGAGGTTTTAAATTAGATAGCCTTGGGTGTAAAACCAGGTGGAAAATAGATTACTGAAATTATATAGGGGTATAGTGGCATCCACCCATTCATATTATAGCTTTATTTGATTTTTATGGAGGTGAAATTCCCAGAAATAGCATCCATTTGATTATAAAGTGATTTTATGGTTATGGATAAATTTGGGTGTTCTATTGTTTGAAAAACCTCATAAAATTTTGTAGTAGGGGTGTATTGATGTGGTTAATGTATATTTACCATATTATTTTTTTCAGTTTTTTTGGGACAATATTACTATCCCCAGACTTGGGAGGTTTTCATCATATTAGAGGGAAATCTTTTTCTTCAAATATTCCCATTCTTAAATTTTGATTGAACATATCCAAGGAAATCCTAATGTTCTGGTTTCACTATTATGGGTAGACAAACTCCTGAAAAATTATAAAAAGGAATGTATTTTGATATATTTAGGAGTTGATATACAGTTTTAATATTTCTATATATCAATTGCTAATTGAGTTGTCTAATATTATATGTCATGGCCTCATACTATGCCATCCACTCTTTTTAGAGGAATATTAGACCTTTTTTATAATTATGAGGTATTTACCCATGATTTCAACTTTCTACTAGGATGAATATTGTTGAGGGGTGAAAATTATTTATTATGTTATTCAATGTTTTGAATCCTTCTCAAATTCTAATTACATGAAACCTCAATCTATGAAAAACTGCAACCAGCCTCTCGAGGTATTATTTCTGCATTATGTTACCTAGTATCTATATCTTCTTTTATATCATTGTGTTTGATAAAGAAATTTTATACTATGGAATATTGAGAAGAAGATATAATTTTATCATTCTAATAGTGATACAGTGGGTTTGCATCACTATATTACCCATATAGAGTTACAACACGGTCTTCTCCCTATCCCTTTATGTATTTTTTTCATGTCTTCATTCAACCATTCAGGGTTGGATTCACTTTTTCAACCATTGACTACGTAATGATCCATGAATATTTTCCTTGAGGGAGTCTCTAACTATGCTTAGTGATATTGCATGAAATTATTAGGATGTGTGGTATGGGAAAATTGAACGTATATGGCATAGAACATTTGTAACCATTACCAATCTGGAGAAGAAACTTTTCCTTGTGGGAGATTTTAATAATTCTCCAAGCCCAGATGAAGGGGCTGATGTGGATCTTCCATCGATAATTCACAAACCTTATACAAGTTTTTGGACTTATTGGTTGGTAGCTATGGTAAAAATACCCCAAGCCATATGGGATGTGGATTATTTGAAGCATCTCTAATTTATTTTGGACACTCATATGATTTCATGGACATGGGAGTACAAAAGGCATTAAAAATTCACCCAAACTATTAGGATGGTGTTTTTCCTAGATAAATTCCATGGAAACCGCCCATGATCTTTTCTTATTTTTTAACATTTTCACATTATTCTGAGTTGGGAGTATCTCTTTCTCAGTGTGTGAGATACGTTCCATGTAGATGTGCCATGTTTCTTGTGATTTCATCATTATCATTTGAGATGTATTCTCATTATACTCAGAGTACATTCTCATGAGACTACCAACAGACCTCTCTCTCCACTCATATGGTTTATATATCATTGAAAGGTGAGAATATAATTTATTTGAGTAATTTTCTAGATAAATATTTGGTCCTCTGAACTTTTATACACTTATGAAGATATATGTTTCCATGTCTGGGGAGCTTTTCTGACATAGGGAAGATGAAATTTTTAATTCTTCATACTCATCCCACAGTTGGATCTATACATTTGAAAATTCCTAAATGGTTATTTTTTGAAGGGTTTATAAGCCATAGAGTCTTTCCTTCCATAGTCTTAAATAATGTCTTTCTAACCTGGAGTCTTGAGAGACATAGAAAAATAAAAGGTATATCGAGAAGTGATATGGTTCTATGGACTGAATATGATCATCATATAATTTAAATGGGAGTTGATTATCAAGTATATATTAATATATTTCCCAAAATTTCTTGTATATGTAAGGCATCCACTCCATTGTTGATTACATAGAATATCACAACTAGAATGGGAGATGGGCCAGAACATTTTTGGAGATTATTCTCATCCAAATAAATTCAAATGTCTAGTTCAATATCTTCCATATTAGAGGTGTATTTCTATAACCAGTGATACATTGGAGTTCATGTTTTCATTAACAAAAACTTTTGACCTTTATAAGGAACATATGGTTTTTTTCACTATTGGTCACCAGCTGATCGGGGTGAGCTGATGTTAGTGGTTTATGGGTAACTACATATAGTTTAGCTTACTATTTCGAGAACCTGTATACCTAAATATGCACTAAAAAGTGGTGAATTTAATTTACTATGTTATATATCACTTAAAAGAGGTTTGTTTTAATATATGTTATGTGTAGAATCCACAAAATCCATCTCTATGATAATGTGAAGAGAACATATTTTGAATGTATATACTTTTTTATTAGACGAAGAGTCATAAGATCCTTATAATGATTCATTTTTGTGTTAAATGGACTCATGGGTGTTGTAATTAGGTATAAATGTAATCTAATAGTCATAAAATGTTATGTTTATAAAATTTTGATCTTTAATATGGGGTAAATAGAATGTATGGTATTAATGTGAGAGAATCACTAGAGTACAGTTATTATTGTATACTCTCATGGTAGTATGATACAATTGAAGAGATGATACTAGTGTATGCTGGTGAGTTTTTTTATCATTAGTAGTAATATATGAGCATGAATTTTGTAGAAATAAAAAATCCTTAGAGACCTATTTGAAGGAATATAGAGGGACTATTTCAAATGTTTATTCTTGTTTAAGATATTTCAACACGCTTATTGAATGGGAGAAGTAATATGGGACTCCTACGTTATTTAATCTAAATAATTTTGGTATTGTTTTTCATTAGAATGTGTTGGGAATATACATCCATATTTATTAATCTACTTAAATATTATATGTACCTTTTCTAATGGGTATATGAGAATATTATAAGGGGAATATTGAAATATGTTGAAGATCATTAGTTACTGTGGGTATATGTGAATGATCCTGGTTTTCCATCAAAATATGATATCAAGCCTATTAAAATGGAACATGTTCATATCCTGAGGTTATTTTAAAATTGGGTTCATGAACCTGCTATGGTATGAGGATTTGAGGCCGGTCTGGTGCCTCAACCTTTTCCAAAATATGCCAATATTTTTACTGAATAAGAGAAGATATATTTAAATTCTTTAGAGTATCCATATATTCTTATTATAATGGATAATATATTTCTATAGTTATCATGAAATGAATCTATTTCAATCCTTTTATCTTCTCTGAAATATACCAAAAAATCCTACATCACAACCCGATTATACATGTACATCATGATGGAATTACTAGATGATGATGGGGATGGCGATGGAAAGGAACCGAATTGGGGGACTATTTAATTTAGATGGACCCATAGTTAACTCCCTAATCATATTATGTACTATGACAAAGGCTCTTATCAGTAATATTAAGGTATCATCTCCCAATGTTGTTGGTGGTGGTGATAAGTATTGTTGGATTTGTCTCCACTTTCATCGAGTACAGTGGGGCAGTATAAGTCAATTCCTAGGGAGACTTATGCAAATCCTCCTATGTTAGGATGGATCCATGTTAGTGATATCCCCTGACCATCATGTTCACCACAAGATACTATAGGTTTTGAGTGCACGATTTTATCCATTAATTCATAGTGGAACCAGCTCATCATGTAGTTGTAATATTAGGGCATTTTTACGATGACTCCAATGCATTAGAACCCATAGGGGTTTAGCCGAAGTGGATCATTGGTTATACATAAAACATGAAATAAACCACTGATCAGTACATTATTTCAAATAAGAATCATGTTTAATAAGATTTAAAAAGGAAAAAAATTATTTATCATTATTAATGAATGAATAATGTTGGGATCTCCATAATTTTTTGGAAGAATTATTCAAAAAATTAACCCACATGTGGATACACAATTATTTTATTTTTATTTTATTATAAAAATATTCACCCTAGGATGACCATTTTTTATAAGGATAGATCTTCATTCAAAATATAATTTCCATGTTTATCATTAAAATCAACCAATTTAGTTTTACATGTCAATGGATTGAAACTATTGAATGTTTCACTTCTTGTTTTCCATTTTTCCATTGACCCAGGATGTATCATCAATGAAAAGAAAAATTACCATCAAGATAAGGACCATCAGGACCTTTTATTTTACAAGTTATAGGGATGAAACAACTATAAAATTAAAATAAATATCACTATTTTTTTACCCATCAAATTAGTGGCATGATGTCCAGTTTCCATGAGAATTTGAGCATTACTGCACAATACTAATGATGTTATATGGACAATGCCCCAAATGTTTTCTATTTTAGTTTATTCATGGAACCAGATGCAACAAATGATTCCCAAATTTTTTAATCACCTATGTTATTTCATATCAAAGGCAAGATTCCATTTTGGATCCATCTCAATAATACATAAAAAATCACATTGGTCGTGAGGATGGGAGTTCTATCTTATCTAACGATATTTAGGTGAATTATTAACTATTATGGGATTCTATTATAAATTTATTTATGGTTTGTGAATAATTATGAAATATTGATGCATTATTGATTACATTAACATTTATAATCACTTTAATATCGATGTAATAATTTGTATGTATCAAAGGTTTCTCATATTTTCAGCCACTATTTATTTTTGTTAATATAGATAGGGATTTCTATGTTTTGATGCCATAAAATTGGAATAACTTGAGTTTATTCCTATCTATGTATAATGTAGTTATTTTTTGTGTTAGTATATATCCCATGGATGTGATTCAAATGTATCCATACAAATTTTTTCTGAGCCCACATGATATGATTCTACATAATGATATTTGTTTTAACTTTTTCGATCATGTAACAAGTACCGAAAAATTCATTTAAACATTATTTTGTATGGATAATTATGAAAAATATTACTAGATGTTAATTTTGTAGGGTCTATTCCAATTCTTCCCTATATTTTTATCCTTAGAACTAATATTGATTAATTTGGAAAAATAGATTTCTCATGGATTGTGGACCCATGAATACAGACCCCAATAGTGTCATGTCCCAATGGATATAGATTGATGTCACAAAGAGTATGAACTTTTGAACATGGCCTATATTTTCTATATAACCCAATTAGTATTACATAGTGGGACATAAAATGGATACATCCCTCAGTGGGGAGGGCATGACACTATAAGGTATATTGCATGATAAATAATTACATGTCCAATATGGTCATAATGGGAAAATTGTATGTGGGGGATATAACTCTAATGGATGGGACATAAAAACTCATAAGAGTATAGAAAGGAAAGATAAGGATGTAAATGACATCATGATGGGTATGGATTGATTCTACAGATGATGAATTTTCAATGGTGTTAAAGTTAAACCTCGTGGAGATTTCTTATGTATCCCATCGAGTCATGAATAAAATCTCATGATGTTCGATTGACATAGTTTAGGGTCGTATTAAATTACCATACCATGATGTTTAATTACATTTTATAAGGATTTATATAGGTAAAATTATATTTATTAAATTAATGGATCGAGCCCTATAGAAGCACCCTACGTATCCTAATTAAGAAAGGTATCATATCCTACAATGATATGATTTTGGGGAAATATATGCCATGGAATATATGAATAATTATTTTTCAATGAGGATTTCTTTGGATGATTTCACAAGAGTATATCCCATTGATAAAGAAGATATGGTTGAGAGTTACTCTAAGTATGTATACCCATATTGAATTCATTAGTATCATTATAATGGTTTGACCATTATAAGTCTCTAAGCCCATAAGGGAAATTTTTAGTATGAGAAACAATAGGTATAAAAGGATAAGAAATATTTATTAAGAGCATGAGGTTTAATCATTGTGTGGATTATACACTATGTATGTCCCTAGATTCTTCATTTGGAGTAAATCCATCTAAAAAATTGAAAATAATGTTTGACTTCACACCTAAAGATGATTACATTGACTGGGATATTTTGTATGAGGATTAGACATTTGGCATGCCCAATGAAAAGTTTGATTAATTGTCTCATAGAGTATATGGATCCATGAGAGGATACATGAGATTCCATAATGAGTATTTTAATATGAAATATTTAAATATTAAATTTGAAAATTATTCAATGAATGTTGAACAATCATTATGACGAATAGGGACTCATGGAATTGTTGATAGAAGTATGTGTGATATGGAGCACAAAAATAAAAAAAGATATACTATGTATCCAATTTATAATAGTAATAAAATGGTTATTAGTTTATATTTATTGTAGTTTGACACCATATTACAAGGATTTTAACCATGTAGTTTAACATCATTTTTTACAGTTATTAATTAACATCAATGATATTAATGTGTGGAAGTTGAATTGAAGGATGATCTTAAGGGGAATTTGACTATGTGGAAGTGAACGATATATAAGAGGGAATTGTATAATTTATTGGGGCTCAAATAATGAATATGATTTCATATATATCGTTATTATAACATAATTACTGTCCTCATTGTTTTTAAGTGTGTTTCTATTATGGTAATAGAATTATCCTCGTAAATCATTAATCCCCTAGTAGTCATTCATGGTGAGAAAAAAGAGATTTAAAATAATCCAATATATTGAATATGATGAACATGTACATCAATCCTTAAAAATGGAATTTTTCCTATTAATATTTTAATAGAAACTAGATTCTCCATGGTTTATAAGATTTATGACCACTAATAGAAAAGGGTGGTGGATTTAGGCCATAGGTATTATGGCCATATGATTTTGGGAGTATTGGAGGATAATAAGGGGTATAACCTTATTGGAAAGTTAGGACATTATAGAGTTTGTTTGGCACTATTGAGAGTTGGATGATCACACGAATTGTAATGGGTCACACACTTATTGTAAATAAGATAGACTCATTCACTTCACATGAAGGATATTGAGTCATGAAATCTAATACTGGTGAGGGGGACTTGTGAGAATGAAAAGGAATATGCGATGTTTGATTTTGTGACAAACAAAATATTGGGAAAATGGAATGGCCTAATCTTATGACAAGGAGGTTGTATCTCTCTCACATGACTATAAAATCATCATGTGATTCTGATATTGAGGGACCATTAATTAAAAATCTCCCTTACTAGTGGTCATCCAAAAATATTTCTCATTCCTATTGAATTAATTATAAGTTAATCATTGAATGTATATAGTAGAAGGCTCCAAAATCTCATCATTATTTAGCTCATGTAGTTCCTCTCTCTCTCTAATATTCCATCCAATCACACTTCATATTCTTAATATGATTCTTATTTCCTAATCCTTTTAAATTTCATGGGTATTTATAAGTGTCTTCCATCCAATATCTACGATTGTTAACATAGTAGTAATTCCATTATGTTAGGCTTAAGTCAACATAGAATTGTATTCATAGGTCATAAGGAATTCATGTGTAACTCATTCTTAGGAAACATGTCATTAGTTATATCTCATATTGCATTAAATGAAGAAAAATAACCAAAATTTAGTTCCATCGTGGAAATATTCACATAGTCAAGACATAATACTACTATATTTTGGGTTGATCACGTTATTCAATTGATGTAATGTAGATAATAGAGACCAAGTGAATAGAAAACATATAAAAGCATTGTTCAGATGATCCTTTGGTGAATAGGCACTCACATGTTTCTAGAACATCAAATCAAGATCGTTAACTGTATAAAGTCCCCATCACAAAAAGCCTATTTTATTTTCATAGAGGAATCACATGAATAAATGAGGGATATGTGATTAAATATCCCTCTAAGGGTTATAAAATTTCTTAACATGATTTCATGACCCTTAATGGGTTTTTTATTTTAATCCTTCCCCTCCACCAAAATAGATCTTTTTTTTCATATGTTTTTCAACTCCATTTTTTTAGCATTTATATATTATGTGTCAAAAATAATTATAAATCAATGAAACTCCCTTTAAAATAGCCATAACAATAGAGTAAAATAAAATAAAATTATAAATGAATTATATTCATCATTTAATTAAACATGAAGAGATAATTTGATATATATATATATATTATATGTGAAACTATGTGCGGATGATCAATAAATTTTGTGATGTATATAAAATGAATTGATTCAATACTATAAATACACCACCCCCCACACATAGGGTACTTCCTTAGTAAGATTTAAAATTGTTATCAAATTGTATATATATTCTTCCATGAGTACTTTCAATCATAGTTTATATAATTATGACATATGTGAATCAAATAGGAATGTCAACCCTCTTTGGAAAAATTTACCATTGTAGAAAAATAAACCCCCACACTGATATTGAACACATGGAATGGGTTTTTGTGTCATTTTGAAGATAAATATTTATATTGGGTACCAAAAAGGTGGATACCTCACTAAATAATACTACTGAATTTTGATATTGATTCTAAAGGCTTGAATTCAGTAAATAGATCAATATAAAAATACAATGTTCACATCAGTTATGTCTGATAAATATCAGCAGGACATTGATAAAGGTAGTTAAAATTATAAATAAAAAACTTTTTAATACCTCATATAAAATGACTTTAAAATAATAACAATTAAAACAATTTCCAGATAATTTAATTCTTTTTTTGATAATTAGTTAAATGTTAGGATGTAGTGACGTATTTAATGTTTTGAGAATTGTGAAGTAGATTCTAAAAAAATTATATAATTATTGTAATATATTGTTTTGGATACTTAATGAAATGGTTATCAATATAATGAAATTTTAATATTATGAAAAAACACTCATTTCAAATGGTCTTAGAGTTTTTAAGAAATAATCAATTAAATAAATCTAATTTTGATTCCATTTAATAATATATATATATATATATATATAATGATAAGAGTAGTTGATTTCTTGAAGGATGAGCATATTATCTGAAATATTGATTTCAAAAATATGTATATTTTAGTTCAAAAATAAAGCTAATGGTTGAATAGTAAACATATATCATGGATAATTTTATGCCAACAATGAAATAAAAATGGAGTATTACTGATCCTAAATAAAAATTCATTGATACAATAATTTGTTTTGATTATCAAATATAACAGTCAACTCCTTAAATAGATTATAGAAAATTTACTTAATATTCATGTTTATTTAATGCATCTAAAAGGAGAAATAATAATATTCATTTAAATTATTTTAATAATTCCATATTAAAAAATTATCACATATTTAATGAGAATTAGATTAGGTTATGATGTAACCCAATGGAATTAAATACAAATAAGAGTATATTTTTTACAATTCCCATGAATAAAATGATTTGTTTAAATCCATAAAGATGTAAATATCATAAATTAATAGATAACCAAATAGATAATAAATTAGTTATCTATACTATAATAATAGAGGTCATTCAATCAAATATATTTCCATTTCTATGATGATAAATTTTTCAAAAGTGGATCATGAATTTAAAAGGCATTCTAAATCTATTTCATGATGAAGGAAAATTGTCATCAATATTTTTTTTCTTTTTCTCTGAATGATAAGTTCACAAAAAATTATAATACACATCAATATGAATAGACAGTTCAAAAATGTTGAAGTGAAGTCCATTTCTTAATATGATTTCATAAAGAATATAAAAAATACATTAGTATTATTGAATTAATTTTTCATGCCTAAGAAAGATAATCTTTTGTCACATGATGAAAAAATTGATAAATGGATTGTTAATTAAAAAAATAAATGACATCATTAAATTAAAATAATCTTACTAAGGATATTGTGAAAATGTTAGAATTAAAATAATAAAATTGTGATAATATATATAAACTTTTTGGTGAGTTATCATTGATTATGATTGAAAAGAAAACATTTCTTAATAATATAAATAACTCTAAGGAAAACACTTTGTTATTCAAGAAATATGGTATTATTAAAATTAAAATAAATACAAGTTTAAAATTAGTGGAAATTATAGTAAGAGTACAACTATGATTCATTTATGTGTTTAAATATACATATTTGTTAGTTTTATTAAACTCTATGAATACAATCATTCCATGAACTTTACCCAAAATATTATTTTTAGTAATCCAGACATTTTATTCTTTTAAATGAGTTAGAAATAATATTTTGAATTAAATATCATAGCCATATAAATCCAAACTGCCTGAATGAATTATGAATCAGGTGTATAATAATGATTACTATAATATGAAAATATGTGTTGATTATATTTTAGGTTATATATAATAATTTAAATGGCAAATTTTCATTCATGTATAAAAAGATCATATGAACAGAATAGTTAATGGTGGTGTATGATGACATTTGTGTTCTATTTTATCTAAAACATTTTAGATATTCAATGCATGGTAAATTATTCAATTAATTTTGTTATAAATTGGATAAGTATTTTTTATTAATTTATAAATTAAATTAACATTTTGCATTAGTAGATATACAATGAAATATAAAATTATGTGTGGTAATTAAATCATCACATTTAGATATGGAAATATTAGTGTTAAAATAATATTTGATGAAATAATTTTTTTTGAACAAGAGATATTTCATAAATATTAAATTATGAGGACACGTCATTAATAAAATCTAGTTTTTGGGAGGAAAATAATGATTAAATACTTGGAAATGTGGATGATAATTTCCAATGATATCTATTAAAATTATACAAATAAAGTTATTATATATATTATTTTCACCTCAAAATAATAATTTTTGATACATATTAAATATCAGATACCCTATGAGATGTTGTAAAATATAATATATATATTTTAAATACCCTTAAAATTTTAATAGCTAGTGATTTTTTATGAACATTAATATTAATAAATGAAATTTTGGAGTAAATTTAATGAAGTAATATTTTTTTCTTCGATATCATGAGACGAATGTAAACGTATTTCCAAATATCATGGGAAACGAAAGAAAAACATGGATATTTTTATATTGGAAAATGGGATTCAAATTTCTTTAAATAGTGATTAAATACAAGAATAAAATTATATTAAAATTTCATTATAGAATGATTTAGTGAATAAGTAATACTGATTATGAGATTTACTATTAATAGGATAAAGAAACATAATATGATCCAGTTCCATGATCATTAAGATTATTATGATTTAAAGATTGAATTAATGTACTGATCATACTTTTTATAAATCAACCATTCCTAAAAAAGGAGAATGAAAATTTTGTTGTGAAAAATATTTCTATCAATTTTCCAATGAAGTAGTTTTTATGATTCCCTAAAAAAGAATATTATATCAAATATATACATGATGAATAAAATAGATATAGAATAATTAAACATGGAAACAAGTTTTGGGGAAATGGAATATTAATTTTATCAGAATTTAACATGTTTCAAAAATTAAGAAAAGTTAAAATTCCCACACAAAAAAACTATAATTAATGACATGTCTACAGAGTCTAAGAAGAAGATATTATAGTTAATAAGGATGAGACCTTTTTAGTGTTTTTTTTAAATAATGGTGTTCATCAAAATTAATTTCTAAATAAAGTAAAAAAAATCATAAAAATTGATGTCAAATCAGCATTTCATTTAAAATATTTGAAAGAATAAGTCTATATCAAAAAAACAAATTATGATCAATTTAGATAATTAAAAGGTGTGTACAAAATAAATTGTAGGAAATGAATTAATATACAAGAGAATTATATTAAATATTAGATATTTTCTATTAAAATAATGTCATTAATGGAGGATAATTATATAACTAATTATATTTAATTAATACACTTTATTATTAACTAACAATATCCAAGTATATAGAAAACATCATATTTGGCAGTTCATGAAATGATAATTGTAATGTGTTTTAGATTTTTAGAAAATGAAAACTCAAAATTTACATGATTAGTTCAATAAAGTTTTTTATTGGATAATAAATTGTTTAAAAGGATTATAAGAAATTTAAATCATTATATAATTTTTTAAATATTATGAAAGATTGATTTTTAATGGTGTATAAAAAACAAATATAATTACATATTTATAGAAGGTTCATTTTTTTTATATTTCTAAATGATATGTAATGATCAATGAAAACATTTATTAAGAAATCATTGGAATCATAATCCATAATGTAGTGTCATGAATTGATTTTTTTTTTGTCAAGTGATATGTTAATAACTAGATCAAAAATAAATCCATTTATTATTAGTTAAATAACTAATTTGATATATCAAATCAATGGAAAACTTTATTCTTTTGTATATGTGTATAAATGGTATTTAATTTGTCAATTTTTCTAATGATGAATGGACTAGATTAATTGAAATTTTTAAAAAAAAATTAATATGATTTTCAATATATAATAATTGAAAATCCATCCCCAATATTATAAAATAGAACTTTTTTTCAATTATTTAGAGAAATGTATTGGCTATATAAATTAAACATATATGAATACAATTGATTCATTTTTAATAAAAATTAGAGGATAAAAGAGAAAATATATTCTCAAAATTTTAGTAAGGCGTGAATTTATCAATGTAACTAATCCTAAAAAATATCAACTCGAATACTAAATGAAAAAAAAATAGTGAGATGAAAAATTCAATGATAGTGTGTTTTGGAAATTTATCTTCTAAATCATGAAACTTTTTTTCTTTTTTAGTTAGATTTTGGAATATTATTTCACCGATTTTCATTATATGGGTTTCTATCTAAAGAATATGGAAACGTTTTATTTCTTTTATTTAATTCATGGTCACTGGTAAGGAACCCCACTTTCTATAAGTCTATTTGTTGAATACCAGTATGACTTGTTATAAATACAAATCATGGTATTTTAGATAGAGAGATATTTTCAAATAGAGGTAGATGATGTTTTATTGTAATTTCCCATATTTTCTATATGGATGACCTGATTTTACTAATTAACGATATAAGTAACTATATCAAGACATTAAATATGATTATATATGAGTATGAAATATAGAAATGGAATCCATCAATCTAGTTAAGAGAATTGTGTATATCTCTATTAATTATACAAAAATGAACATGATACTAATGGAGAGTTCAATAAAAATTATATCCAATAACATTCATATATAATTTTTGTAAGACCATTTCTCTATGAGGATAATTAATTTTGACCAATTTAGATGTATTTATAGTAGGATTACAAATATCATTAATATCTCGAAGAGAATATTTCTATCCAATAGGATAATGATCACTCTTATCAAACACATTCTCTATTTTATTCAATTTCATTTTATCTAGGTTTTTAAGGCTCCAAAAAGCATAATCTGTAACATTGAAAACATAATGAATTGGTTAAATTAGGATTCACACCATCAAGGTAAAAATAATTGTTCATGTTAAAAGTGACTACCTAAGCCTATTGGTTATAGTGAATTAAAAATAGAAATATAGAGGTTAAGAATTTCATAAAGGAGTGTATTTGTGGTTAAGGTTAATATAATGAATCTATTGGAGGAATTGATATTAAATGATGCATGTTAAATTACATGGACGTCCTCTTTTGAATAATATTAATGGATTCCTTATAATATTTGTGTTGTATTTCATTGGATAGTGGAATGGGGTGATATTATCTTCTTTTATGAGAACTTGTCCAGACTGACCTATAGTTCCACAGGTTACCAATACTACACAGATCCTTTTTTATAGAAAATTAAAATACAAGGATTATAAAAAATATTCATGATTGCTAGTATAAACATGTATTTTCCATTATCCAAATATAAGAGGAACAATATTGATGTGAATTTAATACTACCAATGAATGATCATTCAACATGAATAATTTTAAGGTATTAGTATTGTACAATAAGATATTTATTGATGTTTGGACTTTATCAAGTGAAAATATATTCCAGATAAATAATTATTCTCAAATCCTCTTATTTAGAAATAATAAATTAAATTCAATATCAACGTGAAACACAAAAATTATTTATTTATCATTTAATTAATCTTATTGGGATAGCTCTAAATAGAAGTATGTATATCAAATTTATTTATGGGTAGTGGGATCATTTTCACTTCTGTACCCTTGTTGTATATAGAGGTGTAGAAGATTGAATTTATTCAATTCATAATTTCAGGGATTTATGGTTTCAGAAAAATATTGTTTTGTCAATGGATTATAGACTCAAGGAATGGTCATTGTTGCTAGATACTAGGCCATTTGTGAGACTTCTAATGATGCTAGTAAAAATGGTACTAATTTTAATTTTATCTAGTTTTATGTGAATGTTCACTCTATTATATTTAATCTTAGATCCATGATTTATTGAATGATATATTAGGTTCTATAAATACAATATCTACTCCAAAATCATATATCACAGATGGTGAAAGATGTATTTCTCAAGGGTGATGAGTGAACTATGAGGATCTATGGTCTTAGACAAAATATTTATGAAAATATGATTTGTTAAATATGACGGTCAGATGTATTATTCCACACAATATGTGTATATAACCATGGTATATAGTTATTTTTGGGGGAAATAGAAATTATTGATAGTGACTGACAAATTTTATATCAAAAACCTCTTATTTTGTAAAAAGTAGCACATTTGGAATTTTTATTTGGAAGCAGACTCATCTTTTCTGATGAAATCCTTTATTGGGAAACTCCCCACAAACTAGTCTCTATCAAAATACATCATAGCTTGTATATATTAGCTCGATCATCCTTTGAAGTTATATCACACATGGAATGAGATATAGATGGAAGCAAAAAAAGAAATCAACTAATGATCTATAGTGTAATGATTTAATACTATATTATTTTAATCGTCACCCCCTCTTCAATTCATGTCTAAAATAAGACTGTATTAACTAAATCTTAATCATTTAAAATACCCATGAAACTTGTATTTGGTTGATTATCACCCACTGTACTAATAAAAATATTTTATTTTGGATGAAAAATAATTGTGAGATAATATTTCATTATAAATAAAAGTTAATTTTTTTAAAAAAAAATCGATATTTCTTACCTATAATAGATCACATAGTTTATATTTTAACAAATTCACTCCAAATAAGATCATTTATAAAACAAAGGATGCACCATGATTTTTGTCCCTCTCATTTCCCAAAAAATAAGGAATGAATCCCCTTTACACGGAAATTTATATTTTCAATAATTAATATTTTATTATATTTAAAATTTTGAGATTATTTTATTAAATCAAGAAAAAATAATTTTTAATAAAATATGTTTGGTTCAATTTTAATGGTATCAAAATTTTTAAATAATATGGAGATATATTTAAAGTGGATATGTATTTAATGCATAAACACGCAATAGAATTACCATATACAAATTAATGGGAGAGAAAAAATAATAAGATTACTAACCCACATAGAGTGACTTATAGAAAATTTTAGTGGACCCCTATGACGGGGATATGTTGAATTGGGAAATTTGAAGCAAACTGAAAATGTTTTTGAAAAAAATACAATGGAGTCTCATTGTATGAGATATAAAGGAAAATATTTAAATAATTCATTACACTCATTTATTATAATAATAACTTTTTATGTGATCATAGAGTAGATGAATTAAGATTCATATTAAAGATAATATAAAATATAAACATGAAGAGAAGAGTTGATGTGTTAGATAAATGTGTGTTTCTAACCATCCAAACAGGGTAAAATAATTCCTCTAAAAATTGGATTTTTTTCAAGGTTAATTTGAGAATATTTATGAAAAAACTCAAATAGTCAATTAATAATATTTAAAATATATATATCGACATTGTAATATTTTATATGTGTTTTTGTTTTGATGTCCAAAACCAATCCTATAGTGGTGAATACCATGCATGAAAGTATGATGTAGTGGATGTTGAATTTTTTGTAGAATGTGACAAAAATGGTGAAGCTAATATATTAATTTAGTAGATATATGATTCCTTGTTTTGAGACTTTTTAGAAAAGGTAAAAGAGTGAGCCATAGAATGAGACATAGATATTGGAAGACAATGTCTTGTTTTATGGTATTTTCAAAAGATGACATTATGGATATATTTTCTAAATTTGATACTGACTCGAAACAAATATAAAATTCATTGTGAAAAGCACCATGAAATGATAAAAATAAAATTTAGAGGTGTCACTTTTCATTATAATCAAATGAAATCGCATGAATAAGGGAGAATTCCATAATGAAATTTGTTTTACTGGAGAAACTAAATTTAATGTGTACAGTAGGAAAACCATATCATTATTAGATAAATCCAAACCATTTTGATTTTATAGGTTAAAATCCAAATTACTTGAAATATATAAAATAGAAAATAGATAATGATATTAAACTATGGGTTGAGGAGTTAATGGTTGATTAAAAGAATTAGGGTTGTAATGGAATAAACAGTGATATAGTTTAGATAAATAATAAAATTAATTATGATTTTTATCTCATTTAGATATAGAACATTTTGAGTTATTATAGTTATATTACAGTCAAATTTTATATAAAAAATTAATAATAATGGGAAACCTTTAACAAATTAACTGAGAAATTAAAATCAATAATTATATGTAGTTATGTTTATAAAAATTATGTTGAATACTTATAAATGGAATGTATAATAAAAATGGAGAGTAGATATTTTGTGAATTTATATAGAGAAATAGTTTATAATATGATAATTTTCATTTAAAAAAATATTTCTAAATATGAAAAATTACCGTCAAATCCAAAAGGCTATGGGGATAGAAAATGTTGTTTCATTGAAATGATGGTGTAATAATCCATTATTAGATTATATATTCAATATAATTACAATGATAAAATATTGGGTGAGTGAATTTATCCCTGATTGGTAGTGAGTATACTAAGCCATATATTCCATTTATAAATATTATATCTTATTATATGAATATTTTGAACATAACATTATAAAATATTTGAGAATCATGTAGGGTTATTTTCATTGAAAACATGGACACATAAACAAATTATTCTTAATAGGTCTATATAATATATCAATATGATCAAAATAACTAGAACCTTTCATAGAAACATTAATCATAAAATAATTTTTATAATCTACTTAAATGAAATATAATAAAGGGTGAGTTCAAATGCTTAGTGAGGATTGTGAAGGTAGAAAACAATGATAACTTAATCGTAATATGACAATAAGGGTTTGAAAAAATGATATTAAATTGTTAACACCATGAACTTATTATCAAATATAATAATATTGGGACCTATACAAAATAATGGTAGTTCATATTACATTAATAATAATGGAATCAATAAACATGAGACATGAGATTAATAAAAATTCAATTGACAAAAGTTTGTCGAACACAGAAAAGAAAAGAAAATAATTTCCATTGATAAGTGTAACATCCATGTTCTGGGTGTAGTTTAGAGGTGGTACTTACCCGATTGGTCACATAGCCTCAAGTGAATTTCCCTGAACACTAGAGGATACAGATTAGCATTGAGGATCTTAGGTGTGATTGTAGGGAAACTATGCCCTCATTGGTAGAGTTACACAGTGTGAACAAACAGATAACAGTATAGGAATCACATATACCATACAATAAGTAAACAACAGAATACTAAAAATTAATAAACAACTATAACATAAATATAAATAATATTTCATTTCACGATATATAGGAAACAAGACAAAAAGTCACAAAGATGGAATTCAGTGTTAAACCAATGTACAATGAAAAAACATGTTAACAACTCCCACATCATTTCAAGCCTCAGCTTGGTCCCATGATCTGTAGCTTCACTGCAATCGTGTACCTAAAGTAGAAGGGAACATTCCCTTATTTATACTTGTAGAAATATAATCTATTTGGGCCCAAAATCATTACCCAAATAGGGTGTGAGACTAATCCCAGTAGTCCACCACCCAAATATTTGTGCCTAAGTGTTTGTGAGATTATATGGTAGGAAATATGCATAATGAGGTTATATATAAGTTAGTACTCAAAATTAAACAATATTAAATCTTCAACTAAATTCATTTAAATTTATTAAATAAATATCCAAACAAAAACATGTAACCCTATGGGAATTTCCTCATAGCCTAACCCCTCTGGTTCAACTAAATATTCAGAAGCAACCCTCTATAAAAGTTTACACAGCCTAACCCCTTTGGTTCAACTTATACAACTAAGATATAATGACACTCTGGGTATTCTCACACAGTTGAACCCCTTTGTTCTCTAGAAATAAAGACTTTTTGAGGAAGCACTCACCGTCAATCCCCCTATAGTCTTTTAACGACAAAGTACAGACTCTTTGTGGAATCACTCAACATAAATTCCCAATGCGGTTTTCTAACGATAACTGTTGAAACTATAAGGTAGCACTCAATGTCAGTCCCCCTATGGTCTCGCAACATGAAAAATACAACAGACACTTTAGGGAAGCCCTAATTGTTAGTTCCCTGTATGGATTTACTACACCAGGTTCCCACAGATCAGTGTAATGCAATCCTGCATAAAGGATATTCAACAACCAAAGTAAATCACAAATAATACTTAGATAAAAGTCTATAAATCATAACACAAGCTTGTTATATAACATCATCATATAGAACTATTCATGGAAAACAGAGCATCCTAAAATAGAAATCCTATATTCAATGGCCAATATCAGATCAATCATGGGAAATACATTTATAGCAAGTTAAATAACCCTATTTACAATAAAAACCCATACTCAAGTAACCAATGCATAATAACCATTAATATAGTAAAATTACATAACACAAAAAGCACCTAACTAGGGTATTGTGAAATTTTGAACATATAATTCAATGAAAATCTATGAAAAGGCACAGACCACTTACCTCGACATTGTACGATCGATATAGTTGAGTCACATATTTTTAATCGACCTATAATGTCATAGATCTATAAAAATGTCTAAAACGTTCAACCAAAAATATCTCACGAATTAGGAGAAATCAAGGGATGAGGCAATAGAATAAAGAAGAACTCATTGTGGTGATTCCAATACAATCTATGGTAGTTGATGCAGAGAATGGATGGTCAATCGGGGGCTCTTGAAAGAATCGAAGATATACATCATTCATAGACAAGTCGAACCGAGAATAATATGTTTACATCGATGAGACGTGACCCCATTCCATTAAATAAATTAAAATGAAAAATACATTTCATTTCCTTTAAAAGTATGTAGCATGTATATGACTTCACTGGGCCCTTCTTTAGGCAGTCTCTAGGTCACCCCACATGACCATTTACTCTGTCGTTACATAGCCAATACACGGATACCCGCGACAACCAGGTACATGGAGTGTACGCCTTAAATTTATATAAACTCCTATTTTTCACAAAAACGCTACAAATCATCATCTATAGCTGAAAAAAAGATATGAGTTTTTACAAACATCCATCCTTAATGATATCCATCCTTGAAATTTCCTAGCAAGGCAGCTTAGAAGAAGAATCCTTGAACAGCACCGACCACTGTGATCGTACATCGGCCTCTATCTCTCATGTCTTGTCCTATATTCACCCGTGCTTCCATAGCACCCATACTAGAGGAACTGACCAACCAATGAGAACCATATCTCTTTGATCAAAAATTAGAATATGATTCTCTTCAAATGAGGCTTCCACCTCCATCTCAAACTCCTTGGGTTGAAAAAACCTGAGACAGGTCTGATAAGTAATGTCATAGGTGAGAAATGTCAAATACATCGTGCATATCCCTGTAACTCTGAGGTATCTGAAACTGACAGGCAACCTACCCGACCCTCTCCAAAACCTCACACGTACCAACGTATCTTAGTGAAATCTTACCTTGTCTCGTAACCCTCTGGTGTCCCAACCTCAGTGTTACAGATAAAAAATCATGATATCTGACCTCAAACTCCATAGGTCATCTCTATCGATCATTATAAGACTTCGACTATGACTGTGTAGTAGCCATTTACTTTCAAATCGACATTATATGCTCTGTGGTCTCTGGGTCAAGATTGGGTCCCTGCATAACGGCCACTCCTACCTCCAGCCAACGTAGGGGTGATCAGCATGGCCTACCATACAAAGCCTCATAAGGTTCCATCTAAATAGTTTCTTAAAAACTATTATTATAGGAAAACACTACCAAAAGACTGTTTTTCTCTTAAGAACCTTCAAAATCTAAGAGTCAAGCTCGAAGAATGTCCTCTTGCACCAGTATCTTACACTCGGACTGGCCAACTGTTTGGGGATGGTAATATATACTCAGAAGTACATGTGTTCCCAAAGCCCTTGGTAGTCCCTTCCATATCCTATAAGTAAAATGGGTTTCCCTTTTTGAGAAAAATGGGTGCAAAACTCCATGTAAACATACAATATATTAGATTTACAACCTTCCCAGATCATCAACACCGATGTTCTTCCTGATCGGTAAGAAATGTGAAACCTTCGTGAGTCTGTCAATGAAAACCCAAAATACATCATTCCCTCAAGGTTTCCTTGGAAAACCTGTCAAGAAGCCCATCACGACATCATTACATATCCATTATGGAATGGAAAACTACATAAGAAGCCTTGATGGTTGTTGATGCTCCACCTTTACCTGCTAATAGGTGGAACACCTCTTCACAAAACCAGCGACATCACTCTTCATACCTGGCCACAAATACTGAAGGTGAAGATCTCGATACATCTTGGTGACACCAGGATGAAAATCCCAAACTAAAGAATTAAAATACCCAAAAAATATCCTCGTGTATGTCTTCTGACACCAATACAGATCCAAGTAAGAGAAATATTTCATCCTCGCCTACGGTCCATACATGAATAGGGTCATTTTCTAACACACTCTCATGTAGAACTAGGCCATCAGAATCTGATAGCTGCCTCATTTTCACTCGATCAAGTAGATTATAGGTAATAGCTGTAGAAGAAAGAAACAATTTCCCTTGTCTATTGGGCACCTACTAATGCATAATAGTGAATATAGCCATAAACTACCACTCACTGTTGGCCTCCTGAACTGCCTATATTAGAGTCATCCTTCTCAATGCATCAACCATGGTGTTGCCTTTCCCCAGTGTGTAAACAAGCTCAAAATCAAAGTACGGAAGGTACTCAACCCATGTTTACTATCAAAAATTCATATCACACTTAGTGAAGATATAGATGAGACTTTTTTGGTTGGTGAAAACCACAAAATTCACTCACAATAGTTAATGTCTACAACAGGGAAAGTCATAAACAAATGCAGCCAACTCAAGATTGTGTATCTCGTAATTCCTCTCATGTGGCCTCAACTGCTGAGACCCATATGCAACGTATCCTTCCCCTTCATAAGCACTGATCTCATCTCGATACCAGAATCATCACATTAAATAATGTAATTCTTTACCATATCAATAAAATGTTATGTCTGTGCTGAAGTCAACCTCCAATTCATCTCCTGAAAGGATGTCTCAAAATAATCTATTAACAAGTACATCGCACCCTTCTTAGTCAGGACTGTAAGTAGCAATGATAAGCATGAAAAGTCATATATGAAATTTTGGTAGTAACCTATTATCCATAGAAAACTCTATACCTTACAGATGTTCTATGACTGTTCCCAAGATACTACTACTCTCAGTTTCTCTAGGTCCACTGATACTCCTGTCTCTGGGATAACAGGACAGAATAAGTTAATATAGTCCATCCAAAAGTGGAATTTTTAGGGCTTATCATATAAATTATTCTCACTCGGTGTACTCAAAACAATTTCAATATGGGTAGCATGGTCGTGTCGAGTGTGACAATACACAAAGATATCATCCACGAAGACTACAATGAAAGAATCCAAGTATGGATGGAACACTCGGTTCATTAGTACCATAAAAACTGTAAGCATGTTTGTGAAAATTAAAATCATAACCACATAATCATATAGACCTTACTTATAGCATCCCGCCTTTTTATAACATAAACATTCATTACATTACACAAAACTGAGGATCTTTAAGGTTTAGTGTCTGAGAAACCAGGAACATAATACATGAAAACAACATAAAACATTATTCTTAAACACTTGAAAGGCTTCTCCTTAAGTTAATCCTAGGTTCATTACTGCATCTCATAACCTGGGGACAAAAATCAAAACAAACAGTGAGCAGATGGCCCAGTAAGGGAAACAAGGGAAACATTTAACATGTGAACTTGAGATACATCAACTATGTCATGAAAAAGAACATTAAGGCATGAGAAAGAAATCATGTGGAATATCATAATAAAATAAAATTTTCTTAACTTTAAGATGTGGCTACATCATTTAACATATACAATCATGAACATATCACCAAGTTCCATCCCCAAGGTGTAATTTGAAAATTACCAATGTTATTCACCAAGATATCGTGAAAATTGTAATCACTAGTGGTTACATCATTACCCAATGCATTGGAGCGCTATCAGGGCGCACCCTTAAATTTGAATTTATTATCATTTGAGCCACATATATAATCATAAAAAATTTCATAAATAACCCAGATAACATAAAATAAATGGGTTTCATTTCACAATCATAACGTTTTAAAAACTACTTTAAAGACATGATCTTTACGTCACTTAAAACCCACGGAAGCGGAGAGCGGGTTTCATGTATGTAATTCCCAGAATTTAAAATAGAACATTTTTGTATATATTTGAATACCCCTTTAGAAATAAGATCTTTGAGTATTTACTTTATAACATAAAATAAATTTGAGAATAGAGAGAGAAATTTTGAGATGAAAATTTTGCAGCATAACGGCTATGTTTCGGGGTTTTAGAAAACATTAAAAAGAGAGGGGAAATAGGTCAAACAATCATAAATGACCCATAAAACAGTATAGGGACAGAATAAGAAGGATATATGAACATTGTAATGAAATTTCAAAGACTTACCATTTGAAATGAAAAACATGGAAGTAAGACAAAATAAGATTTCTCTTATGAAAATTCGGCAGCCTAACGGCGTCACTTAAACTTCAATAAAAATGAATTGATGAGATCAAATAGGGTCTCTCATCATATGAACATAAGAGTTAATTATGATAGATATAGGGATCATACACAAATATAATAATAAGGAACTTGAAATACTTGACATGAAAGTAGATCTTTAATAAAGAGAATGGTGAAAGAATCCCCTTAAAAATTCGGCAGCCTAACGGCGCCACTTAAACATTCATAAAACGAATTGATGAGAGAAAGATGGGGTCTATCATCATATGAACATGAAAAGGGAAGTAATATGAATATATAAGAACATCCTAAATCATAATAATGTGTATTATAAAATTAATGACATAAAAGAGATTACTTGAAAAGAAGAGAGAGGTCGGATCCCTTACCTTAAAACATAACTCTTAAAACACAAAGGTTTGGACCTTGAGGGCTTGGGGGAACCTTGGTAGGACTCCTTTGGAGGTAAGGAGACCAGAACTTCGTTGAGGATGGTTTTGGAGTCGAATGTATGAGAGTAGGGCTTTGTATTTTTAGGGAAAGTGAGGGGACAAGGCATTAATGGCCAAGGGACACCTCAAAAGTGGTTTTCTCAAAAGCATGGGCTCTCCCATGGTATTTCCCATGGAGTTAGGACACATGGGGCCCCCATTCAATAATAAATCACCTTTGGTCGGCCAACCCATAAAATATCTCATGAAATTACCATGACACAGTTATGATGTCATTAAACATACCGAAACCCTAAAACTGCTTTTTTTACTATTCACTGAAAATTCAACTTTCTCAGAAAAATCACAAAATTTCACATTAACCAAATATCAATGCTCTGATTTAAAAAATTAACCCCATTTTATAAAAATATTTTTCTAAATATTTTTTATTTTTATTTTTAATTAAAAACACTATTCACCTGAAAAAACTAATACTTGAATAATAATTTATGAAGCTGTTATTTGACCATTTTATTGAATCACATTACCTAATCAAGGTGGATAGATTATTTTAATAATTTCTTTAAGTGAGATTACTAATCCATTTGGTCACATTACTAATCCTAAGCATAAAATCACTATTCATAATTTACTATTCATCAAAAATCAAGTTGATCTTATTAGACTCTAAATTTCGTACTGAACAAAATTGTAGAAGACCATTTTTTGAAAATCATTACACATTTTTAATTAATTAAGGTTTACATAAACATTTTTTAAAATATCCTTTCTCTAAAATTCACCAAAAATATGCATACTATATTCATCCGGAAATTTGAAAAGTCATAAACATCATCATAGGAAGAAACCCCAATTTTTATTTAAAACAAAGGATTACACAAAGCAGTTACGGTCTCCTTACATAGCCCCTTATCACCCCAGCATAGGACCTAAGTGTAAGGTGTGCTAAGGTGAGAGAATCTGAGGGACGCTCGGCCAACATCGCACGGGTAGTAATTTCTATCAGTTTGAATTTCTCGCGAAGGTGATTCTGTTCTACCTTCACACGATGAAGTTCGGCTTGGGTTTGGTCCAGAGCAAAGCCCAGTGGTGCTACCTCCTTCCCAAGTTCTGTTAGATGGGCTTCAATCGGTCCAAGACTAATGGGTGAGGCCATCATATCTTCTTTCTATAATAATTAACCAAGATTACTTGTATTTAGAGACAATAATCGAAACTTTTAGTTTACAGTGGTCATATTGACCAATGGTCATATAACAGTCAAACCCAACGGTCTCATTTTAATTATACTCTTGTTATCAAATGAAACATTATTTTGAGTAAAAAAATAAAATAAAATAACACATAATATTAGGAAACAAGATTTATTCAAAATTTCGGGTCGTTACAATCTTCCCCCCTTAAGAAATTGCTTCCTCACAATTTTTAAAATTGGGTTTTGAAATTACACTGAAAGTCCCGCATCAGAAAAGGAGTCAGTAAAACTATTTCTTTAAATGAAAGAAAGGGATGTACAAAGGTCACCCGATTTAACCCACACTAGGATTATATGAAGGAGAACATGGACATGGAGGAGAAAACAAAGGGTCAAGTTATGAAGGATAGTGATAGAAAACATGATTAGGAGAAAGTTAACCACGAGAAAATCCCAAAATTATGATGTGTGTAAATGGTCATTGATTACCTAGTAGGAAACGTAAACCAACAACGTTTTTATTTTACGTTGCTTTTCATAATTTTGAGGAATAATTTAAACATAGAACAAAAACATAAGGAAATATACCTACCTTCATGTAGAGTTTCATCCTTTAATAAGTCTCTACCAAAAATAATCTTTTCTCCAAATGAAGAGATTTCAAAAACACTTGGTCTCTTCAAAAGCACAAGAATCATCTTCTAGAGAGTCACATAATCCACAAGAGATTAACTATCTATTTCATCTATCTTTAAACATTATCCCAAAAACAGAAAGGGTAAGGTACAACAACTCTTCAAAAAGAAATAATACCATAGGAATGGAAACTACTTTTAATTCTTCAAAGTTCTAAGGTACTACCCAAAGTTAATCATAGACCATTCCATAAATAACGGTCCTTAAAATTCCTCAAAATAAACCAAACTATGATTGAAACCCAAATACAAGAAGTATTTGATAACATAGTCTTCCAAAATAATCTTCATTGTTAATCTCCAAACAATATTAACAACACCAAACATCTTATAAAAAATGTATCTAACTTAAACGTATTTTACCCAAGATAGGTTAATCATTCCAATAAGTAACCTAAATTACTATAAGTCCACCTTAAATTCATTGATTCTTCAAAATATAAGTCAACCTTACTCCTCAATGAAAATACCGTTGTAATCTATTAACCTCGATCATATAGGGTCCCCAAAATAGTTAATGTCTTCCAAAATAATAATCATCTTTTAATCCCCTAATCATCTCAATCATATTAATATGGCAATCGTCGCATTTCCTATCACATTGGTTGTTGAGACATGTTCTTCCATTTCCCACCATTAACTAAGAAAAGAAACAATAATTAGGGGCTTAAATACTTAGCCAATAATCATGAAAAGGAATCTTTAAGAATAAAAGGATAAAATTGTAGAATAAAAGTATATCCTAACTTGTGATCCCCTAGGTTCCAATCTAGGTTATCCATGATCATATATTCTTATGTGAATCTTTATTTTATTTTATCTTCATTCCTTTAATAATGGTTCATACTAAGCTTATTAATTTACCAAGGCATATCCCCTGGCAGTGTCGTAACCAATAGTGCAGCAAGGCCCGTTGTCGTGTACCAGTTCTCGTTTGAGTCTAACTCAATGTGGTGTTTTCAGGTTTTACCCCTATGTACATATGTGCCAGAGCCACCTCTACCTGCTCGTATCCAGACAGGGATGTATTTTCTTGGCAACCCGTTACTCAATACTCACCAAAATACCTGGAAGATTTACTATATATAAAATTTTCTATAGGCTTCTTCCTAGAGTTTTCATATCCTAATTTCCATAAATAACGAAACCATCCTTTGATAGAAACTATATCATACCTCCTTTTTCTAACATAAACTTTCATTATATTACACAAAACTGAGGATCTTTAAGGTTTAGTGTCTTGGAAACCAGGAACATAATACATGAAAACAACATAAAACATTCTTCTTAAACACTTGAAAGGCTTCTCCTTAAGTTAATCCTAGGCTCATTACTGCATCTCATTACCTGGGGACATACATCAATAGAAAGGGTGAGCAGAAGGCCCAATAAGGGAAACAAGGGAAACATTTAACATGTGAACTTGAGATACATAAACTATTTCATGAAAAAGAACTTTGAGGCATGAGAAAGAAATCATGTGGAATATCATAATAAAAATAAAATTTTTCATAACTTTAAGATGTGTCTACATTTTTTAACACAGACAATCATGCACATATCACCAAGGTCCATCCCCAAGGTGTCATTTGAAAATTACCAAAGTTATTTACCAAGATATCGTGAAAATTGTAATCTCTAGTTGTTACATCATTACCCAATGCATTGGAGCGCTATCAAGGCACACCCTTAAATTTTCCTTTATTATCATATGATCCTCATATATCATCATCAAAAATTTCATAAATATCTCATATAAAATAAAATAAATGGGTTTCATTTCATAATCATAACGTTTTATAAACTGCTTTAAAGACATGATCTTTAAGTCACTTTAAACCCACGGAACGGGAGAGTGGGTTTCATGTATGTAAATCCCAGAATTTAAAATAGAAAATTTTGGTATATATGTGAATACCCCTGTAGAAATAAGAGCTCTTAGAATTCAATTTATAACATAAAATAATTTAGAGAAAAGAGAGAGGCATTTTGAGATGAAAATTCTGTAGCATAATGACAATGTTTCGGGGTTTTAGAAAACATTGAAAAGAGAGGTTAAATGGGTCAAACAATCATAAATGACCCATTAAATAGTATAGGAACTGAATAAAAAGGATATGTGAACATGGTAATGAAATTTCAAAGACATACCTTTTGAAATGAAAAATATGGAAGTAAGAAAAAAATAAGATTTCTCTTATGAAAATTCGGTAGCCTAACGGCGTCAATTAAACTTCAATAAAAAAGAATTGATGAGATAAAATAGGGTCTCTAATCATATGAAAATTAGAGTTAAGTATGATAGATATAGATATCATACCCCAGCATAATAAAAATGAATTTGAAATACTTGACATGAAAGTAGAACTTTGAAAAATAGAAGGGTGAAAGAATCCCCTTAAAAATTCGGCAGCCTAACGACGCCACTTAAAAATTCTTAAAACGAATTGATGAGAGAAGATGGGGTCTCTCATCATATTAAAATTAAAAGGGAATTAATATGAATATAGATGAACATCCTACAACATAACAACATGGAGTATAAAAGAAATGACATAAAAGAGATTACTTGAAAAGAAGAGAGAGGTCGGATCCCTTACCTTAAAACGTAACTCTTAAAACAAAAAGGTTTGAACCGTGAGGTCTTGGGACACCTTGGGAGGCCTTCTTGGGAGTTAAGAAGACCAGAAATTAGTTGAGGATGGTTTTGGGGTCGAATGGATGAGAGGAGGGCTTGGTATTTATAGGGAAAGTGAGGGGACAAGGCATTAATCGCCACGGGACACCTCAAAAGTGGTTTTATCAAAAGCATGGGCTCTCCCATGGTATTTCCCATTGAGTTAGGCCACATGGGGCCCCCATACAATAATACATCACCTTTAGTCAGCCAACACATAAAATATCTCATGAAATCACCATGACACAGTTATGATGTCATTAAACATACCGATACCCTAAAACTGTTTTTTTACTAATCACTGAAATTTCAACTTTCTTAGAAAAATCCCCAAATTTCACATTAACCAAATATCAATGCTCTGATTTCAAAAATAAACTCCATTTTATAAAAAAATTCTAAATATTTTTACTTTAATTTTTAATTAAAAAACACTATTCACCAGAAAAAACTAATACTTGAATAATAATTTATGAAACCGTTATTTAACCATTTTCTTGAATCACATTACTTAATAAAGGTGCCTAGATTATTTTAATAATTTCATGAAGTGAGATTACTAATCCATTTGGTCACATTACTAATATGCAAACTATAATTTTAGAAGACAATTTTTTGAAAATAATTACACATTTTTAATTATTTAAGGTTTACATAAACATTTTTTTAAATATCCTTTCTCTAAAATTCCCCAAAAATATGCAAACTATATTTATCCGGACATTTGAAAAGTAATAAACATCATCATAGGAAGAAATACGAATTATTATTTAAAACAAAGGATTACAAAAGGCAGTTATTGTCTCCTTACATAGCACCTTATCACACCAGCATAGGTCCTAAGTGTAAGGTGTGCTAAGGTGAGAGAATATGAGTGCGGCTCGGCCAACATCTCACGAGTAGTAATTTCAATCAGTTTGAACTTCTCGCGAAGGTGATTCTGTTCTAGCTTCACACGATGAAGTTCAGCTTGGGTTTGGTCCAGAGAAAATCCCAGTGCTACTTCCTCCTTCCCAAGTTCTGTTAGATGGGATTCGATCGGTCCAAGACTACTGGGTGAGGCCATCGAATCTTCTTTCTATAATAATTAACCAAGATTACTTGTATATAGAGATAATAATTGAAACGTTTAGCTTACAGCCGTCAAATTGACCAATGGTCATATAATAGTAAAAACCCAACGGTCTCATTTTAATTATACTCATGTTATCAAATGAAACATTTTTATTGACTATAAAAATAAAATAAAATAACACATAAAATTAGGAAACACGATTTATTCAAAATTTCGGGTCACTACATTACTAGCTCGGAAATGTTGTAAGAGGTATATTAGAGGTTCTAACGTGCAACTGTTGATAACCAGACCTCACGTGAATCTTCGCGAATACCCATGATCCTTGAAGCTAATCAAAGAGGTCATCAATACTCCTAAAGGGATATCAGTTCTTGTCTTTCAACTAGTTCAGCTTCCAATAATCCACACAAAGTCTGAGGTAACCATCCTCCTTCTTCACAAATAGTACAGGTGAACACCAATGAGAAATATGGTGTCAGATGAAACCCTTTTCTTGTAACTCCTCTAACTACTTCTTGAGCTCCTGTAACTCTGGTGTAGCAATATTATAAGGATTAAGGCATAGAATTTCCACTCTTAGAACAAGATAAATTGAAAATTTTACCTCTCACACCGTTGGAAAACATTAAAAAGTCTTCATAAAAGACATCGCTGAAATGATCAAACACTGGAGGAATGTCCATCTGCGAATATCCTTAGTCATTAAGATACATACTAGAAATTTGGTATATAACTCATCTTAAACCATTATGCTTGGGTCCCTCTCTACTCACCTGGACATCCCATTCACCCTTATGTAGAAACAAAACTCCCTCTGGCAATGTGAAGCACACCCTATGACTATAATACTTGAAAACAACCTAGAAGGGAACTGATCTATCCATTCCAAGAATGACATCATAGAATGTAATCTCTATGACATAGAGGTCCCATAAGAAGTGACACCCACCAACATCAAGAGTTCACTCCTTGCACTGACATACACTAGCAGTTCTTGTCCCAAAAAGAGCGTCCAACATAATGACATCAGTAGACGTAAATATACCGATCCCAATGCTCTCCACAAAAACAAAAAATATGAAACTATGTGAAGCCCATGTATCGAAAGGTGTAGAAGATAACACTGAGGAAACTAGAATCATACCACTAACTAGAGATGGTCCAGTATCCTTCTCATGTTGGGTATACTCCACTGAAATATTCTAACCTCTACTGCGGCCCTACAATGCTGCTAGTCCACCCTGAGCTGATCCACCCTGTTCTCGCTGAAATCATTGAAAATGGCTGCCACGGCCACAACCTCCACCTCAGCCTGAATGGCCAGACATACTCATGTTCCCAAAGATATAAGATATTTGTGTTCTTGATCCTGAAAGTGGGTTCATATCAAAACCCCTGTCATGAGCTTCTGGGGAACAAAACATTAGAAATACTGAATATAACCCATCTTTCCACAAGATCGGCACTCAAATAGGTCTCTCGGGAAATGTGGCCTCGTATTCCATCTCTTACAACATTATTAACATACCACCTAGCTACATGAAGTATTATCCCATCTTCTAGGGTCTCCATACATAGAATCTTTGTAGCACATCCTGCTGTCAGTCGGTAGGGTACCAACCCTAGATGTCTAGTTTTCCTTGATCACTGCTACAAATTCTCTCAGGTTGCACTATGTGATCAACACTGTGTTGACTATGGAAGATATGGTCATCAACCTAAAGATGTTCAAATGATATTAGATGTAATTTATGTTTCCATCATCAAACGTCCTCGCTAGGAACAACGTATCACCCCCTGGAATTTGTGTGACGTGTTGTAGGAATGTGAAGCAAGAAGAATACTTCATGACCAAGCGTGTATCCATATACAAACTCATGAACTATTAGCATCGATCAGCTCTCAAAGTCTCTGGGTAGAAGTATTCATAGAAGACAAACTATAACTCATCCCAATACATAACCTACTAGCATCCCACTAATGATATCAAATCTCACCATATCTTGGCAGAACCCAGAAGCTTGTAAGGAGCGAGCTTCACCCTCATTTTTGGTGGCATCTCATGATTTTGGAAGATAGGTAGCATGTCTTCAAAACAGGAATCTGCAGCCTGAGGTCCTAAATCCCTATAAAAGTGGGAGGATGCTGGTGTTGAAAAACCTGCATCAAATCTACCATATATGGGGAAAGATGTAGTGATCCCTAGAAGGTCTGCATAAACCACATGAAGCCTACGTAGAACAATGCATCAGCACCTATGTCCAGTATAACTATTGGTTCCAAGTAGAGAATGACAGGAGGATTGGCTATTAGTCACTGATCTACCACTTCTGGTGTCTGGTCATTTCCCTATATCTAGTGTACAATCGGAGGACGTTTCATTGGCTTGACTCTACAAGTTCAATCACACACCACAGTTCAAGATTATCATGTACTAAATAATAGAAGATCCAGAAAGGAACAATAGAAAGGAAGCATTTAAGTTTTTCAAAACATGGATACATGGTTTTTATGAACCCTAAATGACATGTTCCCATAAGATTTCACATGGGTGTGTAATTCTACCATCCCATGTGATGTAACACCCTTACACACGACGTGTTATCCTTGAGACATGACATGCACTTGAATCATTTCCCCCTGACTGAGTTCTTCTACACAACTAAACTGCATGGTTCTATAAGAACAAGACTACGATGCATGTTGGTTTTAACCCTGGTGTGTACTAGAAGGAATACACTAAGATATGTCATTATACACTTGGCCGGTTACACGGTCGACTCCACATGGTGTGTTCAGGATGGACACAATGTGTACTACCTGATTTTTCATCCACCTATGTCGTTAGACACACAACCACATACATGGACAATAAAACACGGTGTGTAGGTATGATACACGGAGTATTCCCCTAAAGATTTTTCAACCCTATGTCAATGCTGACACAAGCAATCACACGGTCACGGATTAAACAGTATGTACAAAATGTACACGACGTGTACTTAAGAAAAATTGTTTTTTCCTGAAAAGAGTGATTCATGGCGTGTATGTAACACCCCAGGATGATAAAGGGTTAAATGACTAAATGATATGACTCGTGTCAACAAGGTGCACCTAAATTTCAGGTAGCCTACCAGATTAGAACTCCATAGTTATGTGTGCTTGGCCTTGAGTAGTGATCAAGATGGGTGACATTTTGGGAAGTTTCTCAGGGTGTGTGTGAGTGGGGAAAAACAGACTGGAAAGGATATGTGTTGTCATGTGGGGACTATCAATAGTCAGATGACTCGTTCAGGCCTGTGGGTAGTCCCCAAGGTGGAGACCACATGTCTACTGAGAAACTGGTGGGTCGAGACTCGGCGTCTATGTCAAGGTTGGGTGGTTGTGTTTTTCACAGGGACCCAATTGTAACATTTTGTATCAGAGGTGGTATCCAACATTAAGTGTGGTGTAGTGCCTGGGTTGAGATATAGGGCCCACAATGAGGACGTTGTTCACTAGGGGGTGATTATAACACACAAAAATGATAGGTAAAATGACTAAATGATATGACTCAAGTCAAGATGGCTCACCTTGCATTTTGGGAGTCTACCTAATTAAAACTCCACAATTATGTTTTCATAGCCTGGTGTGGTGATCAGGATGGGTGACATTCTAAAAAAGTTTCCCAGGGTGTGTGTGAGTGAGGACAAAACACACTAGAAATGACATGTGTTGGCCTGTGGGGAATATCAATAGTCAGATTAACTATTTAGGGACGTTGGTGGGCCACAGGTGGTGACCACGTGTCTGTGGAGAAACTGGTGGTACCTAGTGGGTCGGGACCTGATGGCCATGTTAAGATGGGGTGGATGTGCTGTCAATGGGACCCAATTGTTACAATCTATTCATCAATACCCACAACGAGGATGATGTGCACTAAAGGGGGGTGATTGTAACATCCTAGATTGATAAAGGGTAAAATGACTAAATGATATGACTCATGTCAACGAGGTTCACCTGGAATTTCAGGAGTCTACCTAATTAAAACTCCAAAGTTATGTTTTCATGGCCTAGAGTAGTGATCAGGATGGGTGACCTTCTAAAAGGTTTTCCACAGGTGTGTGTGAGTGATGAAAAAACACACTGCAAATGACATGTGTTGTCCTGTGGGGACTATAGATAGTTAGATGACCTGTTTAGGCATATTGGTGGGCCTCAAGGTGTGGACCACGTGTCGGCGGGGCAACTGGTGGAACCTGTTGGGTAGGGACCTGATGAACATGATAAGGCGGGGTGGAGGTGTTGTCACTAGGACCCAGTTTTTATAATTCATTCATCAATATCCACTGTGTATTCTTGGTTTTTCCAGACACTAAGCCTTAGAAACTACATTAAAACCCAAAAAACACTAAAACAAATGTTTAGAGTTCCAAATTCCGATCTATGAGGGACTATGACCCCAGAGAATCAATTCTCGGCATAAAATTCATGTCACATAATAAGTATAATGGAAAAACCAACACATGTTCCACCAAATTCTGATCCATGAGGGAAAGTAACACTTTAATGGCTATTGTTTAGCACTGATTGAAATGAATCCTTACACTATAAGGAATACACTATTAAATATCATGTATTCTATCAAGGAATCTATCACAAAAACATGCATATCTATCACAACATCTATCACAAGAACATGCAATCGATAATTCACACTAAATGGAATGATAAGATTGCCTGACATGTGATCTCTACAAAGTTCCCATACGATCCATGAGATAGCATACCATCATGTCATTGAGTTTTAACAAAAATAGAACCTCAATAACATCAATGATAACAACACAAAACATTTGAATCACCCAACGGTCATATCAAATCAAATATAATAATTGTAAAATCTGAAAAATTGCTATATTCGAGGCATATTGGCTTTTCACTATACACGGGATTTCTACTCCTGGGAACATTTTATTACCAACTGCCTATTTTTTCCTATCCATGTCTATAGGATCCAAATGTTAAGTCATAGAAGAAAATAAATCCTCAAATACTACATTGTATCATCTCAGTTATGTGTGCCACCCTGAGGTTTCCCGTACTTCGTTGTTCACATAGCCTCGAGCTCATTTCCCCAAATACCAGAGGATACGGAATAATGGCGATGTACTTGGGTGTGATAGTGGGAAAATAATGCCTTCATTGGTATAGTAACTTCATAAACAAACAGATAATAGTAGCGGAAGCAACAATACTATACAATATGTAAACAAACAGAAGATTTAAAAGAAATAAACAAATGCAACATATATATAAATAATGATGCATGTCAAAATATCTAGGAAAGCACCAAAACAAGTCTCAATTTTGGAATATAGTACTAAACCAAAGTACAAAGGAAAAACATTTAATCCACTCGCACATCATCGGAATCCTCATCTTGGTCTTATATTATCTAACTCCACCGTAATCAAGTACCTGATGTAGAAGGGAACATTCCCTTATCTATACCTACAATAATATAATCTGTTTGGGCCCAAAAGTATCTCACAAATAGGCTGTGAGTCGAATCTTAGTAAGAAACTACCCAAAGATCTATGCCTAACTGTCAGTGAGTATATATGGCTGGCAGTATGAAAAATGGTGTAATAAATAAAGAAGTACTCAAAAGTAAATAATCGTACAGTTTCAACTACATTCATTTAGATTTATTAAATAAACAACCAATCAAAAACAAGTAACCCTTTGGAAAATTCCCCTAGCCTAACCCCTCTGGTTCAACTAAACATTCATAAGAAAATCTCTGGAAAAGTACACATAGCCTAACCCCTCTGGTTCAACTTAAACAAATAAGATATAATGACCCTCGGGGTAAGTTCACATATTCTAACACTTTTTTTTATCGTGAAACAAAGACTCTATGAGGAATAACGAACAGTAAATCCCCCTATAATCATTTAATGATAAACTAAATACTCTCCAAGGAAGTACTCAACATAAATTCCCCCTGTTTTCTCATAATGATAACTATAGACACTCTAAGGGATCACTCAACATCAATTTCCCCTATATTCTCACAGTGTGAAAAGTACAACATACACTCTGTGGAAGCCCTCAACGTCAACTCCCCTTATGGTATCACTACACCGGGTTCCAACAACCCAATGTAAAGAAATCAAACACAAAAAATAGTCAGTAGCCAATGTAAATCACAAGTACTACTTTTCTAAATAGCTATAAATCATAACATAAGCAGGCTAAATAATATCAATCCATCCTAACTTCACTAGGAATGAAAAATATAGCGACATAATTGGAAATCCTAGACCCAACATCCAATATCAGATCAATAAAGGGAAAACACATCCAAAGAAAAATAAATAACACTATTAATAATAAAAAAACCCATACTCGAGAAACAGAGGAGTAGTTGGAATTAACAAGGTTAAATTCCCTAATCATAGAATACCCCGAACTAAGGAATTGGGTAATTTTTAACATATAATTCAATGAAAAACTATGTAAAGCCACAAACCACCTACCTTGACATTGTACGATCAATATAGTTGAATCCAATCCTTTGAATCGACCTAGAATGTAGTAGATCTACCAAAAAGTCTTAAAAGTTCATCCAAGATTTCCTCACGAAAGATGAGAAATCAAGGTTTGAGCCTCTAGAAGAAGGAATAACTCACTAATATTATTCCATCCCAATAGATGATAGTTGATTTAGAGAACGAATGGTTGATCAAGGAATCTTGGAAGAATCGGAGATATTCGTCGCTCCTCGATGAGATGATCCGAGAAGAATATGTTTCTATCGATTATATGTGACCCCGGTATATTTAATCAATTAAAAGTAAATATACACGGTGTGTCCATTAAAATTACATGGCATGTATATGCCTTTACCGGGCCCTATTTTAGGAGAACTCCAGGTCAACTGACATGGCTATGTACTCGGCTGTTACACGGCCGGTACACGACTACTAGTAGAAAAAAGGTACCCCGTGTGTACTCATTTATACATGTTTTGTTCTCCATAAATTTCCAAAATCTGTTATTTTCCTCAAAAATCACTAGAAATCCTGATCCATACCTGAAAAGAAGACCCATTTTTTACATTAAGGCTCACTGGCAAGACAATCTTAGTGGATTATATTATCTCTCCATTAAATCATATAATTATTCCTTGTTCACTCGAAATACTATCAAAATCTATTTGGTTCACTCCCCATTCCATCATATCAATAGTCATTGTTCACTCCCAAGACAATCATAATGGATAGTGTCCCATACTAAACTACACCAAATCCCCATTCCCCCTTTATATATTGAGGGATATATATCTTTACCCAATGCGTTGGAGAACTATATAGTTATATTCCTGCCATTATAATAATTTAAAAAATTAATATTATTTACATAAGAACATAAATTAGTCATAATATATAAAAACTTGTTGAAATGAAATAGATTTCATTGTGCTTTAAATATTACAACATTGAAAAACCTAGTGAAAATAAAAAAGTTTCATAAATATCATATAATCTGAATAATAATCAATCACTTGAGTTAATAATTAAATTTTCATTAGATCATATCCCCAAAAAATACTATGTACCATCAAATGATTCCATCTTAAATTCATTTTCTTTCAAAATATCATTGAGAATATTTTTTAAGGGAAATATAATTTTCTTTTTCATCTATATTATTTAAGATACAAATTTTTATAAAATATTTATGAAAACCTTTTCATTAAAAATATCCATGGATACTTTTAATGGATTCTTCAAATCATAGAGCGGTTAAAATGGTAAAAAAGTTTTACTATGATATAAATATTAAGGAAAGTATTCTCTTCAATATTTTATTTAAAAGTAACTAATTTAGAAAATAAAAAAAATTAAAAAAATTTGAATATTATTGTGTGGTTGTAAATAATAATTAGTCCACCATTTGATAATGGAAAAACATCCAGAAAAAAATATAAAGGAAAACTTTTTCATGGATGAAAATGATTCCTGGATGAATAGCAAAGCATAATCGGTTTTCCATAATTATATTTCTCCATACTATTGAGTACATAATGTGATGAAAATTAAATTAAAAAAAGTATTATATAGAAATATGAATTGTATAAAAAAATTCATGATATTTTTTATAGGAAGATAATGAAATTCCTTCATTGAAAACATGGTCATAAAAAATTTGCGGTGAACAATGAAATTATAGGATATTATCATTATCTCAAGTTTGAAATTATTCAAAACCAATCTATCCTCCTATATAAAAAATTATAATATATTATTATTATATAAAATATTCATATAAATTATTAAAAAAATCATATATGATACACTTTTAACTTTTTTCACCTATATAATAATAATTCGTCATTAAAATCATTATTTATTTGTGTTAACTAATCCATTTATTTAGAATTCTAATTTGGTCGATCCGGTCCTTGTAATTTGATCATTGTTATATAAAGTCTAATATATTTATAATTATTCACATATCATATAAATTCATTGTATAATTATGCATATTCATCCATAAACCGTAATGATAAAAACATAAATTACATCGTTCAATGATATGGAAGATCATACATATGCCTGAAAGTTCATTTCAATATTTAAAGGATGGATTGAAAGAAGATTAAATATTAATTACACATTATAGAAACATTATTATACAATATATATCATATATATATTCCTTAAAATAATCCTTATTATCACTTTCTTAATGAATTATTGGAAAAAAATCACATCGCTGGATGAAGGAGGTAGTTCACTCATATATATGAGAAATGTCATCTATCTCATAAAGATTGCATGGTAATAAGGTTTATATGATATTATAGTTTCAAAATCATAAATAAGAAATAATATTATAAATAATAATTAAACTAACAATAATAACTATCCATGAAATATTGTGAGGAAATATGAATTTTATCATTACATAGTGGTGGTAGTCCACATGTATTCATGAGTAGTACTTTCACTTCCCATTTTTCAGAAAATAGTATGGTTAATGGTTGTTTAATAATCTGGATAAAATTTAACTATATTTGGGATATAATTTTTTTAATTTTATTATTAATTCCACAGATTTAGTTGGTATAAAAAAGTACTAAATTTAAAACGGTCGGGTATGAAGATTTCCTTTTTTCGACATTACACACATAGATCTCTTATTGAGGACCCTTGGAATGGAATTATATGAAGGAATAAACCAAAAATTATTGGTCATTGAAGTCATCAATCTAATTGGGCAGTTTAGTTTTTATATATAATGCTCAATGTGTTTTAATTTAAAGATATAGCCATTTCTTATTACAAGGTAGGGAAATGAAACACTAGGAATTACTTGAATGGTTTAATTATAATTAAATATTATCTCATTTTTAATTATTAAAAATAGAAATGATTTTTAATAAAAAGTGTATATGGTCAAAAAAATCATCATCTAGTGTTATTTATAATGTTTTTGGGTCATTTTAAACCTTACCATCTAGTTCAACCCCTTTGTTAACAAATTTAAACCTGAACCATAGTAATACTTACTTAGTATTAATGGACTATTATTTTAGTTATAAAGATATTATTGGATCATAAAGGGCCAAGAGATTAAATTTGAGATAATTTATAAAATGATGTGTCATATTTAATGTTTTCTATTAATAATAAATAATTTAATAAAATACTATTTTTCATACGTTATCATTAATGTCATATTGAAATTATTCATATAATTATACTATAAAGGAATCACGACAGAAATAGAAATAAAATATTAACCCTTCACACTACCCTGATATATTATATTCATTTATAAAATTATTAGGACACTATAGATTTCCCAAAAAATATTGAATTTAGTGTTTTTAAAATCATGTTCCTTATTTTTCAATTACATTCCTCGATACTATATCAGCGTTGTGTAAGAATTTTAGATAATTGTATCATTAATAAAAAAAATTAAAACTAGTTAATTTTATTAAAGATTTATTTATTATTTCATGTAAAAATTTATTACCAAAATTATTCTCTTTTTATCCTTATGTAAACACTTTAGCTATATTAAAGTGAAGAGGCTAATATTTTGGAATTTCCTTCACATTAAATAATATAAATTACATTATCAAGGTAAATTGATCAAAAAATTATATAAAATATAATTTTTTATAGATATGGTAAAATATTTCCTAAAATATTAAATAATGTAATGTTTTTTAGTTCATTTTGGGACCTTATGTTATGATTTTAACCATGTTTTATCCATTTTACCCATACCTATGTGAAACATTTTTACCATATAAAATATTTATAAAAAAATTGGAACTATTTTGTAAAAATTAAACTCAAAAATCTAAATATGTAATAGATTTTTGAACAATAACTTTAAATTTTTGATAAATTATAATTTAATATTAAATTTCTAAAACGCAATGAAAAGTAGTTTTCCATTAAAAAATATATTCATGAGTATAATATTATTTCATACCAAAATAAAAAAATATTAATTCCAATAAAGTTAATTTGAATATTATTTATATAAATAAAAAATTTATACTTTTATATATTTTTTTATAAAATGGATCTTTTTAAAATCCTAAAAATATATAGTTTTCAATAAAAATCAGTATTTTTTACCATTGAATTAAAAAATTAATTTCATAAATTTATTAAAAATCAACTCTACGATAATTTTAAATGATGATTCAAAAAGTGAATTTAATTTTAAAAAAATATATTTTCTATAATTTTGTGAAATTAATTGTATTACATTCCCCCAAAAGAAATAAAATTATTTATACAGAAAAATGTGACACCCCAAGACTGTACAATATTTTCCTCCTAGAATAAATTTAATTTTTTAGGTTGCTATATTTATATAGAAAAAATTTATTATTAAAAAAACAAACATTAATTTTATAATGATGTGAACACAAAACCATGTCGGCTTTTGTTACCCACAATACCAAGTTCCATTGATAGCTTGTATTAGAAGCAAGACCGTGTTTTACCAAACTTCAATATACTATTAATATTAGAAATTAATATGATTCTAATAAACTATCCATTGTAATGAAATTTATGATATGTATTAACAAAAATATTAAAATACTGTTTATTTATGTATGTAAATTATTTGGAATCCAATTAAATGAATATAAATAAACAATTGAATATAAAAGAAATGTTTTTTTAAAAAAAATTATATGCAGAAAATGTGTTTCATCTTAATCAATTTGTTTATACATAATTGGTGAATAAACTTAATTAAAATTTTATATATCATATATTCAATCAAATATTTTAAAATAAATACAATATATACTATAGGCATAAGATATGAAGATATTTTATTTGATGTATAAAAAGATGTAATTTTCTAAAAGATGATTTTTCTACCTTTTAATGGAACACATATTTTCAAAATAAATATTGTAATATTTCTAAATTTTATTTGAAAAAATATAATTCATTTTTAATATCTTTTTTTTAATTTATCTTAAAGTTAATTTTGGGTATTTTTTCAAAAGGTTATACATTTTGATAAATTGTGAAAAAATATAGAATTTAATTTAAAACCATTTTTTCTTATAAATAATTTATAATGATAAATTATATTTGTAATTGGTTTTAAAATATTGATAGATCAATTATATATCATTTAATAAAATTTAGGTAATTTTATTCAATTCCACATTCAAATTGGATATAAAAACATCCCAACATTTTGAAAACTCTATCATTAAGAACTCGTTTTTGAGTCTAGTATACATGGTTAATTTTAAATTAATTATATTCCACTTAAGATATTTTAATTTTTAAAAATGGATTTCGTATATTTTATATTCATAATTTTTAATTTATATTTTGTTCAACTTAATTTTTGATCATAAATATTATCAAAAGATATTAAAATTAATTATATTTATTAAGGTAAAAATGTGTTTACTTAGTGGTTAATCATTAATCATACGAGTCCAGATGACCTAGATACTAATAACCAACCTATAATATAGGAATATATAGACCAAATACAACACTTTATAAACTTTGGTTCATTATTGGAGGCACATTATGTAATGGAGACCTCTCAATAATGTTTACCTTTTAGTACATACTAGAATGCCACTTCTCCACCACTATAAAAGAGAAATCATCCCCATCACCTCTTCACACCTATCAAGCCCTTTGTATCACAAAACATATGACCCAATAAACTCAAAAACCCCCTCCCCCATCCAAAAAGTCATTTTTTGGTCATAAATCCAACCATTGAAGTCATTGGGTATAAAAAAGTAGGAGTAACCCAAGGAAGAGGTAACATTTTTCAATGACCACTTTCGATTAATTTTTTCATATACCCCTTATATTGTTATTATATCATGACTATATAGAAATCTATTTATCTAAAATATTTTAATATGTTTTTATTCAATTATTATAGTAACACCTCATGCTCCCACGATATGATTCTTTTAAAATAATTAAATAGTTGGCGCTACACGCAACACCGTCTTTAAGAACACCCCGATGAATGAAACTAGTCATTTCAGAATCTATTATTAATAGTATTCACTAAATTTTGATATATAAATATATTCTATATTATTTTAACATTCATCTGATGTGTTTCATAGACATAATATAATAACAATGTCAATTTTTCAGACAAAAGAAGTATTTTTAAAAAATAAATTTCTACCGCCTTTTATCGATAGCCTTTTTCAAATACAATATATGACACTTTTATATATTAAATTTTATAAAATAATATTCTTCTTTAGAAATAGGTCATAAAGAATTATTTTGGACAAATTTTTCATGTTATTCTGATAATTGAAAAATGTAAATGAATAGTGAAAAAAACTGCATTTTAATTCAAAATAGTTTTTCATCTAAAATATATATAGTAAGATGATTATAATTTATTTTTTATAGCTTAATTGTAGAATTGTATTATTATATAATCCACTGTAGATAATGGGACACAATTTCACGTTTAAATGGGACATAAAAAGCTGTGAATCTTTTGATAGTTTTTTACATCTTAAAAACCCTCTTTCTTGTTTTCGTAATTGGAATTGATTTTAAATTAATTAGTAAAAAATAAGTGTTTTGTTATTGTAGAAATGGATTGAATATTTTTAATAATATGGTCCAAATTATTTAAATAGGTATATTTTAATTTTGGGCAGCATTAATAGTTACTGCAGAAATTATTTTTATTTACCACGATTAAAGGGAAAGTTAGGAAAAATAATGTGACGACCCAGACCCAAATGCCACTTGACGAGTGCCCCTAGCCTGGTGCGCCACATGGCCTCAAAAAAATCTTCCTGAATAATAGAGTTTGCTGACTAGAAGCGATGGCTTAGGGTGTGTCTGTTGGAAGACTATGCCCTGATTAGTGGAGTGTAGCATAACAGAAAGGAATATAAAGAAAGAGAAAACAACGGATGTAAAATAAATCAATAATGAAAAAAATTGTTGTAATATATAAACTATAATAACATCAAATGTAAAAACTACAACAATGATGGTTTAATGTCATGTCATCATAAAACTAGAACTCTTGGATTAAATATAATAAGAATAACATGTTCAACAATGTAAATGAAAACGAAGTCTACTATAAGTATCCTGAAATCCTACTTGGTCATCTACTATCAAGCTCCATCCTATCAGCACACAATCAAGTATTGGAAGTTGTATGCTTCCCTTTTTCAATACCTAAAACAGTGTAATCTACTCTGGGTATCAAATGGCGGCTAGAGAGGGCGTGAGAGAATTCATAGTGGGCCACCCCCAATGGTGTCTATAACATCCAACCAGTGTAATGGATTATACAAGTGTGCAATAATGCATATATATATATATAAACAACCAGAACAACATAACTAAATAACCAAGTACCTACTTCATCCCTGCGCTGGTGTTTGAACATATAACCAGTTCATTAATTAATCTATTAACATTTAATTCAAATACGTCACATGAGGCATAACCAACACTGACATCATCTCGTTATAGTATAAGTAGTGAAGTTCCCATGATGTATCAAGGAAACCAATCAATTCTAACTAGTGAGGGTGTTCTAGGGTAATAACCAAGGCTACGTAAACTCACGGAAAGCTAACTCAGTATTATCTGATTCTAGCTGAGGGGTAAGAGAGTAATACAAGGAGAATAATCCATGTAATTCTACAATAATGTTCCTACCGAGTCCATGGTGATCGCCTAAGGTAAAACAGTGCTATGAAAATACATGGCCCTATGGGATTTAACAGTAGAACCTATTAGTCAATGTTGGATCAAAAGAGTGTATTTGAGGTGTCCTATAATAAAAAATGGACCCAATGGTAGAATACCAGGAATCCAAGGAATGGACAAGAACCAAAGTCTTGGTGGTCATCAATTAAATAGTATCCTTGAATTAGAATGGGATTCATGAGACCCAGGGTGTTCTTCTATAAGAATCCAAAGCGAGCTCGAGTCATTCCACTCCTATTTGATATTGGAATCATGTATTAATTCACTTGGTTCTTGTCTATCCTTTCATTAATGTTGATATTTCATGTATAGTTGAAACCATTCATCCAAGCCTTGTCATCCATTAGTGAGGATAGGCCAAGTTGTGTTGTGACCATATAATCAGATCGTATGTGGTCGTTAATGTTTTTTAAATTATTGAGGTTCACTCCACTACCTACCATCTACATGGAAAGGGGTGTTACTAACATATAATAATTATTCAATATATTTTGATTAGGATAAGTTATATACTTAGAATACCTTTCATTTTACATTTCATATTTCACATTTAATAAACATTTTTAAGCACTTACCTTAGGTGGGTCAAGTGGTGAGAATTCATGGTACATGCCATTATGAAATTATCAATAGCAAAAAACAATTTATTATAAGGATTGTCACCTTTAGAATGGTCATGCAAAGGAACACCCGAATGGTTGATCAAACATGCCAAAACACTGAAATCCAATTATGGCATAACCATTGACTAGAGGCAGATTGAGTTGTGGGTGAAACCTCTGACAACTAATCACATATTTGGAAATAGCATAACTATATTATTCTAAGGAGTATAATAATGGAATATAAATTTAAGAAATGGTTTACAATGTAACCAGTTGGCCCCAAAAAAGCATTCCAAATAACAATGAACTTAAGGGTTGAGTTATAGGCCACCTACCTTAGGGTTGTACAAGTCTTCTCCTCCGGTATCGGCCATTGATATTTGTCAGATTGGATTGGTTCTATAAAAAGTTGAAAAACGCTCACATGGAGATATCCATGTCAATAAAAGAAGAGAAAAAGAACCGATAAAGGGGACTCAAGTACTTACTATTGTGCATCCAATGTGGTGAAAAAAAGCTCTAGCGGATGCCAGACAAAAGATATCTCTTGATTCCAATTTTGGATCTTCAAAATGCTTCAAAATGAGAGATAACTTGGTCAATACTGCATAAAATCAGATTAGGGAGGAATGGGTTGTTTTAATCGATCAATAAGGGCATTTTAGTCATTTATACAGGTTTTTAATCTGTGCATGGTTTGTCTACACGGTTTGTCAAACCGTGCACAAAACGTGCGAGATGGTTCTACCCGAACCTGAAAAAAAGGGGTGTTCCCACGGTTTGGCTGCATGGCTGTTCACTAACCGTGTGAGGTGCCACTATCCAAAAAAACATAATTTGCACGGTTAGGAAAATAGTGCGCTAACCGTGTGAAAACCGTGAAACCTAGCATGTTTTCCAAAAACAGGTGTTATGCGATCCAAAGAAGCCCCAAACACCCTACAATCCATTTCTAATTTATTATATATCTATATTAATTCCAAATTAAATATTTATAACTATAATTTAAGGATCCATACATGATTGAGAAATGGGGTTCTTATAGTCTCCCCCCTTAAAAAAAGTCCCCCCCCAAGTTCTCCTTCCAAGGGTAAGGAAACATTATCTGAGAACAACTCTGGCCACTGAGCACATACATCAGCTTCCCTCTCTGAAGTCTCATCCTATACTCAGTCGTGCTACCAATGAACCCGTACTATCAGGACAGACTTTCCTCAGAGATCCTTCATGCTTCAGTCAACAATGAATACTGGATATTCCTCAAAGGTATCATCAACATATAACTAAACATCCTCAAGATCAAAGGTATGAGATGGTTCCAAATGATATTGGTGAAGTTTTTAGACATGAAATACATCTTTCATGGCATGGTACCTCGAAGGTAGTAGCAACTGATAAACAATCATCCCGATAAATTCTAGAATATTGAATGGCTCGACGTAGCGAGTTGACATATTTCCTTACTATCTTAACCATCAATGCCCTATCCTATGTGATACCTGAAGAAAAACACAATCCCCAACCTCAAAATTAAGAGGACTTCATTGACGATCAACATAAGAGTTATTTCAATACTGAGTAGTATTCATAACTTCTTGATCAGTTGGACCTATATTGTAGTCTCTGGAATGAGACGAGGATCTTGTAGAGATTCCTCACCATCCTCTATCCTGTACAAGGGTGAACAACATGGCCTACCATATAAGGCCTCAAAAGGTTCCATTTGAATCATCGCATGGTAACTAGTATTATATGAAAACCGGATGATATGTATATGCTTCTCCCATAAACCGCTAAAATCAAGGATGCATGCTCGGAGCATATCCTCCATAACCAGTATTGTCCGTGCTGATTTTCCATCAGTTTGAGGGTGAAAAAAGATCATAGAGACACCTAAGTTCCCATAGATTTCTAAAAACCTTGAATCGATTGTGAAATGAAATGAGAATTCCTAACTAAAATGATAGTACGTGAAATCCCATGTAGTCATACGATCTCACAGACATACAGTCTTCCCAACTCATCTACTAAGAAGGAATACTGAATTGAAATGAAGTGGTATGATTTTGTTGGACAGTCAATGACAACCAATATAGAATCTCTACCCCTCGATGACCCAGGTAAGGAATCTATCAAATCCATAGAAACATCTTCCCATTTCCATTTCCGAAAAATTAGTGGCTTTTATAATCCTGTAGGCCTCTAGTGCTCCACCTTCACCTGTTGATAGGTGGAACACCTCGTGATGAAGCCTACAATCTGATGCTTTATCCCAAGACACCAATACTGGCATCACATATCTCAATAAATCTTTGTGATGATTAGATGAACTACCCACTGGGAAGCATGGAACTCCTTCATTAACTCCAATGTATCATCTGTAAGAACCCAGAAACGTCCATGTTGATGCATGAAGTCATTTGTATCTACAGACTAATCTGATGGTGGGTTATCTCATGATATACTCTCATGGAGATCCAAACCATCAGGATATGATAACATCATACTCTTTACCTTCTCATGAAGGGCGGAAAAACTATTAAGGATGTGAGGTAAGACTTCTTATGACTGTCGTGAATGTCTATATGAATTTTAGAAAAGAGTTTCATTAACATTCATTCATCTCCAGAATCATTTATGGGCTACGTTTGAGTTTTTTGACTTAGTACATATTCTACAACATTACCTTTTCTAGACATGTAGAAAAGCTCAAAATCAAATGATTCTATATATTCAACACATCTATGCTATTGGAGGTTCATGTCATGCTGAGAAAAGAATAGTTGAGTCTTTTTTGATTAGTAGAAACCAAAAAGTTCTCACCCAAGATATAATGTCTCCAAAAATGTAAGGAATAGAAAACTACTTCTAGCTCGAGGTCATTTTTTGGGTAAATTGTCTCATGAGGCCTCAACTACCAACATCCGTATGAAACAACTTTGTCATCCTACATTAACAATTTTCATAGTCCAATGAATGATTCATTGCATAAGACGATATAACTTTTAACTAGTTTTCGAAGAATCAAAATAGGAGTCGAGACAATAATAACTTTCTACTCCTAAAATGCATTCTCGTATGATTCTAACCACATAAACTTAACACCCTTCTTTGTAATTCTAGTATGATGTGAAAAAAGAAGTGAGAAGTCCTGTAGGAAATGCAAGTAATATCTAGAAAGCCCTAATAAATACCTAATATACATCAAGATCTTAGGATTCTACCAGGACACAACATCGCTATCCTTTTTTAGTGTCAATAGATACTACAGATTCATAAATAATATGGCATAAAAAGTGGACCTTGTCGATCCTGAAGTCACATTTATCATGCATGGAATAAAGATGATTCTCTCTCATTGTACTCATGAACGATTTAATGATTTTTGGCATGGTCATTGCGAGTATGCTAATAAACCATGATTTCATCCACAAAGACCACAAAAAAGAGCCCAAATAGGGATGGAAACCCCTATTCAAAAAATCCATGAAAACAGTAGGTTCATTCATAAGACCGAACAATATAACAAGATACTCATACAGACTATACCTTCTATGTAAACTTGTATGAGGTATGTATGATGGTCTGACTCTATCCAAATGATATCTTGATATCAGGTCAATCTTAGAGAACACATTTGAACCATGGAGCTGGTCAAAGAGATCATCTGTTTGAGGATGTGGATACCACTTTTTGACTGTAAGCTGGTTCAACCTTCTGTAATCAATTTATAAACATAGAGTTCCATCCACCTTCATCACGAAAAGCACAGGTGAACCCAAAGAGGATTTATTAGGCCATATAAAGCCTTTGGAATATAATTCCTATATCTTCATCTTGTGCTCCGGAAGCTCAGTAGGTGCCATCCTATACGGAGAAATGGACACTGTAGATACTACTGGAACAAACCCATTTGTAAACTCTACCATTATCTTAGAAGGTAATATAAAAAATCATCCAGAAAGACTTCCCTGAAATGATCAACCACCAGAGGTAAAACAGTTTTAATAAAACCCTTATCCTCAATGAAAAGATTTACAATCTGGGTGGTCACTCTACCCAGACTATGAACCTTCAGTCCCACTCTCCAATCCTGGGCGTCCCACCAACACTCGGATGAATCCCTAAGAATGTATTTAGAAATATTGACACTCCAATATTGAGGTTTTTCTAGATTCTCAAATATTGATAGAATTTTCTCTAACCGTGACTCAACTGCCTGAAATCCACCATCCTCAGAAAAAGTAGGAGGATGCTGCTCCAGGAACTCGTGGGTTAGATCTGCCATCATAGGTGCAACCTGTGGAGCACCTTTCATGGAATGGATTATATGTAGGAAACTATCATGGAATTGGGTTCAGTGCACTGATTAGGTACTATAGGTGATACCTCAGGCGGCCCTATTGGATGTATGACCGGCAGTTTAGTGCACACCTTGTCTAGATCATGGGCATCATGACCTACGTTGAGAATAACACAAGGATGTCATGGTGGAATTAGTCTACAAATTCCATGAATGCACTTTAAAACAAGAAGGAATTATATAGATATATTACCTGTAAATAAATATCATAAGAAAACTCGCTACCCTAGGTATACTACCCAATCTACATTCTTTGACAGTCTGGTATTGGTAAGATCTCACGTATAATTTTGATTTCATTTTGTTGTTAATTAAAAGTTTCACTCTATTACATTTCATAAACATGACAAGGTGGAATAAGGATGTGAAACCAACTCATTTTTAATTTAGGATTCTCTTTATAATGGATAGTAATTTCCGATGAATTAGTTCCCAAACACCTATCACCAAAAAATATACCGATTTACTTATAGCCTAATGGCTTGACTTGGTAAATTACTCATTCCAACCCATGAGGGCCCATACACCTCATGAATTGAGATAGGAAATCGCTCAATCGAATCCAAAGTAATACAATTACAAACACTTTTCACAAAATCACTCAACAATCATAGGCTTATCAAGCTATACAATGATGAGAGATACACATATATGGCATAATAATCTATATGACATGTGAATTATAGGTTCCTTTAATGATGCATGTAGCAATACTCCTTGACATCATATCATCGGGCCAAGGATTAAAAAAATTCCCAATGAGTAATAATAATAAACACCACACAACATGTGAGTCACCCCATACTAAAATAATATCAACTGTTATAGGAAAAATAGACCAACAATTGCATTATGGGTATTTTGTCTTATACCCTGAACATGTGTTCACGACGTCCAAGAACGACTTATGAACATGTCCCAATTATTCCTATTCTCTAAAATATTGTCTCCATTCAGTCAAGTTAAAAAATAAAACACCTTTGATACCACATTGTGAAGACCCGGAACTGGATTCCACTTAACGAGTCTCTCGAGCCTACTGAGCCACAAGTCCTCAAGCGCATCTTCCCGAATGCCCAAGGCTTCCAACTAGCAGTGAGGGCCTATGGTGAGTCTATCGAAAGACTATTCCCTCATTATCAGAGTATAGAACAATATAATTGGATATAAATAAATATAAAATAGTGGAAGTAATATAAATAAATAGAAAAAAAATTGATGCAATAGATAAAAAAGAACTCAATAAATGTAATAACTGTAATCAGGATGATGTAATGTCATGGCATTGGAAAACTAGAAATCAAGGATGATATACAGTTAGAATAACATGTTACAAATTGTAAAAGAAAACAAAGTCTGCTCCAACCATCTCAAGATCCTACTCGTTCATTTTATATCAAGCTTTATCCTATCGGCACACAATCATTTATTGAAAGTTGCATGCTTCCCTTGGTCAGTACCTAAAACCATGTAATATACTTCAGGTACCAAACGACGCCCGTAGAGGGAGTGAGATTAATCTCATTGGGACACCACCAATGATGCCTTTAACATTCATCCTACGTAATGGAATATAACAGTGTTCATGCATGCATATATATATATATATATATATATATATATATAAAGTAAACCGAAAAGTACAGAATAACTAAATAACCAATACCCGCTTAAGCCCTCGGCTGGATTCTGAACATGTAATAATTTCATTAATTAATCAATTACCATTTAGTTTTAATAGGTCCGGTGAGGCATATCCATCACTAACATCATCTCGTGATAGTATAATTAGTGAAGGTACCAATATGTAACAAGGAAACCAGTCAATTATAACCAATGAGGAATTTCTAATGTAAAACCCAAGGTAACATAAACTCACGGAAAGGTAAATCAGTAGTATCCTAGTATAGCTAAGGGGTAAGATTGTAATCCAAGTAGAATAATTCAAGGAATCCTATAATAAGGCTCCCACTGAGTCTTAGGTGATCGACCAAGGTAAAATAGGGCAAAGCAATGATAAGGCACTATTGGCTTTGACCATGGAACCTACTAGTCAATGTCAAATCCAATGAATGTATCTGAGGTATCATGTAATAAAGAAAGGGACCCAATGTTAGTATAACACACAATGAAATAGACATGAACTGCTTCCCCCCTTACAGCAAGTCCAAGAGACTGCTATTCCGGCTGCAGATTTCTCAGGTAAGCAAAGGTCTATAGATTTTGATGCTACTCACTCTGTTTTGAAAGCCTTACCAGGTACCTGCACTGATCAGCCGCAACTGAATGCTCCTCATTCTGTTTCGAACATCTCACCAGGTACCTGTAATCTCGCAGTCCAGCAAGATAACTTACATGTTGAATGTGTTAATACTGACAATAAAAATGCTCTAACTACTTTGTTGACACCTAATTTTAATAGCATACAAGTCCCGGCTTTGACGGCCTCTATTCCGGTAGATGATTCCTCTATCATCTCTGATCCTGCCAAAGGAAATAAAGCCCCTGCCGTAACCCCCAATTTTTCTAAAAATGTCTGAAGATCTAATAGGCATAAGGGCTCGGCTGAAAAAAAAAGGGAGTTCTAACTCCAAGCGTAGATTTAAATGAAGATCCTCTTCTGGAACTGCCAAGGTATTGCGAACCTTGACACCTTTAATATTTTAAAAAGAATGGTTAACACCCAGAAGCCTCTAATTTTTGCCATTGCGGAACCTAAAATAATGTTTTCCACTGACTTATCTCACTTTTGTCGTTTTGGATACAACTTCATTGGTGCTTGTCAAAACTCCAATAGCTTTAATACTCTTTGGACCTTTGCCCGTCCTTCCCTATCTAAAGTTAATGTTTTTCATACTTCGGATCAAAATTTCACTTGTGACTTTATCATTGATAATACTCATATCTTTTGTTCCTTTATCTATGCCAAGAATAAATATCAAGATAGGAGGTCTCTCTGGAGGGACCTCTCCTCTCTTAATTCTAAAATTCATTCCCCCTGGATCGTAGCGGGCGATTTTAATGCTATTCTTTCTGCTGATGAAAATATTGGTCCTCTTCACTCAAATATTTCTATGAGGGATTTTAAAGCTACTATTGAAAACTCCAACCTCACTGAGATCACTCTAAGCGGTGCCAAATACACGTGGTATAGGAAACATTATAATAGAGTGGTTGCGAGCAAATTGGACAGAGCCTTTTCTAATGATCATGCTTTAGATACTTGGGATACCATCTCTAGTACCACCCTTCCAAAACATCATTCTGACCATCATCCTATTCTGGTCACCATCTCCCTCAACATTCGCAAACCCTCTTTTCCCTTTAGATTCAACAATGCTTGGTTCTCTGACCCTGACTGTTCTAATCTCATTAATCATTTTTGGTCTTCTCTGAGCCATTCTGATGAGGATTTTTCTTGTCCTGTTAAATTAAAATATCTCAAATGTAAGATCAAATCTTGGTGCAGCACTAAAGCAATTCAAATTGACAATGACATCCTCTCTCTTGAGAATGAGGTGCATCAAATACAAAACAACAACACGCACTTAGACTTCGCCTCTGATCACAATCAAGAAACCCAAATTACTATGAAGCTAAATATGCTTCATGCCTTCAAAGACAACATCTGCAAGCATACTTTTAGAATCAAATGGCTAACGGATGGTGATCGTAACACCAAATTCTATAACTCTCTACAAAGAATTCGGAAAGCCAGTAGGCCTCTTGCCTCCCTTAAAGATGGTAATAATATTTTGGATAATGAAGATGACATTGGTCAGCATGTTGTCTCTTACTTTGAATCTTTATTCAATGGGCCTTGTTTAAACAAGGACCTCATTAATGAAGTCATTCCAACTCTTGTCACTGATTTTGATAATAGTTTTCTCTTGGGTGTTCCTCTTGATCATGAAATTAGAGACACTGTCTTTGGTTTGAATCCTGACAGTGCCCCAGGACCTGATGGGTTCACTAATGGTTTCTATCAAAATTATTGGGATATCATCCATGCTGATGTTTGCAATCTCGTTAAATCTTTCTTTGCTAATGGTTTCTTACCTCACGGTTTAAATTCCCAATTCCTTGCTTTGATCCCCAAAGTTGAAAATGCTGCTGAGATCCATCTTTTTCGCCCTATAGCTCTGATCAACACTCTCTATAAAATTATCACCAAGCTTATAGCTAACAGACTCAACACTATTACTGATAAAATTATCTCCTGCAACCAATTTGGTTTTATCAAGGGGAGATCAATCCAAGACTGCATCTGTCTTGCTTCGGAATGCACTAACATGATTAATAATAAAAATAGAGGCGGAAACATTGCCATTCAACTATACATTCGTAAAGCTTTTGATACGATGGACTGGAATTTCATTTTCAAAGTTCTTCATGGATTTGGCTTCAATGATAACTTCATATCTAGACTTAAAATCCTCTTTCATTCTACTCATGTTTCCATTTTAGTCAATGGATCGCCTAGAGGGTTTTTCAAATGTTCTAAAGGAGTCAGACAAGGAGATCCCTTATCTGCTATTCTTTTTTCCATTGCAGAAGACTATTTTAGTCGTCTGCTCACCCATATGTTTGACCATAACAAGCTCAAACCCATTCAGGCTTACAGAAATGTGAATGCCCCCACCCACCTCCTTTATGCTGATGACATCATTCTTTTTCTAAAGGGTGATCTTAAAAACATCAGAACTCTTAAAGCTGCTATCAATCACTACGAGGAGGTCTCGGGTCAAGTCATTGGTTGGAATAAATCTTTCATTTACTTTGGAAAAAACTTCCCTTCTACTAGAAAAAATAATATTATCAACGAGCTCAGTATCAAAGAAGGTACTATCCCTTTCAAGTACCTTGGGGTTCCCATCTTCTGGGGTAGTCCCAAAGCCTGCTACTTTTCAAGCATTGTTGACCAGGTTCTTCACCAACTTTCCTCTTGGAAAGGAAAATCCCTCTCCATGGCGGGGAGAGTTTGCCTTGTAAAGTCTGTGATTGTTTCCAAACTTGTTTACTCGATGATGGTTTATAAATGGCCTATTATTCTCATTAAAAAGCTAAATGTTCACATTAAAAACTTTGTCTGGTCTGGCAGCACTCTGGACAGAAAACTGGTGACTATTCCTTGGGCTAAGTGCTGTAAGCCTATAGCTATGGGTGGTCTTGGTATTAAAAACATTAAGTTCTCCAACGAAGCTCTCCAAGCCAGACTAACTTGGAACCTGATTCATAATGACACCCCTCCCGTTGCTTTTATCAAAAACAGGTTCATTGATAGATTAAAAAGAGCTAATAGAAGTTTCATGACCTCTTCCATTTGGCCCTCTGTTAGAGACACTTATGATAATATTATGCACAATGCTAGATGGATGGTTTCAAGAAACTCTTCCATGAGATTCTGGTTAGACAATTGGACTGGTGACCCTCTTATCTCTGTGACTCCCCTTGACCATAACCCTGTTGACATCAACTCCACTGTCAATGATGTGATTAATTCTCACGTTGATTCCCTCCCAGACAGCATCACTCAAATTATTGATTCCTACCATTTTTCTCCCTCGAGTGATTTCTTGATTTGGGAGCCTTCTCATAATGGGATCCTTAATACCAAAAACTTTTATAATCACTCCTTTCACAACGCTGAGAATGATATGAATTGGATAAAACTTTTTGACAAACCTTGGATCAAACCTTCTAGATTCACTCTTATTTGGCGTCTCGCCCACAATAGAGCTCCCACTGATGTTTGTCTTCAAAGTTTTGGTATCCAACTTTGTTCAAAATGTCGTCTTTGCAATCAGCATAGAGAAGATACTAACCACTTATTTCTATCTTGTGCTACTGCCACTGCTCTTTGGAACTATATTTTTGACACTTTTGATTGCAGATGGCTAGTTCAGAACTCAATTGATGAGCAGCTTAAGAGATGTGTTGCCAAGGATAACTCTCAACAAATCAGAAACTTGTTCCTTGCTGGGGTCTCAGAGATGATACATGTGATCTGGTATGATAGAAACTTGATTCTTCACAATAATTGCTCACACAACATTAATGCAGGTAAAACGCGTATTCTTATTGCTATTCGGGAAGCTGCGCTGATTCAGAATGGTTCCTGCAACAATTCGGTGGATGATTTTATGATCCTTCGACGTCTTCAAGTTGATGCCATTTTCTCGAAACCGCTCCGCACTCTAGAGGTTTTTTGGAGACCTCCCTTTCCAGGTTGGATTAAAATTAATGTGGATGGAGCTTCTAAAGGAAATCCAGGTCCTGCGGGTTGTGGTGCTGTCTTCAGAAATCAGCATGGTAATGTTATGGGATGCTATTTTGGAGGCTGCGGTACTGCAACCTCTCTGGAAGCTGAGATGCTAAGTGTTATTCATGCCACTGCTTTTGCTCTTCAACGTGGGTGGAACAACTTATGGATTGAAAGTGATTCTACCACTGTTGTTCAAGCCATTTGGAAGGGAGAGATTCATCTTGCTTGGTCAATTACTACGCGCTGGATGAATTGTCTTCAATCTCTTCATGACGTCAGTTTCATTGCAACTCATACTTACCGTGAAGCTAACAAGGTTGCAGATTCTCTCGCTAATAAAGGGATTGCTCAGAATCTAACTTGGCTAGAGGATCTCCCAGATAACTTGATGCCTTTGCATCGTAAAGATTGTAATTTGATCCCGTCTTTTAGACTCTTGTAATCTTTGCTTTCTTTTTTCTAATAAATATGCTTTGGTCCTTTGACCAAAAAAAAATAATGGGTTTCTCAAGACCAAAGGAGTTCTCCACTTAGAATCCAAGGAGAGATCAAGTCAGTCCATTCTTATTTGATATTTGAATCATGTATTAATTGATTTTCTTCAATTATTTCCTTCCATTAGTGTGGAGAAATCATTTATATTTAAAACCATTGGTCCAAGCCTTGTCTTCCATTTGTGTGGATATGCCATGTAGTATTGCAACCATTTAATCAAGTCTTAGTTGGCCATTATAGTTTATTCAATTATTGAGGTTCACTCTACTACATCCCATCAACATAGAAAGGGTTGATACAGACATGTAACCATTATTCAATCACTTTCTATAAGGGAATGTTATATACATAGTATACTTTTCATTTTACACTTCATATTTCCAATTTAATAAACATTTGTAAGCACTTACCATAGGTGAGTCAAGAGGTCAGCACACATGGTACATGCCGTTTTTCAATTATCATTAAATACAATAAATCTACTATAAGGATTATCTCATTTATAATGGTTATGCAAAGGCACACCCGAATGGTGGCTCAAACGTCCTGAAACACTAAAACACAATTATGGTATAACCTTTGACATGAGGTGGATTGAGTTGTGGGTGAAACCACGAACAACTGATCACAAATTTGGAAAGATAATAACCATTCAATTATAACGTGTATAATTTTTTCATACTAATTTAAGAAACTGTTTCCAATTAAATAGGTGGCCCCCACACAAACATTCTAAAAACAAATAACCTTAGGGATGAGTTATAGACCACCCATGTTAGGGTTTTACGAGAAATATCCTATGGTATCAGACCTTAATTTTCCTCAGATGGGAATATATAATAAAAAAGGTCAAAAAATTAACATTTTGATATCTAGGTCGAGATTGGAAGAGAAGAAGAAAAACTAAAGACGAATCGAGTACTTACTATTGTTCATCCAACGTGACGAATAGAAGATCGATCAGATATTTGATGAAGAAGATATCTTGATACCATGTTTGGAACTACAAAATGCTCCAAAATTAAAGAGAACTATATCAATCCTTTATAAACCCAGATTAGGGAGAAAGGGGTTTGCTTAATAGATCATTTAAGGAATTTTAGACATTTACACATGTTTTTAGTCTGCGCACGGTTTCTCCACTTGGTTTTTCAAACCCTGTGCAAACCCTGCGAGACTATTCTGACCAAACGTGGGAAAAGGGGTGTTCTCATGGTTTGGTTACACCATAGTGCACCAACCGTGCGAGGTGCCACTATCCGAAAAAAACACAATCTACATGGTTTGGAAACCCCTCCACTAACCATTTGCAAACCGTGCAACTTGGCATGTTTTCCCCAAAAGAGGTGTTCCGAGCTCCAAATAAGCCCTAAACAGCATCAAAAACTTATCTAACTCATTAGGAATCTATATTAAGTCAAATGTAAAGATTTATAAAGAACATTAAAGGATCTATACCTGATTGAAAAACTGGGTTTGTACAAATAAGTAAAAAAATAATATTATAATAATATACAACAACTCTACATGTTTCCTAATATTATTAGAGTAGTCATTGGTGACTAAAACAACCATTTTGCCAAATATTTGGAATTTTTGAACCACTTGGGTATGATAATGGCAAGTTATAACAATAAATTTAACGTAATGAAAAATATAACATAAACATGTATATTTTTACTAAATAAGTTTTAATAAATTTTTATATAACTCATCTCTTTGACTAGAATTAGAAATTAGAAATAAAAAAGGATTTCTGATATCTTTGTTATTTATTTATAATTTTTAGATGTTATATAAAAGAAATTATTTATTACACAATGATGATGCAGTGATTACCTTATTAATAAAATAATCAATAAAAGATGTTTAAAATTTTATAATAAATTTTATTAAAAATATTTAATTCCATACATTAATTCTAGGGATAACTATGTCATGTTAGGGATGATTTAATTCTTTTAATTTTTCAAATAACCCACATTTTTATGACATTAAAAAATCAATTACTAAATAGTGTCAAAATTGACATTAATGAGTTTTTAAAACAAACACTATTTTATTGAATGATATAATATTCATAAATATATAATATGCAAATAAATCAATTATATTGTGTTAAAAATGTCATTAATTGTGAACTTGAGTTTCACATTGCATTATATAGTAATTATATTAACAATGCAGTTTAAAAATTAAAGAATCCATGGTAAGAGTTAACTTATTATACTATTGGTAAAATCTAAAAGATGAGGTTATGTTTATGACCTAAACATGTCAAAAACCTATTGTATGAGATGATTTAGACCCATCATAATATTATTCAATAAATATATCACTTGAAGCTATTATAATTTGAAAATAAATTTATCATAAAATAATATTTCATGACATTAATAAAGTGAATCTCACCTCTCCTATAAAATGGAAACCTCCAAATACCTTTAAATCGTCCAAAAACTACCCATATATCCTCAAAAATTCCCTTAATTCATCATAGAGTCCACACATTGGGAATAAAACCAACATTAGGAGTACTTTTTTATAATCAAAATGAGACACCTGAAGAAGAGGTAATTGTTTTATCACCTCTTTCAATGTTCATTTCTTATACTACAATCTATTTTTTTATTGTTTCAACACCAAAGAAATAAATCTAGTATCATACATGTAATAAAATATTATTATAACAATGGGATGAAAATATTCATCATTTTATCTGTACTACATATAATAGTATCACCATGTGTCCGTACGTACGACTTACCATCTTCATGTTGTGGTGTAATTTGTTATTCAACGTTACATTATTTTGATGGGAATAATGATTTTAATAATAGACATAAATAATTAAAATGAAATTATTCATATACTTTATAATTAACATACCATCGGGTTCTATACCATTTGACCGTTGAAGGAATGATATTGTCACTCGTGCGTACATACGGCTGACTGTATCTATGATCCGGTGAGATTCATTCTCTACATTAACCATTAAATATTTATTTTAAAATTTATTTAATGAGTAAATATAATATTTATGAACATAATATCATTCTAGATATGAATAAAATATATACTATTCATAGGAAACCTGACTTACATGACAGAATAAGCTTTGGAAAATGAATGAGTTAACACCTGAAACAACGGTAATACTAATGGGTTATTAACAAAATGATATAAGAAGATCATATATGATATCATAAATATTTATACGGTTATATTATAATTTAATTACCAATATTAACCTTTATATATGAGTTTTTTTTACCCTTTTCTAATAGAATATATAGGGTAAGGGTTAATTTCATAATCTTGTTATAAATTGAGGTTGCTGATGCACATGTATCTATTGTGACATCTTTATCATCCATGTCCATGATTAACAAAATTCATAAAATGTTTCAATATTTTTCTATAAATAATTAAATTCATTTTTTCCAATGTTTTACTTTTTATAAATATGTCGAAATGAATCTTTTGGTCGTTTCCCATTTGCGGTACGTTATGATATTTTTAAGAAATTAATTAAAGAATGTTTTTTTAAATTATATGGCGCGAGTGACTATTGGACGTTGTTATGTCAACATACAATTTTGAAGCATCCATAAAAATATTAATAGGTTATTTTCAAAATAAATGATTTATTTTAAAATTTCATGTGTTTTAAATGATTTAATGTAAAAATGGATACATCCCTCAAATATTTTTAACGAATTTATTAAATTATTTTCATCTATGCCAAAATATTTTTCTTTCATTAATTTGTGGGCTTTAGTTTCATTTATTATGATAAAATATTCCATATTTAATGGATAGTTTTTTGGTATGGTTGACTATAGATGTTCTATATTAATACAATTCATGGTTTATGGTTAATGAATTATCATTTTGTATGCAACTTTTAATATGAATGTTTATGTTATGTTTCAGCCATTTCATATGTGGAATGCATTAGACTTTGTAAGTGACGGGTCAAGACCACTATTTCCTCTCGATGCATTGATAGGTCACATGAGAAAAAATTGAATTTTGGAAAAAGTAATTGATGGAATATTTGTGTATGGTCTTATCATGAGACCATTTCATAGTAGTTATGATGTCCAACCCTATGAATTCCCTAATTACGAGATTAGTTATTGAATTTATGTGAGATGAATAAACTAGTAGAATAACTATGTGAATGTTTAAATGGAATTATTTTATTTATTGTTGTCATATTATGTGGAATATAACGATTTAAATGGTTTGTGTTATAGTTGTACTTTACCTTAAAAATTTGCGCTTACCTGTAATAGCTTCTATTATATTTTTTATCCTTAATTAACATCTGATCTAAGAAATTTCTTATTTTTTTTCCACATCATTCCAATATGTGTTTTATGATTGATATGCATGGTTATGAAAGGTGAATAATTTTATTCTGAATGATTTATCTATATAGTATTTTATGTTATAAATTATAATGTAAAGTTCATTCATGTAATATGTTTTCCCAAACTAATAAACTGATTTCTTCTTCAGGACATGATTCCTTTTAATCATTCTTGTCACTCCCGGGTTTTTTTTTCATTTCATGTCATGGTTTTGATCTGGTTCATTGAAAATACCAATCATTTTTTAGGGTATTTGGTGAGATTAATTTTGTGTATTGAACTACCATATATTTCTAATGACCCTAATTAGGGTTCCCTATTTCTTATTTTGGTGTTTGTTAAGAGAGGGTGGTTACTTCATGATTTGGGTCAACCCTGAGCCCATTTCTAGTTTTAGAAACCAATTTTTTTCATTAATAAAAAATTTGTTTTACAACATATTTCACCCAATACACTTATACCCTACCTCCAATTACATATTTAGACCTCCATATCATTTGTACCCCCTTAAGAATTCATAATCATGGTAAATTTGGGTTACTTATTTAGGTATTGGCCCAGCCAGTGGGCCGATTTCTAGTTTATAAAAATCATTTATTTTATATCTGTTTTCTAATATTTCTCAGTGATTCTACCTCCCACTCAAATAAAAAATACGTATCATCATCCTTGTTGTCTAGTTTACCTCATTGGGGCTCATTTGAATAGAATATTAGGGGGAATGTTCTCAAGTTTCCTCAAATCCTCCAGAACTGATAAGATAAATTGTTTCATACATAAATCATTCAGTTCATGATCTTTTTCCCACAAATTCTCTTTCCATGGTTTCTATAGACCATACGATCATCTTCAAGAAGTTACAACCCATTACATTTTCACTATGGGTGCAGATATAATAAAAAACAAAATGATTTCTAGGTCTAAAGGGGTGATTCCTTCTCATTTATCCTCCATCTTCTTCCATCATTCGTAATTTCATGTTTTTATAGTCCCCCTAGTTATGATCGACCTAGAGTTAGGATATCCCAATATTTTTTATGGGGGATTTTTTTTTGGTTAGGTAATCATAAGTTTAGGGGTTTTAAACCCTCAGATGGTAATATTGAGTGTGAGTTTTCATTACGCCAATGATTTTTGTTAGATATCCCTTCCACATGCCTTTATCATTTACGTTTTATCATCTTATTATTGCTCCAATATTATATATATATATATATATGTTTATTATAGTTTTTCAGCCTTTATATAACTTTTTTGGTTTAAAACATGGTTGTTTAAGCCTCCTTTTGTGAAAGGTAGTATTTTGTTTTGTAATAAAAGTTCACACCAAGTGTTTGTTTAATTGTTGCTCTAACTTTTGAAACTATTTTTCAAGGTTTTGAACTTAATTTACGGTGTTTTGAACATGTTTCATTAGCTAAAATAAAATATTTCTGAAAATGGTGTTTTATTCCTTGTCATGTTCTTAAAATAAATTGTTTTGTTTAAAAAGGGCATATCATGTGTTAGGTAAATTGCCCTGTTGGATTTTATGTGTTATGTGTGATTAAAATTTTTTTTGTCTTGATTTATAACTGAGTTGAAAGAATAATAAATTGAATTTTTGGTTCCTTATATTGATTTCCATTTTCTATCTAGTTTTACAAACAAATGGGTTTTGGTTAACAACATGTTTTGGCCCGAGTTGTCGGAAAATGGCCCGTTTCACAGCCTTATGAAAATTGTTGTATTTTGAATATGTAACCTGAGTGTTTTAAGGGATTTAATAGTTTTTTGTGATTCTATAATTGGTGTGTATACACCTATATAAAAAAAGATAAACGATTACCTTGTTCAAAAGTTAGTTTTTAGAATGGCTTAATGGCTCGTTTGTAAATTTTTGGTAAAAATGGTTTCCTTGTGTATTTCAAGTTCTATTATTTAGGGCATTTTATGGTCCATGAAATTGATTTATTAATTCATTTTGGGAGTTCAAAATCTTTGTTTTTAGGTTATTTATGGGTTTGTGTCCTTAAAATTTCATTTTTGAATGGAATTTATGGGCAAGGCCTCGTGATACTCCTTGAAATTGTTTTACGAAACTTTTTAGTGGTTTATTGAAATGTGAATGAAATGTGAAGAATGTTTGAGGGATTTTTGTGTTTATGGATTTGTAATTTATTTTTGATATGAATATTTTATTTGATAATATGTATATATTTATTGATAACTAAATGGAATCTCATATATCTAGGTGGGTGGATGTGAACTAGTATGCTAGTGATCCCGTGGGGTTAGGGCCCCTGTTTCACATAGCAGGACTGAAGATTACAAAACTAACTAAATTATACTAATGATGATGTTGGGGGAACACTCGGTTATTGGTATTATTTCAACTAGTGGTTCGTGTTTATAAGAACATATATTTATTATGGTTACTTTCACCGAGATACGAGGTACCTCAGTCTCACAACAAAGTAGCGCCTAATGGTGTTCCCATTAGTTGTTCTCATTGGATATTTGTTTTAGTCCCTATTAGCATACAATGTGATTGGTTGATGAATTTAGTTGGGTCTGTGATTTATTTAAAAGTTTAAATTCTTTAAATCATCCCTCTTAAAAACTATTTTCATTTTGAAGTTTCACCTCTTTCAAAATTATTACTAGCATTATTGTTTTTAAAATATGTATGTTTTTGTTTGGTTAATTTTTTATATCTTGGGACCTCATTTGGAAAAAATACCATTATATTTTTATTTAAAACATTAAATTTATGTTTCTTTTATTTTAAAGGATTTTCATTGGGAATAGAATATTTGGATAACTGGCTGAGTTTTAATACTCACACCTATAGTCTTCTGCTATTTTCAGACCATGTGCAGGTTTCGGCTTTAATTTGATCACCTTCAGTGATGTGTGATCATTGTGTTCGAGAGTGACCAGTAAGGTCACATGGAGTTTCAGGGTAATTGGGTTTAGTCAGTTGAGTTTTTGGTTTAGTAGTAATTTCAGTTACTTATACATATAATGTTTAGTACAATTTTTATATAAATGTATTTTGGGCTGTCCATTTCATTCTTGATGTTTCTTTTATTTTTTATATATAGTCTAAATCATTCCATTGTGTACTCTATTGATGCCCTTGGTTTATTTTTCCATCTTAGGAGGATCATGAATGCCTCTTGGGACTTGTGATAGGCTGGCCTAGGTGACGCGTTCAGGGTCGACTTAGGCTGGTTCGTGAAAATTCCAATGTTTTAAAATAATACAAGGGATCTAGGTGACTAGGATCGGGGAGTAACAGTTGGTAACTGATGAGAATTATAAACTAACAAAGAAATATATTTAGAAAATATAAATTATAGATCATAACCCTATGATATACATCTAGGATAAGTATATAACAACCCTCTAGAATTTATGGTAATGTAGATATTACATGGATATTCCATTATGTAAATCCTTGTGCAGATACTACTAGTGGACGTGGTTCTAGAATACATTTAACTAGGGGTAAAAACTCCGACATGGTGTTCTGGGCTTGACTAAGGGTATCCAGGTACACGACAACATGACATACTGCATAACCGGTTTGACACTCCTAGGAGATATTCTAAGGATAATTCATATTTTCTTTACAAACCAATATGAAGGATTTATCATTAAATATTTACCCAAAGGAACCATATTTATGATTATGGATTAGATTTGAAAAAAAATTCAATTTTGGTTTAGTATTTTACTAGTTCGTAATATCGCATTATGATTCATAACATGATTTAGTGTAGGAAATTTTTTAAAAATGACACCTAGTTGATGAAATGGAAACCATATCAACGCACATAATCCACGAAAGGAATAACATATTATATATAAACATATAGTGGATTATGAGATGAAACTGCTGCTTAACAACTTATAACTGTACTGGGATGACAAAATCTTGTTATGAATAACAACATTACCGATATGGAGAACCCTAATCGACATCACATGGGATCAATATTAGGCCTATTAATGTGAAATCTAACTCCAAAATTAAATGGGAATTCAAATATGTTTGTGGATGATCAATGGATAAGTTTCTTAGAAAAAATGTTTCTTGGTTTGGGATGTAACGAAAGGGAGAATGTTAGGTTAGATGTTTGACTTCTCTCAAGAGATACAGATCAATGGTGGTCAATAATTGAAAACATATTGGAGGATGAATTACTATAAAATATATAATGGAGGGAGTTTAAAGAACTTTTTATAGATAAATAATTTCATTGTGAACAACGAGCTGATAAGGAAAGAAAATTTCTGAGTCGAAAGAAAAAGTAGGATGAGTATTCTGAAAAGTATGAGGCTAAGTTAAAAAAGAATAGTAAGGCATGATGCATACTACATACATAACCCAGGATGTGATCTTAATAGATTCATTGACAGGATAAAACCATTCCCCAGATGGGCACTAGTCTCACAATTGTTCCCAGCATACGAAGATATTGTCTCATGTGTTATCAACAAGAAAAATGAATTCTCTATGTGTTATGACATTAATTTAAATAAAGATAAGAATAGAACACTAGATAATGATATAGATAAAGGGAATAAGGAAAATAATGGTTTTACATTATGTGATAAATTATGTAAGAAACACCATGGTACATTCTTGAAAGGAATGTGAGTTTCTTAGAAAAGTGGAGAAAAAAGGTCACAAGGCTTCTGATTGAAAGGGATGGAATGAAGTTGTGAAATCATATAATTGTAAATATATAACACATTATTTAATTATTTTCCAAATAATCAATGAAATATTTCTCATAATAGGAAAATGGATCATGGTCAAGCTTATACAATTACTACGATCAAAGTAGAATAATGTATTTATTTTTGTTTTTTTATTCACGAATTATATTCCTGTTAAAATAAGAATTGTATATATATAATTATTTTACTGTAGTTATTTTTTTTTTGTTTTTTTAGAAAATTTTCTTTTGTTTTAATTGAGGAATTATGATAATTGTAATCATATATTCAGTATGTGATAATAGGAGAAAGATTAAATTGTATTGGGAATCTGATGTTACAATTTATTTTGGGAATTTAGTGAACTTTTATAAAGGGTTTTGATTGAAGTATTTTGGATAAATATAATGATTGGAATGGATTAAGTTGAAATTTATGTTGTATCATATAAGGTTTTTTAATATTATTTTTTGAATTTTATAATAATACAGTTTTAGAAAAAGGATAACCCATAGGTCAGTATACAACCCATCACATCAGACAAGGTTGCGGGAATTGAACCCACAACTGAAGTGTGATATGGATTTATCACCTACCAATAGCCTACAGAAAGACCATCATTATTATAAAATAGTTTTCTTTATTTTAATGGTATATGTTTATATTTGTAACTTTAAACATTTAATATAAATAAAATATTTCTGAGTTTTATTATCTTCTAAATAGAAAGAAGTGTTTGTGGTATAAATCATTTAAAGGACGAAAATCTACATGTAAATTGTGTATTCTTCCTTGTGTTCTTTGTCAATGATGTAAGTTAATTCTTTAAAACTGTGTTAAGGTTCATAAAAACCAAAATGATTTCCTAGTACTTTATTTTTTGATGAATCAAATGGTCCCTTTGATCATTGGTCATTTATATCTTTTTAGCTTTTAGCATTCTACTGATAATGTTTTATATCACCCTCCATCCAAACATGATGGTTACATTTTATTTTGTGGAAATATTTTCCTACATGTAACCCTTGTATGTGTTGCTTCTATTAACCATCTTACTTCCCTTTATTTATTTATGTGTGGAAGCTTTGTCGACCATTTTTCTATGTGGGATAGACATAAATAGATTTTGAATAACCAAAAAATTGTTAATGAACTCAAATTACAAAATTGTGAGGATGAAATTTATTGAAATAGGGGATAATGTAACACCCCATGATTCCACAGTATGCTTCTTTTAAAATAATTCAATATCTTGTGCTACACTCAACACCAAGTTCAAGCACACAATAACCTACCAAACTAGCCATTTATGAATATTTTTGGAATAATATTAACCAAATTGTTTTTTACATATATATTCTATATAATTTTAGTAATAATATAATTTTTTTCTTAGATATAATATATGAACAAATTCAAATATTCATATAAATGAAGTATTTTCAAAAAAAATTACAGTTTTACAACCTTTTAATGGAGAACCTCTTTTGAATACCATATTTGAAACTTTAATGTTTTCAATTTTCCAAAATAATAATATTATTTATAATTGGGACAAAAATTATTATTTCAGAAATTATTATTTCATTTTCTAATAGAATTTATATTTTAATGAATTGTGAAAAATATTGCATTTTAATTCAAAACATCATTTTCATATATAAATTATTTTTATCCTTAAATTCTCTTTTAAATTGGTTTTAAAAGTATAATTGTTTTATTTATATATAATTAAATAAAATTTTAATAATTGGAAGCAATTTTACATTAATATGAGACATAAACACATGCCAATATTTTGATTGTTTTTACTTTTCCAAAACTCGCTTTTTGTTTTTGACTACATGAAATAATTTTAAATTAATTAAACAATTATATATGTTTTGAATTTGGGAAAATGGATTCCATATTTAGAGTAATATGATACAAAATATTTAAATTGGTATATTTTACATTTGGGAATTATGAATAATAAGTTTAGTCATTTTATTTATTTACCATGGATAAAGGGTAAATTTGATAAATAAGGGTAAAAAATATTATAATAACATAAAACTACCATTACACATGCCTTAATATCATTGGATGAGCCATGGGTGACCCAAAAACTTTATAGTCTTAATTTTTTCCAATTGGGAGCCACTTGGGTGTGATAATTATAAGTTATAATAATTAATTTAATGTAAAGAAAACTATTACATAAACATGTGTCTTTTTACTAAAACAATTTTAATATAGGGTTATATAATTGATTTATTTTTATATAAATATTAATTATATATCTAAAGCGATTTTTTATATAATGGTTATTTATTTTTAATTTTTAGGTATTAAATAAAAAAAATTATTTATGACACAATCATGATGTAGTAATTACCTTATTAATAAAAGAATGAAATAAATGATATTATAAATATAATAATAATTTTATTTAATATTTTAGTTCACAAGAGAATTTTATAGATGAATATGAAATTTTTGGGATAAATTAATAATTGTTTTCGAATGAATAATGTTGTTAGGACTTTAACAAATATCAATTAATAAATAGTTTAAAATTTAAAAAAATGATTTTTTAAAACAATCACTAGTTCAATAATGATGTAATAGTCATAAAATATAATATTTATCCAAATGACTTATATAGTGTAAAATATTTCATTAATGATATACATGAAGTTCTCATAGAATTTTATAGTATCTATGTTAACCATATAGTATAAGAATATTAGAAGAAATGGTGAGATTTAACATATTTTACCAAGGGTTAAATCTAAAACAAAAATGTTACATTAATGACCTTAACATGTCTAAAACCTATTAGTAGAGATTATTTCAAACCATCCTAAAATTTTCCTAAAAATATATAACATTTTAGATATTATAATTATAAATTAAATTTACAATAAAATAATATTTCAAGTCTTTCGTATAGTTCCCCTCACCTCTCAAATAAAAGGTCACTACTACTTCTCTTTAATTCACAACACAGAATCCCATTGGATCGTCAAATCTTGGCCCAAATATCCTACAAAATTCACAACTTAATAATATATTTTATAATGTTGGCAGAAAACCAATTTACGGAGTCGTTTTGTGAAAATCAAAAGGAGACACCAATAGAAGATGTAATCATCTTATCACCTCTTTCAATGTTCATTTCTTCATTAACATCATATTTATAAGATGTGTATATACCAAAAAATAAATATAGTATAATCCATATACTGAGATATTTTTATAATCATGTGGAAAATAATATTCATCATTTTATCAAACTTATGAATTATATGTTCGCCATGTGTGCGTGCGTACGGCTTACCGTCTCCACACCGTGGTGAAATTTGTTACTCAACATTAACTTATTTGGATGGGTATAATGGTGAGTATAATAGATATTAATAATGATTATTAAATTATTATTATTCCTTAAAATTAATATACTATCTAGTCCCATACCATTTATCCATTAAAGGAATGATATCATCGCTCGTGCGTACGTACGACCTACAGTCTCCGCAAATCGATGTGATTCATTCTCCACAAAAACAATACATGAATGATTATTAAATTAATTTGATAATTATTTATAATATTTATGAACTAAATATATTTCTTAAAATGAATATAATATATCTTATTCATAATAATCAGGACTTGCATGTTGGAAAATGCATAGGTAAACGAATAAGCTAACACATGAAACAAGGCTAACACTACAATATTATTAAGAATATGAAATAATAGGGTCATATATGACCTCATAAATATGATTATAGTTATTTTATAGTTTAATAAAATAATTTATTCAATATATAGGAGGTTAATGAACCCTAGGATAATGTAAATTGAAAAATAATGGTTAAATTTCACAATATCAATATTATTTGAGGTTATTGATTCATAAGTATCTACTATGACATCTTTATCAAATATGTCCATGTTTCAAAAAAAATACATTAAATGTTATAAAATTATCCTATTGATTTTCTATGTCATTTTTACACATCTTTGATTTTTTATATTATTTTATTAATGGAATCTATGGGTAGTTTTTGATAGGAAGTACATTATGATCTTTTCGACAAATTTTCAAAAGAATGTTTTTTAACTTATACGGTGCAAGTGGCAAATTTATATGGTTATGTTGCCTTACTATTTTGATTCATCCATTACAATATTACAAAATTATTTTCAAAATAAATCTTTAATATTAAAATTTCATAGCTTTTAAATTATTTAATGTAAAAAGCGGTTATTTCCCTCAATGAGTTTTAATGAATTTATTTAATTATTTTCATATATGACAAAATCCATTGCTGGATATGTTTTATTTTTTGGGATTGATTTATATGATTTAATAATCCATAATTTTTTTAAGGTTTCATGATATGCTTGATTGTGGTTGTGCTATTTATATACAATTTCTGGTTTATGGTTTGGATTACTAATATTTCATATGGTAGTTTTAATATGAATGTTTATATTATGTTTCAATATTTTCATATGAGGAATGCATTGGAATTATTATGTGATAAATGGGGACTAATATATCCCCTTAGTGAATTATTTGGTCTCATGAGACATACTAGTATTTGTGCACAAGGCTTTGACAAGAATATTTGTGTATGGTCTTGGAAGGAGGCTTTGACGTAGTGGTTATGATGTCTGACACTATCCATTCCCTCATTCTAAGATTAGTTATTGATTTTATATGTGATTATTAAACTATTATAATATATATGTGCATTTTTAAATGGAATTAAATGATTTATTGTTTCCATATTTTTCTTAATATAATGTTTTAAAATCCATGTGTTTTAGTTATGAACCTTCCCTTAAACTTTCATGCATGTAATTTATTTTGCAAGACTGATAAATAGTTCGGGCCTTTAGGACATGATTCCTTGTAATCATGGAAATGATATTTAAAATAATGAACTGTATCTAGGTGATTGGTGTAGGGGAATTACAATTACGACCATAAACAATACAAAATTCATCAAATGGGATACACAATCATCTTTCATGTGTACGGTGGACTACAACATCGCGAAATAATGTCATTCATTCATCAATGACCACCATTAATGGTTGGGAATAATGGTTGATTTATAGTTTATGTATAATTATTATGATATTCAGGATATTTTTTATTCCTAAATTAATAAATAACATATATCTTCATTCATTCAATTTGGTGGGAATATGATTACATTGTTTGTAGACGTGTGGAGAACCTCCTCTATAATGTGATCAGATTCATTCACATTATATATGAAATGTATTAATAATGGTTTTTATAAAAATATGTAAAATATATGATATAAATATGACACTATAATTATAATTTACTTATATATAAGTTACATTTTTATCATTTAATATAACAAGAAAATATGAATAGTGCTCATTTATATGTATAAACAACCATCTCCATGAATGGTGTATTTAATTTCTTATATCCAAATATAATAGATAAATACAAATAAATATTTGATGAATAAATAATATTTTAATTTTGGATTAGATTAGAGCTATTTTAAAATCATTATTCATGTAAAATGAAGAAAAAAACAACACATCAAAATATACACAAAAAACAAGGCAATCAACACATGAAATGATGAAAATAATGAAATATTATTAATGAAAATGATATAATATTTTATAAAATGTTTATATATGATATCATAAATATTATTATGGTTTTATTATAATTTAATAGAAATCTAAAAATAATTTCACCGGATGTTAAACAGAGTTTAACAAAAATGATGCGTAAGGTTAGAGATTTTCATCTTACTTTTTACATCTGTGATCTGAATGTTGTATTCAAAACATAATTATTTTGTCTATTGTATCTACTTACCATTTTGATATTTTATATCAAGACTTATTTTATATTCATGTTATTTAATTTCTTCTATTATTAATTATTACTTTGGGGCTTCTGATTTAGATGTTACCATAGTTGGGAGCATTTTTTTCTTCTACATTTATTTTCAATTGGAACATAAATGTTATTATGAACCAATAATATTTTATGTGGTCTATATAAATCCAATTTAAAATTTAATTTCCTGAATAAATTTTTATTCATATTATTTTATGATTCAATTTGATTTATCAAATCTAAGGTGATTTGATTTGAAACTTTCCACGTGATATAAGTTATTGTGAAATATCATATTCTATTCTGATTTCTAAATTTCTCTTAAATAGTCACTTTATTATAATAAAATTTAATTAGAAATTACATTATCTTAAATATCCATATTAGTATCACTGTTATTTTCATTTCCAGAACAATATAAAAATTATAAAAAAGGGTTTTACTTTGATGGTTATTTGATAATCTAGGGAAATGTTGATAAATATGTATTCTTTACTGAATATAAATACATGATAATATAAATTGTTAATTAACTAAATAGATTGTTTTATATATCTATAATTATTTTGAAATTCTGTAATGGGTGGGGTGTAGCCTTTATTTGGCCCATCAATGCATTGATAGATTCTCCTAAGAAAAATCGGGTGGCCAAATTAAATGAGTTTCTTCCAATAGTTTTAAACTGTCTGGATGATAGATCTTGACCGTATAGGTTTTCATGTTCCCAAGACATGATGTTTCATAATTTTAAATTTCCTTAATTTCATTTATCATTAACATCCATGATAATTTCACAATGATAAAATATTTGGATGCATATCATTTTCATTTTATTGATTAAATGAAATGCGGTTTTATTTATTTTTATTTTCAAATTGATTATAACTTATCCTTTTATTTAAATTGGAGGTTTTATCATTTATTTACCTTTATATGTTTGTTATTATTATTGATTCTTTATTTATTCCATTTTACTTAACCCCTGATGATCATTTTATCTCAACCTTATTTTTTTCCATTACCCAAGACATAAAGATGAATTTTTGGAATGATTTTTAAGCATGATGAGGATTTAAATTATTTATTATCTATTTTATTTTCACAATATAATATTATTATTATGTATGTAATTTGGTTTTCCAGAATAGGTAATCTATTTTTAAGGTTGATATTTTAATCATCAATATATTCTAATTTAATAAATTAAGGTATAGTCTCGACATGCTGGGTCGAGGTCATTCCTTTTGTTATATGAGAATGTTTTTAGTAATGTTGGAGAACATATATTTGGGAGAAAAAAACCATGATATGTTTTGAACAGAAGAATAATAGTTCACCCCAATGATACCATGGTTATGATTACGAGATGAAATATGGATAAATTTTCCGATTTATGTGTATTTCTCTATTTTTAGGATTATACATTATGTTTCATAATGATATTATCTAATAAAATATATTCCATTGTTTAAAAATGTCTCATGAATGGAATAATAGATTCAATATCAGTGGAAAATATAAAGTTTTCACAATTGATTAATCAATTTTAAATGGAATTGTAACTTAGAAAGTGATGTATATGTTAGGGAATCTTAATAATGTTAGAATAATAACATTCCCCATATGGATAAATCTATTGAACAATGAGATTCTTGGATGATGGATTTCTTTATGAGGTATGAACCCCTACCTTTTAGTGGAACTACAGGACCAATTATTTCAGACCAATGAATAATGTCTCTAGAGAACATATTCATGGCCTTGAGATGTAGTGAAAATGATGATGTTAGACTTACAATTTATTATCTCAAAGAAGATGTCGATCAATGGTGTTCATTAATCTATGAAACTAGTTATAAAGAGGTTGTAGAACTCATGGATTAGAAATAATTTAAGGAGACATTATTTCAAAAATATTTTCCTCATTAGAAAAAAAATGACATGAAGATAAATTCATTTTTACTAAAACAAAAGGAAGAATAAATTTTTCTAGAGTATAAAATAACCATTAAAATGAAACCTTTGTATGATAAATATTATATATGCAACACAAGGAGAATTAATGGCCATTTTGTTGATGGGATTTAGCCACGTATATTAAGGGAACTGGTCTATCAAAAAATTTCTTCAAACAATGAAATAGTTTTAGGTTCTATCTAGATAGATATATAATTCTCCATGTCCAATGGCTTCAAAGGGAATAAATAGAAGAAGAACATGATCGATAAATACGTGGATAAAATGAATAAGTGAATTAAATATGTTTGTACATGTGATAACTGTGGAAAGAAACACCATGGTACCTACTTGCATGGAATGGGAGTTTGTTATAAATGTGGAGATAAGGGCCATCATGACAATTAATGCAAGGTAAAGAAACAAATAAATGACTTATAGTGATTCTAATATAAATAAATGGGTCAATATTTTCACTAATGCTGCAAGAGTCAAGGGAATCCACCACAATGGATGCTAATTAAACATAGTGATGCTAATGATATTGATACAAACTAACTGTAATGATTAATGTTATTATGTATTTGGATCCTTATAATATGTGGAATGAGTATTTTATAAATGATATTCTCATCATAATAAATATGAATTATATTAGGATTTTACTATAATAATATTTCATTAAGGATTTGATCGAATATATTTTATGGTACAAAGAAAGATAATTCAATAAAAATTAGAACATTTTAGAAAACAAATTATTGAGGTTAAAATAAAAATTAATATATTCATGATGCTAATATAATTATTTTTGGATTAAGGAATTATTTATATTGTTATATAAATTAGATATTATGGACTACCTTGTAACTGATTAATGGTTTATTGGAAAAATGGTTATGCTAACATTGATGGAGTTGACATTTTTTTAATTTAATGAATTTATCCAATATCCTATATTGAAAATGATGAATAAGGAATCATTCAAATTTTCAAAATGTTTTTATGCTAATTTAGGTTATTACCATGTTTTAAAAGATTAAATAATTAAGGTATTCACATATTTGGTATGTGATGATTTAGAGATACTTTTTCTTGTACAGATTAATGGAATATTCATTTATTAAATATAGTTGCCTTATAAAGTTATGTATTTTGATATTTTAGAAAGGTTATAAGGTTAAACATTTATGAAATTGTATATGTTGATCTTTGGACAAGATATTAGTGATTAATGTATAACATCACTATATAATGAAACCACTACTAAGAGATGAATTAGAAATAGTTCAAGGAAAAACCTAAGGGTAATATTTTACCTGTGAATTAGAAAATTATCAAGTATGTAATTTACTTATATTCATATATTTTGAAACAATTTAACAACTCTATGGAAAAATGGTATTGAAACAAAAATAATTTCCTATTATTGTCATTTTTTAATTATATCAATGAGCTTTTTACTTTTATGGAGTTTATGGAATTATGGTCATTATCCTTCTATGGATCACCCACTTCTTTATGATTAATGATCTCTATCACTCTCCATATGAGCATGATAATTCTATTTCTCTTCTATGTCCATGTTATATCTAATGTTCTCTTATTTGGAAGTCTATTTTTTTAGTGGCCTTAATATTTTCATTTCCCTATTATTACAAATATTATTTATTATCCTTCTTTACATTGTGGATTTTTCTATAATAGTATTTGGAAATATCAATCTCTAATATACAATGTTCATGTTTGATTTTAAGGAAAAAAATGTATATAAGGAGGGGAGATTCAGACACTACATGACTTTATCATATTTTCCTATTAGAATAAATTTATTTTTTTACCTTGATTTTTATGGAACACCAAGTTAATATTCTGCAACACACTACAGTGATATTATTTTTTGAACACAGAACACAATGTTTTCTTATGTTACACATAATACCAAGTTCCCTCAATATATTTTGTAAGATGAAATATCTAGTTTTAACAAAATACAAGATATTATTAATATTATTTTATATGGTGGCAGTTATCACCATTCCATTATAATGAAATAGATAAAATAAATTTAGAAAATATTTTTTATGTATGTTAATATAATTATTTTATTAAAGAAAGTACTTTTAGATTAATTTAATATGTTTGACATTAATAAAATAATAAAAAAAATTCAATTTTAAGAATAAAATTTTGTATTTTTCTAAATTGAAATTTTTCTGCTTGTTAATTGAGAACCTGTTTTAAAACTGAATAATAAAAGTTTTATATTTTAAAAAAAAATTTAAAATTAATTTTTAATCTTATTTCAAATTAAATCATTGGGTGAATTGTTGGAATTTTCAAGAGATGTTTAATTTTTCGATTAATATTAAAAATTCTATATTATAATTGAAAATTTAGTTTATGTCTAAAAGATTAATAATGTTAATTTATGTTTTTAATATAATTAAAGTATAAATATATATATTATATATAAATTAATCCTATACAGTAAATTTCAATGAATTTCACTTTTAAATTGTTTATAAAATCATTTCAATCTTTTTATCATTTTCAATTTAAATACATATTGTCTCATCCAATCAGTGTGATTGATTTTAAATTAATTTCTGCCACATGTGATATTTCAATTTTAAAAAATGGAAGACATATTTGGAATCAGTATAATATATAATTTTTATTATGTTTAATATTTTTTGAACTGAAAATATTAGTAATTTAAATTAAAATTAATTATAGCAATTGAGGTAGAAATGAGTTTACTTTATCATTCTTCTGTAATATTATGGGTCCAAATAGGCAAGAAACATGTACAAAACCTATTTAATTGACATATTTATTCTATAAAATTCATTTTTTGTAATTGAATTAATTATTGGAGTCACATTATGTAAAGGATACATCCAAATTGTGTTGAAATTTTAATATTTATAAGAATGTGACTCCCCGTTCCCTATAAAAGCGAAATCATCACCCTCACTTTTACACACAATTAATGCCCCATATATCATCCATTACCTTACCAAACCTACTCCAAAATTTTCTCCCCAAATCCTAGATGCGCCACATTGGACATAAATCCAAACATGGAAAGATTCTCATATTAGTCAATAATTGTTTTACAAAGAAGATTTAACATTCGTTAATGATAAATTTTGTTGTATTTACATTGATACCCTTTTAGTTATTATTATATAAAGATTATATAATTACATCATTATATTTATTATACATATATTTTTTATTAATAATATTCAAACCTAAAACATTCACACATAGATAAAATTTTATTTAAAATCATCATTTGTGTGTATGACGAACTACGACCTCATGAACATATGTTGTTCATTCTTCCATTACAACCATTCAATGTTTGGAATAATGATAGATTTGTTATTTAATTATAATTTTATAATATATATGATTTATTATTAATTATATATGTATTATATATCACATATATTAAATGTTTTCATTTTTTTGAATATGATGGAATCATTTTTTGGGCATGTGGACTACCTTCTCATCAAAGTGACCTGATTCGTTCACATGTGACATTGAATTTAATAAGGGTGGTTTTAATAAAAATATGTTATAAATATGAAAACAAATATGATAATGGAAGTATAATTTACATATATATATATATATATCAATTAATTTTCATTCTTTTAAAACAATTGTAAAATAGAATGATTGTTTAGGGGTATTTACAACCTTCCATCTCCACGAATAGTGTGTTTCATTTCGTATCTACAAATTTTTTTAATAACTATAAATACATATTTAATGAATAAATATATAATATGAAAATCATGATTTACAATCTTTAGAATATGAAATCACAATCCATGTAAAAGGAAAAAAAATTAACAAGTCAAAAAATAATCGAAAAAGAGGCAATTAACACCGAAAAAGATGAAAATAATGAATGATTCTTGATGAAGATTTTATTAAATTTTATTAAAGGATTATATATGATATATTAAATAGTAATAAGGTTATATTATAAATTATTAACTTTCTTAAATACATTATACACAAGGATAAATAGTGTTGAAACAATAGAGAGTGTATGGTGAGATATTTTCATCTCACTTTTTACTTCTATGAGTATAATGTCATTTTCACCACATAATTATTTTTTGTGGTGTATTTACTGAAGATATTGATATATTATATCATTAATTTTTTTATTTGGGTTATTTAAATGTTTAATGTTATGATTATTACTTTTGGGGATTCCAAATGCGTTTGTAAGGTATTTTGTCTCAATTTCCATTCAATTGAGACTTTATGTTATTATGACAAATTCATAATTATGTGATATATATACTACCCCTTTCACATGTTATATCATGAATAATTTATTCTTAATGTTAATTTATGTTTCAATCTTAATTATCTCATCCCAGTGTATTTTATTTGAAAATTATCAAGTGATATAAGTTATTGAAAAATATGAATTTCATTTTTGATTTTTAACATTATCCTTAAACAAATAATTTATTTTAATATTTCATCATTGTAAATTAAATTTCTCCTTAATATATATATCATTACCATGGATATTATTAACATAGAAAACCATATACCCTTTATAAATATGTTTTTTACTTTGATAGTTATTTGTTTATCTATAGAAATATTGTTAAATCCTCATTCCGTACTCAATAAGGATAAGTTATATAAAACCTTCTTAATTAATTAAATCAATTATTTTTATTTTAGGAATGATTTCGAAATTACATTAGGGGTAGTTCATAGGCATTATATAGCCCCCCAATTCATCAATATATTCTCATTATACAAAGCAGTTGGCCAAATTAAATGGATTTCAACCTATAGTTTTAAGATTCTAGAGGATTGATATTAGCATTATTGGTTTTCATGTTCCAGATACATGACATATGATAATTAATAATTTCATTAATTTAATTTATCATTATTATCCATGATATTTTCTATTTGATGAAATCTATGGATTTAATTCATTCATTATTTATTGATGAAATGGGATGTGTTTTCTTATATTTAGATTTCCATATTGATAATACCTTATATATTATTTTAAATGAAATGTGTTCTAAATTATTTACATTTAGATTTTTTATTATTGATTAATTATTAATTAAACAATACTGAACTGTCACTAATAATTTGATCGTACCCTTATTCTATTTTAATTCCCCAAGATATGAAGATCAATTATTGGAATTAGTTTCAAGGATGTTGTGACTTTACAATATTTATGATTTTTTTCAAAATTAAATATTTCTATTATGTACGTAATATGTTATTAGAAACATACAAACTATTTAGTCCTTTTGAAATTTAATCATGTATCTATGCTAATGTAATAATTTATGGTTCTGGATCTGGGCTACTGGGATTGAGGTCGTTACGAAATTATTTATAAAGAATATAATAAATTTTCTAAAAATTGAGTACATATTTATCAATATTTCTTAATATAAGACCTTTATAAAAAATATTTTATAATGTTTTTGTTCATATTTATTTCTCAAATTAATCTTGTTTTTTATAATTATATTCTATATTATTGTTCATTTCAATGCGAGGATTCTTGTCTTTGTTGTTACCAAAAAAATATTATTTTAATAGAGATATATCATAAAATTTCATGGTATTACATACTGCTCCCATGAAAAAATATTCTCCCAAGATATTTTAGTAATTGAATATAAAAAATTATGATATCTCTATTTCATCACAACCTTGGATTCCTATGTGGAGTCTTTAAATTTTTAATTCCTCTAGAGAACTTTTACCAGGTGAGAATTGATATTCATTCGAAGTTTATCTCTATGATCAATGATTTAAATAGAATGTTACTCAGATGAATTATAATACTCTAGTGGTACAACCTATGAGATCATAAAATGTGATTGATTATGTATGTTCTTACTCAGAAGAGATGCATGGAACACATCATGAACTTTAGAGAGGTTTAGTTGAAGTACCAAGTGATAATCAATCATTCCAACATTATCAAGAATCATAATGGGGAGAATATTCCTAGGTATTAGATTTACCATCTACCTAAATCACATAACCATGTTAAATAGAAAAATTCACATGAATACATCCTCACAATTTTGAAATTATAGATTATACCAATAGCTATCATCATAACATTAATATTGACAGTAGATAACTTGATGTGTTGCATAAAGGATCTAATATTCTTTTCAAATTTATATGTTAGCTCAAGTAAAAATATGTTCAATTCTCCAAATTCAACCTAACATGATAGAGATCTAAACATATTTCATGTCTTTAATCAACAACAACCATCTTATCAGGAACTTATTCAACTATTTTTTTATGAATATAAACTTTAATTTTTTGTAATCATTATAAATGTTAAAAATTTCTCTGTAAATATAATGCCTATATATATATATTGAAGAATTAACCATAGTAAACTCAAAATCATCAGTTTAGGAATTTCCCTCCCGAATATTCTATTGGAATGAAGCTAAGCTATCTCTATGTCATTCTACTTTATTATGCATCCCCATAACTTCATTAATGGAAAACTAAAGATCCATAAAAGTTCCACTATATTTTAGTATAAGAACATTTGTGCCAACTAGCATTCTCATTAATTACATGAAATTTTCATCTCATTCGTCTATCCAAATGAACATGGATCCCATATTATTTAATTTTGTGAGTTAATTAGATGATAGTGAGAAATTCTTCTCAAACATTTATAATGTCATTCCAAAAATATTAAAAAAAGATGTGAATAATAATGGTTGGTCTAAGAAACATTCAATAAATCTATTATTTGAAGGATCCAAACATATACACAACCATGGAATTATATGAGATAAAAATTACACTTTATGTATCCAAATTTCAAGCTTGTGAAAATTTACCTGAAAATTATCTTTTAAAAGGGATGTTATTAAAACATTTATATCATCTTTATGATCTTCTTTACTCTTAGAATATATAACAATATCATTTATAAAGTCTATAAAAACATTTCAATTTAATCTCTAAAGAATCTATTTATTAATACTATGAAGATAATGGTGGTATTAAAAGGTTAAAATGGAATAACTGTAAACTCACAGTGTCTATTCCTCATATGAATGTCGGTCTTAGATATATATTCACTTTTAAAGCTCAAGTTATAGTATCTAGATCAAAGATCAATCATGTATGTATATTTAACTCTTTTTAATTGATCAAAAAAGCAATAATATGAGGAATATGACACATATTCTTGATTGTGATCTTGTTCAGTTCTAGATAATAAATACATAGTTTCATCGATCCATATTTCATATTAAAAAATAGATCAGGTTCACCCTATGGTGATTAACATAATAAAATTAATCCAATATTAAGAAACCATTTAATAAAGACATAAGAAACACCTATATAATAGTAATTACTTTGATATTGAGCTTCTATCCAACCATTTGATATAAACACCACTCAAGAATAAGAATCAAGATCCCTATAATGAATGTAAATTCCAGAAGATGTCTATGATTATCATCACAATGATAGAATACTATAGGTTGGCCTATAATATAAAATTTGATTTTCCTTATTCAGATATTATTATTGTATTTATATTAAGAAAACCAGTCAAGGCATAAAATAACATAAAATTCCACTAGATTTATAATAATGACGTTTTTAGAATGCATATTGTATCATTTGCAATTTTTATGAAATAATTTTTTAATAAAGTAAATTTAATTAATGGATTCCATTTCACGCTACACCAAGTTATGATTTTACTACATAAAACACTCATTTTAACATAAATTATAATAAATATCGAGTTTCATTTATTGCATGTGTTATATGAAAGACTATGTTTTATTAAACTCCAATATAATATTAATATTATTATTAACATGTGATTAAAGGTATCACATAGCCATTAGAATTATTGTCATTAATAAGACTACATATATTATAAAAATTTGGTTTATAAATATTTATAAAATTAAATCATTAGATAACAATAAATAAGGAATGAGATTAATAACTATTAGAAAATAAATAAATTACTTTTTGGAAAAACAATTTTTCTATGCACGTACATGTTTTATATAAATAAATTAAAAATACTACTTTTTATGAATTTTTTAAATTAAAAATATATTTTATATATTAAAGAAATAGTTTAAAATTCAATTTATTTAATTTTAAGATAAGAGATAAAAATTAATCTAATTTTAGGCCTAAAAAGGATGTTTCTTTTAGAAGGTACTTTTACTGCCATTAACCAAAATACTTGATATGAAAATAAATTTTGAAACATTTAGAAATTTTACACGACAAAATAATCTAAATTCGTTTGAAATTGGAACAAAAAATATAGTTCATGGAGTATTGTTTATATTTTTCTTTGAAATTTTTTTTTGATGAATAATTAAAAATATAGAATTTATATCGAAAGTCGACAATGTATCTAAATAACAAATAATCATAAATTTTATATTATATTGTTTTAAAAGGATAATTAGTTCAATTATATGTATGTTAATTTACTTATGTCCACTAGAAGATTTTTTATGTTTAGTATATATGTAAAAAATAGTTCAATTTTGAACATTTTTACTCTAAAACCCTTCTTTATTGTGTTGTCTCTGGGGTTAATATTGTATTAATTGCTGCCACAACAATAATTTCAATTTTCGTAAAAAAAATTCAAATTTCTAATCATAGTAATCTTTAATATCTAATATGTTCAATATAATTTTTTAATAAAGGGAATAATAAAATAATTTAAGAGTAATTAAAGTGATTAATAAAAAAGTGAGATTACTTAGTGGTTAAACAAAAAATATAAGTTATAATAATGACCCAATATTTGTAAAATACCAATTGATACTTTATTATTTAATTTTTCATGTTATTTAAGATAAATGTTAGGTAAAAATATGGGATCAACTAACTTTATTAAAAAAATCCAAGTATGTCCTCTCCCACACATATAAAAGGCATCCCACTATCCCCTCTCTTTACACCTCCAGATCCATTGGGACCATCCAAAAACCACCAAAATAACTTCTTAAATTGCCTTGATATTTTCTAGTAACATCACTATCAGAATAATTCCAACAAAGAAAGTCCTTCGGAGGAAACTAGGAAGAGACACCCAAAGAAGATGTAACATTCATCAATGAACGTTATTGATTTATTTCTTCCTCAAACCACTTCAATTTTTTCAAATAATTATTATCTTACAACATTATTATATTAAATATAATTTTATATTGTGTTGTTATGTTTATGACCTAAACGTTAACATAATTCTATCAAATGGGATACACAATTATCTGTTTTGTGTGTAGTAGACTACTACCTCACGAACCGATATCCTTCATTATTCAATTAACACCAACAAAATTTTGGAATAATTATCTATTTATAATTTATATATGAATTTTATGATATTTATGATATTATTATTATACTGAAATTTTTATATAACACTTGTCTTTGTGGTTTTTATTTTGTTGGAATTGATAACGTCATTATTGTGTACAGTGGACTCCTACTTCTTGAAGAAACATGATTCATTCACACGTTACAAAGAATGTAATAAGGATAGGTTTAATAAAAATATGAGATATATTTTACATTAAAATGATTCTATAATGATAATATGTTATATAATTTTATTTATTTTAATCTTAAATGAAAATTGAATCAGCATTGATCCATACATTCAACCTACATTCTTCATGAACAGTGTAATTCATTTCTCATTTCCATATTTTATATACTATTTTAGATAAATATATAATAAATATTTGTGGTATTTATATCATTGTTATAAATATCGATATGAATAAAACATGATCTATGTATTATTACCAAGAATAACAAGTCATAACATCTATGAAAAATGAAGTAGTTATTACACAAAATATAACTTAAAAATGGAATTGTTTGTAAATGGTTAATATAATGTCATAAGTAAAACATTTATGGTATTATATACATGAATATGTTTCTAAGAGATATGGATAATAATATTATATTTATAATATTGGTGGTTTTAAGGACTACGATTACAGTCGAGACTTATGGTAAGGGGATTTCTAGTCAATCATTTATTTCTGTGAGACTTTGGCCATATTCACCACTAGTTTCCTTTAAGTGGTGTATATTCTTCCCAATGAAATTTTTTATATTAAATTTAATTTATATCATGTTATTAAAATTTTCAATTGATGTTATTATTTAATATATCTCATGATTCAGTAGTTACTCAAGTAGTAAGGGATTTCCATCTCAATTTTTACATTTTTGAGACATGTGTTATATTCATCACATCCTTCTACTATGGGGTGTATACAATAACCAAGAATGTATTTTATAATTATTATAATAATTTTTATTTTTATTTTCTTATTAGTTTTATGATTTCTCATTCATGGTTATTATGGTTCAAAAGGTAAAATTTGGTAATGATATTTTGCCTCAATTATCATTCATTGAATGGTACGTTAAGTTATACACCATTATTATTTAACAAGGTATATATACTGTAAAAATGTAATGGATATCATTAATTTACTCATAAACATATAATTTTATGAATTATTTTATTTTATCCACTGATGGGGTCTATTATTCAATACTGTCAAGTTACTAAGGATTTTATATTCCAACCTCGTCATTTATCGGTATTATTTATAATTAAGTTTCTAGTGTTCAAATATTATGATCTAACTCTCAATAATTCTCGGGAAATTTATTCATATTTTTTATTAAAGATATATTCACGTAATGTTATCATTAATCCACTCTATTTTAACTAATAAAATTAATTAAATTTTTAAAAAAAATATATCTTTATTTTATTAATATGTTAGGAATATCAATTCTTTAAAAACAATGTTTATAAAAAAGTGTTATAAAATATTTATATTATATTTTAAGATTATTTTAAATTGAAGATATTTTTAAAATGATTTATGTTTTAAAAAAATCAAAATAATTTTCAAATCAACTATTATCAGTTTTATTGGTTGTATTAAAAAAAGTGGATTTCAAAATGTTTTATGTTCTAAAGTGAATTTTTCCAAGAAGAAAACATATTTACCTAAATAAATTTTATAATTGATATTTTAGTATTTTTTTACATCTATGATGAAATCTATTAATGTTACCTATTCTTTAATAGGTTTATTATCCAAATATATCAATCATATTCTTTCTATAAATGATTAGTTTTTTGATAGAATGATGTTTATGGAAACAGTATTCACTTCCAAGAGTTATGCCAAGAGTAAATTCTTATGAAACCAACTTTTTGTTGGGTTTTTTTATAACTTTTTTTAAATTCATATTTCTTATAGGTTATGATATCGTTAAATTTGTATAATACCCATTTAATTTTCATGTGTAATCATATGATCTATTTTTATGATGTTTTGGAATTAAAAAATATGGTTTTAAATATGGGAAATGATGGAAATAAATATCATTCTAATGTATTGGGTAATGATAGATGTTATATTAGTTTATAGTATACATGGGAAATTTTCCCAAACTAGAAAAAAGTTGGTACATGGGTTATTATCCCATGTATGAAAACATGAGGGTATACATGTTGTTTTTAAATGCCTAAAACCAAGAGGGTGTAACAGTTGTTATCTTATTCATGAAAATAATTTGGTACATGAGTTGTTACCCTTGCACAAAATAAGAGAGTACATGGTTTTTTTATCCCAACCCTAAAAACAAGAGAATACATTGTTTTTTAAACTAATAATGAAAATAAGATGATACTGAAGTAGTTATCTAATTTCAAAAAAGGGTATGTGGTTTGTTAGACCAATCATGAAAAATGTGGGTATGTAGGTTATTATACCATGCCTAAAAACAAGAGGGTACACGAAATTTCATTAAAATATCAATTATTGTAAATGAGTGATCATCCCATTCCTATCATTTTATAAATTTCTTCATTTCTATCAATGAAAAAATATTTTATATTCTTATGTGTATGCCACAAATTATATGTCATATTCCTACGTTATGAAAACATGTATTATTCTCTTTGATTTCATTATGCTTTATGTCTTATGAATTTCCAATACTTATGTTATGACTTATGATTATGGTCTTTGATATTCAGTTTATGATCTTAAAGGATTGTTTTCATGTTCTCATACCCATATACTAATTTAATGCTCATGTATATTATTTTTTACACTGATTAAGAATCTAAGAAAACACTTTCATATGTTTCTTGTCCTCAAATTATGAAGAATTGTTTTAAGTAGTATTACTAAATAAGAATATCATTGGGTTATAATTGAACATCTTTTAACAAGTTAAAATATTGGGTTCTATGTTTTTGAAGGAACTAAACTATTGTGGCCCATAAATTTTTTTTTTCTGTAATGTAATGAATATTCATTATAAATGATGTAATATCGTTTTATGTTAAGCATAGTTCACTATTGTTTGTATCAGAGGGAATTTTTAGTTAATATTTATAATGTAGTATGAGAAATCTTTTTTGATATCCCTAGGGAAATTTATATAGAAATGTATAGGAATTTCCCTAAGGATATGTATACATTTGAGTTAATGTATATAAATGTGTTTTTGAATTTTTTTACAGGACTATGAGAGTTATTTCCATGAAATTAACTCTCTGTATAAATATTAGAACATGATGTGGAAATATAATTGATAAAAATATGGGTAACAACCCTAAAAACACATAATTGTGCTAGAATTGATTATAAACTCATGCATGATAAAGAAAATTACTTCGCACATTATTTGACACTGTTAGGGGATATGATTGGAAAATTAAGAAACTCTTTAAAAAACATAACGATGGACTAAAATATATTATGACTATGAATGAACTTGATTAATAACAATATTTCATAGGGTAAAAATAAGGTTTCATTATTTTGACATCCTATAAATGAATTTTTTTGATTATGTAGTTTACCACTTTGATTATCATTTCCCATGCTATTTATACTTGTTTTAGATAATTATAAAAACATGATGCAACCAAATTAATTCTGAATTAAATAGATAATGTAATTATTTTCCTCCTAAGAAAAAAAAATTATGGGAGATGGAATAGAGAACATATTTCTATGTTCACACATCATTATCAAACTATGAATCTTGTCAAAGATCTAAACGATAAATGAAGGGAAAATGTTTTTTTGAATCCTTCACGAGGAAACATCAACTTTATTTTAATGGCTCATCTTATCCAAGAGCTTCTTGGAAATGGATAAGTACCACCGAAAATATATTTTACATTTTTCAATGTGTAAATCATTAAAAATTCCTTTTGTGTTTTTTATCATTTGGAAGGTGAAGGAGATCAGTGGTTGAACCATATTTAGGACAAGAGAGAATGAGATGAAATTTAATTTATATAATTTTAATAGTTTAATGTGATTTTTATTTATATGTACTTCCATCAGATTCAACAAATAAATATGTGGATGAAATTTCAAATGATTAAAAAGAACTATTATGAATATGATGGTGCCTATGAATAAAATTTTATAAGACATGCGAGGTACTCGTCGGGTATTATCTTTCATCCTGAAAGTAATGCTGATTTATTCATTAAATTCTTAAAACAAAATATATGATTTTTAAAAAAAATAAAAGAAGTTTCATTCTAGGAATATATCGTTCCCTATTTTTTTATGGTGGGAATAGAGGGTGGAGTTTTTTATAACTCTCATGGTTTTGATAAAAAGAGGGAAATTAAATTCAAATAATGATATTTGAATCATAGAAAAAAGAAGTCAGTTTGTCGTTTTTGAATAAATTGTTTATTGAAACATATAAATAATTGTATTATTGGGAGATTTAATTGTTTTGAGTGGGGAAATAATGTTCATAGAGTAGTTTAATTCAAAATTAATTCGAATAAGTTTCTTAATGATGAGAATAATGAGAAATCCCATTGGAATGAACCTCCCACACCATAGTATTTCAATTTCAAGAAGTTTGGAAATTATGAAAAAAATTCCAAAATGTTATGGTTAATAATGGTGATCAATTCCATCAACTTATGAATAAAATAAAACAAGGTAAAACTTATGTATTCACAACTGATGTAGTGAATCATTATTATTGGGGAACTGTATAGTGGGGAATTTTCTGTGGGATTTCGTGAAAATGATCTCTCTAAAAATATTTTTGTTCATCCTTTAGTGGAACATGAAAATATTCAATGAATTGATTATATATATATTCAAGGATTATAGAACAATTAAATCCCATTGATATTATTTTAGTTGAAGGTTAAATCTAAACTTCCAATTGATATGTTTTTTATAAGATAAGAGCAAATTTGATGAATAATGGGCGAATTATATTGTTGAAGAAGATTTTCTTTCCATAAGGATTTATGTTAATTTAGGTTACTAATATATTTAAATAGAATACATGGTGAAATTATTCAGATGTTTAGTAACTGACAATCAAGATCTTCTTTATGGTATATAGGAATTAATGATAATTTATTTTTAAAATTTGGTGAAATTCTCTCTAATGATGTGAATTTTCATCGTTATAACTGGTTGTAAGGTTATCGATTTATTAAATGATTTATGTTGAAATTTGGAGAAGGGTATAGAGATAAATGTATTATTTTTCTAGATGATAATTTATGAATATTAGATAACCTGTTCTTGAAACATTGTTTTAATAATAACTTAAGATAAACAACATGACTTATTGTCATGTTTATGGATATTATTATATATTTTTTATTTAAGGATATAAAATTCACCATAATTTATTAGAGTAATACTTGATGTGGAAACTAATAATTGAAAACCCAATGGGTCTAATTATGTCTATGAAAAAAAATGAAATCAAATATGTATATATCCTTTTGAAAAATTTTCATCATTAGGAAAATAAACTGGATTAAAATGTAGTCCAAATATCATAAATTTGATGAAATCAATGACCTACTAAAACCTAATTGGGTTATGTTTTTGTGGTTACTAAACTTCTCTTTATCACCCACATTCCTATAATCTGTGATCTTTATCACCCTCTAAAATTATTTATGTTATTCTTCCATGTCTATGTCTTCAGTTGCCTCATATATTCTCTTATGTGGGATCCCAGTTATAAGTTACTTTTCATAACCATTAAGTTTCAAAAAATCCCATTTTAATGTAAATTTTAGTATTTATTTTTATGATGTGGGTTCCTATGAATTTAAATTATATATATTAAAACCTTGATGACCTAGATAAATTTCATAGGTGAAATTCCTTTTATGGGGTTTAAAAAATAACACCCCAAATTCATTTTTATTTTTGAATAAATTTAAATTATTTGATGTTTTCTATTATGTAGTTCACCATGTTTTTCTTTATGTGCACACAACACCTATTTTACCTTGTGTTACACACAATACTGTGTTTCTTCGATATATTTCATTACACGCAAGGCGTTGTTTTAGTAGAAAAAATATACTATTAATAATATTTTTAAAATATTATTATAGTTTTCACCGTGCCATTGAAATGGAATATATGAATAATATTTTGTATATTGACAAAATATAGTATGATCATGTATATAAAATGAATTATTTTGTTACCAATTAATACAAAATGAGATTGAGAATCATTTTAAAATAAAGAAATTCCTTTTCTTGACACTATTTAATATGAAAAAACATGTTATCTCAATTAATAAAACCAAAAATTTAGTTTTTTGATTTTAATTATATATATAGTATATATTCAATTAAATATTTAACATTAATATTAGGTTTTTTATAAAATAGATAATAATAAATTATATTGTAGTCATAAAATTTTTTATTTTTCAACAATGTAGTATTACCGCCTTTTAATGGTTCACCTGTTTTTTAAAAAATGGAAATATTTTAAAATTTTATTTGAAAAAAAAATTCTTTTTTTAGATAAGAATGTAAAAATAATCTTAAGGTGATTTTATTTATTTGTTTGAGCAGATAAAATTTTTGATGAATAGTAAAAAATTTTAAATTTTAATTTAAAACTGACTTTTCATGTAAATATTTCATAATGAGAAATTTTTTTATAATTTTTTTTATTATTTCCTTAGACATATATTAATCCAATAAATTAATTAGAATATTTTTATATTTAATTTCGATATAAAACATAATAAACGTTTGAATATTTTCTCTTAAAAATCCCTCTTTGTCGTCATGTCTATGGAAATAATTTTAAATTAATTTCTTCTAGTTATATGATTTTAATTATCAAAAATAGATTAAATACTTAAATTTAGGAAAATTTATCAAGTATCATATGATAAATTTTTTAATATTTTTATTAGTGAAAATATTTAAAAATAATTACAATGATTAATAGAAATCTGATTTTAATTAGTGGTTAAATATTTAATATATGGTTTAAAAATGACCCAAAAATTTTCCAACACCAATTTTATGGACATTTATTTGAAATTATACTTATAATAACACTTTCATATGTTAAATAAAATACTTTTACGTAAAAACATAGGCTCACCAAAATTATTTTAAAAAATTTCAAGTGTGTCCTCTCCCCCACTTATAAATTGCCTCCCATATCCCCTTATCATCACACATATCATACATTTTTTCACATAAAAAATCTATGAAAATATCCTCCAAAATTACCTAACCTCATCCTAGAATCTTTAATTTTCACATAAATCCAAGAAAGGATGTCCATTAGAGTAACCCTAATGAATATACCCGAAGAATAGGTAACGTTCATCAAGAAACATTTTTTTATTATTTATTCCTCATGCCCACTTAATTTTTATATATAATGATTATATAATAATCATAGTATATTAAATATAATGAGATGTTTTTATGTTAATTTTATGACCTAATACATCACACATGTCCATCAAATGGGATACAAAATCATCATTCGTGGGTACAATGCACTACCACCTCATGAACCATTGTTGTTTATTCTTACATTTAAAAATATCATGGTTGGAAATAATTATGCCTTTAATGTTTCTATATTGTATTCATGATTTTATTATTATTATTTAATTTTTAAAACACATAAACCTTCATTCATTCCAATTTATGGGAATATGATATCATCATTCGTGTGTATAGCGGACTACTACCTCGTGAAGGGATGTCATTCATTCATGCTTTATATAGAATGTATTAAATATTAGTTGAATGAAAATATGTGATATATATAAAATAAAAATTATTATATAATTAAAATATATCTTATGACTTTCATTTTGTAAATAGGATAATAAAATGGAAAGAACATTCATGCATACATACAACATACCGTCCCCATGAATGATTTATTGAATATCCTATTCTAATATTTTATAGATTATTATAAATAAAAATATATAAATTATTAATGATATTTATATCAATATTATAATTATGGAGATGATTAATTCAATATTTATGTAAGAGGACCAAGAATTACAAGTCAAAACATTTATGAAAAATAAAGTTGTTGTTACCTGAAATATAAATTAATCATAGAATTGTTAATAAACATGTAATATAATATAATATGAAAATATTATATGTTATTATATATATATATATAATTTTTTATAAGAAAAATTTATAATAAGCATAAATAAATTATACTTGATATTTTAATGAGTATGAAGATAGTGAAGAATTATGGTAAAGGGATTTTTAGTCTCACTTTTATTGTTACAATACTTATGAAATATTCACCACTTGTTTCATTTGTATGATGTATATACTACCTTATGACATGTTATAAAATTAATTTAATTTTTTTAGAGACATTGAAATTTTAAATAGAGTTTATTCTCTCATGTACTCATGGTTCAATGTTACTCTAGTCAAGGATTTTCATCTTACTTATTTACTTTTTTGAGGAACATGATATATTCACCACATCTATCTTCTATGTGATGTATAAAACTAAAATGAATATAATTTATCATTATTATAAAAAACGTTATTTTTAATTTCATATCCATTTTAGTATCTCTATTTCAGGGTGATTATGGTTCAAAATTTACATAAATAGTAATGTAATTTATTTTCTCAATATTCCTTATTTGAAACGTAAGTAATGTTATACAACTATCTTCATTCATGAGGTGTATATATATCCTAATTAACATTGAATATTAGGAATTAAATCAAACAATTTCTATTTTAATCTTTTATTTATGTTCTTCATCCATGGGTTTTCATATTCAATGTTATCAAAGTGGTGAAGATTTTATGTTACAATCTCATCATTTGTTTGGATTGTTTATGATTAACTCCCCAGTTTTGAGATATCAAGATCAACCACTCAATATTACACATAAAATTTTATATCCTATTGATATTCATTATATATTAATTAAATGGAACCATTTATCAACTTTTTGTCACATAGGACAATTTTAAAATTGTTTTTATGAAATCTAAATTTATTTTTCTCCTCTATCAGAAATATGTGTTCTTTCAGAAAAACGTTTTCAAGATATTTTCCAAAGTTTTATGTGAGATTTTAAGGTCATTTTAAAAGAATAATATCTTGAAAAAAATTTGGTTTTAAAATTTTTTTAGAAATGTTTTTGAAGACATCAATTATTTTTTCCCAATGATATTTTTAAAGAAAAGGGGTTTAAAATGTCTTATGATCAAAATATCAATTTTAAGAGGAATGTATATTTTTATAAAAAATGTTTTCAATAATATCTAATGATTATTTTCAATATTAAATTTCATCTTTTTATGTTATTTATTCATTACCAGATTAAATATCGATGGTTTCCCTTCATATTTTTTCTCTGATTGGTATATGTTCTGATGGAATGATTTTTATGAAAACAAGTTTTTCTTCCATGAGTTATATCAAGAATAAACACCTAAAAGTCTCAAAAAAATTAATGGGTTATAATATGTGAATTATTAATCCCATTTTGTTTTATATAACACAATATGATGATGTTTTTATAATACCCATTTAATTTCATCATTTTGCTCTAATTAATTTTTTTTGTCTTGTGTCACATATAAATATAGATTTCATTATTTGAATGGTGGAACCTATATCTCCCTAAAACTAATTGGGTAATGGTTTATGTTATATGATATTAGTCTGTACATGGGTAGTTTTATCATTCCCTAAGGCAAGAGGGTACATGGGTTGTTATCACAAACCTAAATACAAGAGGGTACATGGGTTGTTAGATGATGCCTGAAAAAACAATGGTACACTAGTTTTTATAACAACCCTAAAAAAGAGTGTACACATGTTTTTAGACAAATATTGAAAAAAAAGTGGGTATACGGGGTTTTTAGACCAATCCTGAAAAAATTGGGTATAATGATTTTTATCCCAAGCCAAAAAAAAGTTGGTAAATTGATTGTTATCGAAATAACAAAACGAAAGAGGGTGCATAGGTTGTTCTACCAATTCTCAAAACCATATGGTACATAGGTTGTTTGACAAATCCTAAAATAAATAGGGTATATAGGATGTTATCCCAATCCCAAAGCATGTAAATGGGTGGTTAGCCCAAGCATAACATGTTTTCAATTTCTCTGTGCATGTCCCTGACATTAGATTTTCTATGCCTATGTGTATGCCAAAAATTCATTGTCTTGTGACTATATTATCATCACATGGCTTATGATCTTTCATTTAATTATGATTCATGACATATAAAATACCAATCTTTATTCCATGACATAAGATTATGATCATTGATATAAAGGGTATTATCATCAAATATTATGATCCTGTTCTCAGATCCTTATACTCATTTTATGCTTATATATCTAATTTATTTATTCTAAGTTAGAATCTTGGTTCACCCATTCTTTTTTTATTCCATAGGTTATAAAAAAAATTTATGTAGTATTTCAAAGAAAGTAATATCTTCAGTGGAAAAATTAAATATCCTTCATGAATTCAAAATATTATGTTCCATGTTTCAAAAGGCACAAAACTAATATGTTTCTTAGGCTTGTGTTTTTGTAATGTAATAAATATTTATCTAAGAACATGTAATATCAATTAATGTTAATCTTGGTTTTCAATATTTAGTATCAATGGAAATTATTATTTAACCTTTGGATTCTATGATGAGAAAACATTATAGGGATTTATAATGATATTTCTAATGATATGTCTTTGGATTTATCTATGTATAAGTCTAAGGATGAGTTAATATATAGAAAAAGGTCCTGTAATTTTGGTGATGGAGTGAGAGTGTGGTTTCCATAAAATGAATTATCTTTATAGACACTAAACTTGGATGTTACTTGGTTAAGTATGTATATAGAGTTGATAACTCCAAAAAAACTTATTGAGATGTAATTGATATAGAATTGGTAGATTACAATGAGCCTCATTTCACATCTTGTTTGAATCGCCAAGGGGATATTCTTTGGAAATTAAAAAAACTTGTTATATACCATCAGGATGGATTTAAATAGACAATTACTGTTAATAACCTAGACAAAGCCTAAAGTTTCATATGTTGAAAAGAAGGCTTAATGATTTAAACACGCTATAACTAAATTTTCATGATTATGTGGGTATCCATTTTGAATAGTGTTTTTCATTGTATCATTTTAGTTTTAGTTAATGGATAGAACATGAAGAAAATATGTTAATACTGAATGAATTAAAAAATTTAATGATTTTACTCCTGATCGACTAAATGTTACGGGAGCTAGAATTGAGAAATTTGTTTTGATTCTCACAAATTTTCACAAGATATTAATCATATTAAACTATCGAACATGAAATAGATGAAAATACATTCTAGTTTTCCTTTATGAGGGAACTCCCACCATCAATTTGTGGTTCCAATAATTAACTAGTTTTTGATTTATTGATCTATTCTACTAAAAATATATTTTATGTTTATTAGTGTTTGGAGAATGAAAAATTAATTTTGGTTGTTTACCATTTAAAAGGTGAATTGTATCAGTGGTGGAACATTATTAATTACACATGGGAAAAAAATTAATATTGAACTAATGGAATGGGAAGTGTTTAATGAGAAATTTCTTAGTCATCAAGTTCCTTATATTATATAATGAAATACAGAAAAGGAATTCCTAGATTTTTACCAGAACGATGATGAATTTATTGGTACCTATATATAAAATTTTACAACACTTTCATAGAACACATCAGGTATTATCATTCGGCCAGAAGGTAATATTGACCAATTGGTAAATTTCATTAAAACAATTATTTAAAGGAAATTATCCATCATGTTTTTTGGATTCTAAAAAGATGATATTTGATGCAATATTAAGGTGGAAATGGGGGTAGATGTTATGTTTCATTCCCAAGGAATTGATAAGAAGAGAAAAATATAATTCAAAGAAAACCCTAATAATAATGGAGAGAAGAAGTTGACTTGTTTACACTAAATGTGTGGGAAGAAACATGTAGGTTATTTTAATCATGGGACTAGTAAATGTTTTTTTGTGATGAAAGTAAGGTTATCGAGCATCTAAATGCCTATGTGACTTGAAAAAAGTTATCTAATAATTCAAATAATGAGAAATCCCTACAAAATGAACCGACTATACTTTCGTGTTTCAAATGAATGGATTTCTTCCATTATACTAAAATGGACCCAAATCCAAGGGTTAATAATGGTGATAAATTCCAAATCAAAATTGATGAAAATGGATAATGGGAAATCTTATGAAATCAAAAAATATAAATTGAATCATTAAAATTGGGACACTCCCTAATGGGTAATTTCATGTGAGACATTGTAAAAATAATCTATATGAAAAACATATTATTCATCTTATAGTGGATGATTATATATTTATAAGAGTTGATTATCTCTATCTTAATGGAATATAAAATAATGAAATCACATATATATTATATCACTGAAAGAATGTACATAAGATTCCCATGTATTTTTTTTATACTTAGAGCCCATTTAATGAATAAAAGTTTAATAACCATTTAAAAGAATGTATTTTTTCCACATGGATTTATATTACATTAGGTTATTACCATGTTTCAAGAGAATACATGATGAAGTTTATTATTTTTTTAGTATGTTGTAGTTAAGAACCACATTATTCTATATGGGGAATAATGATATGTTTATTTTAGAAATTCAGTGAAACTTTTTCTAATGTTGTGTATTTTTATCTTTTAGAAGGTTTATGTAATTAAAAATTTATAAAATTATATATGATGATATTGGAATATTGTTTTGCTGAATAATTTATTATTTTACAAATGAATATTTATTTATAATGGATATCCTATGAAAACCACGTTGTTTTGATGATAATTGAATATATATAGAAAAACATATAATTCTACCTATCGATATACTGATCAATTAGTGCTTCAAAGGTAAAAAATTCAAATTCATTTTATAGAGTAAGAGATGAATTTGAAATTGATCAAGTAATAACCAAATGTTGATACTGTTCATAAGAAATGGAATGAAATCAATTAAGTATATCTCCTTGTGAAAAAATTTCAACATTAGTAAAGTGATCATGAAATAAAATTATGTCTTGTTATTATAATTTTGATAATATTATTGACATATTTGCACCGAATTAGATTATGTTTTTGTTGTTTATAAAAATATATGGATCATCCAATTTATTTTGATCAGTGATTTGTCTCACTCTATATAATTAGTTATGCTTTTCATCCAGGTCTATCTCTTCATTGGCCATAAATTTTCTTCTATGTGAAAACATAATTATGAGTTACATAGTTTAAACATTATATATCCAAAATTCATATTTTTTAAAAAATTAGGTTTAATTTTTAATATGTGGGTGTCAAGAACCAATCTAGGATATAATCCAACCCGACATCTGACCCAGTCTGAGACATGGCCTGAAGGGAGTTCTCGATTCCAATGGGTTGACAACTACTCTCAGGCATGAAATTAATCATAATGGGGACTTTATATCCCTATAATCCAGGATAAAATAAATAAAATTAAGCATATGAAGTTCCAACAATGACTAATTTTCTATAAATATACAGAATCATCCATATACAATAACTAAAATGTCCATTATTGAAACATAATTCAAATAAAATACTGGACCATGCTACATGTTCTCCACATGACCACCTGGTCAACACCAAGCTCAAGACCGACCTACTCCAAAGTGTGAGAACACGAACCAAAACCTGAAACTTTAAAACATCTTGGGACTATGAATGCTGAGAGGTTCAAGTAGGGTGTGAGATTAAATAGGTATATAGGAGAGAACCATATAATCCATGCATTTATATTCCTAAAAACATTCATAAAAACTATTTTGAAAATACATTCAGAATATATGATTTTAAATAATTTAATAAAATAAGTATTTCTTTCTAAAAAATCTCTTTTTAATATAACACATGTATATTTCTTTTTCAGAAACAGTTTCATTTTCAACAACCCAATTCCAAAACCAAATCCCAAGTGAATTTCATACCTAGTAATAAAAAGGGGCTATGTAGAAAGTAAAGGTATCCAAAAAATTAGTCAGAATCTAATGCTGATAATACCCAAAGTTTACAAGAAATAAATAGAACATATTGATAGAGAATAATGGGAATTAATAAACATCCCTATATTTATCCACGGATGTACTCTGATAAGACTCACCTAGTAGAATATGGTGATGCTCTATAGTCAATAACAAGTTGGACATTCTAACTATCAATCCAGTGGAATGATCCCAAAATCCCAATCAATTCAAGGGGGTAACAACTAATCTAATCAAGGATGATAAAAAACTATCATTCGACCAAATAAAGTAATCCTAGGTAACCCATGATAATAATAATGATACACAATGGAAAGAGAGTCCCTCCCACACATGACTCGCCTAAACATTCATCACTTCACTTGCCTACCCCAACCATCGAAACAACCCACATGATTACCCATTACTCATTAAATACCTCATAGGTGTTCGCATATCCCAATAAGAAATTCACTATGCGCCAATCATTCATTCACATCATTTGATATTAAAAATTATTTTCCAAAAATTATGAAATACCAACTGTTCCTTCACATCATACGTGTTTAAAACATCAAACAATATATCGGAAGATCCAAATAGACCTCTAAAAAATAATCATCTTCCAAAACATAGTTTATGTGTCAAACAATGCTCAACCATTATTTAGAAAAAATGATATGAACAATCAATTTTTGGGTAACACCCCATTCTAAAGAATATACACCCACAAAATTTATTTGAAAATATACTTCACAATACTTTCATAATTTATAAAATAATTTCAAAGCACTACTATAACAACTAATGTGAAAACTAAACCTTTCCATGGAAAGTTGCTCATTAAAAATAAAATTCACATCAAAATACCTTTTTAAAATGCTTTAAAATAATTTCACAATTCAGAGGCCCATTTATAAACACCAAAAAAGAATATCACATGCAAGAAAAAAACATTTATTTTAAAAACCCCACATTCAAAACAAGCACACATCAATTCACATTAATGTAATTTTCTTACAAAAACATCAATTTTTTTAAAATAAATGAAAAAACTACATGTGACAGTAATGCCATAAAAGTCACTATTTCAAACACATAAATAAAAATTTAAAATTTAAAAATTATATAATGATATGTCCAAGGTTAAAAAAACTCAAAATACACAATTTCATTTTAATGGAACAATTGATATTTTAACAAACACCTTATGTGCATTACAATATAGAATGATTAAAGTAACCCATTTAAAATAACATCCACTAATTTTTCTCATTAAAAAATGACATATCCGGCCAAAAAATCACACCAAATGAATGTGAAACAAATTTATAATTTATTTAAAAATTTACAAACATCAAAACAAAATGATACAGAAAAGAGAAAGATAGAAAATACTTATCTCAATGGTGTTCTAATGACACAAAACTCTCAGAGATGTAAGATAACACCCCAAGGAACAATCAGGATTCCCTAAAACCAATAAAATACATGATAACACATCAAACCTAGCCTCTAGGGTTCATTCATATGATAAACCACCGGGGAAATGACCAGAAAATAATAGAAGAGGATAGGAGGAGGAAAAAAATAGTCCAAAAAACCCAAATAATCTCACCTTAAAAATGTGGAAGACAATCTAGAGATGGGGGTGGACCAAAGGGAGGGGGAGGGGGTTGAGACCTATTTATGAACCAAAAATGACAAAGAGGTAGGGAAATCAACATTGGATAAAAAGGGATAAAGTAAGAATTGGAATATTAGGATTTAAATTTCTTAGGAAACTCACACCGTTAGACAACACGGTTTTCCAGACCATGCACAAACAATATAGTATCCACTATCCAAATGGATATAACCTCACACACGATTCCAAAACAGTTTCCCTAACCACATGAAAACCATGTGTCTTTCCCTTGGACCCAAAAACAAGTGGAATTGTTTCCTTGGCAAAGCAGAATAGTTTCCCTTAATTGTGCGCTACTCATCTACCATTTTCAACCCAGACCCCAATATCAATTTAAAAAAAAATAATTCGGAACTACAATCGAAGACTCAACCTGAACCTAAAAAAAGATCCAAATCTAAGATAAGAATTTAATAATTGAATTTCCATGGTCAGGTTATGATAATTCTCCCCACCAAAAACACTTTCTACCCCAAAAAATTCACCCATCCCGATGATAAATAGAACTATATCAAAAAACCTAATAATTTAGAACAAAAAAACAAACCTTATGGTGATCTTTCACATCACATGTCACACCATAATATTTCAAGATAAAACAACATCATAAAGTAAATGAGAGAACATGAGAAGGTTATATCGACCATAATAACTCAACTGACACCAGCAAAATGAAAACTCAAATTACACTACCTATGGGTGACCAACATTGGAAAATGTTAGTAGCATTCCCCTAGGTAAACAAATTTGGAAACTCTAAAAAAGAACCAACCAAGCTTCTCCACATAATCTAGACAGTAGTACTACCAATTTCAGAAAATTCCCATGCAATAAAAAAAACCTAGCAAAATTTGGAACCTTCATGAAAGGAACTGAAACAATACAGTGAATTCAAACACTAGCTAAAAACATCAATTTAATTGGGAATAGATATCTCCAGACAAGAACCAGTTAATACTAAAAGTAATTTATGAAAGGATAAAAATTAAAAACTCAATATCTAAGTAAACAAAAGACATGATTATAAGAAGATTGGACAATCGAGTCCCTTACATGGATAACTAAAACACACTATGAGTAAGATAGCTATAATATAAATCTTAAATCATCTCCACTCTAACATTGGATGAAAAATATGTGTCAAATTCTAGAAATCCCCAATGATTATAGAATGCACATGAGGTTCAATATGAGGCCTAGAAATGAAGCCTGGATGATTGAAGAATCTATTACCTCCAAATTAGAAGCTAATATCTTCTAAGATAGACATCCTCTACAGGAAACACTTCCTACAAAACATCACTAGATGATCCAAACATCCTCAATTATGGAATACCCATAGAGTAATGTGACAAGGTGTCTATGAATTCCCAAATTGCATGCACTAAAAACAAATGAGTGAACGATATGATGATAAAGAGGTCGTAACCAACAAAGGGGACACTTCAATTACATGTTCCTCCTGTATTCACAACTCATGAGATGGGAAACCTCTAAGAGCAACAAAAGATGCTATATTCCCAACATGATCTCTGTAAACCATACCATCTAGGCAGACTTCATCCACCAACATCTTGAAACAATTATCCATGGAGGATACAGATTTCCCCTTGATCTATAGATGAAATACCTTGATGAAAAGTGATGTTCTAAACTAATCCTATGACACTATCTTCATTGAGAACAAATTTAGATCCCAAAAGTGGTCAAAATATTCTGTCACTGCCCACATACATTTTTGAAGACACAATGTCTCCTCCACTATCGTCACCTCCACCTCCTCAAGTAAAAACAATTTCTCAATAATAGACTTAATAACTTCCCACATCATCTAAACATTCATCTATAATGGAGGAAATATCATCCAGTAGTCTAATGATGGACCCTAAAACAAACAAAAAAAACACTCTAAAAAATCGAGAGTTCCCAATGACCTGAAGACACAATAAACTTACTAAATACCTTTTATTTCCTCTTATGGTCTTAAATAAACAATTTAGACAGCAAACATTCGAGAAGAACCTGAAACTGGGTAAGAACCTCTAAATACTCTATGGAACATTCCAAGAATCGCATTCTTAACAACACATGGAATAAAAAACTAAATTCAACATCAACCTAAAACAAAATCGATAATAATATCTCAATTGAAATCAATTGGATCTCAATCCAAACCAATACAAGAACAACCCAAATCATCCTTTAAAAACAACCATTTTCATTTAAATTTCAAAACTACCATATTTCAAGGATACTATCTAAATATTTAAATCTATTTCTCATTGATAAATATCCCACATTTTCATCAAAATAAAATCCAAAAAAATAATATCCCACTCAAATACCATTCTTGAAATAGAAAGACAACCATTAATTTCAATACCCATTGATGGAATCCTATGAACCTTCATATATGTGTCCATTTAACAGTCATCCGTGAATGTATTCCAATATGCACTTTTAATATATACCCACACATATGCGAATGTTCATAAGGAATGCCCATTTTCAAACATAAAACTTTATCATCAAACCCAAGAATACACCATATTGTCAATCCCAATCACTTCCTCTTTTAAAACCTATTTTTTCAAACTGAAACCACTTGAATGATGTTATTTCCCTATAAAAATTATTCATTTTAAAAGCGTATTCACATCAAGCATGATTGAAACCATAAAAAACTCATTCCTAATATCTTTAGTGAGGAAATGGTGTTCATACTAATCATTGTGACATGGTTAGTGGACATCACTAAAACAAAAATGTACATTCGGAACACTAGAATTGAACACTGCTAGATTAATGCACTAAGAAATTCCATATTTATCAATTCAAAAAATAATTGACGATAAAGGACACCCTTTATCAAAACATTTTTTAGTAATAATAAAATGTCACCTACATTAGAACTTTTTTTAGCACTGGTAATGGTTACCCTTTCTTAGAAAGTTAATTTTATCACTGATAAACATATTTTTTATTTTCTCTTTCAGAGCATTGATAAATATCAAGATTTATCATCACTTTTTAGCACTGATATTGATCAGTTTTATTAACATTTATCATTTTAACGATAATAAAAAGTATCATTTTAAGAGCATTTATCAAAAATTTGTTAAAAGTGTCCAAGATCTATTAAAAAACCTTAACCCGTACTCATTCATAATTTATGATGCTCTCGCGGAGCTGATCTATGGTCAGTGTGACCCCACTATGATCCATTAGATTAATAAATAAAAGACTCCAAGAAATATTATTTTTTAGCTCTCCTATATAGTTTTTTGAACTTTTAGTTTCTGTGTTTTCAATTATTACACTATTACAAACCATATATCTCATCTTCTTACTGCTGTTGGTGCGACTACTCTAGAAGAATATCAGATACCCCAATATTCCTTTTATCGTAATATTTCATATCTTCCGCAGAACTGTTCATCCCTCCAAATTTACCATAATTTTGGTAATCCTACCTAATTAACCTGAATCCCCTGTATTCCCATGAACTAAAATCATACAATTCTTCCCATTTTATTATGTCCCTATGCAGAAGAACCCATGTTCATTTGATAACGACATTTCTGTAAAAATCTGTAATAGGCATGTCACAACACAAACCCCAAACCTCAAGTTCAGTCAAAAAATTTCTTCTTGTAAGAATGATACAAAAAGTGAGTGTATACAATTTTATGATTCAGATCATTTTTGAGGAGGTTACCTACAATAACAGCATACTTGAATCTTTCTTGACAAGAGACCCTCACCACAGATGAGTGCCAACTCACAAGTAGCTCCTTTTGAGGAAAACAGGAAATGACATCTTGTTTTGAATGGGGTAAAGAAACATGTTTCCATTCATAATGTATTTAATGATTCCAATCGATAATCTATGAATTGTTAGATGGTTGTTTATCCATACATAGATATTTTTCACCCCTTCCCTTAACATCCTCATTTGTTGGGAAAATTGAGTCCTTGTTATTATTATTTATATACATCATAAATTCTGTGCTCCTAAAGCCTGTATTCTTTAATTTAAAAGTCTAATTTACAGCAATAATTTCTAGAAGGCCCAAATAAAAAAATTCAGAAAAACTATATGGATGGTTTGAGCATATTTTGAACTTAGAATATAACTCATCACTAAAAAATTGAATGTATAAATAATTAATCACACTATAAAATATACTTTAATCAAAAGGGGAATCAAAAAATTTAATTCTATTTGGTGAAATATTGGGAAAATATATTACCTTCCTATGAGATTTTCTCTGGATATTCCACATATGGGGCATCAATCTACCTAATTTTGAAGGCTTTTGGGAAAACCATTGATCCTTGTACAGTTAATATGGAATAACATCATCCTTCAACAACATAACATTAGTCAAACTAGTGAATAACCAATAACCATATATTAATCATCAATATTTTTCCTCGTAACAATTTCAGTTTTACATGAAATTGAAATTACATTCAAAGTACTCTTGGCCCGTGGGTCATCCTTTGTAAGGTCCCATATTTTATTAAATTGTGTTTTGTTTATGGTTCGTCTTTTTCCTCCCCTTTGTTCCTAGATAATATTTTTCCCAAGTCCTTGAGAAGGATAGGTGGTGTTTTGGGGGTTCAGGATATGAAAAAGTGGGGAAAGAGGGATTTTTGGTCAATCCACATAGTTTGCACATAGTTTATAAAACTATGCAACGTGAGACCATATGGGCTGTAGAAATTTTCATGATTAGTTCACGGTCTGGAAAACTTTAAAAAATTTCCTGGAAATTATGTGATGGGGGTGATTTTTTGGATGTACCTTCCGTGTGGTTGGTGCACCATTTCCTATACCATTCAGGTAAATAGAGCAGCCTGGAAACATAAAAAAACTAAAATAATTCATCCAATGTATTTTTATGTTCACTCTGTATTTTCTTCCAACTTCATCCTCAAAACCCTAGGTACTAACCAAACCTCCCAATGGCTCCCAAGGGTGTTTATCATTCAATTCATGGTTGTTTGGAGCTTCGTTGGTTGTAGATAGACACCCTAGGTAAGTATAACGCTCTTCTTGCTTAACTTTTTCAGATTAGGGTTTGTGGTTTCTTCCATATTATTTTGATACCCAAAACCCTCTTATTCTATTTGAACCTAGTTTTTTGTTCATGGGGAGATTGAATCTGAATATAATTCCATAATTGAGAGTGTTTTCATTAATGGATTTGAGGTAGGTGGTCTACAAGTTTTATCCCATAGCTGTATTTGGGATATTTTTTTCATCGAAGTTGGTGTTCAGTTTTTTTCTTTTTTGTGTTATTTGTATAATTGATGAGTTTGATAAAAATGGTGTCTATGTGACTAATTGAAAACCACACAGTCCCCATGGGATGCGTTGACAATGACATGGCCATTTTAGGGACACGGATGGGGTGCACCAGAATTCCAAAACCTAGAAAGTGGTATGATTATGTAATGGATTTCTGAGTAAAGTGTAAATCCCATGTAGAACATGTTTAATGGTAGATTATGATTTAAATGGAATGATAATAGATATTTATTGGGTGATAAGACATAATGGGATTATGTAATGACATGGAAATGGCTAATTTGGGTTTAATGGGTTTGTCTAAATTGTGTTGCGAATCTTGGATAGAATTTCCAAAGGGGATTAGGGTAAATTAAATTTTGAACTCATAATTTGATGATGGAATGGGAAAAGAGGATTATGTTAATGGGTTATAATAATGAAATGGATGAGTATGTGGAATGGGATAATACATGGGAATTGTGGCACACCTAATGGTGGAATGCAATAGTTTGTTGGATTATGAGATATGATAAATGTACCTAAAACACATATGTTGGAGACTTCTTGTGAAATTATAGATAGATATATAGGTAAATGAATGGTCATTGAGGAATTTGGATAATAAATAGGGGTTTTAGATTACACATAAAGGGTTAAGGCATGAGAACGATAATTTGGAGAAATGGATATGTTTTAAAATGGTAAATGTATTAAGGGGTTACGAAATAGTTTTAATTCCCATGTTGTTATTTATGCATTTTGATTTATAATTTAATAGGTTATGTTATGTTGGATTTTTGTATGATTATTGTGATTTCATAAATAATAATGTGCACATGGCTCGGTAGAGTGGCGTATTGACTTTATATTTTACACCCATGGGTCTATTTAGACTGAGGATCTAAACTCCACCCCAAAATGTACATGTTATGATAGGTGATAGAGGATTTATTCCCCAAATGGTTGCATTCCACCAAGACCGTGGCTTCGAGGAGAGTATAATGTGCTGATGTGATTTTTGTATCCCTAGCGATATAGGGACTTGATTTATTTCCCTTATGATGATTTCCTTATACCTGTGCATAGATGATAATTATGAATAACCCATGGAAAATGTGCACAAAATGGATTATGTAATTAAGATGATATAAAAATTGAATTTGGATAAATGCTAGTCTTGAATTAAATAAACCTTGTTATATAATTGAACCTGAAATTTCCCTTGCTTACATACAATCTATTTTGTATTTTAATGCACAATCTATTAAACTGGATATTATTGTAGACACCATTGGTGGTGGCCAACTGAGTTTCAAACTCCCACCCTTCTCGAGCTGCCGTTGGGTAGATCAACAGACACCATTGTTGCATGTCAAGACATGGGTGAAATCCCTACTCTGGGATGTTGAGTTGGTCTTGGGGTGTACATGGAAAAGGACATATACATAGAGTTGGTACGACATTATAGTTTTTTCCATATTTTTATTTCGGCTTCTTTCACATTGTATTACTAGTACGACATAACATAGTTATAGTTGATTGGGGTTTGTACCCTGTTTGGTAAAAGATTGGTTATCCATGCTTATTGGATCATAATATATCCTCTATTCGTATTGTGTTCTATTACAGCTTGATCTGATATAGAGGGTATTATCTCCCATGTAACTTCTTAGACCCTCACCGCTAGTCATCAACCTATGGAATATAGTGATACCTTCTTGTGGTCATGAGATGACTTGTATCAGGGCACTGGTTTAGAGGATTTTGGGTCAAGAATGTTACAATGTGGTATTAGAGTAGTTCTATTCTCTTTATTACTATTTACGGATGGTAGAAAAGAGACTAGGATAGTGTCATTCCTTGGTAGTGAGCTCGTGCTCAGGTTTAACTAACCCATGTATAAGGGGAAACCCATGTCACCATGGGTGGGAATGGTTTCTCTTGATGTGTGTTGTCACAGTTGAATTATATTTCACAATTGGGTGATGAACATGTTGTGTGATGTGACTAATTTAGGATATTTCTCTCATCACCAGAATTGTATGAGGTTGTGCATTCACTCATCATTTTAAAAACCTAAGGATATAGGTGGCATGCAACATCATAGGCACACACATGAGATGGGTGTGTCGGGCATAAAAATTAGAATGCATTTTACATCCATAATAAATATGAAGATAATAATGAATAATAATTGTTATGAAGGTGGGTGAATAAAAATAATGCCAATAAATAGTTATGGAATATCATGTATATAGAAATGTTATGGCAAGGATAAAATTTTGTGTTGTGGTATATTGTAAAGGTTAGTTTGGTGTCTAAAATAAAAAGGGTTGCATGATAATGGTAAAATTGTTAATGATGTTTCCGTAATTAAAGGTGTAAATGAGTTAAAATTATGAGTTTAACATGTTCTGAAATGGGAAATGTTCCTAAGTGGGAAGGAATCATATTGTAAAAGAAGATTTGGGTCAAAGGGGGTTTTGGAAAAATACTTGTGATTATGTGAATTGGTTACCCAATATTGACCATGACAATAATAGGTAAGGTAGGGGAAGTGTTCTAAGTGTGGTGATGAGCATTGATATAGAGCATGAGAAATGGGTTATTTAGGGTTTCCAGTGTGTGACATTTTTACATCAATAGTTAAATTCTCCGTTTAATTCTTTTATCCGTCGATTGAATGATGAGTTTAAAAATGGGAATGATTGATTTCAATAGTGGATATCCCTTTTATTGTCAATTGGACCCTTTTATGTATGGGATGGGGCAGTGATAATGCTCTAGTTTTAGACTCGGGATTTGTATTGTGAGGCCTTTCAAGTTCTGATATTGACAAGGTGGTTTGTTTAGGGAATCCTTGGTAGGGTTTTGGCCTTTGGGTTTTGCGGTGTTGTTTATTAATGTGGGTGAGAAAACTTTCATGGGTCTTGATCATATGAGGTGCATGATGGACCCTAAGGATGGTTCCTAGTTCTAGGTGACCTTTTGAGTAGAGACAGTTTGAGTTGTGTCTTGAATCCCATAGAAGATGTTTTTCTCTTAGTGGTGGGAATGGGTACAAATTTGGTGTGGAACCTAGAGTATATGGTTATTTTGTGTTCTAGGCACAATTCTCATTGGAATGGGAGTGGGAGTTCCATTCATGAGCATTGCTTTTTTTTGTGTCATGAAATGTATGGTTTGGAGAGAGTACCAGTGGATTCTCGTGGTTGTGACGACAGTCTAGGGATTTTGTATCATTGAACCGTCAATGTGACCTATGAGAGAAAATTTTTGAGGGTTATAGTGTTTTTGGGTTTGTCACATATGTCGATGTTTGGACCTTGATAGTGTAACTCAAAATGATGCACGATGTGGGTGATTCCTAGAAGGAAAGTGAGAAGTTTGATGGTCAGAGGTGCCACTCAAGATATGGGTATATTCATTTGCTCGATGGTGACATCGTGGTGTGGGTGGTCACACAGCTGAACATGTTAGTATAACTAAGTAGGTTTTTGGGTGAGATATAGAGGCTGCCTCGGAGTGGATGAGGCTGACTATCCATGAGACATGGTTAGGAAAGTAAGAAGGTGATGATGTAGATCCAAGATGAGGTTGTTTTGTAATAAATCTTTGGGTTATTGGTGTGGTAGACCATTGTGTGACAGTTGTTAGCTGACTATGAAATTATGGATGAACTCGAGCGGTGTGGTGGGAGTAGTGCCCCATGAAACATTGGATTATAACTTCTTGGTGGTTTGGTTGTGGAGAGAGGTTTGAACCTAGTTGGCGATCACACATGAGTGGTGATGGTCAATTTTTGATGAGATGTATTCAGAAGGGAGGCCTGAAATCCATGGAATATCATAGTGTCCCATAGTTCAACAGAATAAAAGGATAAGTTGGTGGTGGTGTTCTTCGACGACTTCTTCGTGTACCCCAGTTAGTAACGCGCATGCCCAATATCATGACAGTATCCCTGGTACATTGAGAAGGTCTTGTTAATGTCATGATACATGAAGGTGTGTTGTTGGATGAGGGAAATTATAATGTTTACACTCAAAGAGATGGTGTATTTTGATATTTATTGTGGGAAGTGCACCATATATGGATTGTGATGACGTCCTTGGAAAGGGAAGAAGGAAAAAAACATCATGGGTGTCATTCATGGAAGAAGAGAATGGGAACCGGGTTCCATTCATTTTCTTAAATTGAGATAAATCTAGATATCCATGTCTATGTTTGGGGTTCGTTGGCGACAACACATCATTGGTGGGGTGTTATAAGTCCATCCTGGATGTGGAGGGAGAACATTGAGTCGACGTAGTGGCACCAGGGTGCCAATGAGGAACCATTGAGTTTTATTCTAGGGTCATCGGAGAGGCATGTGGGCCTTGGATGCAGTGTTTGATGATCCAAGTGTTGTACTGAGATCAGGGTGGTTCCATGTGAAGCTTGTGACATCTATGCTTTGTCATAGAAGGATGTGGTTTGATATGACAACGGGTTGTGGCTAGAGATGTTGTGATCATATAACTCCAAAAAAGATTGGGGTTAGACATGGGTGATTTTCCCAGGTGCCTTTTTTCAAATTTTGTGATGTTGGGTGAACCTTGGCCATGTATGTTGTGTTGTGCCAAGGGTGAAGCCCAATAATGGTCTAGGGGGAGGTAATTCTGTGATGATGGTATTACACCTAAATTCATTAAATGAACACAGTGGGTGAGTGAGATGATAATAATAGGATTCATGTCCATTAATACCTTGGGAAGCTGAGGCAAGGGGGTAGTGTACCATCATTATAAGTTTGGTGATTTTGGACAATCCATTCGAGTGTGTTCCAACCTAGGATTGTAAACTTCAATGGGTTTGGGGAGAGTGACCCACCTCCGGGTTCATGTTATAGTTGATATTTCATGAAAACAAAGTAGTACCTGAGTGAGATCATGTTGATCTTAGTCCTTGGATGGATAGTGTAGGAATGTCCTCCTGAATGGTTTCAATGGTGAAGATGGGTGCAAATGTACGGTAATTCCCTATCAATGCTTTGGCATAGTAAGTTGGGGCATGATACATGTTGGGAATGTTGGAATGAGTTCTAGTGGTCTTTAGTCAAAATTGGAGGTTCCATGCAAAACAAAATGGAGGAGAGAACCACACTAGATAAATTGTTTTTAGATGACGTGATTAGAGTTTCAGGCTGGAAGTACTCGAGTGGTCACCATTTAGGTGAGTTACTCTAGGAGAGATCCTTGGAACAAGTTTAGTTGGTTGAGTACCCAGGAGTGTTGGGTGGCATTCGTTTGTATAGTTACAGAACTAAATCTTTAAGAAACATGGTTGGAAGAATCATCTTCTTCACTTCGGGTGATATCCGGTTTGGGTCACCATTAGAGTTTAAAAAATAGTGGAAAATGATGAAAAGTTATTTGGGTCATGAGTTTTATAGAGGAACAAGCCGATGATGTATCGATTGGTTCCTCCATGACTATGTGATGTTGTGTGTTAATGTTTCATGTTTAGTGAGTTAGGTTTCATCTCCTACATTTCCCCAATCATGTCCCCATATTGAGAGTTGTTGATGTTGATGAATCCTTGCGGAGTTTTCTGCTCGTGTTTCAGTTTTTGTGAGGAAGGATTGTGGGGAAAGTCATTGCCATTTTTTCGTGTTTCATAGGATTTCTGATGGTAAATCAGAAACATGGAAAGAAGAAATATATAGGAAGGACTAGTGGAATATCCTTCAGTTACGAAATCTTAGTTCTTCTTGGAAGATTGTTTTTTTACGTTTTTTCTTGGGCATCTCCTTTATGGATAGATAATTGTTTTCAAAGTCCTTGAGAATTATCAAAGGTGTTTCAGGGGTTTGGGACCTGAATAGGGGGAAATGGTGTCACTCTAGTAAATCTTCCTTATTTTCACATGGTTTAGAAAAACATATGATGGGAGACTATGCAGGTAGTAGAAATCCACACATTTTGTGGAAGGCCTGAAAAACTGTGTGAAATTCTTTGGAAACCGTGAAAAGGGGGTTATTTTTAGGCAGTATCATCCACACAGTTTGCACACTGTTTGGAAAATTGTGCTAGTAAATACTACGTTCACGAAACTTCTAAAAAATAAAAAAATGCCACCCCGAGATTTTTATGTTCACTCAGGATTTTCCTCCCCCTACCTCATCGAATCCTCATGTATGTCTATCACTCATCTTTCTTCAATTTTTTGGATTGGGTTATATGGTTTCATCTATCTTTATTTAAATCCCAAAAAAAACTTTTCTTTGAAGGATCTTATGTTTTGGATTCAACGAGTGCATGAATCTAGATCTAATTCCATGATTAAGAGTGTGTTCATCAAAGGATTCGAGTTAGGTGGTCTACAAGTTTTATCCTATAGTTTTATTATGGTTTTTTTTCATGGAAGTTAGTGTTATTGTTTTCCCCATTTTCTATTCTTTGTTCTATTAGAGTGTTTGATAATAATGGGTGTCTAGGTGACCAATTGAAACCCTCACAATCCTTGTGGGATGCATCGAGGATGATGTGACCATTTTAGAGCCACCCATGGGGTGCACCAGAAATCCCAGACCTAGAGACTAGTATGGTTAAGTATTGAGTTTCTATGTAATATGTTATCCTCTTGTAGAACATTTTTACTGGTTTAATAGGTTATAAATGGAAGGATAATAGATATTCCTAGGGTTATAAGTAATAAGGGGTTGTTATTCCTGACATAAAAATGGGAAATTTGTGATGAATGATATTATGTAAATTGTTTGATGAATTTTTGTCAGAATTGCCTTAGAGAATCGTGGAATATTAAATGGTGAACTCATAATTTGATAATGGAATGGGAAAGGTGGAGTATGTTAATTCATTTTTATAAGAAAATGGATGAATATGTTGAATGCGTCCCTCGGTGGATTCATTTGACAGGTATATTTTTGGGTCGTGGGGTTTACAGGATAGAGCAACAGTGGGTCTGCTCGATTCCAGGAATATTTGGATTCGATTCGCCACTGAGTAGGATCTGATTAAAGCCTGGTCCAGCGCCCTGTGAAGCTGCATTGGTCTTCGTTTTTACCTCTTTCGTTTTTCATATGATTTCCACATGCTTCGTGACACCCCTTCAGCAGCGGTATGGGTTAGTTTTCCGCACCTCCCTCTACCATTTCAAAACCCTACAATTTTAAGAATGCTAGCTAATCTATTGGCAATATTTCTGTGTGCTGATTCAAGAACCAGGGCGCTCTGCCACCCGGTCTGTCCCTGTATTTGTGTGGAACTTGATGTTTCGAAGATTCCAAGTGAGTTTGTGTGGATTAATGTGGAGGGAGAGTTTCGCCACAAACAACCTGTAGTTTATGAAACTTTGTTTGAATTCTGTAATTCGTGTAAGAAGTTGGTCCATCTTGAGGTATCTTGTAGACGTGAGAGGATAGATCATAGGCAGGCTGTAGATGCAAGCAATGATGGCAATGGATTGTGTATGGGTGAAGGTAGCGGAAAATCATTGGAAGTTGCACTGGAGTGCGCCAATAGTGGTCCCGATCGTGGCAAGCAACAAGAGATGGAGGCGCTAGGACTTAGTACTGGTCTTACAGCATCGGGTTCCATGAAGAACCTAGTGCCCCCCCCCTCCAAACCCTAATGTTTCATTGGTTGTTGACAGATTAAATAGAGACTTGGGGGTGTCCATTCCAGTGGCAAGGGTGAGCAAAAAAACCTTATCCAATGTGGGTGCTAATGAGGTGGCACTCCTGGATAAAGAAGCTTCAGGATGTAGCAACGAGATATGAAAAGACCTGCACCTGCTTATGCAAGTCGACTCTACAGATGGTAGCAATGACGGAGTGAAGGAGGCTCACCTAGTGGAATCTTCATTTCAGACGGTTCCAATTAATGCAGCCAATGTTACAGAGGTATTTGAGGGACCTGGTGAGGTCCATGAATCTGGCGGGTACTCCCAGTGTTTGGCATTGAAGGACTCCTCAATGCAATTTCAATATATGGGAAAAGGCTATCAACTGGAAGGAGCCTCTGAGGTTCCAAGATAGGTCATACAGGCGACCCTTTCTTATGCGGAGACGGTTACAGTTGGGAGATCAAACATGGACCTGTAAAATCGGTATGCAGTGTTGGGTGATGATGTCTGCCAAGATGATGGGGATCTAAACAGGAATGATGCTTCACATGAAGAGGACCACGTAGATGTGGGTGCGTCCCAAGAGGATATGGATGATGTTCTGGACGTCCCCATGGAACCCAAGGAAGTTACCATTGTAGAGGAATATTTAAGATCATCCCCACATAAGGGAAAGTTCATTACTACGTATTCCGACGGCTTTATCACGACCAACCGGAGGGGGAGACGTAAGAAGGAGTATTCTAACCTACCTATTCCTCCTATCACGAGGTCTGAAAGTAAGTGAAATAAGCTTCCAAAGGATCCTAGCACTGTGAGCAATTCGGATGCAGTGGTCCTCACAAATAGCGACCCGGTGTATGCAGGTGGTGAGGTTGTAGTCCTTGCCATTCCCTCAGTGAAGACGAGGGATCCCAGACAAAAAAGTGAGACAAGCTCTGCAAGATATCCTCCGAAACAGATAACATCGATGATGGAACACATGGATCTACTTTTGCATTCAAATGAAGAAATGGGAGAGGATGATATGGATAGGAAAGCATCGAAGTGGACAGGAAGACCGATTCGTGTGATTACTACTAAGGAACAAGGCGAGTGGATTGATAGACAGGCTTGTATTCTGCTCAGAGGCCTCAATATGGGAAAGATTAACATAGATGAATTCATGAAAGCTTGGGATATCATGGATCTTCATTATGAAGGCTTTTTGAAGGACTACCCTGACTCCTAGGTAAATTCTATTCCCTAGAATTTGTTTAGGGAAATCAATTCCAATCATCTTAAATTGTTCTTCAACAAAGCTGTTGTCTCTTTTGGTGTTTAATGTTGTGAGGGTTCTCACTACCCCCTTAAAAGTTCTTTTTGAAATAAAAATAACGTTGGATGGATGTTTAAATTATTAAATGAACAGTCATTGATGAATTTGACTAAGGCATAGGGGATGTTGATTAGACTTAAAGGGTTATGGTTGGAGAATTAGAATTTGGACAAATGGATATGAATTGTAAATTCTAAATGTGTTAATGGGCTATGTTATATTATTGATTCCCATGTTGTTTGTTATGCATTGTGATTTACAATGGCATCGGTTATGCTGTGTTGTTTTGTGGTATGATAGCGGGGATTCGATAAATAATCATGTGCACATGGCCTTGTAGAGTGGGTTATTGACTTGAGGTTCAATTCCCACTGATCGATTTTGACCGAGGCTCTAAAGTACACCGCAAAATGCACGGGTTAGGGAAGGGGAAAGGGATAGACTCCCCTAAAGGTTTCATTACACCTGGACTGAGGTTTCGAGGTGAGATAATGTGATGATGTGATATGTGTATCCCTAGAGAGATATAGACTTGATTTATTTACCCTAACCATTGTGATTGATTTCCTTATACTCGTGTGTAGATGATAATAATCCCTAACCCCTAGAACATGATATCAAAATGTCTTATGTAATGAAGATGGTATGGGAAATGGAATTGGCATAAATGATATTCATGAATTAAATGAACCTTGTTAACTAATGGAATGAGAAATATCCCATTCATACATACCATTTATTTTTTACATGCATGAACTATATATTAGATTGGATATTTTGTAGACATCATTAGTGGTTGCCTACTAAGTTTTTGACTCAAACCCTACATGGGCTGACATTGGGTATCTTACCAAACTTCTTGTTTGTAGGTTAGGGTAAGGGTGGAGTCCCTACTCTAGGATTTTGTGTTTGGATTGGGATATAGAAAGAGAAGGAACTAGAAAAAGAGTCAGGACCTATTTATAGTTTTGGCCATTTGTTTTATTTTGGGTTTTTTCAATTTTCACTATTGGTATGATATGTCAAGGTTTTATTTGATTAGTGTTTTTACTGCATTTGGGAAATGTTTGGTTATTCATGCTTATTGTTTCATATTTTTTTCACTATTTTTGTTGTGTTCTGTTATGGCATGCTCTGATAAAGAGGGTAGAGTCTCCCCACGTGTCTTATTAAACCCTCACCACTAGTTGGAAACATCTGGTGTGCTAGGAGGCATGCTTAAGATCATGTGATGACTCATCTCATTATACCAGTTTAGTGGATTCTAGTTCAGGGATGTTACGTCCTTTTCCTCCATGAAGAATAATAGGTTGATCATTGTGAGAAATAGGAGGACCTCCGAATGAATATATTAAAGTTGGTTCTTCATGGGGTCATCTATCTGAGGATTCAATGGGAGTACCAATGATGTTGTCAGAAGTGTTGATGAAGAGCCACATACAACATTCATGTCTGATGTAATGGATACATATTCAAGCCATTATCAATGCCTCCATTACCACCAATTACATCCTTAGAAATACTCCAAACAACCAGAGAACAACTCAAAAGAATGATATAGAGGAGGGAAAATGGGATTAAAAATATCCAACTGCAATGCAGGCCAGGGCATCATGTTGTTAATGTGTAATTGCAGTTGATGAGTGTATGTTACTAAAATTAATTTATTTAAATTGATGTATTTTTTAGGTAATGGTGAATTAATTTAATATCTCTCATCAAATTTATTCATAAGGATTAGAAACAAGACTATGAAAATAATTGGTTGATTCTTTTTTTATAATGTTTTTATGAAAAAAAATATGATTTTATAGTTTTTATTTTTTTGCAAAAATGGGATATAGTTTTTTAGTAGGGTTAATTTTAACAATAAAATAGTTTCTTTTGGTATTTTTGTTGAAAATTTAATTTCATTTAAATTATGAATTGGGACATATTTTTATTCATATATGTTATGTTTTTTTGTGTATTTGGTTTGTTCCTAGTTTTGTGGTGTGCTGTAACAGCACACTGTAGTGTCTTATTTTATCTGTTAATATAAGTGTTGATAAAGAACACATATATCATCTCTTTTAAAGATAAAATTATTTTATAATTACTTATAAAATAACTGATAATGGTTTCCATTAGTGGTGCTAAAAAAGCACTGATAAATTTCATTGTCTTTTAATGTCGGTTATGTAGTCATCAATTTTCTAGCACTGATAAAGGCCATTTTTAGTGCTGTTAAAGGCCAGTTTTGTAGTATTGAATTCTGAAAGTGGGCACTAATATCTAAGTAGGTCGTGTACCATGAACTTGGACTCCACATGGGTCACTACTCTTGGTGACATCACAATATGACATTATCTCACCTCCGTTTTAATTACATAATCAAAAACAAAGACAACAGAATCAATTCTGAGACTACCCTTGGAAAATCATGGATCAGAATGATAAAGGATTCATAACGTCATTCCCATACCTACCTCTAGATTCTCGAAAGTCAAAATTTACAACTACCGAACACCAAAAATAATAAGAAGATCCTATAATACCATTTTATCAGAAACAAAGATGGTATTTTATCCAACCCGACATCTGACCCGGATGTAGGCAAGGCCCGAAGTGCATTACCAATCCTCATGGACTGGAAACTGGTGTCAAACATCAATGTAATCAAAATGGAAATTATTTAGGGAAATAAACTTGGATAAAAAAATAAACTAAACTAGGGAAGTAATAAAAATCATTGAATATCATAATGAAACAACTGAAGAAAAAAAACCAGAAACTGAACAGAAAATAGAGTTTTAAGCTTAGTAAATGACATCCACATAGACACTTGTTTACCACCAAACTCAAGACCGACCTGCTCAAAAGACGAGTACATAAATAAAATAAATTAAACACCAAAACAAAGTAGGTATACTGATGCCAAGAGGCACATGAATTGTGTGAGATTAGGATTATAAATAGGCAATCACCAGAGAATACATGAATTTTCCACTCGTGAAATAGTCCAAAAAACACTAGTTTTGAAATATTTTCATAAAAAATGCCTTTGAAAAGTTTAAAAAACTATAATATAGCTTTATACAAACTATCTTTTTAAAAAAACACATGCATCATTCTTTTTCAAAAACGTTTTCACTTTCTATAACATAGATCTAATAACAAAACCCATGTGAAATACATACCAATTAATAATAAGGGACTATGTTGAATGAAAAGTTAACAAAACAAGAAGGTGAGAACTAATAAGGATAATAACCAAGGTGCAAATGAAATAAAATAGGACATACATATACATAATCATGGGAATTTATAAACATCCCTATAGAAACCCCTGTATATTCTATGACCAGAATCACCTACTCGAATATGGTGTATCTCCATATTCAATAACAAATTGTCCATTCTAACTATTAATCCAGCAGCACATCCCACTAAGCCTTATAAAGTCAATGACTAACAAACCGTCTAATTGTGCTCGAAAAGAAACTACCACTCGAACCTCTAAAAGACACATAGGAAACACGTGATAGTAGTAATGATACAAAGTGGAATGAGAGGCCCTCACAAACATGGCTCACCTAACCTTCCACCAACACACATTCCTACCTGAACTATTGACACCACCCATGTGTCACCCCATGGATCCGAAAATCCCTTATATGTATTCCAATCTCACAATAATCCAAACAAATGGTACCAATCAGGTGTTTATATCATTTTTGTTTCAATATGATTTTTCAAATAGTATAAAATACCAACTAGTCCATCAAATAATGCGATTTTTAAAAGAAAACACCAAATATATCTCATGTTATAAACTAGACTCCACACCTATTATTTTTGAAAAATTATCTCAGGTGTCAAATGGGTCTAAAACAACCTTTATAGAAACACATATTAAAGAATAAACCATGGAAAATTCCCCTTTCTAAGGCTTATACACACACCAAATAAATTTGATAGAATATTTCTCACCACATGTACAATTTATGAAATAATTTCAAACCAGTACAAGAAAAACCCTTGTGAAAACAAAATTTTTCAATTTAAATATCCCCGTTAAAATTTATATTCACATTAAAACCCCTTTCCATAACATGCTTCACAATACATTTATAATTCAAAGACGCATTGATAAATAAAACCAAAGAATCTCATTTTGCAGAAAAATCCATATGTTTTGAAAATACCACTTTTAACACCTGTGAATAGAAATTAACATTAAAGATATATTTCCAATTAAAATCACTTTTTTTTAAAATAAAAAAAATCACAATTACAAAATGATATCATCACATAAAAAATGATAGACACCATTCAAAACATATAATTATATTTTAATGGAATAATTGATATTTTAATAAACTTCTTTTTTCATAACAATATGACATGTTTAAAGATAACACTTTAAACCACTACCAAATACTTTTCCCTACTAAAAACACCATACTAGGCCAAAGAAATCATGCCAAAATTAGTTGAAACACATTTATAATTTGTTTAAAAATATATATGCATCAGATAGATTGATCTAGAAATGAAAGGGATGAACCTACCTACCACAATGCGTGCGAAGGAACCCAAATCTCAGAGAAAGAAGAGAACACACCAAGGATCAATAAAAACACCCTAAAACCAAATTAATAAAAGAAAATTCTTCAAAACTAGCCTCTAGGTTTTGAAAAAACAAGAACCCGATAATGAAACACCCTAAAATGAAGGGAGGTTCAGAGGAAGAGGGGAAAATATGCCAAAAACAATATGAATCTAACCTTCAAAACTTGTAAGAGAATTAATGGAGGGAGGAGGACCAATGGGAAGGGGTTTTGGGGCCACATTATTAAAAAAACAGGGAGGTGGATTAATTTAGGTTAAAAAAGAAAAATGATAGGATTGTAATTTCAAATTTAAAATTTTTTTGGCAGCTCAAATGGTTAAGCTACACAGTTTACCAAAAAGAGCACAAACTATCCGATCTCCAATATCCCAATGGATTGAACCTAATGTATGGTTTCTAAATTTTTTTCCAAACCATTTAAACCTCGATGGAATTACCTGTATATTCCAAAAAAATCCACATAGTTATGTAGTCTGAGCCACACAATTTCCCTTAATCATGCACTACTCGTGTAACCCTTTCTACCAAGCCCGAAACATCATTTTTCAACCATGAACCCCAAAATTTAAACAGGGACTCAAACTGAACCTAAATAAAAGGATAAAAAATGATGAATAATATAAAGTAATTTATATTGTTGTAGAGTGAATGTGGGTATCTATTAAATAAATTTTCACATATTAAAATGTTAGTGTCCTAGAAAAATATAGAAGTGGAAATTCATTTAAAGGGGGTAGAATTATACAATAGTTTTTTTGTTATTTTTTTGGATATTAAAATTATTGGATGGATTGAGTTATATACTATAACATGTTAAGATAATCATATATGAATCATTGAGTTTATCTTGGGGTACATGCAACATTTATTATCATCGATAGGTTTTGTTATACACAATATTGATTTTTACTGAAGTACAATATACTCTTAATAATATTATTAAAATTTTATTATTGTTTTCTCCTAGACATTAGAATAGAATTTATAAATAAGATTATCATAATCATTAAAATATGGTTCAAAAATTTACATAAAATTAATTCTTTTGTCACCAAATTAATTAAAAATGAATGTAATATCTCTGTTAAAATAAAGAAATTATTTTTTTGAAAAACATTTTCCTTATGCTAAAATAAGTTGTATCTCAATAAATTTAGAAAAACCTTTTTTATGAATGATTTTAATTATATTTTTATATAATCTATTTATTAAAATATTTAACATTTATACTATGTGTTTTCTATGCAAGGGATAATAAAAAATCATATATGAGGTATAAAATGATGTATTGTTCTAAATGGTATTTTTACCATATTTTAATGGTTCATGTGTTTTAAAACAAAATTTTTACCCTTTTAACATTAATATGTTACAAAATAATATTTTTTTTATGATTTCAAAACATCAAAATTATCTTAGGATGAATTTTTTTATTTTTCTATGAAATTTTATTTTCTTGATAAATAATAAAAAATAATGAATTATATTTAAAAAATGAATTTTCATCTAAAGGATTTATAATGTTAAATCAATTTTTTTCTTGTATTTAAATATTAATTTGTTTAATTATATACCTATTAATCCGATTATGTTTATTGGGATATTTTTATATTGAATTATATATAAAAACATAATTAACTTATGAAAATTTTCACTTTAAAAACACATTTTCACATCCCGTTTATGGAATAAATTTTAAATTAATTTCTTTCAATTATATAATTTTAATTTGGAAAAATTTAATCCAAATTTGAGATTATAGTAATTTATAAATTCAAAAATGTTAATCATAAATTTTTATTAATGTGATGAGTGAAAAATTTAAAAATAAAATAAATTGATTAAGAGAGCAATGAATTTTATTTGTGGTTAAACATGTAATACAACGCGTAAGAATTACCCAAAAATTTTATAAAACTAATTTTATGCCCATATATAGACCATTAAACCTATATTATACAATATTTTTTCTTAATTAGGAAACTTTTTAATTAAAAATGTGGGTTCGTAGACTTTCATTCAAAAACTCTAAGTGGTCCTCTCCTCATCTTATAAAAGGCTTCGAACTCTCCCCTTATTTTCACACTAATTATGAATTTTTGTTAGCCAAAACCTGACCAAATTTCATCTGAACTATTCTACCCTTATACCATAAGACTATATTTGGGATGAAATCTCACCAAGGAATTCATTTGGTACAATCCAAAAAGAGATACCGAAAAAAGTGTAACTTTCATCAATGAACTAATTTTTTTATTTCATACTAAGACCACATAAAATTGTTATATCATTGTTATAAAAAAATATAATTTTCTTAAATATCATTAAATTTTTTAATATTAATGTTTTGAATTAAATATTTTCACACATCCAAAAAATTGGATACCGAATCCTCGTTCATGTGTACAATAGAGCACCGCCATAGGAACTAATGGCGTTTATTATTCCATTACCACCTTTAAAAGAAGATAATAATGATGTATTTATTAATTATATATTATATTTATTATCTTCTCAATTTTATTATAAATCACTAATTTTCATATCACACATATCAACATGCTTTCTACTTGTTGGGAATATGATAATGTCGTTTGTGTGTACGACGGACTTCCACATCATGAAATGATGTGATTCGTTTATTTTTTATAAATAACTCATGGGATTAAAAAAAATATAATACATATAACATTAAATTGATTATGAATTATAATATAACATATACATTTATTTATTTTAATATAACAATAAATTGGGAACAATGTTCATGCATACGTACGGTCTATCGTATCTCTGAATGATGTATTTCCTTTCCTATTTCTATTTGTTATATATTATTTTATATAATTATATAATATATATATATATGTGATATTTATAACATATTTAGAATTTTGGAAATTATTATATCATCATATATTTAAGAAGACCGTGAATAAAAATTCAAAACATATATGAAAGACAATGTCGTTAGTAAATGAAACATAACGTTAAAATGTAATTGTTGATAAATGGTTAACATGATGTCATAAGTAAAAAATATATAGTATTATATATATGAATATGGATCTATTATTTATATATAAAATTCTTGTTTTTATTAAAAATGAGGTTCGAACAAGTTATATGAGAGTGAAAACTTACTGTAAGGGGATCTCTAGTCTGACTATTATTTCTACGAGACATTGTCTATATTCACCACTCATTTATTTTGGGTGGTGTATATAACTATATAAAACATTATTTATATATAATTACATTTATATAATGTTATAAAAAATTTAATTTATTATTTTATTTCACATATCTCATGATTCAATGATTACTCAAGTAGTAAGGGATTCTAGTCTCCCTTTTTTACTTTTGCGATGCACATTTTATCATCACCCCCTTATTCTTCTATGTGTTGTATATATTTCCCATGGATTTATTTAATAATAATTATAATTAAATTTATAGTTATTTTAAAACCCAATTTATGATTTATATTCTTTGAAGATTATTGTTCAAATGTTACAAAATCGGTTAGGGAATTTTGCCAAAAAATTTCTTCTTTGAGATTTATATTATGTTATTCACCAATATTATTTAACTATGTGTATTTAAATCCCCATTTCAGTAAAAAAATATTGAATTTATTAATCAAAATAATATTTTATCCTTCATTTTATGTTATATATTCATGGGGGTTGTGATTAAATTTTATCAAAGTCGTAATAATAATATATTATTGTCTCATCATTTATCATGATTTATTTATGATTATGTCTCTAATAATGAAATATAATCATATATATCTAATTAATTATCACAAAACTTATTATCCTCTAGTTATTCATCACATATTCATGTAGTGGTACCATTTATCCACTAATTGGTGCTTATTAAAATTATGATATTTTTAAACATATGACTATATTTGTCTCTTCGGTCGGAAATCTGTGATCTTTCAAAATATTGTCTTATAAAAAAAATTAAAAATGTTTTAAATGAAATTTCATTCCAATTTTAATGTGAAAGGATAGTGAAAATGTCTTATTATTTAAAAAAGTAAATCTATTTCAAGAATTCTATTTTCTGTTTTCTAGGATGTTTTAAAAAAAAGGTTTTCATAATATTTTATATATTAAATATAAATTTTCAAAGAAAAAATGATATTTTCCTTGAGAAATGTTTTAAATGGTCATTAAAAATATTTTTCCATCTAATATTATATCTTTTGATTTTATGTATTTCATACTAGGGGTATGGTTCAAGGATATTATTTACTTTTTTTCTCTGAATGTTTTATGTTTTTATGGAAATATATTTATGGAAACCCATTTATCTTCTATGGGTTATGTAAATAAATTCATTTTAAACCTACTTATTTTCATGGGTTATTATATTATTATTATTTAACCATTACCTTTTCAATATTTTATGATGTAATGAAATATTTATGATACTCATTTAATTTTATTTGTTAAGAGATGATTAATTTTTATGATCTTATAACACAAATAAATATTTTTTTAATTATATGATGGGTTGGAATAATATATTGATCTAGTGAGATGGGAAATGATAAATATTATAATATCTTAATGGTACACGAGTTATCATCCGAAACCCAATAATAAAAATGTACATGGGTTGTTTTCCAATCCTGAAAAATGAGGGCACACTGGTCGTTGACCCAATCCTGAAAACAAGCGGGTATATGAGTTTTTAGCCCAATATTGAAAAATAGTATGGTAAATAGGTCGTTATCCCAAACCCTAAATAAGAGGTTATATGGGATGTTATCCCAAGCCTCAAAATAAGAGTGTAAAAGGGTTGTTATCCCAGGGAAAAAAACATCAGGGTAAACAAGTTTCCATCAAAATACCAAAAACAAAATGTTACATAGGTAGTTACCCCTTGCTATAATAAAGTGGTTACAAAGGCTGGTATATGAAGATAAAAATCAAGAGGGTACATGTGATTTTATCCCAATCCCAAAGTAGGTACAGAGGTGGTCAACTCAAGATTATTAGAAAATGATTATCTTGGTTCTTAACTAGGACATAGTATTATATATAATTATTTCTATGCCCTAAATTCGATGTCCTATTCTTATGTTATGATATCATGTATTAATCTCTTTTAAATCATTATGATTCATTTCCATACCATGCCTTATATTGTGACTTAATATTATGATCTCTCATATGCATGGAATAATCTTTAAGTGTTATATAATGTTATTGTACACTGATACTCATGTTATGATTACATATATAATTTATTAAACCTTACTTCACATCTGAGATCACACTTTCTTATGTTTCTTTCCAATGGTGGTGAAGAATGGTTTTAATTAGGAGTACTAAATGGGATGACACTTGTAGAAATATTTGATGATATTTTACAATTTTTAATGAATGTTTTCCAAATTTCCAATAGAACTAAAATAAAATGGACCATTGTCATATAGTTGTGTAATTAAATGAATATTAATAAAAAATTATGTAATATCTATGTCTATTAATTCAAGTACACTATACATATTCCCAAAAAATCATTAATATAATAATCATACACATGAGATGAGGGCATCACACCATTATGGGTTTCCAATGCTAATTAAATATCCTTTCATTCATGAAGTTTTATGATGTACATAGAATGTCATAAAATATATAATAATGTATAGATCTCGAATCAAGCAACAAAATAGTTTTTTATAGTGGATGTTAAGTATACCATTTTCCTCTTCATTATCATACTTCACATTGACAACAATGATCACATGAGATTTTCCTTAATCTATGTGTCAAAAGGATTCTAACATCAATCATCATGAAAAATCATACAATTTGAGAACTAAATGGAACAATTCCTACATTTCATTCATTTAAATCACTTGATTATGGGTGGTTCATTTTTTTGGGGTTTCTCTCTATAATTAGTAAACTTTTTTTCCATCACTTCAATACTTGATTAAATGATGTGATTCCTCTCCACACATAAAACATTTTCCTGTTGTAACACACCAAAATTTAATAGTATACAAAATTTAAATAAGTTTAATCACATTTATATATAATAGTTCACATAAAAATGATATTATAAAATCATAACATTGTGTTTGATTTCGTATATGACACACAACACTCAACTTAATCAACCCCCAAAAAGTATATTTTAAATTTTACCATTATAATATGGTCATTGAATTGGTGGGTAATTGAATGAATAACGAAATTAATATATATATATATATATATATATTTCATAATCAACAAAAAAATTTATCGATAAATTATTAGTAAATAATAACTTATTTATTTAGTAGTGTCATATTTTGCTCAAAACACATTTTCGTAAAAAATGGTTATATTTTTCATTTCTTGGTTATGAAATATAATTAATTTATACCAATTTTTGAAAAAAAATTAAATATTAATAGAATAATTTAATTTAAAATATCAAAATTATATATTTTAATTTTTTTTTGTTTTTTATGAAAGACTCATTTTCAAAGAAAATTGAAACAGACCAATTCTTCAAATACTATTATTTCGTTAGCCTTAATTAAGAAATATTAAATTAATATTATTATTTAATTTTTTCAAAAATAAAATTAGTATTATTTATTTATATATAAAATGTTTAATTATATTTCAATAATTGTTTACCCAATTTTGGAATATGTTTTATTTTACTAATAAAGACACATTTATCTGTAAACTCTTTAAAGATGCATAATGTTCCTCTATTTTAATTAATTAAGATAAAAAATTATAAGGAATTATTTATATTTTTTTTTAAATTTTTCATCTTATTATTTGAATTTAAATCGATATAAAACATATTAGAAATCATATAGTTAATGTATGTTTATATTATTCTTGAAAAATACATTTCATGAAATTTCATTTTGCAACATATATTTTAGAAATATTTTTAAATTAAATTATAAATATTCCATGAATTAAATTTCATAAGATGTATTCGTTATTTTTAATTATAATGATTAATATTAAATAATTCGGTAAACATAAATTTCGTTTAAAATGATTATAAACGACATGAAAAAATAATTACCAACATTAAGGTTAGAATGATTTTGTATGTATCACATGCTCTTATATTAAAATTAATAATTAATACATATAGAATATTTATTTTATAATTTTATTTTAATAATAAAAATTTATGGGGATAAATTATATGACAATTCTCATTTATTTTAGGACTAAATGATCAATTACCAAGGTATTTAAGAAGAAACATGTTATTGAGTAGAAAACTAAAATTGTAAATGTAAGTAAACATAGATGATAAGGGAGTAACATGTTTAAAAACATTTATTTATATGTGATGGAGGAGTAAATCAACATTAACGAATCTAAAAGCCAATATTTTTCAATTCTGTATGAACTTTTTGTGAGAGTGTCTACCCATTATTGAAAAGTTTTTTGTATTTACAAAAAATGTAATTCCTTATCAATTATTAAAGAGAACTCACTCCCATTATTATCAACACTAAAGCACATTGTATTGACCATAATCTTCTAAAATATATCCCTAATATAATTATCGAGTTTCTAAAGATCATTTTTTAGTAATAATTCAAACCCTAGTGTCTTTATGAGGATATACGATGGGGGCTTTAATAAGAGAAAGTAATTATTATAATAACGCTATTTAGTTTTATTTTATCTTTAAAAAAAATATATTTTTTCTTTATAAATACATTATAAAAATAATTTTAATTTAAATATTATGAGATATTATTATGTTCTAGGAATAATTTTTCTCCATCTCCTCCTCCATCAATTTGGAAACAAATCCATCTCTCGTGTATACAGTGGACTACCACCACACGAACCGATGTAACTCATTTTCCATCGACACCTATGATGTGTGGATATAATAGTGTATTTAATATATATATATATATATTATTTATGATATAATTATACATATAGAATTATAATATCACATATACCTTATTACTATCCATTCCGTTCACAATATTATAACATTGCTCGTGTGTGTGACAAACTACCACCTCGTGAGGAGATCCGATTAATTTTTCCCATAATATTTATGGTTATGTTAATAAGGATATATTTAATTAATTTTTTTGATATATATTACCTTATATAGATTTTGATAAATTAATGTTTCACCCAATTATCTACCCTTTTCACCCATTAATGAATTATATCGTCGCTCTTGCAAACACACGACATATCTCTACATAAAGGGATGAAAATCATTTTGGAGGTTTAACATTAATTAATTCTTATAAAAATATATATAATCAGTAAATTTGATATTTAAAATAATAATATAATTATTGATATTATGGATATATATATATACTATTCAAAAAAACTAGACCTTTTTTGGAAAAACATACATGAAAAAAAATTACACCTGAAATAAGGGTCAAAACGAAATCATCTTAATGAATATTTGATAAGATGTTATAAAAGGATAATATATGATATTTTAAATATTAATATTTTTTGGATTAAATTTTTAACAAGTTTTAAGACAATATAAAGGATACTAAATAAAATTCAATTAAATAGAAGTGTGAGGTAAGAGACGTCATCTTAATTTCTATTCATTGATTTAAAATCTCATATTTTTTAAGGTATAAATTTTTTTATACTTTCATAAAAATATGTTGTTTTCAATATAATCCATTTATATAATTAATTTAGAACCCCAAAAATTCACACCCCCTATTATTTGTTTTCACCATGTGTTCACATGTTACTAAAGTATATTACGTCCCTTGTAAATATGTTTCACAACATGATGACATGTAATGAAATATGATCTCACCACGTGAAATTAAATTTCACTATGTTTAATATTTCACAAGGTGAAATTGGATTTCACCGCGTGTAATCTACAATTACTATTTTTAATTGGTTTTATAGGATTTTTCATGAGAATTATTAAAAAATGTAAAATGGAAATTCATGTCATGTACTTATGATGGCCAGTATATAAACAATGTATACCCTCATTCAAATTAACCATCGAAGCCCATTTTAATTACTACAAATGCTCTACACACCCGTATGTTCATCTAATCTTATACCCCACATTATTTCCTTAGAGAAAAACACATTTATGAATTGCAATCTTCAATGAAAGACCCTCCACGCACCTCCCTCTTTATTGTGGGTCTTCAAATGTTGACTTATGAAAGTATGATTTGATCCATAAGTGATCTCGCATCGGATCTTGTATGTACATAAAAATATTGTTAAGGTATTATTTCCCATTATTAATATTCTTGTAAATCTGTTTCTAACAGATTAACTAGTTCATTATGAGAGGTATTCACTAGAAAATTTCTATCACTGATGTAGGGTTTTTTCATAGATTCCTCTCATTTCATGGACTCATATCTAAATCATGTTCATTAACACATTATTTATTGATTTTGGAAAATTTTTGGATACTCATTGGTTGGAGTTCTTCATCACTTTTCGTGAGGTTGGTAGTCAACAATCTAAATCCCAATGTTCTGGTTTTGATTATGTATATAAAAGTTGTAGAATTTTAATAGTTGTATTGAAATTATAATCCCTGATTAAATTAGTTAATGTTGTAAATTAATTAATTGAGATGATTATGAAATTGTGAGATTTAGGGATCATTGGATGTGATAATTAGTTATAGAATTAATTAAGAGAGTTTAAAATTTATAATTATATTAATTAACAATGGGAATTAATTTTGATTTAATTGAGATGGATGATTTGGGAATCAAAATTTATAATTAATTATAGTTTTCGAGGTTAAAAATGGCATAATTAATTTTTTAAATTAATTATGGAATATTAAATTTCAGATTGATATAATTAATTGATGAATTAATTATTAAATGTTGATTTTCATGATTGAGATAATTAATTAATAAATTAATTATGAGTTATTAATTAATGTATAGGTTAATTATATATAATAATGTGATTAAATAATTATGTAATTAATAAAGGGGATTTATGTGGTGGATAATTGTTGAATTATAAATGATGGTGAAATGATTAATTAATTGATAAAATAATGTGATTTTGGGGTATGAGGTATAATTTTGATTAACCTTGATAAATGAGATACATTTTCTATGTGTAAAATGGTGAGTGGTAATATGGTAATTCATCAAACTATTATTAATGGTAACATGATTATACAATTATGTATTATTAAATGGGGAATGGTAACATTCTCATTTATACAACTATTATGAATGGTAATATGGGTTTTCCATTATGTATTATTAAATGGTGAATGATATCATGCTCATTCATCCAACTATAATAAATGGAAACATGTTAATTAAACTACATATTATAAAATGGTAAATGGTAACATGCTCATTAGAACAAATAGTATGAATGGTAACATGGTCATTCAATTACGTATTATTAAATGGTGAATGCTAACATGCTCATTGACAACTATTATGAATGTTAATATGCTCATTTAATTATGTATTATTAAATTGTGAATGTTAACATCCTCATCTAGACAACTACTAATAATAGTATCATGGACATTAAAATTGTGTTTTAAATTAATGGTAATCCTAGGAGAATGACCGGATTCCTGCATAGCCTGAAATTGGTATTGAGGTACGGGTATCTATGAGAACCTATGGTTTTTATGTGATTAAATATATAATATATAGTAATGTGTTAAACTATTTTCTTGTAAATCATACCTATTCTAATTTCAATTTCATATAGTCTTGTTGATTGGCTGTTTGTTTAGAAATCATTGGTGATGGCCAAATGAGTCAAACTTACACCCTATTCAGGATGATTGATCGATACCTAAATAGTATTTATTTTTGAAGGACATGTAAGAGAAAATTCCCTATAATATATTGCTAACTAGAGATTGATCTTGGATGAAGAAACATGATGTGGATTGGGAACATCTTTAGAGTCCTTTTTTCAATTACTTTTTGTTTCATTTTAGACTCATTGGCACAAACATTGGCATGAAATGTTTCCCTTCCTGCAGGATTTTGTATTTTTCTACATTGATTATCCTGTGATATTGGTATTATAATAAATATATAGGCTTCTAATATTTTATATTTATTTACACCAGGATTTTACTCTAATAAAAGTGGGTATAGTCTACCCATGATTGACTTTTCAAAACCTTGATGTTGTTAGTGGCCTCTGGTGTACGGGATGGTGCACCTAAGGTCATGGGGTAGTCCGGCTCGAGACACCATTGCATGGTACACAAGACAAGACTTTACAGTTTTGGTATATTGTATATTTATACTCCTAACATATTTTATATGGTGTATGTAATACCCCTTTTAAATATAATTTCATGATTATTTAATATATAATTATATTAAATGTTTCAGTATCAATTATTTCCCCCAAGGGCATTTTAATTGAATGTTACTAAGGGAAATGATTTTTCATAAATAAATTTTTTATCATTTGGTTATATTACTTCTTAAATGTATTTAATATTATAATATTAACTGTGTAATGAGTTATTATTATTTTATGTTATATTTCCGCTTGATTTATGTGGATTTACATTTGAAACATGTAATTAATTCTTTAATTAGTTCCCACTTCAACATATTATTATCTCATTAAGGGTTTATTTCTCATTTTCATTTTAATAATCATTATTTGTTCTTGAATTTCCATTTATGGAATTCATTTTATCATTATATAATAATCCCCCTTAATTTTTATTTCCTCTGGTTATACATGATTTTTTCATGTAATATAACCACTGTTCTCTATTTAGAAAAAATATATTCCGAAAATGTTTTTAATCAAATATGAATTCATTTAATACTTTGGTTAATAGTACATTTTTTTGAAATCCATGTTTTAATATAACGATTTCATTTTGTAACTGTTATTTTTTAGTCATTTTTTTCATAATTGTATTTAAAAAAATACTAAAAAGAATGCTCCTATTTCTTTCAAACAAGTAAACTTTAGTCTTTCTATCATAAATTTCCATGAAATAGTTTTTAATAAACTTTGAATAAATTAAAGGTTTCTAGCATAATGACCATAAATTTAATTGGATATTCCTTTAATATATTCAAAGGTAATTTTATTTAAATAATTTCTTACCTTAATATCTTATGTACTAATAGTTTTTTAAAAAAGTTAATTTCAAAGTTAGAAAAATATTTTCCTGATAAATGTTTTCAAAATTAATTTTTGTTATTTCTATTCATAATTTAAAAAATCAATTACCCCAAAATTACTACATTAAATATATACTATAAAAATATCGTAATTATTATTTCTCTAGATGGTTTATGATCGTTTTGACAAAGTTATGCCTAAATATTCTTTGTCATGAATAATTTTTTTAATTATTAAAATTACCAAGAATTATTCATTTTCTTATGATTATTTGAGATACCAATCCTATAAATAATTAGATTATTTATGATGGATATGCTTTTTTATTACACCATATATAATTTCGGAATATAATTTATTACTTTGAATATTGTTTGATTGACAAAGGAAATATTTATATTCTATATTCATTATTCAAATTTAATTTTTTTGAAAATCCATATTATTTATGAATTAAACTAGACATTTGATATATGAAGAATACATTGAAATTTTATTAATGGGTGGGGACCAGTTATAGTAATATCATCAATGCAATAGTAGTCACATGAGATGAATTATATTTCTATCCTTATTTAAATGGGATTATAGTGCATACCTACCCATTAGTTATAAACCATCTTGTGAAATGTCATGAAGGTATTAGCATCACGATGCATAGTTTCATGATGACCAATAATTAATAATTTCATTAATTTCTAAATTAATTATTACTATTGTACCTGGGATTTTTATATTGGTTTTATAACTAGAATAATTTTATTCTCAGTTTAATATTAATATGTAATGTGTTTTTAGTTAATTATATAACTATATTGAGTATTCCTTATGTAATCATGTTTGTTGTATTTTTTATGATATGGAATTTCATTCCATATATTTTATATTCGATATGGTTTATTCTTTATTGAATATACTTCCATTATTTATGATATAATTAATTTTATTTAACTCTTAGTGAGTAACTATGATCACCCTTATTTTTTCCCTTCCCCCGTGATATGAAGAAGGAATCATTGAATGAGTTTATGGACGATTTTGTTTCATTCACAACATTTAATTTCATGTTTTCAATTGTAATGTGAAATTTATGTATGTTTTAGGTTTACCAAGAATACTAAACTATCAAGTTTGTTGGGATTCAATCTGTTGTACCCTATTCCAAAGTAGTAGTGTAACCATTGGCTCCGCTGTACTGAGATCATAATCGATAATGTTGGTATCATAGAATGTTTAATAGTGTCACTAAAAGAATTATTTAGGAAGATATAGATTATGGAACATAAAACAATAATGGATTTTGAGGATAAGTATAGAATAACATGTTAAATTTCTAGCGAGGAATAGATAGTGTTTTCTTCCATGGAAATATACAATTGTATGTAAAATACAGGTGGATATGGTAAGGTAATAGTTTCACCTAGGTTTTTTTATTATGTAAATGTATCATTGGAATTTGACTTGATCGTCTCGGGCACATGACACTGGGCCCAACTATACAAATGGTTTGACACTCTTAGGGGACATCCTTCATAAAATTCATATTTTCAAAACCAAATATTATAAAGGATTTGGATAAATGATGGCCATGAATGGCCATGGAAAAAAATAACATTTCTTAGTATGAAAATGTATGTTTTATCATCAATTTAATGGTATAAATACCGATTTTAGGTTTTATGTGATGGTTTCCTAAGATGATTAAGGATATTTCAGTTAATATTTATGAAAATATAATCATTTAATTTTGAATAGTTATCCTAAAAGGGTTATTTTAGGGATGATGCCTTAATATTTTTTTGAAATTAGATTAAAGTTATTGAAAACCTTTAGAGTCAATATGACCAATTATGTATATATAACAATAGTATATTAATAATATTTAATATCATGAAAAAAATAAGTTGTAAAAAACCAATGAGGTTTTAAAAAAGGGGTTTGATTACTAATGATATTTTTAGGATATTCATCATATTATATATAAAATTATAGGAATTATATAAATGTGGATTTTGAAAATTTTCAACCCCAAAGTTAGGTGACATCCAATTACATCCAAGAAGGCTGCGAGGCATAAACCCAAAACTGATAGGGGATAAGGGAGTTTTTTCTACCACTGGTCTACATAGTGTACTGTCTAGTCTGACATTGTTTTTACATAAATGATTTTATGGATTAATATTATTTTTATTTTATAAAACAAATTATAAGATGAAATATTTTTAACTTAAGATAATTAATGATATTTCAGGAGACAGTTTATTAGGTTGAGGTATATATAACCATTAGGTTCAACATAATGGATTATTTAGGAAGAATGTAATTAATTTTTTAGGGGTGTCATTTAAAAGGTATGTCATCAAATTTAGGTTAAAAACATTGATTACTTTTGAAAAAAATAGGTTTATTAGGATATAGGGATATTTATTTGTGGAATAATCTAAGATGAAACAGTGGTTGAAATTTTGATTTGAAATTTATTGTTTTCTTATGTGAATGTTTATAAAAAAATTATTTTCTTACCTTGTGATATCAATTTCATTTTTGGTTAATTTTTAAATACAATAGGGATTAATTATTACTATTTAATGTATTTGACGATCCCAGAAATGTTAATTATTGTTAATCAGTCATAAAAGAATTCAAATTTGATTTTCATTTCATGGAGTTATAAATTATAATGAAATTTACTGAGAATAAGAAATGTATGAAATTTTAATTAAAAGGTATTATGTAACTAATGTTTAGGGTGTTCCCTATAATGGTAGTAAATGATTCCCTCAATTCTAGGAAAAGGATCATGAAACAAAATTTTTATTCTATTACCTTTATACATGATAAATAAATTGTTTTTTAATTCAAAACAAATATATGATTTTTTGGTTGTAAAATGTCACTTGGTCATTAAATTTTTTGTGATAAATGATCTCTATCAATCTCAATAATTATGTACACATTTCTTCCATTTTCATAATTTTACATCCCACCAATATTCTATTAATGGAAAACCCATTGTAAGGACCTAGCCTAAAACATTACATATCGTACAATTTTTGAACTAGATTTCACATTTGAGGATATTTTACGATTATGGTTTTTGAGAATTATAATACACTCTTATAATGTAAATTCATAAATTAAACATGGACACTTATTCTTAGTCTCAATTTGTTCAACAATATGAAACTATTTCAAATAAAATATTATTTATCTTATAAAAAATATTCAATGTTTTCCACAGTATTCTATCATTGTCTCTATTACCCCTTAAACCATGTAAGATACATTTTAAGAACATTTTCTGAGAAAAAAATATATTAGAAAGGGATATAAGAAGAAAATAAAATGATAAATCAATAAAAATAGGAAACATCAATTATCTTGTACAATTATCTTCAAATATCTATCATAATATGAAATAAAACATATTCACTTGAACAAAAACTAATTTTTCTAAAAAAACATTAAAAATCATAGATTTCAATTAAAACTTATTTATATGGTTCAGAGAATAATATTAATAAGACTATTCCAAAACCCATTTAATTTGAATAACTATAAATCCAAATTCCAGTTCAGTTTTTTTTGGCTTACCTGGGGATATCTGGGCCACCCAAATTTTAGTTGTAACTAGCTTACCTGGAACCATATGGGCTACCCCATGTTATTCAAAAAAGGTATCCTCCAATGCTATCAAGGTCACCCCTTGTTAAGATGTAAAATGCTTAAATGGTGCTATCTTGGCTTTTCTATGTATAATATATTTAGATCCTACAACTTTTCTAAAATTTTCAAGTACCATATCAGTAATAAAGCACTTTTGATCATAAATCCCTTCAAAAAATATTTTATTCTCATATGAGAAATACTCTCATATAAAAAATATACTTAAAAAACTATTTCAAAAAAATTCATGGATGTGGGGTTTAAAATTAATAATATATTTATGATTTCTAATGAATATAAATATTAAATAATAATCATAGTAGTGAAATAGTTGTTCTCTTGTTTACGTTATGAATAAAAGATTCCATTATTTTTTTATAAACATTCAGTGTAAAACACAAAGAAATAATAGATTTTAAATTTTTTTGAAATAAATTAAAATTAAATAAAAAATTAATTTTTTATCTTTTTTTATTCATATATGTTAACAAAAAAAATTATTCCATTAATATTGAAATGTAGTAAATTATATTAAAGGTATGTATATAAACATTTAAAAAGAGATTATAAAATCAAAGTGTCCCATATGAAATTGAAATATTTAAATCATAATATCAATGACGATGTAACAATTAACAATAAATTTAATAAAATTGGAATATTTAAAATTATGATATAGTGTAATGTCCAGGACCTCTCTGGTCCATTAATTTGTGAAATTTTGGTGTTGTAGGTGTTTCGGGAGGTCAAGGGGACTTATCCCCAACACTTTGCCAAATTTCCAGTTCTGTGAACAATGTTTCCAGTTTTATGAACAGTAACAGATCAATCTCACTGATCGGTCTGACAGATCAGTTTCACAGACCCGTCTCACAGATCGGTGTAACACCCGAGACTTTTATGTTATCATCAAAGGAATCTTTTTCTACACAACACTTGCTTGGCTTGCTTTACACGCAATCGCGACCTTCCTCGATAGCTTGCGTCGTACGCAATACCGAGTTGCACTAAACAACAATATGCTATTAAAACTAGCCGTTATGAATAGTAATAACCACTTTTTGAAATTTTATAAATTTTATTTTTCAAAATGGACTTCATTTTTGGACTCAGAATATCGAAATTAGCCTAGGGTGAAATTTTGGTATTTTTCTGAAAACTTTCAATTTTTGATGAATAGTGAAACCACTAAGTGGTAGGTTAAAAACTGAATTTTTGCATAAAACTTAATTTTACCGCTTCTGTGAATGGAATTTCAAAAATCCGAGAGACACGGTTAATATCAAGGACTAAAATGTGGTTCAATGAGATGAAAATAATTTTTTGGTGAATAGTAACTTTTTACTATTTTTACTGCGGTTAATAGTAAATAGGGTAACTAAGGGTAAATATGATATTAATATTACCCTAACACATGTCCTAATTCTATTGGACAAGTGTAATTCGACCAAAAACAAACTTAGGAATAAAATATGACCATTTAGACCCACTTGGATTAGATTAGGACATTTATTATTAATTTATTTAAAGAAGGGTTAAAATAGTTAAAATCAAAGTTTAATAAGTAAATCATTTTTAATATGGGGTTATACATAAGATAAATTCGACTATAAATATTCATTAGAAAGCTAAAAAGATTTCCTACATGATGATATTTTATTTGTAATTTTTAGACATCAAATAATTTAATTTATTTATGACACAAAGATGATGCAGTAATTATCTTATTAATGAAATATTGACAAAATTGATAATATAAATACCAAAATAAATGTAATTTGAGACTTTTTATGAATTCCACTAATTTTCTAGGTTACTATGATATATTAGTAAGGATTTAATCAACTTGGTTCGAACATATAATTCTGTTATGACTTTCACAAAAATCATATATCAAATAGTGTCAAAATTGACACAAAATTGTTTTTAAATCAAATATTATATTATTAATTGTTATTTTATTCCTAAAAATCTAAGGTTCGGCCAAATGACTTAGATAAGGATATATATATTAATAATAAACAATTTGGGGTTCTTTTGGCATGTTATAGTAAGTGTATTAACCATATAGTGAAAGAAAACAAAAAGACACGGTAAAAGTTAAATTAATTAACTTAGAGTTAAATCTAATTGATAAGGTTAAAATAATACCCTAAACTTGTCTAAATCCTATTGGTTGATAGGATTTCGACCCATCCCCACTTTAGCTTCGAAATAAGACCCTTTGGAACCATTATAAACCGATTTTGACTTTAATATAAAATAATATTTTGAGATATTCCTAAGGTGCCCCTCTCCTCCCTTATAAAAGGGCACCTCCTCCCCCTCCTCCTCACACCAAATTGAGCACTCAAGCTCGGCCAACCCCTGCCCTTTTCTCCTCTCCACTTCCCTAGAATAGTCCTAGAGGTCCTGGTCTTCTCCAAAGACCACTCTTAGTTCCTTAAGTGGAGGATTCAAAGAGGCGTTCCAAAGAAGAGGTAATATCCATTACCGATCTTTTCAATTTCTTTCTTCTTCAACTTCTTCTTCTTTAGTTGTTTCATGATAAAGTAATAACATCAGTATTACTTACATACTGATATGTTATTATAAATATGAAACAACCCTAATTCACCTTCTATCCATCCTACGGAAAAATGAAATCACCGCGCGTGCGTACGTACGGAATACCGTCTCCACGCCGTGGTGTAATCTATTTTCCACCATCACCTTACAAGGATGGGTATAATGGTGTAATGAGTAACTATATATGATTATTATTAAGTAATATTGATACTGAAATAATATATATATATACTCCAATACAATTCCATGATCATAGGAACGATATCATCACTCGTGCGTACGTACGGAATACCGTCTCCACGATGTGATGCGACTCGTTCTACATGATATTCATTTCATAATGATTATATAAATTAATTGAATGAATGAATATGGTATATACTACACTAATACCATTCTGGAAATGAATTATCTATAACCTAAAGATAAGAATAAGAATTTATTCGACAAAACACGCATAAGAACAAAAAGTTATAAAGACCCGAGTAACAAGTAACAATGAAATATTACTAACAATAAGCTAATAATATGACCATATATGATCTCATATCAATATGTATGATTCTGGAATAAGTCAATAACATTATTTAAACCATTATACAGGATCTTCGGACACGTACAAAGCAAATTGGACCTAAGGTAAGGGGAAATATCACAATCTCATTTTTATCCGAGATTGTTTATTAGTAAGTATTTACTGGGGTGTATTTTATCATCCACATCCATGTTTCCTCAATATGTAATATTATTTCCATCCACCTACAATAGTTTAAATCCAATTTTACCCTTCGGTGAGTTTTTAGTAAAGAATAAGAAAGGAATCTTTTGTCGTTTTTCGTACGAGGTACTTTTTGACTTTTCCGACAAAAGTACGAAGAATGTTTTTTTTAACTTATACGGCATGAATGGATTTTTAAAACATTACTTCAAAGAAGCTTCCTTTACAAGTTTTAAAGTTTATTTTTAATCAACTTCTTTTATTTTAAAGTTGTATGACATGTTATGAAAGGAAAAATGTTTTTGAAGAAGAAAGGATATTTTCCTCAAGAATTCAATTCAAGTGTTTTATCAAAATTATTTTCCATCTAAGATAATAAAGGGTTCTATTTCTATCCATATTTTTACATTGGTTTGACTATGTTGTGATGGAATTATGTTTATGAATTCCTTTATCATATATGAATTGATTTATGATGTCATGATGTTTCAAGAATCCCATTTTTGTTATATGTGTTATGCGATGATGTATGTTTTATGATTATGTGGTACACATAAGAAAGGATTCATTATAAGATGGGTGGGACCTATATCTCCCTCCAATGCATTGGGTAATGATTTTATATCTCATGAGATAAACATGGCTGGAACAGAAGGTTATTTCGGTTCAGTGATACAGGACTGAAATGAGGAGTGAACTCGGTTCAGAAAGGGACTTTGTCCACTAAGATAGTCTTGGCAATGAGTCATGACTAACAAGAAATGATTTTCCATGATTATGTGTGCATGCCACAAAGTTTCAAGTTTTATGTTATGATTATGGGGATCTCATTTTCACTTCTATGAATTCTTCCATGATAAGATATTATGATCTCTTTTGCAGGTTTTGATTTTCAAAAAGATATGATATGATTTTTATTTCCTTTATTTGCCCTTGCTGAGCATTTGAGCTCACCCTTTTATGTTTTCTTTTCCCCAGGTCAGGAAGATGGATATTAAGTAGAATATGCTAAAAGCTACCCTAGATATGATGAAATAAACGGGAGACACTGTAGAAGATTTATGAACCAGTTGTTTATGTTTCCCAGTTTCTAAAGACACTATACCTATACGATCCTTGGTGGTTTTGTCATATGTTGTAATAAGTGTGCTTCAATTTCGAAGTATTAACAATGTATGTAAAGTATGGGTCGTTATAGTTGGTATCAGAGGGAGGTTATAGTCAACCTTTGGAAACTAGGATGTGAAAGCCTTAGTAAGAACCCTAAGGATAAGTCTAAGCATAGAACACAATCTTAGAAATGGCCATGAATAACCTAGGATAAGACCATAAGCATGAAATTTTTTTGAATTATGTGGTTTCCTATTATAATTAGTGTTGCTCACACTATTCTTCTTGGTTTTAGTCAATGGCTGGAACCCGAAGGAACCGTGTTAATGCGGAATGTGATGGGCAATGCAATGATTGTCCCCCTGAGCAACCAAACGATATGGGAGCTGGAATGCAAAATCTTGTAGCCATGCTCACACAACTTTCTCAAGCTATGAATCATGCAGGATTTCCAAACGAACAAAGGAAGGAGCAACATTCTGTTGAATCCTTCATGAGGCAGCGTCCACCATCTTTCAGCGGGTCTACTGATCCATTAGTTGCTGAACAATGGATTAGTACTACTGAAAAGATATTTTCAGTTCTTCAATGTTCTGAGCATGATAAAGTCATCCTAGCAGTGTATCGTTTGGAAGGAGATGCGGATCAATGGTGGAATCTTGTTAAGAATACGAGGCAAAGGGATGAAATTGAGTCTATGGAATGGGACGAGTTCAAGAACTTATTTTTCAATAAGTACTTCCCTCGTATTCTCCGAACAAAGATGGAGAAAGAGTTCCTTGAACTGAAGCAAAGGGATGATGAATCTGTTAGTACCTATGAAGCAAATTTTACAAGACTTGCAAGGTACGCTTCTGGTATTATTATCCAACCTGAGAGTAAGATCGATCGATTCTTTAGTGGCTTAAAACCAAGTCTTCGAAGGGCGTTAGCCATAAGGGACTTCAATAGCTACGAGGAAATCGTTCGATGTGCTCTCAAAGTCGAGATGGAGATTGGAGTAACCCATCAGTCACATGGGTTTGATAAGAAGAGGAAGATGGAATTCAAAGGAAATTCTAAAGAGAACATTGAAAAGAAGATGAGCTTTCCCTTATTCTCAAAGTGTGGAAAGAAACATGGAGGGAGTTGTCTTAAAGGGACAAGTAAATGTTTTAAATGTGGAAAGGAAGGTCATCGGGCATTTGAATGCCGTGATAATGGGAAGAAGATGTCTAATGACGCAAACAAAGGAAGGTATACACAGAATGAACCTACTACACTTCAATGTTTCAAGTGCAAGGAGATGGGGCATTATGCCAATCAATGCCCAAATCCAAGGGTTGATGATGATGGTCGACGTCAACAAAATCTTAAGGCGAAAGACAAAGGAAAGTCACATGCAATTTCTATCAGCGATGTGGAGTACGATAACGATGTGGTGAAAGGTACACTTACCGTCCACTCTAAAGTAGCAAATGTTTTATTTGATTCTGGATCCACACACTCTTTTATTTCTAAAGAATTTTCTAAGGGTATCACCGTATTACCTCAACAATTAGATGTTGAGTTAGCTGTGACAACACCTAATGGCACATCAATCGCATCAAAAGTTTATAATTCTTCTCCGATCGAAGTTTGTGGGAAAGTGCTTCCTGCAAATCTTGTGATCCTTCCTTTAGTAGAATTTGATGTGATTCTTGGCATGGATTGGCTTTCTCTACATGGAGCTCATATCGATTGCCAAAGAAGGGAAGTCACATTTCATATTCCAGATCAATCTACGATCGTCTATCAATGCAAGGATGAACATAACCTTCCAGTGGAAATTTCTTCCATCTTATGGGTATTGATTCCACTAAATAAAGGTTATTTATCTCAAATGGTTGGTGAGAAACTCACGATTAAGAATATGCCCATTGTATGGGAGTTTGATGATGTCTTTCCGGAGGAATTACCGGGTCTTCCACCAAATCGTGAAGTTGAGTTTTCAATAGAACTCGTACCGGGTGCTTTGCCTATTTCAAAGACACCTTATAGAATGGCCCCAATTGAGTTGCAGGAATTGAAGAAGCAACTCCAAGAGAATCTTGATAAGGGATTCATACGCCCTAGTGCGTCACCTTGGGGAGCACCTGTTCTATTTGTTAAGAAGAAAGATGGATCAATGAGACTCTACATTGATTATCGAGAACTTAACAAGATCACTATCAAGAACAAATATCCTCTCCCACGCATTGATGACTTATTTGACCAACTACGCGGAGCTCAATACTTTTCCAAGATTGATCTTCGTTCAGGGTATCATCAATTAAGGGTCAAAAGGGAGGATATACCAAAGACGGCTTTCCGTACAAGGTATGGACACTATGAAATTATATTGATGCCATTTGGTCTAACTAATGCCCCTGCTATCTTCATGGATCTAATGAATAGAGTCTTTAGAGACTATCTTGATCAATTTGTGGTAGTCTTTATAGACGATATTCTTGTCTATTCAAAGAGCAAGGAAGAGCATGAAGATCACTTGAGAATTATATTGAAGACCCTGAGAAAGGAGAAGCTTTATGCCAAATTTACCAAGTGTGAATTTTGGCTTCAAAAAGTTGCATTTTTGGGTCATATAATCTCAACAGAGGGGATATCTGTGGATCCAGCAAAAACAGAGGTTATCGAAAGATGGTCAAGACCAACAACAGTAACTGAGATCCGAAGTTTTCTTGGTTTGGCTGGATATTATCGACGTTTTGTAAAAGATTTTTCACGATTATCTAATCCAATCACCAAGTTGACTCGGAAGGGAGTTAAGTTTGTCTGGACAGAGGAATGTGAAGAGAATTTCAAGGAGTTGAAAAGAAGGTTATCCAGTGCACCTGTGCTCACACTGCCTTGTAGTGGAGAAAGGTTTGTGATCTACAGTGATGCATCCAAGAAGGGATTGGGGTGTGTTCTTATGCAAAATGATATGGTGATAGCTTATGCCTCACGACAGTTGAAAATCCATGAGCAAAATTACCCATAAAATGATTTGGAGTTAGCTGCAGTAATCTTTGCATTAAAGATTTGGAGGCATTACCTTTATGGTGAAAGGTGTGATATTTATACTGATCATAAAATTTTAAAGTATATTTTCACACAAAAGGAGTTGAATATGCGTCAAAGAAGATGGTTGGAGCTGATTAAGGATTATGACTGCTCAATCCATTACCACCCTGGGAAAGCAAACAAGGTGGCAGATGCATTAAGTCGACAAGACCATGCTAGTTTATCCATGATGAGGATCACAAAAGATCCAATATTTATGGATTTACAAAGGATGGATCTTGGAATTATAATGGAAGGGGAAAAATCTTATCTTTCTCAAATGAATGTTCAACCATCTATACATGTGAGGATTAAAGAGGCACAGAAAGAAGATGTCGAGTTACAAAAGAAGGTGAGAAATGTTCCTGAATTCAACCTTGATTGTGATGGGATAATAAAGTTCAGGAATCGGGTTTGTGTTCCTCCCATCCCCGAATTAAAGAAGGAGCTGCTGGATGAGGCTCATAGTTCTTCATTCTCTATTCATCCTGGAAGCACGAAGATGTATAGGGACCTGAAAGAGTACTTCTGGTGGGATGGCATGAAAAGAGATGTTGCTGAATATGTCTCTCGATGCTTGGTTTGTCAACAAGTTAAAGCTGAGAGACAGAAGTCTAAGGGGATGTTACAACCATTACCCATACCCGAATGGAAATGGGAAAACATCACTATGGACTTTGTCACAGGACTTCCTAAAACATCCAAAGGCAATAATGCTATCTGGGTCATAGTTGATCGTCTTACAAAGTCTGCACACTTCATTGCTATTAGAGAGGATTTCTCTCTAGATCAGCTTGCCAGGATATATGTAAAGGAAGTGGTAAGATTGCATGGAGTACCACTTTCTATTATATCTGATCGAGATCCGAGATTTACCTCGAAGTTCTGGCGAAGTCTTCAGCATACTCTGGATACAGAGTTGAGTTTCAGCACTACTTATCATCCCCAGACAGACGGTCAGTCTGAGAGAACAATTCAAACCCTAGAAGATATGTTGAGAGCTTGCTCTATGGATTTCAAAGGAGGTTGGGATCAACACCTACCTTTGGTGGAATTTTCTTATAATAATAGCTTTCACTCCAGTATTCAGATGGCTCCTTATGAAGCTCTCTATGGAAAGAAATGCAGGACTCCAACTTGCTGGGATGAAGTTGGGGAAAGAAAGCTATTAGGACCTGATCTCGTTGATGAAATGGCAGAAAAGGTCAGATCTATTCAACAACACATAAGAGCAGCTCAGAGTCGACAGAAAAGTTATGCCGACAACCGAAGAAAAGACTTAGAGTTTGAAGTGGGTGATAAAGTGTTCTTACGAATATCTCCCTGGAAGAGGGTTATGAGATTTGGAAAGAAGGGGAAGTTGAGCCCTAGATATATCGGTCCTTTTGAAATACTGGATCGTGTTGGGAAGGTAGCTTACCGATTGGCGCTTCCACTGAATCTCTCTCAAGTTCACGATGTGTTCCATGTATCTCTCCTAAGAAAGTACATACCAGATCCTTCACATGTACTCAGCTCAGAAGTTGTACCGCTGGAGCAAGATCTTTCTTATGAAGAACAGCCGATAGAGATTCTGGATCGTAGCGAAAAAGTCCTACGAAACAAGACCACTCGCTTGGTGAATGTTTTATGGAGGAACCACCAACTTGAAGAAGCTACATGGGAGCTTGAGGATATGATGAGGGAGAAGTATCCTCATTTGTTTGTTGCAAAGTGACGAATTTCGAGGGCGAAATTCTTTTTAAGGGGGGTAGAATGTAACACCCGAGACTTTTATGTTATCATCAAAGGAATCTTTTTCTACACAACACTTGCTTGGCTTGCTTTACACGCAATCGCGACCTTCCTCGATAGCTTGCGTCGTACGCAATACCGAGTTTCACTAAACAACAATATGCTATTAAAACTAACCGTTATGAATAGTAATAACCACTTTTTGAAATTTTATAAATTTTATTTTTCAAAATGGACTTCATTTTTGGACTCAGAATATCGAAATTAGCCTAGGGTGAAATTTTGGTATTTTTCTGAAAACTTTCAATTTTTGATGAATAGTGAAACCACTAAGTGGTAGGTTAAAAACTGAATTTTTGCATAAAACTTAATTTTACCGCTTCTGTGAATGGAATTTCAAAAATCCGAGAGACACGGTTAATATCAAGGACTAAAATGTGGTTCAATGAGATGAAAATAATTTTTTGGTGAATAGTAACTTTTTACTATTTTTACCGTGGTTAATAGTAAATAGGGTAACTAAGGGTAAATATGATATTAATATTACCCTAACACATGTCCTAATTCTATTGGACAAGTGTAATTCGACCAAAAACAAACTTAGGAATAAAATATGACCATTTAGACCCACTTGGATTAGATTAGGACATTTATTATTAATTTATTTAAAGAAGGGTTAAAATAGTTAAAATCAAAGTTTAATAAGTAAATCATTTTTAATATGGGGTTATACATAAGATAAATTCGACTATAAATATTCATTAGAAAGCTAAAAAGATTTCCTACATGATGATATTTTATTTGTAATTTTTAGACATCAAATAATTTAATTTATTTATGACACAAAGATGATGCAGTAATTATCTTATTAATGAAATATTGACAAAATTGATAATATAAATACCAAAATAAATGTAATTTGAGACTTTTTATCCATTCCACTAATTTTTTAGGTTACTATGATATATTATTAATGATTTAATCAACTTTGTTCGAACATATAATTCTGTTATGACTTTCACAAAAAACATATATCAAATAGTGTCAAAATTGACACAAAATTGTTTTTAAATCAAATATTATATTATTAATTGTTATTTTATTCCTAAAAATCTAAGGTTCGGCCAAATGACTTAGATAAGGATATATATATTAATAATAAACAATTTGGGGTTCGTTTGGCATGTTATAGTAAGTGTATTAACCATATAGTGAAAGAAAACAAAAAGACACGGTAAAAGTTAAATTAATTAACTTAGAGTTAAATCTAATTGATAAGGTTAAAATAATACCCTAAACTTGTATAAATCCTATTGGTTGATAGGATTTCGACCCATCCCCACTTTAGCTTCGAAATAAGACCCTTTGGAACCATTATAAACCGATTTTGACTTTAATATAAAATAATATTTTGAGATATTCCTATGGTGCCCCTCTCCTCCCTTATAAAAGGGCACCTCCTCCCCCTCCTCCTCACACCAAATTGAGCACTCAAGCTCGGCCAACCCCTGCCCTTTTCTCCTCTACACTTCCCTAGAATAGTCCTAGAGGTCCTGGTCTTCTCCAAAGACCACTCTTAGTTCCTTAAGTGGAGGATTCAAAGAGGCGTTCCAAAGAAGAGGTAATATCCATTACCGATCTTTTCAATTTCTTTCTTCTTCAACTTCTTCTTCTTTAGTTGTTTCATGATAAAGTAATAACATCAGTATTACTTACATACTGATATGTTATTATAAATATGAAACAACCCTAATTCACCTTCTATCCATCCTACGGAAAAATGAAATCACCGCGCGTGCGTACGTACGGAATACCGTCTCCACGCCGTGGTGTAATCTATTTTCCACCATCACCTTACAAGGATGGGTATAATGGTGTAATGAGTAACTATATATGATTATTATTAAGTAATATTGATACTGAAATAATATATATATATACTCCAATACAATTCCACGATCATAGGAACGATATCATCACTCGTGCGTACGTACGGAATACCGTCTCCACGATGTGATGCGACTCGTTCTACATGATATTCATTTCATAATGATTATATAAATGAATTGAATGAATGAATATGGTATATACTACACTAATACCATTCTGGAAATGAATTATCTATAACCTAAAGATAAGAATAAGAATTTATTCGACAAAACACGCATAAGAACAAAAAGTTATAAAGACCCGAGTAACAAGTAACAATGAAATATTACTAACAAGAAGCTAATAATATGACCATATATGATCTCATATCAATATGTATGATTCTGGAATAAGTCAATAACATTATTTAAACCATTATACAGGATCTTCGGACACGTACAAAGCAAATTGGACCTAAGGTAAGGGGAAATATCACAATCTCATTTTTATCCGAGATTGTTTATTCGTAAGTATTTACTGGGGTGTATTTTATCATCCACATCCATGTTTCCTCAATATGTAATATTATTTCCATCCACCTACAATAGTTTAAATCCAATTTTACCCTTCGGTGAGTTTTTAGTAAAGAATAAGAAAGTAATCTTTTGTCGTTTTTCGTACGAGGTACTTTTTGACTTTTCCGACAACAGTACGAAGAATGTTTTTTTTAACTTATACGGCATGAATGGATTTTTAAAACATTACTTCAAAGAAGCTTCCTTTACAAGTTTTAAAGTTTATTTTTAATCAACTTCTTTTATTTTAAAGTTGTATGACATGTTATGAAAGGAAAAATGTTTTTGAAGAAGAAAGGATATTTTCCTCAAGAATTCAATTCAAGTGTTTTATCAAAATTATTTTCCATCTAAGATAATAAAGGGTTCTGTTTCTATCCATATTTTTACATTGGTTTGACTATGTTGTGATGGAATTATGTTTATGAATTCCTTTATCATATATGAATTGATTTATGATGTCATGATGTTTCAAGAATCCCATTTTTGTTATATGTGTTATGCGATGATGTATGTTTTATGATTATGTGGCACACATAAGAAAGGATTCATTATAAGATGGGTGGGACCTATATCTCCCTCCAATGCATTGGGTAATTATTTTATATCTCATGAGATAAACATGGCTGGAACGGAAGGTTATTTCGGTTCAGTGATACAGGACTGAAACGATGAGTGAACTCGGTTCAGAAAGGGACTTTGTCCACTAAGATAGTCTTGGCAATGAGTCATGACTAACAAGAAATGATTTTCCATGATTATGTGTGCATGCCACAAAGTTTCAAGTTTTATGTTATGATTATGGGGATCTCATTTTCACTTCTATGAATTCTTCCATGATAAGATATTATGATCTCTTTTGCAGGTTTTGATTTTCAAAAAGATATGATATGATTTTTATTTCCTTTATTTGCCCTTGCTGAGCATTTGAGCTCACCCTTTTATGTTTTCTTTTCCCCAGGTCAGGAAGATGGATATTAAGTAGAATATGCTAAAAGGGACCCTAGATATGATGAAATAAACGGGAGACACTGTAGAAGATTTATGAACCAGTTGTTTATGTTTCCCAGTTTCTAAAGACACTATACCTATACGATCCTTTGTGGTTTTGTCATATGTTGTAATAAGTGTGCTTCAATTTCGAAGTATTAACAATGTATGTAAAGTATGGGTCGTTATAGTTGGTATCAGAGGGAGGTTATAGTCAACCTTTGGAAACTAGGATGTGAAAGCCTTAGTAAGAACCCTAAGGATAAGTCTAAGCATAGAACACAATCTTAGAAATTGCCATGAATAACCTAGGATAAGACCATAAGCATGAAATTTTTTTGAATTATGTGGTTTCCTATTATAATTAGTGTTGCTCACACTATTCTTCTTGGTTTTAGTCAATGGATGGAACCCGAAGGAACCGTGTTAATGCGGAATGTGATGGGAAATGCAATGATTGTCCCCCTGAGCAACCAAACGATATGGGAGCTGGAATGCAAAATCTTGTAGCCATGCTCACACAACTTTCTCAAGCTATGAATCATGCAGGATTTCCAAACGAACAAAGGAAGGAGCAACATTATGTTGAATCCTTCATGAGGCAGCGTCCACCATATTTCAGCGGGTCTACTGATCCATTAGTTGCTGAACAATGGATTAGTACTACTGAAAAGATATTTTCAGTTCTTCAATGTTCTGAGCATGATAAAGTCATCCTAGCAGTGTATCGTTTGGAAGGAGATGCGGATCAATGGTGGAATCTTGTTAAGAATACGAGGCAAAGGGATGAAATTGAGTCTATGGAATGGGACGAGTTCAAGAACTTATTTTCCAATAAGTACTTCCCTCGTATTCTCCGAACAAAGATGGAGAAAGAGTTCCTTGAACTGAAGCAAAGGGATGATGAATCTGTTAGTACCTATGAAGCAAATTTTACAAGACTTGCAAGGTACGCTTCTGGTATTATTATCCAACCTGAGAGTAAGATCGATCGATTCTTTAGTGGCTTAAAACCAAGTCTTCGAAGGGCGTTAGCCATAAGGGACTTCAATAGCTACGAGGAAATCGTTCGATGTGCTCTCAAAGTCGAGATGGAGATTGGAGTAACCCATCAGTCACATGGGTTTGATAAGAAGAGGAAGATGGAATTCAAAGGAAATTCTAAAGAGAACATTGAAAAGAAGATGAGCTTTCCCTTATTCTCAAATTGTGGAAAGAAACATGGAGGGAGTTGTCTTAAAGGGACAAGTAAATGTTTTAAATGTGGAAAGGAAGGTCATCGGGCATTTGAATGCCGTGATAATGGGAAGAAGATGTCTAATGACGCAAACAAAGGAAGGTATACACAGAATGAACCTACTACACTTCAATGTTTCAAGTGCAAGGAGATGGGGCATTATTCCAATCAATGCCCAAATCCAAGGGTTGATGATGATGGTCGACGTCAACAAAATCTTAAGGCGAAAGACAAAGGAAAGTCACATGCAATTTCTATCAGCGATGTGGAGTACGATAACGATGTGGTGAAAGGTACACTTACCGTCCACTCTAAAGTAGCAAATGTTTTATTTGATTCTGGATCCACACACTCTTTTATTTCTAAAGAATTTTCTAAGGGTATCACCGTATTACCTCAACAATTAGATGTTGAGTTAGCTGTGACAACACCTAATGGCACATCAATCGCATCAAAAGTTTATAATTCTTCTCCGATCAAAGTTTGTGGGAAAGTGCTTCCTGCAAATCTTGTGATCCTTCCTTTAGTAGAATTTGATGTGATTCTTGGCATGGATTGGCTTTCTCTACATGGATCTCATATCGATTTCCAAAGAAGGGAAGTCACATTTCATATTCCAGATCAATCTACGATCGTCTATCAATGCAAGGATGAACATAACCTTCCAGTGGAAATTTCTTCCATCTTATGGGTATTGATTCCACTAAATAAAGGTTATTTATCTCAAATGGTTGGTGAGAAACTCACGATTAAGAATATGCCCATTGTATGGGAGTTTGATGATGTCTTTCCGGAGGAATTACCGGGTCTTCCACCAAATCGTGAAGTTGAGTTTTCAATAGAACTCGTACCGGGTGCTTTGCCTATTTCAAAGACACCTTATAGAATGGCCCCAATTGAGTTGCAGGAATTGAAGAAGCAACTCCAAGAGAATCTTGATAAGGGATTCATACGCCCTAGTGCGTCACCTTGGGGAGCACCTGTTCTATTTGTTAAGAAGAAAGATGGATCAATGAGACTCTACATTGATTATCGAGAACTTAACAAGATCACTATCAAGAACAAATATCCTCTCCCACGCATTGATGACTTATTTGACCAACTACGCGGAGCTCAATACTTTTCCAAGATTGATCTTCGTTCAGGGTATCATCAATTAAGGGTCAAAAGGGAGGATATACCAAAGACGGCTTTCCGTACAAGGTATGGACACTATGAAATTATAGTGATGCCATTTGGTCTAACTAATGCCCCTGCTATCTTCATGGATCTAATGAATAGAGTCTTTAGAGACTATCTTGATCAATTTGTGGTAGTCTTTATAGACGATATTCTTGTCTATTCAAAGAGCAAGGAAGAGCATGAAGATCACTTGAGAATTATATTGAAGACCCTGAGAAAGGAGAAGCTTTATGCCAAATTTACCAAGTGTGAATTTTGGCTTCAAAAAGTTGCATTTTTGGGTCATATAATCTCAACAGAGGGGATATCTGTGGATCCAGCAAAAACAGAGGTTATCGAAAGATGGTCAAGACCAACAACAGTAACTGAGATCCGAAGTTTTCTTGGTTTGGCTGGATATTATCGACGTTTTGTAAAAGATTTTTCACGATTATCTAATCCAATCACCAAGTTGACTCGGAAGGGAGTTAAGTTTGTCTGGACAGAGGAATGTGAAGAGAATTTCAAGGAGTTGAAAAGAAGGTTATCCAGTGCACCTGTGCTCACACTGCCTTGTAGTGGAGAAAGGTTTGTGATCTACAGTGATGCATCCAAGAAGGGATTGGGGTGTGTTCTTATGCAAAATGATATGGTGATAGCTTATGCCTCACGACAGTTGAAAATCCATGAGCAAAATTACCCATAAAATGATTTGGAGTTGGCTGTAGTAATCTTTGCATTAAAGATTTGGAGGCATTACCTTTATGGTGAAAGGTGTGATATTTATACTGATCATAAAATTTTAAAGTATATTTTCACACAAAAGGAGTTGAATATGCGTCAAAGAAGATGGTTGGAGCTGATTAAGGATTATGACTGCTCAATCCATTACCACCCTGGGAAAGCAAACAAGGTGGCAGATGCATTAAGTCGACAAGACCATGCTAGTTTATCCATGATGAGGATCACAAAAGATCCAATATTTATGGATTTACAAAGGATGGATCTTGGAATTATAATGGAAGGGGAAAAATCTTATCTTTCTCAAATGAATGTTCAACCATCTATACATGTGAGGATTAAAGAGGCACAGAAAGAAGATGTCGAGTTACAAAAGAAGGTGAGAAATGTTCCTGAATTCAACCTTGATTGTGATGGGATAATAAAGTTCAGGAATCGGGTTTGTGTTCCTCCCATCCCCGAATTAAAGAAGGAGCTGCTGGATGAGGCTCATAGTTCTTCATTCTCTATTCATCCTGGAAGCACGAAGATGTATAGGGACCTGAAAGAGTACTTCTGGTGGGATGGCATGAAAAGAGATGTTGCTGAATATGTCTCTCGATGCTTGGTTTGTCAACAAGTTAAAGCTGAGAGACAGAAGTCTAAGGGGATGTTACAACCATTACCCATACCCGAATGGAAATGGGAAAACATCACTATGGACTTTGTCACAGGACTTCCTAAAACATCCAAAGGCAATAATGCTATCTGGGTCATAGTTGATCGTCTTACAAAGTCTGCACACTTCATTGCTATTAGAGAGGATTTCTCTCTAGATCAGCTTGCCAGGATATATGTAAAGGAAGTGGTAAGATTGCATGGAGTACCACTTTCTATTATATCTGATCGAGATCCGAGATTTACCTCGAAGTTCTGGCGAAGTCTTCAGCATACTCTGGATACAGAGTTGAGTTTCAGCACTACTTATCATCCCCAGACAGACGGTCAGTCTGAGAGAACAATTCAAACCCTAGAAGATATGTTGAGAGCTTGCTCTATGGATTTCAAAGGAGGTTGGGATCAACACCTACCTTTGGTGGAATTTTCTTATAATAATAGCTTTCACTCCAGTATTCAGATGGCTCCTTATGAAGCTCTCTATGGAAAGAAATGCAGGACTCCAACTTGCTGGGATGAAGTTGGGGAAAGAAAGCTATTAGGACCTGATCTCGTTGATGAAATGGCAGAAAAGGTCAGATCTATTCAACAACACATAAGAGCAGCTCAGAGTCGACAGAAAAGTTATGCCGACAACCGAAGAAAAGACTTAGAGTTTGAAGTGGGTGATAAAGTGTTCTTACGAATATCTCCCTGGAAGAGGGTTATGAGATTTGGAAAGAAGGGGAAGTTGAGCCCTAGATATATCGGTCCTTTTGAAATACTGGATCGTGTTGGGAAGGTAGCTTACCGATTGGCGCTTCCACCGAATCTCTCTCAAGTTCACGATGTGTTCCATGTATCTCTCCAGAGAAAGTACATACCAGATCCTTCACATGTACTCAGCTCAGAAGTTGTACCGCTGGAGCAAGATCTTTCTTATGAAGAACAGCCGATAGAGATTCTGGATCGTAGCGAAAAAGTCCTACGAAACAAGACCACTCGCTTGGTGAATGTTTTATGGAGGAACCACCAACTTGAAGAAGCTACATGGGAGCTTGAGGATATGATGAGGGAGAAGTATCCTCATTTGTTTGTTGCAAAGTGACGAATTTCGAGGGCGAAATTCTTTTTAAGGGGGGTAGAATGTAACACCCGAGACTTTTATGTTATCATCAGAGGAATCTTTTTCTACACAACACTTGCTTGGCTTGCTTTACACGCAATCGCGACCTTCCTCGATAGCTTGCGTCGTACGCAATACCGAGTTTCACTAAACAACAATATGCTATTAAAACTAACCGTTATGAATAGTAATAACCACTTTTTCAAATTTTATAAATTTTATTTTTCAAAATGGACTTCATTTTTGGACTCAGAATATCGAAATTAGCCTAGGGTGAAATTTTGGTATTTTTCTGAAAACTTTCAATTTTTGATGAATAGTGAAACCACTAAGTGGTAGGTTAAACACTGAATTTTTGCATAAAACTTAATTTTACCGCTTCTGTGAATGGAATTTCAAAAATCCGAGAGACACGGTTAATATCAAGGACTAAAATGTGGTTCAATGAGATGAAAATAATTTTTTGGTGAATAGTAACTTTTTACTATTTTTACCGCGGTTAATAGTAAATAGGGTAACTAAGGGTAAATATGATATTAATATTACCCTAACACATGTCCTAATTCTATTGGACAAGTGTAATTCGACCAAAAACAAACTTAGGAATAAAATATGACCATTTAGACCCACTTGGATTAGATTAGGACATTTATTATTAATTTATTTAAAGAAGGGTTAAAATAGTTAAAATCAAAGTTTAATAAGTAAATCATTTTTAATATGGGGTTATACATAAGCTAAATTCGACTATAAATATTCATTAGAAAGCTAAAAAGATTTCCTACATGATGATATTTTATTTTTAATTTTTAGACATCAAATAATTTAATTTATTTATGACACAAAGATGATGCATTAATTATCTTATTAATGAAATATTGACAAAATTGATAATATAAATACCAAAATAAATGTAATTTGAGACTTTTTATCAATTAAACTAATTTTCTAGGTTACTATGATATATTAGTAATGATTTAATCAACTTGGTTCGAACATATAATTCTGTTATGACTTTCACAAAAATCATATATCAAATAGTGTCAAAATTGACACAAAATTGTTTTTAAATCAAATATTATATTATTAATTGTTATTTTATTCCTAAAAATCTAAGTTTCGGCCAAATGACTTAGATAAGGATATATATATTAATAATAAACAATTTGGGGTTCGTTTGGCATGTTATAGTAAGTGTATTAACCATATAGTGAAAGAAAACAAAAAGACACGGTAAAAGTTAAATTAATTAACTTAGAGTTAAATCTAATTGATAAGGTTAAAATAATACCCTAAACTTGTCTAAATCCTATTGGTTGATAGGATTTCGACCCATCCCCACTTTAGATTCGAAATAAGACCCTTTGGAACCATTATAAACCGATTTTGACTTTAATATAAAATAATATTTTGAGATATTCCTAAGGTGCCCCTCTCCTCCCTTATAAAAAGGCACCTCCTCCCCCTCCTCCTCACACCAAATTGAGCACTCAAGCTCGGCCAACCCCTGCCCTTTTCTCCTCTCCACTTCCCTAGAATAGTCCTAGAGGTCCTGGTCTTCTCCAAAGACCACTCTTAGTTCCTTAAGTGGAGGATTCAAAGAGGCGTTCCAAAGAAGAGGTAATATCCATTACCGATCTTTTCAATTTCTTTCTTCTTCAACTTCTTCTTCTTTAGTTGTTTCATGATAAAGTAATAACATCAGTATTACTTACATACTGATATGTTATTATAAATATGAAACAACCCTAATTCACCTTCTATCCATCCTACGGAAAAATGAAATCACCGCGCGTGCGTACGTACGGAATACCGTCTCCACGCCGTGGTGTAATCTATTTTCCACCATCACCTTACAAGGATGGGTATAATGGTGTAATGAGTAACTATATATGATTATTATTAAGTAATATTGATACTGAAATAATATATATATATACTCCAATACAATTCCACGATCATAGGAACGATATCATCACTCGTGCGTACGTACGGAATACCGTCTCCACGATGTGATGCGACTCGTTCTACATGATCTTCATTTCATAATGATTATATAAATGAATTGAATGAATGAATATGGTATATACTACACTAATACCATTCTGGAAATGAATTATCTATAACCTAAAGATAAGAATAAGAATTTATTCGACAAAACACGCATAAGAACAAAAAGTTATAAAGACCCGAGTAACAAGTAACAATGAAATATTACTAACAAGAAGCTAATAATATGACCATATATGATCTCATATCAATATGTATGATTCTGGAATAAGTCAATAACATTATTTAAACCATTATACAGGAGCTTCGGACACGTACAAAGCAAATTGGACCTAAGGTAAGGGGAAATATCACAATCTCATTTTTATCCGAGATTGTTTATTCGTAAGTATTTACTGGGGTGTATTTTATCATCCACATCCATGTTTCCTCAATATGTAATATTATTTCCATCCACCTACAATAGTTTAAATCCAATTTTACCCTTCGGTGAGTTTTTAGTAAAGAATAAGAAAGGAATCTTTTGTCGTTTTTCGTACGAGGTACTTTTTGACTTTTCCGACAAAAGTACGAAGAATGTTTTTTTTAACTTATACGGCATGAATGGATTTTTAAAACATTACTTCAAAGAAGCTTCCTTTACAAGTTTTCAAGTTTATTTTTAATCAACTTCTTTTATTTTAAAGTTGTATGACATGTTATGAAAGGAAAAATGTTTTTGAAGAAGAAAGGATATTTTCCTCAAGAATTCAATTCAAGTGTTTTATAAAAATTATTTTCCATCTAAGATAATAAAGGGTTCTGTTTCTATCCATATTTTTACATTGGTTTGACTATGTTGTGATGGAATTATGTTTATGAATTCCTTTATCATATATGAATTGATTTATGATGTCATGATGTTTCAAGAATCCCATTTTTGTTATATGTGTTATGCGATGATGTATGTTTTATGATTATGTGGCACACATAAGAAAGGATTCATTATAAGATGGGTGGGACCTATATCTCCCTCCAATGCATTGGGTAATGATTTTATATCTCATGAGATAGACATGGCTGGAACGGAAGGTTATTTCGGTTCAGTGATACAGGACTGAAACGAGGAGTGAACTCGGTTCAGAAAGGGACTTTGTCCACTAAGATAGTCTTGGCAATGAGTCATGACTAACAAGAAATGATTTTCCATGATTATGTGTGCATGCCACAAAGTTTCAAGTTTTATGTTATGATTATGGGGATCTCATTTTCACTTCTATGAATTCTTCCATGATAAGATATTATGATCTCTTTTGCAGGTATTGATTTTCAAAAAGATATGATATGATTTTTATTTCCTTTATTTGCCCTTGCTGAGCATTTGAGCTCACCCTTTTATGTTTTCTTTTCCCCAGGTCAGGAAGATGGACATTAAGTAGAATATGCTAAAAGGGACCCTAGATATGATGAAATAAACGGGAGACACTGTAGAAGATTTATGAACCAGTTGTTTATGTTTCCCAGTTTCTAAAGACACTATACCTATACGATCCTTTGTGGTTTTGTCATATGTTGTAATAAGTGTGCTTCAATTTCGAAGTATTAACAATGTATGTAAAGTATGGGTCGTTATAATCGGTCTCACAGACCAGTCTCACAGATCGGTGTCACAGACCAGTCTCACAGATCGGTCTGACAGATCAGTTTCACAGACCAGTATCAAAGATCGGTCTCATAGACCAATCTCACAGATCGGTCTCACAGACCAGTCTCACAGATCGGTCTGACAGATCAGTTTCACAGACCGGTCTCACAGATCGGTCTCGCACAGATCGATCTCATAGACCAGTCTCAGAGATCGGTCTCGCAGATCAGTTTCAGAGATCGGTCTTACAGACCAATTTCACAGATCGGTCTCATAGATCGGTCTCACAGATAGGTCTCACATATCAGTCTGACAGATCAGTTTCACAGACTAGTCTCACAGATTGGTCTCACAAACTAGTCTCACAGATCGGTCTCACAGACCAGTCTCACATATCGGTCTGACAGATCAGTTTCACAGACCAGTCTCACAGATCGGTCTCACAGACCAGTCTCACAGATCGGTCTCACAGACCAGTCTCACAGATCGGTCTGACAGATCTGTTTCGCAGACCAGTCTCACAGATCGGTCTCCCAGACCAGTCTCACAGATCAGTCTCACAAATCAGTTTCACAGATCGGTCTGACAGATCAGTTTCACAGATCAGTTTCATGTACAGTAACAACGGGTGAACAATGTTTCCAGATTCCTATAGTTTTGCCCCTTTTGACGTTTCCTTTGACGTAAAATACATTTAAAGACTTATTTTTTAAAGGGCTCTTAAGGCCATTTCAAAGGCTGTAAATCTTATATTAATTATTCCTAAGGCTTGGAATGTTTTACTTGGTCAAACCACGTGGGTTAATGCGATCCATATTTAATGGAGAATTAACCGGATCTTAAACTGTCGCCCCATTAAATCTTAAAAAGGGACGAGATATAATTCTCCCTTGTTCCTTCCCTTTGTTCTCAGCTAAGAGACGCTAGAACCTTTAAATCATTCCCTTAGGAGTTGACAATCAATCTTTACTCCTAGGATTGGTTCTGCTCTGTTTTGGATGCAACCGAACTCTGTCGGTCAATCTTCTCAATAAGGTATGTTTTATCGTCATTCCTTTGGGGATCATCTTCTCTTGTTTCTCCCTTCCATATTATACCATGTAATTTCCATGATTCTAATGGGGTTTTCTTGGGGTTGGTTGGTACTGTTGTACCATGGCATCCTCCAGTGGATGCAGTTGTTGTGAGAGGAGGATTGTGACCTGTTGTGTGGATAAAGGACGTCAAGAACTCTTCGAGGTAGGGGATTCATGGCTTCTCTAATTGTATATGTGCAATTGTAGAATTAGCATGATTTAGTCCTCTGGATCACAATGAAATTGACCTAATTAAATACTTGAACCGGATTAAAAAAATTGGTTGATTGCATGTTGTTGCTTTATACCGTGATAACGGTTTGCCTCATGTTTTCCTAGATAGAGTGATACCTATGATGTCTTTGATTTTTTGTTCATTCATGATAGAAATTTATAATGAACGTAAACCTGGAATTAATTGTTAATTAATTGGCTAAGGATAAAGGGGCATGTAAATTAGTCTGGTTATTGTCGTTGTTGTAGTTGTTCTAATTTGTTAGGGAAGTAAGCATGGTTATTTAATTTTGATAGCTTACTGATTAGGTATCCTGTAATTAGAACCTACGAATAACATATCTGCTAATTCAATATGGATTAAAGAACAGATTATGTGGGAATTTCTAAAAGGGTTCTGAGTTACCCTCTTGTTTGTTAAAGGGTCAAGAGCCCATGGTTATGATTATTTTTTTTCTGCTGCTTGTGATATGATGTGACCCGGGAGGGGTGTTTTGATATGTGGAGGCATGGAGAACTTGTGTTTGTGGAATTAGATGACACCTAGAGTAGAGAGATGCATCATTTATGCATGTGGGTGTCGGGGAGGACACTAGGGGTGATAGAACTGGATGGATGTGGTTGCTGGATGCTTGTGGTTTTCTTGAATGTTAATCTGCTCTTCTTTTCACCACTGCTCACGACAGCTGGTCTTGCTAACCTTCTTCTGAAGGAGGCGAAGACGCGTGGGGTATGCCACGTTATTTCCATGTTTAGCCTCTCGAGTGATAATGGGTCTATTCTCTTACTATAGGCGGTATAGACTCGACGGGTAGTATATCTACTCACCGTGTTGATCCTCCTTTGTGTTTAGAAGCATAAGATGCTTTTCTAGAATTCCTGGGAATATGGAAAAGTAATTCTGTAATGAATGTTTGATTAAATTGTGAAAATCCATGGGGATGGAGATACTGGAATTTAAAGGTGATGTGAATCTTAAAAAGGAGAAGTTGTTTTTGAATGTGATGCCAATTCAGTTTAATGTGGAATTGTTCATTCTTAATTAATTTTTAAAGAAATAATTAATGTACAGTGGAACTGATAAAATGAGAATGGAGTAATCTAATAAAGCTCTTCAAATGTTTGTGTGCTTATAGGATACCTAGTCTTATAAGTAGCAGCCTAGAGTTTAAGAGACGTTAGCTGCAGTTGTATCTAAGACTATGTAATGCCCATAGTGTGGATGTGAGTTACATATATATTCTATAATTTTTTTGTTTCTATACGCTACTCCACCCTGTCGGTAAGGAAAACTGACCCCCCCTAGGATTTTCAGCCCTGGGGGGGTGTTTTCCCCAACATTCTAATGGGAGTTTGAATGGCTGACTACCCCCTTTGGCCCCGCTCTCTTCTCTTGGTAGATCTTTGTGCTGGTAGGAACACTGGTTAGTTTTACACATATATGTGTGTAGAGGGATGTAATGGCTTGTGGTTATTTCCCAGACATATATTCTGGATATAGTATCCTATGGAATACTATAGGTGTAACGTGTATAGGCTGTGATGGCTTGAGGATCCCTATTCGGTGTATGGGCTATAATGGCTTGAGGTATAATACCCGATGTATGATACACGTTATGCAGGATATGGTGGCTCCCGTAACTTACCCAGTTGCTTTTGGTTGTGAGGATGGTGTGGTGCTTCGCCCAGGTGTCTACGGGCAAGCCTTTGTGGTGCACGAGGTGCAGATAGTAGAGCTTAGCCAAGGTGCCTGAGGGCAAGCCTTGGAGAAAGATGCACAGGACTTATGTCGTTGGGGCAAAGAGGCAAACCAGTGGGGAAGTAGTAGCAGGGAACCGTTGATAATTTTTACTTTATGCTATATTCTTGTATGTGTTACTTGGTGAGAGTAGTCATGGTGAGGTTGGGAACTTAGTATACCTGTTTAGGTGACGAGTTAGTTTCACTTGTTGTTCACTAGGCTGTAGCATGCTTTCTTTACTTTTGCACGAGAGGCTTGGGGAGGATCCTACTAAGTATATTGTTATACTCACCCTATGTATATATAAACTGTTTTTTAGGTCACTTGGAGCAGGTTGGAGATCAAGCTGGTTACTACTAGCTTGTGGTTAGAGGAGGAGCTGTTCGGGCTTGTGGTCGCTGTCGTTTTACTTTTTTTTGGGTACTTTTAGTTTTCCCTTTCAGTTGTAGTACTTTTGCATGACATTTCATATATGTACTTGGTTTTATTTTATATTTCAGATCCCTCTTTTCTTCTAAGTTGGAGTTGATTGGAGTCTATTCTATCACTCTCTTCTGCATGTGTTATCTTAGAGGGTAATACCTCCCATTTGTGTGCGTATTATACCCTCGGTGCTAGTCACCAACCTGGGGCCTACTGGAGGCGGGACTCGGGGTCATTATCTCTATTCTCAAAATTCCGGCCCAGGAGGGGTACACTTTGTTGGGAGGGGGTCGTTACAGAGTGGTATCAGAGGTCTGGTTGAGGGATAGGATGGAGTTGGGAGTTAGGAACAGGTGAGGATGCATGGGATGGTATGACAAAAGTGTCATTCATGTTTAGCAAGTGGGGTAAACACTAGATACCGGTAGAGACATAGGCGTGTAGGGCCCCCTATGATCTGTTGCACGGACCTTTAAGATTACGATGGCTACTAAACAAAGTGATACTAGTTGTAGGGTAGAGACCTAGGAAAGGATTATGCATCATTATGCATTGCGCCTGTGTTTGAATTGGTAGACCTTGGGATAGGTAACCTAAAATGAATAAAAAAATAATTAATTAATTAATTTTGAGTCTTCCATATTCCAGGATTAGGAGCTCTAACAGTTGTTATTTTATAGGGATAGATCCAGGTCGACATCCTCGTTAGGTTTGCACAGAAGATGCCCAGTAGGTTGTTCCAGTAGATCACCGCTGGGTAGAGTTTGATGATGGTGACACTTGGAGGAAGACACTTCGAGAGTTTCAGCGCCAGAGTCTATAGAAGTACGAGGGATTCGTTTCAGATGAAATCACAGAAGACTGGTTGGAGGAGGTCGAGATAGGATTCAGTTCGATTCATGCTCGGAAGGAACACTGGGTGTCCTTGGATGTGACGATGTTGCGTGGAGCAGCGAGACAGTGGTGGTTCTTATTCCTCAGGGATCGTGTGGAGTCAGCGATCTCATGGGAGGAGTTTCAAGACAAGTTTAGAGTCGAGTTTCTTTCTTCGACTGCGAAGGTGTCCAGTCCCCAGGAGCATCTTACCCTTCGATAGGGGATCTCCAGTGTTCGAGAGTTTGGAATCCATTTCAGGAACCTTCTACGATATGCTTCAGACCTGTTACCAGATGAGGAAGCTAGGGCGAGGCATTTTGAGGAGGCTTTGTGTCCAGAGATCCAGCGCCAGGTCACCCCATTTATACTGAAGACATATATCGAGGTGCTGGAGAGGGGGAGAGGTTGTTGAGAAGACCTTGGCCAGGACCGGATCATCATGAGTGGGGAATCGTCATGATTCATCACGAAGCAAAGATGTGTTCTGGGGATCCCGGTTTTCAGGGAAGAAGAGTTTTTGTTCACCTGGGGGTAGGTCCCAGCCCTTTCCATCTCGTTTCTCTGGAGGCAGCAACCCTCAGTCCTATGCCAAGGGATCAGGCGCTTGTTTTTATTGTGGTGGTCGTGGTCATTAGCAGCGGGAGTGCCTGACTTTTCATAGCAGTCATCGTGCACCGGGCACTCCGCTCCAGGTTCTTCCGTTGAGGCAGTTCCAGCCGAGGTAGCAGCAGCAGGTTACACCAGCTTTAGATCACCAGAGGGTAGATGGAGCAGGTAGAGGACAGCCCCATGATGCTCCTCGTCCTCAGAGAGAAGAGCGCGGCCGTGGAGGTGGTCGTTATCAGGGTCAGAGAGGCCATGGAGGAGGTCGTGTTCAGCTTCATGCTCTAGCGTTGCCAGCCCCCGGCGAGCCAGATGTCGTTCGAGGTACCCTTTGCTTGTTTTCTACATTAGTGTATGCCTTGTTTGATTCAGGAGAAACACACTCCTTCATATCACCTACCCTTGTCCATGCTTTGGGACTTGAGGTAGAGAGACTTCCAGTGCCCTTGGTGTTGACTACACCAGTTGGAGGTCGAGCCGACTTGTTTGAAGTATGTAGAGACTGTGAGCTAGTGTTGGGGAAACACCGCTCTTGGGGAGATTTCCTATGTTTACGAATACAACCATATGATGTCATACTCGGCATGGATTGGTTGTATTCGGTGCAGGCTATTGTGGATTGCTATAGGAAGAATGTCATTTTCTTTGATGCAGATGGAGATAAAGTGGTGTTTGTTGGTGAGAGAGATCCTCGGATGAGTCATAGACGAGTTTCATCCTTATCATACATGATGGATGGGATGATGCTGAGTTTTTCAGAGGTTCAACAGTTGGTGTTTCCAATGGTCGTAGAAGAGTACCCTGACGTCTTTCCAGAAGAGGTTGTATCCTTACCGCCTCGACGAGAGATCGAGTTTGGGATCAAGCTACAGCCAGGAGCGTCTCCTATCTCTATGTCTCTATATTGGATAGCCCCTTATGAGTTACGAGAGCTACGTATTCAGCTTGATGGTCTGTTGCAGTGCGGTTTTGTTCGGCTAAGTGTGTCACCATGGGGAGCGCTAGTTTTGTTTGTGAAAAAGGCTGACGGCAGTTTGTGGTTGTGTGTCGATTATCGTCGATTAAACAAAGTGACAATAAAGAACTGCTATCCTCTTCCATGGATTGATGACATATTTGACCAACTGAAGGGTGCAAGTTGGTTCTCAAAGATCGACTTGTGGTCAGGATATCATCAGATGCGTGTAAAGGATGAGGATATCCCGAAGACTGCTTTTCGTTGTCGTCATGGGCATTATGAGTTTGTTGTAATGCCATTCGACATGACGAATGCTCTAGCTATTTTCATGGGGTTGATGAATGCTGTGTTCCATGAATTCCTGGACAAGTTTGTTGTGGTTTTCATCGATGACATCATTGTTTACTCCACATCTGAAGTGGAGCATGCAGAGCATCTACGAGCCGTTTTGGGAGTTCTTCCCAAACATCTGTTGTTTGGTATGTTTTCTAAGTGTGAGTTTTGGGCTCGAGCAGTTCATTTCTTGGGGCATGTTGTGTCCCAACAGGGAGTAGCTGTGGATCCTTCGAAGACAGAAGAAGTGGTGTCTTGGGCAGCCCCCAAGACCATGTCAGAGGTGCGAAGTTTCCTTGGTCTCATAGGCTATTATAAGAGGTTTGTAGCCAATTTATCCCAAGTTTCGACTCCTCTGACAGCTTTGACCAAGAAGGATCAAGCATTCATATGGACTGATCAGTGTCAGGAAACTCTCTAATATCTAAAGGAGAACTTGGTAAGTTCTCCAGTCCTTTGCCTTCCAGCGGAGGGAGTCCAGTTTGATGTTTTCTCTGATGCTTCACATCTGGGGCTTGGCTGTGTTATCATGCAGTAGAGGTCAGTTGTTTCTTATGGGTCTCGGCAGTTGCGTCCCCATGAATGCAACTACGCCACCATGATCCTGAGTTGACATCCGTGGTGTTTGCTCTGAAGTTGTGGAGACATTACCTCATTGGTGAGCACTTTGTGGTTTTCACCGATCATAAGAGTTTGAGGTATGTTTTCTCCCAAGATGACTTGAACTTGCGGCAACGTCGGTGTATGGAGTTCTTGCAGGAATACGACTTTGAAATATCGTATACACATGGAAAAGGGAATGTTGTAGCTGATGCATTGAGCCAAAAGTCACGTAATGATGGTGTCCGTGAATCTGGTGATTCCTGGAGAGTGATGGAAGAGCCATCAGCTTTGCATCTTGATATGGGAGAAGTTAGGGGTAGAGGTTGTCTTTTCTAGATGACGGTGCAGTCATACCTGATGCAGAAGGTGGAAGAGTCTCTGTTGGGTGATCTGGAGGTGGATGTTTGGAGAGACAGAGTTTTCTGTGGTGAGGCCCCGATGGTTGGTCGGAGGATGAACAACATTGATTGTTGTATCATGGCAGGCTTTTTGTTCCCTTGGCGATGCACGAGATGGTTCTACGAGAGTTCCATAGTTCACCCTTGGCAGTACATCCTGGTGTGACAAAGATGTACCGATCCTTGAAGAGTCAGTTTTGGTGTCCTGGGATGAAGCGTACGGTTGCAGAGTGTGTGTCTCGATGTTTAGACTGCCAGAAGGTGAAGGTCGAACACTGTGTTCCTGGTGGTCTTCTACAGCAATTATATATTCCTCAGTGGAAGTGGGAGGACATCTCAATGGACTTTGTTACAGGTTTATCTCGAGCTCTGGGAGGAAATGATGCTATATGGGTGGTAGTGGATCGTTTAACAAAGTCGTCCCACTTCATAGCGATCAAGGATTCGAGCTCAGTGGAAGTTTTGTCGAGGCAGTATCTAGAGAAGGTGGTGAGACTTCATGGAGTACCTAGGACGATCATTTCTGATCGAGATCCTTGTTTTACCTCTAGGGTATGGAGAGGTATCCATAGTTCCTTTGGCTCTCAACTGTGCCTTAGCACTACTTTTCATCCTCAAACGGATGGTCAGACAGAGCGAACCATCCAGACTCCTGAAGACATGATGCGCTCTTGTGTTCTTGATTTTGGAGGTTCATGGATGAAGAACTTACCCTTGGTAGAGTTCGCTTACAATAATATTTTTCACTCTACCATCATTATGGCACCGTTTGATGCCTTGTATGGCCGGCCATGCCGTTCTCTATTGTGTTGGACTGGGGTCGGAGAGTCAGCAATTCTCGGACCAGAACTAGTGCAGAATACAACAGAGATGGTTCAGGTGATTCGTGAGAGGATGAAGACATCACAAGATCGTCAGAAATCATATGCTGATCAAATAAGGAGACCCGTAGAGTTTAATGTTGGGGATCATGTGTTTCTAAAGGTGACTCCCTGTCGTGGGAAGCAAAGGTTTGGCCATGGAAGTAAGCTTTCTCCCCGGTTTGTTGGGCCTTTCGAGGTGTTAGCTCGTGTTGGAGCTGTGGCATATCGAGTAGCACTTCCTCCTCATATGAGTCGGATACATCATGTTTTCTATGTATCACAGATCTGTCGTTATCTGCATGATGAATCTCATGTTATCGATTGGGGAGAGATCGATATTGATGATGATGCAACATTCAAGGAGCGACCAGTGGTGATCCAAGAACACAAGGAGAAGGTGTTGCGTGGGTGTTCTATCCCCTTAGTTCGTGTCTTGTGGCGACATGGTGGCATGGAGGAGAGTACCTGGGAGCGTGAGTCATAGATACGTGCTCAGTACCCAGAGTTGTTTAATGTTTAACTCCTTTCATGTAATGATGTTTTCTTTGTGGTTGGACCTTTCATGTTTTATTTATGTACTTTTCATGTGATGTTATGTTTGAATGGTATGGATATGGATTGTTTGTTCCCATTCTATTGGATGTCGTGGTTTTGTCCTAGCTTTAGAACAACTCATGGTGGTTTTTCCCTAAGAGGTATCTTACGGGGTTGTTGTTCGGACCCCTCCTTTCCTCAGGATGGTTTTAAATTCTAGAGGACGAGAATGTTTTGAGAGGTATCTGATGTAATGTCTCAGACCTCTCTGGTCCATTACATTGTGAAATTTTTCGGTTGGAGGTGTTCCGGGAGGTCAAGGGGACTTATCCCCAACACTTTTCCAAATTTCCAGTTCTGTGAACAGTGTTTCCAGTTTTATGAACAGTAACAGATCGGTCTCATCGATCGGTCTGACAGATCAGTTTCACAGACCAGTCACACAGATCGGTCTCACAGAACAGTCTCACAGATCGGTCTGACAGATCAGTTTCACAGACCAGTCTCACAGATCGGTCTCACAGACCAGTCTCACAGATCGGTCTGACAGACGAGTCTCACAGATCGGTCTGACAGATCAGTTTCACAGACCAGTCTCATAGATCGGTCTCACAGACCAGTCTCACAGATCGGTCTCACAGACCACTCTCACAGATCAGTCTGATAGATCAGTTTCATAGACCAGTCTCACAGATCGGTCTCACAGATCAGCTTCACAAATCGGTCTCACAAACCAGTCTCACAGATCAGTCTCACAGATCAGTTTCACAGATCGGTCTGATAGATCGATCTCACAGACCAGTCTCACAGATCCGTCTGACAGATCAGTTTCACAGACTAGTCTCACAGATCGATCTCACAGACCAGTCTCACAGATCGGTCTCATAGACCAGTCTCACAGATCGGTCTGACAAATTAGTTTCACAGACCAGTCTCACAGATCAGTCTCACAGACCAGTCTCACAGATCGGTCTCACAGACCAGTCTCACAAATCGGTCTGACAGATCAGTTTAACAGACCAGTCTCACAGATCGGTCTCACAGACCAGTCTCACAGATTGATCTCATAGATCAGTTTCACAGATCGGTCTGACAGATCAGTTTCACATATCAGTTTCATGTACAGTAACAATGGGTGAACTGTGTTTCCAGATTCCTACAGTTTTTCCCCTTTTGACGTTTCCTTTGACGTAAACTACATTTAAATCCATATTTTTTAAGGGCTATTAAGGCAATTTCAAAGGCCATAAATCTTATATTGATTATTCCTGAGGCTTGGAATGTTTTACTTGGTCAAACCGTGTGGGTTAATGCGGTCTGTTTTTAATGGAGAATTAACCGGATCTTAAACTGTCACCACATTAAATCTTAAAAAGGGACAAGATATAATTCTCCATTGTTCCTTCCCTTTGTTCACAGCTATGAGACGCTAGAACCTTTCAACCATTCTCGTAGGAGTTGCACAATCAATCTTTACTCCTAGGATTGGTTCTTCTCTGTTTTGGATGCAACCGAACTCTGTCGGTCAATCTTCCCAATAAGGTATGTTTTATCGTCGTTCCTTTGGGGATCATCTTCTCTTGTTTCTCCCTTCCATATTATACCATGATATTTCCATGATTCTAATGGGTTTTTCTTGGGGTTGGTTGGTACTGTCGTACCGTGGCATCCTTCGGTGGATGCAGTTGTCGTGAAGGGAGGATTGTGACCTGTTGTCTGGATAAAGGATGTCAAGAACTCTTCGAGGTAGGGGATTCATGGATTCTCTAATTGTATATGTGCAATTGTAGAATTATGATGATTTATTCCTCTGGATCACAATGATATTGACATAATTAAATACTTTATCCGGGTTAAAAGAATTGGTTGATCGCATGTTGTTGCTTTATATCGTGATAACGGTTTGCCTCATGTTTTCCAAGATAGAGTGATATCTATGATTTCTTTGTTTTGTTGTTTGTTCATGATAGAAATTGATAATGAACGTAAATCCAGAATTAATTGTTAATTAATTGGCTAAAGATAAAGGGGCATGTAAATTAGTCTGGTTATTTCCATTGTTGTAGTTGTTCTAATTTGAGAATAATCAAATTAGGAAAGTAAGCATGGTTATTTGATTTTGATAGCTTACTGATTAGGTATCTCGTAATTGGAACCTATGAATAACATATCTGCTAATTAAATATGGATTAAAGAACAGATTATGTGGGAATTTCTAAAAGGGTTCTGTGTTACCCTCTTGTTTGTTAATGGGTCAAGAGCCCATGGTTATGATTGTTGTTTTTCTACTGCTTGTGCTATGATGTGACCCTAGAGGGGTGTTGTGATATGTGGAGGCATGGAGGCACTACTAGAAAAGGGGGCATTAAAGCCCCCCAGAATCAGGCGACCGCCATTGGAGGTCGCTATAGATATCTAATAGCGACCGCCAATGGTGGTCGCTGGCCTTGATAAAAAAATCTGGGCCTTTCCCCCCCCCCCTCGTGCCCCCCTCTCGATCGAACACTCCCCCCCCTGTTGCCCCCCCCCCACCTCCCGGCCTCCCCCGCCGCCCGGCCGCCCCCCCCCCATCGCCCCGACGCCCCCCCCCCCCCCCCCCCGCCTCTCGGCCTCCCCCGCTCCCCCCCCCGTCGTCGCCCGACCTCCCCCTCTCCCCCACCCTAACGCCGCCCCCCCCCCCCCCTAGACGCCCCCCCCCCCCCCCCCGCCTACCGGACTCCCCCGCCGCCCCCCCCCCATCGCCGCCCTCCTCCCCCCCACCTCCCGGCCTCCCCCACCGCACGGCCTCCGGCCTCTGCCATCCGCCTTCCGCCCCCTCAGCCCTCCCCCCACCTCGGACAGCCCCCCCCCCCCCCCCCCCCGCACGCCGGACCGCTCCCCGCACCTCGTACGCCCCGCACCTCAAACACCCCCCCCCTGACCCCGGACAACCCCCCCCCCCCCCCCCCCCCCCCGTTGCCCGTCCCCCGTCCCCTCACCGCCTCCTCTCCTCCAGCTCCCCGCCGCCGCCGCCGCCCATCCCCTCCCTTGCTACACCGCCTTTGGCTCCGGCTGCCCTTCGCTGCCTCCTCTCTCTCGCTGCACCGCCTTCGGCTCCCCTCCCTTTCAGGTTTGTAGGTCAATCAGGTAACATGGGCTTTTAGATACATTATTATTTTATCAATGGTTCATAAACAAATGATTAATATTTATTTTAAATATAGTTTATTTGAAAAATGTAAATGTAATAAGTATTGTGTAAATGTTTGTTATACATATATAATTATGGATAAGAGTTGGATTGATCTTCCAAATCGAACGTCTAGAGAATATTTCAATGGCATTATGCAGTTTATTGACTTCACGAGAGGATTTGGAAGTGACTATATTAGTTTTCCATGTAGAAAATGTGCTAACAGATATCAATTCACACGAGATACTGTGAGGGAGAACCTTTTCTTTAATGGATCTCTGAAAAATTATAAGATTTAGACTCGTCATGGAGAATAATATGTTTGTTGTCAAAATACAGATGCAGCTCAGATGGATATTGATGCAAGGATGACTGATCCAATGCATGAAATGCTTACTCAAATGGTACGTGGGTTTGATCCTGAAGGAATTGACATCCAGAATCTTGAGACTGGTAAGATAAATCTTCGCTCTAGTGCAGATCATGATTCGAGGAAGTTTTATGAAGCACTTGATGATGCGAAAACAGAATTATATCCTGGATGTACTTCTTACAATAAACTGTCATTTATCGTGGATTTGTTGCATTTGAAGACTTTGAATAATTGGTCAGACACATCATTCGACATGCTTTTGGTCTTATTGAAAAAAGTTCTTCCTGTCAACGCTAAGATTCCTGAGTCGTATTACTATGCTCGTAAGTTGACAGAGAACTTAAGTTTTACATATGAGACCATAGATGCATGTGAAAACAACTGTATGTTGTTTTGAAAAGAAACTGCCCATTTGGATATTTGTACGGTTTGTGGTGCTTCCAGGTGGAAAGAGAACAGGGGAAATAATACTCATCAAAGTCAGATTGCGATACAGGGGAAACCGATTGTCGTAAAGAAAATGCATTACATTCCCCTTAAACCGAGGTTAAAAAGATTTTTTATGTCATCTAAAGTTTCTAATTTAATGAGATGGCATGCAGAAAGAGTTCATGAAAGTGATATGTTAACCCACCCGGCAGACTCTCATGCATGGAAGGATTTTGATAAGAGACATCCCGACTTTGCTAAAGATGTTCGTAATGTCCGATTGGGATTGGCAGCAGATGGTTTCAATCCATTCAAGTCTATCGTTGGTGCAACTCATAGCACATGGCCAGTGGTGTTGGTTCCATATAATCTTCCTCCGTGGCTTTGTATGAAGCAAAAATTTATATTACTTTCCACTCTTATTGATGGACCTAAAAGTCCGGGGGATAAGATTGATGTTTACCTTCAGCCATTGATTGATGAGTTGAATGAATTTTGGGGCGATGGTGTGATGACTTATGACTGTGAAACGAATGAAATGTTCAAACTGCATGCTGCTTTATTGTGGACAATCAATGACTTCCCACCTTATGAAAATTTATCAGGCTGGAGTACGAAAGGGGAATTTGCTTACCCTTATTGCAATAAAAGTAAAAAATCTGTATGGCTTAAACATTCCAAAAAATGGGCTTACATGGGTCACAGGCGTTTTCTCCCTCCTCAACACAGATTCAGAAAGGACATAGTGGCATTTGATGGTTCTAGAGAGTTCAACCCAGCACCAAAGATCATGACAGGAGTCGAAATGTTATCGCAGATTGAAGAAGAAAACATCCGCATGGTATATGAAATTAAGGATTTGGTGGCTCCTCCAGTACGTAATATTCGTGCTGCGGGTAGGCAGCGCAGTCACAATTGGAAAAAGAAAAGTATTTTTTATAGTCTTCCGTATTGGAAAACTAAAATGTTGAGGCATAATTTGGATGTCATGCACATTGAAAAAAATGTTTGTGATAACATATTGTGGACCATTTTAGGTGTCAGTGGAAAATCAAAGGACCATGTTAATGCACGTAGTGATTTGGAAGAAATGGGTTTAAGGAAACAGTTGCATTTACAGTTAGCTGAGGGAAACAAGGAATATATGCCTGTTGCACAGTATACGATGACTACAGAGGAGAAAGAAACATTTCTTTCCATTTTGAAGATGGTCAAGGTGCCTGATGGTTATTCTTCTAATATTTCAAAGTGTGTGAATCTGACGAGCAAGACATTGCAAGGGTTGAAAAGTCATGACAATCACATATTATTTCAGCAGTTGATTCCAATTGCAATTTGTGATTGTTTATCCCCCAATGTTGTTCAGCCCTTGATTGAGATGAGTAATTTTTTTAGACATCTTTGTTTAAGAAATCAACGAATGAGTGATTTAAAAAGTTTGCAGGACCGAATTGTACTTACGCTTTGTCACTTTGAGAAACTTTTCCCCCCCTCATTTTTCGATGTTATGGTCCACTTGACAGTGCACCTAACTGATGAAGTAATGGCTGCTGGTTCAGTGCAATTCAGGTGGATGTATCCTATTGAACGGTATTTGAGTACATTGAAAAGATTTGTACGCAACAGAGCTCGTCCAGAGGCATCAATAGCCAATGGTTATTTGATGGATGAGTGTACTACCTTTTGTGCAGAATATCTTACGGATGTTGAAACAAAATTAGATAAGCCCTCTCGGATTCATGATGGTCCAGTTGGAGCAGGAACCACATTTGATATGGACAACATCGAGTGGATACAAGCACATCGATATATCTTGTTCAATACTCCATCAGTTGCACCATTAATGCAGTAAGTATCTTATCAATGTGCTTGTATAACTTTTAAATGTTTTGTTTGCATAAGATGATCTTTTAAACATCGTGTTATCATTTGCAGGAAACACGTTAATGAGATAAAAGAAGAGATGCATCATGCGACTGAGTTGCAAATTCAACAATCTCATTATGTGTCATTTCATGATTGGTTCAAGGATTATGTATGTATAAATTGATTTTCATTATGAGTGAAGTATTATACTAATTCTTTATGCATATATCAGTATTGATTTTTATAAATTATATAGGTTCGTAAGCTGAGGGAGTTAGGGGACCCCACGCTACCTGAAGTATTTATCCAACTGGCTGAGGGTCCATCTATAACGGCTCGTCGTTATAAAGCTATTGATGCTAATGGTTTTCGATTTTTCATTAAAGATGTTGACGACAAACGAGCAACACAAAACAGGGGCATCGGTTGTCCCTTTGTCGATTCTGGTTATTACTATGGTCAATTGATAGACATCATTGAAGTTGTATACACACACGGTTTGAAGTACATATTGTTAAAGTGTAATTGGGTTGATCCAGTGTGTGGATGTAAAGTCGACCAATATCCGTTTTCATTGGTGAATTTTAACTATATGTTATACAGAAATAATGAACGAGTTGAGAATGAACCTTTCATTTTGACATCACAAGCGGAACAAGTATTCTTCGTTACTTTGTCTTCGGATCCAAGTTGTTGTCAAAATGTCTCAGCGAGGAGTGTTTTTATTTGAAAAAGATGAACCCGAGACTGTTCCGTTTGTTTACCAACAACTTGATCAACATACCGTAGTTCAATGTGAAGAAGATATTTATTGGGTCAGAGCGGCTGTTGAAGGAGAAATGGTCGATTTTCATGCTTAATGAAAGGTATAATTTTTTTCCCGCTATTCGGTAGAATGTCTTAGGATATCATATATTATTTAATCATTTTATAAATCTTTATAAGTTTTAATCCTCACTTTTGTAAGTTAATTCAATCATAAATATTTAGGTTTTTTTTACTCTTGATTTATTGATGTTATGGTCGGTGTATCATCCCTTTAAGGTATTCTTCATCTGATTCATGTGCTGCTTGAATTTTTATTAGTTCTATCTGAAATTTGGCTATGCATTGACTGGTTTTGTACATAATTTCTATATCTGTTTTGTTAACTTTCTGATTTTTTAAAATTCACTCACAACTAATTATTCAATCCATTTTTTGTTTGATTAATAGTTGTACAAGTTTGATTTTTTAAGAACAATCCAATTTATCTTTTAAACACTTTGGACTCATTACGGATGTTTTCTATGACTGCAGACATGTCAGGGGAAGAGGCAGAAGATCCACATCATCTATCTGAGGCATCTACGTCTCAGGGTCGAGGTATGTTTGAATGTCATTGTCTATATTTTTTATGTAATTGACATACATATATATATAAATAACATTTGTCAATTTATATATAAAATTGTTTTCAACAGGATCAGACTCGGCTGCTTCTTCCTCTCGCAGGAGAGGCCCTGGTCGTGGCATATTATCAGGGAATTCCGACACGACGATAGATGTTTCATTTGATGAGGTTTTTCATCCTGTGGGACCGAATGCCCCGAAATTTATTCGTCAGCTGGGTCATATCATACGTGACCCACATCGATTTCCATTGACCACGCGTGACTGGGCTTCTATCCTTCAGGACACATTAGATCATCTATGGAGGGAGGTTCATGTAAGAAAATCATTTTACTTTATTTTCTTTGTATAAAGAATACTAATATGTTTGGTTATTTTCTTTATAGAAAAATTTGAAAGTATGCCATGAAGAGTTTCGGCCCGTGTGTATGAGCAAATGCCGTAAGATGTGGAAAGATTATAAAGGCAAAGTGAAGAGGGACCACTGGGTACCAAATGTGGGTGCCCTAGACATTTTGGAAAAAGTCCCGAGAGGTGTCCTCCCGGCTCAGTGGCGTGACTTGGTTGCATATTGGTCTACTGAGGGTGTTGCGGTTTGTATATTAATTATTTTGGTGTATATATATTTTCAAGAATATGTGATTTGTTTGAAATTTGAATGAATTGAATGTAGGATGTGTTAACATGCCATTCTGAGAATCGAGCGTTGCAGGGACCACCTCACAGGCTCGAGACTTGTCACGTGTCTCAGATCCGATATGAGGTATATATTATTCATTTTTTAATTAATTAATTAATATGGTTTTGTGTTTATATTCTTTTAATATACAGTTGCGAGAGCAAGGTGCAGCAACTGATAAAATGTCGGTGTGGATGAGGACTTGTGATCGCAATGATCCAGAGGTTGCAGCATTGATAGTAAGTGTCTGTACATACCAATAATTACATAAATCTATATACTAACATATATATATTTATATATATTTAAATATTTCACAGGCTCAATTTGAAGCTGAGTTAGAACATCTGCCAGAGGACCAACGACAGCTTCCCATGCGACGGGATGAGATCTTTCATCGCATTATCGGTCGGGACGGGCATGGCTATAGTTTGACCTATGGAGCAGGGATTCCTCGTTCTGTAGTGTCACGCGATGCGGTTGTCTGTCCTGATATTGCTCATATGACACAACAGATGTCAGATTTTGAGGCACGGCTGCGCGCTTCCGAGGAGGCAAATGCGCAATTGACAGCTGAGGTTAGAGCACTGCGGGAATATGTGCGTCGAGATGATGGTGCAGGGGATCATACGACGCATGTATATACTGTATTTATTTATTTAATTTAAATTATTTTTGTTATGAAAATATTTATAATGTTTATTTGTTGTAGGCCCCTGGCCCACCAGAAGAAGGTAGCATTGATGGCAACGCGTGACGCATCATATATTCACGAGATATGTTTTTTGTTTTTACTAGTGGGGTTGACATTGATGTACTGTATGTATTCATTTAATTTAAATTAGAAGGTTGTGTACTTATAATTTCTTTCTTTTCTGTTTATTATATGATAGCTAAGGCGTGCATTAAAAAACTCTAACCCCCCGCACCCCTGAACAACCCCCTGCACAACCGTACAACCCCCCCCCCCCCCCCGTACAGCCCCCCCGCACCCCCGTACAGCCCCCGGCACCCCCGTACATCCCCCGCACCCCCGGACATCCCCCCCGCACCGCCGTACAGCCCCCCGCACCCCCGGACAGCCCCCCCCCCCCACACCCCCGTACAGCCCCTCGCACCCCCGTACAGCCCCCCGCACAACCGTACAACCCCCCCCCCCTACAGCCCCCCCCCCCCCCGGCACCCCCGTACAGCCCCCTGCACCCCCATACAGCCGCCCCGCACCCCCGTACCCCCCCCCCCCCCCCCCGCACCCCCTACAGCCCCCCCCCCCCCCCCGGCACCCCCGTACAGCCCCCCGCACCCCCGGACAGCCCCCTGCACCCCCGGACAGCCCCCACACCCCCATACAGCCCCCCCCCCCCCCAGCACCCCCGTAGAGCCCCTCGCACCCCCGTACAGCCCCCCCCACCCCCCCCCCCCCCCCGCACCCCCGTACAGCCCCCCGCACCCCCGTACAGACCCCCCACCCCGTACATCCCCCCCACACCCCGTACAGCCCCCCGCACCCTCGGACAGCCCCCAGCACCCCCGTACAGCCCCCCCGCACCCCCGTACACCCCCCCCCCCCTCGCACCCCCGTACAGCCCCCGGCACGCTCAGACAGCCCCTCGGCACCCCCGTACAGCCCCCCCCCGGCACACCCGTACAGGCCCCGCACCCCCGGACAGCCCCCCCCCCCCCCCCCCGCACCCCCGTACAGCCCCCCGAAGCCCTGGACAGCCCCCCCCCCCCCCCCCCCCCCGCACCCCCCGTACAGCCCACCAGCACCTCCGTAAAGCCCCCCGCACCCCCGTACAGCCCCCCCGCACCCCCGGACAATCCCCTGCAGCCCCGTATAGCTCCTCGCACCCCCGGACAGCCCCCCCCCCCCCCGCACCCCCGTACAGCCCCCCCGCACCCCCATACAGCCCCCCCGCACCCCCGGACAATCCCCCTGCACCCCCGTATAGCTCCTCACACCCCCTGACAGCCCCCCCCCCCCCCCGCGCACCCCCGTACAGCCCCCCCGCACCCCCGTACAGCCCCCCCCCCCCCCCCCCCCGCACCCCCGTACAACCCCTCGTACAGCCCCCCCGCACCCCCATACAGCCCCTCCCCCCCCCCCCCCCCGCACCCCCGTACAACCCCCGTACAGCCCCCCGCACCCCCGTACAGCCCCCCCCCCCCCCCACCCCCCCGCACCCCCGTACAAGCCCCCCCCCCCCCGTACAGCCCCCCGACCCCCCCCGTACAGCCCCCACACCCCCGGACAGCCCCCCCCGCACCCCCGTACAGCCCCCCGCACCCCCGGACAGCCCCCCGCACCCCCGTACAACCCCCGCACCCCCGTACAGCCCCCCCCCCCCCCCCCGCACCCCCGTATAGCCCCCCGGCACCCCCGGACAGCACCCGACACCCCCGGACAGCCCCCCCCCCCCCCCCCGCACCCCCGGACAGACCCCCCGCACCCCCGGACAGCCCCCCCCCCCCCGCACCCCCGTACAGCCCCCCCCGGCACCCCCGTACGGCGTGCGGCGGTCGAATTCGGAGCAAATATGCTCGAAAAACCTGAAACCGCACGAGAATGATTGTAATATTATTCCTGAGATGCAGGGGAAGGCGGTACGTCCATCGGACATGCGTGTGCGCGCGGCACGACCAAATGCGTCGTTTTCAGCAGCTCGGCGCGCGCTGAAATTGCGCGTTGTGGGGTCAAAACCACCCGAACAACCTCCGAATGCCACGAAACCGCACGACAACATCTGTTGCGTGAATTGTGAAATGGTCGGACAAACGGCACGTCAATCGGAGGTGTCGTTTGACCGCGGCGGCCGGAAACGCGTTTCCGGAGTCTTAAAACACCAAAACGGCATGCGGCGGTTCAATTCGGAGCAAACGTGCTCCGAACGACCTAAAACCACATGATACTGATAGGAATATTATTCATGAGATGCCGGAGGAAGCGGCACGTCCATCGGACATGCGGTGCGTGCGGCACCACCGAATGCATCGTTTTCAGCAGCGCGACGCGTGCTGAAATGACGCGTTGGGGGGTCAAACCCACCCGAACAAACTCTGAATTCCACTTCCACGAAACCATACGACAACATCCGGTGCATGAATTCTGAAATGTTCGGCCAGACAGAACGTCATTCGGAGGTGCCGTTTGACCCGCGGCGGCCAGAAACGCGTTTCCGGCGCCACAAAACACCAAAACGGCGTGCGGCGGTCCAATTCGGAGCAAACCTGCTCCGAACGACCTGAAACCGCACGAGAACGATAGGAATATTATTCCTGAGATGCAGTAGGAGGCGGCACGTCCATCGGACTTGCGGTGCGCGCGGCACGACTGAAGGCGTCGTTTTCAGCAGCGCGGCGCGCGCTGAAATGACGCGTTGGGGGGTCAAAACCACCTGAACGACCTTCGAATGCCACGAAACCGTACGACAACAGCCGATGCGTGAATTCTGAAATGGTCGGCCAGACAGCACATCATTTGGAGGTGCCGTTTCACCACGGCGGCCGGAAATGCGTTTCCGGCGCCGTAAAACACCAAAACGGCGTGCGGCGGTCCAATTCGGAGCAAACGTTCTCCGAACGACCTGAAACCAAACGAGAACGATATGAATATTATTCCTGAGATGCAGGAGGAGGCGGCACATCCATCGGAAATGCAGTGCGCGCGGCACGACCGAATGCGTCATTTTCAGCAGCGTGGCGCGCACTAAAATGACACGTCGGGGGGTCAAAACCACCCGAACGACCTCTGAATGCCACGAAACCGTACGACAACAGCCGGTGCGTGAATTCTGAAATGGTCGGCGAGACGGCACGTCATTCGGAGGTGACGTTTGACCGCGGCGGCCGGAAACGCGTTTCCGGCGCCATAAAACACCAAAACAGAGTGCGGCGGTCCAATTCAGAGAAAACATGATCCGAACAACCTGAAACCGCACGAGAACTATAGGAATATTATTCCTGAGATGTAGGAGGAGGCGGCACACCCATTGGACGTGCGGTGCGCGCGGCACGACCGAATGCGTCGTTTTCAGCAGTGTGGCGCGCGCTGAAATGACGCGTCGGGGGGTCAAAACTACCCGAACGGCCTCTGAATGCCACGAAACCACACGAAAACATCCGTTGCGTGAATTGTGAAATGGTCAAATAGACGGCATGTCAATTGGAGGTGACGTTTGACCGCGGCAGCCGGAAACGCGTTTCCGGAGTCATAAAACACCAAAACGGCGTGCAGCGGTCGATTTCGGAGCAAACGTGCTCTGAAAAACCTGAAACCGCACGAGAAGGATAGGAATATTATTTCTGAGATGCAGGAGAAGGCGAAACGTCCATCGGACGTGCGGTGCGTGCGGCACGACCGAATGCGTCGTTTTCAGCAGCTCGGCAAGCGCTGAAATGGCGCGTTGGGGGGTCAAAACCATCCGAACGACCTCCGAATGCCACGAAACCGTACGACAACAGCCGGTGCGTGAATTCTAAAACGGTTGGCCAGACAGCACGTCATTCGGAGGTTCCGTTTGACCACGGCGGCCGGAAATGCGTTTTCGGCGCCACAAAACACCAAAACGGCGTGCGGCGGTCCAATTCGGAGAAAACGTGCTCCGAACGACCTGAAACCGCACGAGAACGATAGAAATATTATTCCTGAGATGCAGTAGGAGGCTGCATGTCCATCGGACGTGCGGTGCGCGCGGCACGACTTAATGGGTCGTTTTCAGCAGCGCGGCGCGCGTTGAAATGGCGCGTTGGGGGGTCAAAACCACCCGAACGATCTCTGAATGCCACGAAACTGTACGACAGCATCCAGTGAGTGAATTCTGAAATGGTCGGCCAGACGGCACGTCATTCAGAGGTGTCGTTTGACCGCAGCGGCCGGAAATGCGTTTTCGGCGCCATAAAACACCAAAACGGCGTGCGACGGTCCAATTCGGAGCAAACGTGCTCTGAACGACCTGAAACCACACGAGAACGATAGGAATATTATTCCTGAGATGCAGGAGGAGGCAGCACGCCCATCGGATGTGCGGTGCGTGCGGCACGACCGAATGCGTCGTTTTCAGCAGCGCGACGCGCGCTGAAATGACGCGTCGGGGGGTCAAAACCACCCGAACGACCTCCGAATGGCACAAAACCACACGACAACATCCATTTTGTGAATTGTGAAATGGTCGGACAGACAACATGTCAATCGGAGGTGACGTTTGACCGCGGCGGGCGGAAACACGTTTCCGGAGGCATAAAACACCAAAACGGCGTTCTTCGGTCGAATTCGGAGCAAACTTGCTCCGAAAAACCTGAAACTGCACGAGAAGGACAGAAATATTATTTTTGAGATGCAGGAAGAGCTAGCATGTCCATCGGACGTGCGGTGCACGCGGCATGACCGAATGCTTCGTTTTCAGCAGCTCGGCAAGCGCTGAAATGGCGCGTTAGGGGGGTCAAAACTACCCAAAAGACCTCCGAATGCCACAAACCCACACGAGAACATCCATTGCGTGAATTGTGAAATGGTCGGAGAGACGACACATCAATCAGAGGTGCCTTTTGACCGCGGCGGCCGGAAACGCGTTTCCGAAGTCATAAAATACCAAAACGGCGTGCGGCGGTCGAATTCGGAGCAAACGTGCTCCGAAAAACCTGAAACCGCATGAGAACGATAAGAATATTATTCCTGAGATGCAGGAGAAGGCTGCACGTCCATCGGACGTGCGGTGCGCGCGGCACGATCGAATGTGTCCTTTTTAGCAGCTCAGCGCGCGCTGAAATGGCGTGTTGGGGGGTCAAAACCACCCGAACGACCTCTGAATGCCACGAAACCGCACGAAAACATCCGTTGCGTGAATTTTGAAATGGTCGGACAGACGGCACATCAATCGGAGGTGTCGTTTGACCGCGGCGGCCGGAAACGCGTTTCCGGAGTCATAAAACATCAAAACGGCGTGCGGCGGTCGAATTCGGAGCAAACATGCTCTGAACGACCTGAAACCACACAAGAATGATAGGAATATTATTCCTGATATGCAGGAGGAGGCGGATCTTCCATCGGACGTGCGGTGCGCGCGGCACGACCGAATGCGTCGTTTTCAGCAGCTCGGTGCGCGCTGAAATTGAGCGTCGGGGGGTCAAAACCACCCGAACGACCTCCGAATACCACGAAACCGCATGACAACATCCGTTGCGTGAATTGTGAAATGGTCGGAGAGACGGCAGGTCAATCGAAGGTTCCGTTTGACCGCGGTGGCCGGAAACGCGTTTCCGGAGTCATAAAACACCAAAACGGCGTGCGGCGGTCGAATTCGGAGCAAACGTGCTCCGAAAAACCTGAAACTGCAGGAGAACGATAGGAATATTATTCTTGAGATGTAGGATGAGGAGGCACGTCCATCGGACGTGCGGTGCGCGCGGCACGACCGAATGCGTCGTTTTCAGCAGCTCAGCGCGCGCTGAAATGACGCATTGGGGGGTCAAAACCACCTGAACGACCTCCGAATGCCACAAAACCGCACGACAACTTCCGTTGCGTGAATTGTGAAATGTTCGGACAGACGGCACGTCAATCGGAGGTGTCGTTTGACCGCGGCGGGTCGGAAACGCATTTCCGGAGTCATAAAACACCAAAACGGCGTGCAGCGGTCGAATTCGGAGCGAACGTGCTTCGAAAAACCTGAAATGATAGCATTTCTTAAATCAGGGGTTTTAAATTATTATAGCACAATGATTTGATATTATACATATATTTAATATTATATATATTAAAACATTTAAATATATATATATATATATATTTAAAATATTGTATTTAATAGTATATATGTGAATATTTTTTTTAATAGTATATATGTGAATATTTTTTTTAATATATATATATATATATATTTATTTATTTATTTCAGTAGACATTTTTTTTTAAAAAAATCTATAGCGACCGCCATTGGCGGTTGCTATAGGCCTTTAGCGACGTGGCTAAAGCGACCGCCATTGGCGGTCGCTGGGCGGCCGCTAGAGCCCTACAACGACCGCTTTTGGCGGTCGCTAATGGCGTTTTTTTTAGTAGTGAGACCTTGTGGTTGTGGCAGCAGATGACGCCTAGAGTGGCGAGATGCATCAGTTATGCATGTGGGTGTTGGGGAGGACACTAGGGGTGATGGAATGTGATGGATGTGGTTGTTGGATGCTTGTGGTTTTCTTGAATGTTAATCTGCTTTGCTTTTCCCCACTGCTCAAGGCAGCTGGTCTTGCTACCCTTCATCTGAAGGAGGCGAAGATGTGCGGGGTATTCCACGTGCTTTCCGTGTTTAGCCTCTCGAGGGAGAATGAGTCTATGCTCTTTCTATAGGTGGCAAAGACTCGACGGGTAGTATATCTACTCACCGTGTTGAGCCTCCTTTGGGTTTAGAAGCATAGGATGCTTTTCTATAATGCCTGGGAATATGGAAAAGTAATTCTGTAATGATTGTTTGATTAAATGGTGAAAATCCACGGGGATGGAGATACTGGAATTTAAAGGTGATGTGAATCTAAAAAAGGAGCAGTTGTTTTTGAATGTGATGCCAATTCAGTTTATTGTGGAATTGTTCATTCTTAATTAATATTTAAAGAATTAATTAATGTATAGTGGAACTGATAAAATGAGAACCGAGTAATCTAATAAAGCTCTTCAAATGTTTGTGAGCTTATAGGATACCTATTCTTAGAAGTAGCAGCCTGGAGTCTGAGAGACGTTAGCTGTAATTGTATCTAAGACTAGGTAATGTCCATAGTGTGGATGTGAGTTACAAATATATTCTGTACTTTTTGTGTTTCTGTACGCTACTCCACCCTGTCGGTAAGGGAAACAGACACCCCGGGGATTTTGATCCCTGGGGGGTTTTTTCCCCAACATTCTGATGGGAGGTTGAATGGCTGACTACCCCCTTTAACCCCGCTCTCTTCTCTTGGTAGATCTTTGTGTTGGTAGGCACACTGGTCAGTTTTACCCATATATGTGTGTAGAGGGCTGTAATGGCCTGTGGTTATTTCACACACATATATTCTAGATATAGTATCCTATGGACTACTATAGGTGTAACGTGTATAGGCTATGATGGCTTGAGGATCCCTATTCGGTGTATGTGCTATAATGGCTTGAAGTATAATACCCGATGTATGATACACGTTATGCGGGCTTTGGTGGCTCCCGGAACTTACCAGGTTGCTTTTGGTTGTGAGGATGGTGTGGTGCTTCGCCCAGGTGTCTGCAGGCAAGCCTTTGTGGGGCACAAGGTGCAGATTGTGGAGCTTAGCCCAGGTGTCTGCGGGCAAGCCTTGGAGAGAGATGCACAGGACGTATGTCGTTGGGGCAAAGTGGAAAACCAGTAGGGAAGTAGTAGCGGGGTACCCTTGATAATCATTACTTTATGAAATATTCTTGTATGCGTTACTTGGTGAGAGTAGCCATGGTGAGGTTGGAACTTAGTATACCTGTTTAGGTGACGAGTTAGTTTCACTTGTTGTTCACTAGGCTTTAGCATGCTTTCTTTACTTTTGCACGAGAGGCTTGGGGAGGATCATACTGAGTATAATGTTATACTCACCCTATGTATATATAAACTGTTTTTAGGTCACTTGGAGCAGGTTGGAGATCAAGCTGGTTACTACTAGCTTGTGGTTGGAGGAGGAGCTGTTCGGGCTTGTGGTCGCTGCCGTTTTACTTTCTTTTGGGTACTTTTAGTTTTCCCTTTCAGTTGTAGTACTTTTGCATGACATTTCATATATGTACTTGGTTTTCTTTTATATTTCAGATCCCTCTTTTCTTCTGAGTTGGAGTTGATTGGAGTCTATTCTATCTCTCTCTTCTGCATGTGTTCTCTTAGAGGGTAATGCCTCCCATTTGTGTGTGTATTATACCCTCGGTGCTAGTCGCCAACCCGGGGCCTACTGGAGGCGGGACTCGAGGGTCATTATCTCTCTTCTCACATTGCCGGCCCAGGAGGGGTACACTTTGTGGGGAGGGGGTCGTGACATATGGTATATCAATGTGGATTTATATAAACCTTATAATGAGTTTGGTTTATAACTACAAAATATGCCTCAGTGAAAGTAGATTGAGATGATATCATTTACCATGACTGTTATTCATCAAGTATGTCCATTAATTTCCACAAAAATGATCTTGTGTTTATTATTTACTAGATATATAACCTTTTTCATGTGTATATTTCCATTTATATCTATTTTTAACATTTTATGACAATTTATTAATTATTTGTCTTTATGTTGGATGTTTTCATGTTAATCTGTACATTGGTCAAAAATATCTTTGGTATGACGCCTATATTCAAAATTTATAATTAGTCTATAATCTCAAAAATGTTTATGAAATTATTATAAGTATAATAGAACATTTTTTTAAAATAAAACCCTTAATTATTAATATGTAAAAAAAATTAGGTAATAATCAGGGAGAGAATACGACGTACGTATTCATGAGTAGTGTTTCCATTTATCAATGACCATAACAGAAAGTTGATAAGTTTAATATTATCTTTAAAAAAATTTCATAATATTATAAATAAATTATGAACAATTTATATATTTTTTTAAAAGGCAATATCCTGGTCAATGACCAAGTTGAAAAATAGAATTATCAAGAGAGAATATTATAGAATTCTAAAAGAGGGAATTTTATTAAAATCTTTAGTAAGGAGAGGGAGGAGGTCATCCGGAAACTCATCACACCACGTAATGTCCCGGTTGATCCCCTTGTTAGCAGTATCATCTACCACCGTATTAGCTTCACGGTAGGCATGGGTGGAAATATATCTGATCTTCAAAAGCGAGTTCAGGAAGATCTTCAAACTCGCAGTAAGAGGCCAAGAGCAGTGGACCTCCCCATTGCAAATAGCTTGAACAATGGTGGTGGAGTCTCTTTCGATCCAAATATTGTTCCAACCTTTATATTTGGAAAATTGGATAGCATGGATGAGAGCAAGCACCTCAGCTTCAAGGGAGGAAGTTATCCCATAGCTGCCATAGAAAAAACCATGCCAGTGACTTGTGGAGTCTCTAAAGATTTCCCCACAACACACATGGCCTGGATTTCCTTTGGAAGCCCCATCCACATTGATCTTGATCCATCCAGGAAGAGGGGCTTGCTAGAATACTTCGATAAAATGTTTTGGCTGAGGAAATATGCCTTCAATCTGCAGACACCACAGGATCACAAAGTCAACAATTGTGTTGTCACAATTGGATTTCTGGATCGAAGCAGCACCTTTAATAGCAATCAGGATTCTCGTGCGACCTGCAATGAGATTGGGTGAGTGATTATTGTGAATAGTGAAATTTCTATCATACTAGATAATGTATATAAGCTCTGCCACGATAGATAGGAAGAGGTTTTTGATTTGTGGCGATAATTTAAGCTCCACACAATGCTTTATCTAAAAAAGTATATTTTCAAAAGGAGGCCATATGCAATCAAATTTGCCAGCAATAAAATTCCACATTGCAAACACCTTAGCACAAGATAAAAAAAGATGGTTGATATCTTCTCGGTGTTGGTGACAGAGAGGGAATTTAGAACAGAGGCTAATTCCAAAATATTGGGGATTGGTCTCAGTAGGGATATGTTTGTGAACCAAGCGCCAAATAAGATTAAGTTTTCAAGGTTTAATCCAAGGTTTTTAAAAAAATTTAACTATGAAAAATAAGATTCAGAGTCAGAGAAAAAATTATTGTAAAAATTTTTAGAGTCAAGCATAATATTGTGAGCCAATTCCCAAACCAGAAGGTCATCATCGCTAGAGAAAGGGTAGCCATTAACCACCTACATAAGGGAGTTAGGTATCTCTAAGGTTCTGGAATGAATCACTTCCTTTATATTTCAGTTAATGCTATTAGGGGAAGTATTATGAGGAAGCATGGAGATAAGTGGGGATTCAGTCCAGTTATCCAGCCAAAAATGAATGGTGGAATCTTGGTTAACCAACTATCTAGAGTTAGTCATGATGAAGAAAAATGAGTTTCACAGAGAGGGCCATTGATAAAATTGGACATTGTTTAGATTCCCATTTTTTAACTTCATAAGAAATTTATTTCTTAGGAATATAAGGGAGTTATAGGTGTTATTGATCAGTCGCCAAATTAGCCTTTCTTGGAGAGCCTCATTGAACAACTTGAGATTTTTAATATCAAGGCCACCCTTCTCGAGAGGGGTGCAACAGGTTGACTAGGGGATGGTAATAAGTTTCCTTTCAATGATGTTGCCGGTCCAGATAAAATTTTAAATTTAAGTATTAATTCTCTTGATAAGACCAAGCGGCCACTTATAGATCATGAGGGAATAAACCAATTTGGTGATAATGGTCAATTTCACATGGAAAATCCTACTAGTCATGGATAGGGATTTTCCTCTCCAGGAAGTAAGCTGATTAATCACTTGATCAATCATAGTATTAAAATAAATAGCTTTCAGTCTACCCCAAAAAATGGGAACTCCAAGATAAGTAAACGGAAAAGAAACTTTCTTTAGGCCAAGATTATCTATAATGTGACCTTTTCTGGAGAGGTGGAAGGATTTCCAATATAAAATAAAGGATTTGTTCTAAATAATGGATATCCCCGAGACCTCTCCATAATGGGATAATGATTTTTTAAGGTTAAGAACATTCCGTTTATTTCCATTGAGGAAAAGAATTATGGCATCGGCATATAGTAGATGGGTTAGGACAGTTATATTCCTGGAAGACGAGATGGGTTTCATTTTACCTTGAGAATCAAGGGAGGAAAGCAATCTACTAAGGTAGTCTTCTGCAATAGCAAAGAGAATGGAAGAAAGGGGATCACCTTGATGAACTCCTTTAGAGAAATTAAAATTAATCTTGGGAGAGCCATTAACTAGAATTGATATAGAAGCAGAGTTGAAGAGAGAGTAAATCCTACTAATGAAGACATCACTGAATCCAAAAGCATGAAGAACTTTGAAAATGAAAGTCCAGTAAATAGTATCAATGGCCTTCCTAACATCTATCTTTATGGAGTTGGTGCATTCCAGTTATATTGCCTCATCGGGAGTCTTTGATTAAGGAGTTGGTGCATTCCGAAGTAAGGAAAATGCAATCTTGTATGGATCTATCTTTGATGAAACCAAATTGATTCCAGGAAATAATTTTGTTACATAGAGAAGAAATACTATTTATCAAGAATCTAGGTAATGATTTTATAAATATAATTGATTAGAGCAATGGGCCTAAAGGGATGAATTTCAGAGGCATGGGGCACCTTTAGTATAAGGGTGAGAAATTGAACCTTAAGACTATAAGGAAGGGTTCCAGTCTTAAAAAAATGTTTAACTAGATTAAAACATCTTTGTGGACAACCTCCCAGTGATGTTGAAAAAAACCATTATTGAAGACATCAAGACCTGGGGCACTATCAAGATTTAGACTGAACACCGTGGCTTTGATTTCATGGTCCAGGGGTGGAGACAAGGTAAATAGATTTTCATCTTCATTGATCAAAGTCGGGATGATCCCAGGAAGAATATTCTTGTTAATATGAGGTCCATTGAAGATATTTTCAAAATAAGTGACAACATGATTAGAGATGGAAGGTTTAGAGGAAAGAATATTGTCATTATCTTTTAGAGAGGATAGAGGAAGATTGATTTTCCTAATACTTTTAAGGGAATTGTAAAATTTTCTTTTTCTGTCCCCATCAGTGAGCCATTTTGTTTTCAAGACCTTTTTTTGAAGGTTATCATTGAGAGCTAAAAGGGAGTTGAGTTTAACGATGATGTTTATTTCAGTTTGGGGTCAGAGGTGAATTCAGAGTTAGTAGAGGAGATTTGAATTTGGTTAAGATTAGTCTCAAGTCTGGAGATCTCCTAATCAATCTGTATGGATTTAGCGCCCCACTAACCTTTGAGACAGAGATTAGGATTCTTAATCATAGTGATACAGGAAAAAACATCGGAGTGCTGAATCATAGAATTCCAAAAAAATTGAATGAGATGAGAGTAGTCCTGATCATTGGACCAAACATTATTGAATTTGAAGGGTAGACTAGATTTGTCTTTTTTTGAGTGAAACGATACCAGAATAGGATGATGATCAGAATTAATTTTAGGTAAGGTGGTGCTAGAGATGGTATCTCACGCATCAAGCACGGGGACATTCACATGAACCCCATCAAGTTTGCTAGCAACAACCCGGTTATAATTCCTATGATACCAAGTGAATTTAGTACCTATGATATTGACTTCAACCAGGCTACAATCTTCAATTGAGGCTTTGAATTCTCTAGAAGCTATGGGGGAATGAGAAGGTCCCGACTTCTCACTAGGAGAAAGAACAACATTGAAGTCCCCCATCACCAACCAGGGGTCATGGATGGAGCAAGATAAGGAGGAAAGGTCATTCCAGAGGGGCATACAATCATGATATCTATTTTTTTCATAGTGAAAAGTGAAAAATAAGTGCTTGTTATCATAGGAAAAATCAAAAGTGACCCTTTGGTCTGAAGCGATACTAATTTTGATATCAGTCAAATAGTTGTGATAAAGGATCCAAAGATAATCAACATAACTATTATTAGTGCAAGCACCAAGAAAATTGTAACCAGCAAAGTGATTCATAAAAGATATGGAGAAATTAGTTTTGGGTTCAGCAAGATCTAAAATTTTAGGTTTATTTGTTGCAACAAGTCTTTTAAGACCCAAAAGGGTGTCAGAGTTTGCTAAACCCTGGCAATTCAAAAAATAGACATCAATTAAGAACTATTTTTGTAGGCCGAGCTCCTTTTTTCTTCTTGGATCCTTTCGAGGTTTTGTTCTTCTTTGATCTTATGAGGTTGGTGGATGAGGCCGAAGGGGTAGTCATAAATTGTCTGCTCATAGGACAAGCAGCCAACCTGTTAGTTTTATTTAAAACAGTCTATTTTTTTAATTATCACGGGAATCCATCTCAAGGCATGGAGCAGAAGATGTTCCTTTTAGGCTTAGGAATTGGGGGGCAGTAGCCATCACTGGGGAAGCTAGTGTGTCTACTACTCCAAAAGACTGAGGCAGCACGAGTGAGTGCTGTAAATCAAAGTTAGAATCCTGCAAGGGCAGTAAGGCAGGGGGTTGTGCAGCGGAAATAGAAAAATTCACAGCAATGATACCATCAGGTTTCACCAGAGAGGTTGTAGTAAGCTTAACAGTAGTACCGTCAATAGAGGCAGTGGCTTGGGATGCATCTATATGAGCCGGAAATAGTGCACAGGATTGATTCGAAGAATCACCGCCTCGAGGGAGTGTTCGAGTGGTAGCATGTACTACCACCAGGGTGCCATCCTTGCCGTTTGACACTGGAACAGAAACGAGCGAGACCAGCATAGGAGGATCAACATCCTGCCCCTCATGGAGGCCAGGATCGGAGGCACAGGTGACCAGAAGTAGCTGCTCAATGTCCTCCAAAATGTCGACCTCCAACATGACTCGAGCATGACTCGAGCATGCATTCCAAGCTCCAACATGACTCGAGCATGCATTCCAAGCTATGCATTATGCATCCTCTGACCAATCTTCAGCGGCATGCTGAAGCACAAAACGATATCATTGATTATCCGAAGGTACCAAAAATACCAATTTAAACCATGCTGATGCACCCAGATTTGGACTAAGAACTTCTTCGTGTTATATTGGTTAAAAGCAAGGTCCCATTCTGAGATACGGAGTGCACCCGGTTTGAATTGGAGATTTCCATAACGCCAGACTTTATCAAAGTCCTATTGCGATTTCAGTAAGAGATGGAAGTAACCCTTACTGAGGAGGACAAGCTTCCAGTTAGAAAAACCCCAGATACCAGTGATTCTAGTTTTGAGCTTCCGTTTCGACCAGGGCTTGTCTCCTTTTAAATAAGAAATGCAGGCCAAGACGGAGAACTTATAGAGCAGCGACCGCTGGTGAAGCGCATCTGGATTAGCCTCAACTACAAATCTACCATCTTCGAGCTTCTTACATTGAGTCGCATGCGTCTCCGAGGATTTTCAAAGATCAATACCCTTGAGAGCCTCGACGAAGGAGACGCCTATCAGATTATTTTTGAGGAGGATATCATCATTTTGAACCAAGATTTTTGGATTGAAAGCGAGCTCTCATTCAAGATCAAAGCCTCCGAGCATCATGAAGGAACTATCGAATCAAAGTAGGGCCAGTAGAATCGTCAGATCCGGTAAACCATAGCAGGAGGGGTGGCTTCGATGAGAGGACCCGACCGTTGAGCATTTTTTCTCCTCAAAATTCATATAATATATATATAATTATATATAATTCTTGTGATGTGGTGATGAATAATAAACCACATCAATTTGTTGAGGTGATTGATCATACGTAGTTATCATTGTTATGTGAATTGAAATGTAAGAATTTAAATTAGGTATTAATTTTTAATAATGAAAAATATTTCATTAATATCACATGTAAACATTAATTAAATAATTATAACTAGTATTGAGAGAAAGTTATGAACATAAATTCTATCTTCTCGTTGGGTTGTACTCAATCGTATGCACAAACAATTAATTTTTCCCCATTTTATAGAAGTTGACATGGATTTAGGTGGTGATTTTAAAATAATAACATCAATGTATATTTAGTATATTAGATTTACTATTTAATCAAGGATGATAAATATTTTAAGGAATTTGATGAAGAAACAAGACAAGAACACTTAAATAAAAATGATTCTTTTACTTATGTCAATCCCCTTTAATTAACACCTTAAAACTTCTAAGGTAAGTATTGTACCTAAAAAATGAGATCTAAAATGTGGTTTGGGATTCTAAGAAATAATTATGTTAGATATCATCGAATACAAATAGAGTTTTAGGTGATAAGAAAATAGTATAATGAGTTCTATTTTATAGTAGAGTGGAAGGATACTCTAGGAAGTCATCAAATTAATAAATTAATATAAATTAATAATATATTAAAAATGGATCTGAAATTTTTTATTTAAAATATATGATTTTTGTGTGTTCAAATACATTCATCCAATGAAAATTAATTATGTTATTCCCATTTTTGAATCCTTATCATTTAGTTTTAACCCTTATTTATCCTTTTTAATTATTAACATTATTCCATGAAATTTTCACTTTGACGATTAATATAATCACTATAAAATGAAAAAAGTAAAATAAATGGGCAATTGATGGAATTTTTATACTTTTAGCAATAATTTGTAAGAATTTTATTATTTATTATATTTTAGATCATTTTATAAAAAATTATTTATTTTAAAATATCAGTTTTTAAGTTTTTACAGTATTTATTACATGAATATTTTAAAATATAATGAAAACATTATATATTTAAAAAAATTATCATAAATCGTCACTAATATTTAAAATTCATCCCTAAAATTATTGAATGACATTAATTATCTAATATTATATTTATTTTAATATTTTTAAAATAATTTATTTGATATTTCCTTTTATTAAACAATAACTTCATCATCAATGTGAAAACCGTAAATTTTATTACTTCTATTAGAAAAATTAAATAAATTTAGATGATAAAGATATGAAATTTTAATTATAAATTAATATTTATAGTCAAACATATCCATTATATAACGCCATATTAAATCTATTTCAATTGTGTAAAACAAAAGTATTACAAAATTTTATTTTATTTTCAAATACCACATTATAAAAGTCATGCTCTCATCAAAATGGATTCCATAGGTTTTAATTTAGTCCCAAGGATGATTTTTGTCCACAAAAACTCGTCCAATAATGTTTTTATATGTGTTAGGATAATTTTAAAAAATTTATAATATTATTTGTATACTTCATTATATGATTTAGCTTTTAAAAGTGTTAATAATAAATTATAAAAGTTATTATTCATAATGTCAAAAAATAAAAGGGAATTATATATTAAATTTGAACCTTATGATTCCTAATATAGAATCCATTTTTGAAATTTCTAAACACCTAAATTTTAGTAAATAATTAAAAATTAATATTATTGATAGAACGAGAAAACAATTTTCCAAAGTAAAAACCTTCAAAATATTAAGAAATATATTATATAAAAATTAAATGATAAATTGATTACAATGGCCTAAAATTGGTTAAATTATAAAAAACTTATATATTTATAATTTTGAAAAATTCAAAAATATAGTTTAACACTATAAATGAATTTTATTAAAATGATGTTTTGAATAAAAAAGTAGTATTTTTTTCACTATTAATGAAAAAATGAAACATATAAAAATTACAAAAAATTAAATCAAATTAAATTTTGACATTAATAATTGAAATTAAAATTTTATTTCGTGAAATTGAATTTATAATAGTGTAAAAATCTAGATTTAAATCATGGTTTCCTTCAAAAGGAAGCAAAAGTGCCTTTTTTGAAAAATACTTCTTCTATGCATAAAATTGGATTTTTTCTTATATCATGTATATATAAAAAATAATAAAAATATTAATCATTATATTTAATATTATATATATAATTAATATAAACAAAAAAATGTGATTTATTTATTTTTGGTATAAAACACACTATGCACATTAAAATAGTTTTTCAAATAAACATTTCCTTTTATTTTAAAATGGGTTTTAATTTAATTTATAATTAATAGGTTGAATAATTAAATATATATCCATATGTAAAACATATAATTCAGTTAATAATATTTATTAACTCCATTATAATGAAATTTTTATAATGGTATCATTTAAATAAAAATATTTATTTTTTTTGTTTATGAATGATGTGGTGTATCGTGTACATTTTTGAAAATATTATTTTTTTAAATCGCGACGTTACATCTACCCTTGATAAATTGAATCCTCACAATTTTATATCGGTCTTTGTAACCAATGTTCCACTATTTATAATACCTTTATTGAAATACCACATAAAAAATTATCAATAAAAATTCCGCTTTTGAAGAATTAAAAGGAAGTAAGAAGATCACCAGATATGACACATTTTTGGGTTCCACATACTAAAGTGGGGACATGGAAGAGAAAACTAACTATCAATCTCTGACATAGGGTAATAGAGAACATGGTTAAGAGAAAATTAAAAATCTCAAAACAATAAATCTGTGATGTGTTAAATGGTCATTGGATTCTTAGAAATAAAATTAAATAGTGTTTTCTTTCAAAATAATATTCATATGGTTCATGAATTAAATTGTAGTTTAAAAATAGATGAAAATATTATTAATTTATATATATCTATATTATACTCACATGTTCATCCTCATAAAATTTCTATAATTATGTTGTGCATTCCTAAAAATAACCATAATCATCAAAGTGAACTCAAAGCCTAAAGTTTGTCAATACCATAAAAGTTAATTCCAAATTAAATGGCATTCTTATAATTAAACAAAAACCTTACATAAACATAAAACAATTTTTTTATACCAAAATGGTCCTTTATTAAATATTATCAAATCACTTAAAACATTAGAAGATGTGTCTAAAAAAAGGATCTTATATTTAAACATAGAAAAATAATGCGCTCCTTGGAGCTTCTATATCTGCACATGATGAGTCAACATCAACTACGGTTATAATAAAATATTCTCCTATAACTTTTTTGTTTTTGATCAAATTGATTTCCTTTCTACGTAAATATATTTGTGAATGTATTATCATAATTTTCTAAATCATTGAAACTAAAAAACCTATCCTTTAGATAATTATTTTTTACCTCATTATTTCCTTGTTTAAGGCTCTTTTCTTTATAGCCATGAACCTGGGGACCAATGTGACTACAAAAAAACACATCCCTTCTCCAGTAAGTCATTACATGAATTTTTTTTCCACATGTCAAACATTTTGGGGGATAACCTCAAGATTTCATTATCGCATTATTCTCCAATTTCTACCCCCTCAACCATTTGGTTACTTATTTCATCATATGACACATAAGTATTAAAAACTATAGAAATTTTTTTTCAGAACAACAAACCACTTTATTATAAAACAAACATTATCATGAGTCCAATCATACTAGTAGAATTGGTTTCAATCCTATTTAAACTCTATTAATTTTACTATCAATGTCTTGCAAAAAAATTTTGGAATATAATATTCCAATATTTTGAATTTTTCTTCATAGGAAACCACAGAATCATTATCCTTTTTCTTCAATTACAGGAACTATTTTTCCATCCTATGTCGAACAACCTTAAGGAAATATTTTTCAAGGAAGATATAAATAAATGTTTCTTTTTACGTGGAATCAAAATAATCTTTTTATCTAGTATTATTAACCAAATACCACCACCAGTCAGCCTCACCATGAAAATTATAAATTAAAAGAGTTAACTATTTATGTTTTGTACATCTGATGACTTCAAATATCATATCCAGTTAATTGATCCATCCATTGGATACCACTGGGTATGATGATCCATTGAATTATAGAAGATCCTTCCACATGACATTATCTAATAGAGATATGTTCCATTATTTTTGAAAAGGTTTATCTCTATCATGGATACCACCACTATTTATAGCATGTATCAACTGATATATCCCTAGAAAAAACCATACTATTCCATTTCAAACCATCTTGGGTTACTGATTTGAGAGGATACATTCCTCTCATTATCTTCCAACTAACGTTTCCTTCTTTCATATATAGAAAAAATTATAAATAATTATACTGTATATGAAGTAATAATATGGTCATAAAATTCAAAATTATTTCTACATAATAATAAAGTAAAATATTGTTTTCAAAATATAATAAAACTATCCTAACCTCAAAAGTTATAGAAACCATCCTTATATACCTAATTTAAGGGAAAATCCTTAGAAATTACATTTTCTAGGTATTTTGTACTATAATTCACATTTTATTATCTTCATAATTTAGTGTTTTATATAATTAGGTATATATATTGAAAATTAAACACATACATTACATGTATAAACTTAAACACAGTATCGATTTTCCTAAAATATATAACTCTTTAAAATAAAACATGATTTCTCTTCTGAAAATTTATTAATAGATTCCACTTGATCTCATCCTTATCTCTATTATCTCTTAAACCATGTGAGACTCATTTTAAAAACATGGGGTGAGCAAAAAATCTTTGTAAGGGATATAAAAAATAAAGGAAACCATTGTTCATCAATAACTTAAAAACACGTATAATTGTTAACTTCAACTTCATATTTATTTGAGAATATTGATTAAATAAATATCACAATAATAAATACACCTTTTTTCATGGATAATCAAGAAAACTGGTTGCATGCAATTAAAACTCTTTTAGGTGACTTAGAGCATAAAATACATAAAACCATTTCAATACACATTCTATTTGTATTAAAGTATGTCTAACACAAAATTATGATATTACAAGACTACTTGGTGCTATCAGGGCCACCCCAAGATACGATGTAACTAGCTTTCCTGGCACTATAAAGGCCACTCTGTGTTAGGCTATAGTGGGCTTCCCTGGTGCGATCTGGGACACCTCATGTTAAGCTGTAACAGGCTTACACAGTGTAATTTGGGCCATCCCCTATATAATATGCATTAGTCTCATCCTTTTCCGATAATTCTCATGTACCATGTCATTTGTAAAACACTTTGAACATAATCCCTATAAAAATATTTTAATCACAAATGAAAAACACTTTCATATAAAAACTACCCTTTTATTTTATACCCCATTTCCAATTCCAAAAATAAACAAATAATGGAATATTTTTTTCCATTTAAAATTATATGTAATATTTAAAATAATATTAAAATAAAATAATTTTCATAGAAGAATAAATGTAGTTTTTTTCATGGAAGTTAAGAATATATCCTTCTTTCTATCATTTTTCTATATATTGATTATAAAACTCTTAAAAACACTCAATTTCAAACCATTGAATGAAATAATTTTTTTTAATAAAATACAATTTATCATATAATTAAATCCTTATAAATCAACATTAAAAATAATATCCTTAATATTGACATAGAGGAAATTATTTGGAAACTAAATATACAAACATTTAAAATGTCATTTTAAAATCAAATTGTTCAATAATAATTTGAAATATTCAAATCATAAGACCCATGGATGAGTGAAATTTAAATAAAATTAAATTAAATTAGAATCAATAAATTTATTTTATGATATGTCAATAGGTATGTATATACACATCATCAAAGAAGGTGGGTGTATAACTGCATGATATGCCTCAATGGAGGAATATTTATATGATGTCCTTTACATTGACATCGATTCATCACGCGTGTCCATTACATTCATGAGTAAAAAACTTATTTTAATTATTTACTTGATATATAATTATATTCAAGCCTATTATACCTTTAATATCACTTTTTACTCTCTTATAATAATTAATTAATTATTTAACTTCACATTAGATGTTTTAACGATATTTAGCACATGGGTAAAAAATGACTTTGGAATGATGTCTATATTCAAAAGTGTTAATTATTAAGTCATTCCCAAAATAATATTAAATAATTTATTATAATAATTATTTGTTAATTATACTTTTAAATGAATCCATCGAAAAATGTTATAAAAAATGAACAACGTTATAATCATAGAGGTGGATGGTCGTACACAGACATGAGTAACATTTACATTTTTCATTGATCATTCTGGAACGAATGTAAGTTTAATTATATCATTCAGTAATTATAATAACATAATTAATATAATATTATTTATTTATATATAATTATATATATCGTCGATTTTATGTGGGGATGAACAACAAATCACATTGCTTTATAGAGGTGATATTTCACATGTACACACGAACCACATTATCATTTTTTGTTCATGGAAATGTATAAAAATAAATTATATATTTTTATTTAATAATTATAAATATTGTTTTGATTACTATATATAAACATTTAATCTATCATTATAACCAGTCCTGGGAGACAGTGATGGAAAACGAATTATATCGGCTCATGAGGTGGTAGTCTGTCTTACGAATAAATGACGAGTTATTTTCACATTTGAAGAGAGTGGATATAGTTTTAGGTAATGATATTAACATAAAAAAGTATCAGTATATTTAGGATACTGTATTTATTATTTAATCATGGTCCAATAAGAATTCTAGATATTAAAATAATAAACAACAAAAAAATAGTTAATTAAAAACAATAACTTTCCTTCATACAATCTCCTTTTATTAACACCTATAATGTGCTTGTTATGGCTTAATTAATAGATCTATAATATGGGAAGGTATTTTTGGAACATTATTTATGATATTTTATAAACCAAATATGTTTTTAGGTGTTAAAAATGATTAGAATGGGTGATTTTTATAGGAAATAAGAGGGGAAGTATTTAAATTCTTCAAATTATTAACTTAATAAAAATTATTTTTATTTTACAAATGAATCCAATGTGATTTATTTTAAATATAATATAATTAAGTGCCGAAATAAATTCATACAATTGAAAGTATATATGTTTTTAAAATTTTGAATCATTTTCACAGAGTGTTAACCCTTATTTAACTTTTATTATTCTTACTGGGATATCATTTATTTTACATTTCTAGGGTTTATAAAATTACTATAAAATGAAAAAGACCAAAAAATGAGTCATTGATGAATTTTGGATCCGTATTCCCTTTATTTGAAATTTTTTTATGTTTTTATGAATTTTATATCATTTAATAATTTTTTTCTCAAATATCATTTATGTCATATTTGGCAGTACTCATTAAATGTCTTTTAAAAATATCATAAAAACACTATATCGTCAAAAAAACTATCTTATATCTTCACAAACTTGTCATATTCATATATAATATTGTTGGATGAAATCAATTGTCTAAAAATTATATTTTTTAATATTTTTAATGTCAATTATTCGATATTTCCAATAATTTAACAATTACTACATCATCATCATGAATGCCTTTAATTTAGTTATTTTTTATCTAAAAATTTCAAATAAATTATCTTGGTAAGGATATATATTTTATATTTCAAAATACTATTTATATATGAATATATCCCATATATGAACCATTATTAAAAATATTTCACTTTTTAAAAACAGATGTATGCTTAAATTGACTTTTCATTAAATATAATATTATGAATATCATAATCTCATCCAAGTTCCTATAAAAGGTTATAATCTTAGAAAAATGATGATTTTGATTGACAAAACACTCCTAAAATCAAATTATGACATGTTAGTAGTTAATAATTAATATTTATACAATTATTTTCACCCAAAACTCCCTGATTTACCTGTTAGAATTTTATAAAAAAATTACAATATTTTCATTCAAATTTCCATTAATTAAAAGGAAATATTTAATAAATTTGAAATTTTTGATTAAAAATATAGAATACATTTTTTAAAATTAAAAATAACAAATTTTTTAGATTTTAATTAAAAACTAATTCGAATTGATTGAATGAGAAAATGTGGTTTTAAAGTAAAATCCTTCAAAATACTGAAATGTTTTTATATCCAAATTCAATATAAATTTGATTCAAATTAAATATAATGGATAAACTTATAAACAATTGATCTCTTTATACTTAAAATCTATTCAAAAATGTAACTTAAAATAATAAATTAATTTGATGAAAAAATCATTTTTCTATTAAAATGTAGGGTTTTGTCACTATTCATCAAAAAATAAAACTTGTCAAAAAAATGCCACAAATTCATCATAAGTAAATTTTTATATTCATACATAAAATAAGAAATTTATTTCATTAAATATAATTTATAATATTGTCCAAAATTTTATTTAAATTAAATTCTACATCAAAATGAGATAAAATACTCTTTTTAGAAGAATACATTATATATATGTAAAATTGGATTTGTTATTATATCATGTCTATAAAATAGATAAGATTAATGTTAACTGAAATATTTAATATGTTATATATATATATATATATATATTCCATTAATATAAATCATTAGTAATAAATTATTATTTTTTTCTTAGAAGAAAATCTTGTTCCCATGTAAATAGTCTTTCTAAAAAACTTTTCATTTTATTATAAAAATAGTTTTTTTAAATTATAATTAATTGGTAAAATAATTAATTATCTAAAAATGTGTAAACAATATTTTCAAAATTAAGTTACTACTATTCATTCTCACTATTCTATTGACTAGGTTGTTATAATAGCATTTAAATAATAATATTTAGATGTTCATTTAAGCTCGATGTGGTGAGTCATGTATGCTATCGAACAAAGTATTTCATTAAAAAAAACACGAGATGTTAAAAAAAGTTATGTATTGTTCTATATAACCTTAATTATTAACATCCCAACTCTTAATATGAATTTTTAGAAACAATTTTTATTATTTGGTATGTTAACAATTGAATGTTTAAATATCTAACCTTTGATTTCCCAGTGCTAGTTCAAATTCCAAGGATGCAACTTATTGAAGGTGGAGAGAATGTAACACCCAAATATTTTATAACATATTTTTTTTTTAAATTTTATCTATTAGAAATATTTCATTACATGAAACCTATTTCTTAAAATAATTAAATTTCATTAGATAAAATATAGGATATATAACACCAAGTATAAACAACTCGCAAAATATATTATTTAAACATAGTTTTTATAACCTATCAGTTTAATTATAGAATTTCAATAGGATTAATGAAATAATGAAAAATAAATAAAAAAATTTCTATAATCAATAAAAATTTATTGATAAAGGCTTTGTTAATAATTGATTAATTTTTTAGTAATGTCAATTTATTCTAAAAAGATACATTTTCTTAAAAAAATTATAATTCTACATTTTATGTTTGGGAATTATAATCAATTTATAACACTTAATGGAGTTTTATTTAATGAAATAATTATATTTTTTGAAATAATTATAAAAATTTATCTTCAGGGGAAATATTGATGTTTTTCTGAAATTGATGATTTGATCACTCAAAAGAGGAAAATACCAATTTTTCAAGTAATGCTATTTATTTTAATTCAATTATATAATTTTAATGTACCTTTTTTTATTTTAATTTTGTCTATGCTTTGGAAAATAATTATCAATTATGATTTAAAATAATTAATTACATTTTAATATTATTTATTCTCAATTTTGAATAAGTTTATTTTTAATCTTAAAAATTATTTTTTTTGGAAAACTATTTTTCAATACATAATGATCCTCCATTTTAATTAATTAAAATAAAGAATATGGGGGATTATTTAAATAAATTTTATAAATTATAAAAATATATAACTATATTCATTAAAATCCATTAAAATATAATTATATGTCATGTAGTTAATATAAGAGCATCTTTTTCTTTGGAAAGGAATTTCCTAAAATCCATTTTTCGACATGAATTGATGGTTTATATTAAATTTAAATTATAAAAAAATTATGATTTGAATTTCATAAAATGTATTAAATATTTTAAACCAAAATATTCAGTATTATATAATATTTTAAACATAAATTTTGGTTATAATGTTTATTAAATCCATTAAATATTAATTTTACCCCTTATTGTTAAAATTAGTTTTTTCTCAAAAATGCGCCTGTATTAAAATTTATAATTCAATCATATTAGTTTTTTATTTGATAAATTATACTTATTATTTATAATCAGTGTGTCAAAATTATCTAATAATAATCATTTAATTCAAGCATTAGTGGATAAGTTTTTTAGATAAATAAAAAGAAACTAGTTTCTGTGGTGAAAACTAAAAAAGTGAATGTAAGTCAACATAGTAGATAAAAGAGTGAAATTTTGAAAACATGTTTATTTATATGTAGTGGAGGTTTTTATCGAACTAAACCAATCATCATTCAATTATTTTCCAATTTTTGTGTAACATGGTGTGATAATGACTTCCCATTATAAAATAGTTTTTGGTATTTTAAAAAAATACACTCCTCTTTAATTATAAAAGAGTAGTCACACCGTTTAGTTATTCACATATATATAATGTGCGTTTGTTTAATGAAAGTATTCCAAAATACATCTTAACCACCCTTTTTAACATTTTACGTATTTTTTTCTTCAAAACATTTTAACCAGTGTCTTTAGTAAGAGATTCAGAGGGGGTTTCACTATAATAAGGTAATTGTCTTGAGAGAGCTGGTTTTTTATATATTATTTTACATCCATAATCAATGAAATATAATATAAAATAATTTAAAAATTATATATAAAATATAATTATATATAATTATATTTATGGAATAGTATAGATCCATCTCCAACTCTAACAAATGGGAAATAATTCCATCACTTATTTGTATGGTGGACAACCACCTCACAAACTGATGCAACTCATTTCACATTATCACTTATAATGGTTAGAAATATTTATTTATATAATATTTATATATATATTGTATTTATGTTATAATTATTTTTATTTATTTATAATATCACATATACCTTCTTTATTTACATTATGTTTAAAATATAGTAAAATTTCTCTGGCATATCCCAGTCTAATGGATCATGAAGCAGTGCGATTTATTTTTGACTTATTATTTTTATGCAATGTAATAACGATGAATTATATGGATATATGTGATATATGGGACATGATATTGATTGTTTAAAATTAATATTTCACCCAATTTCTTAATCTTTTCAACAATTAAGTAATGATATCATCCCTCATGGGTAAATAAAAAACATCATTATCATTAACCAATGAAATAATTTATGAAGTCCATCATTTGATAATTGTTTTTAAAAAAATTCTATATAATATACATTATATTAAAAACAATAAAATAATTCTTTATATTATTTATATTCATAATATGAAAAATAATAGGAAATTATCTGAAAAAATATACATTTGAAAACTAGGAAATTAACACACGAAACTAGGGTAAAAATGAAATAATATTAAAGACTGTGTGATAAGAAATTATAAAAGGATAATATATGGATTTATAATTATTAATATGGTTCATGAATAATTTAAATAATTTTAAATCTATTATAGAAGAGGTTAAATTATATTCATTTATAATAAATTGTATATTAAAGGATATTATCTAAATTTTCATTCATTGAAACATGTTATAATGTTTAGTTTCGAAATTATTTTAGATGGTGTGTGTAATGTAAAATTTAAATTACATATCATTATTAATTTATAATTAATTTTATTTTATCTCTCAATATCAATTATTTCATCCATTCATATTTTATCTAAATTGTACCATGTAGTAAATAATTTAATAACTCAGTTTCTTTTCATTGGGTTATAGTAATTTTTAAACATCATTAATATTATATGATTACTTTAGTAATGAAATTTGATTATTTTACATCGTATTTCCAATTTTTTCTGATTTTTTTAAAAATAATTTTATATTCTATAATTAAATAATTATTCCACAAATTAAGATCTATTTAGCGGTTTATTTTAAAATGACACGTTGATCAAGATTTTGTATATATGAATTTGAATTGGAAGAAATTATTTTAGTATTGTTTAATAAAACAATTCAATTAGATTTTATTATGTTTATTCATTCTATTTTCAAATAATTTTATCATTTTCTCTACTAGTTAATTAATATTATTAAGAAAATGTTTTTAACAAAATTTTACTTTATTTCTACCTTTGGGTGAAAATTTGTTTCTTCAAAATCCATGTTTTATATAAATGTTTTCCCATAAGTTTTAAATTTATTTTTTAAATTAAATTTTCCCATTGTTGTATTTAAAAAAATTATAATGATTCTCCCAATCATTTTCCAAACAATTTACTTCTGACTTTTCTTGAAAAAATGTAAATAGAATCTTCGTTTTAGTATAAGCGGTATGAACCATTAATTCTCATAGTCATTAACAGTCATTTATTTGAAGAAACCATAACATGTTTTAATGGTTATTTTTATAATAAAATATATTCCCTTATATATTGTAAAATTAGAGTTTGTATTAATTGTGATTCTCAATGTTAATGGATTATTTTCACCAATAATCAATTAAAATATATTTCTTATTGTATCTCTATTAACCACCACCAACAGTCATTTATTTTACATATAATCCACCCAAAATAGGTTGTGATAATAACATCCTTATTTTTTCGTTGAATTTTTTATGATTATTCTGACTAGGGAAAGTGTTTACATTTTCTTTATTGAATTTTTTATAATACATAGCTTCACCTTGAAATATACACTTCTTATGATCATTGGACATACATCCCCACTAAATATAAATATTATTTATCATGTATGTGATTACTTATTAAAACATTTTTCATATATAAATATAGTTTTTTACGTTGAGTGTTATTTTATTGATTGAGGAAATATTAATATTCAATATTTTTTATTAAATATGTGAATTTTTTTATTAGGAATATTGTTCAGGAATACAATTGATAATTAAAAATATGAGTAATTTTCTTGAAATAATGTAACATGTTAGTCCTTGTTATCGATATCCCATATACATTTTGGTAGAATCGTGATATGAATCAGTTGGATATACATAATTTAATGGGTTTATAGTGTATAAATACACATCCATTTTAAATGATCATGTGAATGGTATTGATGGTATTGGAATCATAATACCTATAATCAGGACATCCAATAATTAAGTATTTTCATTTTTAAGAATTTATTTTTTATGATCCATGAGTTTTTCAAATTTTTATTATCAATGGATGTTATTTATTCAATCATTTTTGATAAAATGACATGTTTTTTAGTTATTTACCTCATCATATTGATTATTCTTTATCTAATCATGTTTTAGAAGTTATTTAATTTATGGAATGTGTGTTTTGATATTTTATTTTTCTATATGGTTTTTGCCTTATTGATTATTATTTATTTCTTCATGAAAACATTCTCATTAGATATATATCACTAATCATCTCACCTCAACATTATTTTTTCATTCCCCAGGTATATGAAAAAGTAATATTTAAATCTATATAGGGATGTGATTTTTTTTAATTTCATTATGTTTCATTTGATGTTTTCAAATGTAATGTGAAATTCATGTATGTATCTAGTTTACTAAGACTACTAAACAATTAGGTTCTTTGGGATGGAATCAATTGTATCTTATACAAATGGTCTAAAGTAATAAATATTTCCATGATAATGGTTATAGGGTATTTACACTTGTATCCTTACGATAATTTCATCCATGTTCCCTTCCACACTTAAATCCAAAAAAGTCTATATTTGTTTTCAGAATATTTTTATCTATAAAATTAAAATTAAATTTTATCTTCTTTTTCTCATTAAAACCCTTATATTTAAAAGTAACTGAAATATCTTTTTCAAAAAAAATTGCACATCATATGATTTATTCATATCTACTATTTCCTCTTATTTATATCTCACATCATATAGTTATTTTAATCCACTAATGAATCGATCAATGTTACTTTCCAGTTTGATGATATTACTAGAAGCATAAAATACAAGTATTGTTAATTTTTCATTATAAGTAATTATGTATACATCATCCTTATAATTTAGATCAATTAATGCAATTTCCATTTTCACATGAAGATTTAATGGAATGTAGTTATTGAAAAAATAATCTCTTTAACTCATCCCACACCATAGGTTCAATTTCTTCACATTTCCTTATATTCTGGATAAGAGTATGAAATTGATATTATTCAAATTGAAAATGATAAATATCAATAATAATATTTTCATGATATAAAAAATTGAGAACATATATATATATATATATAGTGTAAGTAATTCATTTCTCAGCAATGATATGATCAATAAATAGACTAAAACAAGGTTGATTCTTCCTCTTGAATGAATGAAAATATAGATGCCCCTTTCTAATTTGGAATCCTAGAATGAATCATTTCAAGAGAATATTTCATGATTATTAAAAAAATAGTATAAATTCAATATATAGTAGGATTTGTCTTCATAGTTCGACAATCATTAAATTGTATATCACATTCATTTTTTGAATGATGTTTTCTAGTTATTTCCTTTGCCTAAAACCAAAAAAGAATTGTGTAAGAATTAATCTATGATAATCATAATATTCTATTATATAATAATATAATATAATTCATTTTTTGTCAAAATCATTCAATCTTATTCTCAATCTTTGGAACTATATGTTTAACATGGTTTATCAGTGGGGAATACCTAAATATTATTACATTATCATAAATGAACACTTATCCAATAGGTTTTCACCAATTTTTTCAAGGGGCTATTTACAAATGTAATTTAAAAATACCTCTCATACCAAATATAGTCAATCATACATAACATTAATAACCATTAAATTGTATTATATGCATATTAAAATCATTAAATTATGATTCGTGAAAGAATCACATAGATTTAGTGTCTCCAGAAACACTAATAAGTAAAAAAAACCTCTTCATAGGATATCTACATTATACTCTAATGTGTTATTCAGAACTAAAATACTAATTAGGAATATCATACATAAAACCATTATTTATTACCTATAGAAATAAAATATAAGCAAGGGTTATATTATATTCTATATAAGGGTAAACAATGGATATAATAATGATAACTTAAATAGACCATGATTTTATGTGTGTGAGAAAATGATATTATCTTTTGAAAACCATAACCTACATAAAAATGATCAAAATATCGAGTCATGAAGTAATTATTTACCACTATAAAGATAGTAATAAAAATTGAATCCAATAAGATGAGAAATGAGAGCATAAACTAGGAATAAGACATTAGTTTTTAGCATATAAATATTCATATAAAATAAATTCCATCATCAATGGTCACTTCAAAGAATATAATAATATAATGGGTTTACTCCCAAAAAATTAGTATACAATGTTATTTCTCACTCCAAATACATTCATATTTGATTTTTTTCACACCATATTCCACCATATCCTTACTCATGGTTAACTCCCAAGACAGTCATAGTGTATAGAGTACCTTACTAATACACCCCTATAGTCATTATTATCACCTGAGGTATCCATATTTACTACATGAATTAGAGGATATATAATTCCAAGACAACTTATCAGATAATTACAATCACATATGTATGTCTGTTTCCCATGATCATAAATCATTCATCTTATATCATATACCATTGAAATGAAACTATAATCAATAACTTTTGGAAAATTTAATAATATAATAACACATAGGAAACAAATAGTTTTAATAAAAATATCATCATAAATTAATAAACAATGAAAACAAAAAAGCAAGGTTGGGGTCACTGGACCATGTCCATAGTAAATAATATGTAACATTAATGGATTCCATCTTGGATAAAAATTATGTTAAAATATAATTTGAAATATTTACTAATGAAATTAACCTATTCATATTGAAATCACTTATTTTACAACAAAATAATTTTTAATATAAATTATTTTTTAAGAAAAAACAATGGAACTTTTAATCATGTTTTAAAAAAGATAATTCATGATGGTGTGAAACATTTTTCATGACATAATCATTAATTCAATGATTCAATTCACACCTTCCTTAAAAATTACATAATTCATAAAATAGAATAAATATTATATTTAATAAATTCAAAAATAATCATTCATATTTAAAAATAAATTTCAAAATTATTAGATAAAAGTTAACCATTTAATAAATTGTAATGAAAACATTGATATGAATGACAAATATCCCAGAAAAATTATAGAACATAATTAGTTTTCATTAAAAAAAATAATTCATATATAGAGTAAATAAAGTGATAAGAATTAAGTGAAAGAATTTATTCTCTAAAAATAAACAGAGGATAATAATTTTCATGATATTATTATTGGGTATATCAGAAAATTTCATCATCTTAAACGTAATTATAAAATATTATGAAAAACAAATATTTTGTAAAATAAAATCATTATCTCAAGTTCTATATACATAAAAAGTTCTTCAAATTCTATTAAAATAAATGTAAAATTATAATAATTATATATCATAATCATCTAAATACTTATACTATAATATATTATTCACTTATTACATTTTTACTCCCATTTATTAATGATTCTTTATTAACATTATCATTTTAAGGTATTAACTATTTTATTTTATTTAAAATTTTAGTTCATCAGATCTGGTCCTTGTAATTTCATCATGGTTAAATCATATATATAATAGTAATCATGATATAAATAAAAAATATATATATATGTGTGTGTGTGTGTGTATAGATTCTCTAATAAAAGGTAGATATTTAATAATTAATTACACAGTTCATGAAGGCTGTTGGTTGTATATACAAATGAAAGATATTTTTACTTTTTTATGGATGAAATGAAAGAAAGATAAATAATAATTCACCTAAATATAATAATTATTATCTAATACTTTATCATATATATTATTTAAATGTATCCTTACTACAATTCATGTATTGAAAAAAATTAAAAAATTACATCGCCTTGTAGATGTTTTTGTCCAAACATACTCATAAGATACATTATCGTTTCTAAAAAATAGAAAGGTAATTAGTTAGATATGATCATATAATTTTAGAAGAATGATTATTTTATAAATATCATATATAAAAATGAAACCCATCCTAACAACCATTCATTACAGATGGTGATGGAATTCAAAATGTAGCACTTTGTGGTGGTAGTAGTCCACATATATGAATGAGTGATACTTTGATATCCCATTTGATGAAAAAGTTGTTGTAGAAAGGTGGTTACAAAATAATAACAACATTTTTTTTATTTATTATACATATGTTATTTTTTTTTGGTAAATTTCTCATATTTATAGGTTTAATAAGACCAAATAAATTGATTGGGTCTAGGTCGGATGATTTCCTCTTCTTCGATGGGTCTCCATTAGATCCCTTCTTGATGATCCTTAGAATAGTGTTTTATGAAGACCATAAGCTATACCTAATTTAATGGGAGTCTTAGATTAAAAATTTTCTTAGGTTGGAAATGAAATAATCCGCAAAGTGGTGTAAATAAAAGTGAGAATGGGTTTCCTTTTATAAGTGAGGGAAAAGACCCCCATGGAATTACCTAAAATATTTAAATTAAATTGATGTAATTTTCCAAGATAATAATTCTAAATAGTGATAAAATCCAATTAAAAGATCATATGGTTAAAATATAACAATCCAATAAAATTATTAAAGGTTTCAGTGTCAATTTAAACCTTATGTTTTGGTTTAGACCCATCATTAATGAATTTTAACCTCAACTTCATTAATAAAATTTCAAATTATAAGGGGTTATAAATCAACTTATAAGGTATGAATTTATTCATAAATTGAAAAGGGAAGACATTTTCTACTATTTATCTTCTTATATTTCCTCTAGTGTGATTTCTATGACATAAAATAATTAAAAAAATATTATGTTCATAAAAATACCATTCATTTTATTTTTGAAACTATTCATGTAATTTGAAATTAATGGAATCATGATATAATTGGAATTAAAATATAACCATTAAAAACATCACAATTATGTTGTATTCATCTAGAAAATTCATGATTGGATATAGTACCTCAGAAATTTTTTTTTTAGAGTTTTTAAAATCATTCCAATGGATTTTCTAAGATATCCATAATTATAGTAAAAGAACTAATACATATTTATTATTAATTTAGATTCTCATTTATCCACCATTTAATCAAATGTAATTTATTTGATATATTAATTTTAGGAGATTTATCATTTTTATTTTTCAATACATAAAATAATATAAATTTCTCTATCAATGGAAAATAACACCAAAATTTCAAACATTCAAATTTTGGGTAGCTATGGTTGAATTTTTCCCACAATATAATATAAAGACAAGTTACTGTTTACTATTGATACAATAGCTAATGATCGTTACCTAGTTTATTCTATTTTACCCCTACCGAGTTGACTAATTTTTACCAAGGTTACAATAGATTATAAAAAAATAGAGGGTTATTATTTAAAAAAAACTGTTCACCTAATTACAATTGTGGAATTAATTTTACATGATTCAATTAATAAATGTGTATAATTTAATTTAAAATTAAACATGAAAAAGTGATTAAAACCGATTTTCCAGAATTTATTTTTTGATTTTTTTTAAATTATTCCCAAATTAATTTAAAAATAATTACAAAAACCCTAATTAGATTGTACATATTATAAATTAACTATTTTTATTTATGAATCCTTTTTAATCATATTAGAACTTTTCAAAAACATGAAACGAAATGACAGTTTGAATAAAAATTAGCATTTTCACTATTCATTTCAAAATCAACATTTTTATCATGTTCTCATCAAATTACTATAAACTAATTTTGAAATATTGATTTCCATAATTTTCTTCTTTTTTCCAAAAAAAATCTAAATCTGGAAGAAATGAATTTTATTATTTTGTTATAAAATTAAATAAAAATCAATTTTATGGAAATAATTATTTTTAAATCGTATAATAAAATCATTACAAATTATTTTTTTGTTGATTAATGTATATTTTTTTACTATAAAAATTATTCATATTATTTTTAATTATTTCTTATTACTATTCATTCTAGTAATTTAATGACATAATTACAAAAGTAAAACAATGTACTGTTTATTTAGAATTTGGGTTTCGTATATCAAAAGATATCGATGAAATTAAATTTATTTAAATTGAATTATATCATTAAATTCCAAGGATTTATAGTTATTCTGAATATATTATCATGTGATGATTATTATAAATTCTGGTAACATTATAATGATTCATTCATACAAACTTGAATGTAGTTACAAATTTAAGGACAAAAATGTGTATTTTTTGAATTTTTTTTCATAATTTGTTTTAAATTAAATGTATAAGACTTGACATATCAATATTTTTTAGAAAATAATATTAAAATTATGTTTATGATTATGTATTAAGAAATGTTATTCAATCCAATATGCTAATACATCCCCTCTATTATGGTATTTACTTTGTCTTCTAAAAATTTCAGTTTCCCCCAACATCATCTAGATTATTCCACATATTGTTTTCAAAACAATATTGTCGGAATCAATTATCTTTATTTTTAAAGATAAATTATATTATCTCATTCTATATCCTTTTGAATCATGTATAATATACCCGATAGTGGTGAGACTAGTTACTATTTTTATAGTTTTGGATTAATATTAATTATATGTACCATAGTAATTAAACAGAATCACACGCATTTGTCTTCTATTAACATGGCCTATGCTAATATGAGTTCAAAAATATCTCATAAATTTTATCTAATCTAATAAATAAATATTTATCCATGTTAAAATAATTTCATTTTTTCATCTAAAAAAATAAAATCATGACTGTGTTGAATGAACTATTTCTTATTTAGTGATTTCAATATCCATAGTCTACAGAATAATAATGTGCCCAACCTCTATCCAAATATATCACTAAAAAGATCATATGATATATAATCCATTTTATAATATTATATACTGTAAACTAAAAAATTTCCATGATGAATAGACGTTTTCAGAATGTACCTCATCTGCTTCATATAATAATAAATTTCACCAATGATTATGTAAATCAAAACCTACTCATTACTGTATGTGTATCTTAAAAATCAAAAATACCATATTCAAGTATAAAAAATTATAATTTTATGATAAATTAATTGAATTATTTTCCTTATTTTATATAAATATTTCATTTCAACAAATTATTTCACAACCCTTGTTATGTCTTATACTATAGTTCTTTATAGATCGTTATACTAAGTGTAGTGAATTTGTAAATGTGATGAGTAGAAATATTTTTCCAATATTAATATTTTATCATATTTATGATATTATATATCTCATGTTTTACCCCATCATAATAAACAAAATTAAATGAATAATATCACTCAGATTCATTGGTGGATGTCTATCCATGATAATAATTTCACCAGTCTTAGATGTGAACAATGTGGATATTCCTAATCACCCACATATTTGATCATAATTTTTAGACCTATAGTTATCTCCATTTATGATTATTACCTAACTAGAAGACCATGTATGTTAATATACCACATATATGGTTTGTGGATACCATTCATAAATTTTTCAAATTAGACGAACATTTAAAATTTTAAATCATTTTCTTGTTCTAGGTTTTTAAGTGCCCTGTATTCATCAATAAAATAAAATAGGACTTAGATAATGAAAGTTGTTAGTTCATGATTCTTATCACTAAAATGTTATTAAATAATTTTCTACTTAATATGTAAAAAATATCTCAATAAAATTTTGACATAATTTCATTCATAAAAAACATAAATTTAGATAGGTTTTTTGTAATTAAAACATCATTAATCCTAATTTAATTAATCACATATACTCAAAGAAAACATTATATATCACTATAGAAAATTTTGAAAAAAACATAACTCTAAATTTAAAATTATGATTATTTTAAAAATATAATAGTTCATGAGTTTAGGAATCAGTAGAAATGGGAATAAATCATAATTTGGAACAAGGGGTCTTATAATTATATTTTCTTATAAGAATTATTGAAAATAGGGTGTAATATTTTTTTTTGGAAACATCAAAAGAATTTTTAAAAGAAAAAATGTTTTTGTAAATGGTTGAGAATGTTTGTTTGGGGGTTTTTGTAAATCACTACTATAAATTAGGGGTATTGGGACTCCTGGATTGGGAGAAATCCATTGAAGGATGTTTTTGGAGACCATGATCAGTTTCCAATGATGATCAATAACATAAATTAAAAAAACATATCTTTCTCCCCCTGTTCACCCTAATCCTCTCCCACCCCTTCTTATAACACATAGTGGTACGACTGCCACACTCTCCCTCGTGAACCCAAATATCTCCCACTATCGTCACCACACCTAGTGTTGTTGCCACTTCTTGACCACCCCCACTTCCCACCATCGTCCTCCCCATCATGTAGTCTATCCTTGATACTCCCATACCCTCCTTCGTAAATGTTCCCGGATCCACCACCACCACCAATCACACCCTCACCACCATGACTCCTAAACCCTCCCCATAACTCATACAAGGTCCACCACTTATTCTCTTCCTCCATACCAATCAACTCCTTTACCCACACTTCACTCTAGACGAGATTCCACAACCACCACCTCTGATCCTAGTCTCCATTTTTGTCCCTTCTCATCCACCTCCCACAATTCGGCTGCTACTACCAACATCACTCTCCACCATCCAATATTCATTACGTTATTATAGGTAAACCATGTGATTTTTGATCCACTGAAAAAAAATCTATTTTGGGTTTTTAATGTGTATAAAATTCACATATTTTCTATGTTCTATAATATTGTAGAGCACATCTATGTGGGGGTGTAATATAATGAGGTCACAGACAATATGTTTATAATTTTATTACAATTAATTTTTTATGATGAATGTTATATCCATTATAAAAAATAATTTTAAGTAACACTAATTGTTATTGAATTAAAATGTGTCTTGAGTACTTCATGCATCATTAAATATTTTTACTCAATATAATTTATAATTTCTTTTGACACACATTCATGTTCAATGGTACATCCACGTTTTTAATTATGAGAAAAAATTAAATATTTTATAAGAGAAATGGATTATGGACAAATAAAATTTATTTAAAAAATTATTGATTATGATGTATAACTATGACACAGAATACTTTTGAATGTTAATATACAACATAAATTATTTCACAAAAAATGGCATGTCATGATTTAATAACACAAAATTGGTAGCTTATACATATGACATATAAAATATGTTTCATAAATACCCATTGAAAATATGTTCTTCTAACTAAAAATATATTAAAATATTATTTTAAAATATTAATATTTAATTCAATAACATAATTATTGATATATATCAATACATCACTAAATCCATTATAAAAAACATATTATAAAATATATTACTTCATACTTCCTGCCAAATTCCATTTATCTTATTTCCAAATATTTTTTATTTTTTTCAACATATAACTAGTTTTAGATGAAGATATCTATTTTGTTTCAATTTCTCACTTGCCATGGAAGTATTTATCCAAAAATTTAATTATGTTATTAATAAATTTTTTTAATTTTTTTTAGAATAAATGTTTTTTTATTATATTTTATATTACATAATTATGTTTTTCATATAATTTAGAGTATAGTTATATTTTTTATAAATTTAATTAAATAAGTATTATAAAAAAATAAATTTTTACATAATTAATAATTTATATATATACATGAAATTATGGATTTCATTTAAATTTGATACATACCTTCTATGTTATTGAAGATAAATATTCAACAATCGTTTGACACTAACAAATAAAAAATAGTTGAATAAAAAAAATTTTATTTAGTCACCATTTTTTATAAATAAATTAATAAAATAATTGTTGGTTATATATTAATATATATGACTAATTTCTTTTTCACTTTTCATTTTTCCTTGTCATTTTTCCCATTTTATGTGACACTTTACAAAATATTTAGTCATGTATAAAATAAAGCTTCAAAACAAAAAAGGTATAATTATTTTAATACAAATTGAAATGTTATGATCCTATCATGTGTGTATTCTATTATTTTTTTTAAAATGATTATGAAATGAATCCCATATGGTATTGGTTAGTCATTATTTTGAATATATTTTGTGGTATGAAATTGAAAAAATGAATGCAATTTGAAGTGTTTTGTAAATGTACTACTTGTTCTGAAAAGAAAAACCTGGATAAGAGTTGGGTTTAACATCCAAATAGAAAATATAAATAAAAATTTGGGGTAATTGTTAAAATTATCGATTTCACTAGAGTATTTAAAAGTGGGTATATTTTTTTCCTGGTAGAAAATGTGAAAATAGATATCAATTCACACAGGAGACTACAAAGGATCACAAATTCATGATAGTGATTCTTAACTATTTTATGATCTTGAATCTTCATATGCAAGAATATATTCTTTTTAATCATAAATAAATAGTTCGTAATGTTTCTAATTCAAGGATGACTGATCTGTTGCATGAAATACTTTCTTAAATGGTACTTGGGTTTGATCCTAAAGGCATTATCATTCAGAATGTTGAGATCAGTGTTATCAATCAATGATTTTGTGAAGATCATAAATCATTATGATTTTATAAAATAATTGATCATTCAAAAACTATATTATATTTTGGATGTACTTATTAGAAAAAAATCATCTTTAATGAATTATTTTACAATAATAATTGAATCAGTGGTCAGACATCTCATTCTACATGCTATTAGTATTATTGGTAAAAATAATATCCTACTGATGCTATGATTATTGAGTGATATCACCAAGACTGTAATTTAAAATATATCATAGGTTTCACATACCATGTTTTAATATTCAAATAATAGTATGCTATTTTGAAATGAAACTGTCCTTCTATATAACTATATGCTCTACAAATATTATAGGTGGAATGATAATGGGGGAAATCACACTCATCAAAGTGATAATGAAAAATAGGGAAATGGATTTCCATAAATAAAGAGTGTTAAATTTCATTGAATATAAAGTTGAAAATATTTTAGATTTCATATGTTATGAAATTAGGAAAGTGATTTTCTAACCCACCCAAATGAATATCTTGAAAATAAATATTTGGACTTGAGACACCCCATCTTTTCTAAAGATGGTCATAATGTTTTATTAGGGTTTTAAATGTATGGTATTAATTCCTCAAGGCCTATAGTTTGTTCAACTCATAGAACACAATCCATGGTATAGGTTCTATAAAATCTTCATCCATAGATATGTAAGAAACAATGTTTTTATTACTTTCCATTCTTATTAATGGTCCTAAAAGTTAGGGGTGATATTGATGTTTACCTTCATCCATTTATTTATCCTTTGAATAAATTTTAGGGTGATAGTTTGATAAATCATGCCTGTGAAATGAAATAAATGTTCAAACAACATACATCTTTATTATTGTAAATCATTTACTTCAATGATTTTGGAAATTTATCATGATGGAGTATGAAATGATAATTATGACACCCAATCTACAATAAAAGATTAAATTATAAATATATTAAATATTTAAAAATACTGGAATACATAGGTTATATATGGATTTCCCTCCTCATCATAGGTTCATAAAGGATGAAGTTACACTTTATGGTTTTAGAGAACTAAACATAGATCAAATGATCCTGATACGAGTACAAATATTATCATTGATTGAGGAAGAAATAATTCACATGGTGTATGAATTTTAGGATTTTTTGCTCATCCATTTACCAATATTCACTGTGTGGTTAGATAGTGTAGTTATATTTGGATGAACAAAAGTATTTATTTAAACCTCCCTTACATGAAAATTAATATGCTATATCATAATTTGGATTTCATACACATTGGCTAAAATATCTGTTTTAATCTATTGTGGTCCATTTTAGGTTTGAGTGGAAAATAAAAAGCCCATGTCTAGAAATGATGTGATTTAGATGAAATGGGTTCATGAAAAACATATCAATTATATTTAGGTGATAGAAATAAGGAAAATACGCCTACTGTACAATATATTATGAGTAATAAAGAAGAAGAGACAATTCTTTTCATTTTGAATATTCTCACGGTGCATGATGATTACACTTATATAATTTTCAAGTACATAAAAGTGTTGAGTAGGACATTGAAAGGGTTTAATATTCATCGCAATCACATAATAATTTAATAGTATATTTATATCATAAGTTTGAATTGTTTATGTCCAAATATTGTCCAACAGTTTATTGAGTTGATTAATGTTTCATAATTGTTTTTGTTAAATCATTGAATGGGTGTTTTGAAACATTTGTAGGATATAATTTTACTTATGGATTTTCACATAGTAGAAATACTTTCACCACTAATTTTTTGTATAATAGATCACTTGATAGTGCACATAATGGATGAAGTAATTGCAGTTATTCTAGATCAATTTAGGTCGATGTATCCTATTCAGCATTATCTACATACAATAAAATTATTAAAAAATAAAAATTCTCATCTAGGGGAATAAAAAACAAATATTCATTTGATTTATTAGTGTTTTAATATTTATGTATAATTCTTCATTGATGTTGAAAGAAAATTTGATATTTCCTTTCAGATTCATGATTGTCTGATTTGTGAAAGAACAATATTTTTTATTGAAAACACCAAGTGTGTATAGTATCAAAATTATATGTTGTTCAATGTTCGATTATATTCACCATTAATGATGTAAGTTTATTATCCCATTAGTTGTTTAAATTTTACATGTTTTTTTATGTATATTAGTTTATCTTTTTAACCAATTGTTTTCATTTTATGGAAACAATGTATTGAGATAAAATATGGGATGTATCATGTATGTGACTATCAAAATTAAATGTTCATTTATGCATAATTTCAAGATTTTTTTGAGTATTTTTATTCATAAATAAATTTTTGTATTAATAAAGTTCTGTAAGAATTTAATTTTTTATAAATTTTTATTGAATTCTAGAAAATATATAAGTTCAAAATATGTGGGTGTTTGGTGACCCTACACTGACTATATAATTTACCCAGCTTGATAAAGGTCCATCTATAATATCTAATCTTTACAAATATGTTGATTATAATAAATTTTATTTTGGTATTAAATATTTTGATTACAAGAAAAACACACAAAAATGTAATTTTTTGTCTATCATTAAATTCATGTTATTACTATGGTCAATAGAATGAAATATTTAATGTTTTATATTCTCATGGGTCAAAATACGTTTTGTTAAAGTATAATAGGGATGATCCATTTAGTGTAAGTAATTATGATAAACATCAATATAACAAGATGGAATTTCAAATTATGTTATATAGAGATGAATGAGATAGTAAGGAGCCTTGAATATTGGTATCATAATCAAAAAATGTTTTATTTTTTTACCTTTACATCTAATGGGAATTATAATATTTTTGTGTAAATGTCTTGGAAATGAGTGATTTTTATTAAATGAGATGAACCCAATACCATTGAAATTGTCTCAAAATAGATTGATCCACTCAACATAGTTCATCAAGATGTATATATTCATTGGTTTAGTGATAAAATTGAAGAAAAAATGGACCACATTCATGTTTAATGAATGGTAGGAATGATTTCATACGCTTCAAATTATATACTTTTTCTAATGTTCATTATTTTAAAATATTTTTTACAATTTTTTTCAATTGACATTCATTCTCATTAATATATTTTTTACATTTGTCAAAATAATATTTATTTCTATGAACGCATACATATTAGTGGAATATGAACCATATCCACTTAGTTCTGTTGAGAAATATGCATCTACAGGTCGAGGTATGTATGATTGTAAATGTGGTTATACTTTAAAATTTTACCTTTAAAAATATACATTCACATATTTCTTGTTATGTATGATTTTTTTTCAATATCACCAGAATCAACCTTTTATTTCTCTTATTGGAGAGACCCTGGTCTTGGTATATCAACATGGAATTTGGGCATGACCCTTTACGTGTCATTTGTGGAGATATATTATCCTATACGAGTGGGCCCCTTGCAATTATTCCCTAGTTCGGCCATATAATACAAAAACCAAAAAGAATCTCATTAACGTCATATGAAAAGTATTCATTCCCTTAGGATACAGTAGATTAGATCTGTAGGGTAGTTCATGTAATAGGGTCATTTTGAATTCTTATTTAGGTTTAAAAAATAATAAAATTTGAGATATTTTTTTGTTTAATTATTATAAATTATGTATTAAAAAATTGTTATGACTATTTTTTTGGAGACATGTTTTAATGTGTGGAAATATTATAATGGTATAGAAATTAGAAAGAACCGGGTACCAAATGTGGGTGCCCAAGACATTCTAGACAAAGTTGAGATAGGTGTACTATCATCTTAGTGGCATAACATAGTTTCATATTGGTCTACAAGGATTGTGATTTTGAGACATTTTATTTATGTCTGTATATTTCATATACTGTATATAATTTGAAATTTTTGATATTTTAATTAATTGAATGTAGGTGGTGGATGCATGTCAATTGAAGAATCACCCAATCGGGGGATCACCTAATTGGTTTTACACTCATCATGTGTCCCATATTTGATATGATATATTTAGTAATTAATTTATAAATTTATTATTAAATATTATTTCCTATATATTTATATGTTATTTGAATATAGTTATTGATGAAATGTAAACTGAATGTTAAAACATCATTTTGGATGATGACTCATGATCGAAATGATCATGAGGTTGCTGATTTTATTGTAAGTTATTGAACTAATTATCAAGACATGAATAAATATATATATAAATATTTATATTAATATTTATATATTATAGGGAATAAATTTGAAGTCAATTTACCACTATTGGAATATGAACATCGATAATTTTCTATGTGGAGGGATGAGATATTTCAGCATGATATTTGACCTAATGGATATCGATACATATTAAAATATGGAATGAAGATTTATAATTATTTAGTTTCATTTACTATGGTTTTTAATTATTTATTAATGGTATGACATAGTATGGGATAGATTTAGAGGCATGACTGCCGGCTTACAAGAATGAAATTGCACAACTATTTGATAAGGCCATAGAACTTTTGGAGTGTATGTGTTGGGGTGACAGTGTAGGGGATCCTATGATGTTGGATTATACAAATTTTTTAATTATTTTTAATTACATTCATTATTATTATCATTATATTTTCTATTTTCTCTATTCCCCTAAAGAACCATACACCGATATAATTTATGGACATTTATGATGCATCATAATTTAGGGGTATGTTTTGTCTTATTTTTATGGTTTCTCATTAAAATTGACTATCTCATATTATTTTTATATTTTTAGTGAAGTTATAAATCGAAATTATGATTAAATTAACATAAAATTTAAATAAGTGGAGATTAAAAAAACTAAATCCATTTATTTTGATGAGAACAAATAAAAAAATAATATGTAATACATTTTTTATATTTAAATTTCAACTGTGCATCACACATGTACAATCTGAAAAGTTATTAGTTATAGAACATCCATTACATAGTGAACATATCTCTGAAATTAAGATAAGAGTCCTACTTTTCACGGTACCTACGATCACTTGATGAACCGTGTGTCTGGTTTTAGTCATTCATTATAGAAAACCCAACATAAAACATTATCTACCACACATTTGGCACTAAAATCAATATAATTAAGAACACAACTTTGTTTGAGGTTCTAATTCAATTGGGGGAATTAGATAAAATGGTAAATTTGGGACTTTATACTACGATGTTGGGGGAGTTTTATCTCAGTTATACTCTTATTAATATGAAAATACACATCCTATATGATTTTATGATAAAATTTATAATTGAGTATGATAATATTTCTTTATTATTTTGAGAGTTTTGTTTTAATGGTTATTCAAAGAGTAACTATCAGAGAATTATATTTTTTTTGGAATTTTGTTCATAGAGGACATTTTAATAAGGACTATGTTCAAAATGGGACAAATGTTGGGAATTTATCTTCTATGGTTTTTTATGTGATTACTAGTGAATGTTTCAGCTTAAAGATGAGTGACAAGAATAATTTTTTACACGAATTATAGGTCTTCATGAACTAGTGTCCTACCTATAATATAATCTAACTTCTACCAGACCTTCTATTCGCTAGATTAAAGAGTTAAATAAAATTTTGGCTGCAGATATGTAGAGAAATATTTTTTACTCTCACCAAAGTGTCCTGATTTAAATTACATAGATCTTCATAAGATTAATGAATGTGTTAATGTTTCATGGTTCAAATAAACATGATTTGATATTGGTTATGCGATAAATATTTACGGATAGAAGAACCTCTTGGTTGTGGTGATTGGTTTTGGTCATTATATGGGAAAATAACTGATGGTTTTTGGTTTATAAGTGTGAAGTAATTTAGGATGGGAATAGTAAATTATATATATGCAGTCCAAAAATCATGAATACTAATTTGTTAACTAACATTACTATGAGGATCAGTATTGTTTTGGAGTAGGTGATATTTCAATTTAATAATATTGGTGCCTTTTTTTATAATAAATATACTCAAGGCTTGTCACTTATTTCGAGTTAAGCTAATAAGGGGTCTAATTTTGTGAGATGAAAGAAATTAATTATTATAAAAACTTCACGATGCATGAATTTTTTTATATTAAGGATCAACATCATATTTATGAAAACATGGTAGTTAACCTTCATGTGTTGGAGATGATTGATAAGACTTAAACTATAAACCCTAAATATCAATTGATTAATGAAAATGTAAATCCATGGACTGTTTTCCTTAGATACACAGTGATTATCAAAGAGGAAAAAAATTGTTAGGTGGATCATTGTAATATATTTTTAGAAGGTAAAAAATTTGTAAAAATTGTGAATATAATTGGGATGAATAAATTTTTTCTCTGGATTTTTTTGGGTGGTTGATTGTGTCTATATACATTTATATATAATATTAAAGAGAATTGGGTCTGTTTTTCATGAAATTTTGTTGGTACCACATAGTTATGGGAATCATTACAGTAAATATATTATTAAATTTATGTCACTAGTTCTATTGAGCTGCATAATGTTTGAAGGTTGTCTCATATATTATAATTTCAATATTATAAATATGGATGATATTTTTTTAGTCTATCCAATAAGTTATATTCATAGATTCTTTTTTGATTATCCTTCAAAATATTCTAATGTTAAATGTAGTTTTGTTTGATTGCTTCAATGAATAATTGATTTTATCATTGTAATTGTAATTCTAGTGTGTTGGGGATCGTAATAAATATTACAATATTGAAAATTGATTCTTTCGATGATGATGTGAAGCATGTGGGAAAACAAATACAATATAAGGGATTATCTATAGGTCTTAGAATGATTATTTTTATGAAATGATGTTGAATATTACATGGGTGCAGAGTTAGTACTTTTTTATCGAGTTATTATTGTTATTGGTTACAACCTAGAATAATGGTTATTATTTTTCTACAATAGTGGACTTTTCAGAACTTTTGTTGGAAAAAATATAGGATGAGATTTTCATACTTCTGAGATGATTATGTTGAAAGATTTTGGTTATTAAAATTAATTTTTTTTGTATAATAGGATGAAAATTTATTTTCTAGAGTTTTAAAATGTTGTTGCTACATTATTAAATCTTATAATGAGGATTATTTTTAAGTTATCTTCAATAATATTTTATGAAATTTATGCTCATGAAAATTAATTTTCAAGGGATGAGAATATAAAAATAATCAGTAGGTTCCTCCATAGAACTCTGATAGGTAAATTTGAATTAAGAACACCACACATCAATAAATGAAATAAATAAAAAGGGAATGAACAAAAAACATCTCCCAAAGGTAAATCATTTATACCCTTTCATTTTGTACCATAAAAACAACCCAAATTTTAACAACAACACATTAGGAATAATTTATTCTTTTGTAACTACATTATATAATATCCACCACCAAAATTCATAAAAAAAAGTATGAAATATTATACTACTATAGATACCACAATAATATCCTCAAATAGTTTTCCACCTAAATACACAATAATATTTTTACTACCCTCGATAAGATATACACTTATAAAGAAATATGTGAATTCCTAGCTGCTATCAATTATTTATTCATTAATTATTAACAAGAAAATTACATATCCATAAACAAATACATATCTCTAGAAAATTAGCATCATAAAAGAAAATAATTGTATATCCACTAACTACCATGAAAACCCACCAATATAATGTTCCTAGTCAGTATAATAATACCAAAACATATGTCATGCTTCTACCAATGTCTTGAAGGATTCTGGTCTATTAATGTAATTTATCACATAAAAAAATTCCACATCCTCACGGAATATATATTCCACACCATAATATCACAACTAATAAAAAATTACATTTCCCTTCTCAACTAAGACACATTATTCACCTGATATGATAAAAAAATGTGTATCATTTTCTAGTGTTAAAAATGAAATATCTTCAATAAGGAGGTCAAAATGAGAAAATGACTTTTGATTTGTGTGTAAATCATGGAAACAATTTCATGAATAATATGTGATGTATTGAAAAGAACCACCTTTCATTCCCATTACCATATTTTATGGGGAAATTAAATGTAAATTTTCATATTTATTGATATTTTTGTGTTAAAGGTTAAATCATGTGTTTAATGGTCAGTTCTGATCTAACTTTCTATGATTAACATAAAATATTTTGAAAACAAACTATATGTATTTTAAAATATAATGTAATAAATAAATCATTAATCACATTCTAGAATTTCATGGTATGATAGATAGATGAATTCATACCTTAAATTTGGAGTAAGTTAAAATCACATAAAATGGTTAACATAACAAGAAAACACAAATGGATGGAACTAAAATTCTGCGAGACTGCTTACTGATATATTTTTATCATTATAAACCATTTCCTCATCCATAGTAGGATTTTTTTCATTTTTTTTAATGAAAAATAGTTGATAACTTCTTATTGTTTTATTAATATGATATATCTCACATCATGGTGTAAAAATGATCAAACTACTTCTGATTGACATGGATGGTTTGTAAAAAACTCCGTGAATAACATGTTATTGATTAGAATTAAACTCACATCAATAATATCCTTAAATTAGTTAGTATAATTTAATTTTTTTGTTTTTTTTAGTTAATTTTTTCTAATAATGGTAAATTCATGTGTGTGAGGGATATAACTAACCAAAAAAGCTTGTATTAACAAGAAATTTTAGAACTATATCTTTATTCCCTTAAAACATTTAGGAATAATAAAAATTTTAATTGGATACCTAAATTGTGTGGTATTATCGAAATTTTCATTTTTTCTATGGATTTTGAGTAAATTAAAAATTCATGTAAAAGGGGAAAAATCACAAAATCTAACTGTTTTTTAAATAAAATCTTGGGAGAACGGTCAGAAAGTCATTTTGGATCTATATGAATCTATGTTTCATCTATTATATGCATGAATCATCTGATATGATAGAAAATGACGGGTAAAATTGTCAAATGTTTTCAAAAAGAAATAACTCCAATCAGGGGTCAAAATTTTTTAAATTGATTTTCATTTATGTGAAAATCTTAGAGAGTTTCATTCAATAAAATGTTATCTTTTATAAACAATTTCACATTAATTCAATTCACATATTGTATTGTACAATTAAAATTTCATTTTCACATTTAAAATCATTTTTGTAATAAGGGTTCAAACATGTGTATATTGGTGAAAATAATTAGATGAGTTTTGATGGAAATTAAAAATGTTAAAAATGATCTTTTTATGATTTAAAAAAAATTGCAATCATCAACATGTGAATTATATTCCTAAATTTTCCAAAATGATCGAAAGTGATTTTTTTCACTAAGTTCTTGAGATTTACTGCCCAATCAAATAAAAATGTCCAATTTCAAGAATCCAAACATAGATTAACCTGAAATATTTAGACAATGATCACTGAAACTTTTTCTATAAATAGTAATCAAGATCGTATCCATTATATTCTTTTGTCTCGAAGAATAATGGTTAACACATGATATTTCTATATAGTGTTATTAAAATGGAATATATCTCACCAGTAGGTCAAAATAATACAAATACATCTAAATTATTTGATAATACATGTGGGCATGCCTTAAATCTTATATAATATATTATAATAAACCATTGATCAATCAAATTATCTAATTATTCCGCAAAATTAAATGTTCATCTTCAAATTAATTATCATTTTTTTATCATTAGGAAAATAACGTGTGCATGGCAGAAAAATGACCAAACAATTACCCAATGGAATGAAATATTAAGAATTTGATATTTATGTCACTTAAAATATGTTGAAATAATCGATATATAGATCATATTGATGAATTTATTAATATGATAAAATTTTATGTTTCTCACTCATATTTAGAGAATAAGTAACAAATCATGTAGAAGGGACCAGTAACATGAAAAGGAACATGTTTTGACATGAAAAAGGAAGAGAATGATCATTGATATGTGTCTGATATGTTAGAATAAAGTACTTATCCACTAGTTTCTTATGTAACTCGCTATGATGATAAATGTAATAGCCCGAGATTTCATGAAAAATATTCTTTTTAATTTCATTATTGTCTTGTGTTGTACGCTACACCAAAAGGAGCTTGCATAACACGCATCTTTGACTTTCCTTGTATTACACGCAATCACGACCTTCCTCGATAGCGTGTGTAGTATGCAATAATGAGTTTCACTAAACAACAATATGCTATTAAAATTAAAACTAGCCGTTATGAATAGTAATAACCACTTTTTGAAATTTTGTAAATTTTATTTTTCAAAATGGAATTCATTTTTGGATTCGTAGTATCAAAATTAGCTTAGGGTGAAATTTTTGTACTTTTCGGATAAATTTCATTTTATGATGAATAGTGAAAATTAATAAATTTTAATTAAAAACCACCTTTTTAATCGAAATAATTAATAGTGATAAATTATTAATTTGAGTGGTTTTAAAGTATATTTAGAATATATTTTTACAATTTAATACAATGTTGTTCATTGGATGTAATTTCACATTTAAACCAGACATAAACAAGTGTCAATCTTTTGATAGTTATTATTGCTTAAAAACACGCAATTTGTTTTGACGATGGAAATTTATTTTTAAATTAATTAATGCAACTGATATGTTTTTAATTTGGTAAAATAGACATCATTTTTGAGTTCATAATATCAAATATAGCTTAGGCCTAATTTTTGGTATTTTTCTGGAAACTTTCATTTTTTGATGAATAGTGAAACCACTAAGTGGTAGTTAAGAAAAATGATTTTTTCATAAAACATAATTTTACCGCTTCTATGAGTGGAATTTCAAAAATCTGAGAGAAACGGTTGATGTCAGTAAGTAAAATGTGGTTCAATGAGATGAAAATAATTTTTGGTGAATATTAACTTTTTACTTTTTTTTACCACGGTTAAAAGTAAATAGGGTAATTAAGGGTAAAATGATATTATTATTACCCTAACACATGTCCTAATTCTATTGGATAAGTGTAATTCGACCAAAAACAACCTTAGGAATATAATATGACAATTTAGGCCCACTTGGATTAGATTAGGACATTTATTATTAATTTATTTAAAGAAGGGTTAAACTAGTTAAAATCAAAGTTTAATAAGTAAACCATTTTTAATATAGGGTTATACATAAGATAAATTCGACTATAAATAGTCATTAGAAATATAAAATAATTTCCTACATAATGGTATATTATTTGTAATTTTTAGACATTATATAATTTAATTTATTTATGACACAAAGATGATGCAGTAATTATCTTATTAATGAAATATTGACATAATTGATGTTATAAATACCCAAATAAATGTAATTTCAGACTTTTTATGAAATAAACGAATTTTATAGGTTAACATGACATATTATTATTGATTTAATTTACATTTTTCGAACTAATGATTCTGTTATGATTTTCAAAAATATCAATTACAAAATAGTGTCAAAATTGACATAAAATAGTTTTTAAAACAAATATTATATTATTAATTGTTATTTTATTCCTAAAAATCAAAGGTTCGAAAAAATAACTTATATAAGGTTATATATATTAATAATAAACAACTTGGGGTTAGTTTGGCTTCTTATAGTAAGTTTATTAACCTTATAGTATAAGAACACAAGAAGACACGATAAAAGTAAAATTATTTTAAATAATGTTAAATCTAAATGATAAGGTTAAAATAGGAACCTAAACTTGTCTAAATTCAATTGGATGAGAGGATTTCGACCCATCCCCACCTTATCTTATAAATGAATCAATTTGGAGCTATTTAAAACCGAATTTGACTTTATAATAAAATAATAGTTTTAGTTATTCCAAAGGTGCCCCTCTCCCCCCTTATAAAAGGGCACCTCCTCCCTCTCTTCCTCACACCACTTTGAGCCTTCAAGATCATCCAAACCCTGCCAAATTCACATCTCCACTTCCCTAGAAACATCCTAGAGGTTCTGGTCTTCCTCAAAGACCAATTTTAGTGCCCTAAAAGGAGATATCAAAGAGGCGCTTCAAAGAAGAGGTAATGTCCGTTACCGATTCTTTCATCTTTATTTCTTCTTCCACTTCTTCTTCTTAGGTTGTTTCATTATGAAGTAATAACATTAGTATCACTTATATACTGATATGTTATTATAATTATGAAACAAACTTATTTCACCATCTATCCATCATACGGAAAATGAAATAACTGTGCGTGCGTACGTACAGAATACCGTTTCCACGTCGTGGTGTAATCTATTTCCCACCACCACCTTACTTGGATGGGTATAATGGTGTACATAATAACTATATATGATTATTGTAAATTGATATTGATTCTGAAATAGTATACATACACTCCAATACAACTCCACGATCATGAGAATGATATCATCGCTCGTGCGTACGTACGGAATACCATCTCCACGACGCGATGAGATTCATTCTCCACGTTAACCATTCATGAATGATTATAAAGTATATATAATAATTAATAATGAAATATATGGCCTAATAATGATTCTGGATTTATGTGTATATATATGTATTTCATCTACTTAATTCCATTCAACTCAATAAGGAAAAGAAAACAGCGTTCATGCGTACGTACGGTCTACCGTCTCCATGAACGGTGTATTTCTTTCCATTAACTGATCTATTATATATATATATTCTGAATATATATTATATATAAATCATGTTTTATATTCTGGAATTAATCAATCATGATCTAAGTAATCATATAAATAATTACAAGTCAAAACACGGGCGACAAATGAAACGCTTTTACCCAAAACACTCTTTAACATGAAATTTACAAAAGAACGGGTAATATAAAGCCATAAGTGAACCATATATGATATAATAACAATGAGTATGATTCTGGAATAAGTCAATGGCATTATTTAAATCATTATACAGGACGTTCGGACACATACGAAGCAAATCGGACTTAAGGTAAGGGAAATATCACAATCTCATTTTTATCCGAGATTGTTTATACTTTAGTATTTACTGGGGTGTATTTTATCATCCAAATCCATGTTTCCTCAATATGTAATATTATTTCCATCCACCTAAAATTGTTTAAATCCAATTTTACCCTTCGGTGAATTTTTAGTAAAGGATATGAAAGGAATCTTTTGTCGTTTTTCGTACGAGGTACTTTTTGACTTTTCTGACCAAAGTACGAAGAATGTTTTTTTTAACTTATACAACATGAATGGATTTTTAAAAAATTATTTCCAAGAAGCTTCCTTTAAAAGTTTTCAAGTTTATTTTTAATCAACTTCTTTAGTTTAAAATTGTATGACATGTTAAAAAAGGAAAATGTTTTTGAATTTGAAAGGATATTTTCCTCAATAATGGAGTTCAAGTGTTTTATCAAAATTATTTTCCATCTAAGTTATATAAGGTTATGTTTATATCCCTATTATTACATTGATTTGATTATGTTGTGATGGAATTATTTTTATGAATTCCTTTATCTTATATGAATTGTTTGATGATGTCACGATGTTTAAGATTCCCATTTTTATTACATGGGTTATGCAATGATGTATGATTTATGATTTTGTGGCACACATAAGAATGGTATCATTATGAGATGGGTGGGACCTATATCTCCCTCCAATTCATTGGGTAAATATTTTATATCTCATGAGATAGACATGGCTGGAATGCTAGGTTATACCGGTTCAGTGAAACAGGACTGAAACGAGGAGTGAACTCGGTTCAGAATGGGACTTTGTCCACTAAGATAGTCTTGGCAATGAGTCTTGACTAATAAGAAATGATTATCTATGATTATGTGTGTATTCCACAAAGTTTAATGTTTTAAGTTATGATTATTGGGATTACATTTCACTACTATGATTTATCCCATGTTATGATTTTATGATCTCTTTTGCAGGTTAAGATTTCCAAAAGATATGTTCTTATGAATATGACGTGATTGATATTTCTTTTGCTTACCCTTACTGAGCATTTGAGCTCACCCTTTTATGTTTTCTTTTCCCCAGGACATAAAGAAAGGATTTAGGTTTAAAAAAAAGAAGATCTTTATGGGAGATGTTGAGGATCTTTCACCACGATTAGAAGATTATATTCCAAGTTTCCAAAGACACTAAACTATTACGGTACTTGTGTGTGTGTTTTTGTTATGTACTAAGTATTCCGCAAAAGTAATGTAATGTCCATGTACGTCAGGATTCGGGTCTCTACATTTGGTATCAGAGGAAAGGTTTAGTCAACCTTTGGAGAATAGGATGCGAAAACGTTAGTGAGATCCCTAGAGATATTTCTATGGTATGTCTAGGGATGTCCCTAAGGATAAGTATACGTATAGGATACAGTCCTAGAACTATAGTAACGATCATAGAATTTAACCTAAGATGTTAGATATTGAGGATACTCCCCCTTAATTATGTTGTTTTCCCTAGCATGATTTTTTCCTCTCACACTATTCTTTTTGGGTTTTAGACGATGGCTGGAACCTGAAGGAACCGTGTTGATCAATGCAATGGACAATGCAATGATTTTACTACTGAACAAACAAATGTTATGGGAGATGGAGTGATAAATCTTTTTTCTATACTTACACAAGCTATGAATCATTTTGGACTTCCAAATGAGCAGAGAAGGGAACAATATTCTATTGAGTCCTTCATGAGGAAACGTCCACCTTTTTTCAGCGGGTCTTTTGATCCACTTGTTGCTGAACAATGGATCAGTACTACTAAAAAGATATTTTCAGTTCTTCAATGTTCTGAACATGATAAAGTCATCTTAGCAGTATATCGTTTGGAAGGTGAAGCTGATCAATGGTGGAATCTTATCAAGAATATGAGGCAAAGAGATGAAATTGTGTCTATTGGATGGGACGAGTTCAAGAACTTATTTTTAAATAAGTAATTCCCTCGTATTCTTCGAACAAATATGGAGAAGGAGTTTATTGAACTAAAGAAAAAGGATGATGAATCTGTTGGTATATACGAAGAAAATTTTACAAGGCTTGAAAGGTATGCATCTGGATTTATCATCCAACCTGAAAGTAAAGTTGATCGATTCTTCAGTGGCTTAAAACCAAATCTTCGAAGGGCATTATCTATAAGAGACTTCAGTATCTATGAAGAAATTGTGCATTGTGATATCAAGGTAGAAATGGAAGTTGGTGTTACTTTTAAATCTCATAGTTTTGACAAGAAACAAAAGATGGAGTTCAAGGAGAAATCTCAGAATAATGGTGAAAAGAAGATGAATGTTTCCTTATGCTCAAAGTGTGGAAATAAGCATGGTGGAGATTGTATTAAAGGGACTGGAAAATGTTTTAAGTGTGGAAAAGAAGTTTGTCGAGCAGTTGAGTGTCGAAGTAATGGAAAAAGGGTTTCTAATGATGTGAATAAAGAAAAGACTACAGAGAACGCACCAACAACACTTTGATGCTTCAAGTGCAAGAAAATGGGGAATTATGCTAATAAATTCCCTAATCCAAGGGTTAGTGATGATCGACGTGAGCAACCACTTAAGGCAAAGGACAAAGGGAAGTCACATGCGATCACCATTGGCGATGTTGAATATGACAACGATGTGGTGGAATGATTAAATGTTTATGTAATGGGATTCCAGAATAATGTTGTATTTGGTATCGTGGAATATTGGAATATTTATGTTTTGGTCTATTGTGGGTTTCAGTAATTTTATGGCATCAGTAACCATGAAAAGTGATTGAAATATTTTTGGAAAGTAGATGATATGCACATAATGAAGGGATAAAGAGAATCTAATATGTTTGATAGTATTCATGAGCTCATGATTGATATAAGGACTAAGTGATATCATGGTCTGAGGATATAGAATTTTGAGGATTTTGGTATGTGGAAAGTGTTAACTTTTAACTGCATTCATGTTTTCACTAAGGTTCAATGGATATTCATTCATTAAGAGAATACATCATTAAGGTATTCACATATTTTTAATTTGACCAACAAGATATATATTATGATATATGGGGGATAAATGATGGAATTCACGTGATCATTTCCTTAATACTATGAGCTTGGACCGAAGTATTTTAGATAAGCCTAAAGATTGGAATGGATTATGTTGGACATAAGTTAGTATTGTTTAAGGATAAAACTTTTTTGATATAGTTGATGTGATGTTATAGTAATATAGCTTTAGAAAAAGGACAACCTACAGGACGGGCGACAACCCATCGCGTCGGACAAGGCTATTGGAATCGAACCCACAACCAAAGTGCGACTGGCCTTTATCGCCTACCACTAGCCTACAGGAAGTACCTGTTTAGTAGAAACTAGTTTTATTATATTAAGAAGTATGATATATGAAGTATAAGTCCATTTTAGGAACCGTATATGATTAATCTCACTATAGATGGACTTATGTATTTTTTGATAACTTTTCTAACCTTTTGTTTGAGACAGATGGAATGACCCATCATTCTATCAAATGATCTGCTAACACATCACGAATGAAAAATTCAACTTCATTTCTTTAAGAGATGAAGTGGAAATTGTCCAAAGAACGACAAACGGTGAGACTATTCCAAAATCACGAAAGTATTTCTTCTAATTCCAATTTCATTAACTTTAGGGAAATGATCTTGAAAACCAAAAATGTTGTCCTAGTGCTCTTATATCTGATGAATCAGATGGTACCTTAGATCGTCACAAATTTATGGCTTTGTGATTGCTGGATTTTCCATAGCCATGTTCTCTACCACTCTCCATCAGAACATGATGGTTAGATTTCTCTTCCATATCCATATTTTCACCTATGTGGAAACCCAGTAATTAGTTTATTTGGGTAACCGTTACGTTTCATACATTTGTTTTTAAATATTGGTTTTGGTATTCCTTTTTATGATGTGGGTTTCTATTAAAGAAACTTTCGAATAGTAAAAAATTTATAACCCCGAAGAATTTCGAGGGCGAAATTCATTTTAAGGGGGGTAGAATGTAACAGCCCGAGATTTTATGAAAAATATTCTTTTTAATTTCATTAATGTATTGTGTAGTACGTTACACCAAAAGGAGCTTTCACAACACGCATCCTTGACTTGCCTTGCATTACACGCAATCACGACCTTCCTCGATAGCGTGTGTAGTACGCAATAACGAGTTTCCCTAAACAACAATATGCTATTAAATTTTAAAACTAGCCGTTATGAATAGTAATAACCACTTTTTGAAATATTTTAAATTTTATTTTTCAAAATGGAATTCATTTTTGGATTCGTAATATCGAAATTATCTTAGGGTGAAATTTTTGTACTTTTCGGATAACTTTCATTTTCTGTTGAATAGTGAAAATTACTAAATTTTAATTAAAAACCACATTTTTAATCGAAATAATTAATTGTGATAAATTATTAATTTGAGGGGTTTTAAAGAATATTTAGAATATATTTTTACAATTTAATACAATGTTGTTCATTGGATGTAATTTCACATTTAAACCAGACATAAACAAGTGTCAATCTTTTGATAGTTATTATCTCTTAAGAACACGCTATTTGTTTTGACGACGGGAATTAATTTTTAAATTAATTAATGAAACTGATATGTTTTGAATTTGGTAAAATAAACATCATTTTTGAGTTCATAATATCAAATATATCTTAGGCCTAATTTTTGGTATTTTTCTGAAAACTTTCAATTTTTGATGAATAGTGAAACCACTAAGTGGTAGTTAAGAAAAATGAATTTTTCATAAAACATAATTTTACTGCTTCTGTGAGTGGAATTTCAAAAATCCGAGAGACACGGTTGATGTCAGTAAGTAAAATGTGGTTCAATGAGATGAAAATAATTTTTGGGGAATAGTAACTTTTTACTTTTTTTTACCACGGTTAAAAGTAAATAGGGTAATTAAGGGTAAAAATGATATTATTATTACCCTAACACATGTCCTAATTCTATTGGATAAGTGTAATTCGACTAAAAACAACCTTAGGAATAAAATATGACCATTTAGGCCCACTTGGATTAGATTAAGACATTTATTATTAATTTATTTAAAGAAGGGTTAAAATAGTTAAAATCAAAGTTTAATAATTAAATCATTTTTAATATAGGGTTATACATAAGATAAATTCTACTATAAATAGTCATTAGAAAGATAAAAAGCTTTCCTACATAATGGTATTTTATTTGTAATTTTTAGACATTATATATTTTTATTTATTCATGACACAAAGATGATGCAGTAATTATCTTATTAATGAAATATTGACATAATTGATGTTATAAATACCCAAATAAATGTAATTTCAGACTTTTTATGAAATAAACTAATTTTATAGGTTAACATGACGTATTATTATTGATTTAATTTACTTTTTTCGAACTAATCATCCTTTTATTATTTTCACAAATATCAATTACAAAATAGTGTCAAAATTGACATAAAATAGTTTTTAAAACAAATATTATATTATTAATTGTTATTTTACTCCTAAAAATCTAAGGTTTGGAAAAATGACTTAGATAAGGTAATATATATTAATAATAAACAACTTGGGGTTCGTTTGTCTTCTTATAGTAAGTTTATTAACCTTATAGTATAAGAGCACAAGAAGACACGCTAAAAGTAAAATTATTTTACTTAATGTTAAATCTAAATGATAAGTTTAAAATAGGAACCTAAACTTGCCTAAATTCTATTGGATGAGAGTATTTCGACCCATCCCCACCTTATATTAGAAATTAATCAATTTGTAGCTATTTAAAACCTAATTTGACTTTATAATAAAATAATAGTTTTAGTTATTCCAAAGGTTCCCCTCTCATCCCTTATAAAAGGGAACCTTCTCCCTCTATTCCTCACACCACTTTGAGCCTTCACGCTCAGCCAACCCATGCCAAATTCACTTCTAAACTTCCATAGAAACATCCTAGAGGTTCTGGTCTTCCTCAAAGACCAATTTTAGTGCCCTAAAAGGAGATCTCAAAGAGGCGCTTCAAAGAAGAGGTAATGTCCGTTACCGATTCTTTCATCTTTTTTTCTTCTTCCACTTATTCTTCTTAGGTTGTTTCATTATGAAGTAATAACATCAGTATAAATTATATACTAATATGTTATTATAATTATGAAACAACCTTATTTCACCATCTATCCATCCTACGTAAAACGAAATCACCGCGTGTGCGTACGTACGGAATACCGTCTACACGTCGTGGTGTAATCTATTTTCCACCACCACCTTACTTGGATGGGTATAATGGTGTAAATAATAACTATATATGATTATTGTAAAGTGATATTGATTCTTAAATAGTATACATACACTCCAATACAATTCCACGATCATGAGAACTATATCATCGCTCGTCCGTCCGTACGGACTACCATCTCCACGACGCGATGAGATTCATTCTCCACGTTAACCATTCATGAATGATTATAAAGTATATATAATAATTAATAATTAAATATATGACATAATAATGATTCTGGTTTTATGTGTATATATATGTATGTCATCTACTTAATCCCATTAAACTCAATAAGGAAAAGAAAACAGCGTTCATGCGTACATACGGTCTACCATCTCCATGAATGGTGTATTTCTTTCCATTTACTGATCTATTATATATATATATATATTCTGAATATATATTATATATAAATCATGTTTTATATTCTTGAATTAAGTAATCATGATCTATGTAATCATATAAATAATTACAAGTCAAAACACGGGCGACAAATGAAACGATTTTACCCAAAACACTCTTTAACATGGAATTTACAAAAGAACGGGTAATATAAAGCCATAAGTGAACCATATATGATATCATAACAATGATTATGATACTGGAATAATTCAATGACATTATTTAAATCATTATACAGGAGGTTCGGACACATACGAAGCAAATCGGACCTAAGGTAAGGTAAATATCACAATCTCATTTTTATACGAGATTGTTTATACTTTAGTATTTACTGGGGGTGTATTTTATCATCCAAATCCATGTTTCCTCAATATGTAATATTATTTCCATCCACCTACAATTGTTTAAATCCAATTTTTCCCTTTCGGTGAGTTTTTAGTAAAGGATATGAAATGAATCTTTTGTCGTTTTTCGTACGAGGTACTTTTTGACTTTTCCAACCAAAGTACGAAGAATGTTTTTTTAACTTATACGGCATGAATGGATTTTTCAAAAATTATTTCCAAGAAGCTTCCGTTACATGTTTTCAAGTTTATTTTTAATCAACTTATTTAGTTTAAAATTTTATGACATGTCAAAAAAGGGAAATGTTTTTGAATTTGAAAGGATATTTTCCTCAAGAATGGAGTTCAAGTGTTTTATCAAAATTATTTTCCATCTAAGATAATATAGGGTTCTATTTATATCCCTATTATTACATTGATTTTATTATGTTGTGATGGAATTATTTTTATGAATTCATTTATCTTATATGAATTTTTTGATGATGTCACGATGTTTAAGATTCTCATTTTTATTACATGGGTTATGCAATGATGTATGATTTATGATTTTGTGGAACACATAAGAATGGTATCATTATGAGATGCGTGGGACCTATATATCCCTCCAATGCATTGGGTAAAGATTTTATATCTCATGAGATAGACATGGCTGGAATGGTAGGTTATACCAGTTCAGTGAAACAGGACTGAAACGAGGAGTGAACTCAGTTCAGAATGGGACTTTGTCCACTAAGATAGTCTTGAAAATGAGTCTTGACTAATAATAAATGATTCTATATGATTATGTGTGTATGACACAAAGTTTCATGTTTTAAGTTATGATTATTGGGATTACATTTCACTACTATGATTTATCCCATGTTATGAAATTATGATCTCTTTTGCAGGTTAAGATTTCCAAAAGATATGTTCTTATGAATATGATGTGATTGATATTTCTTTTGTTTACCCTTACTGATAATTTGAGCTCACCCTTTTATGTTTTCTTTTCCCCAGGACATAAAGAAAGGATTTAGGTTTTAAAAAAAGAAGATCTTTATGGGAGATGTTGAAGATCTTTCACCACGATTAGAAGATTATATTCTGAGTTTCCAAAGACACTAAACTTTTACGGTCCTTGTGTGTGTGTTTTTGTTATGTACTAAGTATTCCGCAAATGTAATGTAATGTCCATGTACGTCAGGCTTCGGGTCTCTACAATAAACATCATAAACCATTTATCTAGTGTTATTAAAATTACATATCTTCTATCAAAGGGTTAAAAATGAGAAAAGGGAAACTGATTTATGTTAAATGATAATATAATATTCATAAAATCATATTTAATCTATTGGAATAAACTGTGAATAAATCTTATGCATGTATATTTTTAAACAATTATATTTTTATTTGCATGGTTGTTATCATTTTTTTAATAATTTAAAAATTGTGTGTGTATGGTTGAAAACTAACCAAACAAGATACAATTGAAAAGAAATATTAGTTAAAAAATATTTATGTCATTCAAAATATTTTGGGGCCATCGACACTTGGATTGGACACCTAAATTGCTAAGTATGATAAAAAATGATGTTCCCCTGAAATTTGGAGTTATGTGAAAATGAAAATAAAATGTTTCAATACAAATGAAACACACATTAATTGATTTTAAATAAAGGTATAACATTAATCAATCCATTTTTTATCCTTAGGAACCAACTACACAAGAATTATAATCTTATGTGGCATGGTATGCATGAAAATGAGGGTTCATATTATCTAGTTTCATTAAAATGACACATCTTCCATTAAGGGGAAAAGGAGAAAATGAATTGTGATTTATGTGAAAATATAGGATAAAATTTCTCAAATTTTATGTGATTTATTGTAAAAAATACACATCTCTATGAATCCTAGATTTCTCGGTAAATGTAAATATTTATTTTTATATTTATAACTATTTTTGGAATACTGAGAAAATCATGTCTGTATAGGTAAATAGTTACCAAATGAGGTCTTATTGATGTGAAATATTATAAAAAATATACATAAGTATTTTAAAATATTTACAAATCATCTATTCAGGGATCATATACATGAACTATTTTGTATGATTAAAAATGAAAATTTCCACTTATTTTTGATGTGATGTAACAAATAATTTAAAATTGGAAATTACCTATAAAATGAACATGGATTGATGTGAAATCATATGATAATTACCACTGGTCCAATTTGATTTGTATTAATCAATGATACATCTCTCAGATTAACATTTCAATTAGTATGATGTACAAATACATGAAACAATGTCTATAGTTATTAAAATTACATGACTCTTGTTACAGGCTCCAAATTTGAAAACAAATTTTGACTGATGTGAAAAATTACGGTAACATTCCTTAAATCATATGTGATATATTGGAATCAACCAAAAATCAAATTAGTATCTAGATTTGTAAGATCAATCAAAATTTAATTTTCCCAAATAATACTATTTTTGAAATAATGTGAAAATCATTTTTATGGGGTTTAAAACTAACCAATTGAGTTTTCATTGAAATGAAGTATTAGGAAATTGACATTTAAGTCATTTTAATTTTGTATCAATCATTGAAACATGTGTGAGTTACCTGAATTTATTATTATTGTCAAAAGTGTCATTTATCTCATAGAATTTTGGTTAAGCGAAAAATCAAGTAGATGTGGTCAATGCCAAGGTAAAACACCTGGATTAACAAATAATCATGGGTGAATGATCCCAAATTCAGTTTTTATCATTATGATTCAATTAACCATCCCTCATATTCCAATGTCGCTTGATATAATGGAAAATTATTGGTGATGTGGTCTTGTGCTTTTAAAATGACATATATTGTAACACATATTCAAAATACAAAAAACATTAGATTAGTGTGAAATGCTAAGAAAACATTCCGCAAATCCTATATAATCTATTAGAGTAAAACAAACATTAATAAATATATGAGATTGATCATTGTTCCATAAACATGGTTTTTATCATTTAATTGTCATTGCATAACTGATAAATAATATAATTAAATATTTCAGATTATCCTTTTATCATTTCAATATTTTTAATGATTTATATACATGAAAATGTACCAGATGTTTTAATTATATATATATATATATATATATTAATTGAATATTTTTATTAATTTAAAGTATATTTATTTGTATTTTATTTTTAAATTGTTTTTTCATATTATCTGTATGTGGAAGGATATAGTAGATTGGAAGTATCTTTACCTATTTATATTATCATTTTTTTTCTAAATCAATATATTTTTATTTGATGTTATTCTCATTAGCAGTTATTTTTTTTATTTTTTTAATATAAGATGTCAGACTATTTAATTTTTTAAAAAAATTATACAGGCCGGAGACTACCTTAGGATGTTTTTAATGATTTTATTCCCTTGATACATTAGTGACAACCTATAGTGCTCACTATACAATTAGGTTTTTTGGATTCAAGTGGAAGTTTTTAATACTCATCCTAGTGAATGTTAGCATAGTCATATAAGATACTCTATATAGAATGATAATGGTGTTAGATTTTTCCTATAGTTATGGTCCAACTTTAACCTCCAAAGTGGTCAAATGGTTGTTTCTAAAGGATAAATTTACGCAGAAAATGAGGGATGATTTGTAGGTTATATTAGTACCCCCAAAACACTAATGGTGGAAACTGAATTTCCTATTTCCAATAATTTACTAAAACACCACTACATAGATTCTAGTGGTGGACACTAGTGAAATATTTTCATGGGAGGAGTCTGGTTAGTGACATTGGAGCTAATGTGATTAGACAGGATCCCTATATAACGTGGGTACCTTTTCATTACATCCAAGGGGGGATAAAATTTTACTTTTAGTTTTATCATCCATTGATGGTTGATTGTAGGGATGAGGGTATCCCATTACACCCTCCTTTAATACCATATACTTATATATTTTAATGGGGTTGAGAGTTATAGGACTCATCAAATGAGGTAGGTATGTTCCCATTAAAATGAATTTCTTTCATTCTTCATTTCATAAAAATATATGTTTGTATAGAGATTTTTGTTACATATCATTAGGTAATTATTAAATCCATATATATTGAACATAAAATTATGTATAATGAATCGAAGAAGAATAAAATGGATAAATGAACATCATTAAATGTATTTTCACTAAAATAGTATTAAGAGTCATCTATGTGATATAATTATTCCACTGAATGATATTTTGACTTCGTTGTAACATTTTTTGTGTATTAACTCAATTTTAAATACGTGAATTAATTTTGATAAATACAAACTAATTAATTATAAATTATTTAATTACATATCCTAATAATGCATGGTTCATGGTAATGAGTCTAATCAAATGATAACTGATATAATGGATGATCCATATGGTAATTTGTTAACTCCACATATGTGATAGTTAGCCTATAATTATTTTTCCTTTATAAGTTATTATATTTTTTTCTACAATATAACCATGTTTAAATAGATTTTGTTAAATATAATTAGGGTTGAAAAAAACCCAATAGCATATTATGTAATATTTATAACCTATTATATCTATAGTAGGAGTTCTATATGAATATTCAAATATTATGTTTCTCACAGATGTTAATTTAATGCCAACCCCTAGGGGTAAATGTTGAGAGAAACCTATAAATGGTAGTATTCATTAGGATATGACTTGAGTAACAATGTCAGAGGCCTCATGAAATATAATATAATCAATAATGGCCCAAATTATTATTTATGAAATTTTCTTCCAAATATATAAGTGTAACTAAATAGATATAGGCTATAGGGAAATCATATGCACCCCATATCAAATAACAAACACTATTTATTTCGTGTAACCTAAAACCATAAACATGAAGTATAAACATATTCTATAATATTATAAATGTTATATGTCTATAATAATAAAAATAAAATAACAACACTAGAAGTTAATATTCTAGTGTATTGCGGTCTTAAAGAAATATGATATATATGAACAACGTTATAAAAAAGGATAAAATTATATTATAAAAAATATTGATATTTTTTAAATAAAATGCAAATAAAATTTTTAATAACATGTAGTGAATGGTGAATTACAATAATAAGAGGTAATTATCAGAAGTTTGAGTCCTTAATTAGAATTTTTATCCATAGAGATAGATGTTAATAAACATAACCACGGGAAGTGTAATATAACCATTATAATAGTAAACTAGAAAATAGTTTAGTAAGATATCAATTGGGGTAACTGTTGAAATAAATTTTAACTAACCTCATAACTAAATAAATAATTAAATATAAGTATCAAAATTTAATAATAAAGGTACTCAATCAATGTATTAATGTATAAGTATATCTATAAATATTAAATATTTTTTTATTATTTAATAAAATAGATTTTTCATAAAATATTTCAAAAATTAGTTTTAAGAATTTTGAAATGTGATGTTTAGTAATACAAATTATTTTTTGAAATATTGTTTCTAAATTATATGAGAAGTTATTTTAAATTTACATAAATATTACAATACTGATGACGATAGAGAAATATTATAAAATATGATATTTTATAATTCGAGTTAAATACATGAGGATTTATATAATAAATGATGTTACTACCTATTTCCTTAGCATCACATGAATTAATTACATTTCATAGCTCATAGAATCAATAAAAATATTATTATTGATAAAACATAACAAATTAGTCCATATTTTACTCAAAAACCCTATCATCATAAAAATACCACACCTCTTCACATCATGTATCCTCATTTTATAACTAATTATGTTTCCAAAAATTACTAAAATATATTCCCAATTACACTATCATTGATTAATAGGTTTCGATTCAAAATAATAATTAAATAATTCGATCATATAGAAATCACCACACGTGGCACGTTCAATTTTAAATTTTCAATCCATTGGTATCACTCAATGAATTTTTACCGCATCATTGATTTTGGTGCTCTATCCTTATAGTAATTATGGTATTAATTGCATCCATGTAGTTTCAAAGGATATTCAACCACGTTTTTCTATATATACTCCTATATCTAGACACGATCCCTTATCATCATCAGACCCTGCTACTTTCATGTGATGTTTTTAAATACATGGTTTTTTCCTATTCTTTCTTATTTTTCCATCATGGAATATCTATATTTAACCACAATCAATACATATATTCTCCCACTTCCCCCAATCCTGATTATATTGATCTCCTTATAGGAACTAGATATGGTTAAAAATCATCCTATATTCTCTATGATGACGGATGAATGTGATTTGAATATATTTTGGGAAAACACATACCCACATTATATTTGGTAGGTAGTGGTGACAAGAATATATGATTGGATAGAAATGTTCACTGATCATTAATTAGTTTTAAGATAGATTCCCATAATTTATTATGGGTTGGGCTTAGAAAAAATTGAATAAATAAATGTATCCTTAAATGTTTTATACAAAATATAGAATATCCCAGGCTAGATATGGGTGGAAGATCCCCAAAAAAAGTTTGGGAATAATAATGATGTGTAAAGATAATGTTTTCAGATCATAATATATTTTGTATATAGGTAGTCTTTCAAAAAATAGTGTCTTGGTAGAGTGACCTTTTTAAGATAGAAATGAATTTTTGTTGTGTAATATGATTGGATATAATGGTCTATCATTGAATGTAAGGCCCATATGTGTATTATTTAGTAAGAGTGGTTATTATTGGGTGAAAACCCAATCCCAAATCTAATAATACAATGAATAGTGAATAATCTATAATCTTGGATAGGCTACTCCCCCAATAAAAAATTTGTTTTTAAATAGATCCCTATAAGTACTATTCTATCAAGCATGTTCTGATTGATCTATAGGAATGGATCCGCACAAGATGGGGTTTTCCATTCTTGGACTATGGTAAGTAAATTTAGGAATGGGAATCATGATATTCTAATAAATCAAAAATAAATCAGTTCTTTATGGTATTTCTTAAGTAGTTTTGTTTTCAGAGATCAAATTTTAATCCTTCTATATTCACATGTTCTCAATATACTACTACATTACATCTTAGAAGAGTGAAGATATCACCATTGGGAAATGGAAAATTATCCTTTCATAATTTTTGTTAGATATTCACATGAGTAATTACCCCAAGATAGCCCATATTTTGATTTATCTCCAAAGGAATATAATAACATTCTTCAACTTCTATTTTTTTAAGGGTAATACAAAATTTTTTGATTCCTCTTTTATATAGATGAATGGTAATTTGGTAGAAATTGTCTTATGGAATCCCACATTTAAGATGAAATGCATTCCTCTTTACCATTATAATAAAATAATTTTTTTACATGTGGGATAATTCTATTATTATTGGAATTAACGATTATTATCTCAAATATGGTGTATTCGTTTGAATTCCCTCTACAATGTCATGTTACCTTATCTAGTTGAAGATGAGTCCATTGTTTGAGGGTGGATCGAACAATAGTGTAGTGTTATTTAGTATTGGATTCATTGCAGATAGTTTATTAATTTGATTTTCTTTAGTTTCCTAGAAATTCAACACTATCTAAATTGGTCTTGTCTAATAATGGATGCATTCCTTGCTTTAGGTCCCACATATAATGGATAAAAACATATTTTAGATAAATTATGTTATACCCTTTTTTGTCCACAAGGACTATCTAAAAGGTATTTCCCCCAACCCAATTATTGGATTGATTGGTTTTTATTCATTTATGGGTCTATAATTGGATCCTCATCACCAGTAGTTAGTTGTCTCAATATTAAAGCTTATAGGTTTGATGATTTTAAACCTCTTTTCATTGGTCATGCAGAAGCAGATCCCAATAATCGTATTCCCATTACCTTATATGGAAAAGATATCACTGATTTTTATAGGATTCAAACACTAATGGTTTCAATCCTATGTGACATATCATTTTTCTTCCACCTTATAATTTGTTATCACCATCACATTAATACTTTATTAGACATTTCTCATATGGTCTCCCTAAATTTGTTCTCCTAAATTATGAGACAAAATTCCATCAACTCTTTTAAGGAGTTCGTTCTAGTTAAGGAATACCCCTTGAATTACCCTTTCAAACCTATAAAGGGGTTAATATATTTTATACTATATAGTATGAACCTAGAGAACCCATATTTCACTCCAAAAATCTAGGTGTTAATGATTTCATCTCCATTCAAGGTTAGGCTAAATTAATGGTCGTATGTTATAACGACATGATAACATTATATTTATTACCACAATGATTATTTGAAATATTAGGGGCATCAAATCCCCATAAAAATGTTAATTATTAACCAAATAAATTTCTATAAAATTATATAATACTGGTTATTATCTTAATACCAAATATTATGTCTTTATAATTTCAATAGTTTTCATCATATATCTATATATGGGTTTAATTTCATGCATGATTTTTTCATCAAAATCCATGTTTATATTATCAATAAAATCTATCCTCAGGTGAATCTAATTAACTAATCAACTAAAAAATCATAGTTTATGTGATTCATTCAGGTTTAATATATTTTTTTGATCATTTTCTATGATAATTATCATTTCTATGAAAGAAATAAACTACAGATGTCACTTCTATATTTGAATACAAGTTAACATAGTTGGTTTTAATGAGATGATATCAATACCATTTTTTTAATCTCAAAATAAGGGTGGAAATGTTTTTTTAAGCGATGATTGAGGTCAGGTAATTTTTATCAAATAATAATATAATGGATCTTCATTTCATAAGTGACTAGTATACATGATATAATAAAAAAACATGGAAAAATGTGGTCCTATAGTTATTTGGATATGATACTAGACAATATATAATGTATCACATGATTTTTTAACTCCTCTTTTACTCATATAATCAATATGACATTCAATTAGTCGCTACTTTCAATATACCTCCAACCTAAGAGGGGAAGGGTTCAATTTTTACCCACTCATAAATATTTATCTATGATAGTTTTTTGTTAACGATCATTCACCCTATTTGGAGTTCTCCCATGTAATTGAACACATGTAGTTTCCCACAACAAAAACACACAAGGAATAAATTTGATTTATTATAATGGAAGAACAACTACCTCAATAACTAGATAGTTCAAAATAATTTTCATTGAAAATAAATTCGATTTACTAATGATTATAATATATATGGAATGATAAATATTTCAATTCAATTAATGATATGAAAATGATCTAGGTTGGTGTTACTATGAATGAAATTAAGAATTCTCAATTTATATCTAGATTAATGATTCAAATGATAATGATATAAACATTTCCTTTTTCAAAAAATGAATCAAAAGTATTGATATTCCTGAGAAATATGAATATAAAACAAAAAAATATATTTTAAAAGAAATATATGTTTTTATTCCTCTGTTTATAATATATTTCTCATCTTCCATTATAGGTTACTGTCTAGATTATAGAAATGGGTACCCCAAAGAGATAACAATAGAAAATCATCTACTAAATTACGTGATCTATGTGTGTATAAAATAAAGATTCTATGAGAGAAATTCCTACCCAAGAGGATATTAAAGAATCTACCACCAACCTCAGTTATAAATATTCCTCATTATTAGACAACTTTATTGGTATATACTATGTGGCTAAATTTTTTAGAAACAGGATTGAGTTTATCAAATCCAATCATGTTTTTAGTTGGTGGGTACATCTTAGGGACATATTTGTAACTAAATTATTACTCATTCCTAACATTCGCAGTCTGATTTACTTTAGTGAGTGTCAAATAATTAGCATTGGTAATTTCTCTTATAAATTTTATTAAAAATTTATAAATTATAAAATTTACCTCTTATATCTTTGTATTATATCGAAAGATAATAATTTATTTGTAAATGGAAATAATATTCAAGGTCTAATTTGACTAATGAAAAATATGATATCACATATTTATAGAAAGGTTACAAGTTTGAACACCATGGTCAATAATTATATAGAAAAATACTTATGATCATTCAAATTGGAACATAATTTTGATGGTCATGATGGGATTTGGATTATTAGAGTGGGTTTGTGATCACATTATTTTATTATATTTTTTCCTATGGTTCTCTATTACACATATGGGAAATAAATATGGCTTATTCATGTCTATGCATAACCTCCATCAGCGAAAACCAATATCTTCAATTATTTTATCCATTATATATGAATCTCATTATAGAAACCATAATTGGGATATCATGGGGGTGTTACTATATTCTTGGTAAGATGTGGATTCATTGGTCTCAAACACATTTATTTTAAGATATGTCTCTATTTGTTAATAAAAGGAATATCTCTAATGAAAAATAGAATACTTTTAATTTTTTTGGTTTGGAGGGGTATGAAATTTATTAGTATTAGGAAAAATATTATGTTTCTCTTAATATGATTTTTTCCCAGGAACACCAATATGATGAAAACATTAAGTTATTTTTAACATAAAATTTTCACATTGCCTACATAGGTGTACTGATTTCAATATATATGATCCATATAAAATACTTTGACATTCTAGTGGAGAGAATTGTAGGACAAATTTTGAAATATAGGGGTTTACTCATTTCATTTAGAGGCAGGATCATCGATTTCATGTTTGTTCAATATTTTATAATTATTTCTGTATATTTGGATAATTAGGTGACCAAAAAAGTTATCCACCCCATCAACAACATCCTCAATGAAATTTAATTAGATGCACACTAAGAGAAAAACTTTTACTAGGAAATATAGTATCAATTTGTGAGTCACTTTTATTAAATTGGGATAAATTTAAATTTAATTGAAATTTTATAAAAATAATTCAACATAATCATGCGTGTGATAAAAACATAGGTCACAAACATTTTCCAATATTCATTCAGAAAAAATATAGGTTAATTATAGAAGTGAAATTTTGGGATAGGTGAGTAAATTAAAATATTTGGTGGAATATCCACGATAAAATTCTCATTATTCTTGAACACCCATGATGGACCATGTGTCATGGAATTTTTTTATTGGATGAAAATAGGTTCAAAAAAAAATCTATACATTAGAATATAATTATCTGTGAACTTGTGTTTCCATGATGAATTTCACTATATATTATTTTTAGCTAAAGTGGTAGATGATGGTATTTAATAGATCTTGTAAAAACTCATCCTAGTAACCAAGTCAAACTGCTCCATATTTACATATTAATACTTGGGAATATAACGAACATCATACATTCTTATACTGATCCACGTCCATAATCAGTCTTGATTAGTGGAAACCTTCTCTTTGGAATACTTCCATCTAAATAAAATTTAATTTCTTAATTCTGTGTATTATTTATAGAGAAACCCCACTAAAACCCATGATCAACGTATGGGTATTTCTATTTCATCTTATAGTAACTACGTCTAGAAATATATATTATAAAATACCTAAAATATTTACATATATTTATAATGGGCATACACACTTTATTATTTATAAAAATATATATTTTTTTGTATTTATTTTCCTCATATCCTTTTATAATTTCATTATAGTTTACTTAGGTAGTTTGAATACTAGATATGGTAAAGGGAAAGGGTGAATGGAATCTATTATCACTAAATACAGGATAATAGTTGGTATTGCATAAATCTTAGAAATAAGAATCTCTGTTTGGTTTAAAAATCTGAAAATTTTAGGTTATTTTTCTAATTTTAGAATGGATTCACTTCAATATGGTTAGGAAATGATGTAAACGTTCATTAGGTTTAATAGAGTAGACTTAATTTTTGTTTTAAAATAAAAAAATATGGAATATATGTTAATAGTACTATATGGGGAGGGGGAATTATTTTGGTAATAACAGATTAGTGGTTTTAGAAATTATTTCTCTATATTGTGAGGCAAATTCCCTCATTTCATAGGTGTAGGTCTTGCTCTGTTGGATCTAGCACGTTATTATTTTTAATATTCCATGTATAATATTGAATACATCCCTATATTACATGTGAATGTTCTTGAAGTATTACCTCCCACCCATTACTCAATCATATTTATCATAAGTGAATAAATTTTTATTGATAATAACATTGTATAAATTCTCCACTCCTGGCAGGATGATAATAAGTTTGCTAACCCTTATCCATTAAAAGGAAGCGTAAAAAAACTCAAATTTTTTTTAATTACAAAGGATATCTTCCCCTAGACTATAATAATAATATACGGAGAGATTCTATTGGTCTCCACCACTTTCTGACTCCATGAATTTTATTATTAATATTTTCAACTTAATTGAATCCAATTTTATAAAAAATTTCCATATCAAATGAGGACATCAAGAGGATGCTATAAACATTATCGACTGAACTCTTTATTGGCTTCTTCTCATTGTATGTCCTTATAATCATTTATAACCAACATGAAAAAATGAAATATGTTTCATATTATTATTAAATTATTATTATATATTTATTTAAAATATATAATCCTAGCTACTCTTATTTATTCTAAAAATGAATACAATCCCCATTTTATGGCCAGTTCACCACCTCCACGAATGATGTATTTGATTTTTCAATACCACCTCAAAGATTGGAATTAATATTAAATTAATGGAAAATTATGGTATAAATGTCTCAATGAAATAATTTTAATTATTCTACAATAAAAAACAATATACTCTTACCAATATTACAAAATAATAAATCACCCCTGGTTTATACATCATAAATAATAATTATATATAATAATATCTATATAAAAAACCTAATACCTACCTATAATAAAAATAATTAATTTATTTAAAATTATAAAAACCATATCTTATATTGACTAGAAATTATAAACTCATGTGATAGATAATTAAGATGCATCTTACAATGATACCACAACATCATTGACTTTCAAATAAACATTCTAGAATAATGAATATAAAATTAACCAAATTTAATTTTTATTATTTATTGTAAAAGTACAATAAAAATGTAATATCCATGAATGAGGAAATAAAAATAGTAACTAGGGATTGAAATTTAATGATTCATTTACTTAATAGTTCATAATTTTTTACCCAGACATAAATTTAGACCATTCTTTATAAAAATCCTTTAATTTGTTTTTTTTCTCCCTTCTAATCATTAAATATTTCAATATTTATGAACCATCATCTTAAAAAGTATTTTAATAGTACTTTAAAATTTCAACATCTTTTAGTTTTCCATTATCATAAATACTCTTTTCAAACTCCTTTTGTTTTAAATACTTACTTATAAAGTGAAGTGATAATCCCAAATCATTCTCTTCATAAAACTGTGCTTTCGCATAAGCATATATGATTTGAACAAAATTATAAAATTATATTTCATTATTATTTAATTTTAAATTTCTTATATCCCTATATTTTATTCTTGATTTAACATCCCATTTCAAATATTTCCTTTTTATATCGTTTTGTTTCCCATGTTTCTCTAATATGTTGATTTCTATAAAATTTTATTAAATTACAATCTATGTTATCATTTCACACCGAACATGTAATATTTATCTCATATAACAAGAACATATATGATTATAAATTATTTATTTTATGAATATTTTATAATAAATTACCTGTAATTAATTATATTTCCATGGGTTATTGTAATTATAAATGAGGTATGTCTTATTTTCATATGTGAATCACATAAGAATGTACATATAAGGATGTGATGGGTGTCACCGAAATTATATACCCCAAAATTAAATATATAGCACATTTATCACATGAGATACCATGTATGGTTCATAGGTAGTGATCTTAGAACAATATTTTCTATTTTATTGGATGTAAAACATGAATTAGGTTTATTAGGTAACGTTTCTTGTTGTATTCACATATCCACGAATGATATTCCCTGACCAAATTATTCATTGATGAATGTATCCTCTATTATCATGATTAAATATTAATCACATTGATACTATATATACTTCATTATAAATTTTCATTATTTATTAACCATTTATAACCCTCATGGTGGTTATAATAACTCACCCTTTAATATTATATATGTCTCATTAATAACCCATCATATACTAAAAGTATGAGGACATCTTAGAGCACAATATTGTTTTCTTTGGACTCTAATAAAATATAGTTTTATTATATATTGAATATATCATTTTATAAGGTTATATTAATGAAATATCTTATTACATGTTGTTCATAATTCAATGAAAAATTAATGTATTAATGTTGTAGAGTATCTATTACAGTGAAAATGACATAGTAGTTTCCCATTATGATTTTACACCTAGAATGTTATGGTGATATTTTTAAATTTTTTTCTATGGTAAAATAACATTTTTGTATGGGAATAATTATATGATGAATATTAGTTTCATGTATTAATTTTTTGATGTGACTTCATCTCATGATGTTCTCAATTGGTAATCTCCTTTAAAATATATTATATAAATAGACCATCTAGAATGAATACAATATATTTTCATTTTATTCATCATTATATTTAATGATTTGGTGTTAAGATCCTTATAATTTAATTCTACTATTAGTTCATGTCATCACTCTTGAAATCTGAAGTATTTCCATGAATTGTGATGAAATATGATCGATGTGATGTTGGAAACATTAAGTGTTTAATGAAAGAAAATTTATTAATTAATTAGTTGTGGAAATATTTATATATTCCATAAATAGAGAATAAAATATCTCACCTATTATATTTAAATAGAACCTTTTCATTAACATTCATGTCCATGTTAGAATTATGACTTCATAACAGATAGACATTAATCTTAGAATTTTGAACATTATTCAAAATGTCATTAAGGAATGGGCCTAGTGGGACATAAATAACTATTTCCTTTAATCTATGTTAAATGTTATTTATATTTAATAATTACAATATGTTTAATTCTGAAGACCAAGAAGTAATAATTATTCTGGTATTATTAATAGATCAAAAATTTAAAATTATTATTAATTTTAAAGGTAACTATTTTTAAAATAAATATTTATTTTTTATTTATCACTTGTTATACACACTGTAATAAATATTTCTTTATTTAATAAATACATAATTTATCTTATTATTGGAATATATAAAATAAGAATTTATTTTCTTTATTTTATAGAAAATGATATATTTTTTATTGAATGAATAATATATATTTAAATATTTATTCAATGGTTCAATAAATATTATAGAGGATTAGAGAACCTAATTTGTTCATGTGAAAAATATATATTTTATCACTATCAAATAAATATCTATATTTTAATTAGTATGAAAAAAAAGGAATGAAAGTAATATTAATATTTTACTCCATCACATGGTGATCCTTTTGGATTAATGTCTTATTAGAGGCCTTTGGGAAACTAATTAAATATTAAACCCTAAAAATAGTTCTAAAAATGGGTTTCTATTTGTTTTTGAAATATGTTAATACTTGTGCACAACAATATCCTCTAAAAATATAATTTCTTCTCTTAGCTCTCAATACCGAAAAATATGATCGATTCAATTAAGAAAGAATCAAAATAAACCGATCAAGGAAAAAATGAAAGATAATAAATTGACCGTGATTGGACGCAATGTATCATCAGGGTTTCACAATAATCAATGACGAATATGTGGATCTATGATAGAGGGGATTTACATTGGGTCCCCATGGTGGAATAATGATAGGCATATGAGGTTTGAACAATCAACACCACAATTGAAGAATAATCTCATGTACGAGGTATTAATTTCTTCTTTTGTTTTGAAATTTATTATAAATTGACATGAAAAGAACACCCCATGGATTTGGTGAATTCAATTTTCAATTTTATTCTAAGAATATTTTTCATTTTTTTTGTGATTCTCTTCATCATGTACATTATGGAATATTGGTTCAATTTAACCAATGTTGAGTTGGAGATAGGCCCAATAGGTAATTATGTTGCATATAAACCCTTTACCTGGTATTATAGAAGTGATGTTAGACATATAATTATTTATTTATTTATATTCATTATATTAATTTATAGTCTTTTGTGATTTGAAGAAAATTTTCCTTCAATTCAACCACTTAGATGTCTTTTTCCTCCTTTTGTTTCTCACTCATAAAATCCAGATTTGATTAATCATTAATAAATAAAATCTAAAGAACCCATATATATGGTTTTATTAGTCAAGTAAGAAAAATATTATTAAAGTATTCTTACATCTAGTTCATTTCATGTATCATAGTCTTTTAAACCAAGATGATTTGAAATTTAATATACAACATCATCTAATAGCAGACACAGATGGCACTAAATGTTCCACCTATTGACTAAGCTAGACTACCCCATGAAATCTGGGACAAAATTCTATGTAAATCAGTTACACACCATGTAGTTGAAACATTTTCATGGGGGAAATACATAGTCAAATTGGATATGATTATTAATTACATTATGAGTCTGGTTTTACATTCATGTATCCAAGAGATTACGTGGTGTGCACCATATTTACATATAATATAACCCTAAAAATATTTGTGTATAACACATTCCAATTCCCTATGATTGTATTACAGACTTTTAGAGAGGATGTTAAAGAGAGTATTTCTTGATATTCACATTGTGTACCCATGTAGTTTGTGCAGAAAATTTTAATTAATTTTTTACATGTCAAGAAGCATCATTATGTGATCTATATACCAGTTCATTACATCTATACTCCATATTATATGTGTTATATGAAATTATATGTTTAAATAATTTATACCTAAAAATATAATCCCCATACATTAAAATAATTATACCCTTGGTTAATTAACATTTCTTCTATGGGTATTTTATTGACATGTACACCACAGTAGTAACACATTAAATCTTGTATTCTATTTACTAAAAGATTATACTATATACGATCTCAATACTTGGTGAGTTGTTCGAAAAGACACACATTAATTTTTCTCCAATTATATAATTTGTATATATTTTATTAAATTTTAACTTAAATCAATTATTTTGTTTTACTAAATCACCGTATATGAGTATCAAAAGTATAAATTGGATAGAGATTGAGATAAAATTAATATATTGATTACTAAAACAATTAATTTATTTAATTTCATTGTGTATTATCATAACAATAGTTTGAATCAAAATTAATTTAATCCATTAATTTAGGATTCTTCTCTACAATGAAAATGGATGACCATTACATTATACTAACATTTTAATGTGTATGGTTTCTTTTCAAATAAATATTTCTTTGTTTTTTGCACAAAATATTAAATTAAATTGTTTGTCTATGATTCTCCAATAAATTATTATTATGTAAGGGATTATGTTCCCAATATTTCATTACAAAAACCCCCTTATATTTCTATTCACCTACATGTGATGTAAATCCCTTATAAGTAAATAAATCCCAAGTGAAAAGAGTTTCATCAAAATGGATACAGTGTGAATCTAAAATTGATTATAAACTTCACAATGATTGAATGATAAAACACGAGCCTAGGATGTGATAAGGAGTCCTCATCTAGGGATTCAATGATTTATTTTTTATCCACTCTATAAAAAATTATCACTTTGAAGATTGTGATAATGAACCATTTTCATTATTTTATTTCTGACATTAGAATGATTTCATTATAGAGGTTTAAGACTATTATAAAATAAATAAAATAATTAAAATGTAACGATGGAATTAAAAAAAAGTATTAAGTGAAAATATTTTATTAGGAACCTAATTAATCACATAAGAAAAATATGATTAACATTAATATGATATATAATTGGTAAAAATAATAATTTCACATATAATTAAATTACCCTTCAAGATAATATTATTTCATTAATCCATTCATTATCTATGTTCAGATGGACCCATAATTGATGTTTTCTATCAGAAATCAATGAGGGAACTTTAATTTATCAATCAATATAAAAAATATACGGGGGTTGGCTTAGAAAATTCCATATATTATTTAATGTAATTATTTTGTTTAATAAATTTTTATATATTGGTGTTGAAAAAATTACAGTCTATATTTCCAGATTTGGTAGTCTAATAAACCGAACAAGGAACTCTAAGCCCACTGTTGGCATGAATTCTGACCTAAATAACTACTTATAGTTTTTCATTCCTTTTTATTGATTATAAGTTGTGGAATATGGATCCCATCCACTTTAATTTAGATTGGATGGGGCATTCTTAGTTAAATATGAGGTTTATTGAGACTTGATTAAATAGTTATAGAGTTGATTAAATTTAAATTATTCAATCACACATAACTAATAATGAACTAATAAAATAATAACATGTTCTGATATTATAGTATAAAAATGAAAAGTTATTTATAAAAATTATTCTTGTGGTAACTTATGGAGAAATACGATCTCCTATCAAAAATTAACATAATGAAATTGTTCAGATTCTTATGGGATTTATTGTTCAATGAATGATAGTATTGCATGTTTCAATACTCAATCCGTAATTTTCCTACTGTTGAGGTGTGTGATGAGGAGCTTTCTATATATGAAAAATAAATGAATAATATTTTATATATTTAGTGTTTATTATTTCTATCCATGTCTAGAAAACTCAAATCATCATAATAGAACATTGATTCTAGTAGCATGCTCCAATATCACTATGATATTTATTAATAGAGATTCCAAGGGTAATGATCTAAGTTATTTAGGGTTCCTATAAAAAGATAAATTAGAGGTGGTGTTTCAGATAGGACACATGTAGTAAAAATAATTTGAAACATTATGAATTTAGAGGTTCTATTAATTATATTACATGTATAACTTCACACTGATCTTATTATTTAAACAATTCCCCTATTATTCTATAGTTTGTTTTTTAAAATTTCATTTTAACAATATAAAGAAATATTTTCGAGGTCATCTCACTCCAATTATCCAAGATAACAATGGTGTCAAGCTTGAAAATCGTTCTCTTATTATTGTCAGTGAGAGAATGATATAGACATATATATCCAAGATTATAATGACCCATCATTAAAAAAATCATTAAATCAGTATTTTTATTGATAACAAGCTTTAGAAACAATAATGGACTGAAATTAACCACGATATATTAAAAAAATATTTTTAATAAAATTTATGAATATTAAAAAATATAATAAATTAAAAGATTATAATCAATTAAAATTTCATAAAATTTTGAGTAATAATACCTAATATTTTAAAATGATATTTTAGAATAAAATTAGATTTTATTTATATTTATAATTTTCATTTAAAAGATAAAATTATAAATTTTATAATTTAAATTTCTATAAATAAATCAAAATTTTAATTTATCATATAAAAAATATTCTATGATAAGTTTTGGGTATTTTAATGAAATAATTATTTCTTAGTTAATATGGATATTTATATTGATTACTAAAATTTTAAATATTATAAATTTATCATTATAAAAGTGAGAAATATATATTGATAAAAAAATTCCTGGATTATTGAATTATTTGAGAAGAAAAAATATGTATTTTCTAATATCATTTTGACGTAAAAAAACCTTTTTTCATCATTTTAGAACATTGATATCATTTTATTATAATTTTAGAAATTATTTTAGTGTTTCCCTTAAATTAAACATTTTAATGTTAATGTTCAATTTTGTATATAATTAAAAGAGAAAAAAATCATATTTTTTTAATAAAAAAAATTATTTCTTTAAATTTTATTATAGTGATGGATATAAACAAAACAAGAAATTTAATCTCAGAAACCTAATTATGTAAAAATAAATTGATTGTGTTATTTTATCTCATGTTAAATTAAATTTTTAAAAAATTTATAGTTTATAATTTTTAAATTTATCATCATATTCTTGAAAAAAATTATCATATATTTTTATAAGTTTAATTTCTTTATATGGAAAAATTGCATTTCCATGGTAAATACATGACACCGCAAAAAACGATAATTCTTCTAAAACTACTACATTTTTTAATATTGTGTATAATTTTAAATTAAATAGAAACTTTTTAGATTAATAAAAAATATTCAGTTTAAAAATATATAAAAATTATTTAACACTCATTTAATTTTTAATTAATGTTTAATAAGATTACGAAGAGTTGATTGCTGAAGTGACATTTTTTTACAGAAACGATTCTTGATCACATTATAGATTTTAATTTAAATTATTGATTTATCAAATTTATAAATTTAATAAGACTAATGTAATTCTTAATCATGATCAATACTATCAAAATTTTGTATTAATGGTCATATAAAATTTTTATAGATAATATATTTTTCAGGGTAACATTTTAATCAATATTAATAAGTGTTAAAATGGGTAATCTATTGTGGTCCATATTTTTTAGAATCAATTTCTAACATATCCATTATAGAAATTTTTATTAGGTTCAACATACCTACCTACATGTCACCCCAGATGATTACCACCAAACACACTTGACAATCATGAAATTCAATTCATAAATCTTACATAACATTTATTAACAAATATTTTTCCCCGGTTTTATCCTATTAAATGGGATCACGCTAAAAATTTTATATCCATGATCCATGTTCTAAAGAACAATTAAAATATGAAATTATATATTAAATATCCTATAAACATTATTTTCATCCTTTCTCCACAAAAACGTTCCTCATCTCTTTTATTTCAAAAGGATACATCAAGATAATATCCAAATTCTAGACGTATGAATTACTAACCCATTAAATTGATTTATTTATCCTTTTAATCCACCCTCCTCCAAACCAATTATAAAATTATAATTATAATTATAATTATATAAAAGTATACAAATTTTTTATTTTATAGACTATATAACCATTATATATTCCCCATAAATTCCATAAAAAACTAAATATGTTTCTCATGTGTGTGTGGACTAAAATCTCCATGAAAAACAAATTTTTCTTTCCATCACAACCATTCAAAGATGGTTATAGAATTATTTTAGTGGTTAAATAGGTAATTTATTTCATGGTTTATATTTTATAAAAATGAATCTGCAATTCTATATGCAATGATACCAACAATAGAACATTATAAAAAACAACTTCCTAAAATGTACATATTAAGTGGAAAAGTGATTTATTTATAAGTGACCAATTAATTTTCACTTAGCTTATTATTATAATGATTTAAATTTATTATTCATAACCTTAATAACAGACGAATAGTGTTATTATATATTAATTATAATGATAATAAAAGTAATAATGTCTTCTATATCCATACTCATACATATATTGTTTCATTTCCTTATTTCGTTGATTTAACCACCTACTTGAAAAATGAAATAAATTTATATAAAAAATGGATTTTAAAAATTAATATATTATATTAATAAATATTTTTTTTGGAATTTGGAAACATAATATTAAAATTTTAATATTTAATTAAGACCACATAGCCCATTCTTTATAAGGTACTAAAATTATATCATCAATAAAATTATAATTATGAATAGTGGAAAAAATAATTATGATATAAAATTATAAAATAATAATTAATTTAAATGAATCAAGTATAGTAAATTATTTTGAAATTTAATTATTAACATTTAGAGAAGAATAAATACCAGCACTATGGTTAGGAAACTTTTTCAAAATGATCAACGATACACACACAAGATATTAAAAATAGATAATTACTATCTAATATACATGTAGAGAAAAATAAAAATGATTTTTATAAAATTTTATATTAATGAATAAAATTATCAAAAAGGATATGTTTGTGATAAAGGTTCTTAGAATTAATTTTGTTAAGGGGTGAAATAAGTTATGGGTTTTAATCAAAAAATTTATCCCCTTAAATTGTATTTCTTATTATATTCAAAGATTTCTTTAGAATGGTCTATTTTTTATCATTTAATATTTAACTCATGATCCAATAATTATTTGAGATATTTACTATTTTATATTTAGTCATATTCATTGTGTGGTTTTGATTCAATTGTTTCTATGGTAGAAAGGGATTATTTGTCTCAAATTCATATTTCTGGAGACTGGATTGGTATTTCACACAATAATTTATTTTCATTTAGTATTTATTCTCTTATTTCCATGTCCTTTAATGAATAAATCTCATCTTAGGATATTGGAATTTAAATTTACTCATAAATCACTATCTTGTTATTTTTATTACTATGTTAACATTACCATATGTTATTTTGTTATCGCATATCGCATTAATGAGGTAAAATAATTATTATTAAAATTATTTTTTTATGACTGGATTCTTCCACAATAATATTTTATATAATGGTACTTTATCATCAAATATAGTCTAAAATTAACATTCAATTCAAAAAAATTCCAATAAAAAATTTATTTCTCTAAATTATATCATTGATTGGAATAATTGCCATCCTATTATTTATGGTTCCCCCTCATTGTCAAATATTTTCTTTACCACCATTTTTTAATTTTAATTTGTAAATTAATAATGAGTTATCTCATTTGAAGTAAATATATTACCTATCACATTTTGTAAAATAATTTCCATTAATACCTTTACAATGTTTGTTGCAAACAAATATATTTTGAAACACTAAAAAGGTTGTAAATGTTTAATATAAAATTCATTATATTCCCCTCCAAATTTCATTATATAACCTAAAACATTTCAAGAATCTATTAATTATTGTCACTTTTCTATGGTAAATGTTTTTTAATGTTCTCACTTCACCATTTTTAAAATATCTTTTGAATAAGACCTGTAACATCACACCTTAATGAATGTATTATAGAAAATATTTTAATGTATTCCAAATGAAATCATATTTCCTGCACAATTGTTTATTTATATAAAAATTTATATCTATCTTCTCATTATTTTCAAATTTTAATTTAGTTTCTCCTATATTCCTAAATTAATTTTTTAAAATTTATTTCAAAAGATCAAAGATATTTCTTATTTGTGGTGAGATTTTTATATATATGAAAATATTTTTTTACATCAAATTAATTTTCATTTAAAATTCCTTCTTCATGATCAAGGATATTATTTTTGTGTTTCTATGTAACATCATTATCGTGAAACAATATGTAATGTTATTTTTTATCAATCATATAGTCAATAAATTGATTTTTATTTCCTAAACATAAATAGTGAATAGAGATAACATTTATTCTAATTCATTTTCATTACGGATATATTGGTGTCCATTTCAATGATTCTTGGTTGTAAAATTAAATTCCATATGCTGAATTACTATGGAATTTATTCATGTGTTCTATGTTATCATTCTTTCATCTCTTACCACTTTACGATTCCCTACACTAATTAAAGGATGATCACATGGATTTGATTCATTTATTGGTTGAGTATATTATTTACATAACCATATTCCAATTACCTTTACAGTTTAAATGAAATGTTCCTTATTATAATGATTGAATTTTATTTTCCTAAAAAATCATTCAATATCTTTAGATACTATATTGTCATCTATTTTACATTTTATAATTATGGATGACTTCATTATGTGAATCAATTTTGAAATTATAGGAAACACATTTTATTCCCATAGATTCATTATGCTAGAGAATAAGTGATTGATTTTCAAGTGGTACTCATAAGTATATATGATTATGGGTGAAATCCTATACCACTCTCCATTTAATTAGTTAAAATTGAAAATATCATAAGATATTTATATGTGGTAAGAATATAGTTTTATGTAAATATTAGATAAATGGTGTGAGTCAAGAATATAATGTATACATGGGTATGACTAGTATTTCTCCTAAGAAAGGGTGAATATGTGTGACTCATGAATGTAATGTATCTCAATAAAAATGTTTGTGATAATTTTTAATGTTACCACAATTTTTTCTTACACTCTTAAAAACGTTATGCTCGAAGGGCTGATGTTTTTTAGTCATGTTTACAGAATGTTTTGTCTAATTTATAATAATATTCCAATCATCGTTCCATGATTAATGTTCCATTATTTTTTGCGTATTATTTTTTATATATATCATGATTATACTGATATGATCATCTTATGATCATTTATGATATTTTATTATTATCACTTATGATTTCCATTACATAGAATATAATATCACCACATTATTAGGTTTCATGATTCCCATGATATAAACATGTGTATAAATTTTTAAAATCCATGAATTTATCTAGTATGGATTCATTTTGGAGAAATGTTGATATATATTGTAAAATAATTATTTTATATAGAAATTAATGAAATCCACCGAACCATCCCCCATAAATATCCCAAAGGCCTTAAATTTTTTTATTTATGACAATACCTCTTCCAAGGGATGAGGGAGAACCCTGAAATGTCCTAAATCCTAGCGAGCAAAATACATGACCCATAGGTCATAGAGAAAATCTTCCATCCAAGACAACTTCTAAATTCCCCTCCCCATAAAATGTCGTGATATCTACACTCCACATTCACAAGGCTAGTTTGTTAGCTATCCATGCATAGATGAACATGTCTATCACTGATGGAAATTTCATACCTTATCAATCTTCCAATTTCAGTTAGCACTGCTCTGGTGAATGTGGATGCTTTGAATCCTCATATAGAGTATGGTCCTTTGTAATCCAGACTAGTTGCATCTTCATTTTCATTTTTCTTGATGGTATTGGGGTGGAATGAAGGAATTGAGGGTCCTAAAGGCCTTAAGAGTGTACTGGCCAAAAGTCCTTGGGTTGCTCGAAGGCCTTGTAGGACCTAAAGACAAAACTAGTTCCCCAAAGGCCATGATGGATGAAAATTTCTGGTTACTATTATACTAAATATTACCTAATATAGTGCCTAATATAGTACTACTATATTAACCTGTAAATATTTTTCAACTTGGATTTGACCCAAGGTCTCTTGGATGAACTTATCGAGCCATCACCAATCAGGTTGAATCTCACGGGCAAGACAATAAACGATCAATTTGTAATTTTGTGTTAGTATTTGTGAGATGGAAATATTTTTCTTGTAAAATAATTTCATGAATGTTTTTATTTTTACTTGGCCTCTTAAATTTCTATATAATTTGGGTTAGTTATTTTTTAATACTAGCTTAGGTATTTTAGAGATATGACAAAAGTAAAAAAGGTGAAATTATTTAGGGATAAGTCAACATGATAAATATATGTAATAGATAACATTATAATTTTATAATAAATTAAATATTATATGGGTGTCCTATAAATTATTTACCTATATTGACAACAGAATGTGGATGCAGTTACAGAATAGATTCTCCTAGATAAAATCACCACAAAAAAATTCATCATGAGAATTGAATTGATCTTAAATCTAGTGCACATTTGGTGGTCCAAAAACAACATACCGGACCTGAAACTCATAAGTAATATTCTTTATTTAATCATATTCCGTTAATAATCATTTATTTAGGATTTATTATTTCAATAAAATATTTTAAATAATCAAAGACAACCAAATATAATGAAAACTAGATTAAACAGAGAATGGTTTTTGAGGAAATGAATAATGTTAAATTATTTAAATGTTCGGGATATATGTTGGTTTATTTTATCATGTGATAATATAAAAATAATTCCCTAATGGTTTTCATAAATGATGTTAACTCCTTTTGTATTTTGTAATGGGTGAAGCCTAACGTAATAAAGTTTACAGTTGATGTCATAGACCATGTAGATATTTTCCCAATAAGAAACCCAAAGGGATGAGACATAGAATGAGAAAAATTGGTAATATGGTTATCCATCAAAAATTAATTATTATAATATATATATATATATATATATATATATTTGTTTCTAAAAACAAAAAATAAGATAAGGATCGATTCTTATATAATTTTAGGTGGTGATAATGATGGAGGAAAAAATATTCAATTTTCATCTGTTAAAAAAATTAGAATCAACAAGTAGAATTTGATATTGGAACTGAGAGATGTTTTATGTGGGAAAAATAATGGCATATAGTTACTAATTATCTTGTAAAAATAATGCGCTTAGTAGGAATCATAGATTTTAATATTGATCATCTGGTCATACAACCAATAGTTCAATGTCATAAATTTAGGAAGTATTTCAACAATGAAATAAATGTGCTAATCCAAGGGAAAATGAGGATGATACATGTCAGATATTTTCATGATAAATTCAACATCATAAATCCTATGATACAAAACATCTATTGTTTTTTCCAATTTTGATGTGGAGTGAAGAAAACCGATCAACCACTGAACAAAAGTGAGTTTTATAATTTCATCTTGTTAAACCCAGCCCATTATATCTATTATGTTTATTATGAACAATTAATCATCACTATGATAAATTGATAATGATTTATTAATATAACATCTAACAGTTTTCTTATTTTTTCCTTTGTATATAACTCTTCTCTAATATTAATTTCAAGGATTGTTCTCCCAATAAATAATTTTACAATTTTTTAGAAAAATTTTATGTTATATTAATAATTTATTGGATCTATTGAAAGAGTTAATATCCAATATAGTAAAATCACATAAAAAATAAACCATTGATCACCTATTAATTGATTTATAAATATAAACTCTTTTTAAAAAATAGACCCCATGATATTGTGGAATTTGGGAAAAAGAATAAAGGGAATCTAAATAGTATTTAAATTCATATTTTTATGGGAACATATGAGCTTTGTACTCAATATAATGATAGTGTGGATAAAACCACCTTTGATATTTAAATATAATGTCATTTATATTTTATAGAAACATCTATCTATTATATTAGTTAAGAATATTTAAAAGGATAGGATTTAATTTATTTAAGTGGGGATAATGAAACAACCATAGATTTAACTATACATTTTTCATAAATAACTATTATTTCTAGTATATTACATCGGAATAAAACACAAACTAAAAATATGTTTAAAAATGGTTCATCTAATTTTTTATTTATAAAATAATCTCCATAGTTAAATATAAATCATGATTAAAAAGTTTAAAATGGGTATTCAAATTACAATCAATTTATATAAAATAAATTTGATACATAGACCATCAATAAAAGATTTTTTTTGTTTATAGAGACATTAATATATGTCTCACCATCATTTTCCCTCTTAAATTTAATGAAATTCAATTCAGACACCATACATAACATTAGTTTCCAAATTATTTTCTATCATTTTTACATATAAAAGGTACTGACTTCCACCCATTTCATGTCTCACCCCGAGTTTGAAATTTTAATAAAATTATTCCCAATATAATTTTTATATTTATTATACACAATTTTGGTATCATATATCTAAAATATCTACCTCAATCCCATTTCTAGTAGACACTTTATGAATAGATCCAAATTATCAAAATTGAATTTATATACACTTTAACTTCTTTTATTTATCCGTATCATCCTTCCACCCCCAAAACCCATTATAACAATATGAGTATAAACATAGAATTATAAATAATATACTAATGTATTATCAAAATTTGGGTACAATAATTATCTATTCCCGTATTATTCAATCTAATAAATGGAAATTTTTTTCAAGTTCAAGTGTAGACTACTGCCTCCTTCCATAACACATTTTTTCTCATCCCTACAATTAAAATATGGTTCTGGAAATGGGTTTAGTGATTAGAGATGTTATATACTTCATGAAGTATATTATTTTAATATAAATTTGTCATTATATATGTAATTGAATCCAAAAGTGACCATTGAAAAACTATCTGGCTAAAATGAACGTACAAATAGGGAAAGTGATCTTTTTAAAATTGAAAACATAATTTTCAATTATCAAATTCTTTAAACACTTACTAATTTTGATTTATAACCATAATAAAATGTAAATATTTTCAGAATAGTTTATTCGTAGTTATATTATTACAAAATAATATCTTATACAACAATACTCAAACATCGATTGTAGTATGTTCTTATCAGGTCAATTAAATCACCTACATGAATAATACAATAAATTTGTATCAGATATGGAATTGAGAAATTAATATTGTTTAATAAATTTTAAATAGTTATTTTTTAGCTCTTTCATGTTAATATGAAAAATTAAGGCATCAATTAAGATACCATTTTTAATCCATTTCTTTTTTCTGAAATAAGATCCTTAAAGACAACATTTTAGAAAATAGTAACTACAATACACAAAAATGAAATTGTGAAATAGTAATTAATTTAAAATAATCAATTAATTCACATTTTATGACCTGTTAATGTTGATATTAAATAGAACAGTCAACAACAATTCCATCATTACAAAACAAGTTCAAAATGTTCATGTTTACTCACACCTGCTTTATAAAATAGATAATATATAACTGGTATGTACATATTGAATAATTATAAATGAGTTTTACAAAAGCTTATAAATATTAATATGGATTTAATTTATGATATGAGGATATTTATTTTTTTTATGCATGATTCACGAATGTTTTCCACTAAGTAGGGAATCACGGTAAGGGTTTCATGTCTCAAATTTTCTCCCCATGAGAAAAAATTATTAGTATATAACATCAGTTTTTTGTAATGGTGTTTCTAATACACAATTAATATTTTTTATCATGAAAATATAATTATTATTGGTATTTAATGTCCCATATGGAAGTATATCTGTTAATGGGTTATGAATTGAGTTCTTCTATGGTTGTAAAGATATCCTTTTATAAAATTTAAATTTCTTGAGAAATGTTAGAAATTTCATAGCATAATTTATTTTTATTGTGAATTGAATCCCATTTTACCTTAAATAATAATTAATAACCTTCATATCATGATACTATAATTATTTTTTATTTGTAACTACATATCATATTCCTATGATTCTTATGTTATAATTATTGTAAGGGATTTTGTTTACTCAACATCCTTCATTGCGATTAAATGAGTATTCCAGAACATATTTATTCCTAAATTAGTTCTATCTGACCTAAGGTATTATTTAGTGGATCATTCTATATATTAGGTGCAAAATTCTCTTTTCAATTAAACATTTTTCCCTAAGTAAATTTCATTGTAAAATGTATATCATTGTATGGAATTATTCTTATTCCATTTCATGATCTTTTCTAATTCTTGTCCATAATTTTCCATCCAACCAATGTAATAATTTATAAATGGGAACCTAATTTTGGGTTCCATCAAGTGATCTCAATATTTTTCAAATATTCTTTTCAAAGGGATGTTTTATTACACATTTTATGATGTTTATTTTCAATAATTATATTTTAAATTATTGAAATTTTTTCATCTATTAAAAGAAAATAATTTATCTTCCATCCCACATTTCTCAAGATTAACATTATATACATTGAAGGAATAGTTATTGAAGCTTATTTTGAAATGAAAATAATTTTAAATATCTTTACTTTATCATTATTAAAATAACTTCTGATACAGATTTATAACATCATCAAATTTCTAGTGTCTTTTAAAATAATTTATTAACATTTTTTAGACTAAATATTTTTATTTGGAAGAATTATCTCTCTCCTCTAGGATTATAATATAATTTTTTATTTTAAAATATTTATAAAATATTTATTCTAATAAATATTTCAAATGATCAAGAATATTTATTATTTACAATTTTTTTTTCTAAACTCCTAAGAATTATTTTCACCAAATTCATTATCCTTTAACATATCTTATCTGTTATTGGGGATTTTATTTAGATTTATCCATAAAAATAAATTATTTTTAGGTCTTATTTATCATTAATTTCTATCCTAGATACTATCCATCACTACCATTGTCATTCCTGGACATCCATTATGAATAGGCATAGCATTTCTCTTAATGCCTTTACTTTATAAATACCATGTTTTATATATTTTTATTTATGGGATTTCTCTATGATTCTATGCACCGAATAACTAGAAAAAATAATTATAAAATCAATCATCAATTTTTTTTCCTTTATGAAAAAATAATATTTCTTTCCTATAATTGAATGTTGTTCATCTAGATTCCACATGTAGATTAATTAGGGGAAATTATATACATAGTCACATACCCTTTACCTATATAATGTAAATATTATATTCTTTATTAAATTTTTTGAATTATACTTACACCGAAATTTAATAAGTATATTTTTTTAACCATTTATTTTCTATATTTTTATTTTTGTGTAATTATTGATTTTTTTATTCCACTTTAAAAATATAGGAAAACAATTTTATTTTCATGGTTTCATTATTTTATAAAATTATTGAATTATTTTAATGTGGAAATCATTAGTGTGTATGATGATGGGTTGGTAGAAATATTAAGCTTTAATGAATTAGTTAAAATTTTAAATATATTCAGATATGTATAAGCAAGAAAAATTTAGTTTTTCGCAAGCATCAATTTAATTGTCTCACTCATTAAGGTGTTGTTTAAACTAGTACAATGTTGTTTTCTCAGAATAATGGGTGTATGTGTATTAATAATGAATGTAATTTTCCCTTATATTTTATTTACCACAGTTGAATGATTTCATATGAATATACTTATACTCATGACTATATTATGCTATCCAGTCTCATTCATATTAAAGAATGGTACCAAACTAATTTGATTCACCTCATACGATATGTGAACTATTATTCCATGATTGATGATCTATGACATATTGTGTATGGATTAAATTATAAATATTAATTCAAATTCTATACTAATAATATTATCACTTATAATATCTGATTTTAATCGTATATGTTTTCCATTAAAGAGGCCTTATGATTATCATTTATTATGTGTCTACTTCTACATTTTCTGAAGATGGTTATAATTTATTATAGGTCTACAAGGAGTCCAGAGTGTCCAAATTATTAAGAAATGATAAAATATATTATAAATATTTTTCATATATAAATAATCCACATTTACACTAAACCGTTATTTCATCAGTTTTTTTTAATAATTTATGAGGTTGAATGATTTTTCCTATAAAATAATGATTTAAATGTGTTTATTTTTATTTGGTTAATTTAGAAAATAATTCAATTTCTATTTTTTTTCATAACACCCTTATAAGAAAATGATGATAAATCGGTTGTGTTAGGTAACATTACTCTACCTGTTTCACAAGTGGAAAGAAGTTCTACTAGAATAAAATCTACACCTAGGAAAAGAATAAAGGAGAAGCTTCAACTAGATTTTTTGTCTAATGAAATATGTCTATTTCTGAAAATTTGGTAATATATATAGATTTATTTGTTCATATATTATTTCAAATATAGGTACGATGTAGCTTCATGAAGATTACTAAAATTGAGGTCGATCTATAATAATCCAAAGGATCTAAAATTAATAGTATACCTTTGGATATTACCATATCCTATTGTCAGCTTAAATGATCTTAATTTTGAAAGATATTTATTATATTCCAACACCAACCAGATATATCATCTATGTTACCTTAGATAGATAAATATAGATATATTTTTTAATTTTTTAATTAGTGTTTCCTCTTTAAGAAAGAAATATATTTTTTCATTTGACAAATTATAATAATGGTCTTTATCTATTGGATTAATTGAACTAAGAATTAGGAATCAATAACAAAAGTATATCAAATGACTCATTAAACACTGAACAATGGAATAACTAGATAGGAAATTTAAATAAATCATTGGACCAAATTACACAGACATAGATATTTGTACTTTTTTGAAGAAAAACACCTTTTTTATGTCATACATATTTTCTAGGAAAACGTTCCAATTCTAAATTTAGTGTAAATGGTGAATTTTTCATTGATTATATTGAGTTAGTTCATAAAAATGTGTGTAGATAATTTTTGTTGGAAAAAAATGATGACTAGTCATACTTCTTAACATTTAATGATGACATGAGGAGATATGAATACATATCATTAATGATGTATAATCATGATTTTTTTGAGACATTCATGTAATGTGAAATCGATGATGAGAAACTGCTTGGTAATAAGATTAATAAACACTATTAAGACCTTATATGATAATACATTAATAAATATTTCATTTAAAATTTATAGGTGGTAGATCATTTTTCATAACTAACACCTACTAATAAAATATAATGTAATGTTATATGAAAAATTAGGAACCACAACCTTGTAGACATTTTGTGATCAATGCTGATTCATTTGTGTATTCCATTATCCTCTTGGGGATAAAAATTATATATGTTGTTGAAATTAATAAACAAAGTATCAAATAAACAATCCAAAGATATTCCTTATAAATGTTTTTGTGAGAAAAAACCCTTATTGTAATATTTATGAGTGTGTAGATTGCTAATTAGTTGCAAATGATATTTCTATAAAAAGACTTCTTCGATAAAATACAGTGAATATAATTATTGTTTACCCAAAAGAAAATATTGGTGATTAACTATATGACACAACTGATAAGAAATCTGGGTTAATAGACATCCCTTATTTTCTGAAAGGGTCCATATCACTAATTTATATATCGAGAGAAAGATATAATTTTATGAAATCAAACCCTATGATATACAATAGTTGAAGAAAATAAATTTAAAAAATTCCAATGGAATAAGAAATTTTGGATACACAGGTATTGTATAGGAGTATGATTGAGGTTGGAGAACTAAAATGATTTGGTGTTTTAAACACCAATGATGGTGAATCATGTAAGATATGTAATTTAAAAAGATAGATCTCCCCAACACCTTCAACGTGTTGGAATATTGTCATGTATACCCAATTGACCACCATTTTTGTGAACTAGTATGAATATCTTATAACAATGTTACCTAGATTGTCCTTGACATAAAACAAATGGAATTAATGATACAAATGAGTAATAAACAAGTACCCACCATCATAAGAACATCAAAGTGAATTTTTTGTCAAGAAAAGAAAAAACATTGTATAATAAAAAAATCAGTCGGTATGAAAAACACTCTTAAGTATAAATATAAAACAATAAGATAGATAAATTTACAAAGACAAAACCTAATCCAAAGGATGACATAAAATTCATCAACAAGAAGTATATAAACTCTAATAAAATAAATATATGAATGATAATCTAGTTACAAAAGTCACTCAAGAGCCCCACATATCATGAACAAGTACAAACTCAAAGTGGGGATTTTTCTTTTACTAGGTGATGGATAAAAGAACTCATAAAAAAATAAAATTCAAGAGTATCGTGTGACCAAAATAGATCTTCATGGTCTCACTAATTACTAGATAATTAATTGCATCAAAATTAAAACATTAATGATGTCATTCTAAAAACAATATTGTGAAAATTTATTTAATTATTTAAATCCATAACATGAATAAAAGTTAAAATATGGTGAATATATCTTAAAAATACTAAATTTATTGATTTATTTGGAATAGTTTTAAAAAATGAAAATAATTAATTATACAACTCCATAATAAGTGTAATGTAAAATTATCTAAAAAACAAATCACTATGATAGCAATCCATGAGTTATGTTATTTTATGTATACAGAATCGTCACACTTCCCACACATAATCATCGATCATGTATGAGTGTAGACTCAAATAAACACCCAATTAGAGGACCCATTTCTAGAAATCAATTACTAGCACTTTAGTGAGCCTATCATGAGAAATTAACCCAAACATAGTATAGTTCGTTGTCTTGTCATTAATATATATTTAGGGAGTCAATGACATAGTATGTTTTTCCTAATTTTATACCAACTACATAGCTCCACATGTGGTTCAATCAATCAATTATTAATATTTTATAAAAACATTCAATTCAAGTGAATTCTTAAATCACAAGTCAATTTATAAATTTAATTTTAATAAATCTTTTTCCATTAAGAAAACATAGGTTTTCAATAAATTAATTCCATTCCAAATAATTATTTAGTTTAATTCATTTTTCTCAAGAATAAATATCAAATAATTTCACCAAATGAACTTCCAATTCAATCCCTTATTTTTATCAAAATCAACCAATAATTTCAATTCTAATGAAATTGGGGGGTTTTCACAATTTCCACACTTTTTCCAAATCATACATAAAAACAATGAAAAACAGTTTTTCAAAGAACAGAAAAACTCATTTCAAATCAATAAATCAATTAATGTTTCATTTGTTAGAAAATAATTATGGAATTATCTACCATTATTCACATGATCAAAATAACAGAACACCAACTACGAGATCCACCAATAAATGATGAAGGTGAATGAGATTAAGGAATCAACCCTATAATCATGATTCATCAAATATAATATTACATCATCAAATAACATAATGATATGTAACACTTTAGTAAGGATAAAATAAAAAATTAGTAGAAATAAAACAACAAGATATACATATATAAGGAGACCAAACATAATAACTATTATTTTGATCTACCAAGAGAAGAGGTTGGTGGAGTAAATTTCAGCTCGTGAAGGAATCCAAATACTATGTAATTATATTAAAGTTGATTGGGAGTTATTATGGGTTAAACTGGGGTTCTTGGAAAATATTATAAAAACTAATGGGATACAAAAACTAATGCAAACAGCTACTTTATGGGCCACATTATTTGCAGTGTCTATGTGTCCTAACAGTGAACCCCTACTTTATTACTAAATATAGTGAATTGATTGGAGTAATAATTAAATTGACCATAAACCAACTTTAATAACCCCTATATATCCAAGGATTCATAGTTATACAGAGTGTCTGTAGCGTTGTAAAAAAAAGTGCACCACTTCAAGTAGCTCAACAAAGGGCCCACAATTTTTTCGGATAAATCATTTGGTTCTCTATAATAGTTCACTAACAATTCATATTGGAAAAAAGATCAAATTTTGACAAACATCTTCAAAAAACACCTTTAAAGACAACTAAATAATGTAAGATCAAAACAATGGGTAATTTGTACATTAGAAAATGGAAATGGAAATATCTAACCTCCCATCCCATAGAAAATTTCATTCACTAGAAATCCTACCAAGATTATTTTTTATGAAAGAGATATGGCCAATACCCATTCATTAGTTAAACAAAACTCTCATGTATCATGAGAAATAGAACCATTATGACATAGAAAATAGATAAAAGGTACAATCTTTCCACAAAGAATCTTTTTTTTCTGAAGTAAAATTCATTAATAGATGTACATTCATGAATGAATATGATTCCACATTACATTATTCCTAGCTATGAACATGAGATGCCGTATAAAGATACTTATAATGCTATGATATATGTAACACATTATGGGTCGACATATATTGTAGTACGCATGATAAATATTAGGCCATATTTCCCACTTGTTCAATGACCCCATAAGGACCCATAAACCTTAGTGAAAGCTTTTCTAGCATCCAAATATTTAAATGACATAACAAAAGTTAATATCTAAAAAATCTTTAAAGAAACTATAAATTTCTACATCGATGATGAATATATGATTTATACTATGACTTTCCCAACAACATTCTTGGACGAATAAATTGAATCTTTAATGTTTTCACTTGGACCAAAAATGATCAAAACAATAAATATTCTCTAATATCGAACCAAAAAATAGAGATTTAAATGATTGGAAATGATATGAATCAAAAGTATCCATTCTAATTGTTGAATGATAACTATTATTGGTAGATAACCTAATATATCCCAGATGGACTTCCCAAGGACCTCCAATGTTGAGAACACAATTATGTATCATGCATCTAAGAACCTATATCGCTATTTTTTAGAAATCCATTTAATGATGATACACCATACTCAATGGAACACGATATCCCAATTACAAATGGCGTCCTCTAAAAAATTATAATGTTTAATGAGGATCCCTATCAGAAACGTTAATATAAATAACCCCATCCAATATAACAATCTCATTTACATAGTGCCTTACAAAATACTAAATATTGGTTCTATGAAGAATGCGAAAAATGTGAGCTAATTACGCGATTCGATCGATCATATAACATATCGCATTATTCTCTATAGGGTTATGCAAAAACCCAACAAAAAATATATAGATATATCATTTTTAATCCCCATTAGCATAAATAGAGTCTAATTAAATCCCAAAGTTCTTCTGTGCTTGTATTTTACCTAATGATTGGTATAATAATGTGAAAATGGTATTGAGGTATCATATCATACATGGAAAATTGAATCATTTATGAATTTTATAAAACATTATTATCATACGATAGGGAACTTCCTAATGTGAATTATAGAAATAACCTATCATTACTTTCTTAAACACTAAAGGTATAATATACTAGATCCGAGAAGATAGAACACTATCATTGGATAATAAACATGAAACGATGGTCTCCCAAACATAAAGAGAGTCTCTAATGTCATAGGATTAAATAATAAGTTTATAAACCTAAAGAATCATCTCTAGGAGAGAAGAGGTCAGTTGAAGTTTTTTTAGGAACAATCTTATTCACATCCTACCAGACTCTAAAATGAAACCAAGATAAGAGAGACATAAAATTACACTCTTTGGATTATTGTTTCATGGAATGTGTCAGAATTTTCTTAATCAACGCATATACAACATAATTTACATTAAAAGGGTTGTATACAATAATAAAATAAAAAAATTACTTCCTTAACCATCACCACTACTGAAGGAAAAATTATTTTTTTTAGAAGATATAACTAAAGATTTTCTGGTTTAAATAAATGGAAGAACATTATCTGAAAAAGTAATATGAAAAATTATTGAGGGAATTTATCATGAAAATGATCTCACAATCATGGTTAAGATAGATCTTATATTGTGGCATATGATGCATGAAACATCAATTTACCATGTGATCACCCTTTATAATAATGTGTCCCAAACCCAAATATAATGCATCACAAAAGCCTACATAGACCTTCCTAGCCTCTAAAAGAGTCACCACTACTATAAAATTTATAATATGGTTTGAATTATCAAAATAACTCTTAATTGTTTTATCCCACGTAAACATTACTCCTTTCTATGAGATATTGGTAATTGGAGAAGACAATGTTGTTAAATATTTAACAAACTCACTGTCATTAATATCTAAACTGACAAAAATACAAATATTGAAAACATTATGTTATGGAATACATGTCATAATAGTGTTCAACTTATTAGGAACAACTATAAAACTACATTTTAATACTATTTATCCCAATAAAATATATTCTTGAATTTATATAATATAAGTAAACAGATTTGTGAATAGTCGATGTGCCATCAAGATTTCAAGAAATTCTATAAAATAGTAAAGTTGGCCTTCCCTTATTTTATATAAAACAAAATATCATCCCCAAATAATAATATGAAAATTTTGATGTACTGATCAAATATATTGTTCATAACCATCATAAAAAACACATCAAAATTGGTTAAAAAAATCAAATAATGTACTCAAAAGGTCCATACCTACTTTGGAGGGCAGTATTTATGATTTTAAATTAATTAATTCTCAACTGGTGATAACAAAACACTAAATAGAACATTAAAACCACATCACCACTTTAAATTTTTTTTATATAATCATATCATGGGTATGTATAATTTTCCATTACCATAAAATGGATTAGATGTCATTGATCAACAAAAAGGAATATTATCCATTCACATTTCTTCTAAAATAGAACATGCACCATCGAAGGGTACACACTCTGACATATAATGACTTTCTCTATTAGATCATCCAATTGATACCACATCTCTTTCAAATACACTAGTGTGAAATGTTAATAAAAAATAAATAGTAGTTTTATACCATGTACCTAAATCATAAAAGAATATTACCTATCTTAATAGTGGAAAACTAGAAAATTGTATGGTAAAACATTGAAAAAATCATTAAAATATTCAGAGAGAACAACACTCAATGACTATCACTATAATTAAAAATAAAACACCATAGTTTCCCCATTTAAATATCATAAAAAATTTCCATCTCTATTCCTTTGTAGGTCTAACTCTCCCTTAACACCCCAACACAACCCAATGAGCATAGTAATATAGACATGCTGAAGATAATCGTAAATTTAGTCCTTAGGAAAACTCATCAATCCATATCTTTAATGAAATTAGGATATTACATGTTGAAAAAAATATATACCTCAATCTACATTCAATCAATGATTGGGAGAAGACATGATTGGTTCATTGGTGGCCAGGTTCTCTCTTCATTCTAAGTGGTGTAGTAATATCTATAAAAAACACATAATATCTATAAGGATTTTTAACATGTTCCTAACATTAATCGATGCGATGGAATGAGATGAAATAGTATAAATTAAATAAGTCACTAATGATGAAACTATATTGGTCATACCTCACACTATTGTTGGACCTACATTAGATTTCACCAGAGAATCATCCATTATATTAAAAAGCCTTGTTCCATATTTATATTGAAATAAAACCTTATTTCTTAATGAATATTTTAATCTGATAGTATGTTTTAGAGATAACAGGACTATTTCACCATGCAGAGTATAAAATATGCAATTGAACGTCTACAAGTGGCCTGAAAAATTGCACAAAACATTGATTTGGATGCACTAGTGAAAAAATATTTTGAATGAAAAAACATTTCACACTGAAAGAAATTCATATATATAGTAATAGAAACTATAGGTGGTTGGCGTGATTAATTATATCTATAAACCAATAATGAATCATAAATACTAATCTTTCATTTAAGGTAACTAATATAACTTGAATTGGGAGAAAAGTGAACACCATTTAACCCAATCATTCTAGCATGGCCAAGATCAGAAATCAATGGCTTATCCCTGACATCTATGTAAGAAGTGATAATCCTAATGAAATATCAATGTCATATATCATATTAGTTTCCTACCTCAAAATTGTTTGATTTCAATTTATAATTCATCACTACCTCAAGGGGAAATATAAAATGTTTATAAAAGAGGATCACAATTTTAGTCAGCATGTTGTCACCCTACTAGAGGTTGAGAACCTATACTGAATTCTACCATAATATATTTTATAGGTATAACATGTTTTTGAAAAATCTCTAAATATATTCCATTAGAATCAAATAATTAATGTTACTTTACCATAACCATTGAATACCACCATATACTACTATGATTTTACATCATTAAGGTAGCGCACTTTACATTTATCTGATGAGTCACTTACATGAACTCAAAAAGAAGTTCAATATTTTTCACCAGGTTATCTACCTCATTAGGATAATATTATCATTGTAAAGTTTTTTGTTTTGGTTAAGGAACTTAAGGGGATGTTCTCTTGATATTTCCATTTTGTGTTCCAAAATTTGATCCTGAATGAGGATAGGTAAAACAACATGTCCCAAATCAAGGAAAACACTCACTAATATCTCAATGACATTAAAGTCAACCAAAGTCTCCCTTTTATAGTTTATTGACTGATTCCTTCTATTTCATAAGAAAAGAACTTATATATGGAATAATTATACAAAACATCCATAAAAAACAAGAAAACATTTTACAGATACATAGATAATAACTCAATAATGAGAAATAAGGATATAAATTCCATACAAAAATAAACTTTCTGGTATTTAAAAAACACCATTTAATAGGTATAGAAAATAATATAATTAGATCAAATTATTACATAAATACATTTTTTTTCAAACACATATGGTGACATATGGCTTGATTCACTAAGTTGTTGATAGAAACATTCAAAAAAATACCTCTAAATTCTCAAAAACAAATTACCTCCTTTATACCGGGACATCCAAGACAACATATGAACATTATACAAAGGAAAACAACCTTTATTTGATATTATTTATTCAAAAACCATCTAATACACCACAATATAATGATACCAGGACCGGTCCTAACATGAAATAAAGGGAGTTCCTGACCCCCATAGGTTGGAGACAATCAATATGCCTCATAGGAACAATAAAAGGGGATATTTTTTAAAATAAAAAACAAATTAATGGAAGATAAATGATAAAAATTTTCTTTTACAAACACTCATCATGGATATAAGTTCCACAAGAATATAGAAAACATAGTATGTTAAATCAATAAGTAAAGGATTATATGTCATTCATAATGAAGAAGGGTCAAAATCCATATGATACAAGTGAACCATAGCTCTACCAGTCACCACAAAAAATATAGAGTACTGTGGATCAAGAAAAATTATCTCCTCTATGTGTCCCTTTGTTTTTTCCTTGGGCCTAGTATAAAAAAATATAAAAATGCATGATGTAAAAGGTAGGGTTTGAGCTAAACATAATGATAGGTTATCACCATGTTTTCCACTATAAATTACATAACAATTAAAAAAAATTATTCATTAAATTAAAATTAAAAGAGGTATGGTATTCCATTTACATATTTTAAAGAAAAAGATTCATTAAAATAAAAATATGGAAGACATATCTCAAAAAGGATTTAGTGAATATTTTATATAAAACTGTTTGTAAAAAATAGTTGGAATGAATAAAATAGTTTTATAAGTAATTCCACATATAATCATTTTAAAAGAACATTGTGATCATAAGACTTGACTTATATTTTTCTCTTGATGTATGATCCTCACGCTTTATAGTAGCATCATATCTAAAATATACTTTCTCAATGGAATCAACAGCCATTGGGGGACCCATTATGGGAAATCAGTGATCACATCATCAGGGGACCATTAGGGGAAATCATGTCCAACAAAGTTTTTTAGTGTTATCATCGTCCATAAATTACTTGAATGTTTAAGTCCTTTAATTCATGTTGTAATTCCCCCCAAACTAATCATGCTAAGAAGTACTTCAGTCAATATTTATTGGAAGAAACATTAAATTAAAAACAATTCAAAATTCTTAATTTAATTTTCCAATTTCAAATTCAACATGATTTTCTATTTTAAAACCCAATCATAGGTTTTCATCAAATTCAAGCCTTTTAAAACCATATTTCATTTTGAGTAAATTTTTTTAATAATAAATATCATATAATTTCATTAAATCTTCATCTAATTCAATCGATAATTTTTTTCTCAAAATCTACCTAACAATTTCAATTTCATTTAAATTAGTGGTTTTAACAATTTTTATTCCCATTAAAATTTATATGTCAAATTTTTGGAAATATGGGATTTAAAATTAACTAAAAACTCATTCCAAATCAATAAATAAATTATATTTTCAATTGCTGGAATTGAATTATCAAACTACCTAACATTAATCAAAAGATAAAAACAACAGAACACCCACAATAAGATATTACAAAAAATAATGATGGAAAAGGAGATCAAGGAATCAACCCCAAAATCATGATCCATAAAATCAAATAATATATCCATCAATACAATGATGATCAATCACTTTCATGAAATAGAGAAGGGAAAATTAGTATTAGTCAATTGATGGTAGATTCACTTAGTAAAATGAGATCAAGGAATCAACACTATAATCAAGATCTATCATTAACATGGAAGATACTTCAATATATTAAAATAGATAATTTTATGTTAGATTTGTTTATGGGATAATAACCTCCTTCCTTTGTTGGATCCCAGAGTCCCATAATTTTTTAATAATTGGATAAATTCATTGACAATATATTTTATTTCTATAATTCATTGAATAATATAATTTTACAATGTTGTATATGCACTATAAAGATAAATCAATAAATGTTGTAAATTTATCAATAATAATGACCCCATGGATGAAATCTACTATATAAAAAAAGAATTTAGTAAATATAAATTTTAACAATTTTTTTATAAAATTTCATCATAAATATTGATAGGTAAATCAAGGGATTATATAAAAATGAGGATGTTTCAATTGATTATAATTTGTATGATTTCAAAAAAATTTCAATTAATTCTTATGTAATTTTCATTGAACTAAAATCTATGGTTGGACCCATTATTGAAAAATCCCTGAGCACCACACCTTCATCACATCACACTTGTACCCATAACTATCAAACACACCATCATAGTCATCTCCAACACTCCCTTATTAAGCCTTTTAATGTTGTATAGATAAAGGTTTTACATATAGATAACACACCAATCCACCACTGGTCCACAACGGAATCCAAACTAGAATCATGAAATTATGATGTAATCATCAAGGATGAATCCCCCAAAAAAACTAAAAAAATAATTTAGGTGGGAATATTCCAACCAGGGGTCTAAAGTTTCTATAATGTCAAAGAGATACAGACAAAGAACATATATCTCAAAACACCTGGAAAACTGAAGCTAGAAGAAGCTGAAGAAACCATCCACTCAAAAAAAAACATCATCTCAAGGAAAAAAACAATAACTAGGATCCCCTTTGTTCCACCAAAGATGGGTCCATGCCCTAGTAACTCCAATGAGAGTAACTGATTAGAAGAAAATATTCATGAACCTGATCTGGTGAACACCTCTCAAGGATATAATGCACATTCCTAGAAATAAGAGACATTGTTGAAGAGGGAACACTGGTTGGGAGGAGTTGTAAGTGCCTCTCCAGGCTGGAATCTGAACAAAACAAATACATGGAATAACCAACATCCGGGGGGAATATCTGAAACAATGTTATGAAACGATATCGTAGATGAAAATGAATAAATATATATCGATGAGGTCCAGATTAATCCAAATCCTAGGGGATATAATCCTCATTGTAGATGTAGAAGAAAACATTTTGGGGCGAAGTAAATTGAGAGTGTACTCATAGACCACTGCATGGAAATAGGTGGTGCTTATGGAGATGAAAAAGAGAGATGTTCCCTCAAAGAGGAATATCGGGGAGGCATGAAGGTGGATGGGGAAGAAAAATGATAAAAATGGGGGAGGGGAATATGACTCTAAAAAGGAAGTTGTCAAGACCACCCCTCCTAAGCTAAGAAAAACATAAATAGTATAATAATATCATTATCTAAAAAATACATCACAAAAAAAATCCCATAAATCAAAGACTATATGTTTTTATTTCATTTAAATTAGATACACAAATATCTTAATTTATAACATACAAAATTATTTTTACATTAGTGTTCTCCAATAGATCATTTACTAGATACCAGAAAAGTTTGAACCAGGAAAAAGCCCGATCCCACAAATTTATTAAGAAAAAAGTGCAAGTACAGACAGTAGAAAATAAAAGTGCTACATTACATCAAACCCATACTCATCCCTCTCCCTATCATCGGATAACTCATCACCAGGATCAGCTGACTCCCATTCTGAAGATTCGTACTTCCGCATCATCTCAAGATACATGTTTTTCTTCTTAAGCATCTCCTCAGACATATTCTCCTTGTTTGACCGCTTCCCACTGGGCCCAGTATCCACCATCGAAGACCCTCCCCTTCACTTTCCACTGTTCCCATTTGCATGAACAATTTCTTGCGACCCTACATTCTTGCAAGCATACCTCGTCGCCAATGGATTGGGTAGGTCCGTATAGTCCCTCCGTGTCTTCCTCCTACTTTGGGTTTTCCCTTACACTTCCTTGCTCAGGGGCTCATGAATTCCATGCTTTACCACCTCAGTGTAGGATGCTTTGTGATTATGGATCTCTTCTTCACACTCGACTCTATCCCCCCACTTCTTAAGGCTCATGGGGGAATTGATATTTCCATCCTTCCCACCCTCCATTTGAGTTGTCTTGTCTGTGTCATCAGCACATGGACTTTTATATTCATCATTCACTCTGTCTAGGTTCACATGACCTTATTTCCCTCCAACTTCCTCTTCCACTTCAATCACCTTTGCCTCAGTTGATTTAACATCACCCAGCACGACAAACCTGTTTGCAGAATAATTAATCAAGTCATTAGGATTTACCTGTACCATACAATCAGGTGTGTTCTCCTATTCAGACACCATTTCCATCGGTGTACTACTATCCTGCATCAATGCAAACCCCCTGCCAATGTACTGAAAGTCATCATTTGACCCCGCCACTTCCTGTTGAACCTTGGGTTCAGGTGTTCCAGATTCTTCCATATGTGAAACTGAGTTATCAATCATATTCATATTTTTGTTAGATTCAATCAGAATTGAATCTCCAGGCCAAGGCACATCCATTCCAGGGTTTACCAGTTGGATTTCTCCAACATCATCCACCGAAACCTGATCAGATCTGTAACTCAGAGATGTTCCATTCAACACATCCCCTGGAATAACATCTTAAGAAATAATTAAATTTTTAGAAACATTATAATCATGAAAATTTGTAACATTTATAAGTATCGGTAAACATGTGTATGAAAAAATATTATGCCCACTCTTATGTAATCAAACTCATTAAATCCACACATAAAAATATGATAAAAGGATCCATACTGTTATGAAAAAACCAATTATATCCATGACTAACTATCTAATGATATATAAACTTATACAAACACATTTTATGGAAATATAATACCCCACACATCGACATCCATACATATGTGTTCCACATAAATATATTCATCATCTCCACATAAATAACCAATGAAAAAATTATGGGTTTCTTAAAACTATCACATTAACTAAACATTATGAATCATAGGTTATATAAATATCATTATCCCTAATTGATCATAATATAATAAAATATTAAATATCCCCTCATTAGAGATATATAATTTGTAGATATGAGAACCAAGTCATGAAAATAGTTTTTTGAAAACATTATTTATTCTTCTTGGTAAAATTCAGAGTTAGGTGATCCTTTTATAATGACCAATTTATTTTAAAATGAAATAAATATAGTAAAATCAATCAATTTTGGTTTAGAAAATATTTCCCACATAAATAATAACTTAACAAAATTATAAACAGATTTTTTTTGAAAAACATTGTTCAATAAAAAATTTTGTAACTCAAAGAAATGATTTTGAGTTACCAAGTATCTTAACATAACCATTTATTTCCACGAAATAATACAATCTCCTGTATCATAAAGATTAAAATCTTAATTACTTATTTCTATAACTTATTTTTATACATTTATATCAATACTCTTAATTTACAACAATTCACATTATGTATTAGGTTGTTTTAATTTCTTTTCGACATCATGTGTTAATAAATATAATCATTTTGAAATAGGTTCATAAGTACAAGGTTTTTCCCCATTATTCTATAATTGATAATAATATAGAAACCACTATAGGTACTATAATTTATGTTTGTTATATATTGATAATTTTATAATACAATTACATCATTTTTTAGTTGTGTTTATTGAAAACGAAAGAGGCAATGAAATAGTTTTCAGTTATTTAAATATATTAATGTATTACCTTCCAATAATCAACACATATTTCATCCAAAATGAAAAATGTTAAATATAAATATTATTTATATAAATTTTATACACCCATTCACAACATAATAAAATTATCCATGTTTTTAAGAGAATGGAATTCAAACTCGTTTATACATGGAGGTGCTAGTCTACAGAACACATGATTAGTGTTTCTATTACCCAACAAATGAGGGGGTGAATGTTGATAGTATGTTCTTATTTAATACTCATAAATAAATTTTAAAAAATTATATTTCTTCATAAATACCAATATTAATACCCATAACGAGTGGTGTTGATGAAGCACTAAAAGTGTGGCTTCATGGAGGTGATAATTTCTAACACATTTTAACAATGATTCTTATTATTTATAGTATACTAAATGGAATAAATCATGGTTTAAACATTAATAAAATAAAACATTAACACACTCATGATGATAATAATAATATTATAATATGGTTATAGTTAGTTTATAGAGGAAATAAATAAGAAATAAACATTATGAAAGATATTTTAACTATGTTGAGACCATGATCTTCATTTTTATAAAGGCCTTAGATTTTTGGGACAAAGAGTAATTCATGGTTGGGAAATATATTATGTAAAAGACATCGAGGATAATTAATTAGGTAATGGTCTCAATGAAATTTTTATATTTTATAGTATTATTCAAAGGGTACATGTAATCATCTTTTTTTAAGTAAGGAAAGAATAAATTTACATGGAAATTAGCAAATGTATGTCAAGTGATTGGAAATGAGGAAATATTAAATGATTTAAGTAAGATAATGTTGGTATGAAGTGAATGTAATATTTTACACCATGAAAATTATTTTCTATAGGTTTGAATGTTCAATTTAATTTATAAAAAATAGAGCCATTTTAGATTAGGCATTTGAGAACTTTTTAGTCATCAATTAATAATTTTGAGGCCTAATATTTTATTATAAAGAAGTTATGTAATCACATATTAAGAAATTTATAAATGATGAATATTAATATGGATCTTTTTATACTATATAATTTTCTAAAAATGGTAAAATTATCTTTCAATTCAAATTATATAATGTGATGAAACATGGTTTCTTTCTAGAAAAAATTCTTTTAATAATTAAGAATTACTATTCATATTTTTAATTTATTAATAATTAAATGAGTGTTATTTAATTTTTTTAAAAGTTTTTAAATCATAATAATAAATTAATTTAAAATTTATTCATTTTATTTTATAATAATATAATATTTGAAATAGTATTAGTTTAAGAAAAATATTTCTTTTAACAAGGTAAATAATAATTACCTATAAAATACACCCTTATTAGATAATTTGGAGCTTCTGATATCAAAATTATGATACATTTCATTTTATTATATTTATAGAAATTATTTTTATAAAACAAATTTAAATTTTTTTTAAACTTTTTTTATAAAATATTGATTCCCTTTTAAATATCAAATACAGGGTTTCCATTCAACCATGACATTTTATAATATAATATGTTACTCCAAATACACATATTTTGTCTAAAATTGGTTTTTAAAGTTTTATATTATGCTTATATACCAATTGTGTTAAAAAATCAACTACATTTTTACTTAGGGGTTTTTCATTATATATTTAATATAAATGAATTTATAATAATAAATGAAATTAATCTTATACTAATATGAACATGATAAATGTAAAAATGATATTAATTTTTTCAAATTATAATTTTATATGTGATAAAAATAATTTTTATATTAGATCAGATAAAATAAAATTTAGTATAAATTATTACTTTGGTATAAAGTAAAAATAATTTTTTCTAAACTTTTATATAGTCTTAATTAAGGGTATAATTTTGGAGAAACACACCAAATTAACAGTTATAATGGTAATGCATTTAATTTTTTTTTTCTAGACAAACCCACAATTTAGATTGTGAAATGTTTTACGATTTCAAATTTAGAAAACATGGTCACATTTTAATAACATAATTTCAAATCCAATAAAATCATTTTAATTATTTGAAAATCCATATTTTCATCTCAAATCATGGAAACTTTGATTTCAAAACAAAATACCTTTTCAAATGAAAACTCATGCCATTTTCCAATTAAAAATGATAAATTTGACAAAAAATATCAAGGAGTCAAGCGTAACAATAATAAATTCATGAAATTAGAATACATTTTTAGCTCGACCTACATTAAGAGCATAGAAAATATTACATCCATTGACAATAGGGAATGAAATCCTCATGACCCCTCTTTAGAAGAAATGGAATGACCACTGACTACAAAGTATAGATAGAAAACACAATCAGTTTTATAATCCCTAAAAAATGATATATAACTACAATTGTTAGAGAGAATGAAGAGACCTATTACACAAAGTTAAAATGTGTCCAACTATACTAATCAAACACTAAAAAAATCGATACATATGTAAGGAAGACACCCAACATCATTGAGGGTATGAGTTATGGATGAGAGAAAAAAGATGCATGGTAAATTGAATCCTTAAACACCATAATTACCCCCTAAAAAAGATATCTCAAGGAATTACATGATATTTAATATTTTAGTAATAATTAATCCATTTTAATTTAAGTAAGACCAAAAAATGAATCATGATTTTAAATAAAAATTGGGTTTTTATCTTACATTAAGTGTGACACTTTAATGATTTGTAAAAACTCGGGATGTGTATTTATTTCACGAGATGTGTCCATAGGCCAATTCATATTTCATAATCCCAATAGATATCACCTAAAAAATGTAAAAATAAGAGGTTAATACTAAAAATAAAATGAATATTTTAATTCACCATTACATGTATCCACAAAATTGGAAGACGAAAAAATGCACTAAATAAGAAAAAGAATCCAAAAGAAAACTTCAAAATATAAATAATCGAACAGTAACAGGTATTTATACATCACATCATGGGATGTATTTATTTTAATGCAATTATAATAAAATCCTGAATGAAATTTTATTAATCAATTTTCTACTCATACTTGTAAATTTCATAGTCACGATTGCCCTTTCAAAATGCCCCTTGGTTTTTATGTGGAATGAAAGAATAATATTTATGAAATTAATTTCAGTTCAAAAATAATAATTTTACCTAAAAAAATAAACTACTATATATTAAAATTTAATTCCTTTTAACAATGTTTTTCAATAATAAATTATCTACCTCCATGAAATGATTTTTATTTTCAATGTCCTTTTCTAATACCATTAATTTCCATAAAATCCATTAACCTCATGTATCCAAAATAAAAACATCATAATTAATTATTTTAGAACCTAATTATTCTATTTTTATATTTATACTCTTCATTGGTGATAATTATAATAATTTATTGGATTGTTGTAATCCTTTTTCAATGTCAGGTGTTAATAATTATAACTATTTAGAAATAGGTTTCTAAAAGTTGTGTAAGTCATTGACATTATTTAAATGATAAGAATTTTAAAACTAGTAAAGCTACATGAATTTATGTTTAATAAATACATTTAATTTTATAAGGCCATTAAAATATATTCTTATTTTTTTATCATTAAAAAATAATGATATTGAATAATTTTTGGATTATTTATTAATATTAATGGATTAGGTTATATATATCATCAAATTTTGTGTTATCCAAAAAAGAAACATAATAATGATATGTATTAATTGTATTTATTATATATAATCATCCAACATAAACTAATATAATCCATTTTTCTTAGTGAATGAAATAGAAACTCAATTATTCATGGATGTATTAGTCTACACAATACTTGATTAGAATTTCTATTAACCAACTAATGAGATGGGCGAAGGGGGATAGTAAGTGATAATTTCATAATAATAAATATATTATATAAATCATATATATTCTTCAATATTGTCATCAATATCATCCATGTGGGGTGGGGATGAAAAAATTAAAGTGTCACTTCATGAAGGTTGTATTCTGTGAACATGCGCAAACAAAAATTCTTATTTTTTATTTCGAGATGGAAGAGAAAAGATAAATGGTATACCATTATTATAATAAAATATCAAAAAAATCATTATAGTGATGTTTTATTTTTCTATTGTTACAGATGATTTATATGGGAAATAATAGTGAAGAAACATTAAGAAAGATGTGATACCAATGTAGCGACCATAACCATCATCTTCAAAAAGGATTTGGAATTGGGGGAATTCAGATAATTTATGGTGATCATATGCACATGGGAGTATAAATGAATTAAAGTAGATGAATTTTTTATATGTTTTCTATAGAGTACCCTACTTTAGTATCCGAGATTTGGTGAATATGTTTTTATATTAGCATTAGAAAAAATTATTGCATCAAAATGGACTAAATAATTTATAAGAATTGGTAAAAGAGATATATCCATGATTCACATATTACATTAGAAATATGATAAAATAGCAATAAAACATTATTAAAACAATGATATAATTCATAATATCATTCTTCATATCCTATAGAAATGAAAAAAATTAAAGGGAATCTTAGAATCTTAGTAATGGCTATATTGAGTGGAAGCTGTCACTTGTGGACAAGGAATAATTAAAAAGGTAGATTGGATAATAAAAAACTCATCACATTCCATACATTCATTTTTAAGGCCTCGTAAACAAAATTTCATGAATCATACCATTATTTACTCTTAACAAAGTTATTATAATTTTATGAGAATCTATAAACCAAATTCCAAAATAATTTGACATGATTTTATAGACATGGTCTATATGTTATTATTATCTTTTTTATCTCATGAGTCTTTTCAATTCACCGAGGGGATATCTATAATTGGGACACACCCAAAATATGTATGAACTATGAATTCCATATATTTTGAACGATCAATAAAATTCTTCCTAAAAAATACCTATAAATTTACATTTATCTCTATTTAATCAAGAATATTGAGCATCAAAAATTCATCATTATATAAAATATATATATTGAATTTTTTTTGAATCATTTTATCATATCCCCAGTAACATAAATGGTTGTTATAATACTTTGAAATAAAGTTAAAATATTTCAAGAACATTTCTTGAGTAAATACATCCATTTCAATTTAAAATAACTTATTTAAATATAAAATTTTCATAAACAATAAAGAAAAAAATTTCTATGAAAATAAATTTAGAAATATATAATGGATTATTTAAAATAATTGATGACTTATGTGGTGGAAAATATTTTCATGTTGTGAATATTAATTCAATTATTTTATTCATACTGTTGGTAAAAATTCAAATGTACATTATGTCAAATACAATACAAATATTCCTTTTAGAATGATTCTTAAAAATTCAATCATTGGTAAAAATTAAATTAAAAAATAATATTATAATATTAAAAACATTCTCAAAAATGTTTCTAGAAAACATTGATATAGAATAATAAGTATATTAAATAGAAGATAAAAATTAAGTCAATTTTATTTAAACATAATTTTTCTTAGTTTCATGAGTAATTAAATAGATTAAAATGAAATTATAATATGTAATATTTTAGAATTATCATATTAGAATAAAATAAAACATATCAATCTATAAAATATTATATAATTTTCACTAATGGAAATTCAAGGATAATATATCCTGATTAAAATGAGACTAAAACAAAAATTCATTAACATTATGGTCACATTTGAATAACCATACTAATGAATTATTGAACATTATATGGATAAGAAAATAATAAATTTTTATATAATATTAATAATAAAATAAATTCATGTGCTATATATACACTACATAAAATAGACCATTGGGGAATATGACATGTTTCTCTCATAAATAAAATTTACACAAAAATTTCATAACATGAGTTATATTTTCATTGAAATCACATTAACCACCAATAAAAAAATAAAAATTATTATTAATATTTATTATAGTAAATTATTAACTTTTTATTTCACATATTATGCTTGTATAAAATTCTATAACAATGTTATTAGCAACTATGTATTAAAATTATCATTTATGAGTGGTAATTATTTCATTTATTTATGAGGATTTTGGTTTGGTAATACAAGTCCTTATTACTTAATCAAAATACCATAATAATAAGTAATTTAGTCGTGATATAAATAAAAAATATTTTCATAATATATATAATTATATCCATACTTAAATGATAGAGATAAAAAATGAATCACATCATTCATCGTGAAGATAGGTTGTATGTACACATAAATGATGTTTGATCTTTTTTATGGATGTAACAAAATAATGGTAAATAATACATAACCAATAAAGAATGAATATTAAATCAAATATATAATATATGTTAATAAAATTTATCCTTATTTCTATCCTTGAAAAAATAGAAATGAAAAAAAGATCACATCACTTTGTGGTGGTGGTAGTCTGTAGAAGTGACATTATCATTTTCCAATAGATATGTATTTAATAAGGTAGATATGATATTATAATTTTAAAATAATAATAATTTCATAAATACAAAATTTATATACATAATAATTAGTGACATATCACTAACTCTCCAATTAATATGGTGATGAAAACCCAAGTACACCTCTATGTGTAGAAGGTAAATTGTATATACACTAAAGTGATGTTTCCACATTTTTTTCAAGATTGAAAAGTGAAGGGAGAGATAAATTTGAAATTACTAAAATGTTTAAAATGAATAAATTTCATTCAAAAATAAAATTAATTAAAATACAAATGGAATAAAATTAAAAGATCATAATATCATAATACAATCATTCAATTTCATTTAGATATGTTTTTGTTTAATAACATCTATTTTTTACCCCATCATTAATCGATTTTCACCATAATGGTGGTGATGAGTTTTTTAATCTAAATGGGTAATACTATTATTAATAAAGTAAAAATTGGAACATAAAATGAGAAAGAATGAATTTTTTTACCAATTATAAACATAATTTCCATCTATAATGATATTTTTTATTTTTAAATTATTTGAAAAATATATATCTTTTTATAGAATGTCTTTTTATTCATTTTTTCACTATTAATTTAATTTAACTGTAATGTCATCATAATAGTTATGGAATTAAAATATAAAACATTAAAAAATCCTTAGCATGATAAATTTATCTAAAAAATTTATACTACACACTAATTCACCCAAAATTTAATTCTTTAAATAAATTTAAAACATTTATTTAACTTCTAAATTAATTTAATTAATCATTTGTTTGCATCCCATTAGAATTTAATGTAATTATTAAATCACAAATTAAATAAATAAATATCTATAGTAAAATATTAATTATTCTTTAAAATAAATATTTATAACTGAACATTTATTGTTTTTGAATTTATGAAAATAAGTTAGAGATATTAAATTCAAGAGATCGTCATTTTTGAATTTACAATACAAAAAATAATATAATTTTTTAAGAAAGTTAAAATGGAACCATATTTCAATATATTATATTTTTTAATTTCAATGGTTGAATTTATACCATAATATTAAAAAAAATAAAATTTTTAGGTTGGTTTTTATACCATATATCATGTTTTTAAACCCGTTTTACCAATTTTACCCTTACCGAGGTGATATATTTTTATAATATTTACTATTTAAGATGAAAAAACCCTCTTGAAGAAAAATTTGGTATCCATTTTTCATGATTAAATTTCTATAATTTTCAGAAATGTGATTATATATAAATGCAAGAAATTCATTGGAAAACTATTTTTAGAAAATTATATTTTAAGAATATATGTAAACTTATATCAAAATCATGAATATTTTTTATACAAATTGAATAAATTTAATTTTTATCAATAAAACAGATCCTATATAACATTAAAAACATATAAAAAATTGGGACATTTAAATTACTTGATTTAATGAAGAGAAATGACTCTACTTGAAAAATGCATATTTTTACTATTTTTCATGAAAAATTAATCATTTCCAAAAAATTAAAAATTATCACCCTATAATAATTATTATATTATTACTTAAGAGATGATATATTATTATAATATAATATTTCTAAAATTAATATAAATAAAATATAACATTGTCCCACAGAATGAAATAAAAACCATTTTTGAATAAAATATAATTTTCAAACAACAATAATTTTACTAAAAATGGTTTATAAATATATTATGCATTATGTAATAAATTTTTATTATATAAATAATTTTTATATATGTTTTATAATCTGACTAATCTTATTATTACACATAAATTTATTTTCTATGTAATAATATCATGAGATTCATTTTTTTCTCGAAGTTATGTGTCATGAAATCTATAGAACACTAACAATTTATTTATAGAATAAATTATTTTGAAATACATGTGTTTCTTATTCCACCACCATTAAAAAAATATATCATTAATAATTTTTATCTTGGAAAATTCTTAAAAATTTGAATAATTAATTTTTATAAATCCCACATCATACAGAGGGATTAAATAATTTCATTGAAAATATGAAGTGTGATGTGTTATAGTTACATGAAATAAAAATATAATAATATTATCATATAAGGGTAACATTTGTGGTATATTTTAACACAAAAATCTGTAATAAAACAAACTTCCCAAGAGTAATACATATTTATAGAGACCATAAATATGAGAAATTTAACAACCACAAAACAATAAATTACTAAAAGGTGAAATGATTATCCCAACATCAAGAATGTAGGTAAAAGAATAAAATTTATTTTTTCAGATCATTTTCTTAAATCTGAAGGATTATTTTATATCAATATATATAAAATGAAAAATGTTAATCATTGTATTTGTTTCCATTTCATTTGAATAATTCCATCCAATGTTTTTACATTGATCAATTCTATATCTATCTACTCTTTTATTCCAAGAAATGGAAATTAAATATCAATTTTTCAATATTTATGATATAAAATTAAACATTAATTAATTATATGTTCAATAATTAATTCCTTATACATCTAAATATTTTCCAAAAAAAGGATGAAATACATAATCTAATATGGATAAATATATTACATTAATCTATAAAACCTCAAAAATAACTCCCAATGTTCAATTTTTCCATTCCATAAATCATTAAACATAATAATCCTATAAAATATGTCTAACCAAATTATAAATAAAAAACCCCATACATTTGGAAAAACATTTTTTCTCAAGCTCATGTATAACATTTATTCCCTGAAAACAATATGTATCATATATTGTCACATACCAAACATATGATAAACATTACTATCTATTCTATAAAACTGAAAATTGTATGGACATGAACAAAAAAATATCTTATTAGAGTCTTGTAGAATCCCCTAAATTCGTACATTGTTGCATTTACGTCTACATAGGTGTAACCTTCATGGTTACATTTGGAATAGCCATCCCTAAATATATTAGAAGAAACCCAATTAGTTAACTATTTTTTCTTAACTAATGAATTTGAGATCAATCATTGGATGACCCATGATAGGTTTATCATGAAACCACCAATAAAATAAAAAATTCCCATGAACCAAATCACAACACATAATTCATGCAGAAATGAATAAAAAAACTACTACTTTGATTTCACATTTAATTTTTACAAATCTATAAACTCCAAAATGAGAAAAAAAAATTATTTGAAACTAAAAGTTTAAATATGTAATGAAATAATCAAAACATTAATGAGATATAAAATTGAGAAACAATTTCATGATGTAAATGCTATATAAAACAATTAATTTGGATTTTGTAATTTTATTTGTTAGAGCAACATATAAAGAGTTTTTTAAAAGAAAATATTTTAAAATGATTCATTTTTGGAATAATTTGAGTTAAATTACAATGTTTCAATTTTAAAACATTAATATCCACCATTTTGAAAATTTGACATAAATATAAATATTTAAAAGAAAAAATCATCAAAACATTAAAATGAGGTTTTGAGTTAAAATGTCCCATACCTTAAGTGCAACTCATCACGTACAATATTCATCTTCCCAAAATATATTAACTGGTTTATTATTTATTTTATTTAGAATAATTTTACTTTTAATATTACTCTTATATGACTTATTACAATGTTATAACAATTAAGTAATTATTTTTATTCATATCAGACATTTTGTCGATATTTGATACTTGAGTAAAAATTGTACTTGTTATGATGCCAATAGTCAGTGTTTTCATAAGTCCATAATATGTAGATAAATATTAATTAAATAATAATCACTTTGATATATCAATTATACCGTTAAATCAATTCATTAAATATGGATATGAAAAATGAACAACATTACCATCACGGAGATGGTAAGATGTACATAATCATGTATAACATTTTAATTTTTCAATGATCTCTATGGAAAGTAGGTAATTATCATTTAAACTTTCTAGAATTATCATAAAATAATTAAAATAATATTAATAATTCAAATATACATTTATATACCATACATGTGTTTCAGTGATTAAAAACGAATCACATCGCCTCGTGAAGGTGATAGTTCACATTTATGCACGAATGACATTGTCAATTTTATGTTCATGTAAAGTAAGAAGATAATTTATATATTATTATTTTATAATAATAAATATGTCATTAATAACACATATGAACATTAATTCCATCATTATAACCCTTCTTCAGAGAGGGTTATGGAAAATGAATTATATCGGTTCGTGGAGGTGATTGTTCTCATGTACGCACAAATGATTAATTATTTTCCATTTAATGGAATCATAGATGGATTTACATGATGATATTAACATTAAAACATAGAAGTGTAATGAGTTTACTATATTTATTATGTCATCATGGTTGGAGAATATTTGAAGGATATGGAAGAATATGTAAAATAGAAACACTTAAAAAATGATTCATTTCCTTCAGAAAATTACCTTTTACTAATACCTAAACACATCTATGGAGGGTTTTATACATAAACTATGTCCCCATTTCTTTGGTTAGTTTTTTTCATAATTTTTTTCGGATAGATCATGTCAGAACCAAATGGTTATTTAAGTGTATGCAATAGAGAATAATTGGTTCCCTTTATTAGAAACGTGATGTCCACCCTTGCAAACACTTAAAATGTTAAATTTTTAAAAACTAAATTTCAGAAAGAAATTGTTCCACATTGTGATTTGTCTATGATATGATGGGGATGGTTTTAAATCCTCCAATAAAATAATTTTTATACTTTTAATGATTTTATTTCAGACCTTATATTGTTTGTTTAAACCATAATTGAACCTTTTTAATTCTTATTAGGATATCATGTGAAGTTTATTTTTAAGGATAATATAACTACTATAACATAAAAAGACCCATAAATGTTTTATTCATTACATTATATTTCTTATCCTTGATAGTTGGATAATAATTTTATTTTTATAAATTTTATAACATTTAATAAAATATATTATATTTAAAAATACCTATAATGTCATTTTTAAAATGATTCATTAGTTGACTGTAATAAATATAATAAAATAAATATAATTATGAACCAAATATATTAAAAATCAAAAACATGTAAAATAAATCCATAAATTTTACTATGCCACCAATTCTCTAAAATTAAATAAATTTTTTATATTTATAATATCATTTATTTGATTTTTTCATTAATTATGAAATTACAACATCATCTTTGTGTCACCATTTATATTAATTATTTATTTGTTAAGAATTATAAATAAAAACCCATTATCTAGGTAATAATATTATCCTTCTAAAGACTATTTATAGTCGAATATATCAATAATATGACCCCTTATTAAAATTATTATAGTTATGAGAGACACGATTATGACATCTTGGTCATTAATTTAAATAAAATGTTATAAGTGACATAATCACAACCAGGTGGCTTCCAAAGTCCACAATTTAGGCCCAATGATTGTCTTGGTCAATAATAAATCATTAAATATTAAATTTTTAGCTTTTAAGGTAGTTTTATAATATTTATAATATTTGTTTAACCATTGTATTCCATATTAAACCTTAACCATGTTAATAAAAATAATATCTATAGTTTCTATTCATAATGTGAAAAACTAAAACAAACCAATTAACATAATTTTATACTTTTAACTAAAAATATTAAATCTGGTTTTTAAAATTCAAAATAGATAATTCAAGTAAATTATTTAAAAATTAATTCTATAAATGGAATAATATAATGGGTTTTTAAAGTAAAATGTTAAAAATGTCACCAAGAAGTTATATCCAGTATCTATATGAAATTTATTCAAATGAAATAAAGTGAGATAGATTATAAAAAAATAACATCATTTTATCTTAAAACCATGTAACTAGACTATAAGGACCTGGCCAAAAACCTTACTTAATATTGAATTAAATGAATAATTCACATTGAGGGTCTTTTCAGGTTTAGAGTTTTAGAGAATTAGATCATAAATCATGAATTACATTCCACATTTAAAAAAAGTGGTTACATAAAAGATAGTATTAATTTTTTCCCATCAACAGAAACATATTTAAAATAAAACATGGATTCTTTCTTGACACTTCCTTGACACTCTCATCATATCATGCGCCTTTCCCTTAACCTGCGAAAAAATTTCAAAAACATGGGATGAGCATAAAAAGCTCAGTAAGGGATATAAAAGTACGAAAAGAAAACATTAGTCCATGTATGAAATCATACTTTACTCATAAAACATAAGCATTTTAACACACCTCATCAAATCATGAATAAATCATAAAATTCATAAGGCATAAAGGTAACTTGAGGCATTCATAACATTCTTATGTAGGGATTATCCCTCTTGGTTACATTTGGAATACCCATCCTAGTATATTCCCTAAATCTCTTGAGAGAAACATTAACGTTTAACTCCTTCACATTACCTAATGAATTGGAGAGCTATATCAGGCTCACCCTCCCTTAGTTTATCACGGAACCACCCATCTTTCTAATAATGCCCAAGAACCATAACATAATCGTATCACATAAAACATGCATAAAGGAAACATAACATTTCCACTTTTCAATCACAAGATATCAATACAACACATTGATATAAAAACATTATGAAAACAATTTTCAATACCAATATATAAGAAAAGTAAAACATGATATTTATTTTTCATTTAATGAAAGGTATGGTTTGTAGAGGAAGCTGAAACTCAAATAATGGTCACGGCGGTGGAGAAGTTGTTGTCGCCGCATACGTACGACAAAAATATTCCCTTTTGTAGTTTAGTAAAACACTTTATATAGAAAGATTCCTTTTGAATAAACATAAAAGTCAAAGGGGTTTATACAACATATAAAATAATGTTGTGTATAAAACAAAATATTCCTCAATGAAAGGAGATTGAAACGAAGTCCCATATATAGACGGTATCCTTGGATTAAGGATAAATTAATTTCATAATTATGTGTGAAAAAAGAATACACCAAATATAATTGGATATTAAGTGTAAAACAATCAAAGGTTATTCACACATATTCATAGAATGACATATTCAAGGAGTGCAAGTTTATCCCAAAGAATCAAAATTGGGTTAAGAAGTTCCCTTGCAAAAATTCGACAGCCTAACGGCATCACTTCAATATTCAGAAAATGAGTTGATGAGAGACAAAAAGGGTCACTCATCACTTGGAAATAAAATTTACATCAATAAGGATATATAATAACATATCCCAACATTATAATATGTAAATTAAAAGACCCAACAAAAGAAGTCTTTTAAAAAGAGGAGGGTGAAAGGTTCCCTTCTCGACTTGGGTATCTTTTGAAACATACACCCCATGAAAGAAGGAAAATACACCATTGATGTAAATACTCATAAACGAAATTATATTACACAAAGAGTAGAATAATGGGCAGTAAATATACCACTCAAATTAAATGGTTGAAAATGTAGCATAAATCTCTTGGGAATAAAAGTGAGATGAAAAATCCTTTACGAAAACTCGGCAGCCTAACGGTGCCACTTAAAACATACAAAAATGGATTGATGATATCAAATAGGGCCTCTCATCATATTAAAATAAAATGTACAACAATAGGAATATAAAATAACATCCCCCAACATAACAAGTATAAGCTTAAAATAAGTGACATAAAGGAGAGTTCTTAAAAAGAAACAGAGAGGTTGAATCTCTTACGAAAATTCGGCGGCCTAACGGCGCCACTCAATACTTCCAAAATGGATTGATGAGAGAAAATATGGTCTCTCATCATATGAACATAAAAAAGTACAGTAAGAGTAATATAAAATAACATCCCAATCATAAGAAAGATGAGCTTAAAAGGAATGACAGAAAAGAGTGTACTTAAAATTAAAGAGAGGGGTAGGATCCCTTACATCGCGTCTGACATGACTCGATTGTTCTTTAATCTCCTGAATAATAAAATTTGGCCAATTTATAATTTCTTAAGGACATACTTTAAATATTATAATTCATTTCATATCACATATTATAATGTTATAATATTTGGTTAATAAAGTGAGTTCATATCAGACGTTTTTGTCGATGTTCGGTACATGAGTAAAAATTGAACTTGTTGGAAAATAATCTTCCATGTAGTTATAGGTACATCATATCCAGAATAGTAGTTATGTTTTAAATATCATATATATCCATTATATATTCATTTTATACTATTTCATAGCATTTGTAGATAAAAAATTAAAAGCACCGTTCATGGAGACGGTAGGTCGTACGTACGCATGATCGCTACTTTCATTTTTTGTCATATTAATGGAATTAAAACAAAATGAGATATATATATATATATATTATAATTAGATAATTATATCCATCATTTAGATGTAATATATTAAATATATATCCATTATATATATGTACTTATAATATTACATAACATTTGGAGATAAGAAATGAAATGTACCGTTCATGGAGACAGTAAGCCGTACGTACGCATGATCCCTACTTTCATTTCTTTTTTTGTATTAAATGGAATGAAATAATAATTATATAAAGGTATATTATAATTCCAGTATTATATCATATGTAATACCATTAATTACATCCTTTATACGTCCCACATATGGCATTAACGAATCAAATCACTTTGAGGGGGCGGTAGTCCGCACTTCCTAAAATGAAGATATCGCGTTTACCCATAATGGAAACCATAAAGGTATTCCATAAATGAAATATAATGAAGCTTAAGGAAAACATAAACATATTATATATCATATATAAATATAGTGACATTTTAATGGCCATCTTTGAAGGTGTTAAAATAATATTGAACAATGATCATTTCGTGAGGCAGTAATTCGCCATCCACATAAATAGTATATTCTTTAACCATTTGATGAAGGTTTGTGAAAGGGTACCTCGAATCCTTCCAATAAAAACATCCTAATATATTTAATATACTGGTGTTCTTACAAAAAAAAATTAATAAAAAGAGTTTAGGGGTTTGGAGAATCAAAATAAAACAAAAGAACACAAGGGAAGACATTACCTTTAAATCGGGTAACTCTCTTTGATTTGAGCTCAAAGGATTCCTTGGAAATGATTCTGCCCAAACTGAGGCTTCGATGATGAAGTTAGGGATGTGGATAGATGAAATGGGCAGGTTTTGGCCGATTCAAAGGCTAGAGAGGTGTGTGTATGGTGGTAGAGGTGGGGGCCTTTTATAAGAGGAGAGGAGGGGCACTCATGGAATGTTATAAAATATTACTTTATTATAAAATGATTTGCAGATTTTCAAGGACCAAAAAGGATATAATTCGCGGATAAAGTTATAAGGTTTCTATATACACCCATCCAATTGGTTTGTGACAAGTTTAAGACTTATATTTCACCCTATATTCTCATTTTATTTAAATCATTCATTTAGGAGGTAATCACTGCATCATCACGGTGTCATAAATAAATTAATTTATTTAATATATAAAAATCATAAAAAAAATATCATGATGTAGGAAATCGTTTTATATTTCTAATGAATATTTATAGTAAAAAATATGACTTATATAACCCCATGTAAAAATATTTTTAGTAAAACAACACATGTTTGTGACATTTTAATTTTAACTTTAAATAAAAAGGTATTAATGTCATTTTCCAACCAAGGTGGCTCCATGGGATCCCCAAGTTGACCCATGTATTTTCTTGGTCATCCATGACTCATCCAATAAGGGTAGAACATGTGTCAAGGTCATTTAATATTATTATAACATTATCTTTACCTTAAATTACACTAATTACCTCTAACTGCGATTAAAAACTTAAGAATTACTATTCACCAAAAAATTATTTTAATTCCATTGAACCAAATTTTACATCCTAATGAAAACCATGTATGTAATATTTTTTAAATTCAAACCATAGAAGTGGTAAAGTTTTATTTAAATGAAAAAATAGTTTTTAGACTGCCACTTAGTGGTTTCACTATTCATCAAAAATTGAAGTTTTTCAGAAAAATACCAAAAATTCACCCTAAGATATATTTGATATTCCAAATTCAAAAATTATGTCTATTTTAAAAAATTAAATACTTATAATTTTAATTAATTAATTTAATAATTAATTCGCGCTGTCAAAACAAATAGCGCATTTTTAAGAAATAATATCTATTAAAAGTTTGACACTAGTTTAAGTCCAATTTCAAAGTGAAATTAATTCCAATGACCAATAATGGATTAAATGGTAAAAATATATTCTAATTTCACTTTAAAAAAAATTCAAAAGATAATCTATTAATATAAATAAATAAGATTAAAAAGTGTTTTTGAATTAAAATACAACTTTTTTAACTATTCATTAAAAAATGAACTTTATCGGAAAAATACCAAACATTTACACAAAGTAAATTTTGATGTCCCGATTCTAAAGAAGAATTTTATTTTGTCAAATATAACACATACAATTTTCAAAAAGTGTATTTAAAATAGGTTTGTAATCAAAAGGCGATTAATCGACCTTTTAAAGAATATTAGAATGTTTAAGCTTAAAATTGGATTAATTTGCATTTTTAATCCTCTAACATTTATTGTAAAAAGTAAAAATATTGGAAAAAAATATATAATCATTTTGTAGTTAGTTCTGTTCATTCCCATCATTACAATGGCTATGCGTTAACTACAATTTAAAATAATATTACTTTATTATTAGAGTGCAACGTAAGATTCCCAAGAAACTCGTTGTTGCGTATTGGGTACGCCATCGAGCATAGATTCCCCTTTAAAGTAATATTAATATTTTATTCACAAATATGGATAAATGTAAAAATGTCATATTCTTTATTTACCTGGGGTGTTTCATCCTTCCCCCTTTTGGGAATTGTGTCCTCATAATTTTAAAATTGGGCATGGAAACTTCATTGAAAATCCCATATCAGAACAAGAGTCAGTATAACAATCACATTAAAATAAAGAAATAGAAGTACAAGGGTCACCTGAGTTAACTCATACTAGGATTCCATGTAGTAAAACATGGATATTTATGAAAAAACAAAGAGTCATGTTCCGAGGGAGAGTGATAGTAAACATGTCTAGGAGAAATTTAACCATATGAAAATCACAAACTTGTGATGGGTTAAACGGTATTCGATTCCCCAATAGGAAAAGTTAACTGAAAACAATTTTGTATTATGTTACTCTTCATTGAGGAAGTTATTTTTGAGCTTAACTAAATCATAATGAAACATACTTACTTGTCATGTAGACTTTCACTTTTTACTAGATTCCTTAATCAAACTCATATTTTCTCTAAAAGATGAGTATTTAGGAAGACTTGTTCACATTAAGAGTACTATAATCAACTTCTTGAGAATCACCTAATCCAAAAAAGAGAACAATATATTTACCATGTCTTTAAACAAAAACCAAAACCAGAAATTGTTAGTATCAGATCAGATAATCCACAAAAGTATAATCCTTTATAAAAAAAAATCTATTCTTAATCTCCAAAATTTGTCCAAAAAAACCCAAAGATCAACGAAGACCATTCGATAAACAATTGTCCATAATATTCTTCAAAGTAAAATAAAATAATATTGAAACCCAAATATTAGAAGTATTTAATCACATAGTCTTCCAAGGTACAAATTAACTTTTATCTCCAAATAACATCAATTGCTCTAAAATTCTCATATTGAAAAGTAATTAACCTAATTGCATATCCTCCATGATAGGTTCATCATTTCCATAGATAACCCAAAATAAACTTACTCTTGATTCCTAAAATCATCTAACTACAAATAATTAGTCAAACTAACCAGGGACTTCACGTAGTCCAGTGGTAGGTGATAAATACCAGTCCCACTTTAGTTGTGGGTTCGATTACCGCAGCTTTGTCCGACGCGACGGGTTGTCACACAGTCTGCATGTTGTCCTTTTTCCAAAACTAGATAATTCTTAAAGCATTCCCCAAAATGCTATAAAATCTTCAAAATTAATCATAACATACTTGAACCTCAATTCTATCTCATGCCTTTCCTTTTCCATCATAACATGTAATAACCCATAATTACCTCAAAAGCAAGGATCATATAAACCCTAATGGTTACCTTTTTAATTATTACCTGAACTTCCACATCGATTGGTCATCTCATACATGATGAATTACAGAACAAACCAAGGTTCATGTGGTTTATCATGACTCCTTGATAGCTGGTTTAGAACAACCATGAGTTTCCTCATTGAATCCCCCGTTTCATCCAGTCTTTTAATCAGAGAACCACCACAGTTTGCTTCAAACCTATCTTCACTTTGGTTCCTGCTAGATCCATCCATTCACTAAAACCAGAAATTTCAGTGTGAGTATATCAAAAAAACCATCATGTACTACCGAGGAAGATAAACACTAAGATATACTTACACATTCACTTTATCTAAAACTATGACTCTTTCTGAAATCCTAACCATTATGGTAATGTCACTTATTCTTAGAGAATACCCTAACCTCTATAGTTATCTAAACCGAACTTTGATACCAACTATAAGGCCCCGACCTTAAACTTACTTAATATTGAATTAAATGAATAATTCACATTGAGGATCTTTTCAGGTTTGGAGTTTTAGAGAATTCGATCATAAATCATGAATTACACTCCACATTTAAACAAAGTGGTTAGATAAAAGATAGTATTCGTTTTTTCCCATCAACGGAATCATATTAAATATAAAACATGGATTATTTCTTGACACTTCCTTGACATTATCATCATAACATGCACCATTACCTTGACCTGTGAAAAACATTTCAAAAACCTGGGATGAGCATAAAAAGCTCAATAAGGGATATAAAAGTACGAAAACAAAACATTAGTCCATGTATGAAATCATACTTTACTCATAAAACATAAGCATTTTAACATACCTCATCAAATCATGAATAAATCATAGAAATCATTAGGCATAAAGGTAATACTACTGGAATGTGGGTTTTTCCCCACGGTTACATACCAACGGTTCTATCAAACCGTTGGTAAATGATAAAAATAGAGTTTTTTCCCAACGGTTTCTTAGAACCGTTGGGGTGGATTGGTTTCGGGGAGTCTTTCCCAACGGTTCTAGGGAACCGTTGGGATAGGCCTAGTTTTGAGGAGTTTTTCCCAACGGTTCCTTAGGAACCGTTGGGAAAAACCTTGTTTTGGGAGTGTTTCCCAACGGTTCTATGGAACCGTTGGGATAGGCCTTGTACGCTGCCGACCTAGGATAGCCCCGACGAGGTATTGGCCTGCCTCAGGTACGAGTTGTAGTGCCACCGAGCTGCAGCAAGTTAGGGCACAGGCAGAACAGGCTGAGAAAAGGGCCACAGAGACGGCAGAACAGTCTGCTAGGGCAAACAGTGCATTTATGAAATTTATTGAAGTTCTACGTCCAACACTTCCAGCAGAGGCCAGCCCAGCGATTGATGAATACATGTCGTCGATACATTCTATATATGGTGCACCAGGTGGCAGTTCCAGTGGTGGTCAGGCCGATGTCCAGCTTGAAGATGATGATGGCGAGCAGTCTGATGCGGAAGAGGAGGGAGATGAGGAGGGCGAGGAGGAGGGCGAAGGTGAGGAGGAAGGCGCTGTGGAGGGTGAGGACGATGAGGAGGACGATGACGAGGGCGATGATGATGATGATGATGGAGATGGTGATGCTGATGTGGGACATATTGATCCGTTACATTTTTGACTTGAGATTTGATGTTTAATCTATTCTAGTTGTTGGTTTTATCTAGACTCGTAGTATAGTATTGGAGTTGAGTTATTTTTATATATTGTCTGTTTTTATGGATGTTGTTGTCTTTTAGTGGTTGTGTGTTTGAGAACTCCCTGGACAACCCCCCTCATTCTTGGACCCTGGACAACCCCCCCTCCCCCTTGGACCCCGAACACCCCCCAAACACCCCCCGGACAGCCCCGCGGACAGCCCCCTGGACAGCCCCCTGGACAGCCCCCTGGACAGCCCCCCGTACAGCCCCCCGTACAGCCCCCAACCCTCCACCCTGGACCCTGGATAGCCCCCCGGACAGCCCCCCGGACAACCCCCCCCCCACCCTCCCCCTTAGACCCCGGACAACCCCCCAAACACCCCCCGGACAACCCCCTGAACAACCCCGGACAACCCCCTGAACAACCCCCGGACAGCCCCCCCGGACAGCCCCCTGGACAGCCCCCCGTACAGCCCCCAACCCTCCACCCTGGACCCCGGATAGCCCCCCGGCCCCCAACCCTCCACCCTGGACCCTGGATAGCCCCCCGGACAGCCCCCCGGACAGCCCCCCCCCCCCCCACCCTCCCCCTTAGACCCCGGACAACCCCCCAAACACCCCCCGGACAACCCCCTGAACAACCCCGGACAACCCCCTGAACAACCCCCGGACAGCCCCCCCGGACAGCCCCCTGGACAGCCCCCCGTACAGCCCCCAACCCTCCACCCTGGACCCCGGATAGCCCCCCGGACAGCCCCCCGGACAACCCCCCCCCCCCCTTGGACCCCGGACAACCCCCCAAACACCCCCCGGACAGCCCCCTGAACACCCCCGGACAACCCCCTGAACAACCCCCGGACAGCCCCCAGAACAACCCCGGACAACCCCCTGAACAACTCCCAAACACCCCCCGGACAGACCCCGCACAGCCCCCCCACCCTCCTCCTTGGTCCCCGGACAGCCCCCCGGACACCCACCGGACAGCCCCCCCGGACAGCCCCCCGGACAGCCCCTCCACCTTCCTTAATTTCATTAGCTCTGAAATGTTTCATAGCACGATCAACTAAAATCTAATCCATACTAAATATGATATAAAAATATTCTATATGAATTTCCATAAGATTTTAAGTGAAAACAAAAAGTGACATACGAAAAACTGACCAAACGCATTCGAAATGTGTTGATGCTTTAGGACAACGATCCATGGGTCATATGTGACGTGTACGAGTCATCCCCGCCTCAATCCGAGGCGCGGTGTGGTCGGAACAACTCAAAGTGTATGTCTTTTGTTTCAAAAGGACATCATTTTAAGTGAAAACCATCAACTGGCATACGGAAAACTGGCCAAACGCATTCGGATTGTGTTGAAACCGTCTGCGCGTACACGTCACGAATAATAGTTAGAATGTTTCACGGTGGTTTCGGGTGAATCCGTGGTCGTCCGCTATGAATTTGACCGTTGGACGCCCGTTTTGGCCGTTTATGACACCATAACTGCGTTGTCGGTCACCGCGGGCACACGACAAGTCCGATTGACGTGCCGTCTGCTCGACCACTTCATAAATCACTCACCCGTATTTGTCGTCTGATTTCAGGCGATTCCGACATCGTTCGGCCCGTTTGGACCCCCCTCACGCGCGTTTACGAAGCGCGCGCATCACTTAAAACACGAATATTGAGTCGTACCGTGCAAACCGCATGTCCGATTGACGTGCCGTCTGCGCGTACACGTCACGAATAATAGTTAGAATGTTTCACGGTGGTTTCGGGTGAATCCGTGGTCGTCCGCTATGAATTTGACCGTTGGACGCCCGTTTTGGCCGTTTATGACACCATAACTGCGTTGTCGGTCACCGCGGGCACACGGCACGTCCGATTGACGTGCCGTCTGCTCGACCACTTCAGAAATCACTCACCCGTATATGTCGTCTGATTTCAGGCCATTCCGACATCGTTCGGCCCGTTTGGACCCCCCTCACGCGCGTTTACGAAGCGCGCGCATCACTTAAAACAAGAATATTGAGCCGTACCGGGCAAACCGCACGCCCGATTGACGTGCCGTCTGCGCGTACACGTCACAAATAATAATAAGAATGTTTCACGGTGTTTTCGGGTGAATCCGTGGTCGTCCGCTATGAATTTGACCGTTGGACGCCCGTTTTGGCCGTTTATGACACCATAACTGCATTGTCGGTCACCGCGGGCACACGGCACGTCCGATTGATGTGCCGTCTGCTCGACCACTTCAGAAATCACTCACCCGTATTTGTCGTCTGATTTCAGGCCATTCCGACATCGTTCGGCCCGTTTGGACCCCCCTCACGCGCGTTTACGAAGCGCGCGCATCACTTAAAACAAGAATATTGAGTCGTACCGGGCAAACCGCACGTCCGATTGACGTGCCGTCTGCGCGTACACGTCACAAATAATACTTAGAATGTTTCACGGTGGTTTCGGGTGAATCCGTGGTCGTCCGCTATGAATTTGACCGTTGGACGCCCGTTTTGGCCGTTTATGACACCATAACTGCGTTGTCGGTCACCGCGGGCACACGGCACGTCCGATTGACGTGACGTCTGCTCGACCACTTCAGAAATCACTCACCCGTATTTTTCGTCTGATTTCAGGCCATTCCGACATCGTTCAGCCCGTTTGGACCCCCCTCACGCGCGTTTACGAAGCGCGCGCATCACTTAAAACAAGAATATTGAGCCGTACCGGGAAAACCGCACGTCCGATTGACGTGCCGTCTGCGCGTACACGTCACAAATAATAATTAGAATGTTTCACGGTGTTTTCGGGTGAATCCGTGGTCGTCCGCTATGAATTTGACCGTTGGACGCCCGTTTTGGCCGTTTATGACACCATAACTGCGTTGTCGGTCACCGCGGGCACACGGCACGTCCGATTGACGTGCCGTCTGCTCGACCACTTCAGAAATCACTCACCCGTATTTGTCGTCTGATTTCAGGCCATTCCGACATCGTTCGGCCCGTTTGGACCCCCCTCACGCGCGTTTACGAAGCGCGCGCATCACTTAAAACAAGAATATTGAGCCGTACCGGGCAAACCGCACGTCCGATTGACGTGCCGTCTGCGCGTACACGTCACAAATAATAATTAGAATGTTTCACGGTGGTTTCGGGTGAATCCGTGGTCGTCCTCTATGAATTTGACCGTTGGACGCCCGTTTTGGCCGTTTATGACACCATAACTGCGTTGTCGGTCACCGCGGGCACACGGCACGTCCGATTGACGTGCCGTCTGCGCGTACACGTCACGGATAATAATTAGAATGTTTCACGGTGGTTTCAGCTCAATCCGAGGTCGTACGCTATGAATTTGATCGTTGGACGCCCGTTTTGGCCGTTTATGACACCATAACTGCGTTGTCGGTCACCGCGGGCACACGACAAGTCCGATTGACGTGCCGTCTGCTCGAACACTTCAGAAATCACTCACCCGTATTTTTCGTCTGATTTCAGGCGATTCCGACATCGTTCGGCCCGTTTGGACCCCCCTCACGCGCGTTTACGAAGCGCGCGCATCACTTAAAACACGAATATTGAGTCGTACCGTGCAAACCGCATGTCCGATTGACGTGCCGTCTGCGCGTACACATCACGAATAATAATTAGAATGTTTCACGGTGGTTTCGGGTGAATCCGTGGTCGTCCGCTATGAATTTGACCGTTGGACGCCCGTTTTGGCCGTTTATGACACCATAACTGCGTTGTCGGTCACCGCGGGCACACGGCACGTCCGATTGACGCGCCGTCTACTCGACCACTTCATAAATCACTCACCCGTATTTGTCGTCTGATTTCAGGCCATTCCGACATCGTTCGGCCCGTTTGGACCCCCCTCACGCGCGTTTCGAAGCGTGCGCATCACTTAAAACACGAATATTGAGCCGTACCGGGCAAACCGCACGTCCGATTGACGTGCCGTCTGCGCGTACACGTCACAAATAATAATTAGAATGTTGCACGGTGGTTTCGGGTGAATCTCTGGTCGTCCGCTATGAATTTGACCGTTTAACGCCCGTTTTGGCCGTTTATGACAACCGAACTGCGTTCTCGGTCACCGCGGGCACAGGTCATGTCCGATTGATGTTCCGTCTGCTCGACCACTTCAGAAATCACTCACCCGTATTTGTCGTCTGATTTCAGGCCATTCCGACATCGTTCGGCCCGTTTGGACCCCCCTCACGCGCGTTTACGAAGCGCGCGCATCACTTAAAACAAGAATATTGAGCCGTACCGGGCAAACCGCACGTCCGATTGACATGCCGTCAGCGCATACCCGTCACGAATAATAATTAGAATGTTTCTCGGTGGTTTCAGCTCAATCCGAGGTCGTCCGCTATGAATTTGACCGTTGGACGCCCGTTTTGGTCGTTTATGACACCATAACTGCGTTGTCGGTCACCGCGGGCACACGGCACGTCCGATTGACGTGCCGTCTGCGCTTACACCTCACGAATAATAATTAGAATGTTTCACGGTGGTTTCGGGTGAATCTGTGGTCGTCCGCTATGAATTTGACCGTTGGACGACCGTTTTGGCCGTTTATGACACCATAACTGCGTTGTCGGTCACCGCGGGCACACGACAAGTCCGATTGATGTGCCGTATACTCGACCACTTCATAAATCACTCACCCGTACTTGTCGTCTGATTTCAGGCCATTCCGACATCGTTCGGCCCGTTTGGACCCCCCTCACGCGCGTTTACGAAGCGCGCGCATTACTTAAAACACGAATATTGAGCCGTACCGTGCAAACCGCATGTCCGATTGACGTGCCGTCTGCGCGTACACGTCACGAATAATAATTAGAATGTTTCACGGTGGTTTCGGGTGAATCCGTGGTCGTCCGCTATGAATTTGACCGTTGGACGCCCGTTTTGGCCGTTTATGACACCATAACTGCGTTGTCGGTCACCGCGGGCACACGGCACGTCCGATTGACGTGCCGTCTGCTCAACCACTTCATAAATCACTCACCCGTATTTGTCGTCTGATTTCAGGCCATTCCGACATCGTTCGGCCCGTTTGGACCCCCCTCACGCGCGTTTCGAAGCGTGCGCATCACTTAAAACACGAATATTGAGCTGTACCGGGCAAACCGCACGTCCGATTGACGTGCCGTCTGCGCGTACACGTCACAAATAATAATTAGAATGTTGCACGGTGGTTTCGGGTGAATCTCTGGTCGTCCGCTATGAATTTGACCATTTAACGCCCGTTTTGGCCGTTTATGACACCCGAACTGCGTTCTCGGCCACCGCGGGCACAGGTCATGCCCGATTGATGTGCCGTCTGCTCGACCACATCAGAAATCACTCACCCGTATTTGTCGTCTGATTTCAGGCCATTCCGACATCGTTCGGCCCGTTTGGACCCCCCTCACGCGCGTTTACGAAGCGCGCACATCACTTAAAACAAGAATATTGAGCCGTACCGGGCAAACCGCACGTCCGATTGACGTGCTGTCTGCGCGTGCACGTCACGAATAATAATTTGAATGTTTCTCGGTGGTTTCAGCTCAATCCGAGGTCGTCCGCTATGAATTTGACCGTTGGACGCCCGTTTTGGCCGTTTATGACACCAGAACTGCGTTGTCGGTCACCGCGGGCACACGGCACGTCCGATTGACGTGTCGTCTGCGCGTACACGTCACGAATAATAATTAGAATGTTGCACGGTGGTTTCATCTCAATCCGGAGACGCGGTGTGGCCGGCACCACTCAAAGTGTCCGTCTTTTGTTTCAAAAGGACGTCATTTTAAGTGAAAAGCATCAACTGACATACGGAAAACCGACCAAACGCATTCCGAATCTGTTGATAATTTATCCCAACAATCCATGGGTCATATGTGACGTGTACGAGCCAACCCGGGATGAATCCGAGTCGCGGTGTGGCCGGGATAAGTCTAAGTGGCTCTCTTTTGTTTAAAATGAACACCATTTTAAGTACATACGGAAAAACGAGCAAACGGATTCGGTTTCCATTGAAACTTTAGGAGAACGATCCATGGGTCATATGTGACGTGTACGAATCAACCCCGCCACAATCGGAGATGCGGTGTGGCCAACAACACTCAAAGTGTCGGTCTTTTGTTTCAAAAAGACGTCATTTTAAGTGAAAATCATCAAGTGACATACGAAAAAACCGACCAAAGGCATTCGGACTGTGTCGATACTTTAGCACAAGGATCCATGGGTCGTATGTGATGTGTACGAGTCAATCCCGGCTCAATCCGAGGAGCGGTGTGGCCGACACCATTCTAACTGTGTATCTTTTGTTTAAAATGGACATGATTATAAGTGAAATAAACAACTGGCATACGCAAAACCGACCAAACGCATTCCAAATCTGTTGATAATTTATCACAACGATCCATCGGTCATATGTGACATGTACGAGCCCACTCGGGCTCAATCCGTGTCGCGGTGTGGCCGGGATCAGTCTAAGTGGATCTCTTTTGATTAAAATGGACATCATTTTAAGTACATACGGAAAACCGACCAAACGCATTCGGTTTCTGTTGAAACTTTAGGAGAACGATCCATGGGTCATATGTGAGGTGTACGAGTCATCCCCGACTCAATCCGAGGCGCGGTGTGGCCAACACCGCTCTAACTGTGTCTGTTTTGTTTAAAATGGGTAGTATTATAAGTGAAAAGAACTGGCATACGCAAAACCGACCAAACGCATTCGGTTTCCATTGAAACTTTAGGATAACGATCCATGGTTCATATGTGACGTGTACCAATCATCCCCGTCTCAATCGGATTCCACATATAATTGTCATCTAAATTTTAAATTTAATTATATATGAATTATGTATGTTTATGAATTGTAAATTAATTATGGATGTGTATAGTTTCAGGATCCATTATATGTTAAATGTGTATGAATTTGTTCGTAATTGTATATGTATGTTTTAGTTTATTACAGGTACAAATCGAAAATGAGGTGAGAATGAGGCCTGATGAGATGAGAGGTGGCTGATGTACAGAGCGCTGTGAAAATTGCAGGCTGCTGCAATTTGCAGCCTAGGGTATGCCAACAGTTTTAAACCGTTGGCATAGAATCTTAAAAATATGTTTTTACCAACGGTTCTATGAACCGTTGGTAATAACTCTTTTCCCAAAGGTTTAGAACCGTTGGGAAAGAGTTCATCAAAACTATTGGTTTTTCCCAACGGTTTACAAAACCGTTGGGAAAAACAGTGTTCTGAGTTTTGCCAACGGTTGTCAACCGTTGGGAATGTTTTTTAGTATTTTTCTCCACCTATAACAACGGTTCAATGTAAACCGTTGGGAAAAGTTTTTCCCAACGGCTTACTTGCCAACGGTTGGCAGAACTGTTGGTATAACATATACCAACGGTTCCCAGGCCTTTCCCAATGGTTCTAAACCTTTGGGAAATCCTCTATTTCCAGTAGTGTAACTTGAGGCATTCATAACATTCTTACGTAGGGAGTAACCCTCTTGGTTATGTTTGGAATACCCATTAGAGTATATTCCCTAAATCTCTTTGGAGAAACCTTAACATTTAACTCCATCGCGTTACCCAATGCATTGGAGAGATATATCGGGCTCACCCGCCCTTAGTTTATCACAGAACCACCCGTCTTCATAATAATGCCCAAGAACCATAACATAATCGTATAACATAAAACATGCATAAAGGAAACATAACATTTTCACTTTTCAATCACAAGATATTAATACAACACATTGATATAAAAACATTATGAAAACCATTTTCAATACCAAAATAAAAGAAAAGTAAAACATGGTATTTATTTTTCATTTAAAAAAAAGGTATGGCTTGTAGAGGAAGCCGAAACTCAAATAATGGTCACGACAGCTGAGAAGTTGTTATCGATGCATACATACAACAAAAACATTCCCTTTTGACGTTTAGAAAAATGCTTAGTATAAAAATATTCATTTTGAGTGAATGTAAAAGTCAAAGGGGTTTATACACCACATAAAATAATTTTATGTATAAAACAAAATATTCCTCAATGAAAGGAGATTGAGACGAAGTCCCATACAAAGACGGTATCCTTAGATTAAGGATAAATTAATTACATAATTATGTGTGACAAACTAATACACCAAATATAAGTGGATATTAAGTGTAAAAAATCATAGGTTATTAACACATATTCATAGAATGACATATTCAAGGAGTGCAAGTTTATCCTAAAGAATCAAAATTGGGTTAAGAAGTTCCCTTGCAAAAATTCGACATCCTAACGGCATCACTACAAAATTCATAAAATGAGTTGATGAAAGATAAAAAGGGTAACTCATCACTTGGACATAAAATTTAAATCAATAAGGATTTATAAGAACATATCCCAACATTACAATATGTAAATTAAAAGACCCAACAAAAGAAGTCTTTTAAATAGAGGAGGGTGAATGGTTCCTTTACCGACTTGGATATCTTTTGAAAACATACACCCCATGAAATAAGGACAATAAAACAATAATGTAAATAATAATCAACAAAAGTATATTACAAAAAGATTAGAATAATGTGCATTACATATAACACTCAAAAGAAATGGTGGAAAATGTAGCATAAATCTCTTGGGAATGAAAGTGAGATGGAAAATCCCTTATGAAAACTTGGCAGCCTAACAGCGCCACTTAAAACTTCCAAAAATGGATTGATGAGATCAAATAGGGTCTCTCACCATATTAACATAAAATGTAAATAAAGAGGAATATAAAATAACGTCCCCTAACATAAAAAAGAGGAGCTTAAAAGAAGTGACATAAAGGAGAGTTCTTAAAAAGAAAGAGAGAGGTTGGATCTCTTACGAAAATTCGGCAGCCTAACGGCGCCACTCAAAACATCCAAACTGGATTGATGAGAGAAAATAGGGTCTCTAATGATATGAACATAAAAAATTACAGTAATAGTAATATAAAATAACATCCCAATCATAAGAAATATGACCTTAAAAGGAATGATAGAAAAGAGTGTACATAAAAAGAAAGAGAGGTGTAGGATCCCTTACCTCGTGTCCGACATGACTCAATCGTTCTTTAATCTCCTGAATAATAAAATTTGGTCAATTTATAATTTCTTAAGGACCTCCTTTAATGATTATTATTCTGTTCATATCACATATTATAATGTTATAATAATTGGTTAATAAAGTGAGTTCATATCAAACGTTTTTGTCGATGTTCGGTACATGAGTAAAAACTGAACTTGTTGGAAAAGAATCTTCCATGTAGTTATAAGTACATAATATATAGAATAGTATTTATGTTTTAAATATCATATATATCAAGTATATATTCATTTTATACTATTACATATCATTTTGAGATAAAAAATTAAAAGCACCTTTCATGGAGACGGTAGTCCGTACGTACGCATGAACGCTACTTTCATTTTTTTGTCATATTAATGGAATTAACACCAAATGAGATATATATATATATTATAATTACAGAATTATATCCATCATTTATATGTAATATATATTATATATATATCTATTATATATATTTATGTATAATAGTACATAACATTTGGAGATAAGAAATGAAATGTATCGTTCATGGAGACGGTAAGCAGTAGGTACGCATAAACGCTACATTCATTTTTTTTTGTATTCAATGGAATTAAATAATAATGATATAAAGGTATATTATAATTCCAGTAGTATTTCATATTTAATACCATTAATTCCATCCTTTATACGTCCCACATATGGCATTAACGAATCAAATCACTTTGAGGGGGCGGTAGTCCGCACTTCCTAAAATGAAGATATCGCGTTTACCCATAATAGAAACCATAAAGGTATGTCATAAATGAAAAATAAAGAAGCTTAAAGAAAACATAAACATATTATATATCATATATAAATATAGTGACATCTTAATTTCCAAATTTGTAGGTGCTAATACAATATTGAAAAATCATCATTTCGTGAGGCAGTAATTCACCCTCCACAGAAACAGTATGTTCTTTAACCATTAGACGAAGGTGGGAGAAATTGTAGCTAGAATAATTCTTATAACAACATCCTAGTATATTTAAGATACTGTTTTTGTTACAAAAAAAAGTAATAAAAAGAGTTTAGGGGTTTGTAGAATCAAAATAAAACAAAAGAACTCAAGGGAAGACATTTCCTTTAAATCGGGTAACTCTCTTTAATTTGAGCTCAAATGCTTCCTTGGAAAGGATTCTTCACAAAGTGAGGCTTCAATGATGAATATAGGGATGCGGAGAGATGAAATGGGCAGGGTTTGGCATAGCCAAAGGCTTGAGAGGTGTGTTTAAGGTGGTAGAGGTGAGGGCCTTTTATAAGAGGAGAGGAGGGGCACTTTGGGAAAGTTATACAATATTACTTTATTATAAAATGATTTTCGGATTTTAAAGGTCCCAAAAGAATATATTTCGTGGATAAGGTTATAAGGTTTTGAAATCCACCCATTAAATAGGTTTTTGACAAGTTTAATACTTATATTTCACCCTATCTTCTCATTTTATTTAAATAGTTCATTTATGAGGTAATCACTGCATCATCATAGTGTCATAACTAAATTAATTTATTTAATGTCTAAAAATTATAAAAAAATATCATGATGTATGAAATCGTTTTATCTTTCTAATGAATATTTATAGTAAAAAATTTGACTTATATAACCCCATGCAAAAATTGTTTTAGTAAAACAAAACATGTTTTTGACATTTTAATTTTAACTTTAAATAAAAAGATATTAATGTCATTTTCCAACCAGAGTGGCTCCATAGGTTCCCCAAGTTGACCCATGGATTTTATTGGTCGGCCAGGACTCATAAAATAAGTGTATAACATGTTTCAATGTCATTTAATATTATTATAACAATATCTTTACCTTAAATTACACTAATTACCTCTAATCGCGATTAAAAACTTAAAAGTTACAATTCAACAAAAATTATTTTAATCCCATGGAACCACATTTTACATCCTAATGAAAACCATGTATGTCGGATTTTTGAAATTAGAACCACATAAGTGGTAAATTTTCATTTATATGAAAAAATGGTTTCTAAACTACCACTTAGTGGTTTAACTATTCATAAAAAATTTGAAGTTTTTCAGAAAAATACCAAAAATTCACCCTAAGCTATATTTGATATTCTAAATTCAAAAATTATTTCTATTTTAAAAAATTCAAAACATATTAGTTTCATTAATTAATTTAACAATTAATTCCCGCTGTCAAAACAAATAACGTGTTTTTAAGAAATAATATCTATTAAAAGATTGCCACTAGTTTAAGTCCAATTTCGAAGTGAAATTAATTCCAATGACCACTAATGTATTAAATGGTAAAAATAAATTTTGATGTCCCGATTTTAAAGAAGAATTTTATTTTGTCAAATATAACACATAAAATTGTCAAAAAGTGAATTTAAAAGTGGTTTGTCATCAAAAGGCGGTTAATCGACCTTTTAAAGAATATTAGAATGTTTATGCTTAAAATTAGATTTATTCGCATTTTTAATCCTCTAAAATTTATTGTAAAAATTAAAAATATTTTACAAGCATATATAATCATTTTGTAGTTAGTTCTGTTCATTCCTGTCATTACAATGACTAGGTGTTAACTACAATTTAAAACAATATTTCTTTATTATTAGAGTGCAACGTAAGATTCCCAAGAAACTCATTGTTGCGTATTGGGTACGCCATCGAACATAACGTCCCCTTTAAAGTAATATTAATATTTTATTCACAAATATGGATAAATGTAAAAATTTTGATATTCTTTATTTACCTGGGGTGTTACATGGACAATCTAACTATATAAATAAATTTCATGAAAAAATAGTTTTGAATTACAATGTAGTATTTTTTAAAGTTCATTAAAAAAATATCATCTGGAAATTATAAAAAATAATAATAATTTAAATTATATGTTCTGATTCCGAAGAAAGAGTTTATTTTTTCAAATAGAATTTACAAAATTAACAAAGAACTAGATTTAAAATGGTTTCTCCCTCAAATAGTGGGTAATATGCATTTTTTTAAATACTCGTTTTATTCATTAAATTGAATTTGTTCTTTTATCATGTCTAAAAAACATATAAGATTAGTTTTTAACATTATTATTGAACTAATATTTCATCAATATAATTCAAAAATAGGGAATTTATTCTTTTAAAAAAATTATTTTATGTAATTAGTTTTTTGTAAAAACTCATCTTTGATATTTAATTGTTTTTTATTTCCATTTATAATTAATTTGGTAACCAATTAATCATTATATGAACACATGTAATCTCTATAATTATAATATTCATAATAATATAAATTCCCACCATTCGAATGGCTCGATTATTGATGGTAACATTTAAATAATACTGTCAAGTTGTTCGCAAATTCTCGATATGGTGTATCATGTATGATATCTAAAATACTGTTTCTTTAAAAAAAATTGGGATGTTACATTCTACCCCTTTTTGAAATTTCATCTCCACAATTTGGAATCCAGATCGGTAACTAATGAAGGAATTTTTAAAATACCATTATCGTAATCCCACATCAAAAATATGATTAATAAAACTACCACTTTTAAAGAAGGAATGGGAAATACAATATTTTTCTAAGATAACACATATTGTGGTTCCATATAAGAAAAAATGGATATTAAAGATAAAACTAACCATCATGCTCTAATGCGGATTTATATAAAACAATATTAGGATAAAATTAATAATCTCAAAACCATAATCTTTTGTTGATTTAAACTATCTTTGATTTTGTTAACGGAAAATTAATATAAAAACATTTTTATTTCAAGATCCTTTTCATATCGTTATGGAATTCATTTACTACCTAGATATAGATCATAATGAAATATACTTACTGAAAAAGTAGATTTCCATCCTTTAATCAAATTCCACCACACACTCATATTTTTCTCTAGACTATTAATATTTAAAATGAATTTTCATGACTGAAACAACATTTATAAAATCACATAATCCAAAAAATATTAACTATATTTTCATACTATCTTGAATCATTAACCAAATCCAATTTTTTTTGGATAATATAAGATAATTCCCTAAAAATAAAAAACAATTATGTTATGAAAAACTACTTTAATGTCCAAAATTAACTAGTTTTACACAAAGTTCAACATAAACCATCCAATAAATAGATTTATGTAAAAATTTTCAAAAACATTCTATACCAAGGATGAATCCCAAAGTGACTTGATCACATAATATTCATTTAAATGTTTTATAATTTGAATCCAAATAAAATCAATCAGTATTAATGTCTCATTCCAAAATTTTAATTTCCTAAATCACATTATCTCCCAAACACGATAATTATTTAAATAAATATCTTGAATCCTAACAATTCCACAGTTATATCATGTATTCTTACAAATTATAATTCATCATTTACTACTAAATTAAAATACCAGAGTATTATATTTACCTTAAGCATATAAAGTTCCAAAAATTAATGAACGCCTTCTTAAATTATATTAATCACATAAACCCAAAATCATTTTCCAATACCAATGATATCTATTCGTTAAGACATAGTTTCCCAAATTCATTTTATTCTAAACCCATTTGCTTCTTTAACTAAATAGAAAAGACATAAAAATTAGATAATTGATGTATTCCAGTAGAGGGTGATACACCCTTATCACCCTTCAATTGTGGGTTCAATTCCAATTACCTTTTATGAGATGATGGGATTTCACCAATCAAATTGGTTTTTCTTTTTCAAATACTATATAATTACAAAAATATGAAAAATACCTCAAAAACATATGTTTTTTTAACCATAATGTTTATCTTATACCTTGAACGTTTCATCCTAAAATGTAATAAACCGTAATTACCTCAAAGGTGGTAGTCTCCAAATATACAATTAGCCACCTTAAAATACCTTAACATAAATCCTTAAAAGGAATTTTAAAACATTAAATTGATAGAAAACATTTAAATTATAGACTCATGATGATATCTATAACTCTTTAAAAAATAATCTAATATCTAATGTCATATAAACCATACTATAATACCGACTCTGAGGACACATACTTAAACGTAACTTGTTGTAGTATTTTTGAACATGAATATACATTATAGGATATTTTTTCTTTAGAGTTTCATATAAATAGGGAAAACTATTACAATGTAGACCCATACATTAAATCTATACACTTATACTCAATATCAATTTTCCCACCAAAGGAAAACCTTTTAAAATACATCATTTTTTTCAAGACACATCTTGGATTCATTCAACATGGAAACCTCTTTATCCTTAAAAATATTATGGCATTTCAAAACATTTTTAATTTTGGGACGATCACAAAAAATTTAACTGTACATAAAATATGGAAATAAACAATTAGTTCATGAATATTTTTAACTCAGGAAAACATTTTCACAAAAATATTATATTTCGCCCATAAAATATAAATTATTTAGAATACCTCTTGAAATGAAAAAATTACTGAAAAACTACATAAAAACATAAGTCATAAAGTTATGTAGTGAAATCCAAAACATTCTTACATTGTCACTAACACAACTACAGGGGGAGTAACCGTCATGGTTACATTTGGAATACCTATCATGATATACTCCCTAAATCTCTTAAGAGAAATCCAACTAGTTAACTCCATCTCATTACCCAATTCATTGGAAAGATATCACATGCTCATCTACCCTTAGTTTAACATGGAATTACCCATATACATAAAAAATTCAAAATAACCAAATCACCACACATTAATCATGAATAAATCAATAATAAAAATTCCACTCTGAAATCACTTTTCATTTTACAAGGTCATGAAAGAAAATATAAAAATAGTTTATTTTAAAATAAAATTGTAAACATATAAAATAAGTATCAGAAAATCAAAGTGACATAAAATTGAGAAAATCCATTCATGAAGAATATGTGAATTAAAAGATTCATTTTGGATTTTGTAGAGATATTTGAATGTGTAAATTTAAAAGAAGTTCTTAAAAGATTGTCCCCTAAAAATATTCCATTATGAAATCATTTGGTAGAAATTAAAATGTTTCCATTTTAAATCATTAATATCCTCCAATTTGAATACAGGGACACAAAATTGAATTATTTGTAATAATAAATCATCAAAACATTAAAATGATAATTTGAGATAAAAAGTCTCCTGCCTCTACTAAGACTCATCAAATACAATCTAAATATTCCTGAATGAATTTTTTTTATAACTCAACTTATTTAGAAATGTTTTACTGTTAATTATTCATATTGTATCATATATCATAATTTTATGACAATTACATAATTTCTTTTGTTCATATCTAATTTTTTGATGATATTTGTTACTTGAGTCAAAAACCAACATGGTATAATGTCAATAGTGCATATATACATAAGTCCATTATCACCATAAGAATGTTAATGAAATAATAATCTATTTTATATTGAATTTATAAATTTAAATTATTTAATTAAATATGGATATGACAGATGAAAAATGTTACCATCATGTATATGGTAAGATGTAAATATGCATGAGTAATGTTTTAATTTTTCAATGATCATTATGAAAAGATGGTAATTATCATTTAATCATTCCAGAATTATCATAGCATCATTATGATCATATTAATCCTTTAGATATACTTTTATATATCATATAGGTTTTATGGTGGTTAAAAATGAATTGCATTGCTTTCTTGTGGTGATAGTTCACATGTACGCTCGAACGACATTATCATTTTCACATGCATGGAATGTAAGAATTTCCTTGATATATTTCTCTCTTAAAATTATTAAAATTTAATTATATCACATATGAATATTAATTCATTTTTGAGGAGATGGTTATGGAAAATGAATTATTTCAATTCATGGAGGTGATAGTTCACACGTACGGACGAATGAATAACCTATTTTTAACTCATTTATTTATTATATCATCATTCATGTAGATTATTTTTTGGAATTGGAAGATGAAATAATTTGGAAAAATTTTAAAAATATTAATATTCCTTTGGAATATCACCTTTGATTAACACATTAACACCTCTAAGGAGGGTGTTCTACAGAAACTAAGGCCTCAAGAATGTGGGGAGGTATTAGAGGATGTTTTTTGGGTAGATCTTTTTGGAACCAAAAAGGTTATTGAAATGAAATTAATAAAAGATAATTGTTTCATTTTTATATGGGAGGTGAGTGGTACCTTAGGAAACAGTTAAAATAGTAAATTACTAAAAAATAATTTTCAATTAAAAAGGGTTCAACATTGTAATATATCAAAGATAAAGCGATTATGTGTCGAAATAATTTCATTATATAATTTTTATACATTTATTGGTTTTATTTTACACATTATAATTTTTTACCCTTATGTAAAATTTTAAATTATTACCGTGATATAACTTAATGGTTATGTGGAGGGTTGATGTAATTAATATAATAATAAAAATGATCCATAAATGTGTCATTTATAAAATTAAATTCATTACCCAAAATATTTGGACAACATTTGTATATTTAGATGATTTATAACAATTAATAAAATATTTTATATTTTAAAATTATCATAGTGTTAATTTTGAAACTATTCATTGGTTGGCTTTTACAAATATCATGAATGGAATAAAATGTAGAACCAACTCCTTTATATCATCACTAAAATTTAAAATTCATCCATAAATTTTTTTTGGTGTAAATTCTGTAAAATTAGTTTTATTTTAGTGTTTATAATATCATTTATTTGATTTATTCATTAATTAATAAATTATTACAACATAATTATGTCCCCATTTAAATGAATTGTTTATTTCCAATAAATTATAAACATATTAACATGTTTTAGGTTGTTATCTTATATTTCTACAAAATTAATTATACATTAATATATCATTTATATAACCACATATTAACATTTTTAATCTTATAAGGGACAATATTATAACATCTTGTTTCTTACTTAAATGAAACATTACAAATGTCATAATCACACATAAGTGTCTTCCAAAGGCCACAATTTCGGACCAAGGATTGTATTGGTCGAAAATAACACATCCAATAAGATTAGGACATGTGTTAGGGTAGTTATATAATACTTATAATAATATTTTAACTATTAATGACCTGATATTCCCTTAACTGTGGTAATATAAATAATTATTATTGTAACTATGCATAATGTCAAAAAAAAGGGACCTAGTTAAATAATTGTATCCTAATTATACCAAATATGGAATCCATTAATTCATATTCAAAACACATAATTGAAAAAACATAATTAAAAATTAATCCTGTTGACTCAATGAGAAAACTAGTTTTTAAAGTAAAACGTTCAAAAGTTCTCATAGTTTTTATGTCTACATTAAATATGAAATTTATTTTAATGGAATGCATTGTATTAAAGGGTTAAAATAAAATCTAATTATACCTTAAAAAATTAGAAATATAAGCTAAATGTATAAAAAAATTAGGTGAAAAATAGTTTTCAATTGAAATGCAGTATTTTCACTATTCATTAAAAAATGGATATTATCATAATAATACCAAATATTTATACAAAATAATGTTATAAAATCTTTTTAAAATTTTTTTTTCCTAAATTAATATTTATAAAATACACAAAAAATATATTTAAAATGTGTTCACCGTCAAAAGGTGGTAAAATTCCCTTTTAAAAAAAATACAATGTTTTTGTGTTAAATTGAATTTTTTGTATAATCATGTCTAGAAAATATATAAGTTAAATTTTAAAAAATATATTGAATTTATATTTCATTAATATAATCCAAAAGAGTTAATTTATTATTATATAAGCAAAATTATTTGTATTTAAATTATTTTTCATAAAAACACATATTTTATATTCAATTGTTTTTTATTTATATTTCTAATTAATTTGGTAACAAATTAATAATTATATAAACATGATTAAACCATATTTTAAGTATTTAATTTACACTATTCATTCCCTACAATTCTAGAGGATAGGCTATTGTAATGTAATTTTTATAAAAATATTTATTTTTTCACTGAACCTCGATATGGCTTATCATGTAAGCTATCAAACATAGTGTATCCTTTAAAAAATCAGGTTGTTATAAAAATAATAACTTTTATCACCATAAAAAATAATTAGAATCATAAATGCTTCTAAAAATAAATTATATGCTTATTCATCACACCAAATAATTGAGTATTGAATATATTCAATAAATCCAAAAAATGCAATAAAAGTTATTAAATATGACTTATATCACGTTATTATTAAATAAAAATATAAATTCAAGGGAAAGAATACTATCCCATTTACATTTTCAATTTTATTCATATATTTCTCCCAACATAAAAGTATTAATTTTGTATCATGAAAATATTAAGGGTAACCTATCGTATAAGCATGTGTGCACTAAAAATATCAACTAAATCCAATTTCTCAGTTATTAATACTATTTATCATAAATTTTCATGTCCTTAATAGAAAAACAATATGGAAGAAGACTTACATGGTTTTATATTCTAATTATAAAAAATTAAGTGATAAAACAATTCTAAAACATAATTAATGAATCAAAATACATACAAACTATAATACATTCACATAAATTAATGTTATTGAATAGATCCTTCAGTGGTCTGAGAGTTGAACATTAGATTGTAGTATTTACTCGAATAACACCGATGTTCCACTATCACAAGATATTGAATTCCATAAAAATTCATCACCCTGTGAACTTTATTTTTTATCAAAAAACACATTCGCATTACACTGATTCATTCTCCATTATTTTCAATCCAAAATTATTGACTTAATTAAAATGTAGTTTCTTTCCTCTATAGTCATTACCACAAGAACGTTCGAAAAAGTCTATATTCCTTCTATTTAACGCATTAGGAAGCTGACTAAAATTTACCATATTAATCATATGTCCTATTATAGATTAGTCATAATAATATGGTTTAACATAATATATCCTATTTCATTTAATTTATCACGAGTAGAACCTTTCCATTTTCCATTATATACACTATTAACAAAAAATATGCTAGTTATTGACATTATCAAAAAACAAAAAATATAGTGTGAGAAACAATAATCAAAGTGAGATATCATGAAAAACATCTGTAGAATGTCAAAATCAAGAAACATTCAATGAAATATATATCATTTATATTTTAACATTGGTCACTATAATACCTAAATTTTATAAAATAACAATATGTTCAATACAATATACATAATGAAACACAAAGCTTAAACAAATGATGAAATGTTTTTTATGATCATTATAACATAGCTAATGGAATTAAAAGGTATGAAAAGGATTCACCACATTATGAAATATTAAAAATTTAAATATTAAATATAAATGTTTTTATTAATTCTATGTAAAATTCACTCTATTTTTTAGTAATGACATTGTATTATTCATAAATACATTTTCTTGAAAAATCTTTGTTATCTATTTTTTGAATATAATATACATAAATATATCATATTAATTTAAATGTATCTTAAAATTTTATGTTTGGTCTAGAAATGAAATTTTCAGAATTATCATATATTAGAATTATTATAATTTTATGAATAGATTGATTTTTCAACGAATAGTGAAAAATACTGTTTTTATTAGAAACATAATTTTCAATTTATAAATTTACAAAAACAAAATCTTCAATTAAAATGGTTTCAATGTAAAATTATTTGTATTATATTATAAGTAATATATTTATGTTCATTGGAATATATATTATTGTTTAATTTGATGTAAAAAATTATATTATTAGAAAAATAATTTTGAAAAACTATTTTTCATTGCATTTTGTGGTTTTATATTAAAATAATCTATACCATTTATAGAAATTTAATGTTAAAAAATGTATTTTATATTTATAATTATGAGGTGATGTTTTTTAATTAGATCTCTATAATTTTTTTAATATGAATAATAACCATAATGATTTCTTCCATGGAATCTTTAAAATGAGTTAATTACGGTAAAAATCATGTGATAATGTCTCAAAATCAACCCAATACATACTTCTATTTCATTTTATATTGTAAATTACCCCATATTAATCCAAAATTTTTAAATTTGGTAATTCATTCCATTTTACATTTTTTAAAATTATATTATTTTTTGTATATAATATTCCACAATATCACTCTTTTGAAGTAAATATCTTTAATAAAATTTAACAAAGTGAAAATAAGATGATAAATTAGCTTCCAAATAATTATTCGAATGTTATATATTATTTATCATGTTAATTAATTATTACTTTTTGTTAATGAAATAATAACTTAAATACATATGAAATTCTGACATAGTGCTTGTAAAAGATTTAGAAAAATTATGTCAATTATTTTAAAAACACTAAAAATATTAGTTTTGGGGTTAGTTATAACATCCCATGAATTTTATAGATCCATATGACCTCATATATATGTGTTAATTGTTATTTTTTATTTACATTTCAGTCATGTTTTTTTTCAAAGTCAAATTATTTGATTGGTGTCAAAAATAACATTATTGATATTTTATAAAATAGAATATTTTGTGAATATATTTACAAAATATAAAAATCCTAAAAAGGGTAAGTAGTATGTTAAATGTTTTAACATATCTTCACCTGGCCATTAATGAAACAATTTTTAACATATAAGTAATACTATAATCCATAATGACTGAAATTTTTATTATAATGGTAATTATTAAAATTGGTTATTTGAGGTGTTAAACAAAAATATAAATTTCAGAACACCACATAAAGCTATAAAAAATCTATTATATTAGGGTATTTAAAAAATTAAAACCATATATCCAAATATAAATAAATCTAGAATAATTTTTCAAAAAAACTGATTTATTATAATTTAATATTTTCTGAAATTCCTATAGTGTCCCTCCCCTCCCCTATAATTGGGAACCCCTCCGTTCTCTTGTTTACACCACATTAAAACATAAATATCATCCATAAACATCATAATTTTCTTCTAAACATTCATATTCATGAATAAAGGGTTCTTTTATTTCTAAAATACCACTCTAAGGGTTGTTATGAAGGTATCTAAATGAGGCCCACTGTAGAAGACGTAATTGTCTTACTTGACCGCTTTCAATTTTAATATCTTCTATTACCTAGAAATCTGTGTTATTTTTTCGTAAATTTTTTAAATTATAATCCTAGATATACATAATTTACTTTATTATTATTAACCCATCTTTTCCCCTTCTTTTCCATAAAATTTTAATGGAAATAATCGTTAATCCATACAAATATCTTACCATATCCACCTGGACATAGAATCCATCATCCATCACCATATTTCATGGATGGTTATTATGACTGGTTTAAAATTTTTATATCATATTTAAGAAATAATTTTTATTCAATAATTAAAATATCATATATACCTTGTATTTTTACAGTCCATTGATAAATGATAACAACTGTCATATGTACGTGTAGACTACCACCTCTACAAATGGATGTGACTTAATTTTTCGTTATGATTTATATTGATGGTTATAAGGATATAATTAATAATTATATATATATATATATATTATGGCAATTATTCACTAAATTTGAATTATTATTTTCTTTCATTCCGTCGATTAAAAACTGAAAACATTTGTTCATGTGTACTTACTGCTTAATGTCTCTATAAATAGTGTAATTCAATTTTCTATTTATATAAATTATAGATAACTCTGTATATATATATATATTATTAATATATATGAAAATTATATAATTATTAAAATTCATTAGTTTATGGATTCATGCTCAATGTATAAGTACAATAGCTACCAAAGAAAAATTCTTCAAAAAATTGATACATTTTACAATAAAAAATGATGATTTTAATAAGGAATTATTATAAAATGGGGGATAAAATGTTAAAATTAGATAATATATATTACAATATGTATTTAAATGAGTCTGGTATTAATTTTGAATAAATTTACAATAGTTTAATGTTCTTTCTATGCAAATGGAATTCGATGTTAGGGTGCCTCGCCTCACATTTACATCACTAAGACAAATGCCATATTCAACACTTATTTAGTTTACATGGCCAATATAGTTAATATTAATGTATTTAATTATATTTTTCATCAAAATTATTTTTATTTAAAAATCCATTTTTATTCTCACATTCATTATTTTTGGATTAAAAAGTTACCAATGAGGTAAGAGTTTATCATCACAAATTGTTTTCCTTTAATCATATGTTATATTCAAAACCTATATTATTTTTTTATGTTTATCCAATAAAAAATTAAATTTTATATAATAAATTTCCTTATATTAATTATATTTAATGTTTCATTTTATGTTATTACTTCATTGGCCTTAGATTTAGAAGTCACTAATGTTGTACAGTTATTATGTTCCAATATAAATATTTTATAGGATTGTTTAGGGTTTAGATTCCAATGATGTATTTTTATAAAATACCTATAAATAATCTCATAAAATTTATTAACCTCTATTTATTACTTGATTTTGAATGTTTTCCTTTCATTTTTTACTCTATGTATTCAATATAATGACATAATACTTTTAAGGACTACTAGAATTCTTTATCCCTTAAGTAGAAAATACATTATCATCACTATCCATATATTAACTAAATTATTTCAATATTTCTTTTAATGTTCTCATATGAATTTTTAAAGATATTTTTATCCATTTTATACATTTCAACAATGGTTTCTGAAGAATATTATTATTATTTTCTGTATAAGGAGCCTTTGACTTTTTACTAGAAATGTGAAAGTATTTTTTAACGTACATGACATGAATGGAATTTCTGAAAATCATGAAAGCTAAAATATTTTAATTTTTCTTTACAGTTTTTCAATGTTATTTTCATATAAAATTTATCCCATAATATTTTAATAATATCATATTTTCAATAAGTGATTTCAATGTGAAATCACTATTTTGTAGAGAATTATTCAATGTGAACTTCTATATATATTTTCCTCTTTGGTGCCATCATTTGTTGTTACTTATTATTTAATGGAAATATTAACTAATAATCCCATTAATATTCATTTTTCTGGATGGATTATGCTTATTATGATGATATTTTTTTCGAAAATTAGTTATTTTATAGGGCTAATTCCTTGAGGAAATGTTCAAATGTTTACAAAACATGATTCTTTTATATGGGTTATGATATATGAATAATAATTGATGATATTATGGAACACTTATGAATTGATTATAATAATGTGATGGTCATTATTTTAATTATATATTTGTCCAATTGAATGGGTAAAATTGATATCTTAAGAGATAAGAAGGAATAAAAGGGGAGTTAACCCAATTTAGAAGGGACACTGTCCATTATGATTTTAATTGGAGTAAAAATTAACTAAATATATGATGGAAAAGGGAGTGATCCTAGTAATCAATGATAGTATTATATGTGAACCTTTAATAAGGAAATTAATTCAATTGTTATGTGTATTCTAGAAATATAAGTTTTTTTTAAATCTTGTGCTCTCATGGATCATGTTCATTGATTTAGTTTTACTCATTTCTTATTAACTACTAATATTAATTCCATGATTATATATTATTAACTATTACATGATGAATATGGTTATAAACTATCAATATCATATTCTCATTCTCTTATGTGCATTTTATGATTGTGTAACCCTTCATATCTCCCAGGTCCACCACTACTGAGCATCTGTTCTCAACCATTTCTTATGTTTCCTTCATACAGGTAATGAAATAGTGTTTTATGTATAATACTTCTATGTGGTTGTTAACATTTAATAACATTGTCTGAGATGATGTTGATATCTTATAAACATGTTGAATATGTACACATGTTCCTAAAGATAGTAAACTAATATTATTATAACAAGGATCATAATTTTTTATAATGAATATTAATCAATTAAAATTTGATATGAATGTATATAAGGTATGAGTCACTATAGTTTTTACCATATCATGATTTTTTTCCTTTGAAAACTTTGATAAGAAGAAATTTGTGAGAACCCTAAGTAGAATATTTTTTATAGGAGAACATCCTATGTTGTGGTAAATAAATGAATATTCCATTCCTATAATCACAACCCTACATAGATACTACAAGTGAATGTTGTTTTTTCATTGATATATATAGGGGTAATAAACCAAAAAAGAGATGGTTTGTTTTAGTTTTTTCAAACCTTTTGGGGAACTGTGAGTGAAACATTACTATGAATCTAGTTTGATTCCTCCATAGGATATGCTTTGGTTAATTAAAATATTCCTTTTGATATATTATAAAGGATTTCAATAGATAAATATCATGTATGGACAATGTTAACCATAAATTTATATATATTTCTAATCAAGTGTCATAATTTAGACAAGTTATGAAACTTTTATCATGATTTTGTGAATTACCATCATTATTATTGTTTCTCAAATTATGGTCTCTGATTTTAGTCTATTAGTGGAAATAAGATCAGTTCAATTATAATAAAATGTGATTAAAATTTTAATGATAGTACTGATAAGAAACCAATTGAAATGAGAGATGGAATGTAAATCCTTATGATTTTACTTAATTATTAATCTCATAATATGATAAAAAATATGAACTTTTTTTGTTTTTTGACACATCTAATATGAGAAAAATAGAGTAGCATGAAGGCCACGTTAGGAGGTAGATTCTATTTTCTTCATGTCATGTATGTTGAAAGAAGAGCGCATGTAAATGTCCCAATGTAACAAGAATATGTTTTGGGTTTGTAAAATATTGACATAGAAAAATTAACTAATAAGAAAAATTGGAATTTTGGTTAATGAAATGGGTGATAATAGTGGATTCAATAAGTTATCATCAACAGTTGAATATTATAATTTAACAAAAGATAGAAATTATAAAAACCGATTTTATAAGGGGAATGATCAACATTGGGATCATAAAGGTTATAAAATTAATAGTTTTTCTATTGATGTTGATGTTAATATTAATTATATATGAAAGGGATGAGGTGCTATGTTATAAGATGAAAAATCCTTGTTAATGGTTTAAGAAATATGTGAAATGATTTTATTTCATATGAATTGTAATTTTTTATTTCTATTTTTGAATTATTTTTATCAATATTATTCTATTTCTAAGAATAATGAACCATTTAAGGACCTTTATTATGTGTTCTTTTTTATTGAATTGAAAGAATGTGTTTAATGAAAACAATAAAATACAAAATTTATTTTATAATAAGGTTATATTTTATCAATAATAACAATATTTATGGAATCATAAACATTTTTTATGTTCCCAATGATGAAATAATAATTTTTATTTTAATTATAGATATTATTCACAATGTAATTTAGATACTATAGATGAAATGGTAACTAATTTCTAATTTGATAACAATTTTATTATTTTTTCTTTGAGGGGTGTAAAATAATTTTAATTTAATTAAATGTTTCGATAATCTATAATTTAATTTAAGGAATAAGGGGAGAGCTAATTTTTGTACTCTAATTTATTTTCATTGAGGTTTTATAGAAATTCATGTTATTACCATGTTTCAAGATAATATATGATCAATGTATCTACAAAATTATTAAGTCACACTAGAGAAAAATTATGCTGTTATAGGGAATAATGTTACATTCATTTTTTATATTTAGAATCATACAATCAAATTTTTCTGTTTTTTAATTTGGACCAGATTATTTTGGAATTTTTTAAATGTTAACTACTTGTTGAATGGTTTAACATAATATTTGGTTATAGTTTTGTATATTTATTGTATTATTTATCATATTGTATAAACAATGTTAGTAATTTTTCTTTTGAAAGTATTTTCAGATAGGAAGAATGATTTATAATTACATTATGGAAATTATGATCTATTACATGTAATTTTTTTGTCATGAGAAATGGAAAATTATTCATTAATATTAATTTAATGGAGAATTAAATGATGTTTAAATTTACTGAACAAAAAAATGATTGAATAATGCTTATGATACAGAAAAAATCAAGTATGTATATTTTCTCGTGTCATCTATCTTGATTGTAATGGAATTACTCTGCACTATAAAAAGAATATTGAAACAAGAATGTTATTCAATTTGTATCGAGTAACATTTATACTATATGGATGAATTTATAAGTTATTTAGTATTATGAAAATATTACTTTTCTGATCTATATAAGACACAAAAGTATGACTCGAGCTTTCGTACAATATATCATCTCCTCCTAGAGATACAATTTTTTTTCTATCATCGTGATTAACATATGTTTATTATGATGGTTTATATTTTTATATACGATATTTATGACCTATATATTATTTTGTAATTATAATTTAATATGTACATATTTACCTTATAATATATTGAATGTTGATAACATCACTCTGGTTTATGTTTTGACTAACAACTCTACAAAACCTTATGATTTGTTTTTTGATACCGAATTACATGGATGTTACTAATGATATAATTAATGATTATATATTATATATAAGATACAATAATGATTATTGAAATTAAAATTAAAATTAAAATTTCTTTCATTCAATATATTGAAATGTTAAAACAAAATTTAATCCTACGTATGACTTACCATTTTGGAGAATTGTGATGTTTATTTTTGTATCTATATTAATTATTGATAACATTAAATATTATTTAATGAATATTTTTGTTATTTATATCATGAATTACTCTTATGTTTCCCCCAAATTATTTTTACTTATCCATTCCATTGATAAATTTATCACTATGATCTTTAGAATAAATATGAAGATCCCAATTAGATTAATCATAACTATTATAAAAAATCAAATAACTTTTATGATCTAATAAATGAATTTTAATATATTAATTTCATTATACATTCTCTAATAATAAAATAGAATTATAAAATCATATACACTAGATGAAAATCATCTCAAAATATTCAAATCAATTTCAAATTCCTCCAAATCAAGATCAACTATTTGAAGAATGTATTATAATGAAAATGAAGTACATAAATACACATTAGAGAATTTAAATAAAATATACACCACCTTGAACATAGTTAACTCTTGAAACACCATCCAAGTCAGTTTCCATATGTTACATCATTAATCATTCATGATTACCATAATGATGTAACACCATCAAAACACCACAAAATCACTGTTGAAATGAAATTTGAGCAGCATTATTTAAAAAGAAATAATATATACCATTATGAATACTACATGGAATTATTATCACATTTTTATCAAAACCAAATGAAGAATTGTTTTACAAAAACATTTTTGATGTTTCATTTTACCACATTTATCAAAAATATATTATTTATTTACTTGTAGAAATAACTCAAACACTAAAATGATATTTTCTAAGTGAAGGAAATATAATCAATTTACATGAATAATATTTTCTAGTCACTTTTTGAATTAAATTTGAATTTCATATAAGTAATTGATACTAAATCACTTAAAATAAACTGTTCTAAAACTTTATTGACAAAATTATTATTTTATTCTATAATTATGAAAAAAATAAACACTATGCAGGTTTAATAATATCAGACATTTTATTTTTTTGAGTAAAAATATTTGAAATGCTTGTCAATATATTCTTCATCCATTTTCTTCACTCTCCCTCATATTGAAAATAAATTATATGACATGTGAGAGAGGTTGGTATAAAAAAACAAAATTTAATGCAACATCATTTATTTCATTTTAATTTAACATGATCCTTTCTCAGTGTAGATAACTAGACTCTCTAATATTGAAAAATTTCTATCATTCAATAAAATATGAAAACAATTCATGTTATTTTATTCTAAACTTTACTAATACATTCCAACGAAGAACCTATTTAAAAATATATTCATGAATTATTCAACCTAAATTAATGCACTCAATATAAAACATAGTTTTAAAATTTTAAATGAAATCTAGAAGGTTTAATTTTAGAAACTAACCCAATAAATTCTCAAATCCCACATATATACCATGGATGAATTCTACATAAAAACCCTTCAATTTACAATTAATTCATGTGAAATAGGGATGTTATAGTTTTCATAAATACATTTTCAATGGTATTTTTTAATTCACAATTCTATATTTCATAATTTAGGGAAATAATAACTCTTAAGAAGAGTCCCAAACTTACTCTCCATCACGATGATTCTTCAATGGCTTCTTCATCATGGATGTTCTTTTCATAAAATAAAAACATTCATTATTGAAAATGTGTAGTCAATAAAATGTGGTTACTTTTAAATTACTCTATTGACTTTATATTATACTCATATTCATCAGTTATCCCTTCAATTAATACACCACCATCAATTTATAGCATAAAACAGATAATACAAGATATAAAAATACGATGGAACTCACATACCCATTAGATATTTAAACAAGTGATGGTTTTCCATATCCTCAATTATACTCTATTATATTTCGCATAATATAGTTTTTATCTCTTCATTATTTTATTTAAAATTTACATATAAGTGTTTTATTTTTGAAGAATATACTTAATTACATTTCTAACAACTTTTTTAGGTGAAATTTTCCAGTTCCCATTATCCAAAATTTAGTTTATTTGTTGGGATCATGCTCTATTTTATATATAATTTACTCTAGGGAGGGTAATATACATTTCTATTCTTATATTACATTAAAATAATTATTAAAACCCCACACTAAATCTCATGATCTCCCAGATTATAATTTTTGAAAAACCAATCATGAAAAGTCAATTTCTTTACCTAGAAGAACATATTTATATTTTTCTATAAAATTATTTATCAGTATCTATAATTATTTTAATATATAATTATACAGGTCTTTTGATTGTATATTCATTATGTTCATCATCAGCATTCATAGAACAAATACATGTTATCTCAGGAATATCTTTTTCTCAAAAAATCTACTATTTCATTATTGGAATGTATGCTCATTTTATTACTTTATTCCATTAACAACAACAATTATGGATTTCATTGAAATGTCAAAAGTATGTCATCATATTCAATAATTTAAGAGAATCTTTTTTGTGGAAATTTTTTCGTTATCACAAGAATGATTTGAATAAAATTATTCTTTTTTTGATATCCCAAATTTTACTCACAATTAATTTTTAAATTAATTTTATTTTTCATTTTTGGTCTTCTCTATTTTGAAATATTTGACACAATGATAATTTTATAAACTATAGTTTTTTTACTGTAAAGATACTTATTTCCTATTCTATGAAATTATATTTTAAAATAAAAATTTTATAAAAAAATATATATTTATCATTCTTTTATTTAATATTCTTAAAATTAGAGATAATATTCATAATCAAAGGATTCCATTGTCATTAATGAGATAACATATTCTTCCAATAATAAATACCCTCTTTTAAAAACAATTCAAATCCCCATCATATCCCACAATCCTATATTTCTTTCTTGAGCTGTAATATGGATGGAATTGATTTTTTTCTGTTATATTTTATTCATTAGTTAAAAAACCTTTTGTCATAAATTATTCTACACATTCTCACATCTACAAATTCTATAATGGTAAGTTACTCTTTAATTACATTAATCTATTTTTTATAGATCTTCTTTTATAACTTGAATATTACATGAAAATATAATTAACATAATCAAAAATTGTTTAAATTTATGGAACATTTTACATTGAACCTTCTTAAAGATTGATCTATTAATGATCAATGAAACTTTTTCACTAGTGATACAATTATTTTAACATAAATATCCAACTTGGAAGTTTGTATGGAAGAAACATTTATAGTAGCTCTGCATGAAAACACATATTCTTTATGTTCTAGATTTAATGATTTAATTTCAATTTCATGAGAATTTATATTGAGGATACATTTCACATTCATTATTGATACCAAAATCTTGTTGAAATCATTTGTAATATTATCAACATGAACATAGTTTTTTCTTTTCATTGAGGTAAATAATGATCAACATAATAATATTATAATTTGTTCTCAATAAATAATATTCAACAATAATATGAGAATTTATATTTTCATCAATGCATGGGTCTTTTCACTATTCACCTTTTTATAATATTACCCTTATAGTATTTTATTAATCCTTTCATCCTATAATCTATAGTGTCTTTATTCAATCTCGGTATTCATATTTTCTTATTTTTCCTAATTTTTAGAGAGTGCTACACATATCTAATATTTTTATTATAGTGCTTCATCATCACATTCATAATCAATATGGATGATGTATTCATGATCACATATATATGAGAAACAAATGTAGGTCACTTTTTTTAGAAAATTATGTTAGATATACACTAAATTAAAAAATTATTCTCCTTGTTAATAAATTTAATTGTGATAAATACAAGTTTATCTAGGATATTATAGTGAAAGAAATACCAATGGATTTTCGATACCTCATTATTATATAATTTCGTTGAACGTATTTACATATAAATCGTTTTATTTCGACGATGTGGATTAGAAAACTAAATTTTCTTCTTCCATTAATCATCAATCATCATCTGAATTGCATATTGGGTAAACTAATTTTTCATTATTTATAAAAAATAAGGTTGTCATATCATAGAAATTTTTATAAAGAGATACTATATAATATAATATAACATTACAAACTCTATTTTTATTACCATCAATTAGTAATGCATCATTGTTCACTTATTTCATTGATGTGTACATTTTTATTTTCTTTTTCCATCTCTTCTCTTCTTAGATTTCAATATCTTATCAAATACATCATATATTCATTATTTTAATGGTAATTCATAATCCTAGTCACATATTAAAACAATAAATCATTGGAAATAGAAAATAAAATGGTAAAAAACGTAAATTTTGAGATGGATGAAATTCCAAATAGATGTGGAACCTTTGATCTGATGCTAAATTTTAGGATCATGTTGGATATGTATAAAACAGCATGGGAGGTGAATTATTATGGTATAAATTATTTAAATTTTAGATATTCAACCTTATTTAAGAATATACATATTTTTTGAATCATTTTCTTTTTATTTTTTACACCATCTGTTGGGATGTATTTAGTGCTAGAAGGAAAGAAAAACAATATGGGTGTTAGGGTCAATTAATAAGGTTTTCATATATGATCCATGAATATATACCCCGAATTCGGTGGTTGTTATTATACAAAAAAATACAATTCTATTATAAATAAAAATATTTGTAAAGTTTATATCCATAGACCTATAATATTCTCACTAGACATATATATTCTAGATCAAACAAACAAGCAATTAAATATATTTTTAATCTTATATAACCTTATTGTAAATCAAAATCGAAGGCTCCAAATATATCCATGAATAATGAATGTGATATTATTTCCCAATGTGTATGAATTGATAGGGACACCTCAAAGCTAATAATCATTGTGATTTATCACATATAACTCAACGAATGGTTTCCAATTCTATTATTTAATCCCTACACTATACAGATATTGTTTGTTAAAATACAATGAAATATTATTCCTCTATAATGATGTTCAATAGATGATTTCCCAACCCCTCAATGTTCTCATTATCCTAAATCAATTATCAAGAATAATATTTTACAATGAAAATTCACATCCAATATGTGACACACAAAATATAGAGAATAAGGATAGTATCCATTTTAATTATATGTCTGACACACAGGGTCTGTAAATTGATTTAGTATCTGATCACTTATTCTACTTTAATGACCCATAAAATATATCATTTTCTACAAGTGTCTAATCTTTATATTTTATTATTATAATCATTTAAAATTTATTAAGAGAACTATTTAAATATTATTCCCTCGATATTTGTAACTAAAATTCCATCCCTAATTCTTCATCAAATATTTCTAATACTATTCTATATAATAAGTTCTTGAATATAAAAATATATATTTCTATAATATCAAATACATATTCAATAATTCATAATTCAAATAAATCTATAGAATAATAAATTAAATCATTAAGAACACCAATAATTGAATTCCAAAAATATTTTCCTTTCAATCCATTTTATCATCCTCAAACACTATGGAATCCAATTATCAATCATCATCAATAAAAAATACAATTAAAATATATTTCTATATTAAAAAATTCAACCTAATATTCATGATGGGAATAATTTTCTCACAGTGTGGGTCTTCATTTTATAACACTCAATTAATCTTTTTCTTAAACCATGGAAAATCATAATTAGCATCTTGTTATTTAAAATCTAGGAGTAGAATTAAATCACCATGTTTTATTTCTATTATGGGTAACTATTCTATAACATTAAAATTGAATGTACATAGATAACATGAAAATTTATAAATAATATTAATATGTCCATGACTAGTATAGATTCTGGAAATGAATCATATAGTTTATAAATTATCACATTCTCTTTATATAACATATCATAAGTTTAAATGAATCAAATGAATTTTTCAAATGATTCTTCAATTATATCCAGATAATTTTTATGATATTTTTATATTAACCATAATAAATCAATATATGACCCTTATAAAACATTAAATTTCTAGATTTTATAGAATAATATTTTAATGATAAAACAACTCTATAAAATATCATTAATACTATTATGATTCTTAGTACATTTCTTCAATAATTTTTACATTTCTTGATAAATGTTTTAATTTACCCTAGGAATCCTACATAAACCTGATATATGTTATGACTTATCCAAATTCTATATAATTATATTTAGAATTGCTCTTACATTCTCAGATTTTTTTATGATGTCTCTCATGAAAAATTAGATGATGCTTATTAACTACTAAATGTGTCTTAAAAAATCATTAATTTATCATTTCTCCACCTTTATCATATAATTATAAACTCATACTCATTGAAATTAATTCAAATCAAATAACATTAAATAAAATATTAATACCTTCAAATAAACATTATTATTTTCAAAATTATTTTCTTATGTTTACTAGACATATAAATACTTCTTTATGTATTTTGATAATGGTACACTTCCTTAACTATATTTACAATTAATAAAGCATGAAATTATATTTCAATAATTTATTGAATTAATTAAGCCTGATAATAACAAGGATGAAATTTTACAAAAATGGATGACAACCTTTGTAAAAATACAACTTTAGCCGCATTCATCACATATATACAATACATATAATTATTAATACTTTATGGAAATTTTCTCTTATATTTATCAAACATGATTGAATAAAAACTACTAAAATATTTTAATGAATTTTTATCTTCCAACATTTAGAAATAACAGATTCTGTATTCAGTGGATACAGAAACTCAATTGATTTGATGACCACTTCCAATTGAATTGATATAAATTAATACAACGACATTACATTAATTATATCTATTATTTATATCATTCATGGTATTAATTATTTTTTCATATAAATAATGATATCCACAAAATATCCAAGGAATTTCTCATAGTACATAATGAGACCATGCTTATTGCCTTCTTATTCATTTTAAAAAAGTCTATATGGATTAAATACGATGGATATAATTTTTATATATATTTTAATTAATGATTTCATAGATTATTTCAATGAATTCCTATTATTATTATTTAATTTAATTTTTTGAATGCAAAAGGTGTATTTAAAATTTTATAAAATTACTAGCTAAAAAAAGATACATGTGACCTAAAAACATGATTATGGAAATTCCCTCATATGATATCTACATATGAAATATTATTCTGACGTAATGATACCAATACATTGGGGAAATTTCAAATGCCTTGGTCGAGAAGGATAAACTAGTGTTCACCTACTGATATAATGTTAGATTATCAACTATAAGGGGAAAGAATTCATAAGTGTAATTTTTCTATATTTCGTGACATTTAAATTTGCATAAAATTGAGATTTTTTGATATAGAATATATTATTGCACATTTTCTGTATGTTTCAAATTGTTAAATACAAAATATTAAATTTTATAAATTAGAAAAAACATCATGTAATAGTAAAACTGAGAAGATTTTGGGAATGTGGGGTTTTTTCCAAAATGATTTTTTATGTTGGTAGAGTTTCCCCATGACATAGAACTTTATGCCATGGTATCCTATTCATGCATGAGGAATATAAAATAATGCATAGAATCTTCACACTATGATTTTTTATGCACTTCATTATTTTCAGGACCCATCATAGAGTTTATCATTCTATGACTACCCCATGCTCACCTCCAACATTCAAAGGACTAATGACAACCACTGAGTAGTAATATAAAAAAAATGGGAGGAATTGGCCTAATGTACTAATACACATACACAGATATCCAATCCATAAAATTATGTAATGTAAATACCACTATGTAAAAAATGAATGAATACAACAATAATCCCACAATAGAGTGAGACAGTAAAATTATTTGAAAGAAAATAAATCAAAGTACAGGACCGACACAAAGATTATCTAACTCAAGTCCAACCATAATTTAATGGAACTATAATTTCTATATGAAATCTATAGGAACAAACCTTGGTCTGTCTTATCTCAATAAGAACTATTTGGTCCTGGTCCACCAAGGACTCTATCAAAAGGTCAATGGTCTGTACAAGACACGACACATGTTGTCTAAGCTATTGTGTGGGAGATCATAAATGCCTGGCTTAGTGTCAGGGTCCCAACATCATAGAAAACCTTTCAATTAGACAATCCATTTAGAATTTTTGATTGTTTGAACAAAACTTCCTAAAACCTGTCGGGGGAAAAGAGACATACTACCATGGTAGGTCTATCCACTACCCCAATCAAAGACTATGGTTGACTTCTATGCTCGGTCCACCTAAAACATGGACCAAATTCCACTACATTGACTATCATGGTTAGTACACCAATCGCGCCTCACCGGCCTCTGTGGTCCACCATAGCGATCAAGCGCATCTATTGGATGCATGGTCGACGTGCCCCACTATAGCTCAAGCTACTACGGTGTCACGGTTTTACACCATGGTATCTTTCCATAGTCAACCACAACCGGATCCACCTTGTTTTTGCGGATCTAACTCGGGGCTAGCCTGGCCCCCTAGAATGACTTGACCTCCCAACCCAACCCTGCCCATCCACATTACCAAGCTCAACCTTGCCCTATCAACTCTAGATCTAGCTCTGTCGGCCCCACCATCTCCATTGCATTGGGTACCACAGTGCACCATCTCCTATGCTTCCTTGAGAGGATATAACTCATATGGTGCCCAAAATAATAAATGATTGTAGATCAATGCTCATCCAATCCTCTTTGTCTTCGAAAAATTCATCCCATTGCCCGATATTTTCACAAAACAGATCAAATAATTTTTTTTATTCACTGAATAAAGACGAAGAACACAAATTTGGGAATCATTATTAATTTGAATTGATATATCTCTATAATCACTCCTTCATGTCATACATATCCAAGATCTATGATATCAGATCATTGCACAAATAAATGAGTGGACAATGATCGATTTATTGGGATGTGTCAACCCTCGGTCCAACAAAGAATACCCAAGGTAAAACATGGAATTTTGGGGGTGGGAAGAACAAACAATCAATATAAAATAACCTTGATTGATGTTTGTGTAAATAATGGTTAATTTCCATTATAAAAACTTGTCCACACCATCAAAAGATTAACCTAATGAAATTATCCACCTAAATCCTCAAAAAATAAATCCAATCCCAATATAACCCCGATCTATGAATCAATATGTTCTTCGATTCACTCATGTTTGTTCTCAAAATTGATAGTTGGAAAAATTAAAAAATTAAAACAAATGTATTTAATTTATTTGGATAAATATTTGATGAAGAACTAAGTTGTGTCATCGTTGTTCTTCGGTCCTTAATCTGATAAATATGAGGTTTCATCGATTGATCAATCCCCGATCTGATGCCCTTCGCCTGAGAAGATTGTCCAATGTTCTCTTAAAAAGTAATCTAGAGTCTATTGGGTTATCATCCTAAAACTATATTTTTAATCTTACAATATATTTATATATTGAAAATATTTCCCTAGAGAAATGAAATAAAATATTTTTAATTTAATTCTTTTCATTACAGTTACATCTGTGGTGACTTAATCTAAAGATGACCCATGATAACCAAAGATAGGTTTTCCATAAGATAAAGATGATGTTCTAAATTCAATGGTTCCATATAATGAGTAATCTAGTCACCCAATTCAAATTTATTCCACATTTGAATAAAACATTCTTTTGTGTGATAATAAATATTTTAATATTTTTAAAACCCTTTTCTGGGGCACACCAGTTGATGGAATCACAAGCCGTTCAGTTCACGGTCTCAAAATCAATCCATATAATGTAGAAAAATAATACATGGAAAATATGAGATGTTAAAATTAACTTCACTCATGGGTGGTTTTAAAATAAAATATTCATAGTTCTTATATCATACACAATATGAAAATTACATGGTTACCTATAGTAATAAGAATTCTTGACTTAGACTCTCAAAATATAGAACCATTATTTTTTCATTGTGCTATAATAAGATTATAGGGGCTGATTATTGTTCTCTTGTAAGATATTTTACACATTTATATTTTGATAAATATGTGTTCACATCTTAATAATTTCTATAAAACATATATATATAATAAAGAGTATTATCTATGAACTTATGGTGATGTGGTGGAACTGTTTCAGCAAGCTTCGTATTATTTTGTCAGAGAAATTTTTTAATAATACTTATACCGAGATGGTGGATATATTGTGATGTTCTCATTATGTCATGGGGACTCTCTAATTAGGAGTGTCTTGATATGTGGATATGAGGTACTTCATGTTAAAAAACTCTTCTAATTTCATAGCTTGGACGAGTTAAGTAAAAGGGGGTTAATAGTGGCCCATATTTCTTTACTATAAGAAAATAATTATATTGGCACTGAATTTTTATTTAAAAAAAAGCTGACTTGGGTTATATTTTGTAACATTAGTTCTTTCACTTTTGATGAACTCTGGAGTGCCAAATATTGATGTTGAGTTATCTGAGAGAAAATTTAATAGTCCCATGAAGGTATTTCATTATGATTAAGTGGAGAAAATTTATTTTAATTCTAAAATTAGATTACATATATTTAATGAATTAGGAAAAACCAATGCACATGAAAATTTTACATGTAATTTCCAGGCTTCATGGAAATATTATTCAATCTTAAATGGAGTGAATAAAAATTGTAACCTGAATAAAAGGATTTAATCAGTTACCAGGGGGACTAGAGTATGGAATACAAGATGTACAATAGCTTCTAACATCCACCATCATTATTATATAATATTAAAAATTGATTACTCTTTTAAATTACATTATGTAATAGTATGATTCATATTTAGGATTGGAAATATAAATTTATTGTTCTTTTATATATCTTCAAAATACATTTCATAGTTATTTTATTTTACCTCACTATAAAGGGATTTTTGGTTAATTTTTCACTAAAGAGTGGTCAACTATGAACAAGTAGAATCATAGAAGATGATGTAATTGATTTAAGAGGATACAAATATCTTAGGGTAAATTTTCTATGACTTTGATTTTTTATTACCCATTATTATTTCATTGAGATTAATAAATATTTCATCCCATATTTACCAAAATAGAGATAGATCAATTATGTTATAAACCACAATGCAATATAAGGGAGTGGGATAGTGAGATTATATTTCAACACCACATTCTACTAGTGTATATAACATTATATATCTAGGTCTAAGTAGGATGCCTCCATTAGATGAATCAAAATGAAATTGATTATTTTAGTCCATTCAATCCAAGTGGAAATAAAGACTTAATGAAGTCTCACAATTTTTTATTTGATTAACCTCATTATTTTAGTTGATTTGTTTTCTATAATGAGAAACCATATTTGGATAATAATTAAACTCTCATAATTCCCCTCATTCAAAAATAATTAATCAACACATTAACTAACATTCCAATATTAATTTATATTAGTTTATTTTAATTTTACGTTCATAACAAGGGAGTGATGATTTTACAATTATATTGGATATTGTAATAAGGATTCACTGTACCACATAATATTGAACCCACACATTCAATTATTATATATAATTTTTCTTTTGGGAATATATAAATACCTATAATTTTTTTCATGAGAAACTAACAATTCCCCCTGGACATTTACAGTTTTTAATAATTTTTTAAGAATAATAGAAACATAGGATGATAAAAAAATTGTATTTATTTATTTAATCCGTTTTATACACAGTTTTTAATTTTTTATTAATATTTGATTTGATTTTAATTATTTTTCCTTTTTAGATGCATGTGAAATTTTGTTTCTATGGTTATAAATTTTGATGATGGAAGGAAAAATCTTATAGGAAATAAAGTAGGATCTCCTTAGTCAATAATTTCTCACTATAAAAGTGAATTAATCATTAAATAAGGGTGACATGTTCACAACACAACGGTTGTTTAGTGTATGACAACATTTTTGGTATAGGTGATACAATTACAAAGAAAATTGACTTTTTATAAAACCCATTGGTATTTAGATTAATTAATCATTATAATGTTATATTTATGAGTAATAAAAATTCAAAAGAAAAAAATATATATTGAAAGGGGTTGAGGAGATGATTTGGGGGAAAATAGATCCCCATATGGGTCACATGTGGAAATTATAGACAATGTTGTAGTAAGACAGTAGCTCATCAGTGTTTTCTAGTAGACGTAGATGATATAACAAGAAGCCACTAGTCATCCAATGGTATTTTAAGGGATAAAATGTACATAATTTCCCCATTGGATTCAAGTGGGATTATCCCCCTCTCACTATTTTTATATCTCATAAACAGACCCACCCTTTCTCTCTCTTCCAATGGTTTCCTCTACGATTGGAGTGGTTTTCATGAACATTTTCTACAATAACGGATGGTATAGGATCCTATTCCAAAACCAGTTTTTTCTCCAACTATTTCCTATTGATTCATTGTAATTTTTATTTTTTAAAAAAATATCTATTTCCCCAATAAATTTTGAATTCACTTGATTTTGAATTGTTTTTTGTGCATCCTAAGATGTTTATTTCGTGAAATAATGTATGTTTATCACTACTCAGGATTTCATTATTAGTACAATGTAATGTTATTTTTTCTATTGGTTATAATTACATTTAATAGAATTAATTATCAATATAGTTTTATTTCTTATTTATTTTTCTCCAAGAATCTTCAAGGGTGATCCAAAATTTATTAGAAAGTCATTGGTCATGGTTTTTGTGCCACTGAATCAATCAGTGGAATTATAGGTACTTATTTTTTTAAATTCAAAAAATATATTTGATTACTCTTTTTTGTAGTTATTAATTTAACTAAGAAAATTAATAAAAAATATTTTTTTATGGGATTATTTTTATATAGTTCCCCCTGTATTATTTATGATGATAGGATGAGCTCGGGGAACCTTATCGAGAACAACCAAGCATAATTAGTAATTGTGTTTTTCTTCGGTATAAGGATGGGAGTACCTATGAAACAACCCTTTGTATTATTATTGTTTTTATATACATGTGGTTATTTTATCCTATCCACATTATGTGTTGTTTTTATTAATTAAAGTTTATTTCATATAAAAATGGAATTCGAGGATCAAATACAATAGTTTTCGAGGGACCTGGTAGAGCGGAATACACTATCTTGACATATCGGTCTATAATTGATAGAAATATAAATTGAACCATATGAATTGGGGTTCAAGGTCACTATGGGTTGATGATAAATATACTTGTGTAGATGGTATCATTGATTTGTTTCAAGGGAGACTATTCCTTATCCCACAAAGATATTTTTACATCACTGGTTAGACCCTATGAAGATGGAGTTTGGTTCGGGCATTTATGATAACCAAGAAACCCTAAAAATGTAATTTGAAAGAGGTATTATTCCTTATGTGCCATTTATAACTTGTTAAGAGGACCTAAATGAGACTTTAGGTTACCCTAGTGGGTTTCCCTGTGACGTGTGATTCTTGATAGTTGGTAAATTTGGGAATAGGTAAGTATGCTTATGGGTGTCATGATAGAATGCGTAACAATGATGTTAGGCCAAGGTGATTTATAAAAAGGTTAGGGGTTTACACATTACTCTAACCCCTATATCATATAGTCAATTAAAATATTTTACTATATGTCTAAATAATTATTCCCAGATGATAATCCAAGGATACTACCTTAGGGACTTATGAGACAGGATGGTTCTATGGGGAATGCTTGAAGGTACTCCATAGGAATGTGATTTGTAGCCTTTAGGGATATTGAAATGGTAAATATTTTAACATGATGTCACATTGGTTTCCCAGTGTCACCGAGATCCAACTATTGAGATATATAAGTGATTTCTAGGATACTATAATTCATGCATGGATCTATATGGTATTCCCTATATGCTTCATGTCTTTAGGATGCCTAGCATGTCCAGTATCTAACCATTAGTGTTAGAAGGATTTTTTATGATAACTATTATTTATATGATATTTGTAAGTCATCTATAGGAAACTTTTATTAAATAATGTAGATGATATATTTTCATGAGTGTATTCTTGGGATTTATCAAGCTAGTATGGTTATATGAAAGCTGACCTTAAGTTCAATGACCTACAAGGATGGTTGTGCATTATCATCGAGAAATGTATGATATGGTGTTTTTTATAGATTCCTAGGATCCTAGGGATAAGTTTTTTGGTCCATTTATCATGAGTTATTTATTATTGGTCCTAGATATGATGGATTACTATGTTATCCCTGGATCCAATATTTATACAAAGGCATGATACCATAATGTTCTCAAAGATAATCGGAAACTATTCAAATTAGGAATAGTTGATCAGAATCATAATAACTATGATCAACACCAGTTATTAATACAAAGGTTGGACTCTGTCCCCCTTTGTAGTTATGGTTGTCCTGTTCATCATGATTTGAACAGACTCATCTAAACACTGGTCGAAGAAGATAGTATGATGTTTATTTGTTTTATATAGTTTATTTACTTAGTTATTTATATCTTAATGTCAAATGAATATAAAATTTATATATTGGATATTTAAAGGACCATTTTGTTGGTTCTCTATGGAATTATGTTCTCATACTCTGCTCATGCCACCATTTCACTAAGGAGACTTAAAATCACTCACTTATAATAGGAACATGTTGGGTTGATGTCCAATATGGTGATAATGATTAAGATTAGTATATAATATGATAATAGAGATTCTGGTGAGGTGAGGCATAGGGATATAGTTTAACCCCCTATATGTTTATTCTATACCTTTATTCTACCGTTATTTTTATATGATATCGGAACTATTGGAGATTATCCTTGTATACTTATAATACTTAAAATTATATATTATTAATAGTTTTCATGTATTATTTATCATGTAAAATATAATATATTTTATTGATAGTTGGTAAATAGTTGTTTTATTCATCAATGTGCACTCTGACATGGGGTAATAATATCATCATGATTTTACCATTGACCCATGTTAATAGTCAATAATATCTGGATTATGGGGAGGAATTCTAGAGATCTTTTGGTGAACTAGGCTAGGGAACCAATAAATTGGACTCTAGAATAAGTTGTCATAATGTGGTAATAGATAATTCATTTTCTTTTCCATTCTATTTGGGACATGGAAGTATGGATATTTAGAAAAAATTTAGAGCCTTTAAAGGATATTGGGCTAGTGAATCAAGAACACATGTTCTAGTAGGAAGTGTTGTTTTACAAGGGATTTTTTTCTATTTTAGTTTTCAATTTCATAGTTGGACAATATTTTTATTTTAGGATACATAGATTTTTTAGGTACATGGTATATTACTAGATTCTTTGTCTTGTCACATTGTAAATAGGATAGTGATTTCATTTTTTATATTTTATTACAGAGGCATGAGGTATGTTAAGAAATATATCTGGATTATAGGATAAAAATGACATACTCTTGCTGGTGTTTTTGTTCTAATTGATGACTGAATCACAACTATATAATGTGTTCACAACTTATCATTTGATATTTTCCCAAATATGTTCATTGTTGAATTATACTCAATTGTGGTGATATGTAAATATTTTTTTTATGGAAGGTCATTTGAGTCTATAATGAGATACTGAATAATGAGGATAGAAAAAATTTCATGCCTATAGGAATTCAATTTAACCTAGTGTGTCAATATGATACAGTAAAACTATGTGGTAAAATTGTTTGGGTTGTTTTTTTGACACGTTTATTTGATGTGAAAATTAATAACTATTATTTTACTTACATATTTTGAAATGAAACTCCACAGAGCCTTGTATTCTGAATGAATTGTCATATAAAAATTCTTATAGGATGATTCAGTTGGGTGTGTAAATTTTATGACTAATTAGGCATTTATTCCCATGGGGGGATTCCGGTGTATAGATGATGGGAGAGAATCGATTACCCAATAGGTTGTTGTCTCAGCATCATACTCTTGATCTGTGGCTACATTAGAATCTAAATATAATATTTTAATAATAATGACCTGGTTTACTATGGAATTTAAAATAGGTTGAACACAAGGGTTGAATTTTAGGGTTTTGTATTAGGAAAGGTTGGTGAAACTAGAGACCTCTATTAATATCTAAGGGTTCTAGGATTATGTTTCTATTTTAAATTAATGGTGAAGCATTATAGGGGTTATCCAAGAATTTTTTTTACATAGATATTGTATAATATGCGACTACTTCAGTGTATTAGTCTAATGAATGGGTGGTTTTTGTGATTTTTGGTGATAAGAGCCTTGATAGTTTTTGAGTCTAGTGTTAAGAAAGGTTTTCTAGGTAAACACCATTCTAGGTTCTATCCCCATTGAATATTGAGGTGATTAAATTTCTTTATGACTGTTAAGGTGTACACTCACATCTAGAATATTGCTGGATGGTGGAGAATCATTTGGATGGATTAATGAATAGACATAATGTGAATTATGGAATGAAATTTTGGTTCATTATCCCAGTTTTATAGATTAAGGCTAACCCAAGTGTGATTTTAGTGATAGACATGTTGGTATATGATTTTTATCCAACTATGTTTGATGAGATTTCTGTGGTATGTTGTGTTTTCTTTGGGTAACAATTTAAGTTGAAAATCAATGAGTAGATGGGAATAAACTTAGGACTAATATAATTGAAAAACATGCATTCATGGAAACTAATAGATTTAATAAAATTTAAGGTATCCCACCATGGTAGAGGAGACATCATTCTTTGATTAGGAATAGTGGTAGTATATTTTTAAAAAAATTATGTTTAGGAAAAGAAATGATGGTGAGAGTGGCTCAGAAGGAGAGACATTTGGATATCTATTGAACTAATTTGGTTTTAACTCAAGGAGATATGTGAGGTCATTCATATGGTGGGGAGAACACCATAAGCTATTAGAGGATAAACCTAATTCTAGTAAGGACAACAGTTTATGGGGACTAGTCTTTGGATAATCTTTTTGGAATTTTAATATTGGTTAGAAAATAGGGTTGCATTCAATTGGATACCCTAAAAATTATATATGTATGTTTGTATGGGCTATCCATTGGAGTCGATGCATTTGGATTAGGATAGTGATAAATTTATTTGAAATAGTGTGGTATCATATTATATGTGTTTCAAAACATGTGGTAATGAGAAATAATGATATAAAATGAATGAGTATCCATCTATTGAATTATAATGGAATTCGGGCAAGGATTTCAGTGTGTGTGATTAAAAGATCTAGTGGTTTCTCCTGGAGCATGCACAATGGGGATCAAGTGTTTCGATATGCATCAATAGTTAAGGCCAGTTTTTATTGAGATGGTTCGTCTATAAGAGGATTGATAGGGGTTTATAAATATAATATTTTCGTCCAGAAACAACATTGAGTATTTTATAAGAAGTGTTGATATTTTTCATTGCAAATGGGATGATTTTATGCATGAAAATTCCAATACAACCTAGTTTTTAATATGGTAAATTGGAATTTATATATTTTATATCATAATCATTAATTATTAGTAATTTATTCATATGTTAATTATTACATTGAGTTGGGGACCCAAATGAGGATTTCCTTAAGATGTGGTTTTAGAGTTTAGATAAGGAATTCTAATAATAGAGGTAATGCAACTTAGAATTATCCATTATGAGTTTTTTTCTATGTTGGGGAACATTGGCCTATATTATTAATTATACAAGGGCACATAGGATCTTATTATTTTATCAGCACTAAGGAGTATCATTTTAATTCTTTGGGATGATTCAAGTGTTGGATAAAGCCACTTAGAATTCAACAACTAATGTTTAGAGTTACAAAAAGGTTTCACATTGAGAATTTAGAAACAAATGTCCATTGCATGAGATTTTGTGGCTAATAAAAGTGATGATCTATGATTTTTAACCCACTAATAATTTTTTAGTATGATAATTATTATGGTGGGTAGATTATAAGTCCCGATAATCTATACATGTGATGAAATTACATGGGAATTTTAATTCTTTAAATATCATCATGGTAGATTTCAAACTTTTATTCAAATTTGAGTTCTTCCAGTTATAACCCATCAATTGGGAACGTTTTTACATATATAGATGTTGAAGAGATTATTTGAGGGATATAATTTTCCTTGGATTAGTTCAAGGTGGATGTTCAAACAAGGGTTATAACACATCACTAACCATCCTATAAGATCTTATGGATTTTTGGTGGTTCCTGCATATTGAATCAGCTACTTTTAGCATCCACTATATAGTTGGTTTCCTTTAATAGGGGTAAATATACACCATTTAACCACATTACTTGTTATATGGTAAATCCCCCTCCCCTCCTTTCCTTGAAGAGGTCAGACCCACCCATTACATTTTCTTCATTGGTTTCTACTTAGCTTGGGGATGTTTTATTGTTGGTTTTCAGTCATGGAGGACTGTTTGAACATCTACCCCACCTGATATATCTTCTCCATCTATTCCCCATAGATTCAAAATAATTTTTATTTTTGTTAGAAATAGATATTTTTTTAGAAAATGGAAAAGTCACTAGATTTAGAATAGTCTTTATTTCATCCTAGGTAGAGGATATCCCGGATCGAAATCCATAGATTTTTATTCATCAATTTGTTAGTGGTATGTTGCACAATTTATTTTTCCATTATTTCTCATTAAATAAAATTGAATTATTTATGTGTTTGTTTATAGAACATATGTATTTGGTGGGGAATTTGTTTGAGAGTACACCATGAGTCTTTGGAATGTTGTTATTCTCAGTTTGACTGTGACATGGTCTACTAGTGATATTTTAGGAGTTCATTCATTCAAAAATAATTTGTTTTATATTTTTTGTAATTATTTATTTATTTTTATATTTATTATAATTAACTATTTGTGGTGGTTTTATTTTGAGATAGAGACACTAGTATTTTAGATGATGGCCAGGAAATTATGGAAAGACTTAAAAAGAGATTTCATGCTACTTTGGAAAGAGGTTCTTCTTCAGTATAAGGTATGTGGTTCTTATAAAACAACCCTTAAGAATATGATTTTTCTATAACCATTTGGTATATGTGTCCTTAAAACATTGGGTTTTCTCCCCTTGTAAAATTTTATAACATTTTTTAAAAAATGAATCATAGGATTAAATGCCCAACATCCCTAGGGCCTTGATGGACCCTCATACTAAGATTGCACATATCAGTCACCCATGGATGATAATAAATATATAACCATATAAATTTTGACGCATGGAAAATGTGTGGTGAAGAGAGATACTATAGGATAAATTATATCACAGATATGATCATAAGTTGAGTATTCCTTCCCAAAATAGTATATATTAACTTGGGTGATTGACTACACGAGACTAGCATTATAGTCCAGCCTTTGGGCGAATCATGAAATCCTAGAAAGGTAATTGGGTGGAGGTAGTGTCTTTGGTGTGCCTTTACTATGAGGAAAGAATATCGTATTGATACCTAAGGGCTCCGTAGAGGTATCTCCTATGATATGTGACCCTATAGAGAGGAAAGATATAGGAAAATATATGGATTGTAATATGTGTATCCTCAGAACCCATATAGATGATGCAATCCTTAGTGTTTACAGATAGAGGTTAGGGGTTCATGAATTTTTCCTACCATTGAATTATATATATAAACACACTTCATTACTTTTATATAACTCTTTATTTCAGTATATTATTCATAGGGCCGAGTCTAATTGCCTAATGAGATTTGATGGTGCTATTAGGGATACCTAAAAGTAATTTATAAGCTATGGATATTGATAATTATTTGATTTTGTTATGGTATATCAATCACTATAAATTCATTTTAGATTCCCATTGTTTCTTTGAATCTAGTTTTTGAGCCACGTCAAGAATGCCTCAGATGCCATCATTCTCCCACATTTATACATGGCTTTCTCGGGAAGCCTTTGGTTCCTAGAATTCAAAGATTATATAGGATCTAAAATTTCTAGTTTAATAGTATTATTATGTTAATTTTTATCATGATGTGGTGAATATGTTATCCCTATGATCTAACCAAATGAATCTATTGATGATAATTGTTCCGAATCTGGATGCCCATAATGCCTAAGAACCATCCAACTGGCATGGTGAGATGGTGGACAGAATTAGAGTCAGTGACTATCCAAGAATCTCATAAATGTTCTTCATGAAATGTATGATATTAGAGTTTCAAGATATTACTATGATGCCTCATATCTATATGATGATATATTTATCATGAGCTATTAAACCTTGATCCTAAACATTGGGGATGTTAGAATACACTGGGATATTTTATTTTTATGAAGGAATTTTATCATGAGGTTATCCGCATAATATCTTATGTAAATTTAATATATAATAATTTCAAATAAATACATTAGTTATATTTTAAAATTTATACTTACCATTAAATTTTTATTCAATTTTTTGTTTAAAAGTAATGAAGTTTTATTTCTAACAAAAATGGTTTTTAATTTATAAGATGGTTTTTTTTAATATTGATTTTTTAATTTTATAAATATAGATCAAAATAATAACATAATTTTTGAATTTATAAAATTCATAATTTTCTAAATATGAATTTATAAAAATTTTATGAAAATCATGATTTGTCAATGAATTGTGAAAATGTTTATTTTTATTGAAAATTATATTTTCTTGTAATTTAATTTTGAAAGAAATTTATATTATGGATTAGGTTAAAAATTTAATTATTTTATATTATTAAAAATAAAATAATTATGTGTTTTAAATGATATTTTATACTTAAATTTATAATAAAATATTTTTCTAATTAAATGAAAAAATTTCTATAAAACACGATTTTGTTGCGTGTTTTTGGTTTAATTTTAATTTATATTCTATCACATATGTGTTTCAAATATTTAAAAATGGATTCTAATTTTTCACATAGTGTGAACTATTTTAGTAAATAGTAAACTTTAATTTTTTTTCAATATGATTAGTATCCTTTGTAATTTTTATTTCAAGAAAAATGGTAAATCATGTAAATTATGTTAAAATTTAAAATGATGAGAACTAAAGAATTACCCTAACATGTGTCTTAATTATATTTGATCAGTATTTATTGTTTATAATAATCCAAAGTTATTATAAATTTATTTTTCATTTGAATTTGATTATAAAAAATATAATATGTTGTGTAATGAAAATTAAATAATGGAAAATTGTTTTGTTCAATAAATATAATATTCATAACTAAGGGGTAACCAGAAGATATGTTTTATAATAAATTTTATTTATCAATAAAAATTATTTTTTCATTATATTAATATATTTTTAATTTTTAGTGAAAGAAAAATTAACATAAATTCTTAGAAACACTGATAGAATAATTATTCAATCAACGGGAAAATTAAATAAATCATATCAAAAATTCGGAATGTAATATAATTTAGAATAATTAAAATGAAACAAAAAAAAATTAGATATATATAACATTTAATGGAAACGGGAATTGATTTTATTCAAAATACTTGGTTTTGTTGACATTATAAAATTCAATGTAAATTAATAGTTTTAAATGGACATTATTTTATTTTATGGGAAAAAATAGTTTCATAACATTATATAAAATTCATAAAAATCATTATTCAAAAAATTGAATATTATTGAGTTTAAAATATCAATAAGGGTCCATTTATTTTTCTTTTTCCATTTATAATAACAATATTGACACAAGAGTGAAAAGTAAAATGTTTTCATGGTAAGAATAAAAATGGATAACATTGGTCAAAAATAAAATAAAAGGGAAAAAATTTCATCTAAACTCATACAAAAAATAAATTCCGACTGCCATTTGAATTACCCTAATATAATAATTGAGAATTATCAATTTTGATACATTTGGACATTAAAAATATTAAAAAATAAATTAATATTTTAGGAAATTACATGAATACCCCGCCCCTGTATTATAATAGGGAACCACTTATTCTCATTTCATGAAACTTAAAAATCCATTCTATTCTTCCAAGACCTACAAAAATGAATTCCATGAAATGATATTTTCATTATATAGGTTGTGGTTTTAGAAGAATAACATCCTAGAGGGATTAAGGTTTTAATCAATTTAAATATTCCAAATAAGAATAAGATAAAGAACAAGTGTGTTGTTCTAGACATAAGGAAGTGAACATTATTATAAAAAAACTCTTTTAATGATTCCCTTAAAATAATATTTTTCATTCATATCAATATTTTAAATATATCTATTTTTTTACATGGGTAAAAAATATTTTTAAATTACATTTTATATATCTTTCGACATTATTTCAATGGTTTTTAAATTGAATATTTTTACAGAATTATTTCAATTCCATTAAAAAGGGAAAAATAATATTCTAATTTAAAATATATGAAGATGAATATGTTTCCTTCCACCATAAATATTAATATATGTTTTTTTATTATAATATTCCATGGTTTCGTTAAATAAAAACCTTCTATCCCTTTATTATGTGAAATTTAATATTGAAAGTTGGATTTTAAAGAAATAAGAGATATCCAAATAATAAAATTCATTATTATAAGTGAAAATACTTTTATTTGATGAATGTTTTTATAAATATGTTATGGTTATTGGAAATTATTTATGAATACATGTCATTATATTTTAAATCAATTATGGGTGGTTATATTATTAACTAGTGAAGGGTGGTTTCATGATAAAAAAAGGTCAACTGATCCCATTATTTCAGTCAAATAAATTTTTTTAATGGATAAGGTTAACAAATTTGGATTCCCTTAAAATAATATGGGAATATACTACAATGTTTATACAATGAAAATGATTATGGTTATTTCAATTATAACTATAATGTTTAACCAACTTATAACCATGATTCTTATTCCATGTGTTAGTAAGAGTGATATAAAAATGAGTCCTCAATTTACGTATTTGATTTATCTATTCTTATTATAGGATTTTATGGAAATTGTATGAATTTAAAAGGTAAAAATGGTGTATGATACTTTTTATGGTTAAAAAGTATAACTATAGGAATATGTTATAATGATTATTAATGATTTTAATGACACCATTACGATTTTTTACTTTTTCATTATGATTTAATTATAAAATGTTTTCTTAAAATAATTTGGGATATAAGGCTATTTCATTATATAAAAATATATATATCGTTTGAAAATTTTATTTTCAAAAGGAATATTTTATTAATTATTCATGGAGGAATAGTTTCCTTCTTTATTTTAATGTCCCTTACTATGATTTTTGTACTCTTAGCTTGTTTGAAAAAGTTATCCACAGAGTTTATAGGCATGTTAGGGAAAATAAAATGTTTAGTTGAAATTAATTAATATTTTTTATTAAAATGAAACATGTTTCATTTTATTAGATTTATATTATGGTATAATAGATATTGGTTATAACTATACACTTTTAAATATTTGGTTTTGTTATGTATGATTAATTATCTCACACTCTAAAAATATAAACCTAAAACCTCATTGGGAATTTTATAAACTGATTTATAGTTTAAGGTCTCATGAAAATGTAATAATTAAGGTTATATCCTCATAGTTGGTATAAGATTAATGTTTAGATAAATTTTAGGCCTAGGATATTGTTAATATAAAAACCATTAAAATATTTTATTTTATGGTAATGATGAAATGATATTGAAAATTAATACTACAGTATCAATTTATTTAAACTATTTTTTACATATAATGGGTTTCTACATAGGGAACATGTAAGATGATGTAGTTTGGAAAGATGGGATGATACCATTTTGAATTATAATCCTAGAATGGTATGAATTAGAGATGAGTAATTTTTCATTGTAATGGATTAGTCGATGTAGGATATAAATGGTGATTGTATTCATTATAGATAGAAACCATATCTATTATATGAACTTGTTTCCAGTGGAAAAGTTTATGATAAAAACCCATCCTAAATTTAGTATAACATCTGACCTTGTGATAACTGAGGATGGATTAAATCCCATATAAAGATATTTAATGTCATGGTATGTTTTTATCATCAAATGGTAAGTGTTTCAAAATCACGTTTTGAATTTTATACTAAATTGTGGTGGTCAATGATAATGAATATTCTAGAAAGTTATGAGATCAATTTATAGGAAAGGTATGAATTTAAGAGTATATTCTTTGAGGATTATGTTATGAAAGATGTTAAACATACCATAGAAAATGATTTCATATAATTGAGGAAAACATAAGAGTATTCTATGGCTGTATATGAAGAAAAATTCATTCTATTGGCATGGTATGTCCCACATATTATCTGTGATTATAAGCGTATGAATAATCAATTTTTCACAGTATTTATAAAAGTTATATCATAGTGAATTATCTACCAATATGTTTAAAGTTAATGACAATAATTTATGATGTTCTAAGAAGGTAGAAATTGATTTTTCCAATATACATGTGTACATTATAAACTAGAAGAAAAAATTTTCCTAGGGGAAGGAAAATGGGATTACTAGATCAAAAATATTTTATAGTAAGACAATTTGGATTTCATTTTGCGAGTGTTTACTTATAAACAATACTCAGGATTGCATTATAAGGTCCACTAATTTTATTCAATTTTTAATATTTTAATTGTAATAAATAATATCAAGGTAGTGGTAAGACTAATTTTAATAAACATGAAGTTGAATGATTTAATTTTAATGTGATTTTTCATTATGCGTATTGATGTATGAATAAAACATGACTTATGGGAAGAATCCAGATTATAAGCTGAAATTTATATTGAAATCAGCTTCAACTACTTTAGTAGATGTTGTTCTATAAAATGTTGTGTTATCAACTAATTTTTTTTATTTAGATGATGATAATGCATTATTTTCATTAACATATTTGAATTATTTAATTTTTCCTAAATTTTAAAATAAATTTAAAATTACATCCAAATAAATGAATCCAAATCACTGGAAATAACTCATGAAGATGTGTTAAAGAAAAAGTAAATTATAATATTATTTTTTATCATTATCTATAGAATTAATTAACTTAAAAAACTTATTAAATTTCCTATTTAGTTTTTTATTTTATTCAAGGTATGAATTTGATTTGATTTTAAAAATCTAATATATATCATAGAGGTAAAGAATTAGTTTTTCAAAAATAGTTTTATCATGTATGTATGAATGAACACATTTCTTTAGATAAATATCAAGAAGATAAGGAACTATTAAAATATTGAAACGAATATTATCTTTGCCATATTTTTTAGAATAAGGGAACCATATCGATTAAATTTCTAATGGTAGAAAAATAATACATGAATGTTTTTATTTATCAGTTTCCTAATATTATTCTAGATTAGGATGCCGAATTTATTATCTACTTACATCCTAATTTTAATACAAATTGAAAAACCTCTTATAAAATTGATCAAGTATAACTTCCAAAATTGAAAATGTAGCTGAGGAAGTTTTCTAATAAAGGTTTCATTCATACATGAACTTCACCATGTAATTCTCATATTTTTTCAATAATAATGATTGATCCATGAGGCACTAGATTGATAATATATATTTTAGTAACATGGATATTAATAGTATGTATCATTTTCCATGTATATATAATTTAATTGAAGAGTTCTTGGAAGATCAATGTTTTTAAAGGATTTACTATGGTCTAATTACAATCAGATGAAAGTGAAGGATGATGACATTGGAAAACAAATTTAGAAAAGATATTATAATTATGGGTTTATTTTGATACCAATTTTTTTATAAAAAATTCCCTTAAATTGTTTATGGATATTATTAATATAATATTAAGTGAATATTTGGATATGTTTGTGGTTGTATTTATAGAAGATGTATTATTCATTCACAATTTTATGAGGTTCACGAAAAATATATAAGTATTTTTCTATAAACCCCCAAATGATAATAAGTTATAAATAAATTTTTACAAATTATATTTTTCGATATAGTATATTTCATTCTATAAAAACATAATAAAGAATTTTGGCCTAACTACAGATCCTATAAAAACTAAACTGCATAATGAATGTCCATGACCTAAAAAATTTATTGATATTCATAGTTTTCTTGATATATGAGGCAATTACTGACAGTTTTTTTTGAGAAATCTTCATGGATTATTATCTCACTGATTTCATTAACTACAAAATGATTTAAATTGGTCTAGAAAAAATAATGTGATAATTATTTTTAACAATTACCATGAAGATTTTGGAACACTCTTGTGTTGGACCTAGCCATTAAAAATGGAAATTTTTTTATCTATAGTGATGATTCATTTATGATTTTTGGTTTTTTATTAATATTGAATGATAATATAATTTCATATTCTTCATGAAAACTAAAACATAATGGGAATAATTAACCAAATCATGTTCTTATACTAGAATTTGGAGTGTTTTTATTAAAAAATTTGTGACCTAATTTATATAAATCCAACTGCGAAATATATACCCATGAAAAAATATGGAATTATATATTCATTAATAATGAGTGTAACATGTGATAGAGTATATGTAATGAATTGATAAAGGTGTATGACTAAAAAATTTACATTCAATCTAGAAAAGTTTAAAAAAATTAGTTGATTCTGAGTATGAAAATTAATGCTACATTAACCATGTTACATACATAACATGAACCTTCAGTTAATGATTTGATGATTTTTTCCCAGATGTTGATAATATTAGATCTTCATAAATTTTATTTCAGATATCAATATAATAATATCTATCAGTTATAATTAAGAAATCATAAAAATAAGATCATGAGTTATGAAAAATGAAATAATTGGTTAATATGTGTATGTTTACTGATTTTAATGTTGTAAATTATTGTGATTTGATATTTGGAAAGAGATCATGGGTGTTTTTTGATACCAAGTTGAATAGATAATTTTTGAGTTAGGATTATAGTACCATATTATCTACTAATCATGGAAGCATTATGATGTACATAAAGGTTTGGTTGTGTTACAGTTGGGGTTGAATGAAATGAGAAATTATAGATTTTAACATGAAATATTTTTCTTGTTAATAGGTTAAAAAAAATTAAATAATTCATACAGGTTTAATTCAACATTTCCTAGTGACAAATTGAAAAAGATAAACTATATCCCTGGATTTCAATGTCGGATTATCATAAAATACTTGTGGTAAAAATACTATTTGCGTTAGTTTTTATCAATTAACCATATTAAGAAATTTCTTTGAAATTCTTCATATTATATTTTTGATTAAATTTATTTACTATTTATCATGTATATCATGAAGATAGATAGAATTAAATTCTCTATTATACTTTTCCAAGATACCAGGATAAATTTTAATTCATATAATGTCATACATGAAGCTAGTAAGTATTGAATTTGATATTATTAATATTTTACACCTCAATCAAATGGATAGTCTAGGTGAATTATTCATAATTTATTGGACACAATTAAATCATTTTCAAGTTATTACTAGGGAATTTAGGATCATTATGTTTCATTAGTTGTGTTTTCATTTAATAATATTTTACATTTTAGTATATAGATGCCACCTTTTGGGGAATTATATTGAATGCACTATTAGACTCTGTTATTCTGGGATTAATGATGAAAAAATATTTTTTATGGTACTATAGTTGGTTTAGGAAATGGTGGATAATGTGAAGTTAATTTTTTAACATATGTGGATATCTCTAAGTATGAAGAAATGTCCATCAAATAATCATTGTAATTATATTCTTTCAAGGTAGGTGATTTTGTTTTTCATAAAGTATTCCCATTGAAATGTGTTATGCATTTTGTTAAGTTGTGAAAGTTATGTACATGTTTAATTAGACCATATTAAATACTAGATAAATTTGGGTTAGTTACATATCATGGAGGATTGAATCTGAGATTATCTAATGAATAATTGTTTTCAGGTTTTAATGTCAGGAAAATATGTCCTGGATTCATCTCATGTCTTGATCCCATAAATAGTTTAGTGGGAAGGGAAAATTTCTTATTGGGAATGACCTATTTATATTATGGACCATATAGAGAAGTTATTTTAGAATAATTAAATTCATCAGCTTTCAGTATGGTGAGAAAACCATATAGGTGAAGACACACCATGGGAGTCCAAAATTAATATGAGGGAAAGGTATCCTAAATTGGTTAATAAATTAATAAAATTGCATGGAAAAATTTTCAAAAATGTGGGAAGATTATAATAGTAGTTGTAATGTTGATATAACTAAAATTAATATATATTAAATTGGTATATTTTATATTTTGATATTCATTATAAAAATATTAAACAATAATTTTGGTAAAAATAAAAAAAATCATTATTTGTAAGTATTATTGTATTTTTATTTATTATGTCGTCTTAATTCAAATCATAATTAAAATATTCAATAATTTTATTTTCAAATAATTACATAAATATTTTAATTCAAAATTTCATCATTATCTTAAGATAAAATTTTGAAAATATTCTAAAATTATGGATTTTTCAATGAATATTAAAATAAAAAGATATGTATTGAAAAATGTAATTTAATTTAATTTACATATAAAGTAAATTTCCATTTTTGATTACTTTTTACATTTAATTATTTAAATTTTATTTAAGAAAATTAAATAATGGTTTATGAAATGAATATTATATTTTAATTTACTATAAAAGAATAAATATAAAATTGATTTTTTATGAAAAATTGTTATTCATTGTGTTTTTTGGTTAATTTTAAATTATATTCTACCACTTATATGATCGTTTCTGGGAAAATCAAATTCAATATTTTGAATGAGTGGGTCTAAATATGGTATGTAGGGCTATTTTTTAAGGTCATTATGAATAGTAACATTTATAATTTTTGTTTCCACGATAAAGAGAAAATCAAGAAACTAAGGGAAAAATTCAAATGAAAAGAACAAAACAATGGCCCTAAAAAATTCCTTTATTATATTGTATGAGTATATATAACCAATAATAACCCAAATTTGGATTGTATTACATTTTTCATTTGGATTTTATTATAAAATTTATAATATTTTATGTAATGAAAAGTAAAAAATTTAACACTCTTATTTTTAATAAATATAATATTTTTAACATGTGGGTAACCATAAGATATATTTGGTTATAAATACTAATTATGAATTTATGTGATTTATTTTAATCATGTTAATTTATTTTTAATTTCTAGTGAAGAAATTATTTTCTTATATTCCAACCAAATGCTAACACAATGATTATTTAATTAATATAAAAATATGATAATTGATATTAAAATGTTAAATGATATAAATCTAAAAACATTAAATACAACAAATAATTTTTTAGAAAACTATAACATGTTAAGAATATTTTAATTTATTATATTAAAATTTCTTTTTTATTGTCATTATAAAATTATAAGACAATTAATTCTTCCAAAATGTACATTAACTATATTTAATGAAAAAACTATATTCATAAAATGATATAATATTACATAAAAACCTATTTACATCCAAATGATTAATTTATATTTGAACATATAAACCATGTCCCATTTTTGGGCCTTTTCCCTATTATTTTTAAAATCTGAACCCTTAATGAGTAAAAAACATTGTTGTAATGGTAAGTGTGAAAAGTAATACTAGGGGTTTAAACTAAATGACTAAAATAAAATTGTGATATAAACATGTTTGAAAATTATTTTTTGAGATGATTTTGACTAATTCTTTTATTATCTTAGGATATTATCAATTTTTAATCCATTTCATCATCATAATAAATTTATGATATATTTATATTTTATGAAATTCCAAAGGTGCACCTGCACTCTCTTATAAAAGGGAAAAAATTCTTCTCAATACTTCACACTTCAATCTTGATTCAGTTCATACAATCCATTCCCAAATGAATTCCTAGAATTTTTTACCATGTTTTAAAAGTACTGTTTTAGAAAAATAACATCTTTATTGGGAATGAGGTGTTAATAAATGGATACAATCCAAATAATAAAAATTTAAATAATTTATGTGAAGGTAATGATTCCTATTAAGTGAATCTCTTTTAAAATATTACTTTTATAGATTTTCCTAAATCAATCTATTTCATCCACAACCATAGTTTTAAAGAAATGGATTTTGTTAATTGGACCAAAAGTATTTATAAAGTACATTTTATGTCACTTTTTAATTATTTAAATATTTTACAAAATAAAAATTCTAATGTAATGTTTTTACTTTATTTTTAAAAAGAGAAAAATAATTCTCTATTTTAATTTGTATAGCTAAAATGAATATTCTCACCACTAAAATTTTATTTTATGTTTCCTTATTATATAATTTATGATTTTTTCTTCATCTAAAAAACCTCTTTACAATTTTTTCTGGGAATTTTAGATATAAATAACTAGTTTCAATGAAATATGATCTATCAACTTCGGAAAATGATTTCTTATGTGTGAAATCAATTCTGTATGATGAATTATTTTATAACTATGTTCTATTTATTTCGAATTATTTATTATGAGGATTGGTATCATGATATACCTCGGATGGGGGGTAATATTATTGACTACGGATGGGTAGTTCTTTGATAAACTATGTTTAGGTGAGCTTGTTATAGATTTTTAAAGCATTAGAAATATAGAAGGATTTGACTAATAAGTTTTCTCCAAAGAGATTTTGGGAATATACTACAATTGGAATTCAAAGTATAACCAAGATGGTTATTTAAAGTTTAACAATGATGGTTACTCAAAGTATAATTTTGATGGGTATTCTATGTGTAAGTAACAATTATATGAAAATGATGCCTTAGGTTTCCTAGTTAATTTATCAATACCTTTTATGGGGGTTCGTATTGAAATATTTTGATTTAACAAGGTAAAATAAATGGTATTTGACATCATAAGAATGAAAAGTATACCTCTATAAAAACAATTTTTGAGTATTTTATGATTTAATTGATTCCTTTATGAGTTTAATTTTACCATTAATATTTCTTAAGAAATGTATTATGGATATAATTGTGTAATTTACATGATTTCTTATATAAAAATATGATTATTTTAGCATAATTTTTATATTGGAATAGGAAATTTTTTTCTAAAAGATTAATTTTAGAATTTAATGTTTTTTATCTTGTATGGTGTGTGAAACAGGTGGTGAATGCATGTAAGACATGTGATGGAGTCTATTTGTATGGTTTACCACATTACCCTCAAAAGTAAATTTTTGAAATTAAAACATTTATTTGAAGTACGTGTTTGTTATGTACGAATTATAACCTAAATATCTAGACATCTAAACCTAAAATATATCTAGGAATATATGAATGTGAATTATTTTTTCTTGTAACTTGATCATTTTTTGTTTAATGTCAGGTCCTTACACTCTAAGACACCCGCACACAAGCCATGGAAGGTATAGTCAATCTGGGTCTTGATCCCAAGGATCCACATGAGATAATAGTATCATGGTATGACATAGTACCCCAATGATTATATAGATAGTACAGCCATTGTGAAATTATCAGAGACTGTCATACACTGATCGAAGTTAATAGTGTAGTGGTTATTTTTTTTATTTTAGTTTATTTAATATTTTTTTCTACTGTGCATTTCACATTCACAGAAGATCCATATATTGGTTATATATGGGAATGTTATTTTGGGTTCCTATTAAGTTATGTATTCACATGATAATCAAGCTTCAATTTTATTAGGGTACCCAAGAACACTCTCAGTTACTATTGTAACTGGTTAGACTGAGGCATAGAATAATGTTGATGACAGATCTATAAATATAAATCAGAAATGGAGATCATGGTGATCTGAGGCTCAGGGATTTACTTTAGAATCTTGTTCTTATATTTTATTCTCTTATTCTATCTTTATTTGGATATTTGTTCAATTTTTTGGGAGATCATCCTTATATGACTGTACTTCTTCTATATGATATAATATTAATGGTTAAAATGTTTCATTTTTTCCATACTATTAGGTTTATTATTTATATATTATCATTGAATATTTTATTCACTATTTTTCACTTAGATCTGAGTGTATAGTCACACCATAATTCAAACATAGCACCTATAACAAATTAGAATGCTCTAGCATATAGGGATGAATTGTTGAGGTCTGGTTGAGAATTGATCTAAATAACCAATCAACTGACCTCTAGGTCCACAAATTATATCCTAAATTCAACTAAACCATTGAAGATAAATCAATTGAATTCATGTAATTATAGTTAATATGAGATTGTATAATTCTTGAAAATTTGAAAATGGTTTATAATTAGTGAAATGAATTCCTCGGTAAAGAATCCAAATTCATGGTTGAAGGGGGAGAGGCATTTAATAGTGATATAATGATAAAGCATGATTTTTTATGTTTTCATTGAATAAGGTATCAACAAGATAAAATCCCAAATGGGAAAATGGATACATTTTATGAAATTAATAATGAAATTTTTTAAATGGAAAATTAACATAACATATAAGATAATCAAAAAACAATGTTGAATAATTAAATATTTATAATGATATTTTTTTAGAAATACATATGGAAGAAGAGTTAAAAAAGGAGTATTAGCAGAAATGATCAGTCTAGAAAAATAAATTTTCATTAATATAGACTATATATGGTTGGCGTTAACATTGAAGGAAGTGTCAAGATAATAAAATGGGGAAAAAAGATACAGATTTTACAATGTAATTAGAATTAATTTTCATTTTTAACTCATGATTGTGTAACTTTGTTTCATTATCCAATATGTGATGTTTAAGCAATTTTCTTGTTTAATGACCACAAACAATGTGAACCAGAGTGGAAACACAAAATTTTACATCATTCATCGGAGTAATATGTTTTATATAGATTTATAATATAATTTCTCTAATTGTTTGATTCCAACCCCTTCATCTATTTTATATTTATTTGAATTAAACTGGTAGGTTTCATATATATTTAAACTTATTAGGTACAAAGTGTTAGTGTAGTGGTTTATTTATTAAGAAATTTATTTTTTAATGTTTTTTATTTAAATTTATAAATTTAAATTATTTTCATTACTGTTTGGGATAATTATTTTTTTTTTTGATCAAATTATTTTATCCTTAATCAAATAAAAATTTGTATTATTTATATTTTATAATATTTAGAACTAGTAGATTTTTTTATACTGTAGTAAACTTTTTATTTTTCTCTCAACCATTAAATAGACACCTTTTTACCTTTATGTAATTTTAATAATACGTTTACACAGTTAATATTTTTCTTACCATTATATGAACTCCTCACTACCTATATATTGTATCTTCTACCTTACCTGTAAGCATCATATATTGTTTTCATTCATCCATTTCATAGATCATAATACATTAATATGAGCTTTATATAACCGATTAATTTATTTTTTATCATTACAAAAATTATAAAAATATATGGTTAACTTTATGAAGATATGGAATACTTTTTTACCTATACACATATTATGTATTTCAATGGTCACCTTCACACATCTTATTTACACATTTTTGTTTTACATTTACTTGGGATCAATATTTATATTTGGGTACTAGTGGATTTCGACAATACATTAACATAGATATTTGATTTTCTATAGTATTATCATCATTACTACTACTAATACATTAATTTTTTTATTAAAATACTTTTCTGTTAAAAGTTTGAAACAATGAAATAAAACTACCAACATTAAATGCAGAAGCTCATCACAAAAACCTTAAAGGCTAACTTGAACTTATTATATGTGACCTCCCTATGTAGTTTCTAGGACAGATCCATTACCTATTTATTCTGACCATTTTTTTAGAATATCATCAAAATGTTGGGTCAGTTGGTCCCTTGTTTTCCAGAACTCCTCCATTGTTTAATTTTTTTCATTAGAGCCTCTCGTCATAATTAGAAATTATTTCTCAATCTATCCTTTATATTCCAAGTTTGTTTCCACCTGTATTGGACATCTGTTCATACTTTCTACAAAATCTCTAGAATATTGTATAGTTAAAGAAGTATCCTCCATATCTTTTTTAGAATGTATAAGAAGGTCCCCAGTCTGGTCTGTGGTTTCTGTACCATCTGCACGCTATGGATCAGCAGCAGTCACTAGTGGAGCACCACCACATTTATCATGTTTCCCTAACACCCCCGTCGTTTCATCCTCAAATGTTAGATCTGCTACCAGGTTTTCTTCCCAAAAAAATTCCAATTGTCATCCCTTACTATCCAGGCCTTCTTCCGTCACTGGGAACTCCTGCCCCTCAGTATCTCCCATTACAATGATACAATCTTCTAAATTCTGCTTACTCGACATGCTGGAAGCCAATTCCACAATTTCCATCCATGTAGGACCATGTGGTATCACTTTTTTACTCATACATACTGTCATCCCTAATGATCCGTTGATTATTGCCTTTGGTGTGTTTGAATAATCCTTATGAGGTCTTGAATTTTTCTCCCCCTTGAGAACCGAGAAATTCATATTCATGATGCTTCCATGTTTCCCATTCCTTGAACGAATTACAACTAGAGAGTCTTGATCATAGACCATTTCTATGTGAGTATCCCCTTCTATATCACTATATTCCTCATCTTCCATGTGTCTCAAACCAGCTTATTTGCACTTCTATATTAGGATTATGGTTTTCCATCCTTCGGTGTCCTCATTCTCCTTCCCATCAAGAATCAATGATGATAAAATGTTTTTTATAAAGAGTGATGTTGAATCTTTGAAATGATCAGGCACCTGGTGGTGTGTAGACACTACCACCTTGTCGTTGATGTTTTGTATCTCCCTGAGAACCCTCTCTTTAGCAGTAATTCCCATACCCTCTGGACTGGGTGATGCATAGTTACCTAGATAGGGTGCACCCCTCCACCCATAGAAATTTCACTATTAGAGGGGGGCAGTGAGGGAGAAAGGACCTCCATTGGTCTTCTCTATAAACATGTAAATGAATAAATCATTAAACAACCTTGAAAAAATGTAAACTATAAGGACCTAGTTTTATTACACGGTTTATCGCATTGAGAAGCAAGGATGGGATCTTAATCAAGAAAGACAGGCCCCTATACCTTCGTCAACTAGATACTGTTATGACACCCTCATCTGCACAATACCTTATGATGCCTAGGTTTGTTACCAAAATAGCATAAATCGACCAATTTCACAAAGAAAACTAGATTCTTAAACTGGAATTCTTCACCTACTAAAATCCACACAATACTGACTGGACCTTATGAAACATCAACTTCCACACATATTATTGGAGGGATAGGGTTGAAAATAGCCCTTGTTTTGCAATTTGAGAACACAAATATACCAACAAAATTACCTAGAATTCAAATGATAGTGGGATTATGAAAGGGGAGAAGAACCTAAGGTAAACTAACCCAAAAAACCATAGAAGGAGAGTCCTTCTTATTAAAAAAATTCCTCTGACCATCTGAAAAGGATGCAGTGAATACTGTTGCATAGAGGAGTGTTGGACCATGCTTGGATCATATCACTCTTAGGCATGAAGTGAATCATAAGGTACCTACTTTTGAGAAGGCCAATAGATTCACGATCTTTAAAACCTCATGAAGAAAAAATTAATTCGTCAAACATGTCAACTAAAGGATGGTGATGCTTAAATCAAGCTACCAGCTCTAGGATAAGGTGAGAGGAGGCATCTGTGAATTCCAATGTCAAAATCGGAAGATCCAGACATCCCTCGAACAGGTTGAGGACATTACGGCTAAGAGAGATGGATGGTAAAGAGGGAAGGGTGTCAAGATTAGAGAAGGGGATTAAAGAACCACAACCTCTTGGGGATGGAAGAGGTCCATACTCTAGAGGGGGAGGGACCAGAGTAGTGGACATCGCCATAACTAGGGTATCACAGGGAAGTGAGAGGTAGGTAGTGAGAGAATTCTTATGTACCCTAGCTTCTCCAATAATATTAGCTTCATTATATTCTTATGGTTTTCAACATATGAATAATTCAGGTTTTGGAAACTATTATTCATATTTGAAACATATAGATTAAAAAGGATTGAAATTTGATTTCCAAATAAGATTCAAACTGGATTTAAAATATTTGTTAAACTCTTTTTATTTTTTATAAGTGAGTTATAATATTATTTTTATATTGAATGAGGATTATGAAAAATAGATATTAAATCTTTTTAGATGCACATTGAATAAATTTCATTGAATAATGCCTGAGGATATTAATTTTATAGTTCCTTTTTTGACTTGGAACACAATATAATAATTTTTTGAAAGATCTTAAATGTCCCAAAAATAGATCTTCTCAATTAGTACGCCTACTAAAAAAACATTACTTATAACTTTTGTAAATTAAAGATAATAAAGTCTAAGAACATATAATCAGTATGGCTAAACCATGGATATAAAATATCATAATAAGAGCATAAGTGAATGAGAACATGAGAACATCATTTTAAAACTTTACCCTGCATATCAGATATTGTAGTCTTGAATCATTTGATGCAGATTTGTAGTTTATTAGATATGTATCATAATAGATTCAATGACCATGGTATAAGATATCATAATATTGAAAAAATAAATATAATTTTGGAATATACATAATAATGGAATATAATTTCCATAGTAGTCAAGTCTCACTAATAAGGCTATCATAGTTTAGGGGTTCACTCTCCACACTACCATTTCTGTCATAGTTTACTCCCAATACCATCATAGTTCACGACAAACCATTCTAAACTGGGTCCAGTCACATTAAATACTTGTATATCTCATGATATATAATTCTTTACCAAAATCATTAGAGGGTGTTATAGGACCAACCCATTTTATAATGAAGACCATATTTTTGTGTTCTATATGTTCATAAAAGTTTATTATATCATAAATCATTAAATTAAATGAGTTTCATAAACATTTAATCATATCAGAACCTACAGTAAAGTGAAAAGTTTCATAATAATTTAGCATTCCATCATAGTATAACTAATGAAAAGAATTGGGTTTCCTTATAATATTATAATTTTATAACCCGTAGAAGAGAATTGGGATTTATAAACATCATTTCATCATAAATTCAAACCATTTAGATAAATAATAAAATGGTATCCTTGGATCATATCCCAAATAAAGCATAAGTAACATAAAGGGATTTTATTTTAGATGGAGAATTATATCTAAACATTATGTGGAATGTTTCTTGAGGAAGACAAAATGTTATTCAAAATAAATCTGTAAAAAATAAAGCTTTTTTAAATAATTTTTTTAATTAAACTTGAAAACTTATAAATGAAGGTTTAACAATCATTTGAAACATTTCATAAGAAAAATAACCTTTTCAATTTGAAATATCCTTTTTAAGAGATAATTTTTTGAATTTTTTTCTTTTAATATATCCAATAAAAAATATAAGTGAGCCATAAAATAAAATAACGGGTAAAGAAATGGTAAATTATGTAAATGTCGTACACATTTAAACAAATATTCTATTTAAATTTTTGATAAAATATAAATTAGAATTGACTGGAAAACAACATGAAGCTTTCTTATGCAATATTTTATATAATTAAAAAATAGGTAGAAAATTTATTAATAATTTTAATAATGATAAAAGAAATTGGGAACTATTTTTCAAAAAATGATTTTGGAAGAAATATGGATTTTGAAGGAAAGGTGAGATAACAAAACTATTAATTATTTACATTTTATTAACTGTTTTATATACAAAATAGTAGTAAATGGTTTTATTAATTTAAAAAAATCCTGAATAACATTCATGACTTTCTTGAGAAATGGATCATAATATTTCATCATTAGAATCATAATCATTAACAAACTTGATAAAAATGAGATTTTAACATAATGGTTTAACCACATTGGTAACATTGAATAGTAATACTTATGAAGGAATAATGATAAATGAAAAATATAATATAATTAATATATGTATATTCCTGATATAAAATTTCAATGTTCTTTATAAGCACCAAATATAATAATATAGGTAAATAGCATAACTTATGTACCAATGAAGGGAAATTGAGACAATAATCCCTTACCAATTTGTTAAATTTTGAATCATTATCCCCATGAAATAAATATACTCAATTGGATATATAAATACCAATATCTATCATGTTGATAAAAATATATATTCATGGTCCTTATATATACCAAATAAAAAAATAGGTGGTGAATATGATATGTGTCTCAATGATGTAAAAAGTGATAAAGAAATCCCTTCCTACATTAGTAATATTATGAATCATAGGCACCAATAAATAAAAACATAAATTGAAAAATTTTATATAATTAAAATTATAGGATTTATGATATTACTTGTCAGCAGAGAAGTATATATACCACAAAAAAATAAATAAGTTATGAATTTTCATATTACTCCCAAAAATAAAATAGAGACAAGAAATCCCTTACCTTATGTATCGTCTTCATTAGTACACATTCGAACCACATGTACAATAAATATATTTTTATTATAAATATATTAGGAAACCATAATTATATGGATATATATATATATATCATGAAATATTTGTTATACATATGTCCTTTTCTTTCACGTTTATTAAAAATTCCTTGTTTGATTCACGTTTCGGGCAATAATTTCATAGTTCTCAATGTATATTTTTATTTGTTATTTTTATTGTCCTATTACTTTGATAATGAAAAATTTTTATAAATAAAAATAGTCATGAAAATATTATATTATTTATAGATCAATTATTATTTTAATACAAATCATAAAGAAGGGTTTCGATAATTGAAGATTGTTATGATCATTGAGATTGTAGGATAAATGTATGCATGAGTAACATTTCAATTTTTGATCGACCATTATGGAAAGAAAGTAAGTAATATTATATATTTATATAATGATAAAAAATCATCAATTTAAGATTATTTCGTTAAATATACATATTGATACCATCCATTTTGTATGGTGATAAAAAGAGAGAGTCCCATCGCTTTGTGAAGGTGCTTGTCCACACGTATAACATTGTGGATATCGCATTTAGTGGGAGAAAAGGTAAGAATAAAATGATACATTATCCATTTAGATTTATAAATATGTGATTAATATTTTAATTATTTCATTTATATATTATATTTACTACATTAACCTTATTACATTCCATATAAATCATTATTAAAAAATGAATCTCATCACTTCATGAGGGGGTATACTTTTTTACACACAGGTGACATTATCATATCCCGTACAAAATTGATAGTGAAAATTTATATGTATAATATAATGAATTCAAAGGTATAATTATTTTTAATATATAATGTTAATACTTTATATCTATCATTATACTTAACCATGATAGGTGGTAACCAAAAAACTAATGACACCGGTTCACGAGGTGATAGTCTCCAATACACATGAATGATGATATCGTTACCTATTTGATGCAAGTGGATATGGATCTAGGTCATCAATATAAAATTATAAAATCCTAATATATGTATGGTATAGATGATATTATATCATCATGGTTTATTAATAATTTAACAAGTTGAAGTATCATGTAAAATGAAAGCACTCATTGAAGAACATTACCTTTCTTATAGGCATCCTCCTTAGGTTTTCACAAAAAAATCCTTCCTACGTTGGATTTATGTACAAAATATGTCTTCTAGGATGATATATGAGATGTGCAATGTTTTTTCAGTAGGTATTAGCTAACTTAATGGAGTTTTAAGATGTGAAGAAGAGTGGAGAGTGGGTGTCCTTTTATAATTTTTGAGAGTAGTACAATTGTAATTTTTAGTAAAAAATTAATTCTAAAATATTTTAAAATAAAAAATATAGTTATTTAAAATATTTAATCAATATTTATAAAATAAATCCAACTAATTTAAAAGTATTAATTTAACATTAATCTCGTAGATGTGATGTGAAAACATGTTTTAAATTAAAATTTATTTAAACATTTAAAATGATTTTTTATCTAATTTCAAAAACAAATTGAAAAAATAGAACTAAATTGTATTAATAGATATAATTAAAATATTTTTTCTTCAAATTAATTTTTGTTAAAAAAATATTTATAAATAATTGAAAAGAAAATTCATTTTTCAATCAAAATCTAGTATCATTAACTAATTATTAAAAAATATTTTAAGAAATAAATAAAAAATTAAATTATATATAAATTTTGAAATTATGATTCTAAAAATAAATTTAATTTATTAAAAATTAATTTTTTAAAATCATAACCGAATTAATTTAAAAGATAACATACAGAGGTGGTGAAAATTTGGGTTCTCAAGAAGTGTATTTTTCAAGCACTAGAAGATTTTATACCAACTATATGTATAATAATTTAAATTATATGAATATAAATTTAATTTAATTTATATTGAATCAATAAAATTCATTTAAAAAACTTCCCCTAAGTAATTTTGAAGATTAAATAAAATTGAGAAACATTACTCATATTAAAAAAGATTTTAGAAAAAAACACCTTTTTACTAAAAAAATTAGCATATTCTAAAATCTAATATATAAATGATTAAAAAGTAATTAATTTTGTTTAATATTACTAGATAATACTTATGTTACATAAAATCATTATTTTGAATTTAAATTACTTAATTTATTGAAAATTAATGATAATTTTACTAAAAATGATACTTTTAATTATTCAATGAAAAATCAATATTTTTTGAAAAATCAAAAAAATTCAATATGATTTCATTCCTATAAAATAATTCAAAAAATTAAGTTATTTTATAAGAAAAAATTATATAGGAGCTATAATAATTTTACATAAAAAATAATTATTACTTCAAAAAAACATATTTAATCTGAATATAATAACATTTCTACAAATTGATTTATTATTTATAAACTATTTTAATAAAAATTTAAAATTAGTTACAAATTTATATGTATGTTTCAAAAAGTATTTAATACTATTCATACCTTATTAGGTAATTAATGGGTTATAATAATATTATTTCATGGTTTCATGGATCTCGGTGTCATATGTCACACACACTATCGAAGAAACTTCTTGTTGTGTATAACAAAAGATATCTAAAATTTTGAATTAATTTAAACAAATAATACAGAAATTATCATGATGTTACATTATAACACCCATGAAATTATTTTTATCTCAAATTTATTCTTATTCATTAATGGTTTACCATTTAAAAATTCCTTCATAAAAACCCCCTTAGTACACATGCATAGTATAACAAACCATAAAAAAAGAATGTTGGATACATAAAGGACACCAAAGTTTACTAATTACCTTGTTTCCACATATGAGAAAATAGGTTGGAAGATAATATTTGTAATTGGAGGAAAATAATAATTAGTTGTAGGGGGTGATAGGTATCATTGATCAAAATAAATTAGGTGATCTAGAGAAGGTTAATAGCCACACGACTATAAACCTAAGAGAAATAGAAAATGTTTTTAATATCCTAAAAAATGATGATAACATGAAAAAAATTTATTTATAGATACATTTACAAAAGTTGAATAATTATTTTGAGAAGATATAGCAACATTATTTCATTCCATTTCATAATCAAAATCACACCCTTTTCTTATTCCTTAATCACTTTCCACATCATCCCTTACTCCGTGAAATGAATGTAATTTTTTTGTTCCTAAATAACTAATAGATAATAAGGTCCACATATTGAAAGGAAATTCATTCCATATATCTTTATATATCATCAAAAAATGGCTAGCACATGTTAGACATGATGCCTAAATCTTATTATGGCTATGTAACACATTAATCACTAAAACATAATATAAATTTCAACATAAACATTTAAAAAAATGGTTAACCTTATAAACCTTCTAATATTAAAAAATTATAAATATGTTGATTAAATTTCTCAAAATAAACCTAAATATAGTTGAATAGACCACACGATGTCACAATCAGTTGTTACATACCAAACACATGAACACCATCACCATTTATTCTCTTGAAATAGTATAATAAACATAATTATTGTATAACCATATTGAAAAAAATAAAATTTCCCTTATACATTGAATAAAACCAAATTTTATTGAGTATATTGTATAAATAGAATATTTATATAGACACCATAAATGCTAACATAATCCAATTTGTCCATAAATTATTAATCAGTTGCAAGGCCATCAATAAAATCCAATTTTATTTCTTCATATCAATCATCACTTTATCCATACTAAACACTATTTTTTCAAAATAAGGGAAATATTAAGTGTTACATTTCCTTAATAAAAATACTACCATTCAATTTATGTAACTTTTATAGGTTATCAAATGAATTCAAAATATTTTTATAAATCCTTAACGATTTTGTTTACTGAAAAGTCCTTAAATATTTCATAATTCTGGAATTATAAAACATGAATACTTCAATAATCCCGCTTCCTTCTCAAACCATTAACAATGATTTATTTTATCAATATTTAATACCTCTATCCTTATATATTTCATTCTAATTCTCTTCATCTTCCACAATATAAACATTACTTTTACAACATTTCTAATTCTATTCAATAGGTTTTCCATTAAGACATCAATTTGAATAGTTTCCACACATTCCACACATTAATCATTAAACCATTGATGATACCTTATGGAGACCATTATTATAGTCCATTTCATTGATATAAATTTTCATGTTTTTTATACAATAATTTTTTTATTTACTTATTTTCCACACTCAAGACATCTTCACATACATTAGATACATTCCCTTAAGTAATACAACAGACAATATCTATATATATAAACCTGAATATTCTTTTATAAATGGTCTCCATTACATAAAAACTCATTGAACTCCATAATTATATTTCATTTAAAGATTGGAAGTTTTTTAAGTGGAAGGTTGTTAATCATATAATGTGGTAATGGATTAGTCATAATCACAACATATATTAAATTATTTATCATCCCATTTGGATTTTGATTAGAAAATTATCCACCACATTCATTGTTAATCAAGTCCCTTCTACATCCGACCACTAAGAAAAAACAAAAATCAAATTTTGAGAAAAAATAAATATAACGGGTACCCAAAAAATACTATAAATAACATATATGATGTATAATTATTATAATATTTTATTAATCTATGACCCGAAATGTTTATCTGAGGTAATTAATTATCATCATATATTTAAATAATTCATGATGGTCCATTTTTCATTAGTGAATTTCCAGATAATATCACTCTGGAGTGTCTAATGAGGTGTATGGAAATCCACCGTTTCAAGCACTATCTGATGTTAAATTCTTGCACAATTCACATTTTTGGAGTTCATACCCCTAGTAACCATTGTTCTAGAGCCTCATTCACTTTTAGTATCCATATAAGTATTTAATTTCATTTAAAATAATTTCCTTATACTTTACAAAAATTATAATATATTTTCTTATAATCTAACTCATACATAAACATATTATTTGATACAATCCTCCTCATATCCTTAGAAATATCCCTTGGGATATAATTTATTTTTTCTCATCTTATTTGTTAATGGTTATATTTACCATTCCATTGATGCTGACTATAGTGAATCAGGTTTATCATACATAAATATTATATATTTTTAGATCAATATCCAATACATTACATAAAAACCAAATTACAATAATAGTTTAGCGACTTTGGAGAGATGGAACATACTAATTTTTTTTGAAAGATCATTGATGACTACCTTACATATATTATCCTTTAATAATCTTACATAAAAATATATTTTCATAAATATGGGAAAGAAAACATAAGAATGGGTGAGAATAGATTCTTAGTGTGGGTAATAAAGGAAGATATGAATGTATAATATTATAATAAGGTAATAACTATAAGAGAATATAATTTCAAAACCAGTCACTATATATTAGAGATTAAAAGATTGATTCATGGAATAATGATTGGCAGTTCAATATACATGAATCATACGAGAATCAAAGAACATGAACCATGAGAGAATATAATTAGCTAAAGACCTTGAATTATTGAATAATCATCTACATTTAAAATCATTTATATATTCATCAAGGTATACTTCCATGGAATTAATAGTGTAATGGGTTGCTCTTGAAAAATTATAGTATTCAAGGTAACTCTCAATTTCACCATATGAGCCAAATTTTATTTCTAATCTTGGTTTACACCATGTTCTATTCCTTTCTATATAATGAGATATAAATCATTACCCAATGCATTATAGGGTGATATAGGTCCCAAATATCACATAATTAAAACCGTATTTGTGTGTTCCAAGAGATAATAAACATTAGACATATCATAGCCCATTAATCTAAATGGGATTCAAATTAATTTCATCATATCATAAACAATGGAAAAAGTGACATGTTTCATAATGATTTCAAAATTTTATTAGAGCATAACATGTGGACAGTAGTGGGTATTATAATAATTTTATTTTGGTATTGCCTTTGTAAGATTAATGGGTTTCATAAACATCATTCCATCAAAAAAATAAATCATTTAGAGAATTAATATGAATTGTATCATTGGATCATATCCCTAGTAAAACATAAGTAAGACAAATAGATTTCATCATAGATGGAGAATGATTTTAAAATATTGCTTGGAACATTTATCAAGGAACATAACATTAAGTACATGAAAATTCCCCTATGACCATGGTTTCAACCCGTGGGTATATCCCATGATACCGTGTGTATAGGCTATACCCACGATTTTATGAACTGTGGGATCCCCAGGCATCGGGATTTCCCTATACCCATGGTTTTAGAGAAACTGTGGGTATAGCCCACTAAAATTTCATATTACCCACAGTTCTGGTAAACCGTAGGTATACTTCTATACCCAGAGTTTATATAACTGTGGCTATACATTATTACAGCACAAATTATATACCCACAGTTAAGTAAATCGTGGGTATAGATTGTTTTATTCAAACACACATTCCCACGGTTCAAAGAACCATGGGTATAGATTAATTCGTAGGAGCATATATACCCATGGTTATTTAAACAGTGGGTATAGAGGGTTTTCCCAAAAACATCAACTGGACACCCCCAGGACACCCCCTAGACACCCATGGATACCCCCTAGACACCCCTACACATTCTCCCTACAACCCCTTCCTTCCCCCTGGACAAACCCCCCTCCCACGTTCACCCACCCAACCCTCCCCCTGGACAGAACCCCCTTTCACTCCCCCCATAATAAGCAGCTTTCCACCGTGGACACCCCCTATACACCACCACTCCCCCTGCAACCCCTCCCTTCCCCTAGACAGACGCCCTCCCACTTGCACACCCCCACTCTCCCCCTGTACAGAACCCCCTTGCACCCCCACCCCCCCACAGAAACAGTAGCTTCCCACCTTGGACACCCCCTAGACACCCACCATTGACACACCCTGGAAACCATTTGGACTCCCTCTACATCCCCTCCCTTCTCCCAAGACAGACTCCCCCTTCACACCCCCACACTCCCCCTAGACATAACACCCTTGCACACCCCCTAGAAACAGCAGATCCCACCTTCGACACCCCCCACTAGACACCCACCCTTGGGCCCCCTGGACACCCACCCCTTAACACCCCCTGGAACCCTGTGGACCCCCCCACCCCCACCCCAAACTAGACCCCCCTGGACACCCCCCCCCCAGAAACCACTAGACCCCCCTCCCATAAACAACCCATGGACACCCCTCCCCCCATAAACACCCCCCTTGCACCCCCACACCCCATGCCCCCTTCACCCCAACTGTCCCTCCCCCAAAACGTCACCCCCTACTACCCCTCTACCCCACCCCCACCACCCCACTACCCACCTCCACCCCAATTCCCCCTCACCCTCAATCCCCTGAACCCAACCCCCCCAACCCTCCTGCACCCATCCCCCACCATCGTGCACCCATCATGCCATCCCTGCAACAGGCCCCACCCCCTGTGAATTAATGAAAACTAGAATGGAAAAACAATGGAACTACAATGCATTGTTTTCACCTATTAAAACATATGCAGAGCTGGCCAACGTGTTCAAATAATGAAAAAGTTCTTATCAGAAATGTTCTAAATAAATTCTTAATGATGAAGCATCATAATCATTTATCTCTTATTGAAGCTAAAGAAAGTATTATGGAGGATTCAATAAATCTAGCCTTGTTGCACTGGGTTGGTACAGTAATAAAAAAATGTATTTCATAAAGTAGAGGCCACTATCAAGGGCCCATATCCATCATCTAGAATTTCCGCATAACCTAGCTATGTGATTAAACCCAGTTGTTTGCTTGCCCGTCTTCTTCACTGCTTCGGGATGCCTACAATTCAAAAGAATTGTGAATACTCACCTTTAATTTTTGAGTCCCCTTAACATGATGAGTCAGGTTTGTGCCCGGTGTGGTCTCTGCATTATCATTCATGGGAGTCTCAAAATATAAAACCAAATTACTATTACTGGAAGAAGTATTGTCACTAGTAGACCGCTTGTAAGAAAAAGTTGTAGCATTCCCAACCCATTCTATATTTTGAGAAGGGGTTAATGAAATGGAATCTTTGTTGTGTCCACCCTTAACAAGAGTAGAGGTCTGATTCTATAAAGTAGGTTATCCAGGAACCAAGCTAGTAGTGGTGATAGTTAGTGGTGGATTGGATCCTCCATGTACATCTGAGCTCTTCAAGGTAGAAGAAATAAAAACATCCAAAATATGAACATTGAATAAGTCACAACTCACTGGTTTTCTAGTTGGACACACACTATCTAAATGAGAGGTACTTGTAGGAGTATTTGATAAAGAGTGAACCAGGGCCAGAGTAGAATTACCTCCCTGTGCAGAACAACTTTCCATTATAGGTACTGATTTCACACTGCAAACAACAGCTACAGGAGGTTGAGATTCAGCAACTGTCTTATTGGAATCCTTAGCAACCAATGCAATACCAGAAATTTATTTCCCCAAATTAGGGGTAGAGGAGTTAGAAACCATGTTTGAAGGTTTTATCTTGGATTTCTATCATGTGTCAATCACTATAATTGACTTACATTTCTGATTCTTTGATGAAATCGTTCATTTCTCTTGCCACTAATTGCAATCCACCTCATCCTGCACATCATATTCCATTTCAACATTACTATGCTCAGATTCTTCTCTAAGCTATTCATCATAAATGAACCTTGATAGAGAATCATTAAAATAAATTACCTCATAGGAGAGATGAGACTCCTCTAATATATCATCCCATAAGACAATATTTTTGACCTTATCTTGAATAGGAGGAATAGGGGCACTAACCTATCTACCAGAGGAAACTAATTTAAGAACAATATCATCCAAAAGGGGGGATTGTTGCAACCAAGGATTGATTGGTTAAATTTTTGGCAAATATATGAGGTAAGAATGAGGTATGTTTGATTAAAGAGGCATGGACTTTGTCAAGAATAATGGAATGAAGATCTATTACAAGAAGATGGGTTGAAGGTGTGTTGAAGATGTGTTGAAGATGTGTTGAAGATATATAGAAGATGTGTTGAAGATGTATTTATGATGTATTGAAGAGGTGTTGAACATATATATGTGAATAGTGCATTTGATATGTTAACATAAATAAGAAGTCTTGGAAGAGGACCGAGGGTGAAGGTATTCATGGAAGAATTTCATAATGAAATGGCATTCATGATTTGGAGATATTGATATGTCTTTGGAGCATGGATGAAAGTTTATACAGGTTTGCAATTGGATTTGGATCATGTTCACTGATTGAATTAAATAAGGGGTTGATATATTAAATCTAGAATTGATTTTAATATCTTAAATCTGGAACAGATTTAAAATATATGAATGATGGAGAAATTTTTAACTTGTTTAGTATGATGAGGTTACACAACATTTGAATGGCCTGCATAAATATTGTTTCAAAGGGCGTCAGATGCTTCCATAAAGTGGTTATAGAATGGGAACTACGACTATAGGTGTGGAAAATTAGGTTAATAGTAAGTGTTCATGAGGAAAGACATGCAACATGTGAATGCAAATCTTTAATGGTTTAGATGGTTTCATGAATCTAGTTATTGTGTCTCATGCCAGCGATGTTTTGAATGAAGATTTTTAGTAATATAGATTACATAGTATTTAGAGTCTTAAATGAATAATATAGTGTTGTGATATTGTAGATTTTATTTTAAGGAAATATTGTAATAAAGACTCATCTGACTATGTTTTTAAATGAAGATTTTTAAATAATGATTCAAATGTTAGGATTCTCAAGGAGTTCGAGAGGTGTTTTTGAATGTGGATATTCAATGATTTCAGTAGATCACATAATTCACCACAATGAAGGTTTTCAATCCTATAAAACCAGAGTATGAGAATAAAAATAGGAAACACTAATTTATATAAGTTATGCGGCACTCCCTTTGGTGTCTTGGACAAGGGATTAATCACCCTACTTCTAGGCATGATATGTTTGAACGTTGAAAGTCTTACAGGGGTCATTTAGTTTTTTTCCTGCAGAGTTGGACAGGTCAATCCAGAGAACCCAATTATCCTGAGTCATTTACCGATCCATTTCCAGATGAGTGAAATTCCCTAGAAAAACAAAACTTTGTGGGGTGGCACTAAGAATGAACAAAATCTTCATAGGAGAATCGGTGGAAAGATTCACCTTGTTCATAACATTGTATCACATAATGAAAGTAGCTTCAGAAAAAACTAAGGTTTTTTTAGGATATTGTTGTATTTAGGGTTGTGTGGCACTCCACTCAGGGTATGTGATAAGAGAATAACTGCCTTGCCCCCGATTGAAATCTGCTAACAAGTCCTGAGCCCTTCCATGAGGGAAATGAAGGTTTTAATGGGAATTTCAAACCAAATTGTCTATTGTATGATAGAGTATTTTTTCCACCAAGGTATTTCTATAGTTACATTCTGATAGAGTTTAATAATCAAATCCAACAATGTATAGTAGCTCATGATCTGATATTACATTATGAAATTGATTATGAAAGTGAATTTACATTTATTAGTCCTAACACATTGTCATTTCACCACCTATTATACCAATAGAATTTTTAGAATCAATATATATTCCATAGTCTCCCATATTTGCTCATTATAAATTCCATCGTCCTCGATCCTTATATATGGGAATTCACAACTCATTCTTGGACATTCTCAATCCCTCCCTAATTATCCATGTTTCCTAGGTCTATCCATGGTTCAGAAATAGACTCTAATATAGGAATAATAGGATGGACAAAGGTGGATGGGCTACGCCCATGGGCGGAAAAAAGTGTCCGAGCATCAAAGAATCGCCAATTGGGAATGATTTCTCCCACAAGAAATTAAGTAAAATATTAGCAGAAAATAAACAAAATTTTGGAATGACCCATTCGTATGTCGGACACCCATGCCAAAGGAAAAGAAAATAAATTGAAGCAACACATTAAAAGCAGACAAAAATAAAACACACAATTAATCCCTCAACTACCTCGATCTACCTCCCCTACATAGAAAATCGTGTAGCCACCTCCACTGCCCTTATAACCCTCTTCGCATAATATAAGTACCCTTCATCCGTAGAAAGCAGTAAAAGGCCTAAGTGGATGATGCGATACAGAAAATAAAATAAAAACTCAACTACTACATTCCTGTCTCCTGTGATTAAACAAGTCACCACCCAACATAAAAGAACCACAATTCCTCATGGGCCCAATCATGTTCCTATAAGCAAGGGGACATATATCCATGTTTCAAAATAATATTTTCAAATTGTAGAGTCCTATTAATTATGAATCACTCTTCCTATTAATATTATATAATCAGTTTGGATCAAGTTTCAACTTAGTTCATATTTGTTCGATACAAGTTTGTTTGGTAAATTTTTATTGGATTTCTTTAATCTTGTTTTTATTCATATTAGCTTTGACAATTTCATTCATTTGGGTTCTAAACAACTCAATTTAATTATGTTTGGTTCATATTAGTTTGGTTTAGATTTGTTTTGTTAATGTCAGTTGTAGTCATATTAGTTTGAATTCATTATATTTGGCCCAATTTGATTCATCATTTGTAATATCAGATTAGTTCATGTTAGATAAGTTTTACTTGGTCCAATTTAGTTTCATTCAATTTTATTTATTTTATTTCTATTTTCTTGATTTTGATCATTCAGATCTATTTTGGTTGTTCTGATTTACATTTATTCTTGTAAGGATCTGTTAGTTTGTGAATGTTTTTCTAAAAACAGTTTAATGTAGATTTTATTTGGTTTTGTTCTATCCATTATGGATCAATTTACATTGATTAAATTTTGATTCAATTCAATATTGTTTGGTTCTACTCAGTTCATGTTGGGATATCATGAGTTTAGGCATGTCAGTTCTGTTTGGAGATGTACAAGTTTGGTTTCATTTGGATTGGTTTTTTCATGGTAATTATGTCACACACTATAATCTATTTTAGATATAATATAATATATTATTATTAACTACAAATTAATATCAATCACTATCTATACAGAGGAGGGGGTGGGAGATGGAAGGTAACTAGTCATATTGGAAAGGAATATTTGACATTCCTACAATGAAAAAAGGAATTGATGAAGAAGAATAAGCTATAATATAAAGTTGCATTTCACTTTGTGTCACATTTAATAAAAGATGTTATAAACAATAAGACTGTATGCAATGATAGATTATAATAAAATAGAAAAGGGATTAAGAAACTATTTATTTCTTGTCTTTCTCACTAACATACATCAAGATATAATATTTTATCATAAATTTCAGTAGGGAAGCCATCAACACTGAGTATGGAAACTGTGTACGCATTACACAAAAGTGTTTGTATAGGTACGCATAACACTCTAATACAGGAAATATAGCCTCCTACAAAAACATATATTTGAAATGAAGAGCTAGTGTCCATGAAAAGATTGATCTAAGGGAAGCACCAATAGTTTACCATATAAACCCTAGACCAGCTTATTATAACCCATATATGGTTCCGCGACATGTAAAAGATAGCGGTTGGAGGTAAATCTAGAAATTTGAGAAAAAAATAACCAAAAAACCTCACATACCTTGAAGGTCGAGATGGAGGTGGAGGCTGAGAGGCAGAGGCTGGGAGGTCGAGCTGGAGGTAGAGGCGAAGAGGTCAAGCTGGAGGTGGAGGAGGATGCTGGGAGGTTGAGGAGGAGGTGGACACCGGGAGTTCGAGATGGAGGCGGAGGCCGGGAGGTCTTGGCAGAGGCTGGTAGGTCGAGGTCTAGGTGGAGGCGGGAAGGTCGAGGTGGAGGCGGGGAGGGGTGGGGACGCCGGAGCTTGTAGAAGGGGATGAGGGCTCGTCGAATGGGAGGGACAGAAGGAGCCTGAGTGATGTTGGATGTGTAAGAGAATATACCCACAGTTTTCTAAACAGTCATGTGTATAGGTTGGATGAGTTACTCTAAACCCATGGTTTATAGAAACCATGGGTATAGAACCATTATTTTTATACCATTTCCATTATGAATAATCTGATGCAATGAAATAAATTAATGATCATAAAATAGGGAGGAACAAATCAGAGACTTCTTGGAATGTTTATATGGGAAGGGCATATTATAAAGGACCTCAAAAACATGATCCTAAATTAGTAGTGTTTTCTATTATATCCAAAGAACAAAATATTGTGGTATAAAATGCAGTGGCATACATACATCCTCATGTATGTAAAATAGATAAAGATTATTTTCAGGAATGGGATGGGTGGGAGGGGGTGTTGAATTACAGGCAGGGGAATGGGCTGGGGGGAGGGGGGCAGCTGCATGTTGGGCGGGGGGGGGGGGGCTGCAGGCAGTTAGGGGGCTAGGGGCAGGCAGGGGGCTGGGGGTAGGCCGGGGGAGGGGGCAGGCAGCTGTAGGCATTGCATGTGGCTGGGGGTAAGGGAGGGGAGGGGGTGGGGGCTATTGCATGTTGGGGGTTGGGGGATGTTGTAGGCAAGGGGCTAGGGGGATCTCTAGAAAGGGGGGTAGTTGCACGCAGGGTAGGGGTGGGGGGTTTCAGAATGGCATGGGGAAGGGGGAGGGGGGACAGGTAGTGCCTGGGGGTGGGGGTAGTTGGCCCAATAAATTTTATAGATGTTTATTTCTAATCAAACAGGTTACATAACCATTGAAATTTTCAATCATTCATCCATTGAATTCTATAATCAACAGAGGATTACACTCACTCAACCAACCATGATTGTACAAAATTCAAGCTATCGAAATACTGGTATTTATGAAATCCAAAAAAATTATGAAGACTTCTTTTGGTTAGACTCATATGTTCAGGGTACCTTCTGCTGCTATTCAAATAATAACAAAGTGAACTACAAGACATATAACATATGTTGAGTGATCTCATGATGGATTGATGAAAACATCACAATCCCATCATTCTCATAACATCATATCCTAACATGATCACCAACTATATTTTTAATCGTCATGAAATACTATGCAGTAGCTCCATGTCTACTGATGTCACCCCAGACTATATATCATAGGCATAGACACACCATCCATTGCAAAGAAATACCTTGTAGGTATTAGTATAAAAATATATATTTTTGTTCCCCAAACACAATGATAGTATATAACAACATTTTATCTCAATACCCAAGATATATGGGGACATAATGAATCCAAGGAATTGAGATGTGATTAAATAATTAGATATAAAATTCCATAAAAAAGTATTAACTTCACAAACCTACTATAAGTAATTCCTCAAAGAAACGAAATATGAAAATATGTGATGATAACAAAAATACTAGAACTTCTTAGAACCCATTAGTTTCACTCTACCTATGAAAAATATAACTGGGGACTTAAACCTCATCAATGGAATGGTGAATTGATTTACAGAGTAAAACCTCAATGGATGGAGGAGGGAACCCCCAAAAGGATGGAATATATGACATATATGTATCATATAGAGGACCATAAACTTTCTTGATTATGCCTCTAAGGTAATATTGTACCCAATTATAATTGTATAAGACTACACCCTGAAAGAGTATGGAGTAAAAAATCTATGGATAGAGGATTGTACCTAGATAAATAAGGGAATACATAACACTGGCAATCATGCGGGGGATCATTCCTTGGGATATGTATTCCACTAATGGAGTATAAAATCCTACATTAACTCTAAATACATAGTATCATTTCAATGAATCTACGATACGAAATCCGTATTAGACACCTCATAAATGGTCTTGAATTACAAAGAGGATCAATCCATTGCATTTTATGTAAAAAATTCACCTCAATAAACTATTTGTTTGTCTACCTAGGAGATAATATGTGAGAGTCACTATAGATTATAAAATACATTACATTTAATTTTCTCTAATTGTCATGTATCTAAGGCCCGAGAGCCTTAATTTTTTATAATTTTATGGGTAATTCCCTTTCAAACTAGGTTGAAGGGGACCTTACATGGCCCATATTCCTAAAGGAACGTGTACCTAATACTTGACTAGAAGGCCTAAATAATAGTGTAAAAGAGAATCCACCAACCTAGTTATGATTTAAGATGCTCTAATAATACAATCAGGCAAGGCTAATTAGAATGAAACACCCCATATATAACTACATAGTTTATGGTACCGATTTCCAATGCCATACCCTCTCCCCCTACCAATCTGTTTAGATTTACTAGTTCTTTTTCCTACTATGTACCTCTTCAGGGATCTACAACTTATTATCTAAACCTCCCTTTTTTCTTCCAATCTTTTCATAGTCTCCATGCCATCAAACCGTCTTTCAGCTTCTCATATTCACCACTATGCTTAGGCCCTTTACCACTATCTTTCTGTGATATGGTCTCCACTATCTTCACAACCAAGACCTGTAATCCCGCGACTAAGGATCGCCCTCCACTTCTACCAATGTTGTCCCCACCTATCGACTACCTAAAACCCCCTCCCAATACACCAAAGACCTTCACCATCACTAATGTTGTGATAAGACCACCATACCCACACTAACGTAACCCCAAGACCCATTATCCAAATGCTAAAACACACCTATCATGGTAGCACCCTCCTCTTCCACAAATGGCCAATGCCATGTCCATAGGTACTATGTCCATTCCATGCACCAATAATACCCCCTAAAATATGTGGTTATGAGGACTCAAACATGGTCTTATGGGTGCAGGTCTACAACATTTCTTCTACCAATAGGATATAACCCCATAAACTCTATAAATTTCATGTGCATCCTAAAAGAAAAACTATGTCTGTAAGGCTATAGACTGATTATGTATTTATGACCTAAATAGAATGTTTCACTAACTGAAATTGAATGTGAGACACTATGATTATCTGAAGGTATACTTTTTTCCAAAAAATCATGTAATTGAAATTATGTGATCATAAAATATATACTTCATATAAAAAATTTAGTCTAAAAGGACAATTAGATAGGGTTTCCTCCCCCAATAGTCACAAAATTTATAGCTAAGTGGATATATGGGCATGTACACCCATATGACCTATATATACAAACCAGATTTTATATCTTAAAATACATGGTTTATTTAGAATTTATGCACACTATGTGGAATTTATATCTACCATCAAACCCAAGACACCAACTAGTATGAGGCATGACATGTGATTTGATGACTATATGTTATGTGATCATGTTTTAGAGCCTATAAATCTATATAGACCATATTATCTATTGTATCTTATTCTACCAAAGCTACCTCTTATACTAGATTCACATCCTTACATGCTCCCCATTTTATTCCCAATGTTTGTGAATAACATATATGACTACTTCTTCTTTAAGGATATACTCTTGTAGATGATTGACTATGGGAATGTGAAGTTGGGTAAATCCATAACATTAGTGAGTTGTGTCACTACTAATCCACCAGAGGATGAAGGTTAGTGGAAGAATATTATCAATAGATACCCTTGGAAGTTTAATTAATAAATTACGATGAAATATTCCATTCAAATTCATGATTTACACAAGGCACAACTAAATTATCTAGTTGTGACACCAATTCCCTCATTGAAGTCAATGGAGAAAACATCATCATCTCAATATTATATAATTCTATGCAACTGAAATCAGTAAGATAAGGCATAGAAAGAAGAGAATATGTGGGAACTCAAGCCAGTGTAATCTATATTTGACCTATTAACTACATATCTTGTGGAACAGGCACTACCACACCAAATGGAACTTTATATAATGAGGATTCAAAGTGAAGATTTGTCGATTCAATTCAATATATTGATCCATTCACCAATGAAAAAGACTCATAAAAACATGATTTCTATATTCATATTGATAGGAATATAAATAAACAAAATCCCCATATTAAATTGTACCTGTCACGACCCATCCCTCGGGGCCCATGCCGTGACTACCCCAAGCCCGCCTTCCTTAGACCAGGGGCTAGAGACTAGCACCAAAGGCGTAATTACCTAAAACTAAGAAGGAATTTCCTTTATAAAGTGTCAACACACAAAACAGAGCATAAGTTGGAAGCAAAACACTATGTAAAACTGTATAAAAAAGTGATGAAAAGTAAACGGTCCGGAAATAGCAGCCCAACTGTAAAGTACAAGGAAACAGAAAGTACATGTACTGGAAAAAAACAGCTCCTGCATCATCCACTGGGAAATCAAATGTGAAGGGTACATAAAGAAATCCTCCACAGCACTCCATGTCAGTCTATCTCGTCCATGTACCATCACGTCTTATGGTACACCTACTGGTACCGTTCAGTCCCAATACTCACAGCCTCCGTCAGCATTGTCCATCGTCTACATAAAACACAACGAGGTGTGGGAATAGCCTGTGTAGGGGTTAGTATAACGACACCCAGTAGGGACCCTGAACCCCTCAAAGTCTCACACAATACAACACAGATAAACCACAAGGTATGAATTCAACAGATAAACTCACTTAGGTATATGTCGATACATATACCTAAGTTATCAAGTAATCCATCTCAATCATGAGAAAAACACAAAAGTTACTGACTCAGTTCAACCATGATTTTTATTATAGAAACCTCGGCTGCAGGAGAACTCCTCCTCTATCGAGTACAGTGGGCCTACTGCGACACCAAGGCGCTTACCACTAACTTTGGACTGCTGAGGTACTCCTATCGAGTACCGTTGGCATGCTGCGTCACCAAGGTGCTCCCCACCGTGGGTCTACCGCATCACCAAGGTGCACCCCTTCATAGCCTTTTGAGGTACTCCTCTTGTCGAGTACCATGGGACTTTCGCGACACCAATGTTCTCCCCACCATGGGTCTGCCGCGACACCATGGTGCTCCCCGCTGGGCTAGTAGAGTCACTCCGAGTCAAAACGGTCAGCAGTCGTTAGGTCTCAGCCAGCTACTAGGTCTCCACACTATGCACACTCGTCTCCTGGAAGATCTCCTCTACAAGATACTGGTTGATACTCTAGCTATCACTAAATACCCCGAAAAAATATCTCAAAGATATGCCACATCATAGAGGTCACAAAGCAACAGACGGCGCGTCAATCGAACAGTCGGTCTGTGAGTTAATCGCCTTTTGGTCCCGGGGGCCCGGTTGGATTCGTGCTCAATCCAACCTGATCGTATCTCAACTATACCCAAAACTCTAGTGGGTTATACACATAGATACCGTCCTTCTCCAAGAATACTGGTGCCACTAAAGGTCCGTCAAATGGTCGTCTGGTGCCAAAGATATGGCCAAAGAAAGCAAAGGGTTATCAGTGGACCTGGGTCTGGTCCGACTCAGTCGGACAGACCTGGTCCAACCCAGTCTGGGCTGACCTGGGTTGGGTCTAGCCTAGCCTGTTGGGCAGTCCAGGTTGTTAGGTTCGATCTAGCCTGCTGGGCCCAGCCCAGCTGGCCGCATGGGCGGTTCGGCCTGGGATCAGGGCCGATTCAGCCTGGAGCACCCCGAGGGTGAAGCTCGAGCGGCACAGGGAGCATAGGGCACGTGAGCTAGCGCGGTTCGTTCAGGCACACAGAAGGTGGCCGGGCAGGTAGGCTGGCTGGCTAGCTGGTCGGGCAGGGCGCGGCCAGGCCGGCAGATAGTCGGGCAGGGTGCGTCCAAGCCGGCAAGTGGTCCAGTAGGGAGCCAGGCGGGCTGGTGGGCCGGCGGAGGGCCAGCCAGGCCGGCATGTGGCCAGGAGGCGGCCGTACAGGCCGGAAGGCGGCTGGGCAAGGCGCCAGGCGGGCCGGCGGGTGGCCGGGCAGCCCTGCAGGCAACCGGGAGGCAGCCAGGCGGGCTAGAGGGTCGCGGGCTGGCTCTGGGCAGTGGCTCAGCTCGGCGAGCGGCGGGGCCGGCGGGTTCTCGGTCGGGGCTGGTTCGGCCGGCGGTGGTGAGGGATGTCGCGGGGGTGGTGCATATCATGGAGGATATGGGTAGCACGACCTTGGTCTTTGCCACCTTTGTCTCCTCATTGCTTCATCGCCTTGCCAAAGATCATCATAAACAAGAAGGGTGAAGGGGTCAGTTCATGTTGGTTTGGCCCGTACCCTCCGCGTTTAAGGTGGTACCACTTGGCTCATCAATATAGGAGAACGATGAACAATAACTCCCTTCAAAAAGAAGCATAACCTCGTTCTTCGTTTTGAAAGAAAAAAGAACATGGAACATAAAATAAAATGACCCCTTTCTTTTCTCTTTGATCAACGATATGAAAGGTAGGTCGGTTGAAGACGTCCCACTTCGATAGGATCCGAGGAAGGAAGTCAAAGTCGCTCCTCGTCGGCATTCTTCGTTCTTCGTTCTTCGATGGAAAGAGCATTTTTCTCTTCTCCCAAGTTCTACCCAATGAGAAATGCCAACCAAAATAATAATAGATTGTTTTAATCTATTATGTAATTTTTTGGCACAAAATTCAAAATGGTGAATTAATTAACTTGGCTCCCCCTTAATTAAGGTGGAGGATTTGGCACCGTTGAATTAGGGGAGTTGGCACCAATAAAGGAGGGGGTGTGGAGAGACACTTCCTCATTAATGAGGAGAGTTGAGAGGTTTTCCTTTCCCATCATTAATAGGGGGTTTAGTCTCGTGTGGTCCCCACATTGGAACCTCTCGCGTGAGGTTTGGTTCGGGTGGGCCCCACCACCATATCCTCTCATGGGAGGTTAAGGTGTGGTTCTCCCTCCTCCAAATTCCATGAGGAGGCTTTAACCAAAAAATAAAAATTAAACCACACACTTTATTTTTATTTAATTCATTCTCTAAAAACCCAAAAACTATCTTTTATTCAAGACCCAATGTCGTCGAAGTGATAGTCATGTTAAGAGAATATTGGTGCAATGAGTTCAATGGTGTCCTTGATTTTCAATTCTGATCACTAGTTCTAATGTTATAAAACCCTGCTCATACGTTTACTGAACATACCCGAAAAAAACTTCCAAAATTGATTTCGGGCACATCGGGTCTCAGAATCATGCGCCGTCAATTTTATCGACCTCATAAAATTCCCATGTATTTGGGAAAAAAATCCATGGAATTTCTGGGACTTTAAATTCTACCCACCACCGTGCTTTACATCCCCATAAGCTACAACTCGAACTAATGGTAAAAGTGGGGGTACTGAGCATGCATCTGAGCCTCCCTCTCCAATGTTCTCTCCTGGAGGTTCCCGTGATTCCAGAGAACAAGCACCAGAGGTATAGACCATCCATATAGGACCCGCTCCTGTCGATCCTCAATCTCCACTGAAACCTATGTGGAAGTCGCACCATCATCGACGTCCATCTCTCCATGGTCAATGATGTGAGAAGGGTCATGCACATATATCCTCAGCTGAGATACGTGGAAGACGTCATGCACCTGGTGTAGTAGACGTGGAAGATCCAGGCAGTAAGATACCTCACCTACTCTACTAAGGACCTATAATGGTCTGATTAACCTCGGAGATAACTTTCCACCTCGGTCAAATCTCCGTAGACCTCATTGAGGTGAAACCCATAGAAATATGTGGTCACCATCCTCGAACTCCATAGGACTCTGTCTCCTATCAGCATACGACTTATGTCTGCTCTGTGCAGTCTTCATCCACTCCTAGATGATCTTCACCTTCTCCGTGATAGCTCATACCATCTCTGGTCTCACTAGTGCTGACACCCCTATGTCAGTCCTGCATAAAGGTGATCTACAAGGTCATCTGTATAACGCCTCAATAGGTGTCATTCCTATGGTGGAGTGATAGCTTTTGTTGTATGAAAACTCTACCAAAGGTTTTTGATCCTCCCAGCTGTGACCGAAGTCGAGGACACCTGTAGGGAGAATGTCCTTGAGAGTCTAAATGGTCCGCTCAGTCTGGTCATCCGTCTGTGGATGGACGGAAGTACTCGGACGAAGCTGCGTCCTGAAGAACTCCTGCAACCCTTCCATTGCTGGGAAGTAAACTGTGCTTCACGATCAGAGATAATAGATGAAGTTACTCCATGTAGCCACAAAATCTTCTACACATAGATTCTTCCAAATCTCTCTACTGAGCACTGCTCTCTCATCAGTAGGAAGTGGGCCGACTTGGTGAGTCGGTCAATGATCACCTGAATTGAGTCATGACCCCTGGATGTGCGTGGAAGTCTAATCATGAAGTACATAGATATCCCATTCCACTTCCACTCTGGGTCCTTTGATGTCTGAACCAAGCCTACTCGTACCTAGTGATCTGCCTTCGTTAGCTGACAAATGAGGCACCGAGAGACAAACTACGCTACTTCCTTCTTCAAACCCATCCACCAGTGTCATCATCGAAGGTCTTGGTACATCTTCATCACTCCTGGATGTACCTCTAAAGGGGATGTGTGGAACTCCCCCAACACTTCCTCCAGATGTAACACTGCTACCATAGTACATCCTCCGAAGAGGATGACATGCTCCCCACCTTTAAAAAATCCATCAGGTGCATGCCCTGTGGATATCGGAGCACGTCGTGTCTCGCAGTCAGCGTCCCCATGTTGTGCCTACCATACTCATTACTGTAGTGGGGGAGTGACTGTAAGGGATTGAAGGAAAGATTCTCCATCTCTATCCACAAAGGATATCTACAAAATGATCAACTGCTCTATCGCATCACCAAGAAAATGTATACGAGATCTCCTACTGAGTGCATCTGCTACAACGTTCCCTTTTCCTATAGTATAGACTATCTCAAAGTCATAGAACTAGAGGAACCCAAGACATCTCCACAATCTCAGGTTCAGGTCCTTCTGAGAGAAGATATACATGGGACTCTTTTGATCAAAGTACATGGTAAAATGTTTGCCTATCAGATAGTGTCGCCACATCATTAAGGCGAAAACCACTGCTACTAACTCCAGGTCATGGGTGTCATTGTTTTTATCTTAATTTCCCATATTCTGAGAACCATATGCGATCATTGCTCGCTACTGCATCTGGACACACCCGAGTTCGGTCCCTGATGCGTCGTCGTAGACTATGTACCCTACGACTTCCTCTTGAATCCTTAAGATGGGGGCACTAGTCAGCCTCTGCCTCAGCTCCTGAAAGCTCTACTAGCATCTCTCAGAACACACGAAGGGTTTCCCCTTCTTCATCACATTTGACAATGGTGTAGATACTCTGGAGATATCTGGAACGAACCTCCGGAAGTACCTAGCCATTCCCAAGAAACTTCGTACATCCGTCACACTCTTGGATGGCTCCTAAGCACGTACCACCACAATCATCGCTAGATCTACTAGAACTCCAGCCTCCGAGACGACATGTCCCAAAAATTGAACCTCTCTGATCCAAAACTATCACTTCAAGAGCTTACCGTAAAGCTTGTTCTCTCGCAGTGTGTCCAGCACTACTTGCAAAATGGTAGGAATGATCCTCCTCAGTAGTCGAGTACATCAAAATGTCATCGATGAAGACCACAAAAAAGCAATCGAGGTATGGCCAGAGGGTCCTATTAATGGGTCCGATGAACACTTATGGAGAATTGGTTATGCGAAAAGGCATAACCAGGAACTTGTAATGGTCGTACCGACATTTGAAATCTGTATTTTTCACATCCTCGTCTCGAACTCTGAGTTGGTGATAGCTTTATCTGAGGTCTATATTTGAGAACCAACGTGCTCCCTTCAACTGATCAAAGAGGTCGTCAATCCTCTAGATTGGTTACTTGCTCTTCACGGTCACCTGATTCAGGAAACGGTAGTCGACACAAATCCTCAAGCTCCCATCCACCTTCTTGGTGAATAGAATAGGGGATTCCCAGGGAGAAACACTAGGAAGGATGAATCCCTTATCTTACAAGTCCTCTAGCTATTCCCGCAACTCGTGAAGCTCCGCGGGAGCCATTTGATACGCTGGTGTAGATATCTGTAACGTCTTAGGGAACATGTCAGTGTATAATTCTACCTCTCTAAAAGGAGGTAGTCCTGGAACATCGTCAGGGAAAACATCCTCGTACTGGTCCACCACTACAGGATAAGTTTGAATCTCCACATCAACTGCTCCAAGGGTAAGGCAGACCAACTGATGATTGATCGGCTGCACCCTCCTCCAAGAAAATTATTCCTATGCTGCAAAGGCTCCCTTCTCACCGGTGAAGGTAAACTTGGTCCCATCTGTGCGGACACACCGCACTTTGCACCTAATATAGTCGATATGAGCTTGCACTGTAGATAATCAGTTCATACCAAAGATAACATTGTAAGGCCTCAACACCACTACGAGGAGATCCCAGCCGAAGCTCTTGCCTCCTACAGTAAACTTACACTGTCGTCACCAGTGTGTAATCGTCGAGTCTTCTCCCGAACGGCTTCATCGGGAGTCAACGGCTCCATCACAATCTCTGATCTCCGAACGAGGGTAGTTGAAATGAAAGAGTGACTAGCACCTGTGTCTATATGAACTGCAGCTAAGGTGGAGTAGACACAGATCGTACAACAAAACGTCTCTGGAGCACCATGATCATAAGCCTCAGCTACCTTAATCTAAGCTCTAGTATGTACACATTCTCCCTATGGTTGGGGTGGACCTCCTGGTGGTGGTGGTGGTGGTAACATCTCAAAACATCGTCCACCGCCAACTACACGACCAGCTCCTCTGTGACGTCTGCCTGCTCCCTATGGTCTGCCTCGATCAAACCTTTGAATCCACTAGAGAGGTCCCTCAACTATGTTCTAATCATCCAAATTGCGGGTCAGACAGTCACGAGCCATGTGCCCATGCCCGCCACATGAGAAACACAGCCCGCTCTGGGCATGTATGCCTATGCTCTAGGTGCCCCCACACAACTGATCCTGAGTCATGCGGTTGTCCACCCGTGGGTCTAGTCCTCTTGGACCTCTAGGACATCTGTCTACTACCAGCTGCAGAAGACTCTGTTGCATGTCGAATACTGGTGGGTCTCGCTTCTTGAGACTGCTCAACAAGGAAACTCTTCACTAATAGGGCTTGCTCCAACACCCCTATTTGCATCGGGATGCTGAGGGAGATCATCAAAGCCCTGATCTCTCCCCTGAGCCCCTTCTCGAAGGTCCTGGCCCTAAATAATGGGTCACGTACCATATCAGTGGAGTAGCGTGAGAGGTCGGTGAACCTCGCTGAGTATTGTGCTACCATAATGATGCCCTAATGTAGATGAAGTAACTCCTAAATACGCACTGCGTGGAGAGTATTTGGAACAAACTCTGTCCAAAACAGACTTTCAAAGTCTACCTAGAGAAGTATCATTTCATCATGCACCTAGAGCATTAGGCTCCACCATCTGCCTGCTGCTGCCTATAGAAGGCTGGCTGAAAGAATCACCATGAAGTCGGTTAGTGTCCCTACAAGTCGAAAAACTCTCACCACAGCCTCTAGCCAATCCTCAACCACCTGTGGGTCCATATCTTCCTTAAATCTTGGTCATCTCTGGTGCTATAACTCATGCAACACGCTCAAGTGGCATGCATCGTTTGCTATTGGGGCTGGTGGCATTGATGGCCCAACGAGAAGTAGTACCGCTGGTGCCTTCGCTGGAAAAGGGCCTTGCACTGAGACCTCGTCGCTCTGTGGGATATTTGTGCATACTAATATCAGGACTCTTGTTGGTTGTTTGTGGGGAGGCATCCTGAAAGAAAAATATGTGACACAGTTAAATATTTATACCTGGTGAGCTGACGTGGTTGATAAGACTTAAAGAAAACTTTTGAAAACACACACGCAATCAGTGTTTTCATGCACTGAGTCATAAATTAGTAGTCAGGGTCCTGATGTATGGATATGTCATCCACTGCACCAACACTGAACTCCCTGAACTGAAAACCACACACAGTACCCTTAACACTATTATATCACAGAAATGATCATAGTCCTATGTTCTGCGGTAGAAATGACTCCTCTGATACCAATTTGTCACGACCCTTACCTTAGGGCTCATGCCGTGATTACCCCAAGCCTGGATTCCATAGGGTAGGGGATGGAGACTAGCACCAATTGCGTAATTCCATAAAACTGGGAAGGTATTGCCTTTATAAAGTGCAAACACACACAATAGAGCACAAGATGGAAGCAAAACGCTAAGTAAAACTGTATAACAAAAAAATTGTTGAAATGTAAAGGGGTCGAAAATACAACCCCAAATGTAAAGTACAAGAAAACGGAATGTTAAGGTACTAGAAAAAAATAAAATAGCTCTTGGATCATCCACCGGGAAATCCTACATGAAGGGTAGGTTAAGAAAGCCTCTACAACACTCCACGTCCATATGTCTCCTCCGTGTACTGTCACAACTTATGGTCCACCTTTAGGTGCCGTCCAGTCCTAGTACTCTCAGTCTCAGTCAGAATTTTCCATCTTCTGCAACCAACACAATGAGGTGCGGGCATATCCTGTGATGGGGTGAGTATAAGGATACTCAGTAGGGACACTGAGATGATCAAGGTCTCACAAAATCCAACAAAGATAAACCAAAAAGTATGAATTCAATAGATAACCTCACTTAGGTATATTCCCATACATATACCTAAGTTATCAAGTAAACCATCTCAATCATGAGGAAAACATAAAAGTTACTGAATCAGCTCAACCAGGATTTTGATTATCGAAAACTTGGCTGCTGGAGAACTCCTCCTCTATCGAGTACAGTGGGCATGCAGCGACACCAAGGCGCTTCCCACTAACCTTTGACTGCTGAGGTACTCCTCCTATTGAGTACTGTGGGTCTTCTAAGTCACCAAGGTGCTCCCCACCATGGGTCTTCCGCGTCACGAAGGCACTCCCACTCATATCCTGCTGAGGTACTCCACCTGTAGAGTACTATGGGTTTTCCATGACACCAAGGTTCTCCCCACTACGGGTCGACCCGGTCTGGGTCGACCCGGTCATCCCGCTAGGTTCAGACCAGTTTGATGGGCACTGCCAAGAAGACTTTTCTGGTTGTCCGGCCCAGTGGTCGCCGTGTATAGGGCTTAGCCCGGAAACTAGGGCCAATTAGGCTAGCACCACGAGAGGCGCGGATCGGGAGACTCGGCTTGGAGGCCTAAGCCGGTTCGACCAGCGACGCCATGAGGAATGTCGGGGGACAGCTTGGGAGACCAGAGCAGCTCGGCAGGTTCTGCTGAGATCCAGGGTGCGGCCCGGGGAGGTAGGTGGGGTGGCCAGGGCAGGCCGATGGGGTGGTCGGGCAGGCCTGGGGCAGCCGGGGCAGGGCGGTTGGGCGGCTGGGCAAGCCGGGCGGTGTCCTGGGCATGCTGGAAGGGCAGCTGTGGGGGGCACCAGGAAACCATGGGGGCGCTGGGTAGGCCTGAAGGCAGCCGAGAGGCCGCCGGGTAGCCCGGCAGGGTGCGCGGGGGGCCCCGGCCAGGCCGAGCTGTGCGCGCAGGAGGCCGTGGGCAGGCTAGCGGGGCATGCGTGAGGCTGCGGGTAGGCCGGGTAGGGAACGACAAGTAGTGGTCAGGCCGTCGGGGTGCACGGGAGGTGCATAGTTCGGGCGGGAAAGTCGGTGGTGGTGTGGGCCGGGGTTGCTCGGCCGGTTCGCCAGCAGACGACATGGAGCACCAGAGCGTTGCGAGGGCGGTGTGATTCATAGAGTCCATGGGTAGCGCAGCCTTTGTCGTTTCCACCTTCTTCGCATCATTATTGTTACGTCTCCATGCCAAAGAATGCCACAAGAAGGAAGAATCTATGTAGGATGTCGGGCCACGTTAGGTTCGCACGTATCCTCCGTGTTTATGGTGATAGAAAATGGTTCATAAGAATGAAGCTCAACAACCTTTATTATCCAAAAAGGAGGGAAGAACAAGGCACTCAAATGATTTTAATCCCCCTAACATTGATTTTCGGTCGTCGATGATTGAAGGAGTCGCCGAAAGTAGACGAAGAGAATCGTCATTCGTCACGTCTGCTGCATGCTTCCAAATTTGAGCTGTGTCAGCTCGTGTAAGACGCTCCACGTTGGTAGGTGTCTGAGAAAGAAGTATAATAAGGATTGTCACCGAATTTTTTCATTGGAAGAATGTGTTTTTCGTTCTTCATTCTTCATTGGGAGAATTCTAATCCTCCCAAGATTTCCTCTCCCCAAAGCACCCAAGGCATCCATCGTAATGAACAATTCCAACCCAAAAATAATAATAGTTCTATTATTTTAGGTGTTGGCACAAAATTCAAAAATGGAGAATTAATTACATGGATCCCCTTAATTAATTCACGTGTGTTGGCAGGAATTAATAAAAATGATGTTGGCTCCATTTAATTAAATGAAAGGTGGAGAGGCTCTCCCTCATTAATGAGGGATAATTGAGAGTTTTTCTTCTCCTCCATCAATATTGGGGTTTAGCCCCATGTGGTCCCAACGACGTAACCTCTCATGGGAGGTTATGTTTGGGTGGTCCCCATGTAATAACCTCTCATGGGAGGTTATGTTCGGGTGGGACCCACCATTATAATCTCTCATGGGAGGTTAAGGTGTGGTAGTCTCACATCCAACTTCCAAGAGGAGGTTTCAACCACCAGTCACCCACATGGAGGCTCAAATAAAATAAAGTGTAGCTCACTTTATTTTATTATTATTCATGAAAAATCAAAAACTAACTTTTATTCTCTACCAACTGTCGATGAGGTGAAAGACTCCTTAAGAGAATATCGGCACTGCGAGTTCAATAGCTCCCTCAGATTTCAATTCCGAGCACGTGTTAAAAAGGTACAAAAACATACTTGTACATTTACTAAACGTACCCAAACAAAACTTCAGAAATTGATTCAGGGCACACCGGGCCCTGGAATCACGCGCCGTAAATTTTGGCAGATTCGTAAAATTCCCAAGTATTTAAAAAAATTCCACTGAATTTATGGGTCTTTACATTCTTCCCACCTCAGGTCTTTACATCCCCATAATCTACAACATGAACTATGGAAAACTGTGGGGGAACTGAGCATGCATTTGAGCCTCCCCCTTCCATGTGCTCTCCTGGAGGTTTTCATGCTACCAGTGAATGCGCACCAGATGTATTGACCGTCCACATAGGACATACTACTGTCGATCCTCAATCCCCACTAGAACCTCTGTAAAATTCTTCCCATCATTGACGTCCATCTCTCCATGGTCGATGATGTGAGAAGGGTCGTGCACGTATCTCCTCAACTAAGATACGCGGAATACATCGTGCACTATGTACAACTGAGGTGGAAGATCCATGCAGTAAGCCACCTCACCTACATTGTTGGGGACCTAGAATGGTCTGATACACCTCAGAGATAACTTATTGCCTCATCCAAATCTTCGTAGACCTCTTCAGGGTGAGACCCGTAGAAAGACGTGGTCGCCATCCTATAACTCCAGAGGTCTTCATCTCCTGACAGCATACGAATTCTGCCTAATTTGTGTTGTCTTCATCCTCTCATGGATGATCTGCACCTTCTCTGTGGTAGCCTGTATCATCTATGGTCCCACTAGTGCTGACTCCCTTGGGTCTGTCCAGTACAAAGGTGATCTGTAAGGTCTCCCGTACAACGCCTCAAAATGTTCCATCCCTATGGTGGAGTGATAGCTGTTGTTGTACGCAAACTCAACCAAAGGCAAGTGATCCTCCCAGCTACGACTGAAGTCGAGGACACAGGCATGTAGCATGTCCTTGAGGGTTTGAATGGTCCGCTCAGTTTGGCCATCCATCTGGGGATGGAAGGTAGTGCTCAAACGAAGTTGTGTCCCAAAAGATTCATGCATCCCCTTCCATAGCCGTGAAGTAAAGCATGCATCACGATCAGAGACAATAGAAGAAGGTTCTCCATGTAGCCCTACAATCTCCTACACATAGAGGTGTCCCATTTTCTCTACTAAGCCATACTCTCTGATTGGTTGGAATTGGGCTTACATGGTGAGTCGGTCAATGATCACCTAAATCGAGTCTTGTATCCTGAATGTACGTGGAACAACCGTCACAAAGTCCATGGATAACCTGTCCCACTTCCACTCTAGGACCTCTAAAGGTTGAACCAAGACTACTGGTACCTGGTAGTCTACCTTCACTTTATGACAATTGAGGCATCGATAGACAAACTCCGCTACTTGCTTCTTCATTCCTGGCCACCAGTGCTATCGTCGAACATCCTAGTAGATCTTTACCACTCTTGGATGTATCGCTAAAGGGGATGTGTGGAACTCCCTTAACAATTCCTCCTGAAGTGACACTGGTACCGTAGTAAGTCCTCTTAAGATGATGACATGCTCCACACCTTCAGAAAATCCATCAGGTGCCTAGCATTGTGGATATCTGAGCATGTCGTGTCTGGCAGTCAGCGTCTCCACGTTGTTCCTCCCTGACTCACTGAAGAAGTGGGGGTGTGACTATAACAGACTGTAGAAAGGCTGGTCTATCTCTATCGATAGAGGATATTCGTAAATCTGTCAGCCGCTCTGTCACCTCACCTAGAAGCTGTATATCAGACCTCTTGCTGAGTGCAACTGCTACAATGTTACACTTTCCAGGAGTATAGACTATCTTGATGTCATAGTCCTGGAAGAACTCAAGCCATCGTTGTTGTCTCAGGTTCAGGTCCTTCTGAGAGAAGGATATACCTGAGAATCTTGTGAGTATAGTACATAGTAAAATGTTCTCCCATCAGATAGTGTCACCACATCATTAAGGGGAAAACCACTACTGCTAACTCCAAGTCATGGGTAGCGTAGTTCTGCGCATGCTATCTCAACTGCCGAGAACCATACGTGATCACTGCTCACTTCTTCATTAGGACACATCCGAGTCTAGTACCTGATGCGTCACATTATTCTAGGTATCATACACATTCCTCTAGAACCCTCAAGATGGGGGCACTATTCGGCCTCTACCTCAGCTCCCGATAGCTCTTATGGCATCTCTTTGACCATATGAGGTGTTTCCCCTTCATCGTGAAGGCTGATAGTTGTGCTCCAACTCTGGAAAAGTATGGAAAGAACCTCTGGTAGTATGCAGCCAAAGCAGACATGTCTCCCCCTTTGGGGGGGGGGGGTAATCTTGGAAACATCTTTTGAAAAGATGTCCCCATGTTCTGTTAATCCTGTTTGGAACTGAAAACTCAAAACTCATGTTTCCATGAGGGTAAGGTTGGCCGACCTCAATAGTGATCAGTTGCACCCTCCTATGTTTGAGTTTCACTTGTGCTTCCTTGGTTTCCGTTTTCGCCAACTATGTAAAACCTCATCCAAATGTTATAGATAAAGCACAACCTTTTCCCCTAATATAGTCAATCTGTGTATGAATAGTTTTTTTCTAGCTTATGCCCAAACTAACGTCATAAGACCTCAATGCTACCACCAAGTGGTTCCACTGAAACTCTCGCCTCAAAGGTCAGATCACATTTTCGGTGTAAGTGTGATTATCGAGTCTCCTCCAAAAGGTATCTCCAGACGTGAGGGTCAAGTCAACAATTTAACCGGAAACATTAGGTCTAGGAAAAGATTCATGGAAGGAAGGAATGATTGGTACCTATGTCTATTGTTAGAACAGCTAGTAGTAGACCCAGACCATACCTCGAATCATTCCTAGAGCCCTTGGGTCACACTCCTTGACCGCATGCAGCTACTCTCTTCCCCTGCCCCCCAGCTCCCTGATCCTGGTGGGGACTACAAAGGCGGGTGGTTGTAACATGTCGAAATGTACACCACCACATGCTGATATCCGAGCTCTGCTTCCACATCTTCTGCCCTATAGATTCATCTATCCCTATCACATCCTCTTCCTGAATCTTCTTACATTCCCAAGTCTCTATGACTTGTGCCAGTTTCATACTTTCCCACTACTAACCTTCACTGGTTTTATCCGCTCAGCCATAGAACATTGAACTGAAAAGGTTCTCTCTAGAATCTAGAGAAATGGTGCTGGCTCAGATGTCCTAAAACACCTCACTCAGTAGTCTGAGCCCCAAATTACTGATCGTATCATATTCATCGAGTACCGGGAACGATTGTTATGCCTCGATGAATACTTAACTACAGACATGTCATCCTGACGAAGCTATATATGCTCTAGAGAACTCTCAGCCACCTCCTCAGGCCAGTCCTCAACCGCCAGTGAGTCGGCCTCGCCTCAGAACCTGAGGGGTATCAATGTAGAAATACATGTAAGGCACTATGCCTACGTGTGTCATCTACCGGTACCGCCGGTTGTAACTGCTAACCAAAATGAAGTGATATAACTGACACACTACCTAAAGGTACAATTTTCGAGCAATGGTCCATATACCAAAGCCTTATCACTATACGGACCAACCTCATGGTCACTCACTAGAAAACAATAGTAACTAAGATCACTATCTGCTCTATGGGTCTCTCAAATACGCGGAGAACTCTAGGAATCGACTCCAGCCAGTCCTCTGCTGCCTGGGAATCTATCTTGCCTCGTAACCTCAGAGGCCTCTGCCATTGGAACTCATACAATATGTTCAGTTGGTGTGCACTGTCCACTAATGCAGATGGTGGCATCTACTACCCAAGGGATTCCAGTGCTGCTAGTACACCACCCGAAGGTGCCAACATAGTAAGAGGGTCCTGCATTGGAGCCTCGTCTCTCGGTGGGCCTTCATCGTGTACTCTCTCGGAACTCAAACTGGCTATCTGCGTGGAGGAACCTAGAACAGATGTGACAAGGTCAAAAGTTATACCTGGTGAGCTGACCTGGTCGAGCTGACTTAAAAAATCTTTTGAAAACACCCACGCAATCATTTTTTTCATGCACTGATTCGGAGATCACACTACTGGAAAACTAACCAATACCAACGGTTTGGAAGCATTGGTATAGGCCTCCAAACCGTTTTCATAGACTATACCAATAGTTTGGAGAACCGTTTCCAAGTAAGCCGTTGGGATAGGTCTATACCAACGGTTTTGGGAAAACCGTTGGTATAGACCTATCCCAACGGTATTGGAAACCGTTGGTATAAGTAATATGAAAATCTATACCAACGGTTATGAAACCGTTGTTATATGTATTTCAAAAAATAATCGATGGGATTTGATCCTAGGACCCCTAGTTTATCATTGAACGACTTAAACACTAACTTGACATGACTTTTGTGAACATAATTACATAAATATATATATGTATTCTAATTATTATTTTAAATTTTTATTTATATAATGTTCTTGGTAAGAAGAACTGATAAAAAACCAAAGGATCTATACCAACGGTTGCCACAACCGTTGGTATAGGTTATGATTCTGGATTTCAAATCTGGGTGGAAGGTTGATCCATGGGGGACCTATCCCAATGGTTTGGCCAAACCGTTGGGATAGGTATACCCTTTCCCAATGGTTTGGCTAAACTATTGGGAGAGGTGTCCACAAAGTGGACTTTTCCCAACGGTTTGGCCAAACCGTTGGGAAATGTGGACACAAAGTGTCCTTTTCCCAACGGTTTGGCCAAACCATTGTGAAAGGTGGCCTCAAAGTGGGTTTTCCCAATGGTTTGGCCAAACTGTTGGGAAAGGGAAACTATACCAACGGTTTTTACAAACCTTTGGTATAGAAGTGTTGGGAAAGGTCAGATTTCTAGTAGTGTCCGTAGTCAGGGTCCTGGTGTATGGATAAGTCGGCTGCCACACCAACACTGGACTCCCTGAACTGAGAACCACACTCAGTACCCTTAACACTATTGCTTCACTTAAAAGAAATATCAGAGTCCTTTGTTCTGCGGTAGAACTGACCCCTCTGATACCAATATGTCATGACCCGTCCCTCCAGGGCCCATGTCGTGACTACCCCAATCCTGCCTTCCATAGGCCAGGGACTAGAAACTAGCACCAAAGGCATAAATCCCTAAAACTGGGAAGGTATTGCCTTTTTAAATTATAACACACAAAATAGAGTCCAAGCTGGAAGTAAAACACTAAGCAAAACTGTATACAAAGGAGTACTGAAATGTAAAAGGGGCCGGATTTACAAGCTCAACTGTAAAGTACATGTAGAACTGAAATAAAAGTAAAATAGTTGATGGATCGTCCACTGGGAAACCCTTCCTAAAGGGTAGGTAGAGATAGCCTCCTCAGCGCTCCATGTCTGTCTGGCTCCTCTGTGTGCCCACTCGTCGTAAGGTCAACCTCAAGGTACCATCCAGTCCTGCTACTCTCGGCCTTAGTCAGCACTGTCCGTCATCTGCAACCAACACAACGAGATACGAACATAGCTCGTATAGGGGTGAGTATAAATATACTCAGTAGGGACCTCGATACACTCAAGGACTAACAAACCCAACAAGGATATAACACAACGATGAATTCACCAGATAACCTCACTTTTGAATATGCCCATACATATACCTAAGTTATAATGTAATCCATCTCAATAATGAGGAAAACACAAAGTTACTGACTCAACTCAAACGAGGATTTTTATTCACATTTTCGAAACCACGATGGCTGCAGAAATCCTCCTCTATCAAGTAAAGTGGGTCTGCCACAACACCAAGGTGCTTCCTACTAACTGGGTACTCCTCCTATCGAGTATCGTGGGTCTGCTGCGTCACACAAAAGCGCTCCCCACCATAGGAATGCCGCCACTTCCAGGTGCTCCCCCTCATAGCCTGAAGAGGTACTCCTCCTGTCGAGTATCGCATATCTTCTTCCAAAACTAGGTGCTCCTCTATTGTGGGTCTACCGCCACAACCAGGTGCTCCACACTGGCCCATCCTAATCTTTCTGGGTCGATCGGTCAGTAGTCTTCAAGTCTCAGCCAGCTACTAGGTCTCTGTACTCTATCTACTCGCCTATTGATGGATCCGCTCCATGAGCTACTGGTCGATACTCCAAATATCATGAAGTCCCATGTAGAAGTATCTCAAAGGTCCCCCATGTCATAGAGGTCTCAACGCAACAGACGACGCGTCAATCGGACGCCCAGTCTGTTAGTTATTATCCTTTTAGTCCCGAGGGCCCGGTTGGATTCGTGCATGATCTAACCTGACCATATCTCAACTATACCCGAGATCCAGTGGGGTATACTCAAAGGGACCATCGCGCTCGAAGAAAACCAGTGTCGTTGACGGTCTGTCAAACGGTCATCCAGTGCCAAAGATATGGCCAAAGAATGTAAAGGGTCAGTAGTGGACCCGAGACCGGTCTGACCCGGTCGGACCGACTCGGCCCAACCCTTTCTAGGCCGACCCGGACTGGGTCGACCCGGTCGTACCCACTAGGTCGTACCCAGCCCGTTGGGTGGGTCAGCCTACTCAATTCGACCTGGTCTGGTGGTCTCGGCCCAGCGGACTACGGGGGCTGTTCGGCCCATTGGTCGCCCTGTAGGCGGCTCGACCCGGAGGCCGACGCCGATTCGGCCAGCACCGATTCGGCCAGCACCGATTCGGCCAGCAACGTGAGGGGCGCAGATCGAGCGACTCGGACCGGAGGGATGAGTCGTTTTGGCCCTTGAAGCATTGAGAGACACCGCGGGCCGGCTCGGTAGATCGGAGTGGGCCGGCTCGGTAGATCGGCGCAGCTCGACCAGTTCGGCCAGGAGCCTGGGTGCGGCCCGGTTTGGCGGGCGGCGCAGCCTGGGATGGCCGGCGGGGCAGCCTGGGATGGCCCGGAGGGGGCCTGGACAGGCCTTCAGGGCCCACATGGCGGCCAAGAGGGCCCGGGCTGGCTGGCAGGCGGTCGATATGGCACCGGGTAGACCTGCGGGTGGGCACGGGAGGCCACAGGCAGGCCGGGCAGGGCTTGCGGGAGGCCGCGGGAAGGCTGGAAGGGTGAGCGGGAGGTGCGGGGTTCTGCTAGTAAAGTTGATAGCGGTACGGGCTAGGGTTGCTCGGTCGGTTTTCCAGCAGACAAGGCAAAGCACCGGAGCACCACGGGGGTGGCGTGATTAGCAGAGGCCGCGGGTAGCATAGCCTTTGTCGTCGCCGCATCCGTCACCTCATCATTGTTACGTCGCCATGTCGAAGAAGACCAAAAGAAGGAAAAATCAACGGAGGATGTTAGGACAAGATAGGTTGGCCTGTATCCTCTGCGTTTATGGTGATAGAAAATTATTCCTAATAACGAAGCTCACCAACCTTCATTATCCAAAAGGAGGGAAGAACAAGGCTCTCAAATGAATTTAATCCCCCTACCATTGATTTTCGGTTGTCGATGATTGAAGGAGTCACAGAATGTAGTGGAACAGAATATTCATTCATCGCGTCTGCTGCACGCTTCCAAATCCGTGCTGTGTTGGCTCGTGGAAGACACTTCGTGTTGGTAGGCGTCCGGGAAAGAAGTCGAAGAAGGATCGTCATCGGCATTCTTCGTTGGAAGAACGCATTATTCGTTCTTCATTCTTATTTGGGAGAATTCTAATCCTCCCAAGATTTCCTCTCCCCAAAGCACCCAAGGTTTCCACCATAATGGACAATGCCAAGCCAAAAATAATAGTAGTTCTATTATTTTAGGTGTTGGAGAAAAATTCAAAAATAGAGAATTAATTACATGGGAACCCTTAATTCATTCACGTTCTTTGACACAAATTAATAAAAAGGGAGTTGGCTCCATTTAATTAAATGATAGGTGGAGAGGCTCTCGCTCGTTAATGAGGGATAATTGAGAGGTTTTACCCTCCTCCATTAACAGGGGGTTTATCCCCATGTGGGCCCCATGACATAACCTCTCGTGGGAGGTTAGGTTCGGGTGGTCCCCACGTCGTAACCACTCGTGGGAGGTTATGTTCAGGTGGGACCCACCACCATAACCTCTCATGGGAGGTTAAGGTGTGGTGGTCCTACATCCAACATCCAAGAGGAGGTTTCAACTACCAGTCACCCTCATGGCGACTCAAATAAAATAAAGTGTAGCTCACTTTATTTTATAATATTTCATGAAATCCCAAAAACTAAATTTTATTCTCGACCAACTACCGTTGAGGTGAAAGTGTCCTTAAGCGAATATCAGTGCTGCGAGTTCAATAGTACCCTTAGATTTCAATTATGAGCACTGATTCAAAAGTTATAAAAACCCACTGATACGTTTACTGAATGTACCCGAAAAAAACTTCAGAAATTGATTTCGGGCACACCGAGCCTCTGAATCATGTGCCGTAAATTTTCGTAGACTCATAAAATTTCTATGTAGTTAAATAAAATTCCACATAATTTCTGGGTCTTTACAATAAGCAACTTATACTAGTTAGAAATAGAGTTGGTGAAGAGTATATGTAAGTTCATGTTGAACTGAACTAATACTGAATGTAGGTGGACTTACCATTATTATTACTCTTTTTGTTTTAATATATTATAACATTTTAGTAATATTTCACAGATCTTGTATATTTAATTATAGTTTCACATTAATGGTTTCATGAATATTTTTTAATTTTATGTGTACTATTAAAAAATTCACTCAGAATTGAAACAACATATACTTTTAACGTTGATTATTTTAGTTCAAGAGAGATATTATAATGTATATTACCCCCCCCCCCAACATCTTTCTATCATGTGATACGGTCAAAAATAAAAAGGATCCATTAAGAAAAATTGGTATAACCAATACACGTATGAAAACTCAATAAAAATCAATTTATTCCATGTATCAAGAAAATGAAGCTTCTTTAAAAAGTAAATAATTTTAGTCTCTTTCATTCATTTTAAAACCATAATGTTCTCTAAAAAAATTCATAATCATGTAATCTCCACTTACCTTGGTGGTTGTTTTTTTAAAATTATTATTTTATGTATTTGTGAGGGATCCTTGGAACCCCCATTTGGATATTGTTCCTATTGACGAATATGATTTCTATTCAAGATTTTCTTTTTTCAAAAATTGTTTTCTAAAAACAATTATTAGTATTAAATGCATGAAATTATTAATAAATTCGATGTTTCCCATTGGTGATAAAATTATCATCACTATAACAAAACTGGTGTTATCCTGTGCTAGAAAAGAAGTGTTGATAAAGGGTAGAAATTACCACCACTTGTAAAAAACTCATAAAGTGGCCCTTTATTAGGGTTACAAAAAAATCAATAGCAAGTAGGTGGATTTTATCAATTCTAGTAAGCGTAGATAAAGGGGGTCGTATATTAATTATTTTTCTAGCTCTAATAAAGTCCCCCATTTATGAGTGTTTTTTTCGTAGAACATATAAAGGTTATATTACATATTAATTATATTTCAATAAAAATAATATATTATTATATAAATATATCTATATTGATATAAATATAATATATATTTTTAAATTTCTTTTAGACAAGGATATATAAGAATTTACACTTAATATATAATATATTTAATTAAAATGGAATATAAAATAATAAAAGAAATATTCTTTATTAATAATTTTGTTTTTACTTAAAAGAAATAGTAATTTTATAATATTTGGATGACATAAAAATTAAATGAATTAATGAATGGTCTAAGAAAAGTTGAAAACATTACATGAACTTCATACAACTATTACTATTTATCCTAGTTTTTTTTCTAGCTCATATCAAATAGGAACCAATAATGTGATCTATACCCTAGTAAACCAGGGAACACCTAGACACATTTTTCAAGGCCAAAATGGACCTTGAAGGCCTCCAAAACCGGTTTATTAGTCAGGGTATCCTATTTTTTACATTCGATAGAATATCAAACTCATTATGTTCTAATTATGGTCTTTTTATTTGTTGCGATTATTTTATTCTCAAGTATTATATTCTTTTTGATATTATGGTCTTTAAGTTTTATCATTTTTCAAAAAAATATATTTGTAATTGCATATGTAAAATTTTTCCTTTATTTCCATATAAAAAATCATTTTTATAAATATGTATTTAAACATATATATATATATAAATATATTAAAAAACATATTAAAAAATATTTATTATTCATTTTATAAATAGAAAAAAAATTATTGTTTTTACCATATAAAAACAACTTAATATGTAAATATATATACCTATACAAGTAATGTTTATATATAAACATGTGTGTCTATAAAAAAAATTTATATATGAATATTATAATATATGTAAATAAATAGATATTATAAAAATATATTGAAAACAATATCTAATCATTTTTTAGATTAAAAAAGTATATTAATATACATATATATATACTTATACAAATATATAAATATAATGCTTATATATACATATATTTGTTGGTATTAATAAATAGACCTATATTTATATTATATTATATTATATATATATATGAATATAAATTATAATATATTTAAATAAATAAAAGTTTTTATATATTACACACACACAAAAACATATATTTAACATATGTATTTAAATTTACATATATAAATATTTGATTAATAATATATATGTATATATATATATATATATGAATAAATAGAAATATCATAAAATAGAAAATAATAAATCTTTCTGTTATGGTAATGTCATTTGAGTTTCAAAGGAGAGGTATAAATATCAAATCCAGGCACACCTAGGATGCTGAAATTTTGCAAAGTGATCCTAAACGGTGTGGTAAATCCCTAAAAGGGGGGGGGGGTTGTAAAGTTTGTGAAAAGTGTTGATTAAGTGGGGGGAAGTACTAATAAAAGGGGTTTAGGATCACTAATTAGGGGGGATATATAGGTTAGATAAAAAATATGTTCTCCTTTTATCATCTGTTAAAACCATGAACTTATAAAGGGGGCCTTTATCATCATATTTTGCATGTACTGGTAAATCCTTTCCTTTATCATTCTTTGGTATTCATTTCATTATAAACATTGATAATGTATCCTTAATAGTGATTTTAAAATCCAATTCATAGTGGTGAATCCTTTTTTCATTTTTTATTATAGTCAATTACTTGAGAGATCTTGCGATGTTCATAACAACAAGAAATTTTTTGTTTTTCATATCAAATCACGATGATTTTGAAGTAAAATAATATAATAGTTGATATTGATGGAATAAAATTTAACACAGTTGATCTTGAAACATACAATTATACATAATAATTTAATGAAAATATAGATACCATGAAATTAGTTTTTTATTATTCCACATAACATGACAAGTTTTCCTTCCTACGTAATTTATTTAGTATAAAAGCATTATTTTAAATGTGATTTATCAAAGGAAATGGAAATTTTAAGGGATTTTATATAATATTTCTATTGAATAAATGAAAATGGGTATTTTTATTTATATTATTTTCACATAAATGTTTATATCTATTTGTAATTATGAATCATTGAATACTATATATTAAAAAAAGTAATAAAAATAGTTAAATATAATAAAATTTGGGAAAATGGGGTACCATGGATTGACATTGTTCCTACAAAGTATTTTTTTCATTTATTTATATTAAATATTTAAATATATGATTTTTGTTAAAATTATATGATATGAGAAGGTTTTTATATGTTCAGTGGAAGGAGGTGAACATTTGAGAAGGTTTTCTTGTGGAATTTTCACTAAGTGTTGTAATATTCTATTGTTAAAAATTTCCCCTACAAAGAAAGTTGTGGGAAACAATTCGACCAACTGAAAGATATTTTAATCCATCATATCTATCTTCATAGGTGACACAATATCATTAAGTAAATACTATTTATTGAAATAAATTTGTGAGAAAAAATGTCTACATGGGTGCACATGGGGTGGCACAACCAATTTCAGCTATGTGGGAGAGTTCCACAAATAGTTCTGCGGAATCGTGAAATTCAGTCAATATCATGATATATCAAAGAAAATGGGTAGGTACTTTAATATATTTAATATTAATGTTTTATTTTGAAATCAGTTATATTATTACTCTATTTACTTATATCATATAAATATTAAAGTCACAGATGAATGGACCAAGGGAACATCAACATATTCACGTTACCATTTGTGTGAGGGGATACTAGGTATATGACCTTTCCTGGGGGATAATAGGAACTGATCTCTATGCAAATAATGTTATTCCATGATCACAAATCATCCATGAGGAAGAAAATGTACCTTCCTTACAGATCATCCCTATAATCTGTATACGAAATAAATAATACATATCTTCAATGAAGATGGGTTGCTGCATCTATGAGGATGTGTGTTGATCATCCATGAGTTTCATATGTCTATAAAAATAATCTTTTTTATAGGTGATAAGACATTATTTTATCTCCCATTTCCATATATTTTTAGTTTGAAATAATTTAGAAAATTTGATTTCTAAATTTATTGTGGCATCATTTCCACACACATAAAAACATTTTAAAATGGAATCAATTTGTATTAAATCATTAAATTTATCCCTACATTGGCTGTGCAAATACTATGAACAATTTTTTTTGAATTTTTGAGATATTAATGTTTTAATATTTTAGTGATGATTATTTTAGGTGTTTTTTCATGCAATTGACTTAATGTTATTTGGTTTTAATTATTCAAAATATTTTTATTAATAATCAATTTTTTTCATGTGAAATTGTTTTTGATAATTATTATAATCTCGTTTTCATAAATTTATTTTATATAACTACATATTTATATAATTATAAATATTTTTGTGTGTTAATTTTATTTGAAAATTACATGGATTTTTTGGTTTTATATTTTTTTATTTAAATATTTTGTTTTAACTATATTTATAATTTTATTTAATTTTTTGACCAATAGTGAAAATATAGAAAATGGTTAGTTTAGCATCATGTAAAAATGGAACGAACACTTATTGTCATGAGTAATTGGAATAATGAATATAATACCCTGCAAGATCGAATGTGTGTGTAAACTCAAATCAACCATTGATGAAATTTTGGAAATATAATGGTGATATTTCATTATAAGATGATTGATCTTGTGCACTAACACTCTATAGAAGAGTAAATGAAATCAATTGAAATAGATATAAGTTGACCATACACCAATTCTGTCGACCACAAATTAAAATTCTCAAGTGACTGTAATTTATAAAATTTTAAAAGGGGTGATCGACCACATAATACTCTAAATAAACCATCAATAATGGTAAATGAATAATATCATGATTCTAGGAAAGTCAAATCTATTTTTGGCACTAATAAATCCCAAGGAAGAAGAAAATGGTTATTGCATATATTATGAATCTAGTGTGGTTTTACAATGATGAACTGAAACACTGTGTTTGAGATCTGGGAATGTATAATCAAATTAGATAAGAATAATGTAACCCCAGAGAACTGATTGAAGATAAAATTAAGATGATTGTTTTCTAAGTAGCTAAATAATGACTGATTAATATCAAATTAATATTACACCACAAACAAGATGCTGATAAAAACATCGATGAAGTAAGTCAAATCTGATTCAACCATTAAGATACATCAAAGAATAATTTAATTTGATAATTATTAAAAAATTTATAGAAGTCAATATTCCTGGATTATAGGGTAAAGATCCATTTAATGTCCTCCTTGACCCATAACACCATCAATTTAAATTAAATATTTTATCACCATCACTATCCAAATATCCTTAATCACCCATAAATTATTCTATAAGATATGGGAGATGAACTATGTGATGCATCACACTTGAAGTGGGAGGGTGGAGTTAGTGTTAAACAGAGAGGGTGGTGAAATTAAATGATTTCCTTTTTTCCTTTCCATAATTATTTTTTAACATTATTGGGATTATTTTAATGAATTTTACTTTGTTGTTTCATCTTTTTTTCGTTAGTATCTAAATATCTTAGGGGTATTAGATCATATGGATTGACTACATTTATTTTTATGTGTTCTTGCAATGAGATTGATCATAGAGGGCCAATGAATTGTATTCATTGTTATCATATTATATTACTCATGAAAAAAATTTCACTCTTCCTTAGATACTATGAGGTCATGTTGGAGTATAATTTTCCTTGGTGACTATAACCAAAGTACTATTCTAGAAAAAGTTTTTTGTAGCATCGTATATATGATGAAGAATAACCATATTGGGTTTTATTAAACATAATTGTTCTGAAAAGTGAAAATTGTAGAAGATGATTTATCTAATGTGAATTAGAAATTCTATTCCACTAAAATTTACTTTAATTTATATATGGTTGATTTCATTTATGAAATTTAGAATTTCTAATAATATAATATAGTCCAGTTCCTATAACTAAATCAATTATCTTGTTTCCTTCTCCAATATTACTGCTTCATATCTGACCATAAATTATCCTCTCATTACATGTTCTTATTGAAAATTTTAATATACAATTATCTCAATTGTTCATGTTTTTTATTCTTTATTTCATTTTTTTTATTTTTTTGGTTTTTAAAACATTGAATTCTTTGTAGTTTCCCCCATTATACTATAATAATAATATATGTTGGTCTATAAATAATTAATTTTATACAAGCCCAGAAAACAACCTAAGTCTCACCATAGTAAATTTTGGTCTTATTTTTTGGGGAATCAGTGTGAGACCATGTCATATAAGCCATCCAAAAATCAAAATATGCAAAAGTATAATGATAATAAAAAAATAGATATTTATTTTAAAAAAAGTATTTTAAAAAATATGAAAATGTTATGTGCACTTTATTCACATAATTCCATATAATTCAGAACATGATTCACTAATATAAACAATCAACAAAAAAATATTTACTCAAAAAACAAAACAAAAAAATGGGAAATTTGGAACAATTTATGTTTTGAAGATCTAAATATGAAAACATGAGTATTCCACATCCCATAATTTCATCCCCATAGAGACCTAGACATAGGGAGTTTCAATATCCACTAGTGTCATGTAATTTATGTTGCATTAGGTTTCCTCTTAGTTATAGGAACAATGATATTAATAGATATCACCTATCAATTATAACTTAATTTAATGTCCATCCCGTAAATTATTGACATGATTTTATCAGATTTGCTATGGTCCTTCCCAGAAATTTCCACAATGATGTCTGAGTGATAAAGAGTATCAGTTGAGGGAATTCCTATTCGGTCTTAATGGAAGGGCATGGATATGGTTCTAAAATCATGATAACAAAATCATTGATACCATGGGTTGATTTTACGAATTTTCTCTCAAAATTATATCCAAAGAATACCAATATATTAGTTTGTCAAAAAATTATAGTATTATTAGTTATAAAGGAGATCTAAACATTGATACATGGGATATGTTTAAGGGACTACATAAATAAATTCTAAATGACCAATTAGTTCCACATCTTATCAGTGACAATTTTTATGTAGCGTCACGTGACAAAATTAGAATCTTTTTGATCAATTATGTGGAGGTGACATCTCTAACAAGATATCACAAGAGATTTAGAGAATTTTTGTTAAAATGAATGAAAATTATCATCATATTACCAATTTTAAGGGATTAATTCACATGACTAAAACCAACACCTAGGATTGTAAAATTTTCAGTAAAACACACAGGGCTAAAATTTACTCAATTTAAGATGTAAGGTCAAATAGAAAAATATTTTCACAATCTTGATACACTAGCCTAGATTGTGAATAGTTCTAAATTTGTATATTTTTGTGTGTGAAGTAATTAAATAATTTACCCTATTCAAATTAATATAAATCTGGATACAAAAAATCATCCAAATCATTCTTATAAAGAACAACGGGACACAAATTGACCTACTGAAGCACCTAGATACATGAATAATTCATGAAATAATGTTCCAAACATCTTTGTACCTTCAAGGTCAAAATCTTATTTTGAAGAACATGTTATGACGAATATTAAAAAAAATTAATCCCTATAGTCAACAATTGAGAATGTATAAACTCCAATTATCTAAATAGACAGAGAAATAAATCATAAAGGTAAGCTCAATATTATATGGAATTTTTTTTTAATCCCATATAAATTTTAATGGTTATCAACAGTATTTATAGATTTAAAATATAATAACCAACTAGGGTTTATCTTTTTTAATATTTTTTGATGATTTCAATGAATCTAAGATCACAAATGAGGTAAATGAAAAATATGAATATTTATCCAACAATATCCCACTAAAAAAATGATGCATACATCATTGAAATGTTAAATAACCGTGGAATACAATGTGGGAATTCATCAAGGAAGAAAATAAGAATGTATCATTTGTTAAAAATGTGGGAAATAAGAAATATTAAAACATTATTCAATTACGATTCTCATTCTCGATTGAGTAAAAAAGGATGATTAACCTAACTACTTATGATTAATAAAAATTATTTAAACCTTTGACATAAATATTCCATTTTTTATTCCTTTGATAAAATTTGATCATATGAAAAATTCACCAAGATGATTCTGGATAACCAACAAGATTGGATGAAATTGTCACAATCAATGTTAATTAAATGTGTAGTGTTATTATTTTGAGAAATATTCCACCAATTTTTATAGACCATGGGTTTTTTGTTTTTCAATGTTGAATTGTAGTAAGTGTACCACTAAATATTTTGTTTAATTAGTGATAATGTATTATCTTTTGGCGCTAACACATATAAAAAAGTGTTTATTAGTGATTTATAATTGACATTTGTGTGTATCCAACATTCTTATATGTCACTCGCTGGTCTATATTGATGTTGGGATAACCAATTATTTTGTATATATATGATAAAGTTTCCCATATATTTTTTAATTTTTGATATGGAGTGTTATGAAAATGATAGAATTATTTCATGTAGACATTTTCTGGCCACTAAAGGAGAAATCATTGATATTTCCAAAGGATAACATACCCATTATGTAATAGATGATTTGTAGGGAAATTATTATTTTGGATAATCACAAACCTATGATTAACTATATCCTGATTAACATTACTAAGAATGATTTATTGAAAATTTAAAATTGATATGAGTATGGTTCATTACATTTTAAGGTTTCAAAGATTAGGATTCTTCATCCCATTAATATTATATCTCAAAAATATTGTTCCATACACTCAATCAATTATAGGAGGTGAAAATTCCTACATTTAATATATTCTTTAATCAAAACCGAAAAATATTTTTTTGATCTACCTAAACATATTTATGATATTGTTCCATCATATTTTTGAAGTTTACTAGTCTTTGAAGAAGGGGAGAAATTAATATTCTAGACATCAAAATAGTAAATTATTTTCAATTTGATTAAATTATTTTTCATGATAATCACAACCATAATATTTTTAATTCAATGATTTCCGATCTTTAAAATATTTTTGAATAATTCAACTATTTTAATTCATGTGTAGAGTATGATCGATATATCGTGGAATTTAAATTTTTTTCCTTCATATGGAAATCTTGTAATCTATTTGAATTACATGTTATTAATGAATATAGTCTGTATGTTATTGATATTATTTCTAATATATATAATCTATTCCCCTATGGGTGGGGGAATACATGGAGGATGTTTTTGGTAATCATGCCAAATTTTTCATATTGTTGGCTTCAACAATTGATCCTCTTACTGAACCTCATAAGATGGAAACAATTCATGACAGATACCTCATGTCATAAACATTAGAGATATTTTGGAAGATAATAGTAGAAACTACATTTATTAAGGCCTTGAGAGATCCAAGAAACACATTCAATCCCAATAATTTTATCACATTTATTAAAAAATACCCACTAAATGTCTGTGATTAGGTTAAATTATATGGTTCATTTGATCTATGGCATACTATTTTATTTTTTATTTGAGTAAAACCATGTTTTTTAATTTTTAATTTCAATTCCTTATTCTAATAATTTACATTAACATGGTTACATTCCAGTTTTGTCAATTTCATTTATTCCTTGGATTGAATTCAATAAATATAACTATTTATCAAATAAAAAAAGGATCAACAAGATTTATCCCACATGAAAAAAATCCTCTTGAACTCAAACATAGTTACATTTAACTATGAAATTAAAAAGTGAACAATAATATTATATATTTTAAATTTTTAGGGACTATAATTTATCAGTCACAAGACCTTATCAGGGGAAAAATTGAGTATTGAATCAAATGGATTCAAATATAAAATTCCCCAAGGTATTAATGCTTAAATACTTTTCCAAATTATATAATTTTATATTCTTTATATTCAGACTATATTTCTAGGAATAATATGTCAGGGTGAGTCCCATTTTTTTAAATTTTGTTTTGAGAATTTTTTTCTTCCATCGGTGATTGAATTTATAATTTATGATTTTTATTAAAAAAAATTGATCCAATTGATAAAATACCTAGAACCAATAGAAATTCCCTTGGATTAAAATTAATTTAGGGTGCTATTTTATTTTTCATCAAGCTTCTATTTCTGCAGAGTTGATTAATATTTTTTCTATATGAAAACAATAAAAATTATGATCATTTCAAAAATCAATTTTTCTACTGTCTTTGTAGAAAATGAAATTATTAATCTTTTTTTAACCCTTGAAAAAATAAATAAACTGATTAATTGTTGACTCGTTTTGAATATAATTGTTCTCTATCCTTAGAATTTATTATTGGCGTAAATGTTAGGTTTTACTATTTAGGTATCAGGGACATTCTCTATAAATAAAATGTGCTAAAATTTCAATAAAATTTGAAAACCCATTTTTTTACAAAATATTACCTCTTTCTTAGAATAAAATGTTATTTTTTCGATAAATTATTATACATTTTAGTATATAAATTTTTTATTAAAATAAAAACTCGATGTGTCTTGTCTAGGGTAAAAAAATATTTTAAATTGATAGATTCAATTGGTTCTGAAGTCATTATAATTGAATTATTTTTAAGAGATAATTTATGTTTTTTATTAAAATAATATTTTAAAACTATGAAATGGATTTAGAAAGGCTATATTCTTGTAGAATTTGGAAATAAACCTGAGGAAAATGATATTTGAACATGAACTGGTAACTTATACATGGTTAGTTGTAACACCTCTTGGAGAAAAACTCAAAAGAGTGTAAAATGAGTTAATTAAATATAGAGTAAAAAATAATATTTGGGAACAAAATGTGGACCTCTAAGACTAGATAACTAGATATTTAGTTTAAATAATTAAAAATTAAATAATTTATTTTTACAGTACTATAAAAAACTCTTGGATGAGAAAATTTCATATAAAGGGCCTTATAAAAAATGGGTTCATTAATGGGAGGGAAATACTGATCCCAAATATAAAAGGATAAAATTGATTAATAAAAAAATAATTTTTGTTTTATTAATGAAATTTCAAGTAGAACTTTGGTTTGAGTAACATTGGTGAGAGAGTGAAAGATTATATATACTCATTTATATATATTTATATCTACTTGAATCTATTATGTTTTCACTCCTGAACCAATAATTTTATGGAATTATGAATTTGGGTGTTGTGATGAATTCACGTAGAATGCATGAAATTCAGATAATTTAATAATTCAATTGTTTTCATTAATTTGGGTATATTTAGTTGAACATAGGATGTAAAATCGTTATTTTTCTCAGCTGTCATTGTAAATAAATAAATTTATTTTATTTAACATTTTTGGATTTCAGTTTCTTAATTATAAGGTAATTTTATGTGAAATAATTATATCACACATTTCTGTGTTTATTTTCATGAAAAAAATAATAATTAATCATAAAATGTGATTTTAATGGGGGAAATTTTAATAATATGATTATTTGAGGTTTTATTTCTGAAACACTGAAAATATTTTTTAAAATCATGAATTTCAATATTATATAATTAAATTATTCATAACTATGAATGCCCACATTTTAGGAAAAATGTTTTTTGATTTTTACTATTTATATTCAATGTTACTATTTTATCTTTATTTCAAATGTTTTCTCATGCAATTGATTTAATAATACATAGTTTTAATTGTTCTGAATATTTTTTTCAAGAGCCATTTTAAATGATGTGAAATTTTACTTATATTTATGATGACAATTATTATAATTTCAATTATGTTGAATTTAATTTTTCATAATTCAATATTTTTTAAAATGAAAATATTTTTTTTGAATTATTTTATTTGAAAATATATATGGTTTTTGTGTGTGTGTGGATTTTTTCCATAAATATTTAATTTTCCCTAATATGATAATTTTCTCTATTTCATTGACCCATGTTGAATATCATGGATAGGGTAAGAGTGACTTAAAGTGAAAATGGATCGACTGTTTATTGTATTGCGGGATTGATAGGAAAATATTTTAAACATTCCACATGAAATATTTGTAATCTCAGGGATTAACTGTTCATGAAAACTTAAATTGGCCAAGGATGAAATTATAGAAATTGTGTGGTGTTTCTACATAACTGGTTGATCGAACATGAAAACATCAATTATATGGAACAAAAAATTTAAAGAATTTTGAGAGTCTGTAATCAACCAGATGCAATTACAATCAACTGAAAATCATAGTTCTATTGTGACAAAAATATGAACAATTTACAAATGGGTGATCAACCATATCTTACCCCAAATGACCTACTAGTGAGAGATGTTATAAATATTCCAATTCAATGATGATCAATCCGATTTTCATTTCAGAACAATCCCAAACAAGAGGATGGAAACTCTTGATGATAATTAAAAATAGGTGTGGTTTAACGACAATGAATTAAAATACTGATTTTGATATATAGGAATGTCAAGTCAAATTTAATAAGAATAAAGAATCTTCACTGAACCGATTAAAGATAAATCTAATCAAATCTTCACCCATGTTATCGAATTCTGACATATTGATCATATATCACAACATCCTCATAGAGAAGAAGCTTCTCATGTACAAAAAGAAGAAATCAAATTCGGTACTTCCTTAAAGATAAATCTAAACCTCTATAACGATAATGAATATTGAAATTCCAATAGATGTGAATATACCCATATAGTAGGGAAGGAAATAATTCACCATCATCCTAGATCCAAAAAACTCTCCATCAAAATTAAGGTTTTTATCACTATTCTATTCCTCATATCATTGATAATCTATCCCACATATGACAAGATCATAGAGGTGAACTAGATGATTAAAAACACTTGAGGTAGAATGACAGAATATTTTGAGTTGGAAGAAGTGTTTAATCACACTAGGAGGGATTCTTCTTACTTTTATTGTTTCCTACTTCAATGAACTATGATTATTTTAATGGATTATATTTTCATTACATCTTCCAGCATGAGTAGATATATAATATTGGGGGATTGATCATATGGATTGATTACTTTTTTATCTTTTCGTGTAATAAGATTGACCATAGAGGGTTGATGTGTTCCATCATTGGATCCAATTTTCTCATCCTAGTTTGCATACATTTACTCTACCTCATTTAAATATAGGTGAAATATATTATATTTTTCACATGGAGATCATAACCAAACACGTAATATTGAAAATTTAGTTATATATTCTTTTCCATGAAGAAGAATCATCATCTTGGGGTCTGTTTGAGATATTATTTCTCATGAATGAACTTTTTTTTGGGTGGTTCATCTATTGAGATTAAAAAATTTAATTCATATTCACTCAAATTCATAACTACAATGGTTGATTTTGACCAAGAGTAGTGGAATTTTTATCTATCTCTTATGTTCTAGTTCCCATAACTCAATCAATAGTCTAGTTTCCTTCACCACTTTTTCTACTTCACTTCATCCCAACACAATACTCTCACTTCATGTTCAAATTCACACACTCATTTTACTTCCCACTATGTGGTTTATGTTTTTTGTTTTTTAAATGTTTTTTAATTTTTTATTGTTCTACAAAAAATCTCATTCTTTTTGGTTCAAACAATCATACCACAATACTAGTGTAAGTAGGTTTATGAATAATTAATTTTACCCTTTCCTAGTAAAGGATGTTGACCTCGCACAATAATGAGGATTAAATTGACCTTATTTGAAGATTTCTTAAGAAATGAATTCATAGATATTATTGGATGTATTTAGTTGTGACTGTTATGGAAGGAAATTGTATATATTTTGGTGTCATCATATTGGGGTTATGTATTTCACATGACCAAAATAATATTCCTATCGTTAACAAATTTTAGGAAGATGAATATGATATTAAAACCCAAATAGAGTATAATATCGATGCATTATACTTCCAAATTTTTTCTTGGAAGTATATCTTGTGTTCTCTATTATCAAAAATTGATAAATTAATTAGTGAGGTTAAAATATTTATACATACATGTTGTTTCCCTTATTTGTTTATAAATAATTTGTTATAAATATCAGTTGTGCATTAATGAATAATCCGAAGATTTATTTGACAATAAAATCCATAATAAATCATGTTATAGAGGATATACATGTGACTATTATGATTGAAGGGTAGATCTATGTTAATTATTTCTTCATAAAATTAAGTTCTATACACAATTTTTCTATAAGATGAATTATATTGATATCAAGGTGAATTCATTTCACAGATTCGATGAATGCATTCCAAATCATCCCTATAAATTTATTCCACATGTATAAGAATACATTAACCATTAATTTATTGAAAATATGGTGTAAATGAGTAATAATAATTTATTATTATGAAAATATAAAACATTAGAATAAATGGGTATAATACCAAAATTATTTTAGTTATTTTGATATTTTCATGGAGAGAAATTAAATGAGGAAATAATGTGTGTCATTCATGTCCACATATTGATTTCTTATATATTAAAAAGGTGATGATTCACATAATATGATATTCATTAGATATGTATCAAAATAATGTGATATTTTTAGATAATGATATACGAATATAGTTTTACAAGAACGAATAAAATCTTGAAAATAAAGATAAACTGAAAGGATAGTAATTTGTGAAATTTCATTCGAAATATGAGGTTATTTTTATTTGAAATATTCATGATGAATAATTATTCAGAGACTATGTATTTCAAATATTCATGATGATATTGAATCTAAAATTTAAATAAGATTAATTTTCAAGTTATAGGTGATTAAATGATAACATCAACCATGACTAAATGATAATTCAAAATTAAGAACTACCATTCAGTTTTGGATGTCACGATTACCTGACATCAAGGATATAATAACTTCCATAATTCAAAAATTAGAATAATATCTACAATGATTATTGATAATAAATAGTCAATATTTTTTATTACAAATATATTATTTAGGAATAAAAATTGATGATTGATCCTTCATAAAAATTTTGAGAACTCTTGACAAATTTTGATACACATAGTATTGTGGTGAGAATATGGGGAGCCAATGTTTGGAATCCAAGAACCAAAATATTAGAGAATTTTATTATCATTCAAATTCCTTAATGAAATAGAAAAATTATCAGGGATAGTTGTACACCTGATGTTCTTGAAATATTAGACATGAGTACCTAATAATATGTTTTATCATGTAATAAGATCACATTTCTATGTTGTTTTGAAGTAACCAAACCGTAGAAGATGATCATTCTATGTTTTATACTCATTAAAAAAATAAAAGTAACATCTAGAGTATTTTAGATTCCTCAAGATATCATAGGATTCAGTTTTAGTCGGAAATTATTGAAGGAATCATAATGGACACTATATTAAAATTAATAGACATTTAATGGTAATAAAAAATTAATTGTAATAGGGTCGAATCCATTTCTATGGGAATTATAATCATTGAATTGAATATTATTTATTATAGAATCATATAAATATTGTGGGATTTAATATTTCATTTTGTTACTACAAAAAAGGTGAAGAGTTTGAGAAATTATTGATTGAATTAAGATCCTTAAAAATTTCAAGCTGCTGAATAAAAAGTTAATTAATTAAGAAAAATAAGACCATAATGTAAAGGCCTGGAATTTCGATGTAAATTATTATTATTATTATTTGGAAAAATATATGAGAATTTTACGAGTCCGTGAAAATTTACGGCATGTGTTTCGGAGGCCCGGTGTGCCTGGAATAAATTTCTGAACTTTTTTTCGGGTACGTTCAATAAACGTACGAGTGAGTTTTTATAACTTTTGAACTGGTTCATAGAATAGAAATCTGAGACACCTTTGAACTCACAACAACAATATTCTCTTAAGGAGAAATTCACCAAGACCGCAGTAGGTTGAGGGTGAAATATAGAATTTTGGTTTTTTGTGGAAATAGAAATAGAAATAAAATAAATTTTTATTTTTTTATTGTGTAAACCCACCACATGTGAATATTGTAGAGGTGGGGACCACTAGAGTTTTATCTTCCAAATTGAATGCTCGGTGGTGGGGACCACTCGAGATAGTAAAACCCCCAATTCAATGTGTGGTGGTGGGGACCACCCGAACCCCTCCTTATGGAGAAAAACCTCACATCTACCTACTTTAATTATGCCAACTCTCCTATTAAATTAATTAAGCCAACTCTCCTCTTTAATTAATTATGCTAACCTATTTTTTTCCAATTTTAAATTAAACAACATATTTTATTATATTGGCTACCTTTTCTATGGTGTGGGTTGGGGAAATTAATCATTGCCAAAGGTGGGAGCTTGAGAGAACCATGGAGGGATTCTTCATCCTCCGACTAAGAAATCTCCTCCAACAAAGAACACTGACGCACGAATTCGACATCTTCCTCGAGACATTCTCCAACATGGGATTTCTTCAATCGACGACCATCCCTCCCTCCTCATCGACGTCAAAAAATGAACGAGGTAGGGGTTTTGTTGTGTATGAATTTATATTCCCATGTTCTTCCCTTCTAAAAAAAGAACGCCAATCAACTCTCATAAATTAGTTGATCTGCACATTTTTTCTTTTTCGGGTTTGGAAATAGTCATTGATGAAGGTTGTGGGGTTTGATGATTTAAATATCTTCCATAGACGTTTTTGATTCAAAGTTTTGTTGAGATGCTTGTTACCGCTCTAATGTGGAGGGTACGGGCCAAACAAACATGGCCCGACCTCTCTTTCATTCTTCTTCTATGTATCCTTTGAAATGGTGACGGTGACCGGTGCCACCATTTGGCATCAGTGGGACATGATAATGGAAGCTAACACCACTGCCGGCCATGACGAAGAAAATAGCACAACCTCACCTCCCCGTGGCCCTTGCGCTGCCCGCGGCCTCAGTAATATGTGACCGTTGTCGCCCTGCGACCGCCGCCTCCCCGCGGCCTCCTCTGTCCACAGCCTCGTGGGGCCCCATGGCTCCGCACCGCCCCGCAGCTCCATGATGACGTTCGGCTTCGTGCCGCCCCATGGCTCCCCGCCACCCTGCGGCCTCCGCCGTCCGTGGCCAGCACCACTACGCGCCCTCGCGCCATCCGCGACCACACTCCACCCAGCGGCTCCACCGCTCACAGCCCTCCACCGCTCGCGGCCCTCAGCGGCCTCACGGCTCCATGTAACCCCGCGGTTCTGAACTGCCCTGCGACCTCGCGCCGCCCCGCAGCCTCTCCACCGCCCCGCGGCCACGGTGCTCCATTGCAGCCACACCCGACCGCTCGACCGGGCCTCCCCTTGTGGGCCGGTCCAGACCCAGTGCGGGCCCGGCCACCCAGCACGGGCCGCACCTGAACAAGTGGTATATACTATCTAGCGTGGGACAGGCCGTACCCAGTGGGCCGGGCTGGGTCGGTCCGACCGGGACGGACTGGACCTGGACCCACTTCCACCAATTTATGCTCTTTTTTCCATAACGTTGGTACCAAGTATCCGATTCACGAACCGCTAGTGGCATTGGAAACCTTGGAGCGAGGCGGTCCCTTTTGTATACCCCACTAAAGTTTTTATACTATTGGGATATGGTTAGGTTGCATCGAGCACGAATCGAACCAGGCCCTCATGACTAAAAGGGAAATAACTTACACATCGTGCGATCCTATGTGGGTCAGCACCAAATGATCCTATGTGGGTTAGCACCGAGCGATCCTATGTGGGTCCCCACCTTGAGATCCTATGTGAGTCAGCATTGAGAAATCCTATGTGGGTCTGCACCGATCGATCCTGTGTGGGTCAACAGCAGAGTCTCTTAATAGAGTAAGATGATTCAGAAGTTACAAATTATCATCTCTATTACAGTACTTATGTTATACCTGGTGTGAGCTATGTCTGTACCTGTATTTTACTTTCCTTCATGGTAATACCATGGTGGTATATTTCTATGTGGCGTACCTGTGTGGTAATTTCCTTTGTGGTATTTTTTCATTTGTCGAATAGTTGATCTTGGGGATTTGGAGTTGGAATCTGTGTTTTCTTCATGATTTAGATGGGTTTACCAGATAACATTAGTGTATGTATGGGATATAAATATGTAGGGTTATCAGTTGTTTCATTTCTTTGTGGTTTATCCTTTGTGGATTTTGTGATACCTTGAGTGTCTCACGGTCCCTATAGTGTATCATTATACTCACCTCTTCACAGGCTATGCCCACACTTCATTGTGTTGTTGCGGACGACAGACAGTGCTGACTGATGATGAGGGTACCAGGACCAGAGGTAGCTCAGAGGTGGACGTTAGATGAGACGAACCGCAGAGATGGCCGTTCGTGAGTTGTACCTACCCTTTAGGTAGGATTATTTGTGGACAATCCGGGAGCTTCTTTCCAACTACCAGTTATCTTTTACGTTATAGTTTTCCTTGTACTTTCGAGTTGGGATTGAATTATAGACCCCTTTTTACTAACTATACTCACTCTGTTTATAATTCCTTTTACATGAGTTCATATCTTGTTGTGTTCTTGGTTGTGTCTGTGACATGTTATAAAGTAAATTCCTTCCCAGTTTTACGAAATACACCTACGTTGCTAGTCTCCAGCCCCTGGCCTATTGAATGCGGGCTTGGGGTAGTCATGGAATGGGCCCCGATGGATGGGTTGTGACAAATTAGAATCAGAGGAGTCGGTTCTACCATAGAACATTTGACTTTGATCATTTTTTAAACATAAATATTGTTGAGTGTAGTGATTGTGGTTATCAGTTTAGGAAATCTAATGTTGGTGCGGCGGCCTATGTATCCATACACCATGACCCTAACTTCTGATTTCTAACTCAGTGCATGAAAACACTGATTGTGTGTGTGTTTTGCAGAGTTTTCTTTTTGATCACTTGAGTCAGCTCACCAGGTATAACTTATTGACCATGGCACCGTTTTTTCTTTTCAGGATGCCCCCACGCAGATAGCCAGCTAGGGTTTCGATATTAGTATGCACTGATAGCACACCGAGCGACGAGGCCTCGGTGTAGGGCCCTCTTCCAGAAGAGGCACCAGCGGAGGCACCAATGGTACCAATACCTGTTGGGCCACCGATGCCACTAACCCTAGAAGTAGAGGGTGCACTCCACTTGAGTGCCTTGCACGAGTTCCAACGCCAGTGGCCACCAAGGTTTAGGTGAGATACGGACCCGCAAGCAGCTGAAAATTGGTTGGAGGTTGTGGTGAGAGTCTTCTGACTGGTAGGGACACCAGCTGATCTCATGGTGATCCTTGCCGCCAGACATCTACGGGCAGCAACAGGTAGATGGTGGAGCATGATGCTCCAGGTTCATGACAAGGTGATGCTTCTCTGGGAAAACTTAGAGATCCTATTTTAGGAAGAGCATGTTCCACTGACACTTCATGCAGTGCACATACAGAAGTTAATTCATCTGTAGCACGACATCATGACTGTGGCTTAGTACTGAGTGAGGTTCACTGACCTCTCATGCTAATCCATTGATATGGTGCAGGATCCATTCTTCAAGGCCCAGACCTTCGATCAGGTACTCAGGTAGAAGATCATGTCTTTGATGATCTCATTAAGTATCCCGACGCAGGCGGGGGTGTTTGGGAGAGCCCTCTTAGTGGAGAGTTTCTTTGCTAAGAAGTCTCCAGTAGCGAGACCCACCACCAGTCGTCATGTAGAAAAGTATTCTATAGATGGAAGTAGAAAAATGACCCAGTGGTCCAAGAGGACCATACATAAAGGTGGATGACCGCATGAATCAAGATCGGTTGTGCGGGGCACCTGAGGCAAAGACAGTAATGCCAAGATCAGGGAGTTTTACACATGCGGCGGGCAGGGTCACATGGCTCGTGACTGTCTGACCCACAATACATATGATCTGCAGATGATCAAAATACTACCCATGTAGAGATAGAGGATTGATCGAGGTGGTCCGCGGGGAGTAGGCAGACATGGCATAGGAACTGGTCGTGCAGCTGGCGGTGGGCGACTATTTGAGTTGTTACTGCCACCACCACTAGGAGGTCCACCCTGACCGCAGGGAGTAGGTGGAGAGGGGAGAGCTCAACTCCAGGCAGCTGAGGCTTATGACTATGGCACTCTAGAGATGATATGAGGTAAGATCTATGTCTACTCCACCTTATCTTCAGTACTTATAGACACAGGTTCCAGTCATTCTTTTATTGCCAAAACCGTCATTCGAAACTGTGAGATTTTAATGAATTTGTCGGAACGATCATTACCTATAGGGACTTCTATGGAGGCAGATTCGATGATTACGCACTATTTTCGGCAGTGCGATATTACTCTAGGTGGCGAGAGCTTCGGTTGGGATCTCCTGTTAGTGGCGTAGAGGCCTTACGACGTCATCTTGGGTATGGACCGGCTATCTACAATCCATGATCAGATTGAATGTATTAGGCGCTAAGTGCGGTGTGTCCGCACGGATGGGACTAGGTTTACCTTCACTGACCAGAATGTAGTGTATGGAGCACATGATGGACTTATCCAGAGGATAGTATAGCCAATAACTCCTTAGTTGGCTTGCCTTACCCTTGGAGAAGTTGATATGGAGAGTCCAAGTTATCCTATAGTGGTGGACTAGTACGCAGATGTCTTATATGATGATGTTACAGGTCTACCTCCTCATAGAGTGGTGGACTTTTACAATGACTTGTACCCCAGGACGACACTAATATCTACACCAGCATAACGGATGGCTCTCATGGAGCCTCGTGATCTGCCGGAACAACTGGAGGACTTACAGGGGAAAGGGTTCATTCAGCCTAGTGATTCTCCTTGGGCAGCCCCGATTTTGTTCTCCAAGAAGGTGGATGGGAGCTTGAGACTTTATGTCGACTATCGACACCTGAACTAGGTGATCATGAAGAACAAGTACCCACTTCCGAGGATTGACGACCTCTTTGATCAACTAAAGAGAGAATGATGGTTCTTGATGATAGACCTCAGATCAGGATATCACCAGCTTAGAGTACGAGACGAGGATGTGAAGAAGACATATTTCAGATGTCGGTATGGCCATTATGAGTTCTTGGTTATGCCATTTGGTGTGACCAATGATCCAACAGTGTTCATGGGACTCATGAACATAATCTTTCAGCCATAACTTGATCGATTTTTAGTAGTCTTCATCGACGACATTCTGATCTACTTGACTATTCGGGAGAAGCATGCCTATCATTTGCAAGTAGTACATGCCACACTCCAAGAGCACCATATTTATGGTAATCTCTCGAGGTGCCGGTTTTGGATTAGATAGGTTCACTTTCTAGATCATGTCTTCTCAGAGGCTGGAGTTGCAGTGGATCTAGTGAAGATTGAGGCGGTACTTTTTTCAAGGCTAGCCAGAAGTGTGACAGAGGTTCGGAGTTTCTTGGGTTTTTCCAGATACTACCAGAGATTTGTGCCAGATTTCTCCAGTGTTGCAGCACTAATTTCAGAGTTTATGAAGAAGGGGAAATCTTTCATGTGGATGGAGAGATACCATCAGGGTTTTCCATAGCTGAGGCAGAGGCTGACTAGTGCCCCCATCTTGAGTCTTCCCGAGGAGGGTGTTGGGTAGGTAGTTTACTGTGATGCATCAGGGACCAGACTCAGATGTGTCCTGATGTAGGAGTAAGTAGTGCTCACATATGATTCTTGACAGTTGAGAAAACATGAGAAGAACTACTATACCCATGACTTGGAGTTATTAGCAGTGGTCTTCTCCTTGAAGATGTGGCAACACTATCTGATGGGCGAACGTTATAGAGTATACTCGGATCACAAGAGTCTCAGGTATTTCTTCTCTCAGAAGGACCTGAACCTAAGATAGTGATATTGGCTTGAGTTCCACTGAGGCTATGACTTTGAGATAGTATATACTCTTGGGAAGGGGAACATTGTAGATGAATCACTCAGCAGATGATCTTGTATAAAGCTTCTAGGTGAGGTGATAGAGAAGTTAGCCGCTTTGCAGATATCCTTTATGGATCGAGATAGATCAGATTTCCTTCAGTCTCTTACAGTCACTCCACCACTTCTTCAGCGTGTCAAGGAGGAGCAATGTGGGGATGCTGACTATGAGGCTCGACGTGCTTAGATATAAATAGGGCAGGCACCTGATTGATTTTCTAAAGTTGGGGGGCATGTCATCCTCTTCAGAGGACGTACCATGGTCCCATAATCACTTTAGGAGGATGTTTTGAGGGAGTTCCACATTTCCCATCTAGCGGTACATCAAGGAGTGGAAAAGATGTACTAGGTTCTCTGACGAAAACACTAGTGGTCAGGAATGAAGAAAGCAGTAGCATAGTTTGTCTCTTGGTGCCTCACTTTCCAGCAAGTGAAGGCCAAGCATCAGGTACCAGCAGGCTTTGTTCAACCTTTAGAGGTCTCAGAGTGGAAGTGGGATGGGATATCCATGGACTTCGTGATAGGGCATCCATGTACATCCTGTGGTCATGACTCGATTTGGGTGATTGTAGACCGACTCACCAAGTTGGTCCACTTTCTATCAATCAATGAAAAGGGATTAGTGGAGGGATTGGGAGTCGGTCTACGATCACCCAAACGAAGATGTGTCCTTTATGGGAGGTCTATACCTCTAGTTCTTGTTCGTTGGAAACATAGGATCCTCAAGGAGGGAACACGGGAGTGGGAGGATTAGAATCATGCTCAATACCCCCACTAGTTTTCCTAATTTTGTGGTGTGGCTTGCGGGGACGCAAATCCCTGAGGTGGGGAGAATGTAAAAACATGGAATTTCAATGTAATTTTTTTAAATATATGAGAATTTTTCAAGTCCTAAAAAATTTACAGCGAGTGTTTTTGAGGCCCGGTGTGCCTGAAAAAAATTTCTGAACTTTTTCTCTCGTATGTTCAGTTAAAGTAAGAGCGAGTTTTTATAACTTTTGAACTGGTTCTTAGAATGGAAATCTAAGGGCACCGTTAAACTATTTGTGCCAATATTCTCTTAAGATGACCTTCACCTTGACAGTAGTAGGTCGAGGGTGAAATATATAATTTTTTTCTCATGGAAAAAGAAATAAAATAAAATAAGCTTTTATTTTTTGTTGTCGAAACCTCCCACATGTGAATATTGTGGAGGTGGGGACCACAGGAGTTTTATCCTCCCAATTGAATGCTCAGTGGTGGGCACCACCCGAGATAGTAAAACTCCCAATTCAAATATTTGTGGTGGGGACCACACAAACCCCTCAATATGGAGAAAAATCACTCAACTACCTACTTTAATTATGCCAACCCTCCTCTTTAATTAATTAATACAACTCTCCTCTTTAATTAATTAAGCTTACCTATTTTGTGCCAATTTTATATTAAACAACATATTCTATTATATTGGATACCATTTCATAGGGGTGGGTTGGGGAAACTAATTATTGGCAAAGGTGGAAGCTTGAGAGAACCTTGGAGGGATTCTTCATCCCCCAATGAAGAATTATCCTCCAATGAAGAACACCGACGCATGACTTCGACTTCTTCCCTAGGACATTCTCCAACATGGGACATATTTAGTCAACGACCGTCCCTCCCAGCTCATCGACTTAAACAAACAAAATAGGTAGGGGTTTAGTTGTGTATGATTTAATATTCCCGTGTTCTTCCATTATAAACAAATAACGCAGATCAACTCTCATAAACTAGCTGATCCGCACTTGTATTCTTTTTCAAGTTTGGGAATAGTGATTGACGAAGGTTTTGGGGTTTGATGTTTTAAATATCTTCCATACACGTTCTTGATTCATGATTTTTTTGAGAAGCTTTCTACCGCTCTAACGCGGAGGGTGCGGGCCAAAAAAACATGGCCCGAACCCTCCTCCGTTCTTCTTTTCTATGATCTTCGCGATGGTGACGGTGACCGGTGCTAGAGATTGGTACTAGTGGAACATGAGAACGGTGGCCAACACCCCTGCCAGCCATACTGAAGACAACGAAGCCACCCCACGGCCGCCTCGCCACCTGTGGCCTCCGCCGTCCGTGGCCGCCGCCACCCCACAGTCGTCGCCACCCAGTGGCCTCCGCCATTCATGGCCTCACTCCGCCATACGGCTTCGCGCCGCCCAACGGCTCTGCTTCGCACCACAGCCCCCGCGGCCTCCGCCGTCTGCGGACGGTGCCGCCCCCTCCCTTGCGTCGTCCGCGGCCTCACGCCGCACAGCGGCTCTGCCGCTCACGGCCCTCCATGGCCTCGTGTCTCTACACCGCCCCACAGCCACGTGCCACCCCGCGGACACACAGGGCCACCAGGCAGGGCTACACACCGTGGGTCGAGCTGGACCCTGACCCACTTCAACCCATTTACGCTCTTTTATCCATAACTTTGGCATCAGGTATCTGATTCATGAACTGCCAGCGGCGTTGGAAACTTTGAAGCGAGACAGTCCCTTTGGTATACCCTATTGATGTTTTGGATAAAGTTGGGATATGGTTGGGTTGGATAAAGTACGAATCCAACCGCACCTTCAAGACTGAAAGTCTAATAACTTACATACTAGGCATCCAGTTGACGCACCGTTTATTACGTTGAGACCCCTATGACGTGGTGGTCCTTTGGGATACTACTTCATGGTACTTTTTCGTAGTTGGAGTATCAATTAGTGGATTGAGGAGCGGACCCACCTGGAGACGAGCATGCCTGTGTAATAACCCAGTAGCTGGCTATGACGTGAAGAATGAAGAGCAATCTTGTGTGGTTCTTCACCTATCAATCCTGTGTGGGTCAGCACCGAGCGATCCTATGTGGGTCAGCACCTAGCGATTTTGTGTGGGTCATCACCGAGCGATCCTATGTGGGTCATCACCGAGCGATCCTATCTGGGTCATCAACGAGCGATCATGTGTTGGTCAGCAGCAAAGCCATTTAACAGAGTTAGATGATTCAGTTGTTACACCTAATCATCTATACAACTATACTTATGTTATACCTGGTGCGAGCTGAGTCTATACCTGGGTGGTACATTCCTTCACGGTAATACCGTTGTGGTAATCTTCTATTGAGCATACCTGTGTGGTAATTTCCTTCGTGGTATTTCTTTTTTTGTGGAACAGTTGAGGTTAGGGCTTGGGAGTTGGACTCTGTGTTTTCCTCATGATTGAGATGGGTTTTTGTGATAACATAGGTATATGTATGGTCATATACCTATGAAGGGTTATCAGTTGTTTCATTTTTTTGGTTTATCCTTTTTTGGATTTTGTGAGACCTTGAGGGTCTCGGGGTCCCTACTGAGTATGGTTATACTCACCGATACACAGGCTATGCCTGCACTTTGTTGTGTTTGGTGCTGACGACAGACATCGCTGACTGAGGACGAGGGTACTAGGACTGAAGGTATCTCAGAGGTGGACGTTAGACCAGGAGAAAAAAATAGATGGCCATTCATGAGGTGTACCTACCCTTCAGGTAGTATCCATAGTGGACGATCCAGGAGCTGCTTTCCACCTATTAGTTATCTTGTATATTCCAGTTTTCCATGTACATTCTTATTGTGCTTGTATTCTGTCCCCTTTTTAACTTACTGTACTCACTCTGTTTAATATTCGGTTTACGTGAGTTTGTATCTTACTGTGTGCTTGGTTGTGTATGTTACATGTTATAACATAAATTCCTTCCCAGTTTTAGGGAGTACGCCTTCGGTGCTAGTCCCCAGCCCCTAGCCTATGGAAGGCGGGCATCAGGTAGTCACAGTATGGGCCCCGGGGGATGGGTCGTGACACATATATTCTTCACCCTTCTGGTGGTGCATCCTTCCCATGGATTTACAAGGGGTATCATAGGCATGGTCTCATATAAAGATTTAGTAATACTTATTCTTCCAAAATGAAGTTTATGAATTATATGAATAGTCTAGGACTACTAAATTTTAATGGTACAAGATAACATATATGGATGAATATGACTCATTCATATCTAATTCCACTAGAACTAAAATTTAGAGATGATATTACAATATGTTTTTAACCTATTAATATAGTTTATCTGATTATTCAAGGTGTTTAATTTAATATATAGTTTTATGAAAATTCATATAATTCCATCCTAATGTCTCTATCAGAGAAATTCTATACAAAATTCACGGGTAATTAGACTTCCAAAAGAAATTTGGAAAATTAAAAATCATTTATAATGGTAAATATAAATACACGTAATTTAAATTATATCTTTTTTGGATAATATTTCAAAAAAAATTGATGATTAGTATTTAGATTATTATTTCACATTTGGTTAATTAAATTTTATGAACCATTTGAATATTTAATGAGAAGTTGGTGCATCCAATAATTATGAAGATGTTTATGATAAATTTTCGAGATAAATTTATTCCCATGGTTTTAGAATCTGAGGAGAGAGGATATTTAACAATGGAATTACTTCACAAAATCCTCGTAACCTATGGAATGTGTGATACTAAATCATTTAAAAATAAATCCAATGATGAAATTTCTTTTAAGTCCATGGGAAAAGGTAAATTCAATGAAGATAAAGATATTGAATAATGTAATTTAGATGATGTGGAAGATGAAAATTATGTCATCCAAATAATGGCTCATATATCAAATAAATTCCTAAAGGGAAATAGAATGGCCATGGTAATACATTTATATGATTTTATTTTTATTATTTTTATGTTCATATTTCTAAAAAAATAAAAAAGTATCAGGTTCAGGATTATAAATCTGATGATAAGGATGAGAAATAAAAACTAATATAATGAAAATAATATTAAGAAGTTTGGTGGAATAAAAAAAATACATGGGAATAAAATATAAAGATAGATCATCGAGAGACTCAAATAAAGAGGGAACTCTTTGTTATCATATTTAGAAAGTATCTAATTCATTAAGAAGTGATGATGATGGAGTCGAAGTTTTGTAAATTTCATTGGATTAAAAATAAAAATTTTAATTCATCAGAGAAAATTTACAATACCTTAGAAATTAAAATATGAATATTGAGAAAGTTATAAAAAAGTTTTTAAGGAGATAATATAGTATTTAAATAAGGATGTAACAAACACAGATAAGAAAAAAAATCATAGGAATAGAGATTCTGAATAATAAAATATCATCATTGATCTCAAGGAGGAGCTATATATAAGGGGGAAAGAACACGTTGAGACACAATCTTTATATCTAATAATATAACATGAGTTGAACATGGCCATATAGTTATTCAATAGTGCTTAAGAAATAAATGAATAATCTCCTCATATCAATGAGAAGAAAAATATATGTGGACAAGAAAATAATATTTTTCATCAATTTTAAAATGAAAATTCTTTATCTAATAGTGTATATGTAGAGAAAAATTGGGTAGTTTCCAAAAAATAATAATGAGGGGAAATATACCACACAATAGGGTGTAAATGATGATCTAATAGAACCACTTCACTTTGGAGACCGGGTGGCTCATTTTGGAAAATTAAAATAATAACAAAAATATCAATATATATAGATTCAATAATCAATATAATTTTTTTAATATTTTCTTTGTGTTGTGGAATGAATGGAATAAAAGAGTATATTTTTTGTTAAATATGTACATACTAGGATAGAGGCAATAACCACGAGGTAGTTTTAGTGACCATTTAAGGAAAATATATCAATGGAGACAAACTATGATTAAATGTATAGAAAATACACCTATACAAAATATATTTCAAATTCTAGGAGAATTATATGGATGATGTAGTTTTAATTTTTAAAAATATGAAGTATGCAATGAATGTTTGTAATGATTGGTGAACTATACTATTAATGGTAAAATATTTTGTAAAGAAAATTGTAATCCATATAATAATTTTGAGAATGATATGAATTTTAATAAAGGGTAATTAATTTTCTCAAAAAATTGATTAAAATTTGTAAAATTGTTAGTGGATGATGGAAAAAAATTGGGGGAAAAGGAAAGAAAGTGGCTATAGAAGATGAGGTAAAAATTGAGGATAAGTTTTCTATTACTAGAAATAATATGATTATCAATACTGAGGTCAAAAAATTTATTCAACACAATGAAGTAGTTCATTTTATGAAAAACGATAATTAAATATATGATACACTAAATATAAATAAGTTTCCCAGGATATATTCCCATATAGATATTCGAAAAAAATAATACACCATGTTGAGAGGAAACACATAGCCAATGTAATGAACTAGGCCTCTGTATCCTGGAGACGGTTCCATACATTATTGCGTTGGTACAATGAACATGAGCCTGCATTCCCAAGGTTCAAATATTTTAGTATCATAGGAAAATTAGATAAAGATATAATTATTACATTATAACATGATGTGTAATAAAATTTATAAAATCCATTAGAAACATTCATAAACACATATATTATCCCACCCAGTCATTCATAATATATATCTTCACATCCCCGGGAAATATAAAACACAATAAAAGGGGTGAGATCAGATGTCAACAAAGTTAAGAAATACAAAATAAGCTATCATAAATAAACATAAACTATAAGTGATGTTGAATAACTAAAAACACATTCCATTAAAACATATTATTGAGAATAATACTGCAATGATAAAGGCTAATTAATAAATTCCATAAATAATCACATCAGACAGAAAATTAAACATGGATATTCTATTAGTAAAACAATCACGTGTATTATCAATTAAAAATATAATAATGATGGAAAATATAATTTTTAACATCATAACATACCATCAATCCTTCGGAAAAGATACCACAGATTGGTAATACGTTATCCAATTCCCAAATTAGTTTATCTCATTATACCTATCAATTAATTAGGGGGCTATTAAAAACCCCACAAATAACATACTAAGTCAATGTAATAATTTATATGAAGGGGGTGGATCATAATAAAAATATACATTCATATTTGAATTATGAGATTAAATGTTTATAAAGTTTCCAAACCAATTTTTGGTCGGAGTGGATACTCAAGAGGGGGGGGGTGAATTGAGTTCCAGTTAAAATTTATATTTAAAATATCTCTATTAAAATCCCTCAAATTGAATAACAATATAATCTGTAGTGAATTTGTTTTATATTAAAGGGTCAGTTAGGTTCACAATAGATTTGTTATTTCTTAGTTAATTTAATCTGAAGATTAATTAACTTTTGAAGCCAACCTAACGCATTACACTATATAAAAACACTTGTGAGATTAACTATCAAAGTAATTTTAAAAAGAATTTATATTTCAACGTAATTGGTAGCGGAATATTCAATATACTTTAAAACTAAAATAATTAAGCACAATAGTTTTAAAAGAAGATGTTCTGTCTCAATCCGAGACTTAGTCCTCCCAAACAATTTATATAAATTTTGATCCACACCCTGGATCTGGGTAAACAATAGTACAGAGACTGTCCTGGTACTAAGACCTCTACCATAGTTCTTCGTGAAAAAAAAAACAATATCACAGAGGCTATACAGGTCACACTTGACCTCTTCCACAATTTATAGTGGGATATATTAATGTGTAAGAAGATTGGAGTGAGGATTTAGTATCCTCCAGTTCAGTCCAGAAGTCAGTGTGTGAATACAACACACACTGCTCAAAAAGTAAATGAATGATACAAAATAGATCAAAACAGATTGAGACGGGTTTATAGTGCTCTATGTGTTGTGAGTGAAGCTCTGGACTCTATGGATTGATGTAAATGAAGCTCTGAGTCCTTCTCTGGTTTTCGTCAAGAAAACAGAGTGTCGTAGTTCTTGTTTCTTCACTTCCAGTGTAGGTTTTCAGCTTGAATGTGAAAGTGTTCTCTGTAATACTTCAGCTTCTTCTTTGAACATGTATTCTTGATGAGTTTGAGTGTTATTCAAGTTCCTCTTGTGTTCTTATATTCATGTATGTGTGTGCATGGAATAATTATTTTTCTATACCTCTTTGCGTCTCACTTTTACTACAGCTCGATCTTCTTTATATTCCATGAGCTCCGAAAATAGGAATTATTACCTTTTCATAGGTATGAGGTATGGTTCTATGACATGCCAAAAACTATCATTAAATATCATTAATTGTATTAAAAACAACAAATATGACTGTTGTAATGAAATAAGAGTTAATATAAATTCAAATAGTTTTTCATGACTATCGGTGAGTCATGAGGTCGGTAGGTCATTTTGAATCTGCATCAGTATCGGTAGGTCCTTGGATCATCATTGGAATTGGTAGCTCATGATCATCATTGGTATTGGTAGCTCATGATCAGCATCAGCTTCGGTAGCTTGTGATCAGTATCAGTGTCGGTATAATGTGATCAATATCAGCTTCGGTAGCATCTGATCAGTATCGGCTTCGGTTTCTTGTGATCAGTATTAGCATTGGTAGCATGTGATCATTGTCGGTATGACCCGTTGTCATCGGTGCAACCATTTATCATCGGTGTGACCGTTCATCATTGGTGTGACTGTTCATCATCGGTGCGACCCTTCATCAACGGTGCAACCATTCATCATCAGTGCGATTGTTCATCATCGGTGCGACCGTTCATCATCGGTGAGACCGTTCATAATCAGTACGACTGTTCATCATTCGTGCGACCATTCATCATCGGTGTGGTCATTCATCATCGGTGCGATAGTTCATCATTTGTGTGACCATTCATTATCGGTGTGACCGTTCATCATTGGTGCGACATGAAAATAACTAACGGTGAGTCATAAACATGAAATTCACACTAAGTGTTTGTTCAATCCAGAATACTTCCAGGTCAATAGTATAGCATAAATTAATATAGATAAACATTATGTAGACAATATTTAAACATATGTAAATACATTTAGAACAAATTAAACAAAATACTAAATTTTCATAAATAAAACATTGATTTGTGATTATTAAAATAACCATCTTACAGAGAGTTCAACAATCTCCCCCTTTTTGATAATCACAAATCAGTGGCATAAATGACGAGAGAAGAGAGTATGTCATTTATTATGCTACCTCTATATAAAAATAATATATGCCAAAAGATAAACGGATCATTATAGAATGACCTCAGAGTATAAACCAAGAGATAATATATCAATATAGCATTAAATAAGTAGTCATTTCTCCCCTTTTATAGATATATATTCATTTCTCACCCTTTCAACATTTCTACCACTTTCATCATTTCTCCCCCTTTAATCATTTATCCTCCTTTGGGATTATCAAAAAGAAGAGTGTAAGGAAGTGAATTAAGAAGAAGGTTCACATAAAAAAGATCTGAAAAAGAGTACAAGAACCAGATACAACATCAAGAGTACAAGAAATAGACACCCTATCAAAAATGATAGACACAACTATTTCTTTGGGAGAAATAGACCTTTTCCGTTCACAAAAAGAAGGAGGAATGGATGGTCCATAGGGTGCTTTGGTGGATGGTTGATCTGGCCGAATGGAGAGAGGAGGCAGGACAGCTCTAGCTAGTAGCACAGTGGGTGCTAAGTTCACTTTCAGAGGAGTAAAAGATCTATCTGAAGGTGGATGCTGAAAGACTGGTCATATATTTGATAGAGCTTGGGACACTAATATCTGACTAGGAGCAACATCTGATGAACTAAGAGGCTCTGCAGTTGGAAGAACAATTGCCTTCGCTTGCACATGAAGATATGGTTTGAGCAGATTGATAAAATTTTGAATTACTTCACCACCATATTTCATAGCCTTTTCAAAGTCATCCTTATTCTGCATGAAACTTTCTAGAGTAGGAGTGAAATCCTTCAACTGCTGGACTTGAGCCTTGAAAACTTGAGTGACTTGAGGGAGCCTCAAATTCTCATCAAAAACCATAAACTGATGGAACAACTCTACTTTGGCATAAATCATAGAAAATTAGTGAGCCACTTTCTCTTTGATCTCTTTATGTGCCTTAGTAACATCATTTTAATACAACTGCACCATTTTTTGGATATGATCACTATTGTCTTTCATCTTTTTCAAGGAATCCAAATCTAGGATCTTCCCAAGAGCTATTAACACTTTTTTTATAATATCCTTTAAGGTATTGATTTCATGACCAGTGATCTTGGACACTTTGGAGAAGCTGGCCTGAGCAATTATCTGAGTTATCTCAGATTTCAACTTCCTCAAATCAGCTTTCTTCAGATGTTCTACCAAATTTCATAACACTTCCAGCACAGTAGTAATGGTTTCTCTAAACTCACTTGATAGAGATACTAAGACACTGCATAAATATTTGGGCGTTTCATTTAGAGAGGTAATGTGCCTGCCAATCATCTCACTAGTATTGCATAGTTCCAGCTTAATGATACATACAACTCTCTGAGTTAGAGAATCCATAGATGCCTCGGATAAATTCACAGGGGCAGGAGTAGGAGCATTAGAAAATTCCTCTTTTATTGTCTTTCTAACTTCTTGAAGAATCTCAGATTTAAATCTATCAAGATCAGATTGTGCAACTGAAGGACCAGATCTGGATTGAGAAATTGAAGGACCAGGTCTGTCTTCTGTCACTTGCATATACTCATCCACTAATCGAGCCATAACTAAATCGCTTATTCTTGTAAAATACACTTCTTCTTCTTCTTTATCTGGATAATCTAAACCCATAACTGAAAGACCTGGGTGTTCTTCCCATGAAGATTTTCATGAAGGATACAAAGGTTTCACAAAACTATTTCTTCCAGTGTTTTTAGGAGAGACTTCCTCATCCACATCATTCTTTGATTGTACTGTCCTTTCAGTATCAGGAACAGGTTATTGCTCATTTTTTTGGGGTTAAGGATTAGCTTGAATCACATTTTGACCATCCATTGGCCGAGTACTTACATCATCATCATCATAACTACTAACATCTTCACTACTATCACCACCACTTCCATCACCCTCATCACCAACTTGACCATCTTTGACCGATTGTTCATTTGAACTATCTTTACCACTGGATTCGCACTGCTCAGAATTTGATTCTTCAGTCTCACCTTCTTCTTCATCATCTAAAAGAGGTTCTATCTTTGGCAAATGGAGAGGTGGACTAGCTGGTCCAAATTCCATTCTTCTTTTCTTCGGACTAACCGTATCAGGATCACTCCTGTCATCCAGAGGTGATTCAAGCTCCTTTTCAGTATCATCTTCATCTTCTTCTGTTACCTTCTTACTGGACTCACCAGTTTCCTTATGAACTACTGCTTCCTCTTATTCATCAGAATAAACCACTTCTTCTTCATGTTTTAAAATAGGATCTCTCATCCCCTTGGGTCTCTTAGTATGATCATTAGGATTGAAAGAGTCATATAACTTTTCTTCATCAGCAACCCAAGCCTTCTTCCATGGGTTCTAGTTGACTTTCATCCTTTTAAAAAAATTATTGTTAATACAGAAGCTACTAATAGATGAGATACACTCAACTCCATCATCAACACATCCCAAGAACATCAGCATGGCATAAATTTTCTTGGAGTAGAATAGGGTTGTAGCTTTTTTGGATGGCGTCACCATCTCATCAATATGGACAGAAAAATATCTACACAGATTGACCATTTCACCATTCAACAACAAGAAACAACATTAAAACATCTTGACACTTTACAGAAGAAAAATCACCTTTGATAGGACAGACATGGTGTTGAATAAACATAAACAGAATTCTACTCTCACCATCCAACTCAATAGCAGTTATTCTTCTAGATTTAGACTTACCAGTCAACATCTCCAGAGTAATCTCATTAGAAAATTATTCAGTGGTAGGAGGGATATTACTAGTGTAATCCTTGTATCTTCCATTATGAAGTACTCCTAAACATTCAGCCCACTGCTTCGATGAAAAATTTATATTTTTCACTTTGATTATAGAAGATAATATCACAGCTTAAGATCCATCCAAAACAATACTTATGTTCATCTAAAATTAATGCACTAACTTTGGGTAAAAGACACGATCATTATCACAGAACCAGTATTTTCATCCTTGCAACTCCAAAACATTTAAAAGTGCAGACCAGCTTGATAACAACCATTTGGCACTCAATTTTTTTCTGTGGTAACCTCCCATGTTACCAACTCTGTGTTTACTGATCTTTGGGTCATGCTTCTCGATTCTCACCATGCTCGTTTGATAAGATATGAACCTTAAGATTCCTTGCTTTGATGCTTTTTCTTCACCATTTGAGGTTCGAGTGGATTGAGAGGTTGGAAAGGTTTTAAAGATTCAGAATTCAAAAAGAAAAAGTTTGGAAAGAGATGGATAGTCAATAGTCTTTAGAAATATCCACAGGTCATTATTTTTATCATTTAGGGTTACAATAATAATAATAAAAATAATAATAAATAATAATAATGATTTAGTAAAACAATGTTGTTTTGAAAAACACTACCAGTTTCACAAACTGTACAACTCAATCGATAGCACAGATCGGTTTCACTGATCGGTTTCACATATCGGTTTCACAGATCAGTTTTTCTGATTGGTTTTACAGATCGGTTTCACTGATCGGTTTCACTAATCAGTTTCATAGATCAGTTTCACAGATCGGTTTCACAAATCGGTTTCACTGATTGGTTTCACTGATCGGTTTCACTGATCGGTTTCACCGATCGGTTTCACTGATCGGTTTCAGAGATCAGTATCACAGATCGGTTTCACTGATCGGTTTCACTGATCGGTTTCACTAATCGGTTTCGCTGATCGGTTTTACGGATCGGTTTCACTGATCGGTTTCACTGATCGGTTTCACAGATCATTTTCCCTGATTGTTTTCACTGATCTATCATAACTAACTCTTTTTTAATAAATTCTAACCTTTACGTGCTTAAGGGCTTGGTAAAAATATCAGCTAATTTATTGTTCAGAGTCAATAAATTCCGGAGAAATTTCACCTTTTTGATAATGATCTCCCAAGAAGTGATGTCTGACATCAATGTGTTTGGTCTTAGAGTCAGACACATGATTCATAGAAATGTTAATTGCACTAGTGTTAAAACAATTTATAGAAACATGTCTAAATTGATATCCATAGTTCAATAGAGTGTGTTTCATCCACAGAATCTATGCACAACAAATACCAAAAGTAATGTATTCTACGTCAGTAGTAGATAATGCAAGAGAGTTCTATGTCTTACTACACCAAGACACCAGGGACTTTCCTAAAAGATGAAATGTTCCAGATGTTCTCCTTCTATCCAACTTTCAACCAGCAAGGTCCGCATCTGAATAACTCATTAAGTCAAAGGTTTTTCCTTTAGGATAAAATAAACCTAAATTGGTAGTATTTTTGAGATATTTGAAAATCCTTTTAACAGCAAGAAAATGAGATTCTTTAGGATTGGCTTGAAATCTTGCACACATACACACACTAAAAATAATATATGGTCAACCAGCAGTAAGGTAAAGTAGACTCCCAATCATACCTCTATAATTGGTTTGATCAACTGGTTTCCCAGTTTTGTCATCATCCAGCTTACAGGTGGTACTCATAGTTGTGTCACGACCCTTATTACTATCCAAAACAAAACATTTTAAAATATCCTTTTTATATTTACTTTGATTTAAAATAATACCATCCTTCTTTTGAAAAATTTAAAATCCAAGAAAATACCTGAGTTCTCCCATTAAACTCATTTCAAATTCATTTTGCATAATCTTTGAAAAATCAGTACATAAAGAATGTTTGAAAGATCCAAAAATAATATCATCAACATAGATTTGTACAATCAAAATGTATGTGGATATTATTTTACTAAAAAGAGTGGGATCAGTGATTCCTATAGTAAAACTTTTTGAAATAAGAAAATTTTTAAGTCTATCATACCAAGCTCTTGGAGGCTTTTTTAAACCATATAAAGCTTTAGAACGTTTAAAAACATGATTTTGGAAATGGGGGTTTGTAAATCCAGGTGGTTGTTCAAAAAACATTTTCAATTATAAAATCATTTAGAAATGCACTTTTTACATCCATTTGATATAACTTGAAATCCAGATGAGCAGCATAGGCAAGTAGAATCCTAATAACTTCTAATCTAGTTATAGGGGAAAATGTTTCCTCATAGTATACACCTTCCTATTGACTATACCCTTGTGCAACTAATATTGCTTTGTTTCTAACTATATTTCCCAACTCATCAACTTTATTTCTAAAAACCCATTTAGTGCTTATGGCCAAAGTGTTCATAGTTCTTTCTACTAATTTCCAGACTTTGTTTCTTTCGAATTTATTTAACTCTTATTTTATAGCCATTACACAAAATTCATCATTGATAGCACCATTGATATTTTTATGTTCTAACTGTGAAAGAAAGGAATGATGTTCAACCTGATTTCTTAGAGAAGCTCTAGTTTGTGTCCCTCTATCAATATTACCATCAACATCATATAAAGGATGAATCTATAGAATCCTAGTTGATCTAGTCAAGGTTGGACTAGAAATTTCAGGTTCTTCTATGGATTCTGGTTCACCGAGAGAGGATTTTGGAGTACTTCTAGAACCGGTTGTCTTTATAGTACCTTTATTGATTTTATTACTGAGGATCAGAACAGACAACTCTTCTTCATGATTTTCAAGAGGAGTTTTAGGTTCATGTGGATCAGTTTCATCAAATTTTATGTTAACAGATTCTTCCACACACTTGTTTCTCTTATTAAATACTCTATAGGCTTTGTTAGAAAGAGAATATCCTAAAAATATTCCTCCATCACTCTAGGATGAAAATTTGTCGAGATTATCCTATGTATTGAGAATGAATACTTTGCAACCAAAAACTCTGAAATAACTAACTTTGGGTTTCCTATTATTACACAACTCATAAGGTGGATTTTTAAGAACAGGTCTAATCAAGACTCTATAAATAATAAATCAAGCTGTAATAAAAGCTTCAGCCCAAAAATAAATAGGTAGGTCATATTCATTAAGCATTGTTCTTGAAATTTCCTGAAGGGTTCAATTCCTCCTTTCTACTACACCATTCTGTTGAGGTGTCCTAGGGGCAGAGAAATTGTGACTATAGCCATTTTGTGAGCAATAATATTCAAACTCATTATTTTCAAACACACGACCATGGTCACTTCTTAGGGTCTTAATCTTAAGTCCACTAAGGCTTTCTACAGACATGGAGTATTTAGTAATGTAAGAACAAGATTCACTTTTGTGAGCTAAGAAGTATAACCAAGTATATCTAGAAAAGTCATCTACTAGTACATAAACATAGTGCTTCCCATTTAAAATAAAAACTCTAGAAGGTCCAAACAAGTCCATGTTAACCAACTCGAGAGGTTGACAAGTTGAAAATTCTTTCTTTGATTTAAAATAAACATTATGTTGCTTTCCCTTAACAGGGATTACAAACTTTGTCTACTGGGAATTCATGTTTGGGTAGGTCTCTAACTAAGTTCTTCCTAGTCAGTTTTATAAGTGAATGAATGTTGCAGTGTCCTAATATTCTGTTCCAAAGCCAAGATTCCTTATGAAAAGCATTTAAACAAGTAATATTTTGCTTATCTAAATAATTTAAATCAATTGCATATACATTTTCATTTCTCAATGCATAGAATACTAAACCATTTTTGGAATTGAAAACATTATAAGAATCATTTTCGAATTTAACTTTAATTCCAACATCACATAACTGAGAAATACTTAACAGATTATATTTATGTCCATCAATGAATAAAACAATATAAATTAAAATTGAATCAATGTTACCAATCTGGCCTAGGACGATGATCTTTCCTTTAGAGTTATCACCAATGGTGACATAGCCTCCATCAACATTGATTAAGCTTTTAAAGAATGAGTAGTCCCCAGTCATATGCCTTGAACATACATTGTCCAAGTAAAATATCTTCTTATGAGAACTCTTCAAGCAAGTTTCCTACAAAACAGATTTATATGGAAAATGATTTTGGTACCCAGATCTTCATGGGTCCAGATAGTTTAGCAAGCAAAGCTTTAGGTACCCAGATTTGTCTTCTGGGTTTCATATAATTTACAGAATCAATATATTTTTAAATATAAACTTTATTTTATCTATAACTATGTGAGTGACTAGTTGAGGCATATGATTTTCCCTAACTTGAACTAGCACCATTCTGTCCAGATATAGGAACAAATCAAGTTTTAGTAAATTATCTCTGTCCAGGATGATAGCCTAAACTTGTAGTATAGATTAATAACACATGCTTTCCTTGAATTTGAGTGGGTGAATCTTTTCCCTTTTTGAATTTTTTGATGTCCTTCTTTAATTGCTCAATAGAAAATTTTAGTTCAGTATTTTCCTTAAGTAATTGAGCATTCTTTTTCATTTATATATCAAGTAAATATTTAACAGATCTGGTCAAAGCATGTTGTTTCTTAATGGTCTTATACTTTTCCTTAAGCTCATTGCAGGTTTCTTCTAGCATATTACAATATTCAAATAAATCTTTACTAGACATATTTTCTGATTCAGAATCTGAATCAACTCCAGAATAATATGAATTTAATGTAGGAGTGTCCAGTGTTACCTAGGATTTTTTTGTCATAAAACACATGTTAGTACGATTCTATTCAGAGTCAGAAGCTTCAGATTCACTTATGTTGTCATCAAAAGCACACCATGTAGCTTTCATAGCTTTCTTGTACTTATTGTCCTTGTATTCATACTTCTTCTTGAACTTTAACTTTGGGAAGTCTGATTTCACATGTCCTTTCCTTTTTCATTCATAGCAGACAATCTCATCACCCTTATCAGGATTTTTCCAGTCCTTCCAATTACATTTGTTGTTATATTTGTCTTTGTAATTTGATTTTCTGAAGAATTTATTCTTCTTGTAGAACATCTTAAATCTTCTGGCTATTTGAGCTATCTCTGCATCACTGTCAGATGCACTCTCATCTCTACTTGAACTATCACTTTCACAATGAATTGTTCCTTTGTCTTTATTCTTTGAAGCAGATGTCTTAATGGCTACTGACTTCTTCCTTGGTTCATTATCCTCTTCTTTGTTGACCATCAGCTTTTCCTCACACATCATTATCTTACCAATTAATTCTTTGACAGGCAATTTACTGATGTCACATGATTCTCTAATCAAAATAGATGTGTCTTTCCATCTTTCTAGAAGACATCATAATATTCTCAGGATCTGTTCTTTTGTAGGAACAACTTTTCCAAGAGAGCTAATAGTATTGAAAATCTCATTGAACATGAGGTATATGTCAGAAATGGGTTCATCAGGCTTCATTTTAAAATTATCATATTTATTGGTACAGGTGTTCAGTCTCATTTCATTGACATTGGTTGTACCCTCATGGGAAACACCCATGGTATCCTAAATTTCATAAGAAGTTATACAAGCAGATATGTGATTGAATTCTTTATCTCTTAAAGCACAATACAAAGCATTCATAGCTTTATAATTATTATTGTGAGCAGTTTTAGTAGGTTCATCCAAAGTAGTTATTTCTGTATCTGTAATTTTATATTGAGTCTCTATAGCAGTCCAGATGTCAAGTCCCATACTCTCTAAATGAATTTTCATTTTAAGCTTTCACTGGGCATAATTTGTACCATTAATGAAAGGTGGACTGTTGGTAGTAGCACCCTCTAATCTATTTTCCATAGTTCGATTTTAGAAAATATATTTAAGGAGATAAAATTTAGAACTAATAGAAATTTAAGATCTTTAAGATACAACTAAAATCACAGTTGAAAAACAGAGTATTTTGAAAACATGGATAAACAACAGTCTCCTCTGATACGAAATTTTGGTTGGAGTGGATACTCAAGAGGGGGGTCAATTGAGTTCCAATTAAAATTTTTGTTTAAAATATCTCTATTAAAATCCCCCAAATTGAATAACAAGATAATCTATTGTGAATTTGAATTACAGTAAAGGGTCATTTAGGTTCTTAATAGATTGATTTGTTCTCAATTAATTTAATCTAAAGATTAATTAACTTTTGAATCTATCCAAATGTTTTACACTATATAATAACACTTGCGAGATAAACTATCAAAGTAACTTTAAAACAATTTTATATTTCAAAGTAATTGGAAGAGGAATATTCAATATAGGTTAAAACTAAAATAAGTAAGCAGAACTGTTTTAAAACAAGAGGTTCAGTCTGAAGCTGAGACTTAGTCCTCTCAAACAATTTATATAAATTGTTATCCACACCCTGGATCAGGGTAAACAATAGTACAGAGACTATCCAGGCACTAAGACCTCTACCACAGTTCTTCATGGGAAAAAAACAATAGCACACAGGCTATCCATGTCACACATGACCTCTTTCACAATTCAAAGTGGGATATAGTAATGTGTAAGAAGTTTGGAGTAAGGATTTAGTATCCTCCAGTTCAGTCCAAGAGTCAGTGTGTGAATACAATACACACTGCTCAAAAAGTAAATGAATGAAACACAATAGATCTAAACAGATAGAGATAAGTTTAGAGTGCTCTATGTGTTGTGATTGAAGATCTGGACTCCTTGGATTGATGTAAATGAAGCTCTGATTCCATATCTAGTTTTCGTCAAGAAAACAGAGTGTCGTAGTTCTGGTTTCTTCACTTCCAGTGTAGGTTTTCCGCTTGAATGTGAAAGTGTTCTTTGTAATACATCACATTCTTATTTGAACTTGTATTCTTGATGTGTATTATTATTCTTCAAGTTCCTCGTGTGTTCTTATTTTCATGTATGTTCATGCATGGAAGAATTCTTTTTCAATACCTATTCACGTCTCACTTTTACTACAGCTCGATCTTCCTTACATTCTACATGCTCTAGAAATATAAATGATTACCTTTTCATAGGTATGAGGTACGGTTCCCTGACATGCCAAAAAATATCATTAAATATCATTAATTGCATTAAAAACAACAAATATGACTGTTGTAATTAAATAAGAGTTAATAGAAATTCAAACAGTTTTTCAAGACTATCGGTGAGTCATGAGATCGGTAGGTCATTTTGAATCTGCATTGGTATCGGCAGGTCCTTGGATCAGCATCGGCATCGGATGCTCATGATCAGCATCAGTTTCGGTAGCTCATGATCAGCATCAGCTTCAGTAGCTTGTGAGCAATATCAGTATCGGCAGCATGTGTTTAGTATCGGCTTCGGTAGCATGTGATCAGTATAGGCTTCGGTAGCTTGTGATCAGTATCAGCTTCGGTAGCATGTGATCAGCATCGGTATGACCCGTTTCCATTGGTGCAACCATTCATCATCGGTGTGACTGTTCATCATTGGTGTGACCATTTATCATCGGTGCGAACATTCATCATCGGTGCGACCGTTCATCATCAGTGCGACCGTTAATCATCGATGCGATTGTTCATCATTGGTGCGACCATTCATCATCGGTGCGATCGTCCATCATCGGTGTGACTGTTCATCATCGGTGTGATCAGTCATCATCGGTGCAACCGTTCATCATTGGTGTGACCATTTATCATCGGTGCGACAAGAAAATAACTAACGGTGAGTCATAAAAATGAAATTCAGACTAAGTGTCTGTTCAATCCAGGATACTTCCAGGTCAATAGTAAAACATAAATTAACATAGATAAAAATTATGTAGACAAGATTTAAACATATGTAAATACATTTAGAAAAAATTAAACAAAATACTAAACTGTCATAAATAAAACAATTATTTGTGATTATTAAAATAACAATCTCACAGAGAGTTCAACACCAATATACATAATCATAAACCATCTAGAATAGTTTGGATAATATTACCGAGATAGAACATCGCTAGTTAAAATAGTCATAAAACTTTCAATAAAATATTGTAGATTCCAACATAATTGATAAATTTAATTAATGAATAAGAATAAATAGTGTGTTTTCAAATAAATATAAATAATTCACTAAAAAATTGATTAATTCTTGATAGAAATACACTTTTTACTTTTGGATAGAAGAGTTATTTTAGAAAATCATTTTTTATTGCTCTAAAAATATGATTATAAACATGTATATGCTAAAAAATTAAATGGAAGGATAATTAAAATATTTCAAAGTGAGAAATAATGTCCAACTAAATTAGAATCATGTTAAATGAGTTTTTAATAAACTTTTGATGTGGGCCCCTTGAGTGTGTCTTGAGGGAAATCATAAAAGTGTATTTAATGTGGAAAAATGATAAATTGATAAAATAAAACCAAAGAAGATATAAGATAGTTCATCTTGATAAATATACTTATTTTAGAAAGATATTGCTTCCTTATAATAGAATATATAGTTGAGATAAAAATCTGTACGTAATTTATATGCACCCTTAAATTGGGCTTCCTTATTAGGTAGAATTAAAATAAGATCCATATAAAACATGTACAGCCCCATAAAATTATGATGAACTGTTTTGGATACATGAGTTTAGAAATTAAACAAATAATTTATAAAAATTATAAAAAAATAAAGAATAATTTCATTAAGGTAAAGAGAGAGAAAGTGTAACCCGAATAAAAAATGGAGGTTAGGTAAGAAACCTGATCATTATGTCTGAAAGCATTATGAACATGTACCTAACATCTGGGAGAATTAAATTTGATTAATAAATAATTTAATTTAGAAAAAATTCATTATATACTTGATTTACTATAATTTTATTATGATTATTTATATTATTTTTGATGAGTTTTATGATTCAATTTTATCGTTCAGAAGTGTTTGTTTCCATTGTTTTCACAATTGCTTCACCTATATACATATACAAAAGATCATGTCAAATAAGAATAGTTATCCAAAATTGAAATTATATATTATTAATGAAATTTTTGGAAATTTAAGGGTCTTATATATCTTTTTTTCCTAATATGTGGATCATTCATTAGATAACATGTTAATAATAACTGTTTTCGATTTTTTTGGTGTTTATATATCATCTTGATTTAGTTTTCCCATATGGATTAATATTATGTATATATAATGGTTGTGGAACATTAAATAAGTAGTAATATAAAAGTTATAATAATTTTATCAATAAAAATGTTTTTATGAGAATCCTTGATTGTGGTATTAGAGAAAACATAGATTATTGTCCATAAAGGCAGTGTATCGACACCCCACGAATGATGTTTTAATTTTCAGAACAATAAAGGTGATAAAAATTAATTGGTGTTTTATATCCCATAATCAAAATAAAATTGAAATTATATATATTATAATTTAGTTATCATACATGTTTTTATAGAGGATGAATGGAATGGATAATAAAATAATATTAATTTAAATAAATTTCAAAGAACAAAATGGGATTTTACCTATTCAATTCCTCTTTTCAAGAACCACCTTATATAACCTCTAAATTTTATTTTGGGTGATACAAAAAAGACCATAATGATGGGCGGAGGTTTAGGAAAGGTATTTGGAAAATATTGTACAAGAATCATTGCCTTATAGGTGTGAGGTGATGGTTTGGTGAGTGGTGGTATTTATATTGGAAGAGAGTAGTGTTTTATAATTATGTAATTAATTTGTTTATTTTTTTCAATCAAGACTATGAATACTTTTGATTACATGAATCAATATACTAAATAGGGAAGGGTATTTTGATGTTATTGTTCGTATATCAGCAATGACTCAAGAAATATTGTATTTATCTTATAATGTGTATATACCGAAAATTATAGTATTTCACTAATAACCAAAAATTCAACTATTTTTTTAAAATACAAATAATTCACCTGAACCATTTTTCGAAAAGTAGAATAAAAACTAAATGAGTTTTGGTAAGATTATTTTCTAAATACTAGAAAATTAGTATTTTATTATAATCATCATTTATTTGAAAAATACAAATTTTAAAATGATAAATTATTTTATTACACATAAAAAATTTAATTAAGGATGCCTAAAATTATCTTATATTGATAATAAAATCTATATGAATTAAATAATATATTTTATAAAAATAAATTTTCATTTAAAATAGTATATTAATTATAAAATTTTACATAAACAATCTCTCTTTACAAAAACACCAACACATAATTTATCATTTTTAAAACATTTAATTACATATATTAAGATATAAATATATAATATTTTCATTTACAAGATAAAAAAATTATTTATAATGTTATATTTGATGTTAAAATTCTCTTGGTTATATTACTATTCCTAATTGTCACATTAGTAATCTAATGGTAATACTTAATGGTATATTACAGATTTAAACCCAGTGTTATGTGAAACATAAACTGCCAAAGATATTAGATTTCAAAAGAGACATACCATAAAATCATGGGGGGTTACATTCCCACCTAATTCAAAAACTATTAACCTTTAAATTTCTATTATTTCACCTCATAGAATATATATTGTTAGTTCTTCATCATAAGTTCCTCCCATTCCCACATCACATCTTCTATTTTATTATTTTTCTTAAGTAAATTTACTAGCTGAGTCATTCGACTCCTCAGTACATATTCTTTACAATCCATAATCTTGATATGCACTTCATTGTAACGCCCTGACCCTGTAAGCCCAGAGTCGGTGAATTATTACATAACATTGGCATGATCACAAAATATCAAGTCTCGAAAGACCAATTAGTTTAGTAGCCTTGCATGTACTAGATACATTCATAAGGTTTACATTACATCATGAAATGAAAAACTAAAACAACATTGTTTCCATAGAAAACACTAGGATCCCATAGACTATCCCTGCAGGTCAGTCACAATATACTTCATTTCATCCTGGGAAAAATAAAACATAGAAAGGGGTGAGCTCAGATGCTCAGTACAGATAAAAATATATCAGAAGCTTTCATAAATAAGAATAAACATTTAAGGCAATTTATAGAACTAAAATAAAATCCTTTTCAACATAAACTTCATCATAATATGTAAAATATAAATAAAAATAATTCCATCTACTTACTCACATGGATATTCTACTAGTAAAATAATCACATGCAATATCAACATCCACTTTCATAATGATAGAATGCATAATGCCAAACTTTCTTAACCACATAGTCAAGGCCTTGTGCCAAGACTAAAAATAGGATTTTTTTCAAGGCCTTATGGCAAGACACTAGATTGTCTCAACAGACCTACCGAGGCATTGTGGAGATATAGCGGGCTCCACCCGTCACTTACTAAGTCAAATGGATTCCTCATATGAAAATGTTTAAACATAACATAAAAATTCATATTATGAATAACATACAGAACGTCAATAATTTTTCCATAATCCATGAATGGTATAAAAATAACACATCCACATTCAAACATATCACAAAACCTTCAATACAATATGGAAGTTTTGTATTAAAAAAATCAACTTCAAATAAGTATAAAATACATCCAGTAGATGAAAATGATTTGTAAAACTCTTTGAGAGAAATATCCCTTTTTCATAAAAACATTTAAAATTCACACAATTTATAAAGGAATGAATTTAAAGACATTTTTTAATCAAAGTGTCCCATACCACTTTGAAACATTTAAAAAGAATTAACATTTTAAAAACATTCATGTCCATATAAATAAATCCTTAAAAACCATTTTGAAAACATGGACATCAATTAGAATGATTTAGTAGAATAATTATTTAAAACATTTAAAATGATGATCTAGTTAAAGCATCCCGTAAAATATTCCTTTTTAAAATATTTTCATGAAACATGGATTTTGATGATAAAGAGGTCCCAGTAGATACTCATGTAAAAACAACATTGGATAATGAAGATATTGTAGAATTAACCCTTACGTTGTAGTTTTCCTTGGTCAAGGGTAGGTTATCCTCCTTTATAATGGTGAAATAATTTTTATTGAATTATAGAAGAATCATATACATTAATATGACATCATATATGATATTTTAACATTGCATTGTTAATAATATCTTAGTATTGTCATCGTTTTGGGTGTTAACAGATTCGTTTTCCTTTATATTCTTAGTTATGTGAGTCATATTTGTTATGGATGGGATGTATCATATTAATAACCAGAATGATATTAAGTCTTTAAACATTATTTTTAATCATAAAATGAAAATTATCCTTTAATGGAAACAATGGGGAAGGAATCTCATCGTGTTCGTGGAGATGGTAATCCGTACGTACGCACGGGCGACAATATCATTATTTTTATATTAAAATAATATATAATCGGATGGTATATAATATATATACATAATAATTATCATGTTATATTTTTATTTAAATCAATTACACATTATTATTATACCCATCCAACAAATATTGTATTGAATAACAATTATACCACGACATGGAGACGGTAAGCCGTACGTATGCACGTATGGTGACATGTCTTACAAAGGATGGACAGAATAATGAATATGGTTGTACCATATTTATAATAACATCACAGTATATCGAATATAATGGATTTATTATTTTATAATGGAAACAAAAAAGAAAAAGGAAGTAGAAAAAGAAAGGAACTAGAAAGAGGTGATGAAATATTTACCTCTTCTTCAGGTTCTTCATTTTGATTTGATCAAAAGGGATCCTTAGGTTGGCTTTATGACTAATGTAAGGCCTTTAGGATAAAGGGAGGAATATTAGGAGGATATTTTTTAGTGTTTGGACGAGCCAAATGGATTTGGAGGTGTGAATTAGAGAGAAGGGGGAGGTCCATTTTTTAAGAGGAGTGAGGAGCACCATAGGAAAATCTAGAAATATTATTTTATAATAAAATAATTCTATGATTCTAATGGCTTCAAAGTGTTTTATTTAAAGTAATAGGTGGCTATGCGTCGAAACAAAACTCAAAAAATATGTTTTAGATAGGTTTTGGTCACTATATTAACCTTATCGTTTAGATTTAACTCTTAGTTAAATAGTTTGACTTTTACTATGTCTCTTTGTATTTTTATATTATATGGTTAATAAACATACTATATACTTCCTAGAGAACCCAAAGTGGTTAACTAATTATACACCTATCATTAAATAAGTCTTATATCTGAACTTTATTTTTTTAGGAATAGAATTTCAATTAATAATATAATATTTGTTTTAAAAACTCTTTTATGTCAATTTTGACACTATTTGGTATTTTTTCTAAATTTATAACAGTATTATTATTTCGAATAAATTTAATCCAACCAACCCTAATATTTCATATTAACCTATAAAATTATTGGAATTCATAAAAAGTCTCAAATTACATTTATATAGATATTTATAATATCAATTATTTTAATATTTCATTAATTAGCCAATTACTTCATCATTATTGTGTCATAAATTAATTAATTTATTTAATGTCTAAAAAATATAAATAAAATACCCTTATGTAGGAAATCCTTTTAGATTTATAATTAATATTTATAGTCTAATTTATCTTATGTGTAACCCTATATTAAATTTTTTTTAGTTACTAAACTTTGATTTTAACTCTTTTAACTCTTCTTTGAATTAATTAATAATAAACGTCCTAATCTAATAAAAGTGGACCAAAAAGGTTCATATTTTTTTAATAAGGTTTTTTTTGTCGAATTATACTTATACAATCGGATTAGGACATGTTTTAGGATAATAATAATATCATTTTTACCATTAATTACACTATTTACTTTTAACTGTGGTAAATAAAAGTAAAAGTTACTATTCAACAAAAATTATTTTCATCTTATTAAAGCACATTTAAGTTACTGATATCAACTGTGTCTCTTGTATTTTTTTAAATTCATCTCACAGAAGTGGTAAAATTAAGTTTTATGTAAATTTGTAAATGCTCATAGGAGGTGGGTAAAAAGAAGGTAAAAAGTTCAATAAAATTTTTATATATCTAAAATTATTATAAACTGACTCCAATGAATTAAAATGAACTTATATAAGTATTATGTATCTATTTTGGCCTAAAATAAATTTAAATAAAATAAATAATTATTTAAATAAAAATTCTGTTTTAAACTATAACTCAGTGTTTTTCACTATTCATCAAAAATTGAAAGTTTTCAGAAAAATGCCAAAAATTCACCCTAAGATCATATCGATATTCCGAATCCAAAAATGAAGTCCATTTTAAATGATAAAAATTATAAAATTTTAAAAAGTGGGTATTACTATTCATAGTGGCTAGTTTGATTAGTTGTGGTGTGTTAGAACTCGAAGTTGTGTACAACACACGCTATTGTATTTTTCAAAGAGAAGCGTATCGTGGAAGATTTGGTTGTTACATTCTACTCTACTTAAAATAATTTTTCCCTTGAAATTTCTGGAGTATTAATGTGTAAAATGACTCGTGTGGTTCTTCATCATAAGTTCCTTGGGTTCCCACATTGCATCTTCCATCTTATGGTTTCTCCATAAAAATTTTACCAAATGAGATATCCGGTTTCTCAGCACTTGTTCTCTTGTATCAAGAATCCTGATAGGATCTTCGTAATAAGACAGATCTGGTTCCAATTCTAATTCATCATAGGTGAGTACATGCGTTGGGTCAGGCATTTATTTTCTCAACTATGATACGTGGAACACATCGGGGTCTTTGGAGAGACTTGGTGGAATTTCCAAACAGTAAGCTACAGCCCCAATTCGTTCTATAATTTCGAAAGGTCCGATGTACCTGGGACTTAATTTTCACTTCTTACCAAAATATATAACACCCATCCATGGAGATACCTTCAAGAAAACACGATCTCCTACCTAAAATTCCAAATCCTTCCTTCAGTTATCAACATAGCTCTTTTGTCTACATTGAGATGCCTTGATGTGGTTTTGGATTACCTTCACCTTTTCCATCGTTTCCTCCACATGTTCTGGGCCTACGAGGTTTCTGTCACCAACATCATCCCAACAGGTTGGTGTGCGTCATCTCTTTTCGTATAACACTTCATATGGTGCCATCACAATATTCGAATGGAAGCTATTGTTATAGAAAAATTATACCAGAGGTAAATATTGATCCCACATACTTTGAAAGTAATGTGTTCATGATCTCAACAAGTCTTCTAAGGTTTAAATAGGCCATTATGATTTTCCATCAGTTTTGGGTGGTAGGCAGTGCTCAAACGATGTTCAGTATTCAGGGATTTCTGAAGACTTTTCAGAATCTTGATGTAAAATGGGGATCACAATCAGAAACAATCGATAGTGGTACTCCATGAAGTCTTACAACTTAATTAACATATAGTCTTGATAAATGTTCAAGTGGTAAATATTCCCTTATAGCAAGAAAATTTGTTGACTTGGTAAGACAATCAATAATGACCCATATTGCATCATTCCTTCTAGTAGTCAATGGTAGTCCCATGACAAAGTCCATCGTAATATTATACCATTTCCACTCAAGTATGGGAAGAGGTTGAAAGACCCCTCCAGGCTGTTGCCTTCCATCATTCACTTGTTAACAAACTATATATCTTGACACAAAATCAGAAATCTCCCTCTTCATGTTGTCCCACAAAAAATTTTCCTTCATATCTCTATACATTTTGGTGCTACCATAGTGTATAGAGAAATTGGAACTTTGAGAATTATCCAACAATTCCCTTTTTAGATAATGTATATCGGGAAAACAAATTCTCATCCCATATATCAAAATTCCATCTTCATATACAAAGTCACTCAATCTACCATCATTCACATCTTTAATCTTCTTTTGAAACTCTTCATCATCATCTTGAGAACTTTTTATCCTTTTTAATAGAGATGGTTTGTAAACCATTTGAAAAATTATTGATGATCCACCTTCCTTGGTTATTCCCATATCCATCTTTACTAGATCCATGAGAATAGGACCCCTTTCAACTCTCATCTTATTCAAAACTCCATGATCTTTTCTGCTCAAAGCTTCTGCCACCTTATTTTCCATCCTCGGGTGGTAGTGTATAGTGAAATCATAATCCTTGAGTAGTTCAAGCCATCTTCTTTGCCTCATGTTGAGTTCTTTCTATGAGAAAATATACTTCAAAATCTGGTGATCATTATAAATATAACATTTTTCACCATAGAGATAGTGTCTCCAAATATTCAAATCAAAGATTACAGATGCTAAATCAAGATCATGAGTAGGATAGTTTTTATCATGAATTTTTAGATGTCGTGATACATAGGCAATAACTCAATCTTTCTGCATAAGAACACAACCAAGTCTTTTCATTGATGCATCACTATAAATAACAAACCCATCATTCCCCAATGGAAGATTTAAGATAATATCATTGACAAATATTCGCATCAATTATTCAAAACATTCATCACACTCTTTTGTCCAAACAAATTTAACCCCTTTTTTTGAGCCTTGTTAATGGGTTAGCCAATCGGGAAAAATTCTGGATAAAACATCGATAATAACCTGCTAAACCAATAAAACCGTATACCTTAGTTATACTTGTTGGTGCTGGTCATTCTTGGATTGCCTTGATCTTTGTAGGATCAATAGGTATTCCATCCTTTGAGACAATATGGCCAAGAAAAGAAATCACTTGAAGATAGAATTCACACTTGCTAAACTTCCCATATAATATTTTTCATCTATGAGTCTTCAGGATATTGCGCAAGTGATTTTCATGATCTTCATAGCTTTTGGAGTATACCGAGATATCGTCAATAATTACAACTACAAAATCATCGAGATGTTCCTTGAAAACTTTGTTCATTAGATCCATGAAGAAAAAGGGTACATTAGTCAATCCAAAAGGCATTACTGTAAATTCGTAATGCCCATACCTGGTTCAAAATGCTGTCATTGGAATGTATTCCTTCTTCATGCACAACAGATGGTATTCAGATCGAAGGTCAATCTTTGAAAATTATTGATCTCCATGAAGTTGGTCGACTAAATCATCAATGCGAGGTAGGGGATAATAGTTCTTTATTGTTATTTGCATCGATCTCCATATAGTCAATGCACAACCTCATAGATCTATCTTTCTTCTTAACAAAAAGGACAGGGGATCCCCATGGAGAAACACTAGGGAGAATAAATCCCTTATTACTCAATTCATCTAGTTGTTTCTTTTATTCCAATAATTACACAGTGTCCATCATATAAGGGGTCTTTGATATGGGCATTGATCAAGGAATTAAATCAATGGAAAACTCAGTTTCTCGTTTTGGAGGATGTCGAGGTAAATACTCTGGAAACACATCAACATATTCCTTCACAATAGGTACATCATCTATTTGAACATTATTTTACTCACCCACAGTTATTTCATTCTCTTCCTCCCCAATAATTGACTTTAGTTGAGCTACTGGGGTGGATCTCGATAAGAATTAGGTGGTGACGATTCTCCTCTAAAGATAAGGTGTTCTTTATCATCGTCATCAAAAATATTAACCTCCATCTTCATACAATAAATTTTTTCATCATGGTCCGAAATCCAATCCATACTGAGGATTATATCAAATTCAATCATGGGTATAACGATGAGATCAGCAGATAAAGAACATTTATATGCCCTAATGGAGATTGATTCACAAAACATTGTTGTAATGATACTTCCCTTTAGAGTTTTTACTAACAAATCCCTTGTTAAATCAAATTGTAAATATCTAATTTTCTTATAATAATGGGAAGATATGAAACAATGTGATGATCCAGTGCTAAACTCGAAGAAACCATAAAATTACCTACCACTATGACTTTTAGAGCTTCAACCTCAGCAGTAGTTATAGCATAAGCTTGGCCTTGATCCCTTGGACTTTTCTGAGGTAAGTTCCCTTTAAGCTTAGGAAATTTATTCACATAATTCCCCCTTTCTCTACAATTGTAGCATTCAACATCGACAACCTCTTTATTCCCCTTGTAATCACTAGCTTGGTGGCCTTTTTCACCACACTTGTAACAGACTCCAATTCCCTTCAGGCAAGTACCAGGGTGTTTCTTCCCAAATTTATTGCAGGATGGATATTCAACTTTTCCCTTCTTCCCCTTATTTCTATTTCCAAAGTGTTCAACATATCTATTCTTCTCTTGCTTTTCTTTAAATTTTTAAGACTACTAGAATTCTTTTTCTTGTCTTGATAGCACATGAGACAATATCTTCGTATAACTAGAGGGATTGTGAGACTAATGCTCAAAAGAGAATTGGTTTTTACTCTTCAAAGAAATTATCAATCTTACTTCTTGGGTTACATATATTATCTGCAACATGCATCGCTAACCTTGTAAAGTTAGCTTCATACATTGCGACATTCTCATCCTTATTTTTCCAAAGAATTAGAAATTGTATTTGCATATTCGGTCGATGGTCATGAGGAAAGTATTTTTCTAATAAAATATAATTAAACTACCTCCATTATTGATTTTATACTTCATCATCTTTTTTTGTGTTTTGAATCAATGACCACCATTGATCAGCATCTCCAGTGAGATGGTAAACTACCAAGACAACTTTTTCCCTTTCCCTACTCCCCAAGGCGTAGAATATTTTCTCTAAGGAATTTATCCATTTCTCAGCTACTAATGGATTTTTACACCCATTGAATATTGGTGGTTTTTTCCTCATGAATAAATTTAACATTGATTCTCCACGCTTTGAATCAGGGTGCTCCATACGGGTATGGTCATTATTTATAACCGGAGTGAGTTGTCCCAGTATAGGGATAAGCTGATCAGCACTAGTTGTATCACTAGCTCCACAATAATTATATTGAGCAGGAAGGAAATCCATACATGGAGTGTGTGAATTGATACGGTTTTCAATCCTTCCACTAGGTTCCATTTCTAAACAATGACATAAACTAGATTAGTTTATGAATCGCAGTACATAATTCATGACTTGTAAAACACTTAACATAAATTGAAAAGTTTATGGATATAATCCATAATCATAAAAATGTTTTCTTTAAGGAAATATATAATAATAAATCCTTCATAATGGTTTGTAAAGAAAATGATAATTATCCAAAGCGTGTCCCCCGAGAGTGTCGTAACCAAGAGTGCAGCAATGCTCGTTGTCGTGCACCAGTTCCTGTTCGAGTCTAGCTCAAAGCGGTGATTTCAGGTTTTACCCCTAGGTACATTTATGCCAGAGCCACCTCTACCTACTCATATCTGGACAAGGATTTATTTCTTGGAAAAAAAATCTCTACAATACCAAAATTCTAGGATGTTGTTCTATACTAATCCTCAAAGTCTATCTTAGGGATATGTGCTCTAATCAATGTTTATCTAATTCTATATTCCATGGTTTGTACTAAACATTTTATGATACCAACTGTAATGCCCCGACCCCAGAAGCCCAGAGTCGGTGCATTATTACATAACATTGGCATGATCACAAAAGATTAAGTCTTGAATGACCGATTAGTTTAGAAGCCTTGGAAGTACTAGATACATTAATAAGGTTTACATTACACCATAAAATGGAAAACTACAACAACATTGTTTCCAATGACAACAATGATATCCCAGAGACTATCCCTATAGGTTAGTCATAATATACTTCTTCGCATCTTGGGAAAAATAAAACATAGAAAGGGGTGAGCACATATGCCCAGTAAAGATAACAATATAGCAGAAACTTTCATAAGTAAGCATAAACATTTTAGGAAATGTATAGAACTAAAACAAAATCCTTTTCATCATAAACATCATCATAATATGGAAAATATAAATCAAAATAATTCCATTTACTTACTCACATGGATATTCTACTAGTAAAATAATCACATATAATATCAATAACCACTTTAATAATGATGGAATGCATAATGCCAGACATTCATAACCACATAGTCAAGGCCTTGTGGCAAGACTACAAGTAAAAGTTTTTCATGCCCATGTTCGAAGACACTAGTTTGTCTCATGAGACCTACCGATGCATCGATGAGGTATAGTGGGATCCACCTGTCACTTACTAAGTCCAATTCATTCCTCATATGAAAAGGTTAAAACATAACATAAACATTCGTATTAAAACTAGAAGATGAAATATCAATACTTTATCCATAAACCATGAATGATATAAAAATAACACATCCACATTAAAACATATCACAAAACCTTCAATACAATATGGATGTTTTTTATCATAATAAATCAACATCAAATAAGGTTAAAATCCATCAAAGGATGTTGATATAGATGAAAATGATTTCTAAAACTCTTTGAGAGAAATATACCATTTTCATAAAAATAGTTAAAAGTCACAAGATTTATAAAGGAAGACATTTAAAGACATTTTTTAATCTATGTGTCCCATACCACTTTGAAACTTTTTAAAGGAATTAACTTTTTAAAAACATTCATGTCCATATAAATAAATCCTTAAAAACCATTTTGAAAACATGGGCATTAATGAAAATGATTTAGAAGAATAAATATTTAAACCATTTAAAATTATTATCCAGATTAAGAGTCCCTTAAAATATTCATTTTGAAAATATTTTTATGAAATATGGTTGTGGATGATAAAGAGGTCACATTAGATACTCACGTAAAAACAACCTCGGTTAATGAAGAGATTGTAGAATTAACCCTTACCTCGTACTTTTCCTTGTTCGAGGGTAGGTTAACCACATGTATAATGTTGAAATAATTGTTATTAAATTATACAATAATCATATACATTAATATGATATCATACATGATCTTTTAACATTGCTTTGTTAATAATATCTTAGTATTATCGTCGTCTCGAGTGTTAACAGATTCATTTTTCTTTATATTATTTGTTATGTGAGTCATTTTTGTTATGAATTGGTTGTATATTATTCATATAAAGAATGATATCAATTCATTAAGCATTATTTTTAATCATAAAATAAAAATTATTCTTGACAGGATAAGAAGGGAATAAATCTCATCGCATTCGTGGAGACGGTAATCCGTACGTACGCACGAGCGACAATATCATTCTTTTCATATTAAAATAATATAAAATTGGATGTTATATCGTATATACAAGATCATTAGAATATTATATTTATTATTTACATAAATTACACATTATTATTATACTTATCCAAATAATAATGTATTGAATAACAATTACACCACGACTCAGAGATGGTAAGTCGTACGTACACACGTATGGTGACATGTCATTAAAAGGATGGATAGAATAATGAATATGGTTTTAACATATTTATAATAACTTCATAGTATATAGAAGATACTAGATTTATTATTTTAGAATGGAAACGACAAAGAAAAATGAATTATAAGAAGAAAGGAACTAGAAAAAGGTGATGAAATATTGACCTCTTCTTCGGGTTCTTACTTTTGATTTGATCAAAAGGGATCCATTGGTTGGCTTTCTGACTAATGTAATTCCCCTAGGATGAAGGGAGGAATGTTTGGAGGAATTTGGACAGGGGTTGGCCGATCCAAATGGCTTTGGAGGAGTGAATTAAAGATAAGGGGGAGTGGCCTTTTATAAGAGGAGTGAGGGGCACCTTAAAAAAAGCTAGTAATATTATTTTATAATCATATCATTTTAGGTTTCTAATGGCTCCATAGTAGATTATTTAGAATATATGGTGGGGATGGGTCTAAAACCACTCAACAAATTGGTTTTATACAAGTTTGGATCACTATATTAACCTTATATTTCATATTTAACTCTTAGTTAAATAGTTTGACATCTACCATGTCTCTTTGTATTTTTATATTATATGGTTAGTAAACTTACTATATACTTCCAGGAGAACCCCAAGTGGTTAATTAATGATACAAATATAATTATATATTTATTTTGGATGAACCATTTATTTTTAATAATATAATCTCAATTAATAATATAATTGTTTTTTTTAAACTCTTTTATATAAATTGTGACATAATTTTTTATTTTGTTATTTCTAAATTCATAACAGCATTATTACTTCAAAAAAATTCATCTAACAAACCCTAATATGCCATATTAACCTATAAAATTAGTGTAATTCATAAAAAGTATTAAATTAAATTTATTTGGATATTTATAATATCAATTATTTTAATATTTCATTAATTAGGTAATTACTACATCATCATTGTGTCATAAATAAAATAAATTATTTAATGTCAAATAAATATAAATAAAATACCCTTATGTAGTAAATATTTTTTCTTTCTAATTAGTATTTATAGTCGAATATATCTTATGTGTAACCCTATATTAAAAAAAATTAGTTATTAAAATTTGATTTCACCTATTTTAACACTTCTTTGAATTAAACAATAATAAATGTCCTAATCTAATCTAAGTGGACCAAAGAGGTTCATATTTTATTTTTAAGCCTATTTTTGGTCAAATTATACTTATCCAATCGGATTAGGACACGTGTTAGGGTAATAATATTATTATTTTTACCCTTAATTACCCTATTTACTTTTAACTGTGGTAAATAAATGTAAAAAGTTACTATTCACCAAAAATTATTTTCATCTTATTGAACTACATTTTACTTACTGATATCAACCGCGTCTCTCGGATTTTTGAAATTCAACTCACAGAAACGGTAAAATTAGGTTTAATGTAAATTTGCAAATGCTCCTAGGAGGTGGGTAAATGACGGTAAAAAGATCAATAAAATTTTAATATATCTAAAATTATTATAAACTGACTCCAATCAATTACATTGAACTTATATAAGTATTATATATCTATTTTTACCTAAAATAAAATTAAATAATATAAATATTTATTCAAATAAAAATTTGGTTTTAAACTATAACTTAGTGTTTTTCACTATTCATCATAAATTGATGGTTTTTGGAAAAATAAAATAATTCTCCCTAAGCTAATTTTGATACTCCAAATCCAAAAATGAAGTCCATTTTGAAATATATAATTTCTAAAATTTCAAAAAGTAGGTATTACTATTCATAACAACTAGTTTGATTGGTTGTGGTGTGTTAGAACTCCAAGTTGCGTACAACACACACTATTATATTTTTCAAAGAGAAGCGTACCGTGGAAGACTGGGGTGTTACATTCATGGTAAGATAAATCAGGTTTTAATTATATTCATTCAAAACTAACGACATGAATTGGTTATAGAAAATACTTCCTTAATAGAGATATGTGGAACATATTATATACTTCGAAAATTCTAGGTGGTATCTCCAAACAATAATCCAAAACTACATCACACTCTAGGATTCCAAAAGGACCAATATAAACTGGGATTATTCTCCCTTTCATTAAAAATATCATAACACCCTTCCATGTATATTAGATCATGAAAACATGACCTCCCACTTGAAATTCCAAATCCTTATTTCAATTATCTGCATATCACTTTGTCATAAATTGAGATTCATTGATATGGGATTGAATATTATTTACCTCTTCTATTATTTCCACTACATGCTTGGGACCTATAAGATTCCTTTGACCAACTTCATCATCATCTTATTCTGTTCAAGGCTCCATATGGTGCCATTTGGGTGCTTGGATGGAACCTATTATTGTAGGAATTCTCTACCAAATGTGAATACTCATAACATATACCTAGAAAGTTAAGTGATCATGATCTCAACATGTCTTATAATTTTTGAATGATCTATTCAAACCATCCTTCTGTTTGAGGGTGAAAATAAGTGCTCAAATAAAGCTCAACATTCAATGATTTATGAATACTTATCATTAATTAATATTTAAATAATGGATCACAATCAGGCATAATTGAAATAACTTATCCCTAAATTCATTAAACCTCATTAATATAGAGTTGTGTAAGGTTATCAAGTGTAAAAGCATCCGTTATAGTTAAGAAATGTGTTGATTTGTTATGTTTAACAACAATAACCCATATTGAAACATTCTTTCTTAGTGTTTTTGTAATCTAGTAAAAAAATACATAGTAATTTCATCCCATTTTTATGTAAGAATATTTCATGTTTCCTAGATCCTATATGATTTTATCTTTCATCCTTATCCTATTAATATACTAACTATCTGTATATATTATTAGTAATTTAACACTTCATATTATTCCACCAGAAATGTTTCCTCAAATATCGATACATCTTAGTTCTACTAGGGAGTATATAGAAATTCAAGCTCTTAGGGTCATCCAATAACTCCCTTTTTAGTTTCGGTATAAACATAAAAAAACAATCTTTCCAAATTTATGAATTCCATCCATATACATGAAGTATGCTAATATCCCATCATTCAAACCATAAATTTTTCTTTAAATTTAACTTATCAATGAGATAACATAAAATCTTTTCTAATAAATATGGTTGGGAATCTTATCGGAAAAGAAATGATGTTTCGCCATCATTTTTAATTTCCATATATATATTTTCTAGATGCATGTACATATGATCCTTCTCAATCCTCATTTTGATCATAACTCCATGTTTCTTCCTAATCAATACATATTCGACCATATTCTCCCTCACTAGGTGGTAATGTAGTGAACAATCATAATCCTTGAGTAGATTGAGCCATTTCCTTTTCCTAATTTTGAGTTATCTGTATGGGAAGATATATTTCGAACTCTTTGAATCTATATATATCTCACATATTTCACTTATAGACACTGTCTCCATATATTTATATTAATTATTATAGCTACTAACTCAAGATCATGGGTTGGATAGTTCTGCTCATTTGTTTTTAACTACCACGATGCATAAGATATTACTCTTTTATTCTGTATTAGAACACAACTAAGTCCTCTATTTTAGGAAAAAATCTACATAATAAAACTAACATTTCATGATAGTAGAGTCAAGATAGAGGAATTCTTTAATATCAACTTTAATTATTTAAAACATTATTAACATTTTTTTCCATACGAACATAACCCCTTTTTTAGTAATATGGGTTAACGAGTTTGCTAATCGTGAAGAATTAGGAATGAAGTTCCAATAGTAACCTAATAAACCAAATAAAATATGTACCTTAATTATCTTCACTCATGTTTTCCATTCCTTAGTTTCCTTTTTCTTCACATGATCAAATTAGATTCCATCTTTAGATATAATATGGTAATGAAAAGTGACTACTTCAATCTAGAATTCTTACTTTCTAAACATCTCATATAACTATTTTTTTTAAATGTATCTATAAAAATATGAATTTGGATCTCATAGTCCACATATATTTTTTAATATTTAAAGATATCTTCAATAAATACAATAAAAAACCATCATGATATTCTGTGAACACTCTTTTCATTAGATCCATAACAATAGATGGTGCATTAGTTTATCAAAATGGAACTAATCCACACTCATAATGTCCATATCTAATTCATAATTATGTACTTAGAATATATTCATTCATAACCTGATATTGATGTTATCTACATTAAAGATCAATTATTATAAAATTTCTATCTCTGTGAAGTTGATGAATTATATCATCAATGAGAGGAAACCGATAAAAATTATTTAGTTTAATAGCATTTATAACCCTGTAATCCTTATATTGCCTAAAAGATCCATAATTCTTCTTAATAAAAAGTACAAGTGATCCTCAAGGGTGATCACTACTATGTATAAATCCATTATCAATGAATTCTTCTTGTTATTCCTTTATCTTTATTAACTCAACCATTTCTATTCTATAATGAGTCCTTGATATAGGGTTTGCATCAAGGATTAAATCAATGGACATCCCAACCCTCCACTATAAACAAAGTCTAGGTAAATCTTCTATTATTACATCAATGTATTCATATAAAATAGGTTTGTCCTTAATTTGAAAATTTATTAACTCATATATAGGTGATATTTCCCCTTATTCTTTAATAAATTTATTAAGAAAAGGTACTCAAAGTGGATCCAAATATGAATCAGATGATAAATTCTCCCCTCTAAAGATTATAAATTCTATACCTTCATCATGAATCATAATTTACTTTACATTTAAAAATATTTTTACATTATACTTTGAAATACAATCAATAAAACAGATAATATCAATATAGACCATTGTTTTGATAATAAAATAAGCGAATAGAGAATGTTTCTTTATCATAATAGGAATCGCTCGACACATCTTTTTTGAAATAAGGTTTCCACTATGAGTATTTACAAATAAGACCTTATTTAATCTTAATTAAAAATATAAATTTTTTAAATAAAACTATTAAGATACAATTGAATATGAATATCCAAAATCAAATAAAGATTTTTCTAAATTTGAAGAGATGATTAAAGTAGTTGTCGACACATCATTATGAACTTCAACCTTAGCTATTTTGAATGCATAAAAATAACCTTATTCCCTTGTAATTTTCTGGGAATATTTCCTTGACTATTAGGAAATTAAAATTCATTATGTCTCATCTCATTAAAATTAGAACATTTAACATTTGTAGATTATTTATTTCCCTTGAAATCGCGAGAATGGTGGCCTTTTTCTCATCATTTGAAAAAAAATCTATGATCCCTAATAGGAATGTGCCATGATGTTTCTATCTAAATTTATTCCTCAATGGAATGTAAACTCTTCCCTACTTTCCCTATTCCTTGTTTCCTTTTACAAAGTGTTCAAAAATGCTCTTCTTCTCTTGTTTTACTTTAAATTTATAAAACCTAGAGAATTATTTAACTATCTTGATAGCACATGGGACTATTCCTTCGTATAATGTGAAAATTTGGGAGACTATTACCCTTCATAGATATGGTTTTAACCAATAAAAAATCAATCAATCCTTAAATTTATATTATATACATATTTCGTAGTGTTCCTTAATAACTTTTTATAGTTGACTTTATACATAGAAAACAGTATCACCCCCCCCTTTTCCTCATATTCAATAATTATCTACGCATATATACTGAAAGTTACATAGTGAATTTTTTTTTAAAAAATTATTTAAAATCCTTCCATTCCATGTTTCCAATTTCTTCCTCATCCGTTATGTTTTGAATTAATGACCAACATTGATCTACATCTCTCAATAGGCAATAAAATTCCATGATAACCATCTCCATTTTGTTACTTCCCGAAGTGAAATATATCTTCTTTAAGGATGTTATCCACTTCCCATCAATAAATGGGTATTTAGTCTCATTGGATGTTTGAGTTAATTTTCTTATGAATTAATACAATATTTTTTACCCACATTATGGATCAAGATGCTCTATATGAGTGAGGTTAGTATTTAAAACCCTTGTCATTTTTTTCAGTATAATTATAAGTTACTCATCTCCAGTTTCATATCCTACTCCAACTTCATTATATTTCATTTGAGGAAAATTCCTACATGGGATAAATGAATTGATATGGTTTCCATTCCTTCTAATGTGATCCAATTATAAACAAAGTCATACACTAACATATATTATCAATCATAATGAAAAATTCCAAACATGTAACAATAAACATATATTGAAAAATTTATGCATAGCTAATACCAAAATCATAAACATGTTATCTTTTCAGAAATAATTACATTCAAATCATTCATAATGGTTTGTAATGAAAATATTAATTAGCCTAAACATATCAAATTAGAGTATCAAAACTAGGTTTGAATTAAGGCTAGTTTTCAGGTACTAGATTATGTTGGGTTTGGCCCGATACACCATATTGGAGTTGTTACCCGTAGGTACATCTGTGTCAAAACCATTCCCACATATATTATCCTGATAATGATGTTTTTCCAGAAAGACCCACATAATCTCTACCTGACGAAAACTCTAGGATTTTCTTCCATTATTATCCTCAATGTCTATCTTAGGGTTATGTTCCCCAACCTTTTTTTTTCTAAATCTAGTATCGAAGGATTCTACTAAACATCATCTAATGCAAACTATAATGTCCATATACCCAATAGCCTGAGCTCGTGTCATACATTATTACATTGGTACAATGAAATAAAGTTTACATCCAAAAAATTAAATATTTTGTTATATTTTTAAAACTATATACAAATATAAATTTTAAATTACATATTTTAGATATATACAACATTAAAAATCCATTTGAAACATCCAAATAATCTAAGATTTTCCTAACAAGTCATTCATAATATACATGTTTTTTTCCAGGGTAAAATTAAAACATAAAAATGGTGTGAGCACAAAGTATCAGTAACAGTATAAACTATAATGTAATATATCATAAATAAACATAAAAATAATGATTGTTGAATAAATAAAAACACATTCCATTAAAACAAAATCATGAGCATAATATGATCAGGATAAAAACACTTACAAAATTCCATAAATAATCACATGGGAATGAAACATAACAATATATATTCTACTGGTCCACTAATTATATGTATTATTAATTACTATCATCATAATGAGAAGATTCAAAATTCAAGAAATCATACCATACTATCAAATCATCGTCCAAGAAACTATAAATGGCCAATAGAACAGCCAATACCCAAACTAGTTTGTCTAATTAGATCGACCGCTAGATCGATAGTCCTTAGCGAGAACCACTCGTCACTTACTAAGTCGAATACATTATCGGAAAAGGGTGAAACCTTGTCAATATATAAATTCATATTAAAACTATCGTATGATATTTTTATAAAATTCCATAAATAATAAACATAATCATAAACCATCAAGAATAATATGGAAAATGGTGTCAAGATAGTACATCCCTATACAATGTAGTCCAAAACCATTAAATAAAATGTAGTATATTGTAAAAGATCAGATAAATTTCAATAATCCATAAGATTGAACAATTTTTTTTTGATATATATGTAAATTATCTAATAACACCATTGATGAATTCTTGATGTAATACTATTTTTAATTTTGGAAATAAGTGTTTTTTAGGAATTCATTTTCTGTTTGTTGTAAAATTAAATTATAAACATGTATATCACATAATATAAAAAGGGAAGAATATTTAAGTTACATTTGAGGCATAAATAATTACAAACTGAATTAAAAACATGTAAAATAATTTTTTTAAGAGTGATTATAAATGGGCCACTTCAGTACTGTTTAATGAACAAAATACAACATTCATTAAAAAGAACAAAGGATAATTTATTTATATATAACCAAAGAATAGATAATATTGGTTTTCAGGATAAAAAGTTTGATTTTTTAAAAAAAATCATTTCCTTATAAATTATTATGAAATTACTTGATAATGGGTATAAAATTGGGAAGTACCCTTTAACTGGGATTTCTTATCAGGTTAAATTGAATGAAAACCTTATAAAAAATGTAATTCTCCACAAAATATTGATAAACTAATCAAGAAACATGATTTTAGAACATATAAATAGAATGTAGAATAATTATATAAAAATAAATAATATTTACGTTTTGGTAAGGAGAGAGAAATCATATCCCAAATGGAAAATTAAGGTTCTATAAGAAACCTGTATCTTTTGTCTGAAAGTGTTCTACAGTTATGCTTAATATCATTGCTAATGAAATTAGATTCATTAATAATTTAATTTCAAAATTGTTAAAAATTTATTTGATTTATTTTAATTTTATGAAGTTAATTAAAGGTCTTGTTGATGATTTATAATATTCTATTTCATCATTTGGAATTGTTTGTTTCCTTAGTTTTCATGATTGGTTCACTTTAAAAAAAGTACGAAATATCAAGTGAAATGAGAATAGTTATCCTGAATTGAAATTATATGATATTAATGAATATATTTGATATTTAATAGTCTTATATTTCATTTTTTTCTATATATAATGATTCTAAATTATATAAATTGTTAATGTTACCCGTTTAGATTATTTTGGCATTTTTTCGATCATCGTGAACTACTATTCTCTTATTAATTAACATAACATATATATAACGGATAAAAAACTTGGATTTAGTTGCAATATATATATTATAATATTATTTAAATGAAAAGATATTTTATGACCATCCTTGAAGGCTGTATTAGAAAACAAAAGAATTAATCTCCACGAAAGTTGTGAGTCGACACCTCATTGACGACATTATCATTTTTAGATCTAGAAGGGGGGATAAATGAATTGATCGTGGATATTCAATAATCAAAATAAAATTAATTTATATAGAAGATACTAGAGTTATAATTCATTTTTGGAGATAGGGGGTAAGGAAATGATAAGAAAAGAAAAGAAATTTAAATAAAAATAAAAGAACGAAAGGTGATTTTTTTCTCTTGAATTATTCTCTTTAGGATCCCCCATGAATAAATTTTAAATGGTTTCTTGGTTGAGACCTGCAAAACCAAAATTTAGTGGATTATTCAGGGATATGTATTTTGATTAAATTATAAAATATTCAAGTATTTGGAGGTGTGGGTAGAAGGGGTGGCATTGGGTGGTGTTTATAGATGATCATAGGAGTGTTTTTTTGATTATTTAGATCTTTTATTTATTATTTTGGATCTTGTCTATTAATAGTTTCTATTCTATGAATACATATATTTAATATATTATTTTAATTAAATAATATATTTCATTCAATATCAATAACATGGAAATATTTATTTAAATTATTATATATATTCTGTAAATTTCCATATTTACTATTCAACAAAAAATCAACTATTTTAGAAATAAAATGACCCTAGAAATTTTTCAATGTATATAATTCAAAAAATTGTCATGTTTTAATAAAATAATTTTATAAATATGAGAAATTTAGTTTTTAATTATTCATCATTTATTCAACAATGCTGATTTTAAAATTATAAATGATTTTATAACACTTTGAAAAATTAATTGAGTTGTTGTAAAATTATCTTATAGTCATAAGATATCAAAATATTAATTTATGAATCTATTTTATTAAAATAAAATTTATTTTAAAATAATATAATAATTATTAAATAGTATATAAACATATAATCTCTACAAAAAAACACAAACATCTGATTTATCATTTTTAAAACATTTAATTACTTGTACCAAGATATAAATATAACATAACATCACTTATATAATACCAACGTTTTATTTGTACTTTAATGGGTAATTTTACTATTAATTTGGTCATAATACAATTCATAATGATCAAATTAATATTCCAAGAGTCATACATAATAGTATATTACAGTTATAAACTCAGTGTTGCGTGAACCATAAACAATTGAAGAAATTAAAATTTAAAAAGTTGAATAACATAATTCATGGGATGTTACATCTAGAATATTATCTCTAAAACAAAAATAGGTTTTCCTATATTCTCTATTGTTTTCTATGTTTGGAAAAATCATGAATTTAATAGAAGGATAAGTGTGAGATTCTCACTACTAGGACAACATGAAAAATGATTCTTATAGAGGTTTTTAAATACCATGAAGAGAATATAAGTGTATCCCATCAAGGGAACCAAAAATATTAATGATGTCAAATGTTCAATTACAACATGGATTTAATGAATACTCTATAAAATTAGATGAATATTAATTCAAATCCCATATTCAACCATTGCTTCTAATTATCATGAAAATATTATTACTAGGTAGTGTAGATTGATAAAAGGGTTAGAAAAAGTGGGAATTTCAAGATTATCTGGTGAAATTCATAATTTCTTTATAATATTTTTGAGTGTTATAATATATTTCATGATAAAATTGATATATGAAGCCCCAATTTTAGGCATAAAAATTTTCTGAGAATTTAGTCACATGAATAGTATTTTATAGACAACAAATACACACCTAGATATATCTCTCTATTATTTTCATCACCAGGGTTGCCTATGTGGGATTAGAGTAACCCAAATAAAACCTATTTTCTACGATTTCCATGTATTATATTCATACTATCAAAATATGGATGATAAATAGTGAGGGACTTGAAAGGTTGATAAAAACATGAGAATACCCCTAAATTGTACACATATATTTGATTGTCAATAAGGGGGAGATATAAATGAGCCAATATAAATTTAATTATGCATGGTGATATTGAAAATAGAATATAGGGTATTTTAGTGTGACAAATTAATTTGGTTTCATTGGATTGAAATATGAAAATTTTTAGTTTCTTTTAATATAAAAAAATATTTGAAAAGGTTTTCTTTTGTTTGGTGAGAGGATAATATTTGAAAATGATATCTTGTAGAATTTTAGATAAGTTTAATAATGATTGTTGGTAAAAAAAATTAGTCACCTAATGTCTTCTTTCAAAACCATATTGACTTAGAAGGGGAGATTTCATGCAAAAAAAATAGATATGAGGAGGCTATTCGGTTAAATTGAGGAAATCATGTGTAAATGAAGTCAAATATATACATGGATGTGTCTATGGGTGGTCGAGGGATTTCTTGACCTGAGTGAGTTGTGTGTGTGTACCATGAGCCAATTCCTAGAACAATGGATTTTAATCAGGCTTTATCCATGTCAAACCTGATGAGAAGGTGTGAATCCAAGTTGGGAATTAATGTGGGATAATGGAATTATGGAAACTATTACTCTTCATTAATGATATATAGAGACATGTAATAGATGAGTAAGACATGGACATACTATTGTCTTCGTAATACCATGTGTGTGAGGGGTTTATATGCATGGGACCTTCCAGTGGAAATTATAGTCATAGATCCTTCATTAATATACATTTCATTGGTGATCATGGATTATTCGTGAAAATGAGCCTTAAAATTCCATTGGTATGTTTTTGAGATAAATAAAATATATATTCTATGATGTTGAGTTGATTTTTTTATGGTTGGGGAAAAATCCACATTTTATTACTAAAGCAAAGAAATGACCTCATTTGATCGGGTAGAGGGAGACTCATTTCAAAGCCCAAAGGCCCAAGGGACATGTATCCAATTACATGGCTCATAGGTCAATGTTTCTGGCTCAAGGAATATTTTTTAATAGTATTACTACATTAGCCACCTTCTACAGTCCTCACACAGTACCCACCACTGTTATAGTGTCTACCCCCACTATAGTGTCTGTCATGGCTACATTACCACTACAATACTGCTATTGTCATGCACTTAATGTGATATTGATAAGAATCTTCCATGATAATGTACATATATCTTTCGTGAGAAAATTTTTTCCACAAAAATAATTTTACCTCCCTAATGTTGATATGGATATTCTATGATGATTCCTCGAGTAATGAATTTATATATTATACATGCTGTGTTGAGTTTTTCAGACATCAAAAATCATACATTCATATTAGGATCATCCTATGATATTTTTTTCACTCGAATCAATTAAGATACCCCTATTTTAGAAAAATAGAGGAAGCCAAATATGATATATATATATATATATATATATATATATATATATATTTGAGAAGATCCTAGTATCCATGAAACACACTTCCATGAATGTTCCATGAAGTCAACCCAACATTATCTATTTATTAAACTTACTAAATTCAAGGGTGTATCAAAATACCAATACATTGATGACGATTCACTTTCATTTATAAAAAGGTTTGGAGATGATGATATAAAGCACATTGATATATAATCCTATGAGTTAAATTGATATAAAATCAACATTAAATGAAATTTAATGAGACATTGATTTTACTAAGATTCATGAAGGGTTTATCAAAATCAAGTACATTGGAATGAAATGAATTTCCTAAAACTAGATTTTTTACTTCAAGTTGTATGGTAAAACTAAGGTGAATTCATGCTACATGTGTAATTTTCACATTCTAGATGATTCACAGGTGACAATATAAAGTGAGAAATAATAATAAAATCCTTAATTTATTTAAAATATTTAATAAATGATGAATTATAATGTGTAAATATTGATACATAAAAATATGTTTTCAAAGGAAATATTACCCTAGACTATTTGGGTATTATGATAAATTCATGATGGGAATATAAATTTTGAATATCGTGAATATATATATATGAAAATTATGAATATATTCAAAAGGTGACTATGAACATAATGTTAGATTTATAAGATACATGCCGTGTTAAATTGATAGTATTGAAGATAGATACATGAATTTAGTTTCATGTTGAATAATTTAAATTGGTAAAATAAATAAGAAACCACAGGAGAATAATTCTAGTAGTGTTTTAGGAAATAAGATCCCTTGGTGATTTTTGAACAACAAAAATATTAATTAGTGAGAGCTCAATTCGTTTGGGATTTCAATATGATATTTTATAATAAATTCAATAAAAGAAAAAACATTGAGTCCTAAGAGACATAAATGGGAAATTAATCTAGGTATAAATGTGAAAAAAATTTAAGAAATATGCTCCAATTAAGGATAATATTAAGTACCACCATGGATTATTATTACTCAATAATTAAAATATTGGAATAAAACATAAGATTTTTAATGATAATTAATAATTTTTATTCAATGAATATAAATACAGATGTTTGGTGAATAATTTTTTATGTTTATGTCTTGAGAATACTCTTGAGAACACTTTATATTAATTGATACACCCTATATCATGGTGAGAATAAATCATGATGAATCCTCAAATTTAAGAACCTGAGTATTCGATAACTGTGGAAAATATAAGTCTCTTGGTGATATTGAGGATATTTTGTGAACATAAATTTATTTGAATTTATTGAAAAATTAAATGTGCAAACAAGCTAATACATATTCTCATAGAGGAATATCATATTTATATGTGGTGGAGAAGAAACCATAGAGTTGAAGGAGATAATTTTTTTTCAAGATCATCATTTGTGATGGAATGTCTCTTTCATTGGATTATATAACCTTTAAAATAAAAACTTATTTTTTTGGTAGTAAATTCATTAGGGGAACATAGTGAAAACTATGTTGATAAGAGTGTAATTTCAATTTTTGAAAAAAAATGAAAGTGAACGTGGAAAATCTATGTTGGGGGGATCAAAAACCTAGAAAAGTGTTAGCATTCAGGAAAAACATTGTAATAACTTGTGATGAAAACATTAATTTATTTACCACACATAAGGTAAGGACTGTGACAATATTATTGAGAGGAAAAAAAACATTAAAAAGATCATGTGTTTTAATAAAATGGTAAAGAATTTTTTAAAAAGACAATTGACTCATCCCCCCCTCAATGGTCCCTCTAGCCTAGGATTTATTGACCATGTATTATATACACAATCTATATTACTGTACAAAAAATTATAAATCCTATCAGTATGAGATTAATTTAAGGGATTTAAATTATTTTTGGTATGAATTCAATTATTGTGTATATTTTCCTCAACACATCACATTAGAAAAATAAGGGCAATGAAAAATTATGAAAGATAAGGATAGTTCATCACTATGTTAACAATTAATGTTGTGTGCCACTGAGTTAGAGAATAAGGATATTGATCAAATTTCATTTGAAGTGAGGTTGTAGGAGGATGCTTACATCATTAAAATTAATTCTAAATCATTAATTTTCATTATGTAATTATACCTTATTTTTCTGAAATTTTATAACAATTTTTCTCATGATGACACACATACCCTTAGAATCATATTTCATAGAACCTAAATTCAATTTTTCCCTGAATATAATTTTAATTTCTATATTAAAATATAGATATCATTCAATGCAACATATATAACACATAATCATGACATTTAGAGAAACACTATTTATATTACAATTAGTGAAGTATAAAATTATTTATAGTATGGTAGATAATAAATAGAATGAATATAATTTTACCATTGAATGATGTTAGTGGAGGATATAAAATATTATTGGATATTAATTTTACATGAAGTATGATTTAATAATATTTATTTTTTGATATCATTGATTATGAAATATCATGTTATAACTATATACATTTGATCATGAAAATTCTGAAATTTTCCTTGATGGGATATGGTTTCATTGTGATGATTTACTAAGTAATTTCTTTGAGACACGCAATGTTTATGCATTGGGATGCTTTATTATTATATATTTTTGGATATTTATATCATTTATTTATTTTATTTATTTTTCATTCGTAATAAACCATGTTATTTTATATTATTTTATATTGGAAAATAATTTATTATTAATTTAGAGATGATTTTCATAAAAAAGTGGGATCTGGTAAAAAAATCATTTTGGAAAAATATTCATAAGTTATTGTAATACAAAATACTATAATGGGGAATAGAAACCATATTAATATTGAAGTGGTTGGTTTCATTTTTCAGGTTAACAAAAAATGGTTCACCATAAAAGACATAATACAAACACATAAAAGGATTGAGAATACATAAAAGTAATTTTTTTCCAATATAGGGGAACTCCAGACTTGTCTATTAAATGAGATTCATTTCTATAGAAGATCTTATCTTACTATTTTTTAGGATTCATTCCATGAGGACGTGATGAATATTTTTATATGATTAACTTAATTTTACATACGAGTATCATTTTTATGATTTTGAGCATGTAAATTTTTTCCATGGGGTTTTGAGTTATTGATGTTTTGTATCAATGTGAAGTTATGTGTCATTGGTTATTTTTCATGCATAGAAAATATTAGGGATTAAATTTAATCTACACACAACTTTTTTTGTATGAATCATAACATATTCATGTATGGGTAGTAATCAATGATCCCATTCATAGTGGTTTCATCAAGTAAATATTTCTCAATCCATGGAACCATACATTAATGTAAATGATAGATTAATACTCCTGGGAGAAGTTTTCATAACATGTTCCTTGATTGAAATTAAGTAACATGGGTAAATAATCCTCATTTTAAATTTATTACACTATATTATATTTTTATGTAGATGAATTCATGTCATAATAGTTTTCTTGCACAACAAATTTTGAAGGAGGGGATGAATAAATCGGTGGTTCCACAGTACGAACTATTGATGTGTAGTTCTGATTACAATGTTGTGTTTGGAAATTGAAGATGATTTATATATATAAGGTGGATGGAGAAAGATTTTATCACAATTAAATATAGAATCAATATTAAATATTTTCTCAATTTTTAGGTATGTGGAAATTTAGTTTGCATCATCGTCTCCATGTTGCATCTCAGATGGGTGAAAGAAAATTTATTTTACAACAACAAAGATGTATGGTGGAAGGGATAGTTATTCGTTGAAAAAATTTTAGTAACTTTTTCATATAATATGATAGTTATTTAAATATATAACAATAATTATTTTAATTTATAAAACATTTATACTTATAGAGTTTTCAATTATATTTAGAATTTTGTTTTTTTGAATTTTTGTGTAAGGGGTCAATTTTAAATTTGAGTTTCAGATAATAACATAAATAGTTGAAGTTTCTTGACATAAGTTTTTCAGATATGGATAAAATAAATAGTGGTTAATTTGGTTATAATATGATTTTGTGGATAATGAGTTATGATTTTGGATGTTAAGTATAATTTTTCCTTTACTGCACTATTTGGTCTGCATTACCCAAGTGAAGAGTTTTATAGTTCATTTTATAAAGTGTTCAATTGGTATATATTTTTAGAATGTAGTTAATGGTGAACCATACATATTTAAAGGGTAATAATTTGACTTAATTAGGCTAGGTATCGAGGTACATTCTCCCTGGATGTTTATAAACAAACCATGTGGCATCTGTGCATTTTGTCTCAAAGTGTTTTGCATGATTGGGGCATGGTTTCTAAAACTATGAAGTCAAATTTGTTATATGTGTTTATAAAGTGTTGTTATATATATATATATATATATTACTTATAAATGGTTTTAAAAACCATCTCACTAAACATTAAAGGCTGCAAAAAATATTAAAAGTCATAAATTCACATTTTCTCTAACTATGTAACACCCCGATATATTAAAGTAGAAATTTCATGTTCAATTTTTAATATTAAAAGAAATATATTCTAATATTAAAATAAAACACCCCATTACTTTTTGTTTTATTTATTATTAAATAAAATCAATCACTTTGATAGATTGTGATTCACTCAACAATCCATTTAAACAAAACAAGATACCTTATTGAAATATTATTATTTAAACATAGACATATTACAATTTAAGTTATGTGTAGGGTATGAATAAGATTAAAAAATTTATGAAAATTATATGGATTAAAAATCTATAAAATAAATTAAATAATTATATATTTTTTTAAAATACAATAAGAATGATTTAAAAGAAAAATATATTTTTTATCAAAAAAATGTATGTTTGTATTACTCGTGGTTTTGATTGAGTGATTGAATATCTGAATTTATGGGGTTAATGGGCCCTCATGGGTTGGGATGAGTAATTTACCAAGTTGAACTATTATGCTATAAATAAATGGTTATAGTATCTAGTTATATGGTGTATGTGAATGAATTCACCAGAAATAGATATCCATTATTATCTGATCCATGAAATCTAAAATGTATTGGTTGTACATCATTTTCCTTAATTTTCATTTTTATGAAATATAATGGAGAGAAACATGAAATGAAAGTTATACTTGAGAACTTTTTTATACATGTAAATATATGTTGTTATTTTGGTTAGTATACCTTATGTCTGGAGTTTTATTATGTTCAACATCCTCTAGTGATTCTATCATTCTTCTTAAGATTTTTTCTAAGGTGTGTTCTTAGCATTTGTAGATGAATTCCACCATTGAATCCTTATATTTTATGCCATGTGGGTGGAGACAAACATGATCTTGATGTCGTGGCCCCTGAGTCGCCACTCTTACCTCCAAGATTTCCACTTGATGCACCTCCTAGTGTACCTAATCTGGTCACTGATACCCATGTTCATGATAGTTTCCTACGTCTGATGTAGTCTATGCATGGTGCTCCATGACTTTCTCCTACGATGGCAGATCTGGCCTGTGAGAACCAACAGCATCATCCTCCTACATTTTTTGGAGATAGTTATCTAAAGGATATAGAGAAATGGTTAGAATCCACCATATATATATATTAGAATCGGGATATCCTTGTAGAGTTGAGAATCAAACATTCCACATACATGTTTTGGGATTCGGCCTAATTCTATTGAATGTAATTACCTAGGCTGGTCGTTATCAGGATGTTTAATATGCTGACTTCCAGAATACCTTATATGATCAGTTCATTCCTCATATGATAAGAGCTAAAAAAGAAATTGATTTTATACATATTGAGTATGGATAGATTCCAGTTATGGATTATTCAGTTTTATTCAAGGAGTTTCTGCGCTTTTCATCGTTTCTAGTCAGTGATGAGCTTTCATGTTCTATACATTTTAAGAACAAGATCTAGTATGCTATTTGTATGCATGTGAATTCCATTCTCATACATACCTTTTCTTCAATAGTCAATTAGGCTATTATCATTGAGCATAAAATGAGGGATGGAAATAAATAATGTGCCAAGAGGTCCAGTTTCAAGTCAGGCCAGTAGTTCTTTCGGTGGTAGGAAATGTTCTATTAATGGTTTCTCATTATGGGAGTGAAAATAGAGTTCACATTTCGATAGCTCCACATTCTATCACCAATGTATATGAAATTGGATCTTGAAGCGTCATTATTATAAGTTACCCATGGAATTTTTTGATTGAGTCTATATGGGGCATCTCTAATGTTTATGTAGGACCCTGCTACTGGATTTGAGTTGAGAAGGATCTGCACCAGCTCCACCTTCAGGTGGAGGGTTCATTTATTTCGTGTCAGGTGGTTGTTGGATTATCACTGAAAGTACTAGATTAGGAAGAGTTCATGGCCATGGAATCTAGACCCCTAATCCCCATCATCACCCGCAGAACATTTATGATTTTGGTAGTCGATATATTGCAAATAGTCGTGGATTAGGTCATTTTCAGGCACTACATCTAATACACGAGGACCAGGCTATGGGACCATCTAATGTACAAGGTATAATTATTATGTAATGTACTGTTGTATCTTCTTTATTTTATACAGTTGTATCGAACTCATTTATCTCTATATCTATTTTGGAAAATCTCAGACTAGAGATATGGTATTATTATGGCGTAATGACACAAGATACACCGTTAGGGGTACGAACAGAGGGCATACGCTAGTGTAGGGATGCCCCCATGAGTTAGGAAGTTACCCATTCTTATGAAACCTCTTCGGTCATGAGATGACATGATTCGATTTCATTCTTGGGATTGATTTACTAGTTCAGTTTCATACTTTTGTAGACTTTTATCTTCATATGGTACCATTTACATATCCAAGGGGAAGAAGATATCTACAGAAGGGTGAGTGGGATGTCCATACTAGTAGTGAGAGACTAGACCACCATGGTATTAGTGGAGTGACTTCCGAGATTTCAAATATCTTCATGGGTTATTATGGTCGATGAAAAGCTGATTTCCCTCTAGTGGTGGATCATTTTAGGGATTTATGTCCTGATGATCTTTCAGGATTACTTCCAGAAAGAGAGGTTCAGTTTACCATTGAGATTTTTTTAGGATAAGATCTAGTTTCGATTCATCATTAATGGATGGAACCTATAAAGATTCAAAATCTCAAGTATAAGTTAGATGATTTAGAGTCCATGGGTTTTATATGACCCATTACATCATATTGTGCTTCCCTTGTACTTTTTTCCAAAACATCATATGGAATCTTATGTTTATGTGTGGATTAAGTAATGTTGACCCAGAATACATTAAAGAACCAATATCCACTTCCTAGAATAGATGATCTCTTTGACCAGCTTTGATGAGATAGGGTCTTTTCCAAGATTGACCTATGATCAGGTTATCAGCAGGTATGAGTCACACTATTATACATACCTAATACATATTTTTGTAGAAAGTATGATCAATATCAGTTCCTAGTTCTATCTTTCGATCATAAGAATGTGCCCAAAGTATCATAGATCGGATTAATAGTTTTTTATCCACTATTTGGATTTTTTTTGTGGTCTATGTGGAAGAAATATCAGTGTATCATATTAAATGAAGTGAATTTTCCTGACATCTTGAGGTCATTCCTAGTAAACTAAGAGAGCATCATCTTTACCCCATTATTGCTAAGTGACAATTTTTAGTAGAAAATTTTCACTTCTTGTGTCATATAATCTCTAAATCTGGAATATCTTTTGACTTAAAAAAGGATAGTGTTGTAGTTTCCTCAAAGCATTCCAAGAACCTGTTTGATATAAAATATTTCTTGGGGATGGAAAGATATTACAAGTGTTTCAATAAGGACTTATCCATACATTATTTACTTATTAATCGTCTAACCAAGAAGGTTATTAAGTTTTTGTGGCCAGAATCCTGACAGAAGGCCTTTCAAGTAATAAAAATAGAGGTTTTTCTCATCACTGATTGTGATTCTGACAATGTTAGAAAGAGGTTATACCATCTTCTATGATGCATCTGGAATCAGCCTAGGGGAAGTACTTATATATTAGGAAAAATTCATTGCATATGGATCTCAATAGTTGAGTCCTCATGAGAGGAATTACCAAAAGAAAGATCTTGAGCTACTGGCAGTTTTCTATGCCTTACATTACTGGAGACACTATCTTTTGGGTGATCACATTTTGGTGTACATAGACCAGAAAGACTCAAATATAACTTTACACAGAATGACATGATCCTCAGACTGTGAACATGGGTCTAATATGTACAATCATTTAATTTTTAGAATACATATATTTATGGTAAGTGATATGTGGTTATAGATGCACTAAGTCAGAATAACCAAGCTCAAGAAGTATGGTATTCCAGTGATTAATGGAAGTTATTGGTCTTATTCTCTGAGTTACACCTTGAGTTTCATGATAGACACGATCTGTCTTATATAACATCTTTTCCAGTTACCTATTTCCTCCTTCAGAAGGTGAAGGGTATAAAGTTTTCTGATCTTGATGGTCTGGTACTCTGTGAGAGTATATCAGGAGGGAACCCATCTATGTATTGTTTTATAGAAAGAGACGACATCCTACATATCCATGAATGTGCATGGGTACCTAAAGACATGAGATATGAGTTAATGAAATATTCCAATACCTCCCATTGGGCAGTTCATCCTTGAATATTGAAGATGTATCAATACATGTGTTCCTAGTATTAGTGGCCTTAGACAAAATGTCAGATAGAAGGCTTTATCATTGGGTGTTCCACTCATCATCACATTAATTTAGAACAATATAGAATTACCTACTTATTAAAGGTACTTCCATTCCCAGAATGGAAATGCGATGTTGATTCAATGGATTTCATATTCATCTTGCTAAGGTTTCTTAGGGGTTGCGATGTTGTATTGGGTTTCATTAACAGACTAATGAAATCTTCCAACTCCATACCCATTAGAGAGACATTTTCAGTGGATGACCTAGGATAACTGTATGTATGTGAGATCATATGAATATGTGGGTCCCCTATACTCTTGTTTCAGATAGGTATTCTTGTTTTATGTCACCATATTAGTATGTATTTTAGAAATAATTGGGAACCCAGGTTCTTCTAAGCACTAATTTTCACATTTAGACTAATGTACAATCATAATTGACAATACAAGTTCTAAAGGACATGCTCTGATCATGTGACCGTGATTTCAATAGTTCTAGAGAAAATAATATCCTTCTCATTGTGTTTTCCTATATTTATAGATTTTAGGGGAAAATTTTAATGGATCCTTTTGAGGAATATATGGTAGGATATTCCGTTCACCTTGATGCAAGATAGAGGTGTGTGAGGCAGCCCTACTAGGTCCCCATCACATTTAGGATACTTCAGGGCTGGTTCAGCTGATCAGAAAGCATATGAATACTTCATAGTCTAGACTAAAATCTTCTGTCGATCACCATCAATGACCTCTAGAGTATTAGTTTGGGGATTATTTTTTTATTCATGTATCACCCATTCTAGGGAAAAGATTGTTCTGGTAGTAAGGGAAGTTTTCTCCTTGTTACATAGGGAAAATTGAGATTATAGAGAGAGTCTGTCTTGTAGCCTATTGGTTGCTACTACCTCAGAGGTATCATTCCACGTACTACGTCTTCCATGTTTCGTAGATTCTCTAGTATCATGCCGACCATACTTCTACGGTTGATCTTAATGATATTGAGTTAGATTATGATGATAACTTTGAGGAGTATCTAGTACATATCATGGACCAGAGCACAAAGGTTCTTCAAGGTTGGGCTGTCCCTCTAGTACATGTGTCATGGCAGCATGGCCTTGTGCAAGAAAATACTTGGGACTAGGTGGCTGACATACATGATTAGGGGCTATAATTCATCTTAGATAGTGTTTGACTACCCTTTGATGGTGAACTCAGGGATGATTTCTTTTATGAGGTAAAGACTGTAAGAACCCAATTTTCCAATTAGTAATCGATAAATTAAATTTATGTATAATTCTTTATTTTGGACCTAATATGGATGTATAATGAGTTAGAAAAGGTCTTAGGGCTCTATGGTTTTTTTTAGATCCCATTACACTTATTTTTGGGAAACTGGACAAATAGCATGGTTGGTGCACAGTTTGCCTAACAGTGCGCATGGTTTATTTTCGGGTAGAACCATAATTCATGGTTGGTGAAAAGTCGTGATGCCTGACTATGTACTTTCCCTTTACTCCCATGTATTCATGAATGGTTTTCACGCAGTTTTTCAAATTGTGAGGAAAAACCATTCCTATGCTGTTTTTCTAGGTAATTTTACAAAATATCCCTTAATGATCTATTAACCCTCATTCTTCCTCATAATAAAACTTCTTATGTGATTAACCTATTTATCTCTAAAATTAGAGATTTATAAAGGACAAATATAGGGATTGAAATATATCCTTTGTCAGGGATCTGATAGACCTACCATTTATCTTATTCAATGCATAAAGGTATGTACTTAATTCTGTTTGAACAATTATCCTTCTATTTTTCTCTCAACCTTGTTATAATGGTGTGACCATTTTTTTAAATTTTCCTAGATTTAATCTAATATGAGCAAAATTAAGGGTTAATACCTGAAAAAACTATTTAAACGAACCTATGGATGGTGGTCTATAACTCATCCCTCATGTTTATTGATTTGGGAATTGTCTTTTAGGGCCCTCTAATTTAATTAGTTTATGTTTATATAAATTTTATTATATTATTATATTCCATAGAACTATATCTTTATACACATTACATATATTTTATTATTTTTCGGTGGTAATACCCACAACTCCATCCATCCCTTGAGGGATGATATTCCATTTTTGAGTTTTTTTGTGTTTCGACACTTTTGAGCTATTTTCAGATGTCCTCAAGCATGAACACACTAATGTTAGGCCTCATAATCTTAAATAATTGTTTTATTAGTCAATGGTCAATGGAAAAAACCATGTCACTTCCACTTGACCCACCAAAGGTATGTGCTTCAAATTGATAATTAAATATGATTGGGAAATTGGAAAGTATACCAAGTATAAGACTTGACCAGATTAATAATTCAATTTATTAAAAGGTTAATGTTCATAAAACTCCTTTACACGTTAATTAAAGGTTGTGGAATGAACCTAAATTATAAAATATTCTTTAAATGGAATTAAGAAAGGTTTCATGATACATATCCTTGTCACACTAATGGATGAAAACTCCTGAACCAAATGGACTTATTGATTTTCTATGTATGGTTTAAAGGGTTTCATGTTACATGATCTTATCACACTAAGGAAAGGATAGGTTTGAACCCAATGAAATATGATGTTAACTCATTATCAAACATGGATGGCCTAAATCGCTCTAACCTTCAATTCTTACCATGTAATTCCACAAGCACTCGGGAACCCCATTCAGATTCAATGATGTGAACTAAATAGTTTGATACCCTCCTAGATCATTATCATTGTCTACTCCTAGATACCTGGTATGATTCCTTAAGATCCCTCAAATTTTATTAACGGATGACTTGAATACACTACTTGGATAAAGCATTGACAGGTAGGTTCCATGGTTATATCCCAGAGTGACTTGTCTCTCTTAGCATTTTTTACATTGTATGATCACATGTGGACATGGTAGGAACCTTATTGTGGAATTCTTTGGAATAGACTCTTTACCATAATAAGGCTATAGTTATTACTGATTTGGTGACTCTAGAGGTCTACGTTTCCTTTTTCATGTCCTTGGGAATTCATTATTAAATTTCACTACAGGTTTCCTTGTTATAACATTGATCCTTCACTATTTTTAAGAATTCATTCCTTTATAAAATCGAAATAATAAATTAATGGACTGATTAAGTTAAACCTTCAGTTGAGGGATGAAGAAGGTTCATGAGTAATTAGTTACATTGATCTATTATACCTTATATATGTATGCTTTCACACTATTAAATTTCCATTAGACGGGCCAAATGTTATAGACACCATTGGTGGTAGAAAACTAAGATTCCTCTCACACCATCTCTAGGCATGGTTTGGAACCCAATGTAGAATACATGGTTACTTGTATTGACAAAGAGAATCATACAACTTCAAATATTTGATTGGTTTTTGTTTATTATGAAGCTTGATAGCAGATGACTAAGTCGGGGCTTGGGATTATTTGGATAGTCTTTTTATTTCCATTATACATTAATAGAACATGTTATGCCTAATGTGAGGAATCTATTATTTCTAAATATCTTGATACATGAAAAATCATCATCAGTTGTTGTATGCTTGTATGATATTCCAGTTATTTCAGTTAATCTTATCACTATCTCTTTTTTCCACTATATATTATGTTTATTCATATTTCTTATACTATTTATATATAATTACATACATCTTCTATACTACACTTTCGTAATGGGGGAATATACTCCCCATGAAGACACCTGAGGCCCACGCTGCTAGTCGGTAACCTCTGGTGTTCATGGAGATATGCTTGACTCTATATTTTCCACCGGGATCGGGCACCAATTATGTGGAATCTAGGTATGAGACGTCACATATTCCTATGAATACACTCTGTTATTACTATAATTGTGTTTTATTAATGTATATTTTTGTTTATAAATCATGTATTAATAATTTTAAAAGGATTGGGTCATCATAAATATCAGCATATGAAATGTTAGTTAGAATTTTGAACAAGGATGAGGAAACCATTTGGAGGACCATAAGGACAATTATAAGGATATCTATATGGATATGTATATGTATAAGAAAATATCATATCATTTTGGTGACTCTTGGAGTTAGTGGTTTCTAGGAAATTCCATCCCATTCTGGATACTACAAGTGGATGTGGTTCAGAAATATATATATACCTATGTGTAAGAAAAAAATTGAGTGTTGATCTTGACTTGAGCATTAATTAGTATATAAAAATGAGTTGTACATTGCATATGGTTTAACACTCCTTGGGGGTATTATATAGAAATTCCAAGACACTTTATAAACCATAATGTAGGATTTGAATAGATGAAGACCATGAATGGCCTAGGTTAAACATAATTTTTCTTAGATTGAAATGATTGAGTCAGGATTTAGATATATTATAAATTTTTTTCATTATTATGTGGTTTTCCAAATATGATTGTTATATCTCATACTATGATTTTTTTTCTTAATATATGGATTGATCCAGGGGGAATATTTTCAACACTAAATTTGATAGAGACTTTAATAATTATAAGAAACCAAAATGAATGATTAGTGGAGTAAATTATATTGAGATTACACCTAATCATATATTTAATAATATACTTGATATCATAATGTTTGGTGCAATTTGTAACAATCAAAATAAGAGTGGGATTGAATTAAAAGAATGACTATGTCGTAATGAAAATATATGAAAGTAGATTCCTCTTCTTATGTGGAAATAAGGTGGGAAGAAGCACCGAGAAGAATATATACAATATAGGGGAAGATTTTACTTATGAACAAATGATGGTCATGGATAAATGAATGTACAATAATAAAATTTCTTATATGTTGAGAACATTATAATTATCATAGTTAATTTCATAAACTAATGTTTATCCCCAAGACCAAGAAAGGACCAATGTTTAAAAAAATCAATGAATTAAAAGGTTTATTTTATTTATGAATTAGGATTCAATAATTATTACATATGGTCTTTTAGTTATAAGAATAATGAAACATCATTGGAATGTAATAATTTTGGAAGCATATATGTATTTAGGATATATTAACTTATGATTTATGTATACCTTCATGGGTTTATTTTTTTATAGTTAATCGTAAATTTAATATCATTAACACCCCTTTAAGGCTTTATTTAAATGGGTATTGAAGTTACCAAAGATATTTTGGGAGACCATTTACAGGATTTAAGCCTATATAAACTTTTTTATATGATTAAAATACTATTTTGGAATAATACTATTATGTTTTTAAATATGTAAGAGAAGGGGTTTAGGGATATACACTTATGAAATAGATTAAGAAGAACTTTGGGAGTGACTATTGAGGTTTGAATATTAATGAATTATATGGGTACACTGATGCTAACCGGTTTAATTTTAGAAATGATAAGAATAAAATATTATTCTTATTATCTGGATTACTTGATTCATTAGAAGTTTATTTTAGTGCTTATAGCATAAAAGATCATTTTTTGGATATACATTTATTGGAGAAAGTGATGATTTAGAAAATTGATAGAATAAAATCTAAATGATGAAAATTTTCTTATGAAATAGAAATATATCAAGTTGTTATATTTAATAATATTAGTAGATAGTAAGAGAAAACCTTAACTTTAGGAATATGTTCATGAAACAAAATAGTTATCATTTTACAATCATATCTAATTATTCAAATTACCTTTTAAATCACCATTGATTTATTTTTTTTAGTTCCTTATATTTCAATTTATCATTCACTATATTATGATCAATTATTACAACAAACCAGTGCCCATACTCTTGAATCAAGGTCTAAAATCATGAATCATACATTATCAACTTTGATACCATCAATTATGACCCAAATATATCATTTAAACATTATTTAATCAGAATGAAAATATGGATCATAGAAAACCTATTGTAAATCAATTTCATTTTAAATAACCAGGAAATATTATAATGGATGATCGTTAAACCCTTTAAATATATTTTTTATGGAAAATAAAAATTATTATTTTAAAAAATCATTTTTTAAAACACCTTTAAACAAAATGGTTTTGGAAGAAAATCGATTTTCATCTGAATCGAGATAAAGTCATATTTTATTAAGAATTATTTATAAAAACTTTTAATTACAAAATAATGGAAAAAATTGTATAATTATTCTAAAATATCAATAATATCTATAGTAAATGATATATCAGGAGAAATATAATATTTCAACCTTGGAGACTTAATCATACATAATCCTGATAAATGATGAGATTATCGAAAAGATTCCTTAACCAAATTTGAAATATTAAATCATAATCACCATTAATGGATTACATTAAAATAAAATTTGAATACCATGAGAATTTATAAATTCATGATATTACATGTCAATGTGATATTTATATACACTTTATAAAAAAATACGTTCATAAAATGATATAAGACTCAAAAAACTAAAATTGTGATAAAATCCATTAAGTCTTTGGTAACATTGAAACTGTAAACCCTAGTAAAGATATGTCCTAAAATTGATATGTAAAACCCCATAAAATTAGAAATAATAATCCTAAATTAATTTATGTGTAGTATACACACAACACAAAAAAAATAAGTGGGGAATATCTCATGTATATCATAAAAATAGAAGTCATATGAGATAAATCCTTACTACTCCAGTAACATTTGAATCATGATATCCATGAATAAATAAAAACTACTGAACCATTAAATGTCATGAAATAAATGAAATAAAGGAATTTTATTTCATAGGGATGTATATATAGTTTGAAAAATAATCGATTATTGAATATGGAACATGTCTTGCATAAGTAAATGTGAGACTAGAAATCCCATTACCGTGAGTGTGGTTCTATATCCTTGTTCAATATCTTCCCGAATAAAAAAATTATGTTAATTATTTAATTTCATAATATATTTTTCCAATTTTCATATTAATTTTTTCCCTTATATATAACATAAATATAATTACATTGTCAATTAGGTCTATATTGGATGTTCTTTCTATACTTGGATGATGTTTCAAAATATAATTTGGTAGGTTGACAATTGTCCAAGAGTTCATTATATAAATATATCTAGAACAATAATCATGAAATAATAATCACATTTATACATAAATTATTATTTCAAAACCAATAATGGAAAATGGTTATAAAAAATTAACCAATGTTACAATCATGGAGATGTTGGTCATACATACGCATGAGTGACATTCCCATTTTTCAATGATCATTTTGAAAATAAAGAAAGTAAAATTTTTTTATAGAGAATTATATATATAACATAAATACCATATTATTTTATTATAAGTACTTATATAAATCATTATTCTGATTTGGTGATGAAATAAATAAGAATCATATTGCTTCAAAGAAATGGTAATCCACACATCCACGAATGACATCGTCACTTTTTCATTGTGTGAAATGAAAACAATAAATTGATATATTATATTTTAGAAAAGATAGATATTTCACTAATATCATAATTATGTTATATATATCATAAATAATACTTATATTCACCCTTATTACATTCCATTTAACATTTTAGTCAAAACTCTTCACATCTCTTCATGAGGAGGTAGTCTATCATACACATGAGTGATGTAATCATATCCCATACAGTATGAAATGTAAAAAGGTATAGATGATATGATGAGTCCATAGGTATAATTATGTTATTTATATAATAAATATAATATATAAATATTATCTCCATCATAATTATAAACCATGATATGTGGTAAAAGAAAAACGAACGGCATAATTTAATGAGGCAGTAATTCGTGGTAGACACAAATGATATTTCATAACACATTTTATGGAATTTTCTATTTATGTATTGGTGATACTCTAAAAATAAATATAAATCATTATATTTTCGATACCATGTTTATTATATAATAATTTTATATTAATAATTCAAGGAGTGAATAAATAAGTAAAACAAAAGAGCACTTTGATGAATGTTACATCTTCTTCAGGTAACTCATTTTGCTTTATACAGAAAGATTTCATCCGATTGATTTATTTCCCAAAAAAAGAATGTATTATAAGGGAACAATATTTTTCATTATATTTGGGAAGATGTTCTAGGATCCTTAAGTCTTGAGAAGTTTTTACAAAAGGTTAATGTTATTTCCCTTTTATAATTGAGGAGTGCAATTCTTATAAGTCCAAAAATAATAAAAAATTATTAGGAAATACAACTTACATAATGTGACTCAAATAAGTAATTTTTTATTAAAGATGGTGTATATTCTAAATATGCACATAAAGTGTATTTTTTACAATTTTCGAGTTCATTTGGACCCTTATGATTAATTCTTTACCACTAAGTAGAGTGGTTTTTACCTTCATCATTATAATTAAGTTTAATTGATTTAATTAATATTTTTTCTAAGAAACTATTGTGGCTACAGTTGAAATAATTTTTCATTATGATTGATAATATTTAAAAATTTTCTTAAAAATTGAATTCAAATAAGTGGCCAAAATTAATTTTAAATTATTCTCACATATGGGATGAGAAAGTGGTGTTTTAAAGTGAAAAATCTCAAAAGATCATAGTATTTTTAAATAAACATTCAATATTAAAAGATTATACTAACTTATTTTGGATTAATTGCTATAAAATCAAGCTAATTATACTTTAAAATAAATATAAAATATAATTTTACATTATTAATTATGAAGATGAGAAATCAATTATTAATTAATATTCAGTATTTTTCACAATTCCTTAAAAGATTAAAATTCACCAAAAATACTAAAAATTAACCCAATGTAAATTTGTATATTCCAATTTCAAAAAATAATTTTATTTTTTAAAATTTAATTAATAAATTTTTTAATCCTTTGTTTTCAAAAAATTACTTCATTAAAAGGCAGCATAATGTCCTTTTATTAAAACCTATCTTTTAATGATTAGAATGGGGTTTGTTAATATTTCAGTATATAAAACATATTGTATGGATTTAAAATACACTGGTAAAATATAAAATATATAAATTTTATTAATATACCTCACTAATTGTTATTAATTTAATTTATTATGATAAAAATAATTTTTGGTCATAACAAATGTTTTTCATAGAAACAATTCCTTTATTTTCATTTGCAGTTAATTTTAATTTATAATTAATTGATCACCAAAAAATTCATTATATATTTTTTTAAAATATATATTCATAATTCATTTAATCCAATTCACTTTATCCATTCTAATGGCTAGGTGATAACTTGTATAGTAAATGTTAAATTTTTTATATTGTTCAAGTAAATATTGATCCCACGTGTGACATAAATTATTGAAGATATTCCATGTTGCATGGAATACAAGGTAAAATACTTCTTGTATAAAAAAAGTATATATGGAGAAATTAATGTAAATAAATATATCAATGAATTTATATTTATTTTATATTATAAATTCTATAAAATCATGAGATGTTACACCAACCATGTAACACCCGAGACTTTTATGTTATATAAATCATCAAAGGAATATTTTTCTACACAAAACATTCTTGGCTTGCTTTACACGAAATCGCGACCTTCCCCGATAGCTTGCGTCGTACGCAATACCGAGTTTTACTAAACAATGATATACTATTAAAATATTTTTAAAACTAGCCGTTATGAATAGTTATAACCAATTTTTAAAATTTTATAAATTTTATTTTTCAAAATGGACTTCATATTTGGATTCGTAATATCGAAATTATCCTAGGGTGAAATTTTGGTATTTTTCTGAAAACTTTCAATTTTTGATGAATAGTGAAACCACTAAGTGGTAGTTAAAAAACTGAATTTTTCATCAAACATAATTTAACAGCTTCTGTGAGTGGAAATTCAAAAATCCGAGAGACACGGTTCATGTCATTAAGTAAAATGTGGTTCAATGAGATGAAAATAATTTTTGGTGAATAGTAACTTTTTACTTTTATTTACCACGGTTAAAAGTAAATAGGGTAATTAAGGGTAAAAATGTTATTATTATTACCCTAACACATGTCCTAATTCTATTGGATAAGTTCAATTCGACCAAAAATAAACTTAGGAATAAAATATGACCATTTAGGCCCACTTGTATTATATTAGGACATTTATTATTAATTTATTTAAAGAAGGGTTAAAATAGTTAAAATCAAAGTGTAATAAGTAAATCATTTTTAATATAGGGTTATACATAAGATAAATTCGACTATAAATATTCATTAGAAACCTAATAATATTTCCTACATAATGGTATTTTATTTCTAATTTTTAGACATTAAATAAGTTAATTTATTTATGACACGAAGATGATGCAGTAATTATCTTATTAATGAAATATTGGAATAATTGATGTTATAAACACAAAAATAAATGTAATTTGACAGTTTTTATGAGTTCCACTAATTTTCTATATTAATATTACATGTTATTATTGATTTAATTTACTTTTTTATAACTAATAATTCTGTTATGATTTTCACAAAAATTAATTACTAAATAGTGTCAAAATTGACATAAAATAGTTTTTAAAACAAATATTATATTAGTAATTGTTATTTTATTCCTAAAAATATAAGGTTCAGCCCAATGACTTAGATAATGTTATATATATTAATAATAAAAAACTTGGGGTTCGATTGGCTTCTTATGGTAAGTTTATTAACCTTATAGTATAAGAACACAAGAAGACACGGTAAAAGTAAAATTATTTAACTTAATGTTAAATCTACATGATAAGGTTAAAATAGGAACCTAAACTTGTCTAAATTCTCTTGGATTAGTGTATTTCGACCCATCCCCACCTTAGCCTCTAAATAAATCAATTTGGAGCTATTTAAAACCGAACTTGACTTTATAATAAAATAATATTTTTAGTTATTCCAAAGGTGCCCCTCTCCTCCCTTTTAAAAGGGCACCTCCTCCCTCTCTTCCTCACACCACTTTGAGCCTTCAAGCTCAGCCAACCCCTGCCACTTTCTCCTCTCCACTTCCCTAGAGACATCATAGAGGTTCTGGTCTTCTTCAAAGACCTATTTTAGTGCCCTAAAAGGAGGTCTCAAAAAAGCACTTCAATGAAGAGGAGGTTCGGACACGTACAAAGCATATCAGACCTAAGGTAAGGGAAAATATCACAATCTCATTTTTATCCGAGATTGTTTATAAGTTGATATTTACTGAGGTTTATTTTATCATCCACATCCATGTTTCCTCAATATGTGATATTAATATACTTCTACAATAGTTAATATCCAATTTTACCCTTCGGTGAGTTTTTAGTAAATGATATGAAAGGAATCTTTTGTCGTTTTCCGTACGAGGTACATTTTGACTTTTCCGACAAAAGTATGAGAATAATGTTTTTTTTAAATTATATGTAATGAATGGATTTTTAAAAAATTATTTCCAAGAAGCTTCCTTTACAAGTTTTCAAGTTTATTATTTAACCAACTTCTTTTAGTTTAAAATTGTATGACATGTTAAGAAAGGAAAAGTGTTTTTGAAGTATAAAGGATATTTTCCTCAAGAATGAAGTTCAAGTGTTTTATCAAAATTATTTTCCATCTAAGATAATAAATGGTTCTGTTTTTATCCCTATTATTACATTGATTTGAATATGTTGTGATGGAATTATTTTTATGAATTCCTTTATCGTATATGAATTGTTTTATGATGTCATGATATTTAAGATTCCCATTTTTATTACATGGGTTATGAAATGATGTATGGTTTATGATTTTGTGGAACGCATAAGAATGGTATCATTATGATATGGGTGGGACCTATATCTCCCTCCAATGCATTGGGTAATGATGTTATATCTCATGAGATAGACATGGCTGGAACGGTAGGTTATACCGGTTCAGTGAAACAGGACTGAAATGAGGGTGACTCGGTTCAGAAATGGACTTTGTCCACTAAGATAGTCTTGGCAATGAGTCTTGACTAATAAGATATGATTCTCTATGATTATGTGTGTATACCACAAAGATTCATGTTTTAAGTTATGATTATTGGGATTTCATTTCACTACTATGATTTATCCCATGTTATGAAATTATGCTCTCTTTTGCAGGTTAAGATATCTAAAATGTTATGTTCTTATGAATATGATGTGATTGATATTTATTTTGTTTACCCTTACTGAGCATTTTAGCTCACCCTTTTGTATGTTTTGTTTCCCCATGTCAAGAACAAGGTTATTAAGTAGAATATTCCAAAAAGAGACTCTAGATATGATGAAATAAATGGGAGGCAAAGTAGATGCTTTATGAACCAATTGTTTATGTTTCCCAGTTTCTAAAGACCCTATACCTATAAGGTCCTTTCTTGGTTTTGTTATATGTTGTAATAAGTTTGCTTCAATTCTAAAGTAAAAACAATGTATGTAAAGTATGGGTCGTTATAGTTGGTATCAGAGGAAAGGTATAGTCAACCTTTGGAAACTAGGATGTGAAAGCCTTAGTAAGAACCCTAAGGATAAGTCTAAGCATAGAACACAATCTTAGTGTTTTAGAAATGGCCTTGAATAACCTAGGATAAGACCTTAAGTGTGAAATTTTATTCTTGATTATGTGGTTTTCCTATTATAATTAGTGTTGGTCACACTACTCTTCTTGGTTTTAGTCAATGGCTGGAACCCGAAGGAACCGTGTTAATGAGGAATGCGACGGGCAATGCAATGATTGTCCCCCTGAGCAGACAAATGTTATGGGAGCTGGAATGAAAAATCTTGTAGCCATGCTCACAAAACTTTCTCATGCTATGAATCATGTAGGACTTCCAAACGATCAAATGAAGGAGAAACATTCTGTTGAATCCTTCATGAGACAGCGTCCACCTTCATTCAGCGGGTCTACTAATCCATTAGTTTCTGAACAATGGATTAGTACTACTGAAAAGATATTTTTAGTTATTCAATTTTCTGAGCATGATAAAGTCATCTTAGTAGTGTATCGTTTGGAAGGTGATGCTGATCAATGGTGGATTCTTATTAAGAATACGAGGCAAAGGGATGAAATTGAGTCCATGGAATGGGACGAGTTCAAAAACTTATTTTTCAATAAGTACTTCCCTCGTATTCTCCGAACAAAGATGGAGAAAGTGTTTCTTGAACTGAAGCAAAAAGATAATGAATCTATTGGTACCTATGAAGCAAATTTTACAAGACTTGCAAGGTACGCTTCTGGTATTATTATCCAACCTGAGAGTAAGATCGATCGATTCTTTAGTGGCTTAAAACCAAGTCTTCGAAGGCCGTTAGCCATAAGGGACTTCAATAGCTACGAGGAAATCGTTCGATGTGCTCTCAAAGTCAATTTGGAGATTGGAGTAACCCATCAGTCATATGGGTTTGATAAGAAGAGGAAAATGGAATTCAAAGGAAAATCTAAAGAGCACACTGAAAAGAAGATAAGCTTTCCGTTATGCTCAAAGTGTGGAAAGAAACATGGAGGGAGTTGTCTTAAAGGGACAAGTATATGTTTCAAATGTGGAAAGGAATGTCATCGGGCATTTGAATGCCGCAATGATGGGAAGAAGATGTCTAATTATGAAAACAAAGGAAGGGATACACAGAATGACCCTACAACACTTCAATGTTTCAAGTGAAAGGAGATGGGACATTATGCCAATAAATGCCCTAATCCAAGGTTTGATGATGATGGTCGACTTCAACAAACTCTTAAGTCTAAAGACAAAGGAAAGTCACATGCAATTTCTATCAGCGATGTAGAGTACGATAACGATGTGGTGAAAGGTACACTTACCATCCACTCTAAAGTAGAAAATGTTTTTTTTTTTGATTTTGGATCCACCCACTCCTTTATTTCTAAAGAATTTTCTAAGGGTATCACCGTATTACCTCAACAATTAGATGTTGAGTTAGCTGTGACAACACCTAATGGCACAACAGTCGCATCAAAAGTTTATAATTCTTCTCCGATTGAAGTTTGTGGGAAAGTGCTTACTACAAATCTTGTGATCCTTCCTATAGTGGAATTTGATGTGATTCTTGGCATGGATTGTCTTTCTCTACATGGATCTCATATCAATTGCCAAAGAAGGGAAGTCACATTTCATATTCCAGATCAATCTATGATCGTCTATCGATGCAAGGATGAACATAACCTTCCTGTGGAAATTTCTTCCATTTTATGGGTATTGATTCCACTAAATGAAGGTTATTTATCTCAAATGGTTGGTGAGAAACTCACGATTAAGAATATGCCCATTGTACGGGAGTGGGATGATGTCTTTCCGGAGGAATTACCGGGTCTTCCACTGAATCGTGAAGTTGAGTTTTCAACAGAACTCGTACATGCTGCTTTGCCTATTTCAAAGACACCTTATAGAATGGCCCCATTTGAGTTGCATGAATTGAAGAAGCAACTCCAAGAAAATCTTGATAAGGGGTTCATACGCCCTAGTGCGTCACCTTGGGGAGAACCTGTTCTATTTGTTAAGAAGAAAGATGGATCAATGAGACTCTGCATTGATTATCGAGAACTTAACAAGATCACTATCAAGAATAAATATCCTCTCCCATGCATTGATGACCTATTTGACCAACTACGCGGAGCTTAATACTTTTACAAGATTGATCTTCGTTCAGGGTATCATAAATTAAGGGTCAATAGGGAGGATATACCAAAGACGGCTTTCCGTACAAGGTATGGACACTATGAATTTATAGTGATGCCATTTGGTCTTACTAATGCCCCTGCTATCTTCATGGATCTGATGAATAGAGTCTTTAGAGACTATCTTGATCAGTTTGTGGTAGTCTTTATAGATGATATTCTTTTCTATTCAAAGAGCATGGAAGAACATGAAGATCACTTGAGAATTATATTGAAGACCCTGAGAAAGGAGAAGCTTTATGCCAAATTTACCAAGTGTGAATTTTGGCTTCAAAAAGTTTCATTTTTGGGTCACATAATCTCAAAAGAGGGGATATCTGTGGATCCAACAAAAACAGAGGTTATCAAAAGATGGTCGAGACCAACAACAGTAACCGAGATTCGAAGTTTTCATGGTTTAGCTGGATATTATCGACGTTTATTGAAATATTTTTCATGATTATCTAATCCACTCACCAAGTTGACTTGGAAAGGAGTTAAGTTTGTTTGGACGGAGGAATGTGAAGAGAATTTCAAGGAGTTGAAAAGAAGGTTATCCAGTGCACCTGTGCTCACACTGCCTTGTAGTAGAGAAAGGTTTGTGATCTACAGTGATGCATCCAAGAAGGGATTGGGGTGTGTTCTTATGCAAAATGATATGGTGATAGCTTATGCCTCATGACAGTTGAAAATACATGAGAAAAATTACCCAACTCATGATTTGGAGTTAGCTGTGGTAATCTTTGCATTAAAGATTTGGAGGCATTACCTTTGTGAAGAAAGGTGTGATATTTATTCTGATCATAAAAGTTTAAAGTATATTTTCACACTAAAGGAGATGAATATGCACCAAAGAAGATGGTTGGAGATGATTAAGGATTACGACTGCTCAATCCATTACCACCCTAGGAAAGCAAACAAGGTGGCAGATGCATTAAGTCGACAAGACCACGCTAGTTTATCCATGATGAGGATCAAAAAATATCCAATATTTATGGATTTACAAAGGATGGATCTTGGAATTATAATGAATGGGGAAAAATCGTATCTTTCTCAAATGAATGTTCTACCATCTATACATGTGAAGATTAAAGAGGCACAGAAAGAAGATGTCGAGTTACAAAAGAAGGCGAGAAATGATCCTAAATTCAACCTTGATTGTGATGGGATAATAAAGTTCAGGAATAGGGTTTGTGTTCCTCCCATCCCAGAATTAAAGAAGGAGCTGCTGGATGAGGATCATAGTTCTTCATTCTCTATTCATCCTAGAAGCACAAAGATGTATATGGACCTGAAGGAGTACTTCTGGTGGGATGGCATGAAAAGAGATGTTGTTGAATATGTCTCTCGATGCTTGGTTTGTCAACAACTAAAAACTGGGAGATAGAAGTCTAAGGGGATGTTACAACCATTACCCATACCCAAATGGAAATGGGAAAACATCACTATGGACTTTGTCACAGGAATTCCTAAAACATCCAAAGGCAATAATGCTATCTGGGTCATAGTTGATCGGCTTACAAAGTCTGCACACTTCATTGCTATTAGAGAGGATTTATCTCTGGATCAGCTTGCCAGGATATATGTAAAGGAAGTGGTAAGATTGCATGGAGTACCACTTTTATTATATCTGATCGGGATCTGAGACTTACCTCGAAGTTCTGGCAAAGTCTTCAGCATACTCTGGATACAGAGTTGAGTTTTAGCACTTCTTATAATCCTCAGACAAACGGTCAGTCTGAGAGAACAATTCAAACTCTAGAAGATATGTTGAGAGCTTGCTCTATGGATTTCAAAGGTGGTTGGGATCAACACCTACCTTTGGTGGAATTTTCTTATAATAATAGCTTTCACTCCAGTATTCAGATGGCTCCTTATGAAGCTCTCTATGGAAAGAAATGCAGGTCTCTAACTTGCTGGGATGAAGTTGGGGAAAGAAAGCTATTAGGACCTGATCTCATTGATGAAATGGCAGAAAGGGTCAGATCTATTCAACAACACATAAGAGCAGCTCAGAGTCGACAGAAAAGCTATGCCGACAACCGAAGAAAAGACCTAGAGTTTGAAGTGGGTGATAAAGTGTTCTTACGAATATCTCCCTGGAAGAGGGTCATGAGATTTGGAAAGAAGGGGAAGTTGATCCCTAGATATATTGGTCCTTTCGAAATACTGGATCGTGTTGGGAAGGTAGTTTACCAATTTGCGCTTCCACCAAATCTCTCTCAAGTTCACGATGTGTTCCATGTATCTCTCCTAAGAAAGTACATACCTGATCCTTCACATGTACTCTGCTTAGAAGTTGTACCGCTGGAGCAAGATCTTTATTATGAAGAACAACCGATAGATATTCTGGATCGTAGCGAAAAAGTCCTACGAAACAAGACCACTCGATTGGTGAATGTTTTATGGAGGAACCACCAATTAGAAGAAGCTACATGAGAGCTTGAGGATGTGATGAGGGAGAGGTATCCTCATCTGTTTGTTACAAAGTGACAAATTTCGAGGGCGAAATTCATTTTAAGGGGGGTAGAATGTAACACCCGAGACTTTTATGTTATATAAATAATCAAAGGAATCTTTTTCTACACAACACTTGCTTGTCTTGCTTTACACGAAATCGCGACCTTCCCCGATAGCTTGCGTCGTACGCAATACCGAGTTTCACTCAACAACGATATACTATTAAAATATTATTAAAACTAGCCATTATGAATAGTAATAACCACTTTCTGAAATTTTATAAATTTTATTTTTCAAAATGGACTTCATATTTGGATTCGTAATATCGAAATTAGCCTAGGGTGAAATTTTGTTATTTTTCTGAAAACTTTAAATTTTTGATGAATAGTGAAACCACTAAGTAGTAGTTAAAAAACTGAATTTTTCATAAAACTTAATTTTACTGCTTCTGTGAGTGGAATTTCAAAACATCGAGAGACACGGTTGATGTCAGTATGTAAAATGTGGTTCAATGAGATGAAAATAATTTTTGGTGAATAGTAACTTTTACTTTTATTTACCACGGTTAAAAGTAAATAGGGTAATTAAGGGTAAAAATGATATTATTATTACCCTAACACATGTCCTAATTCTATTGGTTAATTTTTATTCGACCAAAAACATACTTAGGAATAAAATATGACCATTTAGGCCCACTTGGATTAGATTAGGACATTTATTATTAATTTATTTAAAGAAGGGTTAAAATAGTTAAAATCAAAGTCTAATAAGTAAATAATTTTTAATATGGGGTTATACATAAGATAAATTCGACTATAAATATTAATTAGAAAGATAAAAATATTTCCTACATAATGGTATTTTATTTGTAATTTTTAGACATTAAATAAGTTAATTTATTTATGACACAAAGATGATGCAGTAATTATCTTATTAATGAAATATTGACATAATTAATCTTATAAACACTAAAATAAATGTAATTTGACACTTTTTATGAATTCCACTAATTTTCTAGATTAATATGACATGTTAGTATGGATTTAATTAACTTTTTTCGAACTAATAATTCTGTTATGATTTTCACAAAAATTAATTACTAAATAGTGTCAAAATTGACATAAAATAGTTTTTAAAACAAATATTATATTAGTAATTGTTATTTTATTCCTAAAAATCTAAGGTTCGGCCAAATGACTTAGATAAGGTTATATATATTAATAATAAACAACTTGGGGTTCGTTTGGCTGCTTATAGTAAGATTATTAACCTTATAGTATAAGAACACAAGAAGACACGATAAAAGTAAAATTATTTAACTTACTGTTAAATCTACATGATAAGGTTAAAATAGGAACCTAAACTTGTCTAAATTCTATTGGATGAGAGGATTTCGACCCATCCCCTCCTTATCTTCGAAATAAATCAATTTGGAGCTATTTAAAACCGAACTTGACTATATAATAAAATAATATTTATAGTTATTCCAAAGGTGCCCCTCTCCTCCCTTATAAAAGGGCACCTCCTCCCTCTCTTCCTCACACCACTTTGAGCCTTCATGCTCGGCCAACCCCTGCCACTTTATGCTCTCCACTTCCTTAGAGACATCCCAGAGGTTCTGGTCTTCTTCAAAGACCTATTTTAGTGCCCTAAAAGGAGGTCTCAAAGAAGCACTTCAAAGAAGAGGAGGTTCGGACACGTACAAAGCATATCAGACCTAAGGTAAGGGGAAATATAACAATCTCATTTTTATCTGAGATTGTTTATACTTTGAAATTTACTGGGGTGTATTTTATCATCCACATCCATGTTTCCTCAATATGTGATATTAATATACTTCTACAATAGTTAATATCCAATTTTACCCTTCGGTGAGTTTTTAGTAATAGATATGAAAGGAATCTTTTGTCATTTTTCGTACGAGGTACTTTTTGACTTTTCCGAAAAAAGTACGAGAAGAATGTTTTTTTAACTTATAAGGAATGAATGGATTTTTAAAACATTATTTCCAAGAAGCTTCCTTTACAATTTTCAAGTTTATTTTTTAATCAACTTCTTTTAGTTTAAAATTGTATGACATGTTAAGAAAGGAAAAGTGTTTTTGAAGTAGAAAGGATATTTTCCTCAAGAATGAAGTTCAAGTGTTTTATCAAAATTATCTTCCATCTAAGATAATAAAGGGTTCTGTTTTTATCCCTATTATTACATTGATTTGATTATGTTGTGATGGAGTTATTTTTATGAATTCCTTTATCGTATATGAATTGTTTTATGATGTCATGATGTTTAAGATTCCCATTTTTATTACATGGGTTATGAAATGATGTATGGTTTATGATTTTGTGGTACACATAAGAATGGTATCATTATGAGATGGGTGGGACCTATATCTCCCTCCAATGCTTTGGGTAAAAATTTTATATCTCATGAGATAGACATGGCTGGAACGGTAGGTTATACCGGTTCAGTGAAATAGGACTGAAATGAGGGTGACTCGGTTCCGAAATGGACTTTGTCCACTAAGATAGTCTTGGCAATGAGTCTTGACTAATAAGATATGATTCTCTATGATTATGTGTGTATGCCACAAAGATTCATGTTTTAAGTTATGATTATTGGGATTTCATTTCATTACTATGATTTATCCCATGTTATGAAATTATGCTCTTTTTTCCAGGTTAAGATCTATAAAATGTTATGTTCTTATGAATATGATGTGATTGATATTTATTTTGTTTAGCCTTACTGGGCATTTGATCTCACCCTTTTGTATGTTTTGTTTCCCCAGGTCAGGAAGAAGGTTATTAAGTAGAATATGCCAAAAAGGGACTCTAGATATGATGAAATAAATGGGAGGAAAAGTAGATGCTTTATGAACCAGTTGTTTATGTTTCCCAGTTTCTAAAGACACTATACCTATACGGTCCTTTCTTGGTTTTGTTATATGTTGAAATAAGTATGCTTCAATTCTGAAGTAAAAAACAATGTATGTAAAGTATGGGTCGTTATAAACCACCCCCAAAAATGGATGTCTCCCTCTAAATTCATCATGGTTATTAATGGATTGACATATTTTGAAATCATTAATTAAAAAATCAACAAATGAATGAAATAAATAAATCATATCTTAAAAATGGAATTAGGGAATCGTAATAGTCACATGATGTAATGCATATCTTGGATTCCAAATAGGGCTAACATTTCTGTGAAATTAAAATATGGATTTGAAAGGAGAAAATAATTATCATGGAAAAATAGATAGTGGTAGAGAACATGGCCAGGAATATGTAAATTAAAACAAAAAAACTTCAAATAGGTGTATAAAATTCCATTTATATTCATAAAAAAATATGGTAATAGAAATAACTTTTATTTCAAGATAAATTCTTATAGTTGAAGGATTATTTCACCATCTTGATTGATAGAATATAGAAACATTCTTACATAATGTGAATAATTTCATCCTTTAATAAATTTTCACCACAGTCACATCTTTATCATGAAGGGATGATTATTCAAGATAAATTTTTAATGCATGGTTCATGAAAATAAACATTAAAAAATCACATAACTTTAATAACAATAGTAATTTGGCTGTGTTCGATGGATTTGATGAAGTGTTGGATGGTTTCGTTGGCTTCGATGTTCAAAATTTTCAGGTCCTCTTTTGTTTTTTAGGTTTCTTCTTATGCTTGTCTAAAATCGTGGATCCCTTAGGACACATTGTCTCACTTTTTTTGGTTCTCAATTACCCGAATAATGACTATTATTTTGTTCTCACTCTACCATAATGTGATATAATTGAAAATAAAAGAAAAATTTTGATGGATAAAAGTGATAGTCCAACTATTTGACCTATCTATAGTCACTAATGAAAACAAAATGGTTATCACATGCTAAGATAATTCCTTACATACATTAATATCAAAATATTATTAATAATACCCCATGTTAAATCCAAATAATTCAATAAATAACTATCCTTAAAATTATTTAGTTATGTCTTGAATATAGATGAAATCCAAAGATTATAAGGATATAATAATATATTATTGCAATATCATAAACCATTATTTCTTAATTAAAACAATTTATGAGTCAAAAATAATCTAAATTTTTGCCTAAAAATTTTCCAAACTAACCAATATGTCTTATAGGCCAGTGGTAGGAGTGAAAAAAATTATCATCCTTTAGTCAGGGGTTCAAGCCCCACTGCCTTTTTCTGATGTGATGGGTTTTAACCCGGCATAATAGAATTCCTTTTAAAAAAGTAAAAATAATTCCACACTAATTTACACTTCCTTTTGATCTTAGTGGTTAGAAAAACCTAAAAATAATCAAACATATTCAATAAATTTCATTAATCACATTAGGATCTCATCACTTAAAACATAATATGGGTATCTAATACTTTGAACATAAGATTATCCTAAATCTCCATGACCTATAATGGAATACAAAACTATTAAGATAACAACCCATTAAAACATCATAATCTCCAAAGTTACCTAATCTGACCATTGATACCAACTATAACATCCCATGAACTAAACACCTAGATCTCTTATTGAAATCATGAACATTAAATTTCCAGATTTGAGGCTGAAATTTTGGTCCCAAAATTTTCAATGATACCTTAAAACATCAAAATTAATACATTGATTAAATAAATCCTGGAGGAACGTTTATTTTTTGAATTTTATAAAATTAATAACAATTTATATCAACTTAGACTCATAATATTTGGTTCATAAAGACGAACATCTTCTCCCATCACACCCACATTTTATTATTTATCATTAGTTCATAAATATCATCATTGTTATATTATTAATAAACAAAATACATAAAAACCAATTCTCTTTAACTTGAGTAAAAAATGAAACATAATATGGGTGAGCATAAATGCCTAATAATTGTAAACATAAGCATTAAAAATTGAATGTCATCAATGATAATAGGAGTGCATATGGGTACAAAAACATAATCTGAGGGCATGATCAAATATTAAGAGAAATCATACCCATTAAAACATGGATCATTTAGTATGAAATCATAGAAAACGAATGATTCGTTAGAATCAGTAATCATGAGCAATGTGAAATCAATTTTCATCAAATGAAACATCATAAACCCAATAAAATAATAATTAAAACATGTAAGTAACATTGGAAATAAGATTAAATTCAATCTTATAATCAATATAATAAATGGTATAACCATATGGTCGAAATCTATACCAAATACATTATAGGGATATCATGAACCCACCCATCCTTGGTTTATCATAGAACCACCCATCATTAATTTATCACAGAACCACCCATCATTGGTTTATAACATAACCACCTTTCAAATTTATAAGTATCATTACATTATCATAAAAATCCTTATTTTCATAATATAATCATAAAAACAATCATTATCAATTTAAATACATGATGAACCCTTGAAAAAGAAACGGGTTATATAAAAATCTAATTGAAACGTTATTAGCTTGTGAAAAAAATGGTTTTATAACAGTTTCTTTTAATTATTCTTAATCCACCGAGAATGAGAATAAGGATAATATTAAAAAAAATAACCTAAATAATGGATAAGTATGTCAAGGATTTATTATATTAAATAATGTAAATTAAATTAAGAGATCAGTAAATACATTTTAGAGGAAAATATCCTTTTCATTTTTTGAAATACTTTTTTAACATAAAATTCTTTAAAAACTATTTTCATTGAATATAATATTGAATTATTATAATGGAATATTCAAAATAAAATTTAAAAGACATTCATAACAAAATTATCATTTATTCATTAATTGTTTTTAGAAAAATTTTGAAAATATTTTAAGAAAACATTATTTTTTAAGAAAATATATTTTCAATAAAATAGTGAAGCAATGTGGGATTTAATTAAGAACATTTTCTCAAACATTTTTTGTAGAAAATAGTGGAGGAAATTCTAAAATTATTTTAAAATATAAAAAATATATATTGGAGAATATATTTCATGGGAATTATATGTTTTTATCATTATATACTTAATCATACACAATATGGGTAAACTATTATATTGTATCGAAAGACACTTACCACTTTGGAAACATTGAATAAAAATCCCCAAGAAAGGATTAAATAGAAAAAACATAAAATTGAAAATAAATATAATAATAAAATTACTTGTAAAAAGGTATATGAATAAATTCCTCGAAAAAGAATATAGGTTCATAACTAGAAATACCTCTCAAAAAAGATAAATTATGACAAAATCCATTACCGCTTGGGTAAATTTTAAACCATAAAACACATGAAATATATATCTTTATATAAATATGTACAACTAACTAAATGTAAGAATAATAATCATTGAATATACTCATCATTATTTTTTACACTAAAAAACAAAATTATGTGGTTAATATGGAATGTTTGTAACAAAAATAGATGTGAGTCTAGATAAACCCTTACTCTTTTTGTATCTTTTGAGTCGTGTGATACGTGAAATAATAACATCAACTAAAAATTTTAATTTCTTGAAATAAATTATCTATAATTCTATAACATGTACTAAGTAATTATAAACACCATAGAAAATAAACGATTGGTGAATATGGAATATATCTTACCGAAATAAAGGTTGGATTTCAAATCCATGGACCTTGAGTCTTATTCATCTTGCTTATTGTTAATATTCATGAATTATAAACTTATTTAAATTATTTTAAATCTTGAAATCATTTCAGTTTTTATTATTAATTTTGTTTTCTTGTAAAAATTTATATATGATTACATAATCAATTAATTTAACATCATATGTTTTGACCATATTTATCATATATTTCAAAATTAACTTTTCTATGTTGACTATGGTAAAATAAGTCAGTATACAAACATATAAGGAACAATAATCATGAAATAATCATCATAGTTGTAGATAAATTTATCTTTTAAAAAAATTCTTTGAATTTCATTATAAAAAATGATCCAATCCAATGATCATGGATATGGTAAGCAGTATGTACGAATGAGTAACATTCCCATTTACCAATAATTAGTATTGATAGAATAAAAGTAAATTTTATTTTTCCATATAGATAATTATATCATAAATAAAATATAATATAATTAAATATAATTATATGTATTTATTTCATGATATTTAGGGATGAAAAAGTAAAAATCACATCAATTTGAGGGGGAGGTAGTTCACACTTCCTTTAACGACGTTATCACTTTTTTAGTGTTTGAAATTGAAAGAAGAAAATAATATATTATATTACAATAAATATAATTACATGTTGAATATGATAATGACTTCACCTATATCAAATATAATCATAATAGGAACCTTATTAACTTTTAAGAAACACGTTAGTGAAAACGCTTTTCATCGCATCGCAAGGAAGTAGTCATCCGTACACGCACGCGCCGTTATCGTATCCCCTACATAATGAATTTTAAAATACTTTATATATGATATAATGTATAAAAAATTATTATTATGTAATAAATATCATTAATATCTTATATAAATAGCATTTCAATAATAATTCCCAACAATTAGAGGTGGTAAACAAAAAAATGAAGGACATCATTTCGTAAGGAGGTAGTCCTCCAGACACCAGATTAATGATTTTATTACCCATATGATTGAAATGTATGAGAATTTAGATTTTACCCATAAATAAAAATATCTCATTGTAATAGAGATAATTAGTTTTTTATATTATAATGTTATAATAGTAATTAATTGTGTGAATAAATGAATGATGGAAAAATTCTTATTGATGAATGTAACATCTTCTTCGAGTAACAACTTTTGGATTGTGCTAAAAGAATTAAATGGTTTGATTTAGGTCCTTGAAGAATATTATAAGATGTGGGTAGGGATTTTCTTTAGTTTATTTGGGTAGTATTTGGATGATAAAAAATGATTGAAAGGTGTTTATAATGGTGAAGAGTGAATTCCCTTTTATAATTAAGGAGAAGTGTAATTCTTGTAAGTACCAAAAAGGAAACACCATTGAGAGGTAATCCATACATAATGAACCTCCAATAATGAAATATCTTTAATATTATAGCTGATATTGTCAAAATATGAGAAAAAAATTTGGTTTGGACATGTTTTTCGGTCATTTGGCCCCTTAAGAGAAACTTTTAACCACTAAGTAATGTATTTTTTTTACGTAAGTCAAAATATTTAATTTTTGTGGCATACACTACTATTATTTGTCAAAATATAAATAGATATTTCTATAACTTATAATTTTTTATTATTCCAAGTAGATTAACCATTTTTTCATATTCAATTCATTGAAGATCAAAAAATAATTTTAAAATTAATCACACAGATGATATAAAAACGGGTTTTTAATATGAAAAAGTTCAAATGTTCATAATGTAATTATATAAAATTTAAAAAAATGATTCCAATGAACTAAATTTGGTTAATAGATTTAAAATTTAACTAAATTTACCTTGAAAGATACTTATTACAATTTTTAAATTAAAAATTATTTAGATGGAATGTCAGTTTTAAATAAAAATTCAATATTTTTTAGTATTCATAAAAAGATGAAACTTCTCAAACAAATACTAAAAATTAAACCAATGGAATTTTTTATATTCCAATTCAATTAAATATCTTTATTTTTAATGTAAAATTTATAAATGTGTCAAAATTTAGTTTTAAATGTAGTGCTCCATTAAATAGTGGAAAAAAATACTTTTAGAAAAATATAACTTTTATATGATTAAAAATTGAGTTGTTCTTATTTTTGTAATATTTATGTTATTGGATAGAGTTAAAAAAATTGGCCAAATATATAATATATAAATTTAATGAATATATCTCAATTCTATATTTTAATTCAAAATAGTAAGATAAATTTCCTTTAGGGGATAAAAAATTTTGTTCAAAAATGACATCCTTTATATTAGTTTTCATTTACAATAAATTTTACACCAATGAATTACTTATATATAATATTAAACCATATTTGTATAATGTAGTTAATCTTATTAATTCCATTCATTCCAAAATATGGGTGATAACCATCACACTAAATATTAATAGTATATTGTTTTTTTCATAGAATATGGTCTAGCATATAACACATGTTATCGAATAGACACCATGTTGTCTTCCACACAAAATAAACTTGGTGTAAAATATAATGAAATATAAAATATGAATTAGGGAAATTAATGATATCAAATAATTTAATATAATTTTTATGAAGATCATAGTAAATATCTCATGATGATATAATGATCTCTATCACTCATTATAAATATTTATTTTTTCCTTCCATGTCCATATATTAATTTTCACCAATGCTGTCTTATTTGGAATAGTAGATATGTGATGAATTTTATATTTACAATTCTTATTAATGATAATGTTTTGTTGACCATTTTTAAAATTTTAATTTCCCTACAAGAAAAAATTATAACCTTTGATTTATGTGATCAAAATTAAACTATGTTGATGAAATTTATTTATGGTGTGAAGAATGTAACACCCATAAATTTTAAAAGATAATTATATTATCTAATATTCTATATAAAATGAAAAAAATATTATAATATATGTTAACACTACTAGACTTTATTAAATATTTATTTTTAATAAATTCAATCTCTTTGATATCTTGTTAATCATGCTACCCAATTTGTAAACAAAATGTGATATGTTGTTAAAATATATTTATTTTTATCTGGAAACTATAATCTAGCTGTTAAGTGGTGGGAATTAATAAGAATAAACAAATTATAAAAATTATATGAATTAAACATATATAAGAAAGTCAATAATTACATATCAATTAGATATAAAATAAGAAACATTTAAATGATGTAGAATTGTTTTATGAAAAATATGATTTTAATAAATGGATGATTAGTCAAACATTTCACCGAAAATTTAATAATAATTTTACCACATTTAGAAAATCACATTATAAATATTACATTCATTTTTTAAATAATCATTTCTAATTTATCATAGGTTTAATTTTTTGGGTATTTTTAAATCGTTTAATTTCTCAATTAATAGTGACATATACTAATTTGTATTCTGAAAATCCATTTCATTTAAAGAATTTACGAACCACATATTATTTTAATATCGTTTTAAAATGGTATTTAATTAATTTATTTATTTATTAATATAAATGAGGTCATTATAATAAATTTTCAACTGACATTTGATTTGAAAAATTTCTAAACATTTGAATTTTTTTCTTCAAGAAAACCATTTTTGAAGTGACAACAGGTTTAATTTTAAATTCAATTATTCCAAATCGATGAGTTGATTTTTCAAAATGGGATCCCAAATTTTTAATAATTATTATTTATAATATCTAATAAGTTAAGCATATTTTTTTTACCATAATTAATAGTGAAAAAAATAAATATTATTTACCATGGTTAATGAAAAATGTGTTACCATCAGGTTATACTAAAATGAAAAGGTAAAAATGAACAAAATCATTAATAATTACAACATTATGTTAATTATTTTACCGTATACATTAGATTGTTCTATAATGGTCTTTCTTACCATCTTTTATGATAAAATTGTGGGTGTAATTCATTCATTTCATTAAATCCATGTGTATTATCGCCCCCACTTATAAAAGGTCACCCCCAATCATTTTCAATCCACACATCAAATTCCAATTCAATATTACAATACATAACCAAATAACTATGTAACTTACATCTCATCATCCTAGATGAATTTTCCTGATTATAAATCCATCTATGATTTCTTTTGTGCCAACCAAACATGTTATCTGAATAAGAAGTAACATATTTAACCAATATTTTTATTTTATTTCATCTTCTGCCTCATTGAAATTTATTAAAACAGTTTTATATAATATAATTGTTATATTACATATAAAAATATGTTTTTATGTAAATTTCATGACCTAAATCCTTCTTTGCCTCCCTCAAATGGGAACCCAAACTATTGATAATGTGTACGATGGACTACCGCCTTGCGAATCAACATTATTTTCATTCCGCTACCTCTTCTCACAACTAGATATAATGATTTTTATAATGATAATATAAAATATTTAAGATTTTGTTATACTTATTGAACTATAATATCATATATAATTCTTATTTTATATTCTATAGGGAATATGATAACATCGCTTGTGTGTACATCTGACTACCATCTCGAGAAATGAAGTGGTTCATTTTTCACTAGTGATATAAATGGAACATAATAAAGGATAAATTAAATTAATATATATATATATATATGATATATATATATATATATGAAATTATATTGATTATGTGAAATTGATATACCATTAAATTTCTTACTATTTAACATATTATGGAAATCATATATCCACTCATTTACATGTACAAGCTACCTTTACGAAGAAGAAACATGATTCATTATCAATATTCCAAATTAAATAATTATTCTAAACAAGAATATCATAAATATTTGTTATTTATAAAATTAATATCATTATGTAGATTTTTAAAATATATTATATGTCTATGATTCAGAACATTAACTAAAATAAACACATTAAAAAAAATTAATAACTTATATAATAGTAATAATGAATTTTTTTTAATTAATAGGTAATGGTATATTATTAAATTACAATATATAATATTTTAAATATTAATATTATTTTTAAAGAAGTTTATAAAATGTTTATAACCACTATAAATGAGTTCAATCAGTGGTAACCTAAAGTGAAACATGAGGTAAGGGGTTTCATAACTCAATTTCCATTCATTGGGCCATACAAAAACATTGTTAATTATAAAATGAAAAAATCATGTGTTAAATAAATTTTTATTTCCTTATTTTCTATTGATTATTTTTTTGATATAAATCTGTTACACATAACCATCACATTAATTAAATTTCACCTTAATGATAAGATAATTGTAAGGATTTATCATCTCGCGTTTTCTTCCCTAAGATGTCTTCCATATTCACCACAATGTTTTTTGGTTTACTGTATATATTTATCCTTCAAAATGTTATATCATTAATCCATTTATTTTCATGGTATTTAATGTTTTATTTAATGTTATTTATGTAATGGGATTGTGATTAAAAATTTACCAAAGAGGTAATGGTTCATTTTAAAACCACATCAGTTATCAATATTTTTTGTGATTAAATATTAGGTGATAAAACATTATGATATATCATTAAATAAACCAATTAATTTTCTTAAAAATTGTTCATTAAGTAACATTTCAACTAATAGTTCCATTTTCTTATCTTTGGTAAATAAAATAGTTGTTAAATTATTTTTAATAAAATTTTATTTCATTTCTATCATCAGTAAAAAATATGTTTTCTTCAAAATCAATATTTTATAGAGATTTTTTCAAAAAATATTTTCTTATAAAATTTTAGAGTAAATTTTCACCTTAATTATATTGTTTTAGAAAATGGTTAAGGTAATTATATCTATAATAATCCAAACAAGGTAATTTTTTACATTTTCTATAAATATATGAAAGGTATATTTCTATTTTTTAACAAATTATGCATGAAAAAACTATTCTCATGTAACAACCATTCAATGTTTTAATGATTAAATTTTATATATGAATAGTTACTTTTAAAAAAATATTCAACTATTTAATTTTTTTAATAATTAAAAAATTTTAAAATGGATAGGATATTTTAGTAATAAAACATTTAAATTTATATTTCAAAATCATTTTCCATCTAAGATGTTATCCTTTTGTTTTACTCAAATTAAAAATGTTATTTTACTCAATAATGTTATCAATATTTTATCAATCACAACAACATTTGATGTTATGGGTTTCTTCTAGATTATATATATATATATATATATATATATATATTTCCCTCACATATTTTTTTTTTCATTACCCCTTCCGTTATAGGGTAATACATACCCTCTAGTAATTTCTCAAAAGACTTCATTAAGAAATTTTCTTTGATTTTGATATGAATCATTATTATGAAAACCATTTTCATTCCACGTGTAATTCTTATATTATTTTGTATGATTTAATTCCTTTATATGGAACCCATATATCATGAATAAGTTATGATGGGTGCACCGAGATAGTTCTCCAATGCATCAGGTACAGTTATAGTCTCATGATATGTCATGTTTGGGATTATGGAGCAAACCAAACCTATTATGAGTATTTTCATCCTTGTGATATATTATGGGTTCTTAACCTTGAGTCATTTTATGTCATTTTTTTGTTTCTGCTACAGTTTCTATATTACCATGGTCTTATGATATAATTTTAAATTTGTTATGATTCTATGAGATTACTAATGTGTATTGTCTTTATGTTATCATGATAAAATATTGACTCACATGTAATGTTTCCATATATTGTGTATTCCCTTACTATGATTTTAAATGACCGTTTTTTATTTCCCAGGTTATCTCATATAGTTTAGAAGCATGAAAGGATTTAGGATCTTTTATGGAGAAAAATATAAGAAGTTATTTAGTCTCCATTTGATGTATAATGAACCAAGTCTTAAAATAAAGGTATAAATTCCTAATGCTTTCATTGAATTAATTGATATTAATGATTAGAAATATTGTAATAGTATATATAAAAATATTTGTACAACATAAAAATTATTTTAAATCACATGCCCTTCTTATTAATCCCTTTCATTCACCTGGGCAAGCCACCACATCGCGTCTTCCTCAATCATTTACCTATGGAATTGAGGAATTCATAAATAGTTTCTTAGTATTTTAAATGATTTATTTTTTTTTCCTATTTTCACAGTTTTAATTTATTACATTTTTTCCCTATTTGATGTTTTTAGGTTCAATTCCAAAGTAGCATCGTGGAATTGATAGACAATGATTTAGACCTTCTATGGAAAAGAAATAGGATATCCTGAGATGTTATCATTATGTCGTCATAGGAAATTTTATTTTTTGTATATTTTTGTAATATTTGTTATAGGGATTTCATTATTTAAATTCAATTTACCATTTAATTATTTCTTATTGTTATGTATTCTTTCAATGGTGGTGTCAGAATAACACTAAAAACATTCTATGGGTGGCCAGTTAGGGTTTTGTTTTGATGAGTGAATCCAGTGAGATTATATGCATTATGTAATATTGAATAAATAAATTCCAATAAATATATATTAATAAAAGTGATTTTTAAAATAAATTATTTTTATCATTATTTTTTATAATTTAAAATTGGATTTCGTGTCTCCGGTGTTCATATGATGATCATTGGACTTGGACACACTTGGGTGAGAGTTGGAAAATAGTTTTTAATAGGTTACTTGGTATAGTTATATGATTAAAAAATGTTCTAGAAAATGCATAGGGATGTTAGGGATGGGATTGGGTAGGTATTGGTTGACAAAAATGGTTCATTATATTTGATAAAAAGATAATACAAGCTTCCCATGTTTAAAATAGATGAGGGGAACCCTTGGAATATCTTAAAATATTAAAATAATTAAATTTATTATTCTTATTATAATGGATCCAAAATGATAAAAAAAAATTTAAGATGTGGTGGACTCAATATACTCTCATACAACATAATCTGAATAATTTTGCATGAAACATTAAGCCAACCCCTTTTTAACATGTTTTATCACTTTTTGACAATTATTTAGGTTTAAAAGAATTTTATCCATCAGTGTCATGAAATATAAAATAACAATAAAATTGTAACATAAATGGAACATGGTTGATATTTTCCACCATTTCCAAATCACATAGAAGAATATATTGTTTTTTGGAGTTTTTAATCATTTAATTAAATTTTATTTATTATAAAATAAAAAAATATGAATTTTGGAACTATTAATTTAATTTGAATTTTATAAATAAAAGAATGAAATTGAATTAAAATATAATGTATCCAAATATTTCAAATATTTCATTTCATATAAAAAATAATGTATCCAAAAATTGAATTCAAATCATATAAGTTTTATCATTTTATAAAATCATATATTTTGTTTTTCTATTAATTTAATAAATACCTCATCATTATTTTATAGGGATTTAATGATATTATTTCTTCAGTAAAAATTACAAAAAATTTGCCTGATATAAAAAAATAATTTACATTTTAAATGAATATGTATACCTTAAAGACAATTTTTCTATTCCAATGTAAAAAAATTACTGTTCATAAAACAAAGAGAAATCCATTTTTTACTTTTATCAACTTCAAATTTTATAATGTTCAAAATCATATACATGTGGAAAAAATTAATATATTAAAATTATGGATGACTATAGGAAAAATATAGCCATATAATAAAATTAAGGCAAGGTTTAGGATTATTTTTTCATCTTAATAACATTTTTACCCCAAATTAACTCATTTTTCCATTACCGGGGTAACAAATATTACTATGACTACCATTCATAATAACTAAAAACAAAATGTACATATTGAAAAAATATGGAACTATTGATTCCAAATGTGGAATTAATTATCAATATTCAAAACATTGAATTGACAAATTTAATTAAAAATTAATCCTACAAAATATAATGAAAACCAGTTTTCAGAAAAATAAAATTTAACTTATAATTTTCACACAAAATTACAGTATAAAATATCTTCCAAGGAACTTATTTGGATTATTATTAATATTATAGAACTAATTTTTACATTATATCATTTTATATCTAAATTGTTCTTTTAAAATTATTCAAACTAAAATACATTTTAAAAAAAGTATTTTTTGTTATTCATCAGAAATTCAATGTTTTTCAAAAATTTCAAATATTCCCCCGAAGATAATATTGACATTTTGATTTATAAAATTATAAAATTTTTATAAAAATCTATTTCTAAAATAGGATTAATTTCAATATATTACCCACTAAAAAATTATATAATTTTCATTTTCAAATAAAATATAAATTTGAAGAAAAAAATTAATTTACAAAAAATAAAGTTCATATTTTATATAAATTAATCAACCAATTTTCATTTATTTTTAAATTTATAAATTTCATAACTTGTATAATTTTATTATTAATCTGCAATTAAATGTTCTGGTTATAATTATTATATTTAAATAATAACATTTTAAGGTCATTTTAATCTCAGTATTTTATATTTTGTTTTCTTTTAAACATAGTCATTATTTTAAAATCTCAATATATTTTAATGTGTGTCATTTATTATATTATTTATAACTTATATGTGATCTCTCTAGAAGAAAATTACAATTATTTTAGACATTCGTGATAATTATTCTATATGATAACTTATTTGTACATCAACATTTGATATAGAATGTTACGATTTATTACATCCATGTAATATAATTATTTATTGTTTTATTTTCTTGTAATTTCACGATTATTTTACACTGAAATGGGGGTATAGTCTCCCCTTATTAACACTCTATATCCATACTTCTATCTAGAAACCTATTGTGTATACAGAGGCATGCATATCTTCACATGATTATAAAGTTCTATTTTAGTTGAGAGTAAACAACGACATGGACATTACAAAGTCATTTCAAAGATTATTTTTTCATATAATAAAGTGTATCAAATTTTTATTTTTCCTTAATATTTTATGATATGGTAGGTAAGTGATATATTAATGTATCAAATCATGTGTTGTATATTAATCTAGTTTTTCAATAATGCATTTTTATTTAAAAATTATTAGTTATCAGGGATATGCGGTCCATGTAGTCTGTTTCATATACTGTAATTGTGTTATTTATCCTTGAATTATGAAATTGAGTTTTTATATTAATTATATATGGATATTTGGTCTCATCCCATTGGATTTTTTTAACATGTATATTGTTTGGAATATAATATTCACATGGAATTCATGGGTTCTGTGTGACTAATACCATTGATGAAATGGTTCAGTTAGCCAATGTGTTAGTAAAAACATATATGGATTTTTATAATATTACTTTTTTGTTGAAATAAACACTTTTAAATCATAGTATTATTTCATTTGAATATTGTACATGTTGATATATAGACATATGTTCCTTGAAAACAACAATGAAGTACCTCAATATAAGGGATGCATAGTTACCTTAGTAGGATGTTGTGGAGAATATATTCCTTATTGATGAACCATTTTAAGTTGAATTTAATATATGATTAGGGAGAAGGAAAAAATAAATTTGTTATTAAAAGTGAAAAAAATAATTATATGGTGTTTTCATATTTATTAACATTTTGGAATCCCACATAACTGAACCGTGTGACTATGAATAGTCAAGGGGAAATTCTAGTGTGTGTTTTTGTGTGTGGTTGTTTATATAATGGGATGATAGTATTATCATCATGGGTATATACCCTATATGTAGATGCTTTGTGAGGATCATCCTATGATCTTGATCCCTTAGGGGTTGGGGTATTCTCGTATGCAGATAATGAGTGAGAATTAATTTCATAGTAATTCCAGTGATATATATATTTATATGTTAAAAAATAGATTGGGTGTTATATTTTAAGCTTCCATGTGATATTAGATATAGAAACATGGATGTTTCCCTTGAGTCGTGACTTAAATGATATATAACTTAAGGGGTAGGTGGTATTTCCTATAACACGATATATGTATTAGGTTTTTGGTGTCCTAGGTGTTCTAGTTGGGGAGAGTTGTATTATATGAGGGTACCGCAAGAGCAGGGTTATACAGGACTTGTGAGTTCTTTATTGATATGAATCATGGGTAGAATCATTGGGTTGTGGCATTGGTGTGTATGAGGTGCTTCCATGCATGTGAGAATTTCATCTATAGATGGATTGTAATTTTGATAGATTTAAATCTTTTTTGTGGTAGTTTTTTAGTATTATGGTTATTTTTGGAGGGATGTGTCATTAAGGATGCCTACACCAATTTTTTCAGGATGAGGAATCAGGATAATAGTGATATAACATTTAGATTATTTCAATTTTGATATGATACATAGGATGGAGAGTGATTTGGTGGTACACCACACTATAGTTAAAATGGTATATTTTGAAAAGGATAATTGAGGGTGCCTCGATATAGATTTGATTGGAAATTAAGAGGCATGTTATATTTAGTAAATATATTAGTATTCTTATGATTTTTTATCTGGTAACATCTTTTGGCATAAAATTGTTTTTTTAAAAGTGTCCATTGAAACATATCATGGATATGGTTCTTTGGTATAGTTTGATGGTATGAAACTCTTTGGACCTTGAGACAAGTTGAATGGCATGGTGATACTGAAGGATATACCAGTCAGATTTAGATTAGATCAAGGTAGTAATCAATAATTCTTAATGGTTCCATTATTAATGGGATATTAATAAGAGACCTTCAATTTAATAAAATAAAAACACATTGACTCAATGAGGGAATGATTTCATGAATGTATTGATAGAATGGGAAATGTCCCGCTATAGTGTGTGGTGACATTGGAGATGGATTAGGGTTTTGTGACACGGTTTACCTGAGGTTTATACTTAGACCATATTGTTAATGAGGTATGGTGATGTAATCTTAAAATATTTGAGATATCTAATTATTCTTTGGATGTGAGGTGATTCCTCTATGATGATTATTACACAGTGGTTGTATGTATTTAGATATTAATAGGATGTGTCGATTTTTCATTTGGAGTGGTACATGTGGGTTGAATGATCCTATTATGGTTGGGATCAAGAAGTAGTATAAGTGGATCCATATAGTGGGAAGTTAATAAATATTTTTTGGAGGATGTGACACTTTTTTAATTTTAATAAATTACAATCGATGTTGAGGAAGATGTACCCAATAGCTGGAAATGGGTTTGGGGGGATGTTTTACATTAGTGCATGGGTATTAGTGGGATCACATAGTTTAGCCATTGTGTGTAGTAATGAATGAGTTATGGACCATAGAGGAAATACCCTTGTTAGATTTGGGTTTTTTGAATGATGAAACTATTCATTGGATGTATGACATGGATTTTACGATGCTGATGAGTAGGTAAATTAAAATTTTTTAATGTTTTTTATTAAATATTAAATTTTGTATTCAGTTGTAGTGATGGATTGGGAATATGCATTGGAATCAGGATTTGGATTGTTTTTATAGGATATGAGTGTGATTTAGATCAATGGTGTAATAGTGATTGAGTGATAAAATGATGGAAGATATGGGTTTTTGAGGTTCAAACTATGATATTAGATTGAATATCTTGTTCAAAAATTTATTTTTGGTGCTTGAATAATCTAATTGTGTCTCTAAGGAGTTAGTAATCATGTTCAGGAAATTTTAATGTGCATAGGTGGGTGTGGCCAAGTGTTTTTTAGAAAAATTGGCCAAAGTAGGTGAAATTGGTGTTTTTATATGTAATTGGACAAAGTGAGTTCAAAACAGCATCGACCGACTAATTGGAGTACTGAAATTTTGTCTTTGTATTAAATATTAACTATTAGTAGAATCAGGGTTAAGAGTTATAACTTATGATAATATTCATATAGTAGGTAGTGCCATAATATTGATGATGAATTGAATGATGACCCCATGGATTCGAAAAATATATGAGTTCCATTAACATACATTTTGGTGACTTTGGTGATAGTGATGAGCCTAGACTTGGGTTATGATGAATAGTTTTACTCATGTTTGAGTTGTGCATTGGATGATCGTTTATCATTCCATTGTAGGCCATAGAGAACTGAGGATAAATGGACGTCCAAGACGGGTTTATGTTTTTGGATAAAAATCATGAATGATTCTTGGGGATGAGTAGTAAAATTGTGGTGAAGTAGAAAAACCCCTCTATTTCTTGAGTTATGAATTCCAACAAGAATTTAAATGTATAGATTTCTAGAGTGGGGTTAAATTTTAGAATTGAATATCAAATCAGAATCACAATAGTGTGGTCATCCTAAGGTAATGTTTTTATATACTAATTGAGTATTTATAAGTGCATCCAGTGATTAAGAATTTCTACAAAGTAGCATATTAAAATATTGATTTTTTAGAGAATTTCATCCTTAGATAATGGTTTAGTATACATGATTTCTGAGAAACCCTACAACACCCTTAGTAAGTAGAGGTTTCGAGTAATATTTCTAAATGTACTATTTGTATTCCATGTTATAACATAGGTAATGGTGAAACATGTGGATTTTATTGGTAGCTCTAAATATAATTTTCACATGGGGTTGAGTCACACTACCACATTAAAGTTGGTGATAAATCATGTAGGATCATATTTTTGGGTTACTAATTGTTTTATTTGGCTAGAAAACTGATTGGAGAATCATGTGTTTCAATAAATTTTATTCAAAAAAGTGTTAAATTACTATTTTCCCATCCATGATTTTAAACCCCAACAACGTTATATTCTACACTAGCATGTGCATAGGGAAACAACCTCCTCCAATAATCCTCCCCATTAGAATTTTTATTATAGGACTTGTTGATGCAGTTACATGGTGTTTTAGGAGAGTATATCCTTCTATTTACCTATGTTCTTGGTTTCTACTAAGTTCTCCTTGAAATTGGTTTTCTAGATTAGGATCTTGGTAACAATTACAATATATGGTGTTGGAATCTTCCAAAAATGAAGGGGATATCATATAGAAGAGAATAATGAAATTCGGAGATGTTATATATACACCATCACAAATTGTTTAATTTTCTATATGTCTCTATATGATTTATTTAGGGTCTTCCATAAAATAAAATGAAATTAACTATTTAATTGGGGGGAGTATTATGACTTTTTTAGATGATCGTGTCGGTAGTATTCCATATAACTTTTATAAGTGGTATCTTGTGTTTTTATATTTTAGAGTTTATCTAATGAGATTTTATGGATTATATTAAATTTAATTAAATAATAAAAATAGTTATAAATTCTTAAATGGGATTTGAATCTGTAATTATAATTTTTTATAATTAATTATTGGACTGTATGATTGGAGTTATGAACTAAAGTGTTTAGATGATAGTTTTTGGATTTTTATTAGATTAAGAAAGAGTTTATACAATGTCTATTAAAATGTAATAATGTGAAATTGAGGTAGGTGTTCCATTAAATATAACCCTCTTGTATATTGTCTAAATTAATTATATAAGAATAAGATATTCTATCTCAAAACTATAGGTGATCATATTATTTTAATTAAATAATTTTTTAATTAAAAATAAAGGCTTCTAAGTGAATTAAATAATGTGATAGGTGTATGATAGACCCATATGTATGGGCCTAATTTCGTGGAAAACTAATGCTCAATTAATTATTTATTATTATCCCATTGCATATAAGTACTCATAAAGATATATGTAGATGGGTTGAGTGATCGTGGGATATGTTGATCGTAGTCTATAGTCCCCTTGTTTTGGGATGACTAATGAATTATAACAATAGTACTCAGAAGAATAAGATAGAAACATGAGATTATTTTTAAAAATATGGATAGATGTGATGAGTTTTGGGAATCGTTTCGTTTCCCTTTGAGAGATGATTATTTCCCTAGTTAGTTTTCTTATTTTGGTTAAGTGAGACAAAATAGGGATACTTGGGTACTGAGATGGGTTTTATGTCATCTCTATTACTTGGTACTACTAAAACATAACATATAGACTAGTGAGTCCATATCGAAATAATGATAAGGTTCAGGGTTTCGTTACCCCTAATTGAATGACAATGACAAGAGAGATGCTTATTTATACAGGAACCGAAGTAATGATTTCTTTGTAATGATGTAACTTAATTGACCCTAGTTGGTGTCTCATTAGATGTTAACTCTATAGAATGTTCATCTTGTACTATATATAGAAAATTTAAAGTGTCTCTATAGAAATTGATTCAATTATGTGATTATTATATGGTTATATTGATGATGATAACTTGTTCACATGAAATTATGACCAGGATTATGTGAGACAATTTTAAGAACATGCACAACCCTAATAGGATTCAAATTTGACATGATATATGAGAAATGTAACACTCATTGAGACTTATTTATAATAATTGGATTCCTTGGATGTTTTCCTTGTATTTATTCTTTGTTTCTACTACTATATAACTCCCATAATTACCACATGGGGTTCTGCATTTATGATGGATGATTGTTAATATCTTAGGATTACCTCATATGGATAAGAGATAATCTTGATAAGTGTATAATTCATTAAATTTCCACATAAAAATTGATGATGATTTTGGATGATCATTGATCACTAGGAATTGCCTCCTTTAGATTATATTCATACCTGATACAGTTTCCATGCATATGATGTAACATATTATTAGGAATTAATACATGATGCTGCTAGATTTCCTAGAACATTTTTTTATGAATCAACAAAGCGACTGATATTGGTTGAATGATTTTTTATGAAATTCTAATTGATTCTTCATCACTATCCAAATATGGTTTTTGTTAATAAAAAGTGTCATATTAGAGCCTATGGATCGAAACAGGGTATTTACATTACACATATGGAGTTTTATTAATTTGATATAACTGAGTATATAACATGTGAGCAGTGTATTCATTGGTTTTATAAAGGACAACATTAGTGGTTCTATAATGGGTTTTACTCACACACTACTCAATATTCCTTGGGTCATAGAAACTAAATAATACTTCACTATTCATATGTTTAGGAGGGGTAAAGGGAAAACTTATCTGGATGAACTAGAATTATACAGATGGCATTAGTGACTCTATATGGGGAGGATCAAGGGTGGTAGTATATCCTTTGTTTATTTCTATATTTTATTTATCTTCTATATTTGATTGATCTAATGGGAGATCAGTTTTGTTGAACATTATCATAACATTGATTCTGTATAACTTGTTTCTTCCACATTTAAATATGATATATCATGTAAATTTTTAATTCTTAAATGTATTATACAAGATTTTTGTGGAATTTTTATATTATTATCCAATTATTTTTCAATATAATTTGTGGATATAACATCCCATCGTAATACCCTAGACCCTCAATGCTTGTTGGAATCATTTGGAAGAAAATATTGAATGTCTGAGGTCATGCGGCAACCTGATATATTAAAAATTCAGATTGAAATGGTATGGGTACTTTACACTTTTAGTAGTAAACATGTAACACCCACTAATTCATTTAAATATATGAAAATTTTTAGTATATTTTATTTTATCATTTACATTATTTTCTATAATTTCACAAATCATTTTTGTATTTTTGGGTGATTTTTGGTTTTCGTTTATATCTCATTCATGATTTAAAACATAGTAAAAATAATTATAGTCTTAGGAAACAACTGGGTTGGGCATGAGTATGGGAGGTCACATTTTTACTCTCTCTTGGATGTGCACATATTTTCTTGGTGGTGGGTCATGTTAAAATAATGACAGGTTGTTCATTGACACAACCAAGGAAAATGGCCAAATTTTATTGGAAATGTATCATTACATGACCATGGAATTTGGTGTCTTGAACAATTCTAGGAATCACATGGATTTTTTCCTAGGATATGGGTTGTGCTTCAATGGGTTAGGTTTCACTATAACCATTCATTTCCATGTTCACTAAAATTGTTAGATTTACATTACCCATAGATGTTTTAACCCCTTTCTATCCTCTTTTCTCTCCCATAAGACCTCTTAGAACTGTAGTGAATTAAAATACACCTACCCTATCACTGGATCATTTTCATGTGGGATCTTCCATATATTAATCAATAAATCAATTAGAAAATGGTTCTTTCTCTGACTCATAGTTATCCTCCCCTCTCTCTAACACTTTTCACACATCCCTATAGTCATGTTCTTTTAGGAATTGTTATATTTGAATTAAACTTTTAGTTTCGTGATGTTTAAGGACTTCCCCAAATATTATGTTAGGGTTTCACACAATTTATTATGGATTATCAATATTATAAACTGGTTTCCCATTGTTTTGTTAGGTAGTTTTAAAAATTATCATTGTTTGACAAACCATTAGTTCGTGATCATTTTTTTTGTTCTTATATTTCTTTAAAGAATATTGTGGTATTATACACTACTAGAAATATGACTTTTACCAACAGTTTTGGCCAAACCATTGGTATAGTTCATTAATTTGGACCTATACCAACGGTTTGGCCAAAACTGTTGGTATAGATCACTTATATGGACCTATAGCAACGGTTTTGGGTAAACCGATGGGATAGGTCCATTATAGAGACCCTATACCAATGGTTTGGCCAGAACCGTTGGTATAGGTCCAAAAATCAAAGGACATATACCAACGGTTCTCAAAACTGTTGGTATAGGTCCTTCAAATTTTTCTTACTGAGAACATTATATAAATCAAAATTTAAAATAATTATAACAATACATATATATATATTTATGAAATTATGTTCACAAAAGTCATGTTCGGTTAGTGGTCAAGTCATTCAGTTATAAACTAGAGGTCGTGGGATCAAATCCCACCGGATGGTTTTTTGAAATATATATACCAATGGTTATTAGAACCGTTGGTATAGATTTTCATATTACTTATACCAACGGTTTTCAAAACCGTTGGTATAGACTTATTGTCACGGCTTACTTGCCAATGGTCCTCCAAATGGTTGGTATAGCCTATACCAACGGTCTGGGGGCCTATACCAACGGTTCCAAACCGTTGGTATATTGTATTTTTACAGTAGTGACAATAATTTTTTATTTGTGATAATGAATTTATATTGAATATTTTTTAATGTTGGAAAATTAGGGTTATATTCATTGTGTGTAATTAAATTCCCCTATGGAATGAAAGTGATTTGAATGATCAAATTTCAATTATTTTATAAAGGGAACTTGCACATGGGAATCCAAGTACATGGGAGGGATGTCTTTGATAAGTACAATAAGGAATGAAATATCATAAATAACCTTGTATCATTCCACACTAACTAAAAAAATGTCAACAGGGATACGAAAAATCACTAGGACTTTATGTATTTTCCACTATCAAAGAATCAATGAGTCTGCATATTATTGGTTCAAACACTGAGTTAATACAAGGATCATTGGGTTCCCATGACCTTAGTAGTTGTAGGGATTTAACTGTGGTTCTTTTTTTTCTTATTCACATTCCTTTTTCTTAGATTTTATGATTTTTTAATGATCCATTCCTTCTTATTACATTAGAAAAAAATATGAAAATAATTTCATATGATTTACCAATAAAATAGAATGCGTGAATTTTTCTAGTAAGGGTTTCTCCTTAAAATATGGTGGGATCCAACTGGGGTAGTTTTTCTCACACATTATATGCATTAAATGTGTGGTAGTATACCTATATTTAGAGGATTTTTTTATGGTCAAGGTGTTTCTTATCAGTTGTTATAAAATCCTGAATCATTTTCCCCTAATGGAAATCCATTTTTCCATTATTATCTTTCTTATTTTAAGGTAAACCATGTATTGTAATGGAATGTGGGATTTGGGAAGCTTTGTAATCATAATGGTGTGTATTCTATAAATAAATCTGATTTAACAACACGACACACATGAACACATTAAAGTGGAGTTGGTTAAGCTGTAATGATGTTTTCTATGTTGTAGAGATGATATGGATTAGAGGAAAATCCATATAATAAATGGTATAACTAAGTTGATGACGAGTACTATCTTATCATTCACCATGGATTGATTTCACAGAGTACCACTCAAGGGATCCCTAGTACAAACAACAAATTTTTCTCAGTATTAATAATAGACATCGAGAATAGATTTTCTTATTCAAGAGTTATGGTCTTAATTTTTTTGTAACAAAATTGATTTTGGAATGAATTAACGGTGTGATTTTTCACATGCAATGTCACGACCAGTCCTCCAGGCCCATGCCGTGACTACCCCAAGCCTGCCTTCTATAGGCCAGGGGCTGGAAACTTGCACCAAAGGCGAAAATAAATATAAAAGGGAAGTCATTGCCTTTATATAAGAAAACAAATACAACAGAGTATGCAAGTTGAAGTAAAAACTAAGTAAACTGAGTACAAAAGTAAGTGCTGGAAAGTGAATGGGTTATCATACAAACCCAACTGAAAGTATAGTACAACTGAGAAAAGTAAGGTACAATAGCGGAAAAGTAAACAAGTAACCACCGAGACGTCCTCCAGAAACCACACCTGAAGGGTGGGTACAGATGGTCTCCTGAGCTCCTCAAGTCCGGCTGTCCGCTCCGTGTACGTCCCGACAAGTGGTCCACCTCCAGGTACCGTCCTTCTCTACTAGACTCCACCTCGATCAGTGTTGTCTATCATCTGTATCCAACACAACGTAGTGCGGGCATAGCCCATGCATGGGTGAGTATAAGATACTCAGTGGGGACCCCGAGACCCGTGAAGGTCTCCCAGAATCCAAAAAGGATAAACCACAAAGGAAAGTTACAAACACGAAGTATCATCCATTTCTACTTAGGTATATTCCCATACATATACCTAAGTCATCAATTCCAGTTCATCTTCAACTCAAGACCCATGTACAACCCAGTCCACAAAGGAAAGCACAACCCAGTCCACACAAGAAAAGAAAGTCAATCACATTGTTGAAAATGATTGAAAGATCAAGACTCATCTCACACAGGTATACTACTCACGAAGAGGGGTGGAGATGATAGATGTAGCCTCTGAATCATCTCCCCTACCAAACCCACGTATGATCCATGTCTAGAAGTCGTCTCTGCTGAACCCACGTAGGATCCTAGTTTAGTAACCATCGCTACCGAACCCACATAGGATCCAAGTGTAGTCGTCATCACTGCCGAACCCACAGAGGATCCAAGTACAGTCGTCCTCGCTGCCAAACCCACGTATGATCCAAGTACAGTCATCATCGTCGTCGCAGTTGCAGCCAGCTCTAGGGTTCCCGCACACAACATGCTCGATTCCGGGAGGGTCCACTCCACGAGCCAAGGGGGGTCGATACATCAACTGTCATTAAGACTAGAGTTTTTGTATCCCGAAGTTCCGTCTCGTCAATATTAACTCAATGCAACAGACGGTGCATCAATCAGATGCCCGGTCTGAGAGATATTGGCTTTTCCGTCCTAGGGGCCCAGTTAGAAATACACTCATTTCTAACCCGACTGAAATCCAAAATCATCTGAAACTCACGTAAAGAATCTCAAAAGGACAGTCTCGTCGAAAAGGTTCGAGTTCCGCAGACGGCGCATCAATCGGATGTGTGGTCCTGAAGTTATTCACGTTTAATGTGAATAATGGGCCCGGTCCGTTTAGCCTAGTGGGCCGATAGGTCGGGTTGACCCAGTTTGTTGGGTCCGACCCAGCAGGGGTGTCGGACTGCTCTGAAGAAAAACATAACATAGCCCAAAGGGACGTAGCCTGGCCCGAAGTGGCACGACCTGACCTGAAGTGGCGTGGCCCGGCCCGGCGGGGCGCGGCCCTCGGCGGCCCGACGCAGCCCGGTGTGGCCCGGTGTGGCCCGGATTGGCTCGGCTCGGCGCAGCCCGGCCTGGCGCGGCCAGGCAGGGCGCGCGGCCCGGCTGGCTCGGCTGGCTGGCCGAGGGGCTCGGCCGAAGCTGAGCGGGCTCCAAGGGGGGGCGGGTGCGGCCCCCTCGGTCTTCTACACCGACGGTGCCAGGCGGTGCCGCCCTTCCCCTAACCGGTCGGTCTTCTGCGCACGCGGACCGCATGGGCGGCCCGCCATTCTCTTGTGCGGTGCCCTTTCAGCGTCGCGGTCCAACTCCTCCCGGTCGGCCGAGGGCCGACCGATTCCTCCGAAAAAGCAGCCCGTGTAACGACCAGTGGTTCTTTCCGCACAACCGGTATGACGGAACCGGTTCCCTTTGCCACGTTCCCAGCACGGCGCGATGGTGTCATGCTGCCTCCGCCATCAATTGCCAATTATAAATTAATTAACGAGAACAATAGAGGGTTGTCGGGCCGTCTTCGTTCAGCCCGCACCCTCCGCGTTAAACGATAGAAATCGGCCATGGTAAACGAGATGCTCAATGAAAAACCAAAGCACAATTTTAATCCATTCAAATTGAACTTAACCCCTACATCAACAAAAGATGTCCAACGATGGGCGTTGAAGAAGATGGTATCGCGGGGTGAGGTTCCGTAGACGACGTTGGCGTGCGACCAAGGAGGGAACGACATATCTACACTAGTTGCGGAGAGAAGAAGGAAAGGCACATCATCGCTCTTTATGGTGGTGACGTTCTTCGTCAAAGAGATGATGTTCTTCGCGGGAGGATGATGTTCTTCGAAAGAGAAACTTCCTTCTCCTTTTTACATAAGTGTTCCCACCAATTTCTCCCAACCCAACATGTGCTAAAGTAAAATAATAGACTAATGCTATTATTTTATTAACACGAGTAATTTAAAATTCAATATTAAAAACACTTAATCAAATTAATCAAAGTGGTTTAATTCATTAAATTAATGGGTTGGAAAGTGTTAAAGAGAGAGAGAGGAGGAGGTTAGTGGTCTCACATTTAAGGGGAGTTATCAAAATGAAGAAGGGGGTTTATGAGAGTTATGGGGGGTTTTAAGTGGTTATGGGAGATGAATAGTTTAGGTCACATGTGGGATTCACCCCACAAATATCCTCCCATGGGAGGTTATGTGGGTGTGGGCCCACCTTCAACTCCCCTTCGGAGGAATTAACGACCAACCATAAAAATAAAATTGTGCCACCAATTTTATTTATTTTAAACTATTTCCCGAAAACTTAATTCTCAACCCGCTTAAAATGCAACTGAGGTAAAGGTCCCCATAATGAATTATCGGCACTGCAAGTTCATCAGTGCCCTCAGATTTTGATTCTGACCACTGGTTCAAAAGATAGAAAAACATGCTTGTACATTCACTGAACGTACCCGATCTAATCTTCAGAAAATTATTCTGGGCACATCGGGCCTCAAAATCAGTTGCCTTCAGAAACTGCGTACTCATAAAATCCCAAATAATTTAAGAAAAAAATTTCCTTCAAATTTATGTGTCTTTAAATTACTCCCACCTCAAGGATTTACATCCCCATAATGCTACCACAAAACTTGGGGAAAAAATGAGGGTATTGTGCATTAATCTGATCCTCCCGCTCCCATTTTCTCTCCTAGTGGTTCTCGTTCTTCAACCTGATGAGAACTAGAGAAATCGACCATCCACATAGGACCTGCTCCTATCGATCCTCGATCTCCACCAGGACCTCCGCAAAAGTCGCCCCATCATCGATGTCCAGCTCCCCGTGATCAAAGATATGCGCCGGGTCGTGAACGTATCTCCTTTGCTGGGATATGTGGAAGATGTCATGCACCCGGTGCAACTGAGGTGGAAGAGCCAGGCGATAAGCCACCTCACATATCTTGCTGAGAACCTGTAACGGTCCAATGAAGCACGAAGATAACTTGTCGCCCCGACCAAATCTCTGTAATCCAGGCTGAGGTGATACCCGTAAGAAAACGTGGTCACCAACCTCAAACTCTAGTGGTCTCCACCTCCTATCAGCGTATGACTTCTGTCGGCTCTATGCAGTCCTCATCTGCACCTGGATGATCTGCACCTTCTCCGTCGTAGCCTGGACCATCTTTGGTCCCACAAGTGCTAACTCCCCAGGGTCAGTCCAACACAGAGGTGATCTGCAAGGTCGGTCGTACAAATCCTCATATGGTGTCATCCCGATGGTGGAGTGGTAGCTGTTATTGTATGAAAACTCCTCCAATGTTAGGTGGTCATCCCAGCTATGAACCAAGTTGAGGAAACATGCATGCAGCATGTCCTCGAGAGTCTGAATGGTCCTCTCTGTTTGGTCATCCGTCTGAGGATAAAAGGCGGTGTTCAAGCGTAGATGCATTCCAAACGCCTCATGCAACCCCTTCCAAAGCTGAGAAGTAAATTGAGCGTCTCAATCGGAGACGATAGATGATGGCACACCAAGAAGCCATAAGATCTCTTGAATGTAGAGTTGTCCCAAGCTCTCCACTGAGCCCTGCTCTCTGATTGGTAGGAAGTGGGCCAACTTGGTGAGTCGGTCGACGATCACCCAGATGGAGTCATGTCCTCTGGATGTACATGGAAGTCCCATAACGAAATCCATAGATATCCCATCCCACTTCCACTCCAGGACATCTATGGGTTGTACTAAGCCTGCTGGTACCTAGTGATCCACCTTCACCTGCTGGCAGGTGAGGCATCGTGAAACGAACTCTGCCACAACCTTCTTCATACCCGTCCACCAGTGCTGTCGTCTAAGATCCTGGTACATCTTCGCTACTCCGGGATATACCTCCAAAGGGAAAGTTTGAAAATCCCTCAACACCTCATCCTGTAATGCAGCTGGTACCATGGTACATCCCCAGAAATGGATAACGTGCTCCCCACCTTCAGAAAATCCTTCGGGTGCTAGCCCTGAGGATACATTAGCACGTCGTGCCTCACATTCAACGTCCCCATGTTGTGCCTCCCTAACTCGCTGAAGTAGTTGAGGAGTGACTATGAGCAACTATAGAAATACTGATCCATCTCTATCCACGAAGGATATCTGCAACGTGGCTAGCTTCTCGGTCGCCTCTCCAAGTATCTGAATACCTTATCTCCTGCGGAGAGCATTAGCTACTACGTTCCCCTTCCCAGAAGTACAGACTATCTCAAAGTCATAGTCTTGGGGGAAATCGAGGCATCTCCACTCTCTCAGGTTCAGGTCCTTCTGCAAGAATATATACTTGAGAATATGGTGGTTAGTGTAGACTGTAAAGTGCTCCCCCATAATATAGTGCCCCACATCTTCAAGGCGAAGACCACTACTGCTAACTCCAGGCCATGGGTAGTGTAGTTCTTCTCATGCTACCTCGACTGTCATGAAACATAATCGATCACTACCCGATCCTGCATCATGACACACCCGATTCTGGTCCCTGATGCATCGCAGTAAACTACGTACCCTACGCCCTCCTCCGGTATCCTCATGATGGGTGCCCTGGTCAATCTCTGTCTCAGCTCCTGGAAGCTCTGCTGACATCTATCTGACCACACGAAGAGTTTCCCCTTCTTTATCAATGCTGAAAGTGGTGCTGCAACTATGGAAAATGCTGGAAAAAATCTCCGATAGTACCCAACCAGACCTAGGAAACCTCACACCACATTCACACTCCTGGGTGGCTCCCAAGCAAGTACTGCCTCGATCTTCGTAGGATCCACTCCAACTCTCGCCTCATAGATAAAGTGCCCCAAGAAGTGGACCTCTCAAATCCAGAACTGACACTTCGAGAGCTTTCCATACAGCTGGTGATATCGGAGTGTGTCCAGTACAACCCACCTGTGGTATTCGTGCTCCTCATCAGTAGTCGAGTAAATCAGTATGTCGTCGAAGATGACTACGACAAATCGATCGAGGTATGGCTGGAAGATCATGTTCATGAGACTCATGAACATTGATGGAGCAATGTTTACGCCAAAAGGCATAACCAAAAACTCATAGTGGCCATACCGACACCTGAAGGTCATCTTCTTCACATCCTCATCCCGAACTCTGAGCTGATGATAGCCTGACTTGATATCTATCTTCGACAACCATCGTGCTCCCTTTATCTGATCAAAGAGGTCATCAATCCTTGGGAGTGGATACGTGTTCTTTACGGTCACCTGATTCAGGAGACGGAAGTTGACACATATTCGTAAGCTCTCATCCACCTTCTTGGCGAATAAAATCAGAGAATCCCATGGTGAAACACTGGGTCGAATGAATCCCTTTCCCTACAAGTCCTTCAGCTGTACCCGTAGCTCACGAAGCTCAGCGGGAGCCATCCGATATGATGGAGTAGATATCAGGGCCGTCCTAGAGTACAGGTCAATGTAGAAGTATACCTCTATGTGATGAGGATGTCTTGGAACATCGTCAGGGAAAACGTCCGCATACTGATCCACCACAACAGGAAAAATCAGACTCTGCAGATCAACTACTCCAAGCATTAAACTAGCCAACTGATGTGTGATCGGCTGCCCTCTCCTCTACGTAAGTCCATCCAATGCTGAAATGGCTCCCTTCTCTCCGGGAAAGGTGAACCTTCTCCCATCTGTGCGGACACACCACACTTTGTGCCTAATACAGCCAATATGGGCATGGATGTAGATAACAAGTCCATACCCAAGATGTCATCGTAAGGCCTCGATGTCGCTACAAGAAGATCCCAACCGAAGCTCTTGCCCCCTAGAGTAAGATCACACTGCCGGAACCGGTGTGTAATCATCGAGTCTTCTCCCGTAGGAGTCTCTTTCCATACGGATCGAGGAAACAGATCTGTCAGAATATCCGAGCTCCAAACAAGGCCAGCGGCAATGAAAGAATGAATTGCTTCTGTGTCTATAAGAACTATAGAAAGGGTGGAGTAGGCACAGATAGTACCATGAATCATCTCAGGTGCGCCGTGGTGGTAAGCCTCCACTGCCTGAAGCTGAGTTTGCATCTGTCCGCTAGCTCCCTATGGTCGGGGTGGACCTCCTAGTTGTAACACCCCAAGATTTTATAGTGTGTTATTTCTTCAAAATAATTCAATAACTTTCACTACACGCAACACCAAGTTCAATCGCACCATGACTTACCAAACAAGCTGTTCAAAAGAGGTTATGAATAGTGTTAACTAAATTTTAAACTTTATATAATCCTTATAATTTTAGAATCCATATTACGAGTTTCTTAGACATAATGTAAGAACAAATTCATTTTCAATATTGCACTTTTACCAAATTTTAATAGTGAACCCTTTTTAGATACAATATTTTAAACCTTTTTACTAAATGGGGACATCAAAAAAATTTAAAATAAAACATTCCAAGCTTCCACGGTACGCTTTCCTTTGAGTAATACAGTAGCGTGTGTTGTACGCAACACCGAGTTCTAACACACCATAACTAATCAAACTAGCCGTTATGAATAGTAATACCTACTTTTTGAAATTATATATATTTTATATTTGAAAATGGACTTCATTTTTGGATTCGGAATATCGAATTTAGCCTAAGGTGAAATTTTGGTACATTTCGGATAACTTTCATATTTTGATGAATAGTGAAAATTACTAAATTTTAATTAAAAACAACTTTTTTAATCAAATTAATTACTAGTGATAAATTATGAATTTGAGTGGTTTTAAAGTATATTTAGAATATATTTTTACCATTTAATATAATTTTGGTCATTGGACAAAATTTTACAATTAAACCGAACATAAACAAGTGTCAATCTTTTGATAGTTATTATCTCTTAAAAACACGCTTTTTGTTTTAACAGCGGGAATTAATTTTAAATTAATTTCTGCCACTTCTGTGTTTTGAATTTAGAAAAATGGATTCCATATTTGGAATCAGGATGTTCAAATTTTGTAAATAAGTAACTTTTATTTTTAGACATTTTGAATAATTACTACGGTAAATATTTTATTTACCATGGTTAAGGGTAAATCCGGTAAATAAGGGTTAAAAAATAATATTATAATAATACAAAATTACCCTAAAACGTGTCTTAAACCTATTGGTTGATACATGGTCGACCATGGGCATCTTTGGGTCAATTTTGGGACCCCATTGATCCACTTGTAAGTGATAATGACACATTATATTAATAAAGTTAAAATAAAAATAAAAATGGCATAAGCTTACATCTTTTAGAAGAACAATTTTTACATAGGGTTATACATGTTTTATTTTCAATTATAAATATTCATTAGAAAGCTAAAAAGATTTCCTACATAATGATTTTTTATTTATAATTTTTAGACATCAAATAATTTAAATTATTAATGACACAATAATGATGCAATGTTTACCTCATTAATAAATCATTTAAATAAATAAGATTATAATGATTAAAATATTATCTAAAACCTATCCAATTCTTATTGGTTGATGTTATTTAGAATATTAGTCATCGTATCTTCGACCTCAATGATTTTTGGACCATTATAAACCGAATACAAATATATTATAAAGTAATACTTTCACACTTTCCTAAAGAGCCCCTCCTCTCCCTTATAAAAGGAGACCACTTCTACTCATTCCTCACACCTCTCAAGCCACTTGGCTCGTCCAAATTCTGCCCAAATAAGCTCCCCACATCCCTCTACTCCTCCTTGAAGCTTCCCCTTAGGCAGAAAGCATTTCAACAAGTCTTTTGGTTCTAACCAAAGTGAGTTACCTAAATTAAAGGTAACGATTTCTCTTAAATTATTTTCATTTATTTTGCTTCTCCAACCCCCAAAATATTTTTATTTCCTTTCTTTTGTAACAACACCAGTATCCTAAATATACTAGGATGTTGTTATAAGAAGGATTCAAACTACACATACACACAACTCCATCTAATGGATGATGAACATAATGTTTCTGTGGATGGCAAACTAACGCCTCACGAAACGATGATTGTTCAAATACATCTTACCGCCTCTCATGGTGGCCATTATGATGGAACTGTAATTAAATATGATATTAATGATATATATTTTATATATAAGCTTCTGTAATTCCATTTTATTTCATACCATTATTCGTTTCATGTTGTATATACATACGATAATTTCATTTGAGGAAGTGCGGACTACCGCCCCCTTAAAATGATATGACTCGTTCATACCACACATGGAACGTATAAAGGATGGTGTTAATGAACTTAAGTAACATATATAAAATATTATATTATACTTGAATAGTAATATACCTATGTATCATTTGTATTCGATTCTTTTAAAATAAAAATTAAATGGAAGTAGCGTTTGTGCGTACGTACGGACTACCGTCTCCACGAACGCGATGAGATTCATTCTCCATCGTATCCATTCAAGTATAATTATCATTTAATTATTTAAAAATGATGTTTAAGGACTTGATATCATTCTGGATATGAATAAGATACAACAAACATGACTTATGTAACAAAACATATAAAGAAAATGAGTAAGTTAACACCCGAAACGGCGATAATACTAAGATATTATTATCAAATCAATATTAAAAGATCATATATGATATAATATTAATGTATATGATTATTTTATAATTTAGTAACAATTATTTCACTATTATACAGGAGTTTAACCTACCCCAACCAAGGAAAAGTACTTGGTAAGGGTTTATTTCACAATCTCTTCATTATCCGAGGTTGTTTATACGTAATAATCTACTGGGATATCTTTATCATCCACATCCATGTTTCTTAAAAATGTATTTCAAAACATTTTTACTATTTACAAGAATATGGGTTAAGGTCATTTATACCCTTGTTTGACTTTTTATAAGAGGTTTATAAAGGAATCTTTCCGTCGTTTTCAAAACAAGGTCCTTTTTAACCTTTTCGACTGAATTGAGGTAATAATGTTTTTTTTAACTTATACGGAGGGTGCGGTTATTTTACGCCGTTATAAAATCTTCAAACCCTTCCTTACAATCTTATAAGAATATTTTCAAAGAAAATGTTTTATTTTATATGGATCTTAAATGATTTCAAAATAAAAGGAGATACTTCTTTAAAAAGAATTTTGATTTCATCTATGTCAATATCCTTTGATGGATTTTAAGATTATTTGAAGTTGATTTATTATGATACAAAACTTCTATATTGTATTGAAGGTTTTGTGATATGTTTGACTGTGGATGTGCTATTTTTATACCATTCATAGTTTATGGTGAAATTATTGACATTTCGTATGCTAGTTTTAATACGAATGTTTATGTTATGTTTAAACCTTTTCATATGGGAATGCATTGGACTTAATAAGTGACGGGTGGAGCCCGCTATAGCTCCTCGATGCATCGGTAGGTCTCATGAGACAAACTAGTGTCTTGGCACAAGGTCATGACAAAATCTTATTTGTAGTCTTGGCACGAGGCCTTGGCTATGTGGTTATGATAGTCTGGAATTATGCATTCCAACATTATGAAAGTGGTTATTGATATTGCATGTGATTATTCGATTAGTAGAATATCCATGTGAACAAGTAAATGGCATTATTTCATTTTACTTTTGCCATACTATGTTGAAGTTCAATTTTAAAAGGATTTTGTTTTAGTAATTCATTGCCTTAAATGTTTATGCTTATTTTGAATGTTCCGCTATATTGTTATCCTTACTGGGCATTTGAGCTCACCCCTTTTCTATGTTTTATTTTTCCCAGGTAGTGAAGAAGTAATTTATGAATGACTTGCAGGGATATTATGAGGGGTTAATAGTGTGGATATGAAGACTTTGTTGTTGTAGTAGTTTTTCACTTTGAAATGTAATGTAAAACTTTATGATTATATCTAGTGTTTCCAAGGCTACTAAACCAATCGGTCTTTCGGGATTTGATCTTTCTTGTGATCATGCCAATGTTATGTAATTAATGCACCGACTCTGGGCAGCTGGGGTCGGGGCGTTACAGTTGGTATCAGAGGAAGTTTAGTACAAACCTTGGAAGCTAGATTTAGATAAACTCTAATTAGAGCACGTAGACCTAAGATGAGCTTTGAGGATTAGTGTAGAAGAACTTCCTAGAATTTTGGTATTGTAGAGATTTTGTGAGTTTTCCGAGCAATACATCCCTGTCTGGATACGAGCAGGTAGAGGCGGCTCTGGCACAGATGTACCTAGGGGTAAAACCCGAAAACACCGCTTTGAGCTAGACTCGAACGGGAACTGGTGCACGACAACGGGCCTTGCTGCACTCTTGGTTACGACACTCCCGGGGGATATGCTTAGGATAATTCTCATTTTCTTTACAAACCATTATGAAGGGTTTGTGAGTATATACTTTCTCAAAGAAAACATTTTTATGATTATGGATTATATCCATAAATAGTTCAATTTATGTTAAGTGTTTTATAAGTATGGGATTATGTATTTTGATTCATAAACTGATCTAGTTTATGCCATTGTTTAGAAATGGCGCCCAGTAGAAGGAATGATAACTCCAGAAATGCACATGATTCAAAGAGAAGGAAGGATCATATCTCTCATGGTCTTAAGCTAGAATTTATAAGAGAAATAATCTCCCATGTATTATCATCATATGAAGAAATAATATCATGTATTGATAAGATAAGTAAAGAGATTACTGAGTCCTATGGCTTTGAAGGGAAGCAAGAGCAGAAAAGGATGGAAGAGAGAAGGACGGATAAAGGGAAGAGGGAAAAGAAGAATTTTCCCATATGTGGTAACTGTGGAAAGAAACACCCTGGAACTTTCCTGAAAGGAATGGGAGTTTGTTATAAGTGTGGAGGAAAAGGGCACAAAGTACGTGACTGCAAGGGTAAGAAAATGGTTTCAAATGTACAATGCTTCATTTGCAAGGAGTTTGGACACTACGCGAACCTATGTCCCAGTCATCAGACTATGCCGCAAATGATGTTATTGGATAATAATCAAGTTATGATACTACCACAGATGAAGAGGAATGATTAGAGTTCTTATGTTGATTATGTCAATTGAGTGTTGTATCAACAATGTACTTGTTATAATAATTATGGAGTATGTAAGGATTGTACTGCAGTACTATTTCATTAAGGACTTGAGATTTTTTTGGAACAAAGAAAAGTGACTCAATAGCAGGATAAATTTTTGGAAAATATATGGTTGAGAGAATGATAAACCATAATATAGTTCTGATACTGAGGTAGTGATTTTGGAATAATATGTGATTGTTTCGGATAAATTGGATATTCTTGACTACCTTGGAACTGATTAATGATTTGTATATTCCATCATTGTTGGGGTTTAAAACATTTTTGGATTAATGAAGTATATCCAGCATTCTATATGGAATAAGGGAGCATGAATGTAATCAATAAGGAATATGGTAATTCAGGATGTTTCAGTGTATTAAAAGAATACATGATGAAGGTATTAATATGCTATTACGGGGTAAAAAGGATCTATATTATGTTTACCTTCCTTATAAATGTTGGACTATGAGTTTGGACAGAAGTATTTTGGATAGTTCTAGTCTGGATTATTTTGGATTGCCAAAAAAAGGACAACCCGGAGGTCGGGCGGCAACCCGTCGCGTCCGGCAAGGCTGCGAGACTTGAACCCGCAACCGAAGGGCGACAAGGGTGTATCACCTACCACTGGCCCACGAGATGTCCTGGATTAAATAATGTAGTTTTTATTAAAATATCTTGTAGATGAATTATAAATTCGTTTATTTTGGAACCCTATACGAATAGTGTAAATAGAATTTTTTTTACATTCTATTACCTTTTAGAGTGAAAGATGAGTTTTTGGTAGAAATTTATTAATGGATAAAACTCTAATTATAAAGTAAGTATATCTCCTTATGATCTTAGCCAATCTCATTAATAAATTCCTCAATATTAAGAAAAGTAACTTTGAACAAAAATGTTTTCCTAGATGGTACCTTAAATCATCACTAATTTTTGGCTTTGGGATTGTTGGCCTTTTTATAGCCACGTTCTCTACCACTCTCCATCAGATAATTGATGGTTAGATTTTTCTTCCATATCCATATTTTTCTACATGGAACCCTATTATGTGTTATTTTCGGTAATCTTCATACTTTCGACTCTTTATTTTAAATAGAGGCCTCATTAATTCATTTTTCGATGTGGGATTTCAACTAGGATACTTTGAAACGTCAAAAATGTGTTATCCTAATACCCTATGTTTTGTTGAACCGATGGTATTTCAATTCATCATAGATTGATGAATTTAAGGACCTCAATTTTATACTTGTTTGTGATTGATGACCTCAATCACTACCTATAAATATTTACGTTTTTCCTCCGATTATATGTCTCCAATTTCCACCAATGTTCTCCTAATCGAGATCATAATTTGGTGGTGACCCTTTGATTTCTCTTTTCCTCATATTAAGACTAAATTTTAGTAACCCAATTTCCAATGTGGGTTTTCCCACAAATATATTTTCTACTTTAAACCTTTTATTTTCGAAGAACAATTTCAAATTGCGAGGACGCAATTTATTGAAGGAGGGGAGAATGCAACACCCCAAGATTTTATAGTGTGTTATTTCTTCAAAATAATTCAATAACTTTCACTACACGCAACACCAAGTTCAATCGCACCATGACTTACCAAACAAGCTGTTCAAAAGAGGTTATGAATAGTGTTAACTAAATTTTAAACTTTATATAATCCTTATAATTTTAGAATCCATATTATGAGTTTCTTAGACATAATGTAAGAACAAATTCATTTTCAATATTGCACTTTTACCAAATTTTAATAGTGAACCCTTTTTAGATACAATATTTTAAACCTTTTGACTAAATGGGGACATCAAAAAAATTTAAAATAAAACATTCCAAGCTTCCACGGTACGCTTTCCTTTGAGTAATACAGTAGCGTGTGTTGTACGCAACACCGAGTTCTAACACACCATAACTAATCAAACTAGCCGTTATGAATAGTAATACCTACTTTTTGAAATTATATATATTTTATATTTGAAAATGGACTTCATTTTTGGATTTGGAATATCGAATTTAGCCTAAGGTGAAATTTTGGTACATTTCGGATAACTTTCATATTTTGATGAATAGTGAAAATTACTAAATTTTAATTAAAAACAACTTTTTTAATCAAATTAATTACTAGTGATAAATTATGAATTTGAGTGGTTTTAAAGTATATTTAGAATATATTTTTACCATTTAATATAATTTTGGTCATTGGACAAAATTTTACAATTAAACCGAACATAAACAAGTGTCAATCTTTTGATAGTTATTATCTCTTAAAAACACGCTTTTTGTTTTAACAGCGGGAATTAATTTTAAATTAATTTCTGCCACTTCTGTGTTTTGAATTTAGAAAAATGGATTCCATATTTGGAATCAGGATGTTCAAATTTTGTAAATAAGTAACTTTTATTTTTAGACATTTTGAATAATTACTGCGGTAAATATTTTATTTACCATGGTTAAGGGTAAATCCGGTAAATAAGGGTTAAAAAATAATATTATAATAATACAAAATTACCCTAAAACGTGTCTTAACCCTATTGGTTGATACATGGTCGACCATGGGCATCTTTGGGTCAATTTTGGGACCCCATTGATCCACTTGTAAGTGATAATGACACATTATATTAATAAAGTTAAAATAAAAATAAAAATGGCATAAGCTTACATCTTTTAGAAGAACAATTTTTACATAGGGTTATACATGTTGTATTTTCAATTATAAATATTCATTAGAAAGCTAAAAAGATTTCCTACATAATGATTTTTTATTTATAATTTTTAGACATCAAATAATTTAAATTATTAATGACACAATAATGATGCAATGTTTACCTCATTAATAAATCATTTAAATAAATAAGATTATAATGATTAAAATATTATCTACAACCTGTCCAATTCTTATTGGTTGATGTTATTTAGAATATGAGTCATCTTAACTTCGACCTCAATGATTTTAGGACCATTATAAACCGAATACAAATATATTATAAAGTAATACTTTCACACTTTCCTAAAGAGCCCCTCCTCTCCCTTATAAAAGGAGACCACTTCTACTCATTCCTCACACCTCTCAAGCCACTTGGCTCGTCCAAATTCTGCCCAACTAAGCTCCCCACATCCCTCTACTCCTCCTTGAAGCTTCCCCTTAGGCAGAAAGCATTTCAACAAGTCCTTTGGTTCTAACCAAAGTGAGTTACCTAAATTAAAGGTAACGATTTCTCTTAAATTATTTTCATTTATTTTGCTTCTCCAACCCCCAAAATCTTTTTATTTCCTTTCTTTTGTAACAACACCAGTATCCTCAATATACTAGGATATTGTTATAAGAAGTATTCAAACTACACATACACACAACTCCATCTAATGGATGATGAACATAATGTTTCTGTGGATGGCAAACTAACGCCTCACGAAACGATGATTGTTCAAATACATCTTACCGCCTCTCATGGTGGCCATTATGATGGAACTGTAATTAAATATGATATTAATGATATATATTTTATATATAAGCTTCTGTAATTCCATTTTATTTCATACCATTATTCGTTTCATGTTGTATATACATACGATAATTTCATTTGAGGAAGTGCGGACTACCGCCCCCTTAAAATGATATGACTCGTTCATACCACACATGGAACGTATAAAGGATGGTGTTAATGAACTTAAGTAACATATATAAAATATTATATTATACTTGAATAGTAATATACCTATGTATCATTTGTATTAGATTCTTTTAAAATAAAAATTAAATGGAAGTAGCGTTTGTGCGTACGTACGGACTACCGTCTCCACGAACGCGATGAGATTCATTCTCCATCGTATCCATTCAAGTATAATTATCATTTAATTATTTAAAAATGATGTTTAAGGACTTGATATCATTCTGGATATGAATAAGATACAACAAACATGACTTATGTAACAAAACATATAAAGAAAATGAGTAAGTTAACACCCGAAACGGCGATAATACTAAGATATTATTATCAAATCAATATTAAAAGATCATATATGATATCATATTAATGTATATGATTCTTTTATAATTTAGTAACAATTATTTCACTATTATACAGGAGGTTAACCTACCCCAACCAAGGAAAAGTACAAGGTAAGGGTTTATTTCACAATCTCTTCATTATCCGAGGTTGTTTATACGTAATAATCTACTGGGATATCTTTATCATCCACATCCATGTTTCTTAAAAATGTATTTCAAAACATTTTTACTATTTACAAGAATATGGGTTAAGGTAATTTATACCCTTGTTTGACTTTTTATAAGAGGTTTATAAAGGAATCTTTCCGTCGTTTTCAAAACAAGGTCCTTTTTAACCTTTTCGACTGAATTGAGGTAAGAATGTTTTTTTTAACTTATACGGAGGGTGCGGTTATTTTACGCCGTTATAAAATCTTCAAAGCCTTCCTTACAAGCTTATAAGAATATTTTCAAAGAAAATGTTTTATTTTATATGGATCTTAAATGATTTCAAAATAAAAGGAGATACTTCTTTAAAAAGAATTTTGATTTCATCTATGTCAACATCCTTTGATGGATTTTAAGATTATTTGAAGTTGATTTATTATGATACAAAACTTCTATATTGTATTGAAGGTTTTGTGATATGTTTGACTGTGGATGTGCTATTTTTATACCATTCATAGTTTATGGTGAAATTATTGACATTTCGTATGCTAGTTTTAATACGAATGTTTATGTTATGTTTAAACCTTTTCATATGGGAATGCATTGGACTTAATAAGTGACGGGTGGAGCCCGCTATAGCTCCTCGATGCATCGGTAGGTCTCATGAGACAAACTAGTGTCTTGGCACAAGGCCATGACAAAATCTTATTTGTAGTCTTGGCACGAGGCCTTGGCTATGTGGTTATGATAGTCTGGAATTATGCATTCCAACATTATGAAAGTGGTTATTGATATTGCATGTGATTATTCGATTAGTAGAATATCCATGTGAACAAGTAAATGGCATTATTTCATTTTACTTTTGCCATACTATGTTGAAGTTCAATTTTAAAAGGCTTTTGTTTTAGTAATTCATTGCCTTAAATGTTTATGCTTATTTTGAATGTTCCGCTATATTGTTATCCTTACTGGGCATTTGAGCTCACCCCTTTTCTATGTTTTATTTTTCCCAGGTAGTGAAGAAGTAATTTATGAATGACTTGTAGGGATATTATGAGGGGTTAATAGTGTGGATATGAAGACTTTGTTGTTGTAGTAGTTTTTCACTTTGAAATGTAATGTAAAACTTTATGATTATATCTAGTGTTTCCAAGGCTACTAAACCAATCGGTCTATCGGGATTTGATCTTTCTTGTGATCATGCCAATGTTATGTAATTAATGCACCGACTCTGGGCAGCTGGGGTCGGGGCGTTACACTAGTGGTAGTGGTGGTAGAGCCTCAAAGCGTCTCCCACCACCCACTACTCGGCCAACTCCTCTGCCTTGTCCGCCTGCTCCCTGTGGACCGCCACGATTGAACCTCTACCTCTTCTCAGGTGGTCCCTCAACTGTCTTCTGCTCCTCTGTATGGCGGGTCGGGTAGTCACAAGCCATGTGGGCCTGCCCGCCACATGCATAGAACTACTTGCCTCTCGTATGAATGGCTATGTTGTGTGTGCCCCGCTCTTCTGAACCAGTATCCTGAGGTCGTCCACCTGATGGCCTGGTCTGCTTGGATATGACAACCCTACTTTTATTACAAACTTAGACATTATTTATTACATAAAACTTCACTTGATACAACAAAGAAGATTGAGATGTTTAGTGTCTTTGGGGATTAGGATCATTACATAAAAATCTTAAAACATGAAATACAATATCTTTATTGAAAACTTCCTTTACATGACCACTACATTCCCTCGTACTTAGCATTGCATGGGATATCCTGAGGACATGTATAAGAAAAGGGTGAGTTATAAAGCCCAGTAAGGGAATACACATGGAATAACATGAGGGGTACAATACATGTTAGAAAATAGGCATATCAATAGAGCACAAGAGAAACATGAACATAAAGGCATGATAAAGCATGATAATCATAACATGTAAATGTGGCAACAACACTTAACATGGAATTAGCATGAGTCAAGGCTCATTGCACATAGAGCATGAGTAAATCCTCATTGCACATGAAGCATGGGTAACCCCTCATTGCACTTTTATTAGCATGAGTCAACACTCATTGCACATGACGTATCATGATACTATACTTTACCCAATGCATTGGAGCGCTATAAGGGCACACCCTTCTTAAACATTTCATTTCATGCACAAGTGTGCCACATGGATCATAAAACACGGATTCATAAAACTTAATCATTTATTCCATGATAAAGGAATGTGGAATTCATACATGAATATTATAATAAATAAGTAAATTTGTATAAAGGTGAATACCCTTGATTGAGAAATAGGCATGGTATTCACTACAAAATGACATTGGCTTAGAAAATCGGTGCGATTTCGGTAGCATAACGACGTGACATTAGAATTCATAAAAATGGTTGATGAGAGAGAAAGGGGTTCCTCATCATGTTTACATGTAATGGACAGTAAGGAGGTCATATAAAAACATGTATCAACAATTTTAATGGAATTTAGATTCATGATACCAAAGTATTGCTTGAATGTAAAAGAGGAGAGAGAAGTTCCTTTCTGAATTTCGGCATAATAACGGCTGTACATGGGAGGAATTTAATGAGAGAGAAAAGGGTATCCAATCAGTAAAACATAAAGAGGGAAGTATGAGGTATGTGAGAAACCATACCGTAACATTCATAATTGAAATTAAAAGGGTAAAACAACTTAAAGAAAATTGGACAAAAATGAAAAAGGAAGAAAAAAACCCTTACTTGGGAGTGTGCTTCCAAAGGCTCGAGAGAGGCTTGTCAGAGGATTATTGGGAACTTGGGGAACCTTGGGAGGATTCAATAGAGAGTATGGAAGAGGTTTAACGAACTCTAAAGGATTTTAGTGGGGAGGAAGTGGGAGCTTGGGTGGGTTTATATAGGAAAGGTGAGGGAATTCTTTATTATTTAGGTTTGGGACCCTTTACATTAAATGAATCCAAACCACAAACCATCCCAAGGTCTTTTCCCATGGTTTTTGGCAAAGGGAAGTGGAAGAAAATATTTTATAAGGCCAAAGTCCGAACTTTTTAAAATATTAGGGTTGTTTATGTGGAGGTGAGTCACACTCCCATGGAAATTAATTTAAAAAGACAAGGTGTTTAATAAGTCTTGAGGGGTCCATTAATGCTTTGAAAAGTAAGTCAAACAAACCCAAAATCACATTATTTTAATGGTAAAACATACATTGGCCGAATATAAAGATTATAGTATTTTATTACATCACTATTGGGTCATTATGATGTCATAAAACGCATTATATATTTAAACGATATTTAATTTTTACCCAAAAATTTGACTGTCTCAGAAAATTATGAAAAATTCACCGTTGGATAATTTTGACATCCTGATTCTAGAAATAACATTTATTTTATCTAAATAATTTTTTAAATAAGTTAATTTTCACTTTTAAAATAAAAACCGCTATTTATCGAAAATTCACTGGTTTTGACAAAAATGGCTTTCAAAACTTAAATATTATAATTGCATTCATGAAATTATAAGATCATTTATATTTAATAAAAATTAATTTAATAATATTATTATTATTTTATTAAAATATTATTTAATTCAAAAATACCTTAATTTAATAAAATAGAATTCTTAATTAAATAATCACTAAAAACACTATTTGTACTTTAAAAACTATTTACAATGTATCAATAATGACTAGAAATTATTTTCATTATTATATAAAAAAATAATGTACATGAACATAGTACTATTTATTTGTTACATAACCCCTTAAAGCAGCCGCATAATACCTAAGGGTAAGGTGTGTGATGGTGACAGACTCTTGGGGTGGCTCGGATAACATCGCTTGAGTGGTAAGTTATATCAACTTCACCTTTTCCCATAGATGATCCCGTTCGAGCTTGACATGATGAATCTCAGCTTAGTCTTGGGCAAGAGCGAATCCAAAGGATGCCACCTCTTTTCCAAGCTCTGACAAATGGGCTTCGTATGGGGAAATTCTACTGGATGAGGCCATCGCTTCATTTGTCTGAGTAAATTTGGATTTGTTAAAGCCCTATATTTATACTAATCATGTGATCACTACTCAACGGCTATATTATAAATGGTCAAAATTCTTATCATAAAACCAAAGAAGTTGACATTTTATATAAACATAAAGATACATTTAATTATATCAATAGGGATTTCCATTAATGAAACTTTTGGTCGTTACAATATTCCACCCTTAAGAAATTCCGCACTCGAAATTTTCCATTTCCCACACTAAAACAGATGTGGGTAACTCAGCTTCATCATTTCCTCTGATTCCCATGTCTCTTCTTCAAACTTGTTGTTTCTCCAGAACACCTTGACAAGGGGCATTATCTTATTTCGTAGAACTTTTTCTCTAAGATCTAAGATCTTCACTAGTTGCTCCTCATAAGAAAGATCGTCTTCCAATTGTACCACCTCAGAAGAGAGTACATGTGAAGGGTCCGGTATATACTTATTTAAGAGGGATACATGAAAGACATCATGCACATTCTCCATGGTAGGTGGAAGCGCTAGTCGATTGTCCACAACCCCAACACGATCAAGAATCTCGAAGGGGCCGATGTACCTTGGACTTAACTTCCCTTTCTTTCCAAACCTCATGACCTTTTTCCATGGAGATATGCGTAGAAACACCATGTCTCCAAATTTAAACTCAAGGTCTCATAGATTATTATCTGCATAACTCTTCTGTCGACTCTGGGCTGCCTTGATATGCTGCTGAATGGTTTTCACATTCTCAACCATTTACTCGACCATTTCTGGTCCAAGCAGCTTACATTCACTGACCTCATCCCAGCATGCTGGTGTTCTGCACATTTTCCCATAAAGGGAATCATATGGTGCCATTTCGATGCTTGAGTGGAAACTATTGTTATAAGAGAACTCTACCAGAGGAAGATGTTGATCTCATCCTCCTTTAAAGTCCTTTGAGCATGCTCTCAACATGTCCTCAAGTGTTTCGATAGTCCGCTCGGATTGGCCATCAGTTTGAGGATGATAGGTCGTACTGATGTGCAGTTTAGTATTCAGAGCATGTTGAAGACTCTTCCAAAACTTAGAGGTGAATCTTGGATCTCAGTCAGACACAATAGATAGTGGTACTCCATGAAGCCTTACCACTTCTCTGATATATATCTGTGCCAGTTGATCCAAAGAGAAATCCTCCCAAATAGTAATGAAGTGTGCAGTCTTTGTAAAACGATCCACAACAACCTAGATTGCATTGTTGCCTTTGGATGTCCTCGGAAGTCCGGTGACAAAGTCCGTGGTGATGATCTCCCATTTCCAATCTAGTATGGTAAATGGTTGCATCATCCCCTTCGACTTCTGCCTCTCTTCCTTCACTTGTTGACACACCAGGCACTTTGATTTATATTCAGCGATCTCCTTCTTCATATTATCCCACCAAATGTTTTCTCAGAGATCTCGATACATCTTTGTGCTCCCTGGGTGAATAGTGAAATTTTAACTATGTGCATCATCCAAAAATTCCTTCTTCAGCTCCAGACTTGATGGAACACACAGTCTTTTCCCAAACCGCACAATTCCTTTTTCATTAACATTAAACTCTGAGGATTTCCCTTTATCGATAGCTTCCACTTTTTCTTGAATTCCCACCTCATCCTTTTGAGAATCCTATAACCTTTCCAAAAGAGACAGTTGATCAATCATTTGTGAAAGTATTGATGATGTTCCCTTCTCTATGATTACCATGTCCATCTTCATCAAGTCTAAGAAGATTGGATCCTTCTCAATTTTCATCATTGATAGAATCGTTGGATCCTTTCTACTTAGGGCATCTGCCACCTTGTTCGCTTTACCAGGGTGGTAATGTATTGAATAGTCATAATCCTTGATGAGCTCTATCCATCTTCTCTACTGCATATTAATCTCTTTCTGTGTGAATACATATTTAAGACTCTTGTGGTCAGTATATATCTCACATTTCTCTCCATAGAGATAATTCCGCTAGATTTTCAAGGCAAAGATCACAGCCGCCAACTCTAGATCATGCGTTGGATAGTTTTGCTCATGGATTTTCAACTTCCTAGAGGCATAGGATATCACTTTATCATTCTCCATCAGCACACAGCCTAAGACCTTCTTTGAAGCATCACTGAATACCAAAAAAAGTTCCACACTTGTGGGTAAAGTGAGCACGGGCTTAGTGATAAGCCTCCTTTTCAACTCCTTAAAGCTTTCTCGCATTCATCACTCCAAGAAAACTTTAATACCTTCCGAGTTAGCTTGGTAAGAGGGTTGGACAATTGGGAGAATTTCCTCACAAATCGTCGATAATATCCAGCTAACCCCAAGAAGCTACGGATATCCGTTACCAATGTTGGCCTCGACCATCCCTCAATTGCATTTGTTTTAGAGGGGTTCATAGATATCCCATTGATTCTGATGATATGGCCCAAGAATGAGACCTCATTCAACCAGAACTCACACTTGATGTACTTTTCATAGAGCTTCTCCTTGCGCAATGTCTCTAGTACAGTTCTTAAATGCTCCTCCTGATCCTCCTTGGTTTTAGAGAATATTAGAATGTCATCTATAAAGAATACCACAAATTTGTCAAGGTAATCTCTAAAGACTCTATTCATCAAGTCCATGAAGATTTCTGGAGCATTAGTGAGTCCAAAAGGCATTTCTATGAATTCATAGTGCTCGTATCTTGTGCGAAAAGCAGTCTTGGGGATATCTTCCTTCTTCACCCTTACTTGATAATATCCTAACCGCAAGTCCACCTTGGAGAAGTATTGTGCTCCACATAGCTAATCGAACAAGTCATCAATTCGTGGGAGAGGATACTTTTTCTTTATTGTGATTTTGTTAAGTTCACGATAATCGATGAAAATCCGCATTGACCCATCCTTCTTCTTGACGAAGAGGACTGGTGCACCCCATGGTGAAGCACTTGGGCATATAAACCCTTTATCCAGATTCTCATGTAGTTGTTTCTTCAGCTCTTCAAGCTCTACAACAGCCATTCAATATGGAGTCTTGGATATTAGTAAAGCCCCGGGTATAAGTTCAATTGAGAACTCAACATCTCTTCTAGGAGGAAGACCAGGAAGTTCCTCGGGAAACACTACCGCAAATTCCCTCACAATAGGCATTTCTTCAAGGATGGTTTCTTCTTTGGTCTCAATCATCTAAGCCATATATGCATGCTCATAGAGCAGTAATATCCATGCTTGAGATAATGGAGCTATAGGAGATTCATCTTCCTCCTGACACTTGTAAAGAATCAGGGGTCGATTCTCCATATGGAGTGTGATTTCCCACTCTCGAAAATTTATGTTGTCTCTATATATGGAAAGCCAATCCATGCCAAGAATTGCATCAAATTCCACCAGAGAGAGTATGATGAGGTTCGCCAGGAAATTCAATCCACAGATTATAATAGGGGGACGACTTATACTCATGGGATGCAATGATGGCCCCATTTTCCGTACTCACTGACATCTTCACTTCTATGATTTGTGGTGGTGCTGGGATTGTTCTACTAAACTTTTGAGATATAAAATAATGCATAGAACCTGAATCAAAAAGTACGTTCACTATTCTTGAATGAATAACTAGCGTACCTATCACCACTTCGTTGTCCGGGTTCACTTCGGCATAAATGATGGAAAAAGCTCTTCCTTGTTGTCTTGGAGGTTGTTGCTTGCCTTTGAAAACCCTTGGATTAGGGCACTGATTTGAAAAATGACCCGGTTCTTTGCATTTGTATCATTGAACAACGCGTTGAGGTTCTAACGGATCGTTCCTCTCCTCTATCACAGCTGCGGGTCTTTCTTGCCGAAAGTTAACAGCTAGGTGCCCTTTCCTTCCACACCTGAAGCATTTCCCCATCCCCTTAAGGCAATTTCCAGGGTGCTTCTTTCCACACTTTTGGCAAGTGGGGTGATGGATCTTCTTTGAAACGTTGGATTTATCCATCGGACCACCAGCATTGAATTCCACCTTACGCTTCTTGTACCCATGGTACCCCTGTGATTCCACGGTCTCCATTTCAACCTTGAGGGAACATCAGACAATTTCCTTATAGTTGTTGAAGTCATGGATAGATAATACTTTCCGTAGGCTAGGGTTCGACCCACTAAAGAAGCAGTCAACTTTGCATTCGGGGGTAACGACAAAGCCGAAAGCGTAACGTGCAAGCCTTGTGAAGTTTCCCTCGTACGCTCCAACATATGCTTCATCTTTTTGCTTGAGGGAATGGAAGTCCCTTTCCATTTAAGCCAGAGGGTGGGCAGAAAGTATTTATCGAAAAACATCTTCTGGAAATCCTTCCATTCCAACGCCTCGATCTCCTCCTCAGGCTTCGTATTTTTTATCAACGTCCACCATTGATCATCTTCACCCTCCATACGATAAGCAGCCATGAGAACCTTCTCTTGTTCAGAACATTGAAGGATATAGAAGATCTTTTCAATGGATTTGATCCATTGTTCAGTGATCGTGGGATCAGATGATCCACTAAAAGTAGGAGGCCTTTGTCTCATGAAGCTCTCGATAGTGACTTGTTCTTTCTTAAGGGGGGTTGACCGTTCCTCTTGACCCGTGTTTCTATTCAAAACATGTGTTATCTGAGAGAGAAGCATGAAAAATTTCACGATTCCCGCTCCCATTGGATTTGGCATCTCATTAGTACAGTCATCACACTGATCTTCACAACGGTTGTTAGCCCGAGTCCTCCTATTACCGACCATTGGCTGGAATAAAAGGAAAGTTAGGGGTAACACATAAAGGGTAATCCAAAGACAAAAGTTGATGACTTATAAATAAACTTTTATTTCCTTAACTCATGAGTCTATAGGCTTCAATCTAGGCTTTTCATGATCTACTTTCTAACATATATTCTTAAGGATTTTTTTCCCTTCATAAGGGTTCATACTAAGCTTGTGAATTTACCAAAGCATATCCCCCGGGAGTGTCTTAACCAAGAGTGCAGCAAGGCTTGTTGTCGTGCACCAGTTCCTATTCGATTCTAGCTCAATGTGGTACTTTCGGGTTTTACCCCTAGGATACATCTGTTCCAGAGCCGCATCTACCTGCTCGTATCTAGACAGGGATGTATTTTCTTGACAAACCAATTACAAAGTACTTACCAGAACATAGGGATGTTTTTATTATACTTAGTCTTGTATCTAAGGCTTTACTAGGGTTTCCTAATCCCAAAAATAACTAAACCTATCCTCTGATACCAACTATGAAAACCCTGCTTTTATTACAAACATAAACATGATTTATTACATAAAACTTCACATGATACAACAAAGAATATAGAGAGGTTTAGTTTCTTTGGGGCTTAGGATCATTACATAAAAAACTTAAAACATGAAATACAACATATTTATTGAAAACTTCCTTTACATTGCCACTACATTCCCTCGTACTTAGCATTTCATGGGATAACCTGAGAACATGCATAAGAAAATGGTGAGCTATAAAGCCTAATAAGGGAATAAACATGGAATAACATGAGGAGTAATATAAATGTTAGACAATAGACATATCAATAGAGCACAGCATAAACATGAACATAAAAGCATGATAAAGCATGATAATCATAACATGGAAATGTGGCAACAACACTTAACATGGAATTAGCATGAGCCAAGGCTCATTGCACATAGAGCATGAGTAAATCATCATTTCACATGAAGCACAAGTAAACCCTCATTGAACTTGAATTAGCATGATTCAACACTCATTGCACATGATGTATCATGATACTATACTTTACCCAATGTATTGGAGTGCTATAAGGGCTCACCCTTCTTAAACATTTCATTTCATGCATAAGTGTGCCACATGGATCATAAAACATAATAATTTATTCCACGATAAAGGAATGTGGAATTCATTCATGAAAATTTATAATCAATAAGTAAATGTTCATAAAGGTGAATACCCTTGATGGAGAAATGGGCATGGTATTCACTACATAATGACATTGGCTTAGAAAATCGGTGCGATTTTGGCAGCGTAACGGCGTGACATAAGAATTCATAAAAATGGTTGATGAGAGAGAAAGGTTTCCTCATCATGTTTACATGTAATTTACAATAAGTAGGTCATATAGATACATGTCCCAACAATTTTAATGGAATTTAGATTCATGATACAAAAGTATTGCTTGAATGTAAAAGAGGAGAGAGAAGTTCCTTCCGGAATTTCGGCATAGTAACGGGTGTACATGGGAGATATTTAATGAGAGATAAAGGGGTATCCCATCATTAAAACATAAATAGTGAAGTATGAGGGAGGAGAAAAACCATACCCCAACATTCATGATTGAAATTAAAAGGGTTAAAAAACTTAAAGCAAATTGGACAAAAATGAAAAAGGAAGAAAAAAACCCTTACTTGGGAGTGTGCTTCCAAAGGCTAGAGAAAGGATTGTGAGAGGCTTCTTGGGAGCTTGGGGCGCCTTGGGAGGATTTTAGAGAGAGTAAGGAAGAGGTTGGATGAACTCCAAAGGATTTGAGTGGGGAGGAAGTGGGAGCTTGGGTGGGTTTATATAGGAAAGGTGAGGGAATTCATTATTATTTAGGTTTGGGACCCCTTACATTAAATTAATCCAAACCACAAACCATCCCGTGGTTTTTGCCCATGTTTTTTTTGACAAACGTAAGATGAAAAAAATATTTTATAAAGGAAAAGTCGGAACTTCTTAAAATATTAGGGTTACTTATGTGGAGGTGAGTCACACTCCCATGGAAATTAATTTGGAAAGACAAGGTGTTTAATAACTCTTAAGGGGTCCATTAATGCTTTGAAAAGCAAGTCAAACAAACCCAAAATCACATTATTTTAATGTTAAGACATATATTGGCCGAACATAAGGATTATAGTATTTTATTACATCACTATTAGGTCATTATGATCTCATAAAACACATTTTATATTTAAACGATATTTAATTTTTACCCAAAAATTTGACTGTCTCAGAAAATTATGAAAAATTCACCATTGGATAATTTCGACATCCTGATTCCAGAAATAACATTTATTTTATCTAAATAATTTTCTAAATATTTTAATTCTCACTTTTAAAATAAAAACCGCTATTTATCAAAAATTCACGGGTTTTGACAAAAATGGCTTCCAAACCTTAAAAATAATAATTGCATTCATAAAATTATAAGATCATTTATATTTAATAAAAATTAATTTAATAATAATAATAATATTTTATTAAAATATTATTTAATTCAAAAATACCTTAATTTAATATAATAGAATTCTTAATTAAATAATATCTAAAAACACTATTTGTACTTTAAAAACTATTTACAATATATCAATAATGACTAGAAATTATATTCATTATTATATAAAAAAATAATGTACATGAACATTATACTATTTATTTGATACATAAACCCTTAAAATAGACGCATAAGTCCTAAGGGTAAGGTGTGCGATGGTGACAGACTCTTGGGGTGGCTCGGATAACATCGCTCGAGTGGTAATTTCTATCAACTTCCAATTTTCCCGTAGACGGTCCCGTTCGAGCTTGACATGATGAAGCTCAGCTTGGGCTTGGTCAAGAGCGATGCCCAAGGATGCCACCCCTTTTCTGAGCTCTGAAAAATGGGCTTCGTATGGGGCAATTCTACTGGATGAGGCCATCGCTTCCTTTGTCTGAGTAAATTTGGATTTGTTAAAGCCCTATATTTATACTAATCATGTGGTCAATGTTCAATGACTATATTAGCAATGGTCAAAATTATTATCATAAAACCAAATAAGTTGACATTTTATATAAACATAAAGAGACATTTAATTAGATCAAGAGGGATTTCCATTAATAAAACTTTGGGTCGTTACATTGGACCTCTGCGACATCTTTCTACTGTCGGCTGTAGAAGACTCCACTATGTGTCGCCCAAAGGTAAGTCTCGCTACTGGTGTAGGCTCAGCAAGGAAGCTCTCTACAAGAAGGGCTCGCTCCAGTACTCCTGCCTATGTCGGAATGCTGAGGGAGATCATCAAAGCCCTGATCTCAGGCCTCAGTCCCTGCTCGAAGGTCCTGGCCTGGAAAAATGGGTCGCGTACCATGTCCGTGGAGTAGCGCAAGAGATCCGAAAATCTCGCAGAGTACTGGGCTACTGTCATGCTGCCCTGCCACAGCTGTAGTAACTCCTGGATGCGCACCGCAAGGAGGGTGGCTGGAACGAACTCCGAGCGGAAGAGGCTCTCGAAGTCCGTCTATAGTAAAGATGCCTCGTCGTGCACCTGGAGCATCAGGATCCACCATCTACCTGATGCCGCATGTAGGAGACTCGCAGAAAGGGTCACCATAAGATCTTCTAGTGTCCCTACTAATCTAAAGACTCGAAAAACAGCCTCCAACTAATCCTCGGCAGCCTGAGGGTTCGTCTCTCCGTGGAACCTGGGAGACCTCTGTCGCTGAAACATGTGCAGCGCACTCAAGTGGTGTGCACTCTCCGCTGCTGGGGCATATGGTATCAGTGGCCCAGCGGGTAGAGGTAGCACTGGTGCCTCCGCTGTAATGGGGCCCTGCACCGAGGCCTCGTCGCTCGGTGGGCTGCCATATCGCACATAACTGGGAACCCAAGCTGGCTGCCATCGTGGAGCCATCCTAAAAAGAAACAGGTGTTCCACGGTTAATATAGTATACCTGGTGAGCTGACACAAAGTAATCACAATGAAATCTTTTGAAACACACATGCAATCAGTTTTTTCGAGCATTGAGTCGTAAATCAGATGTCAGGGTCCTGGTGTATGGATACATCAGCCGCCGCACCAACACTGGACTCCCTGGACTAATAACCACACTCAATACCCTTAACACTATTGCTTCATAGGAAGAAATTATCAAAGTCCTCAATTTTGTGGTAGAACCGACCCCTATGATACCAATTTGTCATGACCCATCCTCGGGGCCCATGTCGTGACTACCCCAAGCCCGCCATCCATAGGCCAGGGGCTGGCGACTAGCACCAAAGGCGAAAATCTCGATAAAAGGGAAGGAAGGGCCTTTATATAATAAAACAAACACAACAGAGTACGAAAGCTGAAGTAAACACTAAGTAAACTGAGTACAAAAGTAAGTCCAGGAAAGTAAATGGGCCGGTATTCAAACCCAACTGATAGTACAGTACAACTGAGAAAATTAAGGTACAACAGTTCAAAAGTGAAGTATAAACCACCGAGACATCCTCTGGAAACCCCACCTAAAGGGTGGGTACATATGGCCTCCTCAGCTCCTTGGGTCCGGTCGTCCTCTCCGTGAACGTCCCGCCAAGTGGTCCACCTCCAGGTACTGTCCCACTCCACTAGACCCCACCTCGATCAGTGTTGTCTATCATCTGCATCAAACACAACATAGTGCAGGCATAGCCCGTGCAGGGGTGAGTATACGATTCTTAGTAGGGACCCTGAGACCACCGAAGGTCTCCCAGAATCCACAATGGATAAACCTCAAAGGAAAGTTACAAACACGAAGTATCATCCATTTCTACTTAGGTATATTCCCATACATATACCTAAGTCATCAATTCATGTTCGGCTTCAACTCACGAGCCCAAGTACAACCTAGTCCACATAAGAAAGCACAACCCAATCCAAATAGGAACGCATTTAAATCACATTAATGAAAATGATTGAAAGATCAAGACTCAGCTCACACAGGTATACTACTCACAAAGAGGGGTGGAGATGATAGATGTAGCCTCTAAATCATCTCCCCGGCCGAACCCACATAGGATCGAAGTACAGAAGTCATCGCTGCCAAACCCATGTAGGATCCTAGTACCGTAACCCTCGCTGCCGAACCCACGTAGGATCCAAGTACAGTTGTCATCATTGTCGCAGTTGTAGCCAGCTCTAGGGTTCCCACACACAGCATGCTCAATTCCGGGAGGGTCCGCTCCACGAGCCAAGGGAGGTCGATACATCAATTGTCACTAAGACTAGAGTTGATGTATCTCAATGTTCCGTCTCGTCAATAGGAACTCAACGAAATAGACATCGCGTCAAACGGACGCACGGTCTGAGAGATATTGGATTTTCCGTCCTAGGGGCCCGGTTAGAAATATGCTCGTTTCTAACCTGGTTGATATCCAAAATCATCTGAAACTCACTTAGAGTAACGCAAAAGGGTCTTCTCGTCGAAAGAGTCCTATTTCCATAGACGACACGTCGATCGGACGCGCGATCCTTAAGTTATTCACGTTTAATTAGAATAACGGGCCCGACCCGTTTAGCCTAGTGGGCCGACAGGTCGGATTGACCCAGTTTGTCGGGTCCGACCCAGAAGGGGTGTCGGACCGATCCGAAGAAAAACATAACTTGGCCCGAAGGGACGCGGCCCAGCTAGAAGTGGCACGGCCGGGCCTAAAGTGGCGTGGTCCGGCCCAGCGGGGCACTGCCCGCCCAGGCCCGACGCGGCTCGGTGCAGCCTCGCTCGGCTCGGACCGGCACGACCCGGCCCGGCCTGGCCCAACACGGCCCGGCTGGCTTGGCCGGCAGTCCGCGCAGCTCGGCCGAAGCCAATCGAGCTCCAAGGGGGGGGGGGGAGCGGCCCCCCGGTCTTCTGTACCAGCGGCACCGCCCTTCCCCGAACCGGCCAGCTAGACCGGCCGGTCTTCTGTGCATGCGGCCCACATGGGCGTGCTGCCATTCTCTAGGGCGGCGCCCTCCCGGCGTCGTGGTCCAGCTCTGCCCAGCCGGCCGACGGGCCAGCCAGTTCCTCTGCCAAAGTGGCCCGTGTAGCGGGCCGCGGTTCTTTCTGCACAACCGGAACAACGACACTAATTCCCTTCGCCAAGTTCTCGGCACGACACGACGACGTCGTGCTTCCTCCTCCATCAATTGCCAATTCTAAATTAATAAATGTGAACAACTGAGGGTTGTCGGGCTGTGTTCGTTCAGCTCGCACCCTCCATGTTAAACTATAGCAATCGGCCAAGGTAAACGAGATGCTCAACGACAAACCAAAGCACAATTTTAATCCATTAAAAATTGAACTTAACCCCTACCTCAACAAAATGTGTCGAATGACGTGTGTCACAGAAGACAGCATCGTGGGGTGAGGTTTCGTAGATGACGTTGTTATGTGACCAAGGAGAGAATGGAATCTCCACACTAGTTGCAGAGAGAGGAAGGAAAGTCACATCATCTCTATTTGTGGTTACGGCATTCTTCATTGAAGAGATGACGTTCTTCATAGGATGATGACATTTTTCAAATGAGAAACTTCCTTCTCCTTTTTACACAATTTCTCCCACCAATTTCTCCCAACCCAACATGTGCTAAAGTAAAATAATAGACTAATTCTATTATTTTAATAACACAAGTAATTTAAATTTCAAAATTCAAAACACTTAATCAAATTAATTAAAGTGGTTGAATTCATTAATTTAATGGGTTGGAAAGTGTTAAAGAGGGAGAGAGGAGGAGGTGAGTGGTCTCACATTTAAGGGGAGTTAACAAAATAAAGAAGGGGGTTTAAGAGAGTTATGGGGGGTTTAAGGGATTATGGGAGATGAATAGTTTAGGTCAAGTGTGGGATCCACCCCACAAATATCCTCCCATGGGAGGTTATGTGGGTGTGGGCCCACCTTCAACTCCCCTTGGAAGGAATTAACCACCAACCATAAAAATAAAATTTTACCAACAATTTTATTTATTTTAAACTATTTCCACAAAAATTAATTCTCATCCTGCTTAAAAAGCAACTGCGGTAAAGGTCCCCTTGAGAAATTATCGGCGTTGCGAATTCATCGGTGCCCTCATATTTTAATTCCGAGCATTGGATCAAAAGATAGGAAAACCCGCTCGGTCATTCATAGAACGTACCTGAGCTAAACTTCATAAAATTATTTCGGGCACAACGAGCCATAGAATTAGGTGCCGTCAAAAACTACGTACTCGTAAAATCCCAATGAATTTAAAAAAAATCCTTCAAATTTCCAGGTCTTTACATGAAATGGGTCTCATATTACTCCCTAAAATACTAATATCCCACTTTATTTTAGTTAATATTTCATTAATGCTAATGTTCTACAGGGACAAATCCACACAACAGAACATTCCTCTTACTATAGTATTTTTTATTGATCATATTAAATGATAATGAGGTTATATTCTTTCAAAAGAGAGACTCAACTACATGATTCTAGTCATAAGGCTTTTTCATATGGGGAGGGATACATGAGATCTTGCGGAACTATTTCTTAGATCAGGTAGTTTAAGTCAGGGTGTTACAAAATGGTATCAGAGATCCAATACTCACATACTTGTTTCATCTCTATAATCTAATTAGGATAGGATAGATATGAGATGGGATGGTTCAGTGCCAAACAAGGGAAATATATAAGTACCTGGGATGTACTATATTGTGAATCTCTGAGTTCTGATAATCTTTGGTAATTTATTTTTGGTTGATACCATTTATCAAATTCACTGTTTCTGTTACACATCATATTTATATGTTATTAACAAAATTTTGGTTTCATTTATAAATCATAACTAGGCATACTATTTCACATTCCTTGTATATACAATTTATGGCATTGGATATTAGTTCTTCAATTAAATTTCTTGATAAGTTCTCTCTATTCCGGATTGTTTCTCTTGTATAATATACCAGTGTTGTAATTCTATTTTGATATGTCGTAAATGGAATAAATTATTCAAATTAGGAATATTCTTATGTTATTTTATAAATAATAAATTTGACTAACTTACAGGGATTAAAACATGGGTTAGTGCATTGAGTGGTATAACATGGGTTATGGGTAGATTCATTTGAAAAATTTTATTTGATCCCTTAGCTTGGTTAGTTTCATTCAATAATTTTTCTATGTGATTAAATTATTTCAGTGATGAAACATCTAAGATGTTTGAATGGGACTCCATTTGAAGCCGCCCAGGATTCTCTCGTTCTACCACCCATGCTATAGAGGGATGTAACCTTCTGTGCTCTTGTTCTGACATAGTTTATCTAGTCTATATATCTAATTCATCTAAGACTCTATATGATATTACCCATCTATGGGATATTCCCACAGAGCACCCTAAAAAATATTGTGTGGTATTAAAAGCTCTAGCATGATCCAGTAATCCAAAGTATTGGTGGCTGATAAGATCTAGAGGATTAGAAGGAATTTATTGAGAGAATTTTAGATTTGATCAAGACTTTTGAAAAGGGGCACAAGATCATAGAGACCATTATGTTTATGAGAACCTCATAGATATGATGGAATTCCCTAAAACGGTCTGAGATAACAGAGGCCCTTACATAGGTGACCATAGATATGTTATTTCAGAAGAAGTACATTTCATACATCTTGAAGCTAGATTGTTCCCATGAGTTCAAGGAATTAAAATTGGTTTCCATGATTGTTACAATGTATTATTATTGGATTATAGAGTTAGTTTGTGATGCTTTTTTTTAGATTAGAATAATGCGTACAGTTATTGTAAGTACAAGATAATCCTTAGATTGGATCTCAGATGATAGGTTGTGGGCTTTGACATGATGACACATAAAGTAGTGATTCATAAGACCCAATCCTTTGAGAAGGGGTTATAATAGGATAAATAAGTAGTCTTACTCGCAGTCCATAAAGAACCATTCATTGATATCCCTCTCAATATGAAAGTGATTTTCATCTAGAAGAAGGAATAAAAATACAAGATATGTGAACTAGAGCATTGACATGCATGCGTATTAGATTATAACATCATCATTCTCCTTGATAGGAGTTTCATAGTTCTTTACTAGTATAAATGTTGGACACCTTCATATTTTTTTATTTGATATATTAGTGAACATGTTGAAAATTTAGTATGATAAATAATCATTAACTTTTTTTATGATGGGATTAAGGATGATGATCCATAGAAGTGGGGGGACAAACACAGTCTTTTTCTTTGAGATCTTGTTAATGTTCTCATTAGTGACTAATATTGGTAATGTCACACCGTTATATGGTTGTAAAGCTATTTAAATCCTTATAAATGTAATTAATCAGTAGCCATAATATTTCAGAGAGGGGACATGTACATTTAGAGGTGAATTCTTTATCCACTTTACTATAAATATTTCCTCATTAAATGACAGTTTTTTCCAATTATTTAATATACACATAAGTGGTTGGTGGACTGTAACTACTATTCAAGTCATACTCAATGTTTTTATCCCTTGATACATCACTATGCATGCGGGTGGACTTCATATAGAAATTCCCAAGTCTATAACTACTCATCATCGATAATGGAAATATATTGGAACTCATGATTCTATATATGAGGACTTTTGAAGTGATTCTCATCAGGGACTAGATGACCAGCTACAGAGTAGATAGTGACTACAATCATACATAAGGGTTATTTTACTCCTTAAAGAAGACTCATATGTGATAATATGAGTGTGGGAGTTGGGATAAAGTAGAGTTATACTAAACACAAGACAACATAGGATGATCAAAACATAGACGGAGGGATTGGCACTTTTAAATGAATTAGTGACAAGACCATAGACTTTTCATCCACTCATGGATCTCTATAATGATAAAATTCCAGATGACTTCAATGTACATACTAATAATAAAGGGTAAAAATTTAATATTTAGCTCTTCTGGGTGAAAATACCATTTTCTTACCACCATATCGTATGGTGAAAACAGATTTGATGGTTTTCAAGGTACTACTACATGAAATATAGTTGAAGGTATTTATCTACCTCAATAATTTACCATGGGGGGCTCTTGTGTTGTTCACCAAGATGGAGGATGGTATCATAAAATCAACATAGATAACTATATAATTATCCCATTGATTCTGAAGAATAGATATCCATTATCTTGGATTGATGAGTTATTTTATCTGTTACTTGGATCCCAACGGTTTTCCAAGATTAACCTTCAACAGGGTTATCACCAGCTATGTATTAGAGAGAAGAACATTCTGAAGATTCCATTCAAGGGAAGGTATAGGTTTTATGATTACATAGTGACGTATTTATACAACACAAATACATTGGCAGTGTTCGTGGTTCTCAAGAACATGGTCATTCACTCATACTTCGATTTATTAGTCATGTTGTTCACTGATAAAATCTATATCTATACACTTACACTAGAGTAAAATTCTAGGAACCAAGAGAGGGTCCTATGTATGAGATGAGAACATTTCCCTTACACTATGATATTAATGTGTGACGCCTATATTTCGATGGGGATGTTTCTCATACATGTGGTGTCTGAGAAGGGTTTATATATAAAACCAGAAAAAGTAGGGATATCCATGTATTGGACATGTACCAATAATACATTTTAGATCATAATCTTCTTGAGGAGTATAGGATATTACCAATGGTTTTTCCAAGACATCTTCATACCAATAGTACCCAATGAAAATGTTTGGAGAAAATCACTTAGGATGGAGAATTTGTGTTGATTGTTCTTCATTAAAAGGATTGAGTTTATTGATGAAGTATAACTATAAAAGAAGGAATGAAGAGTTATCAAGAATGTTTGACTTCTTGCTAGTGAGAACTATTTTATCTCACAAGTTTGTGAACTATTAGATCATATGAGAGTCTGAACTATGGTATCTTGCATGATCACGAATGTTGAACTGAGCTCACGGAGCATGACTGCTGAAGTGAGCTCGTTGAGCACGAATATTAAACTCAGTTCATGATGTATGAATAGTGAATTGAGATCATGGAGTGTGAACGCTGAAGCGATATCATAGAGAGTGAATATTTAACTGATCTCATGGAGCGTGAATGTTGAACAGTGATCATTAAGCACAAATCATAACCTAATATCTTCGTGGGGAAAAGATAAACTAAGCTCACGGATCACGAATGATGAATTGAGATATCAAATTTATAATTATGAATGTATCTCATGGAGTGTGAATGTGGCACTGAGCTCATGGAGCGTGAATAATGAACTGATCTCACACATCACATAGGATTTTATTTGGAACTCATGATGGGATCACATGGAGTGATCATGATATTATTTGGATCTCATGATGGGATCACCCACATCTTTCATTATTTAATATGGATCTCATGATGGATCTTGCGCAAATGTATTACTTGACTCACACAAGAATCTTGTTCAAATGTGAAAATGAATCGTATATGGATCTCACAATTAGAGGTTTGAGGAGTGAATGATGTTGATAAAATGTATGGTTGTCGCTGTTTTTGGACAATGTATGAGATATATGTTCACATAAATATTAGACTAAGAGGCTTATAGAGATTTATTGGGAAGGAATTTATATTTAACAGGTGTTTCACAAAATCTAATCAATTTTATGCACCACTCAAGAACAAGGTTTGATCTAGTCGTTCATTACCAAAGCTCACACAATGAACCAACTGTTTTCAGGCCATGTGATCATGAAAAGTGAAAATAGGGTTCTGGTGAGGGATTCTCTCTAGGATCTCATGAAATGTGTGAACAAGGGATGCACTATAATATCATTAATGAGTACAATATAGAAACATGTGCAAGGAGTTCCATTCCTAGGTATTGAATAAGTGCATTCAACTATGATCATGCTCAAGGAGATACATAGTTACATTACACTATGAGCAGTATCATTATGATATCAGAATTCAAATGAACAAGGAAAAGATATAGTTTCTGCACCATTGGAAAATACATGTAGAAAGATTTAATTCACAACAATATTCAACACAGTGAAATTAATACATGGAATCTCATTAAAATCACTACAGAGAAGAGTTATTTGATGTTTCTATAATAAAGAGAATTCTGTTTTAGTTGTCTAGAATTTATAGGTGTGTGATATAGGTGTTTTGAATAATGTGAATGAGTATCCCAACAAGAATTTCAACAGAGAATCTACATATAGTGGAGGATGCATTAATTATTGATAATGAATGGAACTGCATGTCAATAAACAATGTGGGAACTACATGTTGAAAAACTGTGTTGGATATACCTATCGATAAATTTTGTGTGGATTCACTCCCCAGTTCTAAGGAAAAGGAAGCAGAAGAAGTTGATCCTTTCCACCTGTGGTGATCTATTGAAATAAAGTAAGAGAGAGTAACATGGTAAGGTAGTGAGATATCAAAAACTCCATTAAATGTAATGATCTATCGCATATAAATGATCTATCCCTAAACTCAAATTTTTAGAGAGGCATAGTAAATTCGGTTCATTATCACATTTTTATTGTATGATCCTTGTACATTTCCTAGTAATGGTGAACCATGACAAAAAAAAATTCCTTTCATTTTTTTCTTTATTTGTTTATATGGATCATCGGAAGATCAATTTTAGAAGGATAAGAGGAATATAAAAACTAACTACAAAAAATCCACCCTCATAATATAGAGGTCATGATTCAGTGTGGAGAAATAATTTCCAAAATAATATATGTACACTAATTAACCCCCCTTTTATTGGTATCTAGGTCACTTTTGGACCTAACAATTGGTAAAAGGGATATATTGTTTTTGTTTATTTGTATTCATTGAAATGGTTAACAATACTATTGGTATTAAAGTTCCATTTTTCTCTTATCTTGGTGTTATGTATAGAAATGTCCTAAAATGAAAAGATGAAGTAGAAGTCGGTTCGTGTTCCCAAATGTGAATGTGTCTACAGAAAAGTGTGATTCGGTTTAAGGAATCCAATAATGTAGTAAATAAAAGTTTGGATAAATCAGCCAGTGAAAATGAATTATCACTCAATGATGTTGTAAGAATGAGTAGAGAACCTACTATTCTATGTGATGTTGAATCTACTAATTATAAAGAAGATAAAATAAGGAAACAATTGGATCTTTTCCATAAAAAAATTGGAATTGGATCAGAAATTGGATGAAGAAATGAAATCTAAACATATCTAGACCCAAGTGATGGAAATTGAAGTTTTCAAGCTAATAAGATTATATAAAAATATTTTTTAATTTTCCATAGCTCTAAGAGAGAAGTATGATTCCCATGATGAAGAAATAAAAACACTAAAATATGATAAAATGTTAATGAATCTAGTCTTATATAAAGTTTAGAATTTAGAAGGCATAAATTATGATCTTGCTACACACCTTTCTAAACTAGTTGAAGATAAGAAAAGGCTATAACAGGATAACGCATTTAGTAATGATTCAATTTCTCTTATGAGTTATAAAATAAAGAATAAATATAACATAATGGATAATCAATCCTCAGTTTTCGATGATGAGACAAAAATATGGAATAATATCAATATAGAACACAATTCTTAACTATAATCATGGCATGTGAAGATTAAACAGTTTGGAGGAGATATAGAATCAGTCAAGAAAGTATTAGAGTAATCTAATTCCAAAGTCAAGGCCAGAATGATGAATGTGTTACACTTACTATTTAATAATCCTCCAATGGATGATAATGAAATGGAAATAAAATATTCTAATATAGAGGGTAAATAAAAAATTATTCTCTCTTATCAATGGATATCTGGTTTGGAGAAATTTTTTATTGGATATCATGTACCCTCTCCCATGAATGATAGGATGATAGTTGTGAAAATTTCTTGGAATAGAAAAAATTGTGTAGGAGTAGATGGAAAACCTAAAAATTATTTTACAGAATATAATGATAATATCATTTATTTATGTGGGATTCATAAAGATACATCATTGTTTCTAATAAGTATTTTGAATATATTTCATGATGTGAAGAAATAAATTCATTTAAATATGATAATAAGAAAAAAACATATTCAAATAGTCTAAAAAGAATTTATATTAGAAGAAAGTATCCATTATATGCTATTATTATAAAATATATAGACACACCATGAGTATGTTTCAATAATCCCAAGGGATCGATTTCATAATTAGAAGAACTCCATATGAGTCAATATATCCCCTTAGAAATGATGGGGTGAGGTAACTTTTTAATGTTAGATTAATTTTATGTTCTAATAATGGGAATTAGTAATGATAAAATGGATGGAAGAAAGCATTGAAGGAAAATGAACTTCAAAGGAGTCTCCCAACTAAATTGGTGTATAATGAGAATCCATATCATGGATGAAAAAAATTATAAATGGAAAAATTGGTTCAATATTTTAGAGGAAACAAAACAATATCAAAGAAAAGTGTATCGAATACCTCCTCCATTGTGCTTAAAACATCTCACATATAAATACTGTGAATAAGTCTCAAAGAAAAATGGATGATCTAATTCAGTGGTGACTATTAATAATGAAAGTTATTGGAAGGACCCACAAATAGAAATAAATAGTTTAGTGAAATGGATAACTGATATAAGAAAACCAAATAGATAATGTCATAAAAAAATATAATATCATGCCACATGAAAAAAATTGAAAATAGGATAAAATATCCCTAATGGAAAAATAAGTTAGAGAATATGAAAACTAGAAGGATTCCCTCACAAATAAATACTAATGAATAAAAAAAATTAGACGAGCATTAAAGAAGGAAATTTTTACAGGTTGGTTTAAACCTAAAATTATAAAAAAGACGAAGACTAAAGAACCTACATATCAAAAGAAGATTGATAATGTGATAAAATAATGAATAGTTATATGTCTAGAGTAGTTAATGTTGTATAGGAAATTGGAATAAGAATTAAAAGTGTACAATTATTTTAAAATGTTTATCAAAGGGTTGGTCTATCTGGATCAACTAAAATCCTCTTATCGATGAATCTTGATGAATCTCTATCCATATATGTTAAATTTTTATAAAATATTTTGTAATTTTTGTAGGAATATAGGGGAGATATGATCCTAGATGGGTGTGTGAGTTGAAAGTACATGGGTGAGTCAGTTTAATAAGATACATGAAATAAGAATAATTTTAACTCATGAAATTATTATATGATATCATATTCAACAAGTGGTGTCACAATTTTTTTTTCAAATATGTACCAAAAGGATTTTCCTATAGAAAAATGATACTATATGATGAAGATCCTAATGTGAAACTAAAGAGCTATCAAAGTTATACTTGAATAGTCTAGTGGTTCAATGATCATTGAATATTCTATCAGTGGTATCATGGCTTAGTTCAAATTGTTACTTTTCCACTAAGAGAATACTGATTGGGGGAGAAGAAATTTTTTTAGGGATATATGGTGAAAATAAAACTAGGTGATATAGCCACATGAAAAGAGAGTCCTATGAAGTATTGAAAAAAGTCATGCTATTAGAATATATATAAGTAAGTGAGTTACATGGAAGGAATTAACATTTATTATCTTAAACACTTTTTATACAAACTTCTCTTACTTATTTGGCATATAGAAGCTATCAATGACATAGTTCCATGTGATTATTTCACATGAGGAATATCTTATAGCTCTGTAGAGTTATAAAAAAAATATGACACAAATCTTATAAGGTGTTAAATGAAAAAAATTTCAATTCCATGTTACTAAAAAGAGACAAAGCTAAAATTTTATATAGTTGACATTTCCTAGTGGTGTTCATATTTCATCATATGGTGTCCCAAGAGCTATGCATAAGTGTGTGAATAAATAAGGACACTAATTTCACAATATATGGATTCCAATAGGATTGTGACAAAGGGAAAATCACATCAGGGGAAGACATAGTGGAAAATAATGATTCACAAGAATAAACTAATGATGAACAAGGGGAAGTCAAATATGAATCCATGGAAAAACAAAATATAAGAACATTGTTTGTATGCTAATAAATTATCAATATCGGTTTTTGAAAATATTTCACATTGATAATCCCAAAGAGATGGTGCTTCTCTGGTCTACCCAGATGAAACAATAATGAGATAATAATGGAAATCCAGATAATTTCATAGAATATAAGAAAATCCTTGCAAGTCTATTTTATGTGAAAATGAAAAGGCCTGATATTATTTTTTCTAAATTCCAAGATACACTATATCAAATAAATCCCAAATAAATCCATTTATTTTTAGTAAAAAAATAAATTGGTGTATCAATGGGATGGTGTATTTCTATTTTCTATACAACGAAAAATCTCAGCAAGATTTAATGGGCTATACAGAAATAAATTGGGCTAGAACATAAGATGATATAAAACTAACGTCAGGTGGTGTATGATATCATGGTGATTTATGTATTTCTTAAATAATAAAGAAATAGTATTTCATTTCATTGATTACAATAAAATATGAATATATTGTGGCCACTAAAGCATGCACATATTTATTATACATGATGTACCATCTTGATGATATTGAAGTTGAAGTGAAGTCTTTGATACGAATCCATTATGAAAATTCAAGTTCTATGAATATTATGAAATTTATTTTCCATCACAAAAGGATAGAGTACATTGAAATCAAGTGTCATTTTATCATGCTGAATGTGGATCATGGTCTTGTGAAATATGAGTATGTTCTAACAGAACTACATGTCGTAGACATTACGAAAGATCTCTTTTCCAATTAATCATGTGAAGGCAATAGACTAGATCTTGGAGTTCATTCAACTCCTTCCACTTGAAACATTATTGATATGGGAACCCTCCCTTTGAGGTATTATTTGTTTTTACCTAATATGATGATCATTTTACTTTATCCTATTATAGACCTTAATAATGTGTCATAAGGGTTCATTCAGAATGGGGGTCATATTATGGATATTAAAGGGGTGAAAATAATTTAGGAAATAATGAGGGAGAATATAAAAGGGGAGTAGTGATGTATGGGGTTTTAATCTGATGATATAAAAGATGATTTCTCAAAGTTTATATATCATGATATATGAGGTTCATGATGAAAGGAGTTGATTAGATTCAGAATGAAGTGTTTCATTAATGAAATTTTCCGGATACTCTTCTTTATCATGAAAATATTAGATTATGTGGGCTTAGAGTGTGTTATGAGTAAATCTCTGGTCGTAATTAGAATCACAAGAATAGAATTTATTTGTCGAATATATAAGTAGATTCAAAGTGATATTAAGAGGTTAAGAGTTGTTAAAAAACCAAAGGGGTTATTTTTAGGATAAAATATATCATGATGGGGATTGTGGTTTTATTGTTTTTTATATACTTTGAGGTTGTTGGAAAAGGGTGGTTGACAAAGAAGGCAGAAAGAGATAACATGAATGTTTTATATCGTGCAATAACAAACCAGTTGATCCTTCACAAGTGTAAACACATTGATCTCATGAGATCATGACCTATCAGATCTCCCATGAGTTTGAATGTTGAACTAATATCATGTGGTATGAATGATGAACTGAGATTGTGGAGTGTAAATACTTAACTATGCCCACAGATCATGAATGGTGAAATGCGATCATAGAGAATGAATACTAAATCGAGCCCTTTGAGCAGGAATTCAGAAATCATCTTAAATAAAATGAATTCATAACTAAGCTGGTTGAGTGTGAATGCTGAATTGAGCTTGTGGAGTACGAATACGGAACTGATCCTGTGGAGTGCGAATACTGAACATATCTCACATAGCACAGATGTTGAAATGATATTTCAAACCAAACATGATTATATTTGAAACTCACAATTGGATCTCGGGAAATGCTAATGATTATATTTTGATCTGGTGATGGGATCTCACTTAGTTGTCATGATTATTATTGGAGATCATGATGGATTTTTTACAATGTGTGAAATTGACTCACGCACAAATCATGCAGAAAGAGAGAACACAAACCATGCCCGGATGTTGGGGTATAAGTGTTTTAGAGTGTTTTATTCTATTAAAATAGATGGTTGTCCATGATTTGTGGGGAATTCATAAGAATTAGGTTCCTAGAGATATATTGTGATGGTTTTTCATGGAGAGGTCCCATAATGGAATATACTTTATAAAAGTGGTTCATTAATATGAACAAATATTGTGTAATGCACAAATTGGTTTCACACTTGGGATTTGCACTAGGATATCGTGCAAAGTGCAAAAATTATATGGCCTATGGGATTATATAAATCATGAATAGGGTTTACTCTAAGATCTCATGCAAAGAACGAATAGGGTATGAGCCAGAAGCTCATGCAATGCGTGACTAGGGTATGCACCAGAATCTCTCGCGACATGCTAGGATATCACAAAAGTAGTTATGCTCTATGGTCTCATGCACATGTATCGCACTGAGATCATGTGCAAGAAGATAAATTCTTAAATTACCCTTTGACCAGTATCATTTCTATATATTATTTCTGAAGAACAAGAAGAAGAATACATAGGATTTACACCATTTGAAAATGCATTTAGAACGAGTTCTTTCACTACTAAATTAAAGGAATTGAAAGGAAGACATGGAAACACTTTAATATATTTACAAATCATATTTAATTTCTATATCTATAGTATGAAGAAGTTTGTTACAGTTTTCTTTACAGTGTATGTGTTTCATAAAGGTGTTTTCACCAAAGTCAAGGAGTAGCCAAGAAATAATTTCAAAAAATCATCTACATAGAGTTGATGATGCATTCATTATTGATAATTAAGGGACCTACATGTCCATAAATTGTGTGGGGACTACATTTCTACAATGTGGTAATTTCATGTCCATAAAATTTGTGTGGATTCTTTCTAAAGCGGTGATAAATAGAAGAGGAAGAATGTAATCTGTTAAATAGGTAGTGATCCATCCAAAGAAAGTTAGGGAGTAACCCTTGGGAAGGAAGTGAGTTATCTCTAATCCTTGTGAAGGTTTTAATATTCAAAATTGATGTGCTCTAGCCCGAACCATGAATTGGTATTTAGCCATAATACATTCAGAACATCGTCATAATACTGTTGTATACTCCTTGTACATAGCCAAGTGAGGGTGAACCATGTAAAACTCAATTCATCCTTGTATTTTCTTTCCGTATTTTATTTTATGAATGATCATCAGATAAATTTTAAAAGGATATGAAAAATAGAAACACTTAAGATTAAAAAAATGTCCCTTATAACAATTATTTCAATATCCAAGGGGTAGCAATAATTTCTAAATGAATGGTGATACCCTGATCCCCCCAACTAGAGTATCATAGTCCCTTTTAGACCTAAAATAAACAGTGATGATAAAAGGGGTATTGTTGTAGTGAATTTTACAAAGTGACGAGGATCTTTATGAGATTAATAGGAGGTTTACTACCACTCTATTGTCGATACTACATGATCATGGAATCAGAGACACTGTCTATTATATTGTATTCATCATTGATTTGGTAGAAGTACTGAGGAAGAAATAGAGGGTGGCACCTTAAGGGTCACTTTAGCTAAATGTATGAAATAAAAACCACTCTTATCATAACATGTATATGGGAACCGTGTTATTATAAAAAATGTTTTGGTGCCATTATCTCATTGATGATTTGTTTTTCTTTTACATAGACCACAAAATCATTCTCTATATCTTCACACAGCATGACCTAAATACCAGAAAATGTCACTGGTACGAGTATCTATATATTATATATATTGATATTTTTTATTCCCTGTGGCATGGTAAAATAAGTTTTTATTCTATTAGACATTATATGGACGATGAGAAGGATGTTTTTGTGCAACTGTAAAAGGAGTGGTGGAACTTGATGATCTTGTTTTCTAACTGGAGAATGGATTCTTTTGATTGAAAAAGATTGATGAATTGTTCTACGTTAGTGGTCACATATTTTCTGGTATACATGGTGATGAAAGGATATGATTATAATGTATATTTTTATAATGATGATGGAATATAAATATCATGGTAATATTATATCCATGTAGACATTGAGTGATGACGATGTGATCCTTGTTCTTGGGAGAGTGGTAATCTCTGGTTCTATCAGATTTGTGAGAATGAGAGACATCAATACCTTTTCATGATCATTAATTACTAGTGTGATGATGATATACCATGAAATCAGGAAATAATTATAGTATAATGGGATGTAGAGGCACATCATGGTGTTTTTATCTTGATTCCCTATTTACCGTAGGAAAAGCTCGAGCACCATCATCCTTGTGGGATACTCTGGCCACTTCCAATTCCCATGTGGAAGTGGTAAGACATCATTATAATCTTTTTTATAGGGTTAACAAAGACCCCAATGAGTTGTGATGATGGATGGGTGATTTTTTACTAGATGATTAATGTTACCCACTTATTACCAATCAGAGGGGCTCTCTCAGTAAACTAGATGTGAAAGCTCCATGTTTGTGAGATCATACTCTTACATGGAGTACCCAATATGATTTTTTCATAGTGTGATTCTTTTTTTACAAAATGGTTTGGTAGATCTTGAATAAAAACCTAGGTAATTAGAACACATTGATCACTTTGTACCATCCCCACATAGATGGACATTAATTATGGATAATATGCCTATTGAAGGATATTCATTGAGTTTTAAGCCTAGAATTTTTTTGATGCATGGGATGTTCATCTAGAGAAGGTTGATATTTTATAGAATAATAGTTAGGAGGTATGATTTTTCATTTATCTCTATGGGTCCCTTTATAAGCGACCATGTCGATCATCACATTTTTGTCTTGTGGTAAGTGAGCTAGTAGTTGTGGGACCATGTTTTTTTCAGAAGATTTTTGAGAGAGTAGAGATGATTTAGAAGTGGTTCATTATCACTCAGAGAAGAAAGAGATCATTTTTTAAAATAGGAGGATAAATACAGTGTTAATTATTTGTTATATGGTTTTCATGATGTGAATCCTCAATTAGACTACTGACGACTGAGGAAGTAAGACTATATAGTACTATATTTTCTTGAACCTGTTGAGATCACTAAGTGGGTTGGGACATTGTCTTATTATCTAAAATTTCCTTCTAACTATTAAGAAATTCATTTTGTGTCTCACGTATCACATCTCTAGATAAAAATGAATAATACTACACATACCATATAAAGTCCCCATATTGAGTTGGATCTAGATAAATCTTATGGAGAATGTATGGTGTTTATTATAATATAAAATAAGAATTCATTCCGAGGGAAGACATAACCACTTGTTTGGATCGACTATAGGCATACATTGATGTAGGAGAAAAATACGTGTCGGAGGAAATTTTTTGACATTAGTGGCTTGATTTTTGTGCAAATGGAATCCATTAATTCTTCATTGGGATTAAAAGTTCTTAGTGGGGGAGAATTATAAAAACCATAAACCTTTATTCATTATAGAACTACTTTTCCATTCAACTCCACCAATTATTGAGTTTATCCATGTTTTTTAATAGTATTTGGAACTTGGGAATCCTTTGGAATCTTAAAGTGTATATTTTTTCAAAAAAGGTGGAATTGTGTCAAAGAACACAAGAAATTTTGTAGGGTAGATTTCACCCTGATTAATGTGTTTGTGTCGTAGTAGTGATGTATATTAGATACCATTATAATAAGGATAGGGTTACACTAGGGTGATGTCGAGTTGTGTTTTAGCCTTCCCCATGGAAGACTGTTCAATGGAACTACACCGTAGTCCCCTATAACATGCTGCATAGCCATCTTAAAATGAGTTATAAATAGTAGGATTTTTTTTACGTTTCAACAGTTATGAACTAAAATTTATTTTTTATAATGGATTCAAGGAGTTCATATTCTCTTTTTATGAGGTATTTAACGAAGGGGTTTTACCCTAAATGGGTATCTTAGGATTCCCTTGAAATAGTGATCTCCCACTTCCTTTTGATCAATATTTCAATAATTCCAAAAGATCTATAAAAATAGATCTATGATATATAACATTCCTCATTCTATAGAACCAAATGACCCAATATGACTCTTCACTATAGTTCACCCCTCTACACTTGGAAGATGCCTTCTGGTACTCTCCACTTTATAGTACTATGTTATTTGACAAGGTGACTCACTAACAGTGCTCCAACTCTTTATCTTATACAGTGGTGGTGATCCAACACATCCCATATCTATGGTGGTTCTTCACAATGTCATGGATCATAGCCAACACATAACTATGAATCATCTCTCAAATAATTCCCTTAAGCCTCCAAGACATCCAAAAAGAGTTCTATGTTCTCGGAGTGATGTTTTTCCCTTATTCCACCCATATATGAAGACCACTATTGATGAAAATCATATTTGGTAACAATTAAGTCTACCCATTGTCTTGGTTATTTTTTTTAATCTAGAACCCATGGAATGTTGGAATAGAACTAGTACATATATTTTGAGATGTGTTAGGAGTTTTAGTTGGTGTGTGAGAATGATTCGGTCAATGACACCATTGATAAACATTGATGATGACATGGAACCCATTTTTTAGTAGGTACCTCAACTCTTTTGGACTTGTTACACATGTTTCTTTATTATAATTTATTTGTTGGAATAATTTTTATATAATCTTCACTTGTGATAACATTTGGGATTGGGTTTGTGTGTATCCTGTGAGACCCTTTATGATATTATTTCAATTATATTTTTCTAGAATAGAAATATTTCAGGTATTTTTATCGCATGAAGAATTTATTGAGGTCGTTTATCTCACGATTTCATGTATTGTTGTTATCATGTAATATATTTTTGGGTCTCATCATAATTTTGGTGTATATGATCTCAGTATATGTGAATGGGTATTACTATATTATGAGTTTACATTAATGTGGGGTGCACGTGATATAAATCTATGATGATGGACAATAATGATCTCATTCTTGGTCCGATGTAACTCGATGTATTGAGGATTCTATATACATTTTTATATACTTGATACCTTTTTGATTCCACATAGATATTGACTCAAAGCCTTTTAGATTATGAGTAGTGTATAAACTTGATGCCTCTTTGTTTCCATAACGCATTCCCACTCAATGATTTGTGAATTCTAAGTGTCATGTCGACAACATTGTATAAATATAATGATCAGTTTCTCACAACTCATGACCATCATTTTGGAATAGATTTAATGTTGGTATGATCCGGATTTTGTGGTGGATTTGTTTTTTGATAACTAATCTATTTTAGATTGAATATTTCTTTCTATATAATTATTTTGTTATATTTAAGAAATAAAATTGGTATAAATGAGAATAATGTGTTATGGAATGATTGGTGTTGTCCTATTGCGTATTGTACTCACATGCTCTTCAATAATTTTGATGGGCTATTAGATTTCATGAAAACAGATGTTTGTAGAGAGAAAGTGCCCTTTTGGGGATATAGTTATTATCATAACACATAAATGGAATTTTTTTAGTTTCTACATGTCCACACTAGTTATTCATTATATTGTTTATAAATTATAATAATTCATATAACATGATACTATAGGTATAGTCTCCATAATGAAAAAATCAGACCCTCCCTGCTAGTTGATAGCCTCAGGCATATGGTATGGGGTGACTATGGTCATGTGGCCCTTCATCTCAAAACTAATTGTTCTAGTCTGGGAGATACAATGTTAGGAATTTTAATTATCATAGCTTGGGATATAATTTGTTAGATTTGGTGTGGATTTTTCATGCCACATATATATGATAACCAATTATTTATATACTTTTTTTTGGTCTTCTAGTCATGTGAACTATTGTATCAACATTTTGCATTCCAATACCTTTACTATTTTGTCCAGATGTTAATGAACCCCTTTTAAATTTCTTATGGGTGATGTTTCATATTAATATATATTATTGAATTTTTTTTAATTTTCATATAATTTAGATTGTTCTATATTGATTATTAATTTTTTTTCACCTATTGCGTGGATAAATCGGTAAGGTATGGTGAGGTCATGTCAAGTTATGAGTTAGATAACACTTGGTGGTTTACCCGAAAAACAATTTAAAAGGTATATTTATTGATTCACTTTCACTAGTCTCCATTCTATATGGATTAGGATTTACCTTCAAGCCATATCAGGGGCCATATTGGTTGTTTGGGTTAGGGATATCCTAGGTTGGTTCATGAAAAAAGGAATCCGGGTTATGTTTTTATTGTTATTTGGTTTTTTCATGAATGATTTGAGATGGGATTATTAGTACCCAAGGGGTACACATGAAGGGTTGTATATAGGTAAAAACAAATTGAATCATAGGTTAACAAGGATCATTGGAGATGTTTGTTTTTAGTTTTTTATCCAAAAAATGAGTAACTACAGGTTTTCTAGGTGTGAGGTACATAAGATTATAGTTGTGCATCTAGGAATGGAAGATTGGAAAATAATTGGGGTTTACCCTTTTTTTATTTTGATTTGTAATGCGTACATCATTTTCATAATATCCATACTATTAAAGTTGGTATTATTTATTGGTTTGGATTGTTTTTTATTATTTGAATAGATTTTATGTAGTACCATTCTTCTTTAAAGACCTCTAGGAGACCCTCTTAATATAGATATATATAAGTTTTCATTATATAATACTATGGTGTATTTAAATATCATTAATTTTATAGTATAAATCATTTTACCTATGAAACAAGAGTAAATTTTTATATTTTCCTAGTCTGAATAGGTTGGCGTTGGTCTGTATTTAGCTAAATGTTGACCTTAAGAATTATTCCATCATATACACATATTTTTATAAGGAAGTAATGTTTTTATAAGGCACATGAATGGTAATAAAATATAATAATGGTTTTTGAGTTTCCAAAGACATTAAAGGATATAAATGTGTAATTTTCATCTTTTATTCATGAATGTCTCAAATTAATAATGATGTAGTCAAATTTTTAGCCTATTTATAGTGAGAAAATAGAATATAAGGGTTTCAGTGAGATCATTAAATACTAGTTTTATATTGAAAAGATGGTCCTAGAAAATTAAAGGGATATAATTTTCATTTATCAATGTTATTGGACTGTAAATGAATCTTCAAACTGGTTCCTTGAGCATGTCCATTTTTATATGGTAATTTCTTCAATATAAAATTTTAATTTTAAGAAATATTTCAATGGATCATCGACCTAGTACCTGATCTCATGAATTCCTAAACAATATTTTCCCACATGTGGTGGTTTTGGACTAATACATGATCATGGAGATTATTTAGTTATGGATTTGAGGGATGATTGGGTCTCAATTTTTATAGAGGACGGAATGTTTTCCTCTTAGTAAATTTGTTTAAAAATGAATGTATAATAGGATGAAATATTGTTTCCATGAATCTATCTATAATTATCACCAACATCTATTGGTAGCTTCTATCATGTTAGGTTTTATTATATCAATAACATGAATACATAGTCCTTGTTTCATGTATCCATTTTGTATTGTCACACTTTTTGGAACTTTGTACATCTATAGAGATTATTAATATAAAATTTGGCTATAAAATGTTATAGAAGATCCCTAAGGTGGTATTATACCTCAAGGCAATAGTTAATTAATCTCATGTGCATAGAGGAAAAATGTTTTCACTTAAGGGAAGAGTCTGTTGTAGACTAATATCAATTCAAATACAAGTACATCAGACTATTTAGTGGTGAGTAAGTTTCATAATATAGATCCAGTTCCAATAATAATATACAAGAAAAATACTATAATGTGAGGTACTATTACCATTACATCATTTTTTATTGGTCTATTTGATACAACATTCCTTCCATTAATCAAATCTTATTATATCATAGAATTACTACAACTCTGACCAATTCTCATCCCCATGTTATGAATATATAAAAACATATAATGATGAATTTGTAATATAGATATTTTTTTCAAAATATATTATGTCATCATATAAGATGTGGAGATATCATAGTAATTTCTTATTCATGATATGTATTTTTGTACATCAATATCAAAATGGAATGAATATTTAATTTTATGGATCTTTTTTACTATTATAATTTAAGGGTAACATCCACCACCACTATAGGGAGTTTTCATGTAATTCAAGTGGAATGACATAAATATACTTGTTAAGATAGACCCACTCTTCCCATGTTCAGTATATTTATACCATCTTCTATAATTTAGGTTTCTAAATAGACATTCAGGTGGGAACTTCTTATGGTTTATAGGAAGATTAACATGGTTTTCAAGAATATTTCCCAGGATTACCACCAAGATAAGAGATTGGGATTTCAATTGATTTTGTTCAAAGGATATAGATGATTTCTTTTACCTCTTATCACGTGGACCTTAAAAAAATAAATGAATTGAGCATGCATCTAGATAACACGGAATCTAACTTCCCCATATACACTACCACATCTCAAGGTGCATCCCAAGTGTTATTTAATAAGAATTAATATTATGATCTTTTTTAGTATGAATTAATTATGAATATATAAATGGTGAGACTATTAGAAATAAATACCAATTAACCCATTTTGACGATCACTTTGATCAGTTATATGTGGTGAGGTGATTCTCAAAGATCAAATTTTGATCAGGATATCACTAACTCATATTAAGGCAGTATGACATTCATAAAACATATATTGGTCACTTTAAGTACTAGGTGATTACATTAAGTTTTACTAACACTCTTTCATAAAACATGGAAAATAAAAACAATATATATCATAGATTTCTCAAAAAAAATTATTGTGGAATTTCAAGATAAAAATCTAGATTATTCAAGAATTGTTAGAGAGGTTCGGGATAAGGACGTGGTCAGCTTCATGATTTATCATTTTCAGTGCCAGAGGAGTTAGACGTCATTTTAGGAAACCTTTACTTGTTCTCTAATTTAGTGTATGCATTTTTTGAATAAAGGGAGACACACTCATTCATATCACCTACCCTTTTCCATGCTTTCGGACTTGAGGTAGAGAGGCTTCCAGTGACCTTGGAGTTCACTACACATGTTAGAGGTTCGAGATTCCATGTTTGTAGTATGTAAAGACTATGATCTAATACTAGGAGTAGCACTGATCTTGGGGAGATTTCCTATTATTATAGATACAACCATATGATGTCATCCTCAACATGGATTGGTTTTCTTCGGTTTAGGATATCCTGGATTTTTTTAGAAGGTAAGTTGTGTTCTTCGAAGCAGATATAGAGTTAGTGGTGTTTGTTGAGGAGTGAGACCCTCGAATGGGTTAGAGGCATGTTTTTCCTTTTCATCCCAATGGATGAGCTGATTCTATGTTATTATGAGGTTCATCTGTCGGAATTTCCATGGTCTATAGAAGAGTACCCTGATGTATTTCCAAAAGATGTTGTTGCATTAACGCCATGACAAGAGATCGACTTTGGGATCGAGCTACAAATAGGATAATCTCTTATCTCTATGTCTCCATATAAAATATCCCCATCTGAGTTATGAGAGATAAATATACAACTTGATGGTTTTTTGTTGTGTGGTTTTGTTCGGATGACTGTGTCACCATTGCGTGCACCAGTTTTGTTTGTAAGGAAGGCTGACTGAAGTCTGCAGTTGTGTATCGATTATCATCTCTTAAACAAAGTCATAGTAAATAATTGTTATCCTATTATGTGGATTGATGATTTATTCAATTAATTGGGGGGGGGGGGGTAAGTTGGTTCTTGATGATCGAATTATGGTTAAAATATCATCATATGCTTTGAAGGATGAAAATATCCCAATGTCTACTTTCTGTTGTCATAATGGGAATTACATGTTCTTTGCAATGTTGTTCTGTGTGACAAATGGTCCAGCTGTGTTCATGGGATTTATGAATGTGGTGTTCTAGGAGTTCATGGATATGTTCATGGGGGTTCTCATCTATGAAGTCCTTGTGGACTTCAGGTCTGAAGAGGAGCATGCAGAGCATCAACAAGCAATTTCGGGAGTTCTTCGTCAATATTTTCTCTTTCAGAAGTTGTTCAAGTGTATGTTTCGGGCTCGAGAATTCTGTTTCATGGGGAATGTTATGTCCCATTAGGTGGTAGCTATGGATCCATAAATGATTTAAGAAGTTTGGTATTGGGATGTCCCCTTGAAATTGGTAGAGGTGTGAAGTTTCCATGGTCTTGAAGGATACTACAGAATGTCCATGGCCGATTTCTCTCGAGTTGTTAATCCATTGATGACATTGACCAAGAAAGATTAGGCATTCATGTGGACTGATTGGTGTCCGGAGGATTTCAAGTATCTGAAGGTGAAGCTAGTAAGTGATCCAATTATTTGTCTTCTAGCAGAGGCAGTTCAATTTGATGTTTTTTGTGATGCTTCTCATATGGGTTTAGGCTTTATTCTGATAGAGCAGAGCTCAGTTGTTTCTTATGGGTCAAATAAATTGTGTCCCCTTGAATGTAACTATTACATCCATGATCTTTATTTTGATGTTGTGTTGTTTTCTCGTATTTTGTGGAGAAATTACTTCATTGGAGAGGACTTTTTGTTTTTCATCGATCATAAGAGCCTGAGTTATGTTTTCTCTCAATGTGACTTAAACATGAGGCAATGTCAGTGGATGGAGTTCTTACCAGAATATGATATCAAAATATTTTATATACCTAGAAAGGGAAATGTTGTAGTTGATGTGTTGAGCCAGAAGTCACATAGTGATCCAGTGGGTCAATCTGGTTATTCCTAGAGAGTAATGGAAGAAATTCCAACATTGCATCTTGATATGGGATAAGTTGGGGGCATATATTGTCATTTTCAGATGATGGTGTTGTCATCTCTCTTGTAGCTTGTGGAATAGTCCTAGTTGAGGAATTTAGAGGTAGAGGTCTAGAGAGACCGATTTGTTTGTGAAAAGGCCCCCTAATGGTTTGTTTGAGGATGAACAACACTGAGTGTTGAATCACAGAAGGCTATTTTTCGTTTGGAGATGTGCAAGACAGCTCTCAAAGAGTTCCATAGTTGACCTTTAGTGGTGCATCTGGGAATGAAAAAGATGTACCAAGCCTTGAGGAGTCAGTTTTGGTGGCCTGGGTAGAAGTGTGCAGTGTGAAGAGTCTGTGTCTCGATGTTTGCTCTGCTAGAAGGTCAAGGCTGAGCACCGTGTCCCCGATGGTTTTCTCCAGCAATTAGACATTCCTTAGTGGAAGTGGGAGGACATCTCAATGGAATTTTTTACTAGATTACCTCAATATATGGTAGGAAATTATGCTATTTGGGTGCTAGTCGACTGTTTAATGAAATCATCCCACTTCATAACAATCAAAGATCGAGCTTAGTGGATGTGTTTGTCTAAGGCTGTATTGGGAAGAGGTGGTGAGACTCAATGGATTCCCAAGGATGATCATTTCTAATCAAGATCCTATTTTTACCTCTAGGGTGTTAATAGGTCTCTATCATGCTTTTTATTATCAGTTATGCCTTAGAACAACTTTTCATTCACAGACGGATGGTCAGAAAAAGTGGACAATCCAGACTCTTGAAGACCTGATATGCTCTTGTGTCCTCGATATTAGAGGTTCGTGGATGAGGCACTTGACCCTAGAAGAGTCCAATTTCCAGAATAGTTTTCACTCCACCATTAGTATGGTGCGGGTTAATGCCTTGTATTGCAGACCTTTCCCTTCTCTGTTGCGCTGGACTGGGATCAGAGAGTCAGCAATTAGTGGACCCGAACTAGAGGATAATACAGCCGAGATGGTTCGTGATAGGATGAAGACATCACAGGATTGTCAAAAATTATATGACGATCAAAGGAGGAGACTATTGTAGTTTGATTATGGGGATAATAATTTTCTAAAGGTGACTCCCCATTATGGGTAGTGAAGGTTTGGTCATTGGAGTAAACATTCTCCACGGGTTTTTGGGACTTTCGATGTGTGGTATCATGTTGGAACTGTGGGGAATCGAGTATCACTTCCCCCATAGATGAGATGAAAACATGATTCTTTCCATGTATCATAGCTCTATAGTTATCTTCATGATGACTTCCACATCATCGATTGGACTGAGATCGATGTTGACGATGATGCGACCTTCGAGGAGTGGTTGATATAGATCTAGGACCTCAAAGAGAAGTTGTTGTGTGGGACTTATATTCCCATACTTCCTATCATGGGGAAACACGATGGCACCGATTAGAGTACTTGGGAGCAAGAGTCATAAATGTAGTTCTAGTACCCATAGCTATTTTAAGTTGTTTTTCTGAATTTTTCTTTGATTCTTTCATTTTTTGTACCTTTGATGTGATGTTATGCTTGACTTGTTTGGATATAAAATATTTGTTCCCTTGTTCTTTGGATGTGTGTGATGTGTCTGAATGTGTAGGGAAGGGAGGACTTGACTCTTAATTAAGAAGCATTAATATGGATGTGATTAAACCTATGCGGGAAAGTCAGTGCCGCCCAAAGTAGATAATATCCTGACATGTAAAAAGGAACTCCCTAACCCATGTGTCGGGACAATGTGATCATTGGGATTGGTGTAGCTATTTAAATTTTATATCTCTTGGTGGGGGGGATTCTTGGATATTAACGTTTTTTCCCAGATTTTGAACATATCATGGTGGTTTTCCCCTATGAGATATCTTATAGGGTGGTTGTTCATACCCATCTTTTCTTCAGCACTGGTTTTGAATTCTCACGGAAGATAATGTTTTGAGTGGTATCTAATATAATGACATGGACCACTCTGGTCTATTACATTTCTAAAATATGGTGTTAGAGGTGTTCTGGGAGGTCAAGGTGACTTATTCCCAACACTTTTTCAAATTTCTAGTTAATGAAAAGTGTTTTCAATACATTAGGATATTTCCAACAGCAGCCTTCCAATTGTATCCTTCTAACAACAAACTTCCAACAACAACCTTTAACCTTTTCTAAATTTCTAGTTAATGAAGTTGTTTCTAAAATAGTAGGTTATTTCTAACAGCATCCTTCTTATAGCTTCCTTCCAATAATAGACTCTTTCCACTTCTAAATTTATCGTTCATGAAGAGTGTTCGCAAAATATAAAGCTATTTCCAATAATATCCTTTTCCTTTTCCAAATTTCTAGTTCTTGAATATTAATTCCATAATAGTATGTTATTTTCAATAATAGCCTTCAAATAGAATCCTTTTTCCTTTACTGATTTTTTAGTTCATGAATAATGTTTCGAGAATAGTCGTCTATTTCCAAAAGCATCATTCCAACTGAATCCTTCCAATAGAAGCCTTCTAACAACAACCTTTTTCTTTTTCCAAATTTCTAGTTTATAAACAGTGTTTCTACCTCCCTACAGTTTCTCACTTTTGATGTTTCCTTTGATGTGAAGTGAATTTAAAGTCTTATTTTAAAGACTCGTAGACCGATTCAACAGCCTTAAATCCTAAATTAATTTTCCTAAGGCTTAGGATTATTTTACTTTGTCATACCATGTAACTTAATACGATCCTCTTTTAATAAAAAATTCATCATATCGTAAACCATCTCCAGAAATCTTCTAAAGGGACCATATATCTTCCTCCCTTGTTTTACCTTCTTGTTTCCTGGCACAAGATTATCAAACATATCATTACTCCCATATGAGCATTGTGATCGAACTTTAATCCTTGGATCATTTCCCCCTTGAAGTTTCTTCCTGCAACATGTGCACCCCCTTTTTGGTGCATGTAGAAAGTGTCAATCCATTATCGATACAAGGTATGATCTAAATCTGTTCTGGTGTTTTCTTCAATCCTTGACCTCTTGTTTCTTCTTTACATGTTTTAACATATGATCTCCATGAATATAATGGAGTATTCTTGGCTGTTGGATAGTGTTTTTGTGTTGCGACATCCCCAGCTGGATGCAGTTTTCATGGGGGAGAAGATTTTAATTCGTTGTGTGGCTCGTCCTCATATAAATTAAATCAAGAACTATTTGAGGTAGGGGATTCATTGAATCCTATTATTTTACACGAAAATGTATAGTTATCATGTTTTATCCCACTAGATAGCAATGAAATTTACATATTAAATAGTTGAACTAGATAAATAAATTAATATCGATTATAGGTTATTTCCTTTTATTTTTTTATAGATATTGTGATATCTTTTCATTATTTATTTACCTTTTCTTTCTTGACAGAAATTGGTAGTGATAGTAAAGATGGAATTAATTGATAATTATTTGGATAAAGATAAAGAGGTATATAAATGATTTCGGTTGTTATTTTTGTAATTTGATGTTAATAAAATTGATGCAGTAAGCATGTTTATTCATTTTTTGATAGCTTACTATTTAGGTTTCCCATAGTTGGAACCTGAAAATAATAAATCTGTTAAATCCAGATGGATTAAATGACTGGTTTATTTGTACTAGATAATGCCTCATAGGATTCAAAGTTACCCACTTTCTTTCTTAAAGGATACGATCCTAATTGATATGATGTTGGTTTTCATGTAGCTTGTTTTGTGATGTAATATAGGAAGGCTGTTGTGATATCTTGTGATAGGGAGGCCTATTGGTTGTTGCAGTAGTTGACGCCTAGAGTGTCGAGATGCATCAATTTATGAATGTGGGGTTTTTGGAGGACATTATAGAAGATGAAATAGGTTGGATGTGAATGTTTGGATGCTTTCTTATTCGTGTTGGTTGTTAATGTTTGGATGATTGCTGATTCGTGTCGGTTGTTTATCTTGTTTACTTTCCTCACTACTCAAGGCAGCTGGTTTTCTTACCCTCCTTCCAAAAGGGGATAATATATGTGGGGTATGCCACATGATTTTTGTGTTTATCTTCATGAGGGAGGATGGGTCTACGCTCTTTCAATAGGACGAAAATACTCGATGGGTAGTTCATATACTCACAGTGTTGATCCCATTGTGTTTAGTATCTTAGAATTTTTCATAAAATGCCTTAGAAAATTGGAAATTAATAATGTTGTTAAAAATTGATTTATTAAATTAACATAACCCGTGGGGTGGGAACTTGTTGGGATGAAAAGGAGAGAATGCAATTTAACGGAACAATAGAATTTGGGTGTGATGATAATGAAATATAATGTGGAAATTGTTAATGTTTATTTAACGTTTAATAAATTAATTAACATAAAGTGTAACTCATGAAAAATGGGAATGAAGTAATGTAATAAAGCTCTTTAAATGGTTGAGTTCTTATAGGATACCTAGTCTTTGAAGTGGCAATGGGTAGTCCGAGAGAAGTTACCTCTAGTTGATTGTAAGAATAGGTTTTTTCTATAGAGTGTTTGTGGGATATAGTATATTCTGTACTTTTAGTGTTTCTATAAGCTACTACACCCCATCATTTAGGGCAACTAGAACCTTGGGGATTCTGAGTCCTAGGGGGTTTTTCAATAATATTCTGGTGGGAGGATGGATGGCTAACTACCCCCCTTTAGGCCTTCTCTCTCCTCTTGGTAGTTACTTGTGCTGGTAGGCACAACAGTTAGTTTTCCCAATACATGTGTGTAGAGGGATGTAATTGATTGTTGTTATTCACACACATATATTCTGGATATTTTTTCTTATGGACTACTATAGGTGTAACCTGTATATGTTGTGATGGCTTGAGGGTCCTCACTTTGTGTGTGGGGTGTAATGGCTTGAGATATAATGCCCGATGTATGATACATGTTACGCGAGCTAAGGTGACTCCTCTAAACAACCTGGTTAATTTTCTTACGTGGATGTGGTGGTTTTGTTTCATGAGGTACATGTTTTGGTGCTTTGCCTAGGTGTATGTGGAGAAGCCTTTTTTGAGAGAGAGTCTTAGCATGTGAGATGTTGGGGAAAATAAGAAAACTAGTGGTGAAGTGGTAGCGCGGTATCCTTGATATTATTTATTATTTTATATACTCATGTATGTGATACTTGGTGAGAGTATCCATGGTGAGGTTGGGAATGCAGTATAACTATTTAGGTGAAGAGTTAGTTTCACTTGTTGTTCACTGTGCTTTAGAATATTCTCTTTACTTTAGAACTAGAGGATCTGGGGAGGATCCTACTGAGTATATTATTATACTAACCCTATTTATATATGAAAAAAAATTTACATCACTTAGAGAATGTTGGAGATCAGGATGGCTACTAATAGCTTGGGGTTACAGGAGTTGTTCAGGTTTCATGCCCATAGCTATTTATACATTCTTTTGGGTACATTAATTTTTCCCCTTTATGTTGTAGTAGTTTGGTATGACATTACACACGTGTACATGGTATTTTCTTTTTTATAGCTATCTGAGTTGGATTTGGTTTCTGTATATATTATCTATCTCTTTCACATGTGTTCTCTTAGATGGTAATGCCTCCCATTTGTGTGTTTACTATACCCTTTGTTCTAGTCTCAAACCAGAGACCTACTGGAGGCGGGACTCGAGGGTCATTATCTCTCTTCTCACATTACTGACCCAGGTGGGGAACACCTTATGGGGAGGGGGTCATGAAAGTTTCATTATCTTAATAAAATAGTTGATAAATTTTTATTTTTTCCGAATTCTATATTATAATAATACAGATGCACATTAAATTAATATAAATTATATATTGGTTGAAATTAAATTATCATGAAAAATAACACCATGAGCATGCTTAAATTTTTTAGTTATATTATATACCATAATTCACCCCCTCTTGTACTCTCATATAAGTTATTTTCTATAAGAATAGTATTAGTCCCAATATCATCATTTCTATAGATAAACATAGTATCGAAGAATTTATATTCATTTTCAATAAAAAACATTATACCAAATCCTAAATCTCCCTAACTATATATCATTGTATATAACAGAAATTTTACATTTTATATTGATCATTTTTTATAAAAAATTAAAATAGTTTCCTTACACAAATGTGTAGATATGAAAAAACTGTTTTCTTATTTGTCCAGACATCAAATTAGAAACTTATATAACTAAAATTAGTGTGATCCTTTGATTATTGAAGATGAATACTACGAGTACAGTCATTATAACAAGAGTTTTTTTGTTATCAAAATGGGTGTTTATAATTTTATTATGATGTTTGAAACCGTAGAAAGGTTGTAGAATAATTTTTATTCTATAATTGATGATGAAAAATATAATTATCTTGTGAAATAAAATGTATATAATATTTTTTTTGGCGAAAAAATATATATACAATGAATTTTGGTATATTCGATAGTGAAAATAATATGGAAACTGCTGGTATGTATACATTTTAAACTACTGAAATTTTTTACATTGAATACCTATGTGGATTGTTTTTAATTGTTAATTAGATTTTAGTTTTCACAAACCAGTCCGAGTTGACCCTGAACCGGTCACCTAGGCCATCCCGCGACAAGTCCCGAGAGGCATTCCCGATCCTCCCAGGATGGCGACAAGAACCAAGGGCATCAATAGAGTACACAAGGGAACGATTATGCCCATATATGAACAATCAAACAAATAATGGAAAGAAATGGACAGCCCAAAATAAATTTATATAAAAATTGAACTGAACATTATTTGTACAAGAAACTGAAAGTAAAACTAAGACAACAACTCAACTGACCAAACCCGATAACCAACTAAATCCATGTGACCCTACTGGTCACTCTCTAAAAAAATGATCACACATCTCCCAAGTCAATCAAACTCATCCTGAAACCTACACAAGGGCTAAAACAGAAGAATACTATAGGTGTGAGTATTAAAACTCAGTAGGTTAGCCAGATATTCTATTCTCAATGCACATCCTCTAAAATAAAAGAAACATCAATTTCAAGTTTTAAATACAAATATAAAGTTATTTCTTCTAAATGAGGCCCCATTCTATAAAAAACTACCAAATAAAAACTTGCATGTTTTATAAACAAGAATGCATGTAACAACTTTCAAAGCGATGAAACTTCAAAATGAAAATAGTTTTCTAGGGGGATTATTTAAAGAATTTTAACTTTCAAATAAATCACACACACTAATTAATTTACCAACCAAACACATTGTATGTCGATTGTGAGTACAAAAATCCAATGGGAACGAGTCACGGGAACACCCCTAGGCACTAGTCAGTTGTGAGCCCAAGGTACCTTGTTTCTCGGTGAAGGTAACCATAATAAATATTTATTATCGTGCACATGAGCCACTAGTAGGAATAATACCCATAACCTAGTGGTCCCCAAACATCATCATCATCATAGTTTTGTTAGTGTTGTCATCGTCAAACTTGCAACGTGAAACAGGGTCCAAACCCCACAGGATCACTAGCATACTAGTACACGTCCGCCCACCTAGATACTCGGGATACCATTTAGTGATCAATCAAGTTACACATATTATCAAATAAAAATTTCACATAAAAATTCCATTCCCAAACCATAAACACACAAACATCCCACAAACATTCTTCACATTTCTTTTACGAATCAACAAACCACTAAATATTTTCGTAAAACAATTTCAAGGAGTGTATTGAGGCTTTGCACATAAAACACATTCAAAAACACTATTTAAATTATAAACACACACCAAAACCATACCAAACCATATTTTTCAGCCCTAAAAACATTTAATAAAATCATTTCATGGACTATAAAACAATCCCAATTTCAAAACACGGTATATACAAGTAAAACACTCATTTTTAATTTTTAGGAAAGGCCAAACGGGCCTTTAGACATTTTCTCAAAACTAACATTTGACAAAGTTGTGCATTTAAATTTTATTAAGTAGGTGTGTAAAAACCATTTATAGAATAAAACTACATTCATAAATCCCTTAAAACACTTCGGTGTCATATTCAAAACACAACCATTTTTATAAAAATGTGAAACGGGCCATTTTTCAGCAACTTGGGCCAAAACATGTTGTAAACAAAAAACCAATTGTTTGTAAAACAAAATCCAAATTTTAAATCCATTAAAGGATCCCAAAATAATTTTCTTACATTCTTCCAATATATTTAAAAATCCAAACAAAATATTTTAAATTGCACTAGACACATAAAACCCAACCAGGCAATTTACCGAACACATGGCTTGCACTTTTTAACAAACCAACTTATGTTAAGCACTTAAAAAGAGACAGAACATAATTTTCATGTCAAAAAGTTATTAAATCTACTAAGACATATTCAAAATACCATAAACCAACTGTGAAAGCTCATGGAATAATTTATCAAACAAGAGGAGTGCACATTTATACCAAAAGAGCTATATTTTTTAAAAAATAAGTCATAAAACATAATTTGCAAAAAAAAACCTTTAGAACCAAAGTTTCACAGAAGCACATATCATATAAATAAGTTTTTAATAGAATTAAAATGATTAAAGTTAAATGATAATGGTTTGTGAAAGGGATATCCTACCTCAAATCCTTGGCGTAATGGAAACGCACACCCAGAATCACCCGTCGCGGGTTTATAAACCCTAAAACTATGAAGACCAGACCTAAATAAATATAAAATCCATAAAAACCCATGGTATAACAGAACCATAAGTAGATAATGACTAGGGGAGATTATAAAACCATGAAATAATGAAATGAGGAAGAAGAGAGAGGATAAAGGAGTTGGAATCTCACATTTTCTACTAGAAAACTCTTCATATTCAATTATATATGCAACACTATATAAAAGGGAATGGTATAAAAATTATTTTAGAGCCTCCTCAGGTAAGGAAGAACTATGGAAAGAATATTTGTGGCATACGAAGCACTAGTTTAATGATTTTTGAGTGAAACAATTTACCTTATCAATTCTGGACATTTAGAGGAAACCATAGAACATTCTCCCTAATCCGCGACACATATGATCTCTAATAAGGGTAAATAGATAATGGAGGTGAGGATAGGGGTATTGGTTTTGAGGGGGAGGTGGAATCCATTAAAAATATTTAAAATATAATTATATATAAAAGAAACAAATTAGTTTTTTTTAATACTGGAAATGGGCCCATGGGATGGACCAATGCCTAAATAAATAACCTCAATTCACCATTCTTATGATTTTATATGGGGTCCAAAAGGAAATGGCTGTTTTAATATGTCATTATAGGACATGAGGAAAGTTTAATGGTTGAAAAATTATGAAATAAAAGGGAGTTATAAAAGAAACAAATTCAGTTTTTAAAATAGGAAATTGGATCACTGTTGGCCCAAATTATGAAGTAACCTCCTTTTCTTCAAAAACTCCTAAACAAGAAATGGGGAACCCAAATTAAGATGATTAGACACATATGAAACTTCAAAACTAAAGATTAATATCACCAAATACCCATAAAAATTATTGGTATTTCAAATGTACTAGATCAAAACAAAGACCAAAAAACGGGTGTGACATTATTCCTAGATAATTAGTTGTAAAAATGCATCAATGATTTTTTGTTATTGATAATGGGATTAAGTCTTCTGTAGGAAAGGAAATATAGATGAATATCATCTAAAAAAGTATATAAATTCTTCCAAATTAATGGGAATCCTATAGGATGAAAAATTATGATAATGATCCTAGGATAAGGATTATTATTGATGATATCATTCAAACAATAATGAATTTTAAGAATCAAAAGAATAGATATATTGATATTTAAATGAAAATGATATGTGTTGTATTCAAGTTAACTTCCAACGTTTTAACAACTAATTATTAAAAATATAATTATGCTAATATAGAAACCAGATGAGATAAATATATATGATCTTGATAAAAAATTAACCTAGATTATGAGGAGAATATTTAACATGTTTCAGGAAGTGAACATTGTGTATGAATATCATAATGATGGAAAATATAAACCTAAAAATAATAAGTCTTCAGACATTATATGTTATGAATGAAAGAAACAATTACATATTAGACATGATTAATGTGGCTCTTTAGAAATAATATCCTTTTAAATATGTGATTTAAATCAAATATTTCAATACAATTAATTCCCAACACCATTGAGGTTTAGAGGGTTAGACAATTTGAATAAAACATTATTTAATAGAACTCATGATGTTTCTATCAATTTGGAAATTTATGACTAAAAAATTCTTAACCAATAAAAATTCATTAATATATCCCTTAAATTATTTGAATAATATATATTTCTAGACACAACATACATATTAATTTTCATCAAATCCCATTGAAACATTAATATAAGAATTTGGTTAAATATGATGCTCATAAATGATAAATATAAGAATTAAAAATTGAATAACATAAGTGATAATAATGTGAGAATATGGGTATAATCATGAAAAATAATAAAATAGATACCAAAAAAATCATAAATTATATATCATGTAAAGTGAAATTGACTAAAAAGTTAAATGAACCAATAGAGTGTAGAAACAAGAGTCTGTAAAAATAAATCAGAAAACATGACCCATGAAATATTGGAATAAAATAGGAACAATTATAAACATATTATTTCATATCTATATAATCATTTCAAGAAAAAAACTTATTCACTTGTATAATTACAATTATAGATTAATTCCATCACACATACATATTTGGATCCTTTCTACACACTGTTCGATTCACATAACATTCTAATCCCATGTGATATAATAATTTACCCAACGCATTGGAGAGAAATATAGGACCCACATTGTACATAATATAAAAAACTAGATAATGTTAATATTAAATAATATTAATTATTTATTATTATTAAATATTTTGATTTTATAAGTTTATATTCACTATAATTAAGTTGTGTAATCTCTAATAAAAACAACCTTGTTTTATTGTTACAAAATTTGTTTAAATATTTTTTAACGTTTTAGATTAAAAATTAAATTAATAATATTTTCATTTAATTAGTTGAAAAATTACTTCATTTTTTATAATCAATTGAAAATTTTCTTAGATGATTTTTTTGGAATGTTTTAAGAAAAATAATTTTGGGTTAATAGTAAAAAATAGTTATTTTTATTGAAAAATACCATTTCATTTCTGGTATTAAAAAAAGTACTATATTTTTTACAAGTAGTTTCAAAGTAAAATTAATTTACTAATTTTATTAACAATCTAATTGAGGTCATTGGAATAAAATTTATGCTGGATTTTGGTATAAATAGTTTATATACATAATGTGACATTTTTTAAGGAAATCCTTTTTTGTCACATTTTTCTGGATTAATTTTGGGTTAAATTATACTATTTCTATAGATTGAATTAGATAAAATTGCTTCCTTATTTTAAATATTCATAAATATTATATTTTAATAGGGTCAACTTAATTTTTTTCGTTAATGAATAGTATCCATATTAAATATTAATCACCTCGTAAATAAAGGTAAACCAATGATAATAGAATGGGGTTAATAATTAATGTCTCTATAAAACATTCCATTACACTATTTTATTATTTTTTTTGTAAAAATACATGCTTGGGGAGTTAATTAATTTATCTTAATATATTATTTTGAATATTGTAACTAAAACATGAATTTTGAGGTTATATGTTATATTGTAATATAATTTAAAACCATTTTTCTGGTCTTTCCATTTAATTAAAGTTTATAACTAAAAATTATATTTTTTTCATTATTTAAAATTAAAAAACTAAATTTTTTAATTATTTAACCAAAAAAATAATGTAAACCATTTTATTAATTTATTTCCATGAATTTATTTTTACGCTTAGAATAGTTATTTTTTAAAAAAAATGTTTTTTTGGTCTTTTGGGTTGTTATATTAAATATAATTTCTTACACCTATATAAATGGAACATGATAAAGTGGAATAATTTTTTTAAATCATCATTCCCAATTTTGATTATAACTCAACTGTTTTCTCTTTATAATTATGATAGCATCGTAAAAATCTATGTCATCGCTGTTTGAGTTAAAATGAGTTTAATGTTATTTAAATAGAATATACGGATTAAAATATCTCCAAAACATGTCGAAATATAATTAGATGAAGTAAATTCAAATATGTTAAACTTTTTCTATAAATAGAGTGTAAATTGGTTTCACGTTTCATGATTATGATATATATATATATACAAATATTAATATTTTAAAAAATTAAATGTTTTTCATCTCCCCTACATATAAAGGGGAACATCATATCATATCATTCTCAGACCTTTTTATATCTCCAATTTAAAAAATACCTACCCAAATCCATTCCTAAAATCCTTCAAAATTTTAACGAGATATTATTTTAAGTAGAATACTAACCATAGAGGGACAATGTTTTAAGGAAATATAGGTTTTCTAAAGAAGGGTTTTGGCTTTTAGCAAAATATTTAAAATTTATTTCTTCATAAAACTCATTAAAAACATTGAAAACCATTGTGATATAATAAACAAGTATCTACCATATATTTAGAAATTAATTTACTTATGTTTTAACATTAATCTATTTATTTCATTATATAATTGTAAATGAAACCATCATTCATGTGTATGAAAGAGAACACCCTCATGAAATAATGTAATTTGTTTTCCATCGTCACCTTACATGAAATTTAATAATAATTGATTTAATATATATATATATATATATATGATATTCATAAAAATAATTTTTAATATATAATATATTATTTATTTTATTACCATTTCATTATTATAAAATGATAATTTCATTCGTGCATACTTTTGGATTACAACCTCCACAAATAGATGCGATTTTTTTTCATCGCCACCTCACATAGATGATTTATATATAAGTTAATATAAAGGTAAAATATTATATTTAGAATTTAATAGTCATTTTGGAATTATAAAATGATACTTACCTTCTTTAACTCATGTTCAATTAAAATGGAAGTTTTACATATGAATACGTACAAACTATCATGTCAATTATTATAACATAATTAATTTTTTGTAACCATATCACATTGTTGGAAATAAAATTATAAATAATTTATAAAAATGAAAATATGGAATTATTATTATTATGGATATCATGTAATACTTATCTATTTTATTATGGTAAATATTTGAATTAATTTTTTTTCAAATTAGGAACCTAATTTCCTCAAAATAGAAGACATTTACTTAACCAATTATGTAATTAAATTTTCCATTAAAAAATTTAGTTTAATGATAAGGGAATAAACATCGATTATGTTATTAATATAGAAAATAATTGACAAAATTTTATTATATAAAATATAAGTAATGTTTATCAAAATTTATACTCAGGGTAAAGGGAACTACCTTAAAAACCGATTTTAATTATTTCATATATTTATTTTCTAAATAATTTTCTTCTATGTAAATGATATTTAAAATATTTTATGAATATAACTATATTGATTTATATGAATTATAATTGACCTTTTATATGTCTTTTTAATTTTTTTAATATATTTCAAAATTAATAATTTTATGTATTTTAAACATAATATTTTGGTAAAAAGGGGAAAAGATTGTTTAATTTTAACATATATAGAAAAAATTACCCATAGTCATTAATATAATTTAATGTGTGGATTTGATTATAATAATCCATTTATTCATTAATGTAAAACCATCCTTCAATTTAATTTTTGGTATTTTCACAATTTATTTACATTAAATATATATTTTTAAATCCTAAAATGTTTTTCTTATGGGTGAAAATAAATTCTCTTGGGGGTACTGATGAAAAAGTAATATTTAATGTGTTATGATTATGTTGTAGTTCTAATTATTATTTATTATGATGGGTGATATTAATAATTCTAATGATGATGTGAGAGCCTAATATTTATGATAATGATGGGTGAGATTGATATAGATCCCTAACACATTGGGTAAGTATATAGAGTTTACCCGTTATAGGATTCCCCAAAGAGATTATTAGAATTTACTGGGAATTTTAATCCATTACTAAGAGTAATATGAAAAATATTTTCAAAGTTACCTGAATGATTTATCAAGGAATTGTATGGATTTTTTGAGAAATCTTATGATTTCAATAGTTAAGCTAATGACATTATGTCTGAAAAATATAATGAAAATTATTAACGGTGAAATGTGAAACGTTGGGAAAAATATTTCATGAATTTTTTCATGATAATAGAAAAAAAATTATTATTTATTTTTCATTTATGATTTATTAATAAATTATTTATTAAATGATTTGGGATGTAATTTGGATTTCTTTATAAAGAACATATTTTTTATTTTAATTTTTATTTTGAAAAATAGAAATTTTTAATTTTTGTATATATGGGCTTACATGTTTCTTTATTTCATTTTATATGAAGCTTACTAATCATTTTGTGATTTTATCATGATTTAAGTTGTTTTCCATAAGTTTTTTATGGATGAGTAGTGAAAAGGATGAGGTCGTGATGAAAACAGTGAATATATATCACGAAAAGAAAACATGTAATATATTAATAGAATATTATTATAGGTATATTGGATAATTAGTGTATGTTTCTAATTTTTTACATTATTTTATATTTTTATGGTTGATTACCAAATTTGACAAAATTGTAAAAATAAAACATATCAAAGAATGAATGATAAATAATTATTGTTTAAGGATTCAATATATGGATTATTTATGTTTTTTTCCTTCACATTAGTGTCAAATTTAATGTTTATATAATTTAAAAGGTTCAAAAATTATAGGTAAAACACCTTTATATGTTCTAAATTTGTTATATCATGATATAACATTTGAAGACTCCGATGATATTTTGTTTTATATTATGTATGTATAGAATATTTTTAAATAGAGTAAATGGAAAAAATATAATAGGAATATACCAGTAGAATAGTGTACTTCTATTTTAGAAACATAGAATGGTTAGAAATGGAACTAATCATTTTTTAGCTATGATGGATTGATTTAAAAGTTATATAATTATTTTACGTCTATGGTAGAGAGAATCCTGATCTACAAATGAGTAACATGTCAATAGTGTAGTATTTTATGAGGAAACACCTTCCATCATTAACTGGGTCTTCTAAACAAATGTTAGTTGAGAGAAGGATTATATCTCTTGAAAATATATTTGAATTCATGGGTTGTTTAGACCTTCCAAAAATAATTATTTATATTTTCCATTTTAAATGTGATATTGTTCAATAGTGAATTATGATTATGAATAATATTGAAATATTATAGATGGATTCCCTAGAATGGTATACATTTAAAAATCATTTAATTTAGAAGTATTTTAATATTTCATTTCATCATAGGGAGAAAATAGATTCATCTAATTATGGTGTTATAAAGAATATTAAGTGGCCGCGTATAAAGGAAACATCACCCAATTAGAAAGGTATGCACTAAATTTGATCCTGGATATTCATATAAAAACTAATAAATTTTACTTTTTTTTAATCTAAGATACCTAAGATAATTGTAATTCCATAAATTTATAAGTTATGATATAATTTTTCATTGTTTTTAGATGGTAGAAATGGAGTTCATCGATTATCATGTGGTCTACGATAATAAGATAAAAAGTTTTCAATTTAGTAGGAAAATGGGATAAATATATATATCAAATATGAGGGTAAGAAAATAATGATTCATGTTTTTGAAAGATGTTGAAAATATAACCTTGGTGAATTCCTTATGAAATTTGGGATGTAAATTTGATGTGGAATGTTGGTATGAATGTATTGTGATTGAAATGAAAAGGATCATGATAGTGGAAAGAATAATATTCATAAATAAGCAGTAATATAGTGACATGTTAGTTTTCAGACATAGATATTACATCTTAATAGATTAATATTCAATAAATTAAAATATGATCCATTCATAAATCATATAGATTTAGTTTCATTGGAAACATGGATATATAACCAACCACTTCACAAGTTCTCTAAATCATTTTCCACGGAATTTTTCCTATCAAGTACTATTATTAAAAATATCATACATAAGAAATGTACTCATTACCTAGGGAAATGGTAAATGAGAAATTGTGATATAAGTTTATAATTATATGTAAATAATGGAGGTATCAATTGTCACGAATTGTCCCCCGGGGCCCATGCCACGACTACCCCAAGCCCTCCTTCAATAGGCTAGGGGATGGCGACTAGCACCAAAGGCATAAATCCGTAAAAATGGGAAGGCATTGACTTTATAACCTGAATATGCCCACAAAAAAGTAAAAGCTCGAAGAAAATCACTATGTAGAACTATATAGCAAAGTGTACTAAAATTAAAAGGAGTCCGGAAATACAAGCCCAACTGTAAAGTACAAGGAAACGGAAAGTACAACTAAAGAAAAGAAAAGCTGCCACCGGGTCATCCTCCGAGGTTCCTACCTGAAGCGTAGGTACAGATCGCCTCCTCAAAACTCCAGGTCTTTCCATCTTCTCTGTGTATCGTCACGCCATATAGTCCACCTCCGGGTACAATCTGGTCCTGGTGCTCTCAGACTCAGCCAACGTTGTTTGTCATCTACATCTAGCACAACGAGGTGCAGGCATAGCCTGTGCTGGGGTGAGTATAACGATACTCAATATGGACCCCAATACCCTCATGGTCTCACAAAATTCAACAAGGATAAACCACAAGGTATGAAATCAACAGTTAACCCCACTTAGGTATATTCCCATATATATACCTAAGTTATCAAATAATACATCTCAATCATGAGGAAAACACAAAATTAAATGAATCAGCTCACACAAGTATAAAACTTATGTAGAGTGTTATATATGACTAGATGTAGCCACTAATAAATCTATTCTGTCGAACCCACACAGGATCCAGGAACAGAAGTCAAAACTATCGAACCCAACAAAGGATCCAGGAATAGTAGTCAGATCTGTCAAACCCACCCAGGATCCAGGAACATCTATTCTATTAACCCACATAGGATCTAGGAATAGAATTCAAAACTATTGAACCCACACAGGATCTGGGAATAGTAGTCAGAGCTGTCGAACCCACACAGGATTCAGGAACAGTTATTCTGTCGAACCCCCACAGGATCCAAGAATAGAAGATAGAACTGTCAAACCCACACAGGATCTAGGAATAGTAGTCAGAGCATTCAAACCCACACAGGATCCAGGAACAACTATTCTATCAAACCCACACAGGATCCAGGAACAACTATTCTGTCGAACCCACACTGGATCCAGGAATATAAGTTAGAACTATCGAACCCACAAAAGATACAAGAATAGTATTCAAAACTATCGAACCCACACAGGATCTAGGAATAGTAGTTAGAGAGCAGCTAGCCACAGGGTTTCCACACAAGCATGCTTGATTTTGGGAGGGTCTGCTACTCAATCCAAGTGTCAATACATCAACTTCCATTAAGTCCCATGAAGAAGTATCCCAAAGTAATGCCACATCATAGGGGTATCAACGCAATAGATGGAACGTTAATCAGATGCCTGGTCTATAAGTTATTAGCCTTTTAGTCCAGGGGGCACGGTTGGATTCGTGCATGATCCAACCTGACTGTATCTCAACTATACCCTGAACTCTATTGGGGTATACTCAAAGGGATCGTCATGCTTCATGTTTTCCAGCGCCACTAACGGTTTGTCAAATGGACATTTGGTGCCAATGATATGGGAAAAATAATTTTAATGGTCGGTAGTGGGCCTGGGTCCAGTCCGAGCCGATCGGACCGGCTCGGGCCATCTTAGTCTGGGCTGAAACGGTTCAGGTGACCCGACCTGACCTATTGGGTTCATCCCGACCCCCTGGGCCGGGCCTAGCAGGTCGCGAGTAGCGCGACAGCGTAGACCGGTCGTGAGGGCGCGGACCGGCCGTCAGTCGGTGTAAGGGCGGTTTGGCCCAGAGTTTCTGTAAGGAGCACGGAAGGCCGGCTCGACCAGGCATGTATGGAGAACAACATGGCAGCGTAGCCTTGATGGAAGAGGCCGGTTCGGCCAGCAGTGGCACGGGGTGAACGGGGCGCGTGGGCTGGCGTGGTTCGGCCGGGGTGCATGGGAGGCGCGGGCTGCTGGGAGGTTGGGCGGCTTGGCCAGCGCAGTTCGGTCGGGGCGCACGAGAGGTGCGGGTGGATGGGAGTCCAGACAGCCGGGAGCCAGGAGGCGCGGGGGGCGCGGGGCGGCTGGAAGACGAGCACAATCGAGAGCGGAGCATCTCATGGTAGCCGGCTGCGGTGCAGGACAGGGCGGCTCTACCGGTTCGCCCGGGGGACGGCGAGGCTAGGGAGGCTCAGCCGGAGGGCCACGGTTCGGCCGTGGGTGAAGCAAAACCAGGGCACAGCATGGCTCAGCGTGGTTCCATTGGCGGAGCCGGTTCGATTGGGGCACCAAAACTCCACGGGGTGGCGCGGTTCACGGAGTCCATAGGAAATGTGTCCTTTGCCTATTGCCTTCGTCGCCTTCAACGTCTCTTCATTGTTACATCGTCATGTCGAAGGACATCACAAAAGATATCAACGAAGGGAGTTGGGCCATGTTATCTTGGCCAACACCCTCCACATTTAGAGTGATAGAAATAATTTCATAAGAACAATGCACAACAACTCACCCGCAAAAGAAAACATATTCTCGTTCTTTGTTTTGAATGAAAGGAAGAACATGGCACTAAAAAGAAAACAAACCCCTACCATTGTTTGTTGACGGAGTCGTGGGAAAGAAGATGGTATTGTTGTTGTTCGTCGCATCGGCCACACACTTCCAATCCAAGCTCGTGTGTCGGTTCATTGATGATGATGAGGAGGGAAGATCGATTGAAGACATCCCAAATCCTCCTCCCAAGCTCCATATATATAAGAGAGGGGAGTGGTAGCTAACGATCGTCGAATTTATCACGGTTCATTTATTAGCAACCTTACTAAATTCCAACTATGTTGTTACATAATTTAAAAAAGGGTCAAGTCAATTAAATTATGGTGGCACAATTTAATAGGTGCGTTGGTAATACGCATTAGGAGGATACCAAGAGGCTCCCCCCACATTTAAGAGGGAGTTGAGAGGTTTCTCCCAAATAATGGGAGGTTTCAAGGAGGTTTAAAAACCCAGGTGGTCCCCACCACCATAACCTCTCAAGGGATGTTATGGTTCGGGTGGTCCCCACTACCATAACCTCTAATGGGAGGTTAAGGTGTGGTGGTCCCCACTTCCAACTTCCATGTGGAGGTTTATCTCCGATGGACCCCACCTAAAATATCCACATGGAAGCTAAAAAAATGAAGTTTATTTTATTTTATTAATTCCACGAAAAACCCAAAAACTAATCTTCACCCTCGACCAACTGATGTTGAGGAAAAAGTATCCTAATGAAAATACCAGCACTGTGGATTCAACAGTGCCCTCAGATTTAAATTCCAAACAACGGTTCAAAAGTTACAAAACGCTTCTTGAGTATTTACTAAACGTGCTCAAAAAAAAGTTCATGAAATTATTATCAGACACCCTCAACCCATGTCGGTTGAGGATAGGCTCTGTCTAGATGAAACACACCCCAAGGAACCCAATAGTACTCTCATATTCTCAATCCCAGTTACCGTTTCGATGTTATGAATTTTACAATAAAATATTTGTCACTTAATTATTTTATTTGCGGCCAAAAACTAACATTCTCTACTGACCTGCACCAGCCATTGTTAGTGTCTACTTAAAGAAAGCATATCGTTTCAGTGGTGGTCTCAGATTTTTAATCTGAGTTACTGTTTTTGAGTTATAAGCTTTTGAAATATAAGATAATTTGTTTAATTATTTTATTTATGATTATGCCATTTTTGGGTTTTCTCACCGGAGGCCTGCACTGACTAATCTTAATTCGCGCCTAGTGTAATCCTGCCATTCTAAGTGAAATGGTGGCCTTGGATTTTTGATCTGAGTTACCATTTAATATTTATTACACTTTTTCAGGAAAACTGCTTATGTGCGTTAATTGAAGCTCAACAAAACATCAATGGGTCATTCCGGGCACTCCGAGCATCGAAATTGTGTGCCGTCAGATTTCGAAGACTCATAAAATTCCCATATATTTAAATAAAATTACATTTAAATTCTGGGTCTTTAGATTCTTCCAACCTCAGGTCTCTATTTCCACGTAATCCACAACTCATAACTAAGGGAACAAGTGGGGGTGCTGAGCACGCATCTGAGCCTCCTGCTCCCATGTACTCTCTTGGTGGTTCTCGTGCTACTAGAGAACGCACACCAGAGGTATTGACTGTCCACAAAATACCGGATCTTGTTGATACTCAATCTCTATTGGAACCTCTGTAAAATTCACCCCATCGTCGACATCCAACTCGCCATGGACAATGACGAAATATGGGTCATGTACGTATCACCTCTGCTTGGATAACTGGAAGACGTTGTGCACCCTGTGCAACTGAGGTGGAAGAGCTAAGAGATAAGCCACCTCACTAACTCTGATGAGATCTGAAAAGGTCTAATGAATCTCAATGATAACTTACTGCCTCAGCCTAATCTCCGTAGACCTCGTTGGAGTGAGACCTTTCGTATGATGTCATCGCCATCCTCGAACTATAGAGGTCTCCGTCTCCTATCAACATACGACTTCTGCCTGCTCTGTGTAGTCCTCATATGCTCCTGGATGATCTTCACTTTCTCTGTGGTATCCCATACCATCTCTGGTCCCACTAGTGCTGACTCCCCTGGTTCAGTCCAGTATAATGGTGATCTTCAAGGTTTCTCATACAATGCCTCAAATGGTGTCATCCCTATGGTGGAGTGATAGTTGTTGTTGTATGCAAACTCCACAAAAGGTAAGTGATCCTCCTAGCTGTGACAGAAGTCGAGGAAACAAGAACACAACATGTCCTCAAGGGTCTAAATGGTCTGCTCAGTCTGACCATCCGTCTGAGGACGGAAGGCGGTGCTCAAATGAAGTTGTGTTCTGAAAGCCTCCGGTAACCCCTTCCATAGCTGGGAAGTAAAACATGTATCACGATCGGAAACGATCGTCGAGGGTAATCCATGTAACCGTACAATCTACTACATATAGAGGCGTCCCAAGCTCTCTACTGGACCCTGCTCTCTAATCAGTTGGAATTAGGCCAACTTGGTGAGTCGGTCAATGATCACCCAAATCGAGTCTTGAACCATTGATGTACGTGGAAGTCCTATAACGAAGTCAATGGATATCCCATCCCATATCCACTCTGGGACCTTTAAAGGCTCAACCAAACCCACTGGTACCAGATGCTACACCTTCACTTATGGAAAAGTGAGGTACTGAGATACAAACTATGAAAATTCTTTCTTTATTCTCGACCACCAGTGTTATCGTCGTAGGTCGTGGTACATTTTCTCCACACCTAGATGTACCGCTTGAGGGGATGTGTTGAACTCCCTCAACACTTTCTCCTGAAGTGACACTGGTACCACGGTACGTCCTCTGAAGAGGATGGTATGCTCCCCTCCTCCATAAAATCCATCAGTTTCCTATCCTATGAATATCTAAGAATGTCGTGTCTCGAAGTGAGTGTCCCCATATTGCGCCTCTATCACTCACTGAATAAGTGGGGAAGTGACTGTAAGAGACTGAAGAAAGGCTTCTCCTTCTCGATCCACAAATGATATCTAGAAAGCGTCTAGATACTCTATCGCATCTCTCAGAATATGTAGGCTAGACCTTCTACTGAGTGCATCTACTACCATGTTTCCCCTTCCCAAGAGTGTAGACTATCTCAAAGTCATATTCTACTACCACGAGGGTGAGGTTGGCCGACTCATGAGTGATTGGATACACACTCATATGCATGAGTTTATCTTGTGCTTCCTAGGTTTCCTTTTTCACAGACAAAGGAAAACCCCTTCCCAACGTTGTAGATAAACCACATTCTCTTTTCCTAATATAGTTAATCTAAGAGTGAACTGTGGATGTCATGTCCAAACCCAAAATAACACTGTAACGCCTCGACGCTGCCACCAAGAGGTTCCAACCAAAACTCTCACCTCAAGGATCATATCACACCGTTGGCTTAAGTGTGATTATTGAGTATCCTCCCAAAGGTATCACTAGATGTGAGGGTCAACTAAATGGTTTAACTAGAAACTCTAGGTCCTGGATAAGATTCATGGAAGGAAGGAATTATTGGTGCCTATGGATATTGATACGGAAACTGGTAGTTGACACAAACCATACCTAAAATCATTCCTAGAGCCCTTGGGTCGCACTTCTTGACCACATTCAGCTACTCTCTTCCCCTGTCCTCTAGCTCCCTAAGCCTGGTGGGGTCCACAAAAAAAGGGGTGGTTGTAACATGTCGAAAAGTACACCACCACATTCTGCCCTCCTAGCTCTGGTTCCATGTCTGCTACCATGCAGATTCATCTGTCCCTAACACATCCTCTTCCTAAAACATTTTACATGCCCATGTCTCTGAGACTCGTTCCAGTTTCCTACTTTTCCACTACTAATATTCACTGCTTTTATCCACTCAGCCAAAGAACATTCAACCACAAAGGTTCTCTATTGCACCCTAGCATAAGTAGGAATTCATAGAGGAATAGTGATGGCTTTGATGTCCTTTAATCACACCTCTCACAGATGTTAGATCCTTGAATCACTGATCATATTGTATTCATTGAGTACCATGAAGGATCAGTACGCCTCGATGAATACTCAGCTACCGTCATGTCATCCCGACGAAGCTATAGAAGTTCTAGAGAACTATCAGCCACCTCCACGAGCCAGTCCTCCACCGCCTGTGATTCGGACTCACCTTGGAACCTGAGGGGTATCAGATGCTGAAACTCATACAACGCGCTCAGTCGGCCTGCACCATCCGCCAATGCGGCTGGTGATATATGCTTTTCAATTGGTGGTGGTGCTGCTGGTACACCACCCGAAGGTTCCAACATAGTAAGAGGGCCCTAAACCGGAGCCTTGTCACCCAGTGGGCCTTCATCGTGTACTCTCTCGAGAATCCTAGCTGGCTCTCTGTGTACCAGCATCCTGATAAGGAATAGGTGCTCCATGGTCAATAAGTTATACCTAGTGATCTGACTCAGATAATTCATAATGAACACACATGCAATTAGTGTTTTCGTGCACTGAGTCCAAAATCAGAAGTCAGGGTCCTGGTGTAAGGATACGGCAGCTGCCACACCAACACTGGACTCCCAAAACTGAAAACCACACTCAGTACCCTTAATAGTATTACTTCATAGAAAAAATTAGAGTCCTATGTTCTGCGGTAGAACCGACTCCTTTGATACCAATTTGTCATGACCCATCCCCCGGGGCCCGTAATGAGACTACCCCAAGCCCGCCTTCCATAGGACAGGGGCTGGCAACAAGTACCAAAGGTGTAATCCCGAAAACTGGGAAGGCATTGCCTTTATAACCTGAATACACACAAAACAAAGTACAAGCTGGAAGAAAATCACTAAGTAAAACTATGTTAGGACCAATAGGGTCCTATATACCCTGAGAGGGAGGTGAATCAAGGTATGGATATTTGTTTTCGAAATTCTTCCAGCCCCACGGGATCTTGACCTATTTATTACAAGGGTCAATTTGTTTGCACTTGTGTGTTTATTATGATCCCTTATTTTCGACTTTAACTAATGATGATTCTTTGAATGCAATGATGCAAAGCAAAAAGGAAAACACATATATTTTTACTTGGTTCTACCTCACTGGACTACGTCTAAGGAGCATACACTAACAAGTTGCTGATCGTACCAAATTCCACTAAACTTCACTAGATATGGATTACAAGGTTCGGCCCCAGTCACTCTGTCCTAGGCTCATAGCCTTTACAAGGATTAAGGTCAGCTCACTGCTTTCCCAAGGGTCACTCCCTGTTTGTCTCTCTCTGGCTCACTGCCGGTGGAGAGGATCACCGTCTTCCTCTTACTTCGCTCACTGCTCTGGAAAGGTTCCACTCACATTGTATAGATTTGTAGGTCTCTTAATTATCTCTAATGAATACATCTTCTGTTGTATGTGGATGCTCTGTTGAAGTCCAACTTTCACCTGTAGATGAATCTCTCTTTGCCCCGAAGGTATCGGGCCATCTTCCAGCTTTAATGCAGCCCAGAAACACTACAGTGAATCAACCTTACTTGGCGCGCAAGTCTAACCTGGCATGCAAGTATCGGTGCGCAGGTCACAACTGGAACGTAGGTAGACCTCAACCACCTATGCGACACAACCTTCTTCGACTCCAAACCTGAGCGACACCCTTCATTTTACACCCAAACCAATATTGGCGCGCAACTACCAACTGGCGGGCAACTCCAAACACTGGCGCGTAAGTCCACCTGCACGACCACACACCACTTGTGCGACTTCCACACCTGCAAGACGGGAGCTCTGATTTTTATAAGTGTTGAACTCTATTGAAAATGAAGAGGGGTGGTCTATTATTTATAGTCATTTTGAACACCCTATGCGACGGCGCGCAAGTCTCCCATCGGTGCGCAAGTCTCGGGGCGCAGGTCTCTTCCCATGAAAGTCACTTGCGCGACCCACCTCCAAACATGCACGAACCACTTTCATTTTCCATTTTTTGAAGTTATGGTCTTGAAAAACAATAGTCATGCAAGTTTCCAATCCTCCTAGGCACTGTTGTGCATGTCCTTTCTCTTGGTGCACAGGTCACTTGCGCGACCTTTATCCCATTCCCATATTTTGATGATCTGATCTTGAAAAACATATGGCGCGCAAGATTCCAAGCCTTCAAGTACACGGTGCGCAATTCCATTTTCCACAAACCACTTTTCTTCATTTGTCGATTTTCTGGCCCAAAAATTTGGAAAACACTGGAAAACAGCACCACCTTGTATCTATTCTTTTTTTACCACCTCCAGATCATCCATTCCTTTGTCGACATTCTTGAATCAGACATGGATCTTTGACCACATCTCTTGAACTCGACATGCCACCACGATGTCCCCTTTTTCAATAAATTTGTATGTCATTGTTTTGCTTTTTCAATAATCACAGCGCAGTTGTCCACTTCGTCAAAAAACACAATCACCTCAAAAATTCATCTATAATGCCTTGAGGGATTTTTGCCCAATAATTTCCCCCTTTGGGTTTGTTGACAACTCTTCCATAAAAAGGTACACTGTTAACTCTTCATCCAACATTATCCCAAATGTGATTCTGAGAGCGATCAATGATTTACTCAACACACACTCTAATACCACATGAGTAATGCTCGGCGTGAGAAAAAAGAGTAAATGAAAAGTTCATCAATGAATCACTTCATCTATGACACCCACTATTGACAGAAAACAGATACCAATTCATAAAAAATGATACCAATTTTTGGAAATATTCTTACCACTCTCTAACACCACTCTTCTGCTTTTATCATGATCCTCAGCTATCGTGATATCTATTCTTTGATTGGTCACTTCTAGCATCATCATATTTAAAACGCTCCCCCTTTCTGATCACAGCTTCAACTCTTGTCAGCTTCAAAACCCCTTAGCCATATGTTCTATGTTGTCCAAGCTATGCTCTGGCTAAGCACGTTCAACTCCCCCTATCTAGAAGATCCACCTGTCAGCTTCTCCCCATATCTTTCAAGATTTCTCAAATAACCACACAGTTTTTCCTTTGAACAATCACTATTTTCTCCCCCTTTATCAACGAACCAAAAGGAAACTCCTTTATAGTCTGTAACATAGTAGAGAACACATATCAGTACATTAGATAAAGCACATCATACCTCGGGGAGGGGGGGTTCCACTTCCACACTCTTTCAAGTGCGATGAGTCGACTGAACTCCCAGAGCAAATCAATGCCTCTCAAAAGATTCCTTTGGTAAGGCCTTTATCAGAATGTCGGCAACCTGTAGCTCTGTAGGCACGTACTCCAACTTCACGATTCCCTGTTAAAAATTCTCCTTGATAAAATGATACTTTATCTCAATTTCCTTTGTCCCTGAGAGATGGACGAGATTTTTGCTGATATTCATAGAACTTGAGTTATCACACTGGATTCCGATCGGAGACTTTAATTCAACTCCCAGATCTTCAAGTTGCTGCTTCATCCACAATAACTGTGTGCATTATTGAGTGGCCGCAATATACTCTACTTCTGCGGTGCTCAATGAAATGAAATCTTGCTTATTTCTTAGCCGAGAAATACACAATCCACCAAGATATAATGCACCTCCTGACGTTGATTTTCTGTCATCTACTGATCCATCCCAATCTGCATCTGTGTAACCAAATAACACTGATTGAGATTTTTCATTATACATCAGACCGAAATCCAAAGTGCCTTTGATATACCGAAGTATTATTTTCACTGCGAGCATGTGGCTTTCCTTGGGATTACTTTGATATCTCATTGCTTGGAATGTGTCAAAAACAATTTCAGGACTTTTGTGGTCAAGTACCGCAAACATCAAATAATTTTCCAATATTCTGTGATATTAATTGGCTTGCTATCTTCATCTTTTGATAATTTCATCCGGGTAGCAACCGAAGTCTTCATCTCCTTGGAATTCTCCATTCCAAACCTTCTTAGAACCTCCTTGGCATATTTGGATTGAGAAATTAAAGTACCATAACTTCCTTGTGTCACTTCTAAACCAAGGAAAAATGTTTGCTCTCCAATCTTTGACATTTCAAACTCATTTTTCATGAATTCGGAGAATTGTCTGCACTGAGCTTCATCTGATCCGCCAAATATTATGACATCGACATAAACCAACACCATAATCCTTTGATTACTATCGTTGCTGAAATAAATATTGTATTCATCTCCCCTATGCTGAAAACCAAGCTTCTTCAAGTACTGATCAAGCCTTGAGTACCATGCTATTGGTTCTTGTTTCAACCCATACAATGCCCTCATCAGCCTACAAACTATGTTCTCATCCTCATGAATGATAAAACCATCTGGCTGCTCAATGTATACATCTTCTTCCAAAACACCATTCAAGAATGCGTATTTTACATCCATATGGAACACATTGGACGTTCTTTGCACAGCTACGACAAAAAATAATCTGATTGTGTCCAGCCTTGCAACTGGTGAAAATGTCTCATCAATATCTATTCTACCTATCTGGGAGTATCCCTTGCACACCATCCATGATTTGTTCCAAATCATTGTGCCAACTTCATTCATCTTATTGCGATAGACTCATTTAGTCCCGATGACATTTTTATCTGCTGGCCTCGAAACAATCTCCCATGTCGGGTTCTTCTCAATCTGATAAAGCTCTTCATTCATAGCTTGAACCCAGTTTTTAACGTCAACTACATCGAAAAAAAATTTCGGCTCCACCAGAGATAAAAACTATGTATGCTGTAGTGATTTCATTTTTCTTGTCTGAACTGGTGCTGACTAATCACTGATGATATTCGGTCTGTGAGTTTCTGCTCGACTCTTTGGCTTCTGTGCAGATAAGGATTTTACTTCCTCGTACTCACCATAAATATCTTCTTCAGAATCAACATCAATCAATTCTACTCTCCCTTCATCTCCTACCACTTCCTCACGTTAAACAGAAAACTTTTCATTGTGTCATTGTTCACTGACGTCATTTCTTTGAACATCTTCTCTCAAATTTCTGTTGACACACAGTTGATTTTCTCGTACAGCTTCTCGGTATCCTGAAAGTAGTAAGTTGATACCACATTGTTAGAGAAAAATAAATAATCATGAAATTCTTGATTATTGCTGCTTCCCCCACAATACGTCTTCCCTCCATAAACAACACCTGATCCAAGTAATCCAATTATTGCATTGATGGCTCTTGCATCTAATTTTGTTATTGAATGCTCCCACTTCACTATTTAACAGTTCCTGGGGTTAGTCCCACTATTTAGACTCATAACCATTCTTCTCTTCATGCATCATTTATTCTAATCTGGCACTCAGCATCGATCCATTAACTAAATCTCTAAGCCAACTAAGTTGGAACTCAGTGTAGGAAACAAGAGATAGAATTAATAACACAATCACTTCCCATTGTGCTATGTTTATCCCTTTCTCCTTCAACATTGGTACCTGATTTGAGCTAATAGAAACTCTGAAGCACATCACATCTCCACATTGAATCTTTAGATGACTCTCCCCCTTGGATCGTATCTCCCTAAAACCTGAAACACATGAATGATTAGTTAACATCATTTATAAACATATGGAGAGGGGTACTTCTAGAATCCTCAAGAAGAGGATTGCGGTTGATCCTGATGGGTCATCACATTGATTCTTTCATGCATATCATCACACTCTTTCCTTGCTTCTTCTAGCTTCCTAGACAACTTCAATTGCTCTGGCCATATGACTAAGCATTCATTACTCACATTCCGAGTCCTTTTCTGATATGAAGATTCTGCAGGCCTTGTCTTTGTCACCATTTGGGGTTTAAACCCACTTGTACAAATTTCCTTCTTTGACATTCCACCAAAATTCCATTTCCCTTGACTCCTTCTCTGAGAAGAAATATCTTTTCATTCCATCTTCCCTTGCTTCTACCACCATTGCAAGGATCTTGCACCTTCCTCCACTTTTGACTGTGGAAAATGACATGGGAATTTTTTAATACATTCTTTGTTCATATCTCTTTTATCAAATGTCTGAGTCACCATACTCGTTTTCACTGGTGGTGAGTCATCCATTGAATGTTCATTCTTCTTTATCACAGCTGGAGTAGATCTCCCCTTAATCTTCTAGGTTTGTTCACATTCTCCCCTTGAGAGCTGTTGTGAGTATGACAGTGGAGGTGACTGATACACATTTTGTTCAGTGCCATGTGATTCCCCTGAGTCTCTAAGCCTATTCTTCTCTTTACCACTTTGTCTCCCAGTGTAGAATTTCTTATTATGCATCATTGGGGTCTAGAATATTTTTTGGAGTTCCTTTTCCTTTCTTGTATTCTTCTTGCTGCAATTTCTTTCCAAAATCCCATTACCTGAACATTTAAAACATCTTCCATCAAAGGCATACCTCGTTTCATCATTTCTATGTCGAGATACTAATACACCTGGAGTTCTTATTCTGACACGGGGCTCTTGAGCTTCCTGACACATACTCATGGTGTGTCCCATTCTTCCGTAGTAACAGCATCTAACAGATGCTTTCCTCTGAGAGATTCTTCTTTCTGATTACTCATGACACATCTTCTTCTCCTCAGATCTAGTAATTTTTCTATTTTCATAGCCCGAGATGTATTCTTATGCCTCTAGACAAAAGCATGATGTGTGGCCATGAATCCCACAGAAATATAACATGTCATCACTACATCTTGGAACTGTCCTCTTAGTCCTATCTCCAGAACCTACAAGATTTTCTCTACTTCTAGAACTATTCACAGCTCTCTTTCTGTCATGCATGGGAGGGAATTCATCAAATACAATACCGGATTTTTCCAAACAGTATGGTCTTTGATCTGAGAAAATATTCCATTGCATCTCTTTAGAGATAACATGTCTTTTATTCATTTTATCATCACTTGTCGAAGGATAATCAAATAGTAAGTGCAATACATCCTTCATTTTAGACATTCCTTTGGTATTGGATTTCTCCACTTCCTTCTTTACTGATTCTAGCTCTTCTTCCAACTTTTTAATCTTCATATCCCTTGATTCAAGTTGGACATCATGTTCTCTCTTGATAAGCTTCCCTCGACTCATCTCATCTTCCAATTCAAATTTCATCTTATCCACCATGTCACTCTGGTCCTTCACTTTCAATTTTTCATCTTCAATAGAATCAGAACAACATGAATTATCTTGTTGTAGCCTTTGATTATTTTGAACTAGTTCAGTTATCTGTGTAGCAACATCATCATTTTTATATTTCAAATTCTAAATCTCATCTATGTTCAGACTCTTCCCCTTGACAACAGACTCTGATTTTTCAACCATTGTAGATCTCTTTCACAATTATTCATCTTGAGAATCATTTTTCTCCTTCAGATCAGTAGCTACGTCAATAAGCCTTTGATTCAAACCTCTTATCTTGTTGATCTTAGTTTTCAGTTCTTGGATCCGAATATCTTTAGATTTAATTTCATCAGTGAATTTCTGATCCAATTCCTTCTCTTTGTGCACAACTACCACATTTCAACTTCTGGGAGTTTCTTCATCATCAGTAGTTCCGGTATCACTTTGATGTTCATGTACTTCACTCAATCCTATTTTTTGATTGATTGAATCTATCTTTTCCCTATCAGATTTATCCAGGTGTTCCTTCAGTAAGATTATTTATTCTTTTAGTTGAATCACACTTTTCCCATAAACACTTCCACACTGAGGGATGTCACTTTACTTCTGATTCTTCATTGATGTTTTTCCCTTTTCCACGACACACAGTAAGAGTAGACTGATTATTTAACCACACAAGTTTTCAATCCTCCTGGGCACCGGCGCTCTAGTCCTTTCTCTTGGCGTGCAGGTCACCTACGCGACCAACTCAATACTTTCACGACCTTTATCCCATTACCATATTTTAATGATCTGATAATCAAAAACATTTGGTGTGAAAGTTTCCAAGCCTTCAAGTACACAGCCTAAAAGTCCCTTTTCCACAAAAAAATGTTTCTTCATTTGTCGATTTTCAAGCCCAAAAATTTGGCCAACACTAGAAAACAGTGCCACCTTGTATTTGTTCTTTTTTTTACCACCTAAAGATCATCCATTCCTTTGTCGATGTTCTTGAATCAGACCTAGATCATTGACCATAGCTCTTGAACTCAACATGCCACCATAAAGTCCCATTTGTCAATAAATTTTTATGTCATTATTTTTCTTTGTCAACAATCACAGCACAGTTGTCCACTTTGTCAACAAACACAATCACCTCAAAAATTCATCCACGGTTCCTTGAGGGATTTTTGCCCAAAAAAACTGTATAACATAGTTTACTGAAAGTAAAAGGGGGCTGAAAATACAAGCCCAAATGTAATATACCAGGAAATGGAAAGTACAACTGAAGAAAAAAAAAGTTGTCGCTAGGTTGTCCTCCGAGGTTCCTACCTGAAGGGTAGGTATAGATCGCCTCCTCAGCACTCCAGGTCTGTCTGTCTCCTCCGTGTATCATCACGCCGTATGGTCCACCTCCGGGTACCATCCATTGTGCTCTCAGCCTCAGTCAGTATTGTCCATCACCTCCATCCAACACAACGAGGTGCGAGCATATCCCATGCATGGGTAAGTATAACGATACTCAGTAGGGACCCCGAGACCCTCAAGGTCTCACAAAATCCAACAAAGATAAACCACAGTTTATGAAATCAATAGTTAACCCCACTTAGGTACATTCCCATACATATACCTAAGTTATCAAGTAATCCATCTCAATTATGAGGAAAACGAAAAAGTTACTGACTCAGCTCACACAGGTATACAACTTTTATAGAGTGTTAGAGATGATTAGATGTACCCAATAAAACATATATTTTGTCGAACCCACACTAGATCTAGGAATAGAAGTCAGAACTATTGAACACACACAGGATCCATGAAAAGTAGTCAGAGTTGTCAAACCCACATTAGATCTAGGAACAACTATTCTGTCGAACACCCACAGGGTCCAGGAACAGATGTCAGAACCGTCGAACCCACATAGGATCCAGGAATAGTTGTCAGAGCTGTCGAACCCACACAGGATCTAGGAACAACTATTATGTAAAACCCGCACAGAATCTAAGAATTGATGATAGAACTATCAAACCCACACAGGATCCCGGAATAGTAGTCAGAGCTGTCGGACCCACACATGAACCAAGAAAAACTAATCTGTTGAACACACACAGGATCCAGGATCAGAAGTTAGAACTGTAAAACCCACACAAGATCCATAAACAGAAGTCAGAGCTGTAGAACCCACATAGGATCCAAGAACATCTATTCTGTCAAACCCACACAGGATCCAGGGAAAGAAGTTATAACTATCAAACCCACACAAGATACATGAATAGTATTCAGAACTATCGAACCCACACAGGATCCAGGAATAGTAGTTAGAGAGCATCCATCCATAGCGTTTCTGCACAAGCACACTTGATTCCGAGAGGGTCTTCTCCCCAAGCCAACTGTCGATACATAAACTACCGCAAAATTCCCACGAAGAAGTATCCCAAAGCTCTACCATGTCATAGGGGTCTCAACGCAATAGATGGTGCGTCAATCGGACACCCGGTCTATCAGTTATCAGCCTTTTAGACTTGGGGGTCCGGTTAGATTCATGCATGATCCAACCTGACTGTATCTAAACTATACCCCAAACTCTAGTGGGGTATACTCAAATAGGATCGTCACACTTCAAGTTTTTCAGCACCGTTGGAAGTTCTTCAAACAGATTTCCGGTGCCAAAGATATGGACAAAAGAAAGTATAGGGTCGGTAGTGGGCCTGGGTCCGATCTGACCCGGTCAGACCAACTTGGGTCGTCTTTGTCTGGCCCGACCTAGTTTGGGTCGACCCGGCCTAACCTGTTGGGTTCGGCCCGGCCCACTGGGCCTGGCCCATTCAGCCATGAAGGTCGCGAGGAGCATGATGGCACAGACCAGTCACGAGGCCGCTGACCGGCCGAAGGACGGTGTAACGACGGTTTGGCCCAGAGGTTCCATGAGGGGCGCGGAAGGCTGGCTCGGACAAGCCCGCGTGGGGTGCTGCTTGGTGGCTCGGCCCAGATAGCCGAGCACAGTTCGGCCAGCGGCTGTGTAGGGTGCGCGGGGCACGTGAGGCCCGCGGGCCGACACGATTTGGCTGGGGCGCACGGGAGGCGTAGGCAGCCGGGAGCCAGGCGGCTGGGAGCTGGGCGGCTCAGCCGGCGCGGTTTGGCCGGGGCACACTAGAGGCACGGGCGGCCGGGCGGCAAGGAGCCTAGAGGCGCGGGGCAGCGCGGAAGGCCAGCGCGGCGGGGAGCCGAGCGGCTCGGCAGAGCCAGTGGCGGTGTAGGCCGGGGGGCTTGGCCGGTTCGGCCGGTGGACGGGGCCGCCAAGGAGGCTCTGCCGGAGGGCTGCGGTTCAACCCGGAGTGCAGCACGGTCGGGGCACGGCGTGGCTCGAGGTGGGTTGGATGGCGGAGCCGGTTCGGCCGGGGCACCACAACTTCGCAGGGGCGGCGCGGTTCGCAGAGTCCATTGGAAGTGTGGCCTTTGCCTGTTGCCTTCATCGCCTTCATCGTCGCTTTGTCGTTATGTCTCAATGTCAGAGGACATCACAAAAGAGATCAACAGAGGGAGTCGGGCCATGTTACCTTGCCCTGCACCCTCCACGTTTAGAGTGATAGCAATGGGTTCGTAAGAACAAATCACAACAACTCACCCGCAAAAAAAACATATTCTCGTACTTCGTTTCTAAATAATGGAAGAACATGGAACATAAACGAAAACAAACCCCTACCATTGTTCATTGACGGAGTTGCGAGAAATAAGAAAGTGTTGTCTTCATTCGTCATGTCCACCACACACTTCCAATCCAAGCTTGTGCGTCGGTTCGTTGACGACGATGTGGAGGGAAGATCGGTCGAAGACATCCCTTGTCGAAGGGGGTTCCGAGGAAGAAGTCAGAGATGTTCCTCATAGGCGTTCTTTGTGGAGGAAGTGTTCTTCGTTGGAGAGCGTAATCCTCCAAGTGTTGGGTGTTGGATCACATTACCAGCGCTTTATCGCTTAGTGAATCCATCCCAAATCCTCCTCCCAAGCTCTATATATATAGTAGAGGGGAGAGGTAGGTAACGTTCATTGAATCTATGATGGTTCATTTATTAGGAACTTTCCTAAATTCCAACAATGTTGTTTCATAATTTAATAAAGGGGAAAGGCAATTAAATAATGCTTGTAAAATTTAAGATGTGCTTTTGCTATAATTATTCGGAGGATACCAAGAGGCTCCCCTCACATTTAATAGGGACTTGAGAGGTTTCTCCCAACTAATGAGAGGTTTCAAGGAGGATTAAAAACCCAGCTGGTCCCCACCACCCTATCCTCTCATTGGAGGTTATGGTTCGGGTGGTCCCCACCACCATACCCTCTCATGGGAGGTTAAGGTGTGGTGGTCCCCACTTTCAACTTCCATGTAGTGTTTTAGCTCCGATGGAGTCCACCTGAAATATCCACTTGGAAGCTCAAAATAAAATAAAATGATGTTTAATTTATTTTATTAATTCCACGAAAAACCCAAAAACTAACTATCACCCTCAACCAACTATCGCCGTGGTGAAAGTATCCTTAACGAAAATACCAGCACTGTGAGTTCAACGGTGACCTTGGATTTCAATTCTGAGCATCGGTTCAAAAGTAAAAAAAATGCGGCTTTCTCGTTCACTGAACGTACTCAAAAAAAGTTTGGAAAATTATTATCAGACACCATAAACCCAAGCCGGTCGAGGTTAGGCTCTACCTAGGTGAAACACATCCCAGCGAACCCAATATTTCTCTCAGATTTTTATTCAGAGTTACCGTTTAGATGTCATGAATTTTACAATAAAATAATTGTCACTTAATTATTTAATTTATGGCCAAAAACTAACTTTCTCTGGTGGACTGCCCCAGCCAATGTTAGTGTCTACTTAAAGAAAGAATACCCTCGCGAGTTCAGTGGTGGTCTTAGATTTATAATCCGAGTTACCGTTTGTGAGTTATAAGAATTTTAAAAATAAAATAATTTGTTTAATTATTTTATTTATGATTAGGCCATTTTTGGGCTTTCTCACAGGAGGCCCGCACCGACTAATATTAAGTCGCGCATAGAGTAAAACCAACATTCTAAGTGAAACGGTACCCTTGAATTTCTGATCCGAGATACCATTTATGAATTATTCCACTTTTTTGTAAAATTGCTTACACGCATTAACTTATGCTCAATTAAACATTGACGGATCATTCTGGGCACTTTGGGCCTCAGAATCGCACGCCGTCAGATTTTGCGGACACAAAAAATTCTCATATATTTAAAAAAATGTACATGGAAATTCCGGGTCTTTACATCAATAATCACTAAATCTTAAACATGATCATAAGGGTACAAGAATATTTGATAACCATTTTAAACCCATACACATATTATCAAAAATCATTATCATGATAATGGTGTATATCTTGGAAGGTCATAAGAAATGAATCTTAAAGGAATAAAATAATATTATCCATTAGTGTATAACATTTCCACAATACCTAAGATTGTGGAATACACATAATTATAGAAAATAATTTTCTTTTCGAATGATTACTACAATGACTATCATAATGGATTAGGTTCACACCTCATTTAATCATATAAAAATTCAAGGTTAACACATAAGACTATGATAGTGGATAAAGTGCCTTACAGAACCTTGTTCAATCCCCATTTAAGACATTATTATCTCTTGATATATCAATCTGTATACAATTCACTAGATGACTATATAATTTCATTTCCACCCATCACACAATCATAATCCTTTTAAATGTGTTCCTTAGGATTATAAATAAATAATCATATATCATAACCCATGGAAGGGTAATGGGTTTCATAAACATCACATCATCAATATCATAAACTATCTAGAGAATGAATAAGGATACATCAATATATCATATCCCTTATAAATCATAAGTATCATAAAAGTATGTCATTTTCAATGAAAACACCTTTAAAATATTACTTGAAAAATATCTTGACAAAATTTCTCAATTATAATTCAAATAAATTATTTGAAATCTAAAAAATTTCCAATATGTTATGAATGTTCTTCATTCCATGGAACCTTGTCTATATGTAAATGAATATTCAAATATTTTGTGATCCTGAAACATGGAAATTAAATTCATTATGTGTATATTAAAAAAATATTTCCTTTACATTTTTTTTAAAAATTTCATGTACCATGTTTGAAAAATGAAATTAATATTTAATTTAAAACATTGTGTAAAAATTATGACATTTTTTAAAAATAATTTAAAAAATTATTGGAGAATAAAAAAACAACAATGAAAACATTTTAAGAATCAATGGTTATTAAATAAAAAATATTTTTTTATAAAAGATAGATTTAAATTAAAATTTACTTAGAAATATTGTATTGGTCTCTGGAGTATATAAATATAGTTTAATAAAGGCAAAAAATAATCTCTAAAATTAATTATAGTTGAAGAAAATTCATGATATTATTTACATACATGTCATGAAATTTAATTATTGTAAGATTAATCATAATAAATTGTAATTATGAAACATGAATAAAGTTCACATCCTCTGTTTTTAATTTAAGGATTGCGTAAAATATTTGAATATATATGAATTACATCTAGACATCTTGGTAGTGGACCCCTTGAAGTGAATAACTGAACTAGATCTTTCATTATTAATGCATAACCTCAAAATCATAGTAGCATCTATTATAATAGCATACACCTAGATATACAAAAACAATTCAATGTTCAACAACAACAAAAAAATCATTATATTCTAGTGTTGTGGGAATCCAAAAACATGAACATGGGGCCTAAAGTTTCCAAAATAGGTTCAATTGAGAATTATTCAACAAATTTAATTATATTATGAGTTATTAGAGTGTCTAAATGGAAAAAAATGTGATGAAGTAAATTTTATATTATCCACTAATAGCATTATCTATAAAGGTCAATGTTGACATGGTGGCTTCCGATACAACCATTACCATGGGATATGGTGGTTTTTTCTCACCCACTGATGTTTTTTTAATGAGTGATTTTACCAAATGATTTTAAATATATGTAGATAAAAGGATGAAATATGGGAATGATTAATATAGTAAATTTTTAGGTTCAATATGGGTGTAAGCCCCTATGGATCAAATCATTATGGACATTATTGTTCGTGGAATTGAATAAAAAATATAAAAGTGTACCCAAATAAATTATACCCTATTTGATAGAATGCATTAAATAATTTGCTAACATCATAATTAATATTATACATGACTATATAAAGGCAATAAAGGTGGATGACATGAATTCAGAAAATTAATTTTTTAATGGGGTTCAATGTGGTACTTTTTCCATACATTTTTGTGCATCATTTGTGAACATAGATATGATGGGTCAAATTAAAAAAATACCCCATAAAAATAAATATTTTATATTTCATTTTATTTTTGATTATAAGATCATACATTCTTGGCCATTAACCCATTCAGGGTACTCAATCCCAAAAAAAATAATGAGTTGGTAATACAAAACACTTACTACTTTAGTATTTCATCAAATCAAAGCCTCATGAATGAGATAACATTATACAGTTCTTTAAATCACTATAATTTTCATGACTTCATCATAAAAGAAAATAATGGAAACTATATAAACCGAACTATGGAATTTTTGGAGAATATGTTATATGTCTCATAGAAATAAAAGTGAGATGAGAAACTCTTACCTCATGTTCGAATTCTTTCAAATGAATTCAAATCACTGATATAATAAATTTAAAAATAAAATAATTATATAGAAAATAATATATATACTTTTAACATATTTTTCAACAATAACATTCAAACCCAAATTTATTACTAATTATTTATTATAATTATCATTTCTTCGTTTTAACTTTTTAACTTTTCATAACAATTTTTTGTTCGGTTGTTCAGGTTCTTGTACAATAATAATTTATACATCATATCATTAATTTTAATAATTATATAAATATCATATAAATTCAATATAACGACCCACATATATAATTATTTATATACATTAAAAAAGTATATAGATTGAAAAATGAATTACACTGTTCATGGAGACGGTAATCCGTATGTACACATGAATGTTTTTATCACTTTTATACTGATGGAATAAAAGAAAGGTAAATTATTATTCATCATTAAAAATTAATTGTTTTATCATATATATTAATTAAAAATATTATTATTACCATCAAGGAAAATAAGAATATAAGAAATAATGAAATCACTTCTGGGAGGTGGTAGTCTACTTGTACGAACGAGAGACGTTGACATTTTCCATAAAATTGGAAGGTATGATGTTAAATATTATATTAAATTTATATAAGAATAATTGGACAAAATTGTAATATATGAACATTAATCCAATTATAATATCCATAAATAATTGATGATGATGGAAAATAAATTATATCACTACATTGGGATGGAATTTCGTACTAATGAATGAGTGATATATTCACATTCCTTTTAATGAAAAATAGGTAAAAAGGTGGATTATTAATAAAATTTTAATATATTTAAGGTATTTATTTTATTATTTTATGAATAATTATATTTATGTTTAGTATCTTAATGAATAAATAAATTGAAAGTGTTCACCAAAGATGATTACCTCTTCTTTGGAATGCCTCCTTTAGATTGTTACCTAAGAGAACACATGCTTTTAAAAATCCCATCACATATACATAATAGAAAGGGTTGTTTCGAAGAGTGAAATGCATGATTTTATTGAGATGTATGAATAAAAGTGGTGTAAATAGTAAATAATAGTGGTACCCTATTAAAAGTGGAACTTGTGGAATTTACTAAAAGATTAATGAAAAAATTATTATTTAGAAAAATGACACAAAATTGCCTAATATTTAAACACAATGTAAGATGTGGTTGAATTACTGTAAAAATTAAATTTTTACATATATATGTTGTGTTAAAAATCATATAGTTTAGTTTAACCCCTCAGTTAACCAATATTTACCTTAACAACAATAACAACTTATTCACTCTTACAGGGATACAATTTTATATATATGGTGAAAATTTGAAAATAAAGGCCAATGTATGATACATTATTCCATGTATAATCCTATTTATACAATTTAATTATTATTATTATTTTTATATAATTTCATAAAATATTGTTTTCCATAAAATATCATTAATATCATTTTACACACTATTCAAAAAAACTGACATTGAAAACAACATGATAGAAATCAGATTTGAATATAAACCTTTTAGATATATATTAAGTAATATTCATTAATAAAATTATTGGGAAACTATAACTCACCCATGAAATTGATTTTAATAGTTTTTAAAATCATTTACCTGATTTCCTACTAATTTCAATGAACTATGTTTGCGTAACATAAAAATTTAAGGTTATTATTTCTAAAAATAAGTTTTTTAAAAAAATTACTATAATAAAAAAACATTGCATATTTAAAATAATAATTTAGAACTAAACATATCTTTTCTTATCAATATGTAATTTTTTTGAGTTATTAATATCAAGAGAAGGATATTTTGAAATTTTGTTTACTTAAAATTATATAATTGTAATTAAGAAATAAAAATGGAAAAAATAATATAATATAATTTTGTACGACTAAGGTAGAATTTATCCCATTAAATAAATAAAATATAGCTTTTTAATTTATTTTTTGACCACATTACTTTAGTTTTAACCCTAATTAAACTATTTAAAATTTAGCGGGGTCACAAAATATTTACTATGGTTAATGTATATAATGATAATAAATAAAAGTGACATATTTAAAAAATTTATAAATATTGATTCCTAATATAGAATAAATTTCTTAGGATTCAATTTCTAGAATTTTTATAAACTAATTTATGATAAAAATGAAAAAATCAACAAAGAACTATTTTCCAGAAAATTCTTCCTCAAGTATTAATAATTTTTTCTATAAATTATACAATAAAATAGCACATTAAATATAATTTGATTATTAATAATATAGTAGAACTTATTTTTTATTTAAGAAATTATACAATAAAATGTAAAATTTTAAATTCCAAAAATAAAAATAATTTTTCAATAATAATAATTATTTTATTACTAATCATCAAAAAAATAAATCTTTTTCCTAAAAATCTAATAAATATCTATAATATATTTTCTAAATATATATTTCATAAATTTATTTCATTTTTTTATAAATTTTATAATTTTTTAATAATAAATATAATATTTTCTCACAAAATTAAATAAAAACCCATTTGAAGGGAACATATTTTTGAAGAATAATATGAATTTTCCAAGAAATTAAATACTCATTTCCTATGAATTAATGAAATAATTTTTTAGTACCTATATATATTTTTTAATAATGTGGTTACTACTATTCATACCCTCCAATTAAACATCTAGGTTATATATTTCATTAAATCATTATATTTGATGGGTTTTGGCATAATGTTCTGTGTAATATATACTATAAAACATAGTGTTCTCTTAAAAATTGATGGGTGCCATATTCTCCCATAGTAATAAATTCGTCCATTGCAATTTTAACTTTTTTGTTAATAAAGAGTATCATATATTTTATTGTTTGAAAATATGAAATTGTAAAAAGGGTACGTAAAACTGCCTCTTGAAAATTGGTACAGAAACAAAAGGTCACCTAAAATAACACATAACATTGATTTAGAACAGTAATACACTACTGTGACATGAAAATACAGACATAGAGGAAAAAATAATGCTAATAAATATATATAGATGACATATTACATTGATAACAAGAAAGTGAATTTCTATGAAAAATTTAATGTCCAAAAAACCATAAATCATAGAGTATGAAAAAAACCATTAATTCATTAGAAATGATCAAAATAGGATAAACTTCTTATATCAAAATACATTTACTATAGGTGAGGAATTATTTCACTATCTTGTATAAGAATATAAGGAACTATACATACCTGACAAATATAATTTCATCCATTAATCCATTTCCGTCACAATCAAAAGATTCCCAAAATGATTAGTATTCAGGATGAATATTTCTTACCGGAATTACTAAAATAAAATTATAAATTATTATAAATTCACAAAAATTATTACAAGAAGATCTATAAATATTTATGCTTTATGAAAAACGAATAAAGTTTTCCAATTTTAAAATAATTGAAATTTTTTAAAAACCATAATGTGAGTGAATAATTAATTTTACTAAAATGTTTCCAAAATAACACCAAAAGATTGAGATAGATAATTATATAAATAAATAATCATGAAACCCAATTTATCTCAATAATTTAAACATTATTATATTCTTTCGCATCAAATTTTATCTTATATAATTAGACTAACATCCCTAATATTTGAATTTCATTATTCAAAATAATTATCCATGTTAAACTAGATATTAAATGTAAGGTTTAAATATACCTCCAGATAAGGAAATATATTCCATGATAAGTTAGAATATTATATCACCCTTTATAGAATTTAACAAAATATTTAGATTCATATTTAGATTCATACCTAAATGGAAATACTTATGTGGACTACAAATTTCATCGATAATATAACATTGTCTACGAATCGCATTTCAACCATCAATATTATTTATATATCACTATCCAATAGACTATAATTTCCTTAAAATTTTATCATACACTACCCCAAAGTATTACTTGAAACTCAAAAATGTATGCTTCTTAATACCTAGAAAAATTTACAAATTACATAAAAATCCAATCACATAAAGCTGTGAAATTGGTATCTATATCAATGAATATATGATCAACCATAAACATAAAAACCCATGATGGTATCTATACCTCTGAATTTATCCACAAAAGTGAAAATATTTTCTTCACAAAACTTATATAATCGTTATTCCCCTATCAAAATAACATACTATTAAAAATATTCCATTAATAAAAAAATTTAATAAACATCACCATTTTCCCCATTTTTTAAATTTTTATCAAATCACTAACCAATTTCAATGTCAAAAAATGATATACAATTTAATTCCTCAATTTCCATATTCTATTTATACCAAATAAACATTATTACATAAAAACTGAATCAATTGTCTTGTTTTTCAATATCTTTCCACATATGTTTTCAAATCCATAATAAAAAAATTGTATTATAATCCACAGATGTTTCATGATTCTAATAAAAAGAATATCACTGATATGAAACATATACTATATAATTCATAAATACCAATACATAAAAAATTCAATTATTTTACATAAATGATTAGAATACTATATTTTCTTATATGGTATATGAGTAAACCCTGATATTAGAGAATTGATTTAGAAAATTCCCACATTCCCCACACATAAGACATAGAACTATACACGGTACCTTTGGATGAACATTTTTTCTGTCCATAAATCTATAAAATATTTTATGTAAATTACATAATCTATATCCATCTCTTCCAAATTTAAAAAATCTTTATATTTCATTGATTGATTCCCTTGAGTGATAAATCCCACATTATAGACATGTAAGTGGCTAGATATTTTTTTCTCTATAGTCTTCCAGAAACTATATCTTCCATTTATTACATGTGTCAGGAAAGTCTCCCACGTTGAGATTTTTTATCATTAAACATGATATAATATTTTTCAGAATTATATGGTTGTTCCTTAAATCTCACGTTTCATTTGATTGATCATGAGATAAATCATACCATTATCAATTACATTCAGAATTGACATGAACCATTCATGTTCCATATATTGAGTAAAACCAAACTTTATAGTGCGATAAACATTATTAATAGTGAAAAATAATATTATATGGAAATATGATTCATGGTATATCAAGATCCTAAAACCTTATTTCTAAATAATATAACACCATAGGCATAAATAAGGACATATTTAGTAATTACCTATTCAAATCATTCATAAGGTATTTTAATAAAATATAAATTAACCTAATAATTGTCAATGGAGTGTAATTCTAAATGTGAATTAAGGGTAAACTCTCCATGAACCAGAATAATGGTCAAGATATACTAGATTTAGTCTTCTCTGGGAAACTACACATAAATACATCTATCCCAAAAAATTTCCACTTATAGTATTCAGATAAGGATCTATTTCTAGGAAGGCCACACAATATATTACTTATGAAACCACTATTTTGGTTTCAAATACGTAGACTTATCAATACAGTTTAAAAAAATCTATAATCATAATCTTCATTGATAATCTAAAAGGAGGTCTGATACCAACTATAGTGACATATAGCTTTAATACACAGATATTAAATCTTAATAAATGCATATTTATTACATTACATCATGATCAATGATAAACTAATATTACTTAAGTGTATATGGATAATTATATATTTAAAGAAATGTTCATTATATATTTTCATAATCTCCCTCTAATTAATTCATAACTGAAGCCATTATTAGACATATTATAGTTAAAACTATACCTAATAACATTGGTAAATATATCATTAGACAGGGATTTATTAGATTCTTATTTAGTGTAAATAATGATAATATTAATGGTTAATAAAGAATGAAATAAGTATAACAGTATAATTACAGTGGATAAACATTTCAAAAATATACCAAATATATCATAACTCATAATCTTGAATAATGAAATAAATCATGGTATTTTATAATAAAATAATCATAATGGAATCAAATAACATTTCTATGAGTGAATAAAATTTGAAAAAGGCATATGTTTTCATCATAAACATAATCATACAAAAACTTTTCCTCAGGGAATGATTTCTTCCAAGACTATCGTACTGTATTTGGTTCACTCCCAATTCCAACATATCAAGGTTCAATCCCATAATTATCATAGTGGATAAAGTTAATTAATAAACAAGGTTCACCCCGAATTCTATGAATTATTATCTCACTATATATTTATCCTTAAAAAATGCATTGGATGGATATATAATTTTTTTCCCATTAATTACATAATAATAATAAACTTATATGTGTTCCAAAAGTTCATAAATATTTTATCATATATAATAAATCATGTAACAGAAATGTTTTCTTTATAAAAATATCATCATAAACATCTCAAAACAACCATATAATAAATATAGTTTTTATAATTGGATCATTTATATAATAACTCATGTGTAACATCAAATAATTTTATTTTAGATAGAAATTATATTAAATGGTCATAGAATATTTCAGGAGAGAAATACCATTGTCACATTGAAATCATATCTTCAAAATCATAAAAGTTACAAAAACAATTAATAAAAACTTATATTGAATTTGAATTATTTAAAGGAATCATAAATTATTTTATAGATCATATTGGTGAGATATTCCATTCATGTGGAATATATTATGATAAATTTTCCTTAAACGTTTTTTTTTGAAAAATAGTAAATTATGTAAAGAAAATAATATGAATATTCATTTTAATTTTTTTTTAAAAACAACAACATTATAGAATGTGAAATTAAAAAATAATTTTACAGTATTAAATAAATTGAATAATAATTTTTTTAAACATGGATGTGGACAGAAATAAATTTTCAATTGATGGGAGAAATAAAGTAATAATTCATTAAAAAATTATTTCTGTCTCTTAAGTAAATAGAATAAAATGAATGGAAAACATTTAATATCAACCAATAATCATGGGATAATGAAATTCATGAGATTCATTAAAGTTATATCATGATATTTTATTATTTGAATCCAAATGATAATCAATCCTGATAAATAATGCAATTATAACATAAGTCTTTTAGCATATTCATATATTACTTTATCAAAATCTCATGAAAGAGATAACCATAGATATATTTTTAAATCCAATAATATTATTTAAATAATTAAAAATTACATTCCTTGGTAGTATACACGCCACACAAATTCAAAAAGTTGTGAATATAGAATAATCGCATATAGATAAAAATGATACGAGAAACCCTTACTTCAGGTTCATTATTCATCAAAAGTGATCTCAAATCATTTATTATAAATTTATATTGATTATAATTTATAAAATTAGGAAATAATATCCACTTAAAACATTTTAACACCATGTAATTAATAATTTCTTATTAATGTTGTCATTTCTAGGTGATATCTATTTAGTTTTTCATGATAATTCTTGTTCTGATGATTTGTTACTTATACATTGATCATTATTCCATAATCTTTACTATGATAATAATGATATATATATATATCATATATATTAATTATATATATATATCTCTCTCTATGAGCATCCATAAATGATTGATATAGAAAAATTAATTCTGTTGTTCATGGAGACAATAAATTGTACGTACATATGAAAGTTGTTTTCACAAAATAATAAAGGGAAAAATAAATTTAAATAATAATTAAACATTATATAATCACTATTATATAATATATATAATATATTTTTATCAATTATATCATTATTAAAATCTATTAAATGTGAAATCCTAAAAAAATAACATCGGTTCATTGAGGGGGTGATGTATACATAAGCAAGAGCAAAAACATCATTTTCAAATGGATTAGAAGGTTAGAAGGTAAATATGACATTATAATACAAGAATAATAATAATTTCAAAACTATCCTATATAAAAATTATAACCATAATAATAACCATCTACAAAATATGGGGAAGAAAAATGAATTGAATTGCAACATGGATATGGTATGTCATATGCATTCATGATAAATACTTTTACTTCAGATTTTATGGAAAATTGTGTGAATATGGGTGGGTTCAAAATAAAATTTCCGCATATTGAGCTTAATTAATTTATTATTTTAATAATAATATCTTATATTTATATTATGCGTAAGATGAAACAAATTGAATGAGGTTCTATAAGATGATTAAAACTTATTCTATATGTATCCTTTAGATCACTTCTTAAGGACCATTTAAATGGTATTATAAGAAAGCGAAAATCTAATAGTTTTTAGATAGATATTTTCATACAAGATATGGGTAGTTTTTGGTTAGAATTGAAGGATTAAATTAGTGATAATAATAGAAATGACATGTTCCCTTTTATAAGATAAAAGAGGGGAACTCTTGGAATTTTATGAAATATTAAAATAAAATAATGACATTCTAAAGAAAAAATGAATAAATATTACTAATTAATTGATTATAATATTAGGGTTTTCATTAAATTCCATGAAAAAAATACTTTCTAGGTCAGATTATGTTTTTAATCCTTAACATTTGGGCTAACCCATTAGTTAACAATTTGGATTCATAACAGTAGTAATGATAGTTTTACTCTTTAAGGGTTATAATTTTTTGTATAAGGTTAAAATTTACTTATAAAAGGATAATAGATGTTAAATTAGGCCATTTAACATCGTAATATTCCTCATTAAATACTTAATGATTTATAAATAATATAATCATATTTTATTTTTCATTAAATATCTTTAATATAATTTTAGACATTATTCACATCATTTGACACTAAAAACAACATTATAAAAATTGAATTAAAATAAATACCTTTAAGAAATATTTAATTTGTTATATTGATCTATAAAATTTTTGCTTCACTATTAGCATCCCATGATATGTAATTTTTAGATATTTTAAACTAATTTATTAGATTCTTCTTCTACATGTACAAACATTGTGTCGGTGTTTACTATGCATTTGAGTTAATGATTTCATCACTAATTTTTTTTAAAAAAATATACCATATAGAATTTAATACGTATTTTAAATAAATACCAAGACCCAAAATTATCTACATTTTACATAATTCATTTTTAGATGTTAAATTCAAGAGAGTGACATTTGGCAATCTTTTTTACATAAAATAATATTAATGTCATTCTCAAGGGAAAATGTAACAAAAATGTAATATATTATAACATAAGATTGATATGGTTTAATTAAAAGAAAAAATTTAGATAAAGTCATGTGTTTGGAAGATTTTGTGACCCAATTTCATATGTTTTAACCATAAATATTTCATTTAGCATTTATCATGGTATAAAAAAATCACTATGGTATCTATTGGTATTTACCAAATATAAAAGGAACTAATTTACTAAACATGGAAATTCGTTTCACAAATATTTAATTAATTTTTCATGATTCAATTTATAAAAGTGGTAGAGATTAAATTAAGATAATAATGAAAAAAATTAAAAAATAGTTTATAAGAAAAAAACCTCTATATGCATAAAATTATTTTTATACCAAATCCAAGAATAAAATTGATTTCAAAATACATAATTTTATTATTAATAATATAATAGAAATAATTTTTCTTTTTCAATATTTTAAAACAAAATGGAAAATTTTAAATTCATGTAGTAAAAATATATTTTGAATAAAAATCAATACCTTTTTTCTATTTCTCAAAAAAATATTTTTTTATAAAATTCATAAAAATTTATTTTAATAAAACCAAATATTGTTTATATAAAAAATTATTTTAATTTTATTAGATAATTTTGTAAAAACAATAAAAAATTATTATTTTCTGATAAAAGTGATTAAAATCATGTTTGAATAAATCATATTTTTTTGAAAAGAATACACAAAAAGAAATTCTAATTCTAATTTTTTAATAGATAATCAACATATTTTTATTTAGTATGTGATTTATATATATTTCATAATTTTTTTATTCTTATTCACACCACCTAATTAAATTTTGTTCTATAATAGTAATAAATTAATAATATTTCATGGTTTGTTTAATCTTGGTGACACATATTGTATATGGTATCAAAAAATGTAATATCTTAAAAGTCATTGGTAGTTACAAGTATGTGGTTTTAAATTATTGATATGGTTTATTCTGTGAATTTATTCTTGAAGAAGTGAATGAAATATGGCAATAAAAAATACTACAAGCTAAAATATGTAGAGAAAACCGTTGAAAATATTTCAATAGTTATTGGGCTATTAAATAATTATATGATAGGTACATCACTTATTTATTCTTATTAGGAAAAAAATTAATTCATGATTTATACATTATTTCATTTTTGATAAATTTTCTAGTTTAAAGAAAATTTCACCTTAATAAATGAATTTAATAATTTTGGAAAAAAACATGAGGGTAGTATTAATGCATCAGGAATATACATTGATCTTCTTTTTATCATATGTACAAGTTTTTTTTAGAAAACCTTTTTATCTTTCGGATCATATAATTCTATGCCATCCATGGTATGAAATAAATTTTATTTTATCGTGCTTTGTAAATTGAATTTCCAAATTAGCTATTTTCTAATATTATTTTTAGTTATCTAATAAGAATGAATTATTACCCTTGACAACAAATATATAGGATAATAAATTAATCAAGGATGAAAATTAAAGTTATCCCAATCATAATGATTAAAATAATGACGTTGTTCTGACTAAGGTTATAAAAATTGTAAAATAATATCAGAATGTTCTTCCCTATTAGTTTCATGTAATTATACCTAAATGGGATGCTGAATTTACTATTAAATTATTTCTAGCTTAAAAAATAATTTAAAAACCTCATTATTGAATGGCTCATATAGAAATTCCTGAATAGAAAAGGAAGTAACAAGAGATTTATGATAATGGATTCATTAATCTTAATTCAACAACCAGAGGTTATCATGAATTATTTTATTAATGGAAATAAAGTTACATAATGATTTTTAATGATTATAGTGAATTGAAAAAAATCACTATTAAAAATAAATATATTTTTTTTCATATTGATTATTTATTTATTCAGCATATGTGAGTATATTTTTTTAAAGGATGATATATGGTATATTTACAATTACGTAGATGTGGAAGAGGACTAAATCCCTATGATATTTTTTGATATTAGGTATGAGAATTTTGTGTATTTAGTTATCCCATTTGTGTTGACGAAGTCTCTAGCAAGATTATATGATCTTTTAAATAGGGTTTTCTATGAATGTTTTGAAATTTTTGGTCATTTTGGTTATTGAGGGCATAATATTTTATTCCTAAATTTAGAAGGATTGCTAAAAATTCTAATGGATTATTGAAAAAACCTGGAATGAAAATATTTTATTTGAAAATTTTAGTAATAGATATTTTTTTACAATAGATTTCCTTATGTAGAAATATCATAAACAGATATTGAATAAATATTAATCCTATTAATGATTAAGTGGTCGATGAATAGAAAAGACCTAAAAATGATACTGAGATTTATAGTTTTCATCAAATAATGTTTTAGTATAAATTTTTTAAAAAAATTATTTCATTATTATTTAGTAAACTAACCAATTTTACATGAATATAAGTTTAGTTCATCTCAAAATTGGGATGTTGTGAATTTTTATAGAAATTGAAAACAAGATTTTGGAATTATCTAGCATTGGTTGTTCCATCAAAAAATAGTTACTTTTTTATCAGTAGTGATCTTTCTTTAAAGGGATTGGGTTTTGTTTTATTGTTGAATTACTATGTACCTTATTTGACATCATGTATAATAAAACCTCAAGATAAAAATAATCCTACACATAACCTAGAACAACCAGCTGTAGTGATTACATTAAAAATATAGAGACATTAGTTATATGGATTAAAGTGTTATGTATATAATGATAATGTTTTTTTAATAATATATTAACTAAAAAAATTAATGATGTTTCATAAGAGATGGGTGGAACTGATAAATGATTATTACTAAACAATTCAATACCAGCGAGGTGATGAATTCAATATATAAGATGTTTTCAGTAGAAAATATAATGTTACATTAACCATGTTATATTAAAAACCTGGCCCTTTTTATAATGATTGGTTGAATATTTGATGCAAAATTTTTCATGTTCAAACACAAACTATTTTGTTTCATGTTTTTGTACAATCATCACTTTCATATCGAATTATTCCATATAAGAAATAAGAGGGTGAGTTACATGATAATGTAAAAATAGTTATAAAAGGTAAGTTTCATTAATTTAATGTTTAAAAAGAAATTATTTTTAGATTTAGAAAATGGTTATGCATTTCACATGACCCATAGTTGAAGAAGTAATTGTCGATTGTGGTTAATATTTCTCTATCTTTTTCCATCCAAGTAGGACAAAAAATTATAAATTACATTACAAAAAAAAAATATAATGGGAAGAACTATAGAGTGATATAAATAATTTTATTAAGAAATTTTTGACTCGAAAATAGGTTAAGATATAATGGAATTTATTTGAGGAGAATTTTTAGCCTTTTCAAATTCCATAAATCTAATGGTATATTATATCTTTTTGTTTTGTGGAAGGATTACCAAATAAATCTCAAAAAAATAATAATATTTGAGTATTTTTTTATTTAAATATTAAATGTTATCATCTTCTTTCCATTAAAGATAAAATTTATTTCGATTAACTTCAATGATATAATGTTAAAGATATAATGAGACTACACAGTGTTTATCATTCAATTTTCTCTTATCATCATCAAAAATTTACCAATAAATTTTGGAAAGGTCTTCATAATTAATTGGGAAATGAATTAATTTTTTGTATACCATTTCATCCCCAATAAGATAGATTAGTAGAGAAAAAAATCAGATAGTATAGGATTTGAAAAGATCTCAAAATATTATAAATTTTTTATGATTGAATGACCTTGGTTGAGTTTTATTTTAATAATAGTGTCCATTAGAGTACAAATATTGAAACAATCAACAAATTATATGGAAAATGGTGTTGGACCCTATCATGTTGGGATGATATTGCAGAGGAAATGTTTTATGTGACTACAAGTGGAATATGAAAAGGTTAATATGATGAATTTCATTCAAAAAAAATGTGGATAGCTCAAAGTATGCCGATTTTTATGCAGATAATTGGTGGAAAAATCCTTTATTCTAGGTAGATGATAATTTTTTAAGAGTATCACCTTGGATAAATTTTATATATTTTTAGGGAAAATTAAATTTAATTATTTGGTTCTTTAGAACATATGAAATTATAGAGAATATTTTATTTATTTCATATTTAGTGGCCTTACCTTCATGTTTTTCTCAAGTACATGACTTATTTCATGTATAATTGTTATAAGAATATATTTCAGATGCATCTTATTATTTGAAACCCAATGATATTAAATTATAAAAAAACATTATGAATACCAACAATTACATATTCTTTACCTTTTATAAATTATGTTTTAGAATAAATTGATTTTCTAGGTCATAATATTGTAAAAAATACATATGATTAATAAAGAAAAATGGAAATCAGAAAATTATATGATGAAAATATATCTCCACTTGTTAAATAAATAAATAACCTGCAAAAAATAAATACCCAAAAGGTGGAGGAATATAACAACTAACATAATTATATTTTTATATAAATATTATTATTTTTTAATTTTAATGAAATATATCTATATAGTTATATTCATTTTAATAATATTAATTAATTTTCAAATTAAAAATGTAACAGTTTTATTCTAATTAAATTTATTTAAATATGTTATATTGTATAATATTATATTTTAACAAAAAAAATTTGAAATTAAATTTAAATTTTAAGCATCATTTTTATATTATTAATTCAGGATTTTCTTTCAATGATTTTTTGGGAATTACCTATTAAATATTTTATGTGAATATTAGAAAATCATGATCTTTATTGAAAATTGTATTAACATTTAAGACTTTTAAGAAAGAAAAATTTTACTTTAAAATAGATTAAAATTAAATTAATGAATTTATATTATTAATATATAGACTTAATTCATTTTTATCAATTTAATTTATTATTTCATTCTGAAAAATAAATTATACTTAAGAAGAAATCTTTTCATGGAAAACATTTTTTCGTCTAATTTTGCAGTTATATTTTAAAATTATATTCTCTCACTTTTATAAATTTAATTTTTTAATGTGGATTCGAATTTTCCCATCATCATAATTAATATATGTTAATATTTATCACTAAATATATTTCTATTATGAATATTTACTATAGTTAATTTGTTTCACCTATGAAATAGTTGTAAAACTAGACTAAAATTATATAGTAAAGCATTGATATATCTCAACAAATTTATTTAACTTATTATATGATTTTGTGGACCAAATATATGTTTATGTGGTAATATAATGTATTTTAAAACATTATTTAAATTTTTTAATATAAGTTTTACTTTTGGGAGGATAAGATATATTTTATTCAATTTTAAAACTATTTTTATGTCTTTTCATATAATGAAATGGTTGGTAGATTCCATTCCTTTTTTTCTATATCCAAAAGTATAAAAATTATTTTTTTAATATTTAATGTAAAGATTCATTGATAAAAATTTATTAACCTATTTTAATTAAAATTTATTTCTTTAGTTAATATTTTTAGTTTCGTAAAATAATTTTTATTCATCTTTATCTTATATTAAATTTAGTTTTATTCACATAATGAAATTGGTCATAATAAACTAGATTTAAAATAATGAATTGTAATTTCCAAATTTTTTAATAAGGAACCTACTAATTTTTTTCATGTTAATAATTTTTCATTTTAAAAAATTTATGTAATCATGGAAAAAGATTAAATCAATTTAATGTGGTTAAACTATGAGATAAGGAAAAAATTAACCCATAACCTATATAAATATGAAGTGATGAGTTTGTTTAAACCCTATAAAACATTTTATTTTAATATGTATTTATTTGATACTAGATATCAAGGATATGATATATATATATATATGAATCTTAAGTAAATCTCTATGCAAGTCATCTCATCCACCTATATTTGAGGATCTCTTATTCTCACATACTAATATCATCTGAGTACTCTAATTTATCTAATCCATGGAAAAATAACACGCTATCATTTCTAAGAACATCACATATTTCATTATTTGTGTATAATATTAACTGTATAGGGTATATTATTTAATGAAATAGAGGTTGTATAAATAATATGTATAACATTTCACCATATGTTTAACTTTATTTATTATTCTACCTCCTAAACAATACTCTATCCATTATGATTAAATAACATTCATATGCCGAATATAAATTTATTGTATTATGATTATTTGTTAATTTTAATTCCTCTACTTCTTTAACTAATGTTTTAATGAAATCATCATTCATGTGTATGGAGAAATTTAGCCTCCCAAACATATTTAATTAATTTTCTATCACTTCCTCTCATGATCAGTGATAATGATGGATTTAAAATATATTTAATATTTCTGATAGATTTTCCATTCTATAAATATAATATATCATTCCCTCCATTGGAAAATAATAATGCTTTTAGTGTGTACATGTAGATTACAACCTCAATAAAGTGACATGATTAATTTTTGCATCACCGCTTCACATGGTTAGTGTATATATATATAAATATATATATATATTATTGTATATTAAAAGATATAATATTATATTCATTATATAATAATAATTATTTAATGATAAAATGATACATAACTTCTTATCATAATGTACGATAAAAAATTGGAAGCATTACTCATACATACATACGTCCAACCATCATCATTATTGTAACAGAATTTATTTTTTCTATCAATAATATATAGTTTTTTAAAAATATTATAATTATTTATTGATTATTATTATATATATGATTAAAAAATAATATTTTTACCGTGGTCAACATATCAAATTTCTTTTGAAATTATGAATCGAATTGTGGAACTAACTGTGTCATTATGGTATGAATTACTAAGATTAAAGTAAACAAATTGTTTAATATTAATTTCTTTGGAAGCCCAATGATAGAATTTTAAATGTATAGAATAGGTTTTACTATGAAATAGTTTCCCATGGTTAGGAGTAACCATGTAAAAATAGTACCGGGCATTTCTTTGAGTCTTGGGTGGAGTGGATGGCTTGTGTAAGCTTTGGTAATGCATGCGAAAATTGCGTGTTTCAACTCTGTAATTGGCCGGTTACAATTAGTATAGCTATAGAACTGTTAGTACAATCATGATACACCTATTTGAAATCATGCGGGTGAGGGTTTTGGCTATAAAGGTCCTCCTACACTGTTGGGAAACTGTTAAGAAAACTGTGCACCTAAATTGTTTGTTCTACCATTATTTTTTAAAATGTTATTTTTTATTAAATTTTATTTTTCAATAATTTTAAACCTTATAAAACCATCACTAAACTAACCAATACTCCATGGAACCCCCCCCCCCAATCTTCCCTCCACTCTCTCACAATTCCTACCCCCCTTTAGACTCCTTGCATGATGTTGTCCCTCTCATTTGACACTCCCTCCTCTTCCTTTTCTGAGATTCCTCTTCTACTATTCATATGGAAATATTGTCCTCCCTTACACCTTCCTCCTCCTTCCCTCTCTAATATGATTTACCCACAATCTATGAAAACTAATAGTCTTCTGGTTATGAATTGGGTTGGGGTTTATTTAAATATTATAGTTTTTGTTATTTATGTTTTTAAGGTATGTGTTATTGTATATTGGATGTTTCACCTTCAAAGGTGAAAATATTTTTCACTACGTATGTTTCTATTATAATGGTTTATATTTTTTCTAGGTAAGTGTTTTTTTCATCACTTTCAGTTACATTCCCATATTTTCATGTGGTCAACAAATTTATATTTTTTAATTTATGTCAATATATTTAACCCATGAGGAATTGTTTTAAAAAAAATTAACCCTAGAAGGATATTTTATCCCATTGTAAGTGTGTGATAATTCTTGGTTGGAATTTGAAGAATTAATTTTTAAGGATATAATCGAGCATTGGATTAAATTTTTACAAATATTATACATTTAAATTGATTTTCATAGTAATTTTCCCTATTTTTAATGTGATTTAAATATTTTATATGGGTTTTGTGATTTCATAGAGATGAATTAAACTATGTGAATTTAATTTTTATATGTATCATGGATTTGAATGTTTTAAATGGCAATTTGAACAGGGGAAGAGTGACTTCAAATTTAAGTTTCGTTTATTTATAATAAATTGGAATGTAATTATATGATTATTATAAAGTGGTGGCCTTTTTTTATTTTTTGAAAATGGTATTTCATAAATAATATGACCCTATTATGATATGTTTGTTCACATTGTTTATTGTGATTTCATGATGGGATGGTTATCTGTGATGAATAGTTTGTTTTTTTGTATATTGGTTATGGGGTTAGGAATATAAGGGTAGTGTGTTATGAATGTATTCTTTAAAAATATTCAAAACATCAATGATTGAATCCTTGATAGTTATCACCTATATTTTTATTTGTAATGGGAATCCTGGTAGCTAACTATGAGTCTTGTCTTATACTGCACTAGGGATCCATACAATACTTTTTTCCACTATAGTTATTGATAATGATAGATGGGCTATGATATTATGGTGATGGTGGGTGAATGATAGTTAGGTAGTTGATATAGGACACAATATACACTAGTAGGTTAGTCAGTTGAGCAGTGTCGAGGACTGTCTCACGTAAGGACCTAGGGTAGATCCCATGACACTTGAATCCTTTCTATTTTAATTTAGGGAATTTACCTATGGGTATCGATTTCATCCAATTTTATTCTTTGGTTTCAAGAAACATGTTCTATTTTAGTTTTTCACCCCTTGTTACTTCACTTGACATGGTGGGGTATTCTTGATTGTGTTCTCCCTTCTTTGTGTGATTTAATTTTTAAATGTATGAAAAAAATTTCCGAAATTTTTTTATGAAGAGAATATAAATTATTGTTCCTAAAGTGTTTTCAAAAAAAATTTACATACGTTATGAAGGTGTAGTCATATGAGAAAAATAGTAATTAGTTTTTTTTCTAATTTTCCTTGTATGTTTGAGCTTTAATAATGATTTTGGGACTTTATTCTTAGTAGTTATTAAATGGTTGGTTTTCAAGATTGTTTTGAAAAAATTTTGCCATTAAATTAGTTTTATTTTAATAAATTTAGCATGTGAATCCTATTCCATGAATTATATAAACTTGTATTTACTTTTTATATAATTTCCAATGTTTAGTCCTTTACAAGATTTGCTTTGGCCAAATAGGATTTTATTTCTCCTACACATGGAGTGTTGAAATAACTACAAGTGGGAGAAGAAAATACAATAAAGGCTTATGTTTTCCATGAAGGATTGGGAGATCAATGGGTGAGGGAGGTTGTTTTTTCACACTAATATTTACATAATTCTTATTAGTGATTTTTGATTTGTGTGCTATTTGATTTTTATTTATTGGAGGTCCATTGTGTGGATGGGTCGGGCTAGAATTTTATTTATTTTTTCACTAATTTCTTTTGTTATTATTCATTAGGAATGGTATTTCCAAATATGTTCTTCCTTGATTCCCCGGAACTTGTACGAGTCTGTTCATATTGATAATTCCTTTTAGGCTAGTGGCTGGCTTGTTCACGTATTCATCAGATGAACGCCTAGAGTTGGTTTGTTATAAGAACACCCCCAAAAAACCTGACGTGGACATACCGAATTAAAATATTTAATATTTAATTGATCAAAATGATTTAATGAGAAGATATTAACCTAATAAAAGGTTTTTATGAATGTAAATAGTTGAAATTTTTTATTATGCATGAGATAAAGAACATTTCTAGAGATTCGGACTCAATGTAAGGGCACATTACCTTTAAAACTCATTTTAAATTGTTTAAAGATTTATTTTCTAAAAGTTTTTATTAAATTTAAATATTATTAAAATTCATATATTAATCTACTCATATAGAAATATTTAAATTTTAGAGGAAATTTTGAGTCCCCATAATCAATTATTCAATGGTTTTCAAAATGATTTTTTTATGATTCAATAATGATTTTTTTAAAATGAAAAATTAATTCTCTATGTTAACATATATGAAATAAACTACTTTATTTTCCAATGTAACCATCAATTGACGTTTGGATTCTTTTATATTCATAAATTTTTTATTCAAATAAAATCGACCCTTCCCATAATTCATGGTATTTTTAAAAAGTTATTTAAAGGAATATATATTTCAACATTTGGAAATGATTTTCTTATTAGTGAAAAGTATTTTTTTTAGTATAATTGTGAAACCTGAATGTTTAGTGTGTTATTATTATGATGTTTTTCTTATGAATTTTTTTTTACAATGGTTGATTTTATCATGATATAGATCACGATAATCGAAGATCCAAATATCTCTTTCCAATGCATTTTGTCATGGGATGGTGTTAACTAGTTATAGGTTTATCCAATAAGATTATTGTCATTTAATAGTTAGGTTATTCCATTTATATGACTGGCATTGCGAGTGATATAAAAAATATGCCCCATATCACCAACATGATTTATCTATTCACTATAATGGGTTTTAAATAAATATTATATTTTCACAATATAATATAATGAAAATATGTTTAAATATTTTTTTTTATACGTTACAAGGTTGAAGTTCATAACTTTTTGAAAGTGTTTTGAAGTGATTTCGTGATTATAAATAATTATTTTTGAGAATTATTTTTTCTTTTTAGGATTTATTATAAAAATTTAATGAAATTACTTTGGAATTAATGTTCGTTCTTTGGGAAGAAAGATGTTTATTATTAGTTTTGTGACAACCAGGTTCTGGTGACATCACAGACACACCTCCTTAATATGGTCATCGAGTCCTGGACTACCAGGTACCACAAGTTGCCTCGCAGACACGTGGGGCCCACCCCAAGGTCCACCCACATGCCTGAACAGGTCATTTGACTAATGATTGTCTCCATAGGCCAACACATGTCCCTTCCAGTGTGTTTTATCCTCAATCAGACACACCCTGGGAGACTTCCCAGATGGTCACCCATCCTGATCACTACTCCAGGCCGAGAATGCTTAACTGTGGAGTTCTAATCAGACAGGCTCCTGAAAAAGAAGGTGCACCTTGTTGACATAAGTCATATCATTTAGTCATTTATCCCGTTATCATTATGGGGTGTTACAATCACCCTCCCCCCCTAGAGCACAATATCCTTGTTGTGGGCCCTACATCTCAACCCAGGCAGTGCGCTGCACTTAAGGCTGGGTTATCTAACTAATTATTGTCCCCATAGGCCGACACATGTATTTTCCAGTGTGTCTTGTCCTCACTCACACACATGTTGGAAAAATTCCTAGAAGGTCACACTTCCTGATCACTACTCTAGGCCAAGCATTCAAAAATGTGGAGTTCTAATCAGACAGACTCATGAAAAGGAAGGTGCACCTTGTTAACATGAGTCATATCATTTAGTCATTTAACCCTTTATCATTTAGGGGTGTTACAATCACCCCTCCCCCTTTAGAGCACAACATCCTCATTGTGGGCCCTACATCTCAACCCTGGAAGGGCGCTGCACTTAAGGCTGGGTACCACCTTTGATACCAAATGTGACAACCGGGTCCAAGTGAGAGCACAAACCACCCTCCTTAACATGGTCATCGGGTCCTGGCCTACCAGGTACCACCAGTTTCCCCGAAGACTGCACTTAAGGCTGGGTAGCACCTTTGATACCAAATGTGACAACCGGGTCCTGGTGACAGCACATACACCCCACCTTAACATGGTTGTCGGGTCCTGGCCAACCAAGTACCACTAGTTGCCCCGCAGAAATGTGGGACCCACCCGTATGGTCCACTCACATGCCTGAACGGGTCATCTGACTAATGATTGTCCCCACAGGATAACACATGTCCTTTCCAGTTTGTTTTGTCCTCAGTCACACATACCCTGGTAAACATCCTAGAAGGTCACCTATCCTGATCTTTACTCCAGTCCAAGCATGTTTAACTGTGGAGTTCTTATCAGACAGGTTCCTGAAAAGAAACGTGCACCTTGTTGACATGAGTCATGTCATTTAGTCATTTAACCCTTTATTATTCTAGGGTGTTACATGTTTAATGATTATTATAGAAATGGTAAGATTTAATAATGTGTGTTATGGGACTCATGGAATTTTTCGAATTTTATACAAAACATAATTGTATATATTTTTCTATAGTATGATGTTTTCAATGTTTTTTAAATAATTTTGAGGATGTACAGGCACAAGGAAAAGATTAAGATGAATACTGTGAAGAAATTTTATTAAGGAAAATATTTTCTACCATAAAAGTTATTTATGGTTTAGATAATCAATATATTGTGTAAGCGTAGACATTGTGAGGTTGTATTTTAATTTTTTATGTGTGAAAAATTAATTCTATAAAAATATATACCTAAAAGATATTATGGAAAAATATAAAATGACTTAATCTCAAAGGAGGCATTTTAAAGATTGTTTATGGATAGTTCCTTATAGAAAATCTATAAATATTTTTTGTAATTATAGAAACAATAATTATATCCTATTCCATTGAATAAAAATGTGTTTTTTGACTTTATCAATTGGTATCTCATAAACTTTCTTTCAAATTAAAATCTTATGGTAAGAAAAATTTTAAAACCAAATTTAATATAATTAATGATAACATATAGTTTTAATAAACAAACTAAATTCTATTTTATGTAAATCTTTTTAATACATGGGAGAAAATTGAAGGAAAACATTTAAAAAATATATCCTTATAACCCTTGTAAATTTTTTGTAATTGTTTTTTGTAAAATCAATTCAAAATATTTTTCTTAATGTTTCTGAGATAATTTTAAATAATTATTTACCTAAATAATGAATAATTATATAAATATTTTCTTATATAACAAAAAATTGTTTACATAATAAAATATAATTGCCTGAAATTAAAAGTTTTTTTGGAAAAGCAAATTTTCTTTGGATGAAAACAACATCATTTAAGAGTTGATATAAAATTACGCTTAATAGTGTTAATGAGAATTATGAAATTCATAAAGGATAAGAATAATAAATTTATAAATAAAAATATTGTATTTTGTGAAAAGGTACAATATAGACTTGGAAAATAATCATTCTTGAGAAAATACATGAATTATTTTTTACAATTTATCATTTTTTAAATGAAATCATCATAGAGGAATACATCGATATAAAACATAATTTTGAATAAAATGTGAAAGGTTAATAAAATAACATCATCATATGGATTATAACAACATGATTTTAATAAAACAGTTTAATAGAGGGTTATATAACTCTGTGAAAGTTATTTAAGTAATATAAACTCTTACAACATTAGTTATCAATGAATAAAAAGTCATTTGAATCCTGAAACAAAATATAGATTAATAATTTTTATGAATTAAATTATGTAGAATTATAAAATAATTTATTTTAAAATATATAGACCAATATGAAAATAAATTTGTGAATGACATTAAAACATGTCTCAATGAATAAAAATTGCGATGAAAACTCCTTATGGATTTAGAAATGTTCAGATAAAAATAAATAAGTTAGAGAGATAGATAATATTAATATAAATCTAAAATATAATTAATAAATATAATTCATGATAATATATATCCAATAAGTAGAATACATACTATATAAATTGAGAATGGTTTGTAAAATAAAAATTGTTTCATAGAAGGTAAATTTGAGACAAAACCTTTACGACTTCCGTAACATTTTAATAAAAATAACTTGAAATATAGGAATATGAATTGAACATAAAATATGATTAATAAATCATAACTATGATATGATATCTAAAAGAGTTAATATAAAAATCACATAAATTAAAATAATTGATTCATACTAAAAATGTCTCAAAGAATGAAATTTGTGAGGAAAAAACATATATCTGAAGTGACATTTGAATAAAGACACCATAAAAGAGAGAATGTTAAATTGAAGATAAAATAACAATATCAAAGGTTTATTCCTAATATTATACCTAAAATAGTGAATTTATATATAACATAAATTAAATTATGTTCATAATACACAACATGTCAAAGAGTGGTATTTGAGGTGAAAACCCTTACCTATATCGAAAAGGGTTCTAAACTATTACTTAACATCATAAATAATTTAATGAATTTAATTATGTATATATATAACCATATAGATATATATTTAATTTCATATGGTCAATTTATTATAGTTTGGTGGTTATTTTTAATATAGTACCTCTTGAGTCGGTCACTCTGGATTTTTTTTGGTAAATTTTATCTTAATAATTTTAGTTTGTTGACTATGGTAAAAAGTCTTGAAAAATTGTTTCATAATAAATATAAATGAATACTATTATTTCCATTAATATTTTATTATCATATTAGTTATACATTTATATGGGTTCCCTATGAATAGTATCAATTTAGAAAAAGTTACATTAATATGACATTTTTAGTAGTTAAATTTACAAAAACTATTCAGTGATCATATTATATATGAATTGTTTAATATTGTCTTTCAATAATAATAATGATCTTTTCAATAACCCATTTTTTAAATTGAATATAATTTTAATTACATTATTGTTTGTTGATTTGGAAGATGAAATATAAACTTCATCTAAGGGAGGTTCTAGTCCGCACTTACACATGGACGACGCCACATTTTTCTAGATTGTAATGACAGTAAAAAATAAAATATCATATATTTTAATAATAATTAAATTGTTAGAAATATTATATTATCTTAATAAATAAAATATTTGAACCATCCGTGAATAGTGGGGATGAAGAAACTAGATGCATCGCTTCACGGATGTATTAATTTGCACACACCAATGAACAACGATTTTGGTATTTCTTATTAGATGGAAGAGAATAAATAATGGTGATATCATTATAATAATAAAATATAAACACAATAATAATAACATGGTTATTATTATATAATAATTTTTATTTTCTTGGAATGAAGTAAACAAGATTGAAACCTTTATAAAGATTTCATACCTACATCGAGACCTTGAACTTCCTATTAACAAAAACCACATATTTGAGGTACTTCATCAAAAAATTTGTTAAAAGAAAAAAGGGGTAATATAAATTACATTATATAGTGGATATATGGTTAGTGGATCCTTAATATTTGTAACATGGAGTGCATTAGTATAAGGGTTGAACTACCCCCTCGCTTATAAGTGAAGATGAGGGCCTTTTCCATGTAAAAAATCGTTCAGAAAGGTGTAAGAATAGAATAAAATCAATGTTTGTTGGGTTAGGTTAAGTAAGGTTTTAATATATGTATTTAAAACTATTAAACCGATAAAATTATTTCATTAATATATAAAGGTTTTGTTATTTTAGGAAAATTGAATCCACGACAGATTATACATTTTAAAAGATATTACACTTAATTAAATATTTTTCTTGTGAATTATTTTATAATTAAAAATATAAGTATACTCTTGTAACAAAATTTTGAAATAATAGTTATGTATGTTTTCCCCATTTAACCTAATTAATTTCAAAAATAATTTAATTTCATTTTTTAAATTAGATTCACATAATAGATAAATATAGATTGTAAAAATAGATATTTTTTACGTTTAAAATAGTGGATAAGATAAAATTTTGATGATTACTATTATTTTGGGATTAAATAATTTTTTAAAAAAATTAAAAGGTATTTTTATTTGAAATAAATTCCAAACATGATTTAAACATGAAATATAATAAATGTGTAAAACAAATGAAAAAAAATAATAAATTCTTATAAAATGTCACTTAAGTGATAAAATATTAAATTTAATTTACAACATTGAAATAAATTCCTTATTTTAGAATTATAACCTAAAAATATATATTATTTAAACTAATAATTTTTATAAACTTTTATACCATTAAAATATATTGAAAATGTGGTAAAAGTACCTATTTTAGAAAAAATCTATACTTCTCATTATTCACCAAAAAATCTATTATTTTAGAAACTCTAAAAAGATAAATATTTGGATTTAATAATTAAATAAAAAATTAAAATTAAATTATAAAAATTAAATTCTAAAATTCCTAAAATGAAAATTATAATGTAAAATATATAAAATTTAAATAAATTGACTTTCATTGAAGGGGACCCTTTAAATATTAACTCATATTAATTATTTACATCTAAATATAATAAATATTAATGGTATGCCATTTTAGTGTTCATTATAGTTTTGTTAACAATATATCATTAATATTTTTTTGGTTTGATAATTTTTTGTGAAGAACATGACACATGTTATGGAATGTAGTATGTATTTTGAAGGATCTTAAAATGTAGGTTGTTACAATATACCCTTTTAAATAAATATCATCATCGCTATTTTAATTATAAACGACTGATGAAAGTATGGGAGGATAATATTAATAGGAATATTATTCATGATATAACATACTATGTAACATGTAAAAAATAATATTAATCTAGGAAAACATATTTATCTTTCACAAAACAATATTGATTTTTCATACTATATATATATATATATATATATATATATTCTGTCTAGTATACTATTTCCCAAAACCATTAAAATCTCTAAGACATTGAACAACAATGAAATAAAATATCCCCCACAAATTAAATCATATATTATACACTAATTAAAAATATTAAAAATTTAAGATTTGAATATCAAAAATGATAAAACAAATCACCAAAAATATCATGAATCATTTATTAATCCCAAAGTTACCAATATAGTCTAACAAACATTTTCAAATTAAAAAAAATCAATATTACGTAAACCTCAAGAATGTATTAATTCTAATAGTTTTTCATATCTAAATATTTTATAGTTTCATAAAAAATATAACCATTTCATTAAATCAGATCTCAATGTTATTTACCTTTCATCCCACCATTTAATTATATAACTTTTCATTACATGGTACAAAAATGATATCTCTGTATATTTAGTTTTGTGAAAATAAGGTACATAATACCCGAAAACATAAAACATTCTTCTAAATCAACTTTGAAGACATATTCATGGATTGAAAATAAGTTAATATTACTACATATTATATCTTGGGGACATACATCAATGTAATTGTGTGATCATGAATTCCAATAATGAAATATGTAAGGGAGACAAAAAGAATGTGATCATGGGATATCTCAATAAAAACACAAGGCAGAACAATAAGGATTGAACAAGATTAATATAAATATAATAATAACATTAGTCATAAAATTGAAATGTTTCTAAAAAAATAAAATTAAACATTCATAAGTTATCACAATGTTTTACACCAATGTGTAATCAAAAAATACCAAGATAATTCACTATTATGTCAAAAAAATGCCATCTCTATGGACTAACTTTTTAACCCAACGCATTGGATCACTATCAGGATTCACCATTCTAATGTCTTAATTTCATGTGAGCCAGATAGATAATAATTAGTCATTTCATTAATAACCAATGAAGAATAAATAATGGGTTTCTAATTAAAATCTTTCCATACAAAAGAGCTTAATGGCATTATTATTATATCATTTTTAATCCACAAAAAGAAATGTGGGTTTCATATATGTAAATCAAAAAATAAAAAATTATTTTTTTAGGATATTTTAATACCCATTGAAAAATAGAGTTTTGGGTATTCAAATAAAAAGTAAAAGTTAAATTCTCATGTTAAAGATTGAAATTTTAAAAGTAAATTCGACATAATGGTGGGTATAAAAAATGGTTCTAGAAATGAGTAAACTGAGAGAGTAAAAGCATAACTCATTCATAAAAGAGTATTATTAAAATAATTTAATAACATAATGTTAACAAATTAACATTTTTTTGGAAATTAGATGACATAAGGCATGAAATGTCAACTCGAATAGAAATGAGAAGTGGTGATTTCCATTATCTTGAAGTGTTGTTCTTAAAACATGAGGATGGGGACTTGCGGATTGAGAACACCTCGAGGATAATATATTGGAGAAAAATCATCATATCATCATGGAGGATGGATTCAGGGTGAAGCGTATTTGTGAAATGGGAGGGTATTTCTAGAAAAATTGGAGAAATTGTTTAATAATTTCTAAATATAAGTCGTTGAAATCAGGGTTGAGTGAAATGAAAAACCATTATCTTACCTAGGGGTTTTGCTAATAATTTTGAACATTTATATCAAACATTATAATATTTTAATCCACCATATTTGAAATTAATTTTTTACTACTTCTATTTAACATGAAAAAGAAAAAATTCCACAAAGTAATGTTTTTAAAAATCAAATTGTCTTTTTTAGACATCATAATGTCATTATAGTTTATTAAATTTATTAAAATATATTTAATAATAAATATTAATTAAAAATATTTAGGTAGTGTATTGTGTTTAATTAAATAATAAATCACTATAAAATAAATATTAAGTCATAAAATATACAGAAACCTCAAAATTGTATTTTTTATTATCACAAAAATATTTTATTTTAGAATATTTTCATAAATTCACCACAATCTAATTTATCTACAATGAAACCAAATATAATGTTCATTTTTGAAGTGTAATTTTCTAAATATGATAATTTTATCAATTAAATATGAAACTAATTCTTTATTTAAAAGATATTAGTTTTATGGCATAGAAAATTTTCTAATAGTAATAAAAATTTCACATGCCATTATAAAATTATTTTTTCATTTTTATTTATGTGATAATGATTTAAAATAATATTTAGTTAAATAATTATAATTTAAAATACCATGGTTTATTATAATTTTTTATCTTTTCTAAAAATATATTTTTTATTTGGTTCAATGTAGAGACTCAGAAATTCCGTGTAAATTTTTATTTTTAAATACATGGGAACTTTACGAGTCCGTGAAAACTGACGACACATGATTCTGAGGCCCGATGTGCCCGAAATCAATTTCTGAAGTTTTGTTCGTGTACGTTCAGTAAACATACGAGTGGGTTTTTATTAGTTTTGAACCAGTGCTCGGAATTGAAATCTGTGGACACCGTTGAACTCGCAGCGCTGGTATTTTCTTAATCAGACTTTCACTTCGATGATAGTGGGTTTTGAATAAAAGATAGTTTTTTGGTTTTTAGAGAATAAATTAAATAAACATAATATGTGTCGCTTAATTTTTATTTTTTTGTTAAAACCCCCTCATGGAATTTGGAGGTTGGACCACCACACATTAACCTCCCATGATAGGTTATAGTGGTGGGGCCCACCCGAACCTAGCCTCCCACGAGAGGTTACGACGTGGGGACCACACGGGACTAAACCCCTATTAATGATGGGATATGAAAACCTCTCAACTCCCCCCATTAGTGAGGGAGAGTCTCTCCACCCCCTCTATTATTGGCGCCAAGTCCCTTAATTTAATCGTGCCACATCCTCCACATTAATTGGGGGGAGCTAAGTTAATTAATTCACCATTTTAAATTTTGTGCTAACAAATTAAATAATAGATAAACACAATATATTATTATTTTGGTTGACATTGTTCATTTTGGTGGTAGCTTTGAGAGGAGGATTTTTATGAGAAAGCTCCCAACGAAGAACACCTTCGACTATGAAGAACGCCGACCTTATTCGACTTCTTCCTCGGAGCTTCTACCGATGTGGATCGTCTTCCACAACCGATGTGCGAGCTCGGGATTGGTAGTGTGCGGCAGACGCGACGAATGACGAAAACACCATTTTTTTCTTCCCCGTGACTCCGTCGATGAACAACGCACAAAGGTATGGGTTGTTTTATTTTATGTTCCATTTTCTTCTTTTCTTTCAAAATGAATAATGAGGCTATACTTCTTTTTGCGGGTGAATTATTGGTCATCGTTCTCCTACCTTGATGAGCCAAGTGTTACCACCCTAAACGCAGAGGGTGCTGGCTAAACATTCATGGCCCAACCCCTTCGTCATTCTTGTTTATGATGATCTTCGACATGGTGACGAAGTAATGAGGCGACAATGGAAGCGAAGACAAAGTCCACTCTACCCGCGGCCTCCATGATCCGTGCCGCCCCCATGGCGTCTTGCACCACCGCAGGCCGAACCGGCACCATATGAGCCCTCACCAGCCGCGCTGCTCGCTGAACCGTGCTGCTACCCCAAGACGGCCCAGGCCTCGACGGCCTGCTCGCCGCCTCCCAGCCGCCTGCCAACCAGGTCGGCCACCCACCGGCCCTCCTGGAACCCTACTCGGCCACCTGTCTGCTTGGTCGTGCTCTGCCCGGCCACTCGCCGTCCCGACCACGGGCCTGCCCAACCGCTCGCCGGCCAACCTGGCGACCTACCAGCCATGTCGCGCCTTTCATGTCTACCAGCCAGCCTGCCTCCCGGCCCACCTCCCGGCCCGCCCGACCGCCCCCTTTTTGGGCCCTCCTGCGTGCCTCGCGTGCCCCGTGCCGCCCAAGCCACACCGTCGCGGCGCTCCGGGCCGAATCGGCCACAAGCCCAGGCCTAACCACCCACGCGGCCTATTGGGCTAGGCCTCGTGGGCTGAGATGAACCTAACAAGATATCCCACCCAATGGGTCAGGCCAAACCCAATAGTTCGACTGGGTTGACCCAGACCAGGTCAGTCCGACCAGGTCGGACCGTACCCGGGCCCACTACTGACCCTTTACATTCTTTTGCCATATCTTTGGCATCGGACGATCATTGGTCGAACCGCCAGTGGCACCGATATTCTTGGATCATGACGGTCCCTTTTTGTATACCCCACCAGAGTTTTGGGTATAGTTGATATACGGTCAGATTGGATCGAGCACGAATCCAACCGGGCCCCTGGGACTATAAGGATAATAACTCACAGACCGGGCATCTGATTGACGCGCTGTCTATTGCGTTAAGAACTATATGACGTGGAAAACCATTGAGATACTTATTCATGTTACTTCATGACAGTTGGACTACCGAACATTAGCTTGTGGAGAAGATCATCCCAGAGAGGAGCGTGCGTAGTTTGGAGACCAAGTAGTTGGCTGAGACCTGAAGATTGTTGACCGTTTTGACTCAGAGTGACTCTACTAGCCCAGCGGGGAGTTCCATGGTGTCGCAGAAGACCCAAAGTGGGGAGAACCTTAGTGTCACGGTAGACCCATGGTACTCGACAAGAGGAGTACCTCATCAGGCTATGAGGGGGAGTTCCTTGGTGACGTGGAATACCCATGTTGGGGAGCACCTTGGTGACGCAGCAGACCAACGATTCTTGACAGGAGGAGTAACTCAGTAGTCCAAGGTTAGTGGGAAGTGAATTGGTGTTGCAGAAGGCCCCCTGTACTCACTAGAGGAGAAGTTCTACAGTAGGTGATGTTTCGATAATAAAAATCCTGGTTGAGCTGAGTTAGTAACTTTTGGGCATTCCTCATGATTGAGATGGATTACTTGATAACTTAGGTATATGTATGGTCATATACTTAAGTGGGGTTATCTATTGATTTCATACATTGTGGTTTATCCTTGTCGGATTTGTGAGACCATGAGGGTCTCCGGGTCCCTGCTGAGTATCGTTATACTCACCCCTTCACGGGTTGTGCATGTACCTAATTGTTTTGGATGTAGACGATAGACAGCTTGTCCGAGGCTGAGAGCATCAGGACTGGACTGTACCCAGAGGTGGACCACATGGCGTGACAGTGCACGGAAGATATGGATGGACATGGAGTGCTGTAGAGGCTATCTGTACCTTCCCTTCAGGTAGTATTTCCTAGTGGATGATCCAGGAGCGGTTTTCCCTTTTCCAGTACATGTACTTTACAGTTGGGCTTGAATTTCTATCCCATTTTACTTTTCAAAATTCATTTGTATACAGTTTTTCACCGTGTTTTTCCTCCAGCTTGTACTATGTTGTGGGAGTTATAGGATATAAAAATTTAATGCCTTCCCGGTTTAGGGATTTATGCCTTTGGTGCTAGTCTCCAGCCCTTGGCCTATGGAAGACGGGCTTGGGGTAGTCACAGCAGGGCCTCTGTGGGACGGGTCGTGACAAATTGGTATCAGAGGAGTCCATTCTACCGCAGAACTTAAGACTCTAATATTTTATATGAAGTAATAGTGTTAAGGGTACTGGGTGAGATTTTCAGTTTAGGGAGTCCAATGTTAGTACAGAGGCCGAAGTATCCATACACTAGGACCCTGACTACTGATTTCCAACTCAGTGCATGAGAACATTGATTGCGTGTGTGTTTTAAAAAGTTTTCTTTATGTCAGCTCATCCAGGTCAGCTCACCAGTTATAAATCTTTGAAGGTGTCACATTTTTTTCTTTCAGGATGCCTCCCTGTGGATGACTAGTGAGAGTCCTGAGAGTAGTATGCATAAATAGCCCACCGAGTGACGAGGCCTCGGTGCTGGGACCTTTTCTAGTAGAGGCACGAGTGGTACTACATCCCATTGGTCCACTGATTCGACCAGCCCCACTAGCATACAATGCACGCTGCTTGACCACGTTGCATGAGTTCCAACGCCAGAGGCCACCCAGGTTCAGGGGAGGAATGGACCCACAGGCAGCTGAGGATTGGCTAGAGGATGTGGTGAGAGTTTTTCGACTGGTAGGGATACCATCCGAATTCATAGTGATTATTTCTACCAGCCTTCTACATGCAGTAGTTGGTAGATGGTGGAGTTTGATTCTCCAGTTGCACGATGAGATGATACTTCTCTGGGAAGACTTCGAGAGCCTATTTCATGCAGATTTTGTTCCAGCAACTCTCCGTGCAGTGAGTATACAGGAGCTACTTCAACTGCAGTAGGGAAGCATGACTATAGCTCCGTACTCAGTGAGGTTCATAGACCTATCATGCTACCCCACTGATATGGTACGAGACCCATTCTTCAGGGCTCGGACCTTCAACTAGGGACTCAGGTGAGAGATCATATTTTCGATGATCTCACTCAGCATCCCAATGTAGGCAGGGGTTTTGGAGAGATCCCTCTTAGTGGAGAGTTTCCCTGTTGAGGAGTCTCCATCAGTGGGACCCACCACTAGTCGACATGCAGCGGAGTCTTCTACAGTTGGTAGTTGACAGATGTCATAGAGGTCCAAGAGGACCAGACCCATTAGTGGACAACAGTATGACTCAGGATCGGTTGTGCGGGACACCCAGGGTAGAGACATACATTCTAGGAGTGGGCATTATTTCTCATGCGGCGGGAAGGATCACATGGATTGTGACTGTCTGGCCCACCATTCGGATGATCAGCAGATGGTCGAAGGACCACCCAGGCAGAGACAGAAATTCAATCAAGGCAGTCTGTGGGGCACAACCTGACGTGGCAGAGGAGCTGGTCGAGTAGATGACGGTGGGTGATGTTTCGAGGTGTTACCACAACCACCAACATGGGGTCCACCTAGACCGTAGGGAGTAGGTGTACATGCGAGAGCTTAGCTCTAGGCACCTGAGGCTTATGATCATGGCGCTCTGGAGATGATTCGAGGTACGAGCTGTGTCTACTTCACCTTAGCTATAGAACTTATAGACGTAGGTTCCAGTCACTCTTTCATTGTCACATCCCTTATTCGGAGCATGGAGATTCTGACGGAGCCATTAGCTCTATCCTTATGGCTAGAGACTCCTATGGGAGCAGACTCGGTTATTACACACTAGTGAAGGCATTGTGAGATTACTCTAGGAGGCGAGAGCATTGGCTAGGATCTCCTCATAGCGGCGTCGAGGCCTTATGACATCATCTTGGGTATAGACTGGTTATCTATAGTCCATGCCCATATCGACTATATTAGTCTCAATGTGTGGTGTGTCCCCATGGATGGGACCAGGTTTACCTTCACCGGTGCGAAGGGATCCTTTGCAGCATAGGACAGACTTACTCGGAGGAGGGTGCAGCCGATCACTGATCAGTTGGCCTAGCTTACCCTCAGGGCAGTTGATGTGGAGAGTCTGACTTATCCTATAGGGGTGGACTAGTACGCCTATGTTTTCCCTAATGATTTTCCAGGTCTACCTACTCATAGAGAGGTGGACCTCTACATTGACCTATACCCTGGGAAGACATTGATATCTTCACCAGCATATCAGATGGCTCCCACTGAACTTCGTGAGCTGCGGGTACAACTAGAGGACTTGCAGGGGAAGGGATTCATTCGGCCCAGTGTTTCTCCCTCAGAAACCCCAATTCTATTCGCCATGAAGGCAGTTGGGAGCTTGAGGATTTGTGTTGACTACCGTCACCTAAACCAGGTGACCGTGAAGAACAAGTACCCACTCCCGAGAATTGACGATCTCTTTGATTATCTGAAGGGAGAACGGTGGTTCTCAAAGATAGACCTTAGATAGGGATACCACCAGCTCAGAGTTCGAGACGAGGATGTGCAGAAGACATCTTTTAGATGTCGGTACAACCACTACGAGTTATTGGTTTTTCCATTCGGCATAACCAACTCTCTATCAGTGTTCATGGGACTCATGAACAGGATCTTCTAGCCATACCTCGCTCTCTTTTTCGTATTCTTCATTGATGACATTCCGATCTACTCGACTACTGAGGAGGAGCATGCCTACTATTTCTAGGTAGTACTTGACACACTCCGAGAGAACCAGTATTATGGTAAGCTCTCGAAGTGCCAGTTTTGGATCCAAGAGGTTCACTTTTTGGGACACATCATCTCAGATGTTGGAGGTGCAATGAATTTAGTGAAGATTGAGGCGGTACTTTCTTGGGAGCCACACAGGAATGTGACCGAGGTACGAAGTTTCCTAGGTTTGGAAGCTTACTACCGGAGGTTCATTCCAGACTTCTCTAGAGTTGCAACACCACTATCATTCTTAACAAAGAAGGGGAAACCCTTCATGTGGTCGGAGAGATGCTAGAAGATATTTCAAGAGTTGAGGTAGAGGATGACTAGTGCCCCTATCTTGAGGCTTCTAGAGGAAGGCATAGGGTACGTAGTCTACTCTGATGCATCAAGGACTGGACTCATGTGTGTCCTGATGCCGGAGTAAGCAGTGATCATGTATGGGTCTTGGCAGCTAAGACAGAACTAGTAGAACTATGCTACCCATTACCTAGAGTTAGCAGTAGCGGTCTTCGCCTTGAAGATGTGGCAACACTATCTGATGGGAAAACATTTTACCGTATACTCTGATCACAAGAGTCTCAGATATATCATCTCTCAGAAAGACCTGAACCTGAGACAACGACGTTGGCTTGAGTTCCACTATGACCATGAATTCGAAATAGTATATTCTCCTGGAAAGGGGAATGTTGTTGTAGATGCACTCAGTAGGAGATCTGGTATACAGCTTCTAGGTGAAGGGACAGAGAAGCTGGCCACTTTTTAGATATCCTTTTTGGATAGAGATGGAGTAGAATTCCTTCAGTACCTTACAGTCACTCCCCCACTTCTTCATCGAGTCAAGGAGGAACAACATGGAGACGCTAACTACGTGACACGGAGTGCTTAGATATCCATAGGGAAGGAACTTGATGGATTTTCTGAAGGCGGGGAGCATGTCATCCTCTTCAGAGGACATACTTTGGTACTAGTGTCACTTCAGGAGGAAGTGTTGACAAGAGTTTCACGCATCCCCTTTGGCGGTACATCCAGGATTAGAGAATTTATATCAGGCCCTTCGACGATAGCACTGGTTGCCAGGTATGAAGAAGGCAGTAGTGAAGTTTGGCTCTCGATGGCTCACTCGTCTGCAAGAAAAGGTGGAGCACCAGGTACTAGCAGGCTTGGTTCAGCCTTTAGAAGTCCCATACTGGAAGTGGGATGGGATATCCATAGACTTCATGACCGGATTTCCATGTACATCCTGGGGTCATGACTGGATTTGGGTGATCGTCGACCGACTTACCAAGTCATCCCACTTCCTACCGATCAGAGAGTATGGTTCAATAGAGAGCTTGGGATGCCTCTGTGTGAAAAATATTGTGCAGATACATGGATTACCTTCGACGATTTTCTCTGATCATGACACACAGTTTACTTCCCGGCTATGGAAGGGGTTGCAGGAGGCTTTCAGGACACAGCTTTGTCTGAGCACGTCCTTCCATCCTCAGATGGATGGTCAGACTGAGCGGACCATTCAAACCCTTGAGGACATGCTTTTTTCTTGTGTCTTTGACTTCAGTGGTAGCTGGGAGGATCATTTACCTTTAGTGGAGTTTTCATACAACAACATCTATCATTCCACCATTGGGATGCCACCTTTTGAGGCGTTATACGGGTGACCTTGCAGATCACCATTGTATAGGACAGACCCAGGGGAGTCCGCACTATTGGGGCAAGAGATGGTACGAGCTACCACAGAGAAGGTGAAGATCATCCAGAAGAAAATGAAGACTTCACAGATCAAGAATAATTCGTATACTGACAGGAGATGGAGACCTCTAGAGATCGAGGATGGGGACCACGTCATTCTACGGGTCTCACCTCGACGATGTTTATGGAGATTTGGCCGTGGTGGAATGTTATCATCAAGATTCATTAGACCTTTCCAGGTCCTCAGCAGAGTTGTCTAGGTGTCTTACCACCAGGCTCTTTCACCTCAGTTGCACTAGGTTCACAACATCTTCCATGTATCTCAGCTAAGGAGATGCATGCACAACTCTTCTCACATAATCCGCCTTGGCTAGATGGACTTCGACGATGGGGTGACTTTTACGAAGGTCCTAGTGGAGATTGAGGATCGAAAGCTGTGGGTCATACGTGGATGGTCGATACCTCTAGTGCGCATTCGCTGGAAGCACAGGAACCTACGGGAGAGCCCATGGGAGCAGGAGGCTCAGATGCATGCTCAGTACCCCCACTTGTTCACTTAGTTTGAGTTGTAATTTACGGGGACGTAAATCCCTGAGGTGGGGAGAATGTAAAGACTCGGAAATTCCATGGAATTTTTTTTCTTAAATACATGGAAATTTTACGAGTCCGTAAAAACTGACAGCGTGCGATTCTAAGGCCCTGTGTGCCCAGAATCAATTTCTGATGTTTTGTTCTGGTACGTTCAATAAATGTACGAGTGCGTTTTTATAACTTTTTAACCGGTGCTCGGAATTGAAATCTGAGGACACCGTGGAACTCACAGTGCCGGTATTCACTTATGGAGAATTTCAATTCGATGGTAGTGGGTCGATAATAAAATATAATTTTTGGGTTTTTAGAGAATGAATTAAATAAAAATAAAGTGTGTGGCCTCATTTTTATTTGTTGGTTAAAACCTCCTCATGGAAGTTGGATGTGGAACCACCACACCTTAACGTCCCATGAGAGGTTACGGAGGTGGGGCCCACACTAACCTATCCACCCGCGAGAGGTTACGACGTGGGGACCACATGAGACTAAACCCCCTATTAATGATGGGAGAGGAAAACCTATCAACTCCCCTCATTAATGAGAGTGTGTCTCTCCACCACCCTCCTTTATTGGTGTGAAATCCCCTAATTTAATGCTTCCAAATCCTCCACATTAATTAGGGGGATCTAAGTTAATTAATTCACCATTTTGAATTTTGTTCCAACAAATCAAATAATAGATAAACACAATATATTATTATTTTGGTTGGCATTGTTCATTTTGGTGGAGGTCTTGACAGGAGGATTAATGGGAGAATGCTCCCTAAAAAGAACGCCTTCGACTACGAAGATTGCCGACCATCTTTGAGTTCTTCCTCGAAGATTCTAATGACGTGAAGCAGCTTCCACAACTGATGTGTGAGCTCGAGATTGGAAGTGTGCGGCAGACACGGCAAACGGCAACAACACCGTATCTTCTTCCCCGCGATTCCTTTGAATAACGACGAACAAAGGTAGGGGTTGTTTTCTTTTATATTCCATGTTCTACTTTTCTTTCAAAATGAAGAACGAGATTATGGTTCTTTTTTAGGGTGAGTTATTGTTCATCATTCTCCTACCTTGATGAGCCAAGTGTTACCACCCTAAACACAGAGGGTTTGGGCCAAACCATCATGGCCCGACCCCTTTGTCGTTCTTGTTTATGATTATCTTAGGCTTGGAGATGAAGCAACGAGGTGACGAAGATGGAGAAGAAAAAGATCGTGCTACCTACGACCTCTGTGATTCGCGTCGACCCCGCAGCGTCCCGCACTCCCACCAGCCGAACCAGCCCCAGCCGAGCCCTCGCCGGCCGCGCCGCTCGCACCGCCGAGCTGCTGCCCCTAGCCGGCCCGCACCCCCCTAGCATGCCCGGCCGCCTCCCGGCCACCTTCCGGCCTACTCGGCCACTCGCCACCCACCTGCTGCCCTACTCGGCTGCCTATCGGCACGCCTGCTGGCCTACTCGGCCGCTCGCTGGCCCGCCTAGCACCCTGTTGGCTTGGTCGCGCCCTGCCCGACCGCCTGCCTGCCAGCTTGCCTGGCCGCCTCCCTTGCACCTGACCTAACCGCACCGGCCCTCGTGCCCCATTTACCCCATTCCACTCGAGGTGCACCCTCGTAGTGCTCCGGGATGAATCAGCCCTGAGCTCAGGCCAAACCACCCACGCGACCTGCTGGGCTGGGCCTAGTGGGCCGGGCCGAACCTAGCAGGATAGCCCGCCAAATGGGTCGGGCCAAACCCAACAGGTCTGACCGGGACTACCCAAACTTGGTCAGCCCAGACTGGGTTGGGCGGGTCGGTCTGACCGGGTCAGACCGGACCCGGGCCCACTACCAACCCTTTACTTTTTTTGGCCATATCTTTGGCACCGGACGACCCTTTGACAAACTATCAGATGTGTAAATATTTTTGGAGCGCAGTGGTTCCATTGTGTATACCCCACCAGAGTTTTGGGTATAATTGAGATATAGCAGGTTGGATCGAGCACGTATTCAACTGAGCCCCGGGGACCATAAGGCTAATAACTCAAATACCAGGTTTCTGATTGATGCGCTCTGTGTTGCGTTGAGACCTCTATGACATGGAGGACCTTTGAGATACTTCTTCATGGTACTTCGTGACAGATGGAGTATCGACCAGTAGCCTGTGGAGCAGATCCTCCAGGAGACGAGCGTGCGTAGTGTGGAGACCTAGTAACGGGCTGGGACCGGATGACTGCTGACCGTTTTGACTCGGAGTGACTCTACTAGCCCAGCGGGGAGAACCACGGTGTCACGGTAGAACCGCAGTGGGGAGAGAATTGGTGTCATGGAAGACTGACAGTACTCGACAGGAGGAGTACCTCAGAAGGCTACGAGGGGGAGTGACTTGGTGACGTGGCAGACCCAAGGTGGGGAGCCCCTTGGTGATGCAGTAGACCCATGATACTCAATAGGAGGAGTACCTCTGTAGTCCAAGGTTAGTGGGAATCGCCTTGGTGTGGTAGCATTCCCACTGTACTCGATAGAGGATTAGTTCTCCAAAAGTCGAGGTTTCGATAATAAAAATCCTGGTTGAGCTGAGTCAGTAAATTTTGGGGTTTCCACATGATTGAGATGGATTACATAATAACTTAGGTATATGTATGGGAATATACCAAAGTGGGTTTATCTGTTGATTTTATACTTTGTGGTTTATCCTTTTTGGATTTGTGAGACCTTGAGGGTCTCGGGGTCCCTAAAGAGTATCGTTACACTCACCCATGCACGGGTTATTCCCGCACCTCGTTGTGTTGGATGCAGACAATGGATAGTGTTGACTGAGGCTGATAGCATCAAGACTGGATGGTACCTAGAGGTGGACCACATGGTGTCAAAGTGCATAGAGGAGATGGACAGACATGGAGGGTTGTGGAGGCTATCTGTACCTACCCTTCCGGTAGGATTTCATGGTGGATTATTGTAGAGACCCCATACATGACGTAAATAGACATTAAATTACTTTTTCGTAATACTTAATACATAAAAAAACCAACACAGAAGGACCATAACAGTTTAGTGTCTTTGGAAACTTGAAACATAATCTTCTAATCATGATGAAAGATCTTCAACATCTCCCATAAAGATCTTCCCCTTTTGTTTTCTTACCTAAAAACTTTCTTTATATCCCTGGTAAAATAAAACATATAAAGGGTGAGCTAAAATGCTAAGTAATGGTAAGAATGGAGAAAATAAAACAAACCATATATATTTGAGCATAAAAACATGAACATTATGTTTAAAAATCAAAATCTTGAGCAATGACATAAAACATCGCAGTACAAAAGGCATAGATCAAAATGGAACATCAATAATGATAAAATATAATGGGAATAAAACATGTAATTATGAAAAACCATTAAGCACATGATATTATTTCCATAGTATCCAAGGCATTACTGCCAAGACCATCTTAGTGGACAAAGTCCCTTGCTGAATCGATTTCACTCCTCGTTCCTGTCCTATATCACTGAACCAGATTAACTTACCGTTCCAGCCATGTCTATATAATGAGATATAAATGTTTAAAAAATCCATAGGATGGAGATATAGGTCCCACACATCTCATAATGAAATCATTCTTATGTGTGCCACAAAATAAACATCAATCATTCATCATAATCCAAAGAATAAAATGGGTTTCATAAACATCATCCCATCATAACATAATCCATATAAAACAAATGGATATCATTTCATCCTAAGAAAAGTGAAACCATTTAAATAATAGAAACATTATACTTGAAACATACACATATGAACAAATGTCATCTTATATGGAAAATGGTTTTGATAAAACAATTGAAATGAATTCTTGAGGAAAATATCCTTTCTTCTTCAAATTCATTTTCTTTTCACAAAATGCCATGCAATTTTAAAAGAAAAGGATTTTGTTTAAATTAGTTCTGAAATCATGTAGAGTAAGATTTATGTAAATTTGGCGTTATGAAATCGTAAAAATCCGTTCATGCCGTATAAGTTAAAAAAACATTTTCCACGCACTTTTAATGGAAAAGTCAAAAAGTTCCTCGTATGGTAATAAAAAGAAAGTTTCTTTTCATAACACAATTTTAAAGTCAAAGAGGGGTAAAAATGACTTTAAACATACATGTAAGAATATTAAACACTTTATTAAAGACATTTTTATGGACATGGATGAAATATATAACCCCAGAAAATAATTACGTATAAGTAATCTCAGATAAAAATGAGATTGGAAAATCATCCCTTACTATATGTCCGATAAGCTTCGTATGTATCCGAACCTCATGTATAATCATTTAAATAATGTCATTGACTTATTAATGAATCATATTCATTGTTATGATATAATATATGGTTCAATTATGACTTTATATTACCCGTTCTTTTGTAAATTCCATGTTAAAGCAGCTTTTTGGGTAAAATCGTTTTATTTATCATACGAGTTTGGACTTGTTGTTCTTGATATTATTATTACTTATATCATGATTTACTTACTTACAGAATGTAAATAATGATTTATATATCATATATATTCAGGATATATATATATATATTAGATAGATAAATGAAATGTAATACACCATTCATGGAGATGGTAGGTCGTACATATGCATGAACGTTGTTTTCCATTCCTTATTGACTTGAATGGACGTAAGTATATAGCATATATATAGATATATATAAATAAATCCAATAGATTTATCATGTCATATATTTCATTATTATCCATCATATATACTTTATAATCATTCTTGAATGGTTAACATGAAGAATGAATCTCATCGCGTCGTGGAGACGGTAAACCATACGTACGCACAAGCGATGATATTATTCCCATAATTTTTTAATTGAATTGGAGTGGGTGATATAATTTCTAAGAATCCGTATGATTTTATAATAACTATATATTGTTATTCTTTAAACCATTATACCCATCCAATTAAGGTGGTGGTAGAAAAACAGATTACACCATGGCGTGGAGACGGTATTCCATACGTACGCACGCGCGGTGATTTCATTTTCCGTAGGGTGTATATAAGGTGAAATGGAGTTGTTTCATATTTATAATAACATATCAGTATATAATTGATACTTATTTCATTAATTCATAATTAACCAACTAAATAAGAATAAGTTGAAGAAGAAAGAAAACATGAAAGAATCGGTAGAAGAGATTAGCTCTTCTTCGACCCACGTCTTTTAAGCTTCCTATTAAGGCACTAGAGTTGGTCTTTTGAGGAGACCAGAACCTCTATAATTTTTCTAGGGAAGATTAGAAGGTAAATGGTCAGGTCTTTTCCAAGATTTAAGGCTCAAAATTGTGTTAAGAGAAGAGGGAGGAGGTGCCCTTTTATAAGGGAGGAGAGGGGCACTTTAGGAAAAACGTAAAATATTACTTTATAATAAAGTCATATTCGGTTTATAATGGCTCCAAAGTGACTTATTTAGAAGATAAAGTGGTTATGGGTCAAAATATTCTCAACAAGTAGGTTTTAGACATGATTAGGTTACTATTTTAACCTTATCATTTAGATTTAACTCTAAGTTAGATAATTTAACTTTTACCGTGTCTTCTTGTATTCTTACACTATATGGTTAATGAACTTACTATAACAAGCAAAAATAACCCCAAGTGGTTAATTAGTAATTTATATAACCTTATATAAGTCATTTTTTCGAAACTTAGATTTTTTGGAATATAATAACAATTAATAATATAATATTTGTTTTAAAAACTATTTTATGTCAATTTTGACCCTATTTGGTAATTGATATTTGTAAAAATCATAACAGGATGATTAATTCAAAAAAAGTTAATTGAATCAATAATAACATGTCATGTTAACCTAAAAAATTAGTGGAATTTATAAAAAGTATCAAATTACATTTATTTGGGTATTTATAACATCAATTATGTTAATATTTCATTAATAAGGTAATTAATGTATCATCATTGTGTCATAAATAAATTAAATTATATAATATCCAAAAATTATAAATAAAATACCATTCTGTAGTAAGTCTTTATATATTTCTAATCAATATTTATAGTCGAATTTATCTTATGTATAACCCTATATTAAAAATGGTTTTGTTATTAAACTTTGATTTTAACTATTTTAACTCTTCTTTAAATTATATAATAATAAATGTCCTAATTTAATCTAGGTGGACCCAAAGGGTAATATTTTATTCCTAAGGTTTTTATGGTCGAATTACACTCATACAATTGAATTAGGACATGTGTTAAGGTAATAAAAATATCATTTTTAACCTTAATTACCCTATTTACTTTTAACCGTGGTAAATAAAAGTAAAAAGTTACTATTCACCAAAAATTATTTTTTCCTTATTGAAACACATTTTACTCCTTGATATTAACCATGTCTCTCCAATTTTCGAAATTTTACTCACAGAAGCAGTAAAATTAAGTTTTATGTAAATTTTCAAATTCTCCTAGGATGTGGGGTAAAAGATGGTGAAAAGTTCAATAAAAATGTTATATATATGAAATTATTATAAAATGACTCCAATTAATTACATTGAACTTATATAGGTATTATGTATAAATTTTGACCTAAAATAAATTTAAATAAAATAAATAATTATTTTAAAAAAAAGTTTGGTTTTAAATAGTAACCTAGTGTTTTCACTATTCATCAAAAATTGGAAGTTTTCAAAAAAATTCCAAAACATCACCGTAGGCTAATTTCGATATTCCAAATCCAAACATGAAGTCCATTTTGAAAGATAAAATTTACAAAATTTCAAAAAGTGGGTATTATAATTCATAACGGCTAGTTTATATAGTATTTTAATAAGATCTCATTTAGTGAAACTCGGTATTGCGTACGAAACACGATATTGAAGAAGGTCTTGATTGCGTGTAATGCAAGCCAAGTCCGGGCTACGTGTAGTGAAAGCTCTGTTTGGTGTTGTGTATAACATAATCAAAACTTATTTGATTTATACATTAAACAAAATCTATACTTAATGTTGCATAGAATAATTTCCCCAAAACAAACTTGAAATTGTGTGTAACACGAGCCAAGAATAGTGTTGCGTATACTACAAGCTAATGCGGTGTTGCGTATAGCACAAGATAATCTTGGTGTAGCGTACAACACAAGACATCGAAGAAATTAAAAAAAAATATTTCTCATAAAATCTAGGGGTGTTTCATTTTACCCCCCTTAATATGAATTTCGCCCTCTAAATTTGTCGGGGTTATAAATGGTTTACTACTTGAATGTTTCTTTTATAGATTCCCACATCGTAAAAAGGAATACCAAAACCTAATGTTAAAAACTAATGTACGAAATGTAATGGTTACCCAAATTAACTCATCACTTGGTTTCCACATAGGAGAACATAGGTAAAAATATGGATATAGAAGAGAAATCTAACCATCATGTTTTGATGGAGAGTTGTAGAGAACATGGCTATGAAAAATCCATCAATCACAAAGCCATAAATTTGTGATGATATAAGGTACCATATGATTAATCGACAATGAGAGTACTAGGACAATGTTTTTAGTTTTCAAGATCATTTCCCTAATATTGAAGAATTGTTGAATTAAAAGAAATAATTACTTGATTGTTGGTACAATCTCACTATTTTTTTGTCCCTCGAACAATTTCCACTTTATCTCTAAAAGAAATGAAGTTGAATTTTTCATTCGTGAAGTGTTAGCAGATCATGCGATAGAAAGATAGGTTATTCCATCTGTTTCTATCGCAAAAAGATTAGCACAATTTATTAAATATATATAAGTCCATCCATGCTGAGATTGATCATATTTGGTTGCTAAAATGGACTAATACTCAATCTATCATAGCTTTAAATAAAATAAAACTAGTTTCTACTAACCAGGGACTTCATGTAGGCCAGTGGTAGGTGATAAAGGCCTTTCTCACTTCGGTTGTGGGTTCGATTCCTGCATCATTGTCTGACGCAACGGGTTGTCACCCATCTTATGAGTTGTACTTTTTCTAAAACTATAATGTTACAACATTCCAAAAATAATATCAAAAATTTCTGTCCTTAAACAATACTATCTGATGTCCAACTTAATGCATTCCAACCTTTAAGCATATCAGAAATACTTCTTTCCAATCTCATAGTATACAGAAAAAGACTATTAGAAAGGTCATCTACCAAGCATGTAAATACCATCATTTATCCCACATATATCATAAGATATATCTTGTTGGTCACATTTCAAACATTTGAATTCCTTAATCTTGTATTCTCTTGAAAAATAAATTCGAATTAAACCTCAGTGAAAACATGAATGCTGTCAAAAGTTAACACTTTCCACATACCAAAATCCCAAAATTTATATATACTCAAACCATGTTATCACTTTGTCCTTATATCAGTCATGAGGTCATTAATAATATCCAAAATTTTATTTTCTATTTATCCATTCATTATGATCATATCATCTTCATTCCAAAAATATATTAATTACCTATCATGGTTACCAGTACCATTCAACATGTACTTTCAAATACTTTAGGAACAACAAAAGTGTAACAATCCTTAGATGATTCCTTATTCCATAGTACCATTTAATTACCTATACAACATATCTCTTGATAAACATACAATCATTCCACTACCTTCTTAATCCACTGACTGAGCTTCATCATTTCTTTCATCTCATATATCATTTGTAGTCTCTTCATCATCGTACACATAAATACTACCCACATGACCATGCTGATTCTTTTCATGAGATTTCCCCTTAGGGAATTGGTTTTCATAATGCTCGTAAATTCCACATTAAAAACATTTAACCATTGTTGATGTCTTAGCAATACCATTATCCTTTTCCATGGTATTAACTGAACCATTTCCTTTATAATTAATGGCTTTGTGTCCTTCTTTTCTACACCCAAATAATCTTCCAGTTCCTTTAAAACATTCTCCTTGATGCCTCTTCCCACATGATTTACATGAGTGAATTTGAACTTTCTTTCCGCTATGATCATCATGAAACTCCATATTTCTTTCATTAGCTAAGTCGGGAAACATTCCAAAGTTGAGATTATTGATCATATCATGAGATTGCTGATTAGGCATAATAATGACATGTGGACTTCCAGATCCAATTTCATTTGGTTTCTCATGAAGAATATCATACCATTGTCCATCATATCCTCCATTATCATCAATCTTCATGTTTCCAGCCATTTTTTAAACCCAAAAAGAATAGTGTGAGAGGCAAAAATCATGTTAGTAAATCAACATAATAAAGTGGGAGTACCCTAAATATATAACATACTATATTTATTTCTAATATTGTTATCGTAATTCTAGGACTATTATGTATACTCATACTTAACCTTAGGGACATCCCTAGACATACATTATAAATATCTCTAGGGATCTCACTAAAGTTTTTGCATCCTCGTTTCCAAAGGTTAAATAAACCTTTCATCTGATACCAACTGTAGAGACCCCAAACAAGAAGTACATATACATTACATTACTTTTTTGGAATACTTAATACAAAAAAACCAACACACAAGGACTGTAATAGTTTTGTGCCTTTGGAAACTTGGAACATAATCTTCTAATCATGGTGAAAGATCTTCAACATCTCCCATAAAGATCTTCCACTTTTTTTTTCTTACATAAAAACAGTCTTTATATCCAGGGGAAAATAAAACATATAAAGGGTGAGCTAAAATTCTCTATAAGGGTAAGCATGGAGAAAATAAAGCAAACCATATACATTTGAACTTAAAAATATGAACATTATGTTTAAACATCAGAATCTTGAGCAATGACATAAAACATGGTAGTATGTAAGGCATAGATCATAATGGAACATCAATAATGATAAAATTGAATTGGAATAAAACATGTAATTGTGGAAAACCATTAATCCCATGATATGATTTCTATAATCACCAAGGGATTGCTTTCAAGACCATCTTAGTAGACAATGTCCCTTACTTAATCGAGTTCACTCCTCGTTCCAGTCCTATATCACTGAACCGGATTAACTTTCCATTCCAGCCATGTCAATCTCATGAGATATAAATATTTACCTAATGAATTGGAGGGAAATATAGGTCCCACCCCTCTCATAATGAAATTATTCTTATGTGTGGCACAAAATAAACATAAATCATTCATCATAATCCAAATAATAAAATAGGTTTCATAAACATCATCCCATCATAACGTAATCCATATAAAAAATGTATATCATTTAATCATAAGAAAAGTGAAACCACGTAAATAATAGAGACATTATACTTGAAACATACACATATTAAATAATGTCATCTTAGATGGAAAATGGTTTTGATAAAACACTTGAAATGAATTCTTGAGGAAAATATCCTTTCTTATTCAAAATCATTTTCTTTTCACAAAAGGACATGAAATTTTAAAAGAAAAGGATTTTGTTGAAAATAGTTATGGAATCTTTTAGGGTAATCTTTATGAAAATAAGGTGTTATGAAACCGTAAAAATCCATTCATGCCGTATAAGTTAAAAAAACATTCTCCTCGTACTTTTAACGGAAAAGTCAAAAATTCCTCGTATGGTAATCAAAAGAATGATTCCTTTCATAACAAAATGTAAAAGTCAAAGAGGTTTAAACACGGCTTTAAACATACATGGAAGACTATTAAACACTTTATAGAAAACATTTTTATAGACATGGATGTAAAATATAACCCCAGTAAATACTTATGTATAAGCAATCTCGGATAAAAATGAGATTGCAAAATTATCCCTTACCTTATGTCTGATATGCTTCGTATGTATCTGAACCTCCTGTATAATAATTTAAATAATGTCATTGACTTATTAAAAAATCATATTCACTGTAATGATATCATATATGGTTCACTTAGGACTTTATATTACCTGTTCTTTTGTAAATTCCATGTTAAAGCAGCATTTTGGGTAAAATCGTTTTATTTATCGTACGTGTTTTGACTTGTTGTTCTTTATATTATTATTACTTATATCATGATTTAATTACTTCCAGAATGTAAATCATGATTTATATATCTTATATATTCAGTATATATATATATATAATAGATGGATAAACGAAATGAAATACACCGTTCATGGAGACGGTAGGCCGTACATACACATGAACATTGTTTTCCTTTCATTATTGACTTGAATGGACGTAAGTAGATGACTTATATATATATATATATACATAAATAAATTATATTTATCATGTCATATATTTCATTATTACTCATTATTTATACTTTATAATCATTCTTGAATGGTTAACATGGAGAATGAATCTCATCGCGTCGTGGAGACGGTAATCCGTACGTACGCACGAGCGACGATATCGTTCCCATAATTATTTAATTGAATTGAAGTGGATGATATAATATCTCATAATCATTATGATATTATAATAACTATATTTATTTATTTTTTACACCATTATACCCATCCAAGTAAGTTGGTGGTGGGAAAATAGATTACACCACGGCGTGGAGACGGTATTCCGTATGTACGCACGACCGCTGATTTCATTTTCTGTAGGATGGATTGAAGGTGAAATGGGGATGTTTAATATTTATAATACCAGATCAGTATATTATTTATACTTATTTTATTACTTTATAATGAAACAACTAAAGAATAAGAAGTTGAAGAAGAAAAAAACATGAAAGAATCGGTAGAAGAGATTACCTCTTCTTCGACGATCCTCTTTTAAGCTTCCTTTTAAGGCACTAGATTTGGTCTTTAGAGGATAACATAACCTCTATAATTTTTCTAGGGAAGTTAAGAAGGTAAATGTTTAGGGTCTGTCCGAGATTGAAGGCTCAAAATTGTGTGAAGAGAAGAGGGAGGAGGTGCCCTTTTACAAGGGAGGAGAGGGGCACTTTAGGAAAAACTTAACATATTATTTTATAATAAAGTCACATTCGGTTTATAATGGCTCGAAAGTGACTTATTTCTAATATAAAGTGGGTATGGGTAGAAATATTCTCAACCAATAGGTTTTAGATAATTTTAGGTTACTATTTTAACCTTTTCATTTAGATTTAACTCTATGTTAAATAATTTAACTTTTACCATGTGTTCTTATTTTCTTACACTATATGGTTAATAAAGTTACGATAACAAGCCAAAATAACCCCAAGTGGTTCTTTATTAATATATATAACCTTATATAATTCATTTTTCTGATCCTTATATTTTTAAGAATAAAATAACAATTAATAAAATAATATTTTATTTAAAAACTATTTTAGGTCAATTTTGAAACTATTTGTTAATTGATTCTTTTGAAAGTCATAACATCATTATTAATTCTAAAAAAAATAATTGAATCAATACTAACATGTCATGTTAACCTAAAAAATCAGTGTAATTTATAAAAAGTATCAAATTACATTTATTTGGGTATTTATAAAATCAATTATGTTAATATTTAATTAATAAGTTAATTACTGCATCATCATTGTGTCATAAGTAAATTAAATTATTTAATGTCTAAAAATTATAAATAAAATACAATTATTTAGGAAATATTTTTATCCTTCTAATGAATATTTATAGTCGAATTTATCTTATGTATAACCCTATATTAAAAATGTTTTAGTTATTAAACTTTGCTTTTAACTATTTTAACTTTTCTTTAAATAAAATAATAATAAATGTCCTAATCAAATCCAAGTGGACATAAAGGGTATTATTTTATTCCTAATATTTTTTTTGGTCGAATTAAACTTATAAAATAGAATTAGGACATGTGTTAGGGTAATAATAATGTCATTTTTACCCTTAATTGCCCTATTTACTTTTAAGCGTGGAAAATAAAAGTAAAAATTTACTATCCACCAAAAATTATTTTTATCTTATGGAACAAAATTTTACTCCTTGATATTAACCGTGTTTCTCTTATTTTTGAAATTCCACTCATAGAAGCGGTAAAATTATGTTTTGATGTAAATTTTCAAATTCTCTTAGGAGGTGGGTAAAAGACGTTGAAAAGTTTAATAAACTTTTTATATATCTAAAATTATTATAAAATGACTCCAATGAATTACATTGAACTTATATAGGTATTATGTGTCAATTTTGACCTAAAATAAATTTAAATAAAATAAATAATTATTGATATAAAAAGTCGGTTTTTAAATAGTAACCTAGTGTTTTCACTATTCATAAAAATTTGATAGTTTTCAAAAAAATGCCAAAACTTCACCCTAGGCTAATTTCGATATTCCAAATAAAAAAATGAAGTCCATTTTGAAAGATAAAATTTATAAAATTTCAAAAAGTGGGTATTACTATTAATAATGGCTAGATTATAAAATATTTTAATAATATCTTTTTTTGTGAAACTCAGTATTGCGTACTACACACCCTATTGAAGAAGGTCTTGATTGCGTTTAATGCAAGCCAAGTCATGGTTGCGTGTAGTGAAATATCTGTTTGGTGTTGCATATAACATAATCAAAACTTATTTCATGTATACATTAAACAAAATCTATACTTAATATTACGTAGAATAATTTCCACAAAACGAACTTGAAATTGTGTGTAACATGAGCCAAGAATAGTGTTGCATATAGTGAAAGCTAATACGGTGTTGCATATAGTGTAAGATAATCTTGGTGTAGCGTACAACACAAGACATAAAATAAATTAAAAAAATATTTCTCATAAAATCTCAGGGTGTTACAATGATCCAGGAGTTGTTTTCCCTTTTCCAGTACTTGTACTATACACTCGGGCTTGTATTTCCAGAACCTTTTACTTTTCATAACTATTTTGTATACAGTTTTTATTAGTGTTTTACTTCCATCTTGTACTCTGTTGTGTGCGTTTTTGGGATATAATGTCAATGCCTTTCCAATTTAGGGATTTACGCCTTTGGTGCTAGTCTCCAATCCCTGGACTGTGGAAGGCGGGCTTGGGGTAGTCACAGCTCGGGCCCCGGGGGACGGGTCTTGACATTCAAATATCAATTTATCAAATTCATCTCAATTAATAATATATTGTATTAAGAAAATACATTCATAAAAGGAATTTTTGGAATAATATTATTATTTATTCAAATGAAAATTAATCTATAAGTATCAAAGCCTAGGAAAAATAACCCCTTATTACACATCCATAAGCCCTATGTGTAAGGTGTGTTATGGTGGTAGTTTCATGGGGGGCTTGAATAACATTGACCAAGTGGTAATATACATTATCTTGAACATCTCCCATAGGATATTTTTTTCAATCTTCACTTAATGGATATCAATATGGGACATTTCTTGGGAGATCCCTATGGATACTACCTCCATCCCATGTTCAGACAAATGTACTTCAAACTGCATAACTATTCTGGTTTATTCCATCATTCTCATCTCTATATCAATTATCCTTTTTAATGACTACTTTTAAATAGGAATTATAATTGTTAAATAATCATCCTTATTTATAATTTTATATAGAAATATTGACCAATGATTATATTGAACAATGAACATATTTGACCAATAATCATATTTGACCAATGGTTTTATAATTCTGAAATCCCAATTGTCACATTTCCATTTTTTACCTAAAAATAACACATCATTATTTCACTCCAAATGCAGTACAATTTCACTATAAGGTGGTATTTCCATTTCTTTAGATGTTAATTTGTTTACTACTATTTTTTATTTTCTATAGTATTTTCTGTAGAAGGAATGTTTCTAATTGTTTAGTAAGATCCTCATTTTACAATTTTCTATTTTCTATTTTATAATTTTTTCCATTTTTAATAATGGGAATATTAATTGGTTTCATTTTTTACTATTGTAATTTTCATTGTAACTGCGGTAATTTTTTTATAATTTCTCTTTATTTAGAATATGTATAATATTATATAATATGTAACAAACATTTATTCTGGAAAAAAATATCATTTCAAAATTTTTGGTCACTACATTCCCCCCCCCCCTTCAAAAATTGAATCCCTATCATTTTAACTATTTTTTGATGAGAAAAGTTCGGGGTACTTTTGTCACATTATCATGCAGGGTTCCCGCATCTCTTCTTCATATTTATGGTTCCTCTAAAATACTTTGATGATGTGGGTAGTATTGTTGAATAAAACCTTATCTCTACAGTTCAAGATATCCAATTGGTGCTCAAAATAAGAGATGTCATGTTCTAGTTGTACGCCCTCTAGAATTATTACATGTGATGAATTAGGTATGTACTTATTCATGAGAGATTCATGGAATACGTCATAAACTTGGGAAATATTTCTTGGATGTTCTAGATGATATTCCACTACTGCTATAGAATCATGGATTTCAAAGGGGCCAATGTACCTTTGTTTAAGCTTCCTATTCATTCCAAATCAAATGACACTCTTCCATGGTGATATCTAAGTGAAAAATTTGTATCCAAAAACAATGTCTAGGTCCCTTTGACGATTTTCATAATATCTATTCTATAGAATATGAGCATCCTTTATATGTTGTCGGATGGAATGAAACTTTTTTATCATCTCTTTCACAAGATCGATCCCAAGTTTCATTCTCTCTCAATAATTATCTCAACATGTAAAATTTATAAATCACTTCCCATATATAGCTATATATGGTTCCATTGGGATACTTTAGTGGAAGATTTTGTTGTATGATAACTCAACTAATGGAATTTTTTTATCCCATGAACATTCAAATTCAATTGATCATGTTCTTAGTATGTCATTAATTGTATGAATAGTCCTCTCAAAATAGCCATCAGTTTGGTGGTGATAATCTCTACTGAAATTCAATTTAGTGTTTATGTAATGTTGAAGACTTATCCAAAATTTATATGTGATCCATGGATTAAGATTAGAATGGATTGGAATTGGAAACACATTTAACCTCACCACTTATTTTACATATATCTTGGAATGTAGTTCAAGATATATTTCTTATCTACTATCGATGAAATGGGAAATCACGGTGGGTCGATAAACAATTACCCATGTCATATTTTTTCACATGGATGTTCTTGAGACACTAGTGATGATTTCCATCATGATATTATCTCATTTTCATGTTGTTATGGGAAGTGGATGCAATACCCATCTAGAAATTTATCACCCCACATAAAATTCATGACACATAAAGAAATTTGAAGTATGACCAACAGTATCCATTTTCATATTATCTCTCCAATAATGATCACAAAAGTCCCCATACATTTTAGTGATTCCAATACGTATATAGAATGTTGATCTATGCACTTCACCCATCATATCCATACTTATATCCTATAGAGATGGAACACATAACATTGTACACAATTTCAGTACAAAATCTTAATAAATATTAATCTCTGAAAACATACTATTATTTACTGACTCTACCATATTTTGGAACAAATAATCTACCCTTTTACATTTGTAGATCGTCTCGTGTAAGTATGGTTGATAAACTATTTGGGATATGGTTTAAGATTCCACTTCTTTTAAAATTAATGATTATAATTATAATAGGTCCTTGATCAATGTATATCATTGAATCCTCATCACTACCAACACAATAGGGTCATTCCTACATAATGAATTGTGACTTTGTTATCACACCATAGGTTATAATTAATTGAATATTCCTATTCTTTATGAATTTCCATCCACTTACATTATTTTATTTTTATTCCTTTTTTTTGAAAATATACATCAAACTTTGGTCACCTATTTATATTTCACATTCCCCCTATGTATAGTTCCTCCAAATTTTTATATTAAAAATAATTAAATATTACTCTACTTAATTTGTTTGATAAATATTATTAAGGGTATTTAACTATCAATAGGAATAATAAACCGCATTATAATTTGTATGATTACACACCCAATCCACTTCGAATATGTATTGCTATAAAAAATAAATTATTATCTGATAGGGAATAGTGTTAACATAGGTGTAGTAACCACTATCTTCTTTAATTCTTGGAATATTTATTCACACTCATTTTTTCAAAAATACATTTCCCATTTTTGCAGTTAAAATGGATATTGTATTTGAATGGAATGAATTCCTTTCACAACCCACCTGTAATATCATACTAAACAATGAAAACTTCAAATTTTAGTTACTGTTGAAGGATAAGGCCACTCCTCTATAAGCTTATTCATTATAAGGAAAACTGAGATTATAACATGGATTATAATGACCCCCAAGAATGGAACTTTTGGAAACTATAATTCACATTTTTTGAATTTTCCAATATATTCCCCTTCCTCGGAGTTTCCTATATAACCATTATATGATCCTCATACTCCTTATGACTTTTATAAAATATTAGAATATTATCAGAAAAACTACCATGAAATTTTAATGGTGTTCATTAATAAATAGATTCATAAAATCCATAAATATAGACGGATAATTATTCAATACAAATGGAATAACAATTAAATCCTAAAACCCATTTGTTTTTAGGAATTCATTATTTGGAAAGACATTATTCTTCACCTTCAAAATATGATACACATATTTGAGGTAAATCTTAGAGAATATTTAATCCCCATGAAGCAAGTCAAATAAAGTATCAATCCTTCGAAAATGGTACTTGGTCTTTACTATGATCTTGTTATGTTCTCTATAATCAATTCATAGTCAAATTGACCCTTGCTTCTTATTTACAGAGATAACTTGTGGTCCTTAGGGATACACACTTGTTCAGATAAATTCCATCTCTAAAATAACTGTAATTCATTTAATTAATTCATCTAACATCATATTTTCTAGTCTATAAAGGGTCTCTGATATTGTTCATCAACGAGGAATGAGTTCAATAGATAAATATACCTACCTTTTTTGGAAAGGTTCATGTAACTATTTAGGAAACTATTCAATTTATTCTATAATTATAGGAACATTATTGATCTTTATACTTTCATATAATTATCCCTATTCACAGATAATATCTATAAAGAAGAATATGAGAGGTTCTTATAGACTAATATTAAGAAATGAAATATATCCCATTATACTAATTTTATTTTTTCAATTCATGAATTATAATTTATGTTTTCTCTTATAGTATTTCATAGCATTATACTTTGATAGCATACACATCCCTTTTATAGTGTCAAATTCCACCATGGGACTGACTAATAGGTTTGTGATGAGGTCGTTTTCACTAATGTTTATACTAGAAATTATATACACCATTTATTCTAGGATTTTCCCTCCAATAGTCTTGACTGATAACTCAACTTATAGTAGTTTAGGGATTGATTATATATTATTTGAAAACATGGATGAAATGACGTAATATGTAGTACCAGAATAAAACAAATTTCTTTCCAAAATTTAGATCATGATGATTATACATACAACCACATTTTTAGAGCCTATACTCCAGCCATAATGATATAAAATTATAGACCATACTCCCTTCTTCTATGCTGAGGATGATGGTGGTTCCCCTACATTATCCCCTAATTTATACATTTATTGGAAATGTTCCCAAGAAATACACTGTTGAAGAATTAAACATTTGGATAATATTTCCACAATATCCCTATTTCATTAGTGTTGATAAGTTTAGGATTCTCCTCACCATAATATTTTTGACATGTACTCACATATCTTCCACATTTTTAGAACTTTCTACACCCATGATATTAGTTCCTTGACTCTTATTCCCAAATTTATTTCACGTGGGAACATGAACATTCATTCCTCTTATACTATGATTGCAATTCATCTTTATGTTTAGCTCCACTACTATCTTATTTTCATTCGATTTATGTGACCACTATATCTCTCCAACTTCTATTTTACCTTCCAAATAAATTTGCGCTATCTCCTCATTGATTTTATAGTCTTGATTTTATAGATTCATTTATGAATGGGGTCTCAGTCCATTGAAGAATCTATTAAACTATCCCATAGGATCTTAAAAAATCAATATATGTATTGATATTTATTTAAAATATTAACTTATAGATTCATAATAATTTATTTTTTATCTACTTCTATTATAGGAATTCCTTCTCTATTTTCATTCATAATGAACAAGGAAATTGTTTGTTAAAAACGATTCCCCAGAACTCTAGCCACTCCATAGCATCAATCTCTCTTATTTTCTTAATGTTTTTAATTAATGTCCACCACAAATCATTTTCTCTTTCAAATTTTTATTCAAATAGATATAATTTTTCTTCCTTCAAAAAATAGAGTTTAGATAATATCATTTTTATAGAGCTTATCCATTTTTTAGTAATCAATGAGTTTTTTTTATCCACAAAAAATGTGGTTGTTAAAGCATAAATGACTGAACGTAAGTTTATTTCCTTCAAGGTGAATTGAGTCTCTCTACATTATACAAGTTATAATTAATTACTTGGGTTAGCTGATTCATAATCCTCATGAATTTTTTCATTCCATTTTCTATCGAAATGTTGTTAGTTCATCTTCCCTTGCACTTATTATTTACACATTTCCTCATATTTCCCACCACTTTTCTAAAAGAAGAAAACCATAGTGAGAAACATAATACTTTTTGGAATAGTATAGTTACAATGTTATATTATATCTTAAATAATCATTCAAAATTATGTTATTAATACCTTATAATAACAATTTCATTTTCTATATATCCTTAATAATGTTTCTTAAAAATATTATTATTAACCAATCATATCCACCACAAATGTCAAACCATGTGTGAAGCAAGGACCATTATCATGAACTGGTACACGGTCGATTATAGATAAATGTGGGGGTTTCAATTATTACTCCTTGGTACATCTATACCAAATCCATATCCACTTAAAGTATCTTGACATGTATGTATTTTTTTGGGAAACCACATACTTAATTCATACCAAATTATAATTTTATTTTCATATATTTAGACTTTTTATATGGTTCTTCATAATGACTTCAAGTCCTAATTTCAAAAAAAATCATTCATTTGATACCCACTATGGAATCTTAATTTTTTTTACATATCAATTCATTGCATTGTACATATAAATCATAATTTAATGTTTAGTTTCCTGGTAATAAGTTACATAATAAATGAAACTGTAAACCTTTATTTTAAATCCACTCGATATACATTTTCATGGGTTCGACATATGTTACTTAAACTCCATATATTATTTTGGGGACATATATAAAAGGAAAGGGGTGGGTATGAAGCCCAGTTAAGGAAAATCAAGGGAAAAATAATCTGATCATGAGACATATCAATAAGATTTTCAGTCATAATAATAAGGTATTAACTATAGTAATATTAAATTAATAATTACATTAATCATATAATAGAAATGTGGCCACAAAATTTAAATGATACATTAATAAGCATATCACCAATTTTTATCACCAATGTGTTATAAAAGAATATTACTAAGGATTTTCACCATGGTATCATAAAACATGTCAAATATAGAGATTAAAATACTTAACTAATGCATTGGAAAGATATCTGGGAGCCCTTTTATATGTCTTAATATTAGGCAATCCACATATATCATTATAAATAATTTCATTAATAACTCTTGGAGAATAAATTACAAGTTTCTTATATTAATCATGAAACACAAAAGAGTTTAATTAAATGATCATTATATTAATTTTGACCCAAAAAATGTCGGTTTCATATAAGTAAATAATAAAGTAAAAAATTAATTTTTAAGTCTATTTGAATACCCATTGAAAATAAACTAGGTTTGGGTAATTATATAAAATGTAAAAGTGATTCTATAATTTAAAAGAGGGAAATGTTAGAAGTAAATTCAACATGGTGATGGGTATAAATTTTTTTTTACAAAAGCATAAAATGAGATGGGACAAGGGAATATGAATCAAAAAATTCTATTATTATAGTTATGGGATAATATAAAGTAGATAAAGGAACATTGTTTTAACATTATAATATATACCAAGTGAAAAAGAAACAAGAATGGAAATGTGAAATGGATATTTCTCATACCTTGAAGTGTTGTTCCTAAAACATGAGGATAGAACCTAATGGGATTGAGGACACATTGGGGGAATCTTTTTGATGATAAATATAAACAAATTCATAGAGTATAGATTGGGAGTGAAGGGAAATGGTGAAATGGGTGTGTATTTATAAAAATAGTGGAAAAATTGTTTAATAATTATCAAATATATGTCTTGGAAAACAAGGTTGTTGAAAATGAAAAAACATTGGAGTGACCATGGTTATTTCCTATGGGTTTATAAATTTTCTTTTCGACATATTATATTTTAATCCAGTTGAAAAGAAATTCATTTTTAAAAACATAATTTTTCATAAATATGTGATGATTCAACATTGTAATGTTTTTAAATTTATAATTTTCAATTTTAGGCATTAGAATGTTGCATATAGATTTAAAAATTTATTAAAATCTATTAAAATACTTAATATTAATAAAATAAAATATTTATTTTGTGGATTATGTTTTATTACTTTTACCTTATTATGGCATATATATAAAGTCTTGAAATATATCAAACCCCAACAAACTATATTTTATTATTATTTAATAAAATATAGAGTTTTATAAAATTCTCATACATTGACCCTAACCTAATTATAATGTTCTTATTACGAATATATGGCATTTTTTCCAGATTTATTCTGTAAATATTATGATTTTTACATTAAATTATAAAAACATTTATTTAAAACAATTTGTGTTAAAGGAACCATCACAATTATAACACTTATAAAAATTTTCTAGGACATTATAAAATAATTTTATTCTTCATAATAACTTTTTATATTATAAAAAATGGATATATTTTACAATACATAGTTTTGTTTTTATCTATATCTAGAAATAAATTTATTAGATACGTCTTAAATAAACAAATATTTTATTATGAAATACTATTCTTAAAAATAACTAATATAATAATAATTTTATTTATAAAAAGGAAATTTTAACATTAATTTACTAAGGCATGTACACAAAACACCTTATTACACTAACATATTCCCTAAGGGTTAAGTGGGTGTGGGAGGTAGTTTAATGGAGGGTCTTAGAAAACATTGACAGAGTGGTAATATCCACTAACTCAAACATACCCCATAGTGGACTTTATTCAAGATTCAATTATTAAAGATCCTATTGGGATTATTCAAGGGATAACCATAGTTATTCTACCTCCATTTCATGTTCCGAAAAAAGGACTTCAAATGGAACAGATCATCTGGTTGAGGCCATCAATTCTCATTTCTATGTCATTTATCCATTGTCATTACTACTTATAAACAAAAATTAGTATAATAAAATTGTGAAAAAATGGTATTGTTTCTAACAACCGTATTAGATAATTGTTAAATTGACCATTGGTAATATTGACCAATGGTCATAGTTGAATAATCGTCACATTTTACCAATGATTATATAAAGGATAAATCCTAATGGTTACATTTCCCTTTATAAATAATAAATACAACTTCATTATTTCAATCAATATTCCCTACAAGTTTCCCCTAAGGTTATATTTTCATTTCATAATATTCTGACCAGTTTATTATTAATTTTTTATTTCAATATCGTTTGATTTTGGGGAAATGATCCTAAAATATTGGGTTGATCTTTATTTTCATAAATTTATATTTCTATATGTAAAGTACAATTTTTTTAACCAGGATAAAATTCTATGGTTTTTTAACTATTTCCTTAACAACATGGGTCCATTTTAAAACCAAGCTTTGGGATGATATTTTACAAGTTGGGACTCTTTAAAGTGTTGATATCAGGCTTAGTTAAATGCTTAAGGAATTTCTCAGGTAGCTCATTGGGTTTTAGGAGCACCAGACCAGGAAATGATGTTCTCTTGGGAATCACATGGTTAGTCAAACCATGTGGGTCATCCATACGTAATATACTAGATAACCAGTAGCGGGTGCATGGTCTATACATGGTCTATTTAACCATTTCGTTTACCCAGTTTTGAGTTTTGGGTTAAATTATTTAATACAATTCCATATTAAAAAGATATGACATTAAATGTTGTGAAATAGGAGTTTTATTTAATTAAATTCAAGGTTACAATGAATTTAATTAATTATGTGAATTTGGAGTTTTATTTATTTATATAGAGGATGAAAAAATTTAATTAACTGGTAATGAGTGAGAGAAAGTATTTAATTAAATTTGGTTGAGAAAAAGTTACTTAAATTCTGATAAAATGGGGAGTTTGGGGTTTGTTAAAGGGGAGTTTTAATTAACTTATAATAACTATAATATAATTGTAATTATTATTATTATTATATTGAATATTATAATAAATTTTAGGGTTTTATGTTATTTTGATGGAGGAAAAAATAGGGATAGGTGCAGAATATTAGTGAGGTGTGACCCCCCCAGGCTCTCCCATAGGTGGCACACTACCACCCTCCTTTGGTGCCCTCTTCACGCACCTATTTTCTCCTAGTGAATTCATGGATCTTGAAAATATCGATGAGTTAAGGCCATTTCTATGCATTTCATTCTCTTCTTCAGTTTTTTCGGCTCTTTTCACCCAGTTTACATTAGGCCAAAACTCTATATTTTAGATTAATTCAGCTTCCTCAATTTACCCAATTCTATGTAGTGGATAAGATGTCTCGGGACCCGTAAATCTGTATTCTAAAGACCACCGCCAATGTTCAGTTTTTTTAGCTCGATTTGGTTTATTGACATAATATTTAGGTAAGGTTATAAACATTTTAATTGTTTTCACAAACAATGAATTAGGTTCTTATAGTTTATTTGAGTTATGATTAATTAATTAGGTTTGCATTGGTTCATTCTACACTAATTTTGGGTGCAGATTATTTTTATAAGGTGTTGAAATCAATTCCAAGTCTGTGTGCACATTTATTTAAGTGTTTTTATGTAATTAGATAGTAGTTTGAGTTATAAATCACTGGCTCGACCAATTCATGGAGGTAGGGTTCTCAACATTTCATAATTGATAAAATGCAGTAGTTGTTTATTTAGCATTATTGGTAATTCTGACAAAATAATTGGAATGAATTTATTATTGTGTTAGATGATATGTTAGATTACAAAGTTACATTTTTAAAATAAAACACCTCTAACAGATGTGTGCTTCCTTCAAGCTAAAAACATAGGGATTAGACTAATATGTTTTTATAGCTTGATGATATGTGTATTCCTATGATTCTGATGTTAGAGGAAGATATTTTAAATTATGGTAATATGGTTTTATTGTCTAGGATATGTATTGACTTCTTTACATGTTGACTCGCTTAGGGTAATTGTTATTTATGAGTGATTGAGTGGAATATATTAAGATAATTAATTTTAAATTAATTTTTTCCTTGAGACATTAATGTAGAAAATTAATTAGGTTATTAATTATGACTTACTGAGTGGGATGAGTTGAGGCAATTAATTTTGAATTAGTTATGTACCTTGAGATAGTAAAATATATTATTAATCAAGGGATTAATATGTAGATATTTAATTGGCTATGTTGAGATAATTATTTGCGAATTAATTATGTTCCTTTATTAATATGATATAGATCATTAATTATTGGATTAATAACGAAATGTTGAGATTAGAATGAGAAAATTAATTCTAGAAAATTAATTATGATATATGAATTGTGATATTGTTTAATTCATTGATGAATTAATTAATTGTATAAATAACTTAATTAATATTTGAGTTAACTAATGGAATGGATGTTTTTAACTAATTGTTGAAATAGTAATCGGACTATGGTGGATAATTACTTGGTAAATTAATTATGTGATAATGAATGGGAACACAATCATTCTAAATTGAATGTTAAAATGGTAACATGGTCATTATACTTAATATTATAGAGAATACGAACACGGTAATTTTAAATTGAGAAGTACAAATGGTAACATGGTCATCATACTTATGAGTAAATAGGATGGGAACATGGTCATTCTAAATTGAGGAGTATAAATGGTAACATATTCATTATACTTATGAGAATAGAAAATTGGGACATGTTACTTCTATTAAGTAGTAAGAATGGTAACATTTTGAGCTTACATATGTTTGTGATTTTGTAATCTTTGGAAATGTGGCTTATAAATGTGAAATTAAAGAATTTAAATAATGGAACTCCTAGAAATGCCCTCATTTGAGAATATTTAGATCTCTGGCAGGAGTTGAAACTAGTATTGAGATCTGATATCACCTTTGAATACATAGGACTCTAACATTACTTGGATAAGGCATTATGATTTAATACCATCTTTACATACATTAGACTCAAGCATTAGAAAACATAGGTATTTAGTTATGATATCACCATTAATATTTCAGACTCTTTCATGATCCGAAGTAGGTATTACGATATCATATTACCTAGAGAATACTTCATTATATGGTACAAGAAAAAGTTAGTATAGTGGTACAGGGATCCATGGTAACACTAGAGTTAAGAAATTATTTAATAAATAACATTAAATAATATGATAAATAATTCATTATAAATTAATTATATATATTTTTCTTTTTCAAAGACTTATTTCGGCATTGAGTCGAAGCATGTTTCACCGTCAGGTGTCCTTTTGGAACCTCGATGGGATTCAATGTTGTTATTTTTTTATATCTTTACATTGTTTTGTTATATTTCATTGTATATATTAAGATATAAAACTAGTTTTCCTAGCTTACTAATATTTATATCTCTCACCCTATTTGGGTTGCGACTACACTGGGGTACCCGAGTATAATTTCTTATTATCATGACCTTGGGTCGTGCTATTGTTATTTTTTATTCCTGGGATTTAAGATTAGAGGACTGAGTAGAAGCTCAGTATGCTTGTGGATATCACCCTTGGGGAATTGAGTCCTTTTTTTATTTATGTACTGAGATTTAAATCATGTTATTTTTATTACTATTTTTAGATATGTATCACCATGTCATGCATGAATTTTATAAACACGCATTGTCCAGTTTCTTTATTAAATTGGTATTGAAATTATTTTTTTCTATTCTAATCCATTTATATATTTTTATACTATTGTGAAAACCTTGATATGTGTGTATAGTCTCCCTTATAATTATTCCTTCATCATTTCTTCTAGTCGGAAGCCTCTAAAATATGAGGATGCTCATTTGAGGACATGTGGCGGCTGATCTGGCTACCAGTTTGATGAAAATCCCGGTTAGGACGTTACAACGTGTTATCATAGGTTCATTTTTTTAATTTTTCTTTTGTCTTTCTATTTTTTTTTTGGTAGATATGAGACTAGGAAACTATCAGCACTCAGTTAACATTCATTCCTAGGACTGATCACCCCACGTATGGGAGAAGACCAGGCTTCCAGGGTTGGGAATTTAATTTTATTCTATTTTCTGTTGTAGTTGATGTGATTTCACCATGAGTGACCTGTGTATTTTCCACTAATGATTGATTTTATATTTTTTAAAATTTTCCTTTTCCTGATATAATAAGGAATTTTCCTTACATGCCTTATATAGGCACTTAGAAATAACATCACATGCATGCAACATTCTATGTATTTACATTGGTAGGATGCCTGGTAATTTCGATTGTGTGCCTTGGGTTGAATGTCATGTTTTGATATACTTTTGAATGTCTAATTATATAACATGATTAGATTATTATATCCCCCAATTCCTATGTTATTAGAATTATTTATTGTTATTCCATGATTTTGTGTAATAGAATTATTTTTTGATACTTCTTATGATAACATGATAGAGATGTTTTAACGTGTAAATAATAGCATGGGTGGAAGGTTATTGATTTCATTTACGACAGGATCCAATTTTAATTATAAGGCATATGGGTTCCCTATAACTGTTAAAAAGGGTAACCTGGTTATTTGAACAATGGAAAAATCACTGCTAAAGTTAAAATGATAAAATGAAATTCGATGTGTAAAATGTGAGCCAAATTCCAGTGGTAAGGTGTATGTGTGCCTTATTGATTGCTAGATAGATGCCCTTGTGACTGAGCCTTACATAACCATAGTTGTTTGGAAGTGTTTGTAAATATTAACCTATTGAGTTTTTATTGAAATGGTTTTTTATGATTTTAAAATTTTCATGTGGGCCCAAGTTGGTTAGTTGTGGCATGACATTATGAAATTAGATGTTATGGTGTTGTTTTTTTACAGAGCTCAGATTAAATAAATGGGACCCTAAGAGGGAACTTTCTAATTAAAAATAATTTAGATTCTAAATTTAAAATTTTTTATGAAATTAAACTAAATGTTAAATGTTAAAGATGAATTTTATTATAGATTTCTAGATTTCCCATGCGGTGTTGTTGAGAACCAAGTGTCGAGTTTTCAAATAGTACTTGTGCGTTTGTAAAAATTCATTCAAGTGTTTGAAGGATGAAATGAATTAATGAAATGGATAAAATAAAGAGAGTCTTTTGAGCCTAGTAAATTCTTTTTTTCATCACCAAAAGGTAAGGGTCGATGTGTATGCTTTGTAGGGGAATAGCCCCTATTAGGTATCACCATTAGAGCTTGAGATACCCTATTTCTGCTGTGATATTTTGACATTGGTGTCATTTGGGTACTGTTATCCCTAGTATGACTTTTGGGGTTTAAAAGATACCCTTATTCATGTAGGTGGATATTGTACCTTGACTTCTAAAATGGGAATTACCATTGAGGATTCTTGGTTTAGTAGGTTAGATGACTCTGTATGTTGTCGTCCATGTAATGGTTGTTTGAAATGATGTGTTGTTTGTTTTTGTGATCTCGGGATATTATGTGTTGACATATGCAGTACTGTTGGGTGACTAGTTATGTAACAAACCAGTTGATTTTGGTGTGTTTTTGGAAGCCTGTGATGTTAAGGATTTTATGATTTTAACTCCATAGTAGAGTGATTGGGGTGTTGGAGTGTATTTGTCCCACTACCTTGGAGAACATTTTGGGACTTCGCTATTTTAACATACCCCTCAGTTTAAATTTTTGAATTTATAGCCAGATGTGCTGACATGGGGATCGTGGCTCATAGAACATCACATGCACGTTTAAGGTGTTTGTGATATAATGTTCATGTGAGTGACTGGACTTTTCTATCGATAACAAGGACACTTAGAAGGTGGGTAGTGTAACATTAGTTCTGGTGCCCGATTCGGTTCTTTCTTGAAATAATGACTTTGATAAGGATGTAGGTGTGTGAAAACCTTTGGGAACTCTATTTTTTTAGAAGATTTTTGGTGGAAATATTTGAAAGAACATTAATTCCTTGGTTGATATATGCATTGAGGATTGGTTGATGAAACATCGGTAGTTGAAACATAATTGTTTTATAGATTCAGTCGGAAATAGATCAAATTACCTTTTTGGTGACAAATGTTATCTCTTAGTGTTCTCTTCTAAATAAGATGATCATATCCCTTATATTGACCTCATCATGTAAACACTAATATAGAGTTTGTCTTACTCCATGATAATTTATTAAAAGATGTTTAGTTGTACAATTAGTTGTTATCTTAGTTGTACATGGGATGCATGGTTCATTAGGTTACACGCTTATCCATAATCTGTCAAGAGAATTTTAAAATATCCTAGAAATATATTTACTTGGGAATGTCACTATAGCTCATGTAAGGACATCAGTGTACATGTAGTTAGTGATAGAATCATTTGAAGGTAACATTGCTGATTTAAGGGTGAGGGTGGCTTTATATGTTTGTGATTCCTTTCAAAAAAAGTGATTTGGTTTTGGAATATCTTATATTAAATGATAAGTAAATTAGTGGAATGAACCATTATAAGGACGGTTTAATATATGTAGACATTATCATTTCTCTGGTTATGTGGGTTCAGTTAAATGTTGTTTCGATGTTTTGGGTTACATTTAGAGCTTCATCACAGGTTTTAATGGCTTTAGCCACTGGGATTGTGAAGTCATTAAAGGTTAATATGGAATTTGGGAACACAACATGGACATTCAAACAAAACTTCATGACATTTTTAGGTTGGTTGGTGTGGTAGTAGTTCACGATGGATTCTCAAAGAAGAGAAGTTTTTAAGGTGGATAGATTGTAGAGTCATGGGATTTTTAATCAGGCTAAAATGTGAATGATGTTGAAATTTTTTATTTACTCTACAGGTCAGTTTTAAAATTTTGATTTGTAATGATTTTTTTCCATTTGCGACTATTTTAAGTGTTTATATCAACCATGGGTAAAGGCTTGAGTAGTTTCTTGGGTGGCATAATGGGTTTGAGGAGCACTGGACTATGCAGGGACATTCGAATGCGCTGCACACATATATTTTAACTATGTAGTTAAACCATTTGTGATAAACTAGGTAACAAGTAGAAGATGCACAGTTTATGAATGATCTTTTAGACCATGTGAGTTAAACCTTTTGGTTTACCTAGTTTTGAGTATAGGGATAAATAATTTAATTAAATTCTAGGTTAAATAGTGATTTAATTAAATGTTTTGAAATGGTGGTTTTATTCAATTAAATTCTTGGTTAAGAGGAATTAAATTAATTGATGTGAACTAGGGGTTTTATTTAAATATATTTATATTGAGATAATTTAATTAAATGATTATGAGTTAAAGAATTTATTTAATTAAAATTTTTTGTGAATAATTTAATAAAACGGTTATTAAATGGGGAGTTTGGGGGTTGTCAAAGAGGTGTTTTTATTAAATGATAATAATAATATTATAAATGTGATTATTATTATTATTATATTGAATCTTCTAATAAATTTATGGTTTTAATTTATTTTGAGAGTGAATAAAATAGGGAGATGCACACACCTAGGATGAGGCGTGACCCACCCCCTCACCTGTTTCATAGGTAGTGCACTACCCCCTTCTTCGTCTCCCTGTTCATGTTATTTTTTCATCCTAGTGTCTTCATAGATCATGTCCTTCTTGGTTGATGTATGTCATTCTCTATGTGTTTCACTCTTCGTATCATCTGATTCAGCTCTTTGTCACCGAATTTCCATTATGTGAAACCTTATATTGGGGTTTAATCATGTTTTGTCGATTCTTCCATTTCTACGTCGTGCAAAAGATGTATCAGAACCTGTTTGTCCATATTCCGATAAAATCCACTAAAGTTGAGGCGGTTTAGCTCAATTTGGTTTACAACAATAATATTTAATAAAGATATATACTATTTAATTAGTTATTCACCCATTGAATTAGGTTCTTATGGTTTATTTGAGTTTCCATTAATTAATTGGGTGTGCGTTGGTCCTTACTGCACTAATTTTGGGTGCCGATTATTGTTATAAGGTGTTATGATCAATTTCATGTGCAAGCACACTTTTGATGATGTGTGTATACGTAAGAAGTCATCGGTTTGAATTAGAAATAATGGGCTCAACCAATTCCTTTGGTTAGTGTTCTCAACTATTCTTAATTGATAAAAGAAAGTTGTTGTTTATTTATCGTTTTTGATGAATTTGACATCAATTTCTTGAATAAGTTTATTTTTTTTTCAATTTATTATTTTAAAAAATAACATATTTGTAATAAAACCCCTCCATCAGAGATGCACTACTTTAAAGCCAAAAACATATTGATTAGACTTATATGTTTTCTTAGCTTACTGACATGAGTTTTTTTATTTTTTTCATAGTAATAAGAAGTTGCTTAACTGATCGTAATATAGTTTTCTTATCTTGAAGATGTATTTATTCTTTTACATGTTTACTCACTTGGTTTAATTGGTAGTTATGAGTTCATGAGTATGATATATTGGGATAATTAATTTTTAATTAACTGTGTTATTTGAGATTGTAATTCTGATAATTAATTAGGGGATAAATTAGAAGTTATTGAGTCTGATGAGTTGTGGTACTTAATTAGTTATTAATTAGGTTCCTTGATATTGTAATATTAATAATTAATTGGGGGATCAATTATGACATATTGAATTTTCTATGTTGATATAATTGTTTATGAAATAATTTGTGCTGTTGAAAAAATTATCTAGATAATTAATTGTGGGATTAATTACGAAAATTTGAGATTAGAATGAGATAATTAAATTGGAAAAAATAATTATAGATTTTGAATTGTGATATTGATAAATTAATTGATTAATTATTTAATGTTTTATTTCACTTAGATAATTTTTGAGTAATCTAATGGGATTTATGTGTTTAATTAATTGCTGAAATTATAATGGGATTTGGGTGGATAATTATTTTGTAAATTAATTATGTGATAAATAATGGGAATTCGGTCATTCAAAATTGAGAAGAAAAAATGGTAACATGTTCATATTACTTATGGGTAAAGTGAATGGGAACATGGTCATTCTAAACTGAGAGTACAAATGGTAACATGGTCATTATACTTTTGAGTAAATAGAATGGCAACATGGTATTTCTAAATTGAGAAGTATACTTGGTAACATGTTCATTGTACTTATTAGTCAAGAGAATGGGAACATGGTAATTCAATTGAGGAGAAAGCATGCTAACATGGTCATCTTACTTATGTTTGTGATTTTTTTATCTTTTTAAATGTGGCTTATAAATGGGAAATTAAAAATTATAAATAATGGAACTCTAAGATATGGGTTCAATTGAGAATATTTCAATCTCCATCATGAGTCAAAAATATTATTTAGATTTGATATCACCTTGGAATAATTCAGATTATAACATGAGCGGAAGAAGGCATTATGATATAATGTCACCTTTACATACAACGGACATAGTCATGAACCGAAGCAGGTATTGAGATATGATATCACCTTCAATATTTAAGACTCTTTAATTATCTGAAGTAGGTATTTTGATATCATGTTGCCTAGGGAATGCTTCAGGATCCAGTATAAGAAGATGTTAGTATTGAGGTATGGGTATCTATGGGAACCCTATACTTATGAAATGTTAAAAAATGACATTAAATAATGTGATAAATAGTTTAATATATATTATTTATATATATATATATAGTTCCCATTCAGACTCTTATTCTGGATAAGATATTAAGAATGTATCAACGTTAGGTTTCTATTTGGAACCCAGATGGGTTTTTGGTTTCTTATTCAATTAATTTATTGCTTTGATATACCTGAAAATTATTTTGTTATATTGAATTTTTTAGGATTGATCTTGACAACTGCTGGTCCCATCCTTCTGAGATTTATATCTCTCACCCTATTTAGGCTACCATTGCACTAGGAAATCAAGTACAACATCTTGTTCTTAGGACCCTGGACCTTTCTATTACTATTTTCTGTACTTGGGAGTTTGAATAAATGGACCAAGGGAAAGCTCAAGATATTCTTGGAGAACCCCCTTAGGGATTTGATAAACAAATTTATTTTTGTACTGATATATAAAGAATGAATTTTTTTACTACTTTCTGATATTTATCATAATGACATTATTGAGTTGTATAAATAGGCATTGGACATTGTCATTATTCATTTGATATTATAATTGTCTTTTTGTGTTTTCATCCATTTATATATAGTAATACTACTGGGAAAACTCTGATATAAGGGTATATTATCCACACTGACTATTATAACACCCTCGGTGCTAGTCAGTCGCCGCTGGCATATGTGGTGACACACTTGAGTTAATGTGTCGATCGGTCTGGCTAACAATTTGATGGTAATCCATGCCAAGATGTTACACTATATTATAATTTTTTTTTCTATTTGAATTGTTTCAAATTTTAATTTCTTTCATAGAATACAAATTTAATGATCATTGTTAATGAGGTAACATTTGTTTGTCTGTCTTTATTTTGGATGTGTATAATATAATATAATATGTAATAAAAATTTATTTAGGAAACAAATATCATTTAAATTTTTTTACTGCATCAATTAATACCAATTATTATATATTAAAATAATATTTACATAAACTACTTTATAAAAATTCATATATGTGTCACAAAATCCCATATCATTTAGAATATAACGAAATATCATCAATAAATATTATCCAAGAAAAAATATATAAGAGTATAAATAATTATCTTCAATTATTATTACATCCTCAATAACATCCAAAAAGATGAGGAATATAAACCTTGGAATTATAATTGCAATATACAAATATTTTCAATCATTTATGTATACTATCATATTCTATTAAAAATATAAATGTTTTTAGATAAATAACTGTTTTCCCTTCATTTTCCTAAACATGCTTCAATAAATACTTAATACCAAAATTGTTATTATAATATCAAAAATAATGATTTTTTTAATACATAAGATCAATATTAATATGTATTCCCCAATGACACCTTCATTTCAAACTATGATAATTTTAAATCAATATTTTCATCCTTAGTAAATCTAGTACCATTATTTTGTCTCTTTAGGGTGTGTTGTGTTGTGTTCTATCATACTTAATAACCTAATACCTTCATGTAATTACAAAATAAATATTTCATAATGGTTTAAAATGACTATAAAATAAACCAAAAGAATATTCCACTAGAGTGTGAATCCATGTCTATATTTTGGCTTCTTTGTCTCCCACCAGGTGATTATTGAGTTAATACCCAATACAACTAATTTAGGTTTGTTACCCCTAAGTAGATCAATGCCCAAAACCAAGTAAAATTATTGTTTCAAGAGAATGCTTTTATTTCTAGTAAAATCACAGAATACCTAGTTTTCCAAAATTTTATGATAATAAGTTATATATAAACAAAACCCTTTGACATATATCTATGGTTTTTACTAAATTCCTCATATCCTAATCCCCAGACAATTACCCTAACCGACCTAAAGGGTTATCAATTATAATCATATTAACTTATCAAACATTGATGAAATTTATACTTCAAAAATTATCCTCAATAGATAACTTTGAAATATGTAAAGTTATCTAAACACCTATCTGATAGAAACTATGAATCCACAAACCTAATAATCTGGTAATTATGTTACATAGATAATGATTTTCAATAAAACATCTTTACAATACTGTTTAGGTTTTGATCTTTAGTTAATTAGGAATATATATTTACTAATAAAACTCCCTAATTTTCAAACATGTAGACATTCTCAATCAAAAGAAACTACATTACCCATAAAAATATTCAATATCTACCAAAAATTCATCTCATAATATACAATTTAATACAAATATTATGTAATATTGTTATTTATAGCCTGGGGAAATGAAACTATCATAAAGGGATGAGCACATATTCTCAATAAAGATAAATAGAAGTGATAAAAATACAATATTATAAGTGAGATTAATATGATAATATGGTAAAAATATATTTATATAATAAAATACAAACTCAAAATATCTTATATCATAAATATGGGTATATGACTTGGTATAACAAAAAACATGACTCAAAATGGTGGAGAAACATGACTCAACAATTATGAGGCATAAAAAATGAGCCATGTTACATTATAAGTATACTGAAAAATCAGAAACATTAAATTTATTATCATATTGAACTTGTATACCCACCAACCATTTTACATATAAAATCAACAGTGAAGCTAAATTCTATCACATTCTATCTTGTGAACCTAGCTACTTGATAACATTTTACCATAACATTTCTATCCTAATGGATATAATACTTTACACAATTAATTGGATGTATATATAGGTCAAACCCATTAAATAAAACAAATATTTCTATACAACATTAAATTTAATAATCACATTATAAATTAACCCATATAATAAAACAATTATTTCTGAACATTTTCAAATAATGTCTCATAAAATATCCTCCAAAATAAAACAATAAAATAGAAAAAAATCACCCAAAAATAATACATTTAAAGTTAAAATATAATTTTAATTAAAAAAACCTTATTTTATTTAAATCTTTTAGATAAATAGAAGAAATTACAAGTAAAAACTATTAAATTTTATTTCTTTAAAACCCATTTAAATTGTTTTTAAAACAGAGCTTAATATAATTTAAATGAAGTATATTATAATTTTATAGGGAAATATTTAAATCATTAATTATGGAAATAATTAATATTAACAATAGTTTAAATGTATTCTAAAATATGGGTTAAGTGATAAAATATAAGAACATGAAATTAAAATCATATTACAGAAAAATAATATATACTTTCGATGAAAAAAAATTATTTCAATGAGTTTTTAAATTATTATTTTTATATATGGTAAATAGAGATATGAAATTATAATGAGATAGAACATAATATCTAACCTTATAGTAAAATTTAATCTAATAGAAATAGAATGGACCGACTAGGACTAGAATGCATCATTAGTAAATATTGGATTTATTCATTACAACCGCCCACATTATAAATTAAATAATCATTGATTAATTAATGTATATAAAATAAAATTACATATAAAAAGGAGTACTAATAAAATAATATAATCATATGGAATATCAAAACCAAAATTTAATGATAAGGATCAATAAAGAAGAGTTTAATTCAATGAAAGGTAATTGTGTTTTCAAAACCCTTCAAGCAGTTGTAAAATTTGAATTAAAAGTATTTGGACAGTTAAAAACCGTATAGATATATATTTCAAGAAAATAAACCGTGGGGTGTTACAAATTAATCAATTAGTTAAAATACACACTCTAGATATAATAAATTACAAAATAACATTAAAACATGTCTCAATGACGATAAATTGAGAATAAAACCCTTTTCATATTACGAAATTTTATAATAATAATTGATGAAATTGTGAGATAGAACATGATGAAGAAACTAAAATACCATTAATAAATATAATCAATGATATTAAACATATAATAGGATGTATAGACACTATTTAAATCAAATTTGGTACATCAAATAAAATGTGTCTCAAAGAACAAAAATTTGATGTGAACTGATTACTACTTGACTAAAATTGTAATCAAAGCCCATTGATGGATAGGAAATGAAATTGAAAATAAAATACCATAATTAAAATAAAATTCATGTTGTTATATCTAAAATATTAAATATATATATATATATATATATATATATTTAATGAAATTTACTTTATAATACCAAAAAGATCTCAAAGAGATGAATTTGCTAAGAAAACCCTTACGAATTGTGTAACATTTTAATCACAACCCCTTGAAACATGGGGCTTAATATTGGCCATAAAATTCCAAGAATAAAAAATAATATATGATATTTTTTTTAAATAGATATTATATTTATAATTTAATTTAATTTAAACTCCTGATACCAGCAATGTATCGAAGAGAGGAATTAGGGACGAAACCCCTTAAATGTTCCTGGAGAATTACTTCACATGCACTAAAATTTTAAAATAATTAAGACACTTTTTTCCTATCTATACCAATGAATATTATTAATTTATCTTCATTTTTAAAAGGGTCATTTATTATCACATTATTCTTATTTTTAACATAGTTACCACTTATGTCGGTCACTCAAGAAGGTATGTTTAATTTATTAATAATAATTGTGGTTCGTAGTCCATGGTAATAGGTGTTGTAAAATAGTGTCATAATATTCGTAATTAAATATTATTATGTCTAATTATATTTCATTAGAATATAATTTATATATTAATATAAGTTCTATTTGAATATTCTCCTTATAGAAAATTTACATTAATATGTCCTTTTTGGTTGTACAATTTACTACAAAAATTTATTAATAATATTATATTAAAATATATATAATATTGAAATTCATAAATTAAAATCATTTAGTAAATAAAAATTAATAATGTTAAATAAATTCTTAATTCCACTCATGTAATTAGATATTGAAAATGAAATATAATCATTATCTCATCATGGTTGTTTTCTCTAAAAACAAATAGAAGATGCTCTAGTCTATATAGAATTGATTGAATGTATAAAATAAAATATCATCTTAGTTAAAAATTATTAAAATTTTAGAACTATTATATTATTTATTAAATAATTTTTTTTAACAAATCATGAATATTGGAGATGAAAAACTAAAATCATCACTTCATGAAGTTTTTACTCCATGAATATGAACTAACAAATATTCTTATTTTTCTTAGTAGGTAAAAGAGAATTTTTGAGAATGGGGTTAATTTATTATGAATATTTCATTATGTGTTATTGAATAATGTTTTGATTCTTGGAAAATTGTTATGGATTCATGTAATGGTATTATATTTGCCACACTTTATTATTTCTATTGGTAAAAACTATGATTAATATTTGAAAAGTTATTAATTTCAGAAAAAAATTTCACGAAATTTTTTTTCCCACAAGTGGAAGACCGTGAAAAATAATATTTTTATTTTGATGCCTTTTTTAATGGTTATTTTATAATATACTAGAGAATTATATTGAGTTTAAATTCTATACTCAGAAATTTCAATGTATCATTTTTCATTCTATCCTTACTAAAAAATACAGAAAAACATTCAATTCAAATGGATATCAATCAACTACATAGAGGAAAGCTCAAGGGTCAACCCCCACAGAAGACCCTAGTAGTGAAGGCTCCATGGTTGCTAATAGATAGGTGGACCCATGTAAAAGACCCACAAGATCATAATTAGAGGCACATATGTGTCATGTAAAGCCCCGTAGAGAGTTACTGCATAGTGTACACCCACATTTTTTGGTAGACCATATAGGTGAGCCCTGGACTGTGTGGGATGAGATGTATATGTGAAAGGTGAAAATTCCTCATATCCAGATCGAATAGTGATCAGATAGTAAATTTGTTAAAAATTATAGCACTACCACTTTCGATTTTTGAGGGGGGATGTGGGATGTCGTGTACTATTCTTCTTTTATTAATGATACACAAATAACACTGGTCATCTGAAGGATATGATTCGAGCCATCCATTGAAAACCATAAAATTATTAATCGAACAATCCTTTCATCATGAACATCTTGATGAGGTAACTATCACTGAGATCATAAGATTATTTTCTAGCGCATGTTATCAAGTCAATACATTGATACATGGTTGATCATAATGATCATGTGAATACAATCAATGTCTTTAATGTATTCCATGATTTGGAGAGGGATTAAGATGAGGTTAACCAATTGTATGGACTAATGCAATCACATGATGATCTTAAGATCATACGATAGATAATCAATGATACATTGCATGGAAAAATTAAAACAAAAATTATTATATCACATAATGATCATGGATCATGAGACTATAGTGATAATATCATGAGGTTTTCACATAAGGATAAATATATCATATATCACAAGATGATCCTGTATTTTGAAAGAATTTTTGCTTAAATATTTGGGATGTCGTGAGATTTCCACAAAGGAATCTAGAGATTAAGGAAGTGGTCTTGACAAGATATCAGATGATATGGGCAATAAATCTAGGACTACATGGAGAAATCAATGTTTTCATCCATAGAAAATAAATTATATCCTGAGATACTTGGGATTGTTCAATGGGTCCTCGACCTGGCATGAAAAATTTAGTATAGATGGTTTGTCCTCCTCCATAAAAACCATGTTTTGGATGAGAGTTGAAGTTTCCTCCGATTGAGAAATTTGAACATGTTTATAATACAGAGACACCCACATGACTCTTTTCACACAACGAATATGAAAAAAATCCACAGTCTTATGTAGTAACAAGATATTCACATGATTTGATCACGTAAAGTCATAACGCAAATCACTTCTTACTTCTATGAAGATTAATCTAAAAACATCACATTTCACATAAATAATCACAAATAAAAACACCTCTTTTCTCGAAAAGGAAGGAGTAGCACCCATGATCATTTCAAGGCTTTCATGAGAATAGTGTTCTTGATAGAATACATAGTGTGTGAGCCTTACCATTTCATGTGAATATAGTAGTGAGATTTTTAAAAACAATATTTAGAAAAGGCAGGTGTGATTTCATGTTATTGTATAATACATGCTCTTAATATAAAAAATTTTTTATCATTAAATAACATAACCTTGGATAGGTCATGAACATTCCGTTAAATCATAAAGTTGTGGAGTGCAAAAACATTTCATGTAACCAATTTAATATTTTTATTAGTTTGGACGTTAATATACTAGAATTAATCTTTTACTTATAAAAAATATTCAAAATGTTATAATTTTATAATTAAATTATATTAAAATCATAAAATATATATTCATGAACAGTTATAGGAGTGGGAAATTTTAAATAGAGGTATTTCTTCTATTTTTTTGGATTTTTTTTCTATCAGGAAATGTGAATCTACTATATTAGTCGAACAATAGAAATCATAGTTTCATTCTATGATGTTTATTGTTTTTTATGTTGTAAATGATTTTGATTTTAGTGCAGAATTTTTTATAGGGTTTTCTAAGCAATCAAATTAAAAAGTACACTCACATTCGGATGAAATCTTATAATTTTGATTCTTCATGTGCGTTTTTACTTCTAATGTATTCAGTTAATGTCATGAAATCACAAGAGTGTACTAGATCCTAACAGGTAAAAGAGGTTAATTGGAAATAAAATATTTTATTTAAAATCAACACTGATTCAACATCTCTTCTTCGTGGTTAAAAATCTCTATAGGATCATCAATTGGTATCAAAGTGAGGTTCCACATGTTATGCTCTACTACATACTAAATATGGATAATATGAATTCTAGAAATAGAAGGGGTGTTCCTAGTTTGTATGAAGATAACTATAATTGTTGTAAGAATATAATGTTTTCAGGTCCTCGATCTATTTGAATTAAAGTTAAATATATATTTAATAAAGTATTCTCACATATTGTGGAAAGTTTTCTTACGAAATTTACCTATAAGATATATTTTGAAGTTGAATGTAATGTATGAAATTGTTTTTCTATTTATCATTTTAAAACTATTTATAAAGAGGATATGGGACTCCCAAATTCCAAGGAAATCTTGGATAAATTGGAATATAGTTATGAATGATAAATGAATTTCAAGAAGTAAAAATATAAAATTTGGAGGAGTAAATTTGAAGTTATCCACAGGGTGAAAAATGAATAATAGTAAAAATAATTCACATCGGTGAATGAAATTATCAGCAAAATTTTGGGTTCTAGAGAGAACTAGGTGATTTATTAATAATGAAGACATTGATGAGAAATTTTCATTACAAATTTTATCCAAATTTATCATCATTAGAAGATGGAGATAATATTATTCATTATGAATTACATAACTTACATTTCAAAAATGAAATTTGTAAGCTACTATAAATTTATAAGAAGATCAAATATTAGATGGATTTTGGGGCCAATATAAATATAAAAATCAAAGATGACGAAACATTTGAATAAAGTGAATTTTATGATATAGATTATAATAGAATCATTTATTTTATGTCAAAAATATTAAAGAATGGAATATTTGTTGGAAAAGGTAAACTTCCACCAAGGCTCCATAACTATAATGAAATTGGACATTTTCAAAAAAAAATTGATAAATGGAATTGGTTGGAACCTGAGACAAATGATATGAAACCATAGAAAAATAAATTGGGAAGTTGAAAAAAAGGCAGTACAAAATTTTATAGAAGCAAGACGAAATTCAATAAAATTTAAAGAACATGTTTAGGGATAAAATAAATGGAAGATGACTCCACCTCATGAAGCCAATCAAGGGATTAAACTAACATGATGGATAATGTGTAAAAAGGTTGTGACACCTTTTCCAGTAAAGATGATGAAAATTAATCTAGAGTGCTAGAGTATATGTTAAAATATGAATTAGAATCATTTCATGAGAAAACCACAATTATAAATAAGGAAAAGGGAATTTTTTTAAAGAAAAAATGAATGATAGATAATGAAAAGAAATAATGTTCCAATAAAGATATTATTTACACTTAGAAAATCAAACTGAAAAACTAAAAGTTGATGAAATAAAAAACAGGTTAAAATAACATGAATAAAATTCCCTTAATGAATAATAATGATCATATATTTTCCATGAATTTATTAAAACACTGAATATGTTTAAAAATATTTGAGAATATTTCAAAAAGGCTATTGATGTCAAGGAATAATCATCACAAATTGGTGAAAATATAGTTTCAAGGAAGTCTGTTAATTCACCACTCTATGAATTTTAAAATAAATATGTCATCTAAATCAATGTTGGTCCCAATATAAATTCAAAATAAGTGTATATCATTGATACCTGTGAGAAATTTTATCTAATTCAATGGAATAAAGAAATAATCCAAGAAGTTCATTTCTTCCAGGATAGAGACAATCATAACACATAGAATAAAAATATCAACATTATTTAATATAGGGCTGTTATTAGTTTGGTAAATTATGGTTCATAGGGAAATATTTTTTTTCTAGAATGTTTAGGAACAAAAAATACATATGTGGGTATATCAGTTACTTAATAGAGATAGTACATGAACCAAGTCGTATCTATTCTGAGCAAAGGAGAAAAAAATATCAAAGTAAGAAAACAATTATCATGAATTCATCCAATCTACTAACCCAAAGAAAATTTTAATATTTAGGATAAATATATGGAATGTGTTATCAAAAATACCATTTTACCCAAATATTATAGAGGTTTCTTCTTGAAAAACATCCAATGTTGAGAAAGGAAATGGTGTTCAAAAAATCAATGAAGAAAAGTCACATTTCACCAAATTTACATTGAAATCTTGTAAAAAATCCATGTCATGGATTCATTATAGAGTATGTTTTTCACACATGAATGGTGAGATGAAAAAATATATGAATCATTGAATATCATGAAAGATGATATGTAACTTCTGAAATGATTATTCCCCAAAAAGTTAGGGAGTCAAAAAATTTGAAATTAATAACCAAAATATTAAGCATAAAAATGTTTTAATATTTAAAACTCTAACAAACGATTTTCTTATTTTCAGTAAAAAAAAATTTTATTTAAATGAGTTGTTGTTAAAAAGGATTCATGAATCATCAATATAACAAAGAATTGAATAATTCTCACTTAATGGAAGAGAACCATTGGCAATATTTTTAAAATTGTTGACTCCACCAAATCTTGTTACTTGAGTGATCATGATGAAAATAACATATTGTATAAAAGCCTCAAACATCTTCATACAAGGAGTATGAGTAAGATTATAAATTATTTTATCATTAGTGATCTTCCCATGTAAAATAGATATAGAGATGAATTCTATGAATCCAATGAAAAAATGAAAATTGAATGTTGGTTCACACAATGGACTGGATATTCTATCTCTTAGACCACGTGATATTATTTGGTCTTACTTACGTGGTCTAATGATACAAAATTATAGCATATGATATCTATATTTCATTAAATTTAATAATGATTATATTCGACGGACTAATATAATTTTTACTAAAGACAGTAAATAGGTAGTTAAATTGTTCAAAAAACACTGAAGGAATGTTCTTAAGAAGATGGGTCTCTATATCAAGAAACGAATATTTGATAATGGTAATTAGTTTTCTTATGATGATTTTGGAGGTTATTTTTCAAAAAATGGAATCAAGAATCACTATATCATAATATATATTCTATTGAAATATGGGGTAGTTAAATATAAAAATAAAAGTATAGTATATAGGTGAAGGACTATGTTAGTCTAACACATCATTTTGATGTTATTATTAATAGAAGTTGTATGTACTACTATACATATATCAAAAAACAATTACTGAGACAATAAACACAATAGAAAAAATATAAAATGTTGTTCAATAAAAGCCCCATTATTAAATACATCAGTTTTTTGGAAGCCTTTTTATTATAAATATGAACAAAAAAAATCTGGGAAATTTTGAAGAAAACTATGATAAAGAAACACTCTTGGGAAATATATATAAAACTAGTTTTCTAAATATGTAGCAACAAATTGATGCATTAGCTATTTGACTGTATTGAGGTCAAAATTATTCAAAATAAGAACACAAAAAATAACACATTTGATACATATTTATTTGATTCAAAGAATGATAATTTTAGAGTTTAATAGAAGAATGATGAAGTTACTGATAAAGATCCAAACACTACTGATATTTATTCTTAAAAGACTAGTGAGGAAGATAATGATCATAAAAATTAGAGAAATAATTATAATAAATTAAAGAAACATGTTGAAGCTGAAAATATAATTAGCATTCAATAGACATTCATTCAAACTATATGATATTGATAATTGAGGAATAAAATACATATATTTCTCAAATTGAACCACGTAAAATGGAAGAATAAGTTGATCATGATGATCGGATATGCTGCATGAATGAGGAACCCGATCATATTGTGATCCACTCCACTTGGGTTTTTTCTAATAAATAAAATGAAAAATGTTATTGTCCTGAAGTGGGTTTTCAGAAATAAGCTTATTCAGAATTGTGATGTATCAAGTAACAATATTAGGTTGGTGTGAAAAGTATTGTCCCTAATAGAAGTAGTTTTCTTTTAAGAAAATTTTCCTATGGTTAAAAGAGTTGAACTATTATAATTTTCTTGTAAGTGATATCACACAAACATTATAATGTTTATTAAATTGATGATGAATATAAATTTCCAAAAATTTACATTGAGGATTAATCTATATTGAAAAAAATATTTTTTTTGGCTTATCAATTGATAGAAACATATTATGATGATTGAATAAATCCTTGTATGGTTTGAAATAGGCCTCAATATCCTAATATTCAAAAAATATTTTTTTATTATTGGATATGAAGTATGTAAAAGTTAAATTAGATAGTAACCATTATAAGAGATAAATTCCTCAAGGTACTCTCATAGTCGTTGTGTATGTTGATTCAATAATATTAATAGGTAACAAGGAATTTCTATTTGAATTATTTTTTGAGTTGATGAAAATATATTCTGAGATTTCAATTCTTAGTCGAATACATACTTTATTGGATTTCAATTCGAATAAAAATATTACAACTTTCAACCTCATGAAAATTATTCTACAGAATTAGTAAACAAATTTAGAATGGAAAATGAAAAATAAATTTTCACCCTCATTTCTTTTTGAATTATATTGTGAGAATATGATGTTGTAAATAGTATTACCTATAAATAATTTATATGAATAAATGGCAGTATTGTCAAACTAGCAGGTTCAAGTCGAGATATAAGTTATATAGTGACACTATTTGAAATATTTGAAAGTGATACTATATATCTTAAAATTTTGGATAATAATATTTTTTTGAGATATGTGAATGTAACTTTGAACTATGGCTAAGATATAGGCACATTGATTATTTAGAACTACTGGGTTTTACTAAATGAGATTGGTTTTGTAATTATATAAATAGAAGAACAATATCAAGTGGATCTTTATTTCTAGGAAGGGATTGTGTCATTTGGTACACCCAGAAACAACATTTAGTGACACTAAACATTGATGTTGATGAATATTAAATATCCACACATGAAAATATAAAGATGATTTAGATGAATGTGTAGTATGATTATTTGATGATTCAAACTAAGAAACCACTAAAATTTCATGTGAAAACAAAAGTACTAAAAGGATATCTAAAAACCCAATTCAATATTTAGTATTCAAGAATATTTATTTTAGATATATATTTATCAACTAAATTATTGTAGGTGGATATATCAAGAAAGAAAACATTTATAGAAAGATCATGTTGTTGTGATTTTCACCAAAGCTATATGAAGAGAGATTTATGTGGATCATAGTCATAACCATAAATTTTATCCTTCTCCTCTCGCCTGAATACTATAAAAATAATCCTCATTATTCAACACTATTTTATATTTCATGAGGAAACCTGTAGAGAATTGGTGGATAAATGTTATTAATAATATAATTCATCAAGTTCCATGATTATAAAAATGAGTGCACCCCTTGAGGGAGTGATTTCATGAGTTAGGGAAAAGATAATGGGAGACCTACAACTTTTTACATGACATTTCTGATGTGTTTTTCTATGTTTGTGCACAATTACACTATTCAATGTTAAATAGGATTATTTACAATACCTACAAGAACAATTGATATTTTCTGAGAATGATATCACATGAATGGTTGATATGGATTTATTATAAATCATTGGTTCTATCTCACATATTTTATACAGCATGTTATCCAACATAGACTTGATGTTTATTAACTATATGTTCTTTTAATGAGAATTATGGGACATAATTTATCTCTCGGAATTTTTTGAGAAATAATATTAATAGGGATTATAACTTATTTTTTAGAAGAAATATAAGTTTAAAAGATCCCATTTATACTATTCAATTGATTTAAAATAATGGGGAAAAAAGTTTGCACAACATTTTAACATGATTGATATGTGGTGATATTGACCAAAAAATAAATTGGGGAGATCATTGAGCATTAGATGCATTTTATTTTCAATAATTCAATAAGTGTTTTGGGGTAAATTGTTTATTCGTTTAAAATTAAAATGGAATCCTTTAACTGTATTTGATGTGTCCCATTTGAATAGTACTATTTGTTAATACAATATTTATTATTTGAAGCTAATATTAATTTAAAAAAAATATCTTTCATAGATGAAACATTTTCTACACAAGTGAAAGACCATTCAAAATAATATTTTCATATTGAAAATATTATACTAACGGTTTTCTTATCATATATGAGAGAATTGGATTGAGGTTTAATTTAATAATAAAAAATGCCTAATTATATTTTCTTATTGTTTCCTTAATTAAAAATAGGGCCAACCCTACAAGCCCCCATGGATATACCACATCCACTCCTAGGGGGTCCTAAGGGACAAAACCCATGGAATTTGTGTTATAAGATGCTTAATGGCTACTAATATATGGATGGACTATTGTATAAGTCCCAAAGAGCACACCTGGATGAAGGCAAGGGTAGTGTGTTGGCCCGTAGAGAGTGGGTGCATAGTGTGTACCCATATTCTCAAATGGGACACACATGGGATTAAAATACCATGTGGCATGAATTTCAAGTGTTATGATTATTTATCACCCATATCCAACTCAAATTGTGAGAGAAACTGATATATTTATAAAGAAGTGGGATTCCACTGGAGATTTTTTATATGGGATGTAGGATTTCATGTAATATTTGAACAATCTGAGATTCTAAGAAATATATTCATTATAATTATTTTGAGTAACACATAATGCATACTTTATTATTATTTATACACAAAACAAATTTTATCGTGATTTTCAAGTAATATCGAGTTTCCTGTAGAACTTTTATCACACTCAAGGGTGATACATACTGAACAACAATAAAATATTAAAATATATATTTAATATGATAGTTATCACATATCCATTAGAATTCAAGGAATAAATATGATTAACTAAATTATGAATATTTGGTTTACACATGTTAATATAATGAATTCATTGGTTACCAATTAATTTTGAAATAAAAATATAGACCAATTAAATATAAAACATGTGTATTTATGAAAAACTATTTTTTAAATATGATAAAATTTTATCTTAATAAATTAATTTAATAATAATTAGTGAAATATAATAATGATATTTATGTTTTATATATTTAATCAGTTTTTTCAAATTCATCCAATAATTTTGATAGGATTAAGATAAGAATAAATCCAATTTTAAGCATAAAAGGTAATATATTTTTAAAAGACGATTTTAAAACGACTTAATTGAGCAGTTGTATTAAAAATAAATTTTGATACTTTTATAAATTTTATTTTAAAAGATAAAATTATTATTTAAAATTGTAATTTTAAATTTTATGTTTGGTGATGTTTTGGTATTTTTATAAGAACTTTTGTATTTTGATGAATAGTGAATAATACTAAATATTAATTGAAAACTACTTTCTCATTTTACTTATTAATATAGTTAAATTATATTTTAAATTGATTTTAATGTATAATTAGAATAATTTTACAAAAATAATTCCAATTTAAGTTTTTTTAATCAATTTCACTATGAAATTGGATGTAAAAACATTTCATTCTTTTGAACATTTACCCTTTTAAAACATTCTATCTCATCCCATCAATGGGGTTAATTTTAATTTAATTTAATTCGCTTATGTTACTGGATTTTTTCAAAATGGATACAATATTTTTAAAAGAAAAATATATAATTTATAGTAAGGTAATACAAATTGGCCAAAAATATTAGTGAATATAATTTGACTTAATTTATCATATTAAGTTAAAAATGTTTTCTCTTTGTGGTTAAACATTAATCTTATGTGGCGAAATGACCTAGAAAATTGTCCAAGAATGATTTTATTGAAATAATTCTACCATATTTCAAATTTTATTGAATTATTTTTATAATTGGAAAAACATGATGTATGTGAGACCTCTCAATAGTTTTTATATTTTTATATTTACAAGAATACAACTCCCCCTCTACAATAAAAAATGTAATCATTGTCCCCACTTCATCACACCTTTATAGTCATTTGAATAGTCTAGAGCATAAGATAATATTCTCAAAACTTCTTTACAATAATAATATATCCCTCACCATGTGATAAAGGAAAACCAAAGAAGTATTTTAGAGATAAAAAAGGATTTACCTGAAGAAGAGGAAACATTATTCAACTTGAACTTTTGTCTTCATTCATTCTCCACAACATATATTATTATTATTCCATGAATATATAATAAAAATAGAATATTAAATGTAATGAGATGTATTTATGTTATGGTTTCTACCTACACATACACACAATTCAATCAAAGGGGTAAATAAATCATTGTTCGTGTGTACGACGGACTATCGCCTCATGAAACGATGTTGTTTTTTAATTTTCTAACTCCCATGGTTGGGAATTATAATTGAAATACTATTTTTATGATATATAAGATAATTTTTATTTCTTATTAATTATTTAATTAATATATAACAAAAAAAATTGTTCCTTCTATTTTGTGTGAATTTGATAACATCATTTGTGGTTGTGTTGACTACTATCTCTTCCAAGCGATGTGATATATTCACACATTACATGGAATGTACTAAGGATGGGTTTAATTAAACATATTTAAAATGAAGTCAATATATATTATATTCATGAAATAGTGAATTTTTTAGAAATATAATATTTTATTTTCTGTAATATGTTATCACACATTGAAAAGATGATAATTTCGTTTGTGGATATGTTTACTACCACCTCCTCAAAGTAAACCGATTATTCATTTTTAATCACCATATAAAAATATTTATATATATATTAATATATAATTAAATAATATTTTATTAATTATTAAATAGAAATTATTTAAGAATAAATTTTACTTACCTTATTTCTAAATTAATTATTGAAAAATTGGAATGATACTCTTGTGTACGTATGACCTATTGTCTCCATGTTCATAACATTGGTTAATTTTTCAAAACCATCTATACTGATTGATTTTAAAAGTATAATCGATTTAAATATTTGATAAATATTTCATTTTTATTATTCTTAATATTTTTAAATAATTACCTCATTGGCCATAGTCACCCTAACAAAGTCTGTTGTGATACATAAGTCCAATATGGTAGAAACACCTCACTTAAAAAATATTGACTATGTAAATATATATGTACTATTTATAAGTGAAATAAATGATATAATAAACATGCAAAATTTTCTAAATTAGGTAAATAATTATCATTATTTTATTATTTAGCATTACAAATAACAAGTGTGACAAGTCAGATACAAAGTAAGGGGTTTCATCTCAATTTACATTGCATTGAGAATTATTGTCATTGTGAACCTAAATATTTTTATAAGGTTTATATATTGATGAGGGATTTATTTTATTCATATTTTTATTGAATTTATGAGGTTTTGCATATCCATTTTAGGATTTCTTTTCCAAGTCATTTACGGTTTCGATGATACCAAAATGCTCTTGAAATTTTTGTCACAACATTCCCTATTGGGGACATTTGATATATCATACACATAAATTATTTTTTATGTGTATATAATTCTCCAATGACATGTTATATCATTATTCTCATTACTCTCCTAGTATTATAAGTTTTATTTTAATTTTATTCCTCCATATAGATAATGATTCAAACGTTTTAATGTGGTATGAGATACTATGAATGTTTAAAGATTTTTTTCCCAAAAATGTTTTTAATTGACTTTTAAAGATATTTACTTTCATCAAGGTCAAAAACCCTTATTCATACATATCATCTATTGGGAATATATTTTATTTATTCCATACTCATTATTTTTATAGATGGATTATGATTTATTCAATGATATTTTAATAAAATCATTCAATTTATATAGGTTAACCATCTTTCAAAGAGATTTTCAGGGATCTGATTTCTTTTTAATGTGTTATTTATCATTTTTTGTTTTTAAAAGAAAAGATTGTACACAATATAATACATGATACGTCAGATCGAGCTTAAGTGAAAAACTAATTAATAATTAAATTATTATATTAAAACATAGCTTTTAGAATGGTGGTAATGAATATTACTAGATAAATATAGTTTACACATGTATATATAGTTGACTCTTTATGAAAAATTAGCTATAAATTAATGTAAAACATATTTTATAACAAAATTAAATATTTTTTTAAAAAATAATTTAAATGATCTGAAGTGTTTTTTATATTAATAAATAAATAATTCACACCTTTTGGGTTATTAATAATATATATATATATATATAATATATTAATTATAATATTTAAAAAAAATTTATATTTTCTTTGTATTATATAAGAACAAATCCATTTTTTACATAAAATAAGTATTTCTTATAAATGACAGCTTTTTCTCCTTTTGATGGAACACCAATCTTAAATATAGTTTTTTCAACATTTACAAATTATTGTGGAAAAATTAAACTTACTCACTATAAAAAAGGAATAAAATTTTTCTTTTATTAACTTCTTTTGTATTTTTCTGAAAAAATGCATTTTTTGAGGAATAGTCAAAAAATGCACTTTAATTTAAAACTTTTTTTTCATAAAATTTATTTATATTGATAAATAATATTTTATAATGGTTTTAATGATTAATTTGATATAAATTGTATCACTTAATAAAATTTATATCTTTATAATAAAATTCACACTGAAATTGGTTATAAAAATATAATGAATTTTTGAATGTTTTAACATTAAAAACCTATTTTTTTATTCTATCTACGAGAATAATTTTTAATTAAATTTTTTGATATATTTGATTTTAATAATGAATAATGTATATTCAGTACAATAACATTCAAATTATTCAAATAGTATGATTTTATTTTTAGAAATTATGAATAGTTACTTTAGTTATAATATTTATTAGCATGTTTAAGGGTGAATCAAGTAATTAATGATAAAAATTATATTATAAAAATATAAAACTACCCTAAAAGTTGTTCTAATTTAATTGGACAATTTTTTTATACACCAATATCATCATTATGTCATTTTTAGGACTTGTTGGAGGCACTTGGACGACTTCAATGCATTTATAATATTATATTCAATTAAAATTCATTTTTTACACTTTTATTAGCAAGTAAATATTTTTAATATGTGGGTAAATAGGGGACCTATTTGACTATAAGTACTCTTTATAAAGATAAATTTATTACCTAAATCGTAGAAATTTATTTATTTTTTATGAAATAAACAATTAAGTTAAATATTGACATAATAATGATTTTGTAACTGCTCCATTAATGGAAAAATCTTATAAATGGTATTAAACATATTATAATAATTATAATGTCATATAATTTAGATCATACAAAAATTTAATGGACAAATTTGACATTTTATTGATTTTTTAAAATAGATTTTTATTCTATATCATGAATTTATTATATTTTAAAAAAGTTATGAAATTAATAGTGTAAAAATTAAATGTTATGTTATTTTAAAAAATAAAATATTTTAATAAATGTTATAAAATTTCTAAATATAAAAAAATTCACTCAAATAGTTTGTATAATTCATGAAATTTGTTAAAGAACTATTTTATGGGTTTTTTAGCTAGTAAGGCTAATTATTTTGTCCCTCAAAGCATCAATAACTTAATAAAATTATAAGAGTTAAAAGGGTTAAAAGAAAAAGATAAACATTGAACAAATATTAAAAAAATTATAATTTTTATAGGATGATTATATTTTTACCCATTCTTTTTCTTTGATTATAAATAAATTACTTTTTAACTTTTTTAATTAAAAATTAATTTATATTCATTTTATATTTTATAGAACTCATAGAGTTACCCTCCCCTCTCTAATAAAAGGGAACTACTTCCTATCATTTATTAAAACATAAAAACACATTGGTTTGGTAATTATATAATAAAATCCATTCATATAATTCCTCCCAAATATCTTGATGCCTTATTTTAGGAATAACACCCTCCCTGGAGGTGTTAAGGGGTTATTCAAAAGTGATTATCTAAAGAAAATGTGTCGTTTTTATTTAACTATCAATATTTTATATATTATTACTCATAAATAAAATCATATTCATAAATGATGAAATAATAATTACAGAATCTTTAATATACTGATATGTTATTAAATTATCACTTAAATTCGTCTACACTTCCATCAAATTGGAAAAGAATTAATCATTCGTGTATACGTGTGAACTGTCACCTTAACAAGGCGATATAATTCATTTTATATAACCATATCTCAAGACTAATTATAACGATGGAATTAATGTTTATATATTATATTCGTGACATATTTATCATTATATGTGAATAATATATCAATTACTTTATTTCTTTCCTTGATCATAAAAATGATAATGACATTCATGTGTACATATGAACATGCACCTCTACAAAGTAATGTTAATCAATTTTAATCACCACATAACATTTAAAATATATACAAGTACATTTAAAATATTAATATGATATTATTTCTACTGTTATATTTTTGGGAAGATAAAATAATACTTACCTTCTTTTCATTACAACCAATAAAAAATACTAAGCGTTACTCATGCGTATGTACGTCATGTCGTCTCCTGGATTATAATGTTGTTCATTTTTTATATCCATAGGTAATTGATAGATTAAATAGTATAATTAACATATAATAGTTATTATAGATTCATGAATATTATTCTTTCAATTATGGACTAATGAAAACATTTGTCTATAGTCATCATACCATGTCATTTTGGACTCCTAGACCATATATCATCAAAACATCTGATGTGATCTTAAATAAATAAGTAGTTTTTATAAAATGGTGACAAGTTATATAAAATGAATGATAAAAATGAAAAATATTCTCATTAATGTTAACAATTATCTTTAGTTTTAACTCAAGGTGATAAAGAACACACTTAATGAATCAGACTCGATGTATGAGATTTCCAGTCAATATCCTTTCATTAAATCATTTCATGATGATATGCACATTTAATATTTTACTAGTTTTATATATAGAACCGTTGAATTATCATGACAATAAATTATTTATTATCCTATTATTTAATTTTTTGATAAATGTGATTATTTTAAGTGTATTATGATTTAAATGTTCAAAGTGGTATGGGACACCATGAATTTTTAAAGACATAATTATCACATATTATTTTTCCATGTCAATATTCTAGATATTATGTTAAATATTTATTCATACTGAAAATTATTTTTTAATACGGCGACAACATCTTCTCTATTTTTGTGAAAATTATTTTCAATATGGATTTCTCTATAAGATATTATGTTTTTAAGAGGAAAATGAACACATTTATTTTATATTCTAGGTATTTTGATATTGAAAATGTTTTTGAAAATATATTTACTATTCCAAAATTTTGAAATGATTTCTTTTGATTTCCAATGAAATTTTATAAGTTAAATAATGAAAATATATTTTCTTTTTTGTTGTGATTATATAATGGTACTGGGACATTTCACTAGTGGTTAAGCGACAAACCAATCATTGGTGTTTATGTGATAAACCATGTATTTCTAGTTACATGATAAACCAAGGGTTATTGGTTACATTATAACCTCAAATGCACTGGGTATGGAAGTTGGTCATAAGACTATTCCATTTGTATGACTGAAATATATGGAAATTTTGTATATGGATACTCCATTTTAAAGATTCAAATGTATGAAAATTAACACTATGGTTATTCCACTTTAAGTATAGTTATTTCCCAAGTTATCTACTTATATTTTGTATGTTTTCTTATTATTTTTCATGAAAATAATTGATTTTTAAAAGGTATGATAATGATATTTTTGAAATGATGATATCTTTTCCAGTGTAAGAGGTATATTTTTTAAAGAAATGTTTTAGGGGTTTTCAAAAAATTAATTTTATTCATTATTTAAGGCCTTTAATGATCTCTTAATTCCCATCAAAATTTTTATACTATTTTTTCGTAGGTCTTAATTATTTTTACGGGTAAGGAAGGTTTCATAACTAAATTATTGAAGATGTTACATGAATAGAAACCTTGTTTAAATTTTAAAATGGTATCCTTGGGTGGGAAAATTTGATAATGAGTATATGTTTCCACGTGTAATATATGGGTATAATTTTTAATATTTTATCCTAATTAATTAAAACTATAAACTAAAAATATTCTCTAAAGGGAATTCTATTTTCCAAACAGAAGAAAATTTTATGTTTAAGCCTAGGTCTTTACATATGGTATCAAATGGAGGTTTAGACAACATTAGAGACTATGATGTATCTTAAAGAACTAGGTATATCATCATGAGTTTTTATTTTCAAGGTTTATTATACTTCTATTATATTACAATCCCTTTTGGGGCTTTATGTTATGCAATTTTAAGGTGATTATTTATACTTTGTCATACATTCACCTTTGAGGTATTATGGGTTATTTGTTTTTGCTATGAAAAATGTAATTTATGAGATAATCATTAATGTTAAAACATTCTATGGTTATTTATGAGGTATTTATTATTTTTTGTAATGTTATATGAATTATATTGATTCAGAAAAAGGGAATCCCAGGGGATGAGTGACAACCCATCGAGTCTGGTAAGGCCAAAAGAATCGAACCTATAACTGAAGGGCGACATGGGTGAACCACCTACCATTATTCTATGTAAAGTATTGGTTACTATTACTTTTTATTTTTAGTTAAATAAGTTTATTTATATAGAATAATTTTATTTTTGGAACATATATTTTATCGAATAGACAATAATGACATTGGAAAATGATATGGGGATTAAGTGATAGACGTTATTTCAAAAGATGTTCATTATTTTATAAATCCTATCTGATCAAGGTTAACAGAATAATATGGTATATTTTTTGAAAAATAATTTTTGAACAATATTTTTAAGGAATCTAAAATTTAATTGTGGAATTTTGTTGATTCATTTTTTTATGAAAATGTTTATCGTATTGTATGACTACTAGGGAAATTAATTCTTAGTATGCGACTTCAAGTGTAATTTAGGTTATTTGGTGATAATTTTTATATTTTATTTTGTAAGACTATGTGATCTATCCTTCAATATTTTGCATTTTAATTTTAGTTGGAATTATTTTGTGGAATTTTATGGGTAAATATTTATAAAAATGGTTTATTTTGAACTATGGGTATTGATACTGAATATTGGATACTTAACTAGTTTTTTATCCTATAAGATTTTTCTTATTATGTGATTTATAATCACTTGTAATAAGAATGATGGTATTGTGTAATTTCTTAGGATAAAAGATATATAAATTTATTCTTTTATGGATTATTTGATTCTCTAGAAGTTGATTATATTGCTCAATGCGTGAAAATTCATCTTAAATACTCATCGTTTAGAGAAGAAAATGAGTGTCTGGAGGAAATTGATAAATGTATGAAACTATAATTTTAAGATAAGTGTATTACCTTATGATCATAGTTTAGGTTTTAAAATAGTTCCACAACTCAATGAAAAATATCTATAAAAAACATTCTTCGTTTACTTTTCTTACTAAGGAATCAATGAACTTTTATCAAATCATAGATTTATGGTTTTGTGATTTCTAAATTTCCCCAAATTTTTTTTCTATCACTCTCTATCAGAATATGATGGATAGTTTTTTCTTCCATGTCAATGGTTCTCTACATTTACACATTGTATGTGTTGTTTTTGGTGACCATCGTACTTCCCTTTATTTTTAAGTGGAATTTTTATTGAACTTTCTACCGATGGGGGATTTCAATTAAGGTATTCTGAAAATTCAGACCTTATTTTCCAATATCGACTTAAAATAGTGAGTAACTGATTTATAAGGTAGAGAATTTAACATCCTGAGTTATTAAAATGAATCACTATGGTCAATAGCATACTTGATACTCCACATCGAGCATAACAGAACAACTAATTAATATTTAAATTATACCATTAAAAACTAGTCATTATAATGGTGGAGATAAAAAAATAACTAAATATAGTATAAAAATGTATACATAAATAATTATTTGTTGAATAATTAACTAAAAATTAATGTAAATTCAAATTTAAAATAAAATAATTTACTTTTTATAAAACAAATTATTTAAATGTAAACAAGTGTGTTTTATAATAATAAATAAAAAAATAACACTTTTTAATAAGTAATAATATATATATATAATATTCATTATAATTTTTAATAATAATTTTACTTATTTTATAGACATTATATAAGAACAAATCAAATTTTTTTATAAAGGAATTATTTCTTAAAATAGATGTTTTTGCACCTTTTGATGTTGCACCTATTATAAATCCAGTATTTTAACATTCATAAATTATGTTTTAAAAAATATAATTTTTTTTGGAATAATTAAATCAAAATATTGGTTGGTTTAATATTTTGTATTTTTTCTGAAAAGATTCATTTCTTGATGAATAGTGGAAAAATAATGCATTTTAATTGAGAACTACTTTTTCATATAATTTATTTAAAGTGATAAATAAAATTTTTGAATGGTTTTCAAGTATAAATAAATAAATTTTATTAATTAAAATAATTAAGGTCATTTGAATCAATTTCCCAATGAAATTGGATATGAAAACATGGTGAATTTTGGAATTGTCTTTATTTTTAAAACATGATTTATTATTCTGTCAATGTGATTCATTTTTAATTAATTTTTTTGAATTATGTATTTCAAATTTGAAAAAAAATTGACTCTATATTATGAATTTAAATATCCAAATAATGTAAATAGGTCCCTTTTATTTTTTGACATTATGAACAGTAATGTTAGTAATTATATGTATTCCGACTCTTAATGGTAAACTAGGTAATTAAAGGTAAAGTTTATATTACTAAATTATAAAATTATACTAAAACATGTCATAATTTAGTTTGATGAGTATTTTATGACCACTAACATATTTTAATTGATTTTAGGATTACTTGGATTCACTTGGATGACCTTAATTCAATTATACTATTATATTCAATGAAAAGTCATTTTTAAACATTTATTTTTAATAAGTAATGTATTTTTAATAAGGAGTTATACACATAAATAATCAAAATAAAATATTCTTTATAAAGATAAAATTATTACCTAAATCATGTTAATTTATCTATATTTTTTAAGAAATATATATTTAAATTAAATGGTGCCACAATGATTATAGATTAATTACTTCATTAATAAAAGAATCAAATAAATGATAGTAAAATATTATAATATATATAATTGCTAATATTTAAGTCATCCAAGAATTTTATAGATGACATTGACATGTTATTTATGTGATAGAATTGTTTTTTCAACAATATCATGAATTTTTTAAATTTTAAAAAAGACTTGAAATGAATAGTGTCATAATTGACAAAAATTGTATTTTAAAATATAAAATATTTTATTAAATGATATAAGATTTTTAAAAAATAAATATTCAGTCAAATAGTTGGGATACATAATTAAATGTCAAAACTGACACTTTTATTGGTCTTCTAATATGTTATGGTAATTATTTTGACACTCAAATTGTAAATTACATAATAAAATAGTAAGAGTTGAAAGGGTTATAAAAAAAGATAATATTAATAAAATATTCAAAACTTATATAATTTTCATTGGATAATTATATTTCGACCCATAATTAACTTATATTCTAAAAAATTACTTTGGATTCTTTTTTAATAGAAAATTAATTTATATTAATTTAATATTTTGAATAATTCCAAGAGTGCCCCTCCCCACTACTATAAAAGAAAACTACTTCCTTTCATTTCCTCTTATATAAAAACCCATTTTTATAAGATCTTAAAAAAAATTCCAATAACACCTCTTCACATTAACAAGGTGTTATTTCATGCATAAAACCCTCCTTATATTTGTTAAGGTGTTATTCAAAGGAGATTATCTGAGGAAGAGGCATCATTTTTATTTAAGTGTTTCTATTTTATATATTTTTCCTCCTACTAAAAATTTTCTACATCCATGATAAAATAATAACTTTAATATACAAAGTATACTCAGAATTTATATTATCATAACCTAAATCCATCTCCACTTTCATCAAATGGAAAAATAATCAATCGTTTGTACATACGTGTGAACTACCACCGCCACAAAGTGATATAATTTGTTTTTCATAACCATCTATCAAGACTGGTTATAATGATGGAAGTAATGGCTATATGAAATAGTAAAAAAATATGTTTTATTATAATATAAAATTATATCAATTATATTATTTCATTCCATGAACATAAAAATGATAATGTTGTTTGTGTGTATGTGTAAACTAACACATCTATAATGCCATGTGAATCATTTTTAATCCCCACATAACTTGGATAAAATATAATTATATTTAAATGATTAATATTATATTAATAATGTTATTATATAACATAAAATATAAAATAATACTTATAGTCTTTTCATAATTATAAATGATAAATTGAAAATGTTACACATGCGTACGTGTAACTCAACATCTCTATGATTGTATTATATTTCATTTTTCAAATCCATAAGTAATTGATGGATTTAAAATTGTAATTCAGGTATAAAAGTAATAATCATTTCATGAGTACTATTTTGTTGATGATGGACTAATGACCACTTTTGACTAATGACATCATACCAAGTCATTTTGGACTCATGTACCAAATATCATCAAAACATCTGACGTGAACATAAATAATTAAGTAATTTTTATAGCATAGTGAAAAGTGATAAAAAGGATTAATAATAAACATGAAAAATGTTTTTAATCAAGTAAATATTTATCTTTAGTTTATTATTTAGGATGAAAAATAACATAATTGATAAATTACACTCAGGGTAAGGGATTTCATCTCAATCTCCATTCATTGAGGTATTTCTTGAGGATATGTGCCTTTTTTTATTAGGATTATATACAACCCCATTGACTCATAATTTAATTTAGTTATTTATAATAATATTATTTATTTTTTAAAATGTTATTATTTAATGGTTATTATGATTTATTTTTTGAAAATAGTATGGGATACCTTTAATGTTTAATAATTTAATTACCACATTTTTTCACCTTGTCAATATTCTTGTTATAATTTTACATATTTATTATATCAATATTAATGTAATATAAAAGAATTTTTTATGTCTAATTTTAATTTCACTCAATATTTTTGAAAAGGAATCTTTTTTTTTGTGTTTTATAAGGGATATTTTGACAAATGACAAATGGAATGTTATTTCTATCGTATACAGTGACAACCTCTTCTCTGCTGTCCTGATCATTATTTGATATATAGATTCCTCTATAAGATTTAATATTTTTTAAAATGAAAAGAAACTCCATTATTCAATTTTCTAGGTATTTTGAGATTCTAATTCGTTTTGAAAATGAATTTATTATATCAATATCTTAAGATGTTTTTTTAGGATTCTAAATTTAATTTTATAAGGGAAATACTGAAAATTTAAATCCTTTTTTATGTTATGAATATATAATGGTGGTTAGATATTTTATGCATGGTTATATAATAAAACAAGTTAGTATTTTGATGTTATAATCTCCAATGAATTTGGAATGGAAGTCAGTCGTAAGGATTACATTTGTAAGAGTGACATATATGGAAGTTGGGCGTCTGGCTATTCCATTTTTAAGAGTGACATGTATGAAAATCGATCGTACGGTTATTATATTTTATTTATTGTTATTTCCTAATTTATATACTTATATATTATATGTTTTCATATGAGTTTTCCTAGAAATAATTGATTTTCAATAGGTAATATAATGATATTTCTAAAATGATGATATCGTTCTTAGGGTAAAAGGAGTTTTTTATAGAAATGTTTCATGGGTTTTCCTTAGAATAATGGTTTTCTATCTTTATTGACCTTACAATGATATTTGGACTTATATAAATTTGAAAAATAATTTCACAATGGTTAATGCTTGGTATGTAAAATTGAGGTTTAATAATGAAAGTATTAATGATGTCACAAGAAAAGAAAACATTTTTTATTTTTAAAAGGTTTCCCTTTGGTGAAAAAATAGATATTGGGTATAAGTGTCTAGATGTAATGTATTGGTATACTTTTTGAGATATTGCCATAATTTTATGAAACTAAAAATCAAAAAAAAAAACTTGACTGTGAATTATAGTTCAAAAACACTAGAATAAGTTATGTTTAAGGTCTTGTCCTTATAGATTAACCATGTTTCAATGAGACTGTTATGGAACACATTTATCCTCCATGGTTTAATCGTGTTTCAAAGATGTTATTATGAAACCCATTTCCTTTCCTTAGGTTAATCTTGTTTCAAAAATATTGTTTGAGAACACATTTCATTTCCATTGGATAACCATATTTTTAATATATTATTATGGAACCCATTACTTTTCAATCGGTTAATCATATTAAAAATATATTTCCAAGATATTCATTTATTTTACATGGGTTAATCATGTTGTAAAGTGAATAGTGATTGATTAAATGAGTTTTATTGAAGTCATGGTTCTGGGAAATCTTAAATGATCATGAGGCCTAGATAGATCCAGGAAATCCCATTACAACATAATATGGGGTGGCCTACATATAGTTGAGAAATCTCATTATTATTTTTGATGGGGGGATGAGATAACACTACGAAATTCTATCACATTATAACATCAGGTTCCCTATATAACATCAGGTGATCCCGTTATAGCTCACTAATTTATTTGGTAAGGATGATATTAGAATTCAACCATATTTTTATTTCAATTGAATGGGGTATGAAAGGGTTTTGAAATGGTTTTATTAAACTAATTCTATATGTTAACAAAAAGTGTTTTCACTTCTTATTATGATTTTGTAATGATTCTAATGATTGATAATGATTTCACATTAATTTTTATTATTAATTTTGATGGATCTTTCTATTAGAATTTGGTAATATTTAATGATTCAATTATTGATAAGATTGAGTTCCTTTGGTATTCACTCATGTACATTGACTATTTCATCATCCTCTTATGCACACTTATTCTCATTAATGAAATTCATATAGTAATGGTTAAATTTTCCCTTAATGATCATTTGATATTACCCTTATTATGTTTCATTTTGAACAGGATTTAGAGAATTATGATGAATAATTTATATCAATAATGAATTTTAAAAGGATAATGTTGATGAACCATTGTGAAATATGAAAACCTAGGATAAATTGGATATGTGTTATTTTAATAACATGTTATTTATTTATATGTGAGTTTTCCCTAAATATATAAAACTCCAAACCAAAAAGGTTTTCCATAATGTTTGTTATCCATGTTTTCCTTTTGATATTGTATGATTTTGGTGGGAAAACTGGGTGACAATTATCAGTATCCTAGCAGGGAATGTAATTTTTCAGATTTCAATGTAGGATCCAGGAGTGTGGGTGATAGTTTGTTATATTTTCTATCAAATGTAAAATAAATAACATTCGATATTAGGATGTTTTATGTAAGGATTAATTAATAGTAATAGATACTATCATATGAATATAACCTTAACTATTTTCATAAGATCAAATTCATAGACACCATATATTTGGATTTTAAGTATTGAATGACTTTGACCGTATTAATGGACTTTGAAGAGATGTTTTATTGGGTCTATGTATATGTAAAACTTCTGTTTAACGTGAAGTAATAATTTAATTTTATCAAACAAATGTTTTAATGTAATGATAAACTTAAATTATTATATGATCCAAAATATTGACATAATTATGTACAAACATGTATTATCATATATATAATCACAGGATTGAAGAGTGATTTTGTGACTAAGTGATTAATGTTACTTAAAAATAATATATCCAGTTTTTTTTGAAATATAGAACGTATGAGATGATAATTGATGCTAAAACACAATTTGAATTTTTGGTTTTTAAGGTCATTTGGGATATAGAGTTATTGAATGGTTTCATTTCAACATTGGGTATTACAATTTATTTTTAGAAACTAATTTATCATAAAAAGGGTTATAGATTTTGGGATTATCACCCCATTTTCTAACCATTATGTTTTGGTTTAATGTATAAAGAGATGTTAAATTGCTTAATTATCCATTTTATCAATATGTGGTTTTTAAAAGTTTGTTTTAGTGTATTAGGTAATTAAAATTCATCTTTAGTACTCAAAATTTGGAGAAAAAATGAGATTTAGGTGGGAACTAAATAAAAAATGAAATTTCACTCATCATGTAAGTATATTTATTTATTTCATTCTTAAAATTTGTCTAGTTAGATATATAATTCTTTAAATGAAGGAAAAGGATATCAAATCAAAAATTATTTTCCAAGTAACATCAATTATAATAAACTTATGGTTTCTTCACTCATTAACGATTTATTTTTTTATGGACCTTAAGATTTCATTGATTATTCACTTTTCGGTGATCAATGGGCTTAATCACCATATATAATTATTTACACTTTTCTATCATGTTCTCTCTATGTTGATTACTAGTTATTCATAATATCTAGTGACCGTTATGTTTTCCAATTTCCATTTTTAATAGAATATTTAATATACCCTTTTTATGATATGGGTTTCAAAAATGAAATTCTCAATATGTTGATCCTTTAATAACCAATATGAATTTCGAGGGAGAAATTGATTTTATTGGGGGTTGGATGTATCATCCTATGATTTTAGGAAATATATATTTTATAATTTTTTTTGTGTTACACCCAATGAATATTTGAACATTCATTATACATAACACCATGTTTATCATTCGTTCATGTAAAATTTATTTTCCTCAATAACATGTATTACATGAAAGACATAGAATTACCATACAACAACGTACCATAATATTAATTTTTTGTATGATAATTATCACATAGGAATTGGAATGAAATGAATGAATATGATTAACTAAATTTTTTATATAGAGTTACACATGTTTATATGAAGAAGTAACTGGCTAAAAATTAATTAAAAATAGAAATAAAGACTAATGAAATTTAAAGGATGTGTTTTAAGAAAACATTTATTTATAACTGAAATGAAATTATATATTTATAAATTAAATTAATAACTATTTGTGAAACATGTTTATTAAATTTACATTTTATATAGTTCATAATTATTTTAAAATTCATCCAAAAAGTTTAATCGTCTTCAGATAAAAATAAATATAATTTTATGCATAAAATGATGTATATTTTTAAAATGCAGTTTTACCACCTATTAATGGGAAACTATTTCAAAAAATAAATTTTTATACTTTTATAAATGATATTTGATAAAATAAATGAATTTATTAAATTTGGATGTAAAAAATTACATTGGGTCAATTTTTGGCATTTTTCTATAATCTCATATTTTGATTAATAGTGAATAATAATGTATTTTAATTGATAGCTATATTTTCATCTGATTTATTTATATAGTTAAATAGTATTATAAAAAGATTTTAAATTATAATTATAAAAATTTTACATCAATTAATACTATTTAGGTTATTAGGATTAATTTCCAATTTAAAATGGACAAAAAAGAATTTTAATCTTTTCATAATTTTCCCTTTAAAACCATGTGGTCTCGTCTCATCTGAAAGATTAATTTTAAATTAAATTCATCCACATAATTGATTTCAATTTGGAAACATGGATTAAATATTTTAAATTATAATAATATATATTTTCTATTTAGGTAATCACATTCTTTACCAAAAACATTAGTGAATGAAATTAAAATTAATTATAGCGATTTAGGTAAAATTGTGTTTACAAAGTGGTTAGATTTTAATAATAAGTTGCATAACGGCAAAAAAACATGTACAAAACCAATGTTATGGAAATAATAGGATCATATGCAATATTTTATCTTATTTTAATCATTATTTTAGGCATGTGATGTAAGGGAGACCTCCCAATAGTGTTTTCCTTTTAGTATTTACAAGAATGCCACTCCACCTCTACAATAAAAAAGAACTCACCCTACCAACTTCACCACACCTCTCAATACCATTGACTCATAATATACCCTCCAAAATAACCTTTCAAAAGTCCTAATAAAATCCTATATTCTTCATCATGGGTAAAAGTGTACCAAGGAAGTCCTTTGGTGAAAAACCAAAGGATTTACCTGAAGAAGATGTAACATTCTTCAACAAGCAATTTATTATTATTTCATTATATACACTGACAATTATTATTATTAAATGTTATTATAGTAACCTATGTATCCAAATAATACTTATATGTTTTTTGTTAATACTTAAAACTACAATTACACACACTTATATATAATGGGTAACAAAATCACCATTCGTTTGTTCGATGGATTACCACAAAGCCAAACAATATTGTTCTTTTTCCTTTACCACCATTCATGGTTAATAATTATGATGTGTCATAACAGTTACCCCCAAAGATACCCCTCCTAGACTGGGAATATATAAATTGAGATAATGAACCATAATTTCCCTTTCTAGTAGGCCTCGGGGTGGCATCAAACACAAAGGGTATATATCTTCTCACAAAATGGGAGGTATTGTCCTTTTTATTTTGAAAAAAAGATTGGTAGATAAGATGTATCAATATAAAAACAACACCATGACATATGTAAAATTAACCCAAAATAATTCTCACATTCATGTTTAAAATAAAACTATTAAAAAGGAAATAATATTTCCAATTAATTCCCCTATTTAAAAATAAGTTGTGACACTAAACCTATAAAAAAGTATGATCAACTAGGGTTTATAATGGTCCTCATAATCTTTCTATAAACCTAAAAACATTTTATATTAAAATCATTAGAATACTAGTATACTGAGTTGGAAAACCAAATTCCCTCGTTCACAAGTGAGAGAAGCATACTAATGATCCGGTGAGAAAACAAAAAAAAACCAACAACACCAAAGTAGGTATATTAACCACCACAACCTCACCAGGGAATGCTCATCAAAAAATGAAGTTTAAGTAAACTGATATAAATCACATCGATAATAAGGTACCCTATACCACTTTCCTTGAAATTATCCAATCTCACACAATAATAGAAAATTTATTAACGTTCTAATCTCTTCTGAACACACCACATCACAACCGGTATGCACACACCTAGGCCTCACAACCACTCCTGTCCCATCCACATGACCATGAGGTAGATCACATCCCTTCCAAAGACACATGGGACCTATACCACATCATTTCCCACCCACAAACACCAGGGAAACATATTACATCGTATCCCAAAAACACCTGGGAAATAATAACCAATATCATCCTGAAAAACCTTGGGAAAACACAACACATCTCATCCCAAAGACACCTAGGAACACACATCTCCCTCCACACACACCTGGGCCCCAAAAACCAATATCTATCTAAATAATATTGGACTATCACTACCTATATTAGGTAATAAGAAATAAAATGTGGCCAACTAACATTCCTCCCACAAGGATATTTTGGAATGAGACCCTCTCCACAGGGATGATAGAGGTGTTTAGCACATAATGCTCGACTATAGTATGGTGAATATAGAAAACACAATGTAAATACAAGTATAGATAAAATGAAAAACATTATTTACCTTCTGTGATGTTCCCAAACAACAAACCATCTTACAATACCCCCTTATTATACTACCTCTAAATGCAAAACCCAACAAAAAGAGACAAAATCAATCGATATCGCCGAATGATTCATTTAACTAATTCATATTATTTATTACACAATTAATTTATTGATTCCATCTCTACATGAGAAACTACTAGGCACAACACAGAAAAATCTACATATGAAAATTCAAACACAGGAAGAATAACCACGGTAAAAATAACCCACTTCACATTTTTTCCCATTTAACACCCATGTCAATGATTATCATCATCATTATTCAAAGCCATTCGACCCAATCCATCTCATCTCTAAATCCATCCACTAAGTCATAGTTGTACCCATCAACATATCTCATCAAAACCATTCTCAATATCCTTGTTGCCTAACCACACCTCACCCATCAGAATTAGCAACACAATCATAGAAAAACCCATTCGCTTCCCACTATACAACACTTCTCATTCATTCTTCAATGAATAAATATCTCAACCCATGATTACATTATACTTTCTAAACCACCCCAACAACACATAACAGTGATCACAACCATGCGACCATAGAAACCAAATGAATAATATTCATATTTAATAATTCATTTATTAATTAATTCCACTTGTTAACATTCGGGGATATCATAAAAGTTATGATCTATGGAAATAATTTTATTAATCGAGTTTGTGTGGGTAGAAAATTTCATATATAATTTTTAAACTAAAAAAAATCAGCATTCATTCCATATACCATCCCATTTATAGAAAAGTACCCCCAAAGACCATGATTTTCAGTGAGGTGTTTCTCCTATATTATTCACCAAAACATCCAAAAATAAATAACAAGAAGATCATAAACCAATTTTCCCCAGCCATTGTATATTGATATTAAAGAGATTAAATTATCATTATTTACTTTATATTCAAATATCTTCACATTTGAAAAATTTAGACAACCACCCCACATTATATACAATTAAGAGTGATGATGTAATCCTATATGGTAGAAGCGATCAAAACATCCTTACAGCACATAAAAAATGGACGTGAATGCAACCGGAAAATCCTCTAGGGAAAATGTGATCCCAATGATACTTCAAAAGGGCACGATGCCTTGGGGAAGAAAAATTCTGGGGACATCTGGTATCAAGTGTAATGAGAAATAATGGATAAAGGGAAGCCCCCCTGACCTAGAAGGATTTGATATGAGTCTCTTGGGAAATAAAATAGATAAAAATTTTCATTAATGATGGATCTCAAAAAAACCACATGACTTTCCCAATTAGAGGGATCCCTAAATTTTTGAAAATTAATGATATGATTTAATTCCCTTGAAATGGTTTCAAAATCACATAAATATGGTATAAAAATCATTTTAAATCAATCAAAATGTTAAATGGATGAAACTGGAAAACTGGAAAAAATTCTGGAAATTGACAAACTATTAAAAATGAATCATCATTAGATGTCCCATCACTATGAGTAATCGATGTGATTAATCAATTTTAGTCTCTATTACAATTAACTGTTGTGAGCTACTATTTCATGCTACCATTGTGAGTCACTGGGGCGAGTCAACGTTGGTGGGCTATCGTTCATTGAGCAACCATCACGGGTCACCAGTTTGAGTTCTGATGTGAATCACCATTGGTGAGTGAACGTTTGGTGAGATACCATCATGAGTCACCATTGCGAAGATGTCGTTTAGTGAGATACAATCATGACTCGCTGGTCATGACTCACCATTCAGACTCCTCATCCTGACTCACTGCTCCTATCACACCCCTCCAACTCACAACTCCAGACTCACAGTAACGAGTCACCATAATGACTCACCATTCTAACTCACCATTTTGTAACATCCTGAATTTCTCATAATAAGAAACAGTATGTTTGATAGCATACATAATATGCCACATTGAACTTAAGCGAATAACTAAAAAATATTCTGTTCGCTTATAACCTTACTTCTAAAATGGCGTGAATTAAAATTAATATCTGATTTGTGAAAATATTATTTAAACAAGTATAAAATTAATTCTTTTCTGAAACATTATTTATAAATGAAAATTAATCCTTATCAAATAAAAGAAAGGGGTTTTTTTGATAAAAGGCCATTTAATTAAAAATAAGTGTGTTTATAAAATAATAAAATCCATATTGATGTAATTAATATTGATATATATATATATATATTTAATATATTAAATATGAGGTATAAAATTCATCTTATATGTTTCCTAGACATGATATAAGAAAAAATTCAATTTTTTCATAGAAAATAAGTATTTTTCAAAGAAATATAGTTTTACTGCCTTTTGATGGAAAACCAGTTTTAAATACAATTTTTGAAACTTTAATATTTTTAATTTTATAAAATTAACTCCATATTTGGAATAAGTGAATAAAAGTATACTCTGGATATTTTTTTGTATTTTTCTAATAATATTCATTTCTTAATTAATAGTGTAAAATAATGCATTTAAATTTAAAACTATTTTTTGTCTCAATTATTTATTTAGTATGATTTTCTTTTTAATTGGTTTTATTTAAGTTTTACATTTTTTTATAAATTAATCTATGTTTTAGTGATTTTATATAATTTCACAATGAAGGTTGATATAAACACATGTCTATCTTTTGAGGGTTTTTACTTTTAAAGCCCAATTTTTTCGTTTTGACAATAGTGATTACTTTTAAAATAATTTCTACTAATTTTGTGTTTTGAATTTAGAAAAATTATTTACATATTTAGAATCAAAATATATAAATTATGTAAAATTTTCTGATTTAATTTTTGGATATTAGTAATAGTAACATTAGTAATAAATTTTATTATCACGGTTAAAGGAAATTCAGGTAATTAAAGGTGAAAATTATATTATAATAATATAAAACTACACTAAAAGATTTTCTAATTTAATTTTATGAGAATATCCTAACTGTTATCATCATAGGGTATATTTTAAGACCACATTTATCCACATTTTTGACAATAAAGCTTTTATAATATTATATTCAATGAATAATCATTTTTTGTTAGACTTTTTTTTAAAAAAAGTAATGTATTTTAATAAGAAGTTATAAAAAATATTTATTCTACTATAAATACTCATTTGAAAGATAAAAATATTTCTTAAACAATAATAATTTATTTATAATTTTTAGAAATTATATAATTAACTTTTATTATGACACACATATGATGTTGTAATTTATAAATTAATGAAAGAATCAAATAAATGATTTTATAAGTTTTAAAATAAAATTTATTAGACATAATTGATGTAATACAAGAATTTTATGAATATATTTCACATTTTGGTGATTATTTAATGTATTTTTTTTAATTTTATTTCTTTTATGATATTTTTAAAATTCAACTAATGAATATTTTAAGGATTGACACAATTGGTATTATAAATTATAAAAAAGTTTATTAAATGTAATAAAATTCATAGAAATCTAATATTAATCAAAATGGTTAGGATATCTCCTTATATGTCATAAATTACAGTTTTAATGATCTATTTACATGTTATTTTATTTATATTAACCCACAAATTGTAAATAACATGATTTAATATAAAGATTAAAAAGGGTAAAATTAAGGTTAGAAAAAAAATATTAACATTAAATAATATTCAAAACACACATAATTTTAATTTTATAATGTTTATTAGACAAAAAGAACATCTTATGTTTTAAATAAATATTTTTGGGACCATTTGGAGTTAAAGATGAATTTATAATAATTTAATATTTTAAGAGTTTCCAAGGGTGCCCCTCCTCACTCCTATAAAAAGGCACACATTTCTCTAAATTAATCACACTTACAATGCATTTGGGTTTGGCCATGCTCTACCCAAAACCCGTCATATAATCCAAAACCTCATTCTTTGGGCCTTATTTTTGGTATAACACCAACCTTATAGGTCTTAAGGTGTTTTACAATGTTGATCAACCAAAGAAGAGGTATCATTTTCTTTCAAGTTTCTATTTTATTTATACATAAAATTCCTTAAAATATCCTCCATCCATAATGGTGTATTAATTCCAATATCACTAATATACATAAATTATAATATGTTAATACCCTCACCTAAATCCTTCACCAATTTCATCCAATGGGTAATAAAAAAAATTCGTGAGTACAACGTCTACTGTCTCATGAACCGATATAGTTCATTTTTCATCATAGTCTTTAAATAATAGATATAATGATAGAATTAATGTTCATATGTGATATTAATCACATAAAAATCATTATATGATAATAATATATCAATAATGTTCTTACTTTCCCTACACATAAAAATTATAACGTTGTTCCTACGTATGTTTGAACCATCACCTCCATGTAGCGATGAGATTTGTTTTTATTGACTACACTACTTGTATGATATATATATATATAAGTATAATTAAAATGATTCATATCATATCAATTATATTATGATAATTTTGGAATGATAAAAAATCACTTACCTTCTTTCCATCATGATCAATGAAAAATGAAGATGTTACTCATGTGTATATACATCTTACCATCTCCATGATTGTAATGTTGTTAGTTTTTCATATCTATATTTAATGAATGTATCTAAAAGAATAATTTATATAATAATTTTATTTTTATTTCTTAAATATTATTCTGTAGATGATGGACTTATGATCACATAGACTAATGACAGTAATCAATGTTTACTTTTTACTGAGGTATTGAATATCGACAAAACATCTGATATGAACTTAAATAATTATGTAATTATTATAACATGGTAATAAGTGATATAAAAAATCATGAAAATTATTCTCAAGAAAGTGTAATTTACTAAAGATTATTATTCATGATGAAAAAGGAATATATGTGAAGAATCTAACTTAAGGTAAGGGACTTCATCTCAATCTTCTTTCCTAATGCATATCTTGATGTTATGAACCATTATTATCCTATAAGGTGCATATATAACTGTTTCTACACTCAATATCATGAATTAGTATATTATCATGATATTTACATATTTATTTAATATTATTTCATAATTATTTTTGATAAAGTGTATTTCTAGTGGTATGAAACTCTTTAACTTAGACATCATTTAATTTTCTATAATAAATTATTATTCGAAATCCTTCTATTTTATAGTCATGATTTAAAAATTGTTTTTATGATTTAATTTATATGGAAATTAATGATTTAAAATTTTAATTTATTACAAAAGATTAGAAATGGTATGGGAAACATTGATTCAAAGGACTCTTTATTGAATTTTTTAAATGGTTTTGGAAATGGATAGAATATTTCAATATCTTGAAATGATTTCTTATTATTATAAAATAACTTTTATTAGTCAAATTTTGAAAATTGAAATCTTTTTTGTGTTATGATTATATAATGGTACTTGGACATTAGATGGGTATAAACATGATAATCCAAAGATGGTTGGTTACATGGTAAATCAAATATGGGTGGTTACATGATAAACAAAAGACAGGTGGTTCTTTGATAAACCAGGTATGGGGGGTTATGTTATAACATCCAATGCATTAGGTATGGAAGTAAGTCTTATGTAAATTCTATTTAGTGATTTGTGTGGATGTCGACCATATGGATATTTCTTTTAAGTATGATTATGTCCCAATTTAACTTCATATTTTAAATGTTTATTTTAATGGGTTTTATGGTAATATTTTGGTTACAAAAAAGGTAAGAAATGATGTTATATTCATTAAAGAGTTTTTACTACTTCTAAAAGGTTAAAATTATTAAATTTTAATAAGTATTCATATATTACTTATTTTCACAAGTCTGATGGTTTTCCTTCATTGTGTATCCCTTACTGAGCATTTTATTCTCATCCTATGTTTTGAAATGTTTTTCATAGGTCTTAAGATTGGTAAGGGAAAAGGATATTCCATGATTAATGTATTGAATATTATTTTTGAAAATAAATCATGTTTTTATAAGAGGCATTATTTTGGGGAAAAATGGATAATGAGTACAAGTGTCCACTTATAATGTTCTTGTTTACTACTTAATAGTTTTTTTGTCCTAATTCACTTAAAATAGAAAATAAAAATATCCTATAATTAGAATTTTACTTCAAAACACTATAATAAGATATATATATAATGTTGGGACCTTATAGTTGGAATCCGATGATGGTTTAGAAAACATTTCAGATTAGGATGTTTCCTAAATAATTAGGTATAACTGCATGAGTTTATAATTTTAATGTTGAACACATGTTTAATGTATTATAAATTTTATTTTAGGATTTATGATACAAACTTTTATGGTGATTAATGGTATTTTTGGAGACATTTACTTATTAGGTAATTATGGGTAATTTCTATTTGAGATGCAAAATGAAAAGTATGGGATAAAAATTTAGTATAAAATATGTTATGGTTATTTTTTAGGATTTTAACTCATTTTTGGGAATGCTATAAAATTATATAGTTTTTGAAAAACGGAAACACGCAGACCATGTAATAACCCATCACGTCAGAAAAATTTGCATTTATCGAACCCACAACCAAAGTGTGGTATGTCTTTATCACCTCCCATTGGCCAACATTAATTGTTTTGTAAGTATAATGTTTTCTTTTTTATTTAAACGAGTTGATGAAATAATAATATGTTGATTTCACAAACTTGAGTTTCACCAAATGGATATCCTTGGTGTTGGAAAATGATTTAGTGATTAAGTGATAAATGAAATTTTTGAAGGTGTTCACTATAATGGAAACATTATATGATAAAGGTAAATAGAATACTATCTCATTTTAATAGATTAATAATGATTCATTTTTATTTTGAAAGAATATATTATTTCATTTTTAGACATATAGGGAATTAGGTAATTTATGGAAACAATTAACCTATATTGGAGAATATGTGATAAGGTTAATTACTTTTTGGTATGAGATATTAATAGTGTATAGTGTTATTTGGAGAAAAATGATGAAATTTATCCTAGAATGATATGTGATCAAATCCTTTAAATTTTGGGTTTCAAATTTTTTTTTTGGATTATATTTAGGGATATTAACGAAATTTTCTTATTTAATGGTCTATTTGGAACATTGGTTATAACATTTGAATTTTGGAGATTAAAAGTAGTTTTTCTTAATCTAACGGTTTATTATTTATGGGGAATTGTTTTATCTTATCCTAACTAGATTGGTTTTGGTAAAAAAATTTAGGAAAGGTGAAATATATAGTTTTTCTTTTGTGGTATAGGTGATTATATAGAAGATGATTCATCTTGAATACTCATCATTTGAAGATAAAGATGAGTATTTGGTGGAATTTGATAAAGGATGGAAATCTAAATGTTAGGAAAGTGTATTTACTTATGATCTTAGTCAAGGTATTAAATGAATTCCACAACTCTATGAAAAGGATATTAAAACAAAAAATATTTTCTATTTACTTTTCCAACAACAAAATTAAAAAAAACAACCCATCACAAAAAAATGTTTTTTTAATTATTAACATTCTCATAACAATTCTTTAAATTATTATACGTTTGAACATAATCTTTGGTTTGTTCTTATATATAGATTCTTTCCTATATGTAATCCTAGTATGTGTTATTTGGTGTGACCTTCTTACTTACCTTTATTTCTTTTTAATTTTATATTTTGTTAATCCTTTTTCCAATGTCCGATTTCAATAAAGGTATTTTTGAAAAGTTATAAATTAGTTACCGAGCCCAAATTAAAATATTAAGGATACAATTTCCAAGATAGACGGGGGGAGAATGTAGCATCTTGAGTTTCTTTTAAAAAAATGACAGTATATTCGGTAGCATAAATAATATGCCACATAAAACTTTAGAGAAAAACTATATATTATTATGATACCTTATAACATATCTATTAAAATAGTGAGAATGAATAGTATTATTTGATTTATGAAAATTTGGTTACATAGGTATATAATTAATTCTATTTGTGAAAAATTATTTATAAATTAATATAAAAAAATTTAAATAAAAGGAACAATTTTTGTTTAAAACCCATTAAAATTAAATTATGTGAGTTCATAAAATTATAAAATAACTATTGATGGATTATATTAATGAAATCTAAATTTAATATATTTAATTTAATGTTTAAAATTCATCTTATAAGTTTTATATTGTAGTTGAGGTTTGGATTAGTGGTAAGAACCATGTAATCCTACATGAAAAATGGGGGTTCAAAACCCATTGGGTGCAGGAACTCTAGTAGTACTAGAGTGTACTGTAGCAGTGGCGACACTGTATCAATGAAGATCACTTTAGAAACGGTAGGTACTGTAGCGGAGGTATGGCACAGTAGCAGCGGTAGGTACTGTGTGGTACAATAGCAGGTAGGTACCATAACAGTACTGTTCACATAGTGGGCCTTGGGCCATAAATTAGGGCATACGGGCCATGTAATGGGCTAAATTCCCACTGGGCCTTCGGGCTATGCAATGGGTCTCCCTCTACCTAGTTAAAGAGGTCTTTTCTTTGCTTTAATAATAAATGATGCTTCGACCCAAACCTTTTATAAAAAATCTTATATGTTTTATAGACATGATATAAGAACAAATGATTGTTTTGGATAAATGAAGTAATTTTTTTAAAAAATGCACTTTTACCTCTTTTTCATGAAGAACCCATTTAAAATCTAGTTTTTCAAACATTTAAGTGTTCAATTTTACAAAATAAACATATTCTTTTCATGTGGTGCATAAAATTCTAATTTGGATTTGTTTTTGGTTTTTTTTAATAATTCATTTTTGAGTGAATATATAAAAATACTAAATTTTAATTCAAAACTACTTTATTATCTAATTTATTAAATAGACATATTTTCCTTTTAACCAATTTTAAATAATATTTAAATTATGTTTCTATAATTTAATCCAATTTTTTTCATTGAAATTTACTCACATTGAAATTTGATATAATCACAAGTTAATATTTTAATGGTTTTTACTTTTAAAAATCATGTTTCCTCTTTTTGACAATGGTGATTTATTTTTAATAAATTTATGACAATTATATGTTTTGAATTTGAAAAAATGGATTCCATATTTGTAAAAATAATGTACAAATTATTTAAATAGTTCCCTTAAATTTTCGGATATTATGAATAGTAACATTGGTAATAAATTTTTTTTCCATGTCTAAAGGTAAATCTGTTAATAAAAGGTAAAAATAATATTATGATAATATAAAACAACATTAACACATTCTATAAATTTATTTAATGTTTGTATCCCAACCATTATCATTCTTGGGTCGATTTGACGACCACTTAAGACCACCTAGACAATTTTAATTCTTTTATAATATTATGTTAAATGATTAGACATTTTTTTTAAATATTAGTTTTTTAAAAGTACAGTATTTTAATATGGAGTTATACAAGGAATATATTAGACTAGAAATATTAAGAGGAATGATAAATAATATTAAATAAATAATTATAATAAATTTATAATCATTAGAAATTAAATAATTAAATTTAATTATGACACAAAGATGATGTAGAAATTTATTTATTAATTAAAGAATCAAATAAATGGTTTTATAATTATTTAAATAAATAAAATTTACATAATTTATGTCATACATAAATTTTATGGATATATATTACATTATATTGAGGATTTAAAGTGTTTTTTTAACTTGTCTTTCTTTTATCAAGTTTTTAAAATGTCAACTAATGAATAGTGTCCAAAATGACTCTATTGGTATTTGAAAATATAAATTTTTTTATTGAATGTTGTAAAATTATTAAATATCTATGATTTGTCCAAATAGTTAGGATAAGTCCTAATATGTCATAAATGACACATTTATTATCGTTTGACATTTGATGGTAATTACATTAACCCACAAAATTTAAATAACATGACTTTGTGATAAGATGAAAAAAGGTAAAATAATGGTTAAACTAAAAAGATAGGGATTGAAAAATAATAAAATATTTTGTAATTGTAATTGTATGACTAGGTTTCAACAAAAAAATCATCTTTTACTAGAAATAAATCATTTTGGGACAATTTCGAACAAAAATTGAATTTTTTTTAATTTTAAATATTATGAGTTTTCAAGTATGCCCCTCCCATCTCCTATAAAAAGGCATTCATTCCTATCTATTACTCATACATACAAAGCCATTTTTTGGCCATGAACTATCTAGAAACCATCCTATAATCCATCCTCACATTCTTGGGCCTTATTTTTGGCATATCACCCTCCTTAGAGGTGTTAAAGTGTTCTTAAATGTTGATAAACAGAAGAATATGTATCATTTTCAATAAATATTTCTATTTTATTTTTTATTCCACTGCCACAAAATACTCTCAAACCATTATGATATAATATTTAAATTAACATTTATAAGATTATATTTTATTTTTTTATAACATCACCTAAATCCTTCTCCAATTTAATAAAATAGGAAATAAATTTTTTGTTTATGTGTATGGGAGACTACCGCCTCGCGAACCTTTATTGTTCATTTTCCATCATCATCCTTAAATAATGGTTATAATTATGGTATTAATTTTAAAATTTGATATTAATGAAATATTAATCATTATAATATAATAATATTTCAATTAAGTTCTTACTTTCAATGCACATAAAAATGATAACATTTTTCTTGCGAACGTGTCAACTATCTACTCCACGAAGTGGCGTGATTTAATTTTATTCACTAATCCTCTTCTATGACATAGAAATATATATGTAAGTATATTTAAATTATTAATAATATATTAATGATGTTATTATATTTTTTTAAAGATAAATAATTACTTTATTTCTTTCTATAACTATCAATTAAAAATGAAGACATTACTCATGAATATGTATACCTTATCGTCTCCATGATTGTAACATTGTTCATTTTTCAAATTTGTATTTAATGAGTGGATTTAAAGGTATAATTGATAAAATTTATCATTATGTTATGAATATTATTCTAGAGATTATATACTTATTACCACATGGACTAGTGACATCAAACCATGTTTATTTGTAACTCAGGTATCGAATATCGATGACACACAGATATGAACATAAATAATTGTGTAATTTTTTTAACATGGTAATAAGTGATATAATAAAAATAATAAACATGAAAAATGTTCTCATTAAAGTATAAATTAACCAATATTTATTCTTCAAGAAGAACTAGGAACTTATATGATGAATCAAACATAAGGTAATGGACTTCTTCTCAATATTCTTTCATTTAGACATATCTTGACGTTATGGACCATTATTAACATAAAAGGTTTATATAAAACCATTTTTTACATTTTATGTCATTAATTATTATATGATAATAATATTTAATGTTATATTTGATGTTATTCCTTAATTTTTTTCATTAATGTGTTTATCTAGTTGTGAGGGACTCTTTAACTAAAATATCATTTTAAATGATTAAATGATTTATACTCTTAAATCCTAATATTTCAAGTCTATGTTTTCAAAATGGTTTTTCTGAATTAATTTATATGGAAGAAATTGTTTTAAAATGTAAATTTCATTCAAATGTTTCAAAGTGTATGGGACACTATTATTCAATAGTCAATTTGTTAAATGTTTTAAATGGTTTTTGAAATGGATAGAATATTTCAATATCTTGAAATGATTTCATGTGATTGAAAATGAAATTGTATGAACAAAATGTTGAATATTGAAATCATTAATTTTTTGTCATTATATAATGGTACTTTGACATTTGAAGGTCAGTGATGTGATAAACCAAAAATGGGTGGTTACATGATAAACCAAATATGGATGGTTATGTGACAAACCAAAGATGGGTGGCTCTGTGATGAAGCAATGATGGTTGGTAACGTTATAACCCCTAATGCATTGGGTATAAAAGATAGTTATATAGGTATTCAATTTAGTGATATGTGTGGAAGTAAACCATATGGTTATTCCATTTAAGCTTGATTATTTCCCAACTTACCTTTAATTTTTATATGTTTCAATCTATTGGTTTTATGGTAATATTTTGGTTTTAATAAGGATAATCAATGTGATTATATTCAGAAATTATTATTTACTGCTTCGTAAATTTGAACAGTATTACTTTGTGACAATTATTCATAGATTACATGTATTCACAACGCTAGTAGTTTTCCTTATTTGTGCAACCCTTACTGAGATTTTAATTCCCATACCTTGTTTTGAAATATTTTTCATGTATCATAAGATTGTTAAGGAAAATAAAATTCCTTGATGAAATTATTGAATATAGGTTGGGAAATGAAATCACGTTTTATTTTTAAATGGTTTATTTTTCAATAAAATTATACTCAGTATAAGTTTCCACTTTTAATGTATGTGTTTTCTTTGTAAGATATTTTTTGTCCTAATTCACTATAAATCTAAACTAAAAAGATCCTCTAATATAAATTCATGTTCCAAAACACTAGAATAAGATATATTAATTGTTGGGACTATATAGTTGGTATCATAATATGGTTTAGAAAACATTAAAGATTATGATGTTTTAAATAGAGTTAGAGATATAATCATGAGTTTATAATATTATTTTTTATCAGAGGTTTAATTTATTATAAGTTCTTTTTGGGGATTTATGTTCCAGAATTTTATGTTGATTAACGGTATTTCTAAAGACATTTATCTTTATGGTAATTATGGTTTACTACTTTTTGTGATGAAATTTGAAAGGCATGAGATAGTCATTGATGTTAAAATATTTTGTGGTTACTTTTGATGATTTTATCTCATTTTTTATAATTTTATAAAATTATATAGTTTTCAAAAAAGAAAACATACAGACTGTGTGACAACTCATCACATCGGAAAAGGCTATAAGAATCAAACCCACAACCAAAGTGTGACCAGTCATTATTGCCTACCAAAGGCATAAATTATGTCTGTAGTTACTATGAATTTTTAATTTTAGTTAAGTGATTTTATGAAATAATAATAATTTTATTTCAAAAACATATGTTTTATCAAATAGATATCCTTGGTATTGGAAAATTATTTGGTGATTACACGAAAAATTTTATATTTGAAGACGTTCACTATTATGAGATCTTTATATGAAAAAGTAAAATAAAATACTATGTGATTTTAAATGAGGAATAATCATTGATTTTTATTTTAGAATAATCAATGATTTCATTTGTTTACTTATGGGGAATTAGGTTATTTATGAAAATGATTAACCTATCTTGTAGAATATGTGATTAGGTTAATTTCTTTTTGGTATGAGACATTAATAGTAATTTATTATATTTGGGGGAAAATATTAGAATCTATCCAAGTAGACTATATCTTAATATCCTTCTAAATTTTAGGATACAATCTTAGTTTGGATTATTTTTGAGGAATTATAAGGAAAGAAATTTTTAATGGTCTATTTAGATCATTGGTTATTGTAGTTTAATTTTGGAGATTAAAAGAATTTTTTCTTCATCCAATGTTTTATTCATTTTTGAGAACTATTTAACATTATCCTGACTATATTTATTTTGGATAATGTTTCCAGAAAGGAGAAATAAAAAGTTCATCTTTTGTGGCTTATGTGATTATATAATAGTTGATGCATCTCTAATACTCATCATTTGGAGAAAAAGATGATTTTGTGGTGGACTTTTATTAAAGGATGAAACTCTGATGTTCAATTATGTGTATTTAAATATAATTACAGTATGGGTAGTAAATTAATTTAAGAAATTTATGAAAAGTATCAAAAAAACAATGTTGTTTTCTGTTTCCTATTCTTAATATAAAATTAAAAAAAATTAACTCATCACAAATTTATATTTTTTTGTTTACATTCTTATAACAATTATTTCTATTATTCTACATCAGAATGTGATCATTATTTTTTTCTTACATATCCATGTTTTACTGCATGTAATCCTTGTACGTCTTTTCTCTTATAACCTTTTTACTTTCCTTCTATTGTATTAATGAAAAAGTTCTTTTAATCTTGTTTCTAATGTGGGATTTAAATAAACAAAATTTAAAAATTCATACCTTATTTATAGAAACCAAATTAAAATTTCAATTACATAATTTCCAATATAGGGGGGGAAGAATGTAACATCCTGATTATTTTTAAAAATGATACATTATTTTTTAAAGTATACACAATACACTACATCAAACTAAAGAGAAAACTATATATTGTTATGTTACCTTATAACCAAGATATTAAAATTGTGGGAATAAATAGTATTAATTGATTAATTAAAACAAAAATTTAAATTTTATATACTTAATTGTTTTGTGAAAAATTATTTTTGATTTAAAATGAAACACATTTTAAATAAAAGGATGTGTTTTCCTCAAAAACCATTTAAATTTAAATAAATGAGTTTATAAAATAATAAAATCATACTTTATCGATTTTATTAACTTAATATAAAATTAATATATTCAATTTAATTTTTGGAATTAATGTTATATTATTTCTATATATGATATAATAAATATTTAATTTTTTCGTATAAAAGAATCATTTTTCAAAAAAAAATACATTTTTATAGCCTTTTGATGGAGAACCAATTTTAAAAATAATTTTTGAAACATTAATATGTTATATTTTACACAATAAAATTATTATTTATAATAATAAAATAATATTATACTTTGGATAAGTTTTTTTTATTACTTTGATAATATTCATTATTTAATGAAGAGTGAAAAATAATACACCATAATTACAAATATCTTTTTCATCTAGGTTATTTACATAGAAAGATTTATTTTATTTGGTTTTAAATAATATTTATATTATGTTTTTATTTTTTAATCCAATTTTTTTCAATTAAAGTAATTTCATATTTAAATTCGATATAAACACATTCCAATTTTTTGTTGGTTTTTACTTTTAAAAAACACATTTTTTCATTTTGAGAACAAGGATTAATTTTTAAAGAATTTCATCCAATTATTTGTTTTGAAATTTAAAAATAGATTCAATATTTGTAATCATAAGTTCCAAATTATTTAAATTATTCCCTTCTATTTTTTGATATTAAGAATAGAAACTTTGGTAGTAAATTTTCTTACCACAACAAAAGGTAAATAAGGTAATTAAAGGTAAAAACATTATAATAACATTAATCATCTCTAAAAGATGTCCAAATTTTATAGGATGAAATTATCCCATCCATAATCATCCTTGGGTCTATGTTAGGACCATTTGGAGCCATTTCGATGACTAAAAATGATTTTATAGTATTATATTCAATGAATAGTAATTTTGATACACTTTAGTTTTTAAAAAGTAATGTATTTTAATATGAAGTTATACTAGGGATATCTTTGACTAATGTATTCATTGGAATTATAAAATGGTTACCTATCTCATCATAATTTATTTTAAATTTTAATAAATTATATAATTAAAATTAATTATGAAATAATGATGATGTTGTAATTTTTTAATTAATGAAAGAATCCAATAAATTATTTTATAAATATTAAAATAAAAACTATTGAACATAATTTATTTTATACTAGAATTGTATGTATAGAGTTGAAATTTTTTTTGGTTATTTAAATGAGTTATTTTTGAATTTATCATGCTTTAATGATATATTTTAAAATTCAACTAATGAATAGTGTCAGAATTCACACTATCGGTATTTTAAAATATAAAATAATTTATTAAATATTATAATGTTAGTAAAAATATATTATTCATCCAAATGGTTTGTATAGTCCAAAAATTTCAATAATGACACATTTTTTATTGTTGGCGTTTTATGGTAATTACATTAACCCAAAAAGTGTCAATTATATAATTTTATAATAAGATTAAAAAGGGTAAAATAAGGGTTAAATGAAAAAGATACGAATTGAAAACTATTCAAAACGTGTCTAATTTTATATTTATGATGATTATTTTACCCAAAATAATCTTTCCATTGATACAAATGATTTTGGGACCATTTAGTACAAGAATTTAATTAATATTAATTTAATATTTTATGAGTTTCCAATGGTGCCCCTCCCCTCTCCTATAAAAAGGCACTCATTCCACTCGTTTTCTCACATTTCCAATGAATTTAGGTTCTAACAAGATCTACCCAAAACAAACATCCAATAATCTCTCCCAATATTATTTATTCCTTAATTTTGGAATAACACCCTCCGTAGAGGTGTTGAAGTGTTATTCAAAGTTGATCAACTGAAGAAGAGGTGTCATTTTCTTTATGTATTTCAATTTTATCATTATTCCAATTCATTAAAATATAAACCAACCATTATGATATAATAAATAATGTAAAAATAATGTTTGTAAATTTTATTATATTAATTCAGTCACTTAAATCCTTCTCCAATTTCATCTAATGGGAAATAAATTTTCTGTTTGTGTGTACAGTGGACTACCGCCTCAGAAATCGATATTGTTCCATTTTCATCACCATAATTAAATAATGGATATACTGATGGTATTAATGTTCTTATGTGATATTAATGAAACATTTATCAATATAATATAATAATATGTCAATTATGTTCTTAAATTAAATGAACATAAAAATAAGAATGTCGTTCATGTGTACGTGTAAACTATCACCACCACGAAGTGATATAATTCATTTTTATTCACTACAAAAATTTTATGAAATATAAAAGTATATTTAAATTTTTACTATTATATTAATGATTATTTTATCATTATAGAAAAATAAAATATTTCCTACCCTGTTTCTATAATGATTTAGGAAAAATAAAGGCGTTACTCATGCGTACGTAAAGCATACCATCTCCATGATTGTAATATTATTAATTTTTTATATACATAATTTATGAATGTATTTATATAATGAACCATAATTTACATACATGGTTATTACTTCAAAATTGAATCATACTTGTTAAAATATATAACAAAACCATGAATGGACCGTATAGGTATAGTGTCTTTAGAAACAGGGAAACATAAACAACTGGTTCATAAATCATCTACGTTGTCTCCCATTTATTTCATCATATCTAGAGTCCCTTTTTGGCATATCCTACTTAATATCCTTCTTCCTGACCTGGGGAAAAGAAAACATACAAAAGGGTGAGCTCAAATGCTCAGTAAGGGTAAACAAAAGAAATATCAAACATATCATATTCATAAGAACATAACATTTTGAAAATCTTATCCTGCAAAAGAGATCATAGCATGGGATAAATCATAGAAGTGAAATGTAATCCCAATATTCATAACCTAAAACATGAATCTTTGTTCCATACACACATAATCATAGAAAATCATTTCTTAGTATTCAAGACTCATTGCCAATACTATCTTAGCGGACAAAGTCCATTTCTGAACCGAGTTCACTCCTCATTTCAGTCCTGTTTCACTGAACCGGTTTAACCTGTCGTTCCATCCACATCTATCTCATGAGATATAAATATTTACCCAATTAATTGGAGGGAGATATATGTCCCACCCATCTCATAATGATACTATTCTTATGTGTCCCACAAAATCATAAACCATACATCATAGCATAACCCATGTAATAAAAATGGGATTCTTAAACATCATTCCATCATAACATAATCCATATAAGATAAAAGGACTTCATAAAATTAATTCCATCATAACATCATCAAATAAATGTAAAAATAGGGATAGAAACTGAACCCTATATTATCTTAGATGGAAAGTAATTTTGATAAAACGCTTGAACTCCATTCTTGAGGAAAATATCCTTTCTACTTCAAAAAAATTTTCCCTTTCTTAACATGTCATACAATTTTAAAGTAAAATATGTTGATTAAAAATAAACTTGAAAACTTGTAAATTATGCTTCATGTAAATAATGTTCTAAAAATAAATTCATGTCGTATAAGTTAAAAAACATTCTTCTTGTACTTTGACCGGAAAAGTCAAAAAGTACCTCGTACGGAAAACGATAAAAGATTCCTTTCATATCTTTTACTAAAAACTCACTGAAGGGTAAAATTGGATTTAAACAATTGTAGGAGGATATAAATAATATTACATATTGATGAAACATGGATGTGGATAATAAATATTCCCCAGTAATTACCGAAGTATAAACAATCTCAGATAAAAATTGAGATTTCGAGATTTTCCCTTTCCTTAGGTCTGATATTCTTCATATGAATCCGAACCTCCTGTAATTTGGTTTAAATAATGTCAATTGACCTTTTACAGAATCCTATTCATTGTTATGATATCATATATGTTCATATTTTTATCTTCTTAGTAGTAATATTTCATTTCTACTTGTTTTTCGGGTGTTTATTGCTTTATGTTCTTATGCGTGTTTTGTCGAATAAATTCTTATTACACTTTATAGGATATAGATATAAAATTTACAGAATGGTATTAGTGTAATATATATCATATTCATTCATTCAATTCATTTATATAATCATTATTCAATGAATATCATATAGAATGAGTCGCATCACATCGTGGAGATGGTAGGCCGTACGTACGCACGAGCGATGATATTGTTCCCATGATCGTGGAATTGTATTGAAGAGTATGTATAATATTTCAGAATAAATAACACTTTACAATAATCATATATAGTTATTTATTTTCACCATTATACCCATCCAAGTAAGGTGGTGGTGGAAAACATATTACACCATGACGTGGAGACAGTATTCAGTACGTACGCATGCGCGGTGATTTTATTTACCATAGGATGGGTAAGAGGTGAAATAGGGTTGTTTCATATTTATAATAACATATCAGTATATGAGGGATACTGATGTTTTTAATTCATAATGAAATAACTAAAGAAGTGGTAGTAGAAGAAGAATGGAACTTGAAGAAAACGGTAGAAGGTATTACCTCTTTCTCGAAGTGCCTCCATTAAACATTCGCTTAGGGCACTTGATTTGGTCTTTTGAGAAGACCAGTACCTATAGTAGGTTTATGAGGAAGTGTGGAATTGAAATGGGCAGGGGTTGGCTGAGCTTTAAGGCTCAAATTGGTGTGAGGAGGAGAGGGAGGAGGTGCCCTTTTATAAGAGAGGAGAGGGGCACCTTTGGGAATATAAGAAATATTAGTTTATATTAAATCCCAACCCCACTTGAAAAACATCTAAAATGACTCAAATCCAAAGTTTAAATGAGATAGGGTTGTAACATTCCCTTAGACTTTTGTATCTCAGCTTTAACTTGCTTAAAAATCAAGCATTGAGAGACATATTCAGCTACATCTCTTTTCATGCCATCCCACCAGAAGTACTCTTTCTGGTCTCTATACATCTTCATGCTTCCAGGATGAATAGAGAATGAAGAACTATGAGCCTCATCCAGTAGCTCTTTCTTTAATTCTGGGATGGGTGGAACACAAACCTGATTCCTGAACCTTATTATCCCATTACAATCAAGGTTGAATTCATGAACATTTCTCACCTTCTTTTGTAACTCTACATCTTCTTTATGTGCCTCTTTAATCTTCATGTGTATAGATGGTTGAACATTCATTTGAGGAAGATAAGATTTTTCCCCTTTCATTATAATTCCAAGATCCATCCTTTGTATGTCCATAAATATTGGATATTTTGTGATCCTAATCATGGATAAGCTATCATGGTCTTGCCAACTTAATGCGTATGGCACCTTGTTTGCATTCCCAGGGTGATAATGAATTGAGCAATCATATCTTTAATCAGCTCCAACCATCTTCTTTGATGCATATTCAGATCCTTTTGTGTGAAAATATACTTAAAAATTTTATGATTAGTATAAATATCACACCTTTCACCATAAAGATAATGCCTCCAAATCTTTAATGCAAAGATTACCGCAGCTAACTCCAAATCATGATTTGGGTAATTTTGCTCATGGATTTTCAACTGTCGTGAGGCATAAGATATCACAATATCATTTTTCATGAGAACACACCCTAGTCCCTTCTTGGATGTATCACTTTAGATCACAAACCTTACTCCACTGCAAGGTAGTGTGAGCACAGGTGCACTGGATAACCTTCTTTTCAACTCCTTGAAATTCTCTTCACATTAATCCGTCCAATCAAACTTATATCCTTTTCGAGTCAACTTGTTGAGTGGGTTAGATAACATTGAAAAATCTTTCACAAAATGTCGGTAATATCCAGCCAAACCAAGAAAACTTCGGATCTTAGTTACAATTGTTGGTCTCTACCATCTTTCGATAACCTCTGTTCTTGCTGGATCCATAGATATCCCCTCTTTTGAGATTATGTAACCCAAAAATGCAACTTTTTTAAGCCAAAATTTACACTTGGTAAATTTGGCATAAAGCTTATCCTTTCTAAGGGTTTCTAATTGAATTCTCAAGTGATCTTCATGTTCTTCCTTTCTCTTTGAATAGACAAGAATATTGACTATAAAGACTACCACAAACTGATCAAGATAGTCTCTAAATACTCTATTCATCAGATCCATGAATATAGCAGGGGAATTAGTAAGACTAAATGGAATCACTATAAATTCATAGTGTCCATACCTTGTACGGAAAGTCGTCTTTGGTATATCCTCCCTTTTGAACCTTAATTGATGATACCCTGAACGAAGATCAATCTTGGAAAAGTATTGAGCTCCACATAGCTGGTCAAATAGGTCATCAATGTGTGGGAGAGGATATTTTTTCTTGATAGTGATCTTGTTAAGTTCTCGATAATCAATGCAGAGTCTCATTGATACATATTTCTTCTTAACAAACAGAACAGGTTCTCCCCAAGGTGATGCACTAGGGCGTTTGAATCCTTTATCAAGATTATCTTGGAGTTTCTTCTTCAATTCCTGCAACTCAATTGGGGCCATTCTATATGGTGTCATTGAAATAGGTATAGAACCTGGTATGAATTCTATTGAAAACTCAACTTCATGATTTGGTGGAAGACCTAGAAATTCCTCAAGAAAGACATCATCAAACTCCCGTACAATGGCAGTATTCTTAATCATTATTTCATCCCCAATAATTTGAGATAAATAACTATCATTTAGTGAAATCAAGACACATAAGATGGAAGAAATTTCCAATGGAAGGTTATGTTCATCCCTGCATCGATAGATTATTGTAGATTGATCGGGAATATAAAATGTGACTTCCCTTCTTTGGAAATTGATATGAGCTCCGAACAAAGAAATACAATCCATGCCAAGAATCACATCAAATTCCACTATAGGAAGGATCACAAGATTTTCAAGAAGCACTTTCCCACAAACATCAATCAAAGAAGAATTGTAAACATTTGATGCAACCATTCTGCCATTAAGAGTTGTCACAGCCAACTCAACATCTAATTGTTGAGGTAATACGGTGATACCCTAAGAAAATTATTTAGAAATAAAAGAGTGGGTGGATCCGGAATCAAATAAAACATTTGTTACTTTAGAGTGAATGGTAAGTGTACCTCTCAATACTTCATTTTCATACTCCACATCGCCGATAGTAATTGCATGTGACTTTCCTTTTTCTTTGGCCTTAAGAGTTTGTTGACGTCGATCATCATCATCAACCCTTGGATTTGGGCATTGATTGGCATAATGCCCCATCTCCTTGCACTTGAATCACTGAAGTGTAGTAGGTGCATTCCGTGTATCCCTTCCTTTGTTTGCATCATTAGACATCTTCTTCCCATTATTTCGACATTCAATTTCCTGATGACCTTCTTTTCCAAATTTATAACATTTTCTTATCTTTTTAAGATAATTTCCTCAATGTTTCTTTTCACACATTGAGCATAAGGGAAAACTCATCTTCTTTTCAGTGTGGTCTTTAGATTTTCCTTTGAATTCCATTTTCCTCTTCTTATCAAACCCATGTGACTGATGGGTTACACCAATCTCCATCTCAACCGTGAGAGCACATCGAACAATTTCCTCGTAGCTATTGAAGTCCCTTATGGCTAACGCCTATTGAAGACTTGGTTTTAAGCCACTAAAGAATCAATCGATCTTAATCTCAGTTTGGATAATAATTCTGGAAGCGTACCTTGCAAGCCTTGTAAAATTTTCTTCGTAGGTACCAACAGATTCATCATCATTATGCTTCAGTTCAAGAAACTCCTTCTCCATCTTTGTTCGAATAATACGAGGTAAATACTTATTGAAAAATAATTTCTTGAACTCGTCCCATTCCATGGACTCAATTTCATCCCTTTGACTTGTATTCTTAATAAAATTCCACCATTGATCAGAATCACCTTCCAAATGATACACTACTAAGATGAGTTTATCATGTTCAGAACATTGAAGAACTGAAAATATCTTTTTAGTGGTATTGATCCATTGTTTAGCCACTAATGGATCAGAAGACCCGCTGAATGAAGGTGGACGCTGCCTCATGAATGATACAATAGAATGTTGCTCCTTCCTTGGCTCGTTTGGAAGTCCTGCATGATTCATAGCTTGAGAATGTTGTGTGAGCATGGCTACAAGATTTTTCATTCCATCTCCAACAACGTTTATTTTCTCAGGGGGACAATCATTGCATTGCTTGTCACATTCCGCATTAACACGGTTCCTTCGGGTTCCAGTCATTGACTAAAACCAAGAAGAATAGTGTGAGCAACACTAATTATAATAGGAAAACCACATAATAAAGAATAAAATTTCACACTTAAGGTCTTATCATAGGTTGTTCATGGCCATTTCTAAAACACTAAGATTGTGTTCTATGCTTAGACATATCCTTAGGTTTTTTACTAAGGCTTTCACATTATAGATTTCAAAGGTTGACTATAACCTCCCTCTGATACCAACTATAACGACCCATACATTACATACATGGTTATTACTTCAAAATTGAAGCATACTTATTACAATATATAACAAAACCATGAAAGGACCATATAGGTATAGTGTCTTCAGAAACTGGGAAACATAAACAATGGTTTATAAATCATCTACGTTGTCTCCCATTTATTTCATCATATTTAGAGTCCCTTTTTGGAATATCCTACTTAAAATCCTTCTTCCTAACCTGGGGAAAATAAAACGTACAAAAGTTTGAGCTCAAATTCTCAGTAAGGGTAAACAAAAGAAATATCAAACATATCATATTCATAAGAACATAACATTTTGAAGATCTTATCCTGCAAAAGAGATCATAACATGGGATAAATCATAGAAGTGAAATGTAATCCCAATAATCATAACTTAAAACAATAATATTTGTGTCATACACACATAATCATAGAAAATCATTTCATAGTAGTCAAGACTCATTTCCAAGACTATCTTACCAAACAAAGTGCATTTCTGAACCAAGTTCACTCCTCGTTTCAGTCCTGTTTCACTGAACCGGTTTAACCTTCCATTTTATCCATGTCTATCTCATGAGATATAAATCTTTACCCAATGCATTGTATGGATATATGGTCACACCCATCTCATAACGATACCATTCTTATGTGTGCCACAAAATCATAAACCATACATCATAGCATAACCCATGTAATAAAAATGGGATTCTTAAACATCGTTCCATCATAACATAATCCGTATAATATAAAAGGAGTTCATAAAAATGATTACATCATAACATTATCAAATCAATGTAAAAATAGGGATAGAAACAGAACCCTATATTATCTTAGATGGAAAATAATTTTGATAAAATTCTTGAACTCCATTCTTGAGGAAAATATCATTTCTACTTCAAAAACATTTTTTCTTTCTTAATATGTCATACAATTTTAAATTAAAAGAAGTTGATAAAAATAAACATGAAAACTTGTAAATGAAGCTTCATGGAAATAATGTTCTAAAAATCCATTCATTCCATATAAGTTAAAAAAAGACATTCTTCTCGTACTTTGGCTGGAAAATTCAAAAAGTACCTCGTACGGAAAATGAAAAAAGATTCCTTTCATATCTTTTACTACAAACTCACAGAAGGGTAAAATTTGATTTTAAAAATTGTAGGAGGATATAAATAATATTACATATTGACAAAACATGGATTTGTATGATAAATATGCCCATTAATTACCGAAGAATAAACAATCTCTGATAAAAATTGAGATTGCAAGATTTTCCTTTACCTTAGGTCTGATATGCTTTGTATGAATCTGAACCTCCTGTAATATGGTTTAAATAATGTCAATTGACTTATTAAATAATCATATTCACTGTTATGATATCATATATGGTCATATTTTTATATTTTTAGTAGTAATATTTCATTGCTACTTGTTATTCGGGTGTTTATTGCTTTATGTTCTTATTCGTGTTTTGTCGAATAAATTTTTATTACTCTTTATAGGATATAGATATATCATTTACAGAATGGTATTAGTGTAATATATATCATATTAATTCATTCATTTCATTCATTTCATTTATATAATCATTATTCAATGAAGATCATATAGAACAAGTCGCATCACATCGTGGAGACGATAGGTCGTACGTACGCACGAGCGATGATATCGTTCCCATGATCGTGGAATTTTATTTAAGTGTATGTATAATATTTTAGAATCAATACCACTTTAAAATAATCATATATAGTTATTTATTTTCACCATTATACCCATCCAAGTAAGGTGGTGGTGGAAACAATATTACACCACGGCGTGGAGACGGTATTCCGTACGTACGCACGCGCGGTGATTTTGTTTACTGTAGGATGGATACGAGGTGAAATATGATTTTTTTCATATTTATAATAACATATCAGTATATGAAGGATACTGATAATATTACTTCATGAAGTAACAACTAAATAAGAGGGAGTTGAAGAAGAATAGAACTTGAAGAAAACGGTAGAAGGTCTTACCTCTTTCTCGAAGTGCCTGCTTTAAAAAAAAATTTAGGGCACTAGAGTTTGTCTTTTAAGATGAAAAATACCTCTAGTAGGTTTCTAATGAAGTGGGGAAGTGAAATGGCCATGGGTTGGCCGATCTTGAAGGCTCAAATTGGTGTGAGGAGGAGAAGAAGGAGGTTCCCTTTTATAAGGGAGGAGAGGGGCACCTTTGGAAATATAAGAAATATTAGTTTATATTAAATCCCAACCCCACATAAAAAACTTCCAAAATGACTCATATCCTAAGATTATATGATATAGGGTTGTAATAACATCAACCAATAAAAATTATACATGTTTGTAATTTATTTTAAACATTATCAACGTGATTTATCATTATTTATCAATTTAATGTTATTTATGGTAATAATATTCTAAATTTTAAATTATTATAAATAATTACATATGTGTTGTGAATATTCCATAATTTGAAACTTTATGACATTTTCGACCATATAAATTTTAATTTATAATTTTTTAATGTTTTTGGATTTTTAAACAATTTTATAATATGTTATTTTTATAAAATAACAATAGTGTCAATTTTGACACTATTCATTTCTTTGAATTTAAATAAACTATATACAGAAGATATGTTCAAAGTAAAAGCTTTAATAGATTTATAAAATGTCATATGTATCTATAAAATTAGTGGAGCACATTAAATAGTTCATATAATATTTATTTTAATATTTTTAAAACCATATATTTGATATTTTAATTAATAAAATAATTTCAACATCACTATTGTGTCATAATTAATGATAATTATTTAATCCCTAAATGTTTTAAATAAATTCATCTGATGTAGATAATTTTATTAGATTTCTGGAGACTATTTATATCCGAAGTTTCATGAAGTTTATTACTAATTAAAATTATTATACTTATAAGATTTAAGAGATTGGCATATTGTCACTATCCTTGGTTTTAATAATAATTATATTATTTTATGGTCAAAAGTCCATGAAATAAATATATTCCGGACCTTAGGTGATATGGGTCGACTTTTATTCATCCAATAGGATTTTGGAAGGTGTTAGGGTAATTTTATAATCTTATATTTACCCTTAATTACCCGATTTACCTTTAACTATGGTAAATAAAATTTACCATAGTTACTATTCATAATGCCCAAAAATAATAAGTAGTCTATTAACATAATTTGAACCCACTGATTCCAAATATGGAATCCATTTTTTAAAATTCAAAACACATAAGTTGCATTAATTAATTTAAAATTAATCTCGTTGTCAAGAAAACCGGTTTTAGAAGTTAAAACATTGTCAAATATTGAAATGTTTTTACCTATGAATTCAATGTAAAATTAATGCTAATGACATAAATTATGTTAAATGGTAAAAATATATTCTATTCATACTTTAAAACCATTAAATATTATAATTTAACCATATAAATTATCTTACTGAAAAATGTTGTTTTTAATTAAAAATTAGTGTATTTTTACTATTCATCAAAATATGAAAGTTATCAGAAAAATATCAAAACATTATCCAAAGTAAATTTTTATATCCTGATTCCTAATAAGAATTTTATTTTGTCAAATTGAACTTATAAACATGTCAAAAACTATATTTATTATGGGTGCCCCATCAAAAGGCGGCAAAACTGCATTTTTTGAAAAATACTTATTTTACCCGAGAAATTTATTCTGTTCTCTTACCATGTCCTAGAAAATGTGTAAGATGAATAATAATGTTATAAAATTCAAAATTTAATGAATACTATTCATAAAAGCTAGTCCATAATAATATATCGTTGTTTAGTGAAACTCTTTATTGCGTACTACACACGCTATCGAGGAAGGTCGTGATTGCGTGTAATGTAAGCCAAGTCAGTATTGTGTATTGTGAAAGATTCATTTGGTGTTGGGTATAAAATAAGACATAAAAAAATATTTCTCATAAAATCTTAGGGTGTTACATTCTACCCCCCTAAAAATGAATTTTTCCCTCGAAATTCGTCAGTTCATTACAAACAGATGAGGATACCTCTCCCTCATTATATCCTCAAGTTCCCGTGTAGCTTCTTCTAATTGGTGGTTCCTCCATAAAACTTTCACCAAGTGAGTGGTCTTGTTCCGTAGGACTTTTTCGCTACGATCCAAAATCTCTATCGGCTGTTTTTCATAAGAAAGAACTTTCTCCAGCGGTACAACTTCTGAGATGAGTACATGTGAAGGATCGGGTATGTACTTTCTCAGGAGAGATACAAGGAACACATAGTGAACTTGAGAGAGATTCAGTGGAAGCGCCAATCGGTAAGCTACCTTCCCAACATGATCCAGTATTTCGAAAGGACTGATATATCTAGGGCTCAACTTTTCCTTCTTTCCAAATCTCATAACCCTCTTCCATGGAGATATTTGTAAGAACACTTTATCACCCACTTCAAACTCTAGGTCTTTTCTTCGGTTATTAGCATAGCTTATTTGTTGACTTTGAACTGCTCTTATGTGTTGTTGAATAGATCGGACCTTTTATGTCATCTCATCAACAATATTAGGTCCTAATATCTTTCTTTACCCAACTTCATCCCAGCAAGTTGGAGTTCTGCAATTCTTTCCACATAGGGCTTCATAAGGAGCCATCGGAATACTGGAGTGAAAGCTACTATTATAAGAAAATTACACCAAAGATAGGTGTTGATCCCAACCACCTTTGAAATCCAAAGAGCAAGATCTCAACATGTCTTCTATAGTTTGAGTTATCCTCTCAGGCTGACCGTCCGTCTGAGGATGGTAACCAGTGCTGAAACTCAACTTTGTATCTAGAGAATGCTGAAGACTTCGCCAGAATTTCGAGGTAAACCTCATATCCCGATCAGATATAATGTAAAGTGTTACTCCATGCAATATTAGCACTTCCTTTACATATATCCTGGAAACATGATCAAGAGAAAAATCTTCTCTAATAGAAATGAAGTGTGCTGACTTCATAAGACGATCAACTATAACCCAGATAGCATTATTGCCTTTAGATGTTTTAGGAAGTCCGGTGACAAAGTCTATAGTGAAGTTTTCCCATTTCCATTCTGGTATGGGTTACAGTTGTAACATTCCCTGTGACTTTTGTCTCTCAGCTTTAACTTGCTGACAAACCAAGCATCGAGAGACATATTCATCTACATCTCTTTCCATTCCATCCCACCAGATGTACTCTTTCAGGTCCCTATACATATTTGTGCTTCCAGGATGAATAGAGAATGAAGAACTATGAGCCTCATCCAGTAGCTCCTTCTTTAATTCTGGGATGGGAGGAACACAAACCCGATACCTGAACCTTATTATCCCGTTACAATCAATGTTGAATTCAGGAACATTTCTCACATTCTTTTGTAACTCTACATCTTCTTTATGTGCCTCTTTAATCGTCATGTGTATAGATGGTTGAACATTCATTTGAGAAAGATAAGATTTTTCCCCTTCCATTATAATTCCAAGATCCATCCTTTGTAAATCCATAATATAGGATATTTTGTGATCCTCATCATGGATAAGCTAGCATGGTCTTGTCGACTTAATGCATCTTCCACCTTGTTTGCTTTCCCAGGGTGATAATGAATTGAGCAGTCGTAATCCTTAATCATCTCCAACCATCTTCTTTGATTCATATTCATCTCCTTTTGGGTAAAAATATAATTTAAACTTTTATGATCTGTATAAATATCACATCTTTAACCATAAAGATAATGCCTCCAAATCTTTAATGCAAATATTACTGCAGCTAACTCCAAATCATGAGTTGGGTAATTTTGATCAGGATTTTCAACTGTCATGAGGCATAAGCTATCACCATATCATTTTTCGTGAGAACACACCCCAGTCCCTTCTTGGATGCATCACTGTAGATCACAAACCTTTCTTCACTACAAGGTAGTGTGAATAAAGGTGCATTGGATAACCTTGTTTTCAACTCCTTGAAATTATATTCACATTCCTCCGTCCAAAAAAACATAAATCCTTTCCGAGTAAACTTGTTGAGTGGGTTAGATAACCTTGAAAAATATTTCACAAAACGTTGGTAATATCCAACCAAACCAAGAAAACATCGGATCTCAGTTACTTTTGTTGGTCTCGACCATCATTCGATAACCTCTGTTTTTGCTGGATCCACTGATATCCCCTCTTTTGAGATTATGTGACACAAAAATGCAACTTTTTGCAGCCAAAATTCACACTTGGTTAATTTAGCAAAAATCTTTTCCTTTCTTAGGGTCTTTAATAAAATTCTCAAGTGATCTTCATGTTCTTCTTTTCTCTTTGAATAGACAAGAATATCATCTATAAGGACTACCAAAAACTGATCAAGATAGTCTCTAAAGACTCTATTCATCAGATCCATGATGATAGCAGGGGAATTAGTAAGACCAAATGGCATCACTATAAATTCATAGTGTCCATACCTTGTACGGAAAGTCATCTTTGTTATATCCTCCCTTTTGACCCTTAATTGATGATACCCTGAACGAAGATCAATCTTGGAAAAGTATTGAGCCTCGTGTAGTTGGTAAATTAGGTCATCAATGCGTGGGAGAGGATATTTGTTCTTGATAGTGATCTTGTTATGTTCTCGATAATCAATGCAGAGTCTCATTGATCCATCTTTCTTCTTAACAAACAGAACAGGTGCTCCCCAAGGTGACGCACTAGGGCGTATGAATCCTTTATCAAGATTCTCTTGGAGTTGCTTCTTCAATTCATGCAACTCAATTGGGTTAATTATATATGGTGTCTTTGAAATAGGTATAGCACCCGGTATGAGTTATATTGAAAACTAAACTTCACGATTTGGTGGAAGACCTGGAAATTCCTCTAGAAAGACATCATCAAACTCCCGTACAATGGGAGTATTCTCAATCATGAGTTTCTCCCCAACCATTTGAGATAAATAACCTTCATTTAGTGGAATCCAGACCCATAAGAGGGAAGAAATTTCCACTGGAAGGTTATGTTCATCCTTGCATCGATAGATGATTGTACATTGATCTGGAATATTAAATGTGACTTCCGTTCTTTGGAAATTGATATGCGATCTGAATAAAGAAAGCCAATCCATTCCAAGAATCACATAAAATTCCACTATAGTAAGGATCACAAGATTTGCAGGAAGAAATTTCCCACAAACTTCAATCGGAGAAGAATTGTAAAAATTTGATGCAACCGTTGTGCCATTAGGAGTTTTCACAGCCAACTCAAAATCTAATTGTTGAGGTAATACGATGATACCCTTAGAAAATTCTTCAGAAATAAAAGAGTGGGTGGATCCAGAATCAAATAAGACATTTTCTTCTTTAGATTGGATGGTAAGTGTACCTCTCACCACTTCGTTGTCGTACTCCACATCACCGATAGTAATTGCATGTGACTTTCCTTTGTCTTTGGCCTTAAGAGTTTGTTAACGTCGATAATCATCATCAACCCTTGGATTTGGGCATTGATTGGCACAATTCCCCATCTCCTTGAACTTGAAACATTGAAGTGTAGTACATGCATTCTGTTTATCCCTTACTTTGTTTGCATCATTAGACATCTTCTTCCCATTATTTTGACATTCAATTGCCTGATAACCTTTTTTTCCACACTTATAACATTTTCGTGTCCCTTTAAGAAAATTTCCTCCATGTTTCTTTCCACACTTTGAGCATAATGGAAAACTCATCTTCTTTTTAGTGTGGTCTTTAGATTTTCCTTTGAATTCCATTTTCCTCTTCTTATCAAACCCATGTGACTGATGGGTTACACTAATCTCTATCTCAACCTTGAGAGCACATCGAACAATTTCCTCGTAGCGATTGAAGTCTCTTATGGTTAATGCCCTTCGAAGACTTGGTTTTAACCCACTAAGGAATCGATCGATCTTACTCTCAGGTTGGATAATAATTCCGGAAGCGTACCTTGCATGTCTTGTAAAATTTTCTTCATAGGTACCAATAGATTCATAATCCTTTTTCTTCAGTTCAAGAAACTCCTTCTCCATATTTGTTTGAAGAATACGAGGGAAATACTTATTGAAAAATAATTTCTTGAACTTGTCCCATTCCATGGACACAATTTTATCCCTTTTCCTCGTATTCTTAATAATATTCCACCATTGATCAGCATCACATTCCAAACGATATACTGCTAAGATAAATTTATCATGTTCAGAACATTGAAGAACTAAAAATATCTTTTCAGTGGTACTGATCCATTGTTCACACACTAATAGATCAGAAGACCCGCTGAATAAAGGCGGACGCTGCATCATGAAGGATTCAACAGAATGTTGCTCATTCCTTTTCTCATTTGGAAGTCCTACATGATTCATAGATTGAGAAAGTTGTGTGAGCATGGCTATAAGATTTTTCATTCCAACTCCCACAATTTTTGGTTGCTTAGGGGGACAATCATTGCATTTCATGTCTCATTCCGCATTAACATGGTTCCTTCGGGTTCCATCCATTGACTAAAACCAAGAGGAATAGTGTGAGCAACACTAATTATAATAGGAAAACCACATAATCAAGAATAAAATTTCACACTTAAGGTCTTATCATATGTTTTTCATGGCCATTTCTAAAACACTAAGATTTTGTTCTATGCTTAGACATATCCATAGGTTTCTTACTAAGGCATTCACATCCTAGTTTCCAAAGGTTGACTATAACCTCCCTATGATACCAACTATAACGACCCATACTTTACATATATCGTTATTACTTCAAAATTTAAGCAAACTTATTACAACATATAACAAAACCATGAAAGGACTATATAGGTATAGTGTCTTTAGAAACTGGGAAACATAAACAACTGGTTCATAAAACATCTACATTTTCTCCCATTTATTTCATCATATCTAGAGTCCCTTTTTGGCATATCCTACTTAATATCCTTCTTCCTGACCTGGGGAAAATAAAACATACAAAAGCATGAGCTCAAATGCTCAGTAAGGGTAAAAAAATATCAAACATATCATTTTCATAAGAACATAACATTTTGAAAATATTATCCTGCAAAAGAGATCATAACATGGGATAAATCATAGAAGTGAAATGTAATCCCAATAATCTTAACATAAAACATGAAACTTTGTGTAATACACACATAATCATAGAAAATAATTTCTTAGTAGTCAAGACTCATTTCCAAGACTATCTTAGTGGACAAAGTCCATTTCTGAACCGAGTTCACTCATCATTTCAGTCCTGTTTCCCTGAACGGGTTTAACCTGCCGTTCCAGCCATGTCTATCTCATGAGATATAAATCATTACCCAATTCATTGGAGGGAGATATAGGTCCCACACATCTCAAAATGACACCATTCTTATGTGTGCCACAAAATCATAAACCATACATCATAGCATAACCCATGTAATAAAAATGGGATTCTTAAACATCGTTCCATCATAACATAATCCATATAAGATAAAAGGACTTCATAAAAATAATTCAATCATAAAATAATCAAATCAATGTAAAAATAGGGATATAAACAGAACCCTATATTATCATAGATGGAAAATAATTTTGATGAACCGCATTAACTCCATTCTTGAGGAAAATATCCTTTCAACTTCAAAAACATTTTTCCTTTCATAACATGTAATACAATTTTAAAGTAAAAGAATTTTATTAAAAATAAACTTGAAAACTTTTAAAGGAAGCTTCATGGAAATAATGTTCTAAAAATCCATTCATGTCGTATAAGTTAAAAAAAGACATTCTTCTTGTACTTTGGCCGGAAAAGTCAAAAAGTACCTCTTACGGAAAACGACAAAAGATTCCTTTCATATCATTTACTAAAAACTCAACAAAGGGTAAAATTGGATTTAAAAAATTTTAGGAGGATATAAATAATATTATATATTGATGAAACATGGATTTGGATGATAAATATGCCCCAATAATTACCGAAGTATAAACAATATCGGATAGAAATTGAAATTGCGATATTTTCCCTTACCTTAGGTACGATATGCTTCGTATGAATCCGAACCTCCTGTAATATGGTTTAAATAATGTAAATTGACTTATTAAATAATCATATTCATCGTTATGATATCATATATGGTCATATTTGTATCTTCTTAGTAGTAATATTTCATTGTTACTTGTTATTCGGGTGTTTATTGCTTTATGTTCTTATGCGTGTTTTGTCGAATAAATTCTTATTACTCTTTATAGGATATAGATATATCATTTAAAGAATGGTATTAGTGTAATATACAGAATATTAATTCATTCAATTCATTTATATAATCATTATTCAATGAAGATCATATAGAACGATTCACATCACATCGTGGAGACAATAGGTCGTACGTACGAACGAGCGATGATATCGTTCCCATGATCGTGGAATTGTATTAAAGTGTATGTATAATATTTAAGAATCAATACCAATTTACAATAATAATATATAGTTATTTATTTTCACCCTTATACCCATCCAAGTAAGGTGGTGGTGGAAAACATATTACACCACGGCGTGGAGATGGTATTCAATACGTATGCACGTGCGGTGATTTTGTTTACCGTAGAATGGATAAGAGGTGAAATAGGATTGTTTCGTATTTATAATAAAATATCAGTATATTAGGGATAACGATGTTATTACTTCATAATTAAACAACTAAATAAGAGGGAGTAGAAGAAGAATGGAACTTGAAGAAAACGGTAGACGGTATTACCTCTTTCTCAAAGGGTCTCCTTTAAACATTCTCTTAGGGCACTAGAGTTGGTCTTTTGAGAAGACCAGTACCTCTAGCAGGTTTCTAAGGAAGTGGGGAAGTGAAATGGGTAGGTTTTGGCTGATCTTGAAGGCTCAAATTGGTGTGATGACGAAAGGGAGGAGGTTCCCTTTTATAAGGGAGGAAAGGGGAAGCTTTGGAAATATAAGAAATATTAGTTTATATTAAATCCCAACCCCACTTAAAAAACTTCCAAAATCACTCATATCTGGAGATTAGATGAGATAGGGTTGTAATCTCATCAACCAATAAAATTTAGATGTGTTAGGAATTTAATTTAAACATTATCAACTTGATTTATCCTTATTTATCAATTTAATGTTATTTGTGGTAATTATATTCTACAGTTTTAAATTTTTAAAAATAATTACAAATGTGTTGTGAATTTTCCATAATTTGACACTTTATGACATTTTCGACCATATAAATTTTAATTTATAAATTTAAATATTTTTTTGATTTTCAAACAATTTTATAATATGTTATTTTTATAAAATAACAATAGTTTCAATTTTGACACTATTCATTTATTTGAATTTAAATAAAATATACACAGAAGATATGTTCGAACTAAAATCTTTAATAGATTCATAAAATGACATATGTATCTAAAAAATTATTCGAGCACATTAAATAGTTCATATAATATTTATTTTAATATTTTTAAAACCATTTATTTGATATTTTAATTAATAAAATAATTTCAACATCACTATTGTGTCATAATTAATGATAAATATTTAATTCCTCAAAATTTCAAATAAATTCATATGATGTAGATAATTTAATTATATTTCTTTAGACTATTTATATCCAAAGTTACATGAAGTGTATCACTAAATTAAAATTATTATACTTATAAAATTTAAGAGAGTGAAAAATTGTCACTATCCTTGGTTTTAATAATAATTATATTATTTCATGGTCAAAAGTGCAAGAAATAAATATAGTCCGACCCTTAGGTGATATGGGTTGACTTTTATTCATCCAATAGGATTTTGGCAGGTGTTAGGGTAATTTTATAATCTTATATTTACCCTTAATTACCTGATTTACCTTTAACTATGGTAAATAAAATTTACCGTAGTTACTATTCATAATGCCCAAAAATAAATAGTATCCTATTAACATAATTTGGACCTACTGATTCCCTATATGGAATCCATTTTTTAAAATTCATAACACATAAGTTTCAGTAATTAATTTAAAATTAATTAAACATAAGTTTCAGAAATTAATTGAAAACTTGTAAAGTACGCTTCGTGGAAATAATGTTCTAAAAATCCATTCATGTCGTATAAGTTAAAAAAAGACATTCTTCTCGTACTTTGGCCGGAAAAGCCAAAAAGTACCTCGGCCGGAAAACGACAAAAGATTCCTTTAATATATTTTACTAAAAACTCAATGAAGGGTAAAATTGGATTTAAACAATTGTAGGAGGATATAGATAATATTACATATTGAAGAAACATGGATGTGGATGATAAATATTCCCCAGTAATTACTGAAGTATAAACAATCTCAGATAAAAAATGAGATTGCGAGATTTTCCATTACCTTAGGTCTGATATGCTTCGTATGAATCTGAACCTCCTGTAATATGGTTTAAATAATGTGAATTGACTTATTATAGAATCATATTCGTTGTTATGATATCATATATTGTCATATTTATATCTTCTTAGTAGTAATATTTCATTGCTACTTGTTATTCGGGTGTTTATTGCTTTATGTTCTTATGCGTGTTTTGTCGAATAAATTCTTATTACTCTTTATAGGATACAGATATATCATTTAAATAATGTTATTAGTGTAATATATATCATATTAATTCATTAAATTCATTTATATAATCATTATTCAATGAATATTATATAGAACGAGTCGCATCACATCGTGGAGACGGTAGGTCGTACGTACGCACGAATGATGATATCGTTCCCATGATCGTAGAATTGTATTGAAGTTTATGTATAATATTTCAGAATCAATACCACTTTATAATAATAATATATAGTTATTTATTTTCACCATTATACTCATCCATGTAAGGTGGTGGTGGAAAACATATTACACCACAGCGTGGAGACGGTATTCTGTACATACGCACGCGTGGTGATTTTGTTTACCGTAGGATGGATAAGTGGTGAAACAGGGTTATTTCATATTTATAATAATATATAAGTATATTAGGGATACTTATGTTATTACTTTATAATGAAACAACTAAATAAGAGGGAGTAGAAGAAGAATGGAACGTGAAGAAAACAGTAGAAGGTATTACCTCTTTCTCGAAGTGCCTCTTTTAAACATTCTCTTAGGGAAATAGAGTTGGTATATTGAGAAGACCAGTACCTCTAGAAGGTTTCTAAGGAAGTGGGGAAGTGAAATGGGCAGGGGTTGGCCGATCTTGAAGGCTCAAATTTGTGTGAGGAGGAGAGGGAGGAGGTTCCCTTTCATAAGAGAGGAGAGGGGCACCTTTGGAAATATAAGAAATATTAGTTTATATTAAATCCCAACCCCACTTAAAAAACATCCAAAATGACTCATATCCCAATATTAGATGATATAGGGTTGTAATCTCATCAAAAAATAAAATTTATACATGTTAGGAATTTATTTTAAACATTATCAACCTGATTTATCTTTATTTATCAATTTAATGTTATTTGTGGTAATAATATTCTAAATTTTAAATTATTATAAATAATTGCATATGTGTTGTGAATTTTCCATAATTTGACACTTTATGAAATTTTTGACCATATAAATTTTAATTTATAATTTTTAAATATTTTTTGTGATTTTTAAAAAAATTTATAATATGTAAATTTTATAATATAAAAATAGTGTCAATTTTGACACTATTCATTTATTTGAATTTAAATAAAATATATACAAAAGATATGTTCGAAATAAATGATTTAATAGGTTTATAAAATTTCATATGTATCTATAAAATTAGTGGAGCACATTAAATAGTTCATATAATATTTATTTTAATATTTTTAAAACCATTTATTTAATATTTTAATTAATAAAATAATTTCAACATCACTATTGTGTAATAATTAATGATAAATATTTAATTCCTAAAAATTTCAAATAAATTCATATGATGTAGATAATTTTATTATGTTTTTTTATACTATTTATATCCAAAGTTACATGAAGTGTATCACTAAATTAAAATTATTATACTTATAAGATTTAAGAGAGTGAGAAATTGTCACTATCCTTGGTTTTAATAATAATTATATTATTTCATAGTCAAAAGTGCATGAAATAAATATATTCCGACCCTTAGGTGATATGGGTCGACTTTTATTCATCCAATAGGATTTTGGCTGGTGTTACGATAATTTTATAATCTTATATTTACCCTTAATTACCCGATTTACCTTTAACTATGGTAAATAAAATTTACCGTAGTTACTATTCATAATGCCCAAAAATAAAAAGTAGCCTATTAACATAATTTGGACCTACTGATTACCTATATGGAATCCATTTTTTAAAATTCATAACACGTAAGTTTCAGTAATTAATTTAAAATTAATCTCTTTGTTAAGAAAACGGGTTTTAAAAGTTAAAACATTGCCAAAGATTGAAATGTTTTTACCTATGAATTCAATGTGAAATTAATGATAATGACATAAATTATATTAAATGGTAAAAATATATTCTATTTATACTTTAAAACAATTCAATATTATAATTTGACCATATAAATTATCTCAATGAAAAAAGTTGTTTTTAATTAAAAATTAGCGTATTTTTACTATTCATCAAAATATGAAAGTTATCAGAAAAGTATCAACAATTTATCCAAAGTAAATTTTTATATCCTGATTCTAAAGAAGAATTATATTTTATCAAATTGAACTTATAAACACTTCAAAAACTAGATTTAAGGTGGGTGCGCCCTCAAAAGGCGGAAAAACTACATTTTTTGAAAAATTCTTACTTTACCCAAAAAAATTATTTTGTTCTCTAACTATGTTATAGAAAATGAGTAAGATAAATAATAATGTTATAAAATTCAAAATGTAGTTAATATTATTCATAAATTCTAGTCTATAATAAGATATCATTGTTTTGAGAAACCTGGCATTGCGTACTACACACGCTATCGAGGAAGGTTACGATTGTGTGTAATGCAAGCCAAGTCAGTATTGTGTGTTGTGAAAGATTCCTTTGGTGTTACGTATAACAAAAGGCATAAAAAATATTTCTCATAAAATCTCAGGGTGTTACAATTTAAAGGTATAATTAATATTTAATTTTAATTATTATTTCATGAATATTATTTTGTAGACAGAGTACTAATGACCACATGGGTTTGTGACATCAAACCATTCTCATTTTCGACTCAAATACCGAATATTGGAAAAACAATTGATATGAACATATATAATTATTTAATTTTTATAACATTGTTATATGTCATATAAATTAAATAATAAAAATGAAAAAGGTTCTCAAGAAAGTTTAAATTAACCAAATTTTATTATCTATGTGTAACAAGAAACATACACGATGAATCAAACCTAAGGTACGAGACTTCTTCTCAATATTCTTTCATGGAGACATATCTTGATGTTATGCATCTTTATTATACTATTAGGTGTACATAAAACCCTTTTTAAATTTTCTATCAGGAATTAGTATATTATAATGATATTTAATGTTTTATTTAATGTTATTCTATATTTATTTTTATTAATGTGTTTCCCCGGGGATAAGAAACACTTTAACTAAAACATTGTTTTAAATTTTTTAATGATTTATTCTTCTAAATTCATCTATTTCGTGTTCATGTTTTCAAAATGGTTTTGATGAAATAATTTATATTTACATAAATTATTTAAAATATTAATTTTGATCAAAATTTTAAAATTGGTATGGTGCACATTGATTCAAATGTCACTTTATTAAATTTTTTAAATAGTTTTCAAAATAGATAGAATAGTTCAATATCTTGATATGATTTTTTTATTGAAAATGAAATTCTATGACTGAAATGTTTCAAACTGCAATCATTTATGTGTTAGGATTATATAATGGTTCTTGGTAATTTAAATAGTAGTAACATGACAAACCAAATATGGGTGGATACATAATAAACCAATGACAGGGGTTCACATGATTAATCAAAGATACGTGGTTTTATGATAAACCAAGGATGGGCGGTTATGTTATAACATCCAATGCATTGGGTATAAAAGTCAGTCGTATGGATATTCTATTTAGTGAAATGAGTGGTATTAGACCATATTGTTATTCCATTTATGTATGATTATGTCACATATTACATTTATATGTTATTTTTTCCTTCCTTTTAGTTTTTTGGTAATATTTTGTTTACCAAAATGATAATATATGAAATTATGTTTACTAAGGAGTATTTAATTCTTTAAAAATGTGAAAAATATTAATTTTTGATAATTATTCATAGTTTAAATGTTTTCACAAGGCTTACATTTTTACTTATATATGTATCCCTTACTGAGCTTTTTATTATCATCCAATGTTTTGAAAAAATCTTCACAGATCTTATGATTGGTAAGGGAAAAAAGAGTCCTCGATGAAAGTATTCAATATCTATTATGTGATAATTTCAATATCTATATATCTTCTAAACTTGGCATTTTTCTGCCTACGTGTCACCACTGGAAACAGCCACGCCTCCACCACGCTAAAACTGCCTAATTTCTTCCTCCATCTTCCGTGACACCAAACCTCGACCCTCCCGCGAATCCTCTCCTCGTCGTCTAGGGTTTCGGCATCTTGCCGCGTTATCCCATTTCATTCATTCAATTTCCCACCACTTAATCAGGCTCCCCCTCATCATTTATGTCTCCCCAATCTTCAATTTCCGTAGATCCTCCATTATTTCTTCCTCGCGGTACACAGCCTTCTGTTTCTTCCATGTGCCCAATCTAGGTTTCTGATGCTTCTCCATTTTTCGACTTCCTTCCTCGCAGTCCCTACGCATTCTCCATGACTATTTACCCCATCACCCGTCCCTCCATCCTTCGATTATCCTCCCCTCGACCCTAGGGTTTTAGTCGACCTGCCATCCGGCTTCCTCCATTCCATCGATACAATCCACATCTCCCATGTTTCCTTCCACAATCAACGGTTTCTTCCTACCTTACTTCTCGGACCTCTCCTCCCTACTCGAAGATCGACACCAGTGAATACATCTTCTCCTACATTTTTGACATCGAACTACCGTACCTTCTCTCATTATTTCTTCAACACAACAAGAATGGGAACCTGCTTCTCCCAAAAAACACCTCTGCTATCCTACTCCAGGTTTTTCTCCTCTTCTACTTCGGTTCCTCCTTGCGAATCCCCTTCACACATCCTAAGGTTCCCGCATAACAACGCTGACATCGTGATACCGCTACCTCCTCTATGCTCTGCCTCCAGAAAATGTGTGATAGTTTCCTCGTCATCGACCATGGTGGAGTTCACCCTCCCAGTAACCTCTTCACAAAGCTCTTCTGTATTGTTTTTATTTCTATCCTATAATTTTTAGTATTTCATTTTTCTTGCAATTTTTTCATACGTTCTAACAAGACATCTTTTTTTTGAAGAATTAACAATTGGGGCATCTCTTTCATTCAGATGAGCAGTATGTATTCACCTTGAATTTTTTTAGGATTCACACATATTTTCTATTGATTTTAGGATATGGGTTCACATTGATTTCAATTACTTGACTCGTCTATTTAAGGTTGATACTCTGTATTGATATCAAATCTGTTCTGTTTCAGTTTGTTTAGTTGATATACCAAACATGCATTCTGTTTTGATTTTGTTGATTCAAACTGAAAATTTAGTTAAATTTTTTATTAGTTATTATATTTAATGATGTTTTTTTAATCTGTGTTGTTTGATTTTCAACTCAAGACTCCATTTTAATTTTTGATTAATAGTTATATTGTTATGTTTTTTTAATGAAGTTTTTTACCTTTCTGTTACTTTGATTTTTACTTTTCTGTTACTTTGATTTTTACTTTTTTGTAATAGATTTATAGGTTTATCTATGAGAAAATATGATTTCTATTTCAGGTTTCTAAACAATGAATATTCGGTCTGTCATTCTTAAATGAAGATATCATTTTCTTTTTTCAAATAACTATAATTTTGTGTTTTTTATGGTGTTAATGATTTTTGTCATAACAATATATCTGTTATGTATTTTCTTTATTCTTTAAGGTATATATGTTGTTGTAAACAACAAAACATGCATTTGAGTTATTCAAACAAAATAATTTATCTTTTGTTGTTGAGGCACATAGAATATGTTAATGTAGCTTTGGACCAACCTATTTGAAACATGATAGCCAGTGATTAAAGCCACTCCAGATATGAGGAAGTTCATGGGTGCGTATGCAGCCATGTCACAACACAGATGGTATCCATATTGAGCTCATTGAATTCTTCATTTCCAGAATTTGAATTATCCATTTCAATAATTTTTTGTTATTTTTTCCTTTATCAATTGTAGGAATACAATCCTAAACAGATTGGATTTCCTATTTTACCATTGGGTTTGATGTCTGATTACACATATTTTCTTACTGAACAAGCAACATGTGAGTCGGAACCCCATTTTTTCAGACTCATTTTGAGAATGAGTGGCCTAAATATGCATGTGCTCATTATCATATGTAGGTCCTATATGGAGTTAAAATACAATATTACCACCTGTCCGTTTTTTTTCTGGTTTCACTAATTTCTTTACTTTCTCTGTGTAGGCTCATAATTGTCATTTTCAAGAGACAGTTTTGCAGCATTCTTAGTGTGAATGAGGTACACCTTTAATAATGTTTTCTATATATTTTGTACAATTTTATTCCAATATTAAGTATCACTATTTTTTATAACGAAATATTGAATAATCATGTTCATTAACTCTTCATTATACTTTAATATATGTTATGTGATCATTTACCTGTAATAATAATCTTCATTAACTCTTCATAATACTATTAAAATAATTTTTATTAACTCTACATATATGTTGTGTGACCATTTACCTGTAATAATTATGTCCATTAACTATTGTGGCCATTTACATATAATAATCAAAATCCAATATTAAGTATCACTATTTTGTGCTTTTAATATATGTTATGACACTATTTACCTATAATAATCATATAGTAATACACATGTTCAATAACTATTCATCATATTGTAATATATTTTTTCCAATACTCATATTTCAATTTTTTCTACTATTCATTCTAAATATTGAACATTAATGTAAAAATATTGTTGACTATTCAGAAAGTGTATATAACCGCTGAATAAGTCTTACATGTGCTATATAAATTGTTGTAATATTTCATTATTAATTATCCTAATTTCTAAACTTCATATTTCTAATTTTTTTCAATTGTTAATTACATAAATTTTTCACTATGTTGTGATAGTGGTGGTTGGGCTATCTATGTCGAGGATATGGTTGGAGTGGAAGCGTTGTTGTACACACCAGGTAGCCACTGCATACAAGCCCATGGTTGTCGTTATTCCGAAACAATAGCTCCATCCCCTATAGAAGGTTTTATTATAAGGTTCAGATTCAAATGGTCATCGACAGGTGTCCCTTGATGGTTGGAGTCGAATAATTTTTTTGTTAGCTAAATGGTAGCAGACTCGCTTTCATCCATCACGGTGCACCTCTTCTGTTCTCACATTTTCCTTATATGCATCTCCATTGACTTTGACATCTTTGAAACTCACCCATCACTGGAAAACACTCTTAAAACTTTGTTCCTTACTTTGTTGAATATTCAAATGTCCAAACATATTTATGTTTAAAGTTTCATGTGCAGAAATGTTTTATGTCATCTGGAGAGGTCGAAACAAGGTCATCCACGAGAAGACTCCATTCCTATGCCAGTCTGCCTTAGCTGATATTGATACAGCTTTCCACAAGCAGACTCCATTACTATGCCTGTCTTCCTTGGTTGATATTTATGCTGCTATCCCAAATGCCAATTCGCTTCTTGCATATCGCTGCAGCAAGCCATTTGATTTTAGATGAGGTCACAATAATGGAGGTATTTTACTATTCCATTTTTATGTATAATTTATTTCCCAGTATTTTTTCTCACCTATATTTTCTACTTCAATGTTCTACAACACAGTGAACCCAACATCCAGGATAGGGACTATGCTACGACAACTACTAACACCACTACTGGAGGGATTTTACTAACATGGTTCTATGCTGACATTATCCACTTACATGGTTGTATGCATCATGAGGCATTATGTTGACATATTGTTAGGTTTCCTCAGTTTGAATCTTTTTCTTTTACATTGAAATTCACTATTTCAATTCTCATATTTCTATAGTCATTATTACTTTTTCTTATTTCCATTATAAGTTAATGCATGGTTTCTTTCCTAAATACAGTGTTTTAGGGTTAACTATAACTTCATTTTGGAGAAATACAGTGGATCTTTTTCCTTTGTCTCAATAATTTATTTTCCAGTTTATCAGATTACACATATTCAGATTAGGAATGTTTCCCTCCATTAAAATAGATTTCACATTTTATGAAATCTTATGAGCGCTTCCAGGTAAACATAATAACCAATTTCTATGTAGTGATGTTTGTTTCCCGATTTCCCATTTTCTGATTATACATATTTCGTTCCAAAAAAATTATTATCTAATTTAATGATATATCATGTTTTTTCCTCCTATAAAATAGGAGTATAATGGAAAGGAAACATTTAGGTTTGGGGCTACAATTTAGCATCATGTCACAGATATGCATTTGAAGATAGATTTGTCAGCTGTTTTTTTCCAATGGAATTATTCTGATTGTACCTACTATTATGTTCTTCTGTTTCATGTCACTATTGTTTTATTGTGTTACCACATGTGGTGTTTACACTGCAGTTTGTTTTTTTTTCTGTTGGAACAGAAGTCTACAGCAATCTCGTCCCACGCCAGGAGCATGCTGCATCATCAATTCATGAAGGGGAGATCACATTGGAAATGCCTGATGTGGTGGTCAAGTCCAAGTTCACTATTGGATCGTTTCATGGTATCATTTTGAAGCAAGCCATCCCTTTCTCTCTCTTCATTCATTAATTTCTTCATTATTAGTATGTACTGTTAATTTTAAACATTTTTTGTATCTGCAGATAGACATATTGGCTGGTTTTAAAGGTCGTGAGCTTCTGGAATATTACCCCTTATTCCACCGCAAAAACTCCAAAGAAATCTAAGTCCGGGTTAAACTATAACTCTATTTTGCTTGCACTGTTTTTAATTAGATCTTTAAACTTTTTACATCTATATGCCACGCATGGTTATACTATACTTAAAACTCATAAAAAAGAAACCAGTGAACCATTCCACCTGTTCATCGTTGACGCTGTTCGGGTCTGCTCAATATTTCCAGATGATTAAGAGCACCTCTATACCATTTTTGGTCAAACGAAGGTACTTTTTATTTTCCACATCCACATTTGTTAAGGTACTGTTACTTATATGGTACAGAAGAGGATACAGTGGCTTCTTGAGTCTTCACTCCAATGACTATTCCATGTGCAGGGGATTACAAACCAACTCAAACTGATTCAAAACAATCCACTAGTTCAGATTCCCGCATTGGTCATGACTCCAATGACTATTCCATGTGGAGGGGATCACTGGCCGTATTGATACCCGGACCAGCATCCATATGATGGTGATAGTGTACTCCCTCATGTAATTGAACATGCTATATTTCTTTCCAGTCATTTGTCAAGTCTATAATTTCCTAAATGGTTTGATATAATATCAATGTTTATAGTTTTTGAGGTTGTTGAGTACCAAAAACTTCTTGCATAAAGGCTCAAGAAACAACAAGAACGTCGGACTGACAACATCGCCAATATAAGATCCAAGCTTCCTATGGCTTAAAAGCCACCTACAGTTGTATCTGCTAATGTCGATGGTGAGCCATTTCTTATGTGCTTTATTTCTATGATGGTTAAGTTAAATTGTCTTTTCATGATTTTCAAGGTGTAATGTTACTTAATCTTTGAATTTCATGGTGGAATGTTAGGACTATTTGAATTTCAGAACACTACTGGAGGGATTTACTAATATATGGCTATATGCGGGTAATCTCTCTCCCAAGAACACATGAGGCATTTACTAAGTTATGTGTTTATTTTCTTCAGTTCTTATTTGATCATGTGCAATTTTATTATAGGAAATATTTGTGTTTTGAACTAATATTTTTCAGATTCTCATTATTTCAGTGCATGTGAAGGGGGTGCATACTAGGATGTGGTGGTTCCTACTCTAAAGACCACACCCACTAATGGACTGGGGTTGACCTGGAGGAACTGTCCAGCTACTGACAGGTTAAGTACAACACCAGTTTGGGGTTATAAACCCAAAAATTATTCTCCCTTTCATTTAATTATATTTCCTTCAGTTAATTTTCTACTAAATATCAGTTTTTCCTCTTGTATGGGCTGGACAAAAACTGGACAACAACCTCACCCAGCTCTTGAAAATTGATTCATTGAAGATCGATTCACACTGTTAGAAGCTGAAACAAACATCCAGGTTCCTGTTTTTAATCTGATTTCAATGCAGTCTATGGTTTACACATTCCTCTTTAAAGTATATGTGAGACATTTCCCATTAATTGTGCAAGTTTTTGTACAAGAAATATAATGTGCAGGTATAGGGGACGGGAGATGGGGATGAGGGTAGTGGAGAGGGGGGATGGGTAGGTTGGAGGGGAGGGGAGGGGAGGGGAGGATGAGGGCAATGGGAGGGGGCTGCTGGGGGAAGATCTTAGGCACAGGGTGGTGGGAAGGAGGTGGGTAAAGGGGCTGGGCAGGGGGGAACTAAGGTAGGAGGTGGAGCTGCTATGATTGGGTGGAAGACAAGCATAGGAGGGGGACGGGGAGGGGCTGAGCTGGGTAGTTTTGATGATGAGGTGGTAGGGGGAGCTGCTGGGATTGGGTGGGAAGCAGGCTTAGGCGGGGGAAGGGCTGGGCAGGGGGATTCAATGCAGCAGAAAATAGAGGACATCCATATAGTACCTATGTATTTGGGGTGTAGCTGGGCCATGACGACATCAATGTAGCAGCAGCCTGGATTTCATTGCAGGCTTCAAAAGTTAAAATTGGACTTCTTTTATTTTTCTTTCTAATTAATATTGTTATGTTATCGATTTTGGTTTTGAAACAACATATGAATTCACTCCCATGATTTCCAATTTCCAGACAATATCATTCTGAACTGTATCTTATTTTCTATAAGATAATAATGTCAATTAATTTGTATTGTTTTACATTTAAATGGGAAAAAATTAGAAAAACCGTTCTCTCCCGGTGGATTATAGCTTTCGATGCACTTTTCTATGTTTTCAGGGATCCACATTGATGATGCAACGTCGGGGGAATTTTCTGGCGATGTTTCTCGGACTTTAACTTCACCCCTTTAGGTGATCAAGATCAGATACTAGGTCTGACTTTACTACAATGTTTTTCAATTCCTGCACAACTGCATTCTAAACAATTTCTCATATTCTATGAAGAAAATATTTATAATGTCATTGTATTATTTTACTTTTTAAGGGAAAAACATACAGAAAAAATCTAAATTCAAAGAGAACCAGCCCATAGTATGTTTATTAAATTGCTTAGTTTTTCTTTAGGACAGAATTTTCATGATTTCACGAAACATTCATGGAAAATTTCTGGATGATTCTAAGAGCACCAGGCCATAGTTTTTCAATATTTAGGCTTATTTAATATACATACTCAGGTTTTATAATCCCAAAAATCTTTGAAGCGAAGCTTATTCTTGTTTAAAAGCTATAAAACCTCTTATTGTTCTCTGATATTTAACCATTTTTTATGCATTCAGTATGAGCTGTTGGATTGTCACTGATATCATGCTCCCTCTGGCTGTTTCAGATATGCTGTATATTGAGGAAAAGGTTGAGAGACCATGTTCAATGTCAGTTTCTTAGACCCTACAAATTATAATACTGTAATGATTATCATTTTCTTTGTCTGTTGATGTGATGTTTATTCATATCCAGTGCTTTGTTTTTAAATTTTTAAAATTTTATTTATTCATATCCAGGGATTTCAAACAGTGGCATACGATTTGATACTTCAACCTTGAATATGTCAGATACTCAGGTATTATAATTGCCTTATATACTAGCTTGAATGATTATCCTTTTCTTTGTCTATTGCTATGATGTTTATTCATATCCAGTTCTTTGTTTTTAAATTCTGAAAATTTGATTTATTCATATCCAGGGACTTCAAACAGTGGCATATGATTTGATACTTCAACCTTGAATATGTCAGATACTCAAGTATTACAATTGCCTTATATACTAGCTAGAATTTTTTTAACCACTCTTAGGTTTGGTTTTACATTTTTTAAACAACGTAACAATTTGAATTTTATTATCTACATATAGCATTCCATGTCTCAATATAACTTAATGACCATTTGGTTTTCAGAATTCTCAATATTTCTAACTTATATTTTATAAAATAAATTACTATTATTACAGTTAATTCTATAATTGTAGTCGCTGAATACCTTTCAAGGTGATTTTTCTCACAATTCTATTATTGTTCATGTACATAGTTTTTCTAACAATTTCTATAAATTTTTTCATACCACATGTATCTTTTATAACCATTTTTCTTATTATCACTTGCATCTAATTTAATGCTTTCTACAAATATTATCACATGTATTTATTATCACCTGTATCTTGGACCATATTGAGGTTTCCAGCATGATGGCACTGCCTTTGTGTTATCATTTAGTGATTTGTATCACATTTTTATTGATTATTTGTATGATTTCTGAAAGTAAAAAAAATGGTACAGTAGAAGGAATAAATCATTTAGTGCTTCGTATCACATTTTTTTAATTCATGTAAACAATGAGGAACCTTTAGACACTACTGATGGAATCTTTACACATAGTGTTTAGTCCTATTATACTGGATCCCCCTGTTCAGCAGGAGGCTGTTCATGTTGAGTCTGTCGCCTCCCCAGTTGGCTATCTGGATGGTGTTGTGCAGGCTGATGGTATTCAGTTAGATGGTAGTGATTCTAGTTAGCACACCTTTATAGGGGATGAGGATCATGCTGCTGATGGGGCTGTCCAGGATGATGATGGGCAGTCCGCTGATAAGCATCTGGATCGCTGTTCTAGCCCTAGAAACATATTTTACCCAATGATGCTTATTATAAAAATGTGTCCTCTGTGTTGCGGAATGCTAAAGCTAATTCTAATTTTTTCTGCTATGCTGTATTCTATTAATAGTCCAAAATATGATTTTCATTTAATGGAAGGCCTTGAGAATACAGGTTGCAGCAATCGGAGGGCTTCTCCCCTAATGTAACGATCTTGGGATGGAGATGTTTGTGGTCCATCAAAGGGAATGTCCACGGAAGATGTTCCTGGTAGTCCTGTTATACAGGATCCTCCTGTTCTACAGGAGGATATTCAGAAGGTAATGGCTATGCAGGATCTTGCCACACAAGATCTACCTTAGCAGGATGATGTGAATGATGATGGTTCTTCATCTTGAAATGAATGTTCATGATGTTCAGGAGGAGGTGGCTTCTTGGGAGGGCATGGTCGTGCAGGATGATCTTGCCATACATGATCCACCTCACGAAGCATTTGTAGAGGACTCAGCCATTGAAGCATCACATGTGCAAATGATGTAATGGAGAATAGGGCGTCGTCCAACTCGGGGGGGGGGGGGGGGGATCTCAAGGTCGGTGTCGACATAGGAAGAGGTGATCATCACTGTATGCACTAAATGTGGTTTTTTTCTTTCCTTCGGTATGATGGTGTTGCACTTAAACATTTCCCCCTTCTTTTAGGAATTTGATGTTGGATATTTATACAGTTACATAATTGATTGGTGACATTAATACTTATGATGTATGTTTTGAAATTTAATTGTCCATTTGAATGTTATTTTCATTAATGTCCACTAGAATATTATAATGTTTACACTAATGTTGTATAATAATTCTTTCATGTTATTTTCATAATATCTCAGTGACATTAATATTTATGTCATTTAATTCATGTTCGTTTTTAATGTACTTTTCTAATTATTGTCCATTTTTTCATTTTATTCACATATTTGAAGTTGGATATTTATGTTGTTTTCTATATCGTGACCTGTTTTCTTTTCATTATTCTTTTATGTTTTCATTCATGTTCATTTCAATTTTTTTTCAAAAATGTTCTTTTTCTTTTCAATTAAAATTTATCTACAATATTCAAATGCCATTTTTAATGTATGTTTTCTTTTCCATTTATATTCTCTAATATGTTTTCTTTGTTTTCAAATGATTTTATTTTCCTTATATATTTTCTTATATGTTTTCCTCATATTCTCCATCATGAATTTGTATGGTTTATTTTGTATACTGATGGTACACTTATGTTTATCTTATATGTTCTCATATATTCTCCTACATATTCTCTTTTGTTATTTTATGTTACATATTTTCCTATACTTTCAATTCTCTATATTTTGTCCGACTATAGTTCAATATTAATTATAACTTTTTTTTCAATATATTCAATATTCATGTTCTTTATGAACTTTGAAATATAGTTTTGTCTTCTTAAAAATAAGCATTGAACGTAATATCGTGCGAACGCACGGGTAAGTACTAGTTTATTTTAAAAGTGGTTTTTTGGTAGAAATGGATACAGAGGATAAATATCCACTTGTATTGTACTTGTTTAATATGGAAGTGTTTTTTTCTAAATTCTCTAAAAATATAAACAAAATATATTATCTACAATTAATTCTATTTTAAAAACACAAGAATAAGATATGTTTAAGTTGGACCTTTGTAGTTGGTATCACAGAATAGTTTATACAACATTAGAAATTTGGATTTTTTTTAAAGAGTTAGGTGTATCATCATGAGTTATTAATATTAAGGTTGATTAGAAGTTTAATTTATTAGAAGTTTATTTTGGAGGCTCTATGTTTCTAAATTTTAAGGTGATTCATGATATTTTTTGAGGAATTTATTTTTGAGATAATTATGGGTTATTACTTTTTCAGATGAAAAATGAAATAAATGATATAAATATTTTTAGATAAAATATGTTAAGGTTATTTTTGAGTATTTTATCTTATTTTTTGAAATGTTATAAAATTATATAGTTTCTGAAATAGGACAACATGCATACTTGTGACAACCCGAAGCAACAAAAAAATTTAGAGGAATCAAACGCGCAACCAAAGTGCCACAGGGAATTATAGCCTAACACTGACTATGTGAGGTCCCCAATTAGTATGACGTTTTACTTTTATTTAAACAATTTTATAGAATAAGAATAAGTTGAAATTAAGAACATCAGTTTTATCAAATGGGTATCCTTGGTATTAGAAAATGATTTGGTGATTATGTGATAAATGTTATTTTTGAACATGTTCACTAATATAGGAACATTATAAGATTTGTGTAAATTTAATAGTATGTAATTTTAATTGAGGAATAATGGTTTAATTTTATTTTAGATGAATCTTTCTATTTATTTGTGGACTTATGGAGAATTATGTTATATATGGAAATGATTAGCCTATCTTGGTGAATATGTGATTATGTTAATTTGTTTTTTTATATGAGAAATTAGTGTCGATTTATTTTTTTAGATAAAAATTTTAAAATTTATCATGGAAGACTATGTGATCAAATCATCTGGAATTTTGGGTTTTCATATTAGTTTGGATTATTTTGAAAAATTTTAAGGAATGTTATTTGTTTAATGGTATATTTAGATCAATGTGCATTATTGTTGAATTTTAGAGATTAAAAGTAGTTTTTCTTTATCCAATGGTTTATTATTTTCGGAGAATTGTTATATATTATCCTAACCAGATTGATTTTGGTAAATTTTTCAGATAGGGGGGATATAAATTTCATCTTTTGTGGGTTATGTGATTATATTGAAGTTGATTCATTTTGAATACTCGTCATTTGGAGAAAAATATGACTTTTGGTGTAATTTGATTAATGTATGGAACTCTACTTATCATGTAAGTGTTTTTACATATGACCTTAGTCTGGGTAGTAACTTAATTCCCCAACTCTAAGAAAATTATATCAAAATAAAACATTTTCTTTTTTACATTTCCTAATAAAAAATTAAAAACTGTTTAACCCGTCCCAAATATATGTTTTTTTATAACATTATCCTAAAAATGTTTTATATTATTCTTCATCAGAACTTGATCATTAGTTATTTCTTCTATATCCATGTTTCCCTATATGGAATCCTAGTACGTGTTATCTCTTGTGGCCTTCCTACTTTCCTTTCTATCTTTTTAATTGGAAGATTGGTTAATAATTTCTCCGATATGGGATTGTAATAAAAGTATTTTGAAAATTTATACCTTAGTTAACAAATTCAAATTCAAATTTTGAGGAAAAATTCCCAAAATGGTGAAGAATGTAACTTCCTGAGTTTTTTTAAAAGGGGCACAGTGTTCGATAGTATACATAATACGCCAAATAAAACTTAAGCGAACAACTAAATATAATAATGTTTATATATAACCTAGATGTTAAAAGGGTAGGAATGAACAATATTAATTAATCTCTAAAAATATGGTTTACACATTTATATAATTAATTATTTTATGAATAATTTAGTATAAATTTAAATAAAACTTTTTTAAAATAGAAGGATGTGTTTTTCTAAAAAACTATTTAAATTTATATAAGTGAGTTTATAAATAAATAAAATCACTCATGATTTATTTTATTGATGAAATATATATTTATAATATTATGTTCAATGTCTAAAATTAATGTTATACATTTTCCAAAAAAGATCTAATAACAAATTCAATTTCTCAGATAAGAAATGTATTTTTCAAAAAAAATATAGTTTGCCACCTATTAATGGTAAACCAATTTTAAATCCAGTTTTGACACCTTTATATGTTCAATTTGAAGAAATAAACTTCTTCTTTTGATTTTGGGAATAAAATTCCACTTTGGATAAAAAAAATTCATTTTTTGATAATATTCATTTTTTAAGGAATAGAGAAAAATACTGAATTTTAATTCAAAAATGTTTTTTTCCTCTAAGTTATCTACATATATTGATTTTCCTTTTAAACAGGTTTAAAGAATACTTAAATAATGTTATTATCATTTGATCCAATTTTTTCCATTTAAAGTTATTTCACATTAAAATTTTATATAAACATAGGTCAATCATTTGACGGTTTTTACTTTTAAAAAACTTGTTTTCACATTTTGACAATGGAGATAAATTTTTAAATAATCTCTCACAATTATATTTTGAAAATTTAAAAAAAATGGATTCCATATTTGGAATAACAAGGTTCAAATTTTTTAAATAGTTATATTTTATTTTTTGATATTATTAATAGAAAATTTGATAATAAATTTTAATACCACGGTTAAAGGTAAATCTGGTAATTAAATTTTAAAATAATAAAATATTAATTTACAAATATCATAACAGATGTCCTAATTTTCTTTTATGAGTGTATCCCGACCATGAGAATCCATGGGTAGATTTTATGACCACTTGGAGCCTCTTGGATTACTTTAATGTTCTTATAATATTATATTCAATAAATAGTCATTATTGTTACACTTATGTTTTTAAAAAAGAAAATTATTTATTATAAGATTTTATACAGAGGATCTTTCAGACTATAATTAATCATGAAAATGATAAAAATATTTCTTATAACATCATAATTTATTTATAATTTATATAATTTAAATAACTATATTCAATTATGACAAAAAGATGTTGTAGTGATTTATTAATTACTGAAATAATCAAATAAATAGTTTCCTAAAAATAAAATAAATATTATTTGACATAATTTTTGTCATCGAAGAAATTTTTGGTAATATTTTACATGTTATTGAATATTTAAAGGATTTTTTTCGATCTAATCATGCAGTTGTGATATTTTCTATAATTCATCTAACGAGTACTATCAAAATTGACACTATTGGTATTTTAAAATATAAAATAGTTTATTAAATGTTATAAAATTCCTAAAAATATAAGATTCAGAAAAATGGTTAGTATAAAAATTTATATGTCATAAATGACACTTATTTTTATATTTTTATATGTTTCGATAATTAAATTAACCCACAAATTGTAAATTACATGATTTCACGATAAGATTAAAAAAGGAAAAATAAGTGTTAATCCAAAATGATGAGGATTTAAAAATATTAAAAAACATATCTATTTTAAAATAGATGATGAGTATTAAATATAAAATAATATTATATTATAAATAAATAAATTTTGGAACATTTTGAATTGGAATTTCATTTATATTAATTTAGTATTTTAAGTGTTTCCAAGGGTTCCCCTCCCCTCTCCTATAAAAAGACACATATTCCTCTCTATTACTCACACTTCCAATACATTTTGGTTCATCCAGTATCTACAAAAAAACCCTTACTATAATCCCTCTCTAAATTCTTTATGAATTTCTTTACGCATATCAACCTGCATAAAGGTGATAAGGTGTTCTTCAATGTTGATCAACTGAAGAAGAGGTTTCGTTTTCTTTAAGTATTTCTATATTATTTAATATTCCACTTCCTTCAAATATCCTCAAAATATGATGATATAATATATATATAGTATAATTATTATAATTATATGTTATTATGTTAATACCATCAGTATAATCCTTCCCCAATTTCATCAAATGGGAAATAAACTGTTTGTTCGTGTATATGACAGACTACCACCTCGCGAACCGATATTGTTCATTTTTCATCACTGTTTTTAAAGAAAGGTTATACTGATGGAATTAATGTTAATATGTGATATTAATGACATATTAATCATTTTAATATAATAATATATCAATTAAATTCTTAATTTCTATGCATAAAAAAATAATAACGTTGTTCGTGTGTACATCTGAACTATCACCTTCACCAAGTGATGTGATTCATTTTAATTAATTACACAACTTGTATGATACATATATATATATATATATACACTAGTACAAAAAACATTTTTTACATCGTCATTTTTTAAGTCAGTTATAAAAAACCAACGTGAAAAGCTGTATAATTGATTTATAATGTCGGTTATAATATAACCAACATTATAAATGCATTATGTTGATTTATCACGTCAATTATTTTATAACCGATGTGATACATTAAATATATCACTTTATCAGGTTGGTTATAAAATAACCGAAGTGAAAAATCCATTATATTACTTTATCATGTTGTTTATAAAATTACCGACGTGATAAAGACAATTTTTTTACTCTGATTATATAATAACCGATGTAATAAATGAGTTTATCATATCGGTTTTTAAAAAAACTGATGTGAAAGTTAAAATTTCAAATTACGCCATTAATGAAATTAATTTTTTTTAAATGCAGCATTTAAATTTTCAATTAACACCTAATATTTCATATACTATGAATTTATTTTCAAGTGATTTTCACTGATTTTTCACACCGGTTATATAATAACCAACTTGAAAAATAAATTCTTATGACTTTTTCACGTCGGTTATATAAGAACCGACATGAAAAATACATTTTTATAAATTTTTCACATCGGTTATTAAATAAAAAATGTAAAAAATTGATAACAAACATGGAGTTAATTTCCTAATCTGCTATTTGATAGGTTCTGCAGCTCAAATGGAGTTATAGATCAAAAGTTATGGCCATTTTAAGTTTATCACCTCTAAAGAATGTCTTAAATAATGTCAACTTCCGATGGACATAAATTCTGATCCGTAACTTCGTTTGAGCTATTCGATAAAATTATCTACATGATTGTAAATATTTATCACGTTGGTTATTTAATAATCGATGTGAAAAATTACTTTTTGATGTCGGTTATTTAATAACTGACATGAAAAATCGAATAAAAGTTGAATTTTTACGTCGGTTATTAAATAACATACGTTAAAATCCATTTTTCACATCGGTTATTACATAACAGGTGTAAATACTATTTAAAATCATTAAGATAATTTTACAATATTCGTTTTGAGTGGTCGCAGAGCTCAGACGGAGTTACAGATCAAAAGTTATGGGCATCAAAATTTGACATTCTTTAGGACTTTGTTCAGAGGTGATCAAATTTAGATGGCTATAACTTCTGATCTGTAACTCCATTTTAGCTCTGGGACCAGTGAACTAGAATATTAGGAAATTAAATGCATGTTTTTCATTGATTTTTCATGTCGGTTATTTAATAAACAACTCGAAAAATCAATTTTCCATCAATTTTTCACGTGAGTTATTAAATAACCGATGTTAAAAAGCATTTTTCACGTCGGTTATTAAATAATAGACATGAAAAATTGATAGAAATTTTTTTATATCCTGAAAACATGGGAATTTTAATGTTTCTTTATGATGTTTATCATAAAACTGACGTGAATGATAATTTTTATATCCCGCAAAATTAGAATTTCAATTTTTTACAGGGTGACATCGAAATTTTTTATTGGCACTTAAAACTTTTAATACCGCATTTTATATTAACATATCATATATATGTTTTTATTATGCACATATGGTGAAAATTTTTATGATAATTTCTTTCAACCATCACCATCCAACCAATTCGACTCGTTTGATCTTCAACATTAATTCATTATTTCTTTTTTTTCGATCTTATCAAGGTATTTGTTATTATTTTTCCATGATTTATATTTTTTATGATTTTTTTTCATAATTATTATACCATTTAATGATTCTTATTTTATTATAATGAATAATAATGTTTCATATCATGGTAAAACTCTAATTCATCCTTCAGAATCAAAAACTTCTTTTAAGATGAAGTTCTTCACTTCGTAATCTCATCAAGGCATTCATTATTATTTTTCCATGATATATGTTTTTTGTGATTAGTTTTCTTAATTAATATAATATTAAATGATTATTATTTTATTATAATGAATATTAATGTTTCTTATCAGGGTAAAACTACAAATCCTCCTTCGGATTCAAAAAATCCTTTTAAGATGAAGCATTTGTTGGCTCATTCGATGTTTCCTCGGAAACAAATATCAATCTTTTGACAATCATAACTTTTGAACCGTAACTCCATTTGAGTTCTACGACCTATCAAATAAAATCTCCTGAAATTATCTAAAATATGGTTAAAATTTTTCACATCAATTATTAAATAACTAACGTAAAAAATTCCTTTTAACGACGGTTTTTTAAAAATCGATGGAAAAAATATAGTTCATTCATAATTGTTTTTAAACAAATAGTCTTTCACGTTGGTTTTTATATAGAGACGGGAAAAATCAAAAAAAAAAATCACGTCGGTTATTTAATAAAGGACGTGAAAACATTTTTTTAATGATTTTCATGTCGGTTATTTGAAAACAGATACGAAACAAAGAGTTTTAACGTCATTGTTTTTTTAAAAACAGACGGTCTTTCAAGTCGATTTTTAAATAACTAACATGAAAAATCATGGAAACAGTATTTATTGCATCAGTTAATAAATAACTAACGTTAAAAAAATATTTTTAATGTAACTCGCAAACAAGTCGGTTCAAAACCGATGTGAAAAATCAAAAATAACCGATGTAAAAAACTATTTTTGTACTAGTGATATATAAGTATATTTAAAATTTTAATATCATATTAATTATGTTATGAAAATTTTATAAATATAAAGTAGTACTTACCTTCTATCCATAATGATCAAAGAAAATTGAAAATGTTACTTATGACCACAGTGACTATAAACATCAAAACATATTCACTTTCAACTCAAGTATTGAATATCGTAAAAACTTCTGATATAAACCTAAATAATTATGCAATTTTTCTAACATTGTAATAAGTGATACAAAAGAAATAACAAAATTGGAAAAGGTTCTAATGTAAGTAAAAAGTTACATATGTTTATTATTCATTAAGCATAAGGAACATATGTGATAAATCAAACTTATGGTAAGGGATTTCATCTCAATATCCCTTTATTAAGGAATATCATGATGTTATGCATCTTTATTATCCTTTAAGGTGTATATAAAACAATTTTTACACATGATGTCATGAATTAGTATATTCTATTTTTATGTAATGTTTTACTTAATGTTATTCCTTAATTATTTTTACTCATGTGTTTCTATAGTGGTAAGGGACTCTTTAACAAATATATCATTTTAAATTATTTAAATATATATTATTCTAAATCATTTTATTTCATCTCCATGATTTTTAAATTGTTTTAATGAATTTATTTACATCACCATGAATTCTCTAAAATGTTAATTTCTTTTAAAACATTCAAAGTGGTATGGGACACTTCAATTAAAAAGACTCTATAGGAAATGTTTTAAATGGTTTTGGAAATGGATTTAATATTTATATATCTTGAAATGATTTTTTGTGAATGAAAATTAAAATTTATGAGTGAAATCTAGAAAACTTTAATATTTTCTGTGTTTTAATTATATAACATTACTTGGACATTTAACGGATAATTACATGATAAAAAAAATCAGGGTGGTTACATGATAAACCAAATATGGGTGGTTATGATAAAACAAAGATTTTTGGTTCCATGATGAACCGTGGAATGGTGGTTATGTTATAACCTACAGTGCATTGGGTATGGAAATCAATCGTACAACTATTTTATTTTGTGATATGTGTGGAAGTTGATTTTATAGTGATTATATTTAAGTATGAATATGTACCAAGATAACATTATATGTTATATGTTGCTTTCTATGGGTTTTATGGTAATATTTTTGTTATAATATCTTTAATAAATGAGATTATATCCAGTGAAGAGTATTTAATTTTTTGTAAATTTCTAAATTATTACATTATGATAATTATTTATAGTTTAAATGTTTTCGGAAGGATAACATTTTTTTTACATTTTGTATCCCTTACAATAATTTTTATGATCATCCCAAGTTTTGAAATGTTTTTCATTGGATTTGAAGTATAATAGAGTCAAGGGTGACATCATGGAATATCTATGATCTTTAAAAAGGAAACGAATCCATGTTTCTTTTTAAATGTTTCTGTTTTATGAAAAAATGAATAGTGAGTAGTAGTGTCCACCTTGTAATATTTAATTTTTTAAATATGATTTATGGCCTTATTATCCAAATATTTATAATTGAAATGATCATCAAGGTGAATGAATGTAAAATTATTGACTTAAATCAAGATTATGTAATTTTGTAGGTTGGGGCCTTATAGTTGGATAACTAAAAAAGGAAAACTATTGAAATGAGTCATTGTAACCTCCTATATTACATCAAAAAATATATTTTCACAATGTATTGGACCAAAGATGTCCCATACATTGCATCAGATACCTATCAAACAATTATCACCCCCAAGAATTCAAAACCAAACCCATAATAGAATAAGGGTTCTGAAAACCCACCATGTGAGATACACATCAGTACTCTTCTCACTCATCAAGCACTACCACCAGCTGAACATTGCAATCTAAAAATCAAAAAACCTTACACAAAATCATGAAAACCATTCTATCCCAAATACATAAATTACTGACATCTATCTTCCATGTCAAGATATTATCTACTCTTGGTGGCACTGACTCACCCACGGGGGTTTAATTGCACTGTAGTTAACGTGTCTCAATTAGAAATTGGGTCTTCCCTTTTTCACATGTCAGAACATTATCACATATTTCACCACACATATCTCTGCCCAAGGGGAAAAACTTTTTTCATAAAAACAAGGTTCAAACAACACATTTTAGAATAATAAAGAGTAAAGAAAAACTCATAACAACACCATGTATTAGGAAACAATATACACTTCTCGATCCAAAGTACTCCCCCCCCCCATGCCACCATGCCTCCACAACATGAGATCCAATGGAATGGTCCATCTATGTAGCTCCTTTTTCTGATGATCCTAGATCCCTACCAGTCATTCCACATATGTAGCATCATGATCAATATCCAACTCACCCCAGTCACAGACATGTGTGTCGTCATGAATATATTGAAAAAGTTCAGATATGTGTTTGACATCAAGGATAATATCCAACTTCAGTGTCAATGACAACTGGTATACCACTTCCCCAACTCATCTCAACACCATTAAGGGTCCAACAAACCTAGGATAAATGTTACTCCCTCTTCCAAACCCCTAATGCCCATATAGTGTAGAACCCTTCAAGAACACGTGGTCCTGAACATCGATCTACAAGGGCTCATTCATGTTATAAAATTACAAATTAACCTGATCATGTGCTGATTTCATCCTCTAACGATTGAGATGAAAATTATCTATCATGTTATCTATTTCCTCAGGACCCAGAATAACAATCTCTCCATCCATTATCTAGCATAATAGAGAAAAAAATGGTCTCATGATCAATGCCTCAAAAAGAGCCATGCCAATGGAAAAGTGATAACTATTATTATAAAACAACTCTACCAAGCATAGGTGTTTAACCCAAGATTCACCAAAGTCAAAGACACACACCCGCATTATATCCTCAAACGTCATGATAGTCCTCTCTGTTCCAATCTATCTGATGGTGGATAGTAGTGTTGGGGCGTAATTGGGTGCCAAAATCATTTTTTAATCCTCTCCAGAAATGTGAGGTAAATCGCCCATCCTAATTTGAGACAATAAACCTAAGAACTATTTGAAAATGTACCAATTCATCAACATGCATGTTGGCTAAGTCATCCACTTTGAAAAACTCCTTTATCACTAATAAGATAGCCTATTTCATCAGTCGATCCACTACTCCCCAGATAGCATCATATCCTCCTTGTTCCTAGGGTATCATTGTAATGAAATCCATTGAGATGACATCTCACATTCACTTAGGGACATCTAAGGAAGGCAACAAACCATTGGGAACTTGGTGCTTTACCAATACCTACTATAATATCAATCTTCTTTCCACAAACACCTCTACTTCCCATTTCATTCTGAGCCGTCAAAACTGAATCCTCAAGCAACGATACATTATACAAAATTTTAGGGGTACTAGTAATGGTTATTTGTGGAACTAAAAAAGGAATCTATCACACATCGCCATTAAAACAATAAACCTTCCATGGAACAACATCTGATTCTGACCATCTTCCAACCATCCCTCCGGAGCATCACTACGGTCAATGTGATCATGCATCACCTCTACCTCCGGGTCTCCCCAATGAGACTCCTCCATATAATATATCAAATAATATTGTACCATCATAAAAAACATACAACCTCTACTATTATCCATCCTTGAATCCAAGTTAAAGGCATCCAACCCCTACATTACCTTCCAAGCATCCATAGATTCCTAAAAAACCTCCTTCTACAACTTCCTTCTCAAAGCACTGAAGAAGAAATTTTCCATCCCTGTAGTGAATGAGATATAAAAATCATAATTCACAAGAAACTCTATCCCCCACCAAAGTCTCATGTTCAGATATCATTCGGGTAATTTATACCTCAAACTCTTATGATTTGTGAAGACCACACATTGCTCCCCAATGCGGTAATGTCGCCAAAACTTCACCATAAACATGACCACTTCTATCTCTAAAAAAGAAGGGAAATAGTTACATTTGTATGGACAAAACTACCTAGACCAGTAATAGACCAGTCTCTATTGTTTCATCAGTACACACCCCAACACTAGATAAGAAACTACACAAAACACTTCAAACTTTTCCATTTCTTCAAGAAACTAGAGAGCTGGATTACTGACAAACATCTTCTTCAAATAACTGAACACTTCCTTATAGTGGTCACTTTACAAAAAATCATTTCATTTTGTGGTCAAAAATGTCAATGGTTCTAAAACATGAGGTTAATTAGGTAAAAGCCACTGATAATAGCATGTAATACCAAGAAAACATTATACTTCTTCCACACTCTTTGGTACAGAACAAGAAACAACTGCTTCATACATCGATGGTTCTACTACTACAACTTTTTGAGACACCACATTTATATAGAAACACACCTCTCCTATCTAAAATATAATCTTTGAGAACTATATATAGATCTGGTGGAATCAATGAAACTATAAGATAGTTCTGATATTATTGACATGCTTCTCTTATATCTTTGAGTAGATGAGGATACCATCGATGAATAAGACAATGAAAAAGTCAAGGAACTCAAAAAAGATGGATTTCATAAGCCCCATTAACATGACAGTTATTTTTAAAACACCGAATTCCATGAATACATTATTCATGTCCCATACTAGCCTTTGAAATATTTCATTAATATATCTCCCTCCTTCACCCTCAATTTGAGATATCCAGAATTCATATCGATCTTAGAAAACCATCTTTTCCCTCCTATCTGGTTGAAAATAGCATATGTCCTTAGAAAAGGATAACGGTTATTGATTGTCACCCAATTCAACCTCTGATAGTCTATGTACAACCTTATCCAACAATCCACAATCTTTGAGAACAAAATTAGAGAACCCCACCATGACACACTTGAATGGATAAATGCCTTCTTCATCTGATCATCTATCTGGATACTAAACTCTAACAACTCTGTAGGTGACATCCAATAAAGAGCCTGAAAAATTGAAGAAAGAACCAAGAAGTAAGTCAATCCTAAAATAAACATCACTTTAAGGGTTTATATTAAAAAACTCATGAATAAATACATCCATGATCTCACCCACAACTTTGGGAACATCCAAAATCCCAATGTCTATTGATTCCACTGACAGCTCAACAAATAAAGAATGAAGAGTTCTTATTCCCAGAATCCCACCTAACAACATTGCTCACTAAAAAAATCCCAAAAATTGTCCATTAACATCTAAAAACAAAACTCTCCTACTGAATTAGTTGATAATATCATGCACAAAACTAAACCATTCAATTTTTATAATTACATCATATGGTCACATATGTTTCAAGAAGAGATCCACACGGGACAGTTGTTGTCCCATCATCAGTTTACATCCCCAGCACACATCAAACAAGTTGTTCTGAACTCCAACTGGATTACTCAACACCAGAGGACATGAATCCTCTCTATGTGTAGTCTCATAGAATGGTCTAGAGTGAGTTACAGAAAAGAGTGTGAACATCCTGAATCAAACAATGCCCATGAAAGGGTACTACACCAGCTGATTGTACCTCTAACGATCTCTCATCCGGATAGAACTGCCACCTCTGCTACATTGAACTGACCATTCCAAGCTACTATACCCCTTTTCTAAAGACCGTCTTCATGAATACACCTTGTTCGATCTATATGATGAACATCATCAGGTCAGCCTCTACTTTCTCCATCTCCCCTCAGTGGAGCATGAGCCTGGTGCCCATGCTGCAGAAATGGCCTTGCTGGAATCTATAACTTAGGCTACTACTGAACCTTCCCAACACCACCATACTCAGCCCAAACAGTAATTGGACATTTATTTTGATGATGCTTATGAACCCCATAGAATAAATACATCATTCCCAAGTCCATAGGAAAGGACCGAGGAATTGACAGTTGAAAAGAAAGCTGTTTATGTCAGCTCCGTTCCAGACGAAACATCGAAATCATGGCGCCTAAGACTTGAAACTAGTAACCCAACCTCTCGAAGAACCCTGCTAGGTCCCCTCTTGTGGTAAACCTCCTTGCCAATGTATCATATATATCACCTCTTGCATATTCTGAACTTGTATGTATGGAGGCAACGTAAAAGGAGTGACTTCGTATTGGATAGAAGGAAAAAGTCCCTCCTCTAGACGTCTCACATGAGACTCCTCATCCGAAAACAAATCTGGGGGAAGTGAAGAAGAAAATAGAACTTTATCCCATTTTCTTGCATGAACATACTCCCCTATTGAAGGGAGAGTAGCTCATGCCTCTTCTCAGCCATTATAGTCAATTAAAAGAACTCTTCCTATAATGATTTTAGAAAATCGACCCACAATACGTATACCTACTTCTTCTCCCCTAGTTAAATCATTCACCACTGATTCATAGCTCCCCACATCTAACTAACCACCAAAAGAACCTAGTACTCTTTCATAGCCCGAATCAAACTAAAGGTGATCTCAATGTCCTCGATCAATCTTTCTACCTCTGTGACTGATACACTACTCTCATAATTTTCTAAGGTCTGATGCTAGAAAGTATGTAATGTTCTATACCAGTGGTCATCCATCTCCACTAGATCAACCCTCCACTGGTCAACCATATTAGCCCATTGAGCCTCAACTGCCTGATCCACAATAAGATCATGATTGGGTGCCATAGACAAAAGGTAAAAACATAATTCTTAAACCCGAGTAGTATGGAATTTTATTTAAGATTCATTTTAATCTATTTTAAATAATTTCTTTTTATTCATTCACAATTCCCAAAACATATAATTTATACAAGAACACGAGTCATTATGATTCATGTAACTTTCAGAGGTCTCTACCCTACAACCATTGTAGCCACACATGGTTATTCAGTAGGCTCAAAGTCATTTCATCAGATCCTGGGGGCCCCTAATATCCCATGTCCTCACGGGTCTTCCATGGCCTATGTCATGCACCAAGATCACCTGCCACTATATATCTACCAAGACATGTAATACTCACTATTCTCAACTTCAAGATCCATCCTATACCTCAAACATATCCACTGATACCATTCTACCAGGACCCCTTCCATCCAAAGACATCCCTCCTAGGCCGTCATTGAAGAATTGGTGATAATAACTACCAAATATTGCCTCCAGTAGGCCCCAAGGTGGCAACTAGCACCAATGGTATATATATTCTCACAAAATCAGAGGCATTCCTGATTTTATTTTGAAAATAATATCAGTTGATAATATGTATAAACATAAAAAAATGCTATGACATATATAAAAGAAATCCAAAATCCATCCCACATGCATGATTAAAATAAAACTGTTACAAATTCAATAAAACATCAATGTAAATACACGACATATATCTAAGATGTGACAACACAACTGTCCAAAAGTTCGATCTCGTAAGGTCCATAATGGTCCATGTAATCCTCCTAGAAACCTGATTGAAATTAATATATATATGATGAGAATAAAAATATACTTATTAAGAAAACTAAAACCTTTCAATCCCAAGAGTGATAAGAATAGTAATGCTCCCATGATAAAATAGAAGAACCAATAGAACCTACATATTTATACTAACCACCCCAACCTCACCAAGGAATTCTCACCAAATAATGTATTTAAAATAAAGTAATATAATCCACATCATAAATAGGTAACCTCTTTCAACTTTTACACTAATTGGCCACTATCACACCAAACCAAAAATCCTCTCGATGCTCCAAAATTTTCATATCATACCACATCACAACCTGCACACACACAACTGGGCCTTATATCCACAAATCATTCAATCACCGGGACCACGAGCCACATCACATGTCATCCACAGAAACCTTGGACCCATACCACATAACATTCTAACCATAGACCCCTAGGCCACATTCAAGTCACAACCCAAAAACACATGGGAAAGCAGAACACATGTCATCTTGAAGACACCTATAAAAACACAACGCATCTCATCCTGAAGACTCTTGGGAAAACATAACATGACCACAATCCCCTGGACCCCACAAAAAAACCATCTTGAAGAATCATGGGCTATAACCTCCTAGAGAAGGGATCAGGGTAAAAGAGGGTGGCTAACCATCCATCCTCCCACCAGGATTTTTGGGAAAGACACCATCCCCCAAGATGATGGGGGTGTTTAGAACATAGTGCTAAACTAGGCTGGGGTATGTATAGAAATCACAAAGAAAATATATTTACATATATATTTAATACCAAACACTCATACCCATATAGTGGGTTCTCATATATGTAACCAACTCACAATACTTCCATTACTACTACCCTTAAATGAACAACCACACAACAAGACACAAACTCAATGAACACCTCATCTGATTCATTTAACCAATTGTAATTCTTTATTAGACAATTAATTTATTCATTCCATCTATACTCTGGAATCTAATAGGCACAACACACAACAACTCTCACAGAAAAATTAACAAATAGGAAGAATAACCACTGTAAAAATAACCAACTTCAAATTCCTCTCCACTTAAAACTGATGAAAACCACTTATATCATCATTATTAAAATTTATTCCGACCAATATATCCTATCTCCAAAGAAAACTACATCTCACATCCACACGCAACAAAATATCTTATTATAATAATTCTTGGAATCCCTTCTTCAAAACCACACCACACCCATGACATCCAGCAACGCAATCATAGCACAACCCAATCGAAGACTTGCTGCACAACACTGCACATCCAGTCCGTAATCAATCAATACCTAAACCTAAGATTCTATTACACATTATGATCCACCTCACAAAAAAATAGTTCTCATAAAAGTACCACCACAAAAACCAAACCAACCATATTCATATTTAACATGTCATATATTCTTTAATTCAAAATATTAACATCTATGGCTTTCATAGAAGGTATGATCCAGATGAATCCATTTATTAGCCAAGTATGTGTTGTTAAAAAATTTAATATAAAATTGTTTAGTGAAAAACAAACAAACAACATTCATTCTCTATACCATACCTTGCACAGAAAAATACTCCAATGGCCATGATTTTCAGCAGGGTCTTTAACCCTCATAATTCAAAACAACAACAAAAAAATAACAAGAATATCATGCATCACTTTTACCCACCTTTCATATTGATCATAAAATGATTCAATTTTATTTATTTAATTTTAATACAACTATATTCATATGGTAAACATTTTTACACCCACCATTCATCATGAAAAATTTTGATTGATGAAGGAAACCTACATGGAATAGGAACATACCAGAACTTACGTATTGAGCCAAAAAACAGGGTCGCACATGCAGAAGTAAATTCCTCTAGTGGAAATGTGATCCAAAGGATATATGAAAAAAATCATGATTCCTTGGAGAAGAAAGGTTCTAGCGATGTAAGTTATCAAAATAAATGATATAGAATAAATTAAGGGAAGTCCCTTGACATATAAGGATTAAATCTGAGACTCAAGGAGTGTGAAAAAGTTTAAAATTCTTATTAATATCACATCTCAACAAAAACACATGTTCTTACCATTTATAAGGATCGTAGAATTTTATAAAATTATTTATATGACTAATATCCCATGAAATAGCTTCAAAATCACTTAAATATGGTATTAAATTCATTTGATGTGAACAAAAATGATAAAGGGGTGAAACTGGAAAAACTGGATGTCACGACCCGACCCTACCCGGGCTCGAGCCGTAACTACCCCATGCCCGCCTCCATAGTCCAGGGGCTGGCGACGAGCACCGAAGGCTAAAAAACTCAGGGAGGACTTTGCCTAAGTACCTGTACACACAGACGCATCACACTCAATGCAAAAGGGCATAGTAAAAGAGAAAAGACAAGTAAAGAAAAAGGGAAACTGCTATAAATAAACCACAAAGTGCATTGAAATCTAAAAGTGCACAATAAAAGATGAAGGTACACTGAAATGAAAAGGGCAAAAACCCGTGCCCAACCAGAAAAGTTCCACAACCCAGCAACAGGTAAACAAATGGAAAATAGCTGGAAGGGTCCCCCACCTAGAACCCGACTCCGACCACTACACGCGGTCCAATCTCCCAAACTCCTAAGCTCCTCTGACGTCACAACCAACAGGTCCTTCGTCTGCAAGGGTACACCAAGTTAGGCCAAAGCCCAAGCATGGGTGAGTATAAATATACTCAGTAGGATACCCCGAAGGCTCGAGGGTGAAATAAAGGAGGTACTAAAGGGTGAGCAGTAGATCGAACAGGGGAAAGAAAAGAGGTACAACCGAGAGTGCAGTAGAGTGATAGTAAATAGTCCAACTCAACCCAACAAGAGAAAGGAGATAGACTCGTCAAGACATAAGGAGTTGTAAACGGCAAAAATATGAACTTCTCGTCGAGTCTTTGCTTCTTATAGCAAGAGAGTAGACTCGTCCAACCATGAGAATCTAGACATGGATATCACGTGGCATACCCCGCGCGTCTTCACCTCTCCTGGAAGGAGAGTAACCAAAACCCAAGGAATGGGTACCGAAAACAAGGTATATACATATCTGTATGCTCAACAAGAAACCCAAACAAGATCGTAAGGGGATCTCCATCCCATAGCTCAACCTAAGAAATGAGTAGCCAACAGTCCCAGAAATAACCACCATCGATGCCAAGCATCCCGCACGTCTGCCCCAAACTGCAAGTCAAGGGGCTCAAATCACCGCACCTTGACACTATCTGCTTTGGGCGTCACTGACTCGCCCGCACGGTTTTAGGTCGTGTCACAAGGACGTGTCTCGGTGGGTAAAGTGCCCCTCATACTTGAGAGTTCTGGGGAAAGTCATGCCACACCTCGAGTCTGTCACCCAGTCAAGAGAACTCCTCAAAGTCAAGTTTTCACATCACCGACCTGTACAACCAAGGGTCCCACTCTGGTAGTCACGGAGGAATAGCCATAGACTAGCCTGGGAGAAAGGAATGAGTCTGAAAGTAGTCGTCGGGTAACCCACTGCCCAGCCCCGCTGGAGGGTAGACCCTAAGAGGTCGTCGGGTAATCCACTGCCCATTCTCTGCTTGAGGGTAAACCCCACGTAGTCGAGCAACCCACTACCCAGTCTCTACTGGAGGGTAAACCCTAAGTCGAGCAACCCACTTCCCATTCTCTGCTGGAGGGTAAACCTACCCTGAGTAGTTGAGAAACCCACCGCCCAGTCTCTGATGGAGGGTAAACCCTAAGAGCGACCCACTGCCCAGTCTCTGCTGGAGGGTAAACCCTGAAGAATTCGATGAGCAACCAACTGCCCAGCCCCGCTGGAGGGTAAACCCGAAACTGCTCTGGCCATCCCTACTGAAAACAACCACACTGGCCAGTCCTACTGTAAACAACCTCCTCAGTATAGGATCGGTTCCCACGTAATGTATTGGTCACACCGAATCCACAAGAACTCTACCAGGGAACACGAAGAAATGGGAGAATCTCCCCAGGCCTCTCAAGGAAATCACGCTCTAATCCGGTTAGTCACTGTCGAAGTGGATCGAGACAACTCATCCTAGAAAGAGGGGAAAACACCCACACTGTGTGAACACATGTAGTCGTAAATGGTGTCGCGGTCCGGTGAAAGGGTGCGGTACTGAAACCCCTCACAGTGGAAGAAACAGAGGAACAAACCATCTCTGTCAGCCAAACCATCAATAATGAAACTAGGGGGAGACCACTCAACCCCGTTGGTCAAACGAACGAGCACAGAGCTAGGGGAAAACTCCACCCTACTGGTCAAAAATACGAGCATAGAGGGACCCTCTACGTCGTGAGAGGTCAAAGTACGCAAAACAGAACACGGTACGCACGTGGGGACCACACGACGTGTGGCCCCATCTGCACCCCAACCAAGCACACAAATGTTCTCAGGTACAAACATCCACAACGTGTACCTCAAATCATTCCCGTATACTCCTAGATTATACCACGTCTCCAGCCCTATGGCTATCGTGCACACGACACCCCAACGTCAACACGAAGGGCGTAAACTTAACTATGCAAAAATGCCACCTCATTGTCCCAAAAATAGCCAACCACATCTCATTAAGCCTTTACTCCACTCACATGGGAGTGAACGTGATCACGCGCCAAGGGTTCTTTGGAAGCATCGCAGAAATAACCACCATCAGTACGCCTTTCATTTTACACCTTTGATGAGATCTCAAAGGAAACTCCGCACATCCCAACAGATTGCACCATTGAAATCCTCGCGGAAAAACACACGGGGTATACTACCTACTCTCCACAAACGGATATCCGACGGAAAAGGCGCCAACACCGCCTTACGCCCGAACGACGTCCCGTGATCCCGAGCCTCAGCCCCGCAAACAGTCGGGCGCATCACACCATTGCAATCCTATTGGGAAAACACGTCAAAAGGACTGCTCACTTTAGTGCAACGGATATCCGTAGAAAATGATACATTCCGGCGCACCGCACACGAGCGGTGCTTCATGGGACCCGCAACCCGGTCCTGAAACACAACGAACGGATTGCACCGTTGCAATCATTTTGAAAAAGTACACAAGATAGACTAATCACTTGTTCCAAACGGACACCTGGTGATAATGCTAGAAATCACCATCAACTCTGGAAATGGACCTCGCGGGGCCCGCACCAGCGTGTAGAATTAGAGCGGGCAGACTGCTCTAATGCGATGCCCTCAAAAAACACCCAACATCGACTACTCCCACGCCCTGAACGGACGACCGATGAAAAAGTTACAGAACGCTGCTCAAAGCTCAACAGATGGGCTGTGGGTCCCACATTTCAACTCTGGCTTCAACGCCCAAAACCACCCTAGAAAATTTTGCCCCGGCGCCAGGGTCTCAACGTTGTAGACGGCGCTCAAAACGGACGTCGGATGCGTCTGCGCCGCTCAAAACACGAACCCCCGGAAAAAAGTCAAACTACTTAAAGGCGTGTCGAGCCTCCGAGGACCCTCGTTTCAGGAATTAAAAATTCCTAAAACTATCTCAAAAATTTTTCCTCGACGTCTGGAGTACACTGCCACAGAAGGCATGCAAAATGGACATCTGTAGCAAAAATTACGAGCGTCCGAGTCGCGGGGGCAAAGGCCCTTGGGCTGGACAGGCCTGGACCGGCCGGTCCGCCCGGCATGGGCCGGCCCGCAGCTTGGTCACGCGGGCCGGCTGTGGACTCACGGTCCACGCGCAGACCGGCTACAAGGTCTGGTCCCGCGCGCCGTGTGAAGACCTGCATCTCGCGGGTCTTGTCCTCGCGCGGGGGTCGCGTTCCGCGACCCCACGGTCGCCGCTCCCCGGCGACTCGCTGCCCCGTTGAGGCCCTCTGCCTGACCCCAGACACCTCCTCTGCTGAAGGCCCGCAACGCCCTGGCCTCACATGGCCACTTTGCCTCGCCCCGAAGCCAGCCGCGCCGAACGCCCATGCCGCCCTGCTGAAGCCCGCCGGAAAACACCCAAAACGCCCGAAATTCCCGCCAACTTCGCCGGACATTTACAAGCTCCTCGGAACTCGGAATTCAAATATGAAAGATGCGTTGGAAAGAGTATACAATCTAATATTCATTAGTGGGATTTGTTTACAAATAAAACATCAATTTTATGTGATTAAACAGGCTCAAAGTAGGTGCAGGGAGAATAAAACGAAAATGAAAATTCCTACCTTGTTGGGCTTTTCTCGGAGCTTTATGGAGGGTCCGCTGCCGCGCCGCTGCCTTTCCGGAGGGGAAGAAGAGAGGAGGAGCTTCCTCAATCGTTTTTGGGAGTTGTTGGCACCAGGGAAGAACTGGGAGAGGAGAGGGGTGGGTTAAGTGTTTAAATAGAAAACCCTTAACCAGCCACCCGTCGGCCCGAACCCGAACTTCCGGCGGGGTCGAGATTAAGCCTCCCTTGGGGTAAACACCACGTTCTAAGAACAATGGAGATCATGGAATTTTAATCCAAGTCCCAGTTCAGAATTTATTAAACTCATCACCTGGGGCCGCCAAATTACGAAAATGCCACCGGGGCCATTTTCACTGACGGCCCACGCCCACGAAACTTACACCCCTTCTAGGGTAAACGACACGCTCCGAAATCAACAGTGCCCTCGTTTTTTCAATCTGACCCACCTTTTAATAGATACTTGTGTTAAGTCATTGAACAAATAAATTAATTATTTAATTTATCCGTTTCACGTTTCGATAGCGAGCAAGGGGTCCAAACGCCCGGCGCTGACATGTTTTATGCCGTTCCTAGGGTAAACACCCCATTCCAGACCCATCTGTACACTCAGATCTCTGATCTGAAACATTGTTTAAGAGTTATCCCATTTATTTGGCGTGTCCAATGGGTACACACTGAAAATTTAATTTTGGTCACTCCGGGGCCCGGAATTGCACGCCGTCTGAGGGTGCTGCTCTGGCATAATATCAAGAATATTCCAAGGTCATTTGTTTCCAAAAATAGGGTTCTTACATCATTCCATCCTTCAAGATTTTTTTCCTCAAAAAGAAAAACCAGGGAACAACTAAGGTTTCTAAGCCCACACCTGGCTCTCCCATACCCAGAAGAACTCTTGCATATTTCTGCGCCACCGCACGCAGACCAAAGGATTTGATATGTTCATGAAAGGTCTACCCTTGCCGATGACGTGCATAGAAGCACGCACACATCTCTTTAGGTAAACCACGTGGGAGACGCTATGCACCCAAACTAGCCTTTGGAGTTAGGGCAAGGTGGTAGGGAACCTCGACATCCGTTTTCATGGCCTCAAATGGCCCGAAGGCTCTTGGGGGTATCTCACCTCCCCGACCGAACCCTTACATCGCATGTCACGACTGAAATCACCGCCCGCACCTGGAACAAGGCCCGGTGATTCCCTCCTTCAGAATATCCATATGGTGGAACACCCGAGGATATCTGGTCATGCAAGGTTTGACAATCGATGTCTCTCAACCAAGAGTCTCTTACACACTCGGAGAGCGATGGAGTCGACGCCATCGACTAAAGAGGAAGGTTACACACGTTCAACTCTACCAACACAGGGTTACAACTGATGCCCTACGTCACCCTGGTAACACCTCAAACAAGGATCAGGGAGAAAATCATTTCACACGCATAGTCTAAAAATTCTACTCTAAAAAGTTGAAGAGCTGTAGAGAATACCTCTTATTACTTCATGCTCTATAGGATCGTAGACATCCAATGCTCGTGGCTATTCGCAGTCCCAATCGTCATCTCCCAGAGCCTGACGTGGATCGCCTAGTGGTGATGGGAATACCTCGTAAGGTCGTCCTCCACTTCCAGCTCATCTCGCTCTTCTACTAGCACCACCTCTCTGGGCGCTACTCCGATCACAACGTTGCCTATGTCGCGGTGGTGCACCTGCCGCCTGCCCGAAGCTCTCCACATGCCTTGTCGGGCAATCACGTGCCAAATGACCTCGCCCATCGCAAGCATAGCACCGAATCTCTTAGGGATGCACTGGTGCCCTTCGGCCCCACTGTGGTGTACGACCACGCCCCTGAGTCCGGTTGTCAGAAAGCTACCTGCGTCGAGGTTCTGCTTGCTGATGCCCACTAGCTGCGGCAGACATCTCGTCTCCAACAGGCCTGCTGCCACCACCAACTCTAGAATGTGACGGGAAGCTCTCTGTCACCAGCGCCTGCTCTAGAACCCCGGCATATGTGGAAATGCCCAAGGGTACTATGACAGCATGAATCTCTTGGCGGTGACCCTGCTCAAACATCTGCGCTTGGATGTTGTCATTGTGGACCAAGTCCGACTAAAAGCGTGCATGGTCTGCGAAACTAGCCACGTACTCAGCCACCGTCATCCCTCCCTACTGAAAATGTAGGAGCTCTTGAATCTGAATGGAGCACAAGGAGGGGGGGGGAAACTCATCACGAAACAACAAATGAAATTCACCCTACGAAAGTGACGAATCATCAAGAAACAGAGTCTCCAGACTCCACCAATTCCATGTTGCTCCGCAGAAAAGGTTGGCGGCCAAAGCCCCCATAAGATCTACTGGCATCTGAATAAGTCTGAAAAGGTGAACCATTGTCTCTATCCCAGCCTCTGCTGCCTGAGGGTCTAGCTCACCACTGAACCTCAGCGGTCTCTGCCGCTGGAACTCACAGAGCATGCTCAACCTGTGCTCAAACTTAGCATGCTCTCCTGAAGCTGTATGCTGCTCAACAGGTGGGGGTTCTGCTACCAGCCCACCCATCCATCCAAATTAAATTTTTATTAAAGAAAATCCATTTTAAGAGAAAATTTTAAACCATTGTTCTACAAAAGAAAAGAACTAGGCACTGAAGGAACTAAAAAAATGATTAAAAACTAGGCTTAGATTACATGACTCAGCTACTTGATAAAGCTCCCAGTGCAGCGTGCTAACCTCGGTTTCTAGATCCTCTCTGAGTAGCTCTTCAAGGTGAGTGATCATTCTTTCCATTTTCTAAATAAACTCTTCTATGTTGGTTTTACTCTGATATTATCCCCTGGCCAGTATGCGGTCTTGTTTATCAATCAAAATTTCTTTCTCCTCATTAGCATCAACTTGTAGCCGACGTTCATAAATCCTTTGAATCTCTTCTTCGGAGAAATTGGGTTGAAGACTTGTTTCTAGCATTTTATCCTTGGAGTGCAGTATAAGTTTCAAGCACTCCCCAACTTCCTCTTCCCTGTCTCTTGTTTTTCTGCTCGATGCTTCACTTTCCCCCTTTTGTGCATCTTTACCTTCCTTTTTTCTGTCGTTTTGGGCCGACCGAGTCTCCATTGGTTTTGGAAAGTATGATTAGTCCTTGCATCCCTTTGATTTTTCCCCCTGAACCACAATGCATTTCCTCGGGTCGTGCATTCGTTTTTTCCTTTTCTTCCGTCTAGGACTATGGGGTCCTTTCCATTTGATTTGGTCCATGCTTTCAACTGAAGGATGACTGTAACTATCATCATCTGGTGATTCCTCATCATTAAATAAAGGAGGATCATGGACCTCAAGACCTTCAAAGCGGTTCCCCGTCTCTATTTCCGCTACATCAGTGGGATCCATATGCATACTCAAATACTCTTTACATGTTTTCTTCCCCCACCTGGAGAAAGGGACTCACATGATGGGTCATGTACTATGGCCTCGTAGCTCATAGGGCCGTCGTCAAGAACCAAAGATGGTATCCTGGCTGGCTGTCTTTGCGGAGACATCCTGAATATTATCAAGGAGTGTCGCGATTAGATGAGCATATATGTATATAACAAAAACAACAACGATGGGGAGCTGACTCAAGAAGGACAGTCAAAGACTCAATCCTATGTGATGCACAAACCAAATTTTCCCTGCAACGAGTGTCTCAGTATGCCGAGTTGACAAGCGGGTTATCAAGGTCTTGGTGAATGGATACTTCGGCCACCGCACCATCACTGGTCTCCCTGGCCTGAGAGCCGCTCTCGAGACACGTTAACACTCTTTCCCTAAATCCCAACCAATTACTTTTTACGAATGTCCGAACAATGTCCTGAGGATCGAACCTCCCACTGAAACCACTTTGTCATGACCCGACCCTACCTGGGCTCGAGCCGTAACTACCCCAAGGCCACCTCCAAAGGCCAGGGGTTGGCGACAAGCGCCGAAGGCTAAACAACTCAGGGAGGCCTTTTCCTAAGTACCTGTACACACACATGCAACACACTCAGTGAAAAAGTGCAGAGTAAAAGAGAAAAGACAAGTAAAGAAAAATGGAAACTACTATAAATAAACCACAAAGTGCATCGACCTCTAAAACTACAAAGTAAAATCTCAAGGTACACTGAAAAGAAAAGGGTCAAAACACACACCCGACTAGAAAAGTACCACAACCCGGCAATAGGTAAACAAAAGGAAAATAGCTGGAAGGGTCCCCCACCTGAAACCCGACTCCGACCACCACACGCGGTCCATGCTCCCGAACTCCTAAAATTCTCTGACATCACGACCAACATGTTCGTCATCTGCAAGGGTACACCAAGTGCGGGAAATTCCCAAGTAGGGGTGAGAATAAAAATACTCAGTAGGATACCCCAATGGCTCGAGGGAGCAACAAAGGAGGTACCAAAAAGTGAGCAGTAGATCGAACAAGGGAAAAAATGAGTAAAACTGAGAGTGCAGTAGAGTGACCGTAAATAGTCCAGCTCAACCCAACAAGAGCAAGTAGATAGGCTCATCCAAACACAAGGAGTTGGAAATGGTGAGAAGATGAACTTCTCGTCGATTCTTCGCTACCTATAGCAAGAGAGTAGACTCGTCCAACCACAAGAAGCTAGACACAGAAATCATGTGGCATACCCGGTGCGTATTCGCCTCTCCTGGAAGGAGAGTAACCAAAACCCAAGGAATGGGTATCGGAAGCAAGGTATATACATATCTGTATGCTCAACAAGAAACCCAAACAAGATTGTAAGGGGATTTCCATCTCGTAGCTCAGACCAAGAAATGAGTAGCCAACATTCCCAGAAATAACCACCATCGATGCCCAGCATCCCGCACGTCTGCACCGAACTACAAGTCAAGGGGATCAAAATCACCGCACCTTGACACTATCCTCTTTGGGAGGCACAGACTTTCCCGCATGGTTTTAGGTCACGTCCCAAGGATGTGTCTCAGTAGGGAAAGTGCCCCTCATACTTGAGAGTTCTGAGGAAAGTCAAACCACAACTCGACTCTGTCACCCAGGGGAGAGAACACCTCAAAGTTGAGCTCTCACATCAACGACCCGTACAACCAAGGGTCCCACTCCGGTAGTCACAGAGAAATAGCCACAGACATGCCTGGGAGAAATGACTGAGTCTAAAAGTAGTTTTTGGGTAACCCACTACCTAGCCCCACTAGAGGGTAGACCCTAAGAGGTCGTCGGGTAACCCACTGCCCAGTCTCTGGTGGAGGGAAAACCCTAAGTAGTCGAGCAACCCACTGCCCAGTATCTGATGGAGGGTAAACCCTAAGTTGAGCAACCCACTGCCTAGTCTCTACTGGAGGGTAATCCCTGAGTAGTCGAGCAACCCACCACCCAGTCTCTACTGGAGGGTAAACCCTAAGAGCGACCCACTGCCCAGTCACTGATGGAGGGTAAACCCTGAAGAAGTCGATGAGCAACCCACTGCCCGGCCCCGATGGAGAGTAAACCCAAAACTGCTCTGGCCATCCCTACTGAAAAAAACCACACTAGCCAACCCTGTGGGAAACAACCTCCTGGGTAGAGCACCGGTGCCCGCGTAATGTGTTGGTCACACTGAATCCACAAGAACTCTACCAGGGAACACGAAGAGACGGGATAATCTCCCAGGGTCTCTCAAGGCGATCACGCTCCAATCTGGTGAGTCACTGTCGAAGTGGACCGAGACAACTCATCCTAGAAAGTTGGGAAAACACCCACACTTTACGAACACATGTAGTCGTAAATGGTGTCGCAGTCCGGGGAAAGGGCATGGTACTAAAAACCCTCACATCTAAAAAAACAGAGGAACAAGCCATCTCTGTCAGCCAAACCATCAAGAATGAAACCAGGGGGAGACCACTCAACCCTGTTGGTCAAACGAATGAGCACAGTGCCAGGGGAAAACTCCACCCTGCTGGTCAAAAAAACGAGCACAGAGGGACCCTCTACGTCATGAGAGGTCAATGTATGCAAAGCAGAACACGGCACGCACGTGGGGACCACACTACGTGTGGCCCCATCTCCACCCCAACCAAGTGTACAAACGTTCTCATGTACAAACATCCCCAACGTGTACCTCCAAGCATTCTCGTATACTCCCAGAGTATACCACGTCTCCAGCCCTAAGGCTATCGTGCAAACGGAACCCCAACGTCAATGACAAGGGTATAAATGTAACTTTTCCAACATACCACCTCATCTTCCCAGGCACGACCAACCACATCTCATTAAGCCTTTACTCCACTCACACGGCAGTGCACGCGATCACGCGCCAAGGGTTCTTTGCAAGCATCGCAGAAAGAACCACCATCGGTACGCCTTTCATGTTTCCACCTATGATGAGATCTCAAAGGAGACTCTGCACATCCCAACAGATTACACCATTGAAATACTTGTGGAAAAACACGTGGGATGGACTACCAACTTGCCCCAAATGGATATCCGACGGAAAAGGCGCCAACACCGCCTTACGCCCGAACGACGTCCCGTGATCCCGAGCCTCGGACCTGAAAATAGTCTTGCGCATCACACTATTGTGATACCCTCAAGAAAACACGTCAAAAGGACTGCTCACTTGAGTGCAATGGATATCCGGAGAAAAAGATGCATTCCGGCGCACCGCACACGAGCGGTGCTTCGTGGGACCCGCAAGCCTGTCCCGAAACACAATGAATGGATCACACTATTGCGATCCTCTTGAAAAAGTACACAAGTTCGACTAATCATGTGTTCAAAACGGACACTCAGTGATAATGCTGGAAATCACCGTCAACTCCCGAAACGGCCCTCACGGGGCCTGCACCAGCATGCGGAATTAGAGCGGGTGGACTGCACCAATGCGATGCCCTTAGAAAAACACCCAACATCGACTGCTTGCACGCCCTAAACGGATGTATGATGAAAAAGTTACAGAACGCTGCTCGTAGCTCAACAGACGGGCCGTGGGGCCCACTCCTCCACTCCGGCTTCAACGCCCGAAACCACACTGGAAATCTTCGACCCGGTTCTAGGGTCCCAACGCCGCTGACGGCGCTCAAAACGGATGTCGGATGCGTCTGCACCGCTCAAAACACGAACCCCTAGAAAAACGTCAAACTACTTAAAGGTGTATCGTGCCTCCGAGGCCCCTCGTTTCGAGAATTAAAAATTTCCAAAACCATCTCAAAAAGTCTTCCTCGACGTTTGAAGTACACTGTCGTAGATAGCATGCAAAACGGACGTTAGTACCAGAAATTACGGGCGTCCGAGTCGCGGGGGCAAAGCCCCTTGGGCTGGACCAGCCTGGACCGGCCGGTCCGCCCCGCCTAGGCCGGCACGTGTCTTGGCCGCGCGGGCCGGCCATGGACTCGCGGTCTACGCGCAGACCAGCCACGAGGGCCGGTCGTGCGCACCGCGTGAAGACCCGCATCTTGCGGGTCTTCTCCCCGCGTGGGGGTCGCGTGTCGCGACCCCGCGGTCGCTGCTCCCCGGCGACTCGTCGCCGCGCCGAGGCCCTCTGCCTGACCCCGTTCACCTCCTCTGCTGAAGGCCCACCACGCCCCGGCCTCACTTGGCCGCTCCACCTCACCCCGAAGCCAGCCGCGCCGAACGCCCACACCGCCCCTGCTGAAGCCCGCCGGAAAACACCCAAAACGCCGGAAATTCCCCCAAACTTCTCCGGACATTTGCGAGCTCCTCGAAACTCGGAATTCAAATCTGAAAGATGCGTTGGATAGAGCATAAAATCTACTACGCATTTGTGGTATTTGTTTGAAAATCCAACAACAATTATATGTGATTAAACGGGCTCAAAGTAGGTGCAGAGAGAAAAAATGAAAACGACAAATCCTACCTTGTTGGGCTTTGCCCGGAGCTTTACGGATGGTCCGCCGCCTCGCCGCTGCCTTGCCGAAGGGGATGAGAAGAGGAGGAGATTCCTCGTTTGTCATTCAGAGCTATTGGAACTAGGGAGTATGGGGGAGATGAGAGGGTTGGGTTAAATCTTTAAATAGAAAACACTTAACCACCCGCCCGTCGGCCCGAACCTGAACTTCCGGCAGGGTCGAGATTAAGCCTCCCCTGGGGTAAACGCCACGTTCTGAGTGCAATTTCTGTCTCGTAATTTTAATCTGGGGCCCCATTCAGAATTTATTAAACTCAACGCCCGAGGCCACCAAATTACAAAAACGCCCCCGGGGCCATTTTCACTGATGGCCCGTGCCCGGGAACGTTACACCCCTCCTAGGGTAAACAGCAGGCTCTGAACTCAATAGTGCCCTCAGTTTTCCAATCCGTGCCACCATTTAAGAGATACTTGAGTTAATCCATTAAATTAATAAATTAATTATTTAATTTATCTGTTTCACATTCTGATAGCGAGCGAGGGGTCCAAACGCCCCGGTCCAACATGCTTTATGTCGTTCCTTGGGTAAACACTCCATTCCGGACCCATCCGTAAACTCAGATCTCTGTTCTGAAACATTGTTTAAGAGTTATCCCATTTATTTGGCATGCCCAGTATGAACACATTGAAAATTTAATTCCGACCACTCTGGGGATCGGAATCGCATGCCATCTAAGGGCACTGCTCTGGAATAATATCAAGAATATTCCAAAGTCCATTGTTGCCAAAAACAGGGTTCTTACACTGTAAAAACTATTAGAATTGACTCACGATAAGATGAGACACTATTGTGTGTCACCATCACAAGTGACCATCACAAGCCATAATTGTGAGCTACCATCATAAGCTACTATCACTAGGTACTGTTGCACGTCAGCAGTGCATGTCACCATTGGCGTTCTATAGTTCAGTGAGCTACCATCTTGAGTTACCATTATGAGTCATTGATGAGAGTCATTTTTAGCATGCTAACATTTTTTGAGATATAATCATGAGTCACTAGTGTGAGTCATCGATGTGAGTCAATGTTGGTGAGCTACCATATAGCGAGCTACTAACGTGGCTCACCGGTCCTGACTCACTGTACTGACTCACCATCCCGACTCATCACTCCTGTCTAACCGTCATGAGCCTCCATCCCAACTCACTATTCAAAATCACCATTTTAATGTTGAAAAAAATCAAAACTATTGAAACGAGCCACCATAAACTCCTTGAACACTTCAAACACCGTATTTTCACAAAGTAATGGACTAAAGAGGTATAGGGCAGTAAATAATGGAAATACAATTTTTATATGATATTTATTATGTCTTCATACTTTTGGAATTATTAAATGACACATAACATCATGAATTCAATTTCATGGTAATATAATAATATCATTTGGGGATGTGTCGACTACATCCTCCTCGAATTGATGTGATACATTCACACATTACATGGAATATATTAAGGATAGGTTAAATTAAAAAATTATGGTAAAAATGAAATATAAATGATAATGATGACCTAGTTATCTTTCTATAAATATAATATATCTTTTTCTTTAACTCATCTTCACAGATTGAAAAAGAGATAATATCATTTGAGGATGTGTGGACTACCTCCTCTTCAAAGAAATGTGATTCATCCTTTTTCATCATCACATCACAAGAATTATATATATAATTATACATAATATAATAATATTGAATTTATTATATAATGGTCAATATTTATGGATAATCGTTACTTACCTTTACTCAATAATGATCCTTTAAAAATGGGAACATTACTCATGCATACATACGACTTACCATCTCCTTGATCGTAACCTTATTTCTTTTTTTCAAAACCATGTTTATATTTTTATTACAAAAGTATAATTGATGTAAAAATTTTGATAATTATTTCATGTTTCTTATTGAAGATATTTGTAAATAATGAAATCATTAACCTTAGTCAACCTACCAAATCTGTTATGACTCATAAGACAAATATTGTCAAAACATCCAAAACAAACAATAATGATTATGTACTTGTATATAAATTATTTAAAAGTGAAATAAAAGTTATAAAAAACTTATAAATTTTTTTAAATTAAGTAAATAATTAACATAATTTTATTATTCAGGAATATTAAGATCAGGTGTGACAAGTAGGACTAAATATAAGGGGTATTGTCCCAATATACATTCTATTGAGACTTATTGTTTTAATGCTCTTAATTATATTTATATGGTGTTTATACTGACTATGAATGTATTGTATGCTTATCATTTAAAAATTTATGGCATTTTACATATCTATATAATGATTTCATTTCATTGATTTTGAATTTTTAAAGTTACCAATGTGGTAATGGTATTTGTCACAATTTACCTTCTTTAACACATTTGTTATGTTGAACACTTATTTTCATTTATGAGATTTATATAATGCTCCTTTTACATGTTATATAATTATTATAATTTTTATCATAGTATTATAAGTCTTGTTTTAGTGTTATTCCTTTATGAGGATTATAATTAAAATGATTCAAAATGGTATGGGGAACTTTGAATCTTTAAAGATTATTTTTCTCTGGAATGTTGTTGACAATGTTTAAATGGTATCTCCATTCATCATCCATAACAACCATTTTTTTATACATCCTCTATGGTGGATATTTTGTATTTATTCCATCTCCATTCTTTCTATAAATGGATTATGACTTTATCAAAAAGGTTATAACCTTCCACAGGTTAACCATGATTCCATGAGATTGTTATGGAACTAGTTTTATTTCAATGGGATTACCGTGTTTAAAAGTGATTGTTATATAACTCATTTACTTTTCATGGGAAAAATATATTTCAAATTTATTTTTATGGAACCAATTTCCATTCCATGGGTCAATAATGTTTCAAATAATTGTTTTTGAACTTGTATATTTTCCACAAAATAACAATGTTTTAAAAATATTGTTATAAAACCCATTTAGTTTCCATAGTATAATCATGTATCAAATTTATTTACATGAAACACATTTATTTACCATGGGTTAATATTTTGTAAAATTAATAATGATTTTTTGTAAGATTTTTTTATATTGTGGATCAGAGACATCATACTGGATGAGACGACCCAGATAGTGTCTAAAAAGACCATTATGGATTAATATGGTGTGGTCTAGATATAACTGAGAAATAAATTATATATTGAAATTGGTTGGAAAAAATAGAACCAAGAAATCCCATTACATCTTAACATGGGTTGGACTAAATAGTACAGGGTGACCCATTTTTTCTCTCCAATGCATTGGGAATTATAATATTAGAATTATGTCCATATGGTTATTCCAATTGAAGTGGTTTTGAAATGGTTTTATGAAAGTGATACTCTAAGTTACAAATAATATTTTTAATTTATTTTAATGATCTTATAATTTTTCTAATGATTATGATTCATATCCCATGACTTCTGATTATTGATTTTTATTAGTCTTTCATTTTCCATGTTTTCATATTTTATAATACTAGTATTTGTAGGTATGATCTATTTTATTATTCAATCATGAACTTCAATTATGTCTTCATTCCCTTATGTACTCTTCTTTTCATTAATGACATTAATTTTTTAATTCTTACATTTTACCTTACTATGATTTTGAGATCACCCTTCTTGTGATTACTTTTCCCCATGTCTTAAAACAAGTCATTGAATGATTTATGTCAAAAAAGGATTTCAAAAGGATGATGTTCATGACCTATTGTGAAATAATAAATGGTTTTTTAAGTTAAATAAATTTTCTTCTTATTAAATTTTAATTATTTAATTTTTTCCCCTAATTATGTAAAACAATATATCTAAAAGGTCCTCCATAATGTAAGCGATTCATGTTTTCCTTCTGATGTTGTAAGGTTTTGATGTGAAAAAATGTGTCACAAGTATCAGCATCATTACTGGAAATGTAACTATATGTATTTAATCTTAGGATCCAAGAGTGAGGGACCTGGGTTTTTATTCTATTAATCTATCATTTTAGGATATGAAAATTATGTTTTCCATGTGATGGATATGATAGGATACATCTTTAGAATCTTACACATTTCTTATTTTAATAAACCACTCATATTAAAACACTCGGTGAATAAAAACTCTTTTTGTGAGACCATGATAGTTTCTCATCTCATTTTATTTTGACAATACATCGAGACAAAGATGATCGCATGAGTAACATGCATGAAATCATTGTATTTGAGTAAATACATGATTGAAAGAAGGATTCAGATATGGTTATATGATGTAGTCACCTAATCGAATAGTGTGATGATCTGATGATATCCAAATATAAGGGATATGATCAATGATATATCACATGATTGAATTTAGATAATCATTATGACATCATGTGATGATCATGGATCTTGTCATTTTAGGGAGAAAACCATGAAGATATCATTTGAACATAAATGTTTTTTCAATCATAAGATGATCCCTTATTTTTTATGAATTATTTATTAATTATTAAAGGCATTGTGAGATGTTCATCGAGGCATTACATGATCAATAAAGAGATAATGTTAAGTAGGACTTTGATATGTGTGATCATTCAAGCCTTACAAGGAGAATCCAAGGTTTTAGGTTGTTCAAAATAAATGAGATCCTGAGATACTTGGGAGAGTTTCATGGGTCCTCAAAACTGATTGAAAATGATTTTAAAAGTGGTGTATTTTCATATATAAAAACCTAGGTTCGACTGAGAGTTGATTTTGCTTCCCTTTGTGATATTGATAGATACTATCAATACAGAGTCACCCACGTGAATCTTGATATATGAAGAAAATTATGAACAAAAATTGTATCTCATAGGTATAAGATATTTACCTGATTAAATCACATGAATACATCTCTCAATTCACTTTTTTCATACATGAATTTTGACCTGTAAACATCTCTTTTCACATGATAGATCACGCAGAAAAATACCTCTTATCTTTTAAAGTAAGGAGGAGTAGCACCCACTAGAAATTCCAAGAATTAATAAGAATATTATTCTTGATAAAGTAAAAAACATGTGATCCTTACCTAGTCATGTGGAGTAGTTACTGATATTTTTCCTGATCCAAATTTAAATCCTTGAAATATTTATAAAATATTTCTCCCTTCAGTGTCTGGTGTCGCACGCAACACTAAAATTAAATGAACCGTAGTGCAATATTATGATATTATTATTTTATCATGACCATTACGACCTAGTTTTTGGGTCATATGGTATGAATAGGAATAAAAATATTTTAAAATATATTAATTCTTGGGAAAGAAACATTTATTTTTTAATAATGTCATTTTATTCTCAAAAATATGTTTTCATCAAATGATGATTTCATTTCATTCCATGAGAAAAGAAACATTCTTTTGGATAATATATAAAATTAATTTCAAATAATTAACATAAATTTTTAATTCAACGTGTCAAAATTATCCGAGGAATAAATTTTGTGAATTTCTAAAAAAATGTGAAATTTTAATGAATAGTGAAAATTACTAAATTTTTTTAAAACTATTTTTTATTTTAAAATTAATGAAAAATTAAAATTACATTTGAGATTAGTTTTAAAAATTAATTAGTTCTTTGGGATTATAAATAATCTTATTTTTCTTTCAAATGAGTTTTATACATGAAATTTTAATAAAATCATTTTATACTTGAAAAGATCATTTTTTTTAAAAAAAATTAGTTATCAATTCGTATTCAAGGTGAATTTTAAAAATAAATTATTCTACATATTAATTTTTAATTTTATAATATTCATTACATATTTCGAATCATTTGGTTCAAATTTAGTAAATTTACCCCTTTTATTTTTTTCAAAATGAATAGAACCTATGGTAAAATTTATCATCTCAATAAAAGTAATATCGGGTTAATCTAGATTAAAAACTAGGGGTAAGACTATATGTTTTAATGAAAATTATTATTTTATGAATTACAATTTACCTTTAAAAAATTAGGTATTATAATGACATATTTAATGGGAAATTTTCCGTGAAAATGGAATAAAATTACTAAAATGAAAGAAAGTGAAAATTTGTCACCCTCTTATTTTTAATAAGTATAATTTAATTACTATAAGTTTAACTAAAATATATACTATATTATAAATATTATTTTGGGGACCTATATAATTTTTCATCATCATGTTAATTTTCATAAATTTTTAGGAATTATAGAATTTCCTTAAAGGCTTACAAAACACTATTGTATTAATTATTAAAATAACAGAAAAATAAAATTAATGATATGTAAAAATATTAAAAGTAATCAATCATGAGATATTTAATATGATTAAAAATTTATATACATTAACATGGTATTTTAATGATATTATAAAATATTTTTATTTAATTTTATTGTTTTTATATATTTGTTTTTAAATATCAATGTAGTGAATAGTTTCAAAATTTATAATAATAATATTTTAGGGGATGTATCTTTTATTAAATTATTTGAAAATATGAATAACATTAAAAAATTATAATTTATCTTTAAATTTACATAAAGGATATATATCGGCCATTTATGATCAAATTGACAACATATAAGTAAAAATAAAATCTTTTTAATGTAGAAAAAACTTGTTACCATAGTTAAAATTAAAATATGATAATTAAGGGTCAATCAAAATCATGATGTTTAAAATAAAACCAAAACATATCTAAATATTATTGTATGATAATTATATAAACATATATTATATTATATTATATTTTAATCCAAGATCATTTGAGTGTATTTTGATAGAAAATGAATTTATAAGAATTTAATATTTTGATAAATTTCAAAAACACCCCTCTCATCCCTTATAAAAATCACCCATCACAACCCATTATGCCCACATATTTCAAGCCTCTATGATATCCATATATCTAAAAAAACATTAATATACACAATCTTTAAATATATCTACTTATTGTCTCACTATAAGTCCAATTCTATGTTTTGAAATGGATCCTTGAAGGAGGTGATATTCAAGAGGCAACTTTCTCAAACCATCTCTTTTAATATCATTAATTATTTTACCTTTTTCTCAATGCCTTCATCAATTAAATTATAATAACTAAATTATAATTTATATATGTTAATGTTATATTTTTAATTTATTATATTATTTACACTTATATTCCCATCTCATCTCATTCAAAGAAACAAAATTGTTGTCAAAATTATGGAGGTAATCCGTCTACATGGATAATGTTTTTTAATTTTTCTTTAAAGCCTTTAATAAAGGTCATAAAACCATTATAATGGAATATAAGATTTTAATATTTATATTTTAACTTATTTAAAGTTATATAACTAATATGAAGACATAATATTCAATAAAATGACAGTTTTTTTGTGATGGTCGAAAAACTGCAAAAAATAAACTAAACGACCATAAAAAACATTTTATCAAATGAATAATAATCATACAAAAAAAGATATATTGAATAATTTAAACATATTTAAGGCCATTAATACTATATAATATCATATCTTTATAATTATTACCATTTTCAAATAAAAACTATATTTTTACACAAGCTAACCAACCACGAAACCATGAAATAAACTATCCCAAAAAGATAAAATTAAACTTTATAACAGATTGAAATGTTCATAAATTAACATAATAAAATTATAATAAATAAAACAAATATATATGGTCTTGTGAATTTAATTATTAATGAGCCACATTTCATTATATATTACAATAATTTAAAGTGTAAAAGTCATTTAGTCAGAAGGTAAGGACTCTCTATCAACATTCATATTACATATAGGATAAATTTTCTCTCCCTTTTTTACAATTTAATTTTTCATTATTATTTTATAAATATCATATATTTTGTTTATATGTTCCAAAAAATTTTATTTAATTCAATTCAATTATCTTTTATTGGAGTTACATAATTTTTTTAGCCACCTTATCAATGCTTCTAGATAAGCAAACTAGATTAAAGCGAACTTATATTCTTCATTACCATTATATATTAAACTCCATAGAATATTATAATACTAAAATATTTTTTAAAAATCACAAAATTTATCATTAAAAATTTATTTTGGTCTATTTTTGCGTTTTTTTTAAATTATTCCTTTACCCTTTTTAAAAACTACTTATTATTTTTTCTAAAACCGAACCGAAGTGGAATATTTCTAATATAACCAAAAAACTCATTTGTATGTTATCAAATCAGTTTGAAATAATTATTCATGATTTATTCTTATTTTTACCATTATTAATTTCAAAATTTTATTTAGATCCATTCTTTAATGCATACCATTATGATACGCCCTTTTGTTATGTCTTCAAACTTGATTGTGATACTTGTTTCCTTTAATGGGTAACCCCTATGTTTATTCCTTATATAAGATTTATTTATATGGAAAAAATATGCATGAAAGTGTTATGATAGTTAAACCTAGATAGTCATCCAATTAATTGGGTAATGTTTTGTCTTGTGAGATGTTTTATATAGGATAATGTTGTAAACATAATTCATTATGGGACTTTTCTCACCCTGTTATATAGCTTTGATATTATAATTTATTCATGTTTAGGTCATGTTATATATTGTATCAAATTTCCTATGTTTTGAGGATCAAATGATTCCATTTTCTATATATTATTACTTTATAAGTGTATTGATACTCTATGACTTTTATGATATCATGTTATGGCTTTCTAAATCACGTGTTATGATTCAATCCCATGTTTATCTCTTTAATGGTATTTTTATGTCATACCATTGTCTATGTATTACCATATTTATCCTCTATAGTTATACAATCTAAATGGTAGTTAGAATTTCATTATATAGATTAGTTAAAAGTTATTTTACTTTGGTTTCATTTTTTAAAATTATGTACCCCGACTTCAACATAAACTAGACTCTTCAATCATTGGTTTGTATTTAATGGTAATTTATTATTAAAATCATGTAATAGTATGTGTAAAGGTATAGGGTCTATATAGTTGGTATAAAGTCAAATTATTTATATTTTTGTTTATTAGGAATGTAAAGCATTATTATGAATTCTACGGATAATTCTAGCACCCTAAATAATCTAGATTGAAACATAGGAAATCACAAGATGGATATACTTTCTATTTATAAGTTTATTATTGTATGTTAATTTTTGTATTTTTACATCAAAATTATATGATATCTAGTTTTTACCATATAATTTCTGACAATAATTTTTTACGGTGAAATATCTTAATGGACAAAGAATGTAACACCCAAATTTTTTTCTGAAGTATTTGTCTCTTAGATAGTATGTGTTTCACATAACACTGAGCTTAAACGAACCACAATGTAATATAAAAAGATAATTATTTTAACATGACCATTTTTAATAAGATCGTGATTTAGTGGTTAAAAATAGGAATAACCATATTATGAAATTTATTAATTATTGGGAAGTAAACACTTATTTTTAAATAATGTCATTTAATTATTCAAAAATAATTTTTCTTCAAAAAAAACAATTTTACTTATTTCAATGTAAAAATAAATATAATTTTTGACACTATTTGAAAATTCATTTGTCGAAATAATATTCATTTTTGAATTTAACATATTAAAATTATCTTAGGATTTTTTTTTTGGAAATTTTCATAAGAGTTTGAAATTTTAATGGGTTTAGAATACCAATTTACATTAAAAATTGTAATCTATTTTAAAATAATTGAAAATATTTTGTTAGATTTTATATTAGTTTAAAAAAAATAATTCCATTAGATGATAAATAATCTAATTTTGTTATTTTAATTGAATTTTATACATGAATTTAGTATAAAATCATTTTTAACATGAAGAGGTCATTTTTCAGAAATTTTTTTTTCGATGTGTTTTTTATATTTAATTTTAATATAAATTATAGAAAATAAGTTTTTTTAATATTTAAATATGAATTAGATATTTTTAATTAGTTTTTCATAATTTAGTAAACAATCACATTTTTTTGGAAAAATGAATTCTAATCGTGGTAAAATTAAAGACCTTGGAAAATGGTAAATCGTGTTAATATATATTTAGAATTAGTGATAAGGACATATGTTTTTTATCAGAATTATTTATGGATGAATACAGTTATTCCCTTAAAATTTATGGTTAGAAATTTAATTATTTAATAGACACTATTCCCTGAAAATTACTTAGGCATTATTAAAATAAACGAAAGTGATAAAATAACCGTCTTTTTTAATAAATATATTATTTTTAATATAGGTTTAACTAGAAGGTATACTAGACTGTAAATATTATTTGGAAATAAAATTAATTTCCCATAATAATTATAATTTATTTATAATATTTATGAATTTAATTATTACCCTGGAGGCTTACACAATATTGATGAAGTAATTATTAAATTAACAGAAAAATAAAATAAATGGAAATAAAATTATTAAAAGTAAAATATTTTGAGATATTCAAGGAAATACAAGAATTATATAAATCAAAATTAAAATTTTAGGATATTATAAAATATATATACCCTATTTTAATTTATTTCTTGATGTTTTTAATTCTCAAATTAGTTAGTAGTATCAAAATTAAAAATTAAGTTATTTTATGGGATTAATATTTTATTAAATTATTTAAAGATAAATAAAAAACCTTATGAAATATAATTTTATTATAAAGTATTCTAAAATTTCAAACATTTTACATTTATGATAAAATTTATACCATATAATAAAAAATTATGGCCTTATATTTATGAAAATTTTTGTTACTAGAAATAAAATTCAAATATTTTAATTATGGGATAATAAAAATGATAAGGTTTATAATAAGATAAAAAAAACTTATAAAATTTATTTTTTGATTATATTATAACCTTATGTTATTTTATCTTATAATACACATCCATTTTGAGACATTTTAATAGAAATTGTACTAATGAAAATTTAATATTTTGAGAAATTTAAAAAACACTCCTATCCTCGCGTATAAATACCACCACTCACAACCAATTATCCTCACTTCAGAGTTTCCTTGATGTTTTAAAAGTATCTAGAAAAAATTATCTTTCACTTTATCCCCCCTTTCATGTGATGTTGGTCTTACCAAAATACCAATTCCATGTTCTTAAAGTGAGCCTTCAAGGAGGTGATATTCAAGAGGTAGCTTTCCCAAACGAACTCTTTTCATTTAACTTATTCTTCTACATTCATCCCACCTCATTATTACACATAAAATAATAAAACTAGTATTATGTTTGTAATTTTATTCTATATTAATAATTAAATATCTTATTTCTACCAATTTTCTCATCACCACTTATTATAAAAAGTGAAATTGTTGACTAAATTATGGTGATAAACCATCTTCATGGATAATGATATTTCATTTTTCTGTACCACTATTGAGGATGGTCATATAACCATTATGATGGTGAAACTATATTTTAATATTTATATTATAACATATTTCATTTTCTTCGACAAATATATAAATATAATATTCAACAAACCAAAACATGTTTGTGATGGTCAGAAAACCCACAAAAACTAAACTAAAGAATTTTCGTTAACATTTTATCAAATGAATAATTATAATAAAATAATACAAAATGATATATGGGGTAATTTTAACTTATATAAATTCTTTAATACTATATAATTTCACTTTTATATTCTTATTCCCATCATAAAGGGATGTCAATAAAATTACAAAAGCATGTTATGTTATTTGTCCCTCACCGAATGGAATTTAAAAGGGTTGTATATGATATAATCACTTAATATGTATTATTATGTTATAAATATCATAAATATCATATATAAATACTATTTACATCATTATTACCTACCATAATATATGGTAATGGGAAAACGAATGATGGTGTTTAGTGAGGTGATAGTTCATTGTACAGACGAATTATGATTTCATAACTTCTTTGATGGAAGGTTGAGTTTTTAGGTCATACCCATAACATAACATCATTTATTTATATTCAATATAATATGTTAATTGTATAATAAGGGTTTAAAAATAATTGAGGTTGGTGGATAAGGAACTATAATAAGAATAATTTTAGAAGAATACTACCACTTTTTTAGGTAATATACTATTGTTCACACTAAAATAATGATGGGTTTTCTTCCATCCCAAATTTTTGTATCTAGTACGATGTGAGGGAATTTTATAGGTGATTTTGGATTTGTTTTGAAGATAGAAATTTCATGAGATGTGTAAAGAAGTAGGAAGTGTGAGTTCTTTTTTATAGTTTAGTAGGAGTAGCATGCTTAAAAATACTCAAAGGTATTTTATATTGGTAGGTATACCATAACTCATGTGCTTCCAAAATTTAATAATAATATGGTGGAGGGATTATTGTCATGATAAACACAACCACTATAAAAATTAAATACATTTTTAAACATTTTGTTCCTTGCTTCATATAGTTCGTTATTTTTCTTATTTTAGTTATTCATTTTGGTAACTAGTTTCCTGACCAATGTAATTCATTCATAATGACTAAAATAGGGTTATAATTATTAGAAAATTTATAAAAATTGATTTAAAAAATTAAATCATTGTTACAAAATAGAGAACCCATGTGTTTTGGAAATTAAATATAAAAGAAGCACATGTAACATGCAAAAACATTGCTTTAATCAAAACCATCCGAACAATGCTTTTACTACATAGGGGTATATATGTTTATTGTAATATATAAATTTTAACATGATTGGAAAAGATTTTATATTTATTAATAATTAAATTTTCATCCCTAAATGTGTGATTCTTAGAAATTTTGAATCATTTAATAAAATTTCTTTTATTTTAATATATCAAAAATGTTAATTGTGAAATTAATTATTCAATATTAATTAAAACATATCAATCCAAAAATTTAATTCCATCTTATTGATTTAAAATTTGTGTATAATGATATATATGAAAAAAATAATAATTTATCACAAAAATTTAGTTAATTTACTTCACTTTTAATATTTTTAGTATCATTTATTTTATTTTATTATAAACTAAATAATGCATGTTTTGGATTTTCTTAAGAATTTAATTTAACTATAAAAAATCTAAAATCTTAACATAAATTATTGTGATAAAATTATAATTTTTATTTCAAAATAATATTTATTGAAAAACCAATATAGTTTTTCCCTAACTATAATGATTTATATTAATTAAAATAAATAATGGTTCATTTTTTGTCTTTTTCATTTATTATCTTCTTATATGGCTCCTAATCAAGGAAAATAATCCGAAAAGTGAATAAATTTAGACAAAAAAGTAACAAGAGTAAAATTTTTCCATAAAATAGGTGTTGGGAAATGGTTGGTCCATTTTTACACAGCAATATTAATGTTTAACCACTAAGTAAACTCATTTTTATTTAAATCATTGTAATTAATTTTAACTAAATTCATTTAATATTTTGGTAAAAATCTATGTTATATGATTATAAATTATAAATAAATATTATTATAATTATTTAATCTTTTTTATCTTATATTAATCAAATAATTTGGAAAAAATAATTTAAAATTAGTCTCGTTGGCATGATTAGGAAGCTGATTTCTAATGTGAAAATGTTCAAAAGTTTTGAAAAGTTTTTATATCTATAATCAATATGAAAATGATTATAATGAAATAAATTTGATTAATATATTTATTATTTATCTAATTTTATTTTAAAATAAATTTAAAATATAATATATCATTATAAAAATTTTATCTGAAACATCTGTTTTCAATAAAAATTCGGTATTTTTCACTATTCTAACAAAATGAAACAACTCAAAATAATACAAAAAAATTGACCATAGGATAATTTTGAAGTAACGATTTAAAAAATTGAGTTTATTTTTTCAATATTATTATTTTAAATTGTAAAATAAATTGACTTAAAACTTGTACACTATTAAAATGGGGAAAATTGCTTTTAGAAAAAATACAATGTTTTTTGCATAAAATTATATTTCTTCTTATATCTTGTCTAGAAGACACATTGGATCAATATTAAAAATTATATTGAATATATATATATATATATTTAATATAAATCAATAATTTAATTTAATTTAATTTGTTAATATGAAATGAATTTGGGTGCATAAAAATAGTTTTATTAAAAAAACATTTCCTTTATATTAAATTTGTTATTATTTTAACTAATAATTTTTTAGTAACCAATGAATCCATTATATAAACTTTTGTAAACCATATTTTCATAATTAATTTAATATATTTTATTTCCACTATTTTAATAGATAGGGGGTAACAGTTATATTAAATTATAATATTAATAGCATATTATTGTCTGGTAAGACTCGACCATATGTGTATCAAAACTTATCAAAAAACAATATGATGTTATGTGAAACAAAAGATAAAATTGTGGTTGTATATAACACAAGGAAAAAAAATATTGCATACAACACAAGATATAAAATAATTTTAACTAATTTGAGAGATTGAATTTCATAAAATCTAAGGATATTTCATATTTGTATTCAGTAATACATTCCTAATATGAAACAAAAAATGATGGTAAAGGATAAAATAAGGTGGCCTAAAAAATTTTATGACATCAACCTAATGGAACCCTTATTGGTTTGAATTTGAATACAAGACTAACCCAAGAATCCCACCTATAACAGGACAGTGATTAGATACTACCACTATGGGTATGAAACTCAAAAATTGGATGCCTTTCCCTAAATGGGCCCTGGGACAAATTTTTGGGCCTACAGGCCATGTAATGGGCTAAATGCTCACTGGGTCTTCGGGCTATATAATGGGTCTCCCCCTACCCAGTTAAAGAGGTATTTTATTTTCTTTAATAATAAACGAGACTTCGGCCCCATCCTTAAAAAAACATATCCCAAATGTCTATTATATTTCAAATACATAATCATCATTAGAATTAATTCAATAATGATCCCCTATAACTCTAAATAATCATAAAAAACCATTCATGCTAACCAAATAAAATCTCCCATCTCTCTTACACTATATTGTAAAAAAATATGTAATATGTGGTTGGGTGAGAACATTGGAGTACTCAGTAAATCAGCCCTCTAAAAAAATCAAAATCTATTCTAAATAGATATGGAACGGTGAAAATTGTTATATAAATCATGTAAAATAAAACCACTTATTGAAATAGAATAATCATATGATATATTATCATTGATATTCATATTCCACTTAATTTATCACAAGATTCTATATTAACTACAACATTCTCAAAAAATAAATTGACAATGATAAAAAAAAATCCAATTCATACCGATGATTTGAATAACAAAATATAAATCGATAAATGGAATAAATTACTAACTCCGTAAACATGATCAAAACCAACCAAACAAAAATGTATTAGATCTTATCACCGCTCTAACTAATTTTTTTAGTCGTATCTCCAATATATACTAATAGTGAGCCAGTTTGATAACCCCTATATCTAATCTAAAACATGATAACTAAATAAAAATAAAACCATATAAAACCCCATATATTTACAACATTTCTCAACAATAATTCCAAATATACTTGCATCATAAATTTTGGTCCATAATTAGAAATCCACCACCATATATTGAATCACTAAAAATAAAAGTTTATGACAACATGTTGATAGGGATCTGTAATCATGGAGGGAAAAATTCATTATGTCAATTTCTCTTTCAACCCAAAAACTAATGGATTATACAACTCACAAACCCCCCAAATTATCCACCTAAACCAAATTAATGAAGATTCCATAATTTATACCTTAAAATGTCCATGGAGAAAATTTATGATAAGTGAACCCCCCACCAAAATACCAAAGTTACATTATTTTGGAAACTATAAAAGTAAGATCCCTACCACCATGACCTTCACAAAATCATTTTTCCATATATAGTAAACTTATCTTGTTTAATAATACCAACCCATTACTCCATATTCATCACCATTCCCCTAAACACATTTAATATATAATATTTATTAACATTATATAAGTGTAGACAAAAAAATAACAACAAAACAATACCCCCTAATCAAAAATAATAAACCAAACCATCCAAGAAGACCCCCACAACCAAAGGATTGGACAAAAAATGTAGAATCAAGAATAAAAATTTAATACTAATTATTTCTCCTCATATTTAATGTTTTATCTTTCCACATTTTTATTTATAAGACTAATTATTTATTAAATTATAGAGGAGAAATGGTTTCCAAACAAATTAATGACATGAAAATCGAAGTGTTTAATATCATATAATAAGAATAAAAACACCAAAAACACTAAATATACAAAAATCATATGTGAATATACATCCCATTGTCAATTCTGTGACATGTTTTATTACTGTTGTATAATTCCCTTCATCCATTTGGGATTTTACAAAAAAAATTCTTTTTCCTCAAGAACTAAGAACAGTCAAGAATTCATTGAAAATTATTTTTAAAAGGAATATAAAATTAATTAATACATGAAATCACAAAAATCCAATAATGTATATTATTCTAAAAGTAATAATTTTTTTAGAAATACCATTTCTCAATCAATGTGTTGAGATTTTATTCACAAGTGCATAAAGGATTAGTTGATCATACTATAATAAAATCCCAATAGAACACTTCAATTATATAAAATACTTTGAGCCCGATTAATAAAATGACCAAACATTACCTAAATAATTAGAAATTGTTACAAAAAAACTCCTCATATAGGGGAATGAAAGGAAATGAATATGAATAAGGAATCTCGCATCAAAGGAAAATAGTATTAATCTCATAATATCAAAACTAACTTTTCTTAAAGAGGGAAAAAGGATATCAGAGGATACCCTTTAAATTTCCTGATCACCTCATATCTAATCAACCAAAAATTAGTATCATATTATAAAATACCCCCATGACTTAATGATACCTTTAAATACCAAACTATGGAATCATATACCTAGGGATTCTAATTGGGGTAGCTCTAACGATGTTGAAATGATTACTCATAGGAATATAAACAGACCCCCTAATACATTTCATGCTAAAATTGAAACACTTAATGATGTTACCAAAAAAGCAGATAAGGGGTTAAATAAGAGTAATAATCCATATATAAGACCATTAAATCCATATGTAAGGATTCCACTTGATATATAAGGGAATTTAATTTTCCAAAATATTCATAAATCAATAAATGTCATTAATAAAGAAACTCACACTATAACCAAGATTCCTACTCAATGTAGTATGGCACTTAACTCTCATGGCTAACACGCAATGTCATGAAATAAGAACAATATCATAAATTTTCCCTTCACAGCATGACTCACAAGAATACAGAATGTCCATATATCCCACAAAACTCTTTATGCCACAATATACAACGAAACACCTGGGATCCCCCTTTTAAGCTTATATTTCATCTCAAACACTATATACCTTCCCAAAACATTCTCATGACACATCCAACACCCAAAGGATGAAAAGTGATAATCTATATTTTCTTGGTTGACTACATTTGATACTGATCTGGCGATCCTCATATGTGAGAATAAAATTGTAACATGGAAAAATTGGAAATTCGTTAATAATCAGTAAGGGTATATACACCTCATGCATGAAAAATTCACAACCGACATCCTTAAGGAAATTATAATACACATCAATAAAAACATATAAAAACCCCACTCACATGGGAGATACCTATGAATCCAAAAACCATGCATCGAGTGAAATATAATATAGAAAAAACCACCCTTTTATATTTCTTAAATCCTTAGTAAAAACTCCCTCAATCTCAACCATGTTTTGAAATAGATACAATTTAAAAAAAATTACTCATGTAGATTAATTTTTTTCTTTAAAAAAACCAAAATCCATGTGAGGAATGAATATTTACATTAAATATTAAATTTCCAATAATCACATAATCCTATAAATAAGTATAAAAACCAGGGACATTGTTTTTAATGAAATGATAAGCCTTAACTATTGAAATTCTTAAATCCAAATATCCATTAAACACTGAGAAGTGTGTTTAATCATAGGGTTACCATAATGAAATTTCCTAAAAAATTATATAAATACATACTAAATGTCTAGAAATTAAACAATAATGTGGTAATTAGCTATGTGGATCGAATAAATTTTGTAAATCTAATGGATATCCACACCCCACTTCTTAGAACACTAAGACCCATGACTGAGATAGTTCATCACAAACATCCCAACTAATCAATTAGAGGCTTCAATAGAGTCCCACATTATAGATAACCCATTATATATGATCTCCATAATATATATAAACACTATAAATGACATTAATTGAAAATATATAGTGGATCAATGAATCTACTTCCCTATTTTTTATTCTCAAAATATTATTCTCATTCATCCACATTGTGCATGAAGTGATGAAAGTGACTAATAATTTCCATAAAATGATTCCAAAAGTTATTCATGCTCTATGATCTCTGCTAAATATTATAATATTATTCAAATAATAACCCACATAAAAATATAATTTTAAATCCTTCTTAATATATTTATGAAACTTCTCCCATAACATCCCATATAGGTTTCCACACATTCTCGGCCAACATATTCCAACTACCATCCAAAATAATCCAACCAAAAAATTAACCCCTAATCAATCTCGGATCACCACAATCATAAAAGAAACTTCAATATAATCTTTCTAATACTCATCCCTGAATCTAGATGACCCACCATGGTTCCTCCTAACTTCATTCCATTGAAATATCAACAAAGATCTATAATAATATTTAGTTTTCTCATCCCTATGAATAACATATTTAATATGTTTTATGAAATATATTTCATTCAAATAACAATAAATTTATCTCAAACCCCACATTTCTTATAAGCATCATATATGAATAAAAAAATTATTAAATACATCTACCCATGTATAACTCTTTAAAACAATCTCTTATTAATAACACTTTACATAGCCATCACTTACTACATCATCTATCAACAATTTTATTTCCATAAGAAACAATATCCACATCTCCAATTCCTCCGCTACATCTATTTTTTTATGAAAAAAATCCTTTCAAAGGAACCAAAAGAAAATATAACAAGAAATTATTTATAAACAATTATGATTATTTCATAATATTTTTTACAATAATTACAAGACATAAATGCTAAAAATCAATAATGGGAGAATTTTATATTTTCAGGATTTTATAATTTTAATTTATAGTTCACAAAATAGATTTTCAATGAAACCTATAATCACATTGAGTTATAAATTAACTAATAAAACATCATTGAAAACATAAAAAAAATAAGTAAATTACATTTATATTAATTATTATACCACCATTAATAATATTACATAAATATTATTTTTGATAGTAAATGAAAAACTATAGATGATTTTCTAAAATGAATCATGATTGACATGATAAACAAAAATTTATATAAACATTTTATAAGGAATAAACTTACATTCCAAATAAATAAATACTATATGACTCTTTCATTCTTATTTTACAAGCTACGTGATAAAATAATAAATATTCCTGAGGAAATACACATTAGTTCTTTCATAGAAATTCATGGTAACATTTTAGATCATTATATATGCTAATTATATTTTTAAATCCACCGCATACCCTTTTTATTAAAAATATAATGGTATTTAAAATTCAAAGGGTCACACATGATTACCATAATATATTAAAACATAAATAACACTCACAAAAGAAATAAAGAAGTTAATTCAACAATATTTTCATAATTATAATTGGTTTCCACCATAGATTCTTGTAATCTATAAACAATAAAAAATAATCAGCCCAAAAACATTAAGGGAATAATTTATTGACACATATATATAATATATCATATATTTATGGTAACACATGGTAATCAATTTTATATTGAAATATAAAAACTCATAATGTATGGTTCTAAATCCATTCCTTCATCTTAACATCAATATATATATTATTAGAAAATTAATTTAAGAAAAAGATGTCAAAACATTGAATTCTTATAAAATATTAACTTTTTAATCATTGTTTGGAAAAATTATAAACCTCGTGAAAGATTATTATTTTTATATATATTTTTATAGGATAATAAAATGAATTTTACGACGGAAAAATATTATAGAAATAAATAAAAACAATATAATCAATAATCAATATGGATTTTTTTCCGTAGTATATTCTAGTCAATAGTTATTTTACCTTTACCTTTAATCATTACATAAAGATAAAATAAATCAAAAATAATTATAGTATAGAAACATAATCATAGATAAATATAAAATGTGGAAATGAAACTGTAAAGCCTACTAAAAATAATAAGGCTTGTATCTACCTATACCTTTTATCCTAAAATGGTTACAAATTCACCAAAACATTTTTTATGGGTCATTAATATATTTGAATTAGATCACAAGTGGCCCTATATATATGTTTCCATGTTGTTATCTAAGGTATACCTCACAAGATAGGGTCTACATTCAGTGGTTCCCTACAAATCCTATATAATTATCAACTATTTTTAACTCCTAACACTACCATTAAATTCATCCAAATAATTTGATACCAATTTTTGATGAATCACCCTTATTGGAAACCATAATAGGCTAGTAGTAAACAATATATTGAAACACTGAATCCCATCTTCAATAGGGTTTTTTTCAACTGAAAATAAGTATATAAATCTCATAAATGGGATATATTGCCATCATTTCAAAATATATAATAAAATATAACTACCAATTAACTTTAAATAATATTCATTTAATAATTATCATAAAAAATGTCACTTATATTTCAAATTTAAAATCACCATGAAAATTAATGAAAATATAATATTTTAAAAGTCAAATTTATCTTGAAACAGAATTAATTATAGTTGAAAAATATTTGTCATCTAAAATAGAATATCCTACAAAACATTCAACAATGTATAGGTTGGGGGAACATAAGAGAACTTGGTTGGATTATCCTAATAATAAAATGGTCATCCACCTGTATTATATAAAAATAGTTCTATCAAAAAAGTAACATATAACCATAGAGAGGAATATAATAATCATATACATTATAATGATTAAGATCCATGTTCCACCTAATTTACAAATATTTATTCAATACATTATATCATTCTCAACTATTTTCCTAAAATAGAATCCAAACCACTTCTTATCAAAATAGAGTATACGAAAATTAAAAAATTAATAAGTGGAATAAATCATCAAATCCAAAATCATTCTGATGAACAAATAATGGGAAAAGGTCATGAAAATTACAAGCCCTCTCAACTACTCTTTAAGGGTAACCTCTAACACAAACTAGTAAAGAGATTTTAAGACAACCCATCAGTTATTTACTTGGAATGAGAGAATAAAATATAAAAAACACTACATCAAGAACCATTCCCCCACACCATAGTCTAACCACAATACCACATATCCCCACACTGAAAATACCCAGTTATAATCGCAAATCCAACACTAAATACAGAATCACCAAGCACCCAATTTCAAAACCGCATAATGTATGGGTAAATTAAACATGATTTAAATTAACCTCATGGAATCCTTATTCCATATATATCCCCAACCCATTTACACAAATCTAAATCCACAAGATTATAGTAGGGTATCATGAACAAGAAAGACTCCAACGACATTCTATTATACAATAATGCATGAACCCCAAACTAGATATCATTATATCCATTATCAATTCATTATAACATTATCTGAATATTTACATAATCTAGTTTTTATAATGATTAATGGATTATGAAAACTAAAGATAAATTATGGTAATAAAATATTTATGAGAAATTATTATGTGTAAAGGTATGTGTTTAGTGATTAATGATTGGATTGGAATTAGAAGTGTCAAGGTGAATGATTGGATATTAAATATTTGTAAATTAATAGAATGATGAACATAATGTGGTTGGTTAATGGTAAATGGTGGGACTTGAAATTTTGAATAAAATTTGAATTCCTTTATTGTGTGACTAATTTTCTCTAAGTTTTCAGTTGTTCTATTGGTGATGATCTTTTTTGGAGATTAGTTTCTTGGTGTGTGGTTTATATATTTTCATATTGATATTATTATAGTGTGTTTTGTGTATATTATATAATAAATAATAAATACTTGTGGAATTTCATGGGCTTTAATGGATCTAGGATTCATTGATGGAATATAATGGATCTAAGTTAGATTCATTTACTATAATGTCTCCACATTTGATGTGGGGGATAAAATAGATCATGGTACCATTAAAATGTTATGATGGAAATATATTAGAGTATAGATAACGTGTTATTATTATTATGTATTGATAATATGAGAATTAAGTGATAGTGGATGTAATGATAAATGATTAGGAGTTTTAATTTTAATAAGACAAAATGAGGATAATATTCACCATGTTCTTGATACTTTAATTAGATGTGGAGGGTGTAGATATATTGGAATGGGTTGGAAATTTACATGGAATAAGGACAAAACATGGTTGATTTCCATTATGTTCACGTTAACAATATAATATTTTGTATTGAAATTGTGAGTGTAGAAATTTTCCTGGTGGTTGTTCCCTTTTGAATATAGTGGGGATGTTTTGGTGTGTTAAAATGTGATACAATGGTAAGTATATGTTGGGAAGAGATGGTAGTTGAGGTTATTTTATCTATATTTCTTTATGATATTCTTATTTACTTGTACAAGGTTTTCTCCATTTTATAACATCTAGTTTAGGTTAGAAATTCCAGTAAAGTAACTGTGTGAGGAGTGTAAATTTTTGTTGCCCTTTTAGGTTTTAGATATTGAGGATCTTTAGGGATTTAATTGTGCATTCTACTTATTGATTTCTGTTATGGTTCCCAAATACTTATTTGGAGATAGAATTGATTTTGAATAATCATTTGGAATGTAGTGGAGATTATACTATAAAAAAGGATAAATTTTGTTAAATAAGGTTAGACACAGATCTCGATGATTATATTTGTTATGATTATATAATTTCTATACATGGTAAGGTTTATCATTATTTATATAAATATTTTAAACTCTTGAATATATATTTTAAAATTATAATAATTTATTTCAATGGATGGTCCATCTTAATACTCAAAAATTATCACCCCACAATAGTTTAGTCATTATATTTCAATATATTTCTCAGGACATGCGAGATGTTATTCGAGTATATCGAATGATTTTAATAGATAATATATATTTTAAAGAGACCATACTTACATGTATTTCCATAGTGACAGAATATTTTAAATATATTTGATATTTAGGTTATGATGTATATTTAATTGAAAATCATTAGAGTCTATAGGTGATTTAGTTAAATTATTTTAGGAGTTATGAGGGTCATGCATCCCATTTTTTATACCCATGGAGAAAATTTTGATATAGGATAATAGGGACACTCTCTCTATCATTTCCATCCTAGGATAGGGTCTGGATGGGTTGGGTCTTGAGAAACCAATTATTGTTTGTTTTATTTTCCTACTGTTACAGATACATCTACGTAGACAATCCTGTATTAACTCGTGTATATGGAATAATAATTTTTGGCCATTATTGATCAATTTTCATCAACTTTCATAGCAATTTTTAAACTACATATTTATAAAAAATCGCAAATAATTATTGATTAGTCTGAACCACCTTATATTTAAAGGATATAAATTTTACATAACCTTGATGTCCATCAATGAAAATTTCTTTTATTGGTCAACAAGAAGGTTCACCACCACTTATACATCCAATGAGAATTAATTATAACACTAAAGAAAATAATGATACCCCCATAGTAAAAAAATATTTTAGTACAAAAAATGGGATCGAATTTATGTTCTCTATAAGGTCTACTCAAATATTACTAAATTCATGGTTATACTAGAAGGAGACAAATTTTACCAACTTACCAATGAAATGTTCCTTGAGGAATATTTCAAAAAAAACCATGTGGGGTGTAGGAGGTCCCCATTATATAAACCTAAAGTTTATTGTACCAAGTTCCTCATCATATGGTAGAAAACTAAATGAAACTAATTTCCTCATTATTAGGTCCTAAAATATATGGAACTAAGGACCTTAAAGTATAAACCTAAAATGAATCCCACTAAGTTCCTCGTTATATATCCCTAAATTATATGATAGTATGGTCCCTATCAGATGACAACACACTATTAACATGGCCCAGACATCACGTACATATGTATTACACCATTTTATATGAATTTTCACTTTATATCACTAAAAGTCATACCCCAAACCTATAGATTTTGCATCTTTTGAGATTATATATATAACCATCTTATTTTACAGACATTCTTCATAATCTCTCAAAACTATTCTCATATCATTTTACCCTTATAGACACATAATACATAATAATGTTTTTCATTAATTTGAGAATAGAAACATAATAATGGATGATCTTAACAACTTATTAATCAGTGAAAATAAAAAAATTAAATTCCAAATCATATGTGATAAGAAGATGAAAGTGTCGATATGAGAAGATACTCAATGTATGTTAGAATAAAATAAATAAATCACATTAAATAATACATGGATTATAAATCATGAATCATGAAATAAGGAATTATATATAACATTTAAAATGAGCAATACGAATATTAAATTATGGAAAAAATACAGAATATATAACATAAAAACCTTTAATAACATAAAAATATGGCATCATAGTGTTACACATACGTAATAATATAAAATAATTTCTTATTAAAATAACCACTTCCTAGGAAATTATCACATAGTTGATAGAGTCCCATAGTGGATTTGGTTTACTCCACATTCCTGTAATCATTTTGGATAGACATATATTGGATTACGATCATTTCTCATTACCAAAATAATAGTTAACAATGTCCAATAATGGATTGGGTTACTCTCCATTTCCATAAACATAGTGTACAGTTCTCTAAGATGTATTTTTATCACTCTCTATTATAATAAACATATTGAATTGGGCTCAATAAATTTGTCATTACAGTAATCACATTATATATATATATATATATCTCAACCCTATGGGTTATATGTCTATTTAATTATTGTCACAATATCCACATAATTAAAAACAGTTCATATTTATGAAAAATGAACATGCATTTTTAATTATATAATTGAATAGTTAATCCATGATAATGAGATGGGTCTCATAAGAATCATCAGATAGAGAAAAATTAATCATTTATTTAATTAATGTGGAATTATTTATTGAAACATATACCTATGAAAACAAAAGAAATATTAAAATAAAATTATATAGTTGAAAAACATTATAATAGAATTAGAAATTTAAGTTGAAAAATGAAAATTATAATTTAATTTTTTTAAATATATACTTTAAAAGGAAATAATTAATAAAAAACAACTTCAAAAATATAATTAAATTGTATGGAAAATTATTTTAGATAATTATATGAACTTGAAATATATTCATCACAACAAATTCTATAGAAATAGGAATTTGAAATATATTGTGAATGATATTAAACATATTCTTTTCAAATGTTTGTAAAAGAAATTAATATTAAAAATATATTGGACATAAAAAATAATTGGAAAATGGATATGAACAGCCATAAAATAATATGAAGATAAATGACATATATTATAAACATTATCTACTAAAAAGAAATGATATGGTCAGTTTGACTTAGATGGATAATTTTGGGTGAATTATTCCAAAATGAGAACTGAAATGGTATAAAGATAGATAATCCACAAAAATAAATATAAGATAAGATAATAGGTATATTTTTCTATGTAAGAAAAAATAATTTTTATAATTTCTAATTTAGGTATATAAAATATCTATTTCAAAGTGATATTGGAAAAGAAAACTGTATAGATTTTCAAAATTTTGAATTTGAATCAAATAAATGAGACAAAAATAGATGGATTTATAAAAATATGAATTAAATGAAATGTATTATAGTAAAAATTGCGGTTTATATATATCTAATACAAAAAATAAAATAGGTATGGAACATGGAACATATCTCAATGAAATCAAACTTAGATGTGAAATCATTACCTTTACTCCAAACATCAAAAAAGAAAATAATTTAATCTTCTATAAAATAAATATAAAAATTTTGATCAATAATTAAGGAATCCTTTTTGAATATATTAAATTATATAATCTTCAATTATAATTATTTATTCATTTAAATTAGATAGTTATTGTTAATAATGATAATCATATGTTAGTAATTTGGATTACCTTTAATTTGTTCTGGTATAATGAAATCAATTCTCATAAAATGATAACAATTTAATATTTTTAATATTTTTAATGTTCTTATAATAATATCCTAAATCATTTATGTACCCTCATGTTCATTTTATGACAATTATGATTTATTTTTATGAGAATATAATTTATGAATTCCATGTTTTAAGTAATTTACTGATAACAAAGAGTTTTATTATATGGGATGTTAAATTTTTTCCACCATTCCTAAACCATATTTATAAAATAAATTATTGATTAATCTCATTTATAAACATTTATATTACCTTGAAAATCAATAAAATTTAAAATGATGATATTAGTATAGCATCAGCCACATAGGTGGTTGAACCAACCAGAAAATTAACATTCTACACAAATGAATGATAAGTATATAGAGTTACATAAAAGTATTATCATTTCAATTTTTAAATAATTATATTAAATAAATAATATTGAAACGTTTAATTAAATTTATAAATATTTATTATAAAAAGTTAAATAATAATTTATATAATAACTAAATACTTACAATGATGAAATCACTCCTTATCAAAATAGGTTCCGTATGAAGGAATAATTTAGTCATTCTTCTTGAGAAAAAAGACACAAAACATTTAATAAAAACCTAATAGAGGTAATTTTGGTAATTAATCAATAGAAAAAAATATAATATTTCATTGGATTGGGTTTAAGTGAGATCCTTTTATAGGTGAAAATGAGGGACAATTCTTGGGAAACATGAGTTTTGTTTTGGTTAAAGACAGAATCAAATGTGAGTTAGTTTATTTTGGTAATAAAATGATGATTATAACTGTATTAATGACTCTAATACCCAAATAATGTCTTAAATAATGGGTTTATATCATTTAAAATATTATCAATATGATTGAAATCAATAATACCCATTTTACTTTATTTAATTACAAATAACAGAATTTTTTTATAAAAATATAAAATAAATTATCATAATTATTATTGAAATTATTTTAAAAAAAAATTATTCCATATTATAATAATTGATTATAAATATGATAAATTTTACATTCAAATGAAAACATAAAATATATAAAATGAGATTGGTTTATAAAGATTTAATTTTAAACAATAAGTTTTTGTAATATTTTTTCACTTGAATTACGAATTAAATAAGTGTTAATATTTTTTATAACCATAGATTAATAAATTTATTAGGATAATAAATTTAATGAAAATAAATTATTTTATTAGGATAAAAATTTACAACCCTTATAAATATAATTATTTTAAAATCAACTTTATCATTAAATGATTTTAATCGTATCCCATTTTTATCTCCTTTCCATTAAATCTTATGAATCAATTTGTATTATATTAATTAATTTAATTTTATAAAAACATAAAATTATTATTTTAAAATAATAACATATAAACAATAAAAATGCATTTAATTATAATAAAAATTTAATTAATTATAATTATCTTTCATTCCCAAATTATTTATTACATGTTGATTATATATTTTTTAATTTTCTTCAAATAATTATACAACATCAATGTTATTATTTTTTTCAAGTATATTTAATGACTATATATTAAATTTTTATTTATAACATGTTTATATATCCATGGACAATTTTACTAGTTAGCATATATACAATAATGAAATTAAATTTCAATATACAGTTCTAAATATATCTATAAAGTCCTTTATCATATAATCAAATCAAATTTTCAATAATATAATTATATTTCTTAAGAATTTTATTCATCCTATAGTTATTTTTGATATAATTATCTTCATGTTAGATCCTAATTATGATAATTTCAACGAGTAAGTATATTTATTTACTTTTGGTTTAATTCCATATGTAATTTTACATATAATGTTTAATTTAGTTATATGATAATATATTTCATTATTTATTTTCAATGTTTTACCATAAAGATATAATGAAATTTTCATTTTTTGTTTTGTTTCATGTAACTGATGTTATCACATACATAGAATTTATTTAAAGGAAAAATCATACTAAAATCCTTGGGGGATATATTATTCCCACTTAAAATGAATTTTTTCCATTATAATTTATTACTATAATGTAAAATAATAAAGAAATTATTATCGCATGACTTCTTTAGGTTCTTATATTAGTTTCATAAAATTATTATTAATTTAGAAAAATTTGAAAACCTGAGTGTTCTATTTTAATATTAACTTCTTTTTATGATCAGTAATTATACATGTTGTTCTTTATAATGTAGATCATGTTCCATTTTTAGTATTTAACTGTTCAGTATAGATTCTGGTTCAAGTATTAACTACTTCAAATAGAATTTGTAAAACAGATCATTCAGTTGGGAAATGATTAGTGGAATAGAAAGGAAATAAGATACCATCTTTAAATGATCGATGATTTTTGAGTGGAAATATTACAATGGGTAAAAGTTACTTAAAAAATCATGTATTTGTCTCAATAATTGAATTCCAGATCACCAAAAATATGAAACTAATTCTTATTTATAATTTTGATATAGGACTATCCCCATGAGAATTATAATCTCATGTTAATCCTAAATATACCTTCATAAATGGAATTCAACCCCAAGAGTATAAAAATCATATATGTATGTATATATGTACGTAACAACATATCCCTATCACGATTTGTGTCAACTTTTTTAATAGTTGTACTGTTTAATAAAATAAAATTCCAACAAGAATATATATGGGAAAACAATGTATATGAGGTTATTAACAATTTAGAATACCAACCCTATGTTTTTTCATGAACAATTTCTAAATCACCCCTAAGGGGATGTTCACCATGAAAAAAAATCATGTACCAACCTACAATTTCACAATACATAATATACACTAAGAGAATGTATAGATACCATAATTTAGAATCTCAATGTAGATCCACATGACATGTAATCATAAATAAAATAGATCAAAGTTTATGGGTGTACAATTGAACAATCAATCTCAATCAAAAAACCCATATAATTTGTTACTAAACATTAAATGGTTTAACCTAATATATAGTGATTTAAATCACTCACATGAATGTAAATGTCATATGAATCCTACAAGTGGAACAAGAAGCATACACACTAGCAACATTCCATCTTGACAAGATCCAAAACATAAAGAAACCAAAAGTCTCAAATTCCAAATAACATGTTCTAAAAAAAGGAAAAACCATAAAAAATTAAAATCATAAACCATGAATAGTAATTCCATATCCCGGAAGTCCAAGAGATCTTATTGAAAATGGTATTATAAACAAAACTAGTCTGATATCCATCAAAATATATAACTCATTCCAATGTCACATATGTACCATCTCTCCAAATAGTAGTAAAATATAATTCTCTAATACATTCTATGATTTTCGTCACATAAATCAATAACACTACTTTGAAGTGACCCATACATGGTCCTCAAGAAAGAATCAGTTCAAAACTAAGGGAGTCCATACATGGTCCTCATGAATTCCTCCATATATGTTGTTGGATGTCAACATGTATTGCGGGTTTAGTTATGTACAGTGTAGAGAATGTACCAGCATGATAGAGTGCTCAATTTTAGATAAATTAAAACAAAAATTATGTACAATAATAGAAATTATAATGCATAAAATAAATACACAACATCCATCAATATAAAAATTCGATCACATTGAATCAAATACTGATATAGACTCATTAAACACCCAAATTTCAATTTACATATACATGATGAGTAAAAAATAAGTAAATGTAAAATAGAATCAATAATAACCTCAATCCTTACCTCAAAACATTATTTTAACCCATAAATGTTATCCCGTGTGATAAAGCTAAAATGGGCCTTTGAATCACCTATACCTATGATCTATGAAGTCTGCTCTGGTAACCAAGTGTCATGGATGAATGAAAAGGGTTTCAGTACCACAAAGATATGAACTTCAAATATTGTCCAATATATAAAAATTAATTCGATATATATATATATATATATTCATGTGACACGCTTAAAAAATAAATTTAAAAATATTGTAGAAGAAAAATAAAAAAAATCATTCTCTATCCTTGGGTGCTACAATAAAACCCAAAATTGTCCAAAACATTCATCAACAAAATGTACATTGTATTTGAGCTTGGTAGAAAATCATTACAACCCATCCCAAGACCATTTTTTTTAGTATAAGGTGTAAAAATTATTTTCTTAGAAGTACCCAAAGGCATCACAGTAGTAAAAAGATGTAAGTTGATTCCTATGGGGTGATCCCAGGTGATTAATAGTCATTATGAGTAATTATTTATCCATAATATCTAATCCTAGAAAATACCATAGTCATCAGCCATCATCAACAGTCCATATGAGGTTATCTTAGATGATCCTAATAGATATATGTCATCATCTATTAATCCTTATATGGTAATCGTGAGTGTTCTATTATTATCAAGAATAATCAACAAACATCATTATATAATATTCAGTATTTCATAATAACTAGGTATTGTTTTTAAGAATGAAAATATAATCTTTACCATTATATATTGATCTGGAATCATCACCAAAACTGATGAGGAAATACTAATCATTTTTAATTATTCAATCATAATATTTTAACAACAACAGGTATTATCAATCATTATATATAATTATTTACATCTCAAAATAATGTATCTCGGTATGACTCACCATCATCCTAAGACCATATTTTATAATAAATTCTTACTCTCATGTGTACCACAAGTAACTATTTCATCCTTAATGGCTTAATTTATTGATTTGGTTATAATTCAACAACTAAACTCATCACTACAAATTTCTTATATGCATAACCATACAAAGAAGAACATGTCACTAGGGTATCTACCAAGGTCCAATAAGTCTTTCCAAAGCCAAGGCACCTAAAACTTCTCTTATAGGTCAACACCTAACATTCCAAAGGAATGTCATCCCATATAAATTTCAATATCTCAGGGAAGAATCTCTTTCCATCTACAAAATTATCAAAATGAATATTGACATTAGATCATTTCACTTCCAAGTCACTCCAGTTTTTTCTAAACTCCCAACATATACATCATTACCCTCAACAATACTCACCATGGTATCCACATCTTAATTGGTGAATAATTCTCACCCCACACTCATATACACTTTCTTGTAGTCCTTAACAATTTTCCTAAGGCCAACCTCTAGGATATCTATTTCAAGTCATCATTTAACTCTACATAGAGGTCTCTAATGGAACCTATCAATGGGGACACTATTCCTCTCAAATTAAATTATCATCCCTTAGGGCCTATTTATTATGAGTATCAAATAATCATAAAAAGCATTTGACCATCTATAGATGGATAAATCAATCTAGTAATAAATGGTACATCATGGTCATTGGAACATTATTCAATTCGATGCATTTCTGTTAAAATAAATTGTTTATTTAACCAAAAAGGTGAAATGCAAATTGTGGTGAGACTATAAATATCCCATGCATGTGTAAATAAAATAAATTATGATAAGAATTGTGTTTTAGGGCATACTTACATAAAATAATCCAGTTCACATTTAAATAATATCCCAACAACTCTTTCCCAAGCTCATCCAATATATCCGGACATAGCCTTTCACAATGAGGCCTTAACCCAAAGAAAAATAATAAAATAAAATAATTATAAAAAATTATAAGTAGTTATTAAAGAAAAATAATTATTTTAAAAGATTATAATTACATTTAAATATGAATAAATTCTAAAAATCTTTGTATTCTACTCCATCACACTAAAATCGCAAGTGAATATGTTAGTTTAACTCATGAATCACCCTTTGTATGAAAAATTACTAGTTAACAAATCTAATCTAACCCATAAATAACATAATTTCGATTCAAACACTTGAAAATCCAAATGGAGATGTACCATAATTGAAAGATAGTGCAATGAAATTTTGAAATAATTTCAATATGTTATCTCACTTAGAAACAGAAAATCTAAAAAAATATTTGATTCTATCATTATATAAGGGAATCATAACCAAAAGATAAATTTGAATTATAAAAAATCATTATTTATAGACGGAAAACATGTATATAATGGGTAAGAAAAAATTGTTGAGTCAATAAGGTTTTCATTATGACTTTTCCATTCCTTCTTGTTTTGAAAATCACAAACACCTTATCTTTAAGGAAAATCGCTTTTGTAAGGAAAAATGCTTTCTTAAGGAAAATTGCTTTTATAAGGAAAAATGCTTTCTTAAGGAAAAACGCTTTTATAAGAAAAATTTATCCTTATCATATTTTCATTAATATTTTTCTTAAGTATGAAATTCGGATTCACTTTCTCGGAATCATAAAAACTTTGATATAAAAGTATTCTGTTTTTAGGATTCGGTTCTGGACAAGAACTATAAGGAAGTTTCATTCCGAATTCCGGATATGAATTCTGACCTAGTTCTATTCTAGATTCAGGATACGAATTCTGAAGAAGAATTCTCATTACGAATTCTAATGAAGAAATCCCATTCCGAATTCTCATTACGAATTCTGAAGAAGAATTCTCATTACGAATTCCAATGAAGAATTCTCATTACGAATTCCAATGAAGAATTCTCATTACGAATTCTAATGAAGAAATCTCATTCCGAATTCTCATTACGAATTCTGATAAAGAATTCTCATTACGAATTCTGATGACGATTTCTCATTACGAATTCTGATGATGAAATCTCATTACGAATTCTGATGATGAAATCTCATTACGAATTCTGATGATGAATTCTCATTACTAATTCTGATGATGAATTCTCATTACGAATTCTAATGACGAATTCTCATTACGATTTCTGATGACGAATTCCTATTCCGAATTCCTATTCCGAATTCCTATTCCGAATTCTCATTCCGAATTCACCTATTAAACAGAATCTGATTATCATTGTTTTATGCACTCTGAATTTATTCACTCCGAACTTTCACTCCGAAATTTCTATTCCGAACTTTTATGTTAGAGTTTAAAACGATGTCGTACTTTCTATTACACTTGTTTTGTTATAAAACGATGTCGTCCATTTTGTTATAAACTAACCGTTGTCTAAGTGACACGTGTACAGGTCCCTCCGAACTTTAAGGGAAATATGACCGTTGGAGAAGGAGCCGACCTTACCTATAAATAGGAGCTCATTTGAAAGAGCTCGGCGCTGATTGCTGAAAAAGTACTTACATGCTGTTGAAGTGATTTCTAGAGAGAGAGTCTCTTATTAACTCTCAAAGCTTTGTGCGACTCCGAATGTTGGTGATTACATTCGAGGGCTTCCGGGGATAGGAAGACAGAGGTGCCGACTACCTTAAAGATCGAGGGCTTTCTTGCTGAGAAAGACAGAGGTGCCGACTACCTTAAAGATCGAGGGCTTTCTTGCTGAGAAAGACAGAGGTTTCCAACTACCTTAAAGTTGAGGGCTTGCGGGGATAGCAAGACAGAGACACCGATCTTCGTATCAAGGGCTTACCCTGGTGTGGGTAAGACAGACTTGCTTGAAAGTATAAATCAAGGGACCTTTATCCAAGGTTGTTGGATACCCTTCTCTTTGGGTTAAAATACTATTATCTTGTTACTAGTAGTTTTACTACTTGTTGTTATTCCGCTGCAATTTGAATCTTAAGGAAAGTATAACTTTCTTATACTTCCTTACTTACTCTGATTAGTTTAGATTCTATACGCTTTAAGGTAGAATCTTATATTGTAACTTTTGTTAAGTTCAGTTCAGTGTTAGAGGTGTTGTGAATCTACTTAGTTTAACTTTGTTAAACTTAGTCCTTTCCTTTTCTTAAGGAAACTTTAGTTGTTCATAACTAACTTTAAAGGTTCCAAAGGAATTTTTAAAGTATACAATTCACCCCCCCTCTTGTATATTGAGCATCTCATATCATATTTCGATCCTACAATTGGTATCAAAGGTTGGAAACCTCTTACTCTATACCATTCTTACATTTGGTATCAGAGCTAAGGTTACTGAAATACTTGTACTCACATACAAGTTTTTCTTGCTCATTTTTCCATTCCGAACTTTGTCATTCCGGATTATCCATTCCGAACTTTTCTCATTCCGAACATTTTGATTACGAACTTTTGCTACTAACTAGTTTGTGTGCAAAGTTATTTTTAGTATGGCAGGAATGAATGTTGGATCTATTGACAATCTGAATCCTACAAGGCCACCAATCTTCGATGGTAATGACTATGAATACTGGAGAGATCGTATGAAGACTTTTGTTATCAATACTGGAGTAGACAACTTTGTCATGCTTACTGGTGACTATAAAATTCCTGACAAGGAAGTCAGAACCTTTACTAACCAGGAAAAGCAAGAATATCAACTCAACTATAAGGTACGCAATACTTTATTATGTTCAATGACTAGAAATATATATAGCCAAATTTCTTCTTGTGAAGCAGCTAACTGTATATGGAAGAAGCTATAGGTTACACACTTTGGGACTTCTAAGGTGATTGAGACTAGAAGAGCTATGCTTAGAGCTGAATATCATGGCTTCAATTTTCCTTATGGAGAACCTATCTGTAAAGTTCAACAAAGATTTATGACAATTGTCAACAGTCTACAATCTATGGGAGAGAAAGGTTTAGATGATGAAGCTCTTGTGGACAAGATAATTGATATTATGCCCAATGAGTGGGAATCCTAGAGAACAGCTATAGATGAGAACAGGAAGGTTACTCAAATTACTCTTGATGAATTATTTGGAACTCTTCTACAACATGAGACAAGAATGAAGAGAGATGATGACAACATTATTAAGAAGAATGGAAATGGAACAGTTGCTTTTACTACAACTTCGAATCAGATGAAAGCTAAGACTCCTGAGAGAGTAACCAGATCCAAATCTAAGAAAGTCATTTTCCAATCCGAATCTAGTGAGAGTGAAGTTTCAGAAAATGAATTAGCCAATCTTGCTCGAAGGATGAACAAGATAGCTGGGCAAAGAAACTTTCAATCCAAGTATAAGAAAAAGGATAGGAAAGATAAGAAAGATGGAGAAGTAACTTGTTATGAATGTAAAAGAGCTGGACATATTAGACCAGATTGCCCTATGCTCAGAAAGAAAGAAATGAAGGAAAGACATTCAGAAAAGAACAGGAAGAAGTATTACAAAGCCAAATCTAAGAAAGTTCTGAAAGCTAATGACACCTGGAGTGCCAGTGGTGGTGACTCTTCAGATGAATCTTCTGAATATGAATCTTCAGGACAGAAGAATCTTGGTCTTATAGCCAGATTACCCATTGAAAATCATTGTCTTATGGCTAAGGTACGAAATGCTGAATCATTGACCAATGTTTCTTTAAATTCTAATGATAGTAAGTATTATAACTCTTCTGATGAAGAATCATCTTCTGATGAGGAAAATACATTACCTACTTATGAAGAAGTCTCTAGGTTTGCTGAACTTCTTGAGATTGAGAATTCCAAACTCAACAAGAAACTTGATAAGGCAAATTCTAGGAATTCTATTCTTACTAAAGAGATATCAGATCATTCTAAAGATCTTGATAAGAAAAACGCTGATTTTGAAAATATTTCAAAAAATCTTGAGGAAGTAAGTTCTGAGAAGAACAAACTTTCTAAAGAATTAGAAAAATTAATTTCTAATAAAAATGTTTTCAAGCTTAACTCTAGTTCAAAAACTAATGATTTTGAGGATAAAAACTTGGTTGTAAAACTCAAGTCCGAAATTTTTTCCTTAAAGAAGTGTTTATCAAACTTTACCCATGGTAAGGAAAATTTTGATAAGATGTATTCTCAAATACGACCTTTAAGAAATAAATCCGGATTTGGTTATACCCAAGCAAAACCTGTTTTCAGCAACAATTATTTTGTTCCTCAAAGTGCCCCATTTTGCACTAAATGTCAATGTGGTGGTCACTGGGCAAGAAATTGTTCCTTAAACAAAACCCAATCCTTAGGTTTTCATAAAGTTTACTTTTCTAAGAAAATGTGGGTACCTAAAATTTTATTGTCTGGAAATCTCGGATCCAAACAAGTTTGGATTCCGAAAGTCTAACTTTGTTCTTAATTTCAGGAAAATAAAGAAAGTCCCAGCAACAATATTTCATACATGGATAGTGGATGTTCCCGGCATATGACTGGTAACAAAAGCTTTTTTGAAAAGATTATCAAAACGAAAGGAGGAAATGTAACTTTCGGAGACAATGTCAAAGGAGATATTATTCTTCAGTTTATCGGAACGCAAGATCAACTTGCTGATATTTTCACAAAATCCTTGCCTTCTGATAGATTTGAATATATTAAACAAAAGTTAGGAATGATAACCGTAAGGTAATCTTCCTTAATTAACTTTCTGTTGAAAAAATCTCCTTACAGTAATAAACTCCTTTTCATAGGGGGAGTACATTTGTTTGATTATCTATCAAAGTTTTTCAAATTTTGTTTTCAAACTTTTAGGAACGAAAATTTCCGGAATGGAATTTCCGGAACAACAATTTTCCAGAAAGGATATTTTCGCACAGAATACTTCTGGAATGGAAGTATTCATATTGAAAATTTCCGGAATGGAAAACTTTCGTACAGGTATTTTCATAACGGAACTTTCGTACTGAGTCTTTCGTATTGACTTTTCGTGTTTACCTTTTCGTATTGAGTTTTTCGTATTGAGTCTTTCGTATTGACTTTTTCGTATTAAGGTTTTCGTATTTAGTTTTTCGTATTGAGCTTTTTGTAGTCATCTTTATATTACCCATTACGAATAACTTTCCTAAGCTAATCCGAAAGGTATGATTTCCTTACTGAAGTTTTCGTAATCATATTTTACTTACTGGCAATTTCTTATTGTTTGTTTTTGGTTTTTGAATTTCTTAAATCTTTACTTTAATAAAACCTCAAAAAGATCGGATTCAAGCTTTCAAATGTTAGATCTGATCTCAGATCATTCTAAACTGTTAGATCAACCGAGGAAGTTGAACCGTCATCCCAATGCCTATATAAAGGGGACCCTATTTTCTCGTCCCACATCGATTTCAAGCTTTTGCGTGCTGAAGCTCTGACTCTCTGATTTAAGGCCATTCCGAACTTCAGTCTTCTCAGTTCCGAACTTCTCAGAGATTTCAGATCCGAATGTCTGCAGAGTTAGCTTCTCAAGAGATGTCTTCAACCAAGCCCATTTCTCAGTGGTTAGTCTACAGAGAGCGGTTAGTTCATCCGAATTTCTTCAGCAACTATGATTCTATCATTTCGAAGAATATCAAGTTAAATGGCTGGGAGGATGTTGCGATATCAAAAACCGGCAACCAAGATGAAGTCTACTCAGACTTGCTTGTCGAGTTTTATGAGACAGTTGCTTTCTTCGTGGAAGACAATAGAGAAAAAATTTCTTTCAAATCGTATGGAAAGACATATAAGATATCTTACACCAAGGCTGCAAGCTTGGTAGGGCTGAGTTATGAAGGGGAAGCTGAGTTTATCTCGCACGTTCTGCCAGACTCCTTGGGTACTTTCAACAAGGAGAAAGCATTAGAAATTCTCGGACTGGATGATGATAAGGCTCCGAAAATTGCAACCCTATCTACAAACTTCCGGATTCTGGAGTTATGGGTGCAAGGGCTTATCGTACCGAGAAAAGGAGACAAGGACAGCCTGAAGAAGAGTGAGATATACATCTTGGATTTTCTGATAAATCTAAGAAAGTTCAACCTAATGAAGCATATTCTTCTCAACATTGATAATTTGAAGAAGGGGAATCTGAGAGCTCAGATAGTGATGTACCCGGCAATATTATCGAAGCTGATAGTTCGGTGCCTAGAATCCTTCAAGGTTGCTTGTAGTTCTAAGCCGAAAGTTTGCAAGATCATGTTGCTCAGTGATGAAACTCTTAAAAGGATGAATATAGCTTTTAACAAGGAGTCAGGGAAATTCATTGATCTACCGCCTCAAGCAGAAGTGACTCCGAAAGTGGCTGATCCGGAATCATCAAAGCCGGTAAGGAAGAGGAAACAGAAAGAAGTGGTAGGTGAAGCTGAGGAACCCAAGTCTAAGGAAGTCCATTCCGCACCTCCTAAGCCTAAGAAGAAGAAGACATATACTGATGAGGTTGCAGCGAAGTGGAGAGCTGACAAAGAGAAGAGGAAGGAAGGAGATCTGCAGTTCGGATTGGATCCTGCAGAGGCTAAGGCTCTGAAAGAAAAGGCTGCTGATGAGCTTGAGAAGCAAGCTAAGGAAAAGAAGCTGAAGAAGAAGTTGTCAGAAGCTGAGGCTGTGCAAGCTTTGTTGATGTTTAATGAAATGGTTTCAGCAACCATTCCCGTTCCGAGATCTTTTTCTCTGGAATCTCTACCTGAGACTCCAGGAAGAAATCTTGTAACTCCGGAAGAGGCTATTCCTACTGAAGAAGTAGAGCTAGTGGAAGAGGTTGAAGAAGCGGCTGAAGGAAGTGGTGAGACAGGAGATGTGCTCAAACAAGTAGATGAATATAAGGGAACTCCTTCGGAACACCTTTCTCTCCGAACATCTGAAGCTCAATCTTCAAAGCTTGCTACTCCTGTAATGGAAGAAGAAAAGGGAGAAGAAGAAGTTACTTGTCAAGAACATATTTTACTTGATGCTGCTCAGATGGGAAATGTGGAAGCCAATGTTCAAGAAGTTGCTGGATGAGTTTCAGGAGAATGTTAAGGATGCATTTCAAACCGAGGACAAGAAGTTTCATGAGATGTCTGCATCATTCGATGAGAAATTGACAGAGGAAAAGAACATTCGGAGTCAGGAAGTAAGAGATCTGAATGGAAAGATCAACTCTGTTAATCAAAGTTGGAAATTTGAAAGGGATCATCGGATCAATTTGCTAGAAAGGATAATGTCTCAGGAAGAGAAAATGGAAGCTCAGGAAGAAAAGTTGAAGGCTCAGGAAGAAATCATTCAAGCTCAGTCAGCAAGAATAGTTGCCTTAGAAAAGCAAGCAGAGGAAGATCATAAGGATCTCAAGAAGATCAAGACAATTCTCAAGGGGCTCATGTCGAAGGAGAAAGATCCGAAATGACCAATCCGATCTTTTTGTTGTAATATGTTTTTGTTGCTGACATTTCAAATATAATGAAAATTGTGCTTGTTGTTTCTATTGCTGTCGTTACTAATCTTTTCAGGTACTTTGTTATTTTTTTCCATTCCCTCCAATTCTTTTTGAAAATCACAAAGGGGGAGAAGGAAAATATCCTTAAGAAAAAGAGGAAATCTAATAAGTGCTTATCAAAGGGGGAGAAAGAAAAATACCCAAGGAGATAGAACTCTAATAAGAGTTTGTTTAAGGGGGAGTTTTTCTTAAAGAAACATCACTCCGGAAATATGAATACGATCCTTAGAGACTCAAAGCCTAAGGGGGAGTTAGTCGTATTCATCTATATTCTTAAACCAAGGGAGATAAGCTTTAATATGTTTCTTTCTTCTTAGAATATCTTTTTCGTAAGGATGTTTGTGCTTTCCAAAAAGGGAGAGATTGTTGAGTCAATAAGGTTTTCCTTATGACTTTTCCATTCCTTCTTGTTTTTAAAATCACAAACACCTTATCTTTAAGGAAAATCGCTTTTGTAAGGAAAAATGCTTTCTTAAGGAAAATTGCTTTTATAAGGAAAAATGCTTTCTTAAGGAAAAACGCTTTTATAAGAAAAATTTATCCTTATCATATTTTCATTAATATTTTTCTTAAGTATGAAATTCGGATTCACTTTCTCGGAATCATAAAAACTTTGATATAAAAGTATTCTGTTTTTAGGATTCGGTTCTGGACAAGAACTATAAGGAAGTTTCATTCCGAATTCCGGATATGAATTCTGACCTAGTTCTATTCCAGATTCAGGATATGAATTCTGAAGAAGAATTCTCATTACGAATTCTAATGAAGAAATCCCATTCCGAATTCTCATTACGAATTCTGAAGAAGAATTCTCATTACGAATTCCAATGAAGAATTCTCATTACGAATTCCAATGAAGAATTCTCATTACGAATTCTAATGAAGAAATCTCATTCCGAATTCTCATTACGAATTCTGATAAAGAATTCTCATTACGAATTCTGATGACGATTTCTCATTACGAATTCTGATGATGAAATCTCATTACGAATTCTGATGATGAAATCTCATTACGAATTCTGATGATGAATTCTCATTACTAATTCTGATGATGAATTCTCATTACGAATTCTAATGACGAATTCTCATTACGATTTCTGATGACGAATTCCTATTCCGAATTCCTATTCCGAATTCTCATTCCGAATTCACCTATTAAACAGAATCTGATTATCATTGTTTTATGCACTCTGAATTTATTCACTCCGAACTTTCACTCCGAAATTTCTATTCCGAACTTTTATGTTAGAGTTTAAAACGATGTCGTACTTTCTGTTACACTTGTTTTGTTATAAAACGATGTCGTCCATTTTGTTATAAACTAACCGTTGTCTAAGTGACACGTGTACAGGTCCCTCCGAACTTTAAGGGAAATATGACCGTTGGAGAAGGAGCCGACCTTACCTATAAATAGGAGCTCATTTGAAAGAGCTCGGCGCTGATTGCTGAAAAAGTACTTACATGCTGTTGAAGTGATTTCTAGAGAGAGAGTCTCTTATTAACTCTCAAAGCTTTGTGCGACTCCGAATGTTGGTGATTACATTCGAGGGCTTACGAGGATAGGAAGACAGAGGTGCCGACTACCTTAAAGATCGAGGGCTTTCTTGCTGAGAAAGACAGAGGTGCCGACTACCTTAAAGATCGAGGGCTTTCTTGCTGAGAAAGACAGAGGTGCCGACTACCTTAAAGATCGAGGGCTTTCTTGCTGAGAAAGACAGAGGTTGCCAACTACCTTAAAGTTGAGGGCTTGCGGGGATAGCAAGACAGAGACATCGATCTTCGTATCGAGGGCTTACCCTGGTGTGGGTAAGACAGACTTGCTTGAAAGTGTAAATCAAGGGACCTTTATCCAAGGTTGTTGGATACCCTTCTCTTTGGGTTAAAAGACTATTATCTTGTTACTAGTAGTTTTACTACTTGTTGTTATTCCGCTGCAATTTGTATCTTAAGGAAAGTATAACTTTCTTATACTTCCTTACTTACTCTGATTAGTTTAGATTCTATACGCTTTAAGGTAGAATCTTATATTGTAACTTTTGTTAAGTTCAGTTCAGTGTTAGAGGTGTTGTGAATCTACTTAGTTTAACTTTGTTAAACTTAGTCCTTTCCTTTTCTTAAGGAAACTTTAGTTGTTCATAACTAACTTTAAAGGTTCCAAAGGAATTTTTAAAGTATACAATTCACCCCCCCTCTTGTATATTGAGCATCTCATATCATATTTCGATCCTACAAAAATAACTACAATTTCCATTTAATACCACCAAATATTACACCAAATAGAGGTAAAAATGGACCTTGGGAGGTCTGACTGAGAGGCTCCCCGTGGATGTCCATTATGATATGAGAACAAAATTTTTCATTTTATTTAAAAGAAATAAAAAATCCTAACATTTTCATAGAATGAACCCATGGTTCATGCAATGATCTTACTATGAAAGGGAATCCCACTAATATCATTAATATTTAAACTATAATGTCATAAATCATGGGGTAAATATATTATAGAAACAACCCTCCATATCCTGACCTCTTTTTAATTCCTATGATACCCACTAAACCCAATGTGCTTCCATCTAACCTCAAAAATGTATAATAGAAAACTTAATTTAACTCAAGACACATATAAGATCACCATGAGTCCCATTTCCCAAAAATATTATCCTTTAGATAAAAAATATTTTTTTTGAATTTAAATAAATCATAATGCATCCAAGTCATATGACCTTAAAACACATATAATAATGGTCTTAACCATATTTCCCTAAGTCACACATCATTTTTCTTATAAACCATCCCATAATATCCATCAAACTGGTCATAGTTGATTGTCCTTGAAAGGTATATCATTTTTTATACACACAAAATCAATAATGGAACACATCTTATCATAGTTTAGTGGCCTTAAAAGGAACCTCGACAGTCTATTACATGTGACTATAAAAGTAATTAAGTACTATATTTAATAGAACTAAATAAATGGGATGTAATTCTATTTAAGAGTATATATATGAATTCCCTTTTCTTGGCCCAATCCCAACCTAATAATAGCTACCCCCAACCCATATGTATATAATTTCATGTATTAATTGTTATATAACATTTAATGATATCATACTAAACCAATTATAGAAATCAAATACATGTTCTTATGATGGAATTATATTCATCGATCACTTTCATAACATGGGTAACTTGTATTTTAACTATATATAATGTCATAAACGTAACTTAACTCTATAACAGATTTATGAACTGGAAAAAAACTTTTTTATGGGGTGTTTTATCCACCCATTATCTTGGTTTTTTCACATAATACATAAATATACTCTAATATATTCTATATGTATCATGCCTTGGTAATTTAAATCTTTAATAAATTAATTGTGATAGAATGAGAAATAATCATGTGTAAAAATGAATCGTATTTCATCATCACCTTTTAAATTAATCCAGTTACATATTTAATTTACTATTTAATTTTTTAGACACTTTTTCATTTTTATCATGGATATATTATCTTCAACTAATTTGGTTATAGATTTATTAAATACTACAATGAACCACCCTAGATACCTTGGTAACCTGATAACTGAGTCGGTCTTGACATAGCCCAAATGGAATTCTTGATCCCCAGAGGTTTGCAACAAGAGCCTAGAATCAAAAAATATGAATTTTGGAAAAAAAATGGCACAAAAACATCAATATAATGGGATACAAGTAAATTTGAATACAATAAAAATAAACAAGGATAACAATAACAAAAATGAAACATGTATAAACAACCAATAGTACATCTCAATGTACCAGAAAACAGGAGTAAAACACACCACCCAAGGGTCACATCACTACAAGCCTATGGGTCAATAACCGAAATAACCTACTTGTGATTCCTTACCATTTCTCAATACTAGAAAAAGATTGTCTACATACACTTTAAATAATATATATAGTGTGAGATAAAATACAAATATGGTCTCACCAAGGATTCCATAACAAAAGGCCAGAATAAGCTAACAAAATTAAGATTTCAATTTTACACAAATCAATATAAAATTTAATAAGTTCATTTAAATAAATCTTACTTTACACTTCAATTAATTGAATCATTTCAATCTGATAAATTAAATAAACATTTTATATAAAAAAAATTCTAAAAAATAATGTATGTGTAAAATAGTTGACATGAAATTGCATATATTTTAAAATACAAACAAAGAGAATCATGGTCATCTACCAAGAGGTATTATACTTATATGTTATAATATCTTCACACACATATATAAGGAAAAATTATATGTGGAGACACGTCCATTTGGCACGGGTCAAAATGAACTAACCAACATCCTACTGAGGATAAGATCTATCAATGTGTTAATGTTAGTATTATGAAGCATTAATCTGGTGCAATCAAAATTCCAACCTAGAATGTTTATCACAAGTAACTCCCTAACGCCCTCAGATATCATGTTATATTATAATAAAAAATAGTGATCAATTTTTTTAAATACTATTCAAAATACATTTCAACCCATTTTATCCATTTCAATATGGAAATTTTCATTTAAAACCCGAAATGGGTTTTTAGTCAAAACATGCCTTTTCAGGATAAAACCATTGGGTTTATGTCAACAAAATTTAATCCATTTTCATCAAATGAAAATTTAAAATCATTTCTATAAATCAATTTCACTATTCAAATTCCATATTTTAATTTCACAATTTAATATTACAAAATTTTTCAACCAATTTCACAACAGAACCCAATTTAATGTAATTGGGGGCTTTCCAAATTTTCATGACAAATCCAATTAAATTAACCATTATAACGGAAATGGTATTTTGAAAGGCCAATTGAAAGAAAACACTCTTAAACCAAAAAAATTAATTTAAATGAAGAAATTTGAAGTTATTCAAATTGGACATCATAAATGGAACCACATACCTTGGGATTATGAGATCACGCATCACAAATAACTAAATAGAAGACTCCAAAGTAGAACATCATCAATGGAGATCCAAGAATTAATCTAGAAAAAATATCCAAAATAGAGGATATTTGATCCCCCAATAACATAGATATCTAAAAACTTCTAGGGAGTAAATATGAAATAGATAGAGAAATAGGGTATGAATAAGAATATTGATGTGAAGTGATTAAACATATTTCTCTTATCATTCATTCACTTCTGGAGGGATGTATAGGGGAAAAACACATATAAGGTGCCTACTTGGAATAAGAAATCATATTAGGGTCATACACACTCATTGTAAACATATAACTTGATATTTGGGGTTTTAAAAATAATTTGAGGATTAATTAAATATCTTACACATTTTTAGTTAGGCAGGACTTCACAGTTAGACAAACCACATGCCCTAAACATGCTCCCTTGATGATTGTGTTTCACAGTTTATCCTTGATAGGAGAATGGATTTTCTAACCATTCTCGTACTATGAAAACCCTAAATGTATGGGTTTGGATTGTTTTCACAAGCACGGTGCAAGGGTTAGGAAAATCCTGTGCCCACTGTGAAAATACCAAAAGCCCTTCAAAATTTCAAAAGATTCACCTGAATCAACAATAAATTAAATCCAACCAAAGAATGACTAAAAGGGGTGTTTATGAATACCTAAAAATTAGTAACAATATTTTACAATATTTGAACCATAGAATCTTTCTTCCCTGATAAATTATGATAGGAAGCTTCCATATCTAAACGATGAGGCCACTCCTCTCTCATGAGTGCCTCAATATCCCAGATCACATGAAAATCACAATCCTACTTCCATAGAAAAAACCAATGGTATCATTCTCCCACAAAGTAACTTGGTTTTTGTATTAACTATCATGACTAGATTCTCATACATGGATAAATTTGGTTCAACATCAAGATCACACTAGCTCAGAACATGAGATGGATCAGATTGATACTTTCTTAGTAATGATACATGAAACACATTATCTATAAGCATACACTATGAATGAGGTGAAAAATGGATAGTATGTTTCCCATCTTTCCCAACAACATAAATGTTCCATAAAACTTAGAGTAATAATCTTTTTCCATCAAATTAGTCGATGGCCCAATTGGGGTGAAAATTTCAAGAAATGTTTACTAACTCAAAATATTAATGGTCTGTGATGAATATCAGTAAAAAAATTATAATGGATATTTTCTATAAACCTTCACTAATTAATTAACTGATTATTTTTTGTTGTATCTTCAACCATGATCAGATTAACCATATAATGTTCACTAATCTATGACCAACACAATAGATATTTTGAAGGTTAGATATATAAGGCCTCAAAAGTATCCATACTAATTACATACTAGTAACTGTTGTTATAAGAAAACTCAAACTATAATAAATTAACTTCCAATTCTCTACCTAAGTCATGTTCCGAAGCACATTGCATTTCCTCATCAATTTGTATCGCTCTTTCTATCTTTCCATCTAACTACATATGGTATTTCGTACTCAAATGGACTTGAGATCCCAATGCCTTTAAAAGGTATCAACAAAAGTAATAATTAAAAATATGATCCCTATCTGAGACTATAGTAGATGTAACTCAATCAAAATGAAGAATATATTTCTCACATAGATATTTCCCTAATCTTCAAACTAGTTTATATCATGAATGGGTATTAAATGATCAGATTTCATAAACCTATCGATCAAAACCCATATCACTTTATTCTTTATCAGTGTATGAGGAAACCCAACCACATTGTCTATAATGATTTCATCACACTCCCAATTAGGGACTGCAAGTAGCAGAATAAAACCTGAATGTCTCTAGTGCATGACCTTAACCTATTTACATTTATAAAAATGAGTGAAACATTAGAAATGACACTCCTTATACCTAGACACCAGGATATTTTTTGCATGTTATAGAACATATTCATGGTTCTTAGGTTAAAATCACACTGGGAATTATTGAAATACCCCATAACAGGATTCCTCGTATTAAAATATATAATGCACTTGTTTTGGAAACATAAAATTTCCTCTGTAAAGAAAGACCAATCAAGTATAGTCTCTCCACTATACAGAGTTTCCCTAATGTCATAGAACTCATCATCGAGATGTTTTTCCTGATGAATAATCTTAAGGATATGGGATATAAGTTGAACACTATCCATGGTTACCTTAGTTCTAGTTTCCCGAACTCCAATATTCAACTTTGAAAAAAGAGAAAACAAGTTACACTCTTCTGATGAAACATTCATGACCTGGGTGTAATGTTTCTTTCTCAAGGAATCTATGACAAAAATCCCTTTACCTAGGGTATAATAGATATAAAAGAAAAAATATTTCAGCTACTCCACCCAATTCATATCGTGGAGACACAAATATTTTTGAGAAAAGATATAAAACATTATCTTATGGTTGGAATGAATGGTAATCCATTATTCGAAGAGGTAATGTATCCAAATATTATGGAAATGCATCATAGCTACATGTTCATGATCATTGGTCAGATAATTATTCATGTGTTGCTATGATAATGAGAGATCTAATCAATGAAATTATCACCCTACATAAGAACACAACCAAATACTAAACTTGATGCTTCACAAAAGACCACATATCCCTTCCTTTCCTTTGGAAGAGTCAACATCTGTGTAGTAGTCAAAAGACATTTAATCTCAAAAAAATAATTCTGACATTTTTAATCCCAGGAAAACATTACTACTTTCTATGTTTGGACATTCATTAGAGAATACATATTTGATAGGTCCTTAATTAACTGGTGATAATAACCAACTAAACCTAAGAGGCTCTGAATCTCGAAAAAAATCATGGTTTCTCTCATATCATAACGTCTTCCTCCTTATATTGATCAACTAGGATAACATGTTCTAAAACCACGTATCCCAAAAAAATCACTTACTAAATCTAGATATCACATTTTGATAGATTGTAAAATATTCAATGATTTCAATAAGACTACAAAACATCTATCAGATGACGCACATACTCTACCTCAGATATAGATTAAATAAGGATTTAATCAAAAAATTCAACCATGAATGTATTAACATACTAATGTAAATTTATGTTCATTAAATCCATAAAAACTAAAAGATCATTGGATAAACCAAATGCTATGATGTGGTACTCATAATGGCTATACCTACTCTGAAAATAGTTTTCTAAAAGCAAAATTCTTTTATTCAAAATTAATGGTAACCTGATCGAAGGTCAATCTATGAGAACAGCTTCACCCCTTCAACTGCTCAAAAAAATCAATAATACATCGAGGAAGATACTTATTCATTACCTTCACTTGATTGAGTTTTCAATAATCACCAAAATGGTGAATCTTCCCATCATATTTCATAGCTAATATAATTGAGACTGCCTATGGTGACACATTCAAACATATAAATCATTTCACAAAAAATCCATCCAGTTGAGCCTTAAACTCATTCATTCTATTTATTTCAATGAGGTATGAAGTAATATGAACTATTTGAGTGTTAGGGATGAAATAAAAAGAATAATCTACCTCCCTTATAGGTGGAAACCTAGAAACATTAACAAGAAAAACATCTGGAAACTCCACAAAAACATGAGGGATATCACTGCACAATGATTCTTGATCTTGGTTAAAAGAATACACAAATATTACTTTCCCCAAATCTAGATAAAAGGGTCGGACATTACATTACCTTGGATCTCATTCTCCTAGAAATATTCTACCAACCTCATTTAGTGAAGTTAAAGAGACACATCTCAGATAATAATCAATACGAGTCTTATTATAAATATTCTAATCCATCCTAAAAATGATGTCATGTTGTTTCTGGTTGAAAAACAAAGAACATAAAAGAAGCTCAACATTTTTAAATGAGAAAAATTCAAGACGTACTTTTAATATCCTAATCTCCATTATTTCCAAGTGTTGTAGTTATATCCATTATATTAGAAAAAAGATATATATGAAGATTTATAAGATTCATATTATGAGTTTCAATAAATGAATTTGGTGCACCATTACCAAATAATGATGTCACTAATGATAATAATATAGTAATAGAACCTCTAACTGTCATTAGACCTAAATCTTCTTCCTCTAGAGACTATTTTGTTATGTGAAGAATTTTTACTCTAGATGCATATAAGTAAAAACCCTTTATTCATGAAGAAACTGATTTCATAGTAGTTTTAGTACGCATTGATGATATCTCTCTATGACATGTTGTAGATTAGATATGATATATTTTCTTCTAATGACCTGATCATAAATATGAACTATATACCATGGGTGCCTTCCTGAAAACCCGCATAGAATTCCAAGGATTGTCACACTAGAGGGCCTCATCCAAGAACTACCACATTTCTACACAAACCATACTATTTAGATCCACTATGGGAATCATCACACATATTTTTTTATATAAATCAATTCACACTACCACTAGGAGAAAAAGTAACACCTATTTACGCTAACTTTTCTGCCATGTCCAATTCAACTATCAATGCTCAATCTAGCACATCCTCGTAAGTAGGGAGATTTAGCAAGAAAACATTTGAAGTAATATTAGATCAATTCCCCATCCCGAACCATCATGTATTTACCTTCTTGTTTTATACAATATTAGGTGAAAACATTAATTGATCATCAGAGAAATTTACATTTTCTATCATGGTCTATTCAGCCTGCTCGAGTTTGAAAACTCTATAGCCCGGGACAACACTATCAACTCTGGATATAACTGGCCGGTCAAATGATATTTAAATTCTTTCCACTCTAATTACTCATTCTGTTTTCCATCACCATCATGTCCCACCATCTCCTTCATGGTCCCACTAGCATGATTGGGGCACAATTCATCTTGATTTCATTATGTGTCCCCATGAATTAAAAAAACCCAATATTTCTCCCCCATTCCTCATCCTATAGATGATCACTTTATCAAATATATTTTGGTGGTTAATGGAGAATGAACTCTTCATAATGATTTTTTAAAGCTCCCCATTGTGGTTCCACAGTTGAATACTAATCAAGAACTGGTATAGGTGCCTATCCTAGAGCATGGACAATATGAAAAATCACCTCAACTAGACATGGGACCACTAGAGGGTTTACTCGTTGTGGTTCATCAGTAGATTCCTCCTAGGTATGATTAGCATTACTTATCAGAGGCATGATTATACAAAAAATCAGTAGAAAAAATTGTATAAATTATATTTTCACTCAAACATAGAAATAGTTGAAATAAAATCCCATAAGATAGATAAACCAAATTTGGATTCCAAAATATCAAAATCCAAAGAATGTAAAATATTAGAAATAATCCACATGATATATATCCCAAGCCACACATGGTGACTGAAGGTTTATTGAATTAAGAGATATCCAGGAACTCAATCGAAACACCATCCAGTGTACTAAAAAGATTACACAACTCTATACTTAATCAAGGAAAGATGCACAACCTACAACTTTGATACCAATAATCCATGAACCATCATAGATACCCTGATAATAATATAACCGATCTTATATTAATATAGCTTGAAGGGTTTTTCTGATCCCCATGGGTTTGAGATAAGATCATTACATCAAACCATATTTAAGTGGGAATGAATTTTCCAAAAAAAAGAAGATATAGATAAAATTGATTATATATAAAAGAAACATCCTTAAAGAGAAATATACTATAAGTTAAATAGGTGTAAACAACCTAAATTTCATCTCAATGTACAAAAAAGAGGAGTAAACCCCATGTACTAATGGACAAAACTACCCAACCCAAGGATCAATAACCAAAACAACCTCCAAGTGGCCTTTAACCCTTTCTAGATCTATTAAATAGATAATCTACAATCACTCTATGGCACATGTAGCGTTTAAGATAATATCCAAGGTCTCACTAAGGATTTCATAATAAGAGGACACAATTAATTATCCAATTCAAGAATCCAATTTCATATAAATAGACATGAAATATCCTAAGCATATTTAAAATAAATATTGATTTACCTTTAAATTTATTGAAAAATTTATATAAAATTTATTAACGAAATAATTTATATAAAATGGTATATATATTTTCATAATTCATGTATAAAACATTTTACATAAAATGGAACATATTTTAAAATGTAAAAAATTAGAAACAAGGTCATATTATAAGAGGCAAGATAGTTCCATGTTATGGGATCCTCGCACAACTATTTAATAAAAAGCGTAATAGTAACTCACAAACCTTTTACATTTGTCAAATAAGAATAAATGACATCATACTGAGTATATGATCTACCAATACATTTATGTTAATGTTGTAAAGATTCAATACAGTGCTATAGAAATTAAAACTAATCATGTTTGTTCCAAATAACTCACTAACTACCTAGGATTGAATCTTATTTAATAATAATAAATAATGAGAAAATCATTCCAATACAGTTCAAAATACAATTCAGTCGATTTTTCCCGTTTCAATATACTAATTTCCATTTTTTTACCAAAATGGTCTATTAGTCAAAATATTTCATTTCTATGATAAATCCAATGTGTTTCTATCAAAAAAATTTAATCCATTTTCCTCAAATAAAAGTTTTAAATCATTTTCACAATTTTAATTCCACTATTTATTTTTCCACAATTTTTGATCCAATTTTACATCAAACCGCAATTCAATAGAATTGGGGGTTTTACCCAATTTTCATAACACATATAATTCAATTATATAATTCAATGGAATTGGGTTTTTAATAAACCTATTGAATTAATATCCATTTCAACAAATAAGTTTAATTTAAATCAATAAATTTAGGGTTAATAAAATTGTCCATAAAAATAAAATCACCTACCTTAGGATCACGGGATCACGATTCACAAATCCCAAATTAATAAACTCTAAAAGAGAAAATTGAAATTTGGAATCCAATATTACACCTAGATTCAAGATCTAAAATATATTATATTAGATTCAAAAAAACAAGGATATCTTCCAAAACCAATGAAGGAAATAAGACAAAGCAGAAGAAAGAGAAAGGTAAAAATAATCTTACTGGGAGGAGATTGAACATCATTCACCAAGATTGGAGTCACTTTTAGATGGATGTAGAGTAGAAAAAATCACCTCGTGGTAGCCTCGAAGGATGTTAAAAATATATTAGGGTCGTGCAGGCCCATAAATTATCTTAAAAGATCATTTTGGGGTTTTATAAACAATTCCAAATTAATTAAATATTTTATGCATGATTTGATAGGAAAGACCACACAGTTAAAAAAAATAGTTTTTCCCTGCTGATGGGATTGCATGGATTTTCCTAGGTGGGTGGTTGATTTTTCAAACTGTGCTCCAACTATAGTGACATTACATGTATTGGTCATCATAGTTTTTACTAGAATGGTTCATAGATTAGGAAACATATAACAACCGTGCACAACCCAAAATCCCTTCAAAATATCAAAATTTTCACCTGAAACATCCCTAAGAGAAACACATCCAAAGAAACATTAAAATAAGAGTTTATGTATACCTGAAAAGAGTAACAAGATGTTACAAATAATAAATTATAATCTTGATGGAATATTTTCTGTTATAATTTATTCCACCCTCTCTTCAAAATCATTTTATTTTTTCACTGTGAGGATGATTTTTCGGGGAGAGTTTCTGAATATTATTTTTTTCAACTCATTTGATATTTTATTCTTTTACAACTAGGATAAAAATTATTGTTATTAGTAAAACATGTTATCATTATTTAAAACTTGATATCATATATAGAGTAAAACTATATTTCATTACATTACATTAATACTCTTTCTTAGATTTATTTGGTAGCAATATCTACCCAACTATACACCATTAGAATAATAAAATCTTTTACTAGAAAAGGATACATATTAAATTTTATATTTATTTGGTTGTGTATTTTCTCTTCTAACTCTCCTGGGAATTCAGAAAAAATCTCCATTTTGAAAAAATACTATTATGTTTACTTATTAACCACAAATATTAAATATACAATGTAATTATCATTTAATATATTTTTCCATATTCAACTCATATTTCTTCTTCACAACTTATCTAATTTATTTTTTTATCATATATATACACAATATGGATCTAATGACTATCATCAGTGGGTTAATTAGAAAATAAAACTATTTATATTATTTCCCAACATGTGAGGTATTTGGCTTTCAAATAAATTCACACACCTTATTAATGATTTAAAAACATTAGCCTAAATGTTGTTACATGCTATTAGTAATTTTAGTTCCAATATAGATATTAATATATGTTCAAATTACAATAGTTTAATATTTAATAGATTATTTTCTTTCATGGTTTCCCAATATCTATTTTCAACCTAATTCATGTGTGTGAGTCTCGGGGATCAATTTAAATTCCATGTAATGCCTTCCCAACATTTAGAATTCATTATTTTATACTATAGTGGATGAAGTAAGGACCCATTCAATTTTATATAATTTTTTTCTTTTACAATAGACTCTAATGATATTTATCATCAGGTTTTGGGATAAGAACCATTTTGAATATAAATTATTTATTTTCTAAATGAATTTAATTAATTAATTTCCCTTTCTCCTTTATTCTGATGTACATTTTTATCATATTATCTACACTCTCTTTCTTATAAATAATTTATAATATACCCTCCAAACATTTTTCAATGAAATTTCTCATGATTCTATATTTTATTATTTAAAAAAATGAAATAAATAATTTTCCATATCCTTTTATCATTAAAACATTACATATATGAAACTAAGCCTTCATTTTCAGAATTTAGACATGTGAGGCTTTTACCTTCAACTGTGAATTCACATTCATATTATGAATTCCATTCTACCAGTTCTCATTATCTGATTATTCTTGTTAATTTTTATAGCATTAATTTTCAATAAGGAATTTATCCTCTATAATGAAATTCTCTCATCTCCCACACCTCCATATAAACTTTGTATCATGTTAATATCTAACTCATATTTTTAATTAGAGATACAGAAAATGTTTTATAAACATTTCCATCAAATATCAATTCTAAAAAAAATTCTTTATGTATACTTGTATCTCTCATATATTTAATTACAATTACTAAAATGATATTCTGATTTAAAATCATAACATGTGATTTAAAATATGATTGAAAAATTTCATTTTATATAAATAATATAATTTTAATCAACATAATATCATATATTTTATGTGTAATATATTTCATAAAATTATGTGGAATTAATTATTGAAATTCATAAAATATTTAAGAAATTGAAAATAAGATACAAAATAATATTTTAATTTAATAACAATTATTAGTGGAAACATGATCTATAGTCCCAATAATTAACATTCTATTATCCTGGGGATACATGAAAAATGTCCCTAACCATTTCAAAAAAATTCCCCCACTTATATGTTAAGTAAACTTCCATTAAACTGATTAAATTTACATTATAGTTCGAAACACTTCCCATAATTGTGAAATTAATATCTATACAATAATTAATGTGATTAAAAATAGTTTACCATTTAAAGATAGATCTAATTCAACATTGATAATAAATTTTCACATAAAAAATAGTTTTTAAATATGTTAAAATATTATAAAAAACTGTTTTCTTGATTATATTAAAAACTTGACATTTTATAGTGTCTCAAATTAATAAAGATAAATTTAGAAAATGAATTTAATATCGGAATTAAATTTAATTTGTTTATTGGGAGTGTTTGGGTAATATATATTTTTCTAATTATCATTTAAATTCTATTAGTTGTATATTTTTTAAGTCAATGATTTAATTATTGTTTTATATGATAAAATTTATATAATTAAATTTTGAAAAGATATTTCGGAATAATTAAATATATATATTATTGATTTAAGTTTTTACGATTGAAAATTATTTTCAATGAATATAGGAATATATAATATTATGATGAAAAATTTATTATGATTGATATATTATTATGAATTTATTATTGACATTATATAGATATGAGAGGAGATGACATACGTGAGAATCGATGTGTTTTCCAAATATGTAAGGAAAGGCATACAAATCAATTTTTATGGATATTATATGATATGATATGGGAAACCCCATTTGTTTGTATATGATCTATTTATATATTAAATAGGGATAAAATGTTAGTTTTGGCCCTATTATTTTATGTGATATAATGTTGAGTTTAGCTTTAATGTGATTACAAATTACTAAAAATTACATTTGATAGAGGAATTTACATTCATTTTCAATAATGTATGAGAGTAAAATTTTATTTTTGGCGACAATGTAATCTCATATATTTTTTATTTTTTAAATAATTAAATTAAAAAATTTCCAATATTATTTTTTACCACACACGTGTAAATATATTAAATCTAAAAAATATACCCATTTTGTTCCAACCTATTATGTTTTTTTACCTTATGATTTGTATCTGTCCAAAAAAGTGGGATTCCTTTATTTATAAAACCAAAAAGTTAATCCGATCAACACAAGTGTAAAAACTTGAAGACTACACTCATCCCTTTAAAAAAATGATCCAGAGGGATTTGATTTGACCGTGCAAGATCTATTACATTAACATCCTTATTGGAAAGACCATACACTAAAGAATTTGATTCCTTATAGATGTGAGTTACAATTTAATCAATTGATGAATGGATATTCAAAAAATAAATCCATCGATAAGTTAATTTACAAATAACATGAATAGATTTAGCTCTTATATCATGAACAACCATTGTGGAGTCACATTCCATCCAAATATTGTTCTAAGCCCTCAGCATTTCATGCTCAATATCCATTATAATTACGAACATATCAGCTTCAATAGAATATGAAACTCTATAAGATCCATGAAAACACCCTAATAAATCCCCATGAGAATCATGAAATAAATCTCCATATCCCGAAGGACATATATTTCCTCTCAAAGAACCATCAGTATTTATTTTAATCTATCTAGTAAAAGGAGGATACCAGAGAACTTCTATAGGGACATACAGAGGAAAAACTTATCCCCTGATTCCAATTCATCTCATAAATTAAAACACATGAAAAGAGAAATAAGAAAACTCTTTTTTATGGATGTTAACACTTTTGATATCAGCTAAAATTTAATAAAATAAACCTGGGAATTAAAATAAAACAAATACTTAATCCTATGGTTTCACTCCACCCAAAGTATATACACCAATTCTATAGAAGTAGCCTGAAATAAAAATCAAGAGCTTCGTAGAAAGTGGAATCTCCCACAATCCCATAATTATGTCACGAATGGATTGAAATTCAGTGATCTGAACCTCAGAAATATCTTATATCTCTTTCCACATAGAAGAAGTAGTAACACATCTCAATAACATGTGATTGAAATCCTTTCTATGATGACGACAGAGCACACAAATCGAGCCCAAATATATTCAACATTTGTGTAAATAAACATCAGTTACTATACTATAATGAACCACCCTCCAAACAATATTAAAGTGAGAAAGGTAAATATTTTTTCTATTAAAATTCCCAATCTATTTAATACTACATGTAGAGTTAATGATATGATGATAAAATAGGTTCAATGTGAGAGTCCCACTTATAGCTGGTTCCCATGTACAGAAATATTCACTCAAGGAGAAGAAACCATACGCTTAATGTGATCAGGAAAGGATTTTATGTCATTAACATGATATTTAATTGGGAGGGCTTTATTTACATTTTCATTATTAATAGAAAGAATCTAAATCAGAGGGATAATAGCCTAGTTTTTTGGGCAAAAATTGATAAAAGGCTCCATTACAATAGACCGTATAGATTTAGAATCCACCAAAGAGAAAAGGGATTTGAATTTAGACCAAAATAAATAATCAAAGCGATTTATTTTTCAAAATATGAGTTTTTATAAGAATCGAATCTTCAAAAAACCATGTTTCTTAGAATAATTTTTCACAAGTCTATAAACAAGTGCATCGTGAAGTAACTGGTTAAAATAATGATATTTTTTATGCCAAGACCTAGCATTTCAATAGGTTTACAACATAAATTCCATGAAACATTGGCTAATCTTCTCTCCAAAATACTACCACTCAAAATAAAATTAGTAATGTCAACTTAACTATTTTTGATGATGTAATCATAACATATATACACCATGAATGAATAAAATAAATATACATGATGCTATATTTAAACAAACATACCCTTCCCAACATAAAAAGATATTTTCCCTTCCAAGAGGACAATTTCTTTCTAACCTGACTAGAAATACTAGTAATGAAACCGAATTTTGATCTACCCAGAACAAAGTAACAAAAATATAAGTAAAATTTAGAACTCCATTAGTGATACCCAATTCATGAATAATATCAGATTTCATAATAGATAAGTTGCCTATACCAAAATACACAAAAGACTAATTCTAACTAAATTATTTCCCTGAAACTTCTTCATAATGAAATAGAGCCTTCTTGGTGTTTCTGATATTTCTTTTATTGCCTCGAGTTAATATAATAACGTTATCCGCATATAAAATATGAGTAGCATCCAAAATACCACTACCAGCATATAACTCAATATTCCACTACCAACCACAATAGAAAAATATCTACTAAGGTTGTCTTTAGCAACAAAAAATAAAAATAAAGACAAAGGATCACCATGTCTAACCCCTCTTGAATAAGAAAAATATTGCCCAGGAGAACCATTAATAAGAACCAATATGGTAGTCAAGAATAAGATGTTATTAATGTAATAAAAAAACATCAAAAAAGATTAAATTGACAAGTATCTTTTAAATATCTTATCAAAATCCTTATAGATGTCAAGAATAAGTGAAACACCCCCTCCTTTAATGGGATTTTAATGAATATTGATGAATTCAGAGGCAATGATAAGGAAACATTGAATTGACCACCCTATAATAAAACCAAATTAATTACATGAGATAATTTTTCTTGAAATAAAATCCAATCAATTAAAAATTATCATAGTTATAACTCTATAGATTGTATTAACCAATAAAACGGGTCTAAATAGATAAACCTCATTGTAACCCTCTACTTTTGGAATAAGTGTAAAGAATTGAGAATTTATTTCATTATGAAGGGTACCATATATAAATAAATTAAGACCCCACTTACAAAGATCATCATGAAAAATCTCCCAATAAATCAAAAAAATATATGTTTCTAAATCCATGTAGAATAGGAGAACTATCATGTATCAGACAAAAAAACAATGCCTTTGATCTTAGGTTCCAAAGGAGAGGATATTAGCGTCAAATTCTCCCCTTGAGAAACCAACTTTGGTATGATAACCCCCATAGGGTCAGAAACAGTGGATGGTCCATTAAAAATATCTACATTGTAATAAACAACATGAAATGAGAGATATTGTTTGTTATTCAAAATATGACCTCGATTATTTAGTGAATAAATAGGATGAGAATCTTTTCTTGAATTTTTATGGATATTATAAAACATGGAATTTCTATCCCATCCTTACAAAATCGTTCTTTGAAATATGTTATCTACAAATAATGATTCATATTTAGTAGTCTGTTATGTTTAGAGACAATTTATTCTTCTTTAAAAACACCACCACTAGAATCATTATAAGTAATATTCTCCTGTACATGCTATAAATAGGCTTCAAGAACCAAAATATAATTGTTTGTATTGCTGAATTGTTCCTTACTCCACTTCTTCAAATGATACTTTAGTAATTTCAATTTAATGATGCAATAATAATAATTTTTATCATTCCCAAGGACCAAAAATCTTGAATAATATTCCTACAATATGGAAGAGAAAACAATGATTTATTGAATCTGAATGAAAAGTAAGGTTTTGAGTCCTTGCTAGAAAATTCAACTATGATTGGGTGGTGATCAGAATTAAGCCAAGATATATTATTATTATAAATGGATTACCATGAATCATGAGAAGATCCACTTTAAAAGGACTTATCAATTTTACTATCCACCATACCACACAGGTTGCACCTATACCAAGTAGAATTAGCACACATCAAATTTACCACAATCACCTCATTATTTTCAATGCATTTTATAAATTCACCAGAAGAAATTGCTTTAGTAGATGCCCCAAACTTTTTATTAGGATGAATAATAGAATTTAAGTCACCTAGAATAGTCCAAGGACCATTTATGATACACATAATAAAGTCATTTTCCAAGCAAAGAGTCAATCATTATTTATAACTATTTGAAGCGTAAATATAATAATAGAAATGAAGAGTATCCTTGACTTTATAAGATCACGTAACCTGTTGATTAGTGGAACTAACCAGAAGTAGATTCATTAAAGAAGAGTGATCCAAAACCCATAAATTCTTAATATCAGATATCCTAAAATTAGTACCCATCCTATAAAAACCCAAATTCCAAAGATTAGAAACTATAGGGGAGAAGATCCTTTTTTCCTAGTTAAACCTACAAGAACAAGTATACATTTTTGGATGTGTATCCTAATAGAGCTGGCAATTTCTTTGTTTTCTATTACAAGGCAAATCAAGAGAAACATACTCATTTTGATCTTGTATTTTCATGAATCCCTCCATTACTCTCATGTACTAAAATATTTTTATTCCTCTTTAGAGGAATAATTTCCTATTTGGGGTCTGAGAGATCTATAGAAGACATATTATGTCAACATCATTATTTTTCTCTGTAAAAATATCACGTTGAGTGGTTATCGAGACTTATATTGTAAATACACAGAACTATCTTCATTAATTGACTCATATGTTGGATTAATAATAGGATCTTATATCCCAATATCTGGTTATTCATTTGATCATTTTACATAATCTACAAACTATTTCTGAGTATTTTGACCATCAACATTTTCTCTAATTTCTAAAGAAAAATTATTAATAATGTAGAACGTTTAGAGTAACTTTATTCCAAGTAGGACATTCTAGGTCATAGCCTTTATTAGAGTTTGAGTGAACAGTTAGGATATCAAACATATTAGGATCGTTTAAATCCAATTCTCTTTAAAGGAAAATATCTAATTCACTAATTTCTTTCAAAAAATCAGAATTCATCTTATTCTCTTCCAAAACATGTTGTAAATTGAAAACTAGATCGTTGATATCTTGAGAGATTTATAAAGAAATTATATTATCCACCAAGTAATCCTCAACATATTAATTTGGAAACTTGGAATATAAATAATCACTTCCTCCTATTCTACAATATAAGCCGTGAGGATGTTATGCTCAGATCAAAAGATTTTAGGAAGGGGGTGCTGACTAGCCGCTTCATTATAGACAGTTTCTCTATTGGAAATCATGGATTTATTCTTATGATTTTTGTTAACATTATTTCAATCATTTTGTTTTGGGGGTTCTGTGACCTTTATTTTAAAAACTATTTAGACCTCAATTGAATTCCTTATGATCTTATAAAGGTTACAGAATGTATGTACCCTTTCAGACTCAATCCTATCATCAATGTTATTGTTTTTGGAAAAATATATTAACAAAATATAGATATTGAGAAGATAAGTTGATATCAACCATTATCATAAAGAAAAAACCTAATACCCTATCAAATTTACATGGGTCCATCTTTATTAGAGTCCCAAAGTAGGATATAAGGTCCTTAAACACCATATGATTCTAATATATCCATATTAAACCATGTAACCTAACCCAAACATGTGCAGTTTTTTTGGGTAAGATGATTAATATTACAATCCCATTCAAATATTCAAAATATCCATAGTTTAATTTGAATACTACCAATGATATGAACCATACCTAGGTTATCGTTATTTTGGTACAAAAGATAAAAAAATAACTTCTTATCCGGACATTTTTTTCAATCATGATTCACCAACAAACATAAATATGATGCTTATGATTATGATAGGATAAGGGTCTAACACCCTTTGAGAAAATTACCCACCCAAGAATAAAATAAATTAAAATATTTATATGTTGTTCAATTGCCTTGAGATCCTACAACACCAGTTAATTACCATCATTAAGCTTACTGATTTTTGAAATCCCTAAAGTGCATGTGTTTATCGGTTCTTGAGATCTAGCTAAGGATTGTGAAAAAAGAAACCCCAACCTTTGAAGAACCATCAAGAATTACATAGGAAGAATAATGAGCATACCCTTTAAAAGAAAACACGCATTATTATAGAAACACACACATAATCAAAAAAATCTATATTTGAGGTTTACCATCGCTACATGATCGAAAATCACCAACAATATCCCTCATTCTCATTCGCGTCATCTTTTTCCCTTTAACACCGAATAAATCCAAACTATTACGTTTAGTAACAACACAATTTAGATAAAAACATTATGTACAAATATTTTTTATTCATCGTGATGTAGGTAAGGTTAATATCATAAATTAGGTGATTGATGGGGAGTGGAATTATATAGTAATATTTATGTATGAATATTTATATCAAACGATATAATTTTTTTTAATATTTTATTTATTTAATTTTATTAAAAATGGTATTCCATGAATATTTTTTGGATTATATCATAAATGAGTTATCAATATTCATATGAGTTGTTGAGTCTATTTAAGAGTTTTCTTCATTGTGGATATTAAGGTTATTTTTCATTTGATTACTTAATATTGTTTATCTATTGTTTAAATTATGACAATCCATTGAGTATAAATTGTTCACCAAGATAATTGGATAAATCATCAATTCTAGAAACTAGTATCTATTGATCAATGAGTCCCCCTAAGACATTATATATAGTTACTCCATATTAATTACTTGAAAAAACATGAGTTGAACCAGTATAACAGCTTAGATTAACCTCCAAATCACCATTGTCAAGCATAATTATTGTGGGATAATGCCAAAAAATTTGAGATCATTTTCCCTCTTTTCAAGATGACACCACGAATAAATTATAACATTTTTTCATCCGATGATATGGTTTGACCCATGGGGACATTATACATGTGAGAACGTAAATAGATAACCTATGGTAGAATACATGTTTACTAATTACCAAATCCATATACAATGAAATATATATATGAACATGAATACAGAAACTATATAAGGTCAAACCAAAAATATAATCATTAATAATATTGAAAATAGAAAAAAAATACATTTTATAAAATCATTTTTAGGAAAATATAGCATCATTCTAAAAAATTATGTCTACTATGACATAATAACTATTGAAAAAAACAGGGACAAACCATGTATACAAACTTCCCAATACCACCAAAAATTCTAAATTGATTTCCCCTGGCTCCACACACCATGATCTAGATCCCCTAATACTCTATAGTACACATATATTTAAAAAACCCTTTCCACTAAATATTTCATGGAAAATATGTAAGACATGCATTCCAAATGGAACAAATATTGGATATAGAAAAAACATACCCAAAGGAATTGACCACATAATATATTCTAGTCAATTCAGAAGCTACGAGTGCAATGAATAAATATATAGTAGGATGGTGATAGTATAACATAATAATTGTAACAAAGGGTTCAAGTAAAAATGTAAAAAAAATTAATAAGTAATTATAATAAAAAAATAAAATAAAAAATAATTCATTTAAGTAATACATTATTGATTTTCAACCAAATATACCAAAACTACTTTGAACTGAGATTTGAATACAAGTAGGGTAACTATGCAACATATGGTCATGAATGTCAATAATTTCCCTCAGAACAAATCCTCTATATAAGTCAAAGTATGTGTGTATGTGTGTGTTTTCATTTATCAATAGTCATACACCCCGAGGGACACTCTCTCTTAATATCAAGAAACTGCATATAAATATATAGCATCCTATCCTTGGAGATCTCTCATCTTATATTAGGAAGGAAAGTATATACATATCAAGACCAATATATAATCATCACACTACAATAAAATGTTTCTATCTTCTTATGGAAGATGATATATTATGTATATATGATTCCCTATTATATTGAAATTGTCAATCTATATGATGAAACCTGTTGGGTAAATCTCAATACCTATATATCCAATATCATAAAATAAAGGGACATAGATATAAAATATTATGAAAATAAATATATAACAACACTAAATATGTTGACATAAAATATAATCAGCATAACACATGGTTTCTAGCGTAAAAATCTTTTTATAATGTATCAAGAGTTCATTATCAACACGCAATTGTCACAACATACATATTTTGTAACATCAACAAATTACTACCAAATTAAGCATACATACATTTTCCAAATTTCGGTAACTATTCATGGATCATATACATTTATCAAATGATCAATTTAACCGTTTACACACTTTTATGAATGCATTTTACATTTTATAACGCAATATAAAAATTTCATGGTATTTGATTTCATGGTTTATCTACCTGTATAATTGAGGAATAAATTCATAGGGGTTGATTCTATGCACACTGACTAATTTTTCTATAAGGAACAAAGCATTAATCTTAGGTTCTGAATGAAAACATTTATCACTCACAATAAACAATTCTCTTTAAATATTAGTACCATAAAATTATGATACAAATAGAAACTGATCAACCACCTAAACCTATAAAATATAGATTCCTTATAATGGAAGAAAAAATGTGCCACTAATGAAAAAAAACAAAAAACCATATATCCCACTAAATAAGAATCAATTCTATTTTCAGAATTTAAAAAAAATCCATTTTGGATTAAGGAAACCATACCTCATTAAAGATGATTATGGACACTATCAATAATGTAGTGTAAGAAAATCCAAAGAATAACATAGATCTTATCCATAGATATAAAGAGAGTTTGAGATAGACTATAATCTATTATTAAAGGTATTAGAATAAATATGTAGAATGGATATCCTACATCAACATTATCTATGGTGGATTCCCATGTTAACATGGTGATAATTATAATTTAATATAAATAATTTGTTTTAAGGAGAGTGAAAGAAATATTTCAGATATCTCTCAAGGAGGGATAAACAATAAAAGTTATTTTGGAATCCTAAATTAAAGGGTTTATGAGATTAAAGGCAGGGTGTGAATAGACCAGAATTCCCCCTATTGAGGGTTTTAACCCAATAGCCTATTCTAAACCTTCAATAAACCTTTGGGTACCTGGTGGATCAAATAGAACTGTCCACACACCTTAGGCCCCACTAGGTACTTGTAGTAGGATGCCTGGGTAATGGGCAGTCACTAGAGTCTTGAGGTTCTTTTTAACTATTAACTTATTCATCCAAACTATTACACTTCCACAAACCCTTGGCATCCCCCAAAAATTAATTTAATTACTGGAGTTTATGGAAAATTTAATTCAAAATGAAATTAGACTTTAAAAATTATGAACTATTAGCTTCTAAACACTGAGAGGCATGGATATACTCTATGTTGGAAATTAGTTTTCCAATGGACCCTCATCTATGATTCTTGTTCCCATGTTTTATCTGAATTCTAAATATGCATCCACCATATCCATACAAAGGGAATGAACTTTCCATGAAAGTATTTCATAAATTAATAAATAATACATATATTTTTATCCAAGGAAAACATATATACTCAAGATCCATGTCACTCTACCAAAACAAATTGGTCATATTAGGTACTAATTTTATCATCCTTTAAATATGGAAATGTTAAACATTCCATTTCACTATGTTGTAAATGTTAATACATACGACAATATTTTAACCTTTATAATGTCTATGTTGGTCTAATAATGTGAATATCCTGATTTATACTTTTACCATTCATTTTTTGACCAAATAGATGGGAAAACATAAGAAATACATGATAACCTATATAAGGGGTGTCTTCTCTATTCAGCATGTGATTTTTTATGACATTTAGTCATCAATTACTAACCTTGAATCAACATCACCCATTTATTCTTTTCAATAACTAGGATCAGACCAATCATATATTACTCTCTAATATCATTCCGGATTACGAGAGAATGTAATGTTCTAATATTGAACACCCCAAATAGGTCAATCTAAATATATTTATGGTAACTCTCATTGAGTGGAAAATAACTCCCCCAGAAGGAACCCCAATCAATGATGTATGATGGAAACAAATATTGTAAAATTGTAAAAGTCATTTTCAATTGACCCTCTATATGACTGGGATATGAAATGATCAGCTTAAATTATTATTTCAAAGATTTCCCAAAAAAAATCCAAATATTGGACGTAATCCTCATGTATTAATGATAAATAATAATATATGGAACACCATATAGTTTTAAAATATCTTCAATATAGTGAATTATCAACTCATATACTAAATATTTGTTATATATTGATTAAAATAAATTCAGTCATAGATAATCAATTCATATTTGACTATGAAAAATCCTTTACATTTTTCAAATGATGTACAGTGATTATGAAATTCATGTTAAATTTATCACATTTATATATAGGTACATAAAATGTATAAAACATCCTCACATTTCATTTATTATATTAAATTAATTAATTAATTTTACAATGTATAGATACAAATCATATTATGTAGCAGACCAACGTGGGTAAACAGTTGGAGCTGACCGTCATAGGGTTATGTAATGAAATAAAATAGAAAAAGTATTGTATATAAAGAAAAAAATATAAAACTAGTGCATTATGTGGAAGAGAAATAAAAAATAATATCCATATAATCCACTAAAAACCATATAATCATGAAATTGTGAGTAATGAAAGACTAAAATGTCTCCATGTGACCAATAGTCACCAACAAACCACCATTATATGATGGAAAATCGCAAGTATAGGTCGAAATGTTAGATGATTCCCTTCTATTTACCTATATCATACAATTAAACATTCGAAACTACTAAAAATATAAGGTTTTATGTGAGAAAAAAAGCCCAATATATTACCACCACACAAGGCTTAATAACAAGGATGAATCAACTCTATCTTTGAAAAAAAACAGTTTTATAATGAATTCTCAAGAACCTAATACATCTATAAATTATTTTCCTTTGGTTTTTATGAAATAATTTCATATTTTCAAACCTAAATATGTAAATTCTATATTAAAAAATAAGAAAGAATATTCATTCCTATATTTGTAATCAATTAAACACATATCCAGTAAATAATCTATCATCTGGAGCTCTATGATACTACCTCGTATAAAAACCCTTGGGAAACAACCCATGAAAAAAATCATGTGAAAATAACCATAAATCACAAAGAACCACATATTCGATTCTAGACTATGGGAAAAATTGTTTTACGCACCAAATATCCTAAATAATATTGTCTTTGGATCCAACCAATATCAAGTAATACAACAATCCATCAATATCTAAAAGGTTGCCTCTTAGTGGTTCAACAAAAAATAAGGTTATATGTGTCTCATTCCCGACACACCCAAGGATCCCACTATAGAAATATTAAAAATACATTTTCAAAACCATGGTAATTTTATTTAAAACAATTTCAAATATTTTATGATCCACTTTCATGTTTGAAAACCAAATTTTAAATCATGAAAATCTATTTTCATTGAAAAACCCATTTGGGAATTATTTTCATTTCTGATTAACCCTTTAAAAACACAAGTCAATTGAAATAAATGAACAACCCAATAGAATTTTACATGAGTGAAAAAAATTATTACATGAACCCATTATATAGATACAACTTCAACAAAATTGTATAAATATAACTTCCATCGACAATGGTAGAAGTATACGCTGGGAACAACCTAGGAAAGACAAAGGACCAAAAAACTAAAAGGGATTGAAATAAGAAAATTTTTGATCAAAAATAAAAATAAAAAATATATCAAAATCAATTTATATGAACAATGGAAGCTTTAACAAGAAGTAATTATTACCCATTAAAATGCACTAAAGCCATGAAATGATATATCATTAAAAGGAATTATCCAAAAGTGTCAGTGGTCTCCAAAACCACACCCAAATAGCTTATTTGTTGAGAGATAGAATGGATAGAAATGAATGAAATGATAAATAATCCATGAAGCTCCCTAAAATCCTAGGTTTTGGAAATTATATGGCATGTAATCCCATTACATATCGAGTAATCCTTGAAGCTCAAATACATAGGAAAATCAATTTTATTTTTATTAAAAACCTAATTTTAGTCAATACTAGGCGTGAACCCATTAAATGACATGTAAAACCTTCACACCCTAAAGATATTTCACAAAATCTACCTAGAAAAAGGTATACTATGTTTAATACTATTACAAAATGTCTAATCACCCAGTAGATCAGGGAAAATGTATGTTTAAGAAGAAAAACTAAAAACCACCACTCTAAGCATTGTCTAAACTTGGGAAGAACCCCGCTAATTATTTTACCATTTATACATATATTCAATTAATTCAAATAAATATAAATCCCAAAAAAATCATTTTCATGGTGAAAGGTTGTCCATCCTTGAGAATCCCACAAATGCACCCGAACATGGTTGTAAAACAAATCATAAACAATGGAGTGTCTAAAAATACTAATAGGGTGTTACAAAATTCCCATAATAAATGATTTATTCCCCTGGAAATCCATTTGTTTTTGGGACACAAATTTTTTTTCCATTTTTTAACTCGTCAATAATTCCATCTCAAATGTCTCTTGGTTATCCTATATTCACCACAATAGTACATCTACCCAATGAATCTGTTTACCACGCATTACATTCTCCTGATGATCCATAATCTGAACTAGCTTCTCCACCAATATGGTTTTTGTCTTAATATCAAAATCCTCTAATACAATTACATGGTAAGGATATGTCATATACATCTTAAGATGGGAAATAATAAACTTGTCATGGATATATGTTAATCAATAAGGAATATCCAACTGATAGGCCACCCTTTCCAGTCATCCAATGATCTTAATGGGGCCCACATACCATAGTTTCAACATTCCATTCATTCCTAAGTGGCGATGTCCCAAGTGAGATGAAACTATAATAGAAACATGATCACAAACATAAAACTCCAAAGATCGATGAAGATGATCTATATAATATTTCTTAGAATTCTTTGCGATGATCAATCTCCTTCAGATAAATTACACCATCTCTGTTTTATCCTAAATAAGACATGGCCCACCCAAAATATTCCATCCCAATATTTCCCAGTACAAGGTAGATATACATGGAAACTCACAGAAATCCTCAAACAGTTCCATCCTAATAGATCCAGGATAACAATTATTGTCCAAAAACTCAATAAGAAGAAAATTATTTTCCAAGGCCCTCCAAAATCAAGAACAAAATCCCGAGAATATCCTCAAGAACCTAGATATATCTCTATTTCTATCCATATGTTTTTGGATGATAGGTGTTACATAATATAATTTTGGAACTCATCACCTATTTCAAACCATTCCCAATCCAAAATGTGAACCTTGGATCCATGTAAGACAAAACCATAGAGGGAACCCTATGAGGACTCACAATCACTCGGATGGACATGTAATGAATCTATTCTACCTTTATTATATCTTTTATAGGGAGGAAATGTGATGATTTTATGATTTGATCAATGATAACCCAAATCACATCCTTCCCACTATGATTATATTGAAAACCTACAACAAAATCCATGTAAATATCATCCCACTTATATAAAGTAATGGGTATAGAATGAGACAACTGCAAAAGTATTTTCTATTATTCTTTAATTATCTAATAAGAAAGAAAATGAGAAAACAAATCCTCTATCAATCACCTCATTATCTTCCACCAATACTGATGCCCTATATTTTGATAGATTTTTATAGCCTCGGGTTTCTCAAAACAACAACATTGGTATCTATTGTTTAACAAGTCCTTCCATACAAAAAATTGAAAAAATAACCAACCATGGATGAAAAAAACACCCCTATGAGACTGATACAACTCACATGAGGTCTACCCACCCCAAATTGTTTCACTTATGTGTTTTCTCTCATTTTCCATCTTCTTCCTGACCTAAAATCACTCATCCAATGATGATCCAGCATTAATAAAATCCAATATCACCTATCCTCCAACCTCCATCACTAAAAAACTCGTTTTAGAAAAGAAAAATCATTTGAGACCACTTATAAACCAATTCATTCATAGCTTGTTTTCATAATTTTATTCTAAATTAACCAGAAACCGCATTTCCTTCCACATGAGTGTATGAAATAGAAAAATCAAAATATTAAAGATACTCTACCCATCATCTATATCACATGTTCTTATGACTTTGAGTAAAAAATTATTTTAGCATCTTATTATCAGAATACACTATAAAATTATCTCCAAAGAGTCAGTGACACCAAATTTTGAGTTCATTCATAATTGATGAAACTCAATATAATTGATATGGTATTTTTTTTCTCAGAAATGCATAAATGGAATGAGACATAGGCCACCACTTAGTTTCTTTCCATCAATACACATCCCATACCCACACTAGAATAATCACAGAAAGCATCAATGCTTAATCCTAGTTCCAAAACAATGAAATTTGTGCTAAATCCAACATCATTTTTAGCTACTCAAAAGAACTCAGACACTTGTCCTTCCTCTCAATCATAACAGCCTTATGTGTTAATTTACTGATTGATTATACGATATTATGGAAATAATGAAAAACCATCTATCGTAATCATAAAAAACTAGAAATCTACTACTCTCAAATTCATTTCTAGTCCACTCTTATGAAATAATATCCTCTATGTTTTCAGGATCCATCGATACACCCTTATCTGATATCATGGGCCAAAAAAATTATACTTACTAGCTCCAAAATTTACATTTGGAAAAATACCATAATGGGGATATTCCATCATGTTTAAAATAATTATATCCAAATTGTTCATGTTATCCTCATCTGACTTGAAATACACAAATATATCATCCACAAACACAAAAAAAAAATATGTTCCATGAACCATTGAATGGTATGTTTCAACAATTCCATAAATACCATAGGAGTCTTAGTCAAACTAAATGGCATAACAAAAACTCAAAAAGAACTTACCAGCTCAAAAATGTTATCGTATGTATATCCTCTTCTGAGTCCCGTGTCTAATGGTACCCTAACTATAGGTAAATATTTGAAAACTGACATTCCCCTATAAGATGGTATAAAAGATCACCAATCCTAGTAAAATTATATTTGTTCTTAATTGTCACCCAATTTAAATTTTGATAGTAAATATAATATCTAGGATACTATCTCTATTTTTAGAAAAATGGATAGGTGAGGCCCGCAATCACATGTGTGAATGTATAAATCATTTAGCCTTTATGTCCTTATATTGGACCATAATTTCCACCCACTCAGTAGGTTTCATTTGATACTATGGAATAGAAATTGGAATCATACCAGGGTGTAGTTCAATAGAAAACTCAACATCTCTTTCTGTTGTTTTACTATAATGAACATCCTTAAAAGGCCTCAGTGTATGTACTCAACACTATAAGAATTAAACCACCCAAAAAAGGGTCAATTGTATCAAGAAAAGACTCTAATTACTAACATGATATTTCCATGACATAAGGAATAACAAGCCCATCCCTCTGCGATCAATAGTCCCACTCACCCTAAAAGACATGAGTTACCCCGTATTAACATAAGAACAATTCCTGTTAGAACTAATAGTATATCTTGTCTTTAACACCAATAATCCAATCCATGTTGATAATCAATCTGAATATGTCATCATCAAGAACCATGATGTCCCATTCTACCTCAATGTCACCTAACATCACCTAACATGTGGGACAATTGAAGCCCTATTTGGACCTCTTTCCCCAATGGGTGGAAGGATCAAATAGTCATTTTATATTCTCTGAATGTTGGATGAAAACATCAATTAACATGATGATATAAAATAGAGAGTATCACATGTTCCAAAAAAATCACCATAGAAGAAAAAATAAACATCGCACCTCAAATAGTAGTGGGACCTGCTTCAGATTCCTCTTGCACATACTCAGTCCCATAAAAATGTCTGGTATTAGCCACATGAGTATCCCCCAGGGATTGAGGATTTTTCCCACCACCCTTGAATGTATCAGTATAGACCTATGAAGCCTTGATGAGTTTGGATCCTACCATACTTACCTAGTATATCCTTTCATAGAAACCCTTAAGATGACCAGATAATCTCTTATAATGAAAGGTATTATGAGCCTCCATATTGCAAGGTCTAAAATGGTAAAAGAAGAAAAAAAATATAAACAATCTTGTTTTTGTATTGAGGAATCCCTTGAAACTAGTCATGAAGAGAACTGACCACCCTTACATTTCGTTTTTTGGATATAATATTCACATTTGAGAATAACTGCACCATATGAAGCTCCACACAAACCTATATTCCAAGCTATATATGTCGTATCCAAAGCATCATTTTTAAAATACATTCAAAAACTTCATAAGTCGAAAAAGATTCAACATCAACCTTTTATCAGGAATTTGTATTAAATAAATCCTTCAAGCCTTTAAGTACTCATTAGTGACAAGATCTGGTGAAAAATTCTCTAACTCAGCAAAATGGGTAGAATAGTCCATAAGGGTATGCTCCCCCTACTTCAAGATTGGAAACGGTAGGGTCTTTTCTTCATTTAACGTATTAGGGTAATATATATTATTATTGATTTTATTGAAATGATCCTATGTAATATACTTGTGTAACATAACATTCAAAATTGAGTCACAACATCTACATCTTAGTTCCTTGATCACTTACATGGAAACCCCACCACCGAGTATTTAGGAGACTTTAAGAAGTTGAAAATCATCTCAATTCTCCCATGACACCCCTCAAACTCCTATTGTCCTTTGTCCCTATAGAATATGGGTGGATTCTTATTTTTAAACTTGGAAACCCGATCCTCCATACATCCTTGGTTCCTATCACCCACATGACCTAGAGTCTGAATAGTATGGATAATAGCTTTTATAGAATATTGATACACTAAAGGGTTTGTCTGCAGAACCTCTCTGGTATTTTTATCTCTTGGATTTGGAAGATAAATTCTCAGTGGAATTCCATTATAAACACAAGATAATAATAAAAATTATATCATCTTCACGATCAAAAAAACATAGTACCAATTCTAGAATTCAAATCAACGACTTAAAAAATTATAATTTGAGAAATTAAAATTTATATCATTGAATTAAATTTCACAAAGGATTAATTAAATTTTAAAAAACATCCCATATATTTCATTCAAATGACCCTATACCCCAAATCTCAAACCATGTAAAATTCCATGACCACCCATGTTAAATCAAGTTTACTCATAGAAGTGATTTGGATAGTCCATTTTCTTACACTAACATCTGAATTCATAAATTCCTCACCCTATCAACCTCATACATCAGACCATACTAAGGATACATTAATGTACTTAATGTTATTCCATCCCTCTAATAGTTAATTGAATCATACCAACATGGGCCAACCAAACCATACACCTGAGCTGGATTTTATGTGGTTATGTAAATAAAAAGAAAAAGAAATATTCTTCTATATAATGTAAAAATCCATATTACCATATTATCATATGGAAGAAAAAGATACATCCACATACAATCGTTCTAAGAAAAATTTATAAACCAAAAAGTATGAGTATAGAAAGACCAACAAGTCTCCATCTAACTAATATTCACCTATAAACCATACCTTTATAATGAAAAATTTCATAGGAAAAGATTACATGATTCATGCTTTTATTCACATTAACTTTGTCTTATAGTAAAACATAAACCACTGCATAAAAGGAAAAGTAGTGTGTGAGAATTATCGTAGAAGAATAATACCAGAAATACTATACATGATAAAATAACAAAAAAATAAATAGTTCTAGATTTTAAAACAAAAATATTTTTACATAGAATTTTTATAATAGCAATTCATTTGTATGTCATGTTAAATTTGGTTTTCATTATAGCCTTTAATATTGTCAAAAAAATAAAAATGCAATGTATAAGTGATAAAAATAACATTGTATATCTATACATCATGAGGTAAGAAACTAAACACATATACATGAAATAACATGTCATATGAAGCTATGGGGTAAAACACATACAAAAAACATTTGAGAAACAATCAATGATAAAACCAATCATGTGATAAGTAACCCTAAATGAAATGGCCCATCACATTTGGCCCTAGCCCATGGTACACTACTTATTATACACTGATAATCCCAGAAAAACTTATAATTGGATATAACCAATATCGAGTCCATCCACAATACATAGATATCTAAAATGATGCTTCATAGAGGTGCTAAATACAATAAGACTACCTATGTCTATTTCCCGATACACACATGTTTTTTAATGTTCCAATTATCAAAGTACATTTTGGAAAAAAATTGTTTATTATCTTTTAAAATATTTTAAATTTCAATACAATCTTATTCAGTGGTTGAAAAACCATTTACAAATCAATAAAATCTGTTTTTAAATTGAAACATTTATTTTGAGACATTTTCCATTATGATAAATCCTTTAAAATACACAAATCTCTTTGGATTTACAAAAAAACAAGTGTAATTTACCATGAATGGAAAGAATTTCATTTTATTAAATTCTTTTATAGAAACTCCTCTCTCAAACCCATATAAACCTATATTTCTTCGTAAATGGTTGTTATAAATCCTAATAACATCCTTTGAAAGAAAATTCATTCCACGAATCTTGAAGGGATCGATTGAGAAAACAATCCAATCACAAATCCAAACCAATAACATAGTTAATGCAGTTTCTGTTAACAAAGGAATGAAGAACCCAAAGGAACTCTTACATAGTTAAATTCATTATACCTGAAACAATGATCAATCTCCAAACAAAATAGTCTTGAAAGGTTGAAGATCTCTAAAATCTCCCCTGAGATCTTCTAGTTCGATATTGAGAAGGGATGCAAATGGTAGAAATGAAAAATCAGCTATTGAGAAACGTAAAATCCCAAATGATGAAGGTATTATGGTTTATAATCCCATTAAATTTTATTTATTCCATGAAGTTGAAATAAGCCAAAATCAAGTGTTTTTTTATTAAAACCCCAATTTTTGACATTACATGATGTGAACCCAGTAAACACTATATAAAACATTCACACCTCGAATATATTTCATAAAATATCCCTGGAATGCCATACACAATGTCTAATACCATTATGTAGACTAAAATTTATTAAAAGATTGAATAATGTTCATTTTTAAGCATAAAAAACCTAAACCCCACATTGAGAATTATTAAAACATGGGAATAACAACACTAAGTATTTAACATAGGCAAACCTATATTATGTTAATTCAAATTTACATACATATTTGAACATTTGGACATTTTCCACAACATATTTTTTCTATCCCAAAAAATTTCACAAATGCCCCCAGAAAAGTATAAAAACCAAAGCATAAAAAGGGAGTATCCGAACAGTGTAATAGTGTGTTACATATTATCTCCAAATTTATTCCTGGCCACCATAATAATCTAGGAATATCCTGGTACATCATCAAAATTCACGGGTATAATACCCAACCAAAAAGTTTATAATCCCTTATATCCTCTTCCTATATTCAAGTCAAAAACTCTTGTAGACCATGGAAATAATGGAAAAATAAAAAATTTAGGACCATCCATCTATGATATACCAACAATAGAGTCTCTATCAAATGATGATACAATCTAGTTCATAGATTTATGAATCCAACAATCATTAAAAATTTCTTATTTGAGATCATTAGGATACATATATGTCATTAATTTCTCTTGAAATATATTCTAAAGATTGTCATCTTTTGTAGCCCTAATATTTAATTTATATTCATACATTATATAGAGACCTAAATTGATATATAGAGAATCCTCCAAAGCATCATCTTTTCTTATCTCATAGATAAGGTAGGTATTAATGATATATAATTATTCTATTCTCTATTATTTTCATAAAATAAGATCCATCTAAACAATATTTATATGTGTATACTATTTTCCTTATAAACCACAATCCTTTAACTAAAAATATAACGAGTATGAAATTTTAGATCATAGAAAATAGAAAAAAACTTTAAGATGTTGGCATGGAAATTCCTCTCATGTGATCATTTCAATTTGGAACCATATGATACCACATAATGTTTATGAAATAATATATAATTGAGGAAAAAATAATAAGTATCAGAGTTTACCATAAAATCATTACATGGGTACAATTTGATCAAAATAGGTTTCACTATAAGAAGTTTTTTATTAAAAACAAATCCATCTCACACCGCTTAGAGATAATAAAAAACGCCCATTTCTTATTCAAAGTAGTTATAGGATAATTTATATTAAATAAGTTCTTAATTAAACAATGGTAATTCTAGACACGTCTTAGGACCTATAAACCTCAAAAAATCCATAAATACGGCCCACAAAATCACCAGTTTTACTATCTTATTATCACCACAAATTCCATCTTGTGCCACCACAATTTCCAATATTTTTAAATCTAAAATTTTGAATTAAATATAACACAAATTTTCAGAAATATTATTCTCCCTTATTATTCCTACAAACACGTGATGATGAATTCTATTCTCCTCCTATTATTTACAATTCTTTGATTTATTATCCACAAATACATTAAATAATGAGTCAATATAATTCATGATGGCCCTGAATACTACAAGATCATTTTTAATTCCAAAAAATTATAACTAGATATTGAAAATTACAATACAAAAATTAGAGTGTAGTCTTCATAATATCATAGTGACTAACATGATGTTCGGTATTACCTGATCTCAATTCAATCATTAAGATCCATTTATCCCCTTTAGCTGATAAAAATCATCAATTTGAGGTAATGCATATCAGTTCTTGATAGATATCAAATTATATTTTTAATTATATATGAAATAGAATTGAATCCCATAAAATTTCATGTAATTTAATTATACTAAATCCTATTTATTCATACTATTTTGGATTAAAACCATTGATTCCAGCTCATTATTTTGAGCATTCATTTCCTTTAACTACTCTAGTAGCACATTATATGTTTTTTTAAATTGGATTTGTTTTAGGATCTATATTGATCAAGAAATAATCCTTATATGTCTATGGTAAAAAAATCTATGAATTATTATACCACAATAGTTCATGTTTCATATTTCATTAATATAACCACTTTTAGGACCAAACATGACATTTGAGAGGTGTTTTTGAAATTGTCTATATATCAAACCTATCTTCTCTCCTTATAATCTATTTCTCCCATAAGAGTGTATTATGGTCCCTTAATAAATTATAATTATACTAATTTGTTAAAAAATTAAACTATAGATTTACTAGTTCTGTTGAATTATTCCTATATTTGATAAAAGATAATCAAATCAAGTATGAATACTTCCTAGTATTGTTGGAATAATCCCACCATAACTAGAATTGAATGTCATTTATTACTAACTTCCAACCATTTTTCTAATTGAGTATAAATACTCATAATAAAATTCCGTAATTTCATTTAAAACACCCAAAGAGATAGAAATTTGACAAAAACAAAATAACAGGAATCTAAAATATAAAAAGAACAAAAGGTTAGAAGATAATATACAAATACTTTTCACCATCGAAGGAACCAGATCAACATTAATAATCAAATTATCATCTAAAAAACCCCAATATAGCTATCTTAAGGACACTGTATTAGTGATCCATAACCTATTTATGGTTATAATAAGTACTAGTTCTTCCCTTCACACCCGTTTTTTAATCTAGGTCTTCTTTGATTTGATATTGTTTCAATAGTATCCTATACACCAATGTAAAATTATGATATATGAATCTTCTAGGTGAATAGTTATATACTCTAATATATTGTGGAAAAAAATAACCTTTATAGATATTCATGCCTTCTGTATTGGTGGAACTTAATTTTCTTGAAATGAATGTTAGTTCTAATGTTTCTTCCTCTACTAAACTATAATTAGTGAAGTCAATATCCTCCATAACTATATGTAAGAGTACTCCCACCATGAATAAAATGATGATATCGGCCTAGAAAACCTTTTATCTACATTGATATTGGATATAATAGGTACCACTAACCCTTATATAACCATGTGATCCATTTTTATCTAACACCTCATTTTTTACGTCTTTAAAAATTATAAAGATATTAATATTAGAAAATGAGCCTATAATTGTTCCCTCAAACCCAACATGAACATTGTAACATTAAACTACTTGTTACCATTAATATATGTATAAAAAAAGATATATAAATTAATGTTTTTTGTCATACTCAATTACATATATTTATACCAAAATAATCTCAAAAAATTCCACAACATTTATGTGGTGAAGAGTGTAAGGATATAACTTGTCAATGATAAAATCCATGATACTCTTCAAATGAATTTCTCTATCTTCCTAATCTAAGCCTTAATTTCACACCATCAATGCATAGTTACTACCAATATATCATTTTTTAGAGTAAAAAAATATTTCCCCACATATTTGATAATCACACTTATTTGATTCATATGGTCAACTCACCCCTCTTATTCATATGTAGAGACCATTCCATAGAATGTAGGACAATGATTCAACTAGATACTCCACATATCATCATCATGAATATTGGTTTCACATCATGCCACTATAGGTCCCATTTCCTGATGTGGCTAAGAAAGGAATTAAAAACCATAGGATAAATGGGAATCTGATAATGTAGATCATTTTCATCACCTCTTTATCTATGATTCATTATGGTTCAATGAAACTGAATTATCTACTTTAATAAAAATATTTACATTAGATTACCTTATGATAATGGAAAATTCTCCATTTATTTAAGCATAGTTCTCACATTAAAAAATCTATATCCCCCCTCTCACACTTCATTCTCAAACTAATATCTATCAATTTATAAAAACATACAAATGATAAGTTTTGGAATCAACTTTTATAATAATAACATATTTTTTCATAAATTGGTTATAAAACAGTCCAAAACGCTCATATAACTTATTCTATCCAATTTTTCATTAATAAATAAATAATAAAATACAATTTAATTATTAATTTGGTTTTAGATTATATAAAAATTCAACTGATTCCAAAACAAAGAATCTATGATCATGAAAGAAAATGATATACCATAACATCCTATAATTTAACACCTAGATAGTTATACCCAAGATTCATGAGACTGGTAGATAAAGGGTTAAATAAATGAAAATTTAAAATTGTAACTCTAACCACCCATGGTGGGTAATGTTTCCAGCATAAATATGTTGTCTAGAAATATTCATAGGTTATTTCCAAACACCTAAAAGTACTATATTATGAGTACACTTAATTTTATACTAAAATCCATTAAGTTTCATCAAAACCATTTTCTGGTAACATAATTCAGATTACATGAGGGGAACTAAGATGGACATGTACAAATCCTCATGTAAATATATTAATCACTTATGTTTAATGTAAACATCAAGGGATAGTTCTAAAAAAATGGGTGATTATTTACTTTATATATATTTTTAATCCAATGATAAATTATAAAATATGGTCCAACTGTAAATCTAACATGACCCTTCAAGAAATTGAAATAGAGTGATCATACATAAGCAATAACAAGAATAATACATATTCCCAAAGTAATTTTTAAATATAAAAATAAATATTTACATGAACATGTATAAATAATCTATCAATGGTCAACCCATCCATATATTCTATAAAAGACTAATCAAAGATAAAATTATAGTTTAAACAAAATGTGTTAGCCATACATGGCTTAATGTTTTAAAATAATGAGGCCCAAGATGAAATCATTTATGTTAACAACAATATATCACCCTGATACAAATACTCCATAATACTAAATAAACTCTAAAATGGTCCAACCTAATTCTAAAAACCAAAATCGGGAACACCCATAATCTTGTGAACTTATGTATTATAATAAGATACCTTACCATTACTTAAATCAATTCAAACAAGGACAAAACAAATTACCAATGGAAAATGTGTAGGGAGTGAGTATTATAAACCCTAGAGACCTAAGCACCTGACTTCTTGTGGTCTATCATATATCAATGTTATCATTGTTTGAATAAAAACTTGGAATGTAAAAAAAAGAAACATAACTAGTATAACATCAAATTATGGTAAGAAAGTATCTATACATTTCAAGTAACCATACTTCTCAAAAAACCTAAAATTCTAAATTTTGGTAATTCAATAATGATTTTAATATATAAAATAAAACCCTTATTGAAGGAAACATCATATTTCATGCCGAGTACATGTCGATAATATTTTTCTAACAATTAAAGATATCCATTAGAAAACAACCTATATATAAGTCAAGACACACACGCACACATAGATATATATATATATATTGAAATATATATGTAAAAATAATTATCTACCTTTAGGGTAACTCTTTTATTATAGAGAGGAACTGAATATATATATATCACCACTACTAGTGAGGACTCTCATATTTTCTTATAAAGAAATGTACATACATATCCATAGCCATATATATACACCATTATTCCAATAAAAAAGGAATATCCACTATAATAGAAAAAAATATCCAAAGAAAATATAAGTCCACATGAGATAGAATTCTCAAGTCTCATCTTGGATCCTAAATGATAATGTTCAATACATGTATTTCCAATATTGTGTAACATAAGACCATAAATATTAAATATAATCAAAATTATATTATCAATATAAAATAAAAAATCTATAACACAAGGTTTTTATTTTAATTGTTTGACCATGATGAATCAATAATCCACAACTGTCACTCAAGTAACTCGACAAACATATGTTTTAAATTCAATAAACAATGAAATAATTATGCATATCTGGGTTTTCTCTAGTTTTGTACACGGAGAATGGTTTTTCATAAATCCTAAAATGAATGATTTTAAAACAAGAAAAATATAAATTACCATTATTAAATTTATAAAACAATATAATTAATGTAATTTATTTAGATTCATGGTTTATCTTCTAGTATAAGTTTAGAGTAAATGAATGGAATTTGATTATATTCATAAAGCCTCATGGGTAAATAATGGGAAACCCATTAATCATAGAATCATTAAGAAAAATTAATCACAATTATTTTTCAATTAAATGAATTTTCCATATATCCCTCACACAAATTCATTTCAATGAAATAGATAAATTGTCTCTATTTTCCATGAAGGGAATGTGATCACCCACCAAAGCCAACATAGATTCATATTTCATATAATGAAAAGATAATATTTCCTCCAATTAACAACATAAATAATCTAAGTTTATCCAAATAGGAAAATAATTCAATCCACTAATAAAAGTATGATTACATTATGACTACACGTTGTATTAACTCCCTATTATCTATTATGGATCCTAGTCCACACCAGAATGATGAATGATTATATAATAACTATTTATCTTATCCATAGATATTTTTTGAATTGATGAGATATTATAATCCATTTCTAAAAGTTCTAGATTCACTAGAAATTTAACTGGGCCTATTGAAAATTAGCCTCCTATCACAACTCATTGATGATTTTAGATGAAATCCTATGGATAGGATAAATGATAGTGAAATGAATCCACATAATACCTCCTAAGGAAGGATAACAAAGACAATTTGAGACCTTTTCTCTAAGATATTTTTTTCAAAAACATATATCATTATATTCATAAATTGATACCAAATATACAAACAAAATTTTAGAAATCTATAATTATAACATTATAATAAATATTGATTCACTTACATACCCAATACATTTTAACATTTTTAGTTTTAAATAATTAGGAGGGAAAATTATATATCAAACTCTTATCTTTCTCATAAAATGTTAATTTTCTATATTACACAATGTACTATTTATTTGAAAATAACCCTTCAACTTTTAAAAAATATTTATCCAAACTTGATTCCTGTTAATATAAATCATTAATAATATATTTTTTCATAACCTGGGGAAATATAAACATATGAAGGCTGAAATAAAATTATCATAAAGGTTTAATATATACATTATCAATTGAAGATAAAAAGACATCACATGATCATCATTTATGAATATTAACATGATCATAAATTATGATAAAATACCTATTGAGTTAAAAAAATACTAAATTTGTAGTCACGGAATTAGGGTTTTTCAAAACAAAAATCATGATTCATAAGAGTATAGAATTAAAAATAATAAATAATAAACCATGAGATAATATCATAAGAATAATATATTTTTATTTGGAATAAATGTGCGGTATAAAAAAAGAATTGAAATCATTTTTTCAAGTCTTCTCACATTGAAAACCATTAAATAGTAGTTTTTGGTTAATCACCTGTGTACAATCATTGGGTTTGGGCTAATACCTCTTGTACCCTCTTAGAATTATGGTGATCTTACGGTTACCCTCTAGGTTAGGATAAAACCTATTTTTTACCCTTTTATGAATATTCTAATCTCCCATGTACAATCGTGGTCTTAGGAAAACCTCTATATACTATACATCTCAGGAAACTTCCAATATGTTGATGGGTTTGGGATAAACTCATGTGTACACTTTTCGGGTCATGAGATAACAAACACTACCCAACACATTAGAGTTATATAATCGTCCCACCCATCACATAATAATAAATAAATTTTACATATTCCATATTAATGTAAGTTGAATCAGTATTCCTTTACAGTTTAGTTAATATATATGAAATAAATGGGTTTCTAGAAATATAATTAAAACATTATACTCATAAAAAATCTAGATAATGAAAGTTGATGTTATCCTAAAATCTAATATCATGTGTGTCATAAAAATGCCAAAATCATGTTGACAAAAATAGAAAATAATTATATTAAATCATTATATAGATTATTTGAGGAAAAAAATAAAAATATCATTTATTGAATTTATTTATTAAATATATATTTTGGTGTACAATATTCTATTTTTTAGGTCTTTTTTGGTTCGACGGTTCTGATTGTTTCACCTTGGACGTGGTTTCATCATATATAGACTACTCAGAAAAATTATATTTATTATCTTACTTTATTAAACATGCTTTTAAAACTATATGTGTTAGGAGGTGATGAAAAACAAAATACAACAAACTATGGTGGTGGTAGTTTGCATATATTTACGAGCAATGTATTCATTTTTTGAGTGATAGAATGGAAATAAAGTAGACAATGGTTTAAATTTAATGAAACACAATAATATAAAAAATAGAATATTTATTTATTAAATACCTATTTATTTCCCTCAATGTTATCGAAAAATATTTTCAAATATATATTCCTTGAATGAAATTTTATTTATTTTATATCATTCTGTACACACCAAATTGTGTTTTAACAAACTCCATTATACTTTAAAAATTTTATTATTTAAACATGACTGTTATAATCGAGCCATTAAATTTGGATATATGAATATAAATAAAAACATTTAGAAATATATATATATAGTACCCACTTAATAAAAATGTATTGATTAAATGTTAGAAAATGAGAATTGAGTTTCTTGTAATACCAATTTCTGCATAAAGAATATGTTTTCTTTAAAAATAATTTTTATTTATCTTTCTGAGAAAATATTTAAATTAATTAATTGAAATTTATTAAAATTTATTATTTAAATAGTATATATTTTCTTAATTTATCATATTAAAAAAGTCATATGATGGTTTTTTTTAATTTTCAAAAAGGTTTTGATTTCTAATAAAGAGTTAAAAATATATTTTTTTATATAAATCTATTTCTCATTTTTTTATTTAAAAATAAAATTATAATATGAATTAATTTTAAAATATAATTAGTTAATTTTTAATACATAAAATCTAATTGTGGTATTTGAAATAATATTTTACACATTATTTTGATTTAAAAACACTTTTATACATAAGAATAAATTTTTCTTCAAAAAACACAGAATTTTTCATTTTTAGGATAAATTAATTTATACCATGAAATGGAATTTAATATTATAAAATGCATTCCAAAATTTCAATCCTGAGGTCCAAATTCTATAAATAGGTCACTTTTACTTTTGGTCATAATGAATAATGACCATTGTAATTTTTTTTTTTAATATTATAAAATTTAAATGAGTTAATCAAAATTAAAATAATATAATTAGGTCTCAAAATAAATTAACAACATATATTTATCCTATATTTTGAGTTTATTTATTCAAATTACATCCAAAAAATAAATGACATTTTGGTGCACTAATTTTATTTGTAATGGTATTTATAATATTTTTGTAAAAGATGAAGTTAAAAATGTCAGTGTCTTTACATTAATATATCTTAAATTATATTGTAAATACAAATAGTATATGTTAAATTAGAAATTGTTCATTCAAATAAAAATGAAAATTTTTATCATTTTACTTTATTTATAATTATTCAGAATGATTTAATTATCCTGAATTATTATTGTTAATACATTATAATTTCAATTATGATAAAAATAAAATAAATGATTTAAAAATTATTAAAAGCTATTTAATATGGAAAATTTAGTGTGAACAATAAATTTTTTAGATAATAATTACATATAATTAATGTTTAAAAGGATTATATTTTAATTATACCTTTGTATTTTTGTCATTAAATGTCAAATTAAATGACAATTGTCAAAAATTACTTTTTATGATTTTTCATAAAAATAATATTTCATTAAAATATATAAAAATTGTAAAAACATGCTAGATTACAATAAGGATAATACGCATTCAATGTTTTAAACATTTTTCCCTTTAAATTTCAATATTAATATTACAATTAAAATTAGAACCATTATTATTGAAAATATTGTTACCATGTTTTAGGATAAAATGAGATTACCAAGGGGTTAAACCAAATGATAAGGTTTGAAAACCCACATAAACCTATCCAAATTTTGTTTGTTTATATAATTAAAACATTATAATATCATAAATTATAGTATATGAATGTTTAGATGCATTTTATTGATAATTACTTTATTATAAATTTTTTTTATAATTCCAAAAGTGTTACACACCTCAAATATAAAAAGAAACATCCTCTACAAACTTATTCACGCCTTTGAACAATAAATATAAATTAATCTTTAAAATAATTCCTCAAAAAATCCATACACATATTATATAGGTACTATTATTCCCAAAATACCAACCCTACAATCCTTTAGAAGATATCTAAATAAGTTTTTCCAAGATGTGGTAATCACCTTAACTGATCACTTTATTACTACTTTTCATTTAATATCTTTTAATTATATGGTATTTATCTTTAAATTATAGAATCATTGTCCTAAATATATTTAATTTTTATTATTATTATAAATCCACCTTAAATTACCCTATTTTCAATCAAATGGGAGGTGAATGGATCACCCGTGCATAAGTATGACTTATTATCTCCACATAGATATATAATTAATTATACATAATCATCAATAATGTATGGACACTATGATTGATTGAAAAATTATATTTGATATTATTTAAATAATTATGAAATATAAATTATAATATCACATCCATCTTCCTTCCCTATAATCCATTGGATAAATATATCATCGCTCGTGTGTTTGATTGGTCTACCACCTCCTCAATATAACATATTTTTTTATTATTTTACATATTACATTGTTGGTAATAATAAACGAACTAATTATTATATTATTATTATTTATAATCTAATAATTATTATTTAATAGAGATATTTTATTTTCCATTATTTCATTATATCCATCAAAAATAAAAAAACATCACTCAATCGTATGTATGGCCTACTGTCCCTATTAAAAGTGTAATTAATTATTATATCTCTTCATTGAATCAATGAAATTAATTATATATGCATATAAAATACATAGAATCTGTATCATTTTTAATATTCTTTAAATGTTATAATCATGATCAATTTTACTAAACCGAACATATCGAACCCAGGATTAAATGAAAAATAAATTTAATATTACTCGAAACAGTGATTTTAATATTAAATTTTAAATAAATTGGTGATATAATGTTATAGTTATTTCATATATGTTATCATATATATTTTCTTATTCTAAAATAGATTTATAATAAATCTATATTTATTATACATGAGGTTCAAACAAGTATTATGCAAGTTGGACTTGTGATAAGGGCTTATCATCTCAAATTGTCTTATTTGGGACAAATTTTATCTTATACACATATTTTATTTTATGAGGTGTATATATAGAACATTATAAATGTTTTATCATAAATCCCCTTATTCCCATTATTATTTTTTTCAATTTATGTTAATATTTCATTTGGATTTTAGAACAAAATTTACCAATGTGGTAAGAGATTGATGTTTCAATCCCTTTTTAATTAATATTTTTTTCATGAATTTACATTGAAAAAATTATGAGATCATTTTATTAATAATCCAATTAATTTTTATTATCATATAGTTATTTATATATATTAAATATTTTCCTTTCATTATCAACTCTCTTAGAACTCAAAATTTGGATAGAATGTTTTTAGGGAAAATATAAATTATTTTTCTCTTCAGTAAGAATGCCTTTTTCATTCTTAATACATGTTTTTTAAAAAAATTCTAATGAATTTTTTTACTATTATCCAATTATTTTTATAATTCAATTTTACCCATTATTGTATTTTTTTTAAAATGGTTTAAATAGTAAATTTCATTTCATTTTTTGATTGAGGTACCTGTTGTATTTTTATAATTTTTTAATATAATTTTTTATTTTAACTTATAAGGCTTGAAAAAAAATTCCCAATATCATGTCTAATAAATTATTTGAAACTTCCATTAAATGTTTCCATGTTTCTTTTCTTGGAAAATGTTTTCCATGTTATTTTTTCTATTTTCATATTTAAAATAAGTGATTTTAATGTGACAATGAATTTTTACCAAAATAATATTTGATATGATATTTTAATGGAATTTTCTTATAAGTTTTCATAATTTTTAGTTACTTATGATTTACTAAGGATGTGATGGAATGATAAAATTTTAATTATATCACTATATGGTTTGTGATAATCTGGATGAGATCATTATCAACTGATTTTATTTTTCAATATTTTAGTATATTATCTTGTGGTAATTATATGAATTCATTGTTCTTAGGTTCCTCTTTAGTTCATTAAATCCATACAATGCATTTGTTAATGATTAATAACTCATGTGATTAATATGTTATACATGATTCTAATTTCATGTTAAAATTTTTATTCATCGAATCATATTTCATTTCAATATGTTTATGTGTGGAGATGGTTTTCATGTCCCTAAGATTATATGTGGAACTGTATTTCACATCAATATGTGTATTTGTGGACCTAGATTTCATTTTCATAAAATTATTTTAAGGCCTTATTTAATATCTTTGATGTAATGGGTGATCTTTTTTCTACTAAAAAACGTTTTTAAGGTTATAAGTTTGTGTTTTTAAAACATTGTTATTTTTATTTTATGCACGCATGGCTCATGTTATTTGGCCATTTATAATTCATGATTGATGAAATGTCATGAATTATTTCATGACACACTATTTTGTTCTCTGATATAGAGTGTTTTATTTTCAAATATTATGCACATGTTTTAATACCATTATTATCATTTTTTATATCTATGTTGTATAACCTTACTGATAATTTTAACTAAAATATTATTTGGTTTTATTTTCCCAATGATATAAATATATTGTTAAGTATGTTGTGTCGGTGAAGTGTGACATATTTTAAGAACAAACTGGGAGATGATATCAATCCTTTATGAACTAGTTGTTTATGTATCCATGATAGTAAAGAAACAAAAACTATTATGGTTCTAACATAGATTATAATTTTATGTTTTTAATATTTAATCTAAAAATATGTAGTATCAATATATAAAATTAATGGACCATTTTAGTTTGTGTAAAAATAGGGATATGTTAATCATTCTATAATAGGATTATTGAACTTTGTAGAAATCCATAGGGATAGATTTACTATATTATTACATCCTAATGTCTTGGAATGGAAGATGTTATTTTTTATGAGAAATATAACTTTTTCCGCATACTAAAATTAGTTGTGGTTTGGGGGTAGATACACCTAGAGGTAATAATCCAAAAAGGGTTTGTAGAGTATATTATAAAAATCATTATAGTGAATAGTTAATGTTACCATAATACACACTTGTTTTGACACTCCAAGGGGATATAGTTGGGATAAATCATATTTTCATTATGCACCATTATGATGTATTTGAATATATAATGAACCTAAATGATTGAGGTTTCAAAATTTATGGAATCATAGGAATGAAATTCATGATTATATCATTCTACATAATTATTTATATAGATTGATGATAACATAATTTTTTTCCCTTTTTGTCAATGGATGGAACCCAGATGAATCATGTGAGCAATGAATTTGATGGTTAATAAAATAATCATCCTCATGAGAAAGGAAATGGATCATGATATAAGATGAAAGATATTATGGATAATCTCACCCAACTAAATTATGTAATTAGTTGTCACATGGGTCATGTTGATATTTCTAATAATCCAAAGTGGTAGAAACATTTTATTAAATATTTTATGTAACAATATGAACTATCATTCTGTGGGTCTTCTGATACACTAATGGTTATGAAAATGATCAATGTGATGGAAAACATATTTTTTGATCATCATTTTTCTTACCATGAAATAGTTTCCTTAGATATATATCATTTATATGATGATATAGATAAGTGGTAGAATCTAATTAATAATATGAAAAAATATGATGAAATTGACTCCATTGAATGTCATTATTTAAATGTGACATTTTTTAATAAGTACTTCTCCATAATTAAACATAAAAAATGGAGAATGAATTACATGATATTAAAATAAAGTTTGATGAATTCATTTGAGCATGTGACGTTATGATTATAATATTTTAAAGCTGTAATTCTAGTTTAATAATCAAAACTGGCATAAAAATTGATCAATTATATACTATTTGGAAACCAATTATTTAAAAGGAATTATAAAGAAGGGAAATTACAATCTATAAATAAATCAAATGGGATTCACTCAATGTGTAAACATTAGTTTGTACCCCTCAGTGTTTTGGTAATAGGAAAAGTAAGATAGAGTTTCTAAAAACACAATTGGTATGCCACTTTGAGTGGAGAATAATTTTCTATGTCCTAATTTCCAAAAATGCTAGAATGAGTAATCACGTTAATACCTAAAATGAAAAAAAAATATTTTCAAATATGGGAATAATGGACATCGAGAAAAATAATATCCATGTCATGAGAAGAGGTAAGTCGATGAAATTAATAGACTGAGTGATCAATAAAATACTCTTAGTGCACTATAGTTTCATAGATGCAAGGTGCGTGTCCATTATGTGAATCAATTCCCTATTCCAAGGGATAATAAGAATATTAATCCAAAAAACATTGAAGTTTGAGGACCAAAATATATAATAAGAAATCACATCATCTGAAGTGATTCATGAGAATTATGAAGCAATTTTTCCCTACTCCAGAGTTGTTAATTTCGTAATTAATATTATATGAACAATCCCTATGAATTTTTTTAATATAAGGGAATATTTATGTAATAATGGGTGGATTATCATTTAAAAGCAAATATGATTTTATTGTAAAATAATTTTGGGAGAAGAGTGAGGTGAATATGTTTTTAAGATCCTTATAAATGACTAAAATTATATAAAGACAATTGTTATTTTGATCATGGAAGTATATGGGATCGAATAATCAGTGGGTTTAAATTTTGGTAAGACATATGTTGGGGAAACCTTATGTGTCACTATTTATAAAGGAGATTAAGATGAAATTCTATTATTATTGTTAGGGTTTTTGTTACTAACGTATTGAATGTTTTTATATTGTATAACCTTTTATAACCATTTGGGATTCTTTAACTATTTAGTGATAGAAGAAATTAATTATGATTCATATGACCAGTTAAAATTAGTTTCTTATTCAGTCATGAAAAATTCAACTTGTTTAGTCATCGTTTATGTAAAAATATGAGATTATTGTAAATATTTTTCAAAGGAATAAATTGTATGTTCCATATATATATATTCAATTATGTTCTTAGTCTAGATCATAAAAATTCCTAAAATCATGGGAAAATGATCTTGAAACTAAATATTTTTCATATCACCTTCAATTCATATAAAGTGATGGTATTTTTTTCCACCTCATTGATTTATGGTTTTTTAGCCGTTATCATTCTCATGATCTCTCAATTTCTTGTGATCAATGTTTTTTATTTCACTCTTGCATTTTAAAGAAATTTGGTTTTTAATTCACATCCATATTTTCAATTACCACCAATTTCCTCTTATTTGTAAGCCTAGTTTTTGTTACTCGAGATGGACTTCATGCATCCCATCCCCACTTTTAAATAGGATGTTTAATTGATCCTTTTTATAGTGTGGTTTTCCCACAAAACAATTTTCAAATGTCAAGCCCTTGGGTATCTGTCAAAAATTCAAATTATAAGGACACGGTTTATAAATTTGGGTGAATGTGACACCCTATTATTTTAGAGTACATTTATCATGAAATAAATTTCATTTCCTTTATATATTTCATTATGTCGAAGACTGAGTATTAATGAACTATAATGTACTATTAAAATATATTTTTTAAACATGAAAATTATAATCTACGCATTAAATATGGAGGTATAAATATTTATAACTACATTATGAAATATATAAAATTAAATCCTCAATAGAAATAAATTTATTAATTATTTTTAAAATAGAATAGATATTTTAGTAATGTCATTTTATGATTCTAAATACATTTTCTTCAAAAATGACTTTTAATTTTTTTTGTGAGAAAATATTTAAATTACCTTTTTAAATATTTGAAAAAATTATTTGATAAATATGATATAATTTTTGAATTTACGATATCAAAATAATCTTGTGATCTATTTTTGAAAATTTTGAGAAAGCTGTGAAATTTCAAGGAATAGTTAAAAATAATGATTTTAATTAAAAAATATATATTATTTTTATGTATTTATAAAGTATAATTATATTTTGATATAGTTTGAAAATTTTATTAGTTCATTTTTATTAAAAAAATTAATTATTCCCTTTGGAGTAAATTTTTTATTTTAATTTTATATAACATCATTATTATAATTAAATTTAAATTTTTATGGAAAATTATTTTTGTTGTATTATCTGTTTTTATGATAAATTATTTTTTCCAGATATTGGAATTGAATCATAAAAATTGATTCTATATTTTAAATTAATGGGTCCAAATTATGACATATAGTTCACTGTTAATTTTATTCATAATGACTAATAACCATAGAAAATTTTTATAGTTTAAGTAAAGGTAAAATTGAATAAATATGGTTAAAAATAATATAATAAGGTATCTAAATAGACCCCAAGCTTTAATTAATCATATTTTATGAGTTTATTTTGGACATGTACATCCATTTCTTAAATATATTTCTTTTTTCATCAATTCCCCCTTGATAATGCATTTATAATATTTAGGTAAAAGATAGCATCCAAAGTGTCATCCTCTTAACATTAATGTCTCATCAATTATCACATAATAGAAAAGAAAATATGTACAATAAATATTGGTATTTTAAAGTTAATATTTATTTATCACCATATTTTAATTATAATATTTATGAATAAAATTATTACTTTAATAAATTATGTAATGCTAGCACAATATTTATTCGATTAACATATAAACAAAATAAATGATTATAAAAATATTAAAATTAAATTATTAATTACAAATTAATGTTCCTCAAAACTGATGTACATAAAAATTACTTATAATAAATATTTTAATTTTTTATATTTGAATCCATCCTTTGTATTGATGTTTTTAAATTTTAAATTAATTCAATAATGTCAGAAATGATGTTAGTAATATTTAATTAAATTATTTAAAAAATTAAAAAAACATGAAACATGAAAATTTGGATAATATATATTTTATAATTTCATCTTTTCTCCATTTAATAGTTAATGGTTACCATATATTTAAAATTTTAACCCATTACAAGTGAAAATTTTATTACCATGGTTACCGATAATATGGTGAAACTAAAGGGTTAAACAAAATGATAAGGATTTGAAAAAGCACATAAACCTATAGAGATAGGATTTGTGGATGTAATTACTACCAAATACAACCATATCATTTAATTTATGTCCATTTTAAATCATTTTTCATTATAATTACTTTTTATAATTTTATCATTTAAGAAATTTCAAAAGTATCCCTCACCTAAATTATAAATGGGTACCTCCTCCTCTTACATCATGACCCCATATACACCATATAACCTAAATATAAACAACCAAAATCTCTCCCCAAATTTATATAAAAATTTTATAGCTTCTATTATACCCAAATGATCAACCCTGGGATCCTTAATATGAGATTTAAAGGAGTTCTTTCAAAGAAGAGGCAATCACCATAACCTGTAACTTGCTTTTGTAAATCACTTTTTACTTCCTCTAAATATGTGGTATTTATTATAAAATAATAACATAAGTATAATAAATATACTAAAATTTTATTATTATTATGAAACATCCCTAATCTACCAACTTTTCCATGTAATGTGAAGTGAAGGTATCACACATGTGTACATACGGATTACTGTCTCCACAAAGAGATATAATTCATATTCTAGAAAAATATTTAAAGGATGGTTATTATAATGGATTTAATTTTTTATAATATATTAGATATATTATTATGATTCTCTAATTTTAATAACACATCTACCTTCTAACCTTCAAATCCTTTGGAAAATGATAACATCACTTGTGTGTACGTGGGGACTACCACCTCCATGAAGAAACATATTTTTAAAAATTTATGTTTTATGGGGATGGTAATAGATATATATTTAATTACTATATGTGATATATATTAAATAATAATGATTATATAAAGGTTAAATAATATTTACCTTTCTATTTCTCGATTTTTCGAAATGTGAAAATAGTGTTTATCTGTATGAACATCCAACTATCTCCCTGAATGATGTAAATCATCACGATATATCTACCTTATATAGACGAGATTAATTAAATAAAAATAAAATATATTAAATAATTGATTCATTGGATTTTTTTTAAATTATGTAACCATTATAACTAGGAAATGACTAAAATTACTGAACCAAAACATACATGAATACTGATGCAGATATTACCTAGGAAAAAGATTTTAATAAAGAGTTATCAATAAACATGGGATAAAATGTTAAATGTAAGCCAAATATGGTATTATATATTTTATTATAGATATTTATTATATTTATAATTTCTATATATTTATTAGATTTTAGTTTCCAAATTATATGAATAAATTCATACTTAAGGTAAGGGTTTATCATCTCAAATTATCTTCTTTGAAACATAAGTTATGTTATTCACCTATCATATTTTTTTGAGGTTTATATACAGACCAATTGACATGAAATATAATTAATCATGTTATTTTTATGATATTTAATATTCCATTTGATGTCAAACTCTCATGGGTATTACTATTCAAATGTTTCCAAGGCAGTGACAAATTTATATTTCAATCGCTTCTTAATCAATATTTTTTATGCTTGAATTTTAATTGAGGATATTATAAGATCAATATTTAATGAATTTAATTAATAATTATTATATTCATTTTATTTCATTATATTACACATTTTAAATTCATTTTCTACTCTTTATGAACATACACGACCTGGATAATTTTTTTTAAAGGAAAATAGACACTATTTCTCTATACGAATGGAATTATTTTTTCTATCATGTCCATGTTTTATAAAAATTACTTCATGAATTTTTTTAATATTATCCAATGATTTTATTAAATTATTTGTATCCTTTTTTTATTTTTAAAAAAATATATTAAAAATTATTCTTCTTTTTCATTTTTTAACAGGTTACTTTTTTAACTTTTATAAAAGTGTGAAAACATTGTTTACTTTAAACTTATGCAAAATGAATGGAATATACCACTATGATATCCACTAAATTATATGAATATTAATGTATATTATTTTACATCCCATTTCAATGAAAAACGTTTCCATAATATTTTGGAAATTTTTATTTTTTAAGGATTTCGTTTTAATCTTATAAGGTTCATTTTCCCAAATAAATATCATTAGTGATATTTTAATGGAATTTTCATAGAATATATCATCCATTAACATTAATTATAACAATATGGGCATATGAATTATGATACCATAATTATTATTTCTATAAATATATTATTATTACTATTATTAGACTTTTATGAAACATATTAATGTTTCCATGGGTGATGATATTCTATTATAAAATTTTAATGAATGATTTATGGTTATGGGGTGGTTGGGTCTATTGAAGTCCTCTAATTAATCAATTAAATACAAATAAGTAATGAGATAATCATTTTTTGTTTAAATACAGTTTTATTTTGAAAAATTTATGCTTGGTCTGAGATTTAAATTCCATAATTTTATACCTATACTTGGAATTCATGTCTATAAGTTTATTTTTTGAAATTCCAATCATATAAATAAGTTAATATGAGTTTTTTATTTCATATTCTTAATGTATTTCGTGAACCTATTTCCATTTAAACGTATTAAAAATGTTGTCATATAATTTTTTTTGTATTCCTATGTTTATGTTAAGCTCTCAAGGATCTTGTTCATTGCGTACATTATGATTCATGTAATATGAAATATTGGTATTTATGTTATGACACAAGATTTTTATATATGATATGTAGGGTATGATTTTCAAAATATATGATCATGTTCTCATAGCATAGTTCTCATGATATAATGTTATCTTCATTTTCTAATCTAAATCCGTCTCTGAAATCACCAATTATTATGTTTTATTTTCCCCAATAAATGAATAAAACTATTATGTATTATGTGTTTGAGAATTTTTCAATCTTTTATGAACTTAGATGGAGATGATATAGATCCTTAATGAACATGATCTTTATTTTTCAAATTTTATAAAGACCCAAAACCTGTTATTGTTCCAACATTTATCATAATTTCATGGATTGAATATTAATCTAAAAAAATTAATGTCTATATATGAAATATATGGGTCATTATAATCCTAATGATATGGTAATGAATAATGGAATGTGTTGTTTAGGAGGTGGTACTCTAAACATATTCATGATTTTTATTTTCATTCTATAAGGGATGGGAGGTTAATAAGGTAGATATATAATATGTTTTAAAAAATAATAAAATAATATATTTAATCATTAAATACATCTATACAATCACACATGTTAGTAAGTGGCGGAAAATTATATATATCACTTCATAGAGGTGGGATTACGCTTGTACGCACAAGTAGATTTTCCATTTTTCATTGGGCTGGGAGGTAAAAAATATTTTCTCCCCATCAAGATGATAACATTTATTATATTAAATATAATTATTTAATTATAGAAGTATGGTAATATTACAATATAATTTGGTGTTAAATGAAGTGAACATGAATAAATCCAGTTGTGACTTATGCATCCTCCCTCCGTATATTCAGATTCATTGCAATCATTGGTCATTTGGTGGTACCGAAACCTCTTGGAAAAGGGGAGGATATTTAAAAAAATATTTTATCAAATATATTTCAATATTAATATATTTTTTTATGAAAATGTGATAATATAATCTTCCTTTTATATGCTAGGAGAGTGGATCCCTAGTAAATATCAAGAACATTAAAATATAATAAATATTTTTCTAATGGAAATTGTATCAAATTTCATACACATTTAAATATATGGAATTTTATGTTCTAAATATATTCATACAATCCAAATAATAAATGTCTTAGACATATTTTATTCCTTATCTCTTAATTTTACACCCCTAAAACCCCTTTTATCCTTATCCATGGGAACAAAATATTTACCATTATAAATATTCATTTTGAATATAAAATAAAATTATCCATAAAACATAATTTTAAAATTATGATACATAATATTCAATCCTTTTTAAAAGATTCAATTTCCAAATGTGCAAAAAATTATTTTTATATAAGTTCAGAAACTCCAACGAAACCCCAAATTTTCAAAATTGACTTTTTAAGCACACAAAATTTTTTACAATAAAATGAATTATAAAATTGATTACCCTATAATAAATTGGATTCTATTTAATAAATTAAATAACTTTTTATTTTTAAAAAATATAAAATAAAATAACATTTTCAATACATGATTTAAAGGAAAGAACCCAAAAAATTTTAAATATTAAATAACATTAAATGGATGTAAAACATAGATTTCTATATTCAAAAATATAATTGAAATTAATTATATTACATATTAAATAAATATTGTTTTCGAAATTAGTTGTTTCATAAATATTGAAGTCATTATTTATCATGAAAATTTTATAATAAAAGAGTATTTATAAAAAATTTATTTTTCAAAATTCACCAAAAAATATACTATTTCAAAAATATTGAAAAACTCAAATCAAGGTAAATTTTACTTGATAATTTCAAAATTAATTTTCATTTTTAAAAATTAAATTCTATAATTTATAATTTTTTCATTTAAATAAATGATACATGTATAATTAAAATAATTATTTAATGTAAACATTTTTTAGTTATGAATAATTATATTAACATTCCTTATCATTTATGTATCACTATCTTGATATTATTTATTTATTTATATGATAATTAATGTAATTTCATTTAAACTTTTATGTGATATCCTTTTCTCAAAATTATTAAATTAAATAAAAATTTAAAAATCAATTAAAGTGTTAAAAAATATATCCTTAAAATCATTTTTATTTTCATAAGAGAATTTAAACACTTTTTTCAAAGTCATTTCATTGAATAATAAAATTATTTATTATATTTTTTATAGAAATAAAAAATTATTGAATTAAATTTATGATGCTTTTTTTGTAATAAATAAAAAACATAAAATTCTTTAATTTAAGATATTCAGTAATCTCGCAGTCATACATTATATCCCCCTTAAATAAACTTTTCCCATAATTTTTTATTAATCACTTACTAATGATAATATCAAACGGTATCCAAATGAAATTCAAATATCAATAAGATATATCAATAATACTATATTTAGTAATACTATGAAACGCATGTATTATTCTAATAATAATCATGTCCTTGATATTATGTTTCTTACTAACCAAGTGAGCTAAATACTTTTATAAATACATATTAAGACTTGTATAATGGAAGAAGTTTGCATCCTGAGTTCAGAGTCATCCGTGCATCAATGGTGATCATATAAAATTTGATTTCCTTAACTCAAAATTGGTTATATAATTTTTTAAAGAAATCCAATCCATTCCAAAAATCGCCAAAAAAATTACAAAAGGGAGAATAATTCTATTTTAAGGAATAAAATTCATAGAGAATTTTATTATATAAAGGCTTTATTCAGGGGATGAAATTATAATATAGTTAGTGTGGTGATTTGATAACCATAGAATACATTCCAAATATATTGTAGTAGGTTGATCTATAATCGTTTAAGGAATTTGCAGTTCATTAGTGTATGATGAATTTACCATACACTAATTCATGGTCATAAACCAATTGAAAATATTAATTACTTAAAATTTCTCTTTTATTATAGGATTAGAGGGTTATTGACATTGATTTTCATAATTAACCCTTGGTCCGTACACATGATGGAATAATGAACACAATAATTATATTTAAATTATTAGAGTGTGTATGGAAACATTGTACATGTTTTCTTCCTTCAATTTTATTATATGGACTCTTCATATATCTAAAACATTTTTATCCTTGATGTCCATCCATTTAACAAATGAAGCACTTACTTATTTAATGTAAAGAGTTTCATCCAAAACTTTTACCAAACCTTAAACATATGGTATGATAATTTTACATTCCTCTATGGGTCATTTCATCTAAACATCCATGAAACACCATTTATCTCTTATAAAATGTTTATAGATGGTTGAAATATTCCATGTTATTAATCCTGACTTTATATAGTTGGATTTCTGAACCATAATAATTTTCATTCAAAATTACATGTTGTTTAGCTCATCATGAGAAGGATTATTGCATTTTTCATCAAATTCAATGTTATAGAAATATACCTGGTTCTATACCATGAAAAAACCAAAATTTATAGTATGAGATTCCAAAATTAATGAAAAAAATACAATCTAAGAAAAATAAATACTGAGATATATTTTCTTATAACACCATCATTTCCGAAAAATATAAATTCTTTTTAATTAAGAAAATTTATCTCCCTCTCTCAATTTATCTCATATTTACTTATTCTTTTTCAGAAAATAAAATTATCATCATCCTTATTAACAGATTTTAAACACAAAAATAAAGTAAATTGGTTCTCTAAAAATTATACATAACCTTAAACCCAAAAATATTAATAAAATAATAATCAACATATATCTTGATCATATATACCTCTAATTGATATTAATATATTCCCAAAATATCCTAAATTACATGAACCCAAATAAATTTTCAATCCCTAGGTTTATCTATACGGCTCAATATATATTCCAAAAGTTAATTATCCAAATTTCTCAATTAAAAATAATTTCCTTGACTTCAATGGATGTATTAACCAGAAAGGTCATATGTATATTTCCACTAATGTCCTCAATAAAATTATTCCTAAATAACCTTTACACTAAATCACTTATTAGACCTAAGGGTTATATATTCCACAATCATATATTTAAAATTACTCAAAAACCATAGTTAGTCACCATTCTATATCTATACATAAATTATCCAAAGGCTATAAATTCAATAAAAATTATTATCAAACATGGATTTATTATCTTTTTATCGTATATAAAAATTTCTAAAATGTAGTCATCTAATAACAGAATATTTTTTTAATGTTATATAAATAGTGTTTCGATACCAAGTGAGATAGAATGAGTCTCATGCTATTTTATCTGGAGTAGAAGACATAAATCATTACATATTTTTTTTATTACAAACTAATGTGATCCTACTTTTACCATACATAAACACAATATGAAAAAATATTGACTCAACTTCATACATATATCCTTTTTAGGTTAAGAGTTTTTAAAAATTATGAAAAACCCCTTACATAACAAATCCCCTTATAAAATCACAAAATATCACCGTTCCAATTATACCAATAACTCCTTCTTCCATAATATTTAATAATAATTTACTAAAAAATTCTCCACATGTGATACAATTATAGGCATGTCATATATTATAATTTTTTTCATATCTTGGAGAAATGGAAACATAAGAATGGTGATCTTAAATTATTAATAATGGGAAAATATGTATTGTTATTTGAAGATCATAAGTGAGAGTATGAGGATCATATGGGTAGTATAACTTGATCATTTCTTATAAAAACAGACCCAAAAATTCATAGACCATAAATCATGAGTCATTGTAATGGATTTTTTTATAAAAAAATTCAGTATTCAAAAGAGTGTGGAAACACAAATAATTTTTTATTATATAAGAGATAATAATATAAGAATAATACATACGTTTTGGTGTAAAATTGTGTTATAAAAATCCTACAAATCATATGTGAAGGATTCTCACCATGATATTCAACCCAGAAAAGGTTTTGGTTAATCACATATATAACTTCTTTAGGATGTGTCTAATCACCAGTGTACCGACATGGGATTGGGTAAACCACCCTTACACCATATTAGTCTTGGGAAATCATCTTCTATAATATTTTGGGATTAGGATATTCACATGTGTACCATGATGGGCATGGGACAACCTCTTGTACACCCGTTCTTTTGGCACATTTCTAACACATCTTTGGGCTCCATAAAACCTCCCATGTATTCTATTGAGCATTATATATATATATATATCCAATTTATAATGTAACCACCAATCACTTAATAATAAGGCATACATATATATTCCATAACTACATAATAGCATTCAACATTCCATCAAATTTCAATTAATAAGCAAGAAAGAAACTGTTTTTAGGAAACATTATTAAATCATCATCCTAATATTTCATCTAGAGAATAAATGTTGATATAATCATAATATCATATCTTTGTAATATATAAAAAGCAATAATGGTTTCCAACATGGACTAAAATTACTTTTATAACATATTTTGAATTATTCTTTCCAAAAAAAGAAAAAAAATATATCCTTTTTTTTGAATCTTTTTAAAACAAAAAATTCCTTTAATAATGGGAATATAAATTTATTTTTAATGTTATTGAATTTTTTAATGGAATATTCATTATGAATAAAGAATTTTGTGGAATAAACCATTCATTGAGTAAATGTTTCAAAAACATTCTCTTCACACTTTTGTAATAAGTAAAATATCAATCGAACATAAGACTTTTCAAAATATCACTTTTAATAATTTGTAAATAAAATCAATTTTGGTAAAATAGTACCTTTAAAAGATATTTTAATTTATATTATTATATTATTAAAGTAATTTTTAAGAACATATACATGATATATAATTATTATAGATAAAAAATTAAAAATAAGGTTAGCTTTTCTTAAGAACATACTTTCTGTATTTTTATGTTCAAAAGTGGGGAAATAAAAAATCATACCTAAAACCCATTGAAATATCCACATGAGATAAAAATATTTGAGTATTAATAATTAAGTAACATAAATATTTTTAGAAAGGATATTTGTACATAACCAATCCCTATAATATAATTGATATATTAATATAAACTTTCACAAACTCATGAATACTTGATTCCAAAAATTAGGAAATAAATATTGCTATATTGATTTTTAGATCCAAATAATTTTCCAGAAAATTATTGTAAGTGGTATTAATTGTAAATATATACAGAAAAAAAAAAGAAACATGTTAATCAATATATAATATATCTTAGTGTAAAAAACTCGGATGAGGAAACACTCGCAACATTAGTATGGAAAACCATATCTTTTTTACATTTTAATTCACGATTTATTAAACTAAGATTCACATAATATAATATGAAAATAGTAAAGGGATATGTTAAATTAGGTAATTTGATAAATATCATAATAAATTTCAATAGTGATACATCATCATTAATTAAATCTTAATAACATTCCCTCATAATTCTAGGGATATTATAAAATTACACCAGATAGCCTGAGGATGTATATAAGAAAAGGATATTCTATAAAACCCAGAAAGGAAATAATAATGTCATAAGATGATTAATGCAATACATGTTACTCAATAATAATATCAAGGTTACAAGAAATGGTGATAATCATAAACATGAAAATTGAAATTTGATTAAAATTTTTGCATTATGGAAACATAATAATGTGGAAACTATAAAAAACATGATAGCTTAAAAATAAGTCAAGGCTAGGTGCTAAGAGGCAACAAAATATTTTTATGAGTCTATCCATCATTGAATAATATATAGTATCACATAATATAAAAAAATTATCCAAATTCATTATAGGGATAGATAATTATTATCTCAATAATCATATTTATGTATTGTATATGAATTTTTGTTCCACATAGGTCATAAAACATAAAGATTCACTTCATAGTAATTAAATACCCAAATAAAATATCTATGTTACATTCAATGTATTACGCAATAAATTTAGGGTATATATATATATGTTTGAATATCTTTGAGTGGAAATGGGGGTAGGTTTTCAGAGTACAAAAGTATGGAATTGAAAATCATGAGTTAATTTAGGTGAGATAACAGGCATACATAATGGTTCATGAAATGGTATAATGAGAGAGAACGTTTCTCTATAATTACTTTTGAATAATAAGGAAACTAATTTTTTCAATAAAAGTCATTTCAAAATAAAAAAAAATTGAAAATAAAATGTCTTAATACAATGAAATTATATTAATAGGACAAAATAGGAAGAGAATCAAAAACCTCAAAAGGGTACTTCCAAAAGATTGAGAAAATATAATTAAGAGAAAGGTAACACCTTAAAAGTTATTTAGAGAGTAGTATGGACTATAAATTAATTATAAATGGGTTTTAAGTAAAGGGTAATTAAAGGTTGGGAGGTTAATTTTATCATAGTATATGAAAATTATTTATTAATTTATAAACATAGGTTTTGGTCTCTGTGTGATAAAATAGTAAAAAACACCAACCATACCATGTTTTATACCATGGTTTCTTCCAAAAATGTTTTTTTAAACAATTTTATTATGCTAATAACATGTCTCATTAAAATAATATCATTCTTGATGTTGATGTGAGTCATGTTCATAATGAATTGATTTTAAAACCTTATATTATAAAATTGATTTTGGAAGATTCATTATGGGCTGGTAAATTAAATTAAATTAAATAAAAAACAAATTTTCATAAAGGTTAAATATATATTTAGCATCATATTACCTTTATGGTATTTATTATATTATTTTTGGGCTATCCTGATTTCATAATATAAACAATGTATGTGTACAATTTTATTTTTTCCCCAAAAATTTGATTCTCGCTAAAAATTATGAATGATATACTATTGGATAATTTGTATGTGTTGATTTTAAAATATAAAACCCTATCTTACAAAAATAATATTATATATATGATAATTACTAGTTTTAAATAAAAATCATTATTTATTTAGAAAGTTAATTTCTTACCACACTAACCACTTTCTGACCCCAAAAATTTTCAATGTAATTCATTAAATTTTATTATCATTTGTAATTAAATAAATAAAATTTATCAATATTTATTCATAAAATTAACATTAATTTTAAAGATTACTGAATTTATCAAATTATTCATAATAATTGAACCAATACATTTTCCAAAATTACAATTTTAATTTCTTCATATCAAATTCAAATTTTTACTTGCGAAATTATATAATCATATATACATTATTTAATAGTTAAAATGGGATAAATAAAATAATTATATTATTAAGAATAATACTAAAAAATCATTCTACTATGATCTATATACATAACACCGTATTACAACATCATATTCAATAGTAGTAAGGTGTGTGATAGTAGTACTCTATTCGAGTGGATTGGAAAACAAATTTGGGGTGTGATCAGTATAAGATTTAAATTCTCCCAAAAATAGTTTATCACATGTTTTAGTTGTTTAATCTCAGCTAGGTATTGGTCAATTAATAATAATAATAAATCCATCTCCCTCAAATGCTCTGATAAATAGGATTCATAGTGTATGATCATATTGTTTGAGGCCATTAATTCATCTATAAATGTTAATTAGACTTTATCACAACACTTAATATATATTAATCATAATGATCACATTAAAATGGATAGATTATCAATGGTTATTATTCATAAGTTTTTATTAATCATGAATGAAATTTTGTGGATTTGTTTTATATTTTTTCAAAATAACATTTTTATATTTAGTGTATGTGACTCATATAACATAATTAATTAATAATTAATTTATTAATTCTAAAAGAAATTTCATATATTTATGTTAGGGTTGTTATAATTAGTATCTCTAAAATAAAAATCCCAAAAAAAATAAAACATGAGATTTATTTTTAAATTTAATAGCCCCAACTCCAATAACCTAGAGCCAGTGTTTTCCCTATTACATTTTTATTCGATATAAGGTATTATTCCATGTAGGATTGATTAGTTTAGTATTATAAGAAATCTTAATAAATACATGTTTCCTATATTACATTGTAAATAAAAAAACATAGCATAAGAAATAGTATTTCATTCTTGAAATAATTAAAATTGTTATTTGTCCTATCATATGGAATGGAATACCATTGAATAGTGATCATAGGTGGTGGAAAAGAGTTATATACAAAAAAATATATCATGAAATAATTATGAATAATCAATATATCATATTGGATAATTAAAAAGCAATTCATTCAATCAATAATATGAGTTCGTAGTAAATACATGGATTATATCAACATTGAAATCTCAATGATAATGGAAACTAAATTATCAATATATAAAATTCACAATTATCAGTATTCATGATATTACCATTAATAACATGACCTGGTTGTCATAAATCATACCCCCACGTCCTCTTACAAGTCATTCTCAATAAATTGGTTGATGTAAAATAGTTACCCATATAATATGGTATGCATGTTATTATCTCTCATGAGACTTGTCGATTCATTGATAGGATATCCCTTGTCAAGACACACTCATCACTTTAACCCCTTATTCATTCCTCATATATCTAATGATTAATTAAACTCACTTTTATAATTCCTTACAAATCAATAATTATCCATATTGAATAATGAATATGGAATATTCCCCAATTCAATTAAAAAAATTATTTTCAAACTTCCATGAACTGATAAAATATATAGAAATAGTATGCGGTTGAGAAAACATCAATTTTTGAAATGATTAAACATAAATCCATGGTACATTAAATATAGATATTATAGAGTAAATAATTTACAATTAAATTATTTAGTGTGATAGGAAATCTGATTATAATATATTTAATAATAACCAAATCATAATTTAAGAAAATATAAAATACTAAGATTAATTAATAGACAATGTTTTTTTATTAAAACAAATACTTTGAAAAAGATAAAAAAGAGAATAAAAATATTAGAAATAAATAAAATGTATCTCTTTTTTAAGTAAATAGTTTTAGATCACTTAAAAAATAATTTTCATTACTTTGAGAAGACAATACCTAATTCATTTTATATGATTTTAAAATAATATTCATAGAATATCAAGTAAAATATTCCAATTGAAAAAAATTCATTGAAACATTATAATATAATATTAAAATTTATCAATGGTCATGAAGGTGAGAATTTACATTTATGTAGTAATCATTTAAATTAATATTCCTTTTTCATATTTTCTAATAATATCTAGAAGTACCCCACTGTACAGATTTATAGAATATAACTTTAAATTTTTGTAAGTAAAGTCAAATATTGATGAAAATTACTTCAAATAAAAATTTTAATTTAAACAATAATATACCCAAAACAACTAAAATAAATCTAATATGGATGAAAAAAACATTAAATGATAACTTTGAAACATGAATCTTTTAGAAAAAATTCTCTCACATGTAAGTCTTTTATTCATTCAAAATTCATCAAGACAAGAAATGAAAAATAAAAATTTATTACAAAAAATAAGAAAATTAAAAAAATAATTAGGGGTTTTAAGTGATTTTTATTATATAATTTTAATAATTTAAATATAAACATAATAATTCATAAAATAAAATGATATTTTCATAGAAATGCCATATCCTGAGTATTTCTTTAGTAATTTGTGTTTGATAATCATAAATAATGAATATAAATTTATAAATTAATTTTATGAGAAGTTCTTTATTATATATACAAATTTTTAAATTCTTTTAATACTAATTTTAAATATATTCTTTGAATAATAGATGAATGGGTCAATCATTAAATTTTTTCAGTTAATTTAGAAAAACAATTCGGTATATTTTCTATTGATTTAGGGGTCATTAAATTGTTACACCATTGACAGAAAATTAATATTTTGAAGAATATAATTTTTATTCATCAGATAAAATTTAAAAAAAACCATACATGTTGATAAAATAAAAACAAATCACATCCCTTTGTAAATGTGGTTGTCCATACGTATGCACAAGTGGCGTTATCATTTTCCAATATATGGAAGGTTAAAAATCTAGATGATATCTGAATTTTCTTGAATCATGATTATTCTGTAAATAATATATATATTCTATATTTATAAAAATATATATATAAAGGTAATGAAAGATTAATTACACCGCTATGTGGAGACAATAAGTCATATATAAGCATGAGAGATTTTATAATTTTCTATATAATGTATAAGAGAAAAAAAATTGATATAAAAGTAACATAAAAAATATTTAATATATGAATTTAGTTATTTTTTTCGAGTTATTGAATATTTTCAGGAGGTTTAATAATAGTATAATAATAAATGAATAAGTAAATAAATATAAATCTTCTTTTGTAACCTAATTTAGCTTATACTATAATCCTTCTTGAAGTGTTCTTTCAGGGAGACAAGGACCTTTTAAAATTGGGATATATTTTTTGATGTTATTTTTGTATTGATTTGTTAAGATATATTTCTATGGTAGTGTGTAGTATAGAGGATAGTGGGATCTAAATTTATAAGTAATGTGGGTAGAAAACATGTAAATACTTCAAACATTATTAAATAATTTATCACTTACACTAGTTTAGTGGATAAAAATTTCTATTGATAAAAATAGAATAAGTTAAATTAAAAATTACATTAAATAAATAAGGTTTAAAAATTTTCTGGTTATCCTAAAGTTGTATCATGTTATTTTATGCCATTTAAATGATTTTAACCTTAATAGTTTTGATAAATATTTTCCATGGATTGTATTCATTATGGCCAAAAAATAATATGATCATATTAAAAAAATTATTAATTATAATTAAAAATTTAGAAAACATTTTAAAATATTAAATTCTAAAATTGGTAGAAATCACTTTTAATATATTCTTTTGAAATGAAAATAAAATTGTTTTTATGAAAAATGATTATCATATGCCTACAAATGATTTTATATGAAAATAAATTAAATGATGATTATAATGGAATTAATTGATTTTATTTATTCAAATAAGACTTTATTTTATTTAAAATAATACCAAAACACAAAGGTACCTTGTAAATACTTGATCAAAGGAGAATAACTAAAAAAATTATTTCAACAAAAACATTACTTAGATTTCCAAAATGTTAGAAAATATTTTTAAGTTCAATATTATATTTTTATATGAATTATATTACTTATTTTACATGTGTATAAGATCTATAAAAAACTTTTCCTAAACAATAATTTTAATATTATTCCATCATAATGGCTTAAAAGTGACAGTTTATAGAAATCAATATTTTTAACAATTCACCCAAAAATATACTATTTCATGAAAAATATCAAAAAATATATCTTAGAAAATTTTGACATATATAAATTAAAAAATTATATAATTTACTCATGTTTTTTTATAAAATTATATAATTTAGTTATTAATCACATTATTTAATAAATATTTATTCATTATACTATTTTTTATTTAGAAAGAAATGATTACTTAACATTATTGAAGCTCAAGTATCACTCTATATAAAAAATATCAACCTTAAAATTTCTAAACATTCTCCTCATGAATAGATGTGGGTTGTTAATCATAATAATTTCATCAGGTTCCCACATTTCGTCTAATATTTTATTATTTCTCCAAGGTAACTTCACTAATCATATCATCTAATAATGAAACCATTATTATCCGATGTAAAATAATTTGATATGAAATTAATATTAATACAAATAAGATTTAAATTTTACTTAATAAAAGGATATCACATGCATTGGGTCATTCATATAATTCTTTCATAATGATATACAGAATAAATCATCAACATTATAGAGGCTAGATGACTTTAAAATGGTAACCCAATTATTTAATTCATTCAAGAATTTAAAAAGTCCCAATATATCTAGCCCTTAGTTTCCCATTCAAAAAAACATATAAAATTCTTACATGTTTATACCCTCGAGAAAAACATGATCACCCAATTGATATTCTAAATTTATCCTTCATTTATTGGCATAATGCCTTTTCCTACAATGAAATTAATTAATATGACATAGAATAGTTCTCAAATTCATCATTATCTCCTAAAATTTTTTTCCTAAAATGTTCCTCTCACCAACTTCATACTAAAAATATTGTCAAAGAAATATTTTCCCACGCACTACTTCATATGATTCCATTTGAATTTTTGAATTGAAGAAATTATTATATTCAAATTCCACTAAAGGTAAATATCTATTGCACAAACATTGAAATAAAAGTTACAATGACCTCCACATGTCTTTAATTGTTTTAATAGTATATTCATACTATCCATTTTTCTGAGGATGATAATAAATTCTCAAATGTTTCACTATTTCAAGAGAATTAAAAATTCACTTCTATTATTTCAATGTAAACTTTAGTTCATGATTAAAAACAATAAAAATAAGTGTACCATGAATTATTATATATTCATTAACATAAAGGTCCATGAGAAATTTTAAAAGTAGTTCATACCTTATATCTATGAAAAGTTTTAAATTAGTATGGCAATTAAAAATAATATATATGAAATATTTTTTCTATTAAATTTTTTTTTCTAGTGAAAATTTCCATCAAAATATAATCTTATTTCGAAACTAGAATAGTTAGTAGTTTCATTAATCTTTTAGGATGTTATCTATTAGCCTTTACCTATTGAAGAAATATAAATATTGATACATAGTATATAATTTACCACTTTATATTATCCCTCCCAAAGGTTCCTTCATATCCCGATATATATTGGTACTACCATGGTGTATATAGACATTTATGCTATGGGATTCATCTAATAGTTTTACTTTAATATTAATCATGGTTTGAACATATATCCCCTTCCCAAATTTCAGTATACTATCTTCATTGAAAAATTATACCAATATCCCATCATTCATGGATTTTATTTTTTAATATATTCTTATCATCAAGGTAAGAATATTTAATTTCTCTAATAAGCACAAATTGAAAATCATTTGGAAGGGAATCTAGGTTTTCATTTATATAATTTTTTCCAATATCCATTATTAATATATCCATGAAAATAGGATCATTTGAAATCATTAATTTATTCAAAACTCCATGGACATACTTACTCAATGAATTTTCCATCTTATTTTCGTTGACATGGAAACTATTTCCTAAGAAATAGTAATTTTTATATTTTTATATCCATCACCATTATCGAATGATGAGATCTTACTATGAGAAGATAAATATAAAAATTTTGGGATACATATATATTTCACATAATTAAACAAAATATTAGAGTCATTATATCTACAATATAAAGATTATAGCTACTAAATAAAGACCATTCCTTAGAAAATTCAATTCCTAAATCATTAACTTCATCGATTCAAATGAAACAACTCTATAATTTTTTATAAATACTCTTCTAATCCCTTATTTGATGTGTCTCTATATATATCATAAATCCATCCCTTCCCAATACTAAATTCAATATCAATGAACTGACCAATATCCTTTTAATGGGTTGTCTAATCATGAAAATTTTTAAACCAATAGATGATAGTAACCAAATAAAAAATTGAAACCATGAACCTTAGTTATATTTTTCGAAGCTAGCTATTCCATAACTTCTATTTTCCTGGAATATCAACTAATATATTATCCTAAGAGATAGTATAGACTACAAAAGAATCTTATTAAACACATAATTCGAATTTTCTAAAGTTTCTATAATGTTGTTTTCTCATAGAGTTTATATAATTATTCACAAAAGTATATTTTTCTCACTAGGTATTTTAGTGTATAACAAGTTATAATCAATAAATAAAATAAAGAATTTATTTATATAATACAAAAATAATATATCCATTGGATCCATAAAAACAGGGGATACTTTTTTTGAATCGATATAAAATTATTGAATTTTTTTAATGCTTATACATTGTATTAAATTTTTTCATTATAATATCATCCTTCCTTATTGGTTTTTGATGATACTGGGGACAGTGATCAATATTTTAAATATACTGATCCCCAAGATATTGATTAAACTAGTCCAATAATAATGGTGTAGGGTACTTGTTCATTATATAAATGGAATTGATTCTCATGTAATTAATAAACAACCCAATAAATCCATATTTCTTCTTAAAAAATAATAAGGGATCCCAATGGTGAAACATTAGGCCGTATAAGTCCCATATCACATAAATGTTTTAGTTGTTTCTTTCTTTACAATACTTCCACTATTTAAATCCCATAGGAAGTATTATATATTTTTCTAATCATTAATGATATTAATGGTAAACACAACCTTACACAAAATATGATATTTAGGTATTTATAATGGAAACACACCAATGTATTCTTATACAATATGTACATATTCTATTCTAGTAATAACATTCCTACTAATTGGGTTTTTTATATAACGCTCCAAAAATCTAGTGGAATGTATATTATAAATACATTCAATTCATTAGATATCATATATTTCCTGAATCACTGAGTCTTTATGAAACAAGACTTTGTTATTTATATGAAATAGTTATAACGTATCAATTAAGAATAAGTTTTCCAATTTAATGTTTTGAATTTTTAAAAAACGGACACACGTGGTAGTGATCTGGGTGATAGTTGGAGTCTAATAAAAACAAGTTAATATTTTATGAATACTATCATACACTTATGTACAGTAACATACCCTTATTAATAGTAACATACCCTTATTAATATTAATAAGACCCTTATGAAAGGTAACCTTACCAATGAAAGTGTAAATATAATTTAGGCACCCTAAAAATGAAGATGGATATTTTAAGTGTTGGAATTTTTTTATTAAATGATGGTCTTAATTAAAAATTAAATTTTTCGTATTTATAAAATTATTTTTCAATTCATTTTTGGATTTTACATGTCGAAAAATGATTAGGGTTAAATTTAGGAATTTTTTTAAATACATGACTTTTTCTCAATAGTAAAATATGATAAATGCTAAACAAATGATTTATTGAGCAATGAAATAGGTCATAATACTATAAGAAATCATTAGTTAAAACTCACATGCACTTATTAATACTTTAATTCAATCCATCATAACTATTTTTTCTCTTATAAAAAATAATAAACTAATGATAAAGATATTAAGAAAATCCTCTTCCCCTCCACTCCAAAAACAACCCATCACCCCCTCTTCATCCCAAACAACTGAAGCATTTAGTATTACCTATATTATGCCAAATAAAATTCCCAATCCCCACAACATCCGTTATCTACTGGTCTCCCCAAAAGACAAAAACAGAGGCCTTAATGAGATTCTCAAACATGAGTACTCAAGAGGTGAACCTCTCTTGCTTTTTCATTCAACTTCTTCTCCATGTACCATTATTTTATTTCTCTACCCTCACCTCCCCTCATAAAAATTCAATGGTAAATATATTACCTTACAAGAACTAGCATTTAATTATGATAATGTAATGGTTTATCATCATCTCTCTTTTCCCCCACCTCTTATACTGAAAAAGAAAACACTGTCTGAGATGTGTTAATTTATCACAATCAAGGACGATAGGTTTTCAATTTATATCAATATATTCAAGACTGGTCATGAAACCTTTATATTTTTGAACAAGTTCATTATATAATCATTTTATATTATGAAATTTAATGTAATACTTACAAACTCATAATATAAAATAATAATACAAAACAAGTTCATTGTAAACAAAACCGCCAAGTTAATCCATGAATTTATCATCAACTTTTATCTAATGAGTCATCCTCAAGGTATATAGCCAAAATCATTACAAGATAATTTATATCTCTATAATTTCAATAATAATATATATTAACAACTATGGATGATCAACCACATATCAAATGAACATTTATTCATGAATGGAAGTAAACTGATTATGAAAACCAATGAAGAAAATTCTTCCAAAACAATAAAATCAACCCAACTAAACCCATAAAAAAGGAAATGAATGAACCCAATAAATTTAAAATAAATAATATACATGTATCATATTTTCTGGACTTATTAACTAAGGAAGATAAATTTTTTTAATCAGTTCCTTAAGATAAATTGAGAACACCTTCGGGCATATGGTAAGAGTTTCTCATCTCACATTTATTTCCGTGTGATTCCCATTGTTTGCCACATATTTTTAGTATATGATGTATTTTTTACTACCAATTGATATATAATATACTTATTATATTTATATTAGTGGTATTTACTGATTCGCTTGATTATTATTAACTCGATTGATTATAATGTTTTCAGAAACTATGTTTTGGTTTCTATGTCATTGTGATTTTCTTGGTATTGTGCAACTAATCATTATTATGAGGTGTAACTATTACCCCTTTGAGATAATTTTTCATTTTAAATTGTAAATATATTGTATATATATATTCTGGTTTCATGGATATGATTATTTTATTAATCTATATACCCTTTTACATTTGGTTTTTATTTGAAATGGTGTTTTAACTATGGAAATATTGATTAATCTGTGTACTCTACTCTATACGTATATTGGGAGGCCATATTTTACTTGTATTAAATCTATGTATAAATAATTATTTGGACTTCCAATGATGGTTATGGCCTACAATATCCTCTCCATGACTTGACAGGTCTCATGAGACAAGTGATTTTTTGACAAACCCTTCGAGTTTGTTTCCAAAATAGAATCAAATGAGTATGTACCCACAGAATTAAACAGTTCTGATGGTATAGTGGAATCATGTACCTGATACATGATTTCCAATTAATATGAAATCTATTTATTCATTATTTATTTATTACTATCATTTAGTTATTCACTATAAAAAAATCTATGGATGTAGTTTCATTATCAGTTTATTAATGGCGTGTGTTTTTCATTTATTCCCAATGTCATATTGGTTATTCCAATTTGATTATGATGTAGTTATTGTTGATTCTTGATTTTTCTATTTTCAACCATTATATAGAATTTCATTTCACCCCTTTAATTTGTTTACCATCAACATGTTATGAGTTGGATACCATTCATTGAGTTCTCATGGATGCAGTTTATTAGTTTTTGTTTTGTATTATATTTTGTTACCTTTCCCTATATAATATTAGTTACATGTATGTATCTATTTTATTAATGCCTACTAAATATATCATTATTTTTGAATTTTTTTCCTTGAAACCATGCAAATGAAATAAGTAATGCAACATCTCAAAGCTTTTTGGGTCAAGGCATTACAATTTGTATGAGAGGAAGTTTAGTAGCTACCTTGGATACTAGATTTAGGAAACCTAGTTTAGTGGATATAACCCTAAGTTATAATTTTAAGATAATCATCAAATAACATCTTCAAATTTTGGTAAAGTAGGGACTATGTGGGTCTTCTTAGAAAGTGCATCCCCATCTGGATAATATAGGTGGACATGCTTCTGAAATAGATGTACCTAGGAGTAATTACTCCAAAAAGGAGTTTCATTCTTGACTTGGGGTATCCTGGTACACCAAAATGGGCCTTACTGCGCCCTTGGTTTAACTCTCCTGTGGGATATGATTAGGTAAATTCACATATTCTTTACAAACCATTATGAAGGATTTATGTTTAAATATAAACAATGATTATGATTTTGATATTAGTTGGGCATAAATTTTCAAATTATCTTATTTTTTTATTAGTTATTAATTATAGACTATTACCTAATTTAGTGTAAGCCATTTCTTAGTGATGGAACCTAATGCAATAAGGGGAATAAATACCTATAAAAAAGGTAGGGTTTTCCCCACTAATAATGTCAACATAGTCAGTGTTAGAGCTGATCAGATCATGACCATATTGGGAAAAATTACTCATGTAGTGTCGAATAACCATTATACATCTTTATTGGATCGTTTCATGTAGTAGAAGCACACATTTTTTAGTTGGACTACTAATATTTTGGTAGTTGAGCAGTGGATTATTTCCCTTGAAATTATATTTCTAGCATTAAGATGAAATGAAAATGAAAAGGTAGTACTTGTAGTATATTGCCTCATGGGTGATACCAATCAATATAGGTCCTTGATCCAGAATACCATAGAGGAAGAATAAATAGAAGATATGGAATGGGGAACTTTTAAGAAAATATTCATCAAAAAATATTTCTCTTATGAACAAAAAACTAAAATGAAGAGAAAATTTCATAGTCTAATGAAAATGAAAGAAGATAGTGTTGTGTATTATGAGGCTAACTTCACATGATTTTCCATGTATTCTATAGATTACACTAGTGATTTTGAAGACAATATTTATCATTTCTTAAAAGTCCTAAAGTCAATTCTTCTAAGGGAACTTTCTTCTCAAAAAAATTCATCATATAATGAAATTGTATAAAGTTATATAAAAATAAAGAATTAATTTTCAAGATTAAATTTGATTAAGGGAAATCATAAAAATAAGAGTCATTATAATAACCCTAGAAAAGTTGAATCACCAATAAAGAATAATAGAAACAAAAAATTTTATTATGTGAGAACTATGGAACGAATCATCCTGGAAAATTCTTAAATAGCATGTTTGTTTTCTATAATTGTGTAGAAAAGGATCATTGATTTAGTGAATTAATAGGTAAAAGACATGTCAATGATGTTAAATTCTATAATTATAGAGAGATGTGACACTTTTCAAATTAGTGTCCTAAGAACCAAGGAAACATTCCTCAGAAAAGGCCATGATTGAAAGGGAAAGCATATGCAATTACAACGACAGAAGTTGAATTCCCTAATAATGTGGTGGCATGTAATTTAATTGTTTCCTCAAACATATCCAATGCTTTATTAGATTCTGTATCATCGCATTAATTTATGTCTTCCCAGTTTTTTCAAGAAAATTAGACATGTCAAATTTTATTTAATAAGGTAGTAGTCAGACAAAACTCCTTGGGGGTGTATCATTGCAACAATGATGTGTCGATCAGTTCCCCTCATGACACATAAATGTTCATTAGTTACTAACCTTATCATCATACCAATGATTTTCTTTGATATAATTCTCATAATGAATTTGATGTTATATTATGATGAGAAGATATATTTCAAGAATAAGGAAGTTATAATTTTTGAGAATGTTATAGAATCCCTTCACTTTAGAGCAGAAACCTCACCATCATATTCTTATATTGATCCACCCCCAGTAGCTCAATCAAATACAATTCATTAATTGTAATATAACACAATATCTATTGGTGAGGAATAAAATCTTTAAATTTAAGACGTACCTATTTTGAAAGAATACATTGATATATTTCCAGAGGGTTTACCTGGACATCCACCAGATCTTGAATTCGAGTTATCTATTTATTTAATTGTTCATTCATGACCTATATCAAAGACTCCCTATAGAATGGTCACTGTATATTTAGTGGAGATAAAAGAAAAAACTAGAGAAATTGAGTGGACAGAGGATTTATTTGACCTACTATTTCTCAATGGGGATCTCTGTTCCTCCTTGTCAAGAAGAATGATGGTTCCATGAGGCTATGCTTTGATTACAGGGAAATAAATTCTATTAAAGTAAAGAACAAGCATCTTAATCCATGAATTGGTGATTTATTTGATCAACTTAATGGAACCCAATATTTTTCAAAGATTGACCTTCAATCTAGATATCATAAGTTGTGTGTGAGGAAGGAAGATATTCCAAAGACATCTTTTCGAACTAAGTATGGGTGTTATGTGTTTACAGTAATGCGTTTCGGACTGTATAATGCACCCTCTATTTTTATGGATCCAATAAATATAGATTTCAAGGAATATCATGACGAATTTGTAGTTCAATTTATTGATGATATCCCTATATACTTCAAAATCAACAAAGACCATGATAATTACTTGAAGAAATGTTTTAAAAACTCTTAGAATAAATGAATTATATGGGAAGTTTGGTAAGTGTTCATTTTGGATTTAGTCATTTTATCTTCTTGTCCATATTTTCTTTATAGATGTAATCTTATTTGATCATATTAATACAAAGGAAATCCAAGAATGGTCCATGACAACGAACATAACCTAGGTGCGTAATTTTATTGGTTTTACAGGTTACTATCGGCGTTTCATTTTGAACTTCACCCAACTGGATAACCCGCTAACCGAGATCACACTTAAAAAGGTTAATATTTTAAGGATGAAAGAATGTATAAAATTATATGAAGAGTGAAAAGAAGATTGCTCAATACTCTAATTTTGTCTCCTCCCTCTAGAAATTATTGTTTTGTGATATAAATTGATTCATCAAAGAATGGAAGGGGTTGCGTCCTTATTCAAAATGATAAAATTATTGCTTATGCATTAGGGAAATATAAGTCACATGAGTGAAATTTTCCAACTCATTATCTTGAGTTACAATTCGTAATCTTTTCTCTGAAATTGTGGATACATTATATCTACAATGAACGATATGAGATATATATGGATCACAAGAGTTTGAAATACGTTTTTACACAGAAAGAACTCAACCTGAGGCAATGTATATGTATTGAGTTACTCAAAGATTATGATTTTTCAATACACTACCACCCTAGAAAGGAAAATAATGTGGCAGATGCACTAAGCAATAAAGATCAGGTACTTCTAAACCAAATGATGATTGAGAGAGATCATATATTCAAGGATCCACTAAATATGGATGTGGTAATTTTTAAGTAATGGGAAACATATATCCTCTTTAAAATGATTCCAAAACCATATTTACTAGATAATATTAAAATCTCTCAATCTAATGATGAGAATTAACAAAATAAAATTATAGATGTTTGGATTAATGTTTGGAAGACATCGTGTATGAGGATGGAGTTATGAAATTTGGGAAGAGGTTATATATTCCATCATTACCTTAGATAAAAATAGAACTATTAAGCGATTATCATAGCTCAAATTTCACAATAATCCTTAGTATCACTAAGTTTCATATAGATCTGAAGGATAATTGTTTGTGGTAAAACATGAAATGGGGAATTGTTTACTATGTTTCAAGGTGTATAGTTTTTCAACAAGTGAATTCCAAGAGACATCATCCAAGAGGTGTCATGCCTCCTAACTCTATTACTATATGGAATTGGGATGACATTACATTGTATTTTGTCACAGTACTACCTAGGATACCTAGAAGGAATGATGAAATATTGGTAATTGTTGATCGTTTTACAAAATCAACACATTTCCTTGATATATGATAGGATTTACCACTTGAGCATCGGGAAATAATTTATATTAATGATGTTTTAAGACTTAATGGTACATCTCTATCGATTGTGTCCGATTGGGATCCCTAATTTATATCAAAATTATGGAAAATATTCCAGAATGCCTTGTATACTGGGCCTCATTTGATTACTAGTTATCACCCCAAAATCAATGGACAGTCTGAAAGGAAAATTGACACACTTGAAGACATGTTTGGATCATTATCTATTGACTTTCATGGTGTGTTTGATCAACACAAGACTTTGGTGGAATTTTTCTACCATAATAGTTTCTATTATTATAATTCAAATGGTTCTATTTGTATAACTATATAGTAAGTGGTGTCAAACTCTGACTTGTTTAGAAGAAATTGGCGAGAAGAATTTTATAGGACAAAAAATATATCAAAGAGACTACTACAAAGTTATTCAAAATTCATGCCCATATTGAATAAATCCAAAGTAGAAAAAAAAAGTTATGCTGATAATTAAAAAAAAGGATTTGGAATTTCAAGAAGGATATCATGGAATTATAAATGTATCTCCATAGAATATTTTCTTAAGGTTCAGAAATAATGGGAAATGGGGCCCCAGGTACATTGGATTGTTCAAAATTCTAGAAATAATTGGAGCTATAGAGTGCTGTTAAGAAATGCCATAAAGACTTTCAAATGTTCATAATGTTTTCTACATGTAGTTGTTAATGAAATACAATACAGGCCCAATGTACATACTCACCTTTGATGAAATATTACTGGAACCTGATTTTTCAAACTCTGAAGAGCCTATCAATATTCTAGAGATAAGGGAGAAGGTATTGAGAAACTAGACAACTCGATTAGTAATGGTTATTTGGGGAAATGATAAAATAGAGGAAGAAATATGGGAACCTAAGGATGGTATGAAGAAGAACCACCCACATCTATTTAAAGGGATTTATACATGAAAATTTTCAAGGAATAAATTTATGAAGCTGTGAAGAATATAACACCCCAGGCATTTTATGGTATGTATCTATTAAATACTTTAAATTCATTAGATATCCTATATTTCATGAATAATTGTGTCTCTCTGAAACAAAAATTGGTTATTTATAGGATATAGTCATAACCTATCCAATGAACATTAATTTTCTAGTTACTTGTTTTGAATTTCGAAAAACAGACATACACGGTTGTGATCTTGGTGATATTTGGAGTCTGATTTAATCAAGTAAACTTTTGGTGAATTGTAACATACCATTATGAATAGTAATATACCATTTTTAGTTGTTAAATAACCTTATGAATAGTAATAATACCCTTATGAATTGTATACTTACCCAATAAAGTGTAAAAACAATTTAGGCACCTTAGAAATGAAGACGAATGTTTTAAGTGCTGGTATTTTTTGATTAAATGATTATCTTAATTCAAAATTAAATTCCTCATATTCATAAAATTATTTTTGAAAAATGGAGTTCATTATTTTATTCTACTCGTCAAAAAATGGTTAAGGTGAATTATTGATATTTTTCTTAAATACATGAATTTTTGGTGAATAGTAAAATGTAATAAATTTTGATAAATCCTTAATACATGATTTATTGAGTCATGAATGATTTCATGCTAATTTAATAAACTATTCTTCCAAACTAATATACACTTATTACTATTTTTTTTCATTTAATCCTCACTATTTCTTGTCTTAGGGTAAAAAAATAGTCTAATGGTTCAAATATTAAGAAACCCCTCCTCCCCCCACTATAAAAACAACACATCACCCCCTCTTCCTCCCACACTGCTCAATCATTGTGATTTAACTACGTTATTTTATATTGACTTCCAAATCTTTCCCCACATGAACAATACCTACTAGTCTCACCAAAAGGCAAAAAACAATGGCCTTAAAGAGATTCTCAAGGAAGAGTACTCAAGAGGTGAACCTCTCTTCCTTTTTCATTCCACATCTTTTACATGTTCTTGTATTTTGTTGCTCTCTCCTCATTTACCCTCATGAAAATGTTATGTTAATTTGAGTACCTTACATGAAAATAACTTTTATTACAATAATGAAATATTTTATCATCATCTCCCTTTTCCCCTCCTCTAATACTAAAAATGAAAACATCATCCTATATGGGTTAACTTATCACATTCAAGGAAGACATGTTTTCAATTTCAATTATTATCATAAAGAATTGTCATGAAACCATTTTAATTGTTGAACAAGATCAAAATGTTTGTATTTTATAATATTCAATTATCTATAATCCTTACACATTAATAATGTAAAATATAATACAAAAAACATTCATTTTTTTCACAAAACATCTTACTTAATCCAAGCATTTATCATTAACTTTTATCTAATGAGTCAACCTCTTTGTATATTAACAAAATAATTATACGATATTTTTTAACTCTGTAATGTCACTAAAAATATATATTAACAATTATTTGTTCTTAACCACATATAAATGAAATTCTATTCATGAATACAAGTAAACCGATCATTAAAACCAAGGAACAAAGTACTTCCAAAGCAATAAAATTGAACCTCTTAAATCCATCAAAAAGCCAAATAATGAACCTAATAAGTTTATAATAAATAATTTACATTTATAATAGGATCTATAATTATAAATTAATCAGGATAAATTTTATTTTTCATGTTATTAATATCAATCGAGGACACCTTCGGGCCTATGGTAAGCAATTTCTAATCTAATTGTTTTTTCCATGATATTTCTATTATTCCACAATTATTTCTTGTATGTGGTTTTTGTTTAACAAAATTTGATATATAATATAATGATTCAATTTATATTCATGGTATTTAGTGATTCACTCGATGATTTTTAACTCAATTTATTATAATGTTGCAATGGTCTTTCTTTCTATTTCCATTTTATTGTGGCTTACTTGTTATTGTGCACCTAATCATTCTTATGTGGTGTACCTAATGCCACATTGAGAAAAAATTTCATTTGAAATTTTAAATATTTTATGTATCAATAATATAGTTCTATGTATTTTATTATTTTCTTAAGTCTTATACCCTTTTACATATGGTGTTCATTTGGAATGTTTTTTAACCATAGAAATATCGATGAATCTATATCGTCTACTCTATATAGATATTGAAAAGTCATATTGTACTTGTATTAAATAAATTTATACTGAATAATTTGGAAATACAAAGATAGGTGCGTCTCACTATAGCCCCTCGATGCATCGACAGATCTCATGAGACTGGTCATTTGGGGAAAAACCCTTCGAGTTTGTTTCCAAAACTGAATGAGATGGGTATCTACCCACAGAATTAAATCATTTTGACGGTATAATGGTACAATGTTCCAGAGACATGACATCATATTAATAACCATTCTCATTATTCTTTTTTATTTATTAATATCCAGGAGGTTTTCACAAGGAAAAAATCATTGGATGAAGTTTCATTCTCAGTTTATTAATGGTGTATGATTTTCATTTATTCACAATGAAATATTATATATGACAATTTAATTATGATTCAATTTTTTTTTATTCATGATTATGAATTTTTTTACCATTATAGATCATTTGATCTCACCACTTTAATTTTTTACCATCATCATTTTATGAAGAAGAAACCATTTATTGAGTTCTCATGGATACAGTTTGTTTTTTTTTACTTATGTATTGTATTTTGTTTATTTTCCCAATGTAATATGAGTCACATGTATGTATATAGTTTCTTCAAAACTACTAAACTGATTGTTTTGTCAGGATTTCACTCCTTGTATTCAAGCCAATGTAATAAGTAATGCACATGCTCCAGGCTTCTAGGGTCGAGGCATTACATTTTATTAGTAAGCTACTAGCAGAGGATATGGATATGATTCAAATTAAGTGGTATCCTTTGTTAGGACAAGGGACTCTACATCTCCTTCTTGAATCATAATCTCCATATAGTAGTAATAAATATTCAAATTATAATTTGAAAACCCATCCATACGAAGGATTAATTCAAATTCAACCATTAGTATAATAATAATGATAAAAATGGTTATATCTATGATTAATAATTGGAATTGAATAACATATATTTATTGTAAAAATATTTCTACTAGGATTATCGATTTTAAATTCTCTTCCAGAGGATCTATGGAAATATCATGTTTTCCTAGAAAATAATTAAAATATAAATTAGGGTAATCATTCAAAATCAAATAAAAATTTGGAAAATTTGAGGACTTTATAAATGTACCTTCCACCAAACCTTTGGGAACATAATAATTATCAATAGTAATTTCATAATCTTTAACTTTTTACCATGAATTCTTACATGATATTTTACCTCGATTCTTTGGAAATTAATTTCAATAACTCCCCATATATTTTCTTCCAAAAATCTAGATAAAAACTGTTTCGTTATTTTACTTTTATTCTTGAAACCTATGACCCCATACTCTACACATGAAACATTATCTTGTTCCAATTAAGAATATACCTTGTTTTTTTATTCCCAAATTATCATATGTTTGATATCTCCTCATCCCATTTTTCTTTATTGACACATTTCATTATTTCTTGACTATTTTTTCAATCCCTTAATTTATTGATTTTCCGTCAAGATTTAAGATCTTGAGAATTAATTATCTTTTATTTTGGAACTTTTAATTATAACATTATATGATGAAAATGTATAAGAAATCAGTTCCCTTTGAAGAATCATCATAAGACAATAAAGAAAACGTTATTTCATACATTTTGAATAGAATATGTAATCTAAAAAATGCCTCTACATTATTATAAAGTTACCATCTCACTATATAGAACTATCTTTTTCCTTTTATTTTATTGTAAGGAACATCCTCTCTATTTTCTCTCAATACACATCAGGGTTGTATTTCTCAAATAATATTTCATTAAAAGTTATCCATTCCATATATTACACATAAAATATTTTTTTTTTCTATATCAATTATCACAAATAATCACCACCTCCCTTTGGAATATATACCACTATATTAAGCTTTTCCAATTCACTAATTTACATGGTATGAAATATCTTCTGGATGATATTAAAAAAAATTTAAACAATAAATAGATCAATAGTATCATAAAAATATATATTCCTATTTCTTATGATGTTATCAAACAAATTTAAATTGTTATTTAGAATAATTTTTTACCTTATATGTTAATGTTTAGTCATCACAACTTAGTTTAGGTACCCTAATATGGATATGATCTTCTCTAATCCTGCATCGTGTTTATTGGATTTCTCAGTAGTGTTATCCTTAATTTAACTATGTGTATTGATTTTGTTCCATCCACATAGATTCATCTCTATAAATTTTAACACATTGATTTGGATGATAATAAACCTGATTATTAATCCATAAAATGAAAAAACATATTATCAATTTTTTTCCAAATACCCAATTCTATTAACATAATTTTAATGTTAGCTGAAAACATATAAATTATAATTTCCAAGCTTCATATTAAATTTCATCTAATAATTATAGTAACTCCCTTGACACTCTTAACTCGTAGTTAATGATTATTACATTATTAAAACATACAAGTAATCAGACCATGGAAGAAAAATCAATTTATTGATATTGGAAAATTAAATACATATATGATTCTTATATTACATTGAATGTAAAAATAATAGCATGAGATACAGTACAGAGTCCATGAAATAATTTAAAATATCCTTGTGAATGGAAAAAAATGGATCTTGGATGCAGAGTAAGGGATATATATAGTTGATGTTATCATGTGTAACTATGGATAATAAGTAGGGAAGAGTGGATAATCAAAAAACATTCCATTAAATAAATAAATTGAGTTTATATAATAACTGTGGATAATATAATCATAGTAATCACATGGATAATAGAAACATAATTATAAATAAATGAAATGAAAAATTCAGGAAATTCATGATCTTTCCATTATGGACTTGTAAAAGACTACATGATTCTTACCATCAATACCTTAGCCGAAAAATTCATCAAAAATTGGGTGGGAGTAAACAATACACCCATCTAATATGGTTTAGTTGTACATTGTTTCAAGATAATTTTAAATAAATCAAGGGGAAATCTCAAACCAGGAATTAACCATCAATTTATTTTACATTTCATTCCTCACATATTGAATAATAAATAATTTTCATACCTAGGTAGCCATATATTTCAACATTAGAATTTATTAAGTTAAGAATACATAATATTCATCTATTAAATAAAATAAAATTTTTAATAAACATTTAATAAATGATACCATATATAGAAATGTTATAAAGATTTGGCAACATCAATATGATTGAATTGAATTCATAAAAATTCTTGGGACTTAAAATAAGGTCATAAAGGAGAATATAATGTCTAATTAAATGATAAAGAGTTGTAGGGAATGTTATCCTGAGAAATTTAATAAGAACCAAACCATTAATTGTTAAAAGGATGAAATAACCCCATAAATTATTCAAAATTAATGGTACATAGGAAAAATAGAAATTCAAAAATGGAAAATAAAATAGAAGAAATCCAATAAAAATAAATTCCTTGTAACATTTTGTAATAATGAAGTTGTAATTTACATATAATTGTTTTAAATAATTAATGAAAACAAAACTATTTACTTTTGATACATTTTAAAATAAAAATTCAAGGAATATTATAAATATTATTTTATTTTATAATTACATCAAACATTTACTATTGTTCAATTAACTTCTCCAAAATTACTTCTTCATATAGTCCACAGTTAAAGGATTTTTTAAATATTTTAATCATATCCCCAATGTTAATAATTTTAGGAATATAATTTATATTCATTATATACCATTTTATTTTCAACCATTATTTTTTTTCAATATATTAACAAATCACATTTCATTATGGTTGTGGTGGTCCACTTATAAGCACAAGTGATGTTATAATTTTCTAATTCATGGATGAATAAATTGGAAGATGATATCTTATATTTAAAAACTCATAATTATTTCATTAATTATATATATATTCATAAGTTCAAATTTATAATTATATTTTTAAATATGTGATGAAAAAAGAATTGAACTACAATAGGGAGACGGTTGGTCATATGTACACACGAGGAATAGTTTCATTTTCCAAATGATTGAATGAAGAATGAAAATAGATATACCAGTAACATTAAAACATCTCTATATGGTTAATATACCAATGTAATTATTTTAAAGTTTTTCTTGATGACTTGGATTATTTTTTATAAGAAGGGGACTTGAAAAATCTGGTTATGAACATAAAAAACTTCTTTTGGCACTCTAATTTGTCTTACAAATAATTATTTTTAATGTTTTTTTGTGATATGGGTGCCTTTATATTGTAGTTAGGGATGTTAAAATTGTATTTGGATGGATTTTGGTTGAGTTATGGGGCCCAATTATTATGGATAATATAGTATTGTGTTTTCTTTTTTCAAGTGATTTGGGTGGAAACCATTAATATAAATGAAATTTCATTAAATAAAATATTTCATAATGAAGTTAAGTAGATCCAAATTATATTAAATTCTATGATTATAAGGATTTTGTAAAAATAAATATAGCCTAATAGGATTAGGAATGTGTTTTGTGTCATATTCCTGCCTTTCCACTTTATTTTAACCCTTTCAACACATTTTATTATTAACCGAAGTGATAAATATTTTAAATAGTTTATATTCAGTATGAATAAATATTATTTTTATATTATTACAAAACATTGGTTATTTGAACACATGGTAAATATTTTTTATAAAATAAATATCATAAGTAAAAAAACAGTTTTAAAAAATAATTGATGTAAAATGTTGAATCAAATGGAATTGATTAGATTATGTTAAATTAGAGGTGTATTATATTTCTATAAATCAAAAAAAAACTAAAAGGAACCATTAAAATATTTATTAAGAGAGAAGAACTAAAAGTAGTTTTTATTTAAACAAAAATATTACATTAGTTTTGAAATTAATGAGAATGTATTTTTAAGTTAAAACATATATTTTAATATGAATTTTACAACTTTATAAAAAAATATTTTTTCTAGATATAATGTTTCATAAAAATTCTTGTTTTTATTACATCATTATAATATCATGAAATTAATAGTTTTTAAAAAATTGTTATTTTTCACAGTTCACCAAAAGCTAAACTGTCCTTAAAAATATCAAAAAATAAACCTAATATAATTTTGACGTTATTAATTAATAAGTAAAACTATTTTAAAGAAAATTAAATCTGTATAATATGGTATTTATTTTTTAAAAAACATACTCGAATAAGCTATGTGCATTTTATTCTTTCTTCTTCAAAAAGAAAGCCATAAAAATAATAATTAAATCTTGGCTGTTAAAATAAATACATTGAATTTCGTAAAATTATTAAAAACATAATAATTAATTATATACAACATAAAATATAAAACGATTGGTGAATTTGGCATATCTATCAATGAAATAAAAGCGTTGTGATAAACCCTTATAGAATTTTTAAAATTTTATTCAAATCATATCTAAGAGAAAAATAATTATAAAAATAAATAAATTAAATAAATATTAATAATATAATACTTATTAGTTGTATAATATACATCAAAAAGACAATAATATATGCATAATACATAACATATCTCAAAGAACGGGATTCAGTTGAAACCATTACATCAAGTCTTAATTTCATCGTAAGCACACTAAAATAATTTCTAATAAATTATTATTTTTTATAAATATAATAAATAAATTTTATAATACCTATTTTACTATATGCCATTTAATTATAATTTCTAATCACAAATTTGTTACAAATATTCATTAAAATCAATATTCGGTTGTAAATTGTTAAGTGTTTTAAGCAAGTTTCGACTTAACAGTTTTGGTACAAGAACATTGGTCATGGATTCATAATCTAAAAATAATTGTAATTTTATAATTATAATTTATATTGCTTAAATATAATTTTAGAACAAACCATTTTCATAGGTGATGATAAATTAAATACATTTCTCAGTGGATGCAGTAGTCTGCATGTATGCGTGAGTGATGTTTTAAATTTTTAGTCGACAAAAAGGGGAAAATATATATAAAGGATTTAAACAAAATAATAATGTTTCTATTATTATAAATATTAATTTTTTTCATTAATTATATCCTTATGACCATCAATGTTACATTGTATTAATAAAATTGTGTCATTCTAGGAGCTGGTAGTCCTCACAAACACATGAGTGACTTTTCAGTTATACACAATAAGGGAGGGAAAGGAGTTATAAATTATATTTTATTATTAGAAAAATAATTATATGATAAATATAATATATATTCTTTAAATGTGTCTGTATAACCACCCATGTTAGACGGTTTTGAAAAATGAAAAAAAATTCTTTGTGGAGTTGGTATTCTACAAGAAAGTATGATCGGCGTTTTCATTTTCCATTACATGGAAATGAAGTGGAAAATATTTATCCTAAAAAAATAATAAAATTTTAATATATTTAATATATTAATATAATTATATTATTATTTTTTAAAAAAATATTAATGAATGAGAATAAATAAATTTCAATGAGTTTATTGAAGACCTATAGTTCTTCCTTGAATATCTTCATTTGGATTAATCCTTAAGCCTTATAAGATTGTAATTTGGGTGGTACCAAGGCCTCTATGTCATAAGGAGAATATTTGGAAGGATTTTCGTGTAGATACAAGTAAAAATATAATGCTCAAGTGATGTGTATAATTAAAAATATGTTTTCCCCATTATAATTGAGGGAATTGAAACAATTGTAAATATTATCATTTTTAAAATATAATAAATGTTTCCATCATAGAAAGTGGATCTAACTTAATAAAATTTTGAATATTGGATAAGGTGTAGTTTTAATACAATCTTGAAATTATGTTTAAACACATCTTATAGTTATTTCATTCATTCTTCAAGGCTTCAACCCATGTTTACCATTTTAACCGTAATAGTGGTAACAAAATTTCTATCAATGTAACTATTTATTATGAATAAAAAACTAAATGGTAATTATTATATAATTTGTATTTATTATCCCAACTATATAAAAACATTTCATCCTTTAATTTCAATATGTTTTTCAAATTATCTTTAATATATGTTTTAAAAATTCAATGAAAACCATTTCTAGAAAAATATATTTTAATCATTAAAATGAATTTATACCAAAATATTTCATAATTATAATAACATTTTAATTAATTAGAGTATTTTAAATAAAATTATTCTCATTTTCCCTTAATAAAAATCTAAAACCAAAATAAACCTTGTTAATACATTACTAAAACTGAAGAAATATTTTTTGAAATATGAATAAAAATAAACATGGATTTTCTATATGGGAAACATATATTTATATCAAAAAAAATATCCATAAAAGGTTTATATTAAACAATAAATCTATATTTTTTAGAAAAAACTATCATCAATATTCATGTTATTATTTGATCATGATAATGTCATAAAATGATATTATTTTCAAATTTGGTATTTTTTCACTATTTGAAAAGAAATAATCTATTTCAAATAAAATATAAAAAATTCACCTAATGATAAATTTTGAAAATCTGAATTTTAAAAATTAGGATAATGATTCATATTTATATTTAAAAATTTAGAAACATAGATTTTAAATAAAATATATATAGTAGATAATAATTTATTTTTCTATAAAATAATTTTTATTTTGTCAAAAATAACTGATATTATCATTACTTATAGATTATTAATCATTATAGGGATATTATTAATTTATTTAAACAGTAAAAACTTAAATCTTATCTATACATTTTATTGAAGTCGTTATTACAAAAGATTTAAATTTATTGAAAATGTATATTTTTTTAAAATATTATAAAATGATGTCTTTAGAATTAACTGTAATTTATTATTTTAAATTGAACCCATTTTCCAAATTCATTTCATTTAATGATATAATAATTTCTTAAATTTTTTCTAGTAGTAAATATTTTTTCACTAAATTTTCATCTCTATAAAAAAAACATTCGAAAAATAAATTTAATATATATAAAATATTCTAAATTATCATCCTTTTAAACTAACCCCTAAAAATGAGAATGGAATCCCTTATTTAAATATTTAAGGGATTAAAGATAGGGTATTAAAAGTAAAAAATTAAAACTTTTATTTTATTTTACCTAGTCTCGTATCAGGTAAATTCTACAAGATATTGGGTACCTCGTGGTTAAAATAAAACCACAACTACACCCTAGACCCCAACAAAGTTCCTGATCTAAGAACATTTGTTATACATTATTCCCCAAGTCATTAAGGTCCTTATCATATATTCCCATATTCATATAAATTATTTAACCTCTAATATGGACCCAAAATTCCCCCAAAATAAATTTTAGTATTTATGTTGAATAGAGAAACTACAATAGAAAGGGATTGGTTTTTACACCTCATGCCATTTAACTTAATCTATGTAGTCATGTTGAGGTGAGATTATTATAAAATTTTTTACTTGATAATAGAGAGTATAAGTTATATGATAAACTCTATATCAAAAATATAATATAAGAAAATAATTTATTTAATAAAAACAAACTCTTAGTTTAGAATTTACGATATAGAGGCGGAGGTTCAGATGGATAAATGTAAATTGATATTAGGTGAATCTATATGATTTAGATACAATATTAAATATTGAGTAATATAACCAATCCTTTGTTGAATGTTTCATTATAATAGAAAATTTAATGTTTTTGTTATTATCAGGGAATATCAATGTCTTCAGCAACTACTAATAAGATTCGTTATTTTATATATAGTTTTTCACTTATGAAAATGTCCATTAAAATGAATGATGATTTTACATGTATGGATATATCCAATAGATATGATAATTTATCTATATAAAAATATGAATAATATATTAATATTTTGGTTATTAAAAATTGAATTCAATAAATTCTATTCTATATTTTTATTAGTCATAATAAGGTTGACTGGTCTTCACTAAAATATATTTTTTTCTTCATGGACACTTACTTCAACTGCCAAATTGTCCCCTTTATCCGACCATGGTAACTTACATATTCATTGATTTTCTTCTTCTAAGAAGAACATCCATGATCACATTAAATTATTTTCATGGTCTACGCCTTTTATATCCATGATGAATTCCTTGTTCAATCACAATTATTTTATGAAATTGTGCTAAACATTGTGAAATAATAGTACCTATACACTAAATTTTGTAATGATAATTATTTCATAGCTCAATTAAAAGTTTATTTATCTTGATAACCGTCCCTAGGAATAGCTCTATCACTAGTGCTATTTTTTCCAGAAAAAAAACTATATTATCTATAAATAGACTTATCACACCTACTTTCATATACTGACATCCACCATATATCCATGAATTATAAAATATAAAAATACACTATATGCAATTATATAACATAAAGACTATGTTGTTAAGTGAAATTAAATAATGTAATAATCATGTATAAATAAAATAACTTAATACACATTACACATCCTTTGTAGGTGAAAAACTGTATAATTATTCTTACAATTCCCCCCTGCAATGTTCTCTGCACCACTATATATCCACAGAAATCTTTACATATATTCTTTATAATCATCCATCATCATTATAAACTAATATAAAAAGACACATGGAAAATCATTTTTATGTTTGAATGCAAGTTTTAGTATAAAAATTCCATATTTTTAATCACAAGAATAGTTCTGTCCCCATAAAAATTTAGTTTCAATGTTTATCGACATTAATAAATGTGTAAAAAAATATGTGTCACTCAAAATCATCAATAGGGATAAAAATTATCCCTCTTAATCAATATACCCATTATACAATTTCATCACAGTCACCAAGTAACAATGTTTCTCAATATATAATCAATAATCTTATTTTGAAATCCATCATAAAATCTTCACATGGTATTTCATCCTAGAATCACGAATTATGAGAGCCTAGATTATGTACATGCCCTCATCTATCTCAAAATAATTTTATGTAATACACATATCTAACTATTTTTAAAATCTTATTGAAAATACGTGTCTCCACATTGAGTAGCATATAATTTTGTAACTCTCTCTCTATCATAGTGTTTTTTTAATAATAAATACCCAAAAATGATTCTAAGATTCTAAATATAAGTAAATTTTTGTGTTTCTATTAAATAAAAACTGTTTCAGTTAATGGAATCTTAAATATCATTCTATTTTTGTGTAAATTCTTCAACATTTCTCTTTTTATCCTTTCAAAACATGGAATAATATTAGAAATTTCAATGAATGAAATTAATGGAATTATACATAGACTTGTTTGACATTAGAATTGTTAACATAGCTTTGGATAATCATTGTAGGGAATATGATAACAAGTTCTGTAGTGAGAAAAGTTGGATATCTCTAGACTCTCTACTTGCCAGCATATGAAGGTGAAACAGATTACTGATGAAACATCTTGTGTTTCCTCTTCCTAAAAAAATACCACTTCGTAACTATTTTCTAATAGTGTCTATATGGTGTTGTTTTACCCGTTTTCTTGAGTTCCAGTTAGACAATTAGCAACATTGTTATATCTTTAAGTAATTTGGTAGAATCTCAATATCTTCAACATGAAACCATTAATTATGAGCAATAAGATTATAATTATAGTCTTCTGTATCTACATAACTCCTGATATATCCAAAGGCTTTATTCTACTTTAGAATCCCATAGGAAGATCCCTAGACACTTACAGGATCAACACCCATGGTGTTTTCTCGCATTGAAACTATCAAAATATTCATTCAATTTTATTTTTTCAAGTCCTTACCAAATTCAATGATAAACTTTATTATAGAATCTATTTTCAATTTCCATTTTTCTATTTTTTATGATAGTACAAGTCTTATTAGGAGAATGATATTTCAACATTCCTTGGTAGTATTAGTTATCCAATTTAGAATATGGAAATGAATGAGTATATTTTAACTAAATAATTTGAATAAAAATAGAATCCCTAATATATTAAGAATTTATTTCTAAATAAAAATGATATGAATGCATTACATTATAGTATTGATAGAAATTAGTTCAATCAGGTTTCCACAAAAAAAACTATTTATGAAATTTGTTTATAAATTAAGGTCAAAAACAAATAAAATGACACTACATTGTTTATGTATCATTAATATTTTGAAATTATCTCTATGAATCATAATAAATTTATAATTGGCATGTTTATGATATTTACTGTAATTTATATTTATATGAATTCCCTTGGGGATTAATTTTCTATAAAAATGATCTTAAAAAATATTATGTATTTAACCTAACTCTTGGGCTTCCAATGTCACATCTATTCATGAAAAGAAATATGTGATAAAGATGGTTATTGAGTAACTCATCAGAATTCATATGATGTATTAAATAATAGCAAAATTACATGAAGAATACAAAGATATTGAATTAAAATAGGTTACGAAAACCATCACCATGAATGGTTCCAATGATAAAAATTCTTGAGGTGAGGTTCTATACCATGATACTCTTTCCAAAAAAATCTCATTTTATCTATAAATAATCATTTCAACACTATAATGAAGTATTTAAGTGAAATGGTAGAGTCGTAGGTGAGGTATGACAGATTTCAAATAAAGTTCATGTCATGAAAGAGTGGCCAATCTATTTGGAGAATATCAAATATAATAAATATTATAAAAAAACTTTTAAAGGAAAAATATAGACAGTGATGACTCCATTGATTCAACATCATCATCAACTTTAATTAAAATCGGTTCCAAGGGCCTTATGGAATATATTGTTGAAACAATCATGGTTAGTACCCCTATTTCTATTTCACTTATCTTCTTCTTCTTCTTCATACACTTCTACTCTACTCTCTTATTATTCTTCCCCCTTAGTCACCTAAATTTTTAAGACATAATATATACTCAAATCCTTTGAAATATTGGTTTTCCAAAACATTCATATTTCCACTTATGACTCAAATGGGAAAATAAAAATTTAGACCATGAAAAAGAAAATTTATATAATGAAAATGATCTCCGCATTAAGGAAAGGGAAAATCTCATTATAATAATCAAGAATCAACCAGATACTAAGAAACTCAAAATCACCATTTATGTTTTCAATATTTATCATTACAATATCATCTGAGGTTATAAAAAATTAGACTAGAAATATTGGGATCACAAAAAAATTGAAAATTAATTGGATTTATTTAATTACTCCAATCATGAAAGAAAATTTAACAATAAATAAAAAAAATATTTTTGTTAATGGCTACACACAACATAAATTTTGAAACAATTTTACTATAATTACTCATTTAAATTATGAATGTGATTTTAAAAACCCTCAATATTAGAGAAAAACTATTATCTATCACTATTCAAATTTTCCAAAAGAAAATATAATAGTAAAATATATATTTCAAATTAATTACTAGATAAAATATTGGGATCTAATTTTATGTGACTACCAATACCATAAATCATTTAAATTTTTAAGAAAAGTGCCTTCCTCAAATAAAATAAGAATAGTGATAACTTGATAGTTTTTTTTAAGTCATGTGTTTGGATACCTATCTAAAATTAGTTAAATATTTAAACAAAACGGTGGTCATGTCACTTTTGTCAATAAATAATTAGGTAATATAGTCATTGAATGTTCAATAGGGTTTTCTAACTGAACTCGTATAAATAATTTTTTTCAAAAAAGGATTCAAATAAATTTTATTAAAAATTTGAAAAATTTGTCATAAGTATTTTAAAATTATATTTATATTATTCTCTATTCAAAAAGAAGACATATATTTACGACTTATACATTTAAAAATATTTAATTTAAAATATATTTATACCCAAAATCTAAATGTATTGAGTGTTCAGGTAAATAAATCATGGCATTACCATAGACCCCTTGGTCATTGCATCACCTGATCTCCTTCAAAACACAAACATTGTGAACTAGTAAAAGATCACCCCAAATTTTATTCAAAAATTAAATGGTTTGTGAAGCAATACAATACGTTAAGAAACAAATATCATCTTGTATTTCATCCCTAAAATATCATGAACTAATTCATCTTATCCCTTTTGGTCTATATCTAATCGAAATACTATGAGTAAAAACATAAATTTTTATAATATATGATGAAAATAGAAGATTCGCAAGGGATTATTTCATAACTCATAAAACTACACATTTTAATTCTTTCTTCATGTATTTATAAATAGAGGAAATTGAATACAGTTTCAATATTGTGTCAATTCGAAGTGATCAAGGTGGATATTTTGATCACAATTAATATAGTGATTTATATTATTTTTATGGATATAGTAATTTTTTTCATCTCATAGATACCCTCAATAAACTGAGGTGGTATATATCCATAATTAAATAATCACTCAAATAACATGAAGTTTATAAAATGAAATTTCTCCTCCAAAATATTTTTTGGATGAGGCCATGATTATTTCCGGATATATCATAAATCGTATTATTATAATATATTTTCTTCTGAAAATTTATCATGAACACTAGAATAATATAAAAATGTAATATTTTTTAACATTATTGGTTTCAAATATTTTAAATTAAACACTAAAAAAAGTCTTGGAAAATTTGATTCAAAATATGATAGAGGTATCATTCTTTGGTAAACCAACTCAATCATAGCATACCACATCTTTGCAAAAAATACAAAAATGGTGTAGGATTCAATCCATGTAGTATTTGATGAATTTTTTCCAAAATCAACTTCTTAAAATGTTCTCAAATGTTATTAAAGTAACCTTTTCAAAAAAAATTATTTTGAAAAATATTATTATTTAAATTACCTGCCTAATGATTTTGGAAAATATTAATAAACATCCTAAGAAAATGTCATTTTATATTTATAAGTTTTAACTCATACTTATAGGTTAGTCTTAAATGATGATCAAAACCAAAAACAAAATTCACTCAACTTGAACCCCAAAACCCTAATGACCCCCTTAATGACAAAAATTAGGAATATCACTTTCAAGATAAACTAAATATATTCACTCGATATAATGTATGGAATCTTAGATAAATATAGAGTGATCATTCCATTATAGGATCTAAATGGATCCTTCCCAACTAGGGCCTCTCTAGATGACCACTTCATGGGGAGTGGGGGTTTGGGTGTGGTGGCTTAGAAAAGGTCACTCTCAAAGATTCCCTTTTTGGAGAAAATGTGATAGGCTCTAAATGAATTTTTAAAATTAAAAAATATTATTTTGAAAATAAAGTTATAAATTATACAAGTTTAGTTACAAAAGGTTCTAACCAAAAATAATTAATCAACTATAATGGAGAATTTTAACCTATTAATGGGTAAGAATCCATCCATATATTATTTTCATTTTCATCTCATATACATTTCATAGCTTTTAAAGTGGCTTCTAAAAGTTCTATATAAATTTTCTTATTTATGAACGTTTTTTTGAACAACAACCTATTTTTGTAAATCCACTTTTTCCATATTTTTTTCTCAAATTATCAAATATCTTTATTGAATAAAATACTCCAATTTTTCATGGTGTGAATGAATTTTAAATTATATTCTTTAAAATTGTATAAAAAATAGAAAATATGATTCAAATATCCTTCAAAAACATCTCAAATGATATTATACTTGTTTAAATTTTCACCACTAGAATATATTTTTTCTCTACCAATGAATCTCAATATTATTAATTTTTTTTTACTGAAATATAATTTGTTTAGAGATATATTGGTGAAATAAAAAAATTTCTCAATTATAAAATTTCTAGTATATTTAATGGATTATTTTTAAACTAATGATAAAATACTAGTAAACTCTATAAAATTTTGGGAATAGTTCATGATATGGAAATTCATACTCCCCTGAGTATAACTTGTAAGATTATATTGAATGAAGTTAATAATCCGATCAGAAACAATCTTTATCGATGTATGATTTGTAGTCTACCTTACCTTAGTATGACCCAGTCTGGTATCAATTTTAGTTTTTTTATCTTTGGAATTTTTTAATAAAATACAAAGGAATTTATTTTCATATTTATTAAATGTATTTTTTGGTATTTATAAGGAACTAAATATCTATTTCTATTTATCCCAAACAAACATTTGTTGGAATACATTCTTATTTCATTATTTTATTAAAGGATTACAACTAGATAAGAAATTTTCTTATAGAACATTACATATTCTAGGAGAATACCTCATATTATATAGTAATAAGAAGGAAAATATAAATTCTATTTCTAAATCCAAAGATAATAAAAAATCCAATGGAGGTTATTTCACCAAAATTCCTCAGATGAAATAAACTCTAATAGATTTAAGGATATTATTTTACCATATCATTATCTTGTGTTACAATAGAACAACAGTTAAGATCTCTTAACTTCCAATATAGTACTCTCACACCATACACGTTGATCTCCATCACCATTTCTGAATAGAACACTTCCAAAATTGTGATTTTATTAGAATATATTCTAATAGAATATAAAATCCCTTAGAATTTCACTTAAACATTACCCCTCTATTTTTTTAATCAATGATTGTGAATTAATAATAGTTTGATTATGACACCTTTAATATGGTCTATGGATATAATTTCTTTTCTTTTTAAAAATCTTATATCAAAAAATTATTTTTTTAAGTCGAATTTAGTGTATATTTTTTAATTTTTTTCTGTGATACCTTAATCTAATGTGTGCTATCATTTGAGTGAGATATATATCCCTTAATTTTATATTATTTAATTGTAAAAGTAACCCCATCAGAGATCTTGTTTTCAATTTTTTCCACTTATTTTCAAATTTGAAAAGCTTATTTTTTGAAATAGTTATTTTTTAATTTTATAAATCGTTTGTTGGAAACTAAAATTTTATTCCATTTATTTTTAAGAACATTTTCAAAATTAATTTTGATTGTTTGTAAATTTTTATCAATAAATATACTTATTTTTTGTCTAATTTTTTTATCTTCATTAAAAAATATTAATTAAATGTAAAAATATACCAAGTATACTTTTCTGTCAAATTTTTCAATTGAGTGTTCTTGAATAAAATAAAATTATAATAATGATTATGAAGTATGTTCCCCATCAAAGAAACCTATCCAAAAATATTTCATTAAAAAACAAAATTGATATAAACCCATTTTTTTAGTAAATTGATGTCATGGAAAAGGAATTTGATGTTTAAATTATATTATTTTTTCTCTTATAAAACCATTTTATTTATACTTCATTTCATCATCACATATATTTTGAAATTTATATCATTTTTCCTTTGTTATTTTTTAAAAATATAAAATATCTCTATAAGGATCATATTAATTAGGGTTTTAGGAAGATAATAAATAGTTTTCAAAAAATATTATTGTTCAATTTTCTATTTATTTATATTCTTTTTTACTAATCTTTTACCATTCCTATATATATATAAATATTATTATTATTATTTATGGTGTTTTGATATTAAATTTTTTTTTTAAATTTTTTTATTCCTTTTAAAAATATATTAATTTAATTTTTGAAATATATTTCTATCATAAAATATTTTTCAACTATATTTTTTCAAAAGACCCCTTGATTATATATTAAAAATATTTCTTTTGATTCTCCTTCAATGATTTTTTAACTTTTTCATTTATATAAAATGTTATTTTAAAATAGGGGGATATATTTTACAAAAAAAATATGACTATGAGTTTTTACAAAGGGGATATATTTTATGAAATTTTATTTTCCCAAAATTGGAATAGTTTCTTGCATCATATATCCTTTTTTAATCTTATCTATGAATAATGATTTTTCATAGGTGTATATTTAAAAATACACATTTTTATATTTAATATAATTATTGATATGTTTTTATTTTTAAGATCATTGAACATATAGAGTACATATTAAATTTCTACGTATTTTACTCTTTCTTATTTATTCATAATATCTCTTCTTAATTTATGTGTTTTTTATCAACAAATGGGGTGATATTTTTGTACCTATATATCCCTCATGTAATTTTACTGATAAAAATATTCACCTATATTTCTAGTATTCATAATTTATTTGAATTTTATTGTTTTTTAAATTCAAATTTGTTGGAATTCATTGAATCATAGGGATATTTTTATGTCCTGATAAAGTGTTAATATGTTATCTGTTCATCCATTATCACTTTAAAGTAACATCAAATATCAAAATAATGCCTTAGAATGAAGTTTAGGTGGATAGGGTTGATGTTAATAGAGTACATATGGATCTAGTAGGATAATTCCATGGACAAGCCCATTGAATCTATGGTTTAATTAGATGAATATCTCTAGATGATACAACTTCCAGTTTGTGGAGGAGAACCTGCTGAACGATTGATCATCTAGTGTTATTGTTTTTTTTCAAAGACCACCATAATGAAACTAGCTTATATTGGACAGTTAGTGGTGTTTTTTTATTTTTATCAAGTCCTAGGTAACCCATTAGTTACCTAGTGGTGGATACCTTGTATCTAGTGTCATATCAATAGCTCTAGTGCGGAAGTGTTTATTACCATTTGTAATACCATTGTTATGGTCTTCCAAAATTTCAGAAATCCCAATGAATTGAATATTTTTACTACTCCTTTTAGATATTATATAAAAAAATGTTGAAACATCGAATATCTACTCCCAAGACACTTTCCTCTATCAATGCTTCTAATAGATCTAATAAAAAATTTATATATTTTTGAAACCTCCCAAATATCCATATTTAAGTTCCAGATCTCTCACATGTCTCAGAATTCATATGAAATATATCATCCCCCTTTGTACATCATCCTTCCAAGAGTTCTATGAGTAGTTCTATAATTGTTTTTTCAATAAATAACCTATCATATCTCAACGACTATTCTCTAATAGTTCACATTCCATAAATGTTGGTTATGGGTTACTCCTCTATCCGTGAATCATGAAAGGGTCCTAAAAACAACAAATTTGTGGGATGGGTTTCTTAATCTCAAAGGATATTAATGGATTTGTATAATATACCTCTTGATTAGATTATAGAGATGTATAGTCTCACCTCATGATTTAATAGAACTCCAAATTAGTTTTTTTATCTATTTACTTTTTTACACTGATTCATTAAATGTTTATTTAAATACTTGTATATATATGGTAATATAACTTACATGCTTGTGTTACTTTGGTATTACAATTATAAAGCCAAATAAAATTTATAAACTATATATTTATCAATTTCTTATATTAAGAGTTTATTCATAATTAAAAAATTTAAGAAAGTCAATTCCCCACCACTATTCCCATTTATCTATAACAAGAATATACCAAGCTAGAACCCATATAAAATAAACATATCTATGGAAAAATATTCATACATAAATACTTCTTGAAATTAAAATATAAATGTACTCAGTCATAAATGTTTTCCTCTTGATTCTTGTTGCAATGGGAAGAGAAGATATAGTACTTGGTTCTTCAACAATGACCTCGATCCCAACTGTGGGGGGGGGGGGATTAGTGTCTCTCCTCATGTGAATTATTATCCATTGAAATTTAGTAACTATGTTGATGTATAGATTAACCATTATCGTATATCCCATTCATTATGTTCTCACAAAAATAATACTAGTGGAAAAACATATCTTCCCTTATCCTATCTATCACGTTCACATATTAGGGATTTGGGATAAATATCCAATCAATACCAATCAAATCCATTAGAGATGTTGGATGAAAGTATCATAAACATATACATTTTAGAAATATATAAACCATATCATCACAGGTTAATGGGAGACTATTGACTAATACATATACACATCATCTTCAGTCACTCCCAGTATCAATGGGTGATAAGGATAATATTATCTAAAATCTCAGTAAAAACCTTCATAAAGGGTTAGTTAATAAGATATCCATTGTTCTATCCCATTACAATTTATATCCTTCCACCAATGGATATATCAAATCTCAACGAATTTGAGTAAACCTAATCAATCACTACAAAAAAATTAAAGATCTCCCATTTAGTCCTACAAGACTTCCTATGTAATAATCTTGTTAATCGGTCCCCCATAGTATATCCCAATATCCAGAAATCCTAGAGTGTGAAAAGTTGATCAATTTTAGATAAATTTTGTTACTAAATTTTACTAGTATCAATATCTCTACACATGACAGCTGACTCTCCCATAGAATTTTTTTTTATTGGATAAAACCCAAGGTGCATATATTAGTCTTACCAACCAATGTATGTATCATTGAATCAATATCATTTGTCCAACAACTATACTCATTAATATTATCATCACCATTCACCACATTCTTCTAATTATTTATATTCATTATGTACATAAAATTCATTCCAAATAATTCCATTAATATTTTGGGAATTCCCATCCCCACTATTATATAATTATTCCATTCCCATTATTATCTGAAAACATTATTTACCATTACGAACATTAATAAATATTTTACTTATCAAATTTTATTATTCTAATAAATTATACTTTATTTCCCTATATAAAAAAATCATTTACATTATCCAACAAACCCACGATGAATCAATTAATGATAACAAATATAACTAAATTCGCAATTCTTTAAGAATTATATTCTCATTTACAATGTTATCTTAAAATAGTATCTACACATTAATCAATTTTTGGATAATTATCTTTTTCGTTAAGTAATTCACATCAATCCTTTTATTTCATTTATTATCTACATTCATCCCAATCATATATGTTCAATTCCAAAAATGCTTTATTTTCTAATGATTTCATAATATTCGTAAGTTTTTCATTATGTTTAAGAAAAATAATATTGAATTAAGTTAACATCGTTATTTTTCTAAAAAACATCAGAACCATTAATTCATTATACTTGAAAAATATATTTCTCATGTGTTAAATAAAATCATCCAATGTTAATTGTTTAATATTCTTACTAATCATTAAAATGAATTCCTCACATTATTATTATTATTTAAATAAAAATATATTCATAAAATGACTCAATAAAAATATACCCCCTTATCTAGTCATTTACATCACATGGCATAATTTACACTTGATAATATCCATGATTTAATAAAAAAGGGGTTTAATTGAGAAAAAAATAAATAATGATACCCACATTAAATTAGTTCAATCTCTAATAATGGATGGTTCTTTTTTAAATATTATTATAGATATCTAATACTTATATCATTGATATTGATATCCATTTATGTTGTTTGTCAATTATTGATTTGTCGAATATCTGAAATCAAATGTCCTCTACCACTTTGAAGATCTACTCATGTTAATATTCTTATGTTTTCCAACTAACATTGGAGGAGATCAACTTGGTTATACTATTAATATATAATTTCATGCAATTTATTTTAATTAATCGATACCTCTTCTTGTCATAGAAAATCAGCCCAAACCTTGGGACAAACAAAACTGAGGTCATGATATGGTAAACCCCATGTTTTGGATTCAAACACAATCATATTATTCATATTAGAGTCTCTGATTATATTGGAAAATGTATACTTAGAAATTATTTTCATATTATATTTAATACATTAAAATTTTAATATATCCATTCATGGGACCTACAGTAACCATATAACCACAGCAACACCAAAGTAAAACCTATATATATATATTTATATATATATATATAAGTTCCAAAAATAAAAACATGAATCATTAAATATCCATTTTAAGTTAATATTTTTTACATTTTAAAGGGTAATCGAATAAAGAATTATCATATTTTCCATCCATTATATAAGTAACTATTTTTTTATTAGGAAACCAACTTAATAATGGATATGATGTTCAATGAAGTGACAGTATAATGGTGAAACTAAATGTTGAAAATAAATAGTTGAAAGTATTTTCATTTTTCTCAATTATCAATATTGATTTATGACTAACAAAATTATACTTTCATAACATTTGAACACATCAATAAAGGGATAAAGTTTATATCATTGGATCTTAGATGATAAAAATGATGAAGGAATGAATATTTTATGTATTTTGTGTCAAAAAGATGAAATTGGATACCCAGAAAATATCCCAAAGGAATAATAACATGTTTTCTGATTGGTAGTATTGGGAATAGAGCTAACAGTTTTCAAATAGAGATAAAGAGGTCAGCCAAAAAAATAGAAGGTATTGGAGTCCTAAATAATACAACATCTCCACTTCAAAGAAAAAACCCTAGTATTTTAGGCATTAGGAAAACATTTCCTCAATCCATGGTCTCAAAATATTATAGGTATAAAAAAATAAATAAATCAATGGAAAAAGTTAAATACTATTCAATCACAACTACACATGTTGATGCTGATAATTAAAGAATACATATTCACTTAAATATATTTTTAGAAGGATTATTAGATTCTATTATATTATGTTTAAGATGTCTTATTAAACCATTAAATCACTACCATAAAATTTTGATTATCATAGACAACATCTTGTTATATTGTATCCAAATTTGAATTTTATTGGATTATGCCTTGTGAATGTTTTATTATCTATCCTTTTGAAAAATTAATTGAATTTTGTAAAAGGATTTGATCTCTATAATAATAGGCAAAATTATTTGGAATAGAAAAATAGAATTTCATAACAACATATTGATGTATATCAATACAATGATGATTATGAATACCCTTTAGGAGAAAACATTATTATTTGGGTCTTTATACTGAATAACGATAGACTCGTGGATCTAATGGTTGGAGAAAAAGTCAATATAAATAATTAGGCTACTACAAAGAAGAACAATATTTTCTATATGTTTTTAGGGATGTAATATCTCTAAAAACAGTATCATGAGTAACATATTCAATTTTGATTCCTTATATATTTTAATTAGTAGATGGTAATTAAAATCTAGTGAATTAAATTTATTTATGGGGGGATGTAACACCCAAATATTTCAGTATGTATATACCAATAATCAAATATTGTATTGAATAGATTCCTTTATATTAAAATCTAAAAAACATGTCATAAAAAATTAGATGAGTATTACAAAAAAAAGGACAACAAAACAAAAATCCAATGAAAATATATTTACAAATTAAAAATTCTTGCATACAGAGGATATATAATTAATTTGATTTATTATTTTAATGGATTTTTCATTTTAAAATTACTATTTAAATTATTAATTATTTCCATCAAGAACTTTTAATTTATTATTATAATAAAAACTAATATTTTTGTATATAAACTAATATATTAACATTTTAGAATTTATAAATTAGAAAGAAATGATATTTAGAACATAAAATGTCTAAAAATACAATTTTTCAAAAAAAGAAAATTTCTTTTACATATTGAATTTTTTTAAAGGATAAATAGATAAATTACATAATTTCAATTTTATAAATTGATATTAATTTCTTAATTAATAATAATATAATCTTAGGAAAAATTTCTATGATTCATTTTGGAATAATTTATTTTTGGGAGAATAGTTAAAATATAGTTTTTATTAAAACCATAGAATTTATCATATATCAAAAATTAAATTTAAAATATGTTTAAGAAAAATAAACAAAAATGAAATTATAGAGTGAAGTTTTTCATTTAAATATAGAATTATTAATTTATATAACATATATTTAAAATTTTGAAACATAAGTAATATTTTATTCTAATTGAAAAAAGAGGTTTTCATCTTTTCATTTAATTTTGATATCAAAATTTATATATCTATTTTTTATTAATTTTTAAGCAACATAAATATTATTGTTTTAATAATTAAATTATTTATGTAACTTAAAACAAAAAATTTGATCACTTTTACATAAAAATTAACATTCATTATTAAATTATACGCATTTTCTAATAATGGGCTTCTACGTGTTATATGCGATAATGTTAAAAAAATTACATATTGAATTTTTTTATGAGAAATTGTTTTATTATTTTGAAATTATTTAGTCTAAATTATTTAATAAGTAAATATTTTTAAATTTTTTTAAAATTATATTACATAGGTAAATATTAGTTTCCTCAGTTGAAACCAAAAAATGGTAATATTAAAAAATATAATTGTAAAAGGCTCAAAACCATCATCAAAACATGTATGAAAATGTGTTTTTGATTATTTATTCAATGTAAACTTAACAAAATACAATATGGATTATTATTGAATCCATTTGACCATTAAATACAGACTCTTCCTTTTATATGTTAAAGAAGTCCACTCATCAACCTTATAAAAAGAGCCATCACTATTCCACTTCTCTTCACACATGATGAAACTTATAATGGACTAATATATACCCAAATATCTACAAAAAATTACTAGAAACTATCTATAAGATCTTTTATTCTAAAAATACCACCTGAAAAATCTGAAACACAAATATAATATGGCCTTCAAAGGAGCAAGGAAACATTCTCAATTAGTTCTCTTTTATTCCTTTTTGGTTATTTTATTCTTGTACCCCCTCAAACCAATTATATCTAAGTAATAAGGATATAAAAATTATTATTAATATTATGAAATATTATTTCACTAATGGTGTATCCATTTTCTAATATCTTCCAAAACTATTTTAAAAATGAAGATGTTGGTTTTCATATTTATGGACTATCACCCCCATGAACAATGTCCTGAATTTTTCATCGGATTCTTACATGGAAGTTAATTAAAGAATAATGAAAGGATTAATATGATATTTATAACAATATTTGGATTCAAAAATTTAAATCCATTCCCTATAATCCTCAAGGTCTAGTAAAACATAATGTGTCTCCCATACATATGTGCAGACTATTGCCTCAATGAAAAATACATATTTAATTTTTCACTCTAGTCATTTGTTATTTATCAAAATCACTTATAAAATTATTAACCAATTATAACGTATAAATAATATCATAATGCATATGTAATAATGATATTATGTCATATGAATCAATTCCTTAACACTATAAACCTGTAGATTTAAGATTTTTTTATGTGGGGCAGTTTACCCACTAACATAAATATTTTCGTAATTTTCAATCATGTATAACTAAGAAAACACATATATAGTTCATATAAGATAATAATAAGTAAATAATTAATTTTTATTGGGTATATTAATATTAATATTTTAACCATTATTAAGACACAATGCCTCATTTTTAAATATTACTGGACATTTCTTGTTGATGACTTCACCATATCAAATCATTACTAAAATAATTATTAAAAGAAATTATAACAATATAAATAAATATAAAACATATATTAATGTATATATAATAATTTTTTAATGTTAAATTTAAAATCTATAAAAAAGAGTCAACCTGGGCATTATAAAACTATTACTAAACTAATAATTGATTTGAATAACATCTGGTGATAAAAATATAATATAACCATCTAATAAATTTAGAATAAATGATTATAAATGTTTATATGTATTAATAAGTTATAGAAAAATGTGATTAAGATATTATTTTTGTTATATAGGATGCCAGTTCATGTTTAGCTAAGTGTGATTAAATTATATGTGTTCACCACTTTTACATCTAAATTTTTGTCATTAATATATGATATGTATTCACCACTTGTTATATTTTAAGGTGTATATACCATCTAAGAATCTCTTGTATCTTTATTTTTAATGAAATCTATAGAATTTACATAGCAATTTCATGTTCTAACATTCATGTATTTTCAATTTACTATATAATGATCATGTAATGGTTTTTTTCTCAACCCTCCTTCATTTGACTTATAATTTCTTGTCCTAAAATTACCACTTCTATACATAGTTTTATTCACCCAAATACTTTAAATTGTTTTTAAACTTTATATTTGGGTAAAATGAGACTTTTTATTCCAATCATCCTCTGTTATTATTTTATTCCACATAAATGTATGATATTGTTAGGAATAATTCAAATTCTCTACAGTGATGATTCTCTTCTATGTCTCTGTTTTCCCATCCCTACCATGTTATCCTTTATATTTGGAAATAAAATTCTATGTTATCATAGGTGTACATAATATTTCATTTCTCTTTTTTCTAAATATCATTTCATTATTTATATTTATGATGTGGTATTTTAATAATTGTATTTTAAAATATCAAAAAATCTATCCATGTTTGTTTGTTTTAAATATCATTAAAATAAACATTATCTCATTTTCAAATTACTATTATAAAATTTTATCTTTTTTAGGAGTAAATTTTACATAAATTTTTTCTCTTATCATTTTTTAGAATAAATTTCCAACATTACTTGTATGTTTTTTATATTTTGATATTTTAAAAATGTTTTTAAAATGATTATTATTTAAAGTTTTTCTATGTCAACATAATAATTTTTCAAATTAATAATTCTATTCAATTAATAATACAATTAATTATTTTAAATTATTTTTCTAAATAAACAAAAATAATAATTACTTTATAATGAAAAGGGGTATTTCCTTGAATTTTTCTAATTGATTTACTAAATGATTTTGAAAAACATTTTTTTCATTTAAGATAACATAATTATTATTTATAATGTTACATAAAAGTATATTTTCATATACCTCAATCAATATTATTTATTTGAAAGTCATATGATATTTCTTGTGTATTTATTCCGAAATAAAACAACTTTTCTATAGGTTAGTAGTGTGACGCTTGAAATTTGAATGCTTTTGTAGTTTCATGGAACAAAAATGAATGGATGATTATTATAAAAAGTTTGTGTATGATATAAATATCCAAATTCATTTTGTAAAATAAACACCCAAATATTTTTATAGAAAAACATTATCTCTCGTAGCGTATACAAAATGCAACGTTGATCCAAAATAAACTATGATATACCATTTAAATGTAAAAATGATAACATATGTATTAAAATGGGTGTAATGAATAGGAATAAAAAAATTGAAATTTTTTTCCTAAATAATTTAGATGAATAAAATATATTCATAACCAAGTAATAAATTTTTAGTAATGTCATTACATGCTTGAAAACTATATTTTACCTGAAAAATGTTTCTATTTCTTTCTGGGAGTAAATATTATTATTATTATTTCAAAATTATTTAAATATTATATTATAAAAAGGTTATAATTTTTTAAATAATCATTCTAAACTTATATTTGGGTGAAAGTTTTCAATTTTTATGGAAAAAACTAATTGTTAGTGAATAGTGAAAAATACAGCTTTTTTTGGAAAATAGTCATTTCCTTTCAAAAAATTATGAAATTAAAAAATAAAATGATGGTTTGAATTTTATTTCATTGTAACATTTATATTATTTTTTTATATTTAATCTAATAATTTAAATTTTAATAATAATTATATTTTATTTTGGTATAATATTTTTTTTACACTTAAAAGCACATTTTTTTGAAAACTATTTTTACTGAATAATTTTTCTCCAATTTAAATTATTAAATGATCCAATAATGAGGAATGATTTAAAATAAAATTTACAATTTATATACCTATATATATTAATTTAAATTCTTATTATGGTTATTTCTAGTCATAGTTTTAATAAATGAATATCTTATGCTTCAAAAAAATAATATATGGAAATGTTTTTTATCCACACGTTTTTTGGGTTCATTTTCAAATTAAATTATACCAATTATTTCAATGTAATTTAATATAATTTAATGCATATTTTTAATAATAATACTTAATATTAGGTAAAAATTTCAACATAATTGTTTCAATAAGGAATAGTAAATAATTTCACCTTGATAAATGGTAAATTCTGTTAACATTGGTAAAAACTAAGAGATAAGTCCATTGTTTTCATTATAATTACTATTTTATGAATATTTTTATACCCTTATCACTTTGGGATCAATATTATATTATTTATGGGAAACTGTTCTATGAATGTGACTTATATAATAATTTAAGCTATGATAAATACAAAATGACACTCTCTTTCCTTTAAATATATATTATATGTTAACATAGGGATGAGAATATTTTGTGAATGAAAATTAAATGTTATTTTTAGTATAATAAAATTATTATCATGTTGGTAATATATTTTATATTTTTTTATTATGTATTTACCGTAAAAACTAATACAATGGTGACAAAATGCTCGTCAAAACAATGTATTGCTCAAGGAAAATAATTTCAAAAAAAAATAATATAATATATATGTGATAAGTAATTTTTATAAAAAAATATTAGACTTAATAATTAATTTTTATATGTTTAAATGGATTATATTATAAATTAATTATTATATTCATGTATTTAAACTTAAATTAAATTAATTGTTTCAAAATTTATATTAATGATATTTTCTATTAAATAATAATTTGTCAAAATTATTTAAAAACCATAAATATTAATTAAAGAGAAAAATAAGGATTATAAATGACATAGAATTTATCCCTTTTCCATTTATGACCAAATTTTTATCTAATAAGTAAAACATGAACCTATTTGGTATGAAAACATTTCTTTCACTATTAATGTTAAAATATGTTTACTGGTGGTTAAACAAAGAAATATGGAATATTTCATTAATTAAACTTGAATAAATAATTTTGGATGGCCATATTTAATACTTATAATATCATAAATTTCAATTCATTTTAATTTGGATGTATTTAATGGAATATTAAATTATTATATCTTAATACATTATGAAATTCCAAAAGTTCCCCTCGCATCACTTATTAAATGGAACCGCATCTCCTCCCCACTCTGAACTTCAAGAAACATTTGGTTAAGATAATATCACATTTGTGATTTTATTTTGAGGCAATTTTTTATCTATTATTTCATTATTACCTTTTATGTATACCTTTCCCTGGTGTTTTTGGTAAAAATGGTGTTTTTGACCTGATAGTAGGTGGAACACTATTAGTAGAAATGTTCACCCTCTATGAATAGACTATGTTCCCAAGAAATTAGCACTCTAAAGTTTTCATGACCCATGATATAGCATTTGGGGAAACCATGTACCCAGGCTAGTGGGTTCATCTAAGGAACACAACTGACCGCACAAGCATGCACCCTGCCTTAAAAGATCATTCAGCCTTTTCTTCATGGGAGGGAGGTGCCGCATGGATTTTTCATGGTTTGTAAAACCATGTGACATTCCAAGAAGTTTAAAAAAATTTAAATTCATAACCTACCATACACTTCATTGAACAGAAATATACCTTAATTCATACTATTCAGGATTCTACACCCTAAGAATGCCTCCCTCTCCCTCTTAACTCCCATGGGCACCAATTTCATGGTTGATTTAGACTTTGATCTTCATAATCTCTATATAAATTCTTTTAATATCAGGTTTTTCTTCTTTATTCATAGTTTTCAAATCCATTATTCTTGTTTTGTTCTATTTTTAAAAGTTTGGTTGACCTAATATAGGTTTGATCTCAATTTCTTGGGATTAATCTTGATGTTTATATTTTTACTTTTCCTTTCTTGGATCTATTTTTTGGGTGTTTGTAATTTCTACCCATTTTCCAGAATATTACAAGTTAAAGGTAGGTGATTATGTGATTTATAATTCTTTTAAAAAAATATGCTTAATTTAAATTGTAAATGTTATATATAAATTTTGTGGGTGGTGAAAACTATGTATTTCAACAGTTTTTGGTTATTGTTTGGGTTTGGAAGGTGTTTTCCAAAAAAATGGGTTTTTACATGTGTGTTTATATTTTTGGGCGGGGTGTATGTGAAAGTGGTTCTTCATAAAAAATAGGATATGGAATTTAGTACAATGGGAAACCAAAGTAACAAGGATTGTAATATTAGGTCTAGTATGTTAATGGGTCTAATAGGGTCGAGGCCTAGTTTCCTCAGGTGGATTGATGCTTCAAAACTAACTAAACATTTGGTGATGATCATAGACAACTAGCACTTTAGATTTGACTCTTTTCTAGAAGATCATGCATGAGGATGTTGTGGGTTGAATTTTTTAAACCATATCAATATGGTACGATGATCCTTGGACCCCACTAACCCTAGTACCTTAGGATTTTCCAATGGTTATCTTGTGTTGTTATGCTTTTTTCTGCTCTTTTTCAGGGTTACTTTCCCATTTCAATTTCGCAGAAAATTTTATTTAAAAAAAGAATCTTTTCTTCACTTAAAAAAATTGTATTGAATTTTTTTAATTATATAGAATGGAATCACCTAGGGATATATAATATTGGAAATTTCCTCACATCCTACATACACCCTCGGGTGTCTGTACAATTTATTATTGACCAAGATGTTTCAAGGTGGTGATGGAAAATCTAGTTGCAAGTGTTTATCTTCACGAAGGTGTTGGTAGAGGTGTCTTGAGGCTGTTGGCCCTCTTTTTGGTTGAAGATATGTTTTGTAGTTAGTTTCCCTCCCCATTTTTTGTATTTTGGTTTATATATAAAATTTCAAACTATTAATCCTATGATGGTATAATTCCTTTGATTATGAATATCGATTTAGGTATGATTCGTAATTTTTATGCATTGTTTTGGTTATCATTATGGGATAAATTATTCCCAAATGTGATGTTATATGTCTAGGAACTGGTTTTCAACTAATCAGGATTGGGAAAACCCTTGAGGACTTACCAAAGGTCAGTTGGGTGTCTGGTTGGTTGGAATCATGGACCCCTTTAAGACAAGATGGTATCAGTGTAGGTTTCACCCATTATCTAGGTTATGTTATTTTTGTTGTCCTTAGTGAATGAGATATATGACTTTTGGGTCATGGGGTTCTAGTTACGGGTGGGGTTTCTGGAAAACATACCTTGTTACAGACCTTGGGTAATAATGGGATGTCAGGATTTGTATTGACTTTTCCTCCAGTTGAGACCTATATGATACAAAATGTGGATGCACGCTGAGTGGGGATATAGTGGTTTGGTTTTTTATTATTCAAGTTTTTTTCAAGAATTTATGGATGTTTTTTAGATTTTTTGTTATTAATGAAAAATATTCAGTGAAATGTATTGATTTTTTTTCTTGAGTATGTTAAATGTTAAAGCATTATTCCTTTTAAATTATTCTGCTGAAATAGAGGGAAGATTAAAGAGAGATTTTTTCCTCACCAGTTGATCAAATACTAGTGGATGTGGTGGTTTGAGATGTCTAAGAATAGGATCAAGGAATGTTTTATGGTTATGTATAACGCTCTGACCCCAATTACCCAGAGTCGGTGCTTTTTAACATAACATTGTCATGATATAAGGAATCATGTCCCGAAATACCGATCAGTTTAGTATTATTTGAAATAAGATACATACATAAATTCAACATTACAACTTGAAAATAAATACAACACTAATTTATTCCATTACAAACATCCAAGTCTCCTAGATTATTCCTACAAGTCACTCATAACTAACTTCTTCATATCCTGGGAAAATGAAACATAAGAAAGGGGTGAGATCAATTTCTCAGTAAGAGTAAGAAATACAGGGTAAGATAACATAAAAATCAGGCATGATGAATAATTCAAAACACATACCTTTACAAATAATAAACATGAACACTTTATGTCAGGAATATGAGTTGAGTAAATAATTCCATGAAAAAACATTGTCTTGGGTATTCTACTAGTCAAATAACCACATGAACTGTAACATCCCAAGTAAGTAATGAATAATAGATATTTTTATCTATGTCTATTAATGAATTAGACAGTGTTTTAGAGGCTTAAAATGAAAATAAATCCAATCTTAAGCATGGAATACACTGATATTTTTAAAAGATTGTTTTACTGCCTTTTGATGGAAAACCATTTTTAAATCTATCTTTTCATAATTTTATAAGATATGTTTGTCAAAATAAACTTATTCTTTATGATTGGGACATCAAAATTTACTTTGTGTGAATTTTTGGTATTTTGCAGACAATGTTCATTTTTTAATGAATAGTGAAAAATACTGCATTTTACATCAAAACTGCTTTTTAATCTAATTTATTTATATAATTATATTATCTTTTGAATTGGTTTTGAGGTGAAATTAGAATATATTTTTACCATTTAATACAATGGTGGTCATTGGAATCAATTTCACTTTGAAATTGGACTTAAACTGGTGTCAATCTTTTGATACTTATTGTTTCATAAAAACACGCTATTTGTCATGACAGCGGGAATTAATTATTAAATTAATTAATGTGACTTATATGTTTTGAATTTTTTAAAATAGACTTCATTTTTGAATTTGGAATATCAAATATATCTTAGGGTAAATTTTTGGTATTTTTCTGAAAAACTTCAATTTTTTGATGAATAGTGAAACCACTAAGTGGTACTTATAAAAACTGATTTTTTGTTTAAATGAAATTTTACCACTTCTGTGTTTTGAATTTAAAAAATCCGACATACATGGTTTTCATTAAGAAGTAAAATGTGGTTCAATGAGATTAAAATAATTTTTTGGTGAATAGTAACTCTAAAGTTCTTAATCTCGATTAGAGGTAATTAGTATAATTTAAGGTAAGAATGATGTTTTAATAAAATGAAATGACCTAGAAACATGTCCTACCCTCATTGGATGTGTCATGGACGACCAAAAAAATCCATGGGTCAACTTGGGGACTCCATGGATCCACTTTGGTTGGAAAATGACATAAATTACTTTTTATTTAATGATAAAGTAAAAATGACACAAACATGATATGTTTTACTAAAACAATTTTTACATGGGGTTATACAAGTCAGATTTTTTATTATAAATAGTCATTGGAAATATAAAAAGATTTCCTACATCATAGTATTTTTTTTATAATTTTTAGACTTCAAATAAATTAAATTATTTATGACATCATGATGATGCAGCGATGACCTCATTATTTAACGATTTAAATAAAATGGAAAGATAATGTAAACTCTAAGACATAAACATGTCCAAAACCTATTATATGAGTGGATTGCGAACCCTCATCACCTTATCCTCGAAATAAAATAATGTGGGACCTTTAAAATCTGAAACTCTTTTGAAAATAAAGTAACATTTTGTAACCTTACAAGAGTGCCCCTCCTCTCCTCTTATAAAAGGCCCACACCTATACCTGCTTACCCACACTTCCAAAGCCTTTTGCTCGGACAAAACCTGCCCATTTTGTCTCTCCACATCCCTCTATTAATCCTTGAAGCCTCACTTTGGTCATAAGTCTTCCCAAGGAAGCCTTTGAGCTCAAATCTAAGAGAGTTACCCGATTTTAAGGTAATGTCTTCTTTTGAGTCCTTTTGTTTGATTTTGCTTCTCCAACCCCCTAAACTCTTTTTATTCTTTTCTTTTGTAACAACTCCAGTATCCTCAATATACTAGGATTTTGTTATAAGAAGTATTCGAGCTACACTTACACACACCTACATCTAATGGTTAAAGGACATACGGTTTCCGTGGATGGTGAATTTATGCCTCCTGAAATGATGATTGTTCAACATTCTTTTAACACCTTCAAAGGTGGCCATTAAGATGTAACTATATTTATATATGATATATAATATTTTTATGTTTTCCTTAAGCTTCTGTATTTTTCATTTTTGGCATACCTTTATGGTTTCCATTATGGGTAAACGCGATATCTTCATTTAAGGAAGTGCGGACTACCGCCCCCTCAAAGTGATTTGATTCGTTAAATACCATATGTGGGACGTATAAAGGATGGAACTATGATATTATATATGATATTATACTGGAATTATAATATACCTTTATATCATTATGATTCCATTCTATAAAATACGAAATAGAAATGAAAGTAGCATTCATGCGTACGTACGGCTTACCGTCTCCATGAACGGTGCGTTTCATTTCATACCTCTAAATGATTATGTAATATTATAAATCCATGCATGTACTGGATATATATGACATATATGATATCTACATCATAAATACCATTTTGGATATAATGGATACATGAACAACTTGTAATTATAAAGGGCTTATTTTTGACTCAAGTACCAATGATCGTTAAAACGACCGTTATTAACTTAAATAATTACATAGTGTTCATGACATGGAAATAAGTGATATAAAAGGAATAATGAAATTGAAAAAGGTTATTAATAAAGTATAAATTAACTCAAGTTTATTATTAAGGAGATTAAAGAACGACCGAGTCAAGTCGGACCCGAGGTATGGGACTTCGTCTCAATCTCCTTTCATTGAGGCATATTTTGTTTTATACACAACCTTATTTATACGGTGTATAAACCCCCTTTGACTTTTACGTTTATTCAAAAGGAATCTTTTTATACGAAGCGTTTACTAAATGACAAAAGGGAATATTTTTGTCGTATGTATGCGGCGACAACGGCTTCTCCGCCGCCGTGACCATTATTTGAGTTTCGGCTTCCTCTACAAGCCATACCTTTTTTTTAAAGAAAAATAAATACCATGTTTTACTTTTCTTTTATTTTGGTATTGAAAATGGTTTTCATAATGTTTTTATATCAATGTGTTGTATTTATATCTTGTGATTGAAAGTTGGAAATGTTATGTTTCCTTTATGCATGTTTTATGTGATACGATTATGTTGAGGTTCTTGGGAATTATTATGAAGACAGGTGGTTCCGTGATAAACTAAGGGCGGGTGAGCCCGATATAGCTCTCCAATGCATTAGGTAACACGAAGGAGTGTAATGTTAAGGTTTCTCCAAATATATTTAGGGAATATAATGTGATGGGTATTCCAAATGTAACCAAGAGGGTTACTCCCTACGTAAGAATGTTATGAATGCCTCAAGTTACCTTTATGTCTTATGATTTATAAGATTTATTCATGATTTGATGAGGTATGTTGAAGTGCTTATGTTTTATGGGTAAAGTATGATTTCATTCTTATGTATATATGTACCCATGTTTCCTTTCCATATATATTTTATATCCCTTACTGAGCTTTTTATGCTCATCCCATGTTTTTTTTTGAAATTTTTTTCACAGGTCAAGGGAAAGGTACACGATATGATGATAGTGTCAAGGGAGTGTCAATAAAGAATCCATGTTTTATTTTAAATATATTTCCATTGATGGGAAAGAATAATATTATCTTTATGTAACCACTTTGTTATATGTGGAATGTAATGCAAGTTTTATGATCTAATTCTCTAAAACTCTAAACCCGAAAAGATCCTCAATGTGAATTATTCATTTAATTCAATATTAAGATATGTTTAAGTCTGAGGCCTTATAGTTGGTATCAAAGGTCGGTTTAGAAAACTTTAGGAGTTAGAAAATTGTTAAATTATAAGTTAATTTATGGTATGACTGAAATGATATAGCATTTACGGATTACCATGTTACTTCACCTAAGATATTTCTATGTTTAGAATGGTTTTCCTCAGAGGAAACAGAGAAGCTTTTTTGGGAAGGCATACTGAGGGAAATGTCCTTCTAATTCCGCGTACTAAGATGGTCAGAATCATAGTTGAGCAGTTTACTGCATTGATGGCTCAGTTGAAACAGGTGATAAATGGTGGTTGTGTTATTGATGATATTTTAGTATTTTCTAAAAGTAAATAGGAGCATGAAAGTCATTTAAGGGTTATCTTGCAAACCTTAAAAGAAAAGAAACTGTATGGAAAATTCAGCAAGTGTGATATTTGGTTGCAAAAAATTTCTTTCCTTGGTCATATTGTTTCTAAAGATGGGATAACTGTTGATCCTGCAAAAACAAAGGTTGTTGAAGAATGGCCAAGACCCACAAATGTAACTTAGATCCATAGTTTTCTTGGTTTGGCAGGTTACTACCGAAGGTTTTTTGAAAAATTTTCACGGTTATCTAGTCCAATGACTAAGCTAACTCGTAAGGGTGTTAAGTTCATCTAGACAAAAGAATGTGATGATTGTTTTCAGGATTTGAAAAGAAGATTGGTGAATGCTCCAGTTTTGGCACTTCCTTCCAGGAATGGTGAGTTTGTTATATATAGTGATGCTTCGTTGAAGGGACTTGGATGTGTCCTTATGCAGAATGATCAGGTAATTGCTTATGCTTCACATCAGTTGAAAACTCATTAGGTAAATTACCCTACACATGATTTGGAATTAGCTGCTGTTGTTTTTGTTTTAAAAAATTGGTGGCATCATTTGTATGGAGTAAAGTGTGAAATATATACCGATCACAAAAGTTTAAAATATATATTCACTCAGAAAGAATTGAACATGAGACAAAGGAGATGGCTAGAATTAATCAAGGATTATGATTTTACAATTCATTACCATCCAGGAAAAGAAAATAAAGTGGCTGATGCTTTGAGTCGAAAAAGTAATGCTTCATTAGCAATATTGCATTTGGAACGTGATGCTTTGGTTAAGTATTTGATGAACTTTGGCATAGAAGTTGTTGGTGCAGGAAGTTCTTCTGTTTTGTTTCAGGTATCAGTGAGATCATCTCTATCAGATAGAATCAAGCAAGCACAGAAGCAAGACAGTGAGTTGCAGAAAAAGGTAGAGCTAGTTCAGAAAGGTAAGTTGTCTGAATTCAACATTGATGATGATTGCGTTTTGAGATTTGGGAAGAGATTGTGTGTGCCTTCTGATTCACAGTTGAAGAGAGAGTTGTTATATGAAGCTCATAGTTCTCCGTTTTCAGTTCATCCAAGCAGTACTAAGATGTATAGAGATCTTCGGGAGTATTACTGGTGGGATGGAATGAAAAGAGATATTGCTGATTTTACTGTGAAGTGTTTGACTTGTTAGCAAGTTAAAGAAGAGCGGAAGTTACCGAAAGGGATGCTTCAGCCTTTACCAGTGCCAAAGTGGAAATGGGAGAATATATCCATGGACTTTGTAGTGGGATTACCAAAGACATCTCGAGGTAATAATGCAATCTGGGTTATTGTTGATCGCTTGAATAAATCTACTCATTTCCTTGCTATACGAGATACTTTTTCCCTAGATCAACTTTCCCGTTTGTATCTTAAAGAGATAGTCAGGTTACATGAAGTTCCCCTCTCCATTGTATCTGATCGTGATCCCAGGTTCACTTCTAACTTTTGGAAAGGCCTTTAGAAGTCGTTGGGTGCTGAATTAAATTTTAGTACAGCTTTTCAACCTCAATCAGATGGGCAGTCAGAACGAACAATTCATACATTGGAGGATATGCTACGTTCTTGCTCTATGGATTATTAGGGAAGTTGGGACCAACATCTTTCTTTGGTTGAATTTTCATATAATAACACTTTTCATTCCAGTATACAGATGGCACTATTTCAGGCATTATATGGGAAGTGGTGTCGAACTCTAGCTTTCTGGGATGAAGTGGGTGAAAGGATGTTGATGGGACCGGAATTGGTATAAGAGATGGCAGAAAAAATTTAGCTGATTCAGAAACATATGAGAACAGCTCAGAGCAGGCAGAAGAGTTATGTGGATAACCGGAGGAAGGATCTATCTTTCGAGGTAGGTGATCATGTTTTTCTCAAGGTTTCTTCTTGGAAAACTGTGATGAGATTTGGTAAGAAAGGAAAGCTGAGTCCAAGGTTTATTGGACCATGTGAAATTCTGGAGAGAGTTGGATCAGTTGCTTACCGAGTGGCTTTACCTCCGAGTTTATCTCAGGTACATAATGTTTTTCATGTTTCGATGGTGAGAAAGTACATGCCAGATCCATCTCATGTTTTGAGTCCAGAGGTAGTTCAGCTGGAAGAGAACCTATCTTATGAGGAACAACCGGTCCAGATTCTTGACCAGAGGGAGCAAGTGTTACGAAGTAAGGTGATTAATCAGGTAAAGGTTTTGTGGAAAAACCACATGATGGAAGAGGCAACATGGGAATCTGAAAATGCAATGAGGGATAAGTACCCCCATTTATTTGATAAGTAAATAAATTGCGGGGACGCAATTTTCTAAAGGGGGCAAGGATGTAACATCCCAAGTAAGTAATTGTCACGAACCAACCTGGGTCGACTCGGAACCGGTCACCCGAGCCGGTCCACGACATGGCCCGAGAGGCGTTCCCGATCCTCCCAGGCTGGCGACAAGAGCCAGGGAATCATTAGAGACTGTGGGAACGATTTCTCCCAATATAAATAAATAAGAATGCAAAGATAAAACAGAGCAGCGCAGAAAAAAGGTAAACTAAACAAAGTGACTAAACATGAACAAACAGGAATCAAACTAACCGAACACGACGTCCGAACAAACTCTGTGCGACCTCGCGGGTCGCTCTCCGACTCAACGATCAAGCGTCACCCTAGGCGAGTGCACTCAAGCTATAGCCTGCACAAACACTAAAAACAGAAAAGAACTATAGGCGTGAGTATTAAAACTCAGTAGGCTAGCCCGATATCTATTCCCAATGCACTACCTTTAAAATAAAAGAAACTTCATTTCAAGTTTGAACTACAATTTATAAAGGTATGTTTTTCTAAGCATTTTACTTAAAAACAAAGTACGAACCATTGCCCTTAGCCATTTCAAAATTTGGGTTCATTTCATTAGTGTCCATGACATTTCAGGAAAGGGGGAAAGTGATGCTTAAATTTTCAAATTTGTACAAAAGGGGTTAAACACTTCCATTTGAAAACAATTTTTAGAAACCTATTCAAAAGCAATTTATCACTTTCCAAGGAAAACAATACGCCATAATGCACAAAGTAAAACATACAGCAAGGGCAATGTAGGTATACATGTGAGCATCATAATCATCACTACAAGCAACAAAAGCTGAATAGACATGGGTGAACCTAGGAGATCGAGAATAAACCAGAAGACACCAATACATGAGAAATCATCCTTATCGACATGTCACGATGAAATCAAAACGCACAATACGCTCGACCATCCACTCACAGGCAGGTCAAGGGCAAATCCCATAGCAATAAACCCAATATATCCACCTACTATGGGCCACTGGTCAGTACCATAACCTACCAGTGCAGCAATCATTCTTAGAATATTCTCTCAATATGCCAGATTCCCATGTCTCAAGTATTTGAAAAAGGGGTGAGCCAATTAATGTCAACCGAGCATCCAATCATATACATATATATACATATAGCACAACAGGCATCACCCGAGCCACTCCGTGGAACAACCTCATGCCTTTAAACTACTCATGTACCTGGGAGCTACTAAGCGTGGCCTCTCGAACAATCAATTGGGACCAAGTCATGAGAGTCGTCCTAAGAGGGTTTTTATCAAAATATTTTCATCCCTTTCCATAAAGTGCCAAGTGGGCATTTAATACATTTCACAAACGCTACTCAAAGAAAGGTACAACTTCTTTATGAGACAAAACCCAGTTTAAAACCATTTAGAGAACCCCAAAAAAAACTACTTCACAGGCTGCCAATATTTTTATAAACCAAACCAAACCATTTTTCTTTTTCCAAATAAACCTTAAGAGCCAACCGGGCAATTTCTCAAACGAACCAAAGCATTTGTTCACGCTTCAAAAGAAATAATTTCCCATTAAACCAGAACTCTATTTTATATTCCGTGAATTATATTTAAAATCCAAATGGGCATTCTTTCATTATTGGGTGTCCGCTCGTCAAAAGGATGTTTCATGTGTCGTGTATAAAATAAACGGCTCCTTTTGACATTAAGTAACCATTTAAAAATTAACCCTATTATATTAGGAATTAATTATCGTATGTTATCTCATATTTATTACAATTAATAAAATGTTGATTTTGAACAATTAGGGTGTGCAAACAGCATGAAATAATATAGCTTAAATTTTAAAAGCAGTGCAAAGGGGACCTACCTCAAAATCAAGCGCGTCGACAAACAACCTCGGATCCAAGGCGCGATGACACGACGTGTGTCCGAGACTACGTGACAAAGTCTAATACTCTTCATAAACAATATCAAGGACTTAGACACATCCAAAAACTCACCAGAGCACGTGAAACCAAGCGGCGGGAAGAAAAACTCACCTCGGAACTGAAGCGCGACAACAACGGAACCTCGGAGACAAGGCGCGGCGATGGCGCTCACTCGGAAACACCCTGCGCGGGCCCTCAAATAATAATCCTACCAAACGAGACATAAATTGATAAAAACCCCCTAACAAAGAAAAGACGAACCAAGAATAATAATAATCGTGATAATAATAGTAATAATTATAACAATAACAATAATAATAATCAATAATGATAAAAATAATAATAATAATAATAGTAATAATAATAATAATAATAACAACAACAAAATAATAATAATAATAATAATAACAAAAATAATAAAAATAATATTAATAATAGTAACAACAATAATAATAATAATAATAAAATTAATAATAATAATAATAATAATAATAATGATAATAATAATAATAATAGTAATAGAATTAATAATAATAATAATAATAATAATAATGAAAATAATAATGATAATAATAATAATAGTAATAAAATTAATAATAATTATAATAATATTAGTAATACTAACATTAATAATAATAGTGATCACATAAATCATAATTTTATAATAAAAAAGTTATTAACATATTAAATAAAATGAAATAGCAGAATAAATTAAAATAAATAAAAAAAACGGACCTGCGCGGCGGAGCAGAGGAAGGAGAAAGAAAAAGAAGAAGAAGAAGAGAAGAAGAAGAGGAAGAAGGAGAGAAGAAGAAGAAGAAGAAGGAGAGAAGAAGAAGAAGGGAAGGAGAAGAATAGAAGAAGAAGATGAAGGAGAGAAGAAGAAGAAGGGAAGGAGAAGAAGAGAAGAAGAAGAGGAAGAAGGACAGAAGAAGAAGGGGGGGCGCGGGTCTGGAGTGGGTGCAGCAGGGGAGCAGCGACGTCGGCCCGAGGCGGAGGGATGCTAGCCGGCTGGACCAGGGGGTTCGTGCGGAGGGAGGAGAATTGGAGGTAGGGGGTCCTGCGCCGGATGGTTGTGTCGTCCGTGCGCTGCAAGAATGGAGGGATGCAGCAAGGGAAGAAGGAGGTGCAGGCGTTGGGTCGTTGCGCAAGGGGAGGAGGCACGGCCGGAGGGATCACTACTGGAGGAGGAGAGGGGCGCCGCATGAACTGGGGAAGAGGAGGCGGAGGGTGCGCCGGAGGTGATGCTGTGTGCGGGTCACAGGAGAGGAGTCGCGGGGCAGCAGTGGTAGAGAGAGAGGGGGGCGACCGGCTTGGGATGAAGGCCGACGTTGCGCGCCGGCGGTGTGCTGAAGGAGGAGGCACGGCTGAGGAGGAGGCGCGCTGGGGAGAAGCCGAGGCATTGTTGTGTGAATAGAGGAGGAAGCTAGGGGTGCTTCTGCGTGGAGAAGGGGAAAAGAAAACCAGGGGGTGGCAGCGCGCGGGAGAAGGAAGTATCGGGAATGGGTTTCCGCAAACCCTACTAGAAAGGGGGTACATATATATATGAGAATAAAATAAATAATGACAAAAAAATATAATAAGGTAAATAATAATAATTATGATAATTATAATGTTGGTGATCAAAGCTTTAATAATAACGTAAAAATGATAAAAATGCAACGGATAAAAATGAAAATGATAAAAATATTCATTTCATCTTAAACAATAAAAATAATTATTAATAGCCATAAAAATATTAAAAGTCAATCAAAATTGACATTTTCTAATTTATTTTAATTAATCTAAGCCGAAGAGGCCACACAGTTGCATGGGCGAATCCGCGCGGTGTCGCGCTCCACCCACGATTCCGACGACGTCGAACCCAAGATGCGTACTTTTTATCAAAACTCAAAACTTTCATCTGAGACTGAACGTGAGCCACAGCAAAAATAATTTAAAGCCAAAGAAATCATAAAATAAAATAAATGTGCGTGTCGGGGTGTGACAGTAATGAATAATAGATATTTTTATCTATGTCTATTAATGAATTAGATAGTGTTTTAGAGGCTTAAAATGAAAATAAATCCAATCTTATGCATGGAATACACTAATATTTTTAAAAGATTGTTTTACTGCCTTTTGATGGAAAACCATTTTTAAATCTATCTTTTGATAATTTTATAAGCTATGTTTGTCAAAATAAACTTATTCTTTATGTTTGGGACATCAAAATTTACTTTGTGTGAATTTTTGGTATTTTTCAGACAATGTTCATTTTTTAATGAATAGTGAAAAATACTGCATTTTACATCAAAACTGCTTTTTAATATAATTTATTTATATGATTAGATTGTCTTTTGAATCGGTTTTGAAGTGAAATTAGAATATATTTTTACCATTTAATCCAATGGTGGTCATTGTAATCAATTTCACTTTGAAATTGGACTTAAACTGGTGTCAATATTTTGATACTTATTGTTTCATAAAAACACGCTATTTGTCATGACAGCGGGAATTAATTATTAAATTAATTAATGTGACTTATATGTTTTGAATTTTTTAAAATAGACTTCATTTTTGAATTCGGAATATCAAATATAGATTAGGGTGAATTTTTGGTATTTTTCTGAAAAACTTCAATTTTTGATGAATAGTGAAACCACTAAGTGGTACTTATAAAAACTGATTTTTCGTTTAAATGAAATTTTACCACTTCTGTGTTTTGAATTTCAAAAATTTGACATACATGGTTGTCATTAAGAAGTAAAATATGGTTCAATGAGATTAAAATAATTTTTTGGTGAATAGTAACTCTTAAGTTCTTAATTGCGATTAGAGGTAATTAGTGTAGTTTAAGGTAAGAATGATGTTTTAATAAAATGAAATGACCTAGACACATGTCCTACCCTCATTGGATGTGTCATGGACTACCAAGACAATCCATGGGTCAACTTGGGGACCCCATGGAGCCACTTTGGTTGGAAAATGACATAAATTACTTTTTATTTAATGATAAAGTAAAAATGTCACAAGCATGATATGTTTTACTAAATAAAATTTACATGGGGTTATACAAGTCAGATTTTTTATTATAAATAGTCATTGGAAATCTAAAAATATTTCCTACATTATAGTATTTTTTTTATAATTTTTAGACTTTAAATAAATTAAATTATTTATGACATCATGATGATGCAGCGATGACCTCATTATTTAACGATTTAAAAGAAATATAAATATAATGTAAAATATAAGACATACACAAATCCAAAACCTATTGGATGAGTGTATTTAGAACCCTCATCACCTTATACTCGAAATATATCAATTTGGGACCTTTAAAATCCGAAACACTTTTGAAAATAAAGTAACATTTTGTAACTTTACAAGAGTGACCCTCCTCTCCTCTTATAAAAGGCCCCCACCTCTACCTCCTTACCCACACTTCCAAAGCCTTTTTCTCGGCCAACCCCTGCCCATTTTGTCTCTCCACATCCCTCTATTACTCCTTGAAGCCTCACGTTGGGAAGAAGTCTTCCCAAGGAAGCCTTTGAGCTCAAATCTTAGAGTGTTACCTGATTTTAAGGTAATGTCTTCTTTTGAGTCCTTTTGTTTGATTTTGCTTCTCCAACCCCCTAAACTCTTTTTATTATTTTCTTTTGTAACAACTCAAGTATGCTCAATATACTAGGATGTTGTTATAATAAGTATTAGAGCAACACTTACACACACCTACATCTAATGGTTAAAGGACATACTATTTCCGTGGATGGTGAATTTATGCCTCCCGAAACGGTGATTGTTCAACATTCTTTTAACACCTTAAAAGGTGGCCATTAATATGTCACTATATTTATATATGATATATAATATGTTTATGTTTTCCTTAATCTTATGTATTTTTTATTTTGGGCATACCTTTATGGTTTCCATTATGGGTAAATGCGATATCTTCATTTAAGGAAGTGCGGACTACCGCCCCCTCAAAGTGATTTGATTAGTTAAATACCATATGTGGGACGTATAAAGGATGGAACTATGATATTATATATGATATTATACTGGAATTATAATACACCTTTATATCATTATGATTCCATTCAATAAAATACGAAATAGAAATGAAAGTAGCGTTCATGCGTACGTACGGCTTACCGTCTCCATAAACGGGGCATTTCATTTCTTACCTCTAAATGATTATGTAATATTATAAATGCATGCATGTACTGGATATATATGACAGATATGATATCTAAATCATGAATATCATTCTGGATATAATGGATACATGAACAACTTGTAATTATAAAGGGCTTATTTTTTACTCAAGTACCAATGATCGTTAAAACGACCGTTATTAACTTAAATAATTACATAGTGTTCATGACATGGAAATAAGTGATATAAAAGGAATAATGAACTTTAAAAAGGTTCTTAAGCAAGTATAAATTAACTCAAGTTTATTATTCAGGAGATTAAAGAATGACCGAGTCAAGTCAAACCCAAGGTATGGGACTTCGTCTCAATCCCCTTTCATTGAGGCATATTTTTTTTATACACAACCTTATTTATACGGTGTATAAACCCCTTTTACATTTATGTTTATTCAAAAGGAATCTTTTTATACGAAGCATTTACTAAACAAAAAAGGGAATTTTTTTGTCGTACGTATGCGGCGACAACGACTTCTCCGCCGCTGTGACCACTATTTGAGTTTCGGCTTCCTCTACAAGCCATACCTTTTTTTAAAGAAAAATAAATACCATGTTTTACTTTTCTTTTATTTTGGTATTGAAAATGGTTTTCATAATGTTTTTATATCAATGTGTTGTATTTATATCTTGTGATTGAAAGGTGGAAATGTTATGTTTCCTTTATGCATGTTTTATGTGATGCGATTATGTTGAGGTTCTTGGGCATTATTATGAAGACGGGTGGTTCCGTGATAAACTAAGGGCGGGTGAGCCCGATATAGCCTCAAATGCATTGGGTAACGCAAATGAGTGTAACGTTAAGGTTTCTCCGAAGAGATTTAGGGAATATAATGTGATGGGTATTCCAAACGTAACCAAGAGGGTTACTCCCTACGTAAGAATGTTATGAATGCCTCAAGTTACCTTTATGTCTTATGATTTCTATGATTTATTCATGATTTGATGAGGTATGTTGAAGTGCTTATGTTTTATGGGTAAAGTATGATTTCATTCTTATGTATATATGTACCCATGTTTCCTTTCCATATATATTTTATATCCCTTACTGAGCTTTTTATGCTCATCCCAAGTTTTTTTTGAAATGTTTTTCACAGGTCAAGGGAAAGGTACATGATATGATGATAGTGTCAAGGGAGTGTCAAGAAAGAATCCATGTTTTATTTTAAATATGTTTCCATTGATGGGAAAGAAGAATATTATCTTTATGTCACCACTTTGTTATATGTGGAATGTAATGCAAGTTTTATGATCTAATTCTCTAAAACTCTAAACCCGAAAAGATCCTCAATGTGAATTATTCATTTAATTCAATATTAAGAGATGTTTAAGGCCAGGGCCTTATAGTTGGTATCAAAGGTCGGTTTAGACAACTTTAGGAGTTAGAAAATTGTTAAATTATAAGTTAATTTATGGTATGACTGAAATGATATAGCATTTACGGATTACCATGTTGCTTCACCTATGATATTTCTATGTTCAGAATGGTTTTCCTCAGAGGAAACAGAGAAGCTTTTTTGGTAAGGCATACTGAGGGAAATGACCTTCCAAATCAGCATACTGAGATGGTCAGAATCAGAATTGAGAAGTTTACTGCATTGATGGCTCAGTTGAAACAGGTGATAAATGGTGGTTGTGTTATTGGTGATATTTTGGTGTTTTCTTAAAGTAAAGAAGAGCATGAATGTCATTTAAGGGTTATCTTGAAAACCTTAAAAGAAAAGAAACTGTATGGAAAATTCAGCAAGTGTGAGTTTTGGTTGCAACAAATTTCTTTCCTTGGTCATATTGTTTCTAAAGATGGGATAAATTTTGATCCTACAAAAACAAAGGTTGTTGAAGAATGGCCAAGACCCACAAATGTAACTGAGATCCATAGTTTTCTTGGTTTGGTAGGTTACTACCAAAGTTTTGTTGAAAAGTTTTCACAGTTATCTAGTCCAATTACTAAGCTAACTCGTAAGGGTGTTAAGTTCATCTGGACAAAAGAATGTGATGATTGTTTTCAAGAGTTGAAAAGAAGATTGGTGAATGCTCCAGTTTTGGCACTTCCTTCCAGGAATGGTGAGTTTGTTATATACAGTGATGCTTCGTTGAAGGGACTTGGTTGTGTCCTTATGCAGAATGATTAGGTAATTGCTTATGCTTCACATCAGTTGAAAACTCATGAGTTAAATTACCCTACACATGATTTGGAATTAGCTTCTATTGTTCTTGCTTTAAAAATTTGGAGGCATCATTTGTATGGAGTAAAGTTTGAAATATATACCGATCACAAAAGTTTAAAATATATATTCACTAAGAAAGAATTGAACATGAGACAAAGGATATGGCTATAATTAATCAAGGATTATGATTTTACAATTCATTACCATCTAGGAAAAGCAAATAAAGTGGTTGATGCTTTGAGTCGAAAAAGTAATGCTTCATTAGCAATATTGTGTTTGGAACGTGATCCTTTGGTTAAGGATTTGATGAACTTTGGCATAGAATTTGTTGGTGCAGGAAGTTCTTCTGTTTTGTTTTAGGTATCAGTGAGATCATCTCTATCAGATAGAATCAAGCAAGCACAGAAGCAAGACAGTGAGTTGCAGAAAAAGGTAGAGCTAGTTCAGAAAGGTAAGTTGTCTGAATTCAACATTGATAATGATTGCGTTTTGAGATTTTGGGAAGAGATTGTGTGTGCCTTGTGATTCACAGTTGAAGAGAGATTTGTTATGTGAAGCTCATAGTTCTTAGTTTTCAGTTCATCCAGGCAGTACTAAGATGTATAGAGATCTTCGGGAGTATTACTGGTGGGAAGGAATTAAAAGAGATATTGCTGATTTTACTGTGAAGTGTTTGACTTGTCAGCAGGTTAAAGCAGAGCGGAAGTTACCGAAAGGGATGCTTCATCCTTTACCAGTGCCAGAGTGGAAATGGGAGAATATATCCATGGACTTTGTTGTGGGATTACCAAATACATCTCGAGGTAATAATGCAATCTGGGTTATTGTTGATCTCTTGACTAAATCTACTCATTTCCTTGCTATACGAGATACTTTTCCCTAGATCAACTTTCCTATTTGTATCTTAAAGAGATAGTCAGGTTACATGGAGTTCCCCTCTCCATTGTATCTGATCATGATCCCAGGTTCACTTCTAACTTTTGGAAAGGCCTTCAGAAGTCGTTGGGTACTGAATTAAATTTTAGTACAGCTTTTCAACCTCAATCAGATGGGCAGTCAGAACGAACAATTCAGACATTAGAGGATATGCTACATTCTTTCTCTATGTATTATTAGGGAAGTTAGGACCAACATCTTTCTTTGGTTGAATTTTTATATAATAACAGTTTTCATTCCAGTATATAGATGGCACCATTTCAGGCATTATATGGGAAGTGGTGTCGAACTCCAGCTTTCTGGGATGAAGTGGGTGAAAGGAAGTTGATGGGACCGTAATTGGTAGAAAAGATGGAAGAAAAAGTTCAGCTGATTCAGAAACACATGAGAACAGCTCAGAGCAGGCAGAAGAGTTATGCAGATAACCGGAGGAAGGATCTATCTTTCGAGGTAGGTGATCATGTTTTTCTCATGGTTTCTCCTTGGAAAAGTGTGATGAGATTTGGAAAGAAAGGAAAGATGAGTCCAAGGTTTATTGGACCATATGAAATTCTGGAGAGAGTTGGATCAGTTGCTTACCGTGTGGCTTTACCTCCGAGTTTATCTCAGGTACACAATGTTTTTCATGTTTCGATGCTGAGAAAGTACATGCCAGATTCATCTCATGTTTTGAGTCCAGAGGTAGTTCAGCTGGAAGAGAACCTATCTTATGAGGAACAACCGGTCCAGATTCTTGACCACAGGGAGAAAATGTTATGAAGTAAGGTGATTAATCAGGTAAAGGTTTTGTGGCAAAACCACATGATGGAAGAGGCAACATGGGAATCGGATAAGTACCCCCATTTATTCGATAAGTAAATAAATTGCGGGGACGCAATTTTCTAAAGGGCGGAAGGATGTAACATCCCAAGTAAGTAATGAATAATAGATATTTTTATCTATGTCTATTAATGAATTATATAGTGTTTTAGAGGCTTAAAATGAAAATAAATCCAATCTTAAGCATGGAATACACTAATATTTTTAAAAGATTGTTTTACTGCCTTTTGATGGAAAACCATTTTTAAATCTATCTTTTGATAATTTTATAAGCTATTTTTGTCAAAATAAACTTATTCTTTATGATTGGGACATCAAAATTTACTTTGTGTGAATTTTTGGTATTTTTCAGACAATGTTCATTTTTTAATGAATAGTGAAAAATACTGCATTTTACATCAAAACTGCTTTTTAATCTAATTTATTTATATGATTAGATTATCTTTTGAATTGGTTTTGAAGTTAATTAGAATATATTTTTACCATTTAATCCAATGGTGGTCATTGTAATCAATTTCACTTTGAAATTGGACTTAAACTGGTGTCAATCTTTTGATACTTATTGTTTCATAAAAACACGTTATCTGTCATGACAGCGGGAATTAATTATTAAATTAATTAATGTGACTTATATGTTTTGAATTTTTTAAAATAGACTTCATTTTTGAATTCGGAATATCAAATATATCTTAGGGTGAATTTTTGGTATTTTTCTGAAAAACATCAATTTTTGATGAATAGTTAAACCACTAAGTGGTACTTATAAAAACTGATTTTTCGTTTAAATGAAATTTTACCACTTCTGTGTTTTGAATTTCAAAAATCTGACATACATGGTTGTCATTAAAAATTAAAATGTGGTTCAATGAGATTAAAATAATTTTTTGGTGAATAGTAACTCTTAAGTTCTTAATCGCGATTAGAGGTAATTAGTGTAGTTTAAGGTAAGAATGATGTTTTAATAAAATGAAATTACCTAGACACATGTCCTACCCTCATTTTATGTGTCATGTCCGACCAATACAATCCATGGGTCAACTTGGGGACCCCATGGAGCCACTTTAGTTGGAAAATGACATAAATTACTTTTTATTTAATGATAAAGTAAAAATGACACAAACAAGATATGTTTTACTAAAACAATTTTTACATGGGGTTATACAAGTCAGATTTTTTATTATAAATAGTCATTGGAAAGATAAAAATATTTCCTAAATCATAGTATTTTTTTTATAATTTTTATACTTTAAATAAATTAAATTATTTATGACATCATGATGATGCAGCGATGACCTCATTATTTAACGATTTAAATAAAATGGAAAGATAATGTAAAATCTAAGACATACACATGTAAAAAACCTATTGTATGAGTGGATTTAGAACCCTCACCACCTTATCCTCGAAATACATCAATGTGGGACCTTTAAAATCCAAAACTCTTTTGAAAATAAAGTAACATTTTGTAACTTTACAAGAGTGCCCCTCCTCTCCTCTTATAAAAGGCCCCCACCTCTACCTCCTTACCCACACTTCCAAAGCCTTTTGCTCGGCCAAACCCTGCCCATTTTGTCTCTCCACATCCCTCTCTTACTCCTTGAAGCCTAAATTTGGGCAGAAGTCTTCCCAAGGAAGCCTTTGAGCTCAAATCTAAGAGAGTTACCTGATTTTAAGGTAATGTCTTCTTTTGAGTCCTTTTGTTTGATTTTGCTTCTCCAGCCCCCTAAAATCTTTTTATTATTTTCTTTTGTAACAACTCCAGTATCCTCAATATACTAGGATGTTGTTATAAGAAGTATTTGAGCTACACTTACACACACCTACATCTAATGGTTAAAGGACATACTGTTTCCGTGGATGGTGAATTTATGCCTCCCGAAACGATGATTGTTCAACATTCTTTTAACACCTTCAAAGGTGGCCATTAAGATGTAACTATATTTATATATGATATATAATATTTTTATGTTTTCCTTAAGCTTCTGTATTTTTCATTTTTGGCATACCTTTATGGTTTCCATTATGGGTAAACGCGATATCTTCATTTAAGGAAGTGCGGACTACCGCCCCCTCAAAGTGATTTGATTCGTTAAATACCATATGTGGGACGTATAAAGGATGGAACTATGATATTATATATGATATTATACTGGAATTATAATATACCTTTATATCATTATGATTCCATTCTATAAAATACGAAATAGAAATGAAAGTAGCATTCATGCGTACGTACGGCTTACCGTCTCCATGAACGGTGCGTTTCATTTCATACCTCTAAATGATTATGTAATATTATAAATGCATGCATGTACTGGATATATATGACATATATGATATCTACATCACGAATAACATTCTGGATATAATGGATACATGAACAACTTGTAATTATAAAGGGCTTATTTTTTACTCAAGTACCAATGATCGTTAAAACGACCGTTATTAACTTAAATAATTACATAGTGTTCATGACATGGAAATAAGTGATATAAAAGGAATAATGAACTTGAAAAAGGTTCTTAAGAAAGTAGAAATTAACTCAAGTTTATTATTCAGAAGATTAAAGAACGACCGAGTCAAGTCGGACCCGAGGTATGCGACTTCGTCTCAATCTCCTTTCATTGAGTCATATTTTGTTTTATACACAACCTTATTTATACGGTGTATAAAACCCTTTGAATTTTACGTTTATTCAAAAGTAATCTTTTTAAAATTTACAAAAGAATAGTATAATAAGTGACATGTAGTCTATTCATCCACAATATCCACTCTAACATTTCCCTCCCTTGAAATATTGATGTGTTTATAAACCAATATAACAAGGAATTTTTTCAATAGGACAACCATGGAATATTTAACAATTAGATGTATTCATCATGTAAAAAAATATGAAAAGTTAATGATTAAATCCTTTATGTGGTGGGATTGAATGTGATGGGGGTGCAATGTGGTGTATAATAATATCTATATATCTTCAACCCAATCAATTTTCTAGAATTATACATTCAAAGTCCTTCAATATATCCACCCTAGTAAAAATATTAGAGATTCTAATAGAGTAGATTAGGTAACATTTTTAGTGGTCAATTATATTATGATATTTATCATGATTAAAATATGTGATTTATAAATTTGAGTTTGTAATTTTGATTGATCATGTAAAATATTAATGTATAATGTTATATATACAGTCATATGATGTCAAACATGGAATGGATTAGCTTTATTTATTACATGAGTTTTGTGTAACACCACAAGTTTTTAAACAAAAAATTTAAATGCATGAATGTTTTTTGTAATTATATATTTATAACTGGCCTTTATACATAATCTTTACACTTCTATGATATTAATTTTGAGAAATATTCATCTATAATTGTCTTCAGTACATTATTTGGAGTCTAATAGAACCAACTTAAATTTTTGTGAATAGTAACATACCCTTAATAATAGTAATATGAAAAGAAATATAACCCTAATGAATAGTAAATGTGTTTTTATTTTATTTTCTTAAGGATTTAATATAATGACATCTTGGTAAATTTTTCAATGTGATATAAAAGCATTTATAGTTTTTAATTTTTAATTTTTGAATAAAGTATGATACTATTTAAAAAATAAATAAATAATTTATTAAATATTATTTTCAAAAAATGGAGTTCATTTTTAATTTCTACATGTAAATAAATGGTTAGGGTGAATTTTTGGGAATATTCTGGAATTCTATAATTTTTGTTGAATATAAAAATTGGATAAAATATAATAAATGGTAAATACATGATTTATTGCATCATAGGTGATGAAATGATGATGTAAGACCACTTGGTTTGAACTCACATTCCATTATTACCATTTGGGGTCACATTAATTATTATTATTCACTGTCTTGAGCAAAAATGTTATAATAATGATTAAAAAATGAAAAATACCTCATCTGCTACACTATAAATACCAACCTCATTCCCTTCTTCCTTACACACCTCTCAAGACTTGATCCTTACCAAAGTTCTACCCAATACTCTTTCCAAGGCTCATCCCCATGTCCTAGAGATTCTGGTCTTACCAAAAGGCAAAACCAATGTCCTTAAGAAGGATCTCAAGGAGAAGAGATCAAGAGGTAAAGATCCTCTTTTGTTTTCTTTATTTTATTTCATTTAATGTTATTATTTTTTATTTCCATTGGATTTTTTTGGGATATGACATTACATATCCAACTTAGTACCAATATTATGTAATAATGATTAGGGACCCATTTTGTCTCATTAAAATATTTTATTAAATTTAAAGCAACGTCGTTAAGATGCCAAATTTTTGTAAGGAATTTTGAAACGTTTCTTTAATTTTAAGATTACATTATTTTATTTTTCTTTACTGAACTACCCTTATCCAATAAGAATTAATGATCTATTATAATAAATATTCAGTATTTAATCATGATTATGGACTACTCACCATTATATTACTTCTCATCTCCCACTTATTCAAGAAATTAAAACATTGTATGTGATGTGTCTATTTACCGACATAGTGGACGATGTGATTTTAATTTCATTTAAATCATTCAATAATGGTCATTAAACCATTTATATAGTTGAACCATATTATAATTAATGTATTATTTCTTACATAAGGTTCTTGAATCACTTTATACACATGATATTAATTTATAAAACAAATGAGTTCATTATGATCGAAGAATCGCCAAAATGAACTAAAAAAATATCAATAATGATTTAACTTATAAATAATTCTCATGTAATAATTAAAAACGATAAAATGTATAATTTATGGTTCTAGAAATATTTAAATACAAACCCATTCCAATTCGAGAGTTTCACTTAAAATTGATAAGAATGTCCATCATGAACCGATCATGGAAATCATTTAAAAACACACCCAAAAACACTGGAAAGAACAAAATACTAAGAAATAAAGGGTGAAATGAGGTTTTAAATGAATGTATAAGTTGTTATAAACATGAAAATATTTCTTTAAAATAATAATAACACTCTTTGAACCATTATACTTGATGTTTAAATAAAATTTATGTAAGACGAACCCATGGTAAGAGAATTCTTAAACCAATTTCCATTCTTTGGGTTAACCTTCTACTTGGTTATTAATGTGGTATTTAAATTTTTTTTGTGATGGTTTTTGTTTATATTATGTTTAATAAGGTTTATTTACATTTTTTAATCATATTCCATCCACTTTATTATGTCGCACTTGAATTATATGATAATTCTAAGGATATTTTCTATTAAAATCTCCTTTTAAAATTCTGTTTTACTAAATTCAAAAGCTATGTTTTTATGCAATTATTCATGTAGTATGAATATTTTATGGTTATTGGGAATTGATTATGATAAATTTGGTTACCTATATCTCTATACAATGCATTGGGTATGTGTATGTTGGAGGTCACCTGTATGGTTACTCCATGTGTAAGTGTGATGGTTACACAAATTGTAAGCTAGCTGTGAGGATTACAAATTATAAGGTAGCATAGAGGGTAAAATATTATGTAATTAATTCCCCCAAAGATACCTCTATTTTTCTAATTATGTTATTATGTTTTGTGTTAATCTTGTGTAAATCTCATGTTTCACAAATAAAGTATATATGGGTGAAAAGTATTCCTTTTGAAAATGATTTCATACATTACCAGTATTCATAGACTAATGTGTTTGTTCCTTTTTTTATTCGTTACTATGCTATTTGTGTTAATCCCATGTTTTATATTATTTTAATAGGTTATAAGGATGTGTAAGAAAAATAATGAAGAGATGTTAAATGTTTGAAGAACTTTCAAGTAAACTATGTGTTATTTGAATGTATTATATTTTGAAAGAAATGAATACTATTTTATGGCATCCAATATGTATTAAATGTGTAATGTTATGAATATTTTATGCCCCTTTTTTTCTAAATCTATAAACATGATATGATCCTCAATGGTAAGGGAAGTTATTTCTTGAGTAAATTCCATATTATATAATGAAATAAAGTTGGGTCAGTAAAGTTGGTATCGAAGGATGGTTTAGATATCATTACGGGTTAGGATGATGGTAATATAATACCATAAATATTTTTTACACTATGGTTAATTTGAAATGTTATATAATTTAAATATTACCATGTTGCTTTGACTAATATATGTTTGTTCAGAGTGGTTGTCCACCGAAGAAATAGGGAAGCTGGAGAGGAGAGGCACTGACCGAACAAAATCCTTTTGAATCTACAGCCTGAAATGGTAGGGATTGGAACTGAGTAGTTTGTGATAGTAATGGCTTAGCTAACTCAGTAAATAAATAGTGGTGGAATACATGAAATAGAACAACCAAAGGTTCCACAATGAAGAATGATAATAGTGCAACATTTTATAAGACAACACCCTCCTACATTCGATGGATCTTCTGACCAAGTAGCAGAAGAATGATGGATTAAATCCCTTGAAAAGATATTTGATGTTTTAGGATGTTTAGGTAATCAAATGGTAAGCCTTTCCATTTATCATTTTAAAGGTGAAGCTGGTTAGTGGTGGTGAATTGTAAAGAATATTAGGAATAGATAGGATATTTATTCCTTAATGTAGAATTAATTTAAAAGTCTTTTCCTTGATAAATATTTTCTTAAGGTGGTGTGACATAGGATAAAGAAGAAATTCCTTGAATTGAAGAAAAAAGAGGAAGATTTAGTGGATGTGTATGAAGATAACTTGACCTGACTAGTGAGGTATGATCCAAATATTTTTCTAGATATTGATAGAAAAATCAACTTCTTTTACTCAGTATTGAATCCAATGTATCGAAGGGATTGGCCTCCTGTGAATTCAAATGTTATGAGAAAAAATTCGGATGTGCTGAGATGGTAGAGATGGAGTTTGCTGATGATCATGTGTACTTTGATAGCCAAGAGAATAAGAGGACCATATGTCAAGTGATTGGTAAGAATCAACCAACAAAATATGATGGTAAGAAAATTCAATTTCTTTTTTGTGAAAACTGTGGAAAGAAGTACCATAGGGTTTGTCTTAAAAAAACTAGGAAGTCTTTTCGATGTGGTAAGTTCGGACAAATGGCCCGAAATTGTATTGTAAATGATCCAAATACTAATCCTAATAAGAAAACTATAAAGTGTTTTAAATGTGGTGAGATGCGTCATTATGAAAATACCTACCCAAAGAGAGATCTGAATGATCTAAAGAAAATAGACTATAAGAATAAAGTTGTAGTGAGTCCATTCGTGACTACGTCAGTAGACATCAGACCATCTAATGAAGTTGTATCAGGTACATTGTTTGTTTACTCATATTTTTCTAATGTTTTTCTAAATATGGGGTCTGCATATTCCATTATTTCAGAGAAATGTTTTGGAAAATGGGAAATATCACCTCAACAATTGAGATTATAACTTGTTGTTAAAACACCATGGGGAAATATTATAGAAAATTGTAATTATAAGAATCATTTTATTATGGTCTGTGTAAATATTATAAACAGAAATCATTTTGTTTCTCCCTTAGTTGAGTTTGATGTTATTCTGGGAATGGATTTTCTTTTTTTATCATACTATGATTGGTTTTAGAGATAATGAAGTTTTTTTTCAAATAGAGTACCAGTTTGTATATAAAAATGAACCAATACAATTTATAACATATTAGGAAGCTGATAAACTATTAAAAGATGTAAATGAATGTTATCATTCTCATATTTTTTGAAAACAAGGGAACTATTTAGATTAATGATGTGCCAATGGTAAATGAATACCTTGATGTTTTTCCTAATGATTTACCCAATGAAATACCTGATCAGAAAGTCGATTTCACAATTGACTTAGTTTCTAATGCTAATCTGATTTCGAAACCCCCATATCGTATGGCTCAAATAGAACTTCTTGAATTGAAAAATCAGTTGCACTGTTTTCTTGATTAAGGCTTCATTCATCCTAGAACTTCACCATGGGGTGCTACTATTTTTTTTGATAAAAAGAAATATGGTTCCCTGATACTTTTCATTGATGATAGTGGTTTAAATAACATCAATATTAAAAACAATTATCCTTTGACTCATATCATTGACTTGTTTGATTAGATCAAAGGAGCTCAGTGATTTTCTAAGATTGATTGGAGATCTGAATACCATCATCTGAAGGTGAAGGAGGATGACATCCCAAAAATAGCTTTTAGTACCAGATATGGGCATTATGAATTTGTTGTTATTTTGTTTGGGTTAACTAATTCACCGACAGTATTCATTAATCTTATAAATAGAATATTTCATGAGTTATTGGATATGTTTTTGGTTGTCTTTGTTGATGTAATTCTGTTATTTTCTAAGAGTAAAATAGGTCATGAAAAATATTTAAGGGTTGTTTTACAAACCATAAAGGAAAAGAAACTATATGAAAATTTAAGAAAGTGTGATTTTTGGTTTCAAAAGATTTATTTTCTTGGGATAAATGTAAATAAAGATGGAATAACAATTGATCCTGCCAAAAAAAGTGGTTGATTAATGGCCAACACCTACAAATTTTATATAGATTATTAGTTATCTTGGATTAATAGGTTATTAGAGACGTTTTGTTAAGAACATTTCATGGTAATCTATCCAGATAACTAAGTTAACATGAAAAGGGGTTAAATTTATTTGGACAGAATAATGTAATGTTTATTTTCAGGAACTGAAGAAGAGATTAATGAATGATCTAGTTTTGGCCTTCCCATCCCGAAATGGTGAGTTTTTCATCTACAATGATGATTATTTCAAGGTACTTTGTTGTGTTTTGATGAGGAATGATCAGGTAACTTCTTACGCTTCAATACAACTAAAACCACATGATTTAAAGTTTCTCACAAATCATTGGGAATTGTTAGATATGGTTTTTTATTTGAAATTTTGAATGCATCATTTATATGGATCCAAATGTAAAATTTATACTGACCAAAAAATTTTGAAGTGTATATTCACCCAGAAAGAATTAAACATGAGGCAGAGAAGTTGGCGTGAACTGTTAAAGGATTATGATAACAAGATAAATTACCATCCAGAAATATAAAAAAAGTGGCAGATTCCATGAGTTGAAAACATCATGCATCACTAACCATGTTACATTTGGAACATGATCCCTTGATTAATGATTTGATTAATTTTTAGCTTAGATGTTTTCAGTGCAGAAAAATACCTCTATTTTGTTTCAGGATTCAGTGTAGTCACCATTATCAGCAAGAATTTTGAAAGAACATAAGGAAGATTGTGAGCTATAAAAAAGTTAGTATTGGCTAAAATGGGTAAGTTTCCGTAATTTATCCTTAATAAATATTGTCTGTTAATATTTAGAAAAAAAACCGCGTGCCTTTTGATTCTTAGTTGAAGAAATATTTGTTTTGTGAAGCTCATAGTTCTCCATTTTCACTTCATCCTAGTAGTACAAATATGTATAGAGACATTCAAGAGTATTATTAGTGGGATGGAATGAAAAGAGATATTACAAAATTTACTATGAAATGTTTGACATGTCAAGAGGTTAAATTTGAGCTGAAGTTACTAAAGGGGATGCTTCAGCCCTTTCCAGTGCCAGAGTGGAAATGGGGGAATGTATCCATGTAATTTTTGGTGGGACCACCTAAGAAATCTTGAGGTAACAATGCAATTTTGGTTATTGTTAATCGGCTGAGTAAATATGCACATTTTAATTATATTTAAGAGACAATGTCTTTTTATCAACTTTATAAATTGTAGCTCAATGATATTTTTAGGTTAGACAGAGTTCCTATTTCCATTGTGTCTGACCTGGATCCCAGGTTCACTTCTAAAATTTGGAAGGGGCTTTATATGTTTTTGGGAATAGAATTAAATTTTATTATATATTTTCATCCTCAGTTATATGGGATTTCAGAATGAATTATTTATACTTTTTATGATATGATTAGATATTATTCAATGGACTAACAGTGATATTGGTATCAATATCTTTCTTTAGTTGAGTTTTCTTGTAATAATAGTTTTCTTTCTAGTATATTGATGGCATCATTTGAAGCATTTTATGGGAAGTAGTGTCGGACTCTAGCATTTTGGGATGAAGTGGGTGAAAAGTGTTGATGGGGCCAGAATTAGTAGAGGAAGTTTTTGAGAAAGTGAAGATGATTCAACAGCACATGAGGATAGATCTAAACAGGACGAAATTTTATACAGATAATAGCAGTAAATACTTCTCCCTTGAGGCAGGTGACCATATATTCCTTAAAATCTCTCATTGGAAAAGTATGATGTTTTTTGGTAAAAATGGAAATAAAAGATCGCGATTCATCGGTCCTTTTGAAACCCTTAAGAAAGTTGGACTAGTTGAATACCGAGTAACTTTTCCTATGATTTTCTCTCAAGTACACAATTTTTTTCATGTTTTTATGATGAGATTGTATGTTCTATATTCAAATCATGTCTTGATCCCAGAAATAGTTCAGCTGGAAGAGAACCTTTCTTGTGAAGATAAACCAGTTCAGATTCTTGATCAAAGAGAACAAGTATTGCATAATAAGTTAATCCACCAGCTAATGGTTTTCTAGAGAAGCCACATGGTTGATGAAGCATCATGGGAGTCAGAAAATGATATGAGGTAAAGTCACCCTCATTTGTTTAATAAGTAAATAAAATTATAAGGACGTAAATTCCAGAAGTTTGGGATAATATAACACCTTCATGTTTTTAAAAAAAAATTGAATACATACAACATTGTTATATTTTGATATTTATAACTAGCCTTTATAATTTATTTTTTCACTTCTATGTTTTTAATTTCAAAAAACAGCCATCTACAATTGTGTTTAGTACGTTATTTGGAGTCTAATGGATCCAACATAATTTTTGATGAATAGTAGAATACCCTTAAGAATAGTAATATGACCCTAATGAATTGTAAATTGTATTATTATTTTATTTTCTTAAGGTTTTAAGATTTTTACATCTTGGTTAGTTTTTCAATGTGATATAAAAGTAGTTATAGTTTTAAAATTGTTAATTTTTTAATAAAGTATGATTTTATTTAACAATTAAATTAATAATATTTATAAAATTATTTTCACAAAATGATGTTAATTTTGGAATTATATATGTTGATAAATAGTATGGGTGAATTTTTTGGAATTTTCTAGAATTCTAGAAATTTCTATGAATAATAAAATACAATAACATATGATAAATGAAAAATACTTGATTTACTGCATTATAGGTGATGCAAGGATGGTGTAAGAACACATGGTTCGAACTTACATGCCATTATTACTATTTGGGGTCACATGTATTAAAACAATTCATAGTATTGATAAAAAAAATATTATAATAATGATTAAAATATTGAAAAATACCCTCTATCCTCTACTATAAATATCACCCTCATTCCCCTCTTCCCCCTCGCACCTATCAAGCCTTGATCATTACCTATGTTCTTCCCAATACTCCTCCCAAGTCACATTCTCATATCATAGATCTTTTGGTCATACCAAAGGTCCAAAACCAAAGGCCTTAATAAGGATCTCAATGATAATAGCTCAAGAGGTAAACATCCACTTTTTTTTTGTTCCTTTTCATTCATTTTATGTAATTATTTTTAATTTTCTTTGGCTTGTGTTGGGATATGTCATTAAATATACCCCTTAATACCCATAATATTTAATAATAATGAGGGACCCCTTTTCACTCAAAAAAATATTTTATGAAATTTTAAGCGACGTCGTTAGGCTGCCGAATTTTCGTAAGGGATTTCTTAACTTTTCCTTTATTTTGACATTACATTCTATTCTTTTTATTTCACAAAATCCCCTTGTTCAATAGGAATTATTGATCCATTATATTCCATATTATGGTTTTTATCATGTTTATGAAATACTCACCATTACATTTCTATTCCTCATTAACATATTCATGAAATTACAACACCGTCTGTGATGTGTCGATTTACCGACATTGTGGACGATCGGATTTCAATTTCATTTAAATTCTTCAATAATGGTCATGAAACCATTAATATGGTTGAAATATATTATAATTTATGTATTATATCATATATAAGGTTCTGGAATCATTTTATACACATGTTATTATTTTATAAATCAAATGATTTCTTTACAATCAAAGAATCGCCAAAATGGCCTAAAAATATCAATAATGATTTAACTTATTAATAATCTTTTGGTAAGAATTAAAATTGATAAAAGATATAATTTAGGTTTTTGTAAATATTTAAATTCCACTCCATTCTAATTCTAGTGTTTCAATTCCAATCGACAAGAATATCCACAATGAACTGATCATGGAAATTTTGTAAAGAATGCTCCCAAAAACAATGGAATGAACAAAATACTAAAAATTAATGGTGAAAATGAGGTTATAAAATAGTAATATATGATTTTATAAACATGAACATGCTTCCTTAAATTATTAATAACACTCTTTAAAACATTATATAGGATGATTAAAACATTTTGAAGTAAGGCGAACCCAAGGTAAGGGAATTCTTAACCCCATTTCCATTTTTTGGGTTAATCTTCTAATTCTTTATTTATGTTGTATTAAAATTGTTTTTGTGATGGGTTTTTTATATTAGGTCTAATCATGTGTATTTAAAGTTTTTATACATATTCCATAAACTCAATTAAGTCTCACTTGAATTATATGATATTTCTAAGGGGTTTTCTTTTAAAATCCACTTTTAAAATCATGTTTTACTGAATTCAAAAGAAATGTTTTTATACAATTATTCATGTTATATGATTATGTTCTAGTTCTTGGGATTTTTTTATGATTAATTGGTGGGACCTATATCCCCCTCGAGTTCATTGGGTATGTGTATTTTGGAGGTCATCCATATGGTTACTCCAAGTGTAACTATGATGGTTACATAAATTGTAAAGTAACAATGAGGGTTACAAATTATATGGTATCCAAGAGCATTACAAGATTATGTAAGTAATACCCCCAAGAAAACTCGGTCGTTATATTTATGTTCTTAGTTTTTGTGGGAATCTTGGGGAAATAACATATTTCAAAAAGAAATTATATATTGGTGAGAAGTATGCCTTTTGAAAATGATTTCATACGTTACAAGTATTCATGTACAAATGTGTTAGTTCCTTCTTTTTGTATCCCTTACTCAACTTTTTGTGCTCATACCAATATTTAAATTATTTTCATTGGTTATATGGATGTCTAATAAAAATATTGAAGCCATGTTAAATGTTTGAATAATGGTCAAAGAAACCATATTTTATTTCAGTTTTTTATATATTGAAAGAAATGAATACTATTTTATGGTATCCACTCTGTATTAAATGTTTAGTGTTATGAATGTTTTATTTCCCTTTTCTATAAATCTATAAACTTTAAAAGATCCTCAATGTGAAGGGAAGTGATTTCTTCACTAAATTCAAGATTATATAATGAAAGAAGGTCGGGTAATTATCTTTAGACTTTTATCATTGAATGGTAATCATTTAAAATATAGATAAGTATTAAATATTATTCATTAGAGAAGAGATAACTATAATGGGGTGAGAGTTATATTACTAATTAAATTTCATATTAATAAGAAAATATAATGCCAGAAGTATCTAAATATAATTCCAAAGTTTTTCTCAAATATTTATAATATTTCATTCATGTATTTCCTTGGGAGATTATAATTTTTCCTATATGGGGACTAAAAATCTATTTTATATAACTATTATAGTTATCTTCCATACATCAATTTCCGCATCATGAATATTTCTTACCAAACATTGATATTTATATATTTAATTCAATTTTATGTCATTGTTTTTTTCTGTATTGGAGATGGTATGTCTATAGGTGGGGCTTTGAAATTGATAAAAATATGGTTGATCATAGTTTTTAATATCCATTCAATTACTAGTGGTTGAATAATGTGATGATGAAGAACAATTAAAAATTTCTATGAATTAATTATTTATTTAGAAAACTTTAAAAGGGTAGTTCATTAACAATGAAAATAATATGAACACAGTACCATCAGATCATTATAATGTAGAATAATATTAAAAAGATCATATTATATTATTAATATATGAATTTTTATTATATTAATACACATTAAAATTAATTATCAACTAACTATACTTCTTTGAATGATGTATTTGGTGTTTTATTATTTTTTGATCACTTTTTTAGGATATAATTTAAATTTAATTTGGATTTTGATGGATCTCAATATAGATGTATATATATATATATTAGATGGAACCATACAAGAGGGGGTGATTTGTAGGTTTAAAAACTTTATATTTAAATACTTATAAAATAACATACAATAAGTGGTCTTAAACTAATAAAATTCACAATCAATACAATTAATCATATAGGTCTTGGATCCAATTGATATAATATGAGGTAATACGATAAGTATTGTAAAACAATTGTATTTTAATTGAATATAATGAACAGAGTAATACAAATGTAAAATATTCTACCATATAGCATATAGAATCTCTTAATACAATATGTAATGAATGAATTATAATTAAAATAGTTACAATTGAAATGAATATTAATAGAAAGAAGAAATAATACAATTCCCTTTCTAATACAGATAGCTGTAGAAAATATAAATGTATTATAATTCTTTTATCCCAAAGAGTAGGGTATCCTTTCACCCAGGATAAAAGATCTCTCTTACCACTGTCTTGGTAAACCCTCGATATGATGATTGGAAGCATGTCTTCTTATCCCCAAAAGCCCATGATTAAGAGGGTGTTCCGCTCCTCTATCATTCAAAAAATTGAATTCCATTGATATAGTGATAATTCACACAAAGCAGAAAGAAAAAACATATATAAATACAAGAACATATCCCAAGTTTTTCACTTCTTGTATCTTCAAGGATTTTATCCAAAGTAAGAGAGAAGTAACATCATCTCTCTCTAAAACTTGATTGAAGAAAAAGTTATTTATTTTGGTTCAAATGATCTCTTATTTATAGGCCTCAGGTTCCAATGGTCATATTTCCTCCAACAGTCATATTTCTCCCAAAAAACTCAGAGGGGCTTGGACACCTTGAATTAAAATGGTCAAAACACATAGAATACATGACTTTATTTTGATTGGTGAATAACCAACTCAACGACATCGTTTTAGTTAGAAAACAGTAAGTTCAAAAATATAAAACAATGAGAATGAGTAATATGTAATTGGTATTGGATTTATGATAAGAGTGTAATGCATTTCAAGAGTATAATAAATAACTTGTATACTAGGATAATCATGACAACACTGCATATTGTGATTATAATTAAAAACATGGTTATGATTCATAACATGATTATGGTACATGATATTTAAACTGGTTACGATGCTTAAATACAATTCAAAGTATGATTATAGACCATAACCTAGTTACGATGCCAGATTATTATGAAATACTTAATCCGGTTACAATGAACATGGTTACAATGCATGTGGTTGGGATGCATGAGCTGATTACGATAAAGGTGATTATGATGCATGAAAAGATTACGATATAGTTGATTACGATTCCGGATTATGATGTAATACACAATCTCGTTACGATTCCTGATTATGATGAAATACATAACCAGGTTATGATTTTAGATTATGATAATGTACATAATATGGTTATGATTCCAAATTACGATATAGTACATAATCTAGTTAAGATTTCTGATTACGATGCAGCACATAATCTGGGTAGGATTGTGAAACAACATATAATACAATGTGAGTGAACAACATACATGATTATGATAAGAATACAATATATATTAAAGACAATTTGTGTGATTATGATTGTGGAACAATAAACATTATAAACAGTATATGTGATTACAATATGTATGATTTGTGATTTCCAAAACAAATGATTGATGGGAAAGTCAAAAAACATTTTGACTCAACAATATACCCTTTTTTGGAAAGCACAAAACTAAAACAAGAAAAACAAAAAATAAAGAATTATCTCCACATAAATTTAATAAATATTCTAAAAGTAATAGTGGATAAAACTAATTCCACCCTTGGTTTAGAAAAACTCACAATGGATCATATTCTCTTTACTATTACTTTAGATTTCTCCCCCTTAATAAGATATTCCTCAAATTTTTCTTTTCAAAACCATTCTTTCCATTATGATTTTAAAAATAATAAGGGAAAGTATTTATTTTTTGAAAAATTTTATAGAAACAACATACAAAACAATAATTGTTACTTGAAGAAAAACTTCATTACAAAAAGAGTTAAAAAATCATTCTTTTCCCTTTTTTCCAAATGATTAAACATCAATAGATTCATATTTTTGAACTCTATTCTGTCCTCTATGGGTTTTTCAAGAGCTTCTTGTTGAGCCTTCATCTTCTCTTCTTGTTAAGAAAAAACCTTTTCTTGCTTCTGTAGACTTTTTTCTAGAATTTTACTGATTTATTCTTATTATTTAAGCATTACTTATTGAGTTTTAAGTCTTTCATCTTGGTTATTGAAAGCATCCAACCAGACTCTGTAGGCCTTTTCTAAGATAACAACTCTATTTGATAGTGAAACAATATCATTAATCTCAATTTCCATCTTTTCAATTAAACTCACAAGATATTATGGAGCAACTCATTTTGAGGTACCGGGTCTTTGAATGTCTTTATGCTTTTCATTCAAATCATCAATCATGTTTACATTGGGAGAGTTGAGTTTATTTACCTGATGTACCAATTCTTTATGCTTGTCTAGATGGTTCTTGAGACTATCATCATCATTGTTAGACGAATTCACAACCTTACTGCAATCCTAATTATGCTTAGTAGCACATTCCTTGAAAATCTTGAAATTTAATTCAAGAAATAGAAACATTTCCATAAAAATCTTAACAACGTTCATTCTATGATTATGAGAATTTCAAAGAATTTATAGCCTGACATCAACTTTTGGAATAAACAACAACAATTTCTCCAATATATTCAAATCAAGTTCAATGTACTTAATTCCTTTCATAGTTATTATTCCTTCCGAATTTGTGTCTTTAGTGTATTGAGGGCGATCATCAAAATAAGTCCTAGTGCTAATCAATTTAGCTGACTGATTCCAAATCTTATCAGATTCTTCCTCTTTTTCTTCTTCATCTGTATCAAAAATATCAATGACTCTCTTGGATGAAACCTTTTGGGAGACTTTTTTTGGAGGTATGAGGATCTGCATATCGATAAATAAAATATGGTACTTCAGATGAATCTCTAGTATGACTTATTTTGTTTTCATCTTCTTTATCTTCGACTTCAATTTCTTCTTGTCCTTGTTATTATCCCCTTTATTCTTTTTGATCAAGTTTTTCCTTCCCTTATTCTTCTTGTTTTTCTTCCTCTTCTTCAAAATTTTTATCAATATATTGTGATTCAGATTATTTAGATACATATTTCTTCTTTACATTGTATATTGGAACCAATTAAGACTTAACAGATAGATACCTTATATCAATTCTAGTTTTTAGTTGCTCAGTTATTCTGAGAAGACTATCAATGTCAATATCTTCTTCATTTATCTTCTTCAATATATTCTTTTTCTCTTCTTTATTCAAGGTTTCATCTGGCCTTACTTTCAATTCAAAGGCTTTATCAGGATCTAATCCATACTAAGGATCTCGTTCTTTCCTTTATTGCTTTTTCATTCTCCATCCAACAGCAACTTCCCCAAATACAACCTTTTGTTTCTTTGACAGCTTTGGAGTTATAGTCATAACCTCATTTATTTTATTCAAAGTTCACTTGGATGGCTTAGTAGTTTTTTCACTACCTTTAACTACTCCCTTTTCCTTCTCAACATCCGGAACACTCTCAATATTTTTTTATTCGGGATTGAATCGTAACGTGAACCTCCATATCATACCCTTACTGATTAAGGGATCCTTGAAGGAAGTCGGATCTGACTTGATTACAACATTACACAAGCTCAGGTTTACTTTTAGACACTTACTGATAATGGTGGGAAACATGATCAGTTGTGATTTTATAGCACCATATTTCAGCTTCTCAATTTTCAGAAATATCAACCCCATATTTTTTAACATCCACTTGTTCACCAAATAGTAAATAACATACACATCTAAAACATTCAAAGTCTCCATGTCACCCTTTCTCAGCACCAAAAACTCTTTCATCCAGAGGGTAATAAGTTTATTATGTTACGATAAATGACTTACTTTTCTCTTTTCATCGTGAATCTCAAAAAGTGTTTCATCGGCTTTAGAATTATCAAAACTTTCATCAGCTTCTGATAGTTTATGAGAATTATATAATGCATCAACCTCAAATGGAACACCTAAAAATGTAGCTTCTTCTTTTATATAGTTTGTATAATTTTTTTAATACATCATAAAATAAATTCTAAGATACTTGTCTATCTCTACGTATTCATAAAATTGTAACACCTCATCATGAAACACATAATCATGATCATAATCCAGTATTTTAACACAAATCGATTCCCAATATTAAAAACTTATAAATCTTTTCCAAGATGAATTAAAAGACCCATAGAAGTCTCGAGATACCAACCATTCACCTCGGAATGTCATGGATGAGAATTCCTTTGGAGGGATTTCTTTTGGAGATGAAGCAGTAGATTCATTCATGAAATAATAACTCACACCTTGAATATCCTACTGATTTTGAAATCATTGTAGATCTCTTATTACGAAATATGAGGTAGGAACTTATTTCAAACCATGATGACTATTTATAGAGCAACTGGTCTTGAGAGAAAAAAGAAATGAGTTCGATGTGGGATAGGTTCTTTTAAAAAAAATTACGATCATGATTAGATCTGAAATATCCAATGGCCAAAGTTATTTTTAACTCTTGAGGTTTGGTTTAAAATAAAATTGTATTTATATTGAAACAATTAGTAATTAAAAGAAATAATTAAAAAAAATTATTGAATCAATGAAAATAAATATTTAGAAGTTTTATCTGTCAGAGTACTGGGATAGATGTATTGGTTTCCATATATTGTTCTTAGGAAAAAAATACAAACAATAAAAAATTTAAAATTGATAAGATTTCCAAAAATGATAAAATCAAATGGGCTGACATCAATTATTTACTACCTATAGAATTATCCAATATCGATAGTCCAGTACCAATATGGTAACCAATACAAACAATCCAATACCGATAAATTATTTCAATGCCAATAATTTATTACCGGTAAACTATCATAATATCAATAGTTTAATCTAGTACCAATAATTTTGAAACCAAAACATAAAACTGATAAAAAATAAAAACGATAATTTTAAGAAAACTATAATGTCATGAAATCGATAAACTGAAAACTAAATAGTAAAATTGATTATAGTGAAACTGAGAAACTATAAAACTAAAAATGTAAAACCAATTAACAACAAAACTGATTCATGAAAAACATATTCATGCTAAATCAATATTTACAAAACTAATAAATAAAAAAGATAAAATAAAACTGAAAACATATAGGTTAAAACTGATAAACATTAAACTGAAAGGCTAAACTGATAAAATTATATATACTCTACCTTTGAAAAGAAGTAACATAATGTAAGGAGATGGGTTAAATAAGAAATAGATGTTAATGATTACATTATAGTGATCATTCTGATTTTTTATTTAATTTATTCAAACCTATCTGAACACAATGTTTTTGTAAAAATTTCAAAATGTTGTACATGAATTTCGATCATTTGTAAAATAATATATCCTTTCTGTGTTTGATCCCAAATAATGTGATTCCTAATATCTATGTCTTTTCTTGTGAGTGATGTGAAGGGGTTTTACTAAGATAAATGGCACAAGTATTATCACATAGTATTTGAGTATTTGAAAAACAAATTCCACAGTTAGTGAGTTTGTTTTGCATCCCCAACACCTTAACACAACAACTTCTAGCTACAACATAGTCTACTTTAGTAGTAGAAAGTGCAATTGATTGTTTCTTCTTGGATGATAAGGAAACTAATGAATCTCCTAAGAAATTAAATGTTTCGGATATACTCTTTCTATCCATTCTACAACCACTAAAGTCAGCATCTGAAAAACTTTTCAAAAGATTATCATTTCCAGAAGAATATAATAGTCCTAAATCCATAGTTCCCTTTATGTAGTGAAATATTCATTTAAATTCTTATAAATGAGATTATTTTGGATTAGATTGGTATCTTGCACAAAATAATACTGAAAACATTAATTATATTTTATGACCTTTCAAGTATAAAAAACTTTCTATCATACCTCTAAATGTTCTTAGATCCACTGGTTTCCGAGCTTCATCAAGATCACCTGTATTTGAGGTACCGATTGGAGTGTTAATACTTTTTGTGTTATAAAATTTATACTTTTTGTGTAATTCATTGATATACTTATGCTGATATATATAGGTTTATTCTAGTTTTTGGGATATTTTAAAACCTAAAAATATTGTTAACCCACCCATCACACTCATTTGAAACTCAGATTTCATCAGACACAAAAGAATCAGCTAAAGATTTTCTGAGTTTATCTGAATATAATGTCATCAAAACCTATTTGAACAATCAACATATTTTTTCCATTTTTATGAATTAAGTTGTGTCAACAATACCTTTTGCATAATTTTTTTGTAAAAGAAATCATGTGAGTCTATCATACCATGCTTTAGGGGCTTTTTTAAGTCTAGAAGAAGATTTGGTATGTTTAAAAACCTGATCAGGATGTTTTGAATTTATAAAAAAAGTTTCTCTACAAAAATGACTTCATGTACAAAACCATTATGAAAATTACATTTTACATCAATTTAAAAAATTATTAAATTAGTGTATGCTTTAAATTTTAATAGAATTCAAATAGATTCTATTCTAGCTACCTGATTATAGGTTTCTTTATTGTCTATTCCCTCTTGTTGATTATAGCCCTTAGAAACAAGTCTTGATTTATTACTTATAATGACTCCATTTTCATGAAATTTGTTTCTGAAAGCCCATTTTACACCAATTATAGTTGTTTCTTTAGGTCCTTCAACCAATTTCCATACTTGATTCCTTTTAAATTCATTTAGTTCATCTTTCATTTCTTTAATCCAATATTCATCACTTAAGGCCTCATTTTAAGTATTAGGTTCAAATGGTGATAGAAAATAAAGATGTTCTATTTTATTTCAAAAGGAATTTCTAGTCTTTAAAGGTTTATTTACATCACCAATGATATTATAACTTGGATGATTCCTTAGATAAAATCAATTTGGGTTTTGTAAAACATGTTCATATACATAACATGGAAATTCTTATAGGGTAAATGTTTTAGAAACATTCTCATGATTAGTTCCATTTTTAGAAGAGTTTTCAATCAAAGAATGTCAATCAGTGTGTGAAAACACATCAGTTTATATAGGTAAGGATTTTTTGAAATCAAAGGGGTCAGTTTCATCAAACATAATGTACACTATTTCCTTAACAGTATAAGAGTTATCCTTACACACTCTATATGCCTTAGATGTTGGGGAATAACCTAGAAATATTCCTTCATAATATATGGGTGTGAATTTAAGTAAATTATCTTTTTTATTCACTATGAATACTTTTCATCCAAACAATCTCAAAGTAAGAAACAATAGGTTTTAAGCCATTCCATAATTCATAAGGTGTTTTATTATGAAAAGGTCTCATTAAAACACAATTTATAGTATAACATGTATTACTAACAGCTTCAGCCCAGAAATGCTTAGAAGTTGTGTATTCAATCAACATGGTTCTTGTTTTTTCCTAAAGAATACAATTTCTTCTCTCAACAACACCATTTTTCTAAGGGGTTCTTGGAGCTTAAAATTTGTGAGTAATACCTTTCTTACTAAAAAAACTTTCAATATCATAATTTTTTAATTCTCTACCATAATCACAAAGAATAGTTCTTATTGGTAGGTTTTTCTAATTTTTAACATGGGCTCTAAATGTTTTTAAATAGAAAAAGGCTTTATATTTCTTTGCTAGAAAATAGACCCATGTAAATTTGGTGAATTCATCAAATAAACAAATACATTGTATTTTCCTCCAGTGCTTCCCATTTCTGTAGGATTGAAAAGATCCATGTACACTAACTATAATGCATTAGACGTTGAATCTTCATTGATTGATTTAATGGAAGTTTTATATTTCATCCCATATTGACAAGTGTCACAAACATTTGAAGAATCATAACATAAATCTGGTATATCCTTAACAAGTATTTTCATAGAGAGTTTACAAATGTTCCATAGGTTACAGTGTCATAACCTTCTATTATATAACCAGGATTGATCTTCCATTGCATTTAAACAATTTAGGTCTTGGATCCTAAGGTATTCTAGGTTGATTGTGTATACATTCTCATGCATATGGGAAGAAATAATGAATTCATCATTGTAATTGTAAACTAAACATTTATTATTCCTAAAATTCATAAGTTAACCTTCACCACATAATAGACATATTATTATAAGCTTGTTCTTAAGACATTTTACAAACAAAACATTTGAAATTAAAACTTTTCCTAATAGAAAAATATTACCTATACCTATGATCTTTCCCTAAGAATTATCTCCAAAGGTCACTCTTCCACAATTCATTTCAATAACCTTTTCAATGAAATCTTTGTTTCTATTCATGTGTTGAGAACAACCACTATCAATGTACCAAATATTCTTATTTTTGGTACACTTATTGTTTTCTTAAAAAAGAAACTATTATTTTTTTAGAACCCAAACTTGTTTGGATCCATAAATATTATATAAAAGAATTTTTGGAATCCACAATTGTTTTTAAAAATGATACTTATAAAATCATAAATATTGAGTTTTATTAATAGAAAAATTTATTTCCCAAATCCCACCACATTGAAAATTATTGTAGAAAGAAGCATTTTGAGGGAAAAAATATTTATGACTAAAAATAGGTTTTGAGTGAGTGTAACCAATTCTAGAACTATTACTTGTAGGTTTAATTTGAGAATATATTTTGTAAAATTCTTTTATTCCAGTAGTGATGTTCGATAAATATTTCTTAAGAGAAATAATTTCAGATTTTATTATAATGATTATATAACCCATCCTAAAAGAAATGGTATTTGGAATTTTTTTTAGTTTCAAAAACATTTTTAATTAAATCATGCTGTTCAAAGTCCTTAGAAAGTAAATCGTTCTCAGAACATACATCCATATGGGTTTGGAAATATTTTCAAAATCAAGAGTTTTATTATCATGAACTTCTGAAAGATCCAATACTTCTTTTTTAAGAATAGATATTCTATAATTTTCCTTACAATGATTCTTCTTGATTTTGGAGTTTTCATTCTCATGTATTTTTGAAAATCTAGATTCTTCCTTAAAATAATGTATATATTTTTCTGTTGAGGGTGATTTTTCATTCTAAGAGTAAGAATTTATCTCATCATGGTAATTTGAATTTAAATATTCACTTGTAATAGATTCATCATTGTGTAACTTTTCTAGGAAACAATGATTTTTCATAGGTATCTTGGCTATTAGTCTTATATTATTCTGACCAAAAGTTTCATATTTTAAGTATTCATCTGAAGAATCACCACCACTTCCACTCCAAGTATCATTTTACTTCAAGACATTATTAGTATTCATATTTTAATACTTTTTTTTGTTTCTTTCAATTGTTTATCATTCCCGAATTTTCTTTTTAGTAAAGGAAAATCTAGTCTAATATGACCTGGTCTTCTACCTTCATAACGTGCTACTTCTGAGTCTTTCTTTTGCTTTCTATATTTATTTTTGAATCTGTATTGAAATTCTTTCTTTCCGAAAATCGTGTTCATCCTTCGAGTAAGATTGGCTAACCCATTCTTTGAGTGATCACTATCACAAGATTATGATATAACAACACATTTCTTAGCATCAGATCAAGTTATTCTTTTCAGTGTCTTAGCTTTGGATGTTGTAGCAAAATATACACTCCCATTACTATTCTTCATCTTATTGAAATCAATATCTCTTTTCATTCTTGTATCATGCTGAATAAGAGTTCCAAAAAACTCATCAAAAGTGATTTGATTAACATCCATGTTTTCATGAATAGATGTCCTGTTTTATTCCCATTCATTTGGAATTATATAAATTATCTTGCCTCCAAGTTCTTTATCATCAAGACGCTTTTCACCCACTAATTTTAGACTTTTGATGATTTTCATAAATCTATGTTGCACATTGCATATTGGTTCTACATAAGGAAAAATAAACCCATGATATTCTGCTCGAAGCATCTATCTTCCTGTTTCTATAACATTAGATGCACCAAAATGTGTAACCTCCAATTTATTCAAGAAAAAATTGGATGATTCACATGATGATATCTGACTATATATATTCCTAGTCATGGAACACAATAAAGTATTTCAAAACTTGTATTTTAATTGATATTCTCATTTCTCGTTGTTGGTGAAGGTACTGAATTCCTTATGTGGGATTTTGTAACCTTTTGTATGCAAGATAAATTTGACTAATCTAGTATTAATAAAAAAATTATCCATTATATCTCTCCAGTACTCATAATCATTCCCATAGAAATAGGTGGTCTAGTTGGATTGAGGTTGTCAATTTATCCAATATTCATTTTCGACATCTTATAAAACAATATTGTTCCACTCCACAGGTTAGTATAGTATGTAATTATAAAAAATAGATTTTTAATATAAATATAATTGTCTTACTGAAATAAATTATTCATTTAAAAAACAATGGAAAACTCATTTGATACCAATTTTTGGATCATAATATAGATGTATATGTATATTATATGGTACAATACAAGAGGGGGTGAATTTTGAGTTTAAAAAAATTGTATTTAAACACTTAATAAAGAACTTAGTTTAAGATATCTTAACCTAATAAAATTTCAAATCAATACAATTAGACATATAGGTCTTGGATCCGATGGATATGATATGAGTTAATACTATAAGTAATGTAAAACAATTGTATTTTAATTGAAAATAATGATCAGAGTAATAAAAATGTAAATTATTATACCATATAGCATATAGAATCTAATAATACAATATGTAAGGAATGAATTGTAATTAAAACAACTAAAATTGAAATGAAAATGAATAGAAAGAGGAAACAATATAATTGCATTTATAATACAGATAGAAACAAAAAATGTAAAATTATTACAATTATTTTATCCCAAAGAGTAGGGTATCCTTTCACCTAGGATAAAAGGTCTATCTTACCACCACCATGGTAAGCCGTCAGCCAAGTGATTAGCACAACTATATTTCTATCCTTATAATCCCTTGATTAAGAAGGTAATCATCACCTCTACCATTCAAGAAATTTAAAGCCCTTGATAAGTTGATCTACAATACATATTATTATCCCTGGTATCCCATGATTAAGAAGGTAATAGGAACCTATGTCTTTCAAACAATTGAAATCCCTAGATACGATTAGGGGTAGCACAATGTAGAAACAAAACACTTATAGAAATAGAATAACATGGAAAATCACTTCATGTACCATCAAGTATTTCACACAAACAAAGATAGAAGTCAATGAATATCTCTATGGAACTTGATATAAGAAAGGGTTATATATTCTGGTTCAAAAGACCTCCTATTTATAGAAATTAGGTTCCAACGGTCATATTTCCACCAAAGGTAACCTTTCTCTGAAAAAATAGGATGGACTTGGACACCGGTAATTACAATGGTAAAAAAACAGAATACATGACATCATTTTGATTGGTGAATAACCAACTCAACGACATATTTTTAGTTAAAAATAGTAATTGAAAAAATATGTAACAATGATCAAGAGTAATATGTAATCAGTATTTGAGTTATGATAAGAGTGTATTACATCTGAAAAGAACAATACATAACTTGTTTAATAGGCTTATCATGATAACAATTCATATCATGATTACAATTTATAACATGGATATGATTATCAACATGATTATGATACATGACTTTTAAATTGGTTACAATTATTGAATACAATGCATAATAAGAGTATGGTACATAACCTAGTTACAATGCATGATTATTATGTGATAATTAATCTAGTTATGATGCACGTGGTAACAATTCTTGTGGTTACAATGCATGACTTGATTATGATAAAGATGATTACAGTGCATGACTGGATTATGATACTTGTGATTAAGATTCCTGATTATGATGCAATACACAATCTGGTTATGATTCTTGATTACGATGAATACATAATTTGGTTACGATTCCTGATTACAATGTTGTACAAAATTTGGTTCTGATTTCTTATTACGATGCAGAACATAATCTTGTTACGATTCTTAATTAAGAAGAAGTAAATAATCTGGTTTTCATCATGAAACAACATATAAAACAATTTGAATGAACAAAATACATGATTATGATATGAATAACACATTTAATAATGAAAATGTGAGTGATTATGATTGTTAAACAACATGCATGACAAAAAATATACATGATTATGATATGTGTGAATTGTGATTTCCAAAACAAATGATTGATGGGAAAGTCGAAACATGTTTTGACTCAATATATTATTGGCTGTAAGAGAAGGATAGTGTTGAATATATGAGTATTATTCTTTCTTAATCACTATCAAAATAAAATATATAAAATTATTATAAAAATCTTTTTCGGTACAAAAAGGATTACCTATATAGGAATATATTTTTTAAACCAGGATAGGTTTTGAATCAATCTCTGATCAATGCAATTGTTACATATGGGATATTGAAGAATGATTATAATTAACATATATTTATCAATTTGGGTGGATTTTATCATATTGTTACCTATAAATATTATTTATTTTTATTTTTATTTTCTACTTTGGCTATAAAATTTCATAATTTCATTTTTATAACAAAGTGTTAGAAAACCGTTTAAGATTCCATGAAGAAGTTGACTAGAGATTGCATTATCTTTTTCTATAAATAATGAATTCTGTTTGTGGTATATTTTAATGGAATAAAAATTTACTTAGTAAGTGTTTTAATTAAGGATATATTAAATATATACTTTGGACTCAAATATTGAGAACCCTAAGAACTTAACTATACTATCCATGATCTTCAGTTAGACATGGTGGTATATCCTTTTAAACACTATATGAATTATTTATTTTGTTATGTATGTATAAAATGAATAGACATAAATTTATTTGTTTTTGTATTTTTATCATTATAATTAAATTTTTATCATTCAATATGGGTAAAAACTACTGTATTTTTATTTTACAGTCATATATAATTTGGGAGTAGAAAATTTGACTTCTGATGCATTATGTAGAAAGATATATAATGATTTCTTTTAAAAAGTCAACATGGAGTGAGATATGATGGACCATCTCTGAGAATTTATATTTTAAGGAAATTACTAGTAAATATATCTTGTATCAATTAATATTAGGCTATCTCTATTTTTATATTGTGGTTGAATACATGTTGGGAAGTCCTATGTTTGAAACATAGAGGGATCATATTATCTAGAGAGAATATCCTAATGTTTTGGTTGACATTTCACAAAATTATTATTTTTAGATGAGAAAGTATATAATCCCTGCTATTTTTAAAATGATGTTTTAGTTGAATTCCAGGGAATTCCATTTTCCCTGCACCAAATATTATTGAAACTATACCTCACTTTGAGGAAAAGGATTTACTAACTTGGGATGACAGTGGAAGTGAGCATGTTTGTGTCCATAATTCATTTGTAATAGTTATTAATTGTAGAACATTGAGTTTCCTTAGGTATTGTGTATGTCAGGATGACCACACATTATAAATGGTATGATATTTCAATGTATTTTTTGATAAGGATTCATCATGAAATAGAATAAATGATTATATAATAGTCAGTATTGATTTATTGAGGATTATATGCAATTTTTTTATTGATTTAGGAAAATGGTAGTGCATAGATTAGTATTAATTTTCTTCAAACATCTAAAAATATTCATTGTGGGACCCTAATGATATTTAAAAACCATTATTCATAAATAATATCATGGATTTGGATGGGTTTCATTGTGCTTTCAGTACAAATATATTTCTAGTACTATATCCCATAAACACACTGATGGTCAAATCAATCCAAAAACTCTGTCTTTGGTGGGCACGATTAGAGTTTGAATTAAGGATTTTTTGTGGAGAGTGGGTTATGAAAAATCCATAATTTAAGTTTATTAATATTAATAGTTGACTTAGTTTCATAGTAATATAAATATTTCCTATTTTGTATGATCAACACATGCAATCCCAATTGTGTCAAGTTCATATTAGAGAATCTAGTGTTTATTACTAGAATTTTAATAAGTTGTGATAAAATGAGTAATAATAATCCACAAATGGAGGACCAAGATAAATAGGGAGAAAAGTTTTATGTTTAATAATGAAAGATATAATTAGATTATGTAGATTTTAATTATGACTTTTTAAATATTTCACATTGACATTGATAATGAATATTTTGTGGAGGTAGAAAAAATCATCCAATATTAATTAGACCACTTACGGTTTTGTATTTTTTTTATAAGTGGAATGAAAAATAGAATGTATACCCCATTTATAGTGGTTTCAATATTTAATCCACGTGTCTTATATTCAAATTATTTATCATGATGTGCCTTATGTAAATTATATGGATTTTAATGAAGAAGAAATAATAAATTAACATGTTTTGGAGAAACATGATCATCAGTAATAATTGTCTCATAGTTGAGTAACATCATCATTATAAGACCTATAGAGATATTGTTAATTAAAGTTGTATATTTTCAATGTGTTATATCATATGGTTATGTGGAGATTTTTGTTTTTATTTGTTTTTTTTTCATTTTTATATATTGTATTAATTCTCTATTGAAATAATATGATTGAATTTTTGGGAAAAATCATTAAGATGGTTTTTATTGTGATAAATTAAGATTCTCATTGTAAAATGTACATACATAATAATGTTGTATGCTTATTATTTTGATGAAATAAAATATTTAATGTGATGCATAATGTAGCAGACTAAAAATTTTAATATTCTATATTTATATATTTTTTAAATAAATAATCATTTTAACAAAGGAATTTTATATTTTGTTGCTAATCTCATGACTTTTGGTTCATTACATATTGTAACATTCAGTTTATAGAATTTTGTTGTAAAATCATGGTTAGGGAGAATGGTCATTTAACTATGAATGTTGAAAATTCCTTGGAGTTATTAGGGATGATATGAATGAATATTGATGTTCACAACAGATAAACCATTAATATTAATCATGCTTTTGGGGTTGGCGTTCATGTTTAGTGTGATTAATTATTAGATCATTCCATATAACCATGGAAGCATCATGAGGTTATATTATTTGAAATTTGAAATAATTGAAACCTTCATTTATGACTCATATCTCCACTTGGATTGTTTGTAATGGTACTTAGGTTATTGGGGATGATTTTAATGTTTCATTATCATCTTATAATATATTTATTTAGGGTATTGATTCGATAGAATCCTTGATATGATGTAGGATAACACTAGAAGAAATTCCATTTTCATATATCAATTTTCCATTTAATATCTCACTTTTTATGAATTATTCATCAGATTAAATTTCATGGATGGATTATGAGGTCTCTTTGCAATGAATATAAATTTTGTGGCATGAATTGTGAGATCTACAATTGTTCTTCCACATAAAATATATGATCATTATGATTTATTGGATTCTAAACTTTCTATATTTATGAAATCGGAATTTTTATTATTTTGATGATATAGTTAAGGTTAAATATTCAAATATTCTCAAAATTAATAATAATAGATATATATTATAGAAAATATGTGTGGTTATATAGATCTATAGGAAATATAAAATAATATTAATTTTATAAGATAAGAATTATCATGGATGTACTAAATGGGTTTATTGGGATAATTACAAGTAGAGCTATAATGATGGAATGATTATATTATATGATTTTGATATATAAATAATTGATTTAACAATGTTGAAATTTTTTTGACATGAATTAATAATATAATAATTAAATTTATGAAATGAGATTTGGTTGAAGAAAATGATGATTTTTTTGATTATTTTATTTTATAATATATTTATAAAGTGTTTTTTATAATTTAAATATTATATAATTTTTATGATATTGTGAAGTATGATAATTAGTTAATATAATTTGATAAATTCAAAAAAATAGTTCTTAACATTATGATTGATCATCAAAAAGAAAACATGGGTTACATATGAATAATGGAGATTTATTTCCAACCTATATAAGGATGTTAGGTGGGTGATAATGATAAATATAAATGAGGATAAAAGTTATAAAAGTATGTAAACCCATAATTATGGAAGAGATTTACCAAAATAAACTGTTGTAATAGGGAATGACTTTCATTTTTTTTCTAAATAATGATGTCATCAATTTGGGATATGAAACATACATATGTATTTTTTTAATAAAAAATTATATATTTGGTCAGCATTAATTATTAGGATTATATTTATTTTGAAACTTTGTTATATTAGTGAGTTAATAGTGGTGGAATGGAGCAAGGAATAGTATGATTGATGTTTTTTTCATTCAACTATAAAATTATTATGGTTATGGATATAGAGTTTCCATATATGGTTATATATTTTCCCATGGAAATATATTTTTGTTTTTGTTTTAGAAATTCATTCATGGTGATTTGGATGATGTGATATATATGATGTAATGTGTTTTATGTTATGTAATTGATTTCATATGAGTTATGTGTCATTATATTAATGGATTATGAAATGAATTTGGATTTGAATGTTTTGAAATTATTTAACTATTTCATCATGATTTATTTTGTTAATTAACAACATTATGGTTATTATATATATATAATTCAATGATATTGTATTAAGAATCTTTTATTTAAAAAATAAATGCCAGGGGAGTAAGTAGTTGGATATACCCAAGTACTTATCTGATTTTTTTATGATATTATTTCATGAATTCCATGATCTAGTCGAAGGTATTGTTGGGTGAATTTAAGTCTTATGCAAAGTGATCTAATTAGGTTTGGAAGAGTTTGACTAATTTGTCACAACCCATCCCCCGGGGCCCATGTTGTGACTACCCCAAGCTCCCCCTCCATAGGCTAGGGGCTAGCGAGTAGCACCAAAGGCATATTCCCTTAAAATGAGAATGCATTGCCTTTATAACCTGTAAACACACGCAACCAAACACACAGTAAGATACGAACTCAAGTCAACTGTATAGTAAACAAGTGAGTATAGAATGTAAAAAGGGGCTAGAATACAAGCCCAACTGAAAACTACAATTACAACTAAAATGCAATACAACTGATGAAAGAGAAAACACATCTACTGGATCATCCTCTGATGTTCCTACCTGAAGGGTTGGTACAGATCACCTCCTCATCACTCCATGTCCACCAGTCTCCTCTGTTTACCATCACGTCATAAGATCTACCTCCAGGTACTGTCTAGTCCTGGTACTCTCAGCCCTAGTCAGCATTGTCCGTCGTCTCCATCCAACACAACAAGGTGTGGGCATAGCCCATGAAGGGTGAGTATAACGATACTCAGTAGGGACCTCGAGACCCCCAAGGTCTCACAAAATCCACCAATGATAACCCAAAAAGTATAAAATCAAGAGATAATATTACTTAGGTATATGCCCATACATATACCTAAGATATCAAGTAATCCATCTCAATCATGAAGAAAACAAAGAGATACTGACTCAGCTCATACCAAGATTTATTCTAGGGGTAGTATCAAGTAACATCCCCACTCACATCATCGAACACCTCAGCTGTTGAAGAACTCCTCCTCTATCGAGTACAGTGGGCTAGCCGCATCACATAGAGGTGATTCCCACTAACCTTGGACTGTTGAGGTACTCCTCGTGTCGAGTATCGTGGGTCTTCTGTGTCACCAAGGCACTCCCCACCGTGGGTCTTCCGCATCACCAAGGCGCTCCCCCTCGTAGACTGATGAGGTACTCATCCTATCGAGTATCATGGGTCTGCCACATCACCAAGATGCTCCCCACCGTGGGTCTACCGCGTCACCAAGGCGCTCCCCACTGGGCCAGTCGAGTCACTCTGAGTCGAAACGGCCAACAGTCGTCAAGTCTCAGCCAGCCACTGGGTCCCAACACTATGCTCACTCATCTTTGGGAGGATTCGCTCCACAAGCTATTGGTTGATACTCCAACTTCCATGAAGTTCAACAAAGAACTATCTCAAAGGTTTGTCACATCATAGGGGCACAATGCAACAGACAACGTGTAAATCGGATGTCAGATCTATGAGTTATTTGCCTTTTAGTCCTGGGGGCCGGTTGGATTCATGCTCAATCCAACCTGACCATACCCCATATTTATCCAAAACTGCATTTGGGGTTTTCTCAAGGGGTCTTTCTCACTCCAATATTTCCATCACTATTGAATTTTCATCAAATGGACGTCTAATGCCAAAGTTATGGCCAAAAGAGCGTAAATGGGTATTACTAGGCACGGGACCTATTCGATCCGGTCGGACTGACCCGGATCGACCCCACCCGGCCCACTATGTGGCCCGGCCAGTTCGATCAGCCCAGCTTGCGGGGTCCGGCCCAACAGGCTGCGGGGGGCTACGGAAGGTCGCGGGTGGTCGTCAGGCCGTGAGGTCGCGACGCTGCTCGGAGGACAGGTGGGCAGTGCGAGCCGGGGTGGCTCCGAGGGCCGGTGGGTGGCGTGGGCTGGGGCGGCTCGGAGGGCTGCAGGCGGTGCAAACCGGGGTGGCTCGGAGGGACGTGGCGAGGAGGGATCGGCCAGGCTGCGGGGCCAGTTCAGTCGGGAGGCCAGAGTGTCGTGGGGGCGCAGGGCCAGTTCGCCTGGGAGGTCGGAGAACCACCGGGTGGCTCGGTCGGGGCGTGGCGTCGGTTTAGCCAGGAGGCCAGAGTGCTGCGGGGCAGCTCAACCGGGGCACGAAGCCAGAGAGCGTGGCCGGTTCAGCCGGGAGGGCGGAGCGTCGCGAGTGGCTCAACCAGGGCGCGAAGCTAGGGTGCGCGGCTGGTTTGGCTGGGAGACTGGAATGTCTTAGGGGCATCATGGGTCATGGAGGCCACAGGTGGTGGCATCGTTTCCTTCATCACCTTCATCTCCTTCATCACCTTCCTTTGTTTCTAAGAGTACACCAAAGAAGAATGGTGAAGGGGTCGATCCAGGTTTTTTTGTCCTGCACCCTCCACGTTCAGAGTGATAGTAAGTGGTTCAAAAATAATGAAGCATGAACATGTATGGAAGATATTTTAAAACATCATTTCCCACAAACCTCGTTAATCTCTATTCTCAAATCTCGCAAAATAATTAGAAGGGAAGAACATGGAAGTGATAATCAATAAACCCCTACCTCATTCGCTTGATGACGTTGGTGTGAGGAAGAAGGTTAAGTCGTCGACGTTCATCTCGTCCACCACACACCTCCAATCCTAGGCTCATGCGTCGGTTCGTCGTAGTCAAAGACGTTCATTTTCGGTGTTCTTTATGGAGGAAGCGTTCTTCGTTGGAGAAGATTTCTCCCAAGAGCTCCTTCCTCCCAATTCCACCAAAGATTCCAAGGATAATAGATTAAGTTCTATATTCAGTTAGTTGGAACAAAATCAAAATAGACTAATCAATTAACCTGGTTGGCATATTAAAGGTATGTGTGTTGGAATAATTAATGTGGAGGAATTCAAGAGGCTCTTCCAAATTAATTTGGGGGGTTGAGAGGTTTTTCTCCACAAAGAGGAGAGTTAAAGAGGTTTAGGCCTCGGGTGGTCCCCACCACCATAACCTCTCATGGAAGGTTAGGTTCGGGTTGTCCCCACCACCAAAACCTCTAATGGGAGGTTAAGGTCTGGTGGTCCCCACTTCTCAACTTCCACATCGAGGTTTAGTTCTGGTGGAACCCACCTCCCAACACCCACATGGGTGTTGCAAATAAAAATAAAATGTCATGCACTTTTATTTCTAATATATTCTTACACGAAAAACCCAAAAACTATCTTTCACCCTCGACTAATTGTCATCAAGGTGAAAGTATCCTTACGAGAATACTGGCACAGCGAGTTCAACGGTGCCCTCAGATTTAAATTCTGAGCACCGGTTCAAAATTTATAAAAAACTTAATGCACGTTTACTGAACGTACCAGAAAAACAATTTCATAAATTCATTCCGGGCACTCCGGGCCTCGTAATCCCACACCATCAATTTTTTCAAACTTGTAAAATTCCCATTTAATTAAAAAAATACATGGAAATTTCAGGACTTTACATTCTCCCCACCTCAGGGCTCTACATCCCCATAAGCCACAACTCAAACTAGGTAAACAAGTTGGGGTACTGAGCATGCATCTGAGCCTCTCGCTCCCATGTGCTCTCCTGGAAGTTCTCCTGATGCCAGTGAATGTGCACAAAAGGTGTCGACCGTCCATAAAGGACATGATCCTTTCGATCCTCAATCTCTACTAGAACCTCTGTAAAAGTCTCCCCATCATCGACGTCCATCTCGCCATGGTCGATGATGTGAGAAGGGTTGTGCACATATCTCCTCAGCTGGGATATGTGGAAGGTGTCATGCACCCGGTGCAAGTGAGGTAAAAGAGCTAAGCAGTAAGCAACCTCACCAACTCTGCTGAGAACCTGAAAAGGTCTGATGAACCTTGGAGTAACTTTCTGCCTCGGTCAAATCTCTACAAACCTCATTGAGATGAGACCCGTAGAAATATTAGGACACCATCCTCAAACTCCATAGGTCCCTATCTCTTATCGACATAAGACTTATACCTGCTCTGTGCAGTCTTCATCAGCTCCTGGATGATCTTCAACTTCTCTGTGGTAGCCCATACCATCTCTGGCCCTACGAGTGCTGACTCCCCTGGGTCAGTCTAGCAAAACGGTGATCTGCAAGGTCGCTCATACAACGCATCAAAAGGTGTCATCCATATGTTGGAGTGATAGTTATTGATGTATGAAAACCCCACCAAAGGTAAGCGATCCTCCCATCCATGACCGAAGTCGAGGACACAAGCACTCAGCATGTCCTTGAGGGTTTGAATGGTCTGCTCAGTCTGACCATTCGTCTGAGGATGGAAGGTAGTGCTCAAATGAAGCTGCGTCCCAAAAGCCTCATGCAACCCCTTCCATAGCCGAGAAGTAAAACATGCATCATGATCAGAGATAATCATCTAAGTTACTCCATGTAGCTACATAATCTCATGTACATAGAGGTATCCCATGATTTCTACTGAACCCTGCTCTCTGGTCGGTAGGAAGTGGGCCAACTTGGTGATTCAATAGACGATCACCCAGATAGAGTCATGTCCCTTGGATGTACATGGAAGTCCTATCACTAAGTCCATGGATATCCCATCCCAATTCCACTCTGGGACCTCTAAAGGTTGAACCAAGACTGTTGGTACCTGATGCTCTGCCTTCACTTGCTGACAAGTGAGGCATCATGAGACAAACTCTACTACTGATTTCTTCATTCTCATCCACCACTGTTGTCCTCAGAGATCCCGGTACATCTTTTCCACTCATGGATGTACCGCTAGAGGGGATGTATGGAACATCCTCAACACTTCCTCCGGAAGAAACACTGGTACTATGGTACGCCCCCTGAAAAGAATGGAATCCTCCCCACCATCAGAAAATCCATCAGATGCATGCCCTATGAATATCTGAGCACGTTGTGCCATGCAGTCAGTGTCCCCATGTTGCACCTCCCAGACTCGTTGAAGAAGTGAGGGAGTGACTATAAGAGACTGAAGAAAAGCTGCTCCATCTCTATCCACAAAGGATATCTGCAAAGCGGTCAGCTGCTCTGTCACCTCGCCTAGCAGCTATATAGTAGATATCCTGTTGAGTGCATCTGTAACAACGTTCCCCTTCCCAGGAGTATAGACTATCTCAAACTCATAGTCCTGGAGTAACTCAAGCCAATGTCGATGTCTCAGGTTCATTTCCTTCTAATAGAAGATATATCTGAGACTCCTGTGATCAGAGTACACAGAAAAATGCTCGCCCATTAGATAGTGTCACCACATCTTCAAGGCGAAGACCACTACTGCTAACTCTAGGTCATGGGTAGCATTGTTCTGCTCATGTTTTCTCAGCTGTCGAGAGCCATATGTGATCACTTCTCGTTTTGGTATCATGACACATCCAAGTATGGTCCCTGATGCATCGTAGTAGACTACGTACCCTACGCATTCCTCTAGAAGCATTAATATAGGGGCACTAGTCAGCCTCTACCTTATCTCCTGAAAGATCTACTGGAATCTCTCCTTCCACACAAATGTTTTCCCCTTCTTCGTCAAGTCTGAGAGTGGTGATGCAAGTCTAAAGAAATTGGGTACAAATCTCCAGTAGTATCCATCCAAACCCAAGAAACTCTATACCTCTGTCAGACTCCTGGGTGGCTCCCAAAAAAGTGCCACCTCAATCTTCGCTGGATCCACTGCAACTCCAGCCTCCGATATGACAACTCTCAGAAAGTGAACCTCTCAGATCCAGAACTTGCACTTTGAGAGCTTACCATAAATCTGGTGCTCTTGGAGTACGTCTAGTACAACCCGAAAATGAAAGGCATGCTCCTCGTTAGTAGTTGAGTAGATCAGAATGTCGTTGATGAAGACCACTACAAAGTGATCAAGGTATGGCTAAAAGATCCTATTCATGAGTCCCATGGGCACTGCTGGAGCATTGGTCATGCCGAATGGCATAACCAAGAACTCATAATGGCCATACAAACACCTGAAGGTCGTCTTCTGCACATCCTCGTCTCGTACTCTGAGCTGGTGATAGCCTGATCTGAGGTCTATCTTCGAGAACCACCATGCTCCCTTCAAATGATCAAAGAGGTCGTCAATACTTGGGAGTGGGTACTTATTCTTCATGGTCACCTGGTTCAGGTGCCGATAGTCAACACAAATTCTCAAGCTCCCATATGCCCTCTTGGTGAACAAAATCGGGGCTGCCCAAGGAGAAACACTGGGCCAAATGAATCCCTTCCCCTGGAAGTCCTCCAGTTGTACCCACAGCTCACAAAGCTCCTCAGGATCCATCTGATACACTGGTGTAGATATCATTGTCATCTCATGGTACAAGTCAATGTAAAATTCCACCTCTTTGGGAGGAGGTAGACCCAGAACATCATCAGGGAAGACATCTTCACACTGGTACACCACTACATGGTAGCTTTGACTCTCCACATCAATCGCTCTGAGGGTAAGGCTATCCAACTGATGTGTAATAAGTTGCACCCTCCTCCGAGTAAGTTCATCCTGCGCTGCAAAGGCTCCCTTATCATCGGTGAAGGTAAAATCGGTCCCATCCGTGCAGACAAACTGCACTTTACACCTAATACATTCAATTTGAGCATAGACTGTAGATATCTTTCCCATACCCAAGATGACGTTGTAAGGCCTCTACGCTACTACTAGGAGATCCCATCTGAGTCTCTCACCTCCTAGAGTAAGCTCGCACTACCGGCACCGGTGCGTAATCATAGAATCTACTCTCATAGGAGTCTCTAGCTGTAAGGATCGAGTCAACAGCTCCCTCAGAATCTCAAAGCTCCGAACGAGGGAAGTGGAAATAAAATAATTGTTGTCAACTATGTCTATATGTACTGTAGAAAAGGTGGATTAGACACAAATCGTACCTCATATCATCTTGGGAGTGTCGTGATTGTAGGCCTCAGCTACATGGAGCTAAGCTCGCCCCTATCCACATGCTCCCTGTAGTCGGGGCTGACCACCTAGTGGAGGTGGAAGTAACACCTTGAATCGTCGCCCATAGCCAGCTGTATAGCCAGCTCCTCTGCCACGTCCATCTACTCCCTGTGGACCTCCTGGGTCAAACCTCTGTCTCTGCCTAGGAGATCCTTCGACTGTCTGCTGATCATCCGAATGGCGGGTTGGACAGTCACGAGCCATGTGACCCTACACACCGCATGTGAAACACTACCTGCTCCTGACATTTTTGTCTCTGCCTTGGGCGCCCCGTACAACCGACTCTGAATCATGCGGTCGTCCACCAGTAGGTATGGTCCTCTTGGACCTCTATGGTGTTTGTCTGCTTCCAGCTATAGAAGTCTCTACTACGTGATGACTGGTAGTGGGTCTCGCTGCTGATGATTGCTCGATAAGAAAACTCTCCACCAAGAGGGCACTCTCTAACACCCCCTCTTGCGTCAGGATGCTGAGTGAGACCATCAAAGCTCTAATCTCCCACCTAAGTCCCTTCTCGAAGGTCTGGGCCCTGAATAATGGGTCCCTCACCATATCTGTGGAGTAGCGTGAGAGGTTAGTGAACCTTGCTGAGTACTGATCCATAGTCATGTTGCCCTGCTATAGACAAAGTATCTCTTGTATGTGCACTGCACGAAGAGTTGCCAGGACAAACTCTACCTGAAACAGGCTCTCAAAGTCTTCCTAGAGAAGTGTCACCTTTTCATGGACCTGGAGCATCAAGTTCCCCCATATGCCTGCTGCTTACTGTAAAAGGCTAGTGGCAAGGATCACCATGAGGTCTGCTAGTGTCCCTACCAGTCGAAAAAATCTCACCACGACCTCCATCCAATCCTCAGCTGCCTGTGGGTCTGCCTCTCCCCTAAACCCGGGTGGCCTCTCGCACTGGAACTCATACAACACGCTCAAGCAGCATGCACCGTTTACTGCAGGGGCGGGTGGAATTATTGGCCCAACAGGGAATGGTACTGTTGGTGCCTCTACTTGTGCCTCTACTGGAAGAGGGCCCTGCATCGAGGCCTCATCACTCGGTGGGCTATAAGTGCATACAACTCTCAGAACTCTAGCTGGTTGTCTGCATGGAGGAATCTTGAAAATAAATAGGTGTGCCACGGTTAATATGTTATACCAGGTGAGATGACCTAGTGAGATGACTCAAATAGTTCACAAAAAAGACTCTTAGAGACACACACACAATCAGTGTTTTTGTGCACTCAGTTGAAAATCAGAAGTCAGGGCCCTGGTGTATGGATACGTCGGCCGCCACACCAACACTAGACTCCTTGATCTGAAAACCGCACTCATTACCCTTAACACTATTTCTTCACAGAAAATATCAGAGTACAAGTTATGTAGTAGAACCGACTCCACTGATACCAATTTGTTATGACCAGTCCCCCAGGTCTCGTGTCATGACTACCCCAAGCCCGCCTTCCATAGGCTAGGGGCTGGCGACTAGCACCAAAATCATATTATCTAAAACAAGGAAGGCATTGTCTTTATAACTTGTGAAGACACGCAACCAAACACATAGCAAGTTATGAATGCAAGTCAAATGTATAGTAAACAAGTGAGTACAGGAAGTAAAAAGGGTCCGGAATACAAGCCCAAATGAAAAGTAAAAGTACAACTGAAATGCAATACAACTGATGAAAGAGAAAAGATAGCTACTGGATCATCCTCCAAGGTTCCTACTTGAAGGGTAGGCATAGATCGCTTCCTCAGCACTCCACGTCCACTCGTCTCCTCTGCATATTGTCACGATGTATGGTCCACCTTTAGGTATTATCCATTCCTTGTACTCTCTGCCTCAGTCAGCATTATCTGTCGTCTGCATCCAACACAACAAGGTGCAGGCATATCCCATGCAGGGGTGAGTATAACGATACTAAGTAGGGACCCTAAGCCCCCCAGGGTATCACAAAATCCACCAAGAATAAACCACAAAGTGTAAAATCAAGAGATAACCTTACTTAGGTATATGCCCATACATATACCTTTATTATCAAGTAATCCATCTCAAACATAAGGAAAACACAGAGATACTGACTCAGCTCATACTAGGATTTATTCTAGGGGTAGTATGAAGTAACATCCCCAGTCACATCATCGAACACCTCGGAAGCTGGAAAACTCCTCCTCTATCGAGTACAGTGGTCCACTGCATCACACAGAGGTGCTTCCCCCAAACCTTGGACTATTGAGGTACACCTCCTGTCAGGTACCGTGGGTCTGCTGCGTCACCAAGGCGCTCTCCACCGTGGGTCTTCCGTGTCACCAAGGCTCTCCCCATTGGGTCAATCGAGTAACTCCGAGTCGAAATGGTCAGTAGTCATCAAGTCTCATCCAGCCAGTGGGTTCCCGTACTATGCCTACTCGTCTCCGGGAGGATCCGCTCCACAAGCTACTATTTGATACCCCAACTGCCACGAGTTCCCAAAAAAAAGTATCTCAAAGGTCTGCCACATCATAGGGGGCTCAACGCAACAGACGTTGCATCAATCAGACACCTGGTCTGTGAGTTATTAGCTTTTTAGTCCCGGGGGTCCGGTTGGATTCATGCTCGATCCAAACTGACCGTACACCATCTTTATCCAAAACTATAGTGGGGTTTACTCAAGGGGACTGTATCGCTACATGATTTCCAGCACCATGGAAGGTTCATCAAACAGAAGTCTGGTGCCAAATTTATGGCCAAAGGAGTTTAAATGGGTCATAGTGGGCCCTGGTCCGGTCCAACCCGGTCGGACCGTCCCGGTCTGGGCCGAGCCGGCTCAGGTTGGCCTGGCCCCCTGGGTCCAACCCGACAGGCTGTGAGGGGCTTCGGAGGGCCGCCGGTAGTCGCGACGGCATGAGGCCGTGAGCCGGTTCAGTCGAGGCGGCGCAAGCCAGGGCAGCGCGGAGGGTCGCGGGCAGTGTGAGCCGGGTCGTCTCAGAGGGTCGTGGAATGGGAAGTTCGGTCGGGGTGTGGGGATGGTTCGGCCGGGAAACCAGAGCGCTGCGAGAGCATGGGGCCGGTCCATCCGAGAGGCCAGAGCGCCGTAGGGCGGCTCTGCCGAGGGGCGGTGCCTATTCATCCAGGAGGCTGGAGCGCCGTGGGTCGGCCCAGCCTGGAGGCTGGAGCGCCGCGGGTCGGCCCGGCCGGGGTGCGGAGCCGGGGCGCACGCCCGGTTCGGCCAAGAGGGCCAAGCATCGTGGTTGGCTCAGCTCGGGCTTGGTGCTGGGGCGCGCAACCAGTATGGCTGAGAGACCAGAACGCCGTGGGGGCGGTGCAGGTCGCGGAGGCCGCGTGTGGCGGCGCCGTTGCCTTCTTCACTGTCATCACCTTCGTCGCCTTCCTCCATTTTGAAGAGTACACCAAAGAATAAAGATGGAGGGGTCGGGCCATGTTTGTTTGGCCCGAACGCTCCACATTTAGAGTGATAGCACGATGTTCACAAAGAATGGAGCATGAACGTGTATGGAAGATATTTTAAAACATCATTTCCCACAACCCTCGTCAATCTCTATTCCCAAATCCCACAAAATAATTATAAGGTAAGAACATGGAAGTGATAATCAATATACCCCTACCTCGTTCACTTGATGATGTTGGTGCGAGGAAGAAGGTGAAGTCATCAACGTTCATCTTGTCCGCTACACACCTCCAATCCCAAGCTCGTACGTCGGTTCGTCAAAGTCGAAGACATTCCCTGTCAATGTTCTTTGTGGAGGAAGTGTTCTTAGTTGAGGAAGATTTCTCCCAAGAGCCCCTTCCTCCCAATTCCACCAAAGATACCAAGGATAATAGATTAAGTTCTCTATTTATTTCGTTGGAACAAAATCAAAATAGCCTAATAAATTAACAAGGTTGGCATATTAAAGGTATGTGCGTTGGCACAATTAATGTAGAGGAATTCAAGGGCTACCTCCACATTAATGTGGGGGGTTGAGAGGTTTTTCTCCATAAAGAGAGGAGTTCAATAGGTTTAGGCCTCGAGTGGTCTCCACCACCATAACCTCTCATGGGAGGTTAGGTTCGGGTGGTCCCCACCACGATAACCTCACATGGGTTGTTAAGGTCTGGTGGTCCCCACTTCTCAACTTCCACATGGAGGTTTAGTTCCGGTGGACCCCACCTCCCAACACCCTCCGGTGGACCCCACCTCCCAACACCAAAAACTATCTTTCACCCTCATAAATTTATTCGGGGCACTTCGGGCCTCGGAATCTTGCGCCATCAATTTTTTGCAGACTCTTAAAATTCCCATTTAATTAAAAAAAATTACATGGAAATTATGGGTCTTTACACGTTCCTGTTAAAATTTTAAGTAGTATTTTACGATTTTCTTAATTCGGTTTTGTAAAATTTAATGTCATTTCTTTTGAAATACCATGAAATTTTTATCTTTATTTTTGTGCTATTTTATGGATATCATACTATTGTAACAATTTTTTGTGACTAATATTGTTTTTATTTTTGATTTTATGTTAATAGAATGTGTATTTCCTTCTATAAAAGTGTCATTTTTCCATTGCCTACAGTCAAAATGATGTATCATAATGGTGGAAACCTCTAAGGTCAAACCTTATTTTATTTTCAACATCTGGGGAATCTTGGAAGGATAGGTGTATACTTATATGATATATAAAGAGTTTAATATATTAAGGGTACTACTTATTCTAACATAATTATTTGAAAATGGAAAATAAATATTAAAAAATTTCATTGATGTTATTATTCCCAAATAAAAAAAACAAGTACAAAAATGATATCATTCAAAATAATAATATGTCTAAAAATAGAATAATCAATTGAAATAAATATATTTTATTAGAATGAAAATCATAGATAGATTCTATGGACATTTTAATTCTTACAAATCATCAACTTCATTCCCTTTTTCCAAGGGAGGTAGTGAAATCATAGGAATCTAGGTGATAAGGTAGGAAATATTTTGGGTATTATAGTGAGATTAACAGTTGGAGCTCTCAATTATACATTATAAGATAAATCTTAATCTTTATCTTCTTTATTTTATACATAAATTATATAAAAATATTATATAGATATGAATGATATCCAACCGTAATACCAATAATATTATAAAATCATCAAGAGTTTTCAAAATACATTCCAATGATCAACCTATATTAATACATCTATAAACTATAAAACCTCATCTCTTCATTTAAAGAGATAAAATAAATTTTTATAATAGTTCTTATATTAAATCGATTCCATATTTCAATGAAATATTCAATAACATGAGAAATAAACTTACGATCAGTTTTTTTAAATTATATACGGGGAAGTGGAAATCATTTTTTGAAATCTATGTGATTTTTTTTATCATGAAGTTATTTTTATTAGTTGTCATCTAGGTAAAATTTCACAAATTATATTTAATAACACTTAGTATACATGAAAATGAATAAAATGTATTTTCACAAATGTAATATTTTTTTCAAAACTGAATCATATTAAATACAGGTAGTATATGAGTAGGAATTAAATTGTTAGATATTTCCATAAATTACAATTAATAATTTATATATGAATTAAATATATGTATATGAGATGTATGTGAAATTTCAATAATCATTCACTTCATGTGAACCACTAAAACATGTATTTTTTCATTGTTCTCTTTAGAACAACCATATAATTCTAAATATCTTTAATTATTACATTTAGATGATCTATATTCCTAAATAGAGAGGGGTTTATGGTATGAGAAATATAAAATTTTTATATTTTAATTCATTTAACCCAGATAGTCATTAATGTTTTGGATTACAACTACAATTCATCTTTATATGTCATAGAATTTTTGAATGTTTTATTACTCTCTGAATAAGGATCATACTTCCCAATCATCAGATCAGGTTGATGTGATCCTAAAATTTCAAAAAATGTAATTTCATTTCAATTGAATTTAACTCCAAATATAATTACAACCACATTAATTGTGGTATTTTTTAATAATTCATAAAACTATAGTACATCATTTCTAGTTAGATTAAATGATAATTTTTCATTGTATTATATTCATTTTATTCAACTAAACAATACATACATTTGTAATTAAACTAATAACACTATTTTGAAATTGATCATTATCTATTCAAAATTTTTTGAAAATTTTTTGTCAAATGGATTGAATTTGGATTATTTATTATTTATTAGTTTAAATTAATTGAATTCCATAAATTTTTAATTTGATACTTGGAATTTCGCTATTGATTATGATTTAAACTTTTTCAATTCATATCATAATATAAATTATTTAATTCAATTTTTTTGGATATTATGGAAATTAATTTTTTTCAATGATTTTGGGTTTCGCTGAAAAAATAAATTCAAATTTTTATTATTTTGTATCATTATATATTTAAATATAAAAAATTACTACATCTAGTCTTGGACTTTTATATTATAGGTAGAAAAAAAAGGCATCAAGTGATCCCATGTATGAAATTCTAAGTGACCTCGTGAAGGAGGCATGATCAATCAACTCACTGTGCTAACTGACTTATCGCAATAAACTCACATGGTTAGTATATTGATAGAAAGAATAATCCAACATACTATGATAACCCTTAATTAATTAATGTACTCTCTTGGTCAAAATTATTTTTAAACCCATCATTTCATTTACTACATGAAGCCTGCACCCAACAGACCCCACCCATATCACTAATGTTCAATCAAGTGGTTGTGAGCTCTCCCAGCCTAATATGTTTCCACCTTTTATAACTGATATAAAGGAAATATTTTCCCATGTAAGTATATATAAGAACACTTTATGAATATTTTATATACTTAATACCCTCTCAACCATTCTGATGTGGCATCATCCCATCCGTGCGGTTAAATGATCAACCTCCCCTACCTAGATTCAAGTTATCATGCCCTCTTCCACCTTCGTTATCTACCATGAAACTCCATAATAAACATCCTAAAGAACATATCATTGTATATTTCATGGAATTATTTTAAGTTTCATCTCTTGACCTTATAAACCATTATGCCAGTGTAAGCTGATTGATGATCAAACCACTTGATAATTTTACCCATGTTGGAAATAAATTTTAAGCCAAATAAAAAATGGATTTTAATTCATTGAAATACTATATAATTTTTTATTTAATTGTATTTTTGAATCGAAATGATCATAAAAAAAGAAATGATATTACGTTAGCATTTCAAGAATGGCCCAAATTCGATACCCAACTGAAGGAAGAAATGATAATTTTTATCCATGATTGAAAGTGTTTTATAAATTCTGATTTTGGAGAAAGATGTTGAGACTAGACCTAATTTGAAGAAACCTGACCATGCATATTCTTGATCTTGAAGTCAAATAGAGTTTGATTGGAGATGAATATGTAATTAATATAATCAATGCTTATAAAACCATGCCAAACTAGGAACTATCGGGCTGAACGAGGATGAAATTCAATTGAAGATTATGGTTTGTTCACATACTCTCTATATTGGATAAAGAATGATGAGGCATCGATGTACCCCAATATTGCAGCTATGAGATCTTATTTAATTTTACACCACATACCCGATAATATTCCTTAGTGAAGGAAATAAAATTAAGGATGAAACTGATAACTCTCCTAAATCCAATTCCAAGTAGGTCAATCTGACCCAAATATTCCTAAGGTAGAGTATCACAATGCTTGCATTTGTTTAAATCATAATTTCATGTTTATAGATCCCTTGATAAATCCCAAAAATAGGACCATTCCCAGTGTTAGATACCACATGAAAACATCAATCTAAATCGTAGCCTACTATTACCAAGGATTAGTAATCTTGAACAACGTCATGTACATATATTGTGTTCCCCCCTCAAGTTGTACCGGACATCCACTAAATCCAAAAATCACTAAAGCACTTCACCTATAAATTATATGAAGATAAATCGTGACAATAACATAATGATACTATAAATTATTTCATATGCCTATGGAAATATTCATGATCATGAATCTTCACAGACACCGAACATCCAATGAATTAGAATTAAACACTACTTTCATTGAAATATTGGAATAATCTAGTAGTTCTGCAATGGTAAGAGGAAGTAGATGAATCTTGTTATACTCACATGGTTAAATTCAAAATTCACCAATAATCACTTTCTATTCATCTATAAATTGGTAACTATTCAATTTGTAGATTATATTTTTTCTATCCATCAATCGAGTTAGAATACTTCTATTCTTTTTTTATTTAATTTCTATATTCCAAAATTCACCATTGATGGAACACTAATCCATTATTGGTTACGCCCTAGATATTCCTATTCGCCCTCTAAATTAATTCTGATTATTATTTATTTATTCTTTCTATTAATCTCAATTAATTAAATCGATTTTTTTACATATTAGGATATTCAATTAAATCTATGAATTTTAAATTTATCTTCTCCACTTCCCTCAATTTAACACTAAGGCCATTTAGATTTTATCTAATTCTTGTGATCATAAACAATAGGTAAATATAAGGATGATTTAAGATCATTAATCATTGATATAATGGAGAATATTTTTTGAATTTTTGATTATTTCCCTCTGATTAAGTTGAAACTTCCATGTTATGGTCACTAGTGAGGTTTCATCCAATCTTATATAGAATAGGGTAATTAAATTATAATTATAGTTTTATAGGTAATTTTGGATAACATCTGATGATGTTCCCCTTTCATTAAATATAGTCTAAAACCAATTTAATTAAAATCAACCAAATTTAAAATCTCTTATCACAATTCAAACCAATTAAGAAAAAAACTACATAAATAACAATTTCATCTCCAAGTGACAACCTGAGTATATAAATACTAAATTTTTCGGGGGTCCAATTTACATATATTGGCAGCCCCATGAATTTCCATTCATAAACCTAGTATCATTATCATAGATTCCAGTGTTTTGTGACTTGTTTTTTGTTTCAAAATGATTTAAAAAATGACCATATCCCATTTAACTTGCCTTGTTATATTTTATAGAGAGGTTGAATAAAAATTTATTCCAAAACATAGTTTATTTATTATCACAAATTAGGTGTAAAATATTTTATCACAATCTCATTAACTAACCATCATCCTCCTCTACCACATCAACTATAGTGACATTAGGGATTAAAAACATTAAAAATAACATGGACTAACATGATAAGACATTTAGCTAACTTTATACTTTCTATTTAAACTATTTTATTCATCTTGAACCATATAATAATCATAAATATTTGGAAATGATAACTAGTATGGTCTATTTCCTACCAAAACATCACCTCTTGGAAGGGGATAATCCTAACCAGAATCTAATAAAATTTTATAATGTTTGTAGAAATATTATTCACAATGGACTATCAGAAGTTAATGTTTTTTTAAGTTATGTACATTCCCTATTGAAAGAAAATCCTAGGAATGAATCTAAAACCTCCAAACAAGAGAAACCAATACAGGGGATAGGATATGGAAGGCGTTCCTCCAGAAGTAATTCCCAACCTCAAGGATCTCTTGTATAAGGATAGAAATTTTTCAGATCAAGAAAAAATGTGGATAAAATATTTAAGAGTTCTAGGAGAAATTAAATTGGTTGAAAACCTCATTCCAACATCATTGTTCCAATGATCATTATTTTATTTTTGTCTATGTATTTATTGAATATGACCAAAATTACCTAGACGATTATTTGAGAGGAGATTTAATAGAAAAAACCCCTACGGATGACAGAGATATTATTTGGATGATCTCTAAAAATTAAAAAAATTCATATAAGAACCACAACAAGATAAGTACAAGAGGTAAATAGTTTCAACTATACATTAAAAGAAATTGAATTCATCAACTAAACTACCATTTAAATTGAAATGTGTGAAAAATGTGTCTGATACATCACCCTCTATAACCCCTTTATATTTCTATCATTACTACTATTTAGACCACTACACTGATGGATACCCTCATGTTCATGGGGATAAATGCAATTATTTCATGTTCCATAGATAGTAATAGTAAAAACCAATAAACAATCAAGGATACAAGGTGTATTCCAATACACATACTGTAGATGGACATCAATAAAAAAGGGAACCATTCAAGAATTTTTTTAACCATCCTTTTGGTGTTTACCCTTCTAAATAAGAATATCTCATCTCACTATATTCTAATAACATTAGATAAATAAATAACCTAACAAAAGGTAATTTTTTAAACTAATTGGGTATTTTGAAACAACATTGAAAACCATTCTCAACACTCATGTATTATCACTAATGATGTTGTATGGACAACACATCCTGATTATAACAGTCATCAATAATTTGATGAGGCATGGACTAGTTATTCTTAATTTACATTCAATTCTTATAACCAAAGTAAATTCAAGATTCATATTATTTAGAAGTGGAAATTATAGTGCAATGATTGAATAATTTTAATCTAAAGAGTATGTTAGAAGTAGAAAACCCAATGTACCTTGTGAATCTTTTTATGGTGAAGAAGTTAAATCACATATTGAAATAACCCTATGAATAATGATAAAATGAATTCCATGTCAGAAGAGTTGAATTATCTGCAACCACCCATCCCATATACATGAAAACCCTAAAAGAGAACTAATAGATACACAATATAGTAGGAAATTTTGGAGTTATTAAAAAGGTAAAGATTAATATCTCATTACTTAAAGATATCCACAAAATCACAGGGTATGTAAAATTAATCAAATACATGTGCACTAGGAGAAGAATACATGAAGCTATCGTGGAATGAAATGGAAGATAGTGGGATTGGGTTTTAATATTTTTCACCAGTGATTGATGTTTCCATATCATCTCCAGTTAAGCACTTCCCCATTAAAATCTCAAATATTATGCATAATGAATTATAAAAACAAAATAAACCATGAATTACATTGTTTGATATGAAGAGGTGATCAAAATATTCTCTTCTCCACCTATTTTTCCTAATTAATTTGATTTCAAAACCATATAAAACATCCAATCATTATTTTAAATCCTTTGAGGTAATCATTCATCAAATTATAGGATCTAACGTAGAGATATGATGACCCCTTTGACATTTCAAAGATAATCGCACCGATGATCCACTGAACCATGAATAATATCTTAAATATAGAGATCAAATAGACTTGAAACCACTCTAGAAAGTGGGAGAGGAGATATATATTCTCACCCATAATGTTATGAATAGTTTTGTGCATAAGAACCCCTCCTCTCTTATATAGTGAGTAAATAAAACTATCAGAAATGGGTCCTAAATACCAAATATTTATTACTAATTATAAATGACATGTTATGACATTCTCATTTAGTAATAAATGTAATGTTTATTTTTATCACTTACATGTAATATAATAAATATATTACGTTATAAAATTAAGTCATTACCTCAACTCTTTGTTCCTATAAATGTAAAAAATAACTTGATTCTTAAAATAATATTCTTTCATTTATTATTTTTTCCATTTATTAACATTGATAATTAGAAATAAATTTAATAAATTAATTCAAAAATAATTACTATAAACTATAATAATAATGAATTTATTTATTCTTTGGTGATTATATATCCTTGGACCTATCCCAGACCATGTAGTAGTCCCACAATGTCCATAACTATTATTTATTAGAATTGGGAAGAATATTGAATATGATATTGTGTGTAAACCTCTATTGCCTTATCTCATGAATAGTAAATACCATTCATAGACCATGTTTTGAGTGTATTATCCAATTAAGGCCCCTAAATATATGGGGAGTAGTTATAGTAACTATATCCCTCATACAAAAAAACTTTATATAGTATAATATCTTTGGATATTGATATCTCATGATGTAAGAGGCACAGATAGCTTAATAATCTTTTCATTCATTCTTACTCATTATAATTACTTGAGAGACTTACCTTTCTCTACTATTTATATGGATTTAGTAATGGAACCATCATCTTAATCAACTGGATCTGACATATCTCTTCCTATCATGAGAGAAAAATACTTACATTATTATTCAGTCAATGTTGTGCTTCCAATGATGCACTCAATGTAATATATCTCACTATGACAACATTTTCATGTATTTTTTCTTGCATAAAACTACATGATAAAATAGTGTACGCTGATAATAATCTCATTTCAAGAAATCTTTAAATGTATTCACATATCAAAACAATAAATATTACATGAAACATATTTGTTTCTTTTGGTGGATAGTCCTCATGATCTCATCTACATGAGATCACAATGTGTGAAATGTATGAGATAAAGTCTCCATACTTATGAGACCCAAACACTTGACTGTTATACATCACATGTTTTTAGTCAGTATGAAGTATCTAGACCATGTTCATTTTTATTATTATTAATTTTATAGTATCTATGGGATCTCATTATACCCCAAGAACTGCTATAGTCATTTGATATGCCAAATAATATATATAAATTACAATTTAAATAGTGTATTTGGAAATATAAACAATATTATCGCAAGAGGATTCCATTCATAACTCATTGGATGCGTGATTAAGTAATCAAAAAGTACATGTAATTTTTGGTCTACGGATCCCACTTTCACAAAACACCAACATCCACTAGATCTTGTTAGGACCATGTTGTGTTTTGGTTGATTTTTTGTCAACCGATTATTATGTTGAAGAAATATTGGATATTGAGAAAGATGATGAATGGGGATTCTGATTAAATGGGATTGAAAGAAAGAAGATAGGTATTATGAGTAATTTTGTTATTAGAATTAATTATATTCATTTCAAAACAATTGTATTGAGGATTGATTTGAAAGGAATCAGATCCATGTAGTTTTGAGAGGAATCAGATCCATGTTTTCAAAACAATCGGATTTATGTTTTCTAAAGAATTACATCCTTATTTTTAAAATAATCAGACACACAATGAATGTCCATTGGAATGGGAGAAAGTGTTTCTGAAGAGACTCACATCAGGAACAATTGAATTTCAAAAACAACCTATTGGAAGTTAATGGTCGTCATATTCACTCTGAATATGATGAGAAAGAAGTATTTGTTTTTCTGAAGAATCATAACCATCATGACTATGATATTTCAATTGTGATGATTCTTTACTTGTTTGTATTTCATATAAACATTTAGTTGTATTGAGAACTTGTGATGAAATCTTGATAGAAGAAAAGGAGAGTGAAAGAGTTTCTTCTAATTGAAAAATAATTTTATTCAGATTGTTTTTCAAAACAATCAGAAATAAAAGTTGTGGAATTAAAAGAAGTGGGGCTATTTTCACTGTAGCTAGTAATGATTTCTGAGTAAAATCTGTTTTCAATTTCTGAGTAAAAGATGGTAACGATTTCTGAGTAAAATATGGTTATGAATTTAAAGTAAAATCTAGTTTTTATTTCTAAGTAAAATCAGTTTAAGATTTCTAATTTAAATCTGGTTATGATTTTGGAGTAAAAGCTAGTTAGGATTTCTAAGTAAAATCTAGTAACGATTTTAGAGTAAAAGATGGTTACAATTTCTGAGTAAAATCTGGTTACTATTTTATAGTAAAAGCTTGTTATGATTTCTGAGTAAAATCTGGTTGCGATTTTTGAGTAAAATCTTGTTAGGATTTCTATGTAAAAGAGGGTTACGATTTCTGTGTAAAAGTTGGTTATGATTTCTGAGTAAAAGCTAGTTACAATTTCAGACTAAAATCCTGTTATGATTTTAGAGTAAAATATGGTTACAATTTCTATGTAAAATATGGTTATGATTTTAGGGTATAATCTGGTTATGATTTTTGGGTAAAGGATGGTTACAATTTTAGGGCAAAAGCTGGTTACGATTTCAGGGTAAAAGCTGGTTATGATTTCTGTGTAAAAGCTGGTTACGATTTCACTATAGTAGTGTGGTTACAATTTAATTGTAGCAGGGGGTGAAATTTGAAAACATGATGTCAAATGAAGATTTAGATATCATGCTAATTGGTAGAGGATCATACTCAAATGTATCATAACCATGTAGTAGAAATAAAGAATTGGTACTGATGGAAAGTAGTTCCAATGGAAGAGATGATTCCGATTGAGAATGAATAAAATTCAGATTGTTTTATATCGTGCCCAGAATCTTCATTACCAAATATGATCATATTCAAGATAATAGTATCCAGACCATTTGTATTTAGAAAAGATCATGCTTGTGTTAAGATGAAAATAAAGTAGCAGGAATGGATGGAAAGTCACAATGCTTTCTAAGTCAATTTAGACGATGCTAAAGTTGATCCTCAATGATTTCAAAGTCATGAAGTTAGTCATGATAGTAGCATATATTGGGGAATAAAGTGTGTTTTTCATATAGGTAAATAAAAAGAAAAGAGAAGGATACTGATGAATGAATTGTCAAAGGTGGATCATTTCTTTTAAAAGAGTGATTGTATCTCAAGTCGAGAATTTCATTTCTACAAACACATTCAATTAGATTTGTATAAAGCATTATTTTGAAGAAATTAGTATGATATAATCTTATTCAGACTCATGTATTTCTCATCAATTGTAATTTTATTGACAATTGAAATGGGATTCCAGAAAATAAGATATGAAGATTGTATAATATTCTAGAATAATCAAGAAGTGTTGAAAAAGTTATAATTTTTCTGATATTTCAAGGGAAATTCTGATTTTGGTGAGTTTAAGTGAGCGGGAAAGTGTATTAGGATTCTCGTATAAACTTGTTTTGGGTCATCAATAAAAGGAGTGGTGTATATTGTAAATGTGTGAATTTTAGAAGAGAGATAAGCTCTAGGTTTCTAGAGAGAATAAGATATCAATTCCGTTCATATAGACAATTTTTTTGGGTTGTGTCGATTCATTCATATTCTATTTGGCATGAAAATTTTATTTGGAAATTGAACCAGTGTAGATTCATTTGTATTGCATTCTATCAAGAAAATTGGACTTGAACAACTATATTTAAAATTGAAGAAGTGTCGATTCATTTTTATTTCATTCTATCATGAAAATCAGACATGAATAATTGTATTTGTAATTGAATCAATGCTAATTCATTTGTATTTCATTCTATCAGGAAATTAGACTTGAAGAATTTTTTTGAAATATTCCTACTTTGAGAATCAGACTTAGAAAATAAAACTTGGAATTAGAGCTGATTTCATTATTAAATTCCCTTGAGGTTTTTACCTTTCTTCTGGGTAATGAAAAGAAGAGTTGATTTACAATTGAATACATTTGGTGAATTAAAAAGAATCACAGGTGACATGAGTTATTACAAAACAAATTGTATTACCCTATTGTACAAAGAGGGTGCATACTCACTAGTTGGATTTTTTCATAGTTCTACATGATTATAGGGGTATATCCTACACGTTGTAATCCAAATATTGTTTTTTTAGTGGATTGTACGGTATTGGATCATTTCCAAACCATACCAAGGACGTAGCTATTCATATTGAATAGAGAACCTTGTAAATCTTTGTGTTCTGGTGGATGTGTGTTGTTTTTTTACTCAGTATGGAATGGAAATCCTTTACAAGATGTGAAGGTTGATTTAATTGAAAAGAAACTTAAATGAAAAAGAGTATCACTAATTCACCCCCTCCCCCTCTCAGTGATACAATACTATGACTGGGCACTGTCAATTATTATCATGGGGAGGTTCCCTTCGTTATTATTGGCTGATAGAGGACGTGAACTGTGTGAATAGTATAGGTATTCCAGTCTTTTAGGGAAAGAACAATCATATCTTGAAGGATATAATGCTGATATATATTATTTCTATCAATTATTATGTTCTTGAAGCTTCAACAGTTGGGTTTCCTCCAATTGATGATAGTGCACCACTTACACCTATTGACAAGAAGTTTCTTGAGAATAATGGATGGGCCTAAAATTCTATATTATCATAACCTTATGAATGTGAATTCTTGAGAGTGAAATGTGTTTCCATAGCTAAAGGTATATGGGATAAGTTGAAAACATATACAAATTCAATGAAAAAGTGAAGAAGGAAAAGTTACAAATATGGAGATTGAAATATAAAGATTTAAAGATGGGTGAGCATGAATCTGTTGGAGAATTCATTACCAGGGTGAATGACATTGTTAATACTATAAGATGTCTTAGTGAAAAGATGAAAAACTCTAAATTTTTTTAAAAGATCTTGAGAATCCTACCTGACATATTCGATGGAAAAGTTTCTTCATTGGAAGACAGAGATCCAGAAACATTATCTATTGATGATTTACATAGTACTATTATCACATATGAAATGAGAAGAGAGAATGTTTTGAAGAGAAAAACAAAGCTTGATAGATAAATGGATTTCAATGCTTCCATGAAATAAAATAAGATTATTGAATAAGAAGAAGTTGGAGGTCCTAACACTGAAAATGTGGTATGTAAAAATCATGATTCAATTTTTATCTTTATTTTCTAAGAATGTGAAAAGAGGCACAAGAAAGTTTAAAGGTAAACATACCTTAAAGTAATATATATGTGGAGACATTTGTACTTTTTTTTTAATTGTCCTCAAAGAGTAAATTAATAAGAAAGTGAGGAATAAGAAATTGAAGACGAAGAAAGCAGGCCAAGAAGATCTTGGAAGAAAAAGGGTGATAAAGAAAAATTCTATTCCAAGAGGGAAGATAAGAGGTATCCAAATCCAAAAGAATAATCTTTTTGTCTAAGGAAGATGATAGTGAGTATGTTACAAATGATGGTTAATACAATACGTTCAATTAAAAAGTTAATGAAGAATTTTCTTCCAGTAATGAATGTAATTGTACTGATGAAGAAGAAGAAAGTGAAGGTGAATCTAATTATTCCATTGATTGTGTTGGGGAAAATACTTATATTTCAATAATTAATGATGATTAATTTATAATCATCACTTTTTATGAAGAAAAAAATCAGCAAGAAATGTATTTGAAAGAAGATTTTAAAGAATCTTTGAGAAAGATCAGATGTCCTAAAAAGACAAATTAAAATTTTAAAGATGAATGCTCAGGAAACCAAGAATGTTGTGCTTTTGATAAAGAAAATCTGGTTAAAGATATTGATTATTTAAATAATTATTTTGTATTTTAAGAGAATCATAATGTGTATTTGGAAGTGAAGATGAAGGAAAAAAGAAGAAGAGTTGGAACTTGCCCAAAAAAATTCTCTAAAGCTGAAAAGAAAGGTCTAAGTTTCCAAAACACTGTCACTGAAGTTGGTGAAAGTTCTCATAATGAGAAACATGAGAAGGTTCAACAAAAGTTAACTTCAATGGGTGAGAATAATAATGGAATGTTTTTTTAAAGAAGAAATCTGGGAATGTTATGTGTGTGGTCATGACAAACAAGGTTGGGAATGTTTTGAAACATTCTGAATTTGGAAATGTTTCCAATAATTCTGGATCCAATAATTCAGAAAATAAAAATAATAATCTGATTGACAATTGAAAGGTTTTTGGATTGGAAAAGAAAGAGAATAAGGTGTACTAGAATCACATTCAAAATTTCATATAGTATCAATGTTTCAAATGAAAATAGTCATTTTATTGATATTGCAAGTATTTTGGTGGATTTGGACATACAGAGAATATGTGTTGGTTAATCAAATAACGCTATTTTTAATCCACAGGTTTTGGAAGGCATTGTTTGGGGGGGATTCAATTCTCTCAAAATATGAAGTATGAGAGGTTTGTGTTGAAGAAATCTAGGAATAATGAAGTAAATATTGTAAATTGGTTCAAACCATTAGAAACTATTTCTGAAATGTGTGAGAAACCTAGAAACCTTGTGAAAGGATGTCTTGTTTTTTTTTCAACACAACAGAATATTCTTAACAATTCTCAGAAGTCAGATGTTTTGGAAGTAAATAATGATATATCTGTTAAATTTCAAAATAAAGAGTGCTTAATTGTTTGGCCATAACACATTTTCCTGGATATAAAATTATAATAATCACAAAAGAAAGTGAAAGAAGTGAGGAAAAATAATACATCTGATGAAATGAGAAATGATGAAAAAAAGGTATCAACATATGGTGAAGATGAGAATGAAGGGAATGATATCAAAACAAGGTCAACTATATTTCCAGAGAAAATTATAGTAATAGACAACAAGGAACAGACTTATTGTTACATGGATGTTCCTAAAGATGAAGAAAAGTTAACATCCTCATTAGACGATTCAACAGATAAGAAGAAAGATGTAACAAAACTCAAGAAGGGTGAACAAAAGGAAGAAATCACATCCAATGAAAAATCAATTAATAAGAAGGATAATGTAAGACAGAGAGGGGACTCTCAGTCCAATTTTTGTTTCTAACCAACAATCAAGGTTCCTCCTTATTCCCAATATATTTGTATACATGTAATAACATGGAAGGAATTGAAGGAGTGTAAATAAAGAAGATGGAATTGATGAGTGTCAAACTTATTGTGCAAAATAAAGTAATAATGATGTGAAAATTTTTGTTTTGAAAAGTTTTTTTTAACATCTGAACATTCTGATGTGTTTGTTGGGATGGGTGCAGATTACATTTGTCTTAGATAAATTCCTCCAATTTTTCCCCTATTCATGAGAATATTGAATGGATTATGGAAAATGTATTACATGAATTTTTTCTTAAGAAAAAAATCTATCACCTTGATTATACACTCTTTTTTTCTACACCAGATTCTCCCATGTAGACATAGAGTTGTTTAGTTATTCTTTGTTAAGAAAATCTTGTGAGACCCATGTCAAAGAAAAGTCCCAACCTATGGAAGTGGAGATCATTTACAAATAATGGAGAAACTTATCATAATGACCCCTTTGAATTTTATTGTCAATAAAGGGGAGAGATAAGATAAAGGGGGAAAGAAAGAAAAATTTAGGGAGAAATAAATGAAACAGTACCACTTATTTTTTCATGTAGTTATAGTGATTGAAGTTGGTATTGAAAAAAAATACAAAGGGGGATTATTAAGAATAAGTTTTTATTTTTTGTCTATTGATTAGTATGTTGATGAAAGAAAGGATGTTGAGAAAGATGGTGAATGGGAATTAGGATTAAAAGGGATTGAAATAAATAAGAAAGTAGTTATGACTCTTTTTTAAGCCAGAATTGTATTGGTTTCAAAACAATCTTATTAAGGATTGTTTTAAATGGAATGGTGTCCATGTTGTTTTTAAAGGAATCATATCCATGTGGTTTTGGAAGGAATCATATCCTTGTTTTCAAAATAATCAGATTTATGTTTTCTAAAGAATGATATCCTTGTTTTTAAAATAATCGGACTCACAGTGAATGTCCATTTTAATGGGAGAAAGTGTTTCTGAAGAGACTCACATCAGGATTTATTTCATGTGAAAAAATATTACTGGACATTAATGGTTGTCAAATTTACACTGAATATGATGATAAAGAACTATTTGTTTTACTGAAGAATCGGAGTCCGCATGACTACGATGTTTCAATTATGACAATGCATTACTGGGTTGTATTTAATATAAATCATGAGTTATATTGAGAACTTGTGATACAAGTTTTATATAAGAAAGGTGGAGTAAAAGAGTTTGTTCCAATCGAAAAATAATTGTATTCATATTGTATTTCAAAACAATCAGAAAATAATTTTTTTGAAGTAAAATAATTTTTGTTGTTTTCAATGTAGCTAGTTACAATTTCTGAGTAAAATCTGGCTACGATTTCTGAGTAAAAGCTGGTTAGGATTTATGAGTAAAATCTGGTTATGATTTTAGAGTAAAAGCTGGTTACAATTTTTGAGTAAAATCTGGTTACAATTTCTGAGTAAAATCTAGCTATGGTTTCTGAGTAAAATCTGGTTACAATTTCCGAGTAAAATCTAGTTATGATTACTGAGTAAAATCTTGTTATAGTTTCTGGGTAAAATATAGTTACAATTTCATAGTAAAAGCTTGTTAAAATTTCTATGTAAAAGCTAGTTATGATTTCTGAGTAAAATCTGGTTACGATTTCTATGTAAAATATGGTTATGATTTCTATGTAAAAGATGGATACGATTTCTGAGTAAAAGATTGTTACGATTTTAGACTAAAATATGGTTGTGATTTTAGAGTAAAATCAGGTTATGATTTCTGTGTAAAATATGGTTACGATTTCAGGGTAAAATTGGGTTACAATTTTAGGGTAAAATCTTGTTACGGTTTTAGGGTAAAATATGGTTACAATTTAAGGTAAAATCTAGTTATGATTTCACTGTAAAAGTTCGTTATGATTTCAGGGTAAAAGCTTATTACGATTTCAACGTAAAAGCTGGTTATGATTTCACTGTAGTAGTGTGGTTACGATTTCACTGTAGCAAGGGTTGAAAATTGAAAACACGATGTTGAATGAAGAGTATGATATAATAGTGATTTGTAGAGGATCAGACCCAGATGTATCATAACCGGGTAGTAGAGAGAAGTAATTGGTACTGATGGAAAGTGGTTCCAATGGAAGAGATGATGCCAATTAAGAATGAATCAAATTCAGATTGTTTTGTATCATGCACGGAATGATCATAACCAAATATGATCGGATTCAAGATAATAGTATCCAGAACATTTGTATTTTGAAAGGATTATTATTTGGTTGAGATGAAAAGAAATAAGTAGGAATGGATGGAAAGTCACATTGCTTTCCATGTCAATTCAGACGATGCTAAAGCTGATCCTCAATTATTTCAAAGTCATGATGGTAGTTATGATACTATCACATATTGGTGAATGAAGTGTGTTTTCTCATATGGGTAAATAGAAAATAAATAAGAATGATACTGATGAATGAATTGTCAAAGGTGGATCATTTATTTTAAAAGATTGATGGTATCTCATGTGGATAAGTGCATTTCTTCAAACACATTCAGTTGTATTTGTATCAAGAATTATTTTGAAGAAATCAATATGAGAGAATCACATTCAAAATAATGTATTTCTCGTCAATTGTAATTGTATTGAAAATTGAATTGGAATTTTTGAAAATAATAGATGAAGATTATAGAAGATTTGAGAAGAATCGAGAAGCATTGAAAAATTCATAATTGCTTCGAGATTTCAGGAGAAATTCAGATTTGGGTGAATTTAAGTGAGCGGGAAAGTGATTTGGGATTCCCACCTAAACCTATTTTGGTTCATCTATAAAAGGTGTAAAGTACATTGTACATGTGTGACTTTCAAAAGAGAGAGAATCTCTAGGTTTCTTGAGAGAAGAAGAGACCAATTATGTTTGGATTGAAAATTTATTTGGGTGGTTCAGATTCATTCATATTCCATATGGAATGACAATTGTATTATGGAATTGAAGTAGTTTCGATTCATTTTTATTTCATTTTATCAGGAAAATCAGACTTCAATAATTGTATTCTGAATTGAAGTTGTGTCGATTCATTTATATTGCATTATATCAGGAAAAGTAGACTTGAAGAATTGTATTTGGAATTGAAGTCGTGCTGATTCATTTATATGACATTCTATCAGGAAAAACGAACATAACGAATTGTTTTGAAATACTCTTACTCGGAGAATTAGACATGGAAAATCAAACTTGGCCTTCGGGATGATTTTATTATTAAAGTCCTTTGAGGTCATTACCTTTCTTCTGGGTAAGGAAAAGAAAAATCGTTATACAATTGAATACATTTGGTGAAGTGAAAATAAGCATAGGTAACATGAGTTGTAACAAAACAAATTGTATTTCTCTATATGGATAAAAGGGTGCACACACATAAGTGGGATTGTTTCGTAGTTCTACACAAGTGTAAGAGTATATCCTAATCATTGAAATCCAAGTATTGTTTTCGTAGAGGATTGTATAGTATTGGATCATTTCCAACCCATACCAGGGATGTAGATATTCTTATTGAATTGTGAACCTTATAAGTCATTTTGTTCGGGTGAATGTGTGTTGATTTTATTCTTAGTAGGTAATTAAAATCCTTAATATTAGGGGAAGGTTGTTTCAATTGAAAATAAACATAAAAGAAAAAGAGTATCACTGATTCACCCCTCCCTCTCTCAGTGATACAATACCCTGACTAGGCACTTTTAGATCCTACCTGTAAACAAATATTATTAGATCTCAAAAGATAATATCATGTTTCTACTAGGTGTTGGATTTATTCATGATCCTACCACATCTTTGTTTTGTGGTTATTTTTCTATCTGTATACTTACCATATTGAGTAATATTACAAAAGATATGTAAAACCTGAGGATATATCCTTTTTTACACTATTTGAACATGAAATATTGGATGGACAATAGAAGAATTATCATCATGATTATACTTTACTTACTATGTTAAATTACAAGAACTACATCAAATAATTGTTTATTTTTCACTTATTCTTTTTTGCATCCTCAGAAAGTGCAACACACTCGTTATTCTAGACATGGAGAGAACTAGCTTGAATGAGAGTTTCTTTATCTTTACAGTAGACTAAATTTTAAATTAGATCAAATTTATCCATAGGTATGCTTTTTCATGTCCCCATATAACTGGTATCCCTTCCCATTCACATTCTAGGTATATATCCTTTCTACTCCTCAAGTACAGTTTGGTAGTTTTTACTACTTCTCGAGTATTTATCTTGAATATATCAATTATTTTACTATAAGAAATAATATTATGGAAATATAATTTAATATAAATAATAAGTAATTTGATATAGTTCAATTTTTGTTGCCTATGGAAGTAAAATCACCACTTTAATCTCCTATTATTCCCTATTAATGTATTATTGTAGATATTTAACCCATGTAACACTTGTGGAATTCTATCTATTTAATTCCTGCATCATGTATTTTTTAATACCTTTCCAATATATGTACTTTTAACATGATATTAGAAAATTTTAGATCTAACTAAATATATCTCACTTCCTAAAACACTATTTTCAACAATAAGTCAATCTCTATAGACATAAATTAATTCTAGTTTTAACTGATGAAAAAACGAATAGTTGTTTAGCATATGTTAGAAAACTTATTTTACATCAAATATAGTATAAATACCACTATCCTTTTGTATTATCATTATAAAAATTCATTCCAAATGAATATTTTATGATCCATTCACTTACATCAATCTCGAAGAGGATTTTAGTAAGCTTCACCCCTCACTAGTATTCCTTAGTGTCACCATCCCTTTTTGGTTTCATCAAATGTATTCTTATGATAATTGGTTGTCTTAACATCAAACACACAATAAAATGATCATATAAATTATCTAAAAAAATTAAAATATTAATTGATTGAGGTGTAATAACTTTGTATAAAAAATAAATCCTTAATGGTAACACAATTATACCGCCCAGGTATTGTATCATTTTAATTCCCATTGTAGTATTCAAATAATAATCCCTTATACGGTGATACATTGAATCCAATACTGAATTTTAATTGATCTTCAAATAAGTATCTAGTTTTCATTTTTTGTTTACCTGTAGGATTCATTATCATGAATTAATAATATATCACCAAATGTGGTGGATAGAGAACCATTACAGTGGTTTTATCCTTCCTACACAGTATGTTTCTATGGAACATTCTATTTTCGCATAAGTTCCTATTTAATTTTTTGATATTCCAATTACAAGTTCATATCTGGAATTGAATAAATCCAAGTCAATATTTAACCCACTATATTATATAATGATATGAACTTATTTATAGAAATACATTTTATCACATGATTATAACTATTATATCATAGGAATTTTATAAAACATCCTATATTAACATTAAGATATTATCTAATATTCACTTTTTTATTTCATTTTACGAATGTTTTCTTGTATCCTAGAAATATATTTTTATTTGTAGAAAAATTATAATTACATAATGGACTTAAATATTTATATAAATAATGTGATATATATTTTTCATTATATTTAGATTATGGTTTTGTTATTATACCACTATTTTGAATAAATTTTAGTGACATAAAACTTTATTTGAAATGCATATAACTCTGGAAATTGATCCCCCTTTTACATAGATCAGGATTTTTATGTGTATTAAGAAACATGATTTTAAGAATTACACCATGAAACATTTTATTCATAAATATTTTTATGTATGAATCAGCATCAATCAACATTAGTTACATTGTGGATCTTATTTGAAAAGGGAAATTTGAATTTAGTAATTACTCTATGCTATTTTTTTGATGATCGATATAAGCATGGTAAATATATTATTCAGTATATGGGCCTAGTGGTACACATATCTTTGACCATGAATGTTACATACATAACTTTAAAATTCAATAAAACACTTAAAGTAATCTTATAAATTATTGTTACAACGAGATTCCCCTTAAAAGATTTTACACTTGCTGAAATTATTACTAAATATTTGTGAAATTCCTTTATTTATAAAGGATTAATTTTCTAAAACATGTAAATATGTTTCTCAATAATACATAAGTTGTTTAACTCCGATGATTCAAACACCATACTCGGCATATCCTTGTAAATTCTTTTTTTAAAAATTATTCTCTTTGCACAGCAAGGTATATAAGTTTTACACATTATATCCATCATTTATTGACATTGATTCATGTATAAATTATTGATTGAGTATAAGTCACCATAAACAATATTTATTTGAAAACTAGAATAATTTATCCTTACTTAAAATTGACACATGAGATAAATATTTTAGTTAGACTCAGTATATATTTTACTTGAATGATTTACATGGAAATTAGAAGTTATTTTCTTGTCACTTCTCACATAGGAATCACCCTTTCTCAACCACATGAATAATACACCATATTTGTTTTCATTTTTCTTTTCATAATTTCTTAATGAATATAATTAATCATATGTTATAGAGATATTTTATTTAATTCTCTATTATTATAATTCAAACATTACTTACAATTGATGAATATACCTGAAGAAAAATTGAATATTTTTTTCTATGATTCAGTTCAATGCATATAAACTTCAAAAGACTTATTTCATGACATGAAATGAAAATATATTCTTATATAATGACAAAACTCATTAAATTGAATGATTTTTTGAATTTTTGTTTTGGTGTCCCACTTTCCATTGGCCTTTTTTACATTATTTTCAAATGTTTCCCCATAAGAACTAAATATTAATCCATCATTAAGTAATTATTTTCTTGGTGAAAATTACTCAAAAGGTAATGAAGAATTTTCTCCATAAAATTTGTTATGTGAACAAAAATCAAAATGTCTAAATTTGGTGATAATGATATATGAATAGTATGTATTTAATGATTTTATCCACCATTTAATTTAAAATTATCTTGTGTAATCATCAAACCATTTAATTCCATCTTCACATTCTCCTCACAAACTTCTTGTATAAGAGAAAACATGTGATATCATCCATGATTTTATGTTTTATCCACAACTCACAACTTATTTTGATTATAAAATTATGAAATAACCATCATACGAATCATAAATGAGTCTTCGATAATCATTTTTATAACCTTATATTTCTGATGTTGCTCAACGGATATTGGGGATACCAACACCATGAATTTATGATATCATCATACTTTTTCTAATCACCTATACAAATTTTAGAAATTCATTCCCATGATGAAATTCATTTTCCCAAAATTAGTTTCACTATTCTTATGGTATTACATTCTATTTTCTATAAAAACAATCATGTATATTATTAATTTTATCTTAATTATTGATTAGATAGTATCAATTACTTATTTCTTCAAATATCTCCTACTATTTTATGAAACTCTGGTATCCCTCATAACTAGACTCTGATTACTATGTCATTTGAGTATTCTAGTAGAAATGATGTTTGAATCCTCACCTCATAGTCTAGATGATATGGAAATGACACTACATGGAGTGTTTCATCAAAGGAATTTTACTAACCATTTACATTAAATAATGGCTCCTTGATCTGTTTAGTAATATCTCATCCACTAAAACCATATATGGGTTTTGACTCAAATCATAGATCACATTCATGTCCAATGTTTCTACATCTTCTATGGGATACCTCTCCATCTTTGTGGTGTTTGATTCTTATTTTATCTTAATCATAATACATAAATATAAACACATAAGTGAGGGAGTTTTGAGAGTTCATTATACAGATAAAGAACTTTATTATCATGGAATTCAAGCCCTAATATATAATAAATGTGAAAAGGGATGATACATAGAATAAATTATTTAATAAATTAATTTCATTCTTTCACAGAAATTAGAAATCAGTATTTAAATATATAAAATCATTGCAGCCATTGGTCAGTTGGTGCTAATGATTAGATGAGACATAATTTAGATGTGAAATAAAAATTAATTATGTGATAAATTTATGTTGATAGAATTCATTTAATTATTATAATCCCTTCAGTTTTTATTCAATTAAAATTTATTCTGTTTAATATTATATTTAATTATATTTCAAAATTTAACTTAATTTATAAATATTTAATTAAAATTATAGGATATGGATGGTATGTGGGATTGCTGAGTAGTAGCGTGGGGAGGTGTATCTGGTTATAGTATTAGGCAGTGGTCGTGGATCATCACATGATGGGGTTCCCCTTGTCATTTTTTTTCTTCTTTTCATGATTATGGATACTGAGAGCCGCATTTTATTCCTATTTTTTGGGATTTCCTTCATTTACCCTTTCTCCAACCATTTATTTGCAATATTTTTATTTTTTCTCATTGGATTGTATTTCCATGATTCGCCCCCACTCCCTTTTCATTTTTATTATAATAAAATTTAAATTCAGTTAAATGAATATGGATTATCCCTTATGATATATATATATATATAATTTCCACAAAATGGTGGAACGAATAATAGATTGGACAATACTATTCCCATCATCGGAATTCCAGTCGTTGTCCAGGAGATGACTAGAATCACATCACCAATTGACTTCATATATAAAAAATGTTTATTTAGATATACACATTATTCAAATTATACCCACATGAAATGCAATTTTAATCTACATTTAAAACATCATATTTCCATAAAATGGACAAAATATTTCTAATTCACTCTCCATATGTGGCATTAGAATTATAAAAATTACATATACAAAAATATAATTCCAATTTATTTATTAAACCTTCACATGGTTTATATGATACAAATTAAAGACACTAAGGAGTGAAAAGAAAACTATTTTATTGGGGATTTAAAATATTTCTTTGGTGATATAAATATATACATCATCATTGATAAATAATAGCCCCGGTAAAAACACAATGATCCCACTTAATGACATTAAAACATTAAATAAAACAATAATTAGCTCATTCGAACTAAAGTGGCACTTGGAATATACTCATCAGTAGCATTTATTTCATGGCATGTTTAAATTGAATCCCCAATAGATCATCCATATGTGCATCAAAAGTCTACAAGAGCATTTATCATTAAATTCTTGGTGCTTGTGTGAAGATATGATGATGCCTTTGATGTTCTGATGGCCACCACAATGTTGATCCACAAATCCAAGAAGAACAACATAGACTCAAAGCTCGAATAGACAAAATCTCTCTCTAGAAAGTTGGATAAGGAGGGATGATATCACCCATCGTGTGATGAATATTTTAGGGCATGAGAGCCTCTCTTTATAACGACCCATACTTTACATACATTGTTTTTACTTCAGAATTGAAGCACACTTATTACAACATATATCAAAACCAAGAAAGGACCATATAGGTATAGTGTCTTTAGAAACTAGGAAACATAAACAATTGGTTCATAAAGCATCTACTTTGCCTCCCATTTATTTCATCATATCTAGAGTCCCTTTTTGGCATATTTTACTTAATAACCTTCTTCCTGGCCTGGGGAAACAAAACATACAAAAGGGTGAGCTCAAATGCTTAGTAAGGTTAAAAAAAAATATCAATCACATCATATTCATAAGAACATAACATTTTAGAGATCTTAACCTGCAAAAGAAAGAATAATTTCATAACATGGGATAAATCATAGTAGTGAAATGAAATCCCAATAATCATAACTTAAAACATGAAACTTTGTGTCATACACACATAATCATAGAGAATAATATCTTATTAGTCAAGACTCATTGCCAAGACTATCTTAGTGGACAAAGTCCATTTCTGAACCGAGTCACCCTCGTTTCAGTCCTGTTTCACTGAACCGGTATAACCTACCGTTCCAGCCATGTCTATCTCATGAGATATAAAATCTTTACCCAAGGCATTGGAGGGAGATATAGGTCCCACCCATCTCATAATGATACCATTCTTATGCGTGCCACAAAATCATAAACCATACATCATTGCATAACCCATGTAATAAAAATGGGAATCTTAAACATCATGACATCATAAAACAATTCATATACGATAAAGGAATTCATAAAAATAATTCCATCACAACATAATCAAATCAATGTAATAATAGGGATAAAAACAGAACCCTTTATTATCTTAGATGGAAAATAATTTTGATAAAACACTTGAACTTCATTCTTGAGGAAAATATCCTTTCTACTTCAAAAACACTTTTCCTTTCTTAACATGTCATACAATTTTAAACTAAAAGAAGTTGATTAAAAAATAAACTTGAAAACTTATAAAGGAAGTTTCTTGGAAATAATTTTATAAAAATCCATTCATTCCGTATAAGTTAAAAAAACATTCTTCTCGTACTTTTGTCGGAAAAGTCAAAAAGTACCTCGTACGAAAAACGACAAAAGATTCCTTTCATATCTTTTACTAAAAACTCACCAAAGGGTAAAATTGGATATTAACTATTGTAGAAGTATATTAATATCACATATTGAGGAAACATGGATGTGGATGATAAAATACACCCCAGTAAATTTCAAAGTATAAACAGTCTCGGATAAAAATGAGATTGTGATATTTTCCCATACCTTAGGTCCGATATGCTTTGTACGTGTCCGAACCTCCTGTATAATGATTTAAATAATTTTATTGACTTATTCAAAAATCATACTTATTTTTATGATGTCATATTTGGTCATATTCTTAGCTTCTTAGTAGTAATATTTCATTGCTACTTGTTATTCGGGTGTTTATAACTTTTTGTTCTTATGCGTGTTTTATCGAATAAATTATTATTCTTCTCTTTAGGTTATAGATACCTCATTTCCATAATGGTATTAGTGTAATATATATCATATTCATTCATTCAATTCATTTCATTTATATAATCATTATGAAATGAAGATCATGTAGAACGAGTCGCATCACATCGTGGAGACGGTATTCCGTACGTACGCACGAGTGATGATATCGTTCCTATGATCGTGGAATTGTATTGGAGTGTATGTATAATATTTTAGAATCAGTATCACTTTATAATAGTCATATATAGTCATTATTTACACCATTATACCCATCCAAGTAAGGTGGTGGTGGAAAATAGATTACACCACGGCGTGGAGACGGTATTCCGTACGTACGCACGCACGGTGATTTCTTTTTCCGTAGGATGGATAGATGGTGAAATAGGGTTGTTTCATAATTATAATAACATATCAGTATATGAGTGACAATGATGTTATTACTTCATAATTAAACAACTAAATAAGAAGAAGTGGAAGAAGAAATAAAGATGAAAGAATCGGTAATGGACATTACCTCTTCTTTGAAGTGCTTCTTTGAGACCTCCTTTTAGGGAACTAAAATAGGTCTTTGAAGAAGACCAGAACCTCTAGGATGTCTCTAGGGAAGTGGAGAGGATAAATTGGCAGTGGTTGGCCAATCTTGAAGGCTCTAAGTGGTGTGAGGAAGATAGGGAGGAGAGGGGCACCTTTGGAATAACCAAAAATATTATTTTATTATAAAGTCACGTTCAGTTTTAAATAGATCCAAATTGATTTATTTCGAGGCTAAGGTGGGGGTGGGTCTAAATCCTCTCATAAAATAGAATTTAGACAAGTTTAGGTTCCTATTTTAACCTTATCATGTAGATTTAACATTAAGTTAAATAATTTTACTTTTACCGTGTCTTCTTGTGTTCTTATACTATAAGGTTAATAAACATACTATAAGCAGCCAAACGAACACCAAGTTGTTTATTATTAATATATATAACCTTATCAAAGTAATTTGGCCAAACCTTAGATTTTTAGGAATAAAATAACAATTACTAATATAATATTTATTTTAAAAACTATTTTATGTCAATTTTGACACTATTTAGTAATTAATTTTTTTGAAAATCATAACAGAATGATTAGTTCGAAAAACATTAATTAAATCAATACTAACATGCCATATTAATCTAGAAAATTATTGTAATTCATAAAAAGTGTCAAATTACATTTATTTTTGTGTTTATAACATCAATTATGTCAATATTGCTTTAATAATATAATTACTGCATCATCTTTGTGTCATAAATAAATTAAATTATTTAATGTCTAAAAATTACAAATAAAATACCATTATGCAGGAAATCCTTTTATCTTTCTAATGAATATTTATAGTCGAATTTTTCTTATGTATTACCCCATATTAAAAATGATTTACTTATTACACTTCGATTTTAACTATTTTAACCCTTCTTTAAACAAATTAATAATAAATGTCCTAATCTAATCCAAGTGGGCCTAAATGGTCATATTTTATTCCTAAGTTTGTTTTTGGTCGAATTACACTTATCCAATAGAATTAGGAAATGTGTTAGGGTAATAATAATATCCTTTTTACCCTTAATTACCCTATTTACTTTTAACCGTGGTAAATAAAAGTAAAAAGTTACTATTCACCAAAAAATATTTTCATCTCATTGAACCACATTTTACATACTGACATCAACTGTGTCTCTCGGATTTTTGAAATTCCACTCACAGAAGCGGTAAAATTAAGTTTTATGAAAAATTCAGTTTTTTAACTACCACTTAGTGGTTTCACTATTCATCAAAAATTGAAAGTTTTCAGAAAAATACCAAAATTTTACCCTAGGCTAATTTCGATATTACGAGTCCAAATATGAAGTACATTTTGAAAAATAAAATTTATAAAATTTCAAAAATTGGTTATTACTATTCATAACGGCTAGTTTTAATAATATTTTAATAGTATATCGTTGTTTAGTGAAACTCGGTATTGCGTACGACGCAAGCTATCGGGGAAGGTCGTGATTTCGTGTAAAGCAAGCCAAGCAAGTGTTTTGTAGAAAAATATTCCTTTGATGATTTATATAACATAAAAGTCTCGGGTGTTACATTCTACCCCCCTTAAAATGAATTTCGCCCTCGAAATTCGTCACTTTGTAACAAACAGATGAGGATACCTCTCCCTCATCACATCCTCCAGCTCCCATGTAGCTTCTTCTAATTGGTGGTTCCTCCATAAAACTTTCACCAATCGAGTGGTCTTGTTTTGTAGGACTTTTTCGCAACTATCCAGAATCTCTATCGGTTGTTCTTCATAAGAAAGATCTTGCTCCAGCGGTACAACTTATAAGATGAGTACATGTGAAGGATCAGGTATGTACTTTCTCAGGAGAGATACATGGAACACATCGTGAACTTGAGAGAGATTCGGTGGAAGCGCCAATCGTTAAGCTACCTTCCCAACACGATCCAGTATTTTGAAAGGACCGATATATCTAGGGCTCAACTTCCCCTTCTTTCCAAATCTCATGACCCTCTTCCAGGGAGATATTCGTAAGAACACTTTATCACCCACTTCAAACTCTAGGTATTTTCTTTGGTTGTCAGCATATCTTTTCTGTCAACTCTAAGCTGCTCTTATGTGTTGTTGAATAGATCTGACCTTTTCTACCATTTCATCAACGAGATCGGGTCCTAATAGCTTTCTTTCCCCAACTTCATCCCAGCAAGTTGGAGTCCTGCATTTCTTTCCATAGAGAGCTTCATAAGGAGCCATCTGAATACTGGAGTGAAAGCTATTATTATAAGAAAATTCCACCAAAGGTAGGTGTTGATCCCAACCACCTTTGAAATCCATAGAGCAAGCTCTCAACATATCTTCTAGAGTTTGAATTGTTCTCTCAGACTAACCATCTGTATGAGGATGATAAGCAGTGTTAAACTCAACTCTGTATCCAGAGTATGCTGAAGACTTCGCCAGAACATCGAGGTAAATCTCGGATCCCGATCAGATATAATAGAAAGTGGTACTCCATGCAATCTTACCACTTCTTTTACATATATCCTGGCAAGCTGATTCAGAGAGAAATCCTCTCTAATAGCAATGAAGTGTGTAGAATTTTTTAGACGATCAACTATGACCCAGATAGCATTATTTCCTTTGGATGTTTTAGGAAGTCCTATGACAAAGTCCATAGTGATGTTTTCCCATTTCCATTCGGGTATGGGTAATGGTTGTAACATCCCCTTACACTTCTGTCTCTTAGCTTTAACTTGTTGACAAACCAAGCATCGAGAGACATATTCAGCAACATCTCTTTTCATGTCATCCCACCAGAAGTACTCCTTCAGGTCCCTATACATCTTCATGCTTCCAGGATGAATAGAGAATGAAGAACTATGAGCCTCATCCAGAAGCTCCTTCTTTAATTCTGGGATGGGAGGAACACAAACCCTATTCCTGAACTTTATTATCCCATCACAATCAAGGTTGAATTTAGGAACATTTCTCACCTTCTTTTGTAACTCGACATCTTCTTTCTGTGCCTCTTTAATCTTCACATGTATAGATGGTTGAACATTCATTTGAGAAAGATACGATTTTTCCCCATTCATTATAATTCCAAGATCCATCCTTTGTAAATCCATAAATATTGGATATTTTGTGATCCTCATCATGGATAAACTAGTGTGGTCTTGTCGACTTAATGCATCTGCCACCTTGTTTGCTTTCCCAGGGTGGTAATGGATTGAGCAGTCGTAATCCTTAATCAGCTCCAACCATATTCTTTGGTGCATATTCAGCTCCTTTTGTGTGAAAATATACTTTAAACTTTTATGATCAGTATAAATATCACACCTTTCTCCATAAAGGTAATGCCTCCAAATCTTTAATGCAAAGATTACCGCAGCTAACTCCAAATCATGAGTTGGGTAATTTTGCTCACGTATTTTCAACTGTCGTGAGGCATAAGCTATCACCATATCATTTTGCATAAGAACACACCCCAATCCCTTCTTGGATGCATCACTATAGATCACAAACCTTTCTCCACTACAAGGCAGTGTGAGAACAGGTGCACTGGATAACCTTCTTTTCAACTCCTTGAAATACTCTTCACATTCCTCCGTCCAAACAAACATAACTCCTTTTCGAGTCAACTTGGTGAGTGGATTAGATAATCATGAAAAATATTTCATAAAACTTCGATAATATCCAGCTAAACCAGGAAAAATTTGGATCTCGGTTACTGTTGTTGGTCTCGACCATCTTTCGATAACCTCTGTTTTTGCTGGATCCACAGATATCCCCTCTTTTGAGATTATGTGACCCAAAAATGCAACTTTTTGAAGCCAAAATTCACACTTGGTAAATTTGGCATAAAGATTCTCCTTTCTCAGGGTCTTTAATATAATTCTCAAGTGATCTTCATGATCTTCCTTTCTCTTTGAATAGACAAGAATATCATCTATAAAGACTACCACAAACTGATCAAGATAGTCTCTAAAGACTCTATTCATCAGATCCATGAAGATAGCAGGGGCATTAGTAAGACAAAATGGCATCACTATAAATTCATAGTGTCCATACCTTGTATGGAAAGCCGTCTTTGGTATATCCTCCCTTTTGACCCTTAATTGATGATACCCTAAACGAAGATCAATCTTGGAAAAGTATTGAGCTCCGCGTAGTTGGTCAAATAGGTCGTCAGTGCGGGGGAGAGGATATTTGTTCTTGATAGTGATCTTGTTATGTTCTCAATAATCAATACAGAGTCTCATTGATCCATCTTTCTTCTTAACAAACAGAAAAAGTGCTCCCCAAGGTGACGCACAAGGGCGTATGAACCCCTTATCAAGATTCTCTTGGAGTTGCTTCTTCAATTCCTGCAACTCAATTGGGGCCATTCTATAAGGTGTCTTTGAAATAGGCAAAGCACCCGGTACGAGTTCTATTGAAAACTCAACTTCACGATTCGGTGGAAGACCCGGTAATTCCTCCGGAAAGACATCATCAAACTCCCGTACAATGAGCATATTCTTAATCGTGAGTTTCTCACCAACCATTTGAGATAAATAACCTTCATTTAGTGGAATCAATACCCATAAAATGGAAGAAATTTCCACTGGAAGGTTATGTTCATCCTTGCATTGATAGACAATCATAGATTAATCTGGAATATGAAATGTGACTTCCCTTCTTTGGCAATTGATATGAGCTCCATGTAGAGAAAGCCAATCCATGCCAAGAATCACATCAAATTCCACTATAGGAAGGATCACAAGATTTGCAGGAAGCACTTTCCCACAAACTTCAATCAGAGAAGAATTATAAACTTTTGATGTGACTGTTGTGCCATTAGGTGTTGTCACAGCTAACTCAACATCTAATTGTTGAGGTAATACAGTGATACCCTTAGAAAATTCTTCAGAAATAAAGGAGTGGGTGGATCCAGAATCAAATAAAACATTTTCTACTTTAGAGTGGATGGTAAGTGTACCTTTCACCACATCGTTATCGTACTCCACATCGCTGATAGAAATTGCATGTGACTTTCCTTTGTCTTTAGCCTTAAGAGTTTGTTGACATCGACCATCATCATCAACCCTTGGATTAGGGAATTTATTGGCATAATGTCCCATCTCCTTGCACTTGAAACATTGAAGTGTTGTAGGGTCATTCTGTGTATTCCTTCCTTTGTTTTCATCATTAGACATCTTCTTCCCATCATTGCGGTATTCAAATGCCCGATGACCTTCCTTTCCACATTTGAAACATTTACTTGTCCCTTTAAGACAACTCCCTCCATGTTTCTTTCCACACTTTGAGCATAAGGTAAATCTCATCTTCTTTTCAGTGTGCTCTTTAGATTTTCATTTGAATTCCATTTTCCTCTTCTTATCAAACCCATATGACTGATGGGTTACTCCAATCTCCATATCGACTTTGAGAGCACATCGAATGATTTCCTCGTAGCTATTGAAGTCCCTTATGGCTAACACCCTTCGAAGACTTGGTTTTAAGCCACTAAAGAATCGATCGATCTTACTCTCAGGTTGGATAATAATACCAGAAGCGTACCTTGCAAGTCTTGTAAAATTTGCTTCATAGGTACCAACAGATTCATCATCCATTTGCTTCAGTTCAAGAAACTCTTTCTCCATCTTTTTTCAGAGAATACGAGGGAAGTACTTATTGAAAAATAATTTTTTGAACTCGTCCCATTCCATGGACTCAATTTCATCCCTTTGCCTCATATTCTTAATAAGATTCCACTATTGATCAGCATCACCTTCCAAACGATACACTGCTAAGATGACTTTATCATGCTCAGAACATTGAAGAACTGAAAATATCTTTTCAGTAGTACTAATCCATTGTTCAGCAACTAATGGATCAGTAGACCCGCTGAATGAAGATGGACGTTGTATCATGAAGGATTCAACAGAATGTTTCTCCTTCCTTTGCTCGTTTGAAAGTCTTGCATGATTCATAGCTTGAGAAAGTTTTGTGAGCATGGATACAAGATTTTTCATTCCAGCTCCCATAACGTTTGGTTGCTCAGGGGGAAAATCATTGCATTGCCCGTCGCATTCCGCATTAACACGGTTCGTTCGGGTTTCATCCATTGACTAAAACCAAGAAGAATAGTGTGAGAAACACTAATTATAATAGGAAAACCACATAATCAAGAATAAAATTTCACACTTAAGGTCTTATCCTAGGTTATTCATGGCCATTTCAAAAACACTAAGATTGTGTTCTATGCTTAGACTTATCCTTAGGGTTCTTACTAAGGCTTTCACATCCTAGTTTCCAAAGGTTGACTATACCTTTACTCTAATACCAACTATAACGACCCATACTTTACATAAATTGTTTTTACTTCAGAATTGAAGCACACTTATTACAACATATAACAAAACCAAGAAAAGACAGTATAGGTATAGTGTCTTTAGAAACTGGGAAACATAAACAACTGGTTCATAAAGCATCTACTTTGCCTCCCATTTATTTCATCATATCTAGAGTCCCTTTTTGGAATATTCTACTTAATAACCTTCTTCCTGGCCTGGGGAAACAAAACATACAAAATGGTGAGCTCAAATTCTCAGTAAGGGTAAACAAAATAAATATCAATTACATCATATTCATAAGAACATAACATTTTAGAGATCTTAACCTGCAAAAGAAAGCATAATTTCATAACATGGGATAAATCATAGTAGTGAAATGAAATCCCAATAATCATAACTTAAAACATGAAACTTTGTGGCATACACACATAATCATAGAGAATTATATCTTATTAGTCAATACTCATTGCCAAGACTATCTTAGTGGACAAAGTCCATTTCTGAACCGAGTCACCCTCGTTTCAGTCCTGTTTCACTGAACCGGTATAACCTACCGTTCTAGCCATGTCTATCTCATGAGATATAAAATCTTTACCCAATGCATTAGAGGGAGATATAGGTCCCACCCATCTTATAATGATACCATTCTTATGCATGCCACAAAATCATAACCCATACATCATTGCATAACCCATGTAATAAAAATGGGAATCTTAAACATCATGACATCATAAAACAATTCATATACGATAAAGGAATTCATAAAAATTATTCCATCACAACATAATAAAATAAATGTAATAATAGGGATAAAAACAGAACCCTTTATTATCTTATATGGAAAATAATTTTGATAAAACACTTGAACTTCATTCTTGAGGAAAATATCCTTTCTACTTCAAAAACACTTTTCCTTTCTTAACATGTCATACAATTTTAAACTAAAAGAAGTTGATTAAAAAATAAACTTGAAAACTTGTAAAGGAAGCTTCTTGGAAATAATGTTTTAAAAATCCATTCATTCCGTATAAGTTAAAAAAACATTCTTCTCGTACTTTTGTCGGAAAAGTCAAAAAGTACCTCGTACGAAAAACGACAAAAGATTCCTTTCATATCTTTTACTAAAAACTCACCGAATGGTAAAATTGGATATTAACTATTGTAGAAGTATATTAATATCACATATTTAGGAAACATAGATGTGGATGATAAAATACACCCCAGTAAATTTCAAAGTATAAACAATCTCGGATAAAAATGAGATTGTGATATTTTTCCTTACCTTAGGTCTGATATGCTTTGTACGTGTCCGAACCTCCTGTATAATGATTTAAATAATTTTATTGACTTATTACAGAATCATACTTATTTTTATGATATCATATTTGGCCATATTCTTAGCTTCTTAGTAGTAATATTTCATTGTTACTTGTTATTCGGGTGTTTATAACTTTTTGTTCTTATGCGTGTTTTGTCGAATAAATTCTTATTCTTCTCTTTAGGTTATAGATACATCATTTCCAGAATGGTATTAGTGTAATATATATCATATTCATTCATTCAATTCATTTCATTTATATAATCGTTATGAAATGAAGATCATGTAGAACGAGTCGCATCACATCGTGGAGACGGTATTCCGTACGTACGCACGAGTGATGATATCGTTCCTATGATCGTGGAATTGTATTGGAGTGTATGTATACTATTTCAGAATCAGTATCAGTTTATAATAGTCATATATAGTCATTATTTACACCATTATAACCATCCAAGTAAGGTGGTGGTGGAAAATAGATTACACCACGGCGTGGAGACGGTATTCCGTACATACGCACGCGCGGTGATTTCTTTTTCCGTAGGATGGATAGATGGTGAAATAGGGTTGTTTAATAATTATAATAACATATCAGTATATGAGTGATACTGATGTTATTACTTTATAATGAAACAACTAAATAAGAAGAAGTGGAAGAAGAAATAAAGATGAAAGAATCGGTAACGGACATTACCTCTTCTTTGAAGTGCTTCTTTGAGACCTCCTTTTAGGGGACTAAAATAGGTCTTTGAAGAATACCAGAACCTCTAGGATGTCTCTAGGGAAGTGGAGAGGATAAAGTGGAAGGGTTTGGCCGAGCTTGAAGGCTCAAAGTGGTGTGAGGAAGAGAGGGAGGAGAGGGGCACCTTTGGAATAACTAAAAATATTATTTTATTATAAAGTCAAGTTCGGTTTTAAATAGCTCCAAATTGATTTATTTCGAGGCTAAGGTGGGGGTGGGTATAAATCCTCTCATACAATATAATTTATACAATTTTAGGTTCATATTTTAACCTTATCATGTAGATTTAACATTAAGTTAAATAATTTTACTTTTACCGTGTCTTCTTGTGTTCTTATACTATAAGGTTAATAAACTTACTATAAGCAGCCAAACGAACCCCAAGTTGTTTATTATTAATATATATAACCTTATCTAAGTCATTTGGCCGAACCTTAGATTTTTAGGAATAAAATAACAATTACTAATATAATATTTGTTTTAAAAACTATTTTATGTCAATTTTGACACTATTTAGTAATTAATTTTTGTGAAAATCATAACAGAATGATTAGTTCGAAAAAAGTTAATTAAATCAATACTAACATGTCATATGAATCTATAAAATTAGTGGAATTCATAAAAAGTGTCAAATTACATTTATTTTGGTGTTTATAACATCAATTTTTTCAATATTTCATTAATAAGATAATTACTGCATCATCTTTGTGTCATAAATACATTACATTATTTAATGTCTAAAATTACAAATAAAATACCATTATGTAGGAAATATTTTTATCTTTCTAATGAATATTTATAGTTGAATTTATCTTATGTATAACCCCATATTAAAAATGATTTACTTATTACACTTTGATTTTAACTATTTTAACCCTTCTTTAATTAAATTAATAATAAATGTCCTAATCTAATCCAAGTGGGCCTAAATGGTCATATTTTATTCCTAAGTTTGTTTTTTGTCGAATTAAAGTTATCAAATAGAATTAGTACATGTGTTAGGGTAATAATAATATCATTTTTACCCTTAATTACCCTATTTACTTTTAACCGTGGTAAATAAAAGTAAAAAGTTATTATTCACCAAAAATTATTTTCATCTCATTGAACCACATTTTACTTACTGACATCAACCGTGTCTCTCGGATTTTTGAAATTCCACTCACCGAAGCGGTAAAATTAAGTTTTATGAAAAAATCAGTTTTTGAACTACCACTTAGTGGTTTCACTATTCATCAAAAATTGAAAGTTTTCAGAAAAATACCAAAATTTCACCCTAGGCTAATATCGATATTACGAATCCAAATATGAAGTCCATTTTGAAAAATAAAATTTATAAAATTTCAAAAAGTGGTTATTACTATTCATAACGGCTAGTTTTAATAATATTTTAATAGTATATCGTTGTTTAGTGAAACTCGGTATTGCGTACGACTAAAGCTATCGGGGAAGGTTGTGATTTCGTGTAAAGCAAGCCAAGAAAGTGTTGTGTAGAAAATGATTCCTTTGATGATTTATATAACATAAAACTATCGGGTGTTACACTCCTCAATTATAGTGAGTTAATAAAACAAACAGAAAATGGTTCTTGACCCTAAAATATTTATTACTTAGTATAAAAAACATCTTATTAGTACATTACTTAGTAATTAATATAATTTATATTTTAATCACTTACTTGTAATGTAATAAGTATTTTACATGATACAAATATGTCATTAACTTGTAACATCATTCTGAAATGATTCCTGAATATTAAAATAATATCTGTTCCTTTAATATTTCTACTATGTCAAAATAGTTAATTGTAGATGCATTTAATAATAAATTCAATAAAATTTATTCTAAACTAGAATAATAATGAATTTAAATATTTCTTGGAGCTTGTATATCCTCATACATATCCTGCACCCCAAGGTGTGTCCCATCATAATTAGAACTCCCGTTCATTAAAATATAGTGGGAATATGAATATTCTATAATGTTGTGTGTGACCCTCTCAGCCCTTATATCGAAAGTAGTGAATACAATTAAAAAACAAGAACGGAGTCCCACAATTCATCAAGGAAAATAATGAGACAATGAGTAGATACAGAAATGAAAACATTAGCTATTACAACATAGGGTTTTATCATCACTAAAAAAGAGATGATAATCAAGAAACTATTAAAATAAGGTACATTTTTTAGGGCTAAAAACTGATAAAAGGGTTCTTCATCAGTGTTTTTATGCGCTGAAAAACGATAAAAATTTAAAAAAATTTAAAATAATTTCTACAAATTGAATCAGATGTTTTTAAAATATAACACCATGAGATTTTATGAGAAATATTTTTTTTATGTCTTATGTTATACACAACACCAAATTAATCTTTCACAACACACAATACTGACTTGGCTTGCATTACACGTAATCGAGACCTTCCTCGATAGCGTGTGTAGTACGCAATACCGGGTTTCACTAAACAGTGATATATTATTATGTACTAGCCGTTATGAATATTATTAACTACATTTTTAATTTTATAACATTATTATTCATCTTACACATTTTCTAGAACATGGTAAGAGAACAAAAAAATCGGGTAAAATAAGTATTTTTCAAAAAATACAGTTTTTCCACCTTTTGATGGTGCACCCACATTAAATATAGTTTTTTACAAGTTTATAAGTTCAATTTGACAAAATAAAATTCTTATTTGGAATCAGGATATAAAAATTTACTTTGGAAAAATTTTTGATACTTTTCTAATAACTTTCATATTTTGATGAATAGTAAAAATACGCTAATTTTTAATTAAAAACAACTTTTTTCATTGAGATAATTTATATGGTTAAATTATAATATTTAATGGTTTTAAAGTATAAATAGAATATATTTTTACCATTTAATATAATTTATGTCATTATCATTAATTTCTCATTGAATTCATAGGTTAAAACATTTCATTCTTTGGCAATGTTTTAACTTCTAAACCTCGTTTTCTTAACAACATAATTAATATTAAATTAATTACTTCAACTTATGTGTTTTTAATTTTAAAAAATGGATTCCATATTTGGAATCAGTGGGTCTAAATTATGTTAATAGGCTACTTTTTATTTTTGGTCATTATGAATTGTAAATACGGTAAATTTTATTTACCATAGTTAAAGGTAAATCGGGTAATTAAGGGCAAATATAAGATTATAAAATTACCCTAACACCTGAAAAAATCCTATTGGATGAATAAAAGTCGACCCATATCACTTAAGGGATGGACTATATTAATTTAATGGACTTTTGACCATGAAATAATAAAATTATTATTAAAACCAAGGATAGTGACAATATGTCACTCTCTTAAATCTTATAAGTATAATAATTTTAATTTAGTGATAAACTTCATTAAACATAGGATATAAATATTATACAGAAAGAAAATAAAATTATCTACATCATCTGAATTTATTTAAAATTTTTAGCGATTAAATAATTGTCATTAATTATGACAAAATAGTGATGTTGAAATTATTTTATTAATTAAAATTTCAAATAAATGGTTTAAAAATATTAAAATAAATATTATATGAACTATTTAATGTTCTACACTAATTTTCTAGATACATATGAAATTTTATTAATCTATTAAAGCTTTTTGTTCGAACATATCTTCTGTATATATTTTATTTAAATTCAAATAAATGAATAGTGTCAAAATTGACACTATTGTTATTTTATAAAAATAACATATTATAAAATTGTTTAAAAATCACAAAAATATTTAAAAATTATAAATTAAAATTTATATGGTCTAAAATGTCATAAAGTGTCAAATTATGGAAAATTCACAACACATATGTAATTATTTAAAATAATTTAAAATTTAGAATATTATTACCACAAATAACATTAAATTGATAAATAAGGATAAATCAAGTTGATAATGTTTAAAATAAATTCCTAACATGTCTAAATTTTATTATTTGATGATATTACAACCCTATATCATCTAATTTTCTGATATGAGTCATTTTTGAAGCTTTTAAGAGGGGATAGGATTTAATATAAACTAATATTTCTTATATTTCCAAAGGTGCCCCTCTCCTCCCTTATAAAAGGGCACCTCCTCACTCTCATCCTAACACCAATTTGAGCCTTAAAGATCGACCAAAACCTACCCATTTCACTTACCCACTTCCTTATAAACCTACTAGAGGTACTGGTCTTCTCAAAAGACCAACTCTAGTGCCCTAAGAGAAAGTTTAAAGGAGGCACTTCGTGAAAGAGGTAATACCTTCTACCATTTTCTTCAAGTTCCATTCTTCTTCTACTCTCTCTTCTTTAGTTGTTTCATTATAAAGTAATAACATCAGTATCACTCATATAATTATATGTTATTAAAATTGTGAAACAACCCTATTTCACCTCTTATCCATCCTACGGTAAACAAAATCACCGCGCGAGCGTACGTATAGAATATCGTCTCCACGTCGTGCTGTAATATGTTTTCCACCACCACCTTACTTGGATGGGTATAATGGTACAAATAAATAACTATATATGATTATTGTAAAGTTTTATTGATTCTGAAATATTATACATACACTTCAATACAATTCCATGATCGTGGGAACGATATCATCGCTCATGCGTATGTACGGCCTACCGTCTCCACGATGTGATGCGACTCGTTCTATATGATCTTCATTGAATAATTATTATATAAATGAATTGAATTAATTAATATGATATATATTACACTAATACCATTCTGTAAATGATATATCTATATCCTATAAAGAGTAATAAGAATTTATTCGACAAAACATGCATAAGAACATAAAGCAATAAACACCCGAATAACAAGTAGCAATGAAATATTACTACTAAGAAGATAAAAATATGACCATATATGATACCATAACGATGAATATGATTCTGTAATAAGTCAATTTACATTATTTAAACCATATTACAGGAGGTTCGGATTCATACGAAGCATATCGGACCTAAGGTAAGGGAAAATCTCACAATCTCAATTTTTATCCGAGATTGTTTATAGTTCAGTAATTACTAGGGAATATTTATCATCCACATCCATGTTTCGTCAATATGTAATATTATATATTTCCTCCTACAATTTTTTAAATCCAATTTTACCCTTCAGTGAGTTTTTAGTAAAACATATGAAAGGAATCTTTTGTCATTTTCCGTACGAGGTACTTTTTGACTTTTCCGGCCAAAGTACGAGAAGAATGTCTTTTTTTAACTTATATAGAATGAATGGGTTTTTAGAAAATTATTTCCATGAATCTTCCTTTAAAAGTATCAAAGTTTATTTTTAATCAACTTATTTTACTTTAAAATTGTATGACATGTTAAGAAAGGAAAAATGTTTTTGAAGTAGAAAGGATATTTTCCTCAAGAATAGAGTTCAAGTTTTTTATCAAAATTATTTTCCATATAAGATAATATAGGGTTCTGTTTCTATCCCTATTTTTACGTTGATTTGATTATGTTATGATGGAATTATTTTTATGAAGTCTTTTTATCTTATATGGATTATGTTATGATGGCACGATGTTTATGAATCCCATTTTTATTACATGGGTTATGCTATGATGTATGGTTTATGATTTTGTGGAACACATAAGAATGGTATCATTATAAGATGGTTGGGACCTATATCTCCCTCCAATTCATTGGGTAAAGATTTATATATCATGAGATAGACATGGATGGAACGGAAGGTTAAATTGGTTCAGTGAAACAGGACTGAAACGAGGAGTGAACTCGGTTCAGAAACAGACTTTTCTCGCTAAGATAATCTTAGCAATGAGTCTTGACTACTAAGAAATGATTTTCTATGATTATGTGTGTATTCCAAAAAGATTCATGTTTTAAGTTATGATTATTGGTATTACATTTCACTTCTATGATTTATCCCATGTTATGATCTCTTTTGTAGGATAAGATTTTCAAAATGTTATGTTCTTATGAATATGATATGTTTGATATTTCTTTTGTTTACCCTTACTGAGAATTTGAGATCACCCTTTTGTATGTTTTCTTTTCCCTGGGTCAGGAAGAAGGATATTTAGTAGGATATTCCAAAAAGGGACTCTAGATATGATGAAATAAATATGAGACAACGTAGATGATTTATGAACCAGTTGTTTATGTTTCCCAGTTTCTAAAGACACTATACCTATACGGTGCTTTAATGGTTCTGTCATATGTTGTAATAAGTATGCTTCAATTTTGAAGTAATAACCATGTATGTAAAGTATGGGTCATTATAGTTGGTATCAGAGGGAAGGTATAGTCAACCTTTGGAAACTAGGACGTGAAAGCCTTAGTAAGAAACCTAAGGATATTTCTAAGCATAAAACACAATCTTAGTGTTTTAGAAATGGCCATGAAAAAACTATGATAAGACCTTAAGTGTGAAATTTTATTCTTGATTATGTGGTTTTCCAATTATAATTAGTGTTGCTCACACTATTCTTCTTGGTTTTAGTCAATGGTTGGATCCTGAAGGAACTGTGTTAATGCGGAATGCGATGGGAAATACAATGATTGTCCCCCTGAGCAACCAAAAGTTATGGGAGCTGGAATGAAAAATCTTGTAGCCATGCTCACACAACTTTCTCAAGCTATGAATCATGCTGGACTTCCAAACGAGAAAAGGAAGGAGTAAAATTCTGTTTAATCCTTCATGAGGGAGCGTCCACCATCATTCAGCGGGTCTTCTGATCCATTAGTGTCTGAACAATGGATCAGTACCACTGAAAAGATATTTTCTGTTCTTCAATGTTCTGAACATGATAAAGTCATCTTAGCAGTATATCGTTTGGAAGGTGATATTGATCAATGGTGGAATCTTATTAAGAATACGAGGCAAAGGGATGAAATTGAGTCCATGGAATGGGACAAGTTCAAGAACTTATTTTTCAATAATTATTTCCCTTGTATTCTTCGAACAAAGATGGAGAAGGAGTTTCTTGAACTAAAGAAAAAGGATGATGAATCCGTTGGTACCTACGAAGAAAATTTTACAAGACTTGCAAGGTACGCTTACGGAATTATTATCCAACCTGAGAGTAAGATCGATCGATTATTTAGTGGCTTAAAACCAAGTCTTCGAAGGGCATTATACATAAGGGACTTCAATTGCTATGAGTAAATTGTTCGATGTGATCTCAAGGTTGAGATGGAGATTGGTGTAACCCATCAGTCACATGGGTTTGATAAGAAGAGGAAAATGGAATTCAAAGGAAAATCTAAACACCACACTGAAAATAATATGAGTTTTCCCTTATGCTCAATGTGTGGAAAGAAACATGGAGGAAATTGTTTTAAGGGGACAAGAAAATGTTATAAGTGTGGAAAAGAAGGTCATTGGGCAATTGAATGTCGAAATAATGGGAAGAAGATGTCTAATGATGCAAATAGAGGAAGGGATACACAGAATTCACCTACTACACTTCAATGTTTCAAGTGAAAGTAGATGGGGAATTATGTCAATCAATTCCCAAATCCAAGGGTTGATGATGATGATCGACATCAACAAACTCTTAAGGCCAAAGATAAAGGAAAGTCACATGCAATTACAATCGGCGATGTGGAGTACGACAACGAAGTGGTAAGAGGTACACTTACCATCCACTCTAAAGTAGCAAATGTTTTATTTGATTCTGGATCCACCCACTCTTTTATTTCTAAAGAATTTTCTAAGGGTATCACCATATTACTTTAAAAATTAGATGTTGAGTTGCCTGTGACAACTCCTAATGGCCGAACGGTTGCATTAAAAGTTTAAAATTCTTCTCTGATTAAAGCTTGTGGGAAAGTGCTTCCTGCAAATCTTGTGATCCTTCCAATAGTGGAATTTGATGTGATTCTTGGCATGGATTGGATTTCTCTATTCGGAGATCATATCAATTTCCAAATAAGGGAAGTCACATTTAATATTCCCAATCAATCTAAAATCATCTATCGATGAAAGGATTGACATAACCTTCCAGTGGAAATTTCTTCCATCTTATGGGTCTTTATTCCAATAAATGAAGGTTATTTATCTCAAATGGTTGGGGAGAAACTCACGATTAATAATACTCCCATTGTACGAGATTTTGATGATGTCTTTTCCGGAGTAATTTCCAGGTCTTCCACCAAATTGTGAAGTTGACTTTTCAATAGAACTCATACCGGGTGCTATACCTATTTCAAAGACACCATATAGAATAGCCCCAATTGAGTTGCAGGAATTGAATAAGCAACTCCAAGAGAATCTTGGTAAAGGATTCATACGCCCTAGTGAATCACCTTGTGGAGAACCTGTTTTATTTGTTAATAAGAAAGATGGATCAATGAGACTCTACATTGATTATCGAGAACTTAACAAGATCACTATCAAGAACAAATATCCTCTCCCACGCATTGATGACCTATTTGACCAACTACGCGGAGCTCAATACTTTTCCAAGATTTATCTTCGTTTAGGGTATCATAAATTAAGGGTCAAAAGGGATGATATACCAAATACTGCTTTCCGTACAAGGTATGGACACTATGAATTTATAGTGATTCCATTTGGTCTTAATAATTCCCCTACTATCTTCATGGATCTGATGAATAGATTCTTTAGAGACTATCTTGATCAGTTTGTGGTAGTCTTTATAGACGATATTCTTGTCTATTCAAAGATAAAGGAAGAATATAAAGATCACTTGAGAATTGTATTAAAGGCCCTAAGAAAGGAGAAGCTTTATGCCAAATTTACCAAGTGTGAATTTTGGCTTCAAAAAGTTGCATTTTTTGGTCACATAATCTCAAAAGAGGGGATATATGTGGATCCAGCAAAAATAGAGGTTGTCAAAAGATGGTCGAGACCAACAACAGTAACTGAGATCCGAAGTTTTCTTGGTTTGGATGGATATTACTGATGTTTTGTGAAATATTTTTCAAGGTCATCTAACCCACTCACCAAGTTGACTCGGAAAGGAGTTAAGTTTGTTTGGACGGAGGAATTTGAAGAGAATTTCAAGGAGTTGAAAAGAAGGTTATCCAGTGCACCTGTACTCACACTACCTAGCAGTGGAGAAAGTTTTTTGATCTACAGTGATGCATCCAAGAAGGTACTGGGGTGTGTTCTCATGCAAAATGATATGGTGATAGCTTATGCCACACGATAGTTGAAAATCCATGAGAAAAATTACCAAACTCATGATTTGGAGTTAGATGCGGTAATCTTTACAATAAAGATTTGGAGGCATTATCTTTATGGTGAAAGGTGTGATATTTATACTGATCATAAAAGTTTAAAGTATATTTTCACACAAAAGGAGCTGAATATGCGTCAAATAAGATGGTTGGAGCTGATTAAGGATTACAACTGCTCAATTCATTATCACTCTGGGAAGGAAAACAAGTTGGAAGACACGTTAAGTCAACAAGACCATGCTAGCTTATCCATGATGAGGATCACAAAAGATCCAATATTTATGGATTTACAAAGGATGGACTTGGAATTATAATGGAAGGGGAAAAATATTATCTTTCTCAAATGAATGTTCAACCATCTATACACATGAAGATTAAAGATGCACAAATAGAATATATAGAGTTACAAAAGAATGTGATAAATTTTCCTGAATTCAGCCTTGTTTGTAATGGGATAATAAGGTTCAAGAATCGGGTTTGTGTTCCTCCCATCCCATAATTAAATAAGGACTACTGGATGAGGATCATAGTTCTTTATTCTCTATTCATCCTGGAAGCACGAAGATGTAGAGGGACCTGAAAGAGTACTTCTGGTGGGATGACATGAAAAGAGATGTTGCTGAATATGTCTCTCAATGCTTGGTTTGTCAGCAAGTTAAAGATGAGAGACAAAAGTCTAAGGGAATGTTACAACCATTACCCATACCAGAATAGAAATGGGAAAACATCACTATGGACTTTGTCACCGGAATTCATAAAACATCCAAAGGCAATAATTCTATCTGGGTTATAGTTGATCGTCTTACGAAGTCGGTACACTTCATTGCTATTAGAGAAGATTTTTCTCTTGATCATCTTGCCAAGATATGTGTAAAGGAACTGGTAAGATTGCATGGAGTACCACATTCCATTATATCTGATCGGGATCCAAGGTTTACCTTGAAATTCTGGCGAAGTCTTCAGTATGCTCTAGATACAGAGTTGAGTTTCAGCACTGCTTACCATCCTCAAACAGACGGTCAGTCTGAGAGGACAATTCAAACTCCAGAAGGCATGTTGAGAGATTTCTCTATGGATTTCAATGGTGGTTGGGATCAACACCTATCTTTGGTATAATTTTCTTATAATAATAGCTTTCACTCCAGTATTCAGATGGCTCCTTATGAAGCCCTCTATGGAAAGAAATGCAGAACTCCAACTTGCTGGGATGAAGTTGGGGAAAGAAAGATATTAGGACCTGATCTTGTTGATGCGATGGAAGAAAAGGTCCGATCTATTCAACAACACATAAGAGTAGCTCAAAGTCGACAAAAAAGCTATGTCGATAACTGAAGAAAAGACCTGGAGTTTGAAGTGGGTGATAAAGTGTTCTTACGAATATCTCCCTAGAAGAGGGTAATGAGATTTGGAAAGAAGGGAAAGTTGAGCCCTAGATATATCGGTCCTTTCAAAATACTGGATCGTGTTGGGAAGGTAGCTTACCGATTGGCGCTTCCACCAAATCTCCCTCAAGTTCACGGTGTGTTCCATGTATCTCGCCTGAGAAAGTACATACCCGATCCTTCACCTGTACTCAGTTCAAAAGTTGTACTGCTGGAGCAAGATCTTTCTTATGAAGAACAGCCGATAGAGATTCTGGATCATAGAGAAAAAGTCCTACGGAACAAGACTACTCTCTTGGTGAAAGTTTTATGGAGGAACCACCAATTAGAAGAAGCTACATGGGAACTTGAGGATATGATAAGGGAGAGGTATCCTCATCTGTTTGTAATGAAGTGACGAATTTCGAGGGCGAAATTTATTTTAAGGGGGTAGAATGTAACACCCTGAGATTTTATGAGAAATATTTTTTTAAGTCTTTTGTTATACGCAACACCAAAGGAATCTTTCACAACACACAATACTGACTTGGCTTGCATTACACGCAATCGCGACCTTCCTCGATAGCGTGTATAGTACGCAATACCGGGTTTCACTAAACAATGATATATTATTATGGACTAGCAATTATGAATAATATTAACTAAATTTTTAATTTTATAACATTATTATTCATCTTACACATTTTCTAGAACATGGTAAGAGAAAAAAATAAATTTTTCGGGTAAAATAAGTATTTTTCAAAAAATGCAGTTTTGCCGCCTTTTGTTGGCGCACCCACATTAAATCTAGTTTTTGACATGTTTATAAGTTAAATTTGACAAAATAAAATTATTCTTTGGAATCAGGATATAAAAATTTACTTTGGATAAATTTTTTATACTTTTCTAATAACTTTCATATTTTGATGAATAGTAAAAATACGCTAATTTTTAATTAAAAACAACTTTTTTCGTTGAGATAATTTATATGGTTAAATTATAATATTTAATGGTTTTAAAATATAAATAGAATATATTTTTACCATTTAATATAATGTATGTCATTAGCATTAATTTCACATTGAATTCATAGGTAAAAACATTTCAATCTTTGGCAATGTTTTAACTTCTAAAACCCGTTTTCTTAACAATGAGATTAATTTTAAATTAATTACTGCAACTTATGTGTTTTGAATTTTAAAAAATTGATTTCATATTTGGAATCAGTGGGTCCAAATTATTTTAAAAGGATACTTTTTATTTTTGGGCATTATGAATTGTAACTACGGTAAATTTTATTTACCATAGTTAAAGGTAAATCGGGTAATTAAGGGTAAATATAAGATTATAAAATTACCCTAACACCTTCCAAAATCCTATTTTATGAATAAAAGTCGACCCATATCACCTAACGGCCAGAATATATTTATTTCATGGACTTTTGACCATGAAATAATATAATTATTATTAAAACCAAGGATAGTGACAATATGTCACTCTCTTAAATCTTATAAGTATAATAATTTTAATTTAGTGATAAACTTCATAAAACATTGGATATAAATAGTATTCAGAAATATAATAAAATTATCTACATCATATGAATTTATTTAGAATTTTTAGGGATTAAATAATTATCATTAATGATGACACAATAGTGATGTTGAAATTATTATATTAATTAAAATATCAAATAAATGTTTTTAAAAATATTAAAATAAATATTATATGAACTATTTAATGTGCTCCAATAATTTTATAGATACATATGACATTTTATGAATCTATTAAAGCTTTTATTTTGAACATATCTTTTGTATATATTTTATTTAAATTCAAATAAATGAATAGTGTCAAAATTGACACTATAGTTATTTTATAAAAATAACATATTATAAAATTGTTTAAAAATCACAAAAATATTTAAAAATTATAAATTAAACTTTATATGGTCTAAAATTTCATAAAGTGTCAAATTATGGAAAATTCACAACACATATGTAATTATTTATAATAATTTAAAATTTATAATATTATTACCACAAATAACATTAAATTGATAAATAAGGATAAATAAAGTTGATAATGTTTAAAATAAATTCCTAACAAGTCTTAATTTTATTGGTTGATGATATTACAATATTATATCATCTAATATTCGTATATGAGTCATTTTAGAAGTTTTTAAGTAGTGTTGGGATTTAATATAAACTAATATTTCTTATATTTCCAAAGGTGCCCCTCTCCTCCCTTATAAAATGGCACCTCCTCCCTCTCCTATTTACACCAATTTGAGCCTTTAAGATCGTCCAAACCCTACCCATTTCACTTCCCCACTTCCTTAGAAACCTACTAGAGGTACTGGTCTTCTCAAAAGACCAACTCTAGTGCCCTAAGAGAAAGTTTAAAGGAGGCACTTCGAGAAAGAGGTAATACCTTCTACCATTTTCTTCAAGTTCCATTCTTCTTCTACTCCCTCTTCTTTAGTTGTATAATTATGAAGTAATAACATAAATATCCCTCATATACTTATATGTTATTATAAATATAAAACAACCCTATTTCACCTTTTATCCATCCTACGGTAAACAAAATCACCGCGCGTGCGTACGTACGGAATACCGTCTCCACGTCGTGGTGTAATATGTTTTCCACCACCACCTTACTTGGATGGGTATAATGGTGAAAATAAATAACTATATATGATTATTGTAAAGTTTTATTTATTCTGAAATATTATACATACGCTTCAATACAATTCCACGATCATGGGAACGATATCATCGCTTGTGCGTACGTACGGGCTACCGTCTCCACGATGTGATGCAACTCGTCCTATATGATCTTCATTGAATAATGATTATATAAATGAATTTAACAAATTAATATGATATATATTACTCTAATACCATTCTGTAAATGATATATCGATATCCTATAAAGAGTATTAATAATTTATTCAACAAAACACGCATAAGAACATAAAGCAATAAACACTCGAATAACAAGTAGCAATGAAATATTACTACCAAGAAGATACAAATATGACCATATATGATATCATAAAAATGAATATAATTATTTAATATGTAAATTGAAATTATTTAAACCATATTACAAGAGGTTCGGATTCATACGAAGCATATCGGACCTAAGGTAAGGGAAAATCTCGCAATCTCAATTTTTATCCGAGATTGTTTATACTTCAGTAATTACTGGGGAATATTTATCATCCACATCCATGTTTCGTCAATATCTAATATTATTTATATCCTCCTAAAATTTTTTAAATCCAATTTTACCCTTTGTTGAGTTTTTAGTAAAAGATATGAAAGGAATCTTTTTTCGTTTTTCGTACGAGGTACTTTTTGACTTTTCCGGCCAAAGTACGAGAAGAATTTATTTTTTTAACTTATACGGCATGAATGAATTTTTAGAACATTATTTCCATGAAGCTTCCTTTACAAGTTTTAAAGTTTATTTTTATTCAACTTATTTTACTTTAAAATTGTATGACATGTTAAGAAAGGAAAAATGATTTTGAAGTAGAAAGGATATTTTCCTCAAGAATGGAGTTCAAGCGTTTTATCAAAATTATTTTCCATCTAGGATAATATAGGGTTATGTTTCTATCCCTATTTTTACATTGATTTGATTATTTTATGATGGAATTATTTTTATGAAGTCCTTTTATCTTATATGGATTATGTTATGATGGCACGATGTTTAAGAATCCCATTTTTATTACATGGGTTACGCTATGATGTATGGTTTTTGATTTTGTGGCACACATAAGAATGGTATCATTATGAGATGTGTGGGACCTATATCTCCCTAATATTCATTGGGTAAATATTTATATCTCATGAGATAGACATGGCTGTAATGGCAGGTTAAACCGGTTCAGTGAAACAAGACTGAAACGAGGAGTGAACTCGGTTCAGAAATGGACTTTGTCCGCTAAGATAGTCTTGGAAATGAGTCTGGACTACTAAGAAATGATTTTCTATGATTATGTATGTATTCCATGAAGCTTCATGTTTTAAGTTATGATTATTGGGATTACATTTCACTTCTATGATTTATCCCATGTTATGATCTCTTTTACAGGATAAGATTTTCAAAATGTTGTGTTCTTATGAATATTATATGTTTGATATTTCTTTTGTTTACCCTTAATGAGCATTTGAGCTCACCCTTTTGTATGTTTTCTTTTCCCCAGGTCAGGAAGAAGTATATTAAGAAGGATATTCCAAAAAGGTACTCTAGATATGATGAAATAAATGGGAGACAACGTAGATGATTTATGAACCAGTTGTTTATGTCTCCCAGTTTCTAAATACATTATACATATACGGTCCTTTCATGGTTTTGTTATATGTTGTAATAAGTATGCTTCAATTTTAAAGTAATAAACATGTATGTAAAGTATGTGTCGTTATATAACAGCACTTAAACCCCCTTTAACAGTGCTATAAAGCACCTCGTCTGCATGCCCTATCCACCCCAACCATTTAACAGTGCTTGAACCCCCTCACTAACTTGCACGAATTCCCCAACCACCCCCTGGATTCAAACTCAATACCTCTCCCCTACATACTTGGATCCTTCAAAACTCCTCCATGTTCCTTTTCTCTCCATTTAATGATATATATATTTATTTATATATATGGTTAGTTATATTTATTCATATATATATATATATATATTCTAATATAAATATATATTGATATATAGTTATATTTAAAATTTTTATATTTTAATATATTAATTCGTATGTTAATATATATTTATATCTATTTATTTATATATATTTAGTTATTTTTTTATCTATATATTTATTACTGTATTAATATATATTTATAATATCAGTTTTAAATACATTTATAAAATATTCTTCTTTTTTGTTTTTATAAAAAAAATACATACATACATATAAACAACATACACACACACACATGTATATATTATGTGTATTTGAAAGTATAATTATACAAATTTATATATATATACAAATATTATATATTGATATTTATATACATATGTTAGAATATATAGATAATATATATCAGTTTGTTAATACAGGCACAAAAAAATACACATAAACACACACATTATATAGGTATATAAGTATTAATATATTTGTATTTTAACTAAAACGGATATTATCTTTTATTTATATAAGGGTTAAATAATGAGAAATATACTTTATATGTAGATATGTTTAATTATTTATTTATAAAATTAATTTTTTATATGTGAATATATAAAAAAATATGTATATTTTGTTATATATTTGATTAAAAATAACAATACATTATCAAAAATGATAAAATTTCAAGGATACAATATCGATATAAATGTAATCCCTAGTAATAAATTCATTCCCCATAGAAAAAGGTAAAAAATACCCCCTTAAACGAGGATTAAATTCCTTTGAATTTTAAACTATTTGGATATCCTGACTAAAAAATCCATTTTGGAGGTCTTCTATGCCTTTTTTCCCTTGGAAAACATTGAGAAAAATTTCACGTTTCACTAGAATATGTAGCCCATCACATGCTTTAATTTGACATGTGGTAGAGCTTACATGGACCCCTTGATCAGAAGATACCACTGTTTGAAATTTGAGTTACGTTTTTATCTTATTTATGATCTTTTATTAATTTTATTTATTTTTTATGTCATCAAATTGTTATTAAATTATTATTTCTCGACAGTAATTATAAAATTATTAATTAATATTATATTTTTAAATATTTTGTTATCCATTTTACTAAATATCATATATAATAACTGTAAATATATATTTATTCTTATCTAAAAATTATTTAAAAAATATTCATTATATCTATATCAATATATATATCCTCATACATTTATATATTAATATATTATTTTTTATGATTTTTTTTTAAATACATCTTTTACCAGCACTAGAAATAAAAGTTTTAATAAAGACCCTACATTTTTAGTGCTACTAAAAAAGTAATGATAAACGAGGTCACTTTAATAATGCAAAAAAAAGTGCTGATAAAGGGGAACTTTTAATAGTTCTTTTTTAGCTATAATAAAAGTAATGTTTATCAACCTTTTTCACTGATTAATGGTACCCTCATTATTAGTGCTTTTTTATGCTTATAAAAGATGGCGCTGCAAAAAAATGTTTTGGTGGTAGTGATTCCTACAAACATACACCATGTAATATAATATCATTATCTCATGATATCTTGGAAATATGGATACACCCTTTGTGCCATCATCCTTTCTTGCTTTATTATTAATTGACCATATAGGATAGAATTTCTTTATTTTACCATGACCATGGATTTAATAAAGATATTACAATCCCTGTCAGCTGGGCCTGAGATATATCATCCAATCGGAATTGAAAAATCATCTCTCAATTATTCAATCAATTCCATACTTCTAATGACACACGCAACACAATCTACCTCACTATGACTTTATTTCCATAGTTTTTTACTTTCACAACTTATGCTATTAAATAGTGTACATTTATATGTATCTCATGTCTAGAGATCATTACACGTGTTCAAAGATATTAATTACCAATGACACCTAAATCACATGGTATTTCTATTGGTCGGTCGGTCACCATGATCTCATCTACTCAAGATCACCAAGTGTGAACTTCATGATAAAAATTCACAATGCCTATAATCCCATAGAACCTGATAGATGGATATCATCTATGTGAAATCAATATGATTTATATAGACCAAAATAAATTTTTCTATGAATAATTTCATAGTATCTTGAGGTTCTAATTATAGCCTTAGAGCTACTATAAAATTTTGATATGATAAATAATCTGTGGACATTACCATTTAAATAGTGAATTCAGAAATATCTACAATATTACGGTAAGTGCACATCATTCATAACCCACTGCATAAAAAATATAGAAATAAAAAATTATTTATAGAGTTTTGTCTTGAGAACTCACTTTTTCAACAGTATTTTAAGGTAATAAAAATGTATCTTTTGGTAAAAATGTTTCTCCACTTGTAACCCCATAAATTCTAAGATCATGGTACATTCAAAATCCCATACACTGTAGGTGGGATAAATTTTCACCAAAAAATTATGTTAATAAGAATAATCAATTAATATAATTCCTTACAAAGATTATTATTCCATTAAAATTAGAGAACTCAAACCCACCTGAGTGGTTATAAAGTGTTCCAACTAATGCATTTCTTACCCATTAGGTGTCCTCAACGATATTATGGTAAGTGTACAAGGTTTTTTATTCCCATCATATTTCAACATTTAAAATATTAAAAAAGTCAAAGTTATGACTCATTTTTACATAATTCAAGGTGGATAATTTCTTAATACATTGAGAATAATAATATATGAAAATAAAGTAATTATTTCTATGACATTTTGTTAAAAAGTAGTTAAATTTAACATACATGATTCAATGAGATTCCCCCATAAAGGGATATATATTTTCATATTATCCCTTTTTCAATTTTTTTTTGTTCTAATAAAGATATTGAACTATTTTATTACATATTCTAATTATAAGAGGCCTTATAAATACTTAATTTTACTAATTTCACTATTTTTTTAAATATGGTAAATTATGAAACTATGATGTGTGCTAATGATGGCCATTTTGATGATAGTTATTTTGATTATTTTCTCATAACCACCACTTAAGCTTCTAATTTGGATGTATAGGCTACCAATTTGGAGAATAATGATATAGAAACATTGCCAAAAAATACAATATATTAAAATTTAATGTACTATAATGGAATTTAAAACATTTGTAATTAATAGAAAAAGTGAAACTACTAGTCATAATTTTAAATAACTAAAGACACAAAAAATAGTATCAACATATAAAAATTTTGATGTTAAATAATTGTGAAATAGATTGTGAAATAGTAAATATTTTAATACGTATCCCAACCATCTACATGCTTGGAATTTTTTCTTCAAAATTATACCAAACCAGTGAGGTAACCACAAAAAATTCTGAACCTGCCCCATGTGGAAGTAGTGAAAAACGGTGTAGAAAGTCTATTATGAGATGGAATAATTTTCCCTATATTAGACACCCAATTACTGAGTCCCATTATGATTTTCCAATCCAAATGAAGATATATAGTTGTAAAAATTATAAAAAAGAATCGATACCCATAAGAATTCAGAGTAATTAGATAGTTTTCATTGAGTACAAAAAATTGAACCATGAGACACAAAAATAAAACTTCTCAATTCCTTTTTTAAACCAAATTTCATAGTTTCTAGCTAGGTATGGTCACAATTGGTCCCTTAAATATTTTATAGGTAATTAATGATCTAATTTCTTTATATATCTAGGATAATTGCAGCTTCACATGTCACATTGTTATGCTTACCTTTGAAAGAATAATATTCATACATTTTAATTCCTTGGGTAAATGTCAAGATTTCATGGTATATATTTTATTGTACTTGATTGATAGATTTATAGAGTTATTTCTTGATGATTTCACTATTCATAGAATATATTTCCAAGGTTTCAGTAAATTTATGGAAAATTTCTAGAGAAATATATTAAGAACAACCCAGTCTTAAATTTTGAAAATTTTAATATCATTTTTGAAAGAGGAAATGTTTTTAGACCCTTGATTTATAAATATGGTATTGATGTTGATAACAATAAAATTGTGGTAATATTTATACTATTTTACCCTACCATTGTGTAACACATTAAATAATGTTAGGTTATGTTATATTGTGCATATGGTTTATCAATAGCATTAGAAGAATTTTTTCCCCGTTGACTAAACAACACAAGAAATAAACTATGTTTGTGTTTTTTTATTCATGCGTGATAGATTTTGATGATATATAGGATTTTTTTGTCACTACCCCCATAATTTATCCACAAAAATAGAAACATTTCATTGATATTCTATGGGATTCCTCAAACAAGGATATAGGATTTGTGATTTACCATATGATTAATGGACACCCAGAAGTTATATCCAACACTTCATAGACCGTTGTTACTTCCAAAATAAATTATAAAATAATATTGAATGATTTTTTCTATTATTGTTAATTTTTAAAAAATTATATCTTACCTGATATAAAGTAATGATATTAACTATTCTGAACATGCATTCATTGGGTATTTAATCTACAAAGTTGGAGAAAATCAAATAGTAGTGTGATGGACATTACTACTAAAATAATTATACATAGAGATGAATGACTTGAAGGTAATTGAAAATGTGGTTTCAGACCACATGAGTATACTTTTCAACACTTCTGAGGTAGAACCACTAACAGAAACAAGCTTCGATGGTTTATTCACTGAGGAGGAGTTTCATAAATCCACTAAATAATTTGGGTATGGTTATCTAATGAAATTTCTAGTTAGATCAATGGTACATCAGATTTCTTAATAATAAAAAAACATGTAAATTAAATTCTATAATAAAATTTTTGGTTTATTAATATAAATATTTATTGATAATTTGTAAGGACCATGTAATTAGATGATGTATCCCCAATAAGTAAATTAAATTTTGGATTACATTTTTTCACACATAAATTTAGAGAACATTATATACCTTAAAGATGATATATGACTATTTTAAAAGCTGGATTATTTTTTCCCCCAATTTTCCAATATTGACTTGAATTTTTCAAAAAATTGAACAAACTAACAGTTTACTGGTGTAATTTTAAAAATAAATGACATTCCATAAAAACCATTTATATTATATAAAATAAATCGGAATTGGATATCATGGGACCATTACAAGTATAATTTTAATTTTCCTATGTCTTCTTATAATTTTTTCATTTTTCTATATGGATTGAAGAAAATAAAAGTCGAACTGATGATTCCATATTGAAATTAAATTCTAAAATAAAATGTTTTGGTTTGGTTTGGAGTTCCTAAAAAAATAATAAGTTACTAGGGAACACACATTCATAATAAGAAAATGTAAGAAATAATGATGTATTATGTACTAATTAAGAAAACATCAACCATATACCAGCCACAATCCAATTGGATGGATGTGTTTTCCAATAGAGATATAAAAATTGATTCTTGAGATGACAGTAAAACCTAACCGAAATTACTTGAGTAAAATGCAGGAAGATTCAATATGTGAATAAAAAATTCAACCAATTTTTTTAGATATGTCTTCTTATAACATCTTCTATGGAAGAAATTGACATCAGTATATTGAGTTTCATCACAAAGCCTACTGATTTTTCAAGATAGTTAACCTAAGGTTTGGAATAGATAGAGTAAATAGGAAGTTATTGATGATAATAATTAAATAGATGTGAAGATAAAATTGGGTGAATTCCTCAATATACATGGAGAAATTCATATCTATCCATGAAATAATCGTATAGATAATAGATTTTTAAATTTAATATAAATACTTTCTCATCACATCAAGGATGAAACTCTTGCTAGTTATATTTTGGTCTAAAAATATCGGATGAAACGTAGTAACTTACACTTTTCTATTTTTTTCAATGGAGATAAAAGGAGGATGTTCATATAATACATTCAAGGTGAATGGAAGAAAATTAAAGCATTACGATGAGGAATTTTGGAAAGATCCAATGGATGAGTCTGAACATCTCACTGCTACCTTTCAATAAAGAACCCTATGTTCTACTTTCCCAATTACACTGGTTTTTGTGCATATTTTTAGTGGCCTATTATATTAATATATTTATCATGATTAAAATATGTGATTTATAAATTTTAGTTTGTAATATTGAATGATCATGTGGAATATTAATGTATAATGTTATATATACAGTCATATGGTGTCGTACTTGGAATGGATTAGCTTTATTTATTACATGTGTATTCTATAATTCAATAAGTTTTTTTAAAAAAAATAAATTGAAATTCATGATATTTTATTTTAATTAGATATTTATATCTAGCCTTATACATAATCTTTCCACTTATAGGATTTTAATTTTGAAAAACAGTCATCTACAACTGTCTTTAGTAAGTTATTTTGAGTCTAATGGAACCAACATAAATTTTTTTGAATAGTAGCATACCCTTATTAATAATAATATGAAAAGAAATATGACCATAATGAATAGTAAATTGTATTACTATTTTATTTTCTTAAATATTTAAGATAGTGACATCTTGGTTAATTTTTCAATGTGATATAAAAGCATTTATAGTTTTTTAATTGTTAATTTTTTAATAAAGTATTATTTTATTTAAAAATTAAATAAATAATATATAGAAAATTATTTTCAAAAAATGGATTTTTTTTTTTGAATTCTACATTTCAATAAATGTTTGGGGTGAATTTGTTGTAATGTTCTGGAATTCTAGAATTTTTTATGGATAGAAAAATTAGATAAAATATGATAAATGATAAATAAATGATTTATTGCATCATAGGTGATGCAAGAATGATGTAAGACCACTTGGTTCAAACTCACATGCCATTATTACTATTTGGGGTCACATGAATTATGACTATTCATTTTCTTGAGCAAAAATAGTATAATAATGATTAAAATAATGAAAAATATCCCCTCTCCTCCACTATAAATACCAACCTCATTCCCCTTTTCCTCCCACACTTCTGAATCTTTGATCCACACCTAAGATCTGCTAAATAATCCTCCCAACACTCATCCTGATGACCTAGATATTCTGGTCTTACCAAAAGGCCAAAACCAAAGGCCTTAAGAAGGATCTCAAGGATAAGAGATCAAGAGGTAAAGATACTCTTTTGTTTTCTTTATTTTCATTCATTTAAGGTCATTTTTTTATTTCATTTGTATTATTTTTGGATATTTCATTACACATCCTCCTTACTACCAATATTATGTAAGAATTATGTGGGGTCCCTTTTCTCTTATTAAAATATTATATAAAATATTAGGAGACGTTTTTAGAATACCGAATTTTTGTAATGAATTTCGAAACTTTTCTTTAATTTTATGATTACATTCTTTTATTTTTTTTACTAACCTACCCTTATACAATAGGAATGAATGATCCATTATAATAAATATACTGTATTTCATCATGTATTTGGAATAATCACCATTATATTTCTTCCCATCTCCAACTTTTTCAAGAAATTAAAACATCGTCCGTGATGTGTCTATTTACCGACATCGTTGACGATGTGATTTTAATTTCATTTAAATTTTTCAATAATGGTCATGAAACCATTTTTATGGTTGAAATACATTATAATTAATGTATTATATGTTACATAAGGTTCTTGAATCACTTTATAAACAAGTTATTAATTTATAAAACAAATGAGTTCATTATGATCGAAGAATCGCAAAAATGACCTATACAAATATCAATAATGATTTAACTTATTAATAATCCTCATATATGAATTAAAAATGATAAAATTTATAATTTATGGTTCTAAAAATATTTAAATACAACCCCGTTCTAATTCGGGATTTTCACTTAAAATCGAAAAAAATGCCCATCATGAACCGATCATGGAAATGATGTAAAGAACGCACCCAAAAACACTGGAAAGAAAAAAATACTAACAATTAAATGGTGAAATGAGGTTATTAAATTATTTTATAAGTTTTTATAAACATAAAAAAAATTCTTTAAAATAATAATAACACGCATTTAACCATAAAACATGAGTTTTAAAAATAATTATGTAAGACGAACCCAAGGTAAGATAATTCTTAACCTGATTTCCATTCTTTAAGTTAACCTTATACTTTGTTATTAATGTAGTATTAAAATTTTTTGTGTGATGTTGTTTGTTTATATATTGTCGGATCAGGTTTATTTACATTTTTTATTCATATTCCATCCACTCTATTAATTCTCACTTGAATTATACGATATTTCTATGGTGATTTTCTTTTAAAATACTCTTTTAAAATTCTAATTTACTGAATTCAAAAGCAATGTTTTTCTTAAATTATTAATGTTGTATGGATATTTTATAGTTCTTGGGAATTGATTTAGATAAATGGTGGGTCCCATATCTCCCTCCAATGCATTGGGTATGTATATATTAAAGGTATCCTATATGGTTACTCCATGCGTAACTGTGATGGTTACACAAATTGTAAGCTAGCTGTGAGGGTTATAAATTATAAGGTATATGAGAGGGTTACAAGATTATTTATGTAATGACCCCCAAGATATCCCTATGGTTCTATTTATGTTCTTATGTTTTGTGGTAATCTTGTGGAAATCTCATGTTTCACAAAGCAAGTATATATGAGTGAAAATTATATCTTTTGAAAATGATTTCATACTTTACAAGTATTCATGGACTAATGTGTTAATTCCTTTTTAGATCCCTTAATGAGCTATTGGTTATCATCACAAGTTATAAATTATTTTCATAGGTTATAAGGATGTAAAAGAAAAAGAAGGAAGTGATGTTAAATGTTGTAAGAACATTCAAGGAAACCAAGTTTTATTTGAATGTTTTATATTTTGAAAGAAATGGATACTATTTTATGGAATCTACTGTATATTAAATGTGTAATGTTATGAATTTTTTATTTCCCTTTTATCTAACTACCCAAACATGATAATATCTTCAATAGGAAGGGAAGTGATTTATTGACTAAATTCAATACTATATAATGAAATAAAGTTGGGTCATTATAGTTGGTATCAAAGGATGGTTTAGATATATTTACAGGTTAGGATGATATTAATATAATACCATAAATATTTTTTACTCTATGGTTAATTTTAAATGTTATAGAATTTAAATATTACCATGTTTCTTTGACTAATATATGTTTGTTCAGAATGGTTTTCTGCCGAAGAAATAGGGAAGTTGAAGAGGGGAGGAACCAACAAAACAACATCCTTATGAATCTGCAGCATGAAATGGTAGGGATTGGAACCGCGTAGTTATTTATAGTAATGTCTCATCTAACACTGTAAATAAATAGTGGTGGCATCCATGAAAAAGAAAAACCAAAGGTACCACAACGAAAAATGAAAATAGTTGAACATTGTATGAGATAACACCCTCCTGCATTCAATGGATCTTCTAACATAGTATCAAAAGAAGGATGGATTAAATCCCTTGAAAAGGTATTTGATGTTATAGGATGTTTAGATAATCAAAAGATAAGTCTTTACATTTATCATTTTAAAGGTGAATTTGGTCAGTGGTGATCAATGGTAAAGAATATCAAGAATATATAGGATAATTATTCCTTAAGGTGTGATTAATTTAAACGTATTTTCCTTGAAAAATATTTTTCCAAGGTGGTGTTCATAGGATGGAGAAGAAATTCCTTGAATTGAAGAAAAAAGGGGAAGATTTAGTGGATGTGTATGAAGATAACTTCACCCGACTGGTGAGGTATGATCCAAATATTATTCTATATATTGATAGAAAAATCAACTTTTTTTACTCAGTATTTAATCCAATGTATCGAAGGGATTGGCCTCCTATGAGTTCAAATGTTATGAGAAAAAATTCTGATGTGCTGAGAGGGTAGAGATGGATTTTTTTGATGATCATGTGTACTTTGAAAACCAAGAGAAGAAGAGGACCATATGTCAATTGATTGGTAAGAATCAACCAATGAAATATGATGGTAATGAAATCCAATTTCTAGTTTGTGAAAACTATGGAAAAAAGTACCCTTGGGAATGTCTTAACAAAACTAGGAAGTCTTTTCAATGTGGTATGTTTGGACAAATGGCCCGAGATTGTAATGAAAATTATCCTAATACTAATCCTGATAAGAAAACTGTAAAGTGTTTTAAATGTCGTGAGATGGGTCATTGTGAAAATGCCTACCCGAAGAGGGATCTGAATGATCTAAATAAAATAGACTATAAGAAGAAAGGTGTAGTGAGATCCTTCGTGACTAAGTTAGCAGACATCAGACCATCTAATGAAGTTTTATCAGGTACATTGTTTTTTTACTCAGATTTTTTTAATGTTTTTTTAAATATGGGGTCTACACATTCCATTATTTCAGTGAATTTTTTTGGAAAATGGGAAATATAACCTCAACATTTGAGATTATAACTTGTTGTTAAAACACCATGGGGAAATATTATAGAAAATTGTAATTATAAGAATCATTCTATTATGGTCTGCGGAAATTCTATACCTATATATCTTGTTGTTTTTTCCTTAGTTGAGTTTGATGTTAGTATGTGAATGGATTTTCTTTCTGTTTATCATATTATGATTAGATGTAGATCAAATGATGTTGTTTTTCAGAAAGATTTTTAGTTTGTATATAAGAATGATCCCATAAAAATGATAACATATCAGGAAGCTGAGAAACTATTTAAATATGGAAACGAATGTTATCTTTCTCATATTTTTGAAAACAATGGAACTGTTCAGATTAATGATGTGCCAGTGGTAAATAAATACCTTGATGTTGTTTCTAATGAGTTACCCAGTGACATACCTGATCGGGAAGTAGATTTCACAATTGATTTAGTTCATGATGCTAATACAATTTCAAAACCCCCATATCGTATTTCTCAAATAGGACTTCTTGAATTGAAAAATCAGTTGTAGGATTTTCTTGATAAAGGGTTCATTCATCCTAGAACTTCACTATGGGGTGATACTATTTTGTTTTTTAAAAACAAATATGGTTTCATGATACTTTTCATTGATTATAGAGCTTTAAATAACATCAATATTAAAAACAATTATCCTTTGACTCTTATCGATGACTTGTTTAATCAGCTCTAAGGAGGTCAGTAATTTTTTAAGATTGACTAGAGATCCGGATACCATAAGCTAAAGGTGAAGAAGGATGACATCCCGAAAAAAGATTTTTGTACCAGATATGGGCATTATGAATTAGTTTTTATTCTATTTGGGTTAACTAATTCACCAATTGTATTTATTAATCTTATAAATATAATATTTCATTAGTTCTTGGATATGTTTTTGGTTGTGTTTATTGATTACATTCTGTTATTTTTTAAGAGTAAAATAGAGCATGAAAAACATCTAAGGGTTATTTTACAAACTGTAAAGGAAAAGAAACTATATGGAAAATTAAGAAAGTGTGATTTTTGGTTACAAAAGACTTATTAACATGGGAACAATGTAAATAAAGAGGGAATAACAATTGATCCTACCAAAAAAAGTGGTTGATGAATTTCCAACACCTACAAATTTTACAAAGATTTGTATTTTTCTTGTATTAGTAGGTTATTACAAATGGTTTGTTAAGAACATTTCACGGTTATCTATCTAGATAAATAAGTTAACATGAAAATGGGTTAAATTTATTTTTACAGAATAATATAATGTTTCTTTTTAGGAACTGAAGAAGAGATTCTTGAATGATCCTATTTTGGCCTTGCCTTCCCTAAATGACGATTTTTTCTCTACAATAATGCTTAATTGAAGGGACTTGGTTGTGTTTTGATGCATAATGATCAGGTAATTTCATATGCTTCAATACAACTAGAACCAAATGATTTAAATTATCTCACACATGATTGGGGATTGGTAGCTATGGTTTTTCATTGAAAATTGGAAGGCGTCATTTATATGGAGAAAAATGATAAATTTATACCAACCAAAAAATTTTGAAGTATATATTCACTTAGAAGGAATTAAACATGAGGCAAAGAAGATGGCATGAACTGGTAAAATATTATGATTGAGAGATCAATTACCATCCAAGAAAAGAAAACAAAGTGGTAGATTCCTTGAGTTGAAAACATCATGAATCAGTAATCATGTTATGTTTGGAATGTGATCCCTTGATTAATTATTTGATTAATTTTGGTTTAGATGTTGTCAGGGTAGAAAAATTCCTCTGTTTTGTTTTAGGTTTCACTGGAGTCATCGTTATCATCCAAAATTTAGAAAGCACCTAAGGAAGACCGTGAGCTACAAAAAAAGGTAGTATTGGTTAAAATGGGTAAGTTTCCATAATTTATCATTGATAAAGATTGTGTGTTAATAACTAGAAAAAGTTTTTGTGTGCCTTGTGATTCTAATTTGAAGAAAGATTAGTTGTGTGAAGCTCATAGTTCCCCATTTTCACTTCATCTTAGTAGTACTAAGATGTACAGAGACCTTCAAGAGTATTATTGGTGGGATGGAATTAAAAGAGATACTGCAGAATTTACTGTGAAATGTTTGACATCTCAACTGGTTAAAGAAGAGTAGAAGTTACTGAAGGGGATGCTACAACCCTTGATAGTTCCAGAGTGGAAATTGGGGAATGTGTCCATGGACTTTTTGGTGGGACCACCTAAGACATCTCTAGGTAACAATGTGATTTCTTTTATTGTTGATCAGTAGAGTAAATATGCACATTTTCTTTATATTCAAGATACAATGTCTTTAGATCATCTTTCTCGACTGTAGATCAATGATATTTTTAGGTTATATGGAGTTCCTCTTTCCATTGTATTTGATCGGGATCCCAGGTTCACTTCTAACATTTGTAAGGGGCCTCAGAAGTTTTTTGGAATAGAATTAAATTTTATTATAGATTCTCATCCCCAATCATATGGGAAGTCACAACCAACGATTCAGAATTTTGATGATATGATTCAAGCTTGTTCAATTTACTACCAATGAATTTGGGATCAATATATTTCTTTAGTTGAGTTTTCTTTTCATAACTTTTTTCATTCCAGTATATAGATGGCACCTTTTGAGGCATTGTTTGGGAAACAGTGTTGGAATCCAGAATTTTGGGATGAAGTCGGTGAAAAAAGTTGATGGGTCAGAATTAGTAGAGGAAGTGTCTGAGAAAGTGAAGATGATCCAGCAGCACATGAGGACAGCTCTGAGCAGGAAGAAAAGTTATACAGATAATAGAAGGAAATACTTCATTCTTGAGGCAGGTGACCATATATTCCTTAAAATCTCTCCTTGTAAAGTATGAAGTGTTATGGTAATAAAGGAAATAAATGTTTGTTCTTCATTGGTCCTTTTGAATTCCTTGAGAAAATTGGATCAGTTGCATACCAAGTAACTTTTCCTATGAGTTTCTCTGAAGTACACAATTTTTTTTCATGTTTCGATGATGAGAATGAATGTTCTAGATTAAAATCATGTCTTGAGCCTAGAAACAGTTCAGCTAGAAGATAAATTTTTTGGTGAAGAGAAACCAGTTCAGATTCTTGATCTAAGAGAACAAGTATTGCGGAATAAGGTAATCCACCGGCTAATAGTTTTTTTGGAGATGCCATGTGGTTGAAGAAGCATTATGGGAGTCTGAAAATGCTATAAGGGAAAGGTATCCTCACTTGTTTAATAAGTAAATAAAATTATGAGGACGCAATTTCTAGAAGGTGAGGATAATGTAACACTCCATGTTTTTAAAAAAATAAATTTAAATACATAAAACTTTGTTTTATTTAGATATTTATGACCAGCCTTTATACATTATTTTTCACTTCTATATTTTGAATTTCCAAAAACAGTCATGTATAATTATGTTCAGTAAGTTATTTGGAGTCTAACGAATCCAACATAATTTTAGTGAATAGTAGCATACCCTTATGAATATTAATATGACTCTAATGAATTGTAAATTGTATTATTGTTATATTTTCTTAAGGCTTTAAGATAATGACATCTTGGTTAATTTTTCAATGTGATATAAAAGCAATTATAGTTTTTCTGTTAATTTTTGAATAAATTATGATTTTATTTAACAATAAAATTAATAATTTTTATTAATTTTTTTTACAAAATGGAGTTCATTTTGGAATTATATACGTTGATAAATAGTATGGGATAGTTTCTTGGAATTTTCGATAATTCTTTAAATTTCTATGAATAATGAAATATGATAACATACAATAAATGCTAAATACTTGATTTACTACATTATAGGAGATGCAAGAATTATGTAAGAACACATGGTTTGAACTCACATTCCATTATTACTATTTGGGGTCACATGTATTAAAACTATTCAAAGTCTTGATAAAAAATATTACAATAATGATTAAAATAATGAAAAATACCCTCTCTCATCCATTATAATTACCACCCTCATTCTCCTCTTCCGCCCACACCTCTCAAGCCTTGAGATTTACCTATGTTATTCCCAATACTCCTACCAAGGCACATCCTCATGTCATAGAGTTTTAGTCTTACCAAAATTCCAAAACCAAAGGCCTTAAGAAGGATCTCAAGGATAAGAGATCAAGAGGTAAATATCCTCTTTGGTTTTGTTTCTTTTCTTTCATTTTATGTAATGTTTTTTAATTTACTTTTGCATATGTTGGGATATGTCATTAAATATACCCATTAATACCCATATTATTTAATAATTATGAGGGATCCCTTTTCACCCATCAAAATATTTTATTCAATTTTAAGCGAATTCGTTAAACCGTGGAATTTTCTTAAGGGATTTCTTAACTATTTTTTTATTTTTAGATTACATTATTTTATTTTTATTTCCTCACCTCCCCTTGTCTAATAGGAATGAATGATCCATTATATTACATATTATAGATTTCATCATGTTTATGGAATACTCACCATTATATTTCTACTCCTCTCCCACTTATTCATGAAATTAAAACATCGTTTGTGATGTGTCGATTTACCAACATCATGGATGATGTTATTTAAATTTCATTTAAATTCTTAAAGAATGGTCATTAAACCATTTAAATGGTTAAACTAAATTATAATTTATGTATCATATTTTATATATGGTTCTGAAATCATTTTACACACATGTTATTAATTTATAAAACAAATGATTTCATTACAATCAAAGAATCGCCCAAATGAGCTAAAAAATATCAATAATGATTTAAATTATTAATAATCCTTATGTAAGAATTTAAAATGATAAAAGTTATAATTTATGGTCATAAAAATATTTAAATTCCACTCCATTCCAATTCTGTCGTTTCAATTTCAATCGACAAGAATACCGATCATGGAAATTTTGTAAACAAAACACCAAAAAACAATGTAAGGAACAAAATACTAGTAATTAAAGGTTGAAATGAAGTTATGAAATGATCATATAAGATTTTATAAACATGAAAATGTTTATTTAAAATACTATTAACACTCTTTAAACTATTATATATAAGTATTAAACAATTTTAAAGAAATATGGACCCAAGGTAAGGGAATTCTTAACCCCATTTCCATTTTTTTGGTTAATCTTCTAATTATTTATTTATTTTGTATTAAAATTGTTTTTGTGATAGGTTTCTATACTATGTTTAATGATGTATAGTTATAGTTTTTATACATATTCCATCAACTCTATTAAGTCTCACTTGAATTATAAGATATTTCTAAGGGTGTTTTCTTTTAAAATCATGTTTTACTAAATTCAAAAGAAACGATTTTATGAAATTATTTGTGTTATATGATTATGTTATGGTTCTTGGGAATTTTTTATGATTAAGTGGTGAGACCTATATCCCCCTCAAATTCATTGGGAATGTGTGTGTTGGAGTTCAGTCATGTGGTTACTCCAAGTGTAACTGTGATGGTTACACAAATTGTAAGGTAGCAGTGAGGGTCACAAATTATAAGGTAGCTGAGAGTGTTACATAATTATGTAAGTAATTCCCCTCAAGAAAACTCTATGGTTATATTTATGTTCTTATTTTTTTATGGGAATCTTGGGGAAATATCATGTTTTAAAAAGAAAGTATATATTGGTGACAAGTATGCCTTTTGAAAATGATTTCATATGTTACAAGTATTCATGAACTAATGTGTTAATTCCTTCTTTTTGTATCCCTTACTGATCTTTTTGTGCTCATCCCCAGATATAAATTATTTTCATAGGTTATAAGGATGTTTAATAAAAAGAAGGAATCCAAGTTAAATTTTTGAAGAACGGTCAAAGAAAACATATTTTATTTGAATGTGTTATATTTTAGAAGAAATGAATACTATTTTATGGTATCCACTCTGTATTAAATGTGTAATATTATGAATTTTTTATTTCCATTTTCTATAAATCTATAAACGTGAAAAGATCCTCAATGTGAAGGGAAGTGATTTCTTTACTAAATTCAAGATTATATAATGAAATAAGGTCATGTACTTATGTTTCGACTCTTATCATTGAATGGTAATCTTTTAAAATATAGATAAGTATTAAATATTATTCATTAGAGGAGAGAGAACTAGAATGGGGTGTGAGTTATAGAGCTAATTAAATTTCATATCATTGAGAAAATCTAATGCCAAAAGTATCTAAATATAATTAAAAAGTGTTTCCCAAAGACTTATAATATTTCATTCATGTATTTCCTTGGGAGATTATAATTTTTCCTATATGGTGACTGAAAAACAATTTTATATAACTAATCTATTTATCTTTCATACTTTAATTTCCACATAATGAATATTTCCTACAAAACATCGATATTTATGGATTTAAATCAATTTTATGTCATAGTTTTCTTTGTATTTGAGATAAAAAATATATAGGCGGGGCTTTAAAATTGATAAAAATATGGTTGATGACAGTTTTTAACATCCAGTCAATTAATAGTTGTTGAATAATGTGATGATGAAGAATGATTAAAATTTTCTATGAATTAATTATTTATTTAAAAAACGTTAAAAGGGTAGTTGGTTCACAATGAAAATAATATGAACACGGTACCATGAGATCATTATAATGTAGAATAATATTAAAAAGATCATATTATATTGTTAAAATATGAATTTTTATTATATTAATATAGATTAAAATTACTTATCAACTAACTATATTTCTTTGAATGATACATTTGGTGTTTTATTCTTTTTTTATGACTTTTTTAGGATTTAATTTAAATTTAATTGGGATTTTGTGGGATCTTAATATTAGATGGCACAATACAAGAGGGGGTGATTTTTAGGTTTAAAAACATTGTATTTAAATACTAATGAAATAACATACATTAAGATGCCTTAAACTAATACAATTAACAATTAATACAATTAACCATATAGGTTATGGATCCGATGGATATGATATGAGGTAATACTATATGTATTGTAAAACAATTGTATTTGAATTGAATACAATTAACAGAGTAATACAAATGTAAAAGATTCTACCATATAGCATATAGAATATCTTAATACAAAATGTAATGAATGAATTGTAATTAAAACAATTACAATTGAAATGAATTTTAATAGAAAGATGAAATAATAAAATTCCCTTTCTAATACAGATAGTAGAAAAAAAATGTTATAGTATTACAATTATTTTATCCCAAAGATTAGGGTATCCTTTCACCAAAGATAAAAGGTCTCTCTTGCTACTGCCTTGGTAAACCCTCGATACCATGATTGGAAGAATGCCTTCCTATCACCAGAAGCCCATGATTAAGAAGGAAATCGGCACCTCTGTCTTTAAAAAAATTGAAAGCCCTTGATACGATGATCAGTCACACAAAGCTAAAAGGAATAACTTAAATAAATACATGAACATAGAACAAGCTATTCACTTCTTGTATTATCAAGACTTTTTCCCAAAGTAATAAGGAAGTAACATTATCTCTCTCTATAACTTTATTGAGAAAAAGTTATTTATTTTGGTTTGAATGACCTCCTATTTATAATCCTCAGGTTCCAATGGTCATATTTCCTCCAACAGTCATATTTCTCTAAAAAAATTAGAGGGACTTGGACACCTGGGATTACAATGGTCAAAAAAATAGAATAAACGACATCATTTTGATTGGTGAATAACCAACTCAACGACTTCGTTTTAGTAAGAAAATAGTATATTCAAAGATATGAAACAATGATAATGAGTAATATGTTATCGGTATTGGATTTATGATAAGAGTGTAATACATTACAAAAGTATTGTAAATGACTTGAATACTAGGCTTATCATGATAACAATGAATATCATGATTAAAATTAAAAACATGGTTATGATTCTTAACATGATTACGATACAAGATATTTAAACTAGTTACAATGATTAAATACAATTCATAACAAGATTATTGAACATAACCTAGTTACGATGCCTGATTATGATGCGATACTTAATCCGGTTACAATGCATATGGTTAGGATGCATGAGCTGATTACAATATAGATGATTACAATGCATGAGTAGATTACAATACAGTTGATTATGATTCCTAATTACGATGTAATACACAATCTGGTTATGATTCTTGATTATGATGAAATACATAATCGGGTTACGATTCCGTATTACGATAAATACCATAATCTTTTTATAATTCCACATTATGATATAGTACATAATCTGGTTACGATTTCTTATTAAAATGTAATATATAATCTGGTTATGATTGTGAAACAACATATAAAACAATGTGAGTGAACAACAAACATGATTATGATAAGAATACAATATATAATAAGGACAATTTGACTGATTACATTTGTGTAACAACATACATTATAAACAGTATATATGATTACAATTTGTGTGATTTGTGATTTCCAAAAAAATGATTGATGGGAAAGTCAAAACATATTTGGAATCAACAATCTACCCTTTTTTGGGAAGCTCAAAACATAAACAAAACAAAAAAACAATAAATACTTATCTCCCCCTAAGTTTAATAACTCTTCTAAAAGTTATTGTGAATACGACTAATTACACCCTTGGTTTAAAAAAACTCAAAATGGATCATATTCTCTTTACTATTACTTTAGATTTCTCCCCCTTAATAAGATATTCATCAAATTTTTATTTTCAAAACTATTCTCCCATTTATGATTTTTAAAAATAATAAGTGAATGTACTTATTTCCTGAAAAATGTTAGAGAAACAACATACAAAACAATAATTGTTAGATGAAGAAAAAAATCATTACAAAAAGAGTTAAAACGTCATTCTTTTCCCTTTTTTTACAAAAGATTAAACATTAATAGATTCGTCTTTTCGAACTATATTATGTCCTCTATGTGTTTTTCAAGAGCTTCTTGTTGAGCCTCCATCTTCTCTTCTTGTTAAGAAATAACATTTTCTTTCTTCTGTATCCACTTTTCTAGAAGTAGATTGATTTATTCTTATTCTTTAAGCATTGCTTCTTGATTTTTAAGTCTTTCTTCTTGATTATTGAAAGCATCCAACCAGATTATGTAGGACTTTTCTAAAATAACAACTCTATTTGAGAGTGAAACAATCTCATTACTCTCATTTTCCATCATTTCAATTAAACTCTCATGATCTTCTGAATCTAATAATTTTTAGGTACCAGGTCTTTGAATGTCTTCATGCATTTCATTAAAATCATCAATAAAGTTTAGATTGAGAGAGTTGAGTTTATTTACCTAGTGTACCAATTCTTCCTGCTTGTCTAGATGGTTTTTGAGACTATCATCAACATTATAAGACCACTTCACAACCTTATCGCAAGCCTTACTATGCTTAGCAGCACATTCCTTAAAAATCTTGAAATCAACTTCAAGGAATAGAAACATTTCCCAAAAAACCATAAAAAAATTTGTTCTATGATTATGAGCATTTGAAATAATTTCTAGTCTGGCATCAAATTTTGGAATGAACAATTATAACTTCTAAAATATATTCAAAACCTATTCAATGTACTGAATTCCTTTCACAGTGATTGTTTCCTCCAAATCTATGTCTTTTGTGTATTTTGGGCGATCATAGAAATGATTCTCAGTGCCGATCACTTGAGTTGAATGATTCCAAATATTTTCATATTCTTCCTCTTTTTCTTCTTCTTTTGTATCAAATATATCAATGACTCTTTTGGTGAAAACTTTTTGGTGAAATTTTTGAAGGGATGAGGATCTAGAGATGGATAAATAAAATATGGTACTCCATATGTCTCTGTGGTATGACTTATTTTTTTTGCATCTTCTTTCACTTCGACTTCTATTTTCTCTTGTCCTTGTTATTCTACCCTTTATTCTTCTTGATCATGTTTTTCCTTCCCTTAATATTCTTGTTCTTATTACACTTATTCAAATTTTTTAGAAATATATAGTGTTTCTGATTTTTTAGACACTTATTTCTCCTTTATATTGTATACTGGAACTGATTGAGAATTAATAGATGGATCCCATATTGCACTTCTAGTTTTTAGTTTCTCAGTTATTCTAAGGATACTATCAATGTCAATATGTTATTCCTTTCTCTTTTTGAATATCATCTTCATCTCTTGTTCTTTCAAGGTTTCTTCTGACCTTACATTCAATTCAAAGGATTTATCAGGATCTAATCCAAACTGAGGATCCCCATCTTTCCTATCTTTCTTTTTCTTTCTCTATTCGGTAGAAACTTCATCAGATACAATATTTTGTTTCTTTGATAGCTTTAGAGTTATATTCATAACCTCATTTATTTTATTCAAAGTTCTCTTGGAGGTATTAGAGCATTTTTCCCTAACTTCAACTACACCCTTTTCTTTTTCAACATCTAAAACACAATCAAACTTTTTTTATTTGGGACTGAATTATAACTTGAACCTCCTTATCATACCCTTACTGATTAAGGGATCCTTGAAGGAAGTTAGATCTGACTTGATTGCAACATTACACATGCTCAATAATTCTTTTAGAAACATACTGATAATAGTGGGAAACATGATCAGTTGTGATTTTATAGCACCCGATTTGAGCCTATTATTTTTTAGAAAGATTAAACCCATATGATTTAACATCCTCATGTTCGGAAAATAGTCAATAACATACACATCTAAAACATTCAAAGTCTCTATGTCACCCTTTCTAATCACCAAAAACTCTTTTATCCAGTAGGATATAAGTCTGTTATATTCTGATAAATGACTTACTTTTCTCATTTCATCATGAATCTCAATAAGTGTTTCATCATCATTAGACTTATCAAAAGTTCCATCAGCTTCCTATAGTTTATGATAAGGACATAATGCATCACCCTTAAATGTAACACCTCAAAATGTAGATTCATGTTTTAGAGAGGTTTTATACTTATATTCATACATCATAAAATAAATCCAAAGATCCTTTTCTATCTCTATGGATTCATAAAATTGTAAGACCTCATAATGAAACACATAATCCGGATCATAATTCGGTCTTTTAACACAAATATACTCCTAGACTTGAAAAATTATAAATATTTTTAAGGAAGAATTAAAATACCCATAGAAGTCTCGAGATACCAACCATTCACCTAGAAAGGTTATGGATGATAATTCCTTTTGAGGGATTTCTTTTGGAGATAAAGTAGTAGATTCAGTCATGAAATATTAACTCACACCTTGAAGATCCTACTGATTTTGAAATCTTATTAGATCTCTGATTATGAAAGATGAGGTAGGAACTGATTTTAAACCATGATGAATATTTATAGAACGACTGGTCTAGAGAAAAAAACAGATGAGTTCGATGTGGGATAGGTTCTTTTAAATAAAATTGACAGTCATGATTAGATTTCAAAGATCCAATGTCCAAAATTATTTCAAACTCTTGAGGTTTTCTTTAAAAAAATTGAATTCAGATAGAAACAATTAGGGATAAAAAGAAATAATTAAGAAACAACTATTGAATCAACCAAAATAAAGCATTAGAAGTTGTACATGTCATAGTTCTGGGATAGATGTATTGATTTCAATATATTGTCTTTATGAATACAATACAAACAATAAAAAAATTAAACCAATAATATTTCCAAAACTGATAAAATCAAATAGGATGACACTAATTATTTAGTACCAATAGAATTATCTAATACCAATAGTCCAGTACCGACATGGTAAACCAATAATAATAATCTAGTACCGATAAATTATTTCAGTGCCAATAATTTAGTATCGATAAACTATTATAATAACAATATTTTAATATAGTACCAATAATTTTAAAACTAAAACATAAAACTGATAAAAACATAAAAATGATAATACTAAGAAACCTATATTGTCATGAAATCGATAAAGTGAAAAACTAAAGAGTAAAACTGATTATAGTGAAACTGAGATACTATAAAACTAAAAAGGTGAAACTGATTTACAGAAAAACGGATTCATTAAAAACTTATTCATGCTAAATTGATATATGCAAAACTAATAATTAAAAAAGATAAAATAAAACATAAAACATATAGGGTAAAACTGATAAACATTAAACTAAAAGGTTAAACCGATAAAATTATGTATACTCCCCCTTTGAAAAAGAGTAACATAATGTAAGGAGATGGGTTAAATAAGAAATAGATGTTAATGATTACTTTATAGTGATCATTCCGAGTTTTTATTTAATGTATTCAAACCTATCGGAACACAATGGTTTTGTAAAAATTTCAAAATGTTGAACATGTGTTTCTATTAATTGTAAAATAATATATTCGTTTTTTGTTTGATACAAAAGAATGTGATGCCTAATATCTATGTTTTTCCTATGAGTGATGTTAAGGGGTTTTACTAAGAGAAATGACACTAGTATGGTCACATAGTATTTGAGTATTGGAAAAACTAATGCCATAGTCAGTGAGTATATGTTGCATCCCCAACACCTGAACACAACAAATTCAACCTGCTACATATTCAGCTTCAGCAGTTGAAAGTGCTATTGAGTGTTGCTTCCTAGATGATCAAGAAACTAATGAATCTCCTATGAAATGACATGTTCCGGATGTACCCTTTCTATCCATTCTACAACCACTAAAGTCAGCATCTGAAAAAACTTTCAAAAGAAAATCATTTCTAGAAGAATAGAATAGTCCTAAATCCATAGTTCCCTTTAAGTAGTGAAATATTCATTTCAATTATTTTAAATGAGATTTTTTGGATTAGATTGGTATCTTGCACATAAGCCTACGAAAAACATTAATTCTAGATGACAAGCTATCAAGTATAACAAACATCCTATCGTACCTATAAAATTTGTTAGATCTACTATTTTTCTAGTCTCATCAAGATCAACTGTATTTGAGGTACCAATTGTGGAGTGATAATACTTTTAGTGTTGTCATATCTATAGTTTTTTTTAATTCTTTGATATACTTATGCAGAGCTATATAGGTTCCTTCTAGTTTTTTGGGATATTTGAAAACTTAAAAAAAATGTTAACCCACCCATCATACTCATTTGATACTCATATTTTATTAGAATCACAAAACAATTAATTAAATATTGCTAAGTTTATCAAAATATAGTGTCATCAACAAATATTTGAATAATAAAAACATTTTTTTCCATTATTAATAATTGAGTTGGGTCAAAAATACATTTTCCATAGTTGTTTTGTAAAAGAAATCATGTGAGTCTATCATACCATGATTTAGGGGCTTGTTTAAGTCCATAAGAAGATTTGGTATGTTTAAAAACCTGATCAGGATGTTTTGAATCTATAAAACAAAAATGTTTCTCTACAAAATCGTCTTCATGAACAAAACCATTATGAAAAGAACATTTTAAATCCATTTAAAAAGGTATTAAATTGACGAATGCTTCAAATTCTAATAGAATTTGAATAGATTCTAGTCTAACTAGTGGAGCATAGGTTTCTTTATAGTCTATTCCCTCTTGTTGATAATATCCCTTAGAAACTAGTCTTGATTTATTACTTACAATTACTCCATTTTAATCACATTTATTTCTGAAATCCCATTTTACACCAATTACAGTTGTTTCTTTAGGTCCTTTATCCAAAGTCCATTCTTGATTCCTTTCAAATTCATTTAGTTCATCTTGCATTTCTTTAATCCAATCTTCATCACCTAATGCCTCATTTGAAGTATTAGATTCAAATAATGATAGAATATAGAGATGTTCTATGTCATTTCATAAGGAATTTAAAGTCCTTAAAGGTGGATTTACATCGCCAGTGGTATTATCACTTGGATGATTCCTTAGATAAAATTTATTTTCCTTTTGTAACACATGTTCATCTATATAAGTTGGAAATTATTTTAGGCTAAATGTTTTTGAAACATTCTCTTGATTACTTCTGTTATTAGAAGAGTTTTCAATCAATGGATGATAATCAGTGTGCGAAAAAACATCAGTTGATGTTGGTAAGGATCGTTTAAAATCAAAGGTTTCAGTTTCATCAAACTTAACATGCACTTTTTCTTTAATAGTACGAGATTTTTCGTTACACACTCTATATGCCTTATATGTTGGGGACTAACCTAGAAATATTCCTTCTTAATATTTGGGTGTGAATTTATGTAAATAATCTTATTTATTCAATATTAATACTTTTAATCTAAACAATCTCAATGTAATAAACATTATATTTTCATCCATTCCACAATTCATAATGTTTTTTATTATGAAAATTTCTTATTAAAACACGATTTATATTATAACATGCATTACAGATAGTTTCAGTCCCGAAATGCTTAGTAGTTGAGTATTCAATAAACATGGTTCTTGTCATTTCCTGAAGAATACAATTTCTTCTCTCAACAACACCATTTTTCTAAGGGGTAATTGGAGCTTAAAATTTGTGAGTAATACCTTTCTTAATACAAAAAGTTTCCAAATCTGAATTTTTTAATTCTCCAACTAAATCACTATGAATAGTTATCAGTGGGAGGGTTTTCTGATTTTTAACATGGGCTCTAAATTTTTTGAAATAGACAAAGTCTTCATATTTCTTTTCTAGAAAATAGACCCATGTAAATCTAGTGAATTCATCAAATAAACAAATACATAGTATATTCCTCTAGTGCTTCCAGTTTCTATAGGACCGAAAAGATCCATGTGCACTAATTGTAATGTATTAGACATTGAATCTCCATTGATTGTTTTAATGGAAGTTTTATGTTTCTTTCCATATTGACAAGTGTCACCAACATTTGAAGAATCATAACATAGATCTGGTAGATCCTTAACAAGTATTTTCATAGAGAGTTTACAAAGGATCCATATGTCACAGTGTCATAACCTTTTATGCCATAACCAGGATTGATCTACCATTGCACTTAAATAAGTTAGGTCTTGGCTCCTTAGGTCTTCTAGGTTGATTGTGTATACATTCTCATGAATATGGGAAGAAATAATGAATTTATCCTTGTAATTGTGAAATATACATTTATCATTCATAAAATTCACAAGGTAACCTTCACCACATAATTGAATTGTGCTTTTACAGTTGTTCTTAATACCTTTGACAAATAAAACATTTTAAATTAAAACTTTTCCTATTAGAAAAATATTACCTATACCTATGATCTTTCTCTAAGCATTATCTATGAAGGTCACTCTTCCACCATTCATTTCAATAACATTTTCAATAAAATATTTGTTTCTATTCATGTGTTTGGAATAACCACTATCCATGTACAAAATGTTCTTATTTTTGTTACACTTCTTGTTTTCTTAGAAAAACAATTATTTTTTTCAGAACCCAAACTTGTTTGGATCTAGAAATGGTAGATAAAATAATTTTTAGAATCCACAATTATTTTTAAAAATGATACTTATTAAATCCTAAATATTGAGTTTTATTAATAGAACAATTTCTTTCCCAAATCCCACTACATTGACAATTATTGTATAAAAGAGAATTTTGAGGAAAAATAGTTATGAATAAAAATAGGTTTTGAGTGAGTGTAACCAATTCCAGAACTATTCCATATAGGTTTAAATTTAGAATACATTTTGTCAAATTCTTTACTTCTAGTAGTGATGTTTGATAAATGTTTCTTAAGAGAAATGGTTTCAGATTTTAGTATAATGATTATATAACCGAACTCAAAATAAATTGTTTTTGAATTTTATTTAGTTTCAAAAACATTTTTCATTAAATAAAGTTGTTCAATGTCCTTAGAAAGTATATCCTTTTCAGAACATAAATCTATAAGGGTTTTGGAAATATTTTCAAAATCAAGAGTTTTCTTATTAGGAACTTTTGAAAGATCTGATACTTCTTTTTTAAGAATATATATTCTAGAATTTTCCTTATAATGATTCTTATTGATTTTGGAGTTTTCATTCTCATGTAATTTGAAAAATCTAGATACTTCCTCAAAATAAATTAAATTTTTTTTCTGTTGAGGCAGATTATTTATCTGAAGCATAAGAATTTTTCTCATCTAGGTAATTTGCATTTAAAGATTCATTTTAATAGATTCATCATTGTAATACTTAGCCCTGAAAAAATGATTTTTCATAGTTAGTGTGCCTATGAGTCATATATTCTTCTGACCAGAAGTATCATATTTTGAGGATTCGTCTAATGAATCACCACCACTTCCACTCTATTTATCATTTTCCTTCAATAAATTATTACTATTCATCTTTTAATACTTTTTTTCTTTCAAATGTTTATCCTTCCTATATTTTTTTAGTAAAGGAAAATCTAGTCTAATATGACCTGGTCTTCTATATTCATAACATGTACTTTTGAGTCATTCTTGTCCTTCCTATATTTCTTTTTGAATCTGTATTGATATTCTTTCTTTCTAAAAATTGTGTTTATCCTTCAAGAAAGATTAGATAACCCATTATTTGAGTGATCAATATCACATGATTATGATATAAAAACACCCTTCTTAGCTTTGGATCATGTTATACTTTTCAGTTTCACAGCTTTAGATGTAGTTATAAAATATACACTCCCATTACCATTTTTATTCTTATTGGAATCAACATCCCTTTTCATTTTGGTCTCGTGCTGAATAAGAGTTCCAAAAACTCATCAAGAGTGATTTGATTAACTTTTATGTTCTCATGAATATATGTCCTTTTTTATTCCCATTCATTTGGAATTATATAAACTATATTGTCCCCAAGTGCTTCATCGTAAAGATGCTTTTCACCCTTAGATTTTATACTTTTGACAACTGTCATAAATCTAGGTTGCACATTGCATATTGGTTCTCCATAAGGAAAAATAAATCCATTATATTCTGCTCAAAGCATCACTTTTCTTGTTTTTATTACATTAGATGCACCACAATTTGTGACCTTCAATTTATTCAAGATACAATTGGATGTTTCACATGAAGATATCTTACTATATATATTCCTGGTTGTGGAACACAAAAAAGTATTGCATACATTGTATTTCAATTGATATTCTCGTTTCTCTTTGTTGGTGAAGGTACTAACTTACTTGTCTGGGATTCTGCAACATGCAGTAAGCATGATAAATTTGACTAATCTAGTATTAATAACAAAAATGTTCATTCGATCTCTCCAGTACTCATAATAATTCCCATATAAATAGGTGATCTAGTTGAATGGAGGTTGTCAATTTATCCAATATTCATTTTCGACATCTTATCAAACAATACTATTCAACTCCCCACATTAGTGTAGTATGTAATTATAAAAAATAGATTTGTAATATAAATACAATTGTCTTACAGAAAGAAATTAAGCATGTAAGAAACAGTGGAAAACTCCTTTGATACCAATTTTTGGATCATAATATAGATGTATATGTATATTAGATGGTACAATACAAAATGGGTGAATTTTAGATTTAAAAACATTGTATTAAAACACTTAAGAAAAAACATAATTTAAGAGATCTTAACCTAATAAAATTCAAAATCAATACAATTAACCATATAGGTCTTGGATCTGATGGATATGATTTGAGGTAATACTATAAGTAATGTAAAAAATTGTATTTTAATTGAATATAATGATCAGAGTAATAAAAATGTAAATGATTCTACCATATAGTGTATAAAATCTCTTAATATGATATGTAATGAATGAATCGTAATTAAAACAACTAAAATTGAAATGAATATGAATAGAAATAGGAAACAATATAATTCCCTTTCTAATACACATATAAACAGAAAATGTAAAAGTATTACAATTCATTTATTCCAAAGAGTAGGGTATACTTTCACCTAGGATAAAAGTTCTATCTTACCACCACCATGGTAAGCCCTCAACATAGTGATCAGCATGGCTATATTTCTATCCTCAGAATCCCTCGATTAAAAGGTAATAATCACCTCTTTCATTCAAGAAATTGAAATCCCTCGATATGTTGATCGATAATAAATATTCCTATCCCCGATAGCCCATGATTAAAAAGGTAATCAGCCTCTCTGTCTTTAAAACAATTGAAAGCACTAGATACGATGAGAGTTTGCACAAAGTAGAAGCAAAGCACATATAAAAATAGAATAACATGGAAAAATTTGTTCACTTTTTGTATCATCAAGGATTTAACATGAAGCAATAGAGAAGACAAAGAATCTATCTATAGAACCTGATAGAATAAAGGCTTATTTATTCTGGTTCCAAAGACCTCCTATTTATAGGCATCAGGTTACAACGATCATATTTCCTCCAAAGGTCACATTTCTTTGAAAAAATTGGATGGACTTGGACACCTGGAATTACAATGGTAAAAAAACAGAATACACAACATCATTTTGATTGGTGAATAACCAACTCAATGAAATATTTTTAGTTGATAATAGTAAGTGGAAAAATATGAAACAATGATCATGAGTAATATGTAATTGGTATTTGAGTTATGATAAGAGTGTAATACATTTCAAAAGCACAATACATAACTTGTTTACTAGGATTATCATGATAACAATTCATATCATGATTACAATTTATTACATGGTTGTGATTCTTAACATTATTATGACACATAATATTTAAACTAGTTACGATGCTTGAATACAATGCATTATAAGAGTATGGTACATAACCTGGTTACGATGCATGATTATGATGTGATAATTAATCTTGTTATGATGCACATGGTTATGATTCATGTGGTTATGATGCATTACTTGATTAGGATAAAGATGATTACAATGAATGACTAGATTATGATACATGTGATTACGATTCCTGATTATGATGCAATACACAATATGGTTACGATTCCTAAATATGATGCAATACATATTCTGGTTATGATTCTTGATTACTATGCGGTACATAATTTGGTTATGATTCTTTATTATGATGGAGAACATAATATGGTTACGATTCTTGATTACGATGCAGTACATAATCTGGTTATGATTGTGAAACAACATATAAAATAATGTGAATGAACAAAATACATGATTATGATAATAATAACACATTTAGTAAAGACAGTGTGAGTGATTATTATTGTTAAACAACATACATGATAAAAAAATATATGTGATTACGATATGTGTTATTTTTTATTTCCAAAACAAATGATTGATGGGAAAGTTGAAACATGTTTTGACTCAATAGTATATTGGGTGTTAGAGAAGGATAGTGTTGAATATATGGGTATTGTTCTTTCTTAATCTTTAATAACATAAAATATATAAAAATATTATAAAAATATTTTTTGGTTCAAATAGGTTTACTTGTATAGGAATATATTTTTGTAAACCTTGATAGGGTTTGAATCAATAATTGACCAATGCATTTGTAACATATGGGATACTGAAGAATGATTATAATGAACATATATTTATCTATTTATGTTGATGTTATCATATTTTTACCTATAAATTTTCTTTAATTTTATTTTCCTTTTCATCTTTGGCTATGAAATTTCATAATTTCATTTTTATACCAAAGTGTTAGAAAGCCATTTAATATTCCATGAAGAAGTTTACTAGATATTATATTCTCTTTTTCTATAAATAATGAATTATGTTTGTGATATATTTTAATGGAATAAAAATTTACATAGCAAGTGTTTTAATTTAGGATATATTAGATATATCATTTGGACTCAAATAGTGACAACCCTAAGAACATAACTACATTATCCATGATCTTTAGTTAGACATGGTGGTATATTATTTTAAACACTATATGAATTATTTATTTGGTTATGTGTGTATAAAATTAATAGACATAAATTTATTCATTTTTTTATTTTTATCATTATACTTAAATTTTTAGCATTCAGTGTGCGTAAAATACTACTATATTTTTATTTTACAGTCATATATAATTAGGGAGTGGAAATTTTGACTACTAATGCATTATGTAGAATGATATATAATGATTTATTTTAATAAATCAACATGGATTGAGATATTATGGACCATCTTTTAGAATTTTATATTTTAATAAAATTATCCATAAATATATCTTGTATCAATTAATATTAGGCTATCCCCATTTTTAGATAGTCGTTGAATACTTATTGGGAAGCCCTATGTTTGAAACATAGTGGGATCAGATTATCTAGAGAGATTATCCTAAAGGTTTGGTTATCATTTCACTAAATTATTATTTAAAGATGGGGAGTATATAATCCATGATGTTTTTAAAATGATGTTTTAGTTGAATTCCATGAAATTCCATTTTCCATACACCTACGATTATTGAAACTATACCCTGCTTTGAGGAAAAGGATTTTCTAACTCGGGATGAAGATGGAAGTGAGCACATATGTGTCCATAATTCATATGTAATAGTTATTAATTATAGAACATTGAGTTTCCTTAGGTATTGTGTATGTATGGATGACCGCACATTACAAATGGTATGATATTTCAATGTATGTTTGGATAAAGATTCATCAGGAAATAGAAAAAATGATCATATAACAGTTAGTATTTATTTATTGACAAGGAGATGCAATTTTTTATTGATTTAGAAAAATGGTAGTACCTAGATTTGTATGAATTTTCATCAAATATCTAAAAATATTCATTTTGTGCCCCTAATGATATATAAAAACCATTATTCATAATTTATATCATATATTTGGATGGTTTTCATTGTGATTTCTGAACAAATATATTCCTAGTACCATATCCCATAAACACACTGATGGTCAATTCGATCAAAAAACTCTCTCTTAGGTGGACATGATTAGAGTTCGAATTAAGGATTTTTGGTGGAGAGTGGGTTATGAAAAATCCATCATATGAGTTTATTAATATTAATAGTTGACTTAGTTGCCTAAGAATATAAATATATATTATTTTTTATGATTAACACTTTCAATACCCATTGTTTTGAGTTCATATTACAAAATCTAGTGTTTTTACTGTAATTTTAATAAGATGTGATGAAATGAGTAATAATAATCCACGAATGGATAACAAATATAAATAGGTGAGAAAATTTATATGCTGAATAATGAAAGATATAATTAGATTATGTAGATTATAATTATGAATTCCTAAATATTTCCCATTCACATTGATAATGAATATTTTGTGGAGGTATAAAAAATCATCTAATATTAATTGGACCTCTTAAGGTTTTGTATTTTTTTTATAAGTGGAATGTAAAATAAAATGTATACCCCATTTAGAGTGGTTTCAATATTTTTTCCATGTGTCTTATATTCAAAATATTTATCATAATGTGCCTTATGTAAATTAAATGGTAGATCATGATTTTAATTAATAAGAAATAAAAAATGAACATGTTTTCGAGAAACATGATCCTCAAGAATAATTGTTTCATTACTGAGTAACATCATCATTATAAGACATATAGAGATATTTTTATTTTAAGTTTTATATTATCAATGTATTATATCATATTGTTATGTGTAAATTTACGTTTTTATTTTATTTTTTCCCTTTAATATATGGGATGAATTCTCTATTGAAATAATATAATTGATTTTTTGGGTTAAAATTCACTGAGATGGTTTGTGTTGTGACAAATTAAGGTTATCATTGTAAAATGAATATAAATAATAATGTTGTATGTTTCATATTTTTAAGAAATAAAATATGTTAAGAGATACATAATGTAGCAGTCTAAAAAAATTTATATTTTATATTTATAGATTTTTTAAATAAATAATCATTTTAACTATGTAATTTCATATTCTGTTGCTAATCCCAAGACTTTTGGTTCATTCCAAGTTGGAACATAGAGTTTAAAGAATTTTGTTTTAGAATAATGGTTAGGGAGAATATTCATTTAACCATGAATTTTAAAAATGCCTTGGAGTTTTTAGGGAACATATGGATTAATATTGATGTGCACCAAAGATCAACCATTAATGTAAATCATGATTTTGTGTTTGAGGTTCATGTTTAGTGTGATTCATTATTAGATCATTCCATATAAGCATGGAAGCATCATAAATTTATATTATTTTAAATTTGAAACAAGTGAAACCTCCATTTTTGACTCATATCACCACTTGGATGGTTTGTAATGGTATGGAGGTGATTAGGGATGATTTCAATGTTTCTTTATCATCTTATAATATATTTATTCATGGAATTTATTAGATAGAACCCTAAATATGATATAGGAAAATAATAGAATAAATTACTTTTTTATATATCAATTTTCCATTGAATATATCACTTTTTAGGAATTATTCATCAGATTGGATTTCTTGGATGGTTTATGATGTTTTTTTGCAATGAATATAAATATTGAGGCATGAAGTGTGAGATCTACAAATGTTCTTCCACATAAAATACATGATCGTTATGATGTATTGGATTCTAACCTTTATATTTTAATGAAATGGTAATTTTTATATTTTTGAGGATATAGTTAAGGTTAAATATTGAAATATTCTCAAAATTAATAATTATAGAGATTTATTATGAAAAATATGTGTGGTTACAAAGATCAAGAGGAAAAATAAAATAATATTAATTTTATAAGTTAGGAATTATCATGTATGTGTTTAATGGGGTTATTGGGATAATTACAAGTGGACATATGATGATGGAATAATTATATTATATGATTTTGATATAGAAATAATTGATTTAACAATGTTGAAATTTTTTTGACATGAATTGAAAATATAATTATTAGATTTATAAAATGATATTTGGTTGATGAAAATCATTATTTTATGTTTATTTTATTTTATAATATATTTACAATGTGTTTTTTATTTAAATATTATATAATTAATATGATATTGTGAAGTGTGATAATTATTTAAGATGATTTGATAAATTCTAAAAAACAGTTCTTAACATTAAGATTGATCATCAAAAAGAAAACAGGGGTTACATATGAATAATGGAGATTGATTTCCAATAGATATATGAATGTTAGGTGGGTGATAATGATAAATATAAATGAGGATAAATGTTATAAAAGGAGTTAAATCCATAATTATGGAATAGATTCACCGAAATAAAGTGTTGTAATAGGGAGTTCCTTTTATATTTTTTTCTAAATAAATATGTCATCAATTTGTGATATGAAACATAGATATGACTTTTTTAATAAAAATTATATATTTGGTCAACATTAATTATTAGGATTATATTTATTTTGAAATTTTTTTATATTAATGAGTTATTAGTGGTGTAATGGAGGAAGGAATTGTATGATTGATATTTTTTTGTTCATTCAACTATAAAAATATTATGGTTATGGATATAGAGTTTCTATATATGGTTATATATTTTCCCATGGAAATATGTTTTTGTTTTGAATTTAGAAATTCATTCATAGTGATGTGGATGATGTGATATATATGATGTAATGTGTTTTGTGCTATGTAATTGATTTCATATGAGTTATGTGTGATTATATTAATGGTTTAGGACATTAATGTGAATTTGAATGTTTTGAATTTATTTAACTATTTCATCATGATTTAGCTTGTTTGTTAACAATATCATGGTTATTATATATATATATATAATTCAATTATGTTGTATTAAAAATATTTTATTTAAATAATAAATGTTAGAGGAGGAACTGGTTGGATATACCCAAGTACTCAACCTATTATTATATGTTATTATTTCATGAATTCCATGATCTGGTCAAAGGTTGTGTTGGGTGAATTTATCTCTTTTGAAAAGTGATCTAATTAGGTTTGGAAGAGTCTGACAAGTTCTTGTTAAATTTTTAAGTAGAATTTTATGATTTTTGAATTAGGTTTTGTAAAATTTAATGTCATTTCTTTTGAAATACCATGAAATTTTTAATCCTTATTTTGGTGTTGTTTTATGGAGATTATACTATTGTAACAATTTTTTGTGACTAATATTGTTTTTATTTTCGATTTTATGTTAATGGAATGTGTATTTCCTCCTATAAAGGTGACATTTTCCCATTGGCTAGAGTCAAAATGATGTATCATAATGGTGGAAACCTCTAAGGTCAAACCTTATTGTATTTCCAACATCAGAGGCATCTTGGAAGGATATGTGTAGACTTCTATGATATATATAAAGTTTAATATATTAAGGGTAATACTTCTACAAAAATAATTATTTGAAAAGGGAAAATAAACATTAAAAAATTTTCATTCATGTTATTATTCTTAAATAAATAAACAAGTAAAAAAATGATATCATTCCAAATAATAATATGTATAAAAATAGACTAATGAATTGAAATAAATATATTTTATTCGCAGGTAAATCATAGATAGAGTCTAAGGAAATTTTTATTCTTATAGATCATCAACTTCATTCTCTTTTTCTAAGGGAGCTAGTGAAATCTTAGGAATCTAGGATTATAAGGTAGGAAATATTGTGGGTATTATAGTGAGATTAATGGTTGGAGCTCTCAATTATACATTATAAGATAAATCTTAGTCTTTAGATTCTTTATTTTATTCATAAATTATATAAAAATATTATACAGGTATGAAAGATATCCAACCCATATACCAGTAATATTATAAAATCCTCAAGAGTTTTTAAATTACTTTCCAATGATCAACCTACATAACCCACTATCATAAAATGAACTTTTAATACATCTATAAATTATGAAACCTCATCTCTTCACTTATAGAGATAAAATAAATTTTCAAAATAGTATTTATATTAAATAGATTCCTTATTTCAATGACATATTCAATAGCATGAGAAATAAAATTACAATCGTTTTTTTAAATTATATATGTGAAAGTGGAAATCGTTTGTTGAAATCTATGTGATTTTTTTGATCATGAGGTTATTTTTAGTAGTTGTTATCAAGGTAAAATTTCACAAATGTAATATTTTTTTCAATACTGAATAATATTAAATACAGGTAGTATATGAGTAGGAGTGAAATGGTTAGATATTTCCTCAAAATACAATTACTAAATTATATATGAATTAAATATATGTATATCAGAAGTATGTAAAATTTCACTAATCATTCACCTCATGTGAACCACTACCACATGTTTTTTTCAATGATCTCTTTAGAACAACCATATAATTATAAATACCATTAATTATTACATTTATATTATCTATATTACTAAATAGAGAGTGGTGTATGGTATGAGAAATATAAAATTTTTATATTTTAATTCATTGAACCTGGATAGTCATTAATGTTTTGGATTAAAACTATAATTCATCTTTATATGTCATTGTTAGTGAAGAAAAAAATAATATAATATGAAATTGATAACCAATGGACTCTCTCACCTTTTATAATTTCATTGATGTATGGATAAATCAAATCCATTAAATAAATTCTTGAATCAGGAGTGTAAAACTAAAACTATTTAAACCTCATTGGGATATCCATGGATAATATAATTTTTGAATGGTTTATTACTCTCTAAATAAGGATCATACATCTAAATCATCAGATCATGTTTATGTGATCCTAAAAATTAAAAAAAAATTAAATGGAATTTATCTCCAAATATTATTATAACCACATTAATTGTGGTATTTTTTAATAATTCAGAAAACTCCAATACATCATTTCTAGTTAGATTAAATAATAATTTATAATTGCATTATATATTCATTTTATTAAATTAATCAATACAAACCTTTGTAATTAAACTAATAAAAGTATTTTGAAATTGATCATTATCTATTCAAAATATTTTTGAAATTTTATTTTCAAATGGATTGAATTTAGATTATTTATTCTTTATTAGTTTAAATTAATTGATGTCCATAAATTTGTATTTTTATATTTGTAATTTTACTATTGATTGTGATTTAAACTTTTTTGAATCATATCGTAATATAAATGATTAAATTCAATTGTTTTTGGATTTTATGGAAAATAATTTTTTTCAATGATTTTGGGTTTCACTGAAAAAATAAATTCAAATTTTTATTATTTTGGATCATTCTATATTTAAATATAAAAAATTACTACATCGAGTCTTGGTATTTTATATTATGGGTTGAAATAAAATTAAAAAGGTATCAAGTGATCACATGCATGAAATTCTAAGTGACCTCATTAAGGAGGCATGATCAATCAACTCATTGTGCTAACTGACCTATCGCAATGAACTCACATGGTTAGTATAATGATAGAAATAATAATCCAACATACTATGATAACCCTTAATTGATGAATGTACTTTCTTGGTCTAAATTATTTTTAAACCCAACACTTCATTTACTACATGAAGCCTCAACCCAACAGAGCCCACCCATATCACTAATGTTCAATCAAGTGGTTGTGAGCTCTCCCAACCTAATATGTTTCCACCATTTACAACTGATATCAAGGAAATATTTTCCCATTTAAGGAGATATAAGAACACTTTATGACTATTTTACCTACTTAATAACCTCTCAACCATTCTGATGTGGCATCATCCCCTCCGTGCGGTGAATGATCAACCTCCCCTACCTAGATGCAAGTTATCATTCCCTCTTCCACCTTCGTGATCGACCATGAAACTCCATAATAATCCTCTTAAATAATCTATCATTGTAGATTTCATGGAATTATTTTAAGCTCCATCTATTAACCTTATAAACTATTATGCCAGTTTAAGATGACTGATGATCAAACCACTTGATAATTTCACCAAAGTTGGAAATAAATTTGAAGCCAAATAAGAAATGGATTTTAACTGATTGAAAAAATATATACTTTTTTATTTAATGGTATTATTTAGTACAAATTACCAGAGAAAAAAATTAAATTATATTACGTTATCATTTCTAGAATGGCCCAAATTTTACAAACCCAACTGAAGGAAGAAATGATTATTTTTATCCATGATTGAAAGGGTTTTATAAATTCTGATTTCGGAGAAGGAAGTTGTGACTAGTCCTAATATGAAGAAACCCGACCATGAATATTCTTGATCTTGAAGTCAAATAGAGTGTGATTGGAGATACATATATAATTAATATAATCAATGTTATAAAAAACATTCTAAACAAGGAACTATCGGGCTGAGCTATGATTAAATTTAGTTGAAGATTATGGTCCGTTCATATACTCTCTATATTGGATAAAGAATGGTGAGGCATCGATGTGCCCCAATATTGAAACTATGAGATCTTATTTAATTTTACACCACATACTCGATAATATTCCTTAGTGAAGGAAATAAATTTAAGGATGAAATAGATAACTCTCTGAAATCCAACTGCAAGTAGGTCAGTTTGACCCAATGATGCTTAAGGTAGAGGATCACAATTTCTACATTTGTTTACGTCATAATTTCATGTATCCGGATCCCTTGATAAATCCCACAAATAGGACCGTGTCCAATGTTAAATCCCACATGAAAACATCAATCTAAATCCTAGCCTACTATTTCCAAGGATTAGAAATCTTGAACTACCTCATGTACATACATTGTGTTCCCCCCTCAAATAGGACTTGACATCCACTAAAGCCAAAAATCACTAAATCACTTCACCTCAAAATCATATGAAGATCAATCATGATAATAACATAATGATATTACAAATTATTTCATATTCCTATGGAAAATATCCATGACCATGTATCTTCACAGACACCGAACATCCAATGAATTGGAATTAACCACTACTTATCATTGAAATATAGGAATAATCTAGAAGATCTTCAATGGTAAGAAGAAGTAGGTGCAAATTTTTCTACTCACATGGTTAAATTCAAAATGCACCAATAATCCCTTTCTATTAATCTATAAATTGGTAACTATTTAATTGGTAGATTATATTTTTTCTATCCATCAATCGAGATAGGACACTTCTATTCTTATTTTATTTCATTTCTGTTTTCCAAAATTCACCATTGATGGAGCTCTAATCCATTATTGGATAATCCCAAGATATCCCTATTACCCCCTATAAATTAATTCTGATCGTTATTTATTTATTCCTTCTATTAATCTCAATTAATTCAACATATTTGTTTACAAATTAGGATATTCACTTAATTCTATGAATTTTTAATTTATCTTCACCACTTCTATCAATTTAACACTAGGACCATTTAGATTTTATCTAATTCTTGTGATCATAAATAATAGGTAAATATAATGATGATTTAAGATCATTAATCATTGATCTAAGGGAGAACAATTTTGATGTTTTGATTATTTCCCTCGGATTAAATTGAAAATTCCATGTTATGGTCACTAGTGAGGTTTCATCCAATCTTATAGAGAATAGGATAATTAAAATAGAATTATAGTTTTATATGTAATTTAAAATAACATCTGATGATATTCCACTTTCATTAAATACAGCCTAAAACCAATTTAATAAAAATCATCCAAATTTAAAAAAAAAATTATCCCAATTATAACCAATTAAGAAAAAAACTACATAAATAACAATTTCCTCTCTAAGTGAAACATGAGTATATAAATATTACATTTTTCTGGGGTACAAAATACATTTATTGGTAGCCCCATGACATTCCATGCATCAACCTAGTGTCATTTTCATAGATTCTAGTGTTTTGTGACTTGTTTTTGGTTTCAAAATGATTTCAAAAGATGACCATATCCAATTGAACTCACCTCATTAGATTTTATCGAGACGTTGAATAAAAATTTCTTTCAAAACATAGTTCATTTATAATCACAAATGTGGTGAAAAAAGATTTTATCACAATCCCCTTAACTAACCACCATCTACATCTACCACTTCAACCATAGTGATATTAGGGATTAAAACTATTGAAAATAACATGTAATAACATGAGAAAACTTCAAGCTAACATTATACACCCTATTTTAACTATTATATTCATCTTGAACCACATAGTAATAATAAATATTTAGAAATGAGAAATAATATGGTCTATTCCCTACCAAAACATCACCTCTTGGAAGGGGAGAAACCTCACCAAAATCTAATAAAATTTTATAATGTTTGTAGAAACATAAATCGCAATGGAGTATCAGAAGATAATGTTTTTTTTAAGTTATTCCCATTCCATATTGAAAGAGAATCCCACGAATGAATCTTCAACCTCCATCCTATAGAAATAAATATTGTGGATAGGATATAGAAGGTTTTTCTCTAGAAGTAATTCCCAACCTCAAGGATCTCTTGTATATGGATAGAAAATTTTCTTTTCAAGAAAATATTTGGAGAAACTATTTATGAGTTCTAGGAGAAATTCAAGTGGTTGAAAACCTCACTCCCACATCATCATTCCAATTATCATAATTTTATTTTATTTTCAATGGATATATTAAATATGACCAAAATTACCTAGATGATTCTTCAAGAGGATATTTAATAGAAAACCCCCTAAAGATGGAAAAGAGATTATTCGAGGGATCTCTAAAAATTATAATACAATTACTATATGAACCACAACAATATAAGTACAACAGGTAAATAGTTTCAACTATACATTATAGTAAATTGAATTCATCAACTAAACTACCATTTTAAATAGAAATGTGTGAAAAATGTGTCTAAGAAATTACCCTCCATAGCCCCTTTGGATTTCTATCATTGCTATTATTTGGACCACTACACCAATGGATACCCTCAAGTTCAAGGGGATAAATGATATTAATTCATGTTCCAATGATAGAAACAGTATAAATTGATAAACAATCAAGGATACATGGTGTATTCCAATACACATATTTTATATGGGGATCAATAAAAAAGAGAACCATTCAAGGATTTTTTCAACCATCCTTTCGGAGTTTACCATTTTAAATAAGAATCTCTCATCCCACTATATTCTACCAACATTGGATAAATAACTAACCTAACATAACATAAATTTTTAAACTAATTGTGGATTTCAAAACTACGTTGAAAACCATGCTCAACAGTCATGGATTATCACTAATGAAGTTTTACATACAACACATCTCAATTATAACACTCATCAATAACTTGAAGAGGCATGTACTAGTTATGCTTACTTCACATTACATTCTTATACCCAATGTGAATTCTAGATTCATTTTATTTGGAAGTGGAAATCAGAGTGGAATTATTGAATAATTTTAATATAAAGAGGATGTTAGAATTGGAAAACCCAATGTACCTTGTGAATATTCTTATGGTTAAGAAATTAAATCACATATAGAAACAACCCAATGAATAATGATAAAATAAATTCCTTGTTAGAAGAGTTTAATTATCTGCAACCACCCTTCCTATATACATGAAAACCCTCAAAGAGAACTAATAGATACACAATATATTAATAAATTTTTTAGATATTAAAATGGTTGAGATTAAAATCCCATTGCTTAAACATAACCAAAAAATACCATGGTATGTAAAATTAATCAAATACATGTGCACTAAGATAAGAATACATGAAGATATCGTGTTATGAATTGGAATCAAGTGGTATTGGGTTTTAATATTTTTAACCATCGATTGATGTATCCATGACATCTCCTATTAAGCATATCCCCATTAAAATCTCAAATATTATGCATAATGAATTATAAAAACAAAATAAAACATGAATTACATTATTTAATATGAAGAGGCGATCAAAATATTCTCTTCTCCACCTATTTTTCTTAATAAATTTTATATCTAAATCCTATAAAAATCGAATAATTATTTGAAATCCCTTGAGGGAATCAATCGTCAAATTATAGGTTCTAAAGTAGAGATATGATTACCCATTTGACATCTCAATGATCATCGCAGCGAGTATCCACCGATCCATGAAGAATATCTTAAATCTGGAGATCAAATAGACATTCTACTACTCTAGTAAGTGGGAGAGGAGATATATGTTCTCACCCATCATGTTATGAAAAATGCAGTGCATAGGAACCCCTCCTCTCTTATATAGTGAGTAAATAAAACTTTCAAAAATGGGTCCCCAACCCCAAATATTTATTACTAATTATAAATGACATCTTATAAGATTTTTATTTAGTTATAAATGAAATATTTATTTTTATCACTTATATGTAATATAATAAATATATTCTGTTATAAAATAAAGTCATTACCTCAACACATTGTTCTTATAAATGTTAATAATAACTTCATTTTTAAAATAATATTCTTTCATTTAATATTTTTTCCATTTATTAGCATTACTAATTAAAAAATTAATAAATTAATTAAATAATAATTACTATAAAATATAATAATAAGGAATTTATTTATTCTTTTGTGATTATATATCCTTGGACAAATCTGAGACCCTGTAATGGTCCAACAATGTTCTTAACTATTATTCATTATAATTGGGAAGAATATTAAATATGATATTGTGTGTAAACCTCTACTGCCTTATCTCACAAGTAATAAATACCATTCATATGCCATATTTTGAGTGTATTATCCCATTTAGGCCCCTAAATATATGGGGAGTAGTTATAGTAACTATATCCCTCATACAAAAAAAACCCTATATAGTATAATATCTTTGTATGTTGATATGTCATGATGTAAGATGCACAAATAGCTTTATCATCTTTTTATTCATTCATACTGATTGTCATTACTTGAGAGACTTACTATATTCTACTATTTATATGGATTTAGTAATGGTACCATCATCTAAATCAACTAGATCAGACATATCTCTTCCTCTGATGAAAGAAAAATCCTTACATGATTATTCAGTCAATTTTGTGCTGCAAATGATGCACTCAGTTTAAGATATCACACTATGACAACATTTCCAGGATTTTTTTCTTGCGTAAAACTACAAGATAAAATATTGTACACTGATAATAATCTCATTTCAAGAAATCTTTACATGTATTCCTATATCAGAAAAATAAATATTACTTGAAACATATGTTGTTTCTTTTGGTGGATAGTCCTCATGATCTCATCTACATGAGATCACCAAGTGTGAAATCTATGAGATGAAGTCTCAATACATACGAGCCCCTAACACTTGACAGTTGGACATCACATGTTTTCAGTCAGTATGAAGTATCTAGACCATGTTCATTTTCATTAAGATTAATTTTATAGTACCTAGAGGATCTCATTATATCCTAGGAACTACTATAGTCTCTTGGTATGATAAATATTATATATAAATTACAATTTTAATAGTGTATTTGGAAATATGAACAAATTCATGGCAAGTGGACATCATTCATAACTCAGTGTATGCATTATTAGGTAATCAAAAAGTACTTGTAATGTTTGGTCTATGGATCCCACTTTCACAAAACTCCAACATCCACTATAACATGTTGTTTTTTGGTTGTATTTGTTGTCAACAGATTAATATGTTGAAGAAATAAAGGATGTTGAGAAAGATAATGAATAGTATTTCCAATTTAAAGGGATTGAAAGAAAGAAGAAAGGTATTATGAGTCATTTTGTTTTTAGAAAGAATTATATTAATTTCAAAACAATCGTATTGAGGATAGTTTTTAAAGGAATCAGATCCATGTTGTATTGAAAAGAATCAGATCGATGTTTTCAAAACAATCAGATTTATGTTTTCTAAAGAATCATATCCTTGTTTTTCAAAGAATAAGACTCATATTGAATGTCCATTGTAATGGGAGAAATTGTTTCTGAAGAGACTCACATAAGGACCGATTGAATGTGAAAACATCTTGCTGGAAGTTAATAGTTGTCATATTCACTCTGAATATGATGATAAAAAATTATTTGTTTTGCTAAAGAATTGGGGCCATCATGACTACAATGTTTCAATTGGGATGATTCTTTGCTGATTTTTATTTCATATAAATCATGGGTTATATCGAGAATATGTGATGTATGTTGGATAGAAGAATAGGAGTGTGAAAGAGTGGCATCAAATAGAAAAATAATTGTATTCAGATTATTTTTCAAAACAATCAAAAAAAAGTTGTGGAAGTAAAAGAAGTGGTGTTATTTTTACTTTTGCTGGTTACGATTTCTGAGTAAAATCAGGTTTTGATTTCTGAGTAAAAGCTATTAATGATTTATGAGTAAAATATAGTTATGATTTCAGAGTAAAATCTAGTTCAGATTTTTAAGTAAAATATTTTTATGACTTGTGAGTAAAATCTGGTTACGATTTTTGAGTAAAAGCTGGTTAGGATTTCAAAGTAAAATCTCGTGAAAAATTCAGAGTAAAACCTGGTTACGATTTATGAGTAAAAGATGGTTAAGATTTCTGAGTGAAATCTGGTTATGATTTCTAGGTAAAAGATGGTTAAAATTTCTATGTAAAAGTTGGTTATGATTTCTGAGTAAAAATTGGTAACGATTTCAGCCTAAAATCTAGTTACGATTTTTGAGTAAAATCTTGTTAAGATTTCTATGAAAAAGTTGGTTATGATTTCAGGGTATAATCTATTAACAATTTCAGTGTAAAATATGGTTATGATTTCAGTGTAAATGTTGGTTACGATTTCAAGGTAAAAGCTGGTTAAGATTTTAGGGTAAAAGATGGATATAATATCCATGTAAAAGTTGGTTACGATTTCAATATAGCGGTGTGGTTACAATTTCACTATATAATGGTGTGAAAATTGAAAACATGATGTCATATGAAAATTAATATATCATGATGATTAGTATAGGATCATACCTAGATGTATCATAACCATTTAGTAGAAATAAAGAATTGGTACTGATGGAAAGTGATGCCAATGGAAGAGATGATGCCGACTGAGTATGAATCAAATTCAGATTGTTTTGTATCAAGCCCAGAATGATTGTAACCAGATATGACCAGATTCAATATAATAGTATCAAGACCATTTGTATTTAGAAAATATCATGCTTGGTTTGAGATGAAAAGAAAGAAACGGGAATGGATGGAAATTCACAATGCTTTCCAAGTCCATTTAGATGATGCTAAAGCTGATCCTCGATGATTTCAAAGTCATGAAGGTAGTCATGATACTATCTCATGTTAGTAAATGAAGTGTGTTTTCTCATATGGGTAAATAGAAAATAAAAGATAAGGATATTGATGAATGAATTGTCAAAGGTGTAGCATTTATTCTAAAAGAGTGATTGTATATCAAGAGGATAAGTGCATTTCTTCAAACACATTCAATTGGATTTGTATCAAGCATTGTTTTGAAGAAATTAGTTTGAGATAATCGGATTCAGACTCACGTATTTCTCATAAATTGAAATTGTATTTAAAATTGAAATGCGATTCTAGAAAATAAGATATTAAGATTGTAGAATATTCTAGAAGAATCGAGAAGCTTTGACAAAGTCATAATTGATCTGAGATTTCTAGAGAAATTCAGATTTGGGTGAATTTAAGTGAGTGGGAAAGTGTTTTAGGATTCCCGCCTAAACATGTTTTGTGTCATCAATAAAAGGAGTGAAGTACATTGTACTTGTGTGACTTTTAGAAGAGAGGGAATCTCCGGGTTTCTAGAGAGAAGAAGAGATCAATTCTTTTCAAATAGATGATTCTTTTGGGTGGTGCTGATTCATTCCTATTCAATTTTCCATGACAATTTTATTCGGGAATTGAAGCAGTGTCAATTAATTTGTATTGCATTCTGTCAAGAAAATTTGACTTGATGAATTGTATTGTAAATTGAAGAATTATCAATTCAATTGTATTGTATTCTATCATGAAAATCAGACATGAAGAATTGTATTCAGAATTGAAGCAATGCTAATTCATCTGTATTTCATTCTATCAGGAGAATTAGACTTGAATAATTGTTTTGAAACATTTCTACTTAGAGAATCAGACTTGGAAAATAAAACTTGGCATTCGAGCTGATTTCATTATTAATGTCCTTTGAGGTTATAACCTTTCTTCTGGGTAAGGAAAAGAAGAATTGATTTACAATTGAATACATTTGGTGAATTAAAAATAATCACAGGTAACAAGAGTTGTATCAAAACAAATTGTATTACCCTATTGTTCAAAGATGATGCACACGAACTAGTGGGATTGTTTCATAGTGATACACGAGTGTAAGGGTATATCCTACTTTTATTTTTTCAATGATCTCTTCAGAACAACCATATAATTCTAAATATCATTAATTATTACAATTTGATGATCTATATTCCTAAATAGAGAGGGTGTATGGTATGAGAAATATAAAATTTTTATAATTTAATTCATTGAAACCAGATAGTCATTAATGTTTTGGATGAAAACTACAATTCATCTATATATGTCACAGTTAGTGAGGAAAAAATTATATAACATGACATTGATAACCAATGGACTCTCTCACATTGTATAATTTCATAGATGTATGGAGAAATGAAATCCCATAAATAAATTCTTGAATCCGGAGTGTGAAACTAAAACTATTGAAACCTCATTGGGATATCCATGGATAATAGAATTTTTGAATGTTTTATTACTCCCTGAATAAAGATCATACTTCTCAATCATTAGATCATGTTGATGTGATCCTAAAATTTCAAAAAATGTAATTTTATTTCAATGGAATTTAACTCCAAATATAATTATAACCACATTAATTGTGGTATTTTTTAATAATTCAGAAAACTCGAGTACATCATTTCTAGTTAGATTAAAAAATAATTTTTCATTGGATTTTATATTCATTTTATTCAATTAAACAATACATACCTTTATAATTAAACTAATAACAGGTTTTAAAAATTGATCATTATCTATTCAAAATATTTTGAAAATTTTATTGTCAATTGGATTGAATTTGGATTATTTATTATTTATTAGTTAAAATTAATTGAATTCCATAAATTTTAATTTTGATATTTGGAATTTCACTATTAATTCTGATTTAAACTTTTTCAAATCATATCGTAATATAAATGATTAAATTTAATTGTTTTTGGATTATATGGAATTTAATTTTTTTCAATGATTTTGGGTTTTGCTGAAAAAATAAATTCAAATTTTTATTATTTTGGACCATTATATATTTAAATAGAAAAAATTACTACATAGAGTCTTGGCCTTTTATATTATAGGTAGAAAAAAAAATAAAAGGCATCAAGGTATCACATGTATGAAATTCTAAGTGAACTCATGAAGGAGGCATGATCAATTAACTCATTGTGCTAACTGACCTATCACAATGAACTCACATGGTTAGTATATTTATAGAAATAATAATCCAACATACTTTGATAACCCTTAATTAATGAATGTACTTTCCTGGTCTGAATTATTTTTAAACCCATCACTTCATTTACTACATGAAGCTTGCACCCAATAGACCCCACCCATATCACTAATGTTCAATCAAGTGGTTGTGAGCTCTCCCAACCTAATATGTTTCCACCTTTTATAACTAATATCAAAGAAATATTTTCTCATTTCAATAGATATAAGAACACTTTATGACTATTTTACCAACTAAATACCCTCTCAACCATTCTGATGTGGCATTATCTCCTCCGTGCAGTCAAATGATCGACCTCCCCTACCTAGATGCAAGTTATCATGCCCTCTTCCACCTTTGTGATCTACCATGAAACTCCATAATAAAAATCCTAAAGAATATATCATTTTTTATTTCAAGAAATTATTTTAATCTTCATCTATTGACCTTAGAAACTGTTATGAAAGTGTAAGTTAATTGATGATCAAACCACTTGATAATTTTACCCAGGTTAAAAATCTATTCGAATCCATATAAGAAATGGATTTTAACTGATTGAAATACAATATACTTTTTTATTTAATGGTATTTTTGAGGAAAAATGAACAAAAAAAAGAAACGATATTGCGTTAGCATTTCTAGAATAACCCAAATTTGATAATCCCAACTAAAGGATGAATTGATAATTTTTATCCATGGTTGAAAGGGTTTTATAAATTCTGATTTCAGAGAAGGAAGTTGAGACTAGAGATAATGTGAAGAAACCTAACCATGCATATTCTTGATCTTTATGTCAAATAGAGTGTGATTGGAGATGAATATATAATTAATATAATCAATGTTTTTAAAACCATTCCAAATTTGGAACTATCAGGCTGAGCTAGGATGAAATTCAGTTGATGATTATAGTTTGTTCATAAACTCTCTATATTGGATAAATAATGGTGAGGCATCGATGTGACCCAATATTGGAGATATGAGATCTTATTTAATTTTATGCCACATACTCAATAATATTCATTAGTGAAGGAAATAAATTTAAGGATGAAAATGATAACTCTCCCAAATCCAATTACAAGTAGGTCAATCTGACCCCACGATGCCTAAGGTAGAGGATCACAATGCTTGCATTTGTTTAAGTCATAATTTCATGTCTTTGGATCCCTTGATAAATCCCACAAATAGGACCATGCACAATGTTAGATCCCACATGAAAACATCAATCTAATTCCCAGCCTACTATTACTAGGGATTAGTAATCTTGAACCACCTCATATACATACATTGTGTTCCCCCCTCAAGTAGGACCTAACATCCACTAAAGCCAAAAATCAGTAAATCACTTCACCTCTAAATCATATGAAGATAAATCGTGATAATAACATAATTATATTATGAATTATTTCATACGCCTATGGAAATATTCATGAACATGTATCTTCACAAACACCGAACAACCAATGAATTAGAATTAACCACTACTTTCATTGAAATATATGAATAATCTAGAAGTTCTGCAATGGAAAGAGGAAGTATATAAATCTTATTCTACTCACATGGTTAAGTTTAAAATGCACCAATAATCACTTTCTATTCCTCTATAAATTGGAAACTATTTAATTGGTTGATTGTATTTTTTCTATCCATCAATCATTTTTGGATAATTCTATTCTTATTTTATTTCATTTATATTTTCCAAAATTCACCATTGATGGAACACTAATCCATTATTGGTTAAGCCCTAGATATTTCTATTCCCACTCTAAATTAATTCTGATCATTATTTATTTATTCTTTCTATTAATCTTAATTAATTCAATTAATTTGTTTACATATTAGGATATTCAATTAATTCTACGAATTTTAAATTTATCTTCCCCACTTCCATAAATTTAACAATAAGGCCATTTAGATTTTATCTAATGCTTGTGATCATAAACAATAGGTAAATATAAGGATGATTTAAGATCTTTAATCATTTATCAAAGGGAGAATAGTTTTTGAAGTTTTGATTATTTCCCTGTAATTAAGTTGAAACTTCCATGTTATGGTCACCAGTGAGGTTTTATCCAATATTATATAGAATACAGGAATTAAATTAGAATTATAGTTTTATAGGTAATTAAGGAGAATATCTGATGATGTTCCCCCTTCATTAAATACAGTCTAAAACCAATTTAATTAAAATCAACCAAATTTAAAAATTTATATCACAAATGAAACCAATTATGAAAAAACTACATAAATAACAATATCCTCTCCAAGTGACAACATGAGTATATAAATAATATATTTTCTTGGGGTCCAAAATACATTTATTGGCAGCCCCATGACTTTCCATTCATCAACCTAGTGTCATTATCATAGATTATAGTGTTTTGTGACTTGTTTTTGGTTTCAAAATGATTTAAAAAATGACCATATCTAATTGAACTCGCCTCATTAGATTTTATCAAAAGGTTGAATAATTTTATTTTCAAAACATAGTTCATTTATAATCACAAATGAGGTGTAAAAATATTTTATCACAATCCCATTAACTAACCACCATCTTCCTCTACCACATCAACCATTATGACATTAGGGATTAAAAACATTGAAAATAACAAGGAATAACATGATAAAACATTCATCTAACTTTATACGTCCTATTTCAACTATTATATTAATATTGAACCACATAATAATCATCAATATTTAGAAATGTGAACTTGGATGGTCTATTTCCTACCAAAACATAACCTCTTAGAATGGGAGAAACCTAACTAGAGTCTAATAAAATTTTGTAATGTTTGTAGAAACATCAATCTCAATAAAGTATCAAGAGATAATGTTTTTTTTGAAGTTATTCCCATTCCCTATTGAAAGAGAATCCCAAGAATGAATCTACGACCTCCAACCAAGAGAAATCAATATAGGGGATAAGATATAAAAGGCATTCCTCCAGAAGTAATTCCCAACCTCAAGGATCTCTTGTATAAGGATAAAAAAAATTTGTTCAAGAAACAATGTGGAGAAACTATTTATGTGTTCTAAGAGAAATTCAAGTGGTTGAAAACCTCATTCCTACATCATCATTCCAATGATCATTATTTTTTTTATTTTCCATGGATTTATTGAATATGGCCAAAATTACCTAGATGATTCTTCGAGAGGAGATTTAATAGAAAAACCCCTTATGGCTGGCAGAGAGATTATTTAGAGGATCTCTAAAAATTAAAAAATCATATAAGAACCACAAAAAGATAAGTACAATAGGTAAATAGTTTCAACTATACATTATAAGAAATTGAATTCATCAACTAAACTACTAATTTAAATAGAAATATGTGAAAAATTTGTCTGAGAAATCATCCTCAATAATCCCTTTAGATTTCTATCATTACTGCTATTTGGACCTCTACACTGATGGATACCCTCAAGTTCAAGGGGATAAATGATATTATTTCATGTTCCATAAATAGTAACATTAGAAATCAATAAACAATCAAGGATACAAGGTGTATTCCAATACACATATTGTAGATGGGGATAAATAAAAAAGAGAACCATTCAAGGATTTTTGAACCATCCTTTCAGCATCTGACCTTCTAAATAAGAATCTATCATCCCACTATATTCTACCAACATTGGATAAATAACTAACCTAACAAAAAGTAAATTTTTAAACTAATTGGGGATTTTTAAACAACATTGAAAACCATGCTCAACACTCATGGATTATCACTAATGAAGTTGTATAGACAACACATCCCGATTATAACACTCATCAATAACTTGAAGAGGCATGGACTAGTTATACTTACTTCACATTCAATTCTTATACCCAAAGTAAATTCTAGATCCATTTTATTTGGAAGTGGAAATGAGAGTGGAATGATTTAATAATTTTAATATAAAGAGGATGTTAGAAGTGTAAAACTCAATGTACCTTTTGAATCTTCTTAAGGTGAAGAAGTTAAATCACATATAGAAAATACCCTATGAATAATGATAAAATGAATTCCATGTTAGAAGAGTTAGAATTATCTACAACCACCATTCCCATATACATGAAAACCCTCAAAGAGAACTAATAGATACACAATATTGTAGGAAATTTTGGAGATATTAAAAATGTAGAGATTAATATCCCATTGCTTAAAGATATCCACAAAATCCCATGGTATGTAAAATTAATCAAATACATGTGCAATAGAAGAAGAATACATGAAGCTATCATGGCATGAAATGGAAGCTAGTGGGATTGGGTTTTAATATTTTTCATCAGTGATTGATGTGTCCATGTCATCTCTATTTAAGAACTTCCCCATTAGAATCTCAAATATTATGCATAATGAATTATAAAAACAAAATAAACCATGAATTACATTATTTGATATGAAGAGGTTATCAAAATATTCTCTTCTCCACCTATTTTTTCTAATTAATTTGATGTCAAAACCCTATAAAACATCCAATCATTATTTGAAATCCTTTGAGGGAATCAATCATCAAATTATAGGTTCTAACATAGAGATATGATGAACCCTTTGACATCTCAATGATCATCGCACTGATGATCCACCGATCCATGAAGAATATCTTAAATCTGGAGATCAAATAGACTTCATACCACTCTTGGAAGTGGGAGAGGAGATATATGTTCTCACCCATCATGTTATGAATAGTTCTATTCTTAAGAACCCATCCTTTCATATATAGTGAGTAAATAAAACTATCAGAAATGGGTCCCCAACAACAAATATTTATTACTAATTATAAATGACATCTTATGACATTTTTTTAGTTATAAATGTAATGTTTATTTTTATAACTTACATGTAATATAATTAATATATTAAGTTATAAAATGAAGTCATTACCTCAACTTATTGTTCCTATAAATGTTAATAATAACTTCATTTTTAAAATAATATTCTTTCATTTAATATTTTTTCCATTTATTAACATTGATAATTAAAAAAAATTATAAATTAATTCAATAATAATTACTATAAACTATAATAATAGAAAATTTATTTATTATTTTGTGATTATATATCCTTGGACATATCCCAGAGCCTGTAGTGGTCCCACAATGTCCATAACTATTATTTTTTAGAATTGGGATGAATATTGAATATGCTATTGTGTGTAAAACTCTACTGCCTTATCTAATGAGTAGTAAATACCATTCATAGACCATTATTTGATTGTATTATCCAATCAAGTCCCCTAAATATATGGGTAGTAGTTATAGTAACAATATTTTTCATACAAACAAACTCTATATAGTATAATATCTATGTATTTTGATATCTCATAATGTAAGACACACAAATCGCTTCATCATCTTTTCATTCATTATTACTCATTATCATTACTTGAGAGACTTACCTTACTCTACTATTTATATGGCTTTAGTAATGGTACCCTCATCTTAATCAACTTGATCTGGCATATCTCTTCCTATCGTGAGAGAAAAATCTTTACATGATTAATCAGTCAATGTTGTGATGCCAATGATTCACTCAATGTAAGATATATCACTATGACAACATTTCCATGGATTTGTTCTTGCATAAAACTACATGATAAAATAGTTTACGCTGATAATAATCTCATTTCAGGAAATCTTTACATGTATTCACATATCAGAACAATAAGTATTACTTGAAACATATGTTTTTTTGTGGATAGTCCTCGTGATCCCATCTACAAGAGATCACCATGTTCAAAATGTATGAGATGAAGTCTCCATACTTACGATCCCCAAAAACTAGACTGTTATACTTCTCATGTTTTCAGCCAGTATGAAGTATCTAGACCATGTTCATGTTCATTAAGATTAATTTTATAGTATCTAGAGTATCTCATTATATACTTGGAACAACTGTAGTCTTTTGATATGACAAAAAATATATAGAAATTACAATTTAAATAGTGTATTTGGAAATATGAACAATATTATGGCAAGTGGACATCATTCATAACTCATTGTATACATGATTAGGTAATCAAAAAGTACTTGTAATGGTTGTTCTATGGATCCAAATTTCACAGAACTCTAACATCCACTAGATCCTGTTAGGACCATGTTGTGTTTTGGTTGTATATGTTTTCAACCAATTATTATGTTGAAGAAATAAAGGATGTTGAGAAATATGATGAATGGGAATTCCAATTGAAAGGGATTGAAAGAAAGAAGAAAGGTATTATGAGTCATTTGGTTTTTAGGAAGAATTTTATGTGTTTTAAAACACTCATATTGAGGATAGATTTGAAAGGAATCAGATCCATTTTGTTTCGAAAGGAATCTGATCCATGTTTTCAAAACAACCGGATTTTTGTTTTCTAAAGAATCAAATCCTAGTTTTTAAATGAATTAGACTCATAGTGATTGTCTATTGTAATGGTAGAAAGTGTTTTTGAAGAGACTCACATAAGGACCAATTGAATGTGAGAACAACTTGTTGGAAGTTAATGGTCGTCAGATTCACTCTAAATATGATGAGAAAAAGTATTTGTTTTGTTGAAGAATCAGAGCCACCATGACTATGATGTTTCTATTGTAACGATGCTTTACTAGTTTGTATTTCATATAAATCATGAGTAGTATTGAGAACTTGTGATGAAAGCTTCATAGATAAAAAGGAGTTCAAAATAATTGCTTCCAATTGAAAAAAGAATTGTATTTAGATTGTTTTTTAAAACAATTAGAAATAAAAGTTTGGGAAGTAAAAGAAGTGGTGCTATTTTCACTGTAGTTGGTTATGATTTCTAAGTAAAATCTATTTTCGATTACTAAGTAAAAGCTGGTAATTATTTCTGAGTAAAATATGGTTACGATTTTAGAGTAAAATCTAGTTCTAATTTCTAAGTAAAATCTGGTTATGATTTATAAATAAAATATGGTTACGATTTCAGAGTAAAAGTGGGTTAGGATTTCTAAGTAAAATTTGGTTATGATTTCAGAGTAAAAGCCGGTTATGATTTATGAATAAAATCTGGTTACTATTTCAGAGTAAAAGCTGGTTATGATTTCTGAGTAAAAGTTGGTTATGATTTCTGGGTAAAATCTGGTTAGGATTTCTATGTAAACTCTGGTTATGATTTCTGTGTAAAAGTTGTTTATGATTTCTGAGTAAAAGCTAGTTACGATTTCAGACTAAAATATAGTTACAGTTTTAGAGTGAAATATTCTTACTATTTCTGTTTAAAAGATAGTTATGATTTCAGAGGTATAATCTAGTTACGATTTCAGGGTAAAAGATTTTTAGGATTTTAGGGTAAAAGTTTATTATGATTTCAGGGTAAAATCTGGTTACGATTTATGTGTAAAAGCTAGTTATGATTTCACTGTAGTATTGTGGTTACAATTTCATTGTAGCAGGAGGTGAAAATTAAAAACATGATGTCAAATGAAGAGTACGATATCATGCTGATTGGTATAGGATCATACCCAGAAGTATCGTAACAATGTAGTAGAAATAAAGAATTGGTACTGATGGAAAGTGGTGCCAATGGAAGAGATGATGCCAATTGAGAATGAATAAAATTCAAATTGTTTTGTATCATTCCTATAATGATCGTAACAAGATATGATCAAATTTAAGATAATATTATCCAGACCATTTGTATTTAGAAAAGATCATTCTTGGTTTGAGATGAAAAGAAATAAGTAGGAATGGATGGAAAGTCACAATGCTTTCCAAGTCAATTCAAATGATGTTAAAGCTGATCCTCAATGATTTCAAAGTCATGAAGGTAGTCATGATACTAGCAAATGTTGGTGAATGAAATTTGTTTTCTCATATGGGTAAATAGAAAAAAAGATAGAAGGAGACTGATGAATGAATTGTCAAAGGTGGAGCATTTCTTTTAAAAGAGTGATTGTGTCTCAAGTGGAGAATTGTATTTCTTCCAACACATTCAATTGGATTTGAATCAAGCATTGTTTTGAAGAAATTATTATGATAGAATCAGATTTAGACCCAAGTATTTATCATCAATTGTAATTGTACTGACAACTGAAATGGGATTATGGAAAATAATATATAAAGATTGTATAATATCCTAGAAGAATTGAGAATCATTGAAAAAGTCAAAATTTCTCTGAGATTTCAAGAGAAATTTAGATTCTGGTGAATTTAAGTGAGCAGTAAAGTGTTTTAGGATTCCCACCTAAACATGTTTTGGGTCATCAATAAAAGGATTGAAGTAAATTGTACTTGTGTGACTTTTAAAAGAGCGAGAAGCTTCTGGTTTCTAGAGAGAAGAATATATCAATTCCATTCGGATATGAAAATGTTTTGGGTGGTACCTATTCATTCATATTCTATTTTTCATGACAATTTTATTTGAGAATTGAAGTAGAGTCGATTCATTTGTATTTCATTCTATCAAGAAAATCAGACTTGAAGAATTTTATTTGAAATTCAAGAAGTATCGATTCATTTATATTGTATTCTATCATGAAAATAAGACACGAAGAATTGTATTTGTAATTTAATCAATGAAAATTCATTTTTATTTCAATCTATCAGGAAAATCAGACTTGAAGAATTGTTTTGAAACATTTATACTTTGAGAATCAAACTTGGAAAATAAAACATGGAATTTGGGCTGATTTCATTATTAAATTCCTTTAAGGTTATTACCTTTATTCTAGGTAATGAAAAGAATAATTGATTTAAAATTGAATGCATTTGGTGATTTGAAAAGAAGCACAGGTAACATGAGTTGTTACAAAACAAATTGTATTACCTAATTGTACAAAGAGGGTGAACATGCACTAGTGGGATTGTTTCATAGTTCTAAATGAGTGTAAGGGTATATCCTACTCTTTTTAATCCAAAGATTGTATTCTTAGTGGATTGTATGGTATTGGATCATTTCCAAACCATACCAAGGACATAGCTATTCATATTGAATAGTTAACCTTGTAAATATTTGTGTTCTGGTGGATGTGTGTTGTTTTTTTTCTCATTAGGGAATTGAAATCCTTAATAGGGGGTGAAGGTTGATTTAATAGAAAAGAAACATAAATGAAAAAGAGTATCACTAATTCACCCTCTCCCCCTCTCAATACTACAATACTCTGACTGTGAACCATCAATTAGTATCAGGGGGAGGTTCCCTTTATGATTCTTAGCTGATGGACAATGTGAACTGTGGGAATAGTATAGTTATTCCAGTCTTTTATGGAAAGAACTATCATATCTAGAAGGATATAATGCCTCTATATCTTATTTCTAACAATTCTGATGTTCTTGATGCTTAAACAGTTTTGTTTTCTCCCATTGATGATAGTGCTCCACTTACACCTATTGACAAGAAGGTTCTTGAGAATAATGGAAGGGCCTAGAATTCTATATTATTATCACTTTATGAATGTGAATTCTTTAGAGTGAAAGGTGTTTCCACAGCTCAAGTTATATGAGATAAGTTGAAAAACATATACAAATTCAATGAAAAATTGAAGAAGAAAAAATTAAAAATATGAAGATTGAAGTGTAAATATTTGAAGATGGGTGAGCATGAATCTGTTGGATAATTCATTACCTAGGTGAATGAAATTGTTAGTACTATCATATTTCTTCGTGAAAAGATGAAATACTATACAGTTGTTGAAAAGATCT